>OV702284.1:222133237-224633237 GCA_916181665.1 Avena sativa | reverse complement strand
CTTCAGCCATTTGAAGAGCAGCTCTCTCCTGCGTCGCCTGCTCGCCGACAACAGCAAGTTCGGTAGAAGCGCCAGAGTCCACTTCCATGACGGAAGGGCCTGGTGCCTCCTGAGCTTGAGAGCTTGTCGGGGCAGAGGAAGGCTTGACGGCAGGAGTAGCAGGGGCGATGACGGGGGAGGAGTCGCGATGCAGCATATTCTTTGATATTTCTAGAAGCCCCCAAAGTCTTGGAGGTCTTCTTGAGGCTGGTTGTGGCTTTCTTCCTGAAACGTGCAAAGTGCATAAGTACAGGAACAAGACAGATAAATAAGACAATGTCGGAGAATGAGAAACTCACACTAATGGGGGTGCTTTGGCAAAAATCCCGGTGGATCTTTTCTTTTCCGCCTCCAGGGCAGCGGTAGTCTTCTTGGAGGCTCCACCCTCCGTCTTCTTCTTCTTGCCTCCGTCGGCAGCGTCAGAGGTGGAGCTCTTCCGCTTTCGCGCCAACAGGACATCGTCGTCGGACACGACCGTGACTTCCTTCATCTTTGGATCGTAGATTTGGGCAGCCAGGTTGTCCTCATCTAGATCGCTAAGCTGTTAAGTTAGAAATCACCGTGTTAGATGGGGTGGTAATGGCAAGACGGAGAAACTGGAGTATATGTCGTACACAGAAAATACATATCTACCTTTGGGCACTTGCCGTCTACGTACAAGTTGCAGGTGATGGTGAAGCCACGCTTCTTATCCTTCACCTTGACGAAGTCCTTCAGGCGGAGCTTGACGGAGTCGCTCGAGAAGTTATCCACGGAGATCCGGAGGGTATCCCTTCGATCACTGGTATACTCGTGCATGAACTTCGCGCGGTGCTGCAGAGGCTGGATTCGCCTGATGAACCAGCACATGGCCAGGTCCAAGCCGGTCAAACCCGTCTCTACGAACCATTCGATCCGCCTTATTGCTCGAGAAGCGTCGAGGTCGGAGGGAAGGGAGGCATGGGATCTCCATGTGGAAACTTCAGCGGCGGCTCCATCCGCGAAGTTCGGGTACGTTACTTCTCGGCCCGCCAAAGGAATGTCAGGGCCATAGAAGTACGTCTGCTGCCAGTTCTTGCAGGACTCGTGACCGACTATGTCGGGGATCCGCCGGCCAGGACGAATTTTGAAGCTTATGGTGCCATAGTTCCTAAGCTCCTCCCTACTATGTCTGGCTTCATTTTTGACGGTGAAGAAGTACACGAACAAGTCTAACCTAGGCCTTATCCCTAGGTAACCCTCACAAAGTGCCGCGAAGTTACTAAGCACTAAGATGCTATTGGGGGAGAGGTTATGGAGTTGGACCTTGTAGTGGTTCAAGACGGAGAGAAAGAAGTGGGAGATGGGCAAAGAAACGCCGCGTACAAGCTGAGCCTTGAGGTACACCTTTTCTCCGACTTGGGGAGAAGGTGTCACCTCGCCGGACGGCGCCGCCCGCTAGGCGAGCCCCTCCGTCGCGGGGAGGTAGCCTTCGGCGACCATCTCTTGGATGTCGCGGTCGGTGATGTCCGAGCCGCGCCAGTCGCCCTTGTGCGAGTCTGGCTCTTCTTCCAGAGCCTCTAGCGCCGCCATATTATGGTCACCGCTGATGCGGGGATGACCAGGCCCTCTAGGGGCACGACGACGGAGCTCGCCGGCTTCGCCGTGGCTTCGCTCGACGCCGCCATCGATGGGGAGGAGCTGCTGCTGGCCATGGGGTGCTGGAAGGATGCGACTGACACAGAGGGAGGCTAGGGTTTTCGAGGTTTCTCGCGGAGAGCTCAAGGAGGCGTGCGGCTGGAGGAAGAAGACGATGACACGAGAGAATGAGGTAAAATGTGGCAAGTGTCCCACGGTTACTATTTATCATGCTCTGCGTCAAGATTCGTGCAGTTGATCGGATGGTCGCCGCGTAGACGACGTGTTCGTGAACGTGCGCGGTAATTTTGCCATGTCTCCAACCGTCGCCGCCAATGGTTCGTATCACTCGCGCGGGAAAATCGGATATGATTGCGTTCTCTGCACGTGTGAGTTACGAGGCGTCACTCACCTTAGTCTACGTCGTCCTAGCTGACACGGGTAGATGAGCCGTCACATCGAAGGTTCCGGCATGGACGGATTTAATCCGACTACGGAAGAGTACGATGGAAGATTTATCATTTCTCCGGCTTACCATTCGAAGACGGAGAAAACCTTGCAGGGTTCTTTGGGAGGACTACAAGATATTGCTTGACGATTTGCCGACATCCATCTAGACGGAGCATTCAACGTGAAGAGGCAAGACGGCGCAAGATCTCGGAGTTCTCTGGGGGCTACTGTTGGGGATATACTATATGGGTATCCTAATAGCATGTCTCTTATCCGACTAACCCGGGTGGCCCATAGTCGGTAGCATGGCCTATGGCCTGCTGTGCGGCCCAGTTTGGTGGATCCAGAAGGGAGGCCCATGCCGGATAAAGGAAGGCTACGATGGAGTCACCAGCGTACCCGGAGCCTTGGAGTGCAAGATACACACGACTAGTAATAGACGGTGTAGGACTCTATAACCTGTCCGGCTAGGACTTTTCCCTGTAACCCTAGGACCTGGCGACTATATAAGTAGGTCCTATGGGAGCCTTTAGGGCACAATCTCATACAACATCAGACAACCGCGCACAGCGAACCTATCTCTATAACTCGGCGTATTTCCCTTATAGTGATTTATAGCAGGAGTAGGATTCCACCGCCGTTGTGGGATCTGAACCTAGGTAAGCTGTGTTATCTCGTACCCGTCAACCGTCCGCCTTACCCCACATCTCTAAAAACGCACTGTGAGGACCCCTCCATGGCGTACTCGTCGGCAATACCACGACAGTCCCTGTTGTGAAGAAAACTGGTAAGTTAACCAGTTCGTGTAACGTTCCTTAACTTCGTAATAATTTTAGCTGTTTGTGCTAATTAGCTTTTTTGCTGATGCGCAGCTAATATCAACAACTTGAATACTCGCCTTACCAAGAAAGTTGGCGCTCTTGAAGTTTAGTTACACTTTTGTTTACTAATTTGTCGACTTTCGTCCGAGGTAAATATTGGGTTTCTTACAACCTTCTGGCTTTGGTATAGCCGAGTTACAAACACTTGCAGCATCACATCAAGAATGCATACCTATGCCTGATATGATGCTGCATTTTTTAGAACAAGCTTCCGCTCGTTCAGCGCAACTCAAAGAAAAGGATGATGAGATAATTCGGTTATGTGCCGAGGTTGAATCTCTCAAGCTTTCCCAGAAGTCTGAGTTGGAAAAAGTTGATCAGGAGTTTTCGGAGGAAAAGAACCGACTGAGCCTGCAGCTTCAGAAGGGAAAAGAACTTCTTTACGCTGCCGAATTAAAGAATCGAGCGATGAGCAAGGAAATCACTCGTTTCGAGAAAAGTAGGGCCGATTGGTCCCTGGATCTCTAGAAAATGTTGAGTTACATCCATCGTAAGTTTCCGTCTGTGGCCGAGTTATTTTCTTCCCTTTCTTATTTTTAACTAATATGACTTCCTTTCATGTAGATCATTTTCCAGAAGCGATACCAGTGAGCTCCAAGGCTGTGATTGCTGCTCGTGAGCGCCGAGGTGTCCCCGTTGCTCCGAGTCAGGAATATTCGATGGAAGACTTCCTGATGCCGTCGGTGCTGCTATTGGACCAATGAAGATTATGGGAAGAGATCTGGTGCAAGCAGCTATCCGGGCCTACCATGTTCTTTGGCCGAACACCTCTGGAACACCTGATATTGATGAAGCTGAAGTGCTTGTGGCGAGGCTAATGGCATCTTAGACCCAACTTAATCTCTGGAGGGAATCTGCTGGAAGGGCTGGTGCTGATATGGCACTTACAACCGTTTTGTCTTGGTACGAGGATATATCTCTCGATACTCTGATGAATTTGCGCACTGGCTCTCCTTGGGTTGAGAATCCGGAGTTTGTTGCTCTCCGCCAAGCTCGTGCCTTCCCGCTTATCGAGTATGCTGACGTGCATAACTGGATTGAAGGGCCGAGTTTTCTTCCCAATCTGGCTGATGATGTCGAAGCTGAAGATGCATCAGGTGGTGACTCGGCCGATCAGGATGAACCGAAGGATAATTCGGATAATGCCCATGATTCAAATGACAGCTCGGATGAGGATGACGACGTGCGATCATCCTCTAAAGGAACTGAAACCTCTAGAGCTCAAGTTGATGTCTCTCAGCAGCCGGGGCTTGCCCCCGATGTTACTATGGCTTCTGCTGAAACCGAGGTAACCGCTGTTGAGGCGCCAGCAACTTCGGAGCGCCTAGTTCCTGGAGATACCCTTCTGAAAGAGACTGAGGTCACTCCGCCTACGTCCGAGATACCCATGCGCGATGCTCCTGACAATGCTACCGCCCCTTAAGGGTGATTTGGCATCTTTCGGTGTCTAGGCTTCAAAAAACACTAAGTTGTTTTAAGTCCCCGGTATGCCGAGCGTATGATGTCTGTGAAACCATTGTCCGTCTTTTGGTGTAGTGTGAACCTTTTTGCCTTGTGCCGTGGAGGCATTGGTGGTAACTGTTGTCATTTCATCTAAGTGAATCTATCTGCTTCACATCTTTGCTTTGCCAATTTTTAGTTTCGTTAAGCCGGATCGTATTCTCTTATATGACTGACCTCCGTTCGGCGTCTATCTTGTTTGCCTTATGTAAACTTCGTTGTATAGTTGTTGTTTTCGCAATTTCTACTTGAAGTGCAATGCTCTAAGCTCATAGACTGGCTTATTACCCTCCCCGAGGTTTCCACTGGTAAAGTGATATAAATAGGGTGCATCCCTTATTATACTTCGACTCGCTGAGGTTGTTATCCTTAGAAATGTTATTTGTTTTCTGCTTGTTATTTCTCTGACAATCGAGGCAAGCTTACATTGCATCTTACGAGTTATGATCAAAAAATTGGGGTAGTCCCCGAGTTTCTACTGGAGTTATCGAGCTCTTATGTGTATGAAAAAATTAGCGGGTAATGTAAGTCAGTCCCGAGTTATCACTTGAGTTACTGAAGGTTCACATCTGTAAAAAACATCGAACGACATGAAGCAGTCCCCAAGTTATTAATTGGGTTGCTGAACTATAGTTCATAATCCAATGCATAGAACACCACGGGGCAGTCCCCGAGTCACTGCTCGAGGTGCCGATGTTGAACACATAATTCAAAAACAAGAAACAATCATGGGGCAGTCCCTGAGTCACTGCTCGAGGTGCCGAGGTTTAATACATAACTTCAAAATAAGAAATAACACGGTGCATTCCCCGAGTCGCTGCTCGAGGTGCCGAGGTTTTAATATATGCTTGATACTCTGACTCTATGCGTCACATTGCGACGTGCAATATATGGCTTCTAAGTGTAGAATGGGTGAAGTAAGGCTATGTTCCATGGTCTCTTTGATTCGTCTCCGGCTTTGTTTGCCTTGTTCTTTTCTGGTGACTAAGCGTCGATCAGGTAATATGCATCATTGTGCAATGCTTTACTCACGGTGAATGGTCCTTCCCATGGGGGTGAGATTTTGTGCATGCCGGTTGTGCGTTGCACTAACCGAAGAACCAAGTCTCCTTCTTTAAAAACTCTCGGATTGACTTTTTTGCTGTGATATCTTCTGAGATCTTGTTGATAAATAGCTGATCTTGATAATGCCAATTCCCTTGCTTCTTCTAGCAGATCCACATCGTCTTGCCGAGATACTTCATTTACCTCGGCAGTTGTGTACTGGATTACTCTTTGTGAGTCATGCATTATGTCGGCTGGAAGCACAACTTCTGCCCCATATACTAGAAAGAATGGGGTATACCCTGTCGACCTGTTTGGGGTGGTCCTGAGGCTCCACAGTACCGCTGGGAGCTCCTCAATCCAGCATCCTGCCGACCTTTGCAGTGGTTCGATAAGCCGGGGTTTTATTCCTGACAATACCAGTCCATTTGATCTTTATACTTGCCCATTTGACGCCGGGTGAGCCACCGAGGCAACATCTAGTCTTATGTGTTTCTCTTGGCAGAACCTAGCAAAGGCTCCTTCAGCGAAGTTCGTGCCATTGTCCGTGATAACACTGTGTGGATATCCATATCTCAAGATAATATCTTTAAGGAATTTTACCACTGTGGGTCCATCACATTTTATTATTTGTTTCACTTTGATCCACTTTGTGAATTTGTCCACCATGACTAGAATGCGAGTCATTCCGCCTCGGGCCGGCTTGAACGGACCTACCATATCCAAGCACCACATAGAAAATGGCCAAGTGATTGGTATTGTTTTTAACTCGAACGAAGGCAGATGTATCTTGCTGGCGTACCTCTGGCAACCATTACATTTTTCTACTAATTCCTTTGCCTCCTTCAACGTAGTCGGCCAATAAAATCCATTCCTAAATGCTTTGGCCACTAGGGCTCTGGATGAGGCGTGATGCCCACATTCTCCCTGATGTATATCCAGGAGTATTTCCCGCCCTTCTGCCGAGTCAACACATCGTTGCAGTATGCTCGTGACACTTCTCTTATACAGCTCATTGTTTATGATTGTGTAGGCTTTTGCTCTTCTCACTATCTGTCTAGCCAAGACCTCATCACTCGGCATGATTCCCTCATCAAGGAATGAGAATATGGGTTGCGCCCATATCGGCGTGATTTTCTCTGGGATAATTACATTGTCGATTTCCATATTTTCCACCGACATAACGGCTTTGGGATTTTCCGTGTTTACTCGTGTATCGGCCGGGTTCACCCTTATAGAGTTCGGGTCATATTCTTTGTCAATTTCCATTGGCACATTTCCTTCTATTAGCTCTACCAAGATACGAATTGACTCGGAATCTGGCGAAGGTGTAATTGATGGTTTTCTCAGGTGTTCCAGGGCAATGCCCGGGGGAATTGATTGCCTAGTTGATCCGAGTTTTGACAGTGTGTCTGTAGCATCATTTTCCGCCCGAGGTATGTGGTGAAACTCGCACCCATCAAAATAACCATTGATTTTTTTCACATGAAACCTATACAGGGCCATATTCGCATCTAGTGCGTCCCAATTGCCTGATACTTGTTGTACTACCAGGTCTGAATCCCCGTAGCATAGGATCCGACGTATACCAATATCTTTTGCCATTTTTAACCCATGGATGAGCGCTTCATACTCATCCACATTGTTTGATGCAGCGTAATGTATCTACAGCACGTATTTCAGCTGATCTTTTTTCAGCGAAGTTAATACTATTCCTGCCCCTAACCCATTTCTCAGCTTGGATCCGTCAAAATGCATTGTCCAATAGTTCGGATCTGGTAGTGGGGGCTCATATTATACCTCGGCCCAATCCACAAAGAAGTCGGACACTGCCTGAGATTTGATTGCATCTCGCCTATCAAATTGCGGAGCATAAGGTGATAACTCGATTGCCCATTTTGCTATTCGGCCACTTGCATATTTGTTGCTCAATATCTCGGCTATGGGCGCTTCACAAATCACTTTTATCGGATGCTCTTCGAAGTAGTGTTTAAGTTTTTTTGCCGACATGTATACTCCATAAGCCATCTTCTGGTAGTGCGGGTAGTTCTGCTTCGAGGCCGATAATACCTCACTTAGGTAATATACCGGCCTTTGTATTGACTTATCCCCTTCATTCCACTCCACGACAACCACCGCACTTACCACTCTGTTAGTGGCGGCTACATAAAGTAACATAGGTTCTTTTGACAATGGAGAAGCCAAGACTGGCGCTGTGACCAACATGTTTTTTAACTCATGAAATGCACTATCAGCCTGTGGCGTCCAGATGAATTTATCAGATTTTTTCATCAGTTGGTATAGAGGTAATGCCTTTTCCCCTAGCCGACATACGAATCGACTCAGAGAAGCTAGGCATCCCGTGAATTTTTGTACATCGTTCAGACACCTCGGCAGTTCCATTCTTTCAACTGCTCGGATTTTAGTTGGATTTGCCTCTATACCTCGGTTGGATACGAGGCAACCGAGTAATTTTCCAGCCGGCACACCGAAGGTACATTTTTCCGGGTTAAGCTTCATTCGGAATCTTCTCAAGTTTGCGAATGTCTGCCGAATATCATCAATGAGCGTTTTGCTCTCTTTGGTTTTTATAACCACATCGTCTACATACACTTGTACATTTTTTCCTATCTAGTCATGTAGACACTTTTGCATGCATCTTTGGTATGTTGCTCCTGCATTACGTAGGCCAAATGGCATGGTGCGATAGAAATAAGCCCCGTATGGGGTAATAAACGCACTCTTTATTTGATCAGCCGGATTTAATGGTATCTGGTGGGAACCAGAATACGCGTCTACAAATGACAACAGCTCACAACCAGCGATCGAATCAATGACTTGGTCTATCCTAGGTAAAGGAAAAGGATCTTTGGGACACGCCTTGTTGAGGCTCGTGTAATCGATACACATTCTCCATACGACGGCTACATTCGGGTCATCCTTTTTCTTTTCTACTAACACTATTTGATAGCCAATCCGGATGAAGCACTTCCATGATGAACCTGGCCGCAAGGAGCCGAGCTATCTCATCCCCTATTATTTTTCTCCTGTCTTCGGCGAAGCGGCGGAGAGGTTTCTTCACCGGCCTTTCTCCTGGCCTTACATGCAAAGAGTGCTCAGCCAACTCCCTCGGCACACCTTGCAGGTCCTGAGTTGACCATGCAAAGATATCCCAATTCTCACGGAGGAAGCTGGTGAGCTTGCTTTCCTATTTGGCATCTAGGCCAGCACCAATCGTGATGGTGCGCTCTGGGAACTGCTCATCTATCTGGATCTTTTTCGTCTCTTTAGTCGGCTGGAAAGAAACACTTCCATGGGGGTTGGCTAATGCCGGCATATTCAGCTGTGCCGACTGAGCCAGAGCCGCTACCTCCTGAATCCTTCTTTTTTCCCTTGCAATTACCAATGACTCGGCCAGGTTTGATCTGGCTGAAGCACACTCCATTGATTTTCTGTAATCTCTAGCTACTGTTATTACCTCCTATGGCCCGGGTAACTTCATTTTCAAATAAGTAATGTGGCAACTGCTCATGAATTTAGCTAGTGCTGGCCGTCCGAGTAAAGCATGATAGCAACTTTCTAGGTCCACCACCTCAAACACCAAATTCTCTGCTCTGCAATTCTCCCTTGTGCCAAATAATTATCTACTCGGACTTTCCCAATGGGTTCACACGAAAGACCCGGCACTATTCCATGGAACGTGGTTCTTGTGGATTGTAGCATATTTTGTGCTATTCCGAGTTTGTGCATTGTGTCTTTGTACATAGTGTTGATACTACTCCCATTATCAATGAGTACTTTTGAGAATTTCACATTAATGTTGGCCCGATAAATGACGGATCTAGCACGAGTGCATACGACCCTGGGTTTGGCATCATCTTCGGGTGATCCTTTATGCTCTAGGTTATTTCTTGATCAGACCAAGGCACGTATCTAGGTACTGCCGGCATGACTGCATTCACTTCCATATGTCGGCGGTGTACACTCTGTCTATCTTGCTGTTCTTTTGTGAACACACAGTATGATTGATGATGCTCCCTGTAGTCATTACGCCCATTGTTCCCGGGGTTTGCCCTTCCATCTTGATTTTGATTCACCACTTGATGTACAACATCCCTCTGGTCCGAGTTATCATACCTTGGTGGAGGCGGTGGTAACATTAACTGATGCGCATTTGCTCCGGTTAGCTGTGGCTGCTGTTGTTGATGCGCTTGATGAGGAAGTGCTTGCAGCCCGTCAGGTTTCCCATTGCATTTTTCATCCAAGCACATTGACGAGTTGTATGATTAGCTGGCTTGGCCGGATTTGGAGTGTGGAACTTACACGGTTGATCCATCATGGATTCAAATGTGTACTAGGGCCTTTCCTACCACTGCTTCTTCTGTTCTGGTGTCCACTGTCTTTTCCCTTCATTCCTCGGCGTCCACTGCTAAGGACCATTCTTATGTCGCTGACTGTTTCCATGACTCGGCTGATCTTGTACCACTGCTGCCACCTGATTGGAAGAATATATGTAATTTGGCCTCTCCTCCCTTCTTCCACCTCGGTATTCGTTGCGCCTCGATGATCCGGCCGCATCTCTTGCATATTGATCTTGATGCTCCCGATGCTCTGCCGACATTAATTCTGGTTGTGTCGGATCCCCTAAAGCATACGAATCTGCTATCCTGATGGTTTCTGCCAACGTGGTAGGCATATCTCTTTGCAGCCTTTGCCATAATACACTTCCATATCGACAGCCTTGAGCAAACCAAGCTATCGCTTGAGACTCTATGACTCCTTTGCATGAGTTTCTGAGGTTACACCACCGAGTCAAGAATGCCCTGTCTGTTTCATTCGGCTTCTGCTTGCACAAAGCGAGCTGTTGAGGCCGGTTTGGTCTCTTATAAGTACTGGTGAAATTGCTGACGAACATTTCTTCGAAATCTAACCAACAGTTGATACTACCTGTCGGCAGATTGTTCAGCCATACTCTGGCTGGTCCTTCCAGCATCTGTGGGACGTATCTCACCGCCCATCGTAGGTTTCCACCAGCTATTTTCACCGCTATGGCATAGTCAATCAACCAATACCGTGGTTTTGTACTCCCGTTATATGTTTCCGTGCCCCTAGCCAATTGGAAGTTCGGCACTGGTGGTTCCCCCATTATCTGAGGTCCGAAACATGCCGGACCTGGCGGACCCTGTTCTTCCAATAACTTGGACCGATATAATTTGTCCAGTTTTAGTCTTGCGTCACTTGATGGCAAGTTTCTATAAACGATCCTCTCTTGTATTCCATAATGGTTATTCCCACCATGTTCTGCATGCTCTATATCCGAGTAACCATCATTATACCTATCATTTGCCTGATTATGGTGAGCTGGTCTCACTTCTCGCTCTTGCCGAGGCTCATACCTCGGCTGAGGATCTGGTGGAGGGTTTCTCCTTCCCTCTGTCGGGTTATTGTTCTCATTATTTCCCCTTTCGAGGTCCCCGTGCCCCTTGTTTGCACAGCCGGGGTTTCTATCTCCACTGTTACCTCAGCTGCCATTGCCTCTGTTGTCATTGACCTTTCTGGCTACTGCCGGATCATATGGAACAATTTGCTATTTCTTTTTCCCGAGGTCACCGCTCTATCTTTTTCGCGCGTTGTTTCCGGGTGAGGATGCTGCTACCGCAGATAGTGCAGGCGTTGCTCCAGCCGAATGAACCATACGCGAAGCTCCCGGTCTTGCCGGGTCAGCCCTAAGCATTTCCTCATTCTGCTGGTTCGCAATGCACACCAGCTCATTTACTCTTTCTTGCTGTTTTTGTCGGGCTTCCCCGCTTAATCCTTCCAGCTCCAAAGCCGCGGCATTTGCCGCCCTTAGGTTCTTTGCCGGGGTACTATACCTCGGCAAGCCTAGATCGACTGAATCACCTTCACGAGCCTCATGCTCTTTGTTGATATCATTCATGAGGTTCTTTCCTCTTAATCTCAATTCATCTACCTGCTTGGGGACCACATCCAGTTTGTTTGCCCTAGTGTACTCTTGCAAGGTCCTGTTTAAGGACTCCCACAAGGCCGACACCTTTTTTGCCTCCACCAGTACCTTTTTTCTAGTTTCTTCTAACTCCACATGTGCGTTAGCCGGATCAAGTATCGGCGCCACAGGCATGGTTAGATTATCTATAGTTGCATGAAGGATATTCTCTGGCCTTTACGGAGGTGGCCATCTTACCCTTGCCGCCTTCGGGGTCGTCTCCTGCACCTCGGCTGACTTGGCTGCTGGTGGATCTACCTCGATGGGCTGCGGAGCTGTCTGCTTTGTGGCCATTTGTCCTCCTTCCGCCGGGTCCTTGCTCGGTCCGGCGCCTACTCTTGCCTCCGGTGCTGCGGCTGTCACCATCACCTCGACGCTACCAACGGGGCGTGCGCCATGCAGACCGTTAGCAGCGCGGAGGGGAGGCTCTCCTGCTTCAACGACTCGGTGAGGATAGACGCAGGACGTGTCGATGGCGACATAGACCTTGTGCGCGCCCAGGTTGATGAAGACGCCGTTTCGTGGAGGCGCTTTCCTCCTGAAGCTACCCGCGTTATCGCTGACATAGTTCCAGAGATCAAATCTCTGGACCAAACCAGTGACAACCCACTCGCCGGTGCGGATAAAGTTTCCCGTCCGGATCTTGACTCCAGCTAGCACCGCTGCTGGCCCCACGGTGGGTGCCAACTGTCGTGGTGGTGGAATGGAAGATGCCATGGGTAGGCTAAAGTATGAGGCCAATGGATGCTAGAGGGATCCGGGGAGGGAAGATGTAGTGATTTCTACACACAAGTGACCAGTAAATAGATCTCTATTCTTCTTCTCAAGAACTACAAGTGCTCCTAGAGCTGTTTCATGGAGAAGAAGTAAACAACAACACGAGCCTTACGGCGTAGAATCAATCCCCCCCCCCTCAGGAGCCCGCGTCCCCCCTTATAAAGGGGTGCCTTGGTTCCTTCTAGTGATGACGTGGCAAGCATATCCTTGAAATATGCTTGTCCCAATATGGTAACTCGGCGGCCTCGTTTCTGTGTCCCCCTTCTATCGGCGGCAATGTTCCAGAAACCTTCACATGCGCGCCTCGGGCTTCCTCACTATCACCTCCGTGACGTTTGTCTGCCCTTCTGCTGCTCTGCTCCTTGTACTTTGCGCTTGGCTCTGTCTAGATTCTTCCTAGCCAGTGACTAGGGTTTGGCTATAGGCACCTCCTTTTCCTGCAAGCTTCGCGTTATTCGGCTTTGTCTCGCATAATTCAGCTCGGCCTTCACCTGCATTCGAGTTAGTCAGACTCATTCGGACGACTTAACTCATATGTCGGCCGGATAAGGCGTTACTCATTCTACATTTGTCATGGCCCTGCTTATCTCGGCCGACTATTACATGATTCGGCCGACACAATCAGTAATTCGGCTTATTGTAAGGGAGATTCCTTCCGTCTTTCCCCTGTCTTGACCCTATCCGGGGTCACCTCCCCAACATTTTCTGATGAAGCACAAGGGACTCCACGGATCCGACTTAATTCACTACTGGCTGGATCGCTGGATCCGGCCTCTGCAACATCATGGAGATCGCCTCATGCACACCTTCACCAGCGACAATAAAGACAGCCTACGGGTCAGCCCATACCAGATTCCGGCAAAGGACTACAAGATCCTCATGCAGTATTCGATCAAGAAAGGAGTGGAATGAAAAGTTCCGGATGTTTCCATGAAGATGTTTATGTCCAACCGGCCTCTGACTCCGGTAAATATTCCAACTCTGCTTTCGCATTTTGTTAGTCTTTTCTATTCTTTCTTTCTCCGACTCTATTTTCATCAATGACTTTGTCAGCTCGAGAAACTCCCCGAGTCTGAGCTAGCTCCACTAGAGGGCTATCCCTCAGACAATCTAGAGGCGACATAGGATGACGAGGTGCAAGAAGTTTCCGCCTCCGCCTCCAAGAAGCGTAAGGAGAAGGAAGTTGTTTATCACTGCTGGTAGCCAAGTGCTGCCATTAGTTAAAAAGTAAGCACCTTGTCTCTTTGTTTTCAGTATTTTGCACCTTTCTTTGTTTCCAAAGCATACCTAATATTCGGATTTCCATGCTTTAGAGCTAAAGCAGTTTTGAAGAGTAAGACAAAGCCAGACAACAAGCCAGGCAAGCTTCCACTGCGTCAGTAGAAGCTTGTTATCTCCCTTGCCATGCCTCCACCAACTCCATCCAGTACTCCATCAGCACCAGAGGCTTCCGCCTCTCATGGTGCTAGCAACATATCGAAAGCCTTGGTCACCTTTGGTGGCCAAGCAACTAACAAGGGTGAACCCTCTAAGGGTAATGATCCCATGGTAATTTCTACATGAATGTTGGATAAAGTGGCTGGCTCTGCTGTCTCTGGCCTGAAGAGGAAGAAGAAAGAAGAGATCCTCAGGTTGGCTCAGTCCAGCCTTGAGAAGCAAACCTTAACCGCAGAGGCAGCAAGCTAGGAGCAGGAGGACATCAAGCTGGTTAGCCTCCTGGACCAAATTTTGGTCCGGGATGCTAAGTTAGAGTCTGGCGAACTCCCAGCAACGGATGTTCCCTCCCTCTCCCTTGCCGAGAAAGTGTTTCACAACACTAAACTCGGATTTGAGAAGTCGCACTTGGAACACATTATAAGTTTCTGATTCTTATTTGCATTTATTTTATTATCATATCCTCTAGCCCCCAAGCATAAAGTCGGATAAACATCATTGGATCTGAGTTGATGCTTTTAGGTTGCAAAAGAACGATGTAGTGTAGCCCCCAAGGCTCGTGCTGTATTTTTACTTAGTTAAATTTGCAGCCTAAGTCTTAGTAGCCGTCTGACGATATTCCCTCTCTAAACTGACAGAAAATTGCATCTTCCAACCAAGAATTGCTCAAGAACATTTGTAATAAATGCAAGGAGATCAAAGCCTTGTGCCTTGATAATTCAAAGTTAAAAGTTGAGAAAGATGAAGCAGAAGGCAAACTTTTCCGACTTCCTCTCTGTCAGTTAGCTATTGTCATAGTCAAACTTGTTCTGTCCGACTGATATTTTTCCCTTTGCAGAACTATTGTGCAAGTCTAGCAAGATGGTGGACCAATCCGAGAACTACAAGGTCTTGGAACTAGAAATGCTGAGCTCCGGGACAAGCTTGAGAATCTGAATATTGAATCGGAGAAATCCGTAGCTGCTATACTGGAGTCAAGCAACCATGAGATCGTGAGTCTTGAGAAGTGATACGCCCAATTTGCATCACCTTTCTATATCGTAATCTACCTCTATTCATTGATATTTGTCTTATTATGAGGTATTACTTATGTCTTTTCCACTGTTTTTTCATGTTGGATGATTCTTGGAGGATGGACTGCCGGAGTGTAGATTCTGATGGAAAAGAAGTCGTTTTGATGCAATTTTGCAAAGATCAGAAAATATGGGAAAATATTATTTTTCCATAAGATTGAGGAAGTCAGAAGGAGGAGCGAAGAACGACCGCAGGGGGCCCACACCCCCTAGGCACGGGCCCACCCTGGGCCGCGCCTAGGGCAGGTGTGGCCCACTTGCCCGGCTCCTGACTCCGCCCCTTCGCCTATATCTTCCATACGGAACCCTAAGGCTAGGGGGGCGACCACAGATAGATTTCTGCCGCCTCCGGGGGGTGTAAAACACCGAGAGAGAAAGATCTCTCCGGCAGACAGATTTCTGCCGGGGGAATTCCTTCCCGGAGAGGGTAGATCGTTGCCATAAACACCATCGTCAAGCTAGGCTTCATCGGGATCATCATCATCATCCACACCATCATCTCCACCAGCACCATCATCACCACTCCGTCCCACTGTAACAATTGTGTTGGATATTGCTTTAGTTCTTAGGGGAAACTTTCCCGGTGTTGATTACTATTGTAGTTGATGCTTGTGAGTGGAACCATTGTGTTATTGTTTATGTTCAGATTGTTATCCATCATCATATCATCTTTGATATTGATCCATATGATGTCTCGTGAGTAGTTCGTTTAGTTCTTGAGGACATGGGAGAAGTCATGTTGTTATTAGTGGATTTGTGTTGAGTTATTATTCAATGGTTAGTATTTAAGTTGTGGTGCTATTCTTCTAGTGGTGTCATGTGAATGTCGACTACATGATACTTCACCATTTATGGGCCTAGGGGAATGATTGTGTATTTGGCTACTAATTGTGGGGTTGCCAGAGTGACAGAAACCTGAACCCCCATTAGGACACCTTTGCACAAGGGAGTGTAGGATCTCAGAGTTTAAGGCTGTGGTTAGTTTTATATCTTAATTACTTTCCTGTAGTTACGGATGTTTGCAGGGGGTTTAATCACAAGTATGTATTAGTCCAAGTAAGGTCGATACATTAGCACAGGTTCACCCACACAACACTTACAACACCAAAGAAGAGTACTCAACTATTTTAAGTGAAAGCACTTGACAGAATTCCCATGTGTCCTTGAGAACGTTTGGTCTTTATAAGTATTTCCACCGGCTTGTCCTTTGCTAAGAAAGGATTGGTCCACTTGCTGCGTTTGTTCTTTGTTACTTGCACTTTGTTTTGTTGCTTTATCAGAAAACCACTAAAAATCTGTTTGCTAAGTAATTGCAGAGAGTTCCTGCTCCATACCACTGTTCAGCACCTTCTGCTCCTCGTTGGGATCGACACTCCTATTTATCGAGAGTACTACAATACACCCCCTATACTTGTGGGTCATCAAGACTATTTTCTGGCGCCATTGCCGAGGAGTGAAGCGCTATTGAAGAGTGGAACTAGTAAAGGGAACTTCTACTGTGAGTATTGTTTTTGTTACTGCTTGTTACTTTGTTTCCAATATGGATAACCCATTTGGTTTTCTGTTTGGGAAAACTACTACCACTACTAGGGTAGTAGATGAACCACCAACTGTTGAGATAGATCCTTTTAAGATACCTACAAGTATTGTTGATCGTGTTATGGATAATTATTATTTTGGGTATGGAACTGTCCATCCTTGTGATCACTTGCTTTTTATCCAAGAATTTACGGGTTGTTTAAGTGTGCAGGTATCACAACTGATCAGGTGAAGAATAAGCTACTCTCCATATCCTTGAAAGGGAGAGCCGAAGAATGGTATAGGCTGCTGAAGAATGGGCAATCCATGGAATGGAGGAAATGGCATCTCTTTTATTCTAACTTCTATCCTCCTAGTGAGATTCATAAGGATAGAAATCTGATATATAACTTTTCGCCTCGTGATGGAGAGAGTACAGCTCAAGCTTGGGGGAGATTGGAGTTACTAATGCTTAAATGTCCTATTCATGAACTCCCTAATAATATTATTATCAGTAACTTTTATGCTAGGCTTTCTCTTCATGATAAAGATTTACTAGATGATTCTTGTGCTGGATCATTCACACGTATGAAGGAAGAAGCTAAATGGGATCTACTAGACTGTATTCAAGAGAACACTGAAGCTTGGGAGAATGACAAAGGAAGAAAGTCAGGCATAAACTATGATTATGAATGCATTAAATATTTTATGGGAACTGATGACTTCCATGATATTAGTAATGAGTTTGGTCTTGATTCCCAAAGTATTGCCAACTGTTTTAAGGCCTTTGCCTCTTACATAGAAATTCCCCAAAAGAAGTGGAATAAGTACCATGCTCCTTATAAAGATGTTGTTAATCATGTTCCTGTTAGAAGTACTGAAGTTTGTACTACTAATCATATTGTGCCTGAACCTCATGTTGAGAAAGTTCCTTTCCCAACTAAGGTAAAGGAGTATTCTATGATTATTAGTGCAAATAATAAAGGTACAAAGAAAATTGTGGAGCCTTATGAGCAATTGAATATTGAACCCGTGGTAACTATTGTGAAAGATCATGACGCTAGAAATATAGAGGATGAGCACATTGTCTTCTGTGAAGACGCTTCTAATATTATCTCTCATCCTAGTAAGGCTAGAAAATCTAGTGTTCTCGTGCTTTCTATTAAAATTGGTAATCATAGCTATTATGGTTTATGTGATATTGGTGCTAGTTCTAGTGCTATTCCTTATGAGCTTTATAGGGAAATTATGCATGAAATTGGTCCTTGTGAGCTTGAGGACATTGATGTGGTTATTCACCTCGCCAATAGAGAGCAAGTTTGCCCCATTGGCATTGTAAGAGATGTGGAGGTCCTTTGTGGTAAGATTAAATATCCTGCTGATTTTCTAGTACTTGGTAAAGAAGCTAGTAAAACCTACCCTATTATCTTTGGTAGACCCTTCCTGAATACTTGTGGGGCTATTATAGATTGTAGGAAGGAAAACGTTTTTACTAAGTTTGATGGAAAGTCTTATGAGTTTAATTTTTACAAATTCGCAAAAACTCCTTATGAAAATGAACTGCCTAATGACGATTTCAGGGTTGAACAACTTTCTGCTATTTCTCTTGCTCCTAACAATAACTTGCAGAAGTTTATGGAAGATCACGAAAGCGATGTCTTCATGAAGGAAAGAAATGAGATTGACGAGGTTTTCCTTCGTCAGCCTGAGTTACTTAAGCATAATCTACATGTGGAAGATTTGGGTACCACACTACCACCTAAAGAGGACCATGTTTTCGAATTAAAACCTTTACCTGATGATCTTAAATATGCTTATCTTGACAATAAGAAAGTGTATCTTGTTATTATTAGTTCTAGAATTTCAGGAAAGGAAGAAGAAAGGTTATTGGAAGTATTGAAGAAACACCGAGGAGCTATGGGTTATACTCTTGATGATTTAAAAGGAATTTCTCCTACTCTATGTCAGCATGCTATTAATATTGAGCCTGATGCAAAACCAGTTATTGAGCACCAACACCGTCTAAATCCTAAGATGAAGGATGTGGTAAGAAATGAGGTATTAAAACTACTTGATGATGGTATTATTTATCCTATTGATGACATTCAATGGGTTAGCCATGTTCATTGTGTTCCCAAGAAAGGGGGAATAACTGTTGTGCCTAATGAAGATAATGAGCTTATACCCCAAAGAGTAGTGGTTGGGTATATAATGTGCATTGATTTTAGAAAGATTTATAAAGTTACTAAGAAATATCATTATCCTTTGACCTTTATTGATCAAATGCTTGAGAGGTTGTCCAAAAAGACTCACTTTTGCTTTCTTGATGGTTATTCTTTGTTTTCTCAAATTGCGGTGAAAGCACAAGACCAAGAGAAAACTACTTTCACCTGTCCTTATGGTACTTATGCTTATAGGCATATGCCTTTTGGGTTATGTAATGCTCCTGCTATCTTTCAGAGATGTATGTGTACTATCTTTCATGGTTTTTGTGAAGAAATTGTGGAGGTTTTCATGGACGATTTTTCCGTCTATGGAACTTCTTTTGATAACTGTTTGCACAACCTTGATAAATTTTTGCAGAGATGTGAAGAAACCAACCTTGTTCTTAATTGGGAGAAATGCCATTTCATGGTTAATGAAGGGATTGATCTTGGACACAAGATCTCTGAAAGAGGCATTGAAGTTGACAGAGACAAAATTGAAGCAATTGAGAAGATGCCTTGTCCTAGAGATATCAAAGGTATTCGTAGTATCCTTGGTCATGCTGGTTTCTATAGGAGGTTTATTAAAAATTTCTCCAAAATTTCAAATCCCCTTACTAATCTTCATCAAAAAGATGTACCTTTTGTTTTTGATGATGATTATAAGGAAGCTTTTGAAACTTTGAAGAAAACTTTGACAACTGCTCCTATTGTTCAACCACCTGATTGGAGTTTACCTTTTGAAATTATGTGTGATGCTAGTTGTAACATCCCAAAAATACTAAACTTGGATCATCAAACTCTAATCATCAAAATTAGGGTTAACAAAAACTTTTCTAATTAAAATTATGAAGGCATGCATATGTGTATACATTTAATTTGAATTTCTTTTGAACCACCGTGTTTGTATGTTTACTTGCTTGTAAAATGTTTCTTAGGTGAAATAAACATCATCTAAACATTTCCCAAACTTTTCCTAAAGACAAATAAGTCAAAACCAATAAAATAAAGGAATGGTCATTTTGACCAATTTAACTCCCATGCCTACTTTGGCTGTCTCAAACTTTCAGAACCTAATGGAAACTTTTCTGGATCTTTGCACCCCTTGAATGTACTCATAACAAGGTATCAAGGCCCACTTTGTGATCATCCAGAAACTTTCAAATACATAGTTTAAATGACAATTCAAAATTTAATCTTTATCATATGGGAAGATCACACTTTTTCAAAAACCACTCAAACAACCTCAACTTTCAAAACCCAAGCATCTGCAGACTCACCAGCACCACTCTAGCAAACTCACCAAAAATATTTTCAAAATTCAAAACTTGATTTCATGCGGCCATTTCATCAAACACATTGCAGACGCAAATCAAACAAAATCAAAACACTATTGTGAGCAGTGATTCTTGCCTAACTGGTTCCCTATCTAGCTCACAACCAGCTCAGTAGATCATCTAGCAAGATTAACCAAGCACTAGCACCACTGTAAGCTTGGCATTGCCATCAATGGTGAACAGCCGAGCACACCCATGTCACCCCCATGTCGACAGCAAGCAAGGAGGAGACACAAGCCTAGCCAGCATGTCTGGTAGGCAGCCCACCGTCCACCGCCACTCACTGTCCCAGTCGCGAGCGTTGCCAAGCCCTGGACCACACACACGAACCATTCCAACCTCGCCAGCAACCATGCCGAGAGAACGCCCCGTGCGCCACGCTCGACCAGCGCCCACAGACCGCCCGCCGCCCTCACCGCGTGCATACACAATCCCCATCGTCCGAGCAACCCCGCAGACACGCTCGTTCGCCGCCGCGTGGACCACGCGAGCTGTGCGGCCTTAAATTTTCCGTCGGGCACGCGCAGAGCACCGTCGCGTTCCGACCAAGCCGCACCACCCCACGCCTCGAAACCATGTCGTTGATCATCGCCATGGAACACCGCACCGTCCCCTACCGTCGCCCATGCCGATAGCCGCCTGTAACATCACCCCCGACGAGCTCACCGTGCGTCCCGTCGGTCCCCTCGCTCGACTATAAATAGAGGCCACCCCAGTCAATTTCTTCACACCATCTAACTCCCCTCTCCTCACTGATCGTGCCACACCGTTCCCGGAGCAAGGCGAGCACCACCTCGCCGGAATTTCACCGGAGCCCGCCGCCTCTAGAGAAGAAGGGCGCCATCGATTTCGTCCACCCCAGGAGCTGCCGCGACCACCCCTGAGTTCGCCGTTGTCGACTTCGTCGTTCGCCCGCCTCACCGACCCTCGCCTGCACCCCGGTGAGCCCCCAGCACCCCTCACTAGCCGCGCTAGGTTTCTTTCTCGCCGGCGTTGCCTCGCGTCGATGATGACTCCCAGCCTTTGGATTAGAATCAGATCGAACGACCCACGTTGCCCCGTACCGCTTCGCCCCTCCCTGTCTTATTGGCGAGTGGGGACACCCACTTAAGCAGCCCGCGGGAGCACTGCGCTTAGCAGGCCGGCCCGTTAACTTTTCCCGCGCAGCCCAGTTATTTGAATTAAACCTTTTTCATTTTTGTTTCAAACTCACTTCTGTACTCAACTTCAAAAATCAACCCAGATCGATTCAGTGCATCAAATTGAATGAAACCAATTTTGTTAGAAAGGTCTCGGAATGCTGAATCCAATCCCGTTGGATTCAAGTCATTTGGATCTATAGATCACCCATGGTAAAAATAACAAGGCAGAAGCTTTTCTGCATTCAAACATTTTTCAAATTTAATCCATAATAGCTTTTGAGTTGATTCCAACTCTCAAAAATCACATTTAACCATACCTTTCAGAAAAAATAAAAATATATGGGTTTACTTGTAGAAATAATGTTCAAATAATAAAAGAATGCCCCATAGGCATTTCTAGCCACATTAATTAATTAAAATAAAAGGGTAAAACCGTATTAAATTGTGACACCACTTTAAATCACATTCCCATGGACTAAAATATGTGGTGATGACATGTGTCAACATGATCCCATGTTTGGTTTGGAGAATATTAAATCTTAAATAGTTTTCAATGAGTAGAAATTACTTTTCTAAAAATAAAAGGAATTAAACCAAGCTTTAATCTTGTAAGGTTAGTGATGATGCTATATCATCTATAGGACCCTTTTGTGTGATGATTTCAAGTAGTTAAGTATTGTTTGGTGATTGTGTACATCGTATTTATTTATAGACGCTAGTACCGACCAAGGATATGAGGAAGAAGGAGGATACTACGAAGAAGAAGCCGAGGAGAACTTCAACCACTGCTCTGCACAAGGCAAGCTTTACTAATCAAGTTTACCAATGCAAGTCTAATACTACTAGTGAATGTGAAAGCTAACACTTGCAAGATACCCTACTGATGCCACAAACCACTACTGGTTATTATGCCTACTATATGCCTTAAGCATATGTGATCATACCCTCTTGACAGACCAATCCTAGTTTTTACTTGCAAGCTTTATACTTTATTTCTTTATCAAAGCTATTACTTAGAGTTTACTTAAGTGAATTATAGATATTAGAAAAATATTTGAAGGTTGCATAAAGAGCATAAAATTTGGCCTAAGCTAGATAATCTTGATGTCATCTTAAGGCATGAGATTGGAACGTAGTTAAAACTCCCCTAGTTTGCCACCCCTCATTATTGCTTACCCCCACCTGTAGATGCCAGTGCTAAGCATAAAACTTGATCAACTTTAGATGGGAATACTTGGTGGAAAAATGGTTATGAAAACCTTGGAATGATGGATCATTCTATTGAAATGTTTTGGACATGTGTTTCCAAACACCCGATGATTTTGGTGATGAAAATGTTGAGGCATGAGCCTTAGCCCCTTTTAAAACTGATGGTTGTCTGGATGCGATACCATTCCAATTTTATCGTACAACCACAATACCCGAAGATTGGGTAGGGCTTGACTGGAAACTTATATACCTTAGTATTAGTTCCCTCACGGCCAAAGGTCTGAGCTAAGGCTACCTTGTGAAGATTGTCCACCTGTGCAGTACCCAAGATGACAGTTGGTCATGGTTGGGAGGCCAAACTCACAGGAGAGGTGCTTATACTAGGGCATGTAATTGAAAGGTTAGGATTGATTATCCGCACACTGAGTATGGTGAATTCAGGATTTGTTCCTGATGGATGTATCGAATGTTGTGGTCAAGTGTACAATCTCTGCAGAGTGTCAAACTATTCGAATAGCCGTGTCCGCGGTTATGGACATTTGGAGTGGCCATACTGTTCCCCCGTCAGACTTTTCAAAAAAGACTTGTGAAATGATTTGAGACTTTGACTTGACCACAACTGGGTTGTGATCTGAATTACAAGTTCCCACTTAGGTGCTATAAAATTTTCAACTAGCATTCGTTGCTTCTAAACTTAGTAGAGATAAATCTGGCTTTTGCAAAATAACCCTAGACCCTAGTGTCCTATTATCCAAAAACCCCTTTACCTGTTAGTATTAGTTTGCGAGTACTTAAAGAGTACTCATGGCTTTGTCCCTGTCTATTCCCATGGCCAGACTATGAAGAGGAGTACCTTGAGGATGGACCCCAGGAAGGTTACGACAACTAGGATCACCTCCCATCGTCAGCATTGCCTGTGAACCCGAATATGGAGCTTCGCCTATGCTACCGTTATTATTACGTATTCCGCTGCTTGATGTTGTATTAAGAACTGGATCATGAGATCCCTATTTCTGTAAGAACTTATGTATCGTTTGTAATGGATGATGTACTGTGGTATCCAATTCTGTTATGTCTCGCAAAAATGGTAATCCTGGGATTGCGAGGTATGGCATAACAGGCATCTGGGATTAAAAATCCGGGTGTTGATACTAGTGATTTTGCTGTGGGTGTTGTCCTTAGGCAACATGTTGACAAGAAGTTGAATGTTATTCATTATGCTAGCAAGACTCTAGATGCTGCTCAAAAGAATTATGATACTACTGAAAAAGAGTTTTTAGTTGTAATCTTTGCATGTGATAAGTTTAGACCTTATATTGTTGATTCAAAGGTTACTATTCATACTGATCATGCTGATATCAAGTACCTTATGACAAAGAAGTACGCTAAGCCTAGACTTATCAGGTGGGTTTTGCTTTTACAAGAGTTTGATCTGCATATTGTAGATAGGAAAGGTGCTAAAAATCCTATTGCTGATAATTTATCTCGTTTGGAAAACATTTCTTTTGACCCATTGCCTGTTAATGATAGTTTTCCAAATGAGCAGTTGGTTGCGATAAGGGTAAGTCCACATGAGAGTCCTTGGTTTGCTGACTATGCTAACTCTATTGTTTCCAAGTATTTGCCTCCAACATTTACAGCTCAGCAGAGAAATTATTTTATGATCTAAGGCATTACTTTTGGGATGGCCCACACTTATATAAATAAGAAGTAGATGACATTATGTGAAGATGTGTTCCATAATTTGAACAACAAGATATTGATAAAATGTCATGGCAGTGCTTATGGAGGACATCATGCAGGGGATAGGACTGCATAGAAGGTTTTACATTCTGGATTTTATTGGCCTAACCTTTTCAAAGATGCAAGGAAGTTTGTCTTATCATGTGATGAATGTCAATGAGTAGGTAACATTTCTAGACGCAATGAAATGCCTATGAATTATTCTCTTGTTATTGAACCTTTTGATTGTTGGGGATTCGACTTTATGGGACCTTTTCCCCCTTTAAAAGGGTACACTCATATTCTTGTTGCTGTCGACTATGTTACAAAGTGGGTAGAAGCCATACCTACAAATAGTGCTGATGGTAAGACTTCTTTGAAAATGCTTAAGGATGTCATTTTTCCTAGGTTCGGTATGCCCAGATATCTCATGACTGATGGAGGCTCTCATTTTATTCATGGGAATTTTAGAAAAACTCTCGCTAAGTACGATGTAAACCATAGAATTTCTTCAGCTTATCACCCCCAAACTAGTGGGCAAGTAGAACTTTCCAATAGGGAAATTAAATCTATCTTGCAGAAGACTGTCAATAGATCTAGAAAAAATTGGGCTAAAAAGTTGAATGACGCTTTGTGGGCTTATATAACTGCTTATAAAAATCCTATGGGGATGTCTCCTTACAAAATGGTCTATGGGAAAGCTTGTCACTTTCCTTTAGAATTAGAACACAAAGATTATTGGGCAGTGAAAGAGTTGAATAGAGATTTTAGACTTGCAGGTGAGAAAAGACTACTCGACTTAAGTAATCTAGATGAGCGGAGAGGTGAAGCCTATGAAAATGCTAGGATTTTTAAAGAAAAAGTAAAAAGATGGCATGATAGGAGAATTCTCAAAAGGGAGTTCCATGTTGGTGAGAAAGTTCTTTTGTATAGGTCTCGTCTCAGATTTTTTGCTGGGAAACTACTCTCCAAATGGGAAGGACCTTTTGTTATCAAGGAAGTATACCATTCAGGTGCCATCAAAATTTCTTCTCTGAAGGATGACACAACACAGGTGGTGAATGGTCAAAGACTAAAACATTATATTTCTAGAGATTCTTATAATGAAGATGTGGATGTTATTCAAATGGTGACTCCAGAAGAATTTATCAGAAGCCAAACACCAGAAACTGCATAGTTCGTCTTTGAATAGGTAAAAGTGGTGAAAACAGAAGGTTCGTGAAATCCAAATATATTTATATTTTTGATGTTTTTAATACATAAGGGAAGTTACGAGATAGAACGGAGGAGGAACCAGAGGCCGGGGTGGCCAAACCCACCCTAGGCGCAGGCCCACCTTGCCCCAAGCCTGAAGGGGGTGTGCCTCCCCTGAGCTCCAACTCCGCCTCGTTTCCATGTCAAAACCTTCCTTATGCATTGAAACTTCGTAATATATAACCCCTGGATCCCCCGAGGTTCTTGCATCAAGTTATCATCGTGTTTTTGTTTCAATTTGTTTCTGTCAGGCAAGTTCTCAGTTTTGGAGCTACATTGTCTTCCTCTGGATCACCCATGGAGGATTCCTCTGCGGATGTCTTCAACCCATACATTTATGAGTTGAAGATCCATCCCAAGGAGATAATTCTCAAATATGGTAAGGTACAGATGAAAGAAGTTCAAGGCCCCAAGGGAGAAGGAAGTCTGGAAGAAAGGATGGAAGCATTGGAGCATGAGGTTTCCAGGTACAAGAAGATGGCAGAACGCGAAGTGGATGTTATTCACAAGATAAGCTCAGAACTCATCGCCAAGCACGAGGAGGAGGTGGCTGAGCTCCGAGAAGAAATCTTCTCGCTCCGTCAGACCACCAACCAATTACAAGCACAACTCTACGACATACAAAATCAAAACTGTGAGTATGAGGCTAGATTTGATCGCATAAGCTTTGCTTCTAGTTTTAGGATTGCAGAGACAAGGACATCCTTTTTGGATGGGGAACCTTTGCCTTGGAAGTTTTATGATGACACGAGAACACCACCACCACCTAAGGAGTAATTCATCATCAGGTTTGGCATCCCCTTGGCTTATTCCAAGCTTGGGGGGGTGTCGCGGTATCACCACCATTATCTTTTATCTTTTACCTTTTTAGTGGATTCATATCTTTGTAGAGGAGTTAACTTATAGTTTTGTTTGCATGTGGAAGTATATCTCATTTAGTTGATTATCTATGTATCCCTTGGTGTGAGTGCCTTTATTGGAATATTAATGAGAAGTCTCATCTTTTAATTTTTTCACTTCTTATTTTAGTTTGCAATCTCTATTATAGGATGGATCTTGTTGATCAGTATTGGCATCACTTTGGGATCATCAAGTGGATCTAAATTGGTTTTGGCAAACCGAGTTCTGGTCAGTAGCAATACTTTTTGAAGTTTGAAAGAAAAAGAGAACGAAAAAAAAGCTTACAGGTATTTTGTATCATTTGTTTTCTTTCTTGTTGGCTCATAAGCTTAGTATTCTTTATTTAAGATCTTTTGTGTCTTCAAGGAAGATTGCATGTTTGGCTTTATTACTTGTATGTTTTCTTGTTTATTTCAACTCTCTTGCTTGCTACCCAGCCTTGCTAGCAAAACCAGTTTTCAGAAGGTATACTTCTCATGTTTCCAAATCCCTTTGAACCAAAACCTTTGCCACTTGTTTCCACCATATCTACCTAGTAGCTTTTGCTATTCCAAGCAAATTCTCAAGATTCATCTACCTTTCAAATTAAAAAGTATTTTTTTATGTGAAAACTAGTTAGTAAAGCTCTCACGAGCTTGATGGCACACCTTATTTTCTTGCCCCTAATAGACTTAAACCATTGTGCCATCAAAGTTGTATATGCTTGCATCTATACGTTGGAATTAGCAGAACCGTGCTATCACGGGGAACGTTTTCAACATTGCACCTGTACTTTGTACTCAGTTGATATCATGCTCTTTTGTCTATGGATGCCAATGATGTGAAATAAAGAGGGAACTTGTAAGTCCATGGAGTCTATATTTTGTGTTAGAGAAACGCCTGGGCCGCTAGCCTAAGCCATGCCTAATCATGGTGGAAACTTGCAGCATCACCATACTGAGCTATCTATGAAGCATCCTCAATAAAAAGCTATGTATATAGTAAATAAAAAGATCACTGAGATGCTCATTGTCTGCTTGCCTTGTCATTTTGGTTATGGGATAGCTCCTGTACCATGTGCAAGGGGTACCCCGTTGGCGGTTCTCTATGATATGCATGTACTTACAATGAAAATAACTTACCGATGACCAAAGTTGAGTAGCATGAGGAGTGACCCTCATATTCAAGGGACATGAGATTGCCAACTTATATTTCGTCAAGCATATACTCCATCTTTGTGCACTTTAACCTTAATCGTCTCAAGATGCCTATGATAGGGGAAATGAGGGCTCAAAGCTAGTAAGTACCATAATATTTTGGAAGCTCTTTATGACTTGTAATCCCTGCTACCCTCTATGAAGGGACCTTTCTCCTATTTCCAAGTTGAGTCAGTAGACCTACTTCCTCTCTATCTCCAGCAAGCATTTGAGTTGTTGTGTTGCAAGCATTCATATGGTGATTTATTCAATCATGTTCTTTATCTTCCTTGTTTGCACAAACTCTTATCTATTGAGTATTACTTTGAAAGCCTTCACTTCTGAAAAACCTTTTTGAGCAATGAGTGCTCCTGTTGTAAAACTTCTACAAAAAGCTTTTTGTGAAACTGTTTGCCAGTTGTTCTATGACCAAGAACAAGAGTTTGCCTGTAACACCGCGGTTCTGAAAAGACCGTGGCTTCTATGTGACATGCCAATCCCTGGATCGGTTCATTGGCCCACAATAGAATAAGACGAATAACATAGCAAATATCCGTGTATCATAAATAACGAAGATCCAGAGTACCATTATTACAATAAAAGCTTAGCTCAAGGCTAGCTCAAATTATTCAGGTAGCAACATAAATAAGGTAAATCCTCCATTCTTCAAATTGCCCACAAGTGAACAAGTGCCGAGTGGAGTACCGTGGCCTATAACGATTACTCAGAATCGGAATAACCTGCAACATGAAACGTAGCAGCCCCGAAGGGTCAATACATGGAATGTATGGCAAGTAGAGCTAGTAATGGAGACAATAGTACTAACATCTACATGCATATTTGGCAAGTGGAGCTGTGTCTGGCTTGCATTTGCAAATACCTTTGTCCTACTTTCATAAACAGTTTTTGATAAAAGATCCCAATTAAGTTAACCCAACAATATTAAAACAATTATGAAATTGGAATGAGCGAGAAACATGTCATGGAATCAATATCAAGCAACTCAGTTGTCCATAACCGGGGACACGGCTAATCGATTAGATTATACACCCTGCAGGGGTTAGTACACTTTACCCATGTGACTTGGCCAGCCCAGCTTGTACCATCACTCTCATTTTGGGTGATGATAGGGAGAAGTCCAAGAAGAGACTGTTCGGGAAGTAGCACCCCAATCCCGACGCGCACCGGTCCAACCTACCAAAATTCTACATATCTGGATACGCGGGTTCGAGTTACCACAACCTACTAAGTCCAACCAACCGCCCATTCCATTATTGGCACATGGTTGTACACGTAAGCTACACAATAAAGAATCCAATCATTCTCTCTTGATACCTGGGTGCCTTTCCGCAATGAAACCACCAAAAATTATCAATACCATCACACCCAGGAGATTCATTGATTAAGTTGTTTTAGTTTTCACAAACCAATACTTTTAGAAACAAGTCTCAATGACGTAACCCAGCCCTCGTTCAACATAGCATGGCTAAGCACATCTACCAACGGTGTTTCATCTACAAGGAGGGTCCTACCACTTAATAGGACATAGCATAGCGATAGTATCATCCTACACATGCATCTAAAAAATACACGACAATGCAATGAAAATAGTAGGACGATATCATGAACAAAGTAGCATCTACTTGCCTTGGTTGTAGCGGTCGGAAGAACAATCCACACACGAGCAAGCGTTGCACTCGTCACAATCTACACGATACAATTGCAATCATAAACAAACAATCCACAAGCATATGCAACAGATATGATGCATGAAGGTATGCAAGACAAGTGGATTGGTGCTACAGCTGCACCACATAATCCTATTCAATAATACTACTGATTGCATGCATGGAAAAATAGTTTTAGCGCTAGGAAAACTATTATGCAAATTATAACGCTCAAAACTAGAGCTAGAACTCAAATAATTCACTACCGGTAGTATACTGTTTGTAAAATCTTGGGAAATTTCTACCGCAATTTACAAGTTTCTACCGAAATCTGTCAACTAAAACGATTAACGAAATTAACCAGTCAACTGTGTTTGTTGACTGGTCAACGCGTCTGCTGACTGGGCGTCTGACTGGTCAACGCCTGAGTGCTGACCAGTCAACGACTGATCTGAACCGCTGATCTGAGATCTAACGGTGGCTGCAGACTTACCGGGAACGAACGGCGAAACGAACGGTGGCGAGTTCCGGATGGCGGTGGCGATCGATTCCGGCGGCGGTGTTTTTCCTGCGCGGAAGGAAACGGTCAGCGCACGGGTTGAGATAGTCAACGCGATGGCGCAAGACGGCGCGCGTGCGTGCGTGGGCAAGCGCGCGCGCGAAGGCGCGCAGCGGCGCAGCGCGGCAGTAGCAAGTGGCTGCAACTAGGCGCGCAGGGGCAGGCGCGGTGCGGCGCGCTGGCGGCGCGGCGCTGTGGGGCAGGCGGCTGGCGAGGCGGCAGCTGGCAGCTCGGCGGCGGGCAGGCGCAGGCGGCGGTGGCGCGCTGCGAGGCGGCGAGCGGCAGGCGGCGGTGTACCTAGGGTGGCGGCGGGGAAGGGCGACGGCGGCGGCGGCTCGTGGCCAGGAGGCGGCGATCGCGTGGTCCAGGCGGCGCGCGGGTGGCGATCGAGGTGGGCTCGGAAAACGAGGTGGGGGCGGGCGCGGTGTTCAAGGCAGGCGGCGGCGGATGCCCCTTTTGTGGGCCCCCACGCAGGTCCTAGTCCGATTCGGGGCGCAGTTGGAAAAGGACTCGGAAATCGGCCCGAAAATCGGCCCGTTTTTCTATCCTTTAATAAAACGGCCACAACTTTTCCGTACGAGCTCCGAATCGAGCGATTCTTGCTCCTACGGTTTTCTAAAATCGAGGAGAACAATCTAGGGTCAAGGGTTGAGTGAAACCACTAGGCTACAAGGGTGGACAACACAAGTCCTACTAAAGCCTCCCGCAGGAGCCTCGTAGTAAAATAGAATAGGGTTTCGAAATTAGCATTTTGTCGATTCTTTTAAATCGACGGTTTTGCATGGAAAAGCATGATACAATGATATGAATGATATGCAGAACCAAATATAAAATTTGGGATGTGACAAGACTAACCCCCTTAAGATGAATCTCGTCCTCGAGATTCGGCGCAGCTAGCAAATAGGTGTGGGTAGTCCTCTCGGATGTCATCCTCATGCTCCCAAGTGGCTTCCTCTTCGGTGTGGTGGATCCACTGTACCTTGCAAAACCTGATCGTCTTGGTATGGGTAACCCTTTCTGCTGTCTCCAGAATTTTGACCGGTTTCTCCTCATAGGTCAAGTCGTTCTCAAGCTGAACCTCCTCTAGCGGTACAGTGTCTCTCAAGGGTGTATCTGCCATCTCCGGATGGCACTTCTTCAGCTGGGACACATGGAACACGTTGTGAACAGCGGACAGAGCCTCTGGCAACTCCAACTGATAAGCAACTTCTCCTTTGCGTGCTAAGACCCGATACGGTCCAATAAATCGAGGTGCCAGCTTACCCTTAATTCCAAATCTCTTGATCCCACGAAGTGGCGACACTCTGAGGTATGCTCTATCACCTATCTCATACACCACTTCCTTGCGCTTGGCGTCAGCGTAGCTCTTCTGTCTTGATTGTGCTACCTTTAGTCTGTCCCTAATCAAGGCGACCTTCTCCTCAGCGTCCTTGATCAAATCAGGTCCAAACAACTGACGTTCTCCTACTCCATCCCATAGCAATGGTGTTCGGCACCGTTTCCCATATAGCACATCAAACGGTGACGTCTTGATGCTTGTCTGATAGCTGTTGTTGTAGGAAAACTCCGCATACGGCAAATTCTCATCCCAACTAGAGCCATGAGCCAAGGCGCAAGCTCTCAGCATGTCCTCCAAAATCTGATTCACCCTCTCGGTCTGTCCATCAGTCTGCGGGTGAAACGCTGTGCTAAACTCCAATCTAGTACCGAGTGACTCGTGCAGCTGGCGCCAGAAGTGTGAGGTAAATTGGGTGCCTCTATCAGATACGATACTCTTGGGAACTCCGTGTAGGCTCAGAATTCTGTCCATGTAAATCTTGGCCAACTTTGCACTCGTATAGGTCGTCTTCACCGGTATAAAGTGGGCTACCTTGGTTAAATGGTCGACCACTACCCAAATAGAGTCATATCCTGACCTGGTCCTGGGCAATCCTGTGATAAAGTCCATTCCCACTCTATCCCACTTCCAATCCGGCACGGGCAATGGTTGTAGCAGTCCTGATGGCTTCTGGTGTTCCGCCTTCACTCGGCTGCACACATCACATAGGGTAATATGCTTGGCGATATCTCCCTTCATGCCGTTCCACCAAAATCTGCTCTTCAAATCCATGTACATATTTGTGTTGCCCGGATGTATGGAGTATGGCGAGTTATGAGCCTCCTGCAGAATCAACTCCCTTATCTCCGGGTCGCTGGGCACACACAAACGATCTCCATACCACAAGGTACCATGCTCATCCTCGCGAATATCCTTCTCCCGATTCTCCTTCATCTTTTCCTTTATCTCATCTATTTCCTTGTCTCCTACCTGAGCCTTCATGATCCTGTCCTGTAATGTCAGTTGGACTTCCATTGTAGCCAAGTATCCTTCAGACACTACTTCCAGTCCAAGGTCCTTGAATTGCTTGCACAAATCCTCAGGCAATTCACCAATTGTCAATCCATTGGCATAAACCTTCCAGCTCAGAGCATCTACTACTACATTGGCCTTTCCTGGGTGGTATTGTAGATTCATATCATAGTCCTTGATAAGCTCCAACCATCTCCTTTGCCTCATGTTCAGTTCCTTCTGCGTGAATATGTACTTCAGGCTCTTGTGGTCGGTGTACACATCACAGTGTTTTCCCATTAAGTAATGCCTCCATACCTTGAGCGCATGAACCACTGACGCTAACTCCAAGTCGTGTGTGGGGTAATTCCGCTCATGGTGCTTGAGTTATCGCGAGGCATATGACACTACTCTCCCATCTTGCATCAGCACACTCCCAAGTCCCTGTCGAGAAGCATCACAGTACACTTGGAAATCTTTCTAAAGATCAGGTAAACACAGAACAGGCGCAGTCACTAGTCGACGCTTCAGTTCCTGAAAGCTGGCTTCACATACGTCTGTCCATTCAAACTTCCTCTCCTTCTTCAGAAGTTCGGCCATCGGCTTAGCAATCTTGGAGAAGTTTTCAATGAACCTCCTGTAATATCCAGCAAGTCCCAAAAAGCTTCGTATCTCTCCTGCATTCTTGGGTGCTTCCCACTCAGTTACTGCAGTCACTTTGCTTGGATCAACAGCGACTCCTTCTCCTGACACTACGTGTCCAAGAAATCCAACAGTGTTAAGACAGAATTCACACTTGCTGAATTTGGCATACAGCTTGTGTTCCCTCAGCTTCTCCATAATCAGTCGTAGATGCTTCTCATGCTCAGCATCATCCTTGGAATATATCAGTATGTCATCAATAAACACCACCACGAACTTGTCCAAGTACTCCATGAATACCTTGTTCATCATGGTCATGAAATACGCCGGGGCATTCGTTAGTCCAAAAGACATAACAGTATACTCATATAAACCATACCTAGTGGTGAAGACGGTTTTTGGTACGTCCTCCTCCCGGATCTTCAATTGGAAGTAGCCTGATCGCAGATCAATCTTGCTGAACACCTTCGCTCCTTCCAGTTGATCAAACAAATCATTTATGTTCTGCAGAGGGTACTTGTTCTTGATGGTTACTTCATTCAGCGAGCAATAGTCCACCACTAATCTCTTGCTGCTGTCTTTCTTCTCCACAAACAGAACAGGTGCTCCCCATGACGACGAACTAGGCTGAATGAATCCCTTTTCCATCTGCTCTTTCAACTGCTTCTTCAATTCCTTCAGCTCATCCACATCCATCTTATATGGTTTCTTTGCTATAGGTCCTGCTCCCGGCATCAGGTCGATAAGAAACTCTACTTCCCTGTCAGGTGGCATTCCTGGCAGCTCTTCCGGAAACACGTCGGGGTAATCCCTAATCACTGGCACAGTATCCATGCTAACCCCCTTAAGAGAATTCAGCTTACACCTTCCCGGTCGTGCAGCCGACTTGAATCTAATTCTCTTACCATCCGGGGTTTTGAGTGAAACAGCTCGTTGTGCACAATCTATGTGTCCCCCATGCATAGACATCCAATCCATACCCAGAATAACATCTAATCCCTGTGATTCCAACACTACCAAATGTGCACTGAAGTTGTCTGTTCCAATCCTCATAGTTAAATCGCGGCATCCCGCGCTAGCTATCATATCTCCTCCAGGTGAACTCACTCTAATCGACCTTTTCATAGACTCAGTAGGTAACTTATACTTATCCACAAATGCCCTTGATATGAATGAATGCGATGCACCAATATCGAAAAGTATAAGTGCAGGGTAAGTGTTGATTGGAAACTTACCAATCACAAGGTCAGGCTCATCTGGAATCTCCTCCACATTCATGTGGTTCACTGTGGCCTTCTCGTTGTTGGTTGGCTTCAGTCCTTTCCTCTCCGGACAGTTGTCAGCATAGTGTCCCTTCTGCTTACACTTGAAGCACGTCACCTCACTTAGATCCTTCTTCACAAAGCTGCGATCACGGTTGCGGTCATGTCCACCGTGTCCTCCAGAGTGGTGGAAGTGTCCTCCCTTGTGGCTGTGGTGGGTGCTCCTGTGGTTGTCATGGCGATGCCCATCGCCTCCATGGTGGTGGCGGTCATGGCTCCCATGGTCACTTCCTCCATGCTTGGAGTATCCATCATATGAAGTGCGAGACTTGTGATGTGAACCAGAGTGGTGATTGTTACTCTTCCTCTTGCGGTTCTCCACCTGCTTGTGCTTCCCTTCCAAGATCCTGGCCTTGTCCATAAGCTCCTGAAAAGTGGGGCAGTAAACCACCAGTAGCTGTACTGAAAGCTCATCACTGAGGCCATCCAGGAATCTCTCCCTCCTTTTTGCATCAGTGTCAACATCCTCAGGTGCATAACGGGACAGGTTGTTGAACTCCTCAATGTACTCAGCCACGGTGCGATTGGTTTGGCGCAAGTTGCGGAACTCCTTCCTCTTCAGGCTCAGAACTCCTGAAGACATGTGGTTGGTCCTGAAACCTTCCTCAAACATTGCCCAAGTCACGGTATCCAGCGGGTGGGTGATCTGAAAAGTGTCCCACCAAGAAGCGGCTGGTCCCTCCAGTAGGTGAGCGGCAAACCTCATCTTCTCGGCATCAGTGCATCCAACAGTTACTAGATCCTTGTTGACTGAACGCAACCAGTCGAGAGCAACCATTGGTTCCGTTGCAGTAGAGAACTTAGCTGGCCTTAACCTCAAAAATCTGGTGAGAGCATCTCCCTGAGGCTGATTGTTTCCATTGTTGTTGTTCTGATTTTCCATGAACTGAGTCATCACTTGGGTCAGCTGTGCCTGAGCTGCCATGAGCTGCTCCAACTCAGTGGGTTGACGGTGGGGAGGCATCTGCGGTTCAGCACAGGTAAGTTTAGAAAGAATCAACTACGATAATAGGATTCTACCCATGCATATGGTCAATCAACAACAAACAATAGCAGACAATCACAAGCAAGCAACACATCAACAAACAAGTGATCCAGCAACATCCCAGGGGTTATCCTAGCAGTATATACCTACTGAAATAGTTTTACAAGAGTTGGCAATGGTTAACTAAACAGTTGATCAACTAAGCAACAAAACAGCAATCTGCCAGAACATTCCAGCAGCGTTCACGAATTTTTGCGCCTGACTTAAACTCTTCAGAAAATTTAGCTGATTTTTGCACATACTGTACAGAGAGTTTCGCATCAGCCCAATTGTTTTCAGATTTTTCCCAGTTACCAGAAAAATATGAAAAATCGTACGGTACTGCTGTATCAGCAGAAAAACTGGAGCAAAAATAACACAGATGTTAACCAAACTTGCCATAACTCTTTCATAAAATTCACACAAATAATTTCTGGGATATTGGAGCACACAAATAAGCAACTAAACACTCTTAAACTAACACGAACTAAGATTCACATCGATCGAGACTAATCCTATCGAATTTGCCTAACGTGGGCTAATTGGTGGACTTCTATCTACTCCTTGAAGAGGTTGCGGTAGGTCCTTGCTGTCATGCGTTGACGCTTCGGCTCGCGGTACAACCATGGCGGCGGAGTGTACACCTCTCCTGAATCATCACTTGAGATCTCAAACTCCACCTCTTCAGGATCCTTCTCTTCTTCTTCACTCTCAGCTGCAACTGCAACAGCTTCATCGCCTCCACCATCATCGTCTCCATCGTCATCATCCTCGTCCTCATCATCATCATCGTCTCCACTATCATCATCATCCCCATTGTTGCCATCATCTCCATTGTCATCATCAGAGGGTGGATTCAGCTGCGCTTGGAGAGTGGCAATCTGGGCTGTCATAGCTTCAATAGTTTGATCCCTTTCCTGGACGGTCCCCTGCAACTGTTGTATGTTCTGGGTGTTCTCCTGCACAGTACCATGAAGATGAGCTATGGTTGCATCTCTGGCTATCAGGGCATTCTCCAGAACTCCCACAGCTTCATGCAAGGTGTCAATCTCCTGTCCTTGGACCACCATACCATTGCTAGCAAAGTCTGCAATCTCCTTTATCATCATCACCTTCTCAGCTAGAGCTCCATTCTCCCTTTCCATGTCCTCTATGTGCCTCCGACGGGGCGGCATGTTGTTCCTGTCGCCCGGGGTAACCACAATGTGCCCATCTTCATCACGCCTCCCATAGTCACAGTAGGGTGAATCTGCTGGCAGTAGGTGTCGGACATTATGGCATTGGCGAGACAGGGCTTCATGTATGGCCAAGTTGATTCCAAGTCCCTAGTTGCAGTATGTCTTGGTGTAGATCAAGTGCACGGGGTTTGGCAAGGCGGCGTCCCTGAATATGAAGGTAGTGATCTCCCATGCATCCTCTCCATATCCATAGGTGTACAGTCTTCTTCCCTTGAACATGGGCAGTGGCAATCCCAATGACTGCGAGAGCTGAGCTAACTGCCTTGCAAAGGGCCTTGGTGACTCCATGGTGGCATACTCAATCCTGACTTCTCCCATCTATCAAGTAAAAGAGGAAAGTGTGAGAATAGCATATGGTAAGAATTTACGAGGGTGAAAGGCATAAGATGAAAGACAGAGTTAATATAGGCTTTAGTAAATCTAAGGCTTCCTAATCCAATCCTAGGTCACGATCCTACAGTCGACACACGGGCTCTGATACCATCTTGTAACACCGCGGTTCTGAAAAGACCGTGGCTTCTATGTGACATGCCAATCCCTGGATCGGTTCATTGGCCCACAATAGAATAAGACGAATAACATAGCAAATATCCATGTATCATAAATAACAAAGATCCAGAGTACCATTATTACAATAAAAGCTTAGCTCAAGGCTAGCTCAAATTATTCGGGTAGCAACATAAATAAGGTAAATCCTCCATTCTTCAAATTGCCCACAAGTGAACAAGTGCCGAGTGGAGTACCGTGGCCTATAACGATTACTCAGAATCGGAATAACCTGCAACATGAAACGTAGCAGCCCCGAAGGGTCAATACATGGAATGTATGGCAAGTAGAGCTAGTAATGGAGACAATAGTACTAACATCTACATGCATATTTGGCAAGTGGAGATGTGTCTGGCTTGCATTTGCAAATACCTTTGTCCTACTTTCATAAACAGTTTTTGATTTTCTTTGAAAAGATCCCAATTAAGTTAACCCAACAATATTAAAACAATTATGAAATTGGAATGAGCGAGAAACATGTCATGGAATCAATATCAAGCAACTCAGTTGTCCATAACCGGGGACACGGCTAATCGATTAGATTATACACCCTGCAGGGGTTAGTACACTTTACCCATGTGACATGGCCAGCCCAGCTCGTACCATCACTCTCATTTTGGGTGATGATAGGGAGAAGTCCAAGAAGAGACTGTTCGGGAAGTAGCACCCTAATCCCGACGCGCACCGGTCCAACCTACCAAAATTCTACATCTCTGGATACGCGGGTTCGAGTTACCACAACCTACTAAGCCCGTTTTTCTATCCTTTAATAAAACGGCCACAACTTTTCCGTACGAGCTCCGAATCGAGCGATTCTTGCTCCTACGGTTTTGTAAAATCGAGGAGAACAATCTAGGGTCAAGGGTTGAGTGAAACCACTAGGCTACAAGGGTGGACAACACAAGTCCTACTAAAGCTTCCCGCAGGAGCCTCGTAGTAAAATAGAATAGGGTTTCGAAATTAGCGTTTCGTCGATTCTTTTCAATCGACGGTTTTGCATGGAAAAGCATGATGCAATGATATGAATGATATGCAGAACCAAATCTAAAATTTGGGATGTGACATTTCCAATTCCAATTATGATTTATCTTTATGCATCTCTATTATGACTGTTGTACTTGGTTGCACGCTAAGTTATATAATGGTGAGTTGCTTTCTTCTATGAGTTGTGTAATGGTAAGTGTGATGCCTCTTGTTCGTATTCTTTTATCGACACTTCACTCCATAAACCTGTGGACATGTTTACTGAGCTCAGTTTTCGCTTGGGGACAAGCGAAGGTCTAAGCTTGGGGGAGTTGATGTAACATACCAGCATTAGAGCTTAGAAATAAGCTGAACCTAGGTGTGTGCATTGCATTCATGCATCAGAAAATCCGAATAATTTTCGCGCTTTTGAACAAAACTTGTCAAAGTGATTGAAGCTTCTCTTAACTTGATGGAATTGAAGTAGATCATCAAGTTGACTGCGATAAGTTTCAATATGACCTTTGCTAAAACCTTATTTTGGGTAAACATGATTTGATCTAAGGGTAGATAACATGCAATAAAATTAAACCCTAATACATTACTTAATGATTTATATTTGATCCTTAGGTGGTCATATCATAGTATTCATTATAATCACTCATGAGTACCAAGTTAAGGATATAACACAAATAATAAGAATGTAACAACTATATCTTAATCTCATCTACTTATACCATGAGTATCATGGTAATACCTAACCCTAACTCTTTATTTATTTGGAGTAGGAGGGAAACCAATTCAAATACCATTCACCATGTATCTTTCTTTCCATATCAATCCTTATCATCTCTATGGAATCCTATCCTTATATTTGTTGTTCATCAATATTGAGTAATCAACTATTGATTCACCAATTCTTAACCTATCAACTCTTGACCTATCCCCTCTTGTCCTTATTATTGCATTCACTTAAGACTTATAAAGAAAGAAGTAAGAAGAGGTAAATAGTGATGCTAGTTTTAGATGTCATCTATAGGATGGGAGTGATTGGAGGAAATAAAATCAATATGGTAACAAAGAAGATTACCAGGATGAAGTCTGAAGATAGTTACCAGGAGTAGTCCTATTGGATCAAGTAGGTATAGTCAATGAATTATATCTCTTAATCCAATAGAGCTAAACAGAAGATAATTATAATACAACTGTAATCTTGTATGGATGGAAGCCTTGTTTAGCCAACTGGAAACCTGAACCATAAAGGATCAAAAGATTATAATGATCATGCCTTACTCACCAATATTGAATTCTTATACTATGTATAAGTGGAATTGGTGGATAAAACATGATTGAACCATAGTATAGATATATTATCCTAGATTAGTCATTACAAGTCACATTAATATAATGTGAGGTTCGAGTGTTTATTACTAGAGTTAAGTAGAGACAAGATAGTATCATTAAGATGATGTTAGAGCAACATTGGATTAAAGAATTAGTATTTTCCTCTTTGGAAATACTTGCACTTGAGGTGAAGTAGGATTTGATGTATAAATCTATTGAAGAGATATTAGTGAAGGATGATAAAGGAAGAGCATGAATGGAAGTATCTGTAAAAATTTGTTAGATTGGACATTATCAGCAGTAGAGTAGCTGAGATAACCAAGTCTGGATAAGTGAAGATTATGTAAAGCTTTAGTGTCAAGCTCATTGGATTTATCAATGGGTTTAGAAGAATAAAGGGTGGATAAGAATATTTATGTGAAGTAAAGCTCATCATGTTAACACATGATGATGGATATGAAGAAGTAGAATATCTAGGAAAGGAATTCTTTAAGTAGAAGTCAAGAATTATGAAATATGGAAGGTAGGACTTATTGGTAAACATGCAAACCTAATTCTATAACCAAAACTAATATCCATATCAAATGATTGATTTATCATCTTATGTCCACAATGGTTAATAGGAATATTTCCTATATCAACTCACTTAAGCCCATCTTTGTTATTTTCAACCATCATTATCATAGGTGCTTAAGAACTATCTTTATCAATTCCTTCTCATAAGTTAGCCTAGAAAACAATCCCACTACTTCATTCTATATGGTGATATCATTCAAGATCTTTAACAGAAAGATAATATATTTTAACCATTCATCTTTATTCACAATTATCAAGGGATATAAAGATATTTAAACTCCCATAATTCATGGTAGACATGTATAATCTCAAACCTTTAAATATTAAGTTAGTAATAATACATTATTTATATTGCTATTCCCTAAATTCATAGGAATAATATTAACCCTATTAGTACTTAGAACTTTATGTATCAAATACTTACGAAGGATCACTAAATATAAAAGTTGCCTTAATATTATGTAACAATGAGAATAAAATCTCATTAGTAGTAATACATTCTATAATAAGTTTATGAATTTTTGTCAAATTAAATTCATATTAAAGGCCCTCATAAATAGTAATAGGAAAAGTGTCTATATAAAGAAAATAAAGAAACTCTAAACAATATATAATAAAAGTTCACAAAATGACTTTAAATACATTCATTATTGCTGCAATTGTTTAACAAATTAATTCTATAAAGAAAACTCAAATCATTTGTGCAAATTCAAAGCTAAAAATAGAATTTAGAAAAGGGATAGAATCAGAAAAAAAAACAGAAGAAACAACAAATCTGGCCCACGACCCAAATCCTCACTATTTTATCCATCGCTCACGAGCAGCCAAATGCAGCCCATATGGCCCAAGTGCGGCCCGACACTGGCCCGTACCCCTTCGTTGTCTCTTTCCCCATCGTCTTCCTCGCCGACGGATCGAGCAAGCAGCTCACTGTCGAGCTCCGTCGCGTCGGCGTGCGCCAGGATTCGTGCCGCCGCCCGCCATCGTCTACAAGACCCTCTGCCTCGCCAAGGACGAACCCTAGCACGTCATTTCCTCTCCCCTCTTCTCTAGCGCGCAAACCCTAACCCTAGAGATCATAGACGCCGTCGAGCCCTGCAGTCTCCACCCGCCCCGAGCCTCGCCGTGGCTCCTGGAAGCTTCGCCTCGTCGCGGTGAGTAACTTCGCAAAAGGAATCGACGGAAGGAGCTCCCAATCGTCGACAAGGACACCGCCTTACCGAGATCCGGTCACTGCTTCCTCCCTCGATTCCGGTGTCTCCCGTGCTCACCTCGCCTCGCCACCACCACCGTCATGCTCCTGGTGAGCCACCGGTGCTCAAGCACCTTTCTGCTTCCTCTCTCTCCCTCTGGATCTTCCTCCCCGCGAGAGACCGACACCTCCGCCGCTCGCCGTCGTTGCACCGCCGTCCCCGGTGACCATTTCAAGGCGGCGCCGCCACCATCTTGCTCCCTGCGATGCCCTCTTTCTAACCCCCACAACCATGCATTCAGGCGCGTTCAGAATTGGTGGATCGAGCATCGATCTGAGGGTGAGCACCATTGCTGATGCCAGCCTGACATCAGCATGATGCAATAACCCTATTTAGTTTGTTTAAATGTTTCTATGATAAATTAAAACTATAGATATGATGTGGCATAGACCCCACCAGTCAATGACGGGGGGTAAGTATCGACCTAGTAAGAAAAACTTTTCACCCCATGCTGACATGAGTAGTACATCATAAACTACTTAGTTTATTAATTCTAGAAATTAAATAAAATGATTCGATCTTATAAAATCAATAACTTTTGTTTTATAATTCAGAAAAATATGTTTAATATATGAAAATTTTCAGAAAAAAAAAATATACAACTTAAAACTAATATCAAATATTATTATGATGATTATTTAAATAAATACTATTTAATAAAAGTTTTATAAATAATAATACTTTGATAAATCATATCTTAATAATGGTAAATGTTAAAAATATAATTAAAATACCAAAAATCATAGAAAAATAAGAATTATAATTTAAAACTATAATCATGCATTATTATTCCACTTAATCAAATATTGATTACTTATTAAGTCTTTATAAAATAATAAGTATTGTAAAAATCATATCTTATTATTTATAAATCATAAAAATAAATGTAATATACCAAAATGAGCACAAAAGTAATACGTATATGTTAAAAATATAATATTCCACTTTTAAGTTAAATAAAAAGTTAATAACTTGAATTTTAAGCTATTTCCTTAATTAACAATTCATATAAAGGTAAATAAAATTTGCCAATAATTCTAAAAATTAGTCAATTGAGTCTAATAAAAAGTATTAGTCTTAAATATTGGTAGTATGAAATCAAAATGAATTAACACACTTTAAATACAATTTTATTAAATTATCTCTCAACCATTAATGTAGATTATTTTATAAAAGGATCCTTATCCAATCTAAAATCTCCAAGAATAATTGTAATAAGATAAAACCCATTCCTTTATATTAACCACAAGTTTATAAACAAATAAAAACACTATAAGTGAGTTCATAAGTAGTAAATAATGTTGTTTACTTATTCAGAAACCTTAACCACACCCTTAAAGGGAGGTAAATCCCTTTATACATTTATAATGTAAATAAACAACTACCAAATAAAAATATAACCATTCTTAAGTGACTTTAAGGAAACATTATAAAATACACAAAGTACAATTATCATAACCATTACATCTTAATCCCATCTATGACTTTAAAGTTAACTTTAGTCTATAATACTTTAAACACTATTCTAAAAGACTTTGTTTGTGTTGTATAGTTAACTTTGGTCTGTTGTAATTAAGCCATAAAGCATCTCAAGTCCAAACAATTCAAGCATGCACAAACAACATCAACCACATTTGATTAACCACAAAAAATGATTAGACCTCAAAAAAGAAATCGTTTCTTCAAATGTTATTCTTTTTGGCACTTCAAACATCAAATTACAATCAACAATAATCACATTACAGTAAGCTTTACTTATATACTTAGGATTGTTAACACTTAAGTTCCTTATAAATACCATTCTTTGCGAAGTAAGACTTGAAGATAAGATAATTCTCATATAAGCAGTCCTTGAGTAGCACATCTCATTAGTATATCTTATTGTTGTATGCCATTATGTGTACATATTGTTTCACACATACTCACAAGCCTTAATAATAAGCACAACTGTGAAACTTAATCCAAAAGGGCAACACATTTTAACAGGAACCATTTCAAGTTTCCAAACCCTAGATCAACGTTATCCTCGGGATTCGCGTTTATCAACTTGCATTACATTACTTATGCATAAAAGCATCTTGCTTCTTTAAAAATTAGTCCTTACCGGACCAATGATGCTGATTTCAGATATTGGATCTTATATTGTCTTGAAGACCATGAGTGCATAATCTTGCAATCACAAAAGGCAAGTTCACACTTGCTCATGTCCTTTGATTATTTTCTGTAAAGTCTTTTACAAATCCAGTGTTGTCATCACCTGCATTTGAAAAAGGTCAGAAAACACTATTTTCATAATAATGTGATTATAAGTTATTTACCATGAGGTAATAACCTACTATAAGAGTTCTGGTGGTAAAGGAACATATTATCTAGGACTTAACAACCAATGTCGCCAGTGATTCTTGCGCCGTATATTACGCGTTGACCATGAGATTTGGAATGGGACGAAGAAGTCAGCTGTATCTTTTCCCTCTCGCATGGAGCCGGATGTGCGGGTCGTGGATGTTATCACTTGTAGCTTGCATATTATATGGTAATTTGTAGAGGTATGCAGCATATGGGTGGGAGCCCTCAACGTCCCACGATAGTTCTGGCATCTGAACGGTCTGTGCTGCCAATTGACGTAATTCAATAGGTGGGCTGGCGTACACCAAGGAGACATGCAGAGTCGCGGAGAAGGCAGTGATTGGCTTGGATCTTAGTCTGGGACTCACACCAAGGAAGTGTGCACGAACCTGCAATTCGGATGTGCAACAAAGCTAAGATCTCTCATGGGTAAAGTAACGCACCTCTGCAGAGTGTAAGAACTGTAACTTGTTACTCCCTGTTTCGGGAAGGAGCTGCGAACGTGGCGGGAAAGGAACCCCATGAAGGTTCTGGTAAACCCATGAAGGCTAACGGACATAGTTTTTCAGAATAAAAGCAACCTTTGAAGAAATGTTTATGAAAACTTGCATGGCCTATGACCTATGGTCTGTGGTTGTAGTTATAGTGCTTCAAACACTCCTTTTCTAGTGAACTTGTTGAGTACGCTCATACTCAAAGTATCATCTTAACCCTTGCTAGGTTCTAAAGCCAGTATAGACGACATCTACAACAAGTTATGCTCCAGAAATCATCATCAAAAGCTTGAGCTCTTCAATAAAGCCAAGAAAGTCAACATATACAGCAACACAAGTGAAGAAGAAGTTACTGCTTAGATAAGAAAAGAATCTCTAGCCCTAGAACCTACTTCTTTAGAGTACTGCAATAGCAGCAATACAAGCCAAATAGTTAGATGCTAATTTTATTAGCATAATAGTTACAAGTTGTTTATTTTTTATTCTTCTTTGTAAGAAGTTTCTTTCTCTCTCTTTAACCTAGAGTGTTCTCTGGATCTTGTGTAAAGAGTTGAGTTGTAACCTATAGTCATGTCTTGGACCTGCTATGTTTCTGTTGTACTACTCTAAGGGATGTAATACTAGTGAACGGCGTTTCATTGGTGTTATGTCAACGACTATAGTGTACTACATCATGCAGTGGTATGCTGGGTCACCGCAGTTGATACGCCCAATTTGCATCACCTTTCTATATCGTAATCTACCTCTATTCATTGATATTTGTCTTATTATGAGGTATTACTTATGTCTTTAACACTGCTTTTTCATGTTGGATGATTCTTGGAGGATGGACTGCCGGAGTCTGGATTCTGATGGAAAAGAAGGGGTTTTGATGCAATTTCGCAAAGATCAGAAAAATACCATAAAAATATGGGAAAATATTATTTTTCCAGAAGATTGAGGAAGCCAGAAGGAGGAGCGAAGAAGGGCCGCAGGGGGCCCACACCCCCTAGGCGCGGGCCCACCCTGGGCCGCGCCTAGGGCAGGTGTGGCCCACCTTCCCGGCTCCTGACTCCGCCCCTTCGCCTATATCTTCCCTACGGAACCCTAAGGCTAGGGGGCGACCATAGATAGATTTCCGCAGCCTCTAGGGGGCGGAAAACACCAAGAGAGAAAGATCTCTCTGGCAGATAGATTTCTACCGAGGGAATTCCTTCCCGGAGAGGGGAGATCATCGCCATCAACACCATCGTCAAGCTAGGATTCATCGGGATCATCATCATCATCATCATCATCATAATCCACACCATCATCTCCACCAGCACCATCATCACCACTCCATCCTGTTGTAACAATTGTGGATATTGCTTTAGTTCTTAGGGGAAACTTTCCCGGTGTTGATTACTATTGTAGTTGATGCTTGTGAGTGGAACCATTGGATTATTGTTTATGTTCAGATTGTTATCCATTATCATATCATCTTTGATCTTGATCCATATGATGTCTCGTGAGTAGTTCATTTAGTTCTTGAGGACATGGGAGAAGTCATGTTGTTATTAGTGTATTTGTGTTGAGTTATTATTCAATGGTTAGTATTTAAGTTGTGGTGCTATTCTTCCAGTGGTGTCATGTGAACGTCGACTAAATGATACTTCACCATTTATGGGCCTAGGGGAATGCATTGTGTATTTGGCTACTAATTGTGGGGTTGCCGGAGTGACAAAAACCTGAACCCCCATTAGGACACCTTTGCACAAGGGACTGTAGGATCTCAGAGTTTAAGGTTGTGGTTAGATTTATATCTTAATTACTTTCCTATAGTTACGGATGTTTGTAGAGGGTTTGTAGCATCCCCGGGGTTAGGGTTAAACTAACCTCAGATCACCATCTAAGATAAGTTCAACTTCCAAATACGGAAGATCACAGTATGATTTGGTAACATTACCGAACACAGGGATTCAACAGCATAAGTTTAAAACTCTTAGCAGAGTGAGATGTTAGAGTTATTACAAACCAAAGGTCATAGACCCAACATTACATCACACAGCGAAAGCAAATTATGTTGTTCTAGACAACAACTTAGCAAAAGGCCTAAGAGGCCATTAACAAAAGCAACGTCCATCCCATAGTCCTCAGGCTGCTACCTGGGACCCCCAACTACTCGTCGATGTCAACGTAGAAGCCACCTTCAGTTGCAACTAGATCCTCTATAGGAAAACAACAATGGCGCAAGGCTGAGTATGAGAATGTACTCCGCAAGACTTAGATAACCTAGTATCTACATGATCTGGCTAGAAAGGCTTTCTCTGGATTTACTTTTGAGGAAAGCAATCTTTATTTGTAACAAGACAAAGAAGAGGCTCCTCTACTCAGAATCTTTTAAAAGGGATAAGATAGCAACTTCTTCATCTTGTTCATCACATCTCGATAACCACCAGCTTCATCAGAACCTCCTATCTAGGATCACCCCTCGACCCGGAGGAAGCTTCCTTAAGCACACGTGTATGAAAAAGTTTTTATCATGGTTAAAGTTATCTATGATCTTAGAATCTGGTCACCAAGCATTCAAAACCGTGAACATGACTTTTTGAAAAGATTAATACCCTACAGGGGTGTACAACTTTACCCACATGTACCAACCGACTCTTAATGCCAAATATTATTAGCCCTCTTCCTTGGAAGGCCGGTAGAGGGTGGTTGACCATGACCTTTACCTTGCTTTCGCCGAGACCATGAGTCACGCAATAAGTATGGTTCCGCCGTAACGGGTCAAATTCTGAAGCCGGTACTTAAAGATGTGAGGCGAGGTTGGTTTACAGGGGCGCTATCTACCCCAAGCAACCCGGTCCATGCTTCCCTACCGGTTATGATGCACCTCCATCACCCCCTCTTTCGAAAACGTTTTCAATGCATATGCCAAATGGAAAGCCCGAACTATGTGACTCATGGAATCTACTAGGCAAGTTAGTCATTCGAGGGGTTCCCAAGCACGTGTGGTTGTACGCTCGTCTCGGTTCCAAAGGCAAGAACTCAGTTCCTAGTGGTGGCGAGCATGGGACTATAAATACCACACCCAACGTGGCCTCCCATACAAGCCTTAGCATGTTTAATTAACTCCTTCGAGGATGTCATCATCTCCTACCTTTCTAGATTCTCCGGCATCTCTGATTCATCATTTGGACAGATCAGACGTTGTTACTATGCATGGCTAAGCTGTAGATCACAGAAGCTCTAGCGATGCTCAAATGCCAGACCTAGGTATGCTAGGAGCAGTGGATCAGGAGTATAAGGCTACAAAGGGAAACAATACAGCAGATAGGTAACACTAGCTACTAACAAAAGACCACATTGGAATCGTGTGCATCATAGCGAGAAAGTAATATAATTTATAAAACATAGGTTCAGAATGAGAGGCTACGCTTGCCTTGTCCGTCATTAGACAGGTATGGATCTTCGGTGTCGTTGACTTTAGCATCAGGTTCGGTTCCTATTCGCGAAGAGCCAATACCGGAAAGAAAGGTGACAATCAAGACATCGCATCGATGCAATGCTCAAACATGGATGATGATATGACAAGTTAAATTGCATTGAAACGAAACCGTAAGTCATGCTTGACAACTTAAACGGGGTTCCGAGGGTTGAAAACCCTAACTTGGGAAACTCCGGAGACACATGAGAGGGGTTGATTTTGTTCTCTAATTAAACTTGTCATTAAAGTTGTTGATCAATGTATGATTATAGATTAAATAGGTAGAACTCATTTTTCTGAACATTATGAAATATTATTTGTATTTTTCTGACTTATAATGAATTAGTTATTGAATTTACAAATTTATATCATTTTCTGAAATTATTAAAACCTTTATTACATCAGGCTGACGTCATAACACAACCCAGAACTTTTGTTACCACACCTGATCCTACCCATAGTGACTGACTGGTGGGGCCGAAGCCACATCAGCAGCCACACGCGCAAAATGGGGTCAGGGATATTTCTCACTAGAGCTGGCTCTAGCCACTTCGGCTGCCAGATGGGGCCTAGGCCAGGTTGGTTGCCACCGTGGCGCCACGTCAGACTCGCTGGAGAACGGTCAGACGACGGCGAGGGACGGCGCTATGGGATGATCTGGGAAGCGCGGTTGACACGGCTCAAGGCGAAACGACACAGGGAGTCGAGCTATGGTGGCGCCACCAGTTTTTGGTCACCGGAGATAGGTCCCCGATGCTGACTGACGGCAGCAGCGGAGGATACACGGCGGCGGAGCGATACAGAGCAAGAGGGGGCGAGATAGAGGGTCGAGGAGGAGCAGAAGCTCATCGTGAGAACGATAAGACGGTCGGCGAAGTGATGCGAGCTCGTACGACGCCGAAATCGATGACAATGACTGCGACGTCCAACGGTAACGGGGCTTCGATTCGAGATATTGCGAGCGTGCGGGGCTGCGTGACCTAGCTGGGATGAATTAGCGCAGCAGGGTGAGATCAACGGTGGCCTCAGAACGGCGAGAGGAGGCCGGAGACGGTGGGGGAAAGTGGTGTCCAGAGCTAGGTTATCGGCATGGCACAAGGCAATGGGGCAAAAGAGGATCTAGGGTTCGTCCAAGCGCCGGAAGGGATACTTGTAGTCGCGGAGATGGTCGGTAGCGAGGATCCTAGCGCGGGTGGGCATCGCGGCGACGGTGGACAGCGGGCGCAGCGCCAGCGAGCAGCTTGCTCGTTGGGGACGAAGACGACGACGCGTCCTCGGGGCCGAAGTGGTACGAGGCCGCTGGCGGGCTAGCGTGGTCCGTGTGCTAGGCCACGGGAGAGGGATAGAGGGGAGGAAGTTTGCTGGGCTGCGGCCTGGATTGCTCCGGCTCTATTTTTTTAACAAAACCTTTTCCTTTTTTTAATTTCAGTTTTGTCTTTTGTATTTTCATTTGAGTTCTGTTTTGAATAATTCAAAATACAAGACTTGGTTAGAAATATTTGAAATATTGCAGGGGTCCTATTAATCCTTTTGGGCTCCAAACATTTTGTCATTTTCAAAATTCAATCTATTTGAATGTGGTTTCAAAGAGAGGGGAAGAATTTAGGGTTTTGGGTTTGCATCCTTAAACCACACACTTGATCACATGCAAATATTGTATTGATTTAAACAGATGCATGCCATGCTTAAGTACTATTTACATATATCACAAACTTGGGCTGTTACAGCTGTACTCCCCTTACAAGAATCTCGACCCGAGATTCCTAAGTTTTGGAAAAGAAAGCAGGGTACTCAGATCGGAGACGATCTTCTCGTTCCTAGGTTGCTTCATCCTCAGAGTGATGAGACCACTGAACTTTCAGGAACTTGATGTTTTGATGACGAGTTTTGCGCTCGGTTTCATCAAGGATACGAACAGGATACTCACGATAAGTCAGATCCTTCTGGAGATCAAGAGTTTGGTGATCACACCACGGACATGATCTTTGAAGCAACGCTTTAGTTGAGACACGTGAAAGACGTCATGCACCTCGGGAAAGTTTGCAGGCAGCTCCAATTTATATGCGAGTTTACCTTGCTTGGAAAGAACACGAAAAGGACCAACATAGAGAGGAGCTAGTTTGCCTTTTCTGAGGGTAAAATAGTAGGGTAAAGAACCCCACAGCAATTTTTATAAATCATATAAAGTTACAAATAAGTATTTACAAGTTTCAGGCCACCTCAAAAGAGGGATAACATTCTGAGCAACTATCTCCTGTCTAAATTATTGCTAATCCAATCTTTGAGGCCCTGATAATTCTTTTTCTTAATTCTACACAGGACCCATCTTAATTCCTGAGCGACAATAGCCCTCCATTCCTCAAGGGAAGCATGCTTGTTGTTGAAAATTTCATTGTTTCTGCACATCCATATGCCCCAAGCTCCTAGGATAATAATTTCCATTGCAAAAGGGACTTTAAGACCTTTTTTAATACTGGCCAAAGCTTCAGAAAGATTGTGATCAGCCACTTGGACATGGGAAATTTCAGCCCAGCAAGCTTTTGCAGAAGGACAACCCCAAAATAAGTGTAGAATAGTTTCCTCACTAGTGCAGCCATGAAACACACATTCATATGAAGCCAGAGTAAATCGTTTCCTTTTCAGAAGGTTCCGTGTGTTTAGCCTATCAAGGAGCAAGAGCCAGAAGAAGAACTTATGCTTTTTCTGACAGGAGGATTTCCACAACCAGGAAAAATGTGGCTGAACAGGCTGATAACCAGATAATGAATAGTAAGCCTTTTGTACTGAGAAAATATTACTGCCCCAAATAAAACTCCAGTTGTCTGCTTCTCCCTGCATGCCATCACTGAGTATTTGCTCAAGGCTTTGAAATTCATGGTAAGCTTGTTGTGACAGAGGGAGAAAAAAGTAATCTTGCTTGTTAGCTATTTGAAAAAACTCATAGACAGAGATGTGAGGGTTTTTTGCATAAGAAAGAAGATGAGGAAGCTTATGCTGTAGACATCCATCATTCCACATATCAGACCAGAGAAGGGTGGATTTTCCAACACCCATCGAGCACTTTGCAATTCCTTTAAATATGTCAACCAGTTTCAGATGAGCTTTCCACCAAAAAGATCCCTCCAGACTTCGTCCAGGTAGTTTACCATTGCAATAATAAGTGTTCTAGACAAGGTGAACCCTTGGGATATCCTTATGATTGTAAAATTTATCCAAATTCTTCAAAAGAAGTGCTGAGTTTTGAACATTAAGGTCAAGCACCCCCAATCCCCCATGGTTCTTTGGTCTACAAACTTTATTCCATGCAACAAGAGCTTGACCCCTAGCTTGAACATCAGTTGTTTTCTTCCTCCACAAGCATTGTCTCATATACTTAATCAGCTGATCTTTAATAGTGACAGGAAGATCAAAAAAGCTCATATAATATATGGGAAGGGAAGATAAGACAGATTTAACTAACTGCAATTTCCCCCCATAATTTAGAAAATCAGCAATCCCACACAATCTTCTCTCAACTCTCTGAACAATAGGCAGAAAATGTTCCACTGCAGGCTTATTAATGCTTAAAGGCAGTCCAAGGTAAGTGAATGGCAATAAGCCAGGGAGGCATGAGAGTGTATTGGCAAAGTGCTCAAGCCTCACAGTGTCCATGTTAATTGGCATCCTACTAGATTTAGAATAATTGACTTTGAGTCCAGTGGAGAGAGCAAAAGTATGAAGGAGAGCCTTGAGGCACAATAATTGCTCTGAGTCAGCCTTAAGGATTAATAAAGTGTCATCTGCATACTGCACAACAGGGAAATCAGGACAGAACACACCCTCAAGGGGAAGGGAGAGAAGACCGAGACTCATTGCTTTATTGAGGATGCTTTGAAGAAGATCAGCAGCCAAGACAAACAGGAGAGGAGATAAAGGATCTCCTTGTCTTACACCTCTTCTGCAATAAAATTTCTTTCTAGGCACTCCATTTAACAGAACAGAGGAGAAAGCCGAACCAAAGATTAACCGAATCCAAGAAATCCATTTTTCACCAAAACCTTTGGCTTTGAGAATATTGATAATTGTTGAATGCTAAATTCTATCAAAAGCTTTTTCAAAGTCAAGATTAAGAATTAAAATTTCTTCTTTGGACTTGTGGCATTGATCAAGGAATTAAAATGCCCAACCTAAACAGTCTTGAATAGACCTTTGTTTGAGAAAACCATACTGGTTCTTGTGGACAAGTTTAAGGATAATCTTTTGTAGTCTGTTAGCCAGAATTTTGGTTATAATCTTGAGGACACTGTTTAGCAGAGAAATAGGCCTAAAATCAGCAGGTGTCAAAGGAGCTTCAATTTTTGGAATGAGGGTGATAAAAGAGGCATTAATGCTTTCCAAGGAAGTCTGACCCTCATAGAAATCCACAAGGAGTTGTTTCACATCCTCCTTAATAATAGGCCAACATTGTTTCATGAATTCATTGTTAAAACCATCTGGGCCAGGGGATTTATCATTAGGAAGCCTTTGATACCGAAACGATGGACACCCTTCAAAGGAGTGACCCGGAGATAAGCTTGATCACCAACTTCATATTCAACATGTTGATGGTGACGATCATGATAGCTTTTCTGGCGAGACTAAGCAGTTTTCAAACGATCTTAAATTATACGAACTTGATCTTCTGCTTCCTGGATCATATCTAGTCCAAAGAACTTTCTTTCGCCGGTTTCTGACCAGTTCAAAGGAGTACGACAGGTTCTTCCATATAAAAACTGGAATGGTGCCATACCAATACTGGACTAAAAACTGTTGTTATAGGAGAATTTAGCAAAAGATATGGCACACGCTCTTAGCATGTCTTCAAGGATTTGATTCACTCTTTCAGTCTGGCCACCGGTGCTAGGATGATAAGCTGTACTGAGGGACAGACGAGTTCCCATAGCTTGTTGGAAACTTGCCCAGAACCTTGAGGTGAACAAACTCCCTCGATCAGTGATGATTTTCTTTGGTACTCCATGAAGGACAACTATTCGAGAGATATACAGATCTGCTAACTGACTAGCATTGATATTCTCGCGAATAGGTAGAAAGTGAGCAACCTTGGACAGATAGTCAACGATTACCCAGATGGCATCATTTCCTTCCCGAGTCTTGGGAAGACTAGTGATGAAATCCACACCAACTTCATCCCATTTCCACTCCGGGATTTTATGTGGTTGCAGGAGACCAGCGGGTCTTTGGTGCTCAGCCTTGACGCGATGGCAAACGTCACATTCAGCAACAAAACGAGCGATATCCTTCTTCATACCAGACCACCAGAATCTTTGACGAAGATCTCGATACATCTTGGTGCCTCCAGGGTGGATAGAAAGAGGGGATTCATGAGCTTCACTAAGAATTATCTGCTTCAAGTTCTTTCCATTTGGTACTACCAAACGTGTACCGAAATATAGTACACCTTCCTCGTTAACATAGAAATATTTAGCAACTCCGCTAGCAATGTTCTCTTTAATTGAGTCCATCTCAGGATCTTGCCTTTGAGCAGCTTTGATCTGATCCTCTAGAGAAGACTTCACTTCAAGAGTAGAAAGGAATCCACGAGGAACTACTTCAAGATTCAATCGAGCAAATTCCTCATGAAGAGAAGGTTGTACTTGTTTGATCATCAGGGTGTTGCAATAGGATTTACGGCTTAGCGCATCAGCAATGACATTGGCTTTGCCAGGTTGATAGTTGAGACCCAAATCATAGTCCTTGATGAGTTCCAACCATATTATTTGCCTAAGATTCAGATCAGGTTGTGTGAAAAGATACTTCAGACTCTGATGATCCGAGTATAACTCGCAACGACTACCAAGAAGGTAATGTCGCCATTGCTTGAGAGCATGAACAACAGCTGCAAGCTCGAGATCATGAGTTGGGTAATTGTTCTGATGTGGTTTCAGCTGACGGGAAGCATAAGCCACCACATGTCCATCTTGCATCAACACACATCCAAGACCTTGGTGGGAAGCATCGCAGAAGACAACAAAGTCTTTGCTAGTGTCTGGAAGAACTAACACCGGAGCAGTGGTTAACTTAGTTTTCAACATCTGGAAGCTTTCTTCAGCCTTATCAGACCATTCAAACTTCTTATCCTTTTTAAGAAGATCAGTCATCAGCTTTGCAATCCTGGAGAAGTTCTCGATGAATTGACGGTAATAACCAGCCATCCCGAGAAAACTTCGGACATCCTTGACGGCTTTAGGAGATTCCCAGTCAAGTATAGTTTGGACCTTATCTGGGATAACAGCAACCCCTTTGGCAGAAACAACATGACCAAGGAATACGAGCTCTTGTAACCAGAATTCACATTGGGAAAACTTGGCGTAGAGACGATGTTCTCGGAGTTTTGTTAACACCAAACGAAGATTCTCAGCATGCTCTTCTTCAGTCTTGGAATAGACCAGAATATCATTGATGTAAACCACAACGAACTTGTCAAGATACTCCATGAAGACAGAGTTCATAAGACGCATAAAAGTGGCTGGAGCATTGGTAAGACCAAAGGACATGACTGTATACTCGTAAAGACCATAACGAGTGGTGAAAGCAGTCTTTGGAATATCTTCCTTACGGATCTTTATCTGGTGATAACCTGACCTTAAATCCATTTTGGAAATTATAGTGGCACCACTTAACTAATCAAATAGATCGTTGATCCTAGGGAGAGGATACTTGTTCTTGATAGTCACAGCATTGAGTGGGCGATAATCCACAACCAGACGCGGTATATTAGTATCCCGCTTCTTGACAAAGATGGTAGGACATCCCCAAGAAGATGTGCTAGGCTGAATGTATCTCTTTCCTTCTAACTCCTCTAATTGCTTATTTAACTCCACAAGCTCATGAGGAGGCATACGATAAGGTCTTTTAGAAATGGGAGCAGTTCCAGGAACTAACTCTATGACAAACTCCACACTTCGATCAGGTGGCATGCCAGGCAACTCCTCAGGAAAGACATCCGGGAATTCACAGACCACGGAAACATCTTGGATATCTAACGGAGGTAGAACTTCAAGAGCATACAAATCTGCTTCAGGAATAGAAACAGCTGAAGGAGATAGTGACCCTACGGTCCAATACTTGACTGTTATGCCAGTAGGACTTGTCAGAGTCACAGACTTGGTTGTACAATCGAGGATAGCTTGATAACGGGTCAACCAGTCCATGCCCAAAATGATGTCAATATCAGTTGACTTGAGGGCGATCAAAGAAGTGGGGAAAAGTTGAAATGCAACTTCGATTATATTCCCATGACTAACCATGGTGGAACACCACCTAGAACCAGGAGACTGAACTAGCAGAGGAACAGATAACCCCTCAAAATTTATCCCATGCATTTGAGAAAAAGCTTGTGACAGGAATGAATGCGATGCTCCAGAATCAAACAAAACTTTAGCTAGAATTTGATTGATACGAAGCATACCTATGATGACGCTTGGATCTTCCTGAGCCTCCTTAGCAGAGATGTGGTTCAGGCGTCCTTTTCCAGCACCTGGATACTTATCATCCTTCTTTGGGGGTTGTGCCTTCTCAGCAGCACTTTTTTGAGGACAATCTCTTGCATAGTGGCCAGGCTGGCGACAGTTGAAACAGATAAGGCCTGATCCAGTACCAGCAGCAGGATAATTTGATCTACCAACATTGTTTGGAATAGCATTCGGACGAGGTGCATATCCAGAAGTCCTCGGAGTATAAGTATCACGTGGCACAACACTGTAAGGCACGAAGACACGATGCTTCTTATTACCAGAACCAGTCTTGTTGTACCCCTCCTGAGGACGCTTACGAGTTTCTTCATACTCCACCTTTCCACTCTCGGCTTTCATAGCCTTGTTGATAAGACCTCGGAAGTTACCAAAGTCCATGAGGTGGATATCACGGCGAACCTCAGGATCCAGTCCCTTGCGGAACAGAGCTTGCTTCTTAGCATCAGTGGAGACCTCTTACATAGCATAGCAGGCAAGACGATTGAAGTTGTGCTGGTAATCACACACGGAACCAGTGCCCTGCTTAAGCTTGAGGAACTCCTCCCTCTTTTGATCCATCAGACCCTTCGGAATATGATAAGCTCGAAAGGCTTTAGTGAACTCTTGCCATGTAACAACATGTTGAGCTTCTTGCATAGCCAAGAAATTTTCCCACCAGGAGTTAGCTGCTCCCTCCAGATGATAGGCAGCAAAAGTCACCCAATCAGCTTGAGTAACACGACCAACCTGAAGTTTGCGCTCCATAGTGCGAAGCCAGTAATCTGCATCAAGTGGCTCGGTGGAATAGCTAAAGACTAGCGGAGTGAGGCGTGTGAAGTCCTTGATACCAACTTGATTGTTCTGGCGTTGAGCAGTGTTGCGCTCAATCATTTTAAGGAGCCTCATGTTGTCAGCACGATTGGTTTCGTACATGGCCATGAGTTGAACCATGGACGGTGGTGGAGGAAGGTTGGAAGATTCACCCTCATTTGCGGCACCACGAGCATGAGCACGGGTACGGTCACGAGAGGTGTCACCCATCCTGAAAGAACAAAGGAAAAGGGTTAGACAGCGGATTCAAAGAAACCAGACGGAAAGATGAACAGAGAGTACTTGATATAAATGTATCATCTTATCAAGCATGGTAGTATCAAAGCATACTAATGTATACACTAACCAGCTAACTTACAAACCATGACAATGGAATGCTAAGATGTTACACACCAAGCAAAACTGAGATATCTTGGAACTCTGAGAATAACAACCAAGTACGGAGTACTTTTAGAGAAATAACCCCAAAACCACGATCCTAAAAGTTTTGAGATATGAGGTAAGGAATGATAACCTTTTTAAACCAAATAAGGTAAGAGAAACTCCAGCATCAGAAACACACCAGAGAAGGAATAATAAGAATCCAAGTCAGAGTTTCTGCAAATAGTTTTTAACTTTCAAATAGTTTTGTCAACTTCTAGACTCAACATCGACCAATAAAAGGGTTTCCTACAGGCAGTCCTGCTCTGATACCAAAACCTGTAGCAGCCCCCGGGGTTAGGGTTAAACTAACCTCAGATCACCATCTAAGATAAGTTCAACTCCCAAACATGGAAGATCACAGTATGATTTGGTAATATTACCGAACATAGGGATTCAATAGCATAAGTTTAAAACTCTAAGCAGAGTGAGATATTAGAGTTATTACAAACCAGAGGTCATAGACCCAACATTACATCACACAGCGAAAGCAAATTATGTTGTTCTACACAACAACTTAGCAAAAGGCCTAAGAGGCCATTAACAAAAGCCACGTCCATCCCATAGTCCTCAGGCTGCTACCTGGGACCCCCAACTACTCGTCGATGTCAACGTAGAAGCCACCTTCAGTTGCAACCAGATCCTCTGTAGGAAAACAACAATGGCGCAAGGCTGAGTACGAGAATGTACTCCGTAAGACTTAGATAACCTAGTATCTACATGCTCTAGCTAGAAAGGCTTTCTCTGGATTTACTTTTGCGGAAAGCAATCTTTATTTGTAACAAGAGAGAGAAGAGGCTCGTCTACTCAGAATCTTTTAAAAGAGATAAAATAGAGACTTCTTCATCTTGTTCATCACATCTCAATAACCACCAGCTTCATCAGAACCTCCTATCTAGGATCACCCCTCGACCCGGAGGAATCTTCCTTAAGCACACGTGTATGAAAAAGTTTTTATCATGGCTAAAGTTATCTATGATCTTAGAATCTGGTCACCAAACGTTCATAACCGTGAACACGGCTTTTCGAAAAGATTAATACCCTGCAAGGGTGTACAACTTTACCCACATGTACCAACCGACTCTTAATTGCAAATATTATTAGCCCTCTTCCTTGGAAGGCCAGCGGAGGGTGGTTGACCACGACCTTTACCTTGCTTTATCCGAGACCATGAGTCACGCAATAAGTATGGTTCCGCCGTAACGGGTCAAATCCTAAAGCCGGTACTTAAAGATGTGAGGCGAGGTTGGTTTACCAGGGGCACTATCTACCCCAAGCAACCCGGTCCACGCTTCCCTACCTGTTATGATGCACCTCCATCGCCTCCTCTTTCAAAAACATTTTCAATGCATATGCCAAATGGAAATCCCGAACTATGTGACTCATGGAATCTACTAGGCAAGTTAGTCAGTCGAGGGGTTCCCAAGCCCCGTGTGGTTGTACGCTCGTCTCGGTTCTAAAGGCAAGAACTCAATTCCTAGTGGTGGCGAGCATGGGACTACAAATACCACACCCAACGTGGCCTCCCATACAAGCCTTAGCATGTTTAATTAACTCCTTCGAGGATGTCATCATCTCCTACCTTTCTGGATTCTCCGGCATCTCTGATTCATCATTCGGACAGATCAGACGTTGTTACTATGCATGGCTAAGCTGTAGATCACAGAAGCTCTAGCGATGCTCAAATGCTAGACCTAGGTATGCTAGGAGCAGTGGATCAGGAGTATATGGCTACAAAGGGAAACAATACAGCAGATAGGTAACACTAGCTACTGACAAAAGACCACATTGGAATCGTGTGCATCATAGCGAGAAAGTAATATACTTTATAAAACATAGGTTCAGAATGAGAGGATGCGCTTTGCTTGTCCGTCAGTAGACAGGTATGGATCTTTGGTGTCATTGACTTCAGCTTCGGGTTCGGTTCCTATTCGCGAAGAGCCAATACCAGAAAGAAAGGCGACAATCAAGACATGGCATCGATGCAATGCTCAAACATGGATGATGATATGACAAGTTAAATTGCATTGAAACGAAACCCTAAGTCATGCTTGACAACTTAAACGGGGTTCCGAGGGTTGAAAACCCTAACTCGGGAAACTCCGGAGACACATGAGAGGGGTTGATTTTGTTCTCTAATTAAACTTGTCATTAAAGTTGTTGATCAATGTATGATTATAGATTAAATAGGTAGAACTCATTTTTCTGAACATTTTGATATATTATTTGTATTTTTCTGACTTATAATGAATTAGTTATTGAATTTACAAATTTATATCATTTTTTGAAATTAAAACCTTTATTACATCAGGCTGATGTCATGACACTACCCAGAACTTTTGTTACCACACCTGATCCTACCCACAGTGACTGACTGGTGGGGCCGAAGCCACATCAGCAGCCACACGCGCAAAATGGAGTCAGGGATTTTTCTCACTGGAGCTGGCTCTAGCCACTTCGGCTGCCAGATGGGGCCTGGGCCAGGTTGGTTGCCACTGTGGCGCCACGTTAGACTCGCCGGAGAACGGTCAGACGACGGTGAGGGACAGCGCTACGGGATGATCTGGGAAGCGCGGTTGACACGGCTCGAGGCGGAACGACACGGAGAGTCTAGCTACGGTGGCACCACCAACTTTTGGTCACCGGAGCTAGGTCCCCGACGCTGACTGGCGGCGGCAGCAGAGGATACACGGCGGCGGAGCGATACAAAGCAAGAGGGGGCGAGATAGAGGGTCCAGGAGGAGCAGAAGCTCACCATGAGCACGATAAGATGGTCGGCGAAGTGATGCGAGCTTGGATGGCACCGGAATCGACGACGATGACTGCGACGTCCGACGGAAATGGGGCTTCGATTCGAGAGATTGCGAGCGTGCGGGGCTGCGTGACCTAGCTGGGATGAATCAGCGCAGCAGGGCGAGCTCAGCGGTGGCCTCAGAACGGCAAGAGGAGGCCTGAGACAGTGGAAAGCGGTGGCCGGAGCTAGGTTTTCGGCATGGCACTGGGAAATGGGGAAAAAGAGGATCTAGGGTTCGTTCGAGTGCCGGCAGGGATACTTGTAGACGCGGATATGGTCGGTAGCGAGGATCCTGGTGCGGGCGGACATCGCGGCGATGGCGGACGGCGGGCGCAGTGCCAGCGAGCAGCTTGCTCGTCGGGGACGAATACGACGACGCGTCCTCGGGGCCGAAGCGGTACGAGGCCGCTGGCGGGCTGGCGTGGGCCGGGTGCAGGGCCGCGGGAGAGGGAGAGAGGGGAGGAAGTTTGCTGGGCTGCGGCCTGGCTTGCTCCGGCTCTATTTTTTTTAACAAAACCTTTTCCTTTTTCTAATTTCAATTTTGTCTTTTGTATTTTCATTTGAGTTCTGTTTTGAATAATTCAAAATACAAGACTTTGTTAGAAATATTGAAATATTGCAGGGGTCCTATTAATCATTTTGGGCTCCAAACATTTTGTCATTTTCAAAATTCAAACTATTTGAATGTGGTTTCAAAGAGAGGGGAAGAATTTAGGGTTTTGGGTTTGCATCCTTAAACCACACACTTGATCACATGCAAATATTGTATTGATTTAAACAGATGCATGCCATGCTTAAGTACTATTTACATATATCACAAACTTGGGCTGTTACAGGGCTTAATCACAAGTATGTATTAGTCCAAGTAAGGTCGGTACATTAGCACAGGTTCACCCACACAACACTTACAAACACCAAAGAAGAGTACTCAGCTATTTGAAGCGAAAGCACTTGACAGAATTCCCATGTGTCCTCGAGAACGTTTGATCTTTATAAGTATTTCCACCAGCTTGTCCTTTGCTAAGAAAGGATTGGGCCACTTTCTGCGTTTGTTCTTTGTTACTTGCACTTTTTTTTGTTGATTTATCATAAAACCACTAAAAATCCGTTTGCTAAGTATTTGTAGAGAGTTCTTGCTCCATACCACTGTTCAACACCTTCTGCTCCTTGTTGGGATCGACACTCCTATTTATCAAAAGTACTACGATACACCCCTATACTTGTGGGTCATCAGGAAGCTGTTGGCCCTCTGAGACAAACAATTGGATGATCTTCGGCAGGACTTCGATAGCCAGAGGGGTCTAGCCTAGGCCATAGAGAATGAGCTGAACAACTTCCGCAAGGAGCATGCCCAGTGGGATTATTCTGTTCTAGGTAAGATTTCTGACTTACTTTGTTCGGTTGGTTTTTTGAATTTATTTTTGAGTAACATTTTGAATTTTGGTTCTTTCCTAGCCCCCCTAAATCTTTCCGACTCTCCTACCTCCGAACCTCGCCTCGAGCGCATCAAGCTCGTCAGAGATGTGTTGTTTGACTTCCACCTAACCCTTGAAGAGGCTGGCGAGTCGGTCAACTTTCTGACTTGCACAAGATGCCAGTGCAAGAGGCGAGGGACAAGGCCAAGGAGATTCCAAAGATTATCGAGGACTGGAAGATCTCCTACACTCGGTCTACTGCTCAGACTTCTCTTACCATGGTGATGAGCCACCACAGCGAGATGGAAATCTGGCATGTCACCAAGGGTATTTCCGAGGAGGACGATGAGGGTAACCCGCAAGACATCAAGGAAATCCAAGATTTCTATGCAGGCTATGCTTGCCGTGTGGCAGAGATGACCAACTATACGACACCATTCTTCGAATCTGTCGTCGTGCCTCCCTCACCTCAAGAGACAGAATACAGCCTCGTTGAAGCAGCTTCCGAGTCTGAGGTCCAGGGCGACAACAGTGTCAACTCCAGCGCTCCACCTTCTTCATCACCACCACCTGAATCTGCAGCATAAACAGTTTTTATGCATTATTCTGAACTTTGGGCAATGTAATGATGGAAACAATATTTTGATTTGTGCTGGTTTGTAAAAACTGATACTTTTACTATCGTGGCACTGTTGCTTGTTTACATTTTATGTGTGTGCTTGAAAATTTCTGAAGCACTTTTGGTTTATGCCTATACTTGTCGTTTTTTATGGCTCTCTACCTCGTCCCTTTCATGAGCCGGCCAACCTTTAGCATGGAAACTTTGCCGAGCAACGGAGTGCAATTGCTAAACCAGTTTAAACTCGGAAACAAAGACGGCTTCCAGTACCAACAATTCATTACTCGGAAAATACCCGTGTCTAAGCAATCGGGTAAAAAACCAAAGTATAGACAATAAATTTAATTTTTTACCCTAAGGTAATAGTTTTTAGATATTCAAAATCGTAACCAGAACGAACATGATAAAGTACTTTCAAGCATTCTGGGATTTTTAAAATGACATGCTCTTTTGGAAATAAGATGGCAAAAAACTTCTCAAAATAACATATGAAGAAACCAATACTTTATTTCACTTTTAACATGTACATATATGATTACAAGGAAATATAACTAAGAATAGAAGGGACGTAGATGTGCAATATTCCATGGACGGTCTATCTCACCTGGATCTGTACTACCGCCATCTCTCTTTCTTTTCTGAGTATCTGGTCTTTCCTTGACTGGTCTCATATCGGTTAAATAATACGACCCATTATGCAGAACTCTCCTAATCATAAAAGGTCCTTCCCAAATTGGGGAAAGTATGTGCTTTCTTTTTTGCACAAGTCGGAGAACCAAATCTCCTTTCCTGAAAGAACTATTTTGCACTCTCTCACTATGATACTTGCGTAACTTCTGCTGGTAGGCTGTAGATCTCTGCTCAGCAACTGAAAGTGCAATGGACGTTGCCTAGAAGGGGGTGAATAGGCTTTTACAAATATTACGGTTTAGGCTCTAATAAATGAGGAATAAAAACTAACGTTTAATTTATAGAGCACAAAAACCTAACCACTAGGTTCACCTATGTGCACCAACAACATATGCTAAGCAATATAAGCAACAAGGTGATAACAAGATATAAATACTTCAAGCACGATGGCTATCACAAAGTAAATTACATAAGTAAAGGGCTCGGTTGAGAGATAACCGATGGACGCAGATACAAAGATTTGTTTCCCAAAGTTCACTTCCAAAGAAGATAGCTTGATGTGGTGGCTTGATGCTCACCCAACGCCACACAAGGACTCACCCCGTATGAGGAAGCACGCAACTCACCGATGCCACAAAAGGCTCACCCTATTCTCCCGAGTGCGCACCACAAAAGGCGGGCACTCGCTCCACTATGGGACTCTTGAGGGCGGTCACTGAACCCGTACAAGATTGGGGATATCTCCACAACTCAATTAGAGGCTCCCAACAACAAAGCCACAAAAGGCTACAACGCCACAAAAGGCCAACAAAGCCACAAAAGGCTACAAGACCACCAAAGGTCAGCAATCCAACCACACAACCATCTAGGGTTCCAAGAACCAAAGAGAAACAAGCCACGAGCTTGAACTCACCAAATCTCCGAGGAGAACTCAAACATATGCACCAAATGCAAGGGCGAGTCCTTATCTCCCAAATTCCAACAAAGCTACAAAATCTATTGGGGGAATAAGGGAGGAAGAACACAAGAGAAGACCATAAAACTCTCCAAGATCTAGATCCCAATGGTTCCTTTATAAAGAAGGGATTTGACTTGGGGGGATTGTAGATCTAGATCTCCTCTCACTTTTCCCTAAAAAAGATGTAAGAATCATGGAAGGGAGAGGGAGCAAGAAAGCTCAAATAGGTCAACAATGGTGCGCAAAAACGAGCTGAAAATATGGGGAACCATTGGGGAAGAAGCCCCCCTTAAATACGACAAGGAAAAATTGACTGTTTGGGCCAGATTCGCGCACCACCGGAACTTCCGTCCCCCCACCGGAACTTCCAGCAAATAGGAACACAAAAACAGATGAATACAGTACATCACCGGAACTTGGGTCGGAATTTGGACCGAAACTTCCACTCAAGAAAAAACGTTGGACAACATTGCACGAAAACTTCAATAACTTTTGATTCCGGACTACATTTTTTGATGATCTTGGGCTTGTTTTGAAGAGAATGAAAAGCTCCACAAGATTATGCAAAGAAACATCATAGTCCAGCATGGAAGGATAAAACCAAATGGAGAAAGGTAAGACCTCTCTAGAATCGATGAACCGGTAAAACCTCCAAAACCCAAAACATAAGAAGTTGAGCTTGGAAACTCCGATTGGGATGAACCCAATTTTATTGGAAAGACAAAACCAAGTAGAATACAACAAAAGGTGAAATATTGGATACCACCAAGGGAGACAATATCAATTATATATATATGTGATATATCTCCTAAGGTGTGGAGCCGGAAAAACCCGTACGATCAAAAACCGCAATACGATATGCAAGTGAAATCCTTATTTGATGAACTAGAGCTTGTTATGAAGATGACCACAAGCTCTAGATCCTCTTATGGTAAAGAAAAAAATAACAACCAAGAAAGATGATGCTATGCATGAAAATGTTTGAGCTCTCTTCGAAAGATGCTATCGAGACACCCGCTTGAGAACCCCTCTTGATAGTATGGCTATCTATCCTAAACCCGGTCTAAAAACACGAGACCGATAAAAGAGGAGCCTTATCAATATCATACCTTTGCCTTGAGAATTCCACTTGAACTTGATGTAGACCGTCTTGTTCTTCTAAAGTGGGAACACCTTTCTTGTTTTCTCTTGCTCGATGAAGCCTTGCAAATTTCTCCCCCATAATCCATGGGGAAACCTCTTCTTTGAGCTTGTCTTCATCACCCCATTATCACGAGGATGGCAAGCTTCAAGCATGAGATCTTCTAGAGATGGTGCATCTTGAGCTTTCCCTTGTTCATCCCTTCTTGAGGTTGATCCATCTTGATGCAACTCTTGGCACTTGTCTTGATCAACCTTCAAGCTCCTTCTTTCTTCATGATTCCAATGGCACAAAGCCCTTGGACATTTCTTCGTCTTTCAACCTTGAGACCAACACATGGCCCAAGCGAAACCAATGGACAAACCTACAAATGAAACTCAATTTACACATTAGTCCATAGAGATTGTCATTAATTACCAAAACCACACATGGGGGCATACATGCCCTTTCAGCAACGACGCGTACTTCTTTGATTATATCGAGATCGTCTTGTCGAGAAAATTCTGCATCTTCTTCGATATACACTTTGACTCATGGAGACTGATGAATTAGATCACTTGGAAGAACTGCTTCTGCACCATAGACCAAGAAGAAAGGAGTGTATCCGGTTGATTTGTTAGGAGTTTTATGCAAGCTCCATATCACAGACGGTAATTCTTCTGCCCAAGCTATCCCCCGCGGCCCGACGAAGCGATGCCTCGAGACAAGGTTGGAGTCCTTGTAAAATAAGACCGTTTGTTCTTTTGACTTGTCCATTAGCTTATGGATGCGCAACTGATGCAATATCGAGTCAGATCCCTTGTTCCTCGCAGAATTTGGGAAGTTCTCCCATGGAAAAATTTCTCCCGTTGTTAGTAATTATACTGTGCGGATATCCGAATCGGATGATCACGTCCTCAACGAACTTTCTGGCTGTGGCTCTATCGCAAATGGTGTACAGGTTTAGCTTCAATCCACTTTGTAAATTTATCCACCATCACTAGTAGGTAAGTAAATACACATTTTGCCATATGAAACGGCCCTACCATATCAAGCCTAAAGGGAATATGCCCGAGATGCAATAATAAAGTGGTTATTATCGTATTCCTTATTTATGATAAATGTTTATTTTACATGCTATAATTGTATTTATATGGAAATGTTAATACATGTGTGTTTAGTAAACAAAAAGAAAGTTCTTAGTTATGCCTCTCTTATAAACTAGCTCATTGATTAACAAGATGATCAAAGGTTTCCTGATCATGGACATTGGATGTTGTTAATAACGAGGTCACAACATTATTGGAATGATGTGATGAAAATTCATCCAAAGTATAACATTACGATAAAGGTCACTGTGTTTATATTGCTATAACATCATATGAAGTAATCTTAATCCTTAGACCATGAGATCATGTCAATCACTAACACCGGAAGAGTATCTTGATAACATCAAACATCACACCGTAACAGGGTGACTATAAAGATGGTTTCAGTGCTACGAAGGTGTTACATTGAGGCTCATGGATCAAGAGTGGATATTTGTCCATCCCGATGACGGATAGATATACTCTGGGCCCTCTTGGTGATATCACATTAGTTAGCTTGAAAGCAAGTGATTTGATCACTAGAATGTTATATCACGGGAACAAGAAAAGAGTACATGTCGGTAACGAGATCAAACTAGGTATGGAGATACCGATGATCGAATCTCAGTCATGTAATATATCGCGAGACAAAGGGATTGAGTTACATGCATATAAGGTTCACACGATCACAGAAGTCATCGTTGAATATGTGGGAGTCAGTACGGATCTCTAGGTCTCACTTCTGATTATTGATCGGAGAGGGGTCTCAATCATGTCTACATTATTCGTGTACCATATGGTGACACACTTAAGGGATAACGACATCATTTTCTGCAAATAAGATGCCAGAGAAATAAAAATAAAGCATAGGAATTTATTTCACTAGACACCGAAACCGTTTCGGTTGAAATTGTTGAAACTGGTTCTGCATGTGAAATTGAAATGTTGTAAGGGGTTTTATGTGAATGTTTGTTAATTCAAGTAATTAATAAAATTCTGAATAAATAAATAAAAGAGTTTTATTTAATGAGATATTACATTAAATTTGCTGGAGATTTAATGGGATTTGAGTGGGATTTTGAGTGGAGGAAATGGAGGGGCATTTGTGTGAGTGGGAGCTCCACTCACATGAATGGAGGAAGAGGTGGGGGAACCACCTTGGCCGCCGGCCATGGCTAGTGGGCTGCCCCCTCCTCCTATAAAAGGAGCCACTCCTATCACTTCTCACTCACACCTCCTCGTGAAGGATCTCTCTCCCCTTTAGAATTTCCCCATGGTCTCGGATCAGCGAGATACATGTTCCCGGTGGCTTTTTCTGGAAAGCTTTGTTGCTTCCACTGATCCGCTGGAGCGAGGGTGTGGAGGTTATCGGGGTACCCAGACGTGTGTGCAATCACGAATGCACCACTGCTTTGCGGTGCTGGACTTGATGGTGCTGGACCGGATGGACTTCATCACGATCTTGAGATCGGCAAGCGTTTGACTACATCATCCACGAGTACAACATCATTAACGCTATTCGGTCTTTGAGGGTATGTATTCTATGGATGTATATCCACCCATTGCTTGTATCTAGTAGATAGATATTGGTACTTAGTTGTTCCCATCGTAGGAAATTTTTTGTTTTCTATGCCACGAACCCTTCAGTGGTATCAGAGTCGGATCTATGCGTAGATGCTTTGCATGGCTAGTACACATATGCATATGTGGGCATTGATGATCATGTTATTGCTTCTTAGTTGTATTTTGGATATTATTGGCATAGTGGGATGAAGCGGCCTGGACAAACTTTACATGTCCTCGCACATGACACATGTTCCACACTTGACATGCAACTAGTTTTGCATAAGTGGCTTCCGGGTGTCTGTCTCTCCTACTATAATTTATATCTGTTTTACAACGAGTTGTCAATAATTTGATTATCATCATTGTGGTTTCATGTTCTTAGGTAAGAACGGTTCTATCTCCGAAATCCCAAAGCCATGTAAAACTTGCAATGGATAAATTAGAAGCGTCTAGTTTATATTGTTGTTGGGCTAGTGTCATGATATGGTGATGTTGTAAGTAAAAGTATAAGTCGATACTCTTACAACACACATAACGTGTAAGTTCCATAGACCTTGGCCTTACACATAAATGAATGATGGAGATCATACCACGATGCACACGATAACGATCAAGTGCAATGACCATATCATTTCACTTTTCACATAATATGTTTGCTTGCATCTTATATTGCTAGTTTGGCATTTTATTAGCATAATAAGATGATCCCTCATTTAGATATTGTAGAGGTCCCAACCTTTAATAAGGTAGAGATCCTTGTGTTTACAATGCTAGTCCCTGGATCAATAGCTAGCATCCACCGTTAATATGTAATATCAAGAAACAAAGGTCATAATACAACTTTATAACCAGGAATAAAATAATTCATTACATCTTACATAGCTCATTTGGCTATATCATTACAATGCAGCAGAAATAACTATAGCATGGAGTCCTTCATCTTCAAAGTGCCACAGGCAATCATGTTGGTTGTAGTCTTGTAATCCTAATCAACACACTTCACTAACATCAAACAAACCTGCAACATAAAAAGTTACAGCCACAAGGGTCAGTACATTTGAATTGTATTGGCAAGTTATACTATGGTAGAATTGTGGTATCTATCATCTATATGCATTTGGCTAAGTGGAGCTTAGGCTTGCTTTGCTCAAAATAGATTTTCCTTATCATTTGAAAACACTAAGTTTTGTTTGTCAAAATCACCCAAGGCATCTACCAATCAAAGATTGAAGATCCTTTAACCCTTGTTCAACCACAAGATTTTAACTTAGAAAATTGGGATGAGGAGATCCTTGATAGCTTCCATGTATTGATGCTCAAATTGTGCATTGCCGGGGACATGGCTAAGTACTTAGATTCTTCCTTCTGCAGAGGTGGTGCACTTTCCCCACAAGAGTCGACATGCATCGAGACAGGACCTTTCAGAAGCCTTCCCTTAGACCAAAATGTACGCGCTCCAAAACTATCACCCCCTACCACCAACTGTCCATTTGGCTAAGTTATTGCAACCTATATGATCCAGCCAGAGCCCTTAATGCCATGTGGCTACACTAGAAGCTTCTTAACATATGGCATCTCAAATCTCTTTCTTCCTGGGTGGCTTTCCACAAGTGTGATACACTAGGATAGGCCAAAGATATGGGGCCCTGTGTAACCACTCAACATAACCCATTCCTTCCATTCCACCCAGGTGATTCATTCACATAGTTGTTTTATTAAACAAAACCCAAGTCAATGACTTAGAAATATTTCATAGCATGAATATAATCCACCCTTGTTTTCTACTATATAAGCTAAGCTGATAGTAGTAGGAATCTTAACTTAGGGAACATTTCTACTAAGGCTTCATCTACTAGGATTTCCCATGGCATAGTTAACACATAGAAAATTCCATGCAAGTCCTACTTCTGAAATATCACTAATGCATAGTGAAAATAATAGGACAAAAGTATGAAGCACCACTTGCCTTTTTTTAGTAGAGAATATAGATTCACTCCTTGATCTTGCAATAGTCACACTCTTCAAATTTCACTACAATTCAATCAAGGCACAAATTCAATCTAGCATTTAAACAATTCACCACATAAAATAGTAAAAACAAAGTAAAGCATGCAAGCATGCAAAAGATTGTTTTATTTGGAAAAGTGGTTTCTAATAGGTTATAAACATTTTAAAACACCTATTAATCATTTGATATCAAGTTAGTGAAAATGGCCATTTGAATCATTCTTGTTTTGCTAGAAATGATTTAAATCAAAGTAATAATTTCTAGTGTTTGACAAATATATTTTTAAACACAAAAGTTAGTGTTTTAAGGTCAAGTGTTTAATATTAAACCATTTGCAAAAGATTTCATCTAAAAACCATTTTTAAATCAAAGCAATATTTTATTTTGTTGGAAATGCCTTTAATCAAAGTAATAATTTTCTAGGGTTCACCAAATATATTTTTAAATCCAAAAACTTGGTGTTTAGGGTCAGAGAGTTTAAATCAAATCATTTTCTAAAGGTTTTACTCAAAAAGCATTTTTAAAACATAAACAACATTTTTATTTAACTAGAAATGCTTTTATTCAAAGATTTATTCCTTAGCATCACAAAATATACTTTTAAATCTACAAGTTGGTTTTTATGGTCAGTAGGTTCAAAACAAACCTTTTACAAAATATTTTACCCTAAAAACATTTTTAGAATAAATTTTATACTCAAAATAGGCCTACACATGTTTCTGCAAAACAACTAATTTTACAGAAGCAAAACACTAAACAAAGGACATTGTTGGAAAGTATTCTTTTTCCTGATTCCAATGATATAAAATTTGGACGTGTAGATTTAAAGTTATGAATTTTACAAAATCATACATCTAATAGAAATGTTTCTGTCTATTTAAAACAAAATTGTGCCACGCATCATGTTTCTACTGGCTGATACCGTTTCGTCTGGATCAGCTAACACATCGCGTTGGATCTAAAGTGCATCGTACGACACACAGAACACGATACCTCTTTGGTTTAATTCTAATCTCACACATTCGATCCAGATCTAACGGCCCAAATCATCTTGACCATATGTGGGCGGCGCTGCAGCGGCATCGCGCTCTGGAAGGGGCGTTACGGCAACTCTAGAGGGTAAGGGGGTGGGGAAGATGCTTACTGAGATCACAGAGGCGCGGTGGTGCTCAAGGTGCTCGTCGTTGGGCAGGGGGCGCACGGTAGCGTCGAGGATTGCTCGCCAGAGAGGTTGCTGTCGTCGGTTCACGCACGGTTTCGTCGGAGGCGAGTCTCTGGAACACAAGCGACAAAAGCAATGCGTCAGTAAGATGCACACGAGTTCGAGGATCGCGGAAATACTCACCAGTGAGCAAGGGCGCACGAGGTCGTCGGCTACGGCTCGCCGGAGTCGAGATTATCATCGGTGGCGCTCAGACATGGACAAAGCCGAGGATTCGGGTCACGCGCGGTCGAGTGCGAGGCACTGGCAGGTGCGCCTGGTGCTAGAGAACAAGATCATGTGAAGCATTGATAGTGGGGAGGTTCGTGCTCACCGAAATCGACCGGAAAGGTCGTCTAAGGAGCAGTGGTGGTGGGGCTCAAAATCCAAGCAGCCCTCGGGCAGAGAGGGAGGGGAGAGTGTGGGGAAATGGGGAGAAGAGGACGGCGATTAAGTACAGCATAGTCGCAGGGAAAATTATGGATGCAATAACGCGAATTGACGCAGAGAATCAGCGGCACAAACGGCAGCGAGGTGAGGGGGAGGAACGGGTCGCGTGGAGAAGATGTGACGCGGCAGGTGGGGCAACATTGTCAGCGAGGTGTGGGTTTGTATGTGGGGTCGTTTTGTCAGTGGTCGAGGGGTGCGGGTTTGAGTGAGAAAGGAAACAGAGAGGGATTTTCCCGCGTTGGATGGCCATGGGCCTAGGTCAGGTTAGTTGGGCTGGGTTGGCTCTTGTCATTTTTTTCTTATTCTGTTTTTTTCCTTTTCTGATTTCTTTTTCTGTTTTGATTTTATTCAAATGATTTCAAACCTTGTTTGAATTCAAACTTTATTAAAACCTTCACTAAGTTTTAATGTTGTTTATCAATGCATTTTAAAGTCCATTTTAGAATAATTCTTTTATTCTTTTATGGTTTATTAATTATTTAAAATAGGCATCTTCCTTTATTTAAATGAGATTTTAATTATATTTTCAAACTCTTATTTGAATTCTTAATTTTTACCAAACCTTTTTCAGTAGGTTTTATTTATTCATTAGTGCAAATAATTCTCTTGAATCATTTAAAATATTTTAATATGATTTGATAATCATTTAAATTGGGAATTTGTCTTTATTACAATAAAATCAAATATGGTTCTAAATCCTTATAAATTTTATTCAAAAAATTCTTTTAAGTTAATTAGATAACTTTTTAAACCACTTTGGTAAATTCCAATTTGTTAGATTTCTCATGATTTAATTAATCATTTACTTTAGGGAATTTTTTCCTATTAAATATAATTTAGAATATGGTTTAATCCCATATACTTTTATTTAATAATCCTTATCCCTTTATTTTATTTGTATTTTCTTTATTCCATTTTCTTATGGATATAATTCAAGATTTTAAATTGTCTTCTTAAATAATTTACTTAGGATTTATTATTTAGGCAAATCGTCTTTATTTAAATAAAATTGAATATTGTTCAATCCTTATGATTTTATTTAAATAATCTTTTACCCTTATTTATTATTTAATAATATTTAATTTAATTTGTTTATGGATTTGGCCTAGATTTAATTTGGTTTTAAAATATTCCTTATTTATTTATTTATTTATTTATTTTCTCTCCTTGGCTTATAAAATCCATATCTTTTTATTTATAGATCCAAAATTGGTGATTCAATTTTGTAGAATTTTATTTAATATTTGTTTATCCTTTAAATCTCTTTAGGATTATTTGCTCATAATTTGGTATGCATTTTAGATAGGATATTTATTAGCTTTGGAAATTATTTCCTTTAATCTTATTATATTCATAAGTTTTTATCCATGGTTCCAAATTAAATGAAACCAATTTCTATGGTTTTGTTATTTTTATTTATCATTCTTGATAATTTATAAATGTTTGTTGACAAATTTTTATAGGGATCAAATCTATAGTCTTTGAGTGATCTTGGAAATGATTTCTTTCATTAGGGTTTTAGGGTTTTGGTTTATTTTCCCAAGTTTAAATTTTAAGATACATTCATTGATGAATGCATTTCACTTGATTGAAATTTTGTTGGATTCCCTTTTCATTCAAAGTTTGTTCAAGATGGGTTTTGATGTTTCCATTTGGAATCAAAAAGTTTCTTTTCACCCTAAATTTCAACTTTTATTTATTTTGTTTATTTATTTTTCACATTTCAAAATTTGGAAAATTTTGGGATGTGACAAATATCAAGATAAAAATGTGTTCTTCCTTAAGTATGCACCGACAATGTTTCGCCGCTTCAAGACATCACATGATGATCGAGTGTAATTGAATCCACGAGCATATCTCCGGTGTAAGACAGTTTTACACACGCGAATACTAAGGTTCTTACTTGGCAAGCCTAGCATGTGCAGACATGGCCTCGGTACACGGACTGAAAGGTTAAGCATGAGTCATATGTTTTGATATGATGACCATATGGATGCTCGCCTTTGAAGCTACACCGACTCACGTGATGATCGGACATGGTGTAGTGGATTTGGTTCATGTAATCACCAAAAATACATGAGGGTGTTGTTTTTGAGTGGGAGTTCATTTCTAATTTGGATTAGCAGAACTCAATTTATCATAAATTAAATCAAAGTGAATTTGAATAATTTGTTGTAGTCATTGGCATTCGTTCACCACCTTATGCTTAGTTGTAATTGAGATAATAGAACTATAGAATTCTGGATATTTACTTTATGAACTGGTATCGTATTATGTTGAGTGTCAATCTAAAGTTTAAAGTCCTATTGAAAACGTTTAGCAAACTCTGTTTACTCCGTGAAGTTTAATAATTGGTATTAAATCAAGAGTAACAATTCCAATGTTAGTATCTTAAGTATTATGTTTGCCTCCATGATTCTTGATTTAAATATCGAGATTATCTAGGAGATGAAAGAATTGTTTCGAAAACCATCATGTGTGGCAGATATAACGATATCTGAAATAATGTTTTGGTTGCAATATGATAGAGTATAATATATGTTCTCATATTGGATGAGAATTTGCAAAGGTTGGAGATGCCAGACATCCTAATCATCCAAAAGGGTTTTGGAAAGTAATGTTATACTCATGATTCGCCTTTGTAAGCTACATTAGCTTGATCATGAAAGTCATCATGATAAGGATGGATAGAATATGTATGTAAAGTGTTTAATACACTAAAAGATTACAAAAGAATGGTTTTTTGAAAGAACACCAATCATTTGGTGACTGTGATCTACTTCAAAGTGCAAGTTCAAAGGTATTAGTATTTGAATATACACGCTTTGGACTATGTGTCATGTATATGGCGCCACTTTTGATGTTGATAGATTCTTTTTAAAGGAAAAAGGAAATGCTGAAAGAGAATCTATAAAAATATATTTGGCCGAAAAGAAAAGACTGGAAATATCCAATTTAGGTATATAGATGATATACATGTTATGATTGTATTCTTTGCTTGTTAAACAATGTGGTTCTTGGGTATTGGATACCGATTTGGTTGGTGTGAAATATCATACAGAACAACACAATTCACGTACTACAATGGCCTAAGTAACTAGCAAGAGAATATGTGATGATGTTCATCGAAAACAAACAAAACGGTTGTTTGTATTTCTCGTTAACATCAAAGCTTTCCTTCAAGATTTTTTTTAATATATAAGATCCCACCCTTATAAAGGTAAGGATCCCTGTTATTGCAATGCTAGTCCCTGGATCAATTGCTAGAATCCACAGTTTAAGATGAAGTACACAGAAACAAAGGTCATTATTACAACGTCATTCCAGAGATAACATAGTCTTTTACAACTCGATAGCCATAGGCTAGTACAAGAGTGTAACTTAACAATATAAAATAGAATTCTTCTTCATGTGCCACAGGCAAGCATGTTGAGTGTAGACTCATAACCCCTAATCATCATCAGAGTAACCTGCAACATCACAAGTTACAGCCACAGTGGGTCAATACATTGGAATAGTATTGGCAAGTGATACCTTAGTAGAATATTAACATCTAGTTACTACATGAATTTTGGCTAAGTGTAGCTTAGGCTTGCTTTGCTCAAAATAGGTTTTACCTATCAGTTGAAAACACTAAGTTTTTCTTTGACAAAACTTTCCCAAGGAACCACCAATAGAAATTGGTGAACCTTCACCCTTGTTCAACCACAAGTTTTAACTTAGAAAATTGGGATGAGGATATTCTTGATAGCTTCCATGTCTTGATGCTCAAATTGTCCAATACCAGGGACATGGCTAAGTACTAGGTTCTTCCATCTGCAAAGGTTGTGCACTTTCGCCACAAGACTTCATTTTCACCAAGACAGGACCTTTCAGAAGCCTTCCCCTAGACCAAAATGGACGCGCTCCAAACCTATCATTCCCCTACCACCAACTGACCATTTGGCTAAGTTATTGCAACCTATGTGATCCAGGCAGAGCCCATATTGCCATGTGGCTGCACTAGAAGCATCTTAACATTTGGCATCTCAAATCCCTTTGTTCCTGGGTGGCAATCCACAAGTGAGATACACAAGGTAAACCATAGAAATGGGCCTTGTGTAACCACTCAACCAAAAACCACCAAGCAATTACCATTCCACCCAAGTATTTCATTCACTTAGTTGTTTTATTAAGCAAAAACCATAAGTCAAAGACTTAACAATATTTTCCATAGCATGATTATATTCCACCCTTGGTTGCTATTAGCTAGGCTAAGCATGGCATTAACAAGTATCTTAACTTAAAGGAAATTCTACAATTCTACAACTACTAGGATTTCCCAAGCATAGCATATTGATACTTAGAAAAATATTCATGCAAGCCCTATCCAAAATAATTCTAATGCATAGGTAAAAATATTGGGAAAAAATATATGAAGCACCACTTGCCTTGGCAGTTGGGGGAGTAGCAACAATCTTCACAACCACAATCACTATTAGCACCAAAATCTACACATAAAATGATAGCACCAAATTCACATATCAAAAATATACAAGCAAAAATATATGAATGCATGCAAATGTCATGTGATGATTTTCTACACCAAACAAGACAAGTATACAGTACTGAATCATAAACAAAACAAATACACTCCAATTAAACCTTATTTAGTCCGTAAATCATTTTTCAAATAATTTCTATACTAAAAAATAAGCCTAAAAATGTCTCTGCAAAAATAATCCATTTTACAGAAGCAAAACATTAAACACATTTCATGATTGGATAGAATTATTTCTCCTGATTCCAATGATATAAATTTGCAAAATTTAAACATGTGGATCAGAAGTTATGAATTTTGCAAGTTTGAACAACTAATAGATCTAATTTCCGTTTTTAAATCTATACACAGGCCACGCGTCACGATCTGATTGGTGCGTACCGGTTCGCGTGGATCGCGCTACGTGAGCTGCACGATCTAAATGAAAATGCACGGGCCAGATCTAACCGTACCCCTTTGCTAAGTGATCTAATCCTACGCGCTGGATTCAGATCTAACGGCTATTGAGCACGTGACCCTGGATGGGCGGCGCTAGCGACGGCGACGTGGCGGTGGTGCACTACCAGCGGCGTTCCGGTGGCTATGAAGGGGGCTGGGGTCAGCATAGGAGCTTACCAGACTCGCGAGATCGCGCTGATGCTCAACTACTTGCTGGTGTGGACGGGGGCGTGTTGCAGAGGTCGCTGGGGCTCGTCGGAGTTGAGAACGACGTCGGGTTCTTGCAGACGTTGACGTTGCCAAAGATTTGAACCGCCCTAGCACGAACCAGATGTATCAGGAGGTGCGCAAGGTAACGACGAGCATGATAGTATCGAGGAGAAGGCAAGGGGCGCTTGGAGGTTACCGTGATTTCTCACCGGAGATGAGAGAGGCGTCGGGCACTTGCGGTGGTTGTCGAATCCGTCGACCTAGGTCACGAGCAGACAAAACAAAGGCATGGCATGAGTCGCGTGAGCAAGGGAATCATGCTAGCGTGAATGAGATAGGGTCGGGTGGACGGAGCTCACCGCAATGTCTCGCCGGAGTTGTTCGGGCAGCGGCTTTGCAGACTGAATTTTGGGAAGCCCGGTGGCGGAGAGAGTGTGACGAGTGAGGGGAAAGAATCGCGGTGCGGAGAGGTTTAAGTAGGTAGAGGCTCGGCAGGAAACACTTGCTGAATCAATGGTAATTACGCCGCGCTATCAACGGCAGCGGCAACGCGGTCTATCGCGCGATCTGGGGAAGATGATGACTTGGCGTGTGGGGCCAGCGAGTCACCGACAGTGGGTAGAGTTGCGCGCATGAGAGAGAGGGGGAAAGGGAAAATGGCCTGCTGGGCTTCGCTGGCTGCAACTGCTGTTGGGCTGGAAGAGTGGCGCCGGCCCTTTTCTCATTCTTTATCCTTTTTATTTTTCTGTTTGAATTTCCAGGTATCCTTTTCAAATGATTTCAAATATGTTTGAATTCAAACTCTTTCTGGATTTTTATAAAATGAAACCTGCACACAATTGGCTACAGAACAAAGTTGTACAATTGAAAATAATTTGGCACATTGAAATTTTAAAATAAACAATGCCTTTAATAATTGTTTAGTAAAGGCATAAAAATGGTTTTAAATTTACTTTGTTTGAAATCTTTGTCCAAGATTTTGGAAAACCTCAATCAACCATAGGATCAAATATCTTTGGTTAAAAACAATTAATCTCTTACTAGAGAGTATCATTGAGACAATGCCTTGCTTACATAAAATAATAGACATCCAAATGCTTCCGTTTTGAATTGACATAGAAAATGATCCTAAAATGATTATGAATGCATGGATGATATTCAAACTATGAAATCATGATTTTTGGGATGTTACAAATCTAACCCCCTTAAGGCAAATCTCGCCCTCGAGATTCGGATTGGCTAGCAAATAGGTGAGGGTGGCCTTTCCGAAGGTCATCTTCTCTTTCCCATGTTGCTTCTTCTTCAGAATGATGGTTCCACTGAACCTTGCAGAATTTGATAGTCTTTGTCCGAGTAACTCTTTCTGCAGTCTCAAGAATCTTGATAGGTTTTTCTTCATAAGTGAGATCACTTTCCAATTGAACCTCCTCCAAAGGTATAGTATCCTTCAAATAAGTCTCTTCCATCTCTCGATGGCATTTCTTTAGCTGACTCACATGAAACACATTGTGAACGACAGACAATGATTCTGGCAACTCAATTTCATAAGCCACTTCTCCTTTACGACTCAGAATCTTGAATGGTCCAACATATCTTGGGGCCAATTTTCCTTTGACTCCAAATCTCTTCACTCCACGAAGTGGTGACACTCTAAGATAAGCTCTATCACCCACCTCATAGGTGACTTCTCTACGCTTAGGATCTGTGTAGCTCTTTTGTCGGGACTGTGCTATCTTCAATCCGTCCTTTACTAGCTTGACTTTATCTTCAGCCTCTTTGATTAGTACTGGTCCGAACAAATTTCTTTCTCCCACACCATTCCATAGCAATGGGGTAGTACACTTTCTCCCATAGAGAAACTCAAACGGTTCCATCTCAATACTGGCTTGATAGTTGTTACTGTAAGAGAATTCTGCGTAAGGCAGACTTTCATCCCAACTAGCTCCATTGTATAGGGCACATGCCCTCGACATATCTTCTAAAATCTGGTTGGTCCTTTCTGTCTGTCCATCAGTCTGGGGGTGAAAAGCAGTACTGAATTCCAATCTCGTTCCCAATGATTCATGTAGTTGCCTCCAAAAATGTGAAGTGAATTGGGTTCCCTATCAGACACAATACTCTTGGGTACTCCATGCAGACACACAATTCTATTCATATAGATCTTGGCTAACTTAGCACTAGTATAGGTTGTCTTCAAGGGTATGAAATGAGCCACTTTAGTGAGGCGATCCACTACTACCCAAATAGAATCATATCCTGACCTGGTCCTTGGCAGTCCGGTGATGAAGTCCATGACAATCTTGTCCCACTTCCAATCCGGGATAGGTAGTGGTTGTAGCAATCCTGCTGGTTTCTGATGTTCCGCTTTCACTCTACTACATACATCACACAAAGCAATATGTTCGGAGATGTCCTTCTTGAGATTATTCCACCAAAATCTTTCCTTCATATCCATGTACATTTTTGTGTTACCCGGATGAATGGAATATGGTGAGTTGTGTGCTTCTTGTAGAATCAGTTTCCGAAGCTCCTGGTCTTGCGGAACGTAGGTACGTTTTCCATACCATAAAGTACCTTGTTCGTCTTCATGGAATCCTTTGGCTTTTCCTTTGCCAATCTTTTCCTTAATCTTTTCGATTTCCTTGTCTATCTTTTGGGCTTCCTTGATCTTGTCCAACAAGGTGGGTTGAACATCCAATGACATGAGATGTCCTTTAGGCACAATCTCTAATCTGAGATCTCTAAATTGGGCACACAGATCATCTGGAAACTCTCCCTTAGTAAGGCCATTCACAAATACTTTATGGCTTAGTGCATCAGCTACAACATTTGCTTTACCGGGATGGTATTGCAAACTCAAGTCATAGTCCTTGATGAGTTCTAGCCATCTTGTTTGTCTCATGTTGATTTCTTTCTGAGTGAAGATATACTTCAAACTTTTGTGATCTATGAACACTTCACATCGTGCATGGACAACAGAGGCTAACTCTAAATCATGAGTGGGATAATTTACCTCATGAGTTTTGAGTTGTATCGAGGCATAAGCCACAACTTTCCCTTCTTGCATTAGAACTGCACCTAATCTATGATGAGATGCATCACAATACACTTGGAAATCTTTCTCCAAATCTGGCAGACATAGGACTGGTGCTGTCACTAGTCTCTTTTTCAATTCTTGGAAGCTGAGTTCACATCCTTCAGTCCAAGAAAATTTCTTGTCTTTCTTTAGTAACTCCGTCATTGGCTTTGCTACCTTGGAGAAATTCTCAATGAATCTTCTGTAGTATCCTGCCAAGCCAAGGAAACTACGAATTTCCTTTACTGACTTAGGAGATTCCCAATCAGTTACAGCTGACACTTTTGTGGGGTGAACTGCTACACCATCTCCCGACACAATGTGTCCAAGAAATCCAACTTCATTCAACCAGAATTCACACTTGCTGAATTTGGCATATAGCTTATGCTCTCTAAGCTTCTCAAGTATCATACCCAAATGTCCTTCATGCTCTTCTTTGCTCTTGGAGTATATCAAAATGTCATCAATGAAAACGACACAAAACTTGTCAAGGAACTCCATGAACACCTTTTTCATCATATTCATGAAGTAAGCTGGTGCATTGGTCAAACCAAATGGCATCACTGTATACTCATACAATCCATACCTAGTGGTGAAAGTTGTCTTAGGTATGTCTTGTTCCCTTATCTTAAGCTGAAAATAACCTGACCGGAGATCAATCTTTGAGAACACACAGGCTCCTTCTAGCTGATCAAACAAGTCGTTGATTCTGGGTAAAGGATATTTGTTCTTGATAGTCACCTCATTGAGTGAACGATAATCGATGCATAACCTTTGACTTCTATCTTTATTTTCCACAAACAAGACTGGTGCTCCCCAAGATGAAGAACTTGGTTGAATAAATCCTTTTTGCAACTGTTCTCCAAGTTGTTTCTTGAGTTCTTTCAACTCATCAACTGACATCTTGTAAGGTATCTTTGCTATTTGTCGTAGCAAGTCAATCAGAAATTCCACATCTCTATCTGGTGACATTCTCGGCAATTCTTCCAGAAACACATCTGGATATTCTCTTACAATTGGCACACTGTCTATGCTAACCCCCTTAAGAGAATTCAGCTTACTCCCTTTTGATTCGAAGTTAGACTTGAATCTTATCCGTTTCTTTTCCGGGGTTGTGAGTGCGAAGGTACGATTGGCACAATCTAGTACTCCTTCATACTTGGTCATCCAGTCCATTCCCAAAATTACATCCAGTCCTTGGGAATCTAGGATTATCAGACTCACTGGAAACTTATGCTTCCCAAATTCTAACACTAGATCACGACATCCAAGACTTACTATCATATCTCCACCGGGAGAACTTACTTTTATTGGACACCCAATATTTTCAGTTGGAAACCCATTTATATCAACAAATGCCTTTGATATGAATGAATGTGATGCAACAGTATCAAAAAGAACTAGTGCTGGAACAGAATTGAGTTTGAACTTACCTGCCACATCATCGGACTCCTCATAAATCTCTTCCACATTGATGTGGTTCACTTGTCCCTTCTGGAAAGGGTTGGGCTTGGTGGCTCCTTCAACTTTCTTCTCTGGGCACTCATTTGCATAATGCCCCAGCTTCTTACACTTGAAACATTCAACCTGACTGATATCTCTTTTTGCAGGCTGATTGCCACTTCCACTTCCACTTCCACCTCCACTGTGGTGACTCTTGTGTCCACTCTTGTGGTTCTTGTACTTGTCATTATCATGACCACGGTGATGCTTGTTGTCATGATGGAGGTTGTGGTTGTGGTGGCTGTTGTACTTTCCATGTTTGTGGGATCCAGAACTCCCACTATCATCATGATGGGAACGCTTGTGACACGATCCCGAGCTATGCTTGTCAGAGCTGTGCTTTCTCTTTCTGCTTTCAACCCGTTTCATCTTGTTCTCCAAGATGGTAGCCTTGTCACAAAGGGATTGGTAGGTGAGGAAATAGGCCATAGATAACTGCAGATTCAGTTCATCGTTCAGTCCTTCGATGAACTTCTCTTTCCTCTTGGCATCAGTATCAACTTCATCCGGTGCATAACGCGCTAGATTGTTGAACTCCTCAATATATTCAGCCACGCTGTGGTGGAGCTGCTTCAGGTTATGGAACTCCTTCTTATTCAAACTCATCACCCCGGATGAGATGTGAGCTATACGGAAACCATCTTCAAAGATAGCCCATGTCACATCCTTAATGGGAGTGGTGATCTGGAAGTTATCCCACCAAGTAGCTACTGGTCCTTCCAACAGATGTGCTGCAAACCTGACTTTCTCCTTGTCTATGCAGCCGACAGTTACCAAATCCTTGTTCACCGAACGTAGCCAATCATTGGCCACCATGGGATCAGTAGTTCCTGAGAACTTTGCAGGCCTCAGTCTTAGGAATCTGGTGAGAATGTCAAATCCTGGTGGATTGTTCTGATTGTTGTTGTTGTTATTGTTGTTGTTGTTGTTGTTGTTGTTGTTGTTATTGTTGTTGTTTTTGTTGTTGTTGTTGTTGTTGTTGTTGTTCTGATTCTGCATAAAAGTGGTCATCATCTGCATCAGTTGTGCATGTGCTGTCATCAGCTGCTGCATCTCGGGGGTGACATTGTTGTTGTTTGGGTTGGGGTTGGCACGTCGAGGAGGCATCTGTGGTTTTCATAAGGATAAGAATGAGATACCCATAGATGCTTAACATGGACAATACATCACATACACAATCACCAAAACAAGCATCAAAATAACATAAAGTTCAACGACATAAACAACAAGTTTGAAAAGAAAACACACCATAGCAAGCCATCCACATGTTGGATGGTAATTGCGAATCAATAATCATAAGCATGGTAAATGAAAGATAAATGAGTAGTCATCACTACTCCTCTGCATCAACCTCCTCATCAACAAGTGTAAGACCTGCATTCTCCATAGCAGTCTTGTATTCCTCGACATTAGTAGTCAAGGCCTCTATCTTGGCTTTAAGAGTCCTCTTCTGTGAACGAAGTCTCTCAATCACACCCTGCTGATGCTCGAGCTCGAAGTCCTTGGACTCTAGTTCTGCATTCATCTCTCGAATCCTCTTGTTCCTGTCTTGGACTCTTTTCTCTTGGCTCTTGAACTTCCTGTCCTGGCTCTCAAACTTGGCCTCCATTTCCTTGACTATCTCGTCTTGCTCCACGAAGAGCTTGTCCTTCTCACAAAGCTGCACCTGGAGCTCGTCATTGCTAAGCATGACGTTGGTCCTATCAGTATCTAGGTGCCTAATAAGAACCTCTAGGTCCTGAATGTACAGACGAATCGGCTCTGCCATCTCTCTAGTAGCATCCTCGAACTCAATAGCCTCACCCTCCTCGTCGCGCCTTCCGAAGGCGTGGAAGTGAGTACCTCTAAGCTCCCTAGGGTGTCTCCCTAACAGACGCCCAAGTAAATCCTTCATGACTACCTCTAAGCCTCTCTCCTTGTCGTCATGCATTAGCTTGAAAGTGATAGCCTCCGTGGCCGGCTCAGTCTGGCGTCTTGGCTGAGTAACCTTGAAGCCCTAAAGGTCCTTCCTCTCAAACTTGGTGAGGGGAAGCGTCATGATGCTAGGGAGCGGAAGGTTGAGCACACTAGTGAGCTCAATAAGACGAGTGCCAAAACAAGTTCCCTTGAACTCTTCAGCCATGCTGATAGTAACATTAGGCATATATTTTATAAGAAGAGAAAAAAATTAGAATCAACATCAATAGAGAAAAATCACAAGACAAAATAACACAAGAATATCTTTCATAGAAAACACACAAGTCATGGCATACATATATCCATTACAAGCATCGAAAGGTTCAACATAACTTAGACAAATTTTTGGAAATAAAAACGATAAGTGTGGTCGTACAACTAGCGAAGTACGTTACAACTCTCACTCACTAGACAAAATGGCTATCAAAGCATCCTTAGTAGCCATCTGTCTGTCTTGTTCACAAGATTCCCAAATCAAGTCTATGATGTCTCCCCTTAGTTGTTGGTTGGTAGTCTCCAACTCTTGGGTATGCTTCTTTTCTTCCCTAAGGTCATTTTGGGTGTTAAGCATTCTGCACTTGAGTCTATCACCAAGCTCCTTGATGGACTTCCAAGCTGCATCTCTTCCAGAGTCAAAGAATGTGGTGTGCATTACTGAGTTGGTGACCATGCATAATCCTAATTCCTTGTGGTTGTCTTCCTTGTTTTTGTACAAGTGAAGTTGCACCAAACAATACTCCTCTCCTTCATCCATCACAGGGAAACCTTTGTACACAGCTGCACCATGTATCCCCATGGCAACCATGAGGTCCTTGAGAGCCTTGGGGAATTCTGTCTCACACTCCAAGTTCATAGTCATGAGTGGTCCCTTCCTCACGGCTTCGTTGATGGAGTTCATATACAAATAGAGATGAGAAAGAAGATTAGAAAAGTTTACGAGAAGAAAAAGACAAGTGTGGAATTTGTTGAAAAAAATTCCTTAGTGGTTTCTAATCCAATCCTAGGGTCATAATCCTATAGGCAACACAGTGCTCTGATACCATCTATAAGATCCCACCCTTATAAAGGTAAGGATCCCTGTGATTGCAATGCTAGTCCCTGGATCAATTGCTAGCATCCATAGTTTAAGATGAAGTACACAGAAACAAAGGTCATTATTACAACGTCATTCTAGAGATAACATAGTCTTTTACAACTCCATAGCCATAGGCTAGTACAAGAATTTAACTTAACAATATAAAATATAAGTCTTCATCTTCATGTGCCACAGGCAAGCATGTTAAGTGTAGACTCATAACCCCTAATCATCATCAGAGTAACCTGCAACATCACAAGTTACAGCCACAGTGGGTCAATACATTGGAATAGTATTGGCAAGTGATACCTTAGTAGAATATTAACATCTAGTTACTACATGAATTTTGGCTAAGTGTAGCTTAGGCTTGCTTTGCTCAAAATAGGTTTTACCTATCAGTTGAAAACACTAAGTTTTTCTTTGACAAAACTTTCCCAAGGTACCACCAATACAAATTGGTGAACCTTCACTCTTATTCAACCACAAGTTTGAACTTAGAAAATTTTGATGAGGAGATTCTTGATAGCTTCCATGTCTTGATGCTCAAATTGTCCAATACCAGGGACATGGCTAAGTACTTAGGTTCTTCCATCTGCAGAGGTTGTGCACTTTCCCCACAAGACTTGATTTTCACCAAGACAGGACCTTTCAGAAGCCTTCCCCTAGACCAAAATGGACGCGCTCCAAACCTATCATTCCCCTAACACCAACTGTCCATTTGGCTAAGTTATTGCAACCTATGTGATCCAGGCAGAGCCCATATTGCCATGTGGCTGCACTAGAAGCTTCTTAACATTTGGCATCTCAAATCCCTTTATTCCTGGGTGGCAATCCACAAGTGAGATACACAAGGTAAACCATAGAAATGGGCCTTGTGTAACCACTCAACCAAAAACCACCAAGCAATTACCATTCCACCCAGGTGTTTCATTCACTTAGTTGTTTTATTAAGCAAAAACCATAAGTCAAAGACTTAACAATATTTTCCATAGCATGATTATATTCCACCCTTGGTTGTTATTATCTAGGCTAAGCATGTAATTAACAATTATCCTAACTTAAAGGAAATTCTACAATTCTACAACTACTAGGATTTTCCAACCATAACATATTGATACTTAGCAAAATATTCATGCAAGCCCTATCCAAAATAATTCTAATGCATAGGTAAAAATATTGGGACAAAAATATATGAAGCACCACTTTCCTTGGTAGTTGGGGGAGTAGCAACAATCTTCACAACCACAATCACTATTAGCACCAAAATCTACACATAAAATGATAGCACCAAATTCACATATGAAAAATATACAAGAAAATTATATGAATGCATGCAAATGCCATGTGATTATTTTCTACACCAAACAAGACAAGTATACAATACTGAATCATAAACAAAACAAATACACTCCAATTAAACCTTATTTAGTCTTTAAATCATTTTTCAAATAATTTCTATACTCAAAAATAAGCCTAAACATGTCTCTGCAAAAATAATCCATTTTACAGAAGCAAAACATTAAAAACATTTCATGGTTTGATAGAATTCTTTATCCTGATTCCAATGATATAAAATTTGCAAAATTTGAACGTGTGGATCAAAAGTTATGAATTTTGCAAGTTTGAACAACTAATAGATCTAATTTCTGTTTTTAAATCTATACACAGGCCACGCGTCACGATCTGATTGGTGCGTACTGGTTCGCGTGAATCGCGCTACGTGAGACGCATGATCTAAATGAAAACGCACGGGCCAGATCTAACCGTACCCCTTCGTTAAGTGATCTAATCCTATCTGCTGGATTCAGATCTAACGGATGTTGAGCACGCGACCCTAGATAGGCGGCGCTAGCGACGGCAACGTGGCGGCGGTGCACTGCCAGCGGCGTTCCGGTGGCTACGGAGGGGGCTGGGGTCAGCAGAGGAGCTTACCAGACTCGCGAGGTCGCGCTGATGCTCAACTACTTGCTGGTGTGGACGGGGGCGTGTTGCAGAGGTCGCTGGGGCTCGTCGGAGTTGCGGACGATGTGGGGTTCTTGCAGACGTTGACGTTGCCGAATATTTGCCGCCCTAGCACGAACCAGATGTATCAGGAGGTGCGCAAGGTCATGGTGAGCATGATAGTATCGAGGAGAAGGCAAGGGGCGCTCGGAGATTACCGTGATTTCTCACCGGAGATGAGAGAGGCGTCGGGCACTTGCGGTGGTTGTCGAATCTGTTGACCTAGGTCACGAGCAGACAAAACAAAGGCAGGACATGAGTCACGTGAGCAAAGGAATCATGCTAGCGTGAACGAGACAGGGTGGGGTGGATGGAGCTCACCGCAATGTCTCGCCGGAGTTGTTCAGGCAGCGGCTTTGCAGACTGAATTCTGGTAAGCCCGGTGGCGGAGAGAGTGTGAAGAGTGAGGGGAAAGACTCGCGGTGCAGAGAGGTTTAAGTAGGCAGAGGCTCGGCAAGAAACACTTGTTGAATCAATGGCAATTACGCCGCGCTATCAACGGCAGCAACGGCAGCGGCGACGCGGTCTATCGCGCGATCTGGGGAAGATGATGAATTGGCATGTGGGGCCAGCGAGTCAGCGACGGTGGGTAGAGTTGCGCGCGTGAGAGAGAGGGAGAAAGGGAAAATGGCCGGGTGGGCTTCGCGGGCTGCATCTGATGTTGGGCTGGAACAGTGGCGCCGGCCCTTTTCTCATTCTTTATCCTTTTTCTTTTTATGATTGAATTTCCAGGAATCCTTTTCAAATGATTTCAAATATGTTTGAATTCAAACTCTTTCTGGATTTTTATAAAGTGAAACCTGCACACAATTGGCTACAGAACATAGTTGTACACTTGAAAATAATTTGGCACATTAAAATTTTAAAATAAACAATGCCTTTAATAATTGTTTAGTAAAGGCATAAAAATGGTTTTAAATTTACTTTGCTTTGAAATTTTTGTCCAAGATTTTGGAAAACCTCAATCAACCATAGGATCAAATATCTTTGGTTTAAAACAATTAATCTCTTACTAGAGAGTAGCATTGAGCCAATGCCTTGCTTACATAAAATAATACACATCCAAATGCTTCTGTTTTGAATTGACATAGAAAATGATCCTAAAATGATTATGAATGCATGGATGATATCCAAACTTTGAAATAATGATTTTTGGGATGTTACATAATAATAGTTATTTAAATCAGGTATTATGAGAACAAAGATTGTTCAAATAATTACCGTAGTCCATATAAGATGGATGATTTACAAATCTAGTTGGAGAAATCACATCCATGAAGCTAATGCTAAAATGTCGCAAGACAAATGATTCGAAGATCACTTACGAAGTGACATCGTCGTTTAAATTTTATTGGAAAGAAAACATGAAGAAAATCCATTTTCATGGATTTTTGGAGTCTTTGATTTGATTAAATGATGCTTGTGAGACTTTCCTCGGGATAATTAAAACTTCGTTCAAAGGCCAAAGAAGAACGAACGACTAAAATATTGGAATTTATACATATCAATGTATGTAGTCCATTATGTATAGTTGTAAGCGATGGACTTCAACTTCATATGCGTTCTCCTGAAATTTGAGTGAATATTCACTTAATGAGAAAGAAGTATGAAATATTTGAAAACATTTCAAAGACTTTCAAGATGAAGTGGAAAAACATTGTAACAAGAAAATAAATAATTTATGATTTTATCATAAAGGGATTTTATTTGAGTTGCAAGTTTAGCAAAACACCTAGATTTGCATCTCCCGAAACATCATAGGAAAATGGAGTGTTTGAGATTTGTAATGAAACCTTGTTTGACATGGTTGGATCAAAGGTTTTATTTATAAAACTGCCATTATGTTTTAAAAGATTAAAGATTTAGAGACTACCGCTTTTACGCTGAAAAGAGCTCCATCGTGATCCGTTGAAATGACACCATGTAAGTTATGGTTTAGGGTAAAACCCAAGTTGTCCTTTCTTAAATCTTGGTATGCTAAGCATAAGTAAGATGTTTACAACCAAAGTCGGATGAGCATGTATTTGTAGGTTATTTCGAATAACCGTTGGGTATTCCTCCATAACACCAAAGACAAAATCTTTTGTCGCTTGAAACGTGATGTTTCTTGAAAAAGGAATTTTTTGCAAAAGTTAAGTGGGAGGACAATAGAACTTTAATAAGGTTAACGAACCTTAGCTATATGAGCTGAGTTATGCAGCGCCGAAAAACATTCTGGAGGCAGCCACAATGTTCATGGCTCACGTGCCTCAAAGGTTGTGGTCACGAAGGTCTAAGTTCCTATTGAACCAAGTAGGTCGGATTGTAGGGTTCGCAGCATAGAAATCAAAAAAATCCGTACGATGGGAACAACTATGTACCAAGATCTATCTACTAGATACAAGCAATGGGCGGATATACATCCATAGAGAACATACCCTTGAAGATCGACAAATCTTAACAAGGTTGAACTCATGGTTGATGTAGATGATCTCTTGCCGATCTCAAGATCAAGAGGAAGTCCTAGCGCCACAAATCAGCGGCGCATCCGTGCTTGCACACACGTCCGAGACACCACGCAACCTCCTCCTCCTCACTCCAGCAATGCAGCGGAAGCACAACTCCTTCTTGCCGAAAAGCCACCGGGAACATGTATCTCGCTAGTCTGAGACCATGGGGGATAAATACTAGAGGGGGAGAGAGATCCTTCACGAGGAAGTGTGAGTGACAAGTGAGGGAGGGGGGCTCCTTTTATAGGAGGAGGGGCACCCAAGGGGGTGGCTGACGACCATGGGGGCTGCCCCCTCCCCTACTTCATTCATGTGGGTGGAAGCTCCACTCACAAAATGCCCCTTCAATTTTCTCCACTCAAAAACCCACTCAAATTCCCATTAAATTTCCACCAAATTTAATGCAAAATATCATTAAATAAAACTCCTTTTATTTATTCAGAATTTTGTCAATTACTTTAATGACAAACATTCACATATAACCCCTTTGCTAGTATTTTATTCGACATGCAGAAACACTTTCTGCAATTTCACCCGAAAACTAGTTTTGGTATCTAGTGAAATAAATTCCTGCGCTTTGTTATTCTTTTCAGCATGAAACTATTTGCTCCAAATGGTGTCGGTGTCTCTTAAGTGTGTCACCTCGCGAATAATGCGGAGATGATCGAGACCCCTCTAGATCAATAATCAGAAGCGGGACCTGGAGATCCATACTGACTCCCACACATTCAACGATGACTTTCTTGTGATCGTGAGAACCTTTTATGCTAGTATCTTAATCCTTTGGTTTCGTGATATATTACATGTCCGAGATTTGATCATTGGTATCTCCATACCTATTTTGATCTCGTTACTGACATGTACTCTTTTCTTGTTCCCGTGATATAACATTCTAGTGATCAAATCACTTGCTTACAAGCTAATCAATGTGATATCACTGAGAGGGCCTAGAGCATATCTATCCGTCATCGGGATAAACAAATTACACTCTCGATCCATGGGCCTCAACATAACACCTTAGTAGTACTGAACCCATCTTTATAATCACCCTGTTACGGTGTGATGTTTGATGTTATCAAGATACTCTTCTAGTGTTAGTGATTGACATGATCTCATGGTCTAAGGATTAGGATCACTTTGTATGATGTTATAGCAATATAAACTCAATGACTTTGATCATAATGCTATACTTCGGATGAATGTTCATCACACCATTCCAATAATGTTGTGACCTCGTTATTAACAACATCCAATGTCCATGATCAGGAAATCTTGATCATCTTGTTAATCAACGAGCTAGTTTACGAGAGAGGTATAACTAGGAACTTTCTGTTTGTTTATTAAACACACATGTATTAACGTTTCCGTATTAATACAATTATAGCATGCAAAACAAACATCTATCATATACTTGGAATATAAATAATAACCACTTTATTATTGCCTGTCAGGGCATATTCCCTTCAGTCTCCCACTTGCACTAGAGACAATAATCTAGTTACATAGTGATAAATCTAACACCCATGGAGTTCTAGTGTTGATCATGTTTTGATCTAGGGAGAGTTTTAGTCAATGGATCTGCTACATTGAGATTCGTGTGTACTTTACAAATCTTTATATCTCCATCCTTGACATGCTCGCGGATGGAGTGAAACCGGAGCTTAATATGCTTGGAATTCTTGTGAGACCTTGGTTCTTTGGCATTGGCTATGGAACCATTGTTGTCACAATAGATCACCATTGGGTCCAACGCGCTCGCAACCACACCTAGTTCGGTTATGAACTCATTCATCCAAACTTCTTCCTGAGCTGCTTCCGAAGAAGAAACATATTCGGCCTCTGTTGTTGATACCACCACCACGAGTTGTTTGGAACTCCTCCAACTAACCGCTCCACCATTCATGAGAAATACGTATCTGGATTGAGACTTAGAGTCATCCGGATCGGTGTCAAAGCTAGCATCAACATAACACTTAGCGACGAGCTCTTATTCACATCCGTACACAAGAAACATATCCTTAATTCTTCGCAAGTACTTAAGGATATTCTTGACCGCTATCCAGTGTTCCGATCCTGGATCAGATTGGTACCTACTAGTCAAACTAATAGAATGTGCCTGATACGTCCAAAACGTATCTACTCTCTCGAACACTTTGCTATTGTTTCTTCTCTAAACTTGTGTGATTTGGATACAACTAACACGAACTAACGATGTTTTCAGCAGAATTACCTTGGTGTCTTGTTTTTGTGCAGAAAATGAACTATCAGGAAAAATCCCAGAAAATATGCCAAAAACTATTTCTCACCAGAAGATCCACGGAACCATAAGGGAGACAGAGAGGAGGCCTGGGGGGCCCAGACCCACCCCATGCGCGGGCCCACCTGACCTCGCGCCTGGGGGACGTCTGGCCACCCCAGGCAGTTCCTCGGCCTCCCTTCGTGCCTATAAGTTGCCTTCTGACCTAAAAACTCAGGGGGGGGTCGATAGTTTTCCAGAAAGAGTTCCGCTCCGCCGCCGCCACCAGAAACCAAGATTCGGATCCAGAAACTCTGTTCTGGCACCTTGCCGGGGCGGGGAATTTGGAGAGGATCATCGCCATCATCATGACCAACGCATCTCCATCAACCACCGATGTTTCCCTTATCTATGAGTGAGTAATCCCCCGCTTGGGGATGGTAGGGATTGGACGAATTATATCATGTAATCGAATAAGATCTGTTAGGGCATAGTGCCTAGTATCTCTATTAGTGCTATTTTAATTTGTTGCAACTTGTTGTGCTTAATGCTTGTCACTAGGGCCTGAGTGCCATGACCTCAGATCTAAACTTATTATTGAATCATTATAATAGTATTGTTTGTGATCTTATCTACAAGTTGTGTACACATATCATTGTCCGGATCCAAAGGCTCCAAAGTGACAATAATAGGGACAACCGGAGGGGATGGCTGTGGTGTGAGGATCACATGTGTTCACGGAGTGCTAATGCTTTGCTCCAGTGCTCTATTAAAAGGAACACCTTAATTGCCAGTAGTTCCCTAGAGGCCCCGCTGCCACGGGCTGGTTGGACAGAAGATGTTGTGCAAGTTCTCATTGCGAGCATGTATGACTATATTTGGAGCACATGCCTAGGATTGTTTAGTGCTTGGATGCTTGTTATCATTTATCTTCAATGCCCTAGGTCTTGAAGTTACATGTTTAGACTCGTCCATGCAACGCCCGTCCATCCATCCCCATGCCTACCGCACTCGAATCCTACTGTTACCGTTACTGTTACTATTGCTACTATTTCACCGTTGCTATTGTTGTTGCTGTTGCTGTTGCTACTACAAACTATTGCTACTGATAAACTTCTGTGAGCAAGAACTATTTATAGGTGCAGCTGAACTGACAACTCAGTTGTTAAGGCTTGCAAGTATTCTTTGGCTCCCCTTGTGTCGAATCAATAAATTGGGTAATACTACCCGCGAAGACTGTTGCGATCCCCTATACTTGTGGGTCATCAAGAATATTTTCTGGCGCCGTTGCCGGGGAGCATAGCTTTATTTGTAAGTTCACTTGGATCTATTATTGTTCACTGCTACTCCTTCAATCATGGTAAAGTCTCGTGATGGAAAGTTCCCTATTTTACCATCCACTACAAGAAGAGGTACAATCCTAAACACCTCTGCTGCTCTTGATTCACCGTCGGTTATAAGTAAGCTTGTCACACCACCATCACATGCTCATGCTACACACACTGCTACTACTGCTGAATCTGAAACTGCTTTTGATACTCATGATGTTACTTCTACTGTGCTTGATGCGAGTGGTTCATTAGGTCCTTTTCTAGATGCTACTATGGATAGTCTATGAAATACCGAAACTCCTAGTGAATACACTATTACACCTGTTAGCTCACCTAAGTCTAGTGAGAGTTATGATATTAATGATGGTTACATAGAGCTCACTGATGAATTTGTTGAAGAGTACCAAAACACACATGGTGCTAGTGCTATTAAGAGTCTCCTTGCTACACGTACTATTATGCCTAAGAAGTCCTATGATCCTAAGTTTGCCACCTCTCCCATAGATATTAAAGATAAAGATTACGATTTCTCTCTTGATTTATCTTATTTAGATATTCTTGATAAATAACCTTTTTGTGGTACTGAAAATGAGAGTGCTATGGCTCATATGAATGAGCTTTCTACTATGAGTGCTTTGTTCTCTGATGATTTTAAAATGCGCAAGTACTTTGTTGCTAAGATCTTCCCTTTTTCACTAAAAGGAGAAGATAGGGCTTGGTTTAATAGATTACCTCATGGTTCCATTGATAGCCCTGATTGCTTGATTGCTTATTTATTCCATAAATATTTTCCTCCTAGTGCTAGACATGCTGCTTTGCAGAGACTTTTTGATTTTAAACAGGGAGAAGAAGATAAATTGCCTGAGTCATGGAAAAGATTATGTTCCTTGATTCCTGCATATCCTAGATGTCCATTACCTCAGAATGAGCTTCTTGATATTTATTATAATGGACTAAATGATGATTCTAGGACCTACCTAGATAGCTTTGTTGATTGTGTTTTCAGGAAAAGGACTCCTACAGATGCTGAAGAATTAATGAACAAGATAAGCAAGAATTATGATGATTGGACTTCAACTGAGCTGAATACACCTGAGCCTATTACTCCTGAACCAGTTGCTTCTGAAACAGTTCCAACACCAACAACAAAGAAGAGGGGAGTTATTGCATTAAATGATGAAGTGATGAAGGAAGCTCAAAAGTGTCTAAAGGAGAAAGGTATTAGATCTGAAGATGTGAAGAATCTACCTCCTATAGAAGAATTATGTAAGCCAATTCCCCACTCATCTACTATTGAGGTAAACTCTCTCCCATTTAATGAAGGTGATATTCCTTATGGTAAGCCTCCTGATTAATGCTTAGAGTAACTTAACACATTTATTGTTAAACAAGGTAATTTTAATAAACAAGTTTAGAATCAATTATTGGAAAACTCTAGAGCTATCCATGAGTTGAAAGATATTGTGGAAAGAACTTATAATGATATTAAAATGCTTTGTAAACACTTTCAAATGGTTCAAACCCAACTTGATCAACTTGCTAAGGTGCAAAAGGATATGCTAGTTAATGCTTCAAGAAATAAACATGCTTATGGAATTAGAACTAGGAGTGGTGCAGCTACTAAAGATCCTTTATATCCTGAAGGACACCCTAAAAGAATAGAGCAGGATTCCCAACAAGGTGAGGATAGTGGTAGTCCTCGTAAGAGGAAGAAAAAGAAACATAAGAAAGTTGAGGAACCACTTGAACCTGTTGTAGATCCTAATAGTATATCTGTCTCTTATGCTGAAACTAAGAGTGGTAATATTGATGAGTCTCCTAATAAGGAGGAAGTTGAGGAAGAACCTGAGAAACACAATAAGAACACTAGGTACACAAAGGAAGATTTTATTGCTAATAAACATGGTAAAGAGAGAGAACCTTGGGTGCAGAAACCTATGCCTTTTCCAGGGAAACACAAGTCAAAGGAGGAAGAACACTACAATAAGTTTTGTGAGTGGATGAAGCCTTTATTTATGCAAATTCCTTTGACTGATGCTATTAAATTGCCTCCTTATTCAAAGTATATGAAGGATATTGTCTCTAATAAAAGGAATATTCCTAATGAGGAGATTTCTACTTTGCTTGCTAATTACTCCTTCAATGGTAAGGTTCCAAAGAAACTTGGTGATCCAGGTATACCAACTATTCCTTGTTCCATTAAGAATAATTATGTTAGAGCTACTTTATGTGATTTGGGAGCTGGAGTTAGTGTTATGCCCTTTTCTCTCTACAAGAGACTCCATCTAGAAAAGTTGATACCAACTAATATTTGTTTGCAAATGGCTGATAAGTCAACTACTATTCATGTTGGTATATGTGAGGATGTTCCTGTTCAAGTTGCTCATAATTGTATGGTTCTAACTGATTTTGTTGTGCCTAAAATGCCTGAAGATGATAATATGTCTATTATTCTTGGGAGACCTTTTCTTAATACTACAGGTGCTGTCATTAATTGCAATCAAGGAAAAGTAACATTCAATATTAATGACAAAGAGCACAATGTCTATTTCCCCAAGAACGTTGTTAAGAGCTATTGCTTGAATTCCATTGAAAATATTGAAGGCATCAAGGTTGGAGAAATATATTGTCCCATTCCACAAGAAAATTTTGAAACTATTATGATTGGGACCATTTCTATCAAGTATGAGGTAACATAATCACCTTGTGGAATGCAAAGTTTTGTTTCATATAAGATTGTTTTGGTAACAAGACTTGATCAACCTTGTTAACAAAAGGATTTTAATGAACAAAATAATGTTTTCACTGTGGTTATACTTGCTTTCTTTTACTTTCTTCTCCTTTCCAAACTTTGCTCTTCGTTGTGCCTAACTTAAAGGCGTTAAAGAAAAGTACTTGTTGGGAGATAACCCAAGAGTTTCCTTGATTCTTGGAAGTTATTACTTCAGTAATGACCTCTCCTTATCCTTTTTGTTTGCTTTTTGTGCCAAGAATGACCTCTAATGAGAGGGAAGTAAGATTTGGGGAGTTGCTGTCCCAAAACAGATTTCTGTCCTCCACCATAAAAATTCGTCAGGATTCTATATAAGTTGGATTGAGCTGAAAATATACGAATATCCCCCAATATGATAGATAACTTTTTTTGGTTCAACACTTTTTGATTTGAGCAACAGAAGATGTTCGAAAAAACCGGTTTCTACCCGCTGGTCTGTTTTGACAGATTTCTGCCATTATTTGCATTTGCTTCTTATTGATTCCTTTTTGAGTTCTCTTTAGCTGAATTGAGCTTTTTGATAGAGTTGCTATAGTATCTTGTATTTTTAATGAAAATTATTGTTGTTCCAAAGCTTTGCCAGAGGTCTAATATCTTTTGAATAAACTAATGTTGCTAATGAAGATTGTGTGAAGTTTTGTATGAAGGAAAAAATTTAGGTGTAGAGAGAGAATGATGTAATGAGATGAAGAATGGACAAAAGCTCAAGCTTGGGGGGAGCCACCCCGTGTCACCCCAAGAATTATTCAAGAGGTACAAGCGTCAAAGCTTGGGGGTGCCCAAGGCATCCCCTTCTTCATCAATAAAAATCTCAGGTCTTTCTAGACACTTCGTTTTTATTGTTTCATGCACAGTTGTGTTGTTCTTGGAGCGTCTTAGTTTTGTTTTTGGTTTTATTTTGCTTTGTTTTGTTTGCTTTGTTTTTGTTTGGTTTTTCTTTGTTTGCTTGTTTCTAAAAAAATCGAAAACACCAAAAATATTTGTTGTTCTTCTTTGGTTTTGTGAGTTCTTTGCAGGGTTCAGCCGTCCTCAATGGATTGTGGTTACATGTTAATTATTCAAGTCACACAAGTGAAGGGCAATAATGAAGATTAAGAAAACTCGAGGTGTGGTAAGAGGCTTGTAACGAACTCTATTCGTTTCATTTTTGTACATATACTCATCATTGCAAGCATGCTTAGCCAGTTTGTGTAAAGTGTATGTCATTATAGATGCTTAGTAGTTCTTGCTTGTCTATGATTAGCTCCAGCTTGCTAATAGTTTGTAGCATGTCATATGAATCTTTGCTTGCATTGTTTTATTCATACTTTGGTATGATATTGTGGTATCCTCCTCTGACTGTTCATGCGAATCGACTTGGCACATACTCACGCATGCATATGACTAATCAATAGTCAGTAAGCCTCGATGATTTATTTTGCCTCAGAGTTCTTGTATCACTTTCATGCCATAGTTAGTCCTATTTTGTTGCAAGCATGATTATGACAGTTATTGCTCTCTCATTTGCCGCTCCCTCTCTATTGCTAGCCTTCACTTGCACTGAGTATGTTCTCTACCTGTGCTTCCAACTCCCCAAAACCAATATTGCCAATTGTTTCCACCATACCTACCTATTAGCATCATTTGCTATTTTAGTGCATATTCCATATGTCGTGTTTTCTTCCAAAATAAAATGTTTGTCTATTTTGAGAAAGTTAGTTAGTAAAGCTCTCACGACCTTGATGGCACACTTTATTCCTTGTGCTTAATAATCCTAAACCATTGTGACTAGTCCATGAAATTTATATGCTTGCTAATTATATACTGGGAGTCAGCAGAACCATGCTGTCACGGGGAATGCTTTCAACACTTTTTTGGATATCTCATCCAGTTGATTCCTTGCTCTTTTATTTATGGTTGTCGACGATGTGTTAGAAAAACGCCTGGACCGCTAGCCTAAGCCATGCTTAATCATGGTGGAAACTTGTAGCATCACTATAATGAGCATGTATGAAGCTTCCTCAATAAAAAGCTATGCATATGGTAAATAAAAAGATTGTTGAGATGCTCATTGTCTGCTTGCCTTATCATTTTGGTTATGGGAAAGCTCATGTACCATATGCAAGGGGTACCCCGTTGGCGGCTCTCGATGATATGCATGTCTTTACAATGACAAGAACTTTTAGGTGACCAAAGTTGAGTAGCATGCGGAGCGGCCCTCGTACTCAAGGGACTTGGGATTTCCAGTCTATGGTCTGTCAAGCATATGATTTAGAGTGGACCTCACTTTCACCTTAACCACATGAAGATGCCTATGATAGGGGCAATGAGAGCTCAAAGCTAATGAGTACCTTCATTTCAGCATTGGGAAGCATTTCAAACCTTCACAAAACCGTTTTCACAATTTTTTTGAGTCACCACTTATTCTATGAGCACCTTCTTGAGAGCATAGTTGTCATTTTTGTGTTTGTTCCAAAACTTGGTTAATTATGTCACGACTTTGATGATTGTATCTCTGATATATTTACTTCTAGTCTTCATGTGAACTTCAGAGGTGCCTTGGCATTTATATTGTGCTCTTCAAACAAAGGCAAGCGAGATACCACTCTATCATACCTTATTATGAGCATTGCAATGTTGCTTATGTTTATTGATGGAGGGGTTAACCTCTTGGGTTCCCGATCTTCACGGATCTCGTGGTTAAATCGATGGGAAAGCGAGGGGAAAGGGAGAATGTAGCAGAAGCAAACACACACCTCGTGAAGAACACGATGAACACACGCAAAACTCACACGATACAAGGCCGATTGCTCCCGAACGGCGGCCACCGGTCTGATAGAATCCTCGCAAGGAAAGATCGGTCAACGTGCTCCCTCAAATCCACATCGGAGAGGGAAGAACACCTTGGGGAGGGTCTTGACAACTTGGAGATGAGACATCGAACTCCAAGGCCTTGTTCAACGATGGATGCGTGATGCAAAGTCCAATCGAGGTTGGTGACGATAGTCGGTCCCCTTGGTAAAGGGGATGAGGCAAAACTAGAGATTCCACAATGGGGGTTGTCTTTAGTCTATCATCTATGCCTAAGGGGTACATGAGGGGTGGGGGCTCTATATATAGGCCAGCCACATAAACATGGGTAGTTTAGGAATAAAACTAGGGTTTGGACGAGCTAGAGGGGTACATGGGCCGAAGGCCCAACAGGTGCGCGCAGGAACACAGGACCGGTAGTACCAGACTTGGGTCCGGTAGTACCGCTGACCGGTAGTACCGGGTACAGATCCGGTAGTACCGCTTGCAGTCCTGGGACTTCTGTTGGCGTCGTCTGTATGGGGCGGTAGTAGTGGGCGGTAGTGCCGCTGGCCGGTAGTACCGGTCGCCAGATCCGGTAGTACCGCTGGAGACAGAGAGCATTTGGCGATCTGTCTTCTTCCGCCTCCTCTTCCAAGCCTCCGTCTTGTCGAGCTTGATGCTCCGGGCTTCCTCCCTTGCCTCCGTACTTGTCAATGTGAACCTATCAGGCATATGTGACGGAGTATGAAGTAGCATACCATTCAATAGGGTAGGAAGGGGGCTCGCATAGAGGAACGGATTCACCTTTGGAGTCCATGACGACTTGGCGTAAGTTGGAGACAAAGATGTGGTAACCACCGTAGGTCGGGCTACATCATTTATGTTTCATGCTACTTATTATTATTGAGTTGGTTTGTCTTCATAGCTCGCAATAACTATTGAGTAGACTTAGTTGCATACTCCTTATTATGAATTGTCTAAGCATCTATGCCTGTGATGAGAATATTTACATCATATGAAGCAAAGTGTTCGTGAAAGTTCTTTTATCGCACTCAGTTTTCAACTGAATTGCTTGAGGACAAGCAATAAGCTAAGCTTGGGGGAGTTGATACGTCCAAAACATATCTACTTTCTCGAACACTTTGCTATTGTTTCTTCTATAAACTTCTGTGATTTGGATACAACTAACACGGTCTAACGCTGTTTTCAACAGAATTACCTTGGTGTCTTGTTTTTGTGCAGAAAATTAACTATCGGGAAAAATCCCGGAAAATATGCCAAAACTATTTCTCACCAGAAGATCCATAGAGCCAGAAGGGGAGACAGAGAGGAGGCCTGGGGGCCCAGACCCACCCTAGGCGCAGGCCCACATGAACCCGCGCCTGGGGGAGGTCTGGCCACCCCAGGCAGCTCCTCGGCCTCCCTCCGCGCCTATAAGTTGCCTTCTGACCTAAAAATCAGGGGGGTTTGATAGTTTTCTAGAAAGAGTTCCGCTCCGCCGCCGCCACCAGAAACCAAGATTAAGATCTAGAAACTCTGTTCTGGAACCCTGCCAGGACAGGGAATTTGGAGAGGATCATCGACATCGTCATCACCAACGCATCTCCATCAACCACCGATGTTTCCCTCATCCATGAGTGAGTAATACCCCGCTGTAGGCTTGGGGATGGTAGGGATTGGATGAGTTCTATCATGTAATTGAATGAGATCTGTTAGGGCATAGTGCCTAGTATCTCTATTAGTGCTATTTGACTTTGTTGCACCTTGTTGTGCTTAATTCTTGTCACTAGGGCCTGAGTGCCATCATCTCAGATCTGAACTTATTATTGAATCATTATGATAGTATTGTGTAGAGGTCCCAACCTGATAAGGTAAAGATCCCTGTGTTTTTAATGCTAGTCCCTGGATCAATAGTTAGCATTCACAGTTAAGATGTAATATCAAGAAATAAAGGTCATAATACAACTTTATAACCAGGAATAAAATAATACATTACATCTTACATAGCTCATTTGGCTATCTCATTACAATGCAGCAGAATATCTATATAGCATGGAGTCCTTCATCTTCAAACTTCCACAGGCAATCATGTTGGTTGTAGACTTGTAATCCTAATCAACACACTTCACTAACATCAAAAAATCCTGCAACATAATAAGTTACAGCCACAAGGGTCAATACATTTGAATTGTATTGGCAAGTGATACTATAGTAGTATAGTGGAGTCTATCATCTATATGCATTTGGCTAAGTGGAGCTTAGGCTTGCTTTGCTCAAAATAGATTTTCCTTATCATTTGAAAACACTAAGTTTTTGTTTATCAAAATCACCAAAATGGACGCGCTCCAAACCTATCATCCCCTACCACCAACTGCCCATTTGGCTAAGTTATTGCAACCTATGTGATCTAGGCAGAGCCCATAATGCCAAGTGGCTGCACTTGAAGCTTCTCAACATTTGACATCTTAAATCTCTTTGTTCCTGGGTGGCTTTCCACAAGTGAGATACACTAGGGTAGTCCATAAATATGGGCCCTGTGTAACCACTCAACATAACCCATTCACAACCAATCCACCCATGTGATTCATTCACATAGTTGTTTTATTAAATAAAACACAAGTCCTTGACTTAGAAATATTTCATAGCATGAATATAATCCACCCTTGTTTTCTACTAGCTAAGCTAAGCATGATAGTAGTAGTAGGTATCTTAACTTAGGAAACTTCTACTAAGGCATCATCTACTAGGATTTCCCATGGCATGGCATACTTAGTAAAAATTCCATGCAAGTCCTACTCAAAATATCACTAATGCATAGTGAAAATAATGGGACAAAAGTATGAAGCACCACTTTCCTTTTTGGTAGAGAATATAAGTTCACTCCTTGTTCTTGCAATAGTCACACTCTTCAAAGTTTACTACAATTCAATCAAGCAAGACACAAATTCAAAACTAGCATTCAAACAATTTATCACAAAATAATAAAAACAAAGCAATGCATGCAAGCATGCCAAAGATTGTTTTATTTGGAAAAGTGGTTTTCTAATAGGTCATAAACATTTTAAAACATCTATTGGTCATTTATAAAAGTGGCAAAACCATTTGATATTAAGTTAGTAAAAATGGCCACTTTAAATCCCTTTTGTTTTGCTAGAATTGATTTTATTCAAATAATAATTTCTAGTGTTTAGCCAAAATGTTTTTAAACACCAATATTAATTTTTATGGTCATAATGTTTTAAAACAAATCTATTTGCAAAGGGTTTCATCCAAAATCCATTTTTAAATCAAAGCAACATTTTATTTTGTTTAGAAATGCCTTTAAACAAGGTAATGATTTTCTAGGGTTCACCAAATATATTTTTAAATCCTAAAACTTGGTGTTTATGGTCAGAGAGTTTAATTCAAAACATTTCCAAAAGGTTTTACTCAAAAAGCATTTTTAAAACATATTCAACATTTTTATTTAGCTAGAAATGCTTTAATTCAAAGGAATAATTCCTGAGTGTCACAAAATATATTTTTAAATCCAAAAGTTGGTTTCCATGGTCAATAGGTTCAAAAAGATCCATTTACAAAAGGTTTTACCCTAAAATCATTTTTAGAAAATCTTTATACTGAAATTATGCCTACAAATATTTCTGCAAAAACAACCAATTTTACAGAAGCAAATCATTAAACAAATGGCATGGTTGGGTAGTACTCTTTTTGCTGATTCCATTGATATAAAGTTTGCAAAATTTGGACGTGTATATTTAAAGTTATGAATTTTTAAAATCTAACATATACTAGAAATGTTTCTGTCTATTTAAAACAAAAAGTGCCACGCGTCTTGATTCTACTGGTTGATACCGTTTCGCGTGGATTGAGCTCTGTAGATCGCTAGATCTAAAGTGATCTACGCGGTTCAGATCTAATCATACCGGTTCGCTTAATTCGTCTATCCTTGCCAACGGATCAAGATCCAACAGCGCAAACTCTAGTGGCCAAAGATGAGCGGCGCTGCAACGGTGGCTGGTGGTGGCGGTGCTCTGGCGGTGAGGTTACCGGCGATACAGGAGGCGAGAGACAGAGGGGAAGGGCTCACAAAGTTTGCAGAGGTGTGGCGAAGCTCAAGGTCGTCGTGGTATGGCCAGGGGCGCACGGTCGCGTCGGCAATTGCTCGCTGGAGATGCTACTGACGACGGGCGTGCTCGGGCGTCGACCTTGGCGAAGCTGTGGTGCGCGCTAAGGAAATTGAGTGATGCTGTTAGATGTGCGCAAGAATTCTGAACACGCGACTAACAACCAGAGAGGAGGGGACGGTCGGGTCTCACCGGTAGTGCTTGTCAGAGCGGAGGCAGACGGTGGCGACGGCTGTCGTTGAGGTTGCCAACGATGTGGAGCACGCGCGGGCGAGTGAAGGATACAGGAAGATGCGTATGGTGATGGGGATCATGCTCGTGTGGTCGAGGGGGCAAAGCGGTGGCTGGGCTCGCCGGAATTGTCCGGGGAAGGTTGTCGGAGCAGTGGTCGTGCAAACCAAATCAGGGGCAGCCTGGGGCAGAGGGAGGATGGTGAGCGAGGGGAAATGGAGAGGAGACATGGGCGATTAAGAGGGCATCGTTACTGGGAGGAATTAATCGTCCATTTACTCGAATTGAAGCTGGCATTGAATGGCAGAGACGGGCGAGGTTTGGGGGAGAATCAGTCGCGCGGGTGGAAACGACGACTGATAAGTGGGGTCGGTTGGTCAGCGAGTGAGGAGAGTTCCGGTGGGCCTTCTGTTCAGTGACCGCGCGGGTGCATCTATGTGTGTAATAAAATGGTTCGGGTGGGGAAGAGGGTGGGCTTGCTGGGCCAGTTGGGCTTTGCTGGGATGGGCTGACTTTTTTTTCTAATTCTTTTTCTTTTTATGTTTCTTTTATTCTGTTTTGAATTTATTCAATTGATTTAAACACATATTTGAATACAAATCTTTCCCAAATTTTTAGTAAATTCCTCTACTGTTTAAACGTGTATTTTAAAGACCATTTTTGGAATATTTCTTTTATTCATTTATGGTATATTATTTATTTAAAATAGGCTCTTGCATTTATTTAAATAAGATTTTAAATATAATTTCAAACTCTTATTTGAATTCTATTTTTCATCAAACCTTTTTCAGTAGGTTTTATTTATTCATTAGTGCAAATAATTCACTTGAATTAGTATTTAAAATATTTTAATAGGATTTATTAATCATTTAAATTGGGTAGTTGTCTTTATTCAAATAAAATATGGTTTTAATCCCATTTAAATTTTATTCAAATAATTCTTAAGTTCCATTTAAGTTAATTAAATAACTTTTATTCCACTTGGGCAATTCAAGTTTATTATTTTCGCATGATTTAATTAATCATTTCCTTTTGGGATTTTATCTTTATTCAAATATAATATGGTTTAATCTCATATACTTTTATTTGATTATTATTTATCCCGTCATTTTATTTGAATTATCCTTATTCCATTTGCTTATGGGTTTAATTCAAGTTTTAAATTGTCTTCTAAATAATTCCTTTGGAATGTATTATTTAGTTTAGGCAATTTGTCTTCATTTAAATAAAATTGGATTTTGTTCAATCCTTATGATTTTATATTAATAATATTTTATTACTTTTATTATTCCATAATCTTTCATTTTATTTGCTTATGGATTTGGCCAAGATTTAATTTGGCTTTAAAATATTCCTTTCTTTGCCTTATAAAATCCATATCTTTTTATTTAAAGATCCAAACTTGGTGATTCCAATTTGTATAATTTTATTTAATATTTGTTTATCCTTTTAAATCTCTTTAGGATTATTTGCTTACAATTTGGTATGGACTTTAGATAGGAGCTTTATAAGCTTTATAAATTTATTTTCTTTATTAAACTCATAAGTTTCTATCCATGGTTCCAAATTGAATGAAAGCAATTTCTATGGTTTTATTATATTTCTATTTACCATCCTTGATCATTTATAAATGTTTGTTGACAAATTTTTATATGGATAAAATCCATAGTCTTATAGAGATCTTGGAAATGATTTATTCCATTATGGTTTTAAGGTTTTGGTTTATTTTCCCTAGTTTAAATTTCAAGATACATTCATTGATGAGTGCATTTCACTTGATTTGAATTTTGTTGGTTTCCCTTTTATTCAAAGTTTGTTCAAGATGGGTTTTGATGTTTCTATCCGAAATCAAAAAGTTTCTTTTCACCCTAAATTTCAACAATTATTTATTTTGTTTATTTATTTTTCACATTTTAAAATTTGGAAAATTTTGGGATGTGACAGGCTACCACCCTTAAAAGAAATCTCGTCCCGAGATTTGGGAAGGCTAGAGGTTACAAGTTGGCTTCAAAACAACTAGGGTACTACCACCCTTAAAAAGGTTTTCAACTAAATTACATCTTGGCTTACTTGGGATCTTGTTGTATCTTCTCTAGACACTTGTTTTCATAATGGCCTAGCTCTTTGCATTTGAAACACATTACTTGTATAATATCCTTCTTTTCCTTTGGTATCATTGCCTCTTGTTTGTTTCCTTGGTTCTTCTTCTTTTCTGGGCAATCACTAGCATAGTGTCCCATCTCTTTGCAATTGTAACATTGCAACTGGTTTATGTCCTTCTACTTATTTTTGGGTCTCTCCAAAGCTAGGAGTTCTTCTAGTTCATGCTCTTCATATCTCACCTCAAAGGTTGGAAATCTTTTGTAAGATCCCTCCTTTATAAATGAAAAGGATCCCTGTGATTGCAATGCTAGTCCCTGGATCATTGCTAGCATCCACAGTTTAAGATGAAGTACACAGAAACAAAGGTCATTATTACAGTCATTCCAGAGACAACATAGTCTTTACAACTCCAAGGCCACAGGACTAGTACAAGAGTTTGAATAAGTAAATAAATAAAAGTCTTCATCTTCATGTGCCACAGGCAAACATGTTGAGTGTAGACTCATGACTCCTAATCCTCATTAGAGTAACCTTCAACATCACAAGTTACAACCACAGTGGGTCAATACATTGGAATAGTATTGGCAAGTGATACCTTAGTATAATTTAGGTGGACTAGATACTATATGCAAATTGGCTAAGTGTAGCTTGGCTTGCTTTGCTGAAAATAGGTTTTGCCTATTAGTTGAAATCACTAAGTTTTTCTTTGTCAAAACTTTTCCCAAGGAACCACCAATAGACATTGAGGTCCTTCACCCTTCTTCACCCACAAGTTTATACTTAGAAATTGGGATGAGGAGATTCTTGATAGCTTCCATGTCTTGATGCTCAAGTTGTCCTTTTCCAGGGACATGGCTAAGTACTTAGATTCTTCCATCTGCAGAGGTTGTGCACTTTCCCCACCAGACTTGATTTTCACCAAGACAGGACCTTTCAGAAGCCTTCCCTTAGACCAAATGGACGCGTTCCAACCTATCATCCCACTACCACCAACTGTCCAAATGGCTAAGTTCTAGCAACCTATGTGATCCAGGCAGAGCCCATATTGCCAGGTGGCTGCACTAGGAGCTTCTTAACACTTGGCCTCTAAAATCTCTTTGTTCCTGGGTGGCTTTCCACAAGGGAGATACACAAGGTAGACCATAGAAATGGGCCTTGTGTAACCACTCATCATAAACCATTCCTTCCATTCCACCCAGGTGTTTCATTTACTTAGTTGTTTTATTAGGCAAAACACAAGTCCAAAAGACTTAGAAATATTTTCATCATAGCATGTATATTTCACCAACCCTTGGTTGCTACTAGCTAGGCTAAGCATGGCATAGATAAGCATCTTAACTTATAAATTTCTAGCAATTCTACAACTACTAGGATTTCCCAACATGGCATATAAGCAAAATATAGCATGCAAGACTAGCAAAATATTTCTAATGCTTAGTAGAAAACATAGGGATAAAAATATTCATGAAGCACCACTTGCCTTGGTAGTTTGGAGAGTAGCTACACTCCTCACAATCACAATCACTAACACCAAAATCTACACAAAGAATCATAGCCACAAATCACATACAAAACATATACAAACAAAAATATATGAATGCATGCAATATGATATGTGATGATTTTTAAAACTCAACAAAGCAAGTGTATAGTATTGGTTCATAAACAAGTTAAAAACTTGCCAAACAACATTTATTTAAACCCTAAAACATTTCTCAAACAATTCATATACTCAAATTAGCCCTACACATGTTTCTGTAAAATAAACCATTTTAACAGAAGCAAAACATTAAACACGTTGCATATTTAGAAAGGGCTTGCTCTCCTGATTCCATTGATATAAAATTTGTCAAATTCTAACATGGGGATCAAAAGTTATAGCCAAAACAAATTCAAACATCTAATAGATTCAAATTCTGTTTTTAAATCTAATTCCTGGCCACGCGTCTTATTCTGATTGGCCCATACCGCTTCGTGTTGGATCACGCTTCTGAGCCGTTAGATCTACTTACTCTGCACGGCCCAGATCTACCTACACCGCTTCGTTACGTGATCTAATTTCATGCGCTGGATCCAGATCCAACGGTCCTAGATCAAACGACCATAGCTGGGCGGCGCTGGCGGGGGCTACTGGCGGCGGCGAGCTCTGCCTACGGCGGCGTGGCGCTACAGGTGGCTCTGGGGTCATCGGAAATGCTTACCAAGATCGTGGCGATGCACTGATGCTCAACCTGGCGATGACTTGGCAAGGGGCGCTCTGTAGTGGCCGAGGGAGCTCGTCGGAGTTGCAGGCGGCGTCGGGCTTGGGTGGACGATGATGTTGGCGACGCTCCTGGTCACCCTAGCGCAAATAAACGGCATCAGGAGACGCACAAAACTACGGCGAACGTGCTCGTGTGAAACAGAGGCGAAGGGGAACAAAGGGCTCACCGAATTTAATCACCGGAGTTGAGGATGTCGTCGGGAGCTTGCAGCGTTTGACGAAGTCGACGACCTGGGGCAGTACAGGACGAACCAGTGGGGTCAGAAGATGCGCAAGGAAGTTGTGAACCGGCTCGTATGAACCAAAGGGAGAGGGGCGCACGGGGCTCACTGGAATCGGTCGCCGGAGTGAGCTCTGTCTGCGGCGGTGCGAGGATGATTGCGGGCAGCCTGGGGGCGTTTCTGTCTGGCTCTGTTGGGGGAAATGGCCGCGAGGGGGAGGTGGTCTTATAGCCAGAGCGGGGGCGAGGATCGCGCGTGGAATCAAGGGAATTTAAGCGAGGAATCAACGCGGAAGTGAAGGGCGGAGGAAACGGCCGGCGACGTGGTCGTGGGCGCGATTTGGGGAAGATGAGCGTGAGCTGGCGAGGTCCACCAGTCAGCGAGTGAAACAGAGAGGGGGTGGGGTCCTGGCGTCAGTCACTCAGTGGGTTCGTCCGCGAGTGAGAGAGAGGGGGAACCCGGGTGGGCTAACTGGGCTGGATTCGTAGTTGGGCCAGATAGGTGGTGCTGGCCTTTTTCCATTTCTTTTCTCCTTTTCTTTTTCTGTTTTGATTTTCTGAAATGATTTTCAAATCCAAATCTAATGAGTTTGAATTCAAAACTTCTCTAGGTTTTTATGCTGCAAACCTTGCACTCAAATGTGTGTCAAACACTACTGTTCAATCAAAACACTTTGATCAAATGAAAATAAAAATAAAACCAAGCCTTTATGTGATATATTCAATAGGCATAATATTGGTTTTATTTACTCCTTTTGTTTTGAAACTTTGTTCAAACTTTTGATGGTGCCTAAGTTTGAATTTCAAACCTTACTGAACAAAAACAAGTACTCTTCTTATTGGAAGATAGCACTAAGGCTAGAGCAAACTTACATTAAATGATAAGCATATAAGCTTCTGTTTTGAAATGATTTGTTTGAAATGATACTTGTATGATCATGGATGCATGGATGATATGCATGAGTTTAAAACATGATTTTAGGGATGTTACATCTTTCTCTCTTCTTAGGGCAGTTACTAGAGGTATGACCTTCTTCACAAGAGTAGCAACACTTTGTGGTCACTTTGGATATGGCTCTATGAGGCTTGGTTCTGACTTTGCTTTTATCCTTCTTGGTAGAAGTTGTTCCCTTATGGAGGTTTCCAAACATTTGATGCATTCCATCTTGCTTCATTTGTTGAACTATGGGATAGATGGGGCGTTGGATAGGGACATGATCATTTCCTTCACATAGGAAACAAGTAACTTGAGATGTGGGGCATTAATTAGTTGGATGTCTATCTTCACAATTAGGGCATTGGTCCTCATGCTCTTTGGAAGTGTGTTCCATATCTCCAAATATTGCAAGCTTGAGTTCCTTCTATAATATCATCCTTCACATCATTGTTGTCACAATCTCCTTGGGAAGAGTTGCTTATCATGCTAATCATTTGATTGGTCATCCTTTGCAACAATAGAGATTGGGTTTCTAAAAACTTTTGCAGGGTTGGGTCTAACTCATTGTTGTTGGCTAAAAACTGAGTTGTTACTTGATTCAACTAGGCTTGAGTTGCTAGAATCATCTCTTGGTTGTTGTTGTTGTCACCATTCTTGTTGTTGGAGTCTCTTGGAGAAGTCATCTGTTTGGGTTGGATTGGGATTAGAATAGACAAAAGATTTCTAAGGAAGAGGTCTATCACACACAACAATTCACACAAGCAATGTGCAAGAAATCACAAACAAACATTCCACTCAAACAACAAGTTCAAGCACATTTTTAGGCAACAAATTATTTTTGCTACACCACATAAGTTGATGTGTTTGATCTAAATTATCATTAGTATAGTGGTCCAACTATATGGTTTTCTTGAGATCATTCCATTCATATTAGTTGTTTCTTCATGAATGAGATCATGGCTTCCTTGGAAAAATTCTTGTGTCTTGGTCACAAAACTTCAAAGGTGATGATGGTTCCTTCTAGGTTGTGTTTCCTTAGTCTTCAAGTCTTGAGTATTCTTCTTATCAAATTTGTAGTCCTTAGTGATGTCCAAGTTGAAGTCAAGCTAAAGTTTGAAGTCATTGGTGATGGTGATGTCATTTGAGTTGGTGAAGTCCTTTGCTCAAGTTGAAGTCTTTGCTCATGGTGGAGGCTTTTTCCATCAAGTTGAAAAGGAAGAGATGTAGAATACAAACCAATAAGGTTGAGGGAAGAGTTTACAAGATTGTTTGTAAATATGTTTTTGAACAAATACAACTCCTATTTTTCTAAGGGGTTTTGTCCAATCCTACGGTTACAATCCTACAGGCAACACAGTGCTCTGATACCATCTGTAGAGGTCCCAACCTGATAAGGTAGAGATCCCTGTTTTTACAATGCTAGTACCTGGATCAATAGCTAAAATCCACAGTTAAGATGTAATATCAAGAAACAAAGGTCATAATACAACTTTATAACCAGGAATAAAATAATACATTACATCTTACATAGCTCATTTGGCTATCTCATTACAATGTAGTAGAATATCTATATAGCATGGAGTCCTTCATCTTCAAAGTGCCACAGGCAATCATGTTGGTTGTAGACTTGTAATCCTAATCAACACACTTCACTAACATCAAACAAACCTACAACATAATAAGTTACAGCCACAAGGGTCAATACATTTGAATTGTATTGGCAAGTGATACTATAGTAGTATAGTGGAGTCTATCATCTATATGCATTTGGATAAATGGAGCTTAGGCTTGCTTTGATTAAAATAGATTTTCCTTCTCATTTGAAAACACTAAGTTTTTGTTTGTCAAAATCACCCAAGGCATATACCAATCAAAGATTGAAGATCCTTAAACCCTTGTTCAACCACAAGTTTTTAACTTAGAAATTGGGATGAGGAGATCCTTGATAGCTTCCATGTCTTGATGCTCAAATTGTCCATTGCCGGGGACACGGCTAAGTACTTAGATTTTACTCTCTCGAGAGGTGGTGCACTTTCCCCACAAGACTCGACATGCATCGAGAAAAGATCTTTCAGAAGCCTTCCCTTAGGCCAAAATGGACGCTCTCCAAACCTATCATCCCCTACCACCAACTGTCCATTTGGCTAAGTTATTGCAACCTATGTGATCTAGGCAGAGCCCATAATGCCAAGTGGCTGCACTTGAAGCTTCTCAACATTTGACATATCAAATCTCTTTGTTCTTGGGTGATTTTCCACAAGTGAGATACACTAGGGTAGTCCATAAATATGGGCCCTGTGTAACCACTTAACATAACCCATTCACAAAAAGCTCACCGAGTTCGTAGAGGTGTGGCGAAGCTCAAGGCCGTCGTGGTATGGCTAGGGGCGCACGGTCGCGTCGGCAATTGCTCGCCGGAGATGCTACTAACAACGGGCGTGCTCGGGCGTCGACGTTGGTGAAGCTGTGGTGCGCGCTAAGGCAATTGAGTGATCCTGTTAGATGCGCGCAAGAATTATGAACACGCGACTAACAACCAGAGAGGAGGGGACGGTCGGGTCTCACTCGTAGTGCTTGTCGGAGCGGAGGCAGACGGTGGCGACAGCTGTCGTTGAGGTTGCCGATGATGTAGAGCGCGCGCGGGCGAGTGGAGGCTACGGGCAGATGCATACGGAGATAGGGATAACGCTCGTGTGGTCGAGGGGGCAAAGCGGTGGCTGGGCTCGCCGGAATTGTCCAGGGAAGGTTGTCGGAGCAGCGGTCGTGCTAACCAGATCAGGGGCAGCCTGGGGGCAGAGGGAGGATGGTGAGAGAGGGGAAATGGAGAGGAGACATGGGCGATTAAGAGGGCGTCCGAGGGATTAATCGGCCATTTACTCGAATTGAAGCTGGCATTGAACGGCAGAGATGGGCGAGGTTTGGGGGAGAATCAGTCGCGCGGGTGGAAACGACGACTGACAAGTGGGGTCGGTTGGTCAGCGATTGAGGAGAGTTTCGGTGGGGCCTTCTGTTTAGTGACCGCGCGGGTGCATCTGTGTGTGTAAGAAAACGGTTCGGGGTGGGGAAGAGGGTGGGCTTGCTGGGCCAGTTGGGCTTTGCTAGGCTAGGCTGATTTGTTTTCTTATTTTTTTTCTTTCTAATTCTTTTTTTGTTTCTTTTATTCTGTTTTGAATTTATTCATTTGATTTAAACACTTGTTTGAATTAAAATCTTTCCCAAATTTTCAGTAAATTCCTCTATTGTTTAAACATGTATTTTAAAGACCATTTTTGGAATATTTCTTTTATTCATTTAAAATAGGCTCTTTCCTTTATTTAAATAAGATTTTAAATATAATTTCAAACTCTTATTTGAATTCTATTTTTCATCAAACCTTTTTCAGTAGGTTTTATTTATTCATTACCGCAAATAATTCACTTGAATTATTATTTAAAATATTTTAATAGGATTTATTAATCATTTAAATTGGGTAGTTGTATTTATTCAAATAAAATATGGTTTTAATCCCACTTAAATTCTATTCAAATAATTCTTTGGTTCCATTTAAGTTAATTAAATAACTTTTATTCCACTTGGGCAATTCCAATTTATTATTTTCTCAAGATTTAATTAATCATTTTCTTTAGGGATTTTATCTTTATTCAAATATAATATGGTTTAATCTCATATACTTTTATTTGACTATTCTTTATCCCTTCGTTTTATTTGAATTATCCTTACTCCATTTGCTTATGGTTTTAATTCAAGTTTTAAATTGTCTTCTAAATAATTCCTTTGGAATTTATTATTTAGTTTAGGCAATTTGTCTTCATTTAAATAAAATTGGATATTGTTCAATCCTTATTGTTTTATTTTAATAATCTTTTGTTACTTTTATTATTCCATAATCTTTCATTAATTGCTTATGTATTTGGCCAAGATTTAATTTGGCTTTAAAATATTCCTTTCTTTGCCTTATAAAATCCATATCTTTTTATTTAAAGATCCAAACTTGGTGATTCCAATTTGTATAATTTTATTTAATATTTGTTTATCCTTTTAAATCTCTTTAGGATTATTTGCTCACAATTTGGTATGGACTTTAGATAGGAGCTTTATAAGCTTTAGAAAATTATTTTCTTTTAACTTATTAAACTCATAAGTTTCTATCCATGGTTCCAAATTGAATGAAATCAATTTCTATAGTTTTATTATATTTCTATTTATCATCCTTGATCATTTATAAATGTTTGTTGACAAATTTTATATGGATCAAATCCATAGTCTTAGAGAGATCTTGGAAATGATTTATTCCATTAGGGTTTTAAGGTTTTGGTTTATTTTCCCAAGTTTAAATTTCAAGATACATTCATTGATGAATGCATTTCACTTGATTTGAATTTTGTTGGTTTCCCTTTTATTAAAAGTTTGTTCAAGATGGTTTTTGATGTTTATATTTGAAATCAAAAAGTTTCTTTTCACCCTAAATTTCAACAATTATTTATTTTTCACATTTCAAAATTTGGAAAATTTTGGGATGTGACATATTGTTTCTGATCTTATCTGCAAGTTGTGTACATATATCATCGTCCGGATCTAAAGGCCCCAAAGTGGCAATAATCGAGACAACCGGAGGGGATGGCTGTGGTGTGAGGATCACATGTGTTCACGGAGTGTTAATGCTTTGCTCCGGTGCTTTATTAATAGGAGCACCTTAATTGCCAGTAGTTCCCTAGAGGCCCCGCTACCACGGGCTGGCTGGACAGAAGATGTTGTGCAAGTTATGATTGCGAGCACGTATGACTATATTTGGAGCACATGCCTATGATTGTTTGGTACTTGGATGCTTGTTATTATTTATCTGCAATACCCTAGGTCTTGAAGTTACATGTTTAGACTCGTCCATGCAACGCCCGTCCATCCATCCCTATGCCTACCGCACTTGAATTCTACTATTATTGTTACTGTTACTGTTGCTACTGTTTCACCATTGTTGTTGTTGTTGCTACTACAAACTGTTGCTACTGATAAACTTCTGTGAGCAAGAACTATTTCCAGGTGAAGCTGAACTGACAACTAAGTTGTTAAGGCTTGCAAGTATTCTTTGGCTCCTCTTGTGTCGAATCAATAAATTGGGTAATACTACCCGCGAAGATTGTTGCGATCCCCTATACTTGTGGGTCATCAGTGCCACATCCGGTCTTGTACATAGCATGGCGTACATTATAGAGCCTATGGCTGAAGCATAGGGGACTTTGTCTATTTTCTCTCTTTCTTCCACCCTAGCCAGACTTTGAGTCTTACTCAATGTATTTCCTTGCAACATAGGTAAGAACCCCTTCTTACTTCCGTCCATTTTAAACTTCTTTAAAATCTTATCAAGGTATGTACTTTGCGATAGCCCTATTAGGCGCCTAGATATATCTCTTTAGATCTTTATGCCTAATATGTATGACGCTTCACCTAGGTACTTCATTGAAAATTTGCTATTTAGATAACTTTTAACACTGTTTAAAAGATCTATATCATTTCTGATCAACAATATGTCATCCACATACATTGCTCCCACTCACTTTCTTGTAAATAGAAGCCTCTCCATAAGTTTGGACAAATCCAAACTCTTTGATCACCTCATCAAAGCGGAGATTCCAACTCCGGGATGCTTGCTTTAGTCCATAGATGGATCGTTGAAGCTTGCATACCTTGTTAGCATCCTTAGGATCGATAAAAGCCTTTGGTTGTATGGTATACAACTCTTCTTCAATATTGCCATTGAGGAACGCAGTTTTGACATCCATCTGCCATATCTCATAGTCAAAATATGCAGCAATTGCTAACATAATCCTAACTGACTTCAGCATCGCTACGGGAGAGAATGTCTCATCGTAGTCAACTCGTTGAATTTGTCGAAACCCCTTTGCGACAAGTCGAGCTTTATAGACAGTTACATTACCATCAACATTAGTTTTCCTTTTGAAAATCCATTTATTCTCCACGGCCTTTCGGTCGTGAGGTAATTCCACCATGGTCCGAACCTGGTTTTCGTGCATGGATTCCATCTCGGATTTCATGGCTTCTAACCATTTGTTGGAATCTGGGCTCATCATCGCTTCTTCATACGTCGCAGGGTCATCAATTTCATTGACCATGAAATTCATAACAGGATTTCTGCACAGCTCGGGAGCTGCATGCGTCCTGCTAGACCTGCGAGGTTCTGTAGTATTCTCTTTCGGAGCTTCATGATCGTTATCATTAGTTCCCTCTTCAATTGGTGAAGCCAACTCCGGAACGACTTCCGGCGCTGCGTTACTCGCCATATTATGAAGAGAAGGTTCTACAACCTCTTCGAGTTCTACCTTCCGACTACTCACGCCTTTCGCGAGAAACTCTTTCTCTAGAAAGGATCCATTCTTGGCAACAAAAACCTTGCCCTCGGATATATGATAGAAGGAATACCCAACATGAAGACGCATTTTCCGCTTTGGGTTTGAGTTTATCCGGTTGAAGTTTCTTCACATAAACATCGCATCCCCAAACTTTAAGAAATGACAGCTTAGGTTTGTTTCCAAACCACAATTCATACGGTGTCTTTTCAACGGATTTAGATGGTGCCCGATTTAAAGTGAATGCAGCAGTTTCTAGTGCATAACCCCAAAATGACAGTGGCAAATCCTTCAGAGACATCATAGATCAAACCATATCTAATAAAGTACGATTACGACGTTCCGGCACACCATTTCGATGTGGTGTTTCGACAGGTGTGAGTTGTGAAACTATTCCACGCTCTTTCATATAAGTGCTAAACTCGTAACTTAGATACTCACCTCCATGGTCGGACCGTAGAAATTTGATCTTTCTATTATGATGATTTTCCACTTCACTCTGAAACTCCTTGAATTTCTCAAAGGTTTCAGACTTGTGTTTCATCAAGTAGATATAACCGTATCTACTCAAATCATCCGTGAAAGTTACAAAATAACGATATCCACCTCACGCCGACACACTCATTGGACCACACACATCAAAATGTATGATTTCCAATAAATCTGTCGCATGTTCCATTGAACCGGAAAAAGGCGTTCTAGTCATCTTTCCCATAAGGAATGGCTCACATGTATCAAATGATTCAAAATCAAGTGATTACAAAAGTCCATCCGAATGGAGCTTCTTCATGCGTTTAACGCCAATATGACCTAGACGGCAGTGCCACATATATGCAGGTATATCATCATTAAGTTTAATCCTTTTAGCATCAACATTATGCATATGTGTAACATTATTATCGAGATCCAATAGAAATAAACCATTCATCATCGGTCCATGACCATAAAAGATTTCATTCATATAAATAGAACAACCATTGTTCTCGGATTTAAATTAATAACCACAGCGCATCAAACATGATCCGGATACAATGTTCATGCTTAGTGCTGGCACCAGATAACAATTATCCAAGTTTATAACTAATCCCGATGGTAAATGGAGAGGTAGCATTCCAACGGCGATCACATCAATGCTTGATCAATTGCCGACACGCATCTTGACCTCACCCCTTGCTAGCGGTCGCTTGTTCCACAGCCCCTGATTCGAGTCACAAATATTAGCAACTGAATCGGTATCAAATACCCTGGTGCTACCGCGAGTACTAGTAAAGTACACATCAATCACATGTATATCATATATACCTTTATTTGCCTTGCCGGCCTTCTTGTCTGCCAAATACTTGGGGCAGTTGCGCTTCCAGTGGCCAGTCCCCTTGCAATAATAGCACTCGGTATGAGACTTAGGGCCAACTCGGGGTTTCTTTTCAAGCATGGCAACCGGCTGGCCGCCCTTCTTTCCCTTTTGTTTACCCTTCTTGTCTTTCTTGAAACCAGTGGTCTTATTGATCATCAACACTTGATGTTCTTTCTTGATCTCCACTTCTATAGTTTTAAGCATTGATAGAAGCTCGGGGAGAGACTTCTTCATGCCTTGCATATTATAGTTCATCACGAAGCTCTTATAGCTAGGTGGAAGAGACTGGAGAACATGATGGATGCCTAAGTCAATGGGAATCATTATTCCCAAGGACACAAGCTTATCGGTGTAACCCGACATCTTGAGTACATGCTCACTTACGGAGTTGTTCTCTTCCATCATGCAGCTAACGAACTTTTCTGAAGCATTGTAACTCTCTACAGCAGCATGGGTGTCAAAAATCATTTTCAACTGATCAATTGTATAAAATGCATTGTTGTTTTCGAAACGCTTTCGAAGTTCTGGCTCTAGCCCATACAATATGCCGCAATGAACTAAGTTGTGGTCCTCCTGATGAGTCTAATAGACATTCTTTTCCTTGTCAGGGGCATCATCAAACGGTGGGGGGCCTAGCGGCGCTTCTAGCACATATTGCTTTTGTACAACAGTGAGAAGAATCCTCAAATTCATGGCCCAGTTGGTAAAATTGCTACCATTCGTTGCAAGTTTCTCTTTCTCCATGTACACATTCAAATTAAAAGCAGGTGGTGCCATCAACACCGGAATTTGTAAAGTTTAGACTAAGTTTATGATAGATTGAGTTCAACTAATCCAAATTAAGAATGAACTCCCACTCAAAACGACATCCATCATGCCTTTTTGGTGATTACATGAACCAAATCCACTACACCAAGTCCGATCATCACATGAGTCGGTGTAGCTTCAAAGGCGAGAATCAAATAGGCATCATATCTTCCATATGACTCATGCTTAACCTTTTGGTCCGTGTTCCGAGGCCATGTATGTACATGCTAGGCTCGCCAAGTAAGAACCTTAGTATTTGCGTGTGTAACTATCTTACACCCAAAATATGATCGTGGATCCAAGAACACCCGATCATCACGTGATGTCTTGGAGAGACAAAACATAATTGGTGCATACTTAAGGGAGAACAAATTTTTATCTTGATATCTAAATGAGGGATCATCTTATTATCATAATAAAACGCCAAACAAGCAATATAACATGCAACAAACATCACATATTAATAAGTGGACTGATATGGTTCTTGCACTCGATCTCCATCATGTGCATCGTGGTATGATCACTATCATACCTCTATGTGTAAGGCCAAGGTCTATGGAACTTACACGTTATGTGTGTTGTAAGAGTATGTAACACCCCGGTTCTGAAAAGACCGTGGCCTCTATGTGACATGCCAATCCCTGGATCGGTTCATTGGCCCACAATAGAGTGAGATAGATAACATAGCAAAATATCCATGTATCATAATTAACGAAGATCCAGAGTACCATTATTACAATAAAAGCTTAGCACAAAGCTAGCTCAAATTATTCAGGTAGCAACATAAATAAGATAAATTCTCCATTCTTCAAATTGCCCACAAGTGAACAAGTGCCGAGTGGAGTACCGTGGCCTATATCGATTACTCAGAATCGGAATAACCTGCAACATGAAACGTAGCAGCCCCGAAGGGTCAATACATGGAATGTATGGCAAGTAGAGCTAGTAAAGGAGACAATAGTGCTAACATCTACATGCATATTTGGCAAGTGGAGCTGTGTCTGGCTTGCATTTGCAAAATACATTTGTCCTACTTTCATAAACAGTTTTTGATTTCCTTTGAAAATATCCCAATTAAGTTAACCCAACAACATTAAAACAATTGTGAAATTAGAATGAGCGAGAAACATGTCATGGAATCAATATCAGGCAACTCAATTGTCCATAACCGGGGACACGGCTAATCGATTAGATTATACACTCTGCAGAGGTTAGTACACTTTACCCATGTGACTTGGCCAGCCCAGCTCGTACCATCACTCTCATTTTGGGTGATGATAGGGAGAAGTCCAAGAAGAGACTGTTCGGGAAGTAGCACCCCAATCCCGACGCGCACCGGTCCAACCTACCAAAATTCTACATCTCTGGATATGCGGGTTCGAGTTACCACAACCTACTAAGTCCAATCAACCGCCAATTTCATTATTGGCACATGGTTGTACACGTAAGCTACACAATAAAGAAGCCAATCAATTTCTCTCGATACCTGGGTGCCTTTCCGCAATGAAACCACCAAAAATTATCAATACCATCACACCCAGGAGATTCATTGATTAAGTTGTTTTAGTTTTCACAAACCAATACTTTTAGAAACAAGTCTCAATGATGTAACCCAGCCCTCGTTCAACATAGCATGGCTAAGCACATCTACCAACGGTGGTTCATCTATAAGGAAGGCCCTACCACATAATAGGACATAGCATAGCGATAGTATCATCCTACACATGCAACTACAAAATACACGACAATGCATTGAAAATAGTAGGACGATATCATGAACAAAGTAGCATCTACTTGCCTTGGTTGTAGCGGTCGGAAGAACAACCCACACACGAGCAAGCGTTGCACTCGTCACACTCTACACGATACAATTGCATTCATAAACAAACAATCCATAAGCATATGCGACAAATATGATGCATGAATGCAAGAGCGACAAGTGCCTATACCATAATACTACCGATTGCATGCATGGAAAATAGTTTTAGCACTAGGAAAACGATTAAGCAAAAGTAATGCTTAAAACTAGAGCTAGAACTCAAATAATTCACTACCGGTAGAATACTGTTCGTAAAATCTTGGAAAAATTCTACCGCGTAGGCATCGCTGATTAGAAACATCAACAACTGGAATTACTCAAAAAGGAATTATAAAACTCCCCGAGTAATTAAATCACTGCAGAAAGCCAATAGACAGTTTCTACAGAAGTTTTTACTGTAAGCCTACCTTTTTAATTCACGATGAGATTCCCCTCGTTCCACTGAATCCAGGGAGATATCATATGCGATTTTTGGAGCTTCGGATATTTTTCTACGAATTTAATACTCCAAAAAGGCCACTAACTAGTTTGATTAAACTGTACTAAACCTTGCAGCAAAAGCCTGAACCAAAGGTACAACGAGATTCTCCACGACTCACTGAATCTACACATATTTTATTTGCAATTTTTGACCAAGCGGTTTAATTACTACGCAATTTACAAGTTTCTACCGAAATCTGTCAACTAGAAGGATTAACGAAATTGACCCAGTCAATTGTGTCTGTTGACTGGTCAAAGCGTCTGCTGACTGGGCGCTGACTGGGCGCTGACTGGGCGTCTGACTAGTCAACGCCTGAGTCTGACCGGTCAACTAACGATCTGAGCCGCTGATCTGAGATCTGACGGTGGCTGCTGTCTTACCGGAAACAAGCGGCGAAACGGACTCCAGAAGGTGCGGCGAGTTCCGGACAGCGGTGGCGATCGGTTCCGGCGTCGGGGTTCTTCCTGCACGGACGGAGACGGTCAACGAACGGTTCGGGAAAAACATCGCGCGCGCAAGGCGGCGCGCGTACATGCGTGTATGCGTGCGCGCGAAGACGCAATATCGCATGCGGTAACGCGCAAGCGCACGCGGCGCGTGCGACGGCAAGCGGTGCAGCGGCGCATGCAGCGTGCGGCGCGCGCGGCGCGCGCAGCGAGGAGGCGGCTGCAACAGCGTGCAGCAGCGCGCGGCAGGTCACGGCGCTGGCGCGGGTGCGGCTGCAGGCGGCGGCGCGCGGCAAGAGAGGGAGGGAGAGGAGAGAGGCGGCGGCGTCGGACCTGGGGCGGCGGTCGGCGACGTGGGGCGGCGGTGACCGGCGGCCTCGGGAGGCGAGTCGGCGGCGCAGGAGGCGATGGCGGCGGCGATGCGATCGCGAGGGGGCGGCGGTTCTCGGGAGTCGCGCTGGGTGGCGCGGTTAACGAGGCAGGCGGGGTCGGCGGCCAGGTGGGTGCAGATCCCGAGGCTGGGGTCCGCCTTAATTGGCCCTCTCGCGCGAAATCCTACTCAGATTCGGTCCGGAGTTAGTTTAGGACTCGGAAATCGGTCCAGATTTTCGGACCGTTTTCCGGCGGTTTACTAAAACGGCCGAAGCTTTTCCGTAAGAGCTCCGATTCGAGAGATTCTTGCGCCTACGGGTTTGTATGGTCGAGGGGAACAATCTAGCATCAAGGTTTGAGCGAAACCACTAACTTACAGGGGTGGTTGTCGCAAGTCCTACTAAAGCTTCCCGCAGTAACCTCGTAGCAAAATAAAATAGGGTTTTGCAAATGGCGTTTCGCCGAACCTTTTCACTCGACGGTTTTGCATGGAAAAGCATGATGCAATGATATGAATGATATGCAAGACCAAATCTAAAATTTGGGATGTGACAGAGTATCAACTTATACTTCTACTTACAACATCACCAAATCATGACACTAGCCTAGCAACAATCTAAACTAGACGCCTCTAATTTATCCATTGCAAGTTTTACGTGGCTTAGGGATTTCGAAGATAGAACCGTTCTTACTACGAACATGAACCACAACGACGATAACCAAATTGTTGACAACTCGTTGCAAATTAGATATTGACTATAGTAGGAGAGACAGACATCCGCTAGACACTAATGCAAAACTAGTTGCATGTCAAGCGTGGAACAGGTCTCATGTGAGAGGACATGTAAAGTTTGTCCGGCCACTTCATCCCACTATGCCACCAATATCCAAAGTACAACTAAGAAGCAATAACATGATCATCATCGCCCACATACTCATATGTGTACTACCCGTGCAAAGCATCTACGCATAGATCCGACTCTAATACCACTGTAGGGTTCGCAACATAGAAAACAAAAAAATTCCTACAATGGGAACAACTATGTACCAAGATCTATCTACTAGATACAAGCAACAGGCGGATATACATCCGTAGAGAACATACCTGTGAAGATCGACAAAGCTTAACGAGGTTGAACTCATGGTTGATGTAGACGATCTCTTGCCGATCTCAAGATTGAGAGGAAGTCCTAGCCCCGCAAATCAGCGGCGCATCTGTGCTCGCACACACCTCCGAGGCACTGAGAAACCTCCGCCTCCTCGCTCCAAAAATGCAGTGGAAGCACAACTCTTTCTTGCCGAAAAGCCACCAGGAACATGTATCTCGCTAGTCCGAGACCAAGGGGGATAAATACTAGAGGGGGAGAGAGATCCTTCACGAGGAGGTGTGAGTGAGAAGTGAGGGAGGGGTGCTCCTTTTATAGGAGGATGGGGGCACCCAAGGGGGTGGCCGCCAGCCATGGGGCTGCCCCCTCCCCTCCTTCATTCATGTGGGTGGAAGCTCCACTCATAAAATGCCCCTTCAATTTTCTCCACTCAAATTCCCATTAAATTTCCACCAAATTTAATGCAAACTCTCATTAAATAAAACTCGTTTTATTTATTCAGAATTTTGTCAATTACTTTAATGACAAAAATTCACATATAACCCCTTGATAGTATTTCATTTCACATGCATAAACACTTTCTGCAACTTCACCCGAAAACCAGTTTCGGTATCTAGTGAAATAAATTCTTGCGCTTTGTTATTCTTTTCAGCATGAAACTATTTTCTCCAAATGGTGTCGGTGTCTCTTAAGTGTGTCACCTCGCGAATAATGCGGACATGATCGAGACCCCTCTCAGATCAATAATCAGAAGCGGGACCTAGAGATCCATACTGACTCCCACACATTCAACGATGACTTTCTTGTGATCATGAGAACCTTTTACGCTAGTATCTTAATCCTTTTGTTTCATGATATATTACATGTCCGAGATTCGATCATCGTTATCTCCATACCTAGTTTGATCTTGTTACTGACATGTACTCTTTTCTCGTTCCCATGATATAACATTCTAGTGATCAAATCACTTGCTTGCAAGCTAATCAATATAATATCACCGAGAGGGCCCAGAGCATATCTATCCGTCATCGGGATGAACAAATTCCACTCTCGATCCATGGGCCTCAACATAACACTTTAGTAATACTGAACCCATCTTTATAATCACCCTGTTACGGTGTGATGTTTGATGTTATCAAGATACTCTTCCAGTGTTAGTGATTGACATGATCTCATGGTCTAAGGATTAGGATCACTTTGTATGATGTTATAGCAATATAAACTCAATGAATTTGATTGTAATTTTATTCTTCGGATGAATGTTCATCACACCGTTCCAATAATGTTGTGACCTCGTTATTAACAACATCCAATGTCCATGATCAAGAAACCTTGATCATCCTGTTAATCAACGAGCTAGTTTATGAGAGAGGCATAACTAGGAACTTTCTGTTTGTTTATTAAACAGACATGTATTAACGTTTCCGTATTAATACAATTATAGCATACAAAATAAACATCTATCATATACTTGGAATATACATAATAACCACTTTATTATTGCCTCTCAGGGCATATTCCCTTAATGGATAAACAATCAAATGCTAAGATTTCAGAGTAAATCATTGTTGTTTGACAATGATGAATCAACTACATGCAAAGAAGCGATGATGGGCCCTTACTCCGTCAAATGGCTTGAAGCCATAAAATCCGTGATAGTTCCATACACGAGAAATCAAGTTTTTTGAACTTGGAAGACCCTCCGGAAAGGTGTAAAAACCTATCGGTCATATTTGGATCTATAAAGAAACAGACATGGATGTTTCACATCTATGAAATAGTCGACATGTCGTAAAATATTTTACGACAATGTTCAAGGAGTTGACTATGACAAGATTGTATATTTCATAACGATATTTAGTCTGGACGGATTGATGTAGCAACCACTACATATAATTTGGTATATGGTAGTTGAACAAACAAAACAAAGTTCTTCTAATAGAATGGTTACCTAGGACATGTACACGGCACGATCCAAAGGGTTTTGTTAATTCAAAGGATACTAAAAAGGGCATGCAAACTTCAATGGTTGGAGTAAGAATCGCGGAGTTGGAATCTTCACTGTGATGAAACTATTAAAGGAGATTTCATCAGGAGACGATGAAGATGCTTGCATTTGCAAGAAATTAAGTGGGAGCGCTAAGACATATTTCTAATACATTATGTGGAGGACATCTTGTTGATTGGAAATGATGTATCTTTTATTGTCAAAGGTTAAGAATTTCATTTCGATGAAAGACTTAGGCAAAACCCGAATATTTAGCATGAATGTCTACATGGATAGACTGTGACGCTAATATGGTTGTGCCAAACGTATATATATATGAGATATTGAAGGAGTTCAATATAGAAACGACAAGAAAAGGGTCTTGTCGCATGGAAAAGAATTGAATCAAGATTCAAGTGTATCGACACTTGATAAGTTAAACAAGATTCAAGTGCTTTGACACTTGATGAGTGAAATCACAAGAATTTTTTGATCAATCATACCATGATATGTACACATCCAGATATCTCCTATGCTCTAAGTGTTATGAGCATATACCAGAATGAATCATAAAAGGATCATTGGACGATAGTAAAGATATTCTTATAATCTTTTGGAAGAATTAAGAATATATTCCATTTATATAAGAGACAAATAGTTCATTGAAAAATGATAGTAGTTTTGTCACAAGATACAAATTAAGTTTATCTCAATTTAAACTATGGGTGGCACAATGAAATGGAAAGGAAGTTGCCATGATGGATTTGGATGAATTCCAAAGTTAAGACATTATGAAAAAAGGCTAAGTATATGACTGCTATAGTAGCAGGAAAAGAGGGCATTTGTGTCAAGTAGTTTGTTATCAAACTAAGGTGTGGTTCCCAATGGGCTAACACTAAAGATATATTGTACGACGATAGTATTGACATGATTTAACCCCAAGGAACTAAAGGTCTCACCAAAAGACCAAATTTATACAACGCCATCTCATTGGAGAATGAGTGATGCGTGAAGACGCAAAGACATGTAAATACACACGGACCTGAAAGCATCAGATCCATAGATTATGTTAACCACTTGCAATCGCGTATATGGAACACCAGAAATCCATAGGTGTTCAATAAGCAAAGTTTTTCAAACTAGATTATTGTCTCTAGTGCAAGTGGGAGACTGAAGGGAATATGCCCGAGATGCAATAGTAAAGTGGTTATTATTGTATTCCTTATTTATGATAAATGTTTATTTTGCATGCTATAATTGTATTAATACGGAAACGTTAATACATGTGTGTTTAGTAAACAAAAAGAAAGTTTCTAGTTATGCCTCTCTTATAAACTAGCTCGTTGATTAACTAGATGATCAAAGGTTTCCTGATCATGGACATTGGATGTTGTTAATAACAAGGTCACAACATTGTTGGAATAATGTGATGAACATTCATCCGAAGTATAGCATTACAATCAAGGTCATTGTGTTTATATTGCTATAACATCATATAAAGTAATCTTAATCCTTAGACCAGGAGATCATGTCAATCACTAACACCGGAAGAGTATCTTGATAACATCAAACGTCACACCGTAACAGGGTGACTATAAAGATGGGTTCAGTGCTACGAAGGTGTTGTGTTGAGGATCATGGATCAAGGGTGGATTTTTTCCATCCCGATGAAGGATAGATGTACTCTGGTCCCTCTCGGTTATATCACATTAGTTATCTTGCAAGCAAGTGATTTGATCACTAGAATGTTATATCACGCTAACGAGAAAAGAGTACATGTCGGTAACAAGATCAAACTAGGTATGGATATACCGATGATCGAATCTCAGACATGTAATATATCGCGAGACAAAGGGATTGAGTTACATGCGTATAAGGTTCACACAATCACAGAAGTCATCGTTGAATATGTGGGAGTCAGTACGGATCTCCAGGTCCCGCTACTGATTATTGATCGGAGAGGGGTCTCGATCATGTCTACATTATTCGTGAGAACCGTAGGGTGACACACTTAAGGGATACCGACACCATTTGGAGAAAATAAGATGCCAAAGAAAGAAAAAGAAAGCGCAGGAATTTATTTCACTAGACACCGGAATCGTTTCGGTTGAAATTGCTGAAACCGGTTCTGCATGTGAAATTGAAATGTTGTAAGGGGTTTATGTGAACGTTTTTTAATTCAAGTAATTAACAAAATTCTGAATAAATAAATAAAATAGTTTTATTTAATGAGAGATTGCATTAAATTTGGTGGAAATTTAATGGAATTTGAGTGGGACTTTGAGTGGAGGAAATGGAGGGTCATTTGTGTGAGTGGGAGCTCCATTCACATGAATGGAGGAAGAGGTGGGGGCACCACCTTGGCCTCCGTCCATGGCTAGTGGGATGCCCCCTCCTCCTATAAAAGGAGCCCCTCCTCTTGATGGCCGGTGCTAACGTGGAGCACTTCGTTGGAAACCCCAAGAGCAAGGTATGAAGCAGCAAGCAGCAAGTCTTTCCTCAGTTGAGACCGAGGTTATCGAACCAGAAGGAGGAAGGAAACGTCACACAGGTGTTGCGAGCAACGCGGAGACCTGCACAACACAAACTCAAGACATTACCCCAACGAATCAGTGAGGTTGTAAAGCTCACCGGTTAAATGTATGGTGTGAAAGGTAATGGTTTGCAGCAAGTAAACAGGTAACAGTGGAAGATGTATCAATGGTAAAGATTGGACCGGGGTCCATAGTTCACTAGAGGTGCTCTCCTTAGATAAACAACATGGCATGAAGGGTAAACAAATTACAGCGAGGCAATTGACAGGAACTGAGCAAGGCATAACAATGCAATTACTAGCCAGAAAGATCATATGAAGTTGATTGGGCAATACAAAATATACATAGACCGTCATCCAACTGCATATATGACTAGAAGTCCACCTTCAGGTTATCATCCGAACCCCCTCCAGTATTATGTTTCAAGCAACAGACAACTGCTTTAAGCAAAGTGTGTAAGGTAAACAGTCCGCATGTTCCATGAACAAGAGACCGTTGTTTTCTCCCTAGTAGCAACATCACATCTACAACCGAAGAGATTTCTGTCACTTGAGAGGCATGCACCCACTATCGAGCATAAATACCCCCTCTTGGAGTCACTAGCAACTACTTGGCCAAGATAACCACTAGCAACGGAGAGCATGCAAGATCACAAACAACATAGACATGATAGAATCATAAAGATAAAACCATTAATCAAACCAACATAATAATCTCAATATCCATCGGATCCCCGCAAACACAACATGCATGATTACAAATATATTAGATCTTGATCATGAACGGAGCTCACAAGATCTATACATGAAAGCACAAAGGAGGAGATACAACCATCTAGCTACTACATGGACCCATAGTCCAAGGTGGAACTACTCACGAATCATACCGGAGAGAAGGCCTCCGGGATGATCTCCGCTCTGGCAGGGTGCCGGGAAGAGCTTCAGATCCCCCGATCTAGGGACGATGGTGGCGGAGGCTATAGACGGTTTCTTGGATTTCTGATCGGGTACTCAGGGTTTCTGCATCGAGGGCTTCTTATAGGCGAAGGGGCGAGACCAGGAGGCGGCCAGGGGCACCAAACCCTAGCTAGGCGTGGGCCCACCTGCCCCCGCGCCTGGGGTGGGTCTAGCCCCCCTGGCCAGCCCCTCCGGCTCTCCTCTGGACTTCTTGTTCCCCACGGAAAGTAATTGACTTTGGCGTTTTTCCCATCCAATTGCAAGAATATTTCTTTACTAACTTTTCTAAAACCAAAAACAGCAGAAAACAGGCATCTGGCACTGTTGCAATTTGTTAATAGGTTAGTACCAGAAAACATGTAAAAAGCACCTCAAAGTGTAGACAAGTAAATCAAAGTAGATACTAAATAAGCATGGAACCTCAAAAATTATAGATACATTTCCAACGTATCAGCATCCACAAGCTTAACTCCTACTCTTCCTCGAGTAGGTAAGTGATAAACAAAATAATTTTTGAGGTGACATGCACCCTCACAATAAAGATCCAACCATTTACAAGCATTGAAAGCTGGGATCAAAGAACTCTAAACATGTGCATGAAAGATGGAGTTCTAACAATAGGACATAGTAACTATGCATGCAACATGGCAAGCTACAAACAAAGATCATGAATAATATGCATTGAAAAACGTTTGTGTGTTTCACATGCAGAAAACATAGCATAGTGGCAATCATCTTGTCCCTCATAGAGTAGCAATATAATGCATAGGATACCTGCAAAGTTCACAAGGGTGACTAGAAACAAATAGCACAAGAACAAGTAATATCACAATATGCATTAATTAATAAGCTTTGGAACACTACACACAGAATGACAACTATGCTCTCTTAATGGTGCCTAAAGGTAGAAGGTGGAGACTCAATAATGGTGGAAGAAAGGCCTTTTTGTAAAGGAAGCAGGGATTACAAGTTTCAAAAAGAGCTTCCAAAAAGTATGGTACTTGTTAGCTTTCAGCCCTCATTGCCCCTATCATAAGCATCTTGAAGTGGTTAAGGTTAAAGTGGCAAAGCTGGAGTATATGCTTGACGAAGTATAAGTGGGCAATCTCATGCCTCTTGAATACGAGGGCCACACCTCATGCATACTCAACTTTGGGTCCAGGTAAGTTCTTGTCACTGTAAGTATTTGCATATCATTGAGAACCGCCAACGGGGTACCCCTTGCACATGGTACATGAGCTTTCCCATAACCAAAATGACAAGGCAAGCAGACAATGAGCATCTCAGCAATTCTTCTTATGCACCATGGGAATATGGTGCTTTTTTCTCTCTTTCCTCTTTTCTCAATGTGTCTCTTTTTTATAAGGAGAATGCTTCATAGATGTCACTATGGTGATTCTGCAAGTTTGTCACATCCCAAATTTTTCCAAATTTTGTAATGTGAAAAATAATTAAACAAAATAAATAATTGTTGAAATTTAGGGTGAAAAGAAACTTTTTGTTTCTAAATAGAAACTTAAAATCCCATCTTGAACAAACTTCGAATAGAATTTGAATCCAACTAATTTCAAATCAAGTGAAATGCATTCTTCATAAATGCATCTTGAAATTTAAACACTTGAGAAATAAACCAAAACCCAAAAAATCCCTAATGGAATATAATCATTTCCAAATTATCTCCAAGATCATGGATTGGATCCATATAAAATTTGTCAACAAATATTTACAAATGATCAAGAATGACAAATAGGAATAATATAAAACCATATGATTTGGTTTCATTTAAATTGGAGCCATAGTTAAAATCTTATGAATTTAATAAGATAAGGAAATTGAATTTCCAAAGATAATAAAGCACCTATCTAGAAATCCATACCAAATGGTGAGAAAATAATCCTAAAGAGATTTAAAAAGATAAGCAAATATTAAATAAGGTTTTTCAAATTGGAATCACCAAGTTTGGACTTATAAATAAAAAGATATGGATTTTATAAGATAGAGAAATAAATATTAAATGAGGAATATTTAAAGACCAAATTAAATCTTGGCCTAATCCATAAGAAAATGGAATGAATATAATCCAAATCCAAATAAAATAAATGGATAAAGAATTTTCCAAATAAAATAAAGTGGCATTAACTAAATTCTATTTGAATAAAGACAAATCTCTAATAAGAATGATTATTTAAATCATGAGAAAGTAGTATTTTGAATTTACCCAAGTGGAATAAAAGTTATTTAATTAACTCAAAGGGAATCAAACAAATCTTCCAAATAAAATTTATGGAATTAAAACTATATTTAATTTCATTGGAATAAAGACAAATACCCAATTCAAAATGATTAATAAATCATATTAAGGATATTCCAAATAATTCTAAGTGAATTATTTGACACCCTAATAAATGAATAAAACTTACTGAAAAGATTTTGTGAAAAATTAAAACTAAATAAAGGTTGAAAATATATTTGATCTTATTTGAATTTAAAACAAAGGCCTACTTTAAATAATCAATATATCCTAAAAAGAATAAAAGAATTATTCTAAATTTGACTTCAGAATGTGTTAATAAACAGTGTTTGATTATTCACAAAGTTTGGCGAAAGTTTGATTTCAAATGAATGTTTGAATTGATTAAACAAAATCAAAACAGATAAATTGAAAAAGAAAAAGAAAAGCAATCTGTACAAAAAAAATGAGCTAAGACAGCCAGCCCAGCAAAGCCCAGCTAGCCCAGTCCAGCCCACTCCCTCACTCCCCGCAGTGAATCGTTTTTCACTCAGAAGGACACCCACACAGACGCTGACGGCTTGGACCCACTCTCCCTCACTCTCTCTCATAGACAACCAGACCCCACCAGCCACGTCGTCGTCTTCCCCACCCGCGACGTCCGCGCCGGCCGTTTCGTGCCATTGATGTCACGGTTAAATTCGCTTAAACGTCTCTCTTAAACCTCGACGCGACTATGCGTACTTAATCACGACGCCCCCTCTTCCTTTACCCCCAACCAACACCACTAGAGAGCCACCGAGCTGCTCCAATTTCATCTCGCACTGCCGCGGCCTCCGACGAGCTTCGGCAGTAATTTCAACCACACCTCACCGCGCCTTGCCCCCTCGACCACACGAGCATGCTCCCCATTCCCTAGCGCTTCTCTCTGCACCCTCGGCTTGCTCGCGCTTGACCCACAGCATCGGCATCATCGACAACAGAGCATCGCCACCGTCTGCTCCTCCTCCGGCGAGTCCCCCAGGTAGTGTCTGACCACCCCTCTTCCCCTCTTTCGCATACGAGCACTCACCACAACCTTGCGCGTCTAACCACACCTTCCTTTCTCTCTGGCGTGACCCATAGCGTCGCCTTCGTCAGCATCCAAGAGCACCCGTCGCCACAAGCTCCTCCGGCGAGCAATCACCGTCGCCCCCATGCACCCCCTGCTCTCCTACGACCACGTTGAGCACCAGCATTCCACGGAGAACCCGGTGAGCATATCCTTCCTCTCCCTCGCTTCCTGTAGCCGCCGCAGCACCGCCAGCAGAGCGCCGCCGCCGCGCGCCACCGTCGTCGCGCTGCCAGTTATTTGGCAAAGCAATAGGAGCCGTCCGATCTGGATCCGAGTGACGCGATAGAACCTTAGTCGAAGAGGTATCCTGCGATCTGTGTCGTGCGATTAAGTTAGATCCTGCGGCCAGAACTGATCGATCCACGCGAACCGTTATTGGCCAATAGAATCGCTCCACGTGTCCAGCCTTTTGTTTTAAAAACATAAACTAATCTATTAGATGTTTGATTTTGTAAATTGCATAACTTTTGATCCACACGTCCAAATTTTGCAAATTTTATATCAATGGAATCAGAAAGACAAACCCTATCCAGCCATGCACTTTGTTTAGTAAATTGCTTCTGTTAAATTGTTTATTTTTGCAGAAACTTGTGTAGGCATATTTTGGATATAAAATTTGTTCTAAAATTATTTTTGTGATAAATCTTTGAATTAAAGCATTTCTAGCCAAATAAAAATGTTGATTATGGTTTAAAAATGATTTTGGAGAAAAACCCTTGGGAAATGTTTTGATTTAAACTCTCTGACCCTAAAAAACGAAGTTTTATGATTTAAAAATATATTTGGTGAACCCTATAAATATTATTGCTTACTAAAGGCAATTCTAACCACATAAAATATTGATTTGGTTTAAAAAATGGTTTTTAAGCAAAATATTTTGCAAATGATTTTGCCACTTATATAAAATGACCAATAGGTGTTTTAGAATGTTTATAAACTATTATAAACCACTTTTGTAATTAAAACAATCTTTGGAATGCTTGCATGCATTGCTTTGTTTCTATTATTTTATGTGATGTTCTGCTTGAATGGTAGATTAAATTCTTGCTTGCTTGATTGAATTGTAGTGATTTGAAGAGTGAGATTATAGCAAGATCAAGGAGTGAACTTATATTCTAAACCAAAAAGGCAAGTGATGCTCCATACTTTTGTCCCATTATTTTCACTATGCATTAGTGATATTCTAAAGTAGGACTTGCATGGAATTTTGCTAAGTGTAAACTATGCCATGGGAAATCCTAGTAGATGAAACCTTACTGGAAATTTCCTAAGTTAATATTCCTCCTACTATCATGCTTAGATTAGCTAGTAGAAAACAAGGGTGGAATATATTCATACTATGGATATTTCTAAGTCAAGGACTTGTGTTTTGTTTAATAAAACAACTAAGTGAATGAATCACCTGGGTGGAACGGAAGGAATGGTTTGTGTTGAGTGGTTACACAAGGCCCATTTATATGGTTTACCTTGTGTATCTCACTTGTGGACGGCCACCCAGGAACAAAGAGATTTGAGATGTCAAATGTTGAGAAGCTTCAAGTGCAACCACTTGGCATTATGGGCTCTGCCTGGATCATATAGGTTGCAATAACTTAGCCAAATGGACAGTTGGTGGTAGGGGATGATAGGTTGGAACGCGTCCATTCTGGTCTAAGGGAAGGCTTCTGAAAGATCTTGTCTTGGTGAAACCAAGTCTTGTGGGGAAAGTGCACCACCTCTGCAGAGTGTAAAATCTAAGTACTTAGCAATGTCCTTGGCAAAGGACAATTTGAGCATCAAGACATGGAAGCTATCAAGAATCTCCTCATCCCAATTTCTAAGTTAAAAAATTGTGGTTGAACAAGGGTTGAAGGATCACCAATTTCTATTGGGAGATGCCTTGGGTGATTTTTGACAAACAAAAACTTAGTGTTTTCAAGAGATAAGGAAAATATATTTTGAGCAAAGCAAGCCTAAGCTCCACTTAGCCAAATGCATATAGATGATAGATACCACTATACTACCATAGTATCACTTGCCAATACAATTCAAATGTATTGACCCTTGTGGTTGTAACTTATTATGTTGCAGGTTTGTTTGATGTTATTGAAGTTTATTGATTAGGACTACAAGTCTACAACCAACATGACTGCCTGTGGCACTTTGAAGATGAAGGACCCCATGTTATTGTTATATTCTGCTGCATTGTAAAGAGATAGCCAAATGAGCTATGTAAGATGTAATAAATTATTTTATTCCTGGTTATAAAGTTGTATTATGACCTTTTTTTCTTGATATTACATCTTAACTGTGGATGCTAGCTATTGATCTAGGGACTAGCATTGTAAACACAGGGATCTCTACCTTAGTAAAGGTTGGGACTCTTACAAAGTTTCCACCATGATTAGGCATGGATTAGGCTAGCGGCCCAGGCGTTTCTCTAACACAGGATACAAACTCCATGGACTTACAAGTTCCCTCTTTATTTGACACCGGTGACATCCATAGACAAAAGAACATGATATCAACTGAGTACAACAAGGTACAAGTGCAATGTTGAAAACGTTCCCCGTGACAGCACGGTTCTGCTAATTCCAACTTATAAGTGGAAGCATATACAACAAAGTTGTCACAATGGTTCAAGTTTATTAGGGGCAAAGAATAAAGTGTGTCAAGTTCGTGAGGGCTTTAATCACTAAGTTTTCACATAACAAAGTAGTTTTTAATTGGAAGATAGATGAAAACAAGAATATACTTTGAATGGTGTAGCACACCATGCATAGGAATTTATAGTGGACACTTTGGAATAACTTGGTTTCTTGGGAGTTGGAATCATGAGTAGAGCTTACTCATACAAGTGGAGGCTAGCAAAAGACCGGAAGCAACCAACTAAGAGAGCAATAATGGCCATAATTATGCAATGCAACAAAGCAAACTAATCAAAGAAAAGAGTGTTACTAAAAGTCAAGGACTAAATGATCATAGAGGCTAATGGTGACTTCTCATAGTCATAACATGGTGTGAGCATGTGCCAAGTCAACCCAAGCAAAACATCAAAGGAGAATACAACAATACTATGCTTTTGCATGCTAAAACAACGCATAATTTCTTCAAGGCACACTAAGCAATCCCAATTGTTTGGAACAAGACATGCTACAGCAATAATAACTAAGAATAATGCCAAAACAACACCTAGCATGTCATGCTAAAGTCTAAGTCACAGTCAATGCAAGCTCCTCTTGCACTTCAAGCAAGAACTTACTACTCTTTTCCAAACACCAAGCAACCTTATTTGCAAAACAACACAGTGAGAACGGGGGTCCAAACTACTAAAGCAAACTAAAAAAACTAAGCAAAGCAAACAAAAACTAAGACGCTCCAAGAATAACACAACTGTGCATGAAATAATAAAAACGAAGTGTCTAGACAGACCTAAGCTTTTTATTGATGAAGAAGGGGATGCCTTGGGCATCCCCAAGCTTTGACGCTTGTACCTCTTGGATATTTATTGGGGTGAAACCATGGTGGCATCCCCAAGATTGAGCTTTTGTCCATTCTTCATCTCATTGCATCATTCTCTCTCTACACCTGAATTTTTTCCTTCATACAAAACTTCACACAATCTTCATTAGCAACATTAGTGTATTCAAAAGATATTAGACCACTGGAAAAGCTTTGTAACAGCAAGGCTTTTCACTAAAAACACAAGCTACTGTAGTAACTCCTTCAAATAAACTCAATTTACCTGAAGAGAGCTCAAAGAGGAATCAACAAAAAGCAAATGCAAATAATGGCAGAAATCTGTCAAAACAGACCAGCAAGTAGAAAAGATTTTTTCGAACATCTTCTGTTGCTCAAATCAAAAAGTGTTGAACTAATGAAAGTTAGCTAACATACTGGGGGATTTAGTCGTAAATTTCGATCTCAATCCGAGTTACAGAGCCTCCTCACGAATTTTTTTTTGTGCAGGACAGAAATCTGTTTTGGGACAACAACTCCCCAAATCTTACTTCCCTCTTATTAGAGGTCATTATTGGCACAAAAAGCAAACAAAAAGGATAAGGAGAGGTTATTATATAAGTAATAACTTCCAATACTCAAGAAAACTCTTGGGTTATCTCCCAACAAGTACTTTTCTTTAACGCCTTTAAGTTAGGCATAAGAAGCAAGAAGAATCAAGTATTTTCAAATGAGGAAGCATTAACATCAAACCTTGCTTTCAAAGGAGGAGCAAAAAGAAACTTCTCTCTTCTCATAGGGAAGTGTTCAATAACTTTCTTGAATGGAAAATGATATTTGATGGTGCCTTCTTTCATATCAATGATGGCACCAACTGTTTTAAGAAAAGGTCTTCCCAAAGTAATAGGACAAGAAGCATTGTATTCAACATCCAAAACATAGAAATCAACAGGGACATAAGCATTGTTAACCATAATGAGAACATCATTAATACTCCCCATGAGTTTCTTCTTAGCATTATCATTGAGTGGAACATCCAAATAACAATCTTCTAATGGAGGCAAATCAAGCATTTCATAAATCTTCCTAGGCATAATAGAGACACTAGAACCAAGATCACATGAAGCTTTGTGATCAAAGTCATTCACTTGCATATTAATAATGGGTTCCCAACTATCTTCTACTTTCCTAGGAATAGAAGCCTTGTGTTTTAGCTTCTCTTCCTTAATCTTAACAAGAGCATCTGTAATGTGTTTGGTAAAGGCAACATGCATATCACTAGCATCAGGACTTCTAGCAAGCTTTTGTAGGAACATATTCACTTAAGAAATATTGCAACCATGAATATCAAAGTCAAACTTAGCATCACTAGTGGTAGGCATAGTAGGAGGAGGAATAGGGGCTACTTATGGTTTAGTGGTGATAGTGCACACACTATTGTTTCTATCTGTAAGGTTCCCAACCTTTAATAAGGTAGAGATCCCTATGTTTACAATGCTATTCCCTGGATCAATAGCTAGCATCCACAGTTAAGATGTAATATCAAGAAACATAGGTCATAATACAACTTTATAACCAGGAATGAAATAATTTATTACATCTTACATAGCTCATTTGGCTATCTCATTACAATGCAGCAGAATATAACAATAGCATGGGGTCCTTCATCTTCAAGGTGCCACAGGCAGACATGTTGGTTGTAGACTTGTAATCCTAATCAATAAACTTCACTAACATCAAAAAAACCTGCAACATAATAAGTTTACAGCCACAAGGGTCAATACATTTGAATTGTATTGGCAAGTGATACTATGGTAGTATTGTGGTAACTATCATCTATATGCATTGGGCTAAGTGGAGCTTAGGCTTGCTTTGCTCAAAATAGATTTTCCTTATCATTTGAAAACACTAAGTTTTTGTTTGACAAAATCACCCAAGGCATCTCCCAATAGAAATTGGTGATCCTTCAACCCTTGTTCAACCACAAGATTTTAACTTAGAAATTGGGATGAGGAGATTCTTGATAGCTTCCATGTATTGATGCTCAAATTGTCCTTTACCAGGGACATGGCTAAGTACTTAGATTTTACACTCTGCAGAGGTGGTGCACTTTCCCCACAAGACTTGGTTTCACCAAGACAAGATCTTTCAGAAGCCTTCCCTTAGACCAGAATGGACGCGCTCCAACCTATCAAACCCCTACCACCAACTGTCCATTTGGCTAAGTTCTTGCAACCTATATGATCCAGGCAGAGCCCATAATGCCAAGTGGCTGCACTTGAAGCTTCTCAACATTTGACATCTCAAATCTCTTTGTTCCTTGGTGGCCATCCACAAGTGAGATACACAAGGTAAACCATAGAAATGGGCCTTTTGAACCACTCAACACAAACCATTCCTTCCATTCCACACAGGTGATTCATTCACTTAGTTGTTTTATTAAACAAAACATAAGTCCTTGACTTAGAAATATTCCATAGCATGAATATATATTCCACCCTTGTTTTCTACTAGCTAGGCTAAGCATGATAGTAGTAGGAATCTTAACTTAGGAAATTCTACTAAGGTTTCATCTACTAGGATTTTCCATGGCATAGTTTATACTTAGCAAAAATTCCATGCAAGTCCTACTTAGAAATATCACTAATGCATAGTGAAAATAATGGGACAAAAGTATGTAGCATCACTTGCCTTTTTGGTAGAGAATATAAGTTCACTCCTTGTCTTTGCAATGATCACACTCTTCAAATCACTACAATTCAATCAAGCAAGGCACAATTTCAATCTACCATTCAAGCAATTCATCACATAAAATGATAGAAACAAAACAATGCATGCAAACTTGCAAAAGATTGTTTTATTTGTAAAAGTGGTTTCTAATAGGTTATAAACATTTGAAAACACCTAATGATCATTTTATAAAGTGGCAAAATCATTTGCAAAATATTTCACTTCATAAACCATTTTTAAACCAAGTCATTATTTTATGTGGTTGAAAATGTCTTTAGCAAAGTAATAATCTTATAGGGTTCACCAAATACATTTTCAAATCATAAAACTTGGTGTTTAGGGTCAGATAGTTTAAATCAAAACACTTCCCAAAAGTTTTCCTCCAAAATCATTTTTAACAATTAAACCATATTTTTATTTGACTAGAATTGCTTTAATTCAAGGTTTTCTTCTTTTGCTTCACCAAATATTTTTTTGAAACCACAAATTGATTTATATGGTCAGTAGGTTCAAAAAAACATTTGCCAAAGATTTTATCTCAAAAATCATTTTAGAACAATTTTTATATTCTAAACATGCATACACAAGTTTCTGCAAAAACAATCAATTTAACAGAAGAAATTTACTAAACAAAGTGCATGGTTAGAAAGTACTTGTCTTTCTGATTCCATTGATATAAAATTTTCAAATTTGGACATGTGGTTTGAAAGTTATGAATTTTACAAAATTGAACATCTAATAGGAAAGTTTCTGGTTTTTAAAACAGACAGAGGCCACGTGTCGTGTTGCTATTTGCTGGTACCGGTTCGCACAGATCGGGCTCTGTGAGGCGTTGGATCTAAATTACATCGCACGGCATAGATTGCTTCTTACCCCTTCGCTTAGTTCTAATCTTAACCGTCAGATCAAGATCCAATGGACCTTACTGCTTTGACCAAGATGTAGCGGCGCTGGCGGCGGCGAGTGGCGGCGGCGTGTCTGGCAGCAGTGGTTCGGTGAGTCTAGGAAGTGAGGGAGTGAAGGGAAGTGCTCACCGAGTTCGCGGTGTCGTGGGGGTGCTCGAGGTGCCTTCTGCTTGTCGAGGGGCGCGCTGGAGTTGCGGGGATTGCTCGCCGGAGACGAGACAGACGGCGGTTGCTCACAGTCAACGACGGAGGCGACGCTACGACGCGAGCTTGGACACAAAAACGGTGGCGTTAGTTGCGGAAGAAGTCACTGGTCTCAGGCGCATCATCGGAAAGAAGAGGGGCGGTCAGAACATTACCAGGGGAGTCGCCGGAGAGAAAGCAGACGGTGGCGGCGGTGGTCATCGTCGTTGCCGAGGTTCTGGGGTGCGCGGGGACGAGCTGGCGCTACGGGGAGATGCGCCAGGGTCTAGGGTTCATGCTTGTGTGCTCGAGGAGGCGAGGGGCGATGTCGACTGGCCGGAATCGCTCGGTGAGCTCGCCGGAGACAGCGGCAGTGCAAAGCAAAATGGAGGCAGCCTGGTGGCTCTCGAGGCGTGATGTTTGGGGGTAAAGGAAGAGGGGAAACATGCACTTAAGTGAGTGTGGTCAGGGGGTGAGGATCACGTGGCATTGAAGAGAGTTGACGACGCGAATCAATCGGCAGTAACGGGAGGAAGAACTGGTCGCGGGGTAGACGACGAGGTGAGCTGGCGGTGGGGTCGTCTGGCAGCGAGAGAGAGAGAGTGTGTGGGGGTGGGGTCCAGGCTATCATCGTCTGTGTGGGTTTCTTTCGTGGTGAAAAACGGTTAGCTCGGAGTGAGAGGGAGAGGTGGGCTTCTGCTGGGCTTACTGGGCTAGCTGGGCTGGGTCGACCTTTTCATTTTTTTTTCTGTTTGTTTTTCTTTTTCCATTTCTTTTATTCTGTTTTGATTTTGTTAAATTAATTGGTGTAGGTTTAAATACTGATTAGCAATATAATCTGAAGTCAATTTTGGAATAAAATTTTATTCTTTTTGGGGTCTTTTTAATTATTTAAATTAGGCCTTTTCATTACTTCATATAAGGTTTAAAATATTTTTAATCCTTATTTAAATTTCATTTTTTCACCAAACCTTTTCAGTAAGTTTTATTAAATTAATAAGGTGTCAAATAATTCATCTTGAATTATTTGGAAAAGTTTTCAATAATATTTATTAATTATTTAAAATTTGATTTGTCTTTATTCAAATGGAATTTGGTTCAAGCCACTTTATTTTTATTTTGGAAATTCTTTATCCTTTTATTTTATTTTGATTTGGATTAAATTCATTCCATTTGCTTAAGGATTTGGCCAAGATTTAATTTGGTCTTTAAATATTCTTTATTTAATATTTCTTTCTTCATCTTATAAAATCCATATCTTTTTATTTCGAGATCCAAACTTGGTGATTCCAATTTGTAAAATCTTATTTGATATTTATTTATCCTTTTAAATCCCTTTAGGATTATTTGCTCACCATTTGGTATGGATTTATAGTTAGGTTCTTTATTATCTTTGGAAATTTAATTTCCTTATCTTATTATATTCATAAGATCTTATCCATGGTTCCAAATTAAGGAAACCAATTTCTATGGTCTTATAATATTCCTATTTGTCTTTCTTGATCATTTGTAAATGTTTGTTGACAAATTTTTATATGGATCAAATCCATAGGCTTGGGGATAATTTGTAAATGGTTCTTATTTAAATTAATCAAACAACTTTTATTCCATTTAGGGTTTAGGGTTTTGATTTATTTCTCAAGTGTTTAAATTTCAAGATGCATTTTATGAGGAATGCATTCCACTTGATTGTATTTAGTTGGATTAAAACTTTAATTGAAGTTTGTTCAAGATGGGATTTTAATTTCCATTTAAAAACAAAAGTTTCTTTTCACCCTGATTTTCAACAAAATTTTTATTTTGTTTATTTATTTTTCACATTACAAGATTTGGAAAATCTTGGGATGTCACACTATCAATTCCAGCTTCCCTTTCCCACTTAGCATGAAGTTGAGCTAACAGCCTAACATTTTCATCAATAGTAACTTGTATGGCATGAGCAGTAGCAAAGGTGTTTTCCATAGTTTCAGGTTTAGCAGCCATTTTATTAACCAAGGAAGTTTGAGCTTCAGACAAAGAGGATATATTTTTCTCATCACTCAAATTTTTTGACTGTAGACTAGGAATTTCCCTATTCATATTTTCAAGCTGATGACGAATGTTTTTCAAGATGATAGACTGTTCCTCCATAGTTTTAGTGAAAATCTTATTTTGCTCATATTGCATCTGCATAAAATTCTTAGTGGATCTCTCTACTTCTAGAATCCTTTCTTCACTAGGCATTTCAGATCTAGAATGATAAACATTTCCACTAGGAGGATAAGGCCTATAATTGTTGTTTCTACCAAAATTATTCCTATAGGCATTGTTGTTGAAATTATTGTTTCTAATGAAGTTCATATCAACTTTCTCTTCTTGAGCAACCAAAGAGGCTAAGGGAACACTATTAGGATCTGTAGGAGCTTTCCCATTAATAAGCATAGCCATAATAATATCAATATTTTCACTCAAAGAGGAAGTTTCCTCAACAGAATTTACCTTCTTACCATGTGGAGCTCTCTCAACGTGCCATTCAGAGTAGTTAACCATCATATTATCAAGGAGCCTTGTTGAAGCACCCAAAGTGAGGCCCATGAAGGTACCTCCAGCAGCAGAATCCAGCAGGTTTCTTGAGGAGAAGTTCAATCCTGCATAAAAAGTCTGAATAATCATCCAAGCAGTGAGTCCATGAGTAGGGAAATTTTTAACCAAAGATTTCATTCTTTCCCAAGCAGGAGCAACAAGTTCATTATCAAGTTGTTTAAATTTCATAATGTCACTTCTCATAGCAATAATCTTAGCAGGAGGATAGTACTTTCCAATAAAAGCATCTTTGCACTTAGTCCAAGAATCAATACTATTTTTAGTAAAAGATAGCAACCATTCTTTAGCTTTTCCCCTCAAGGAGAAAGGAAAAAGCCCGAGCTTAATAATATCTCCATCTACATCCTTATACTTTTGCATCTCACAAAGTTCAACAAAGCTATTAAGATGGGCAGCAAGATCATCAGAACCAGCACCAGAAAATTGCTCTCTCATCACAAGATTCAACAGAGCAGGCTTAATTTCATAAAAGGTAGCATCAGGAGCAGGTGGAGCAATAGGAGTGCTTAGGAAATCATTGTTGTTGGTTCTACTGAAGTCACACAACTTGGTGTTCTCAGCAGAGTTCATTTTGGCAAAGGTGGGCAAGCCAAAAACAGCAGCAGTAGCTAAAGCAGGAACTAAATTTTTTTGTGTTTTTGAATAAGGCAAGCAAACCAAACTAGACTAATTTTTTGGGTTTTTGAAAAGAGGCAAACAAAAATAAGCAAAAGAAACAAAGAAAACTAAAAACAAAGTAAAGAGAAAGGAAGTGAAGGACTCCCTTAGTGAAGAAGTCCTTAGCCTCCCCGGCAACGGCGCCAGAAAACTTGATGGCTGGTGCTGACGTGGAGCACTTCGTTGGAAACCCCAAGAGCAAGGTGTGAAGCAGCAACCAACAAGTCTTCCCTTAGTTGAGACTGAGGTTATCGAACCAGAAGGAGTAAGGAAATGTCACACAGGTGTTGCGAGCAACGCGGAGACCTGCACAACACAAACTCAAGACTTTGCTCCAACGAATCAGTGAGGTTGTCAAGCCCACCGGTTTGCTGTAACAAAGGATTAAACGTATGGTGTGGAAGGTAATGGTTTGCAGCAAGTAAACATGTAACAATGGAAGATATATCAATGGTAAATATTGGACCGGGGTCCATAGTTCACTAGAAGTGCTCTCCTTAGATAAACAACATGGCATAAAGGGTAAACAAATTACGGCGAGGCAATTGACAGGAACTGAGAAAGGCATAACAATGCAATTACTAGCCAGAAAGATCCTATGAAGTTGATTGGGCAATACAACAATATACATAGACCGTCATCCAACTGCATCTATGACTAGAAGTCCACCTTCAGGTTATCATCCGAACCCCCTCTAGTATTAAGTTGCAAGCAACAGAAAACTGCTTTAAGCAAAGTGTGTAAGGTAAACAGTCCACATGATCCATGAACAAGAGACCGTTGTTTTCTCCCTAGTAGTAACAGCACATCTACAACCGAAGATATTTCTGTCACTTCCCCTGGAAACTAGAGGCATGAACCCACTATCGAGCATAAATACCCCCTCTTGGAGTCACTAGCAACTACTTGGCCAAGATAACCACTAGCAACGGAGAGCATGCAAGATCACAAAAACACAGACATGATAGAATCATAAATATAAAACCATTAATCAAACCAACATAATAATCTCAATATCCATCGGATCCCCACAAACACAACATGCATGATTACAAATAGATTAGATCTTGATCATGAATGGATCTCACAAGATCTATACAGGAAAGCACAAAGGAGGAGATATAACCATCTAGCTACTACATGGACCCATAGTCCAAGGTGGAACTACTCATGAATCATACCGGAGAGAAGGCCTCCGGGATGATCTCCCCTCCGGCAGGGTGCCGGGAAGATCTTCAGATCCCCCCCATCTAGGGACGATGGTGGCAGAGGCTACAAATGGTTTCATGGATTTCTGATCGGGTACTCAGGGTTTCTGCATCGGGGACTTCTTATAGGCGAAGGGGCGAGACCGGGAGGCGGCCAAGGCCACCAAACCCTAACCAGGCATGGGCCCACCTTCCCCCACGCCTGGGGTGGGTCTGGCCCCCCTGGCCGGCCCCTCCAGCTCTCCTCTGGACTTCTTGTTCCCCACGGAAAGTAATTGACTTTGGCGTTTGTCCCGTCCAATTACGAGAATATTTCTTTACTAACTTTTCTGAAACCAAAAACAGCAAAAAACAGGCATCTGGCACTGTTGCAACTTGTTAATGGGTTAGTACCAGAAAACATGTAAAAAGCACCTCAAAGTGTAGACAAGTAAAGCAAAGTAGATACTAAACAAGCACGGAACATCAAAAATTATAGATACGTTTCCAACGTATCACCTCTCACTTCTCACTCACACCTCCTCGTGAAGGATCTCTCCCCCCTTTAGAATTTCCCCATGGTATCGGATCGGCGAGATACATGTTCTCGGTGGCTTTTTCTGGAAGGATTTGTTGCTTCCACTGCTTCGCTGGAGAGAGGGCATGGAGGTTATCGGTGTACCCGGACGTGTGTGCGATCATGGATGCACCACTGCTTTGCGGTCCTGGACTTGATGGTGCTAGACCGGTTGGACCAGATGGACTTCATCGCGATCTTGAGATCGTCAAGCATTCGACTACATCATCCACGAGTACAACCTCGTTAACGTTATTCGGTCTTCGAGGGTATGTATTGTATGGATGTATATTCACCTGTTGCTTGTATCTAGTAGATAAATCTTGGTACTTAGTTGTTCCCATCAAAGGAAAAGTTTTGTTTTCTATGCTGCGAACCCTTCAAAGCCCCCAGGCTGCAAATGGCCATGTAATAGGGATTGTTCGCAGTTGTTCAGCTAGAACGTGTGCCTGATGGGCGTACTTTTGGAAGCCTTTGCACGTTTTGACCAATTTGTCAGCGTCCGCCTTAGCTGTAAGCCAAAAGAATCCGCGTCAAAAAGCTTTTGCCACTAAGGATCTAGCTACGGCATGGTGACCACACTCGCCTTCATGGATTTCTCACAACATTTCCACTCCTTCCGAAGAAATACATTGCTGGAAAACGCCAAAAACACTCCGCTTATAGAGCTCACCATTTATTATAGTGTAGGCTTTTGCTCGTCGGACGATCTGCCGGCTCAAGACTTCGTCTTTGGGTAATTTTCCATCTATCAGAAAATCCAGATAGGGTTTTGTCCAGCTGGGAATTACAGCCAGAACTGCTATTAAAGGTGAGTCCGATTTCGTCGGATAGTCCTCATCAACTACGACTATAGAGGGGACCCTTAAATGCTCTAGAAAAGCACCATCCGGTACTTGTTTCTGCGTAGAGCCTATCCTTGATAGAGCATCTGCTTCCTCATTTTCTGCTCGAGGGATGTGTTGAACCTCAAAACCCTCGAACGATTTAGATAGTTCATCCACAACAGCTTTGTATGCTGCCATGTGCTTGTTTGCGTTGCAGATATTGGATACTTGTTGAGCAACTAAATCCGAGTCTCCGTAACACATGATTCTTGTTATGCCAATGTTTTTGTCCATGCGTATTCATGCAGCAATGCTTCATACTTGGCAATATTGTTGGTTGCCGTAAAGTGTATTTGCAACACATAGAATAGCTTATCTCCTTGGGGTGATTTGAGCACCACGCCAGCCCCCGAGCCTCCTCGTGCTTTTTATCCGTCAAAGTGAAGCGTCCAAAATTCCGAGTCTGGAGGACTGGTGTTTTCTGACGTCTCTGTCCAATCAACAACAAAGTCGGCAAGTTTTTGGGACTTGATTGCCGTACGCGGCTTGTACTCAATGTCGAAAGCTGCAAGCTCTATTCCCCACTTTGCGACACGTCCTCTGGTGTCACGTTTATTGATTATATCTCGCAGGGGAGTGGTGCTCACCACTGTGATCTTGTGCTCTTGAAAATAGTGGCGTAGCTTTCTGGATGCAAAGAACACTCCATACACTAGCTTTTGATGGTGTGTATATCGTTGTTTTGACTCTGTCAGGACCTCACTCAGGTAAGAAGTTGGTCGCTGCACCTTATGCTCGTGGCCTTCTTCCTCGCGCTCCACTACTGTTACCACACTTATGACCTTGTTGGTCGCTGCAATGTAGAGTAACATAGGCTCCTGAGGTTCTGGCGCTGCGAGAACTGGTGGGTTTGAAAGTAGGTCTTTCAAACTTTGCATGGCAGTCTCAGCTTCCTGCGTCCAGACAAATTTGTCGTTTTTGTTCAAGAGTTTGTATAAAGGTGCGGCTCTTTCACCGAGCCGGCTAACGAACCGACTCACTGCTGCAATGAAACTAGTGAGACGTTGTACGTCCTTCAGGCGAGTCGGCATGGTAATGTTGAGTATAGCCTTGATTTTATCCAGTTCACCTCTATGCCTCGCTCTGAGACGATGAAACCTAACAATTTTCCGGCTGGAATTCCAAAGAAATACTTCTTCAGATTTAGAATCATGTTGAATTTTCGTAGACTAGCAAATGTTTCCTCCAAGTCAAAAATTAAGGTTATCTTCTTTTTGGACATAACTACTATGTCATCTACGTATACATGGACATTGCGTCCGATTTGATCGTTGAGACAACGTTGCATAGTACGTTGATCTGTTGCTCCTCTGTTCTTCAAGCCAAAAGGCATAGTTTTGTAGCAGAAGGTTCTGAAAGGAGTGGCAAAAGATGTCTTAATTTGATGTGATTCTTTCATCGGTATTTGGTGATATCCAGAATGTGCGTCGAGAAAACAGAGTAATTCCGACCCTGTCGTTGAGTCGATAACTTGATCGATTCTTGGCAGAGGGAACGGGTCTTTTGGGCATTCCTTGTTCAAAGCGGTATAATCAACACACATCCTTAAATCAATAGTGTCCTTTTTAGGGACGAGTACATGATTTGCCACCCAATCTGTGTGGATGACCTCTGTTATGAATCCGGATAATTCTTGTCAGGCTAATTCCTTGGCTATTGCTTTACGCTTATCGTCACCAAACACCCGTAAAGACTGTTTGACGGGTTTAGCATCAGGGTGCACATTAAGAGAGTGCTCGGGAAGTTCCTAGGTACTCCGATCATGTCAGAAGGCTGCCATGCGAAGATGTCACTATTAGCTTTGAGGAACTAGATGTGCGCACTTTCCTATGCAAGGTCTAAGCCTACCCCTATGTTCATCGTCTTGGAGTGATCACCTTCCTTCAGCGATGTTTTCTTTGTTTCTTCTGACGCCTTGAACAGCAAACTTGGCTTCAACACCTCGTTCTTTGTAGCGGGCATCTTGGACGGGTTGATGGTCTTCTTGATCTCCTGGTACTCTTGGGCATGCAGTGTGGCGTGTTTAACGCCTCATTAGGAGACCCCAAGAGCAAGGTATGATGAGCACAGCAGTAAGTTTTCCCTTAGTAAGAAATCGAGGTTATCGAACCAGTAGGAGGAAGGAAATGACTCAAAGGTGTTGCTAGCAACTTGGAGACCTACACAACACAAACTCAAGACTTTTCCCCAACGAACAGTGAGGTTGTCAATCTCACTGGTTTTCTGTAACAAAGGATTAACTGTATGGTGTGGAAGGTAATGGTGGTTTGCAACAATTAAACAGTAACAGGGGAAGATGTATCAATGGTAAAGATTTGACCGGGGTCCATAGTTCACTAGAGGTGTTCTCCTTAGATAAACAAACATGGCATGCTGGGTAAACAAATTATAGCAGGGCAATTGACAGGACTGAGCAAGGCATAACAATGCAATACTAGAGATTCATGATCCTATGAGATTTGATTGGGAAATACAACAAGATACATAGACCGCCATCCAACTGCATCTATGACTAGAAGTCCACCTTTGGGTTATCATCCAAACCTCCTCCAGTATTAAGTTGCAAGCAACAGACAACTCGTTTAAGCAAAGTGTGTGAGGTAAACAATCCACTTGTTCCATGAACAAGAGACCATTGTTTTCTCCCTAGTGGCAACATCACACCTACAACCTAAGATATTTATGTCACTTACCTTGATTAAATAGAGGCATGAACCCACTATCCAACATAAATACCCCCTCTTGGAGTCACTAGCAACTACTTGGCCAAGATAGCTACTAACACCGGAGAGCATGCAAGATCAGAAACAACACAAACATGATAGAATTAATAATACAAAACCATTAATCAATCTGACATAGTAATCTCAATATCCATCGGATCCCCGCAAACACAACATGCATGCTTACAGATAGATGAGATCTTGATCATGAACGGAGCTCACAAGATCTAGACATGAAAGCACAAAGGAGGAGATACAACCATCTAGCTACTACATGGACCCGTAGTCCAAGGTGGAACTACTCACGCTTCATACCGGAGGCTGGCATGATGAAGAAGAAGGCCTCCGGGATGATCTCCCCTCCGGCAGGGTGCCGGGAAGAGCTTCAGATCCCCCCGATCTAGGGACGATGGTGTTGGAGATATGCCGAAGAGGCAATAATAAAGTGGTTATTATCATATCTTCATACTTATGATAAATGTTTACATACCATGGTATAATTATATTAACAGGAAACATTAATACTTGTGTGATTTGTAGACATAAAAGAGTCCCTAGTAAAGCCTCTTGTTAAACTAGCTTGTTGGTTAATATATGATCATGGTTTCCTGATCATGAACATAGAGATGTTATTAACAACAGGGTCATATCATTAGGAGAATGATGTGATGGACATACTCCTATAGTTAAGCGTAGCATAAAGATCAAGTCATTTAATATAGTGCATTTGCTATAAGCTTTCTAATACATAGTAACCTAATTCCTTTGACCATGAGATCATGTTAATCACCATCACCGAAAGGATGCTTTGATGACATCAAACACCACACCGTAACTGGGTGGCTATAAAGGTGGCATTGAGTGTTCGGAAAGTATGTGTTGAGGCACATGGATCAAGAGTGGGATTTGTCCATCCATATGACGGATAGATATACTCTGGGCCCTCTCGGTGGAATGTCATCCAATTAGCTTGCAAGCATGTGACTGGCTCACAAGGGATCACATATCACGAGAACGATAAAAGAGTACTTATCGGTAACGAGGTTGAACTAGGTATGCAGAGATACCGACGATCAAAACCTCGGATAAGTAAACTATTGTGAGACAAAGGGAAATTGGTATCGTATGTAAGTGGTTCATTCGATCGCAAAGTAACTGTAGAAATATGTGGGAGCCATATGAATTTCCAGATTCCTCTATTGGTTATTGATCGGAGAAGTGTCTCGGTCATGTCCGCATAAATCACGAACCGTAGGGAGACACACTTAAGGTTTTAATGTTGTTGAGTAGTTATGGAATGATGAGTAAGAGACCGAATGTTGTTCAGTCGGATGGGATCCGGGATATCACGAGGAGATCTGGAATGGTCCGGAGAATAAGATTCATATAAGGAAAGTCCTGTTTCGGAGTTCGGGAATGATTCCGGTGTTTTTTCACCAGGAATGTTTTAGAAGGGTCTGGAAGGTCCGGCACTCCGGCGGGGAAGGGTACATGGATGTGTCATGACAATGTGGAATGGTTGCATCATTTACTAGGTCACTTGGATGGGAAAAATAAAGAGAAGAAATCAAATTGAAGTTTGAAAGTCAAATGCCAATTTGAAAAAGTCAAATCTCAAGTTTGGTTGGTGGAGGGAGAGTAGGAAACCTACTTGGGGAGGAAGTCCCACTCCCTCCCACCCGCCGGCCATGAGGAGGAGTTGGAGGAGGACTCCCTCCTCCCCAAACCGCCTCTCCCCTCCTATATAAGGAGGGGTAGGGCGCCCCCTCTCCCTACACCTCAAACCCTAGCTCCTGGCGCCTCCACCCAAGTGCAGTCGCCACCTAGGGCTCCTCCAAGTCGGCGACTTGGGGTTTCCCCAAACCCTAGCCGTCGTCCACACCCCTCCTTGGTGCCTCTAAACCCTAGATCGCCAAGGCCCTCTCTCATACTCCACCATACTCGCTCCGGCTTAAGGCGAAGCCCTGCGGGATCTCCCCTCTACTTTCGACACCACGTCATCGTGCTACCGGAATCACGAGGAGAGTGCTACAACCTCCGCTACCTTCTGGAACAAGGGAGAGGAAGGTCTTCATCGAGTACCGAACGTGTGACAGACTGCAGAAGCGCTGCCAGAACGCAGCGCCGGAAGGATCGTCTGCGCGATCTTGAGATCGGAAGTGTACGACTACATCATCCACGAGAATCTGCTCTCGTTAACCATTTTGGATCTTCGAGGGTTAGTACTCTATCAACTCGTTGCTACAATCTAGTAGATAGATCTTGGCTTGTGTGTGTTCATGCGATAGAAATTTTTGTTTTCCATGCTACGAACCCCAACAGTGGTATCAGAGCCGTGTCTATATGTAGATCTGTTGCACGAGTAGAACACAATGGTCATTGTGGGCGTTGATGCTTTTGTTGTCGATTGCTTCTTGTGTACTTTGCATCTTGCGGGATGGTGGGATGAAGCGGCCCGGGCTAACCTTACATGACATCGTTCATGAGACTTGCTCCACGCTTGACATGCAACTTGTATTGCATAAGTGGCTTTGCGGGTGACTGTTTCTCCCAACATAGTTAAGATTCAATATACAACGGGTGATTGACAATACTAGTATCAATGTTGTGGTTCTTGTTCATAAGTTAGAACGACACTTATTGAAAGCCCCAACCCACGTAAAACATGCAAAGAAAATTAGAGGCGTCTAACTTTGTTTTGCAGGGGTGTGCTGTGATGTGATATGGCCATGATTGTGATTATATATGATGTATGCAATGTCCCTTATTGTAAGTTGGCAACCGGCATGAGCCATATGGTTGTCTTTTAAATTCCGTTAAGACCTGCATGTCTATTCAAAGAAGTTGTAATAGTTGATGCTAGTGGACGAAAACCATGAAGCGGCGCCATTGACCTTGACGCCACACCAGTGATGATGGAGATCATGTTCGTGCTTGAAGATGGAGATCGGAAGCACAAGAAGAAAGGCCATATCATATCACATATTATGAATTGCCTGTGATGTTAATCCTTTTATGCATCTTGTATTGCTTAGTTCACGACGGTAGCATTATAAGATGATCCCTCAAGCACACAATTTCAAGTTTTAAAGTGTTCATCCTTAACAAGCACCGTTGCTAAAGCTCGTTGTTTCGAAGCACCACGTGATGATCGGGTGTGTTAGATTCTGCGAGTGTATACAACGTGAGCAAGCCAGATTTGCTCATGCGGAAGCTAAGGTTTGATCTTGAAAAGCCTAGCATGTACAGACATGGTCTCGGAACACGGATCACCGAAAGGTAAAGCATGAGTCATATAGTAGATATGATGAACATGTTGATTGTTCGCCATTGAAGCTACATCAACTCTCGTGATGATCGGTTTTGACGTGGTGGATTTGGTTCGTGTGATCACTAAAACAATGTGAGGGATATTGTTTTGAGTGGGAGTTCAACAGCAATATGATTAAAAGTTGAACACTATTTATCAGAAATTAAATCAAAGTGAATTTGCATAGTTGTTGTAGTCATTGGAATCCGTTTACCACCTTGCGCTTAGTTATTATTGAGATGATAGAACTATAGAATTTTGGTTAGTTACTTTACGAACTGGTATCGTATTGTTTTGAAGTATTAATCTAAAGTTTAAAAGTCCCATTGCAAACTTTTAGTAAGTTTCGATTACTCCGTAAAGTTTAATAGTTGGTATTAAATCAAGAGTAACAATTCCAGTGTTAGTATATAAGTATTATGTTTATCTCCATGATTCTTGATATTCGAAAGATAGTTTCAATATCAAGGTAATCTAGGAGTAGAAAGAGTTGTTTCAGAAACCATCATGATTCTTGAAATGATGTTTTGGTTAGAACATGATAGAGTATAATATGGCAAAGTTTATGTTCTCATATTTGATGAGAATTTACAAAAGGTTGGAGACACTAGTTGTCCTAATCCTCCAAAAGGTTTTGGAGAGAAACATTATACCCGCGATTCACCGTTATAAGCTAAAGTATCTTGATCATGAATAATTCCATGATAAGGGTGAATATTTGATGTAGGCAAAATGTTTACTACACCAAGAGATTACTAAAGAAAGGAATTTGAAAGAACACCAAACATTTGATGATGTTGATCTACTTCAAAGTGCAAGTCCAAAGACATTGGTATTGAACTATACACGCTTTGGACTATGTGTCATGTGTATGGCTCCACTATTGATGTTAATAGATTCTTTCAAACAGAAAAGGAAATACTGAAAGAGAATCTCATAAATATATGGAAGAAAAGAAAAGACTAGAATTGTTAAGCTTAGGTATATAGAGGATATATGTGTTATGGCTGTATTCTTTGCTTGTTAAATAATGTGGTTCTTGAGTATTGGATACTGAATTTGTTGGTATGAATCGTCATACGAAACAACACAATTCATGAACTACAATGGCCTAAGTAACTAGCAAATGAATATGTGATGATGTTCATCGAGAACAAATAAAGGGTTATTGTGTTGCTCGTTAAACATCAAACCTTGCCTTCAAGATTTGTTTTATCAGGTATTATGAGAACAAAAGGGTTGTTCAAATAATTGTCGTAATCCATAAAAGATGGATGATTTATAAATCTCGTTGGAGAAATCACATCCATAAAACTAGTGCTAAAAATGTCGAAAGATAAATTAATTGAAAGATCACTTAGGAAGTGACATCGCCGTTTAAATTATATTGGAAAGAAAACATGAAGAAACTCCATGTGGATGGAATTTAGGAGTCTTTTGATTTTTGATCAAATGATGCTTGTGAAACTTTCCTAAAGATAATTAAAACTTCGTTCATAGGCCAAAAGGGAACGAATAACTAGCTTATTGGAACTTGTACATATTGTTGTATGAAGTCCATTATGTGTAGTCAAGAGCGATGGATTTCAACTTCATATGCTTTCTCCAAAAATTTGAGTGGATATATGAATATTTACTTAATAAGGATGAAGTATGAAACATTTGAAAAGTTCAAAGACTTTCAAGATGAAGTGCAAAATCATTGTAACAAGAATATAAATAGTTTACGATAAGATCATAAAGGAAGATATTTGAGTTACAAGTTTAGCATAATACCTAAGATTTAAGGAATCATTCCGTGGATTTGCATTTCCCGAAACACCATAAGAGTATGGAGCGTTCGAGATATGTAACTAAACCTTGTTTGACATGGTAAGATCAAAGGTGTAATTCATAAAACTGCCATTATATTTTAAAGATTAAAAGCTTTAGAGACTACCATTTTTCCACTAAAAAGAGCTCCATCATAATCCGTTGAAATGAAACCATATAAAGTTATGGTTTGGGATAAAACTCAAGTTGTCCTTTCTTAAACATTGGTATTCTATGCATAAGAAAGATGTTTGCAACCAAAGTCGGATGAACCTGTCTTTGTATGTTATTTCGAATAACTGTTAAGTGATCCTCCATAACACCGGAGACAAAAGTGTTTGTCGCTTAGAACGTCAAGTTTCTTTGAGAAGGAATTTTTCATGGAAACATAAGTGGGAGGACAATAGAACTTTGATAAGGTTAAAAGAACCTTAGCTATATGTGCAAAGTTGTGCAGCGCCGAAAAGTGTTCCGGAGGAAGCAACAATGCTCATGGCTCACGTGACTCAAAGGTTGTGGTTATGGAGGTCAAAGTTTCTATTGAACCAAGTAGGTCGGGTAAACAATCAAATAACAAGATTTGATGGTTGAATCATTATCTGAGCATAATGAATGGGCTACATGCAAAGAAGCGATGATGGGCTGTAGAGGTCTCAACCTAATAAGGTAGATTCCTCCTGTGTTTTACAATGCTAGTCCCTGGATCAATAGCTAGCATCCACAGTTTAGATGTAATATCAAGAAACAATGGTCATAATATAACTTTATAACCAGGAATAACATAATTTTATTACATCATTACATAGCTCATTTGGCTATTACATTACATTGCAGCGTAATAACTATAGTCATGGGGTCCTTCATCTTCAAAAGTGCCACAGGCAGATGTTGGTTGTAGATTTTGTAATCCTAATCAATCAATCTTCACTAAATCAATCAAACCTGCAATATTACAAGTTACATCCATAAGGGTCAATACATTTGAATTGTATTGGCAAGTTTCACTAATGAGTATAGTATGAGTGGATCCTATCAGTACATGCAAATTTGGCTAAGTAGAGTTTGGGCTCATTTGCATAAAGCAACATTTTATCCTATCTTTTCTGAAATGGTTTTGGTCCTTTGTCAAATCTCCTTTTCCAAGTTCCTTGAACTCCTTGGTAGAAACTCAAGTGTTCAAGTCCTTGTCAAAAATCCCTTGAGCTACTTGGTAACCCCAAGTGCAACAAGTTTTATCAAAATCACATGAGCCCCTTGGTAACCCCAAGTGCATCAAGCTTAACAAAATCTCTTGAGCACCTTGGTAACCCCAATGCAACAAGCTTACAAAATTCCTTTGAATTCCTTGGTACCCCCAAGTGCATCAAGTTTTTATATTAGAAGTTGGAATGTCGAGATCTCCCATAGTTCAAACTTTAGTTGCTTAGTATTGTCCATAACCGGGGACACGGCTAAGTACTTAGATTTTATTAACTTCTGCAGAAGGAGTACACTTTACCCACATGTCACAATCCCATCTTGTTGCCACCAGTGGCCTACTGGATTAGTGCTCACCAAGATGGAGTACTGGCAGATTGAGAAAGTGACGAAGTCTTTCCAAAGGGTCCTCCCATACACCATTGCTAGCTTGCCTTCAGCACCCATGAAGCATTCCAGATCCCCATGTCCAGTTAACTGAAGACAGTGCATGGGTCTTCCCAATGTAGTTGACTAAGCCAGAGCCATAATAGCATGTGGTTGCACACGAAAGCCACAATTGGAGAAACATGTTCAATCTCTAAGTTTCCTAGGCGGTTTTCTTTTGGAGCACAACACAAAGTGAATCCCATAGACATGGTTCCTTTTGTTGCCACCTTCTCCAAAACTTAAAGTATCCTCCACCTAGGTGGTTCATTGAGTCCTTGTTTTATTATGTAAAACACAAGTCCTTTTCTCAACCTTTGTAAAATCTCAACATGTATCTCTTTTCAAAATATAGCATGGCTAAGCATGTATCAACTACAATATTTTCACTAAGGAGTGTATAGGGAATCCTATTAGGATTTAGCATAGCATAAGTATAAAATTGTTTTCATGCATGTTTTCAAAAATCCACTAAGTATAAGAAAATAGTAGGACTTTAGATGATAGTGTCACTTGCCTTTTTGGTAGGGAATGATGGTTCACTTCCTTGATCTTGCTAGTCTCACACTTTGCTAAATTCACTACAAGTCAATCAAGCAAACACAAAATCAACTAACATTCCAAACCAAAGTCAAACAAACAATTTCACACTCACAAAGCAATGGAATCTAAGTCATGCATAAGTATGCAAAGGATGGTTCTATTGCAAGGTTGGTCTCCACTAGGTTTCTAAACTTTGTAAGGTCCAAAGTGGTCATTTACCAAAATGGCAAAGTCACTAGTTAGAGGGTTATGCCCAAAACCATTTTTAAAACCATTCATCATTTTATGTGGTGGAAAATTAGTTTTATCAATTCTAAAAACCTTTAAGTCTTCACCCAAAGTTTCTAACTCTCAAGACTTGGTGTTTTGGGGTCAGTAGCTTTGAATCAAAATATTTTCCCAAGCTTTTTATTCCAAAATCATTCTCATAATAACCATTATTTTCACTTGGCTAGAAATGGACTAATTCATTTAATCCTTCCTAAATTCTTCCAAATCCATTTTCAAAGCCATGGGTTGGTTCCTAGGGTCAGTAAGGTCACTACAAACCATTCTGCAAAAGATTTAATCCTAAAATCAATTTTAAACAATTTTTCTACTCTAAACAAGCTCACAAAAGAATCTGCAAAATCAAGCAAACTAACAGATACTATTTTCTAAAATAAGGCCATGGTTGGTTAGGTCTTGCTCTCCTGAATCCAACGACATAAAATTTGTAATTTTTGGACGTGTGGATCCAAAGTTACAAGGGTTTGAAAATCCTATCTAAGTCAGATTTCAAATCTGTTTTTACACCAAAACATGGCCACGCATCGCTTTCTAACTGGGCGATACCGATTCGGCCGGATCACGCGCGGTAGCCCTTGGATCTAATTAGATCGTGCGGCACAGAACGCGTACCTCTTCGCGGCTACATGATCTAATCTTGCTCATTCAAACTAGATCCTACGGTACCAGTTCGCTGGACCAAAAGTGAGCGACGCCGACGGCGGCTAGCGGCGGCGCACGGCTAGGCGAGGTGCTCGCGGTGGTTCTAGGAAGCAAAGATCGAGGTGGGAATGCTCACCGTGGTCGCGAGGACAAGGTGTTGCTCGGGGCGTGGTCTTTTGGTCGAGGGGCGTCCTGGAACAGCAGGGATTGCTCACCGGAGTTGAAGACAACGTCGGACGGCTCTGTCTGAGGTTGAAGTCGACGTTGCAGATCATGCGGAGGCAAACAAAAAGCACGGTTAGATGCGTATGGTCGAGGGGATGACGCGTGTGTGATTGAGGGGGAGAGGGGCGGTCTGGTCTTACCGGAGGAACTCGACGGAGAGGTTGCAGACGGCGGCGTCGTCCAGAGTTTGTCGTAGCCGACGCTCTGGGGCGTCCGCGGTTGAGAGGAGGGTTCTGGGAGATGCGTCTGGGAGTGGGGAAGTTGCTAGGGTGCTCGGAAAGGTAGGAGGTGGCGTGCACTGGCCTGAATTTGCCGGGGACGGTGGTCGGAACAGAGGAATTCGAGGAGGAATTGGGGCGGCCTGGTGGCGTGATTGAGGGAGGAGTCGAAGGAGAAATGAAGAAGGAACGCTGGCGTTTTATCGAGCTTGGTCAAGGCGAGGTAAAGGCGCGGCATTATGGCGTATTGAATCCGCGGAATCACAGCAGGAAACGGCGACGAGGGGGAAGAAGGGGTCGCGCGGGTGTGGATGATGAAAAGGGTGAAGTGGGGTCTACCTGGCAGTGAGAAAAGAAATGAGGGGAGGGTCCACTGGTCATACTCAGTGCGGGTCAGAAACGAGGTGTGAATCGTTTTCTGTTCGGGGTGAGATACTGGGCTAGTTTCTGGGCCTGTTGGGCTGCTGGGTTGGGTCAAGTCCGACTCCATTTTTTTTCTTCCTGTAGTCTTTTTCTATTTCTATTTTTGATTTCTGTTTTGAAATTTCTATCAAACAAACATGGTTCAAATCAATTCAAACAACACCCAAACTTTGTAACATTGAAATTAGTTCTGTTCAGTAACATGAACCAAAATCCAAATTCAAATTAATAGTTTTAATAATAGGGTCCATTATTAAATAAAATTGGACCTTGGTTATTTAAATCAAAATAAGATTTGATTTATTTCAAGGCTTTTATCCCAATCTTTTCCAAAACCAAATCAGTAGGTTTTATTTGGAAATAAAGAATATTTGGAAACTTGTTTAAAAATAAATCAACCTTTTATTTTAGGGTCCATTAATTAATTAAATACAATAGACCTTCATTATTAAAACAACTAGTACTTCTATTTTACTTAAATCATTTATTTTGATGTCTAAAATAAAACTAAAACATTTTAGTAGGGTTTATTTGAGAATATAAAATTCTTGGAAAACTTATTTTAAAGGATTAAATAAGTTTTGATGTTTTGTAAATAGCAAATACCTTTATAAAATAAACTTGGATATTAAATCCTTATTAATTTATTTAAATAAATCTTTGCTTTTTTTTATTCAAGACAAATTGTTTTAATTCCAAAGCTTGGCCAAGGTTTTAATTTGGCTTTATAAAATAATCTTTATTTTATGAATCCATCTTTTCTTTTGAAAACCAAGTCTTTTATAAAAAGGTTCCAAAATATTTTATTTTCTTTTATCAAATGTTTTATCCTTATAAATCCCTTTAGGATTTATATGTTTCAAATTGGTTTGAAGTTCCAATTGAATTCAAAAAGTTTCTTCTGGCCCTGAAAATCATCAAGGTTTTATTTTATTCATTTATTTTTCACATTACAAGATTTGGAAAATCTTGGGATGTGACAGGCTACCACCCTTAAAATAAATCTCGTCCCGAGATTTGGGAAGGCTAGGGTTACAAGCAGGTTCAAAACAACTAGGGTACTACCACCCTTAAAAAAATTTAAACAAAAATTACATATTGTCCTTCTTGGGATCCTGGGAAAATTTCTCTAAGCAAACATTTGCATGGTGTCCTTGGTGTCCATACTTGACTCATGGGCCAAGGTTGAGTTTCTCCATAGGCTTGTTCAACTTGTTCTTCATCTTTTCTGGACAGTTGCTTGCATAATGTCCTGGATTCTTGCAGTTGAAACAATGGATGTCCTTGAGTTCTTTACGTGGCTCTTGTGGACAAGTTGCTACATAGTGGCCTAACTCTTTGCAGTTGTTGCACCACACTTGGTCAATCTCTTTATTCTTCTTGTTCTCTGGGCACTCACTGGAGTAGTGTCCCATTTCCTTACATTTACGACATTGCACAAGGTTCATGTCTGGTCTTGGTTTCTTGGGTTTCTTTGATCCTTTGAATTGGGTTGTCTTGTTTGGAGGTATAAGTGGTCCTTTTCCTTTGCCATCAACATTCTTGACATACTTGGATCCTTCTTGTTTCCTTTGTTCTACCATGGAGTAAATGGGGCATTGGATAGGAGTATGATTGCTTCCTTCACAAAGGTAACAAGTAGCTTGAGAGGTAGGACATTGTCCAACAGGATGTTCTTCTTCACAATTAGGGCATTGACCTTCATGCTCCTTGGAAGTGTGATCCTTGTCTCCACAAATAATGCAAGCTGGTGCTCCATCTAGGACAATATTTCTGTCATCCTTGTTGTCATAGACTCTTTTGGGATAGTTTTCTTCCACGCTGATCATTTGATTAGTCACCTTAAGCATCAGTTGGGATTGTTCTTCCAAAAACTTTTGCAGTGCTGGATCTTTATCACTATTGTTGGCTATGAACTGAGTTGTTAGCTGGTTTAACTGGTGTTGGGTTACTATGAGCTCTTTCATGCTGTCAGCTTGGTTGGTGTTGATGTCATCAACCTTGGAGTCTTTTGGAGTATTCATCTGTTTGGGTTGAAGGGAGATTAGAATAGGCAAGATATTTCTAAGGAAATATTTCTACTCACACACATCACAATTCACACAAACAATGTGCATGCAAACACATACCAAATACTTCACTCAAACAAGGTTCAAGCACATACTTAGTCAACAAAAATATTTTTGTTACACCACCCAGGTTGGTGTGTTTTGACTTAACCATAATATGGTGGTCCATCTATATGGTTCACTTGTGATCTTTCCATCCTTCTTGGTTACTTCTTCTTACATGAGATCATGGCTTCCTTAGGAGAATTTCTTGGTCTCAAAACTTCAAGTGATGTAGGCCCTTTCTAACTTTTGCATTCCTTCAGTCTCTAACTCTTGAGCAAGATTTCCTTGTTTCACTTGTGGTCCTTAGTAGTTTTTAAGTTGGAAGTCCTTGGGAAATATGCTGAAGATGTTGAAGTCATTAGAGTTGAAGAAGTTGAAGAAGTCCTTTGCACATGGTGTAGTCTTTGGCCATGGGGTAGGTTTTTCCATCAAGTTGAAGTAGAGGAGAAGTAGAGTTAAAACCAAAATGGTTGAGGAAAGAGTTTACAAGTGTTTTTGTAAATAAGTTTTGGAACAAAACAACTCCTATTTTTCTAAGGGTTTTTGTCCAATCTTAGGGTTTACAAATCCTACAGGCAACACAATGCTCTGATACCATCTGTAGAGGTCTCAACCTAATAAGGTAGATTCCTCCTGTGTTTTACAATGCTAGTCCCTGGATCAATAGCTAGCATCCACAGTTTAGATGTAATATCAAGAAACAATGGTCATAATATAACTTTATAACCAGGAATAACATAATTTTATTACATCATTACATAGCTCATTTGGCTATTACATTACATTGCAGCGGAATAACTATAGTCATGGGGTCCTTCATCTTCAAAAGTGCCACAGGCAGATGTTGGTTGTAGATTTTGTAATCCTAATCAATCAATCTTCACTAAATCAATCAAACCTGCAATATTACAAGTTACAGCCACAAGGGTCAATACATTTGAATTGTATTGGCAAGTTTCACTAATGAGTATAGTATGAGTGGATCCTATCAGTACATGCAAATTTGGCTAAGTAGAGTTTGGGCTCATTTGCATAAAGCAACATTTTATCCTATCTTTTCTGAAATGGTTTTGGTCCTTTGTCAAATCTCCTTTTCCAAGTTCCTTGAACTCCTTGGTAGAAACTCAAGTGTTCAAGTCCTTGTCAAAAATCCCTTGAGCTACTTGGTAACCCCAAGTGCAACAAGTTTTATCAAAATCACATGAGCCCCTTGGTAACCCCAAGTGCATCAAGCTTAACAAAATCTCTTGAGCACCTTGGTAACCCCAATGCAACAAGCTTACAAAATTCCTTTGAATTCCTTGGTACCCCCAAGTGCATCAAGTTTTTATATTAGAAGTTGGAATGTCGAGATCTCCCATAGTTCAAACTTTAGTTGCTTAGTATTGTCCATAACCGGGGACACGGCTAAGTACTTAGATTTTATTAACTTCTGCAGAAGGAGTACACTTTACCCACATGTCACAATCCCATCTTGTTGCCACCAGTGGCCTACTGGATTAGTGCTCACCAAGATGGAGTACTGGCAGATTGAGAAAGTGACGAAGTCTTTCCAAAGGGTCCTCCCATACACCATTGCTAGCTTGCCTTCAGCACCCATGAAGCATTCCAGATCCCCATGTCCAGTTAACTGAAGACAGTGCATGGGTCTTCCCAATGTAGTTGACTAAGCCAGAGCCATAATAGCATGTGGTTGCACACGAAAGCCACAATTGGAGAAACATGTTCAATCTCTAAGTTTCCTAGGCGGTTTTCTTTTGGAGCACAACACAAAGTGAATCCCATAGACATGGTTCCTTTTGTTGCCACCTTCTCCAAAACTTAAAGTATCCTCCACCTAGGTGGTTCATTGAGTCCTTGTTTTATTATGTAAAACACAAGTCCTTTTCTCAACCTTTGTAAAATCTCAACATGTATCTCTTTTCAAAATATAGCTTGGCTAAGCATGTATCAACTACAATATTTTCACTAAGGAGTGTATAGGGAATCCTATTAGGATTTAGCATAGCATAAGTATAAAATTGTTTTCATGCATGTTTTCAAAAATCCACTAAGTATAATAAAATAGTAGGACTTTAGATGATAGTGTCACTTGCCTTTTTGGTAGGGAATGATGGTTCACTTCCTTGATCTTGCTAGTCTTACACTTTGCTAAATTCACTACAAGTCAATCAAGCAAACACAAAATCAACTAACATTCCAAACCAAAGTCAAACAAACAATTTCACACTCACAAAGCAATGGAATCTAAGTCATGCATAAGTATGCAAAGGATGGTTCTATTGCAAGGTTGGTCTCCACTAGGTTTCTAAACTTTGTAAGGTCCAAAGTGGTCATTTACCAAAATGGCAAAGTCACTAGTTAGAGGGTTTTGCCCAAAACCATTTTTAAAACCATTCATCATTTTATGTGGTGGAAAATTAGTTTTATCTTCTAAAAACCTTTAAGTCTTCACCCAAAGTTTCTAACTCTCAAGACTTGGTGTTTTGCGGTCAGTAGCTTTGAATCAAAATATTTTCCCAAGCTTTTTATTCCAAAATCATTCTCATAATAACCATTATTTTCACTTGGCTAGAAATGGACTAATTCATTTAATCCTTCCTAAATTCTTCCAAATCCATTTTCAAAGCCATGGGTTGGTTCCTAGGGTCAGTAAGGTCACTACAAACCATTCTGCAAAATATTTAATCCTAAAATCAATTTTAAACAATTTTTCTACTCTAAACAAGCTCACAAAAGAATCTGCAAAATCAAGCAAACTAACATATACTATTTTCTAAAATAAGGCCATGGTTGGTTAGGTCTTGCTTTCCTGAATCCAACGACATAAAATTTGTAATTTTTGGACGTGTGGATCCAAAGTTACAAGGGTTTGAAAATCCTATCTAAGTCAGATTTCAAATATGTTTTTAAACCAAAACATGGCCACGCGTCGCTTTCTAACTGGGCGATACCGATTCGGCCGGATCACGCGCGGTATCCCTTGGATCTAATTAGATCGTGCGGCACAGAACGCGTACCTCTTCGCGGCTACATGATCTAATCTTGCTCGTTCAAACTAGATCCTACGGTACCAGTTCGCTGGACCAAAAGTGAGCGACGCCGACGGCGGCTAGCGGCGGCGCACGGCTAGGCGAGGTGCTCGCGGTGGTTCTAGGAAGCAAAGATCGAGGTGGGAATGCTCACCGTGGTCGCGAGGACAAGGTGTTGCTCGGGGCGTGGTCTTTTGATCGAGGGGCGTCCTGGAACAGCAGGGATTGCTCACCGGAGTTGAAGAAAACGTCGGACGGCTCTGTCTGAGGTCGAAGTCGACGTTGCAGATCATGCGGAGGTAAACAAAAAGCACGGTTAGATGCGTATGGTCGAGGGGATGACGCGTGTGTGATTGAGGGGGAGAGGGGCGGTCTGGTCTTGCCGGAGGAACTCGACGGAGAGGTTGCAGACGGCGGCGTCGTCCAGAGTTTGTCGTAGCCGACGCTCTGGGGCGTCCGCGCTTGAGAGGAGGGTTCTGGGAGATGCGTCTGGGAGTGGGGAAGCTGCTAGGGTGCTCGGAAAGGTAGGAGGTGGCGTGCACTGGCCTGAATTTGCCGGGGAAGGTGGTCGGAACAGAGGAATTCGAGGAGGAATTGGGGCGGCCTGGTGGCGTGATTGAGGGAGGAGTCGAAGGAGAAATGAAGAAGGAACGCTGGCGTTTTATCGAGCTTGGTCAAGGCGAGGTAAAGGCGCGGCATTATGGCGTATTGAATCCGCGGAATCACAGCAGGAAACGGCGACGAGGGGGAAGAAGGGGTCGCGCGGGTGTGGACGATGAACAGGGGGAAGTGGGGTCTACCTGGCAGTGAGAAAAGAAATGAGGGGAGGTTCCACTGGTCATACTCAGTGCGGGTCAGAAACGAGGTGTGAATCGTTTTCTGTTCGGGGTGAGATACTGGGCTAGTTTCTGGGCCTGTTGGGCTGCTGGGTTGGGTCAAGTCCGACTCCATTTTTTTTTCTTCCTGTAGTCTTTTTCTATTTCTATTTTTGATTTCTGTTTTGAAATTTCTATCAAAAAAACATGGTTCAAATCAATTCAAACAACACCCAAACTTTGTAATATTGAAATTAGTTATGTTCAGTAACATGAACCAAAATCCAAATTCAAATTAATAGTTTTAATAATAGGGTCCATTATTAAATAAAATTGGACCTTGGTTATTTAAATCAAAATAAGATTTGATTTATTTCAAGGCTTTTATCCCAATCTTTTCCAAAACCAAATCAGTAGGTTTTATTTGGAAATAAAGAATATTTGGAAACTTGTTTAAAAATAAATCAACCTTTTATTTTAGGGTCCATTAATTAATTAAATACAATAGACCTTCATTATTAAAACAACTAGTACTTCTATTTTACTTAAATCATTTATTTTGATGTCTAAAATAAAACTAAAACATTTTAGTAGGGTTTATTTGAGAATATAAAATTCTTGGAAAACTTATTTTAAAGGATTAAATAAGTTTTGATGTTTTGTAAATAGCAAATACCTTTATAAAATAAACTTGGATATTAAATCCTTATTAATTTATTTAAATAAATCTTTGTTGTTTTTTTTATTCAAGACAAAGTGTTTTAATTCCAAAGCTTGGCCAAGGTTTTAATTTGGCTTTATAAAATAATCTTTATTTTATGAATCCATCTTTACTTTTGAAAACCAAGTCATTTATAAAAAGGTTCCAAAATATTTTATTTTCTTTTATCAAATGTTTTATCCTTATAAATCCCTTTAGGATTTATTTGTTTCAAATTGGTTTGAAGTTCCAATTGAATTCAAAAAGTTTCTTCTGGCCCTGACAGTCATCAAGGTTTTATTTTATTCATTTATTTTTCACATTACAAGATTTGGAAAATCTTGGGATGTGACATGGGCCCTGACTCCATAAAATGGCTTGAAGCCATAAAATCCGTGATAGTTCCATACACGAGAAATCAAGTTTTGAAGTTGAAGGACCCTCGAGAAAGGTGTAAGACCTTACAGTTGTGTTTGGATCTATAAAGAAATAGACATGGATGTTTCACATCTATGAAATAGTCGACATGTTGGGAAAGAGTTCACAACATTGTTCAAAGGTTGACTATGACAAGATTTGATCTTTCATAGCGATATTTAGTCTAGACGGATTAATGTAGCAACCACTACATATAATTTTGTTATGTGGTAGTTGAATAAACAAAACAAGTTCTTCTAATAGAATTGTTACCTAGGACATGTGCTTAACACGGTCCATAGGGTTTTGTTAATTCAAAGGATGCTAAAAGCATATGCAAACTTCAATGGTTGAAGTAAGCATTGCGGAGTTGTAATCTTCACTATGATGAAACTGTTAAAGGAGTTTAAATTCGTCGGAGACGATGAAGATGCTTGCATTTGCGAGAAATTAAGTGGGAGCGCTAAGACATGTTTCTAATACATTATGTGGAAGACATATTGTTGATTGGAAATGATGTATCTTTTATTAACACATATTAAGAATTTCATCCCGATGAAAGACTTAGTCAAAACCCAAATATTTGGCATCAATAGACGCTAATATGGTTGTGCCGAAAGTACATAGATGATGTATTGAATGAGTTCAATATAGAAACTACAAGAAAGGTTCTTGTCGCACAGAAAGGATTGAATGAGTTCAATATTGATGATATATTCAAGTGTATTGACACTTGGTAAGTGAAACAAAGATTCAAGTATAGATTGATACTTGATGTATGAAATCACAAAGAGTATTTATATCAATCATACTGTGACATGTACAAATCAAGATATGTCCTATACTCCAAATGTTATGAGCATATACCAGAATGATTCATAAGATGATTATTGGACAATAGTGAAGATATTCTTATGATCTTGTAAAAGAACTAAGAATATATTATTTTGTAGAAGTGACAAATAGATGGTTAGTTCATTGTAAATGAATTACATTGATACTAGTTTTGTCACAAAGTACAAATTAAGTTTATCTCAATCTAAACTAAGGGTGGCACAATATGATGGAATATGAATTCCATAATGAATTTGGATGAGTTCCAAAGTTAAGACATTGTGACAGATAATACAACAAAAGGTTAAGTATATAACTGCTATTATAGTAGCAAAAGAGGGCATTTGTGTCAAGTAGTTTGTTATCAAACTAGGTGTAGTTCAAAGCAGGGATAATACTATGAAGATATATTGTACGACAATATTATCAACATGTTTTAACCCCAAAGAACTAAAGGTCACACCAAAGGACCAAATTTGTATGAAGCCATCTCATTAGAGAATGAGTGATGCGTAGAGATGCAAAGACATGCAATTACACACAGACCTAGAAGTGTCAGATCCGGAGATCAGTTGACCACTAGCAATCGTGTAAATACAACACCGGAAAGCCATAGGTGTTGAATGCACAAAGGTATGAAACTAGATTATTGACTCTAGTGCAAGTGGGAGACTGTTGGAGATATGCCTAAGAGGCAATAATAAAGTGGTTATTATCATATCTTCATACTTATGATAAATGTTTACATACCATGCTATAATTTTATTAACAGGAAACATTAATACTTGTGTGATTTGTAAACATAAAAGAGTCCCTAGTAAAGCCTCTTGTTAAACTAGCTTGTTGGTTAATATATGATCATGGTTTCTGATCATGAACATAGAGATGTTATTAACAACAGGGTCATATCATTAGGAGAATGATGTGATGGACATACTCCTATAGTTAAGCGTAGCATAAAGATCAAGTCATTTAATATAGTGCATTTGCTATAAGCTTTCTAATACATAGTAACCTAATTCCTTCAACCATGAGATCATGTTAATCACCATGACCGGAAGGATGCTTTGATGACATCAAACACCACACCATAACTGGGTGGCTATAAAGGTGGCATTGAGTGTTCGAAAGTATGTGTTGAGGCACATGGGTCAAGAGTGGGATTTGTCCATCCATATGACGGATAGATATACTCTGGGCCCTCTTGGTGGAATGTCATCCAATTATCTTACAAGCATGTGACTGGCTCACAAGGGATCACATATCACGGGAACGAGAAAAGAGTACTTATCGGCAACAAGGTTGAACTAGGTATACAGAGATACCGACAATCAAAACCTCGGATAAGTAAACTATCGTGAGACAAAGGGAAATTGGTATCGTATGTAAGTGGTTCATTCGATCGCAAAGTAATCGTAGAAATATGTGGGAGCCATATGAATTTCCAGATTTCTCTATTGGTTATTGATCGGAGAAGTGTCTCGGTCATGTCCGCATAATTCACGAACCGTAGGGAGACACACTTAAGGATTCGATGTTGTTGAGTAGTTATGGAATTATGAGTAAGAGACCGAATGTTGTTCGGAGTCTTGGATGGGATCCGGGATATCACGAGCAGACCCAGAATGGTCCAGAGAATAAGATTCATATAAGGAAAGTCCTGTTTCGGAGTTCGGGAATGATTCCGGTGTTTTTTCACCAGGAATGTTCTAGAAGGGTCTGGAAGGTCTGGCACTCCGGAGGGGAAGGGTACATGGATGTGTCATGACAATGTGGAATGGTTGCATCATGTACTATGTCACTTGGCTGGGAAAAATAAAGAGAAGAAATCAAATCGAAGTTTGAAAGTCAAACGCTAATTTGAAAAAGTCAAATCTCAAGTTTGCTTGGTGGAGGGACAGTAGGAAACCTACTTGGGGAGGAAGTCCCACTCCCTCCCACCCGCCGGCCATGAGGAGGAGTTGGAGGAGGACTCCCTCCTCCCCAAACCGCCTCTCCCCTCCTATATAAGGAGGGGTAGGGCGCCCCCTCTCCCTACACCTCAAACCCTAGCTCCTAGCGCCTCCACCCAAGTGCAGCCGCCGACTAGGGCTCCTCCAAGTCGGCGACTTGGGGTTTCACCAAACCCTAGCCACCAGCCACACCCCTCCTTGGTGCCTCTAAACCCTAGATCTCCAAGGCCCTCTCTCATAATCCACCATACTCGCTCCGGCTTAAGGCGAAGCCCTGCGGGATCTCCCCTCTACTTCCGACACCATGCCGTCGTGCTGCCAGAATCACGAGGAGAGTGCTACAAGCTCTGCTTCCTGCTGGAAGAAGGGAGAGGAAGGTCTTCATCGAGTACTGAACGTGTGAACGACTGCGTAAGCGCTGCCGGAACGCAGCGTCGGAAGGATCGTCTGCGCGATCTTGAGATCGAAAGTGTACGACTACATCATCCACGAGAATCTGCTCTCGTTAACCATTTTGGATCTTCGAGGGTTAGTACTCTATCGACTCATTGCTACAATCTAGTAGATAGATCTTGGCTTGTGTGTGTTCATGCGATAGAAAATTTTGTTTTCCATGCTACGAACCCCAACAGATGGTGGCGGCGGCTACAATCGGTTTCGTGGAATATTGATCGGGTACTTAGGGTTTAGGCATCGGGGGCTTCTTATAGGCGAAGAGACGAGGCATGGGGGCTGCCAGGGGGCCCACACCCTGCCCAGGCACGGCCTAGGGTGTGGCCGCCCTGTAGCTCCCCTCCGTCTCTCCTCTGGACTCGGTGTTCTCTTTGGTGAAATATTGACTTTGACTTTTGTCCCGTCCAATTCCGAGAATATTGATTTTCTGCCTTTCTGGAACCAAAAACAGAAGAAAACAAGCAACTGGCACTATGGCATCGTGTTAATAGGTTAGTACCAGAAAACATATAAAAACACCTCGAAGTGTTGACGAAGCAAAGCAAAGTAGATACTAATCAATCATGGAACATAAAAAATTATATATACGTTTCTGACATATCAAGCATCCCCAAGCTTAACTCCTTCCCGTTCTCGAGTAGGTAAGTAATAAAAATAATATTTTTTGAGGTGACATGCACCATCAAAATCAAGATCAAACCATTTGCAAGCATTGAAAGCTGGGATCAATGAACTCTAAACATGAGCATGAAAGATGGAGTTTTAACAGTAAGACAAAGTAACTATGCATGCAACATGAAAGGCTACAAACAAAGATCATGAATAACATGCATTGAAAAATGTTTATTTGTTTCACATATACAAAACATAACATAGTGGCAATCAGCTTGTCCCTCATAGAGTAGCAAATAGATGCATAGGATACCTTCAAAGTTTATAAGAGTGACTAGATACAAATAGCACAAGAACAAGTAATATAAAAAATATGCATTAATCAATAAGTTTTGGGACAATGCACATAGAACTAAGAATGGCAACTATGCTCTCTTAACTGGTGCCTAAAGGTAGAAGGTGGAGACTCAATATAATAGTGGAAGAAAGTCCCTTCATAAAGGGAAGCAGGGATTTCAAGTTTCAAAAGGAGCTTCCAAAAAGTATGGTACTTGTTAGCTTTCAGCCCTCATTGCCCCTATCATAAGCATCTTGAAATGATTAAGGTTAAAGTGAACAAACTATGGAGTATTTGCTTGACAAAGTATAAGTTGGCAATCTCATGTCCCTTGAATATGAGGGCCGCTCCTCATGCTACTCAACTTTAGTCACCTGTAAGTTCTTGTCATAGTAAGTACATGTGCATCATAAAGAACCGCCAACGGGGTACCCCTTGCACATGGTACAGGAGCTATCCCATAACCAAAATGACAAGGCAAGCAGACAATGAGCATCTCAGCGATCTTTTTATTTGCTATTTGCATAGGTTTTTATTGAGGATGCTTCATAGATTGCTCATTATGGCGATGCTGCAAGTTTCCACCATGATTAGGCATGGCTTAGGCTAGCGTCCCAGGCATTTCTATAACACAAAATACATAACTCCATGGACTTACAAGCTCCCCTTTTATTTCACACCGACGACATCCATAGACAAAATAGCATGATATCAATTGTGTACAAAGTACAAGTGCAATGTTGAAAGCGTTCCCCGTGACAGCACGGTTCTGCTAATTCCAACGTATAAGTGCAAGCATATACAACATAGATGACACAATGGTTCAATTTTATTAGGGGCAAGAAAAATAAAGTGTGCCATCAAGTTTGTGAGAGCTTTAATCACTAAGTGTTCACATAACAAAACACTTTTTAATTGGAAGATAGATGAAAACAAGAATATACTTGGAATGGTGTAACACACCATGAATAGGAATTTATAGTGGACACTTTGGAATAACTTGGTTTCTTTGGAGTTGGAAGCATTAGTAGAGCTTACTCATACAAGTGGAGGCTAGCAGAATACTGGGAGCGACCAACTAAGAGAGCAGTAATGGCCATAATCATGCAGAGCGGCAAAACATTACTAATCAAAGCATAGAGTGGTACTACAAGTCAAGGACTAAATGATCATATAGGCTATGGTGACTTGTTCATAATCATAACATGGTGTGAGCACGTGCCAAGTCAACTCAAACAAAGCATCAAAGGATAATACCACAATACTATGCTTTTGCATGCTAAAACAACGCATGATTCTTTCAAGGCACACTAAGCAATCCCAATTGTTTGGAACAAGTCATGCTATAGCAAAAATCACTAAGCATAAGGTCAAAACAACACCTAGCATGACATGATAAAGTCTAAGTCACAGTCAAAGCAAGCTCTCTTGCACTATTACAAGCAAGAACTTTCTACTCCTTTCCAACACCAATCAACTTATTTGAAACAACACAGTGAGAACGGGGGTCCAAACTACTTTATTCAAGCAAACTAAACAAACTAAGCAAAGCAAATGAAAACTAAGATGCTCCAAGAACTACACAACAGTGCATGAAACAATAAAAACGAAATGTCTAGAAAGACTTGAGCCTTTTATTGATGAAGAAGGGGATGCCTTGGGAATCCCCAACCTTTGACGCTTGTACTTCTTGAATATTTCTTGGGGTGACACTGGGGTGGAATTACAAAGCTTGAGCTTTTGTACATTCTTCATCTCATTACATCATTCTATCTCTACACCTGAAATTTTTCCTTCATACAAAACTTCACACAATCTTCATTAGCAACATTAGTGTATTCAAAAGATAATAGACCCTTAGGTTTAGCTTTAGAACAACAAAACTTTCACTAAAATCACTAGCTACTGTAGCAATTCCCTCAAAAATCTCAATTTCCCAAAAAAGAACCCAAAAAGGAATCAATAAGAAGCAAATGCAAATAATGGCAGAAATCTGTCAAAATAGACCAGCAGACAGAAACCGATTTTTTTGAAGACCTTCTATTGCTCAAATAAAAAAGTGTTGAACTAACTAAAGTTAGCTAACATACTGGGGGTTTATTCGTAAATTATCATCTCAATACGACTTACATAGATTCCTCACGAATTTTTATGGTGGAGCACAAAAATCTGTTTCGGGACAGCAACTCCCAAAATCTTACTTCCCTCTCATTAGAGGTCAATCTTGGCAAAAAAAAGCAAACAAAAAGGATAAGGAGAGGTCATTACTGGAGTAATAACTTCCAAGACTCAAGAAAACTCTTGGGTTATCTCCCAACAAGTACTTTTCTTTAACGCCTTTAAGTTAGGCATAATAAGCAAGAAATCAAGTATTTTCAAATGAAGAAGCATTAATGTAAGACCCCACCTTTATAAAGGTAAAGGTCCCTGTGATTGCAATGCTAGTCCCTGGATCAATTGCTAGCATCCACAGTTTAAGATGAAATACACAGATACAAAGGTCATTATTACATCGTCATTCCAGAGATAACATAGTCTTTTACAACTCCATAGCCATAGGCTAGTACAAGATTTTAACTTAACAACATAAATAAAAGTCTTCATCTACATGTGCCACAGGAAAGCTTGTTGAGTGTAGACTCATAACCCTAATCCTCATCAGAGTAACCTGCAACATCACAAGTTACAGCCACAGTGGGTCAATACATTGGCATAGTATTGGCAAGTGATACCTTAGTAGAATAATAGTTTCTAGCTTCTACATGAATTTGGCTAGTGTAGCTGAGGCTTGCTTTGCTCAAAATAGGTTTTACCTATCAGTTGAAAACACTAAGTTTTTGTTTGACAAAAACTCCCAAGGAACCACCAATAGACATTGGTGAACCTTTACCCTTGTTCAACCACAAGTTTTTAACTTAGAAAATTGGGATGAGGAGATTCTTGATAGCTTCCATGTCTTGATGCTCAAATTGTCCATTTTCGGGGACACGACTAAGTACATAGATTCTTCCTTCTCGAGAGGTGGTGCACTTTCCCCACAAGACTCGACATGCATCAAGACAGGACCTTTCAGAAGCCTTCCCTTAGACCAAAATGGACGCGTTCCCAAACCTATCATCCCCTACCACCAACTGTCCATTTGGCTAAGTTATTGCAACCTATGTGATCTAGGCAGAGCCCATAATGCCATGTGGATGCACTAGAAGCTTCTTAACATATGGCATCTCAAACCCTTTGTTCCTGGGTGGCTTTCCACAAGTGCAGACCATAGATATGGGCCTTGTGTAACCACTCAACATAACCCAAACATACCATTCCACCCAAGTGCTTCATTCACTTAGTTGTTTTATTAAGCAAAACACAAGTCCAAAGACTTATTTCCATATCATATATAAAATCCACCCTTGTTTGCTACTAGCTAGGCTAAGCATGGTAATATATCAAGTATCTTAACTTAGATAAAATGCTAACAATTCTACAACTACTAGGATTTCCCAAGCATAGCATATAGATACTTAGCAAAATTTATCATGCAAGCTCTATACAAAATATCACTAATGCATAGTCAAAATATTGGGACAAGAATATGAATCACCACTTGCCTTGGTAGTTGGGGGAGTAACAACAATCTTCACAATCACAATCACCACTAGCACCAAAATCTACACATAAAATGATAGCACCAAATTCATATCTCAAATAATCAAGCAAAAATATATAAATGCACGCAAATGCCATGTGATGATTTTTCTAAATCAAAAAAGACAAGTAAAACAGTACTGAACACTAAACTAAATAATTATACACCAATTAAACTTAATTTGTCTTTTAAAACATTTTCCAAATAATTTCTATACACAAAATAGGCTTACAAAAGTATCTGCATAAAATTCTATTTTAACAGAAGCAAATCTCAACAATAATCCTGCAGATGTTTAGGATTTATTTTTGTGATTCCAATGATATCTTATTTGCATTTTTTGGATAAACAGAACAAAAGTTATTGAATTTACAAGTCTAATCATCTAATTTAAATCAAATCTGAATTTTAAATCGAAAACCTTGACATGCGGCAGCGTCTGATTGGCGCATACCGGTTCGCTCTGGATCACGCATCTGCACCGTTGGATCTAACTAAATCCAATGCACCAGATCGCATCATACCCCTTCGCAACTAAACTAATCTATACCATTAGATCTAGATCTAGGGCTCAGATCCTTGCGTACCCCTTCGCGGGATGATCTAATCGCATCCGCTGGATCCAGATCCAGCAGACCACGTTGCTCTGACCATTCGCGGGCGGCGCAAATGGCCACCGTGGAGGCTGTGTGTCTGCCGGTAAAGTTCCGGCGAGACCAGAGGGCAAAGGTGAGGTTTCTGGCGCTTACCGAGGTCGTGGAGGCACGGCGAAGCTCAACGTGCAGGTGGACAGGGTCGGGGCGCATGGACACGGCGAGGATTCCTCGTCGGAGTTACAGGTGGCTTCAGGTGTGCTCGGTCATCGTCGCTAGGGGCGCTACAAGGCACGTGAGAGGAAAAGGAGGGCGGCGTTAGACGCGTACTGAAGCTGCGAGTGTGCGAGCATGAACCAGAGAGGAAGGGGAAGGCTAGGTTTACCGTGTGTGCTCGTCGGAGTTGAGCGCTTCGTCGGGCACGCGCAGTCGTTGACGTTGGCGACATTCTGGGTTACCCTAGCACATACCAGAGGTGTTAGGAGATGCGCAAGGATGCGGCGAACATGTCAGCAAGACCAGGAGGCAAGGGGCGGGGAGTTCTCACTAGAATTTGCCGCCAGAGAGGTTCGGTACCGCGGCGGAGTGAGCTCGAATGTGGGCAGCCTGGTGGCTCTCTGTGGGTGTGGCTTGAGGGGAAATGAGTGGAAGAAGGGGGATTAAGTAGCCGGGACGAGACAGGGAATTACGCAGGCATTAACTCGCAATCAAGCGCGGAATCAATCGGGGAAACGGCAGCGGCGATGCTGGTCGGGCATGATTTGGGGACAAAGATGACTTTGTGTCTGGGTCCAAGTCATCGGTGAGAGGGGGTGCGGGAGTGAGTGAAAAACAGAGAGGGGTGGGGGTTTCCCGGGTGGGCTTGCTGGGCTGGCTGGGCTGGCTGGTTGGGCCGTGGGTGGGTTGCGCTAGTTAGTTAGTTAGGTTTATTTTTTTCTCTTTTTCTCCTTTTCTTTTTCTGTTTTGATTTTCTGATTTGAATTTGAATGAGTGTTTCAAATCTATTTCAATTTGAATTTCTTCTAGAATTTTGTTCTGTATTTCTTGTGTCTAAGGATATGTAAAACATCTACTTATATTCAAAAATCATTTTGAGTTTGAAATTTAAAATAAAACCATGCCTTTAATAAAATAATGGTAATAGGCAATAAGATGGTTTTATGATTGATTTGCTTTGAAATATTTTGTGTGGCTTTGTATTCACTTTCCAACCATTACTGATCAAACTTTAAACATATTTGTAAAGTAAAATATAAGCTTAGCCTTACTTTATTAAAGTAATAGGCATAAAATGGTTTCTTATGTTGAAAATTCATTTGAAAAAGATCAAATGCTTATGAATGCATGAATGCTATGCAAACATTATAAATCATGATTTTTGGGATGTTACAAATCTAACCCCCTTAAGGTCAATCTCGCCCTCGAGATTCGGATTGGCTAGCAAATAGGTGAGGGTGGTCTTTCCGAAGATCATCTTCTCTTTCCTAAGTTGCTTCTTCTTCGGAATGGTGGTTCCACTGAACTTTGCAGAATTTGATAGTCTGGCCCGAAAAAACTTCTCCTTCACTAACTTGACTTTCTCTTCAGCTTCCTTGATTAGTTCTGGCCCGAACAAATTTCTTTCTCCAACACCACTCCATAACAATGGTGTAGTACACTTTCTTACATAGAGAAATTCAAACGGTGACATCTCTATACTGGCTTGATAGCTGTTGTTGTAAGAGAATTCTGCGTAAGGCAGACTTTCATCCCAACTAGCTCCATAGTCTAGGGCACATGCCCTCAACATATCCTCTAGAATCTGGTTGGTCCTTTCTGTCTGTCCATCAGTCTGGGGATGAAAAGCGGTGCTGAATTCCAATCTCGTTCCCAATGACTCATGCAGTTGCCTCCAAAAATGGGAAGTGAATTGAGTTCTCCTATCAGACACAATACTCTTGGGTACTCCATGCAGACACACAATCCTATTCATATAAATCTTAGCTAACTTAGCACTTGTATAGGTTGTCTTCACGGGTATGAAATGAGCCACTTTAGTTAGGCGATCTACCACGACCCAAATAGAATCATATCCTGATCTAGTCCTTGGTAGTCGAGTGATGAAATCCATGCCAATCTTGTCCCACTTCCAATCAGGAATACGTAGTGGTTGTAACAATCCTACTGGCTTCTGATGTTCCGCCTTCACTCTACTACATAAATCACACAAAGCAATATGTTCAGCGATGTCCTTCTTGAGATTATTCCACCAAAATCTTTCCTTCACATCCATGTACATTTTGGTGTTACCCGGATGAATGGAATATGGTGAGTTGTGTGCTTATTGTAAAATCAGTTTCCGAAGCTCCAGATCTTGCGGAATGCAGATACGTTTTCCATGCCATAAAGTACCTTGTTCATTTTCATGGAATCCTTTGGCTTTCCCTTTGCTAATTTTTTCCTTAATCTCTTCAATTTCCTTGTCCAACTTTTGGGCTTCCTTTATCCTGTCCAACAATGTGGGTTGAACATCCAATGACATGAGATGTCCTTCAGGCACTATCTCCAATCCGAGATCTTTGAATTGGGCACACAGATCATCTAGAAATTCTCCCTTAGTGAGGCCATTCACATAAATTGTACGGCTTAATGCATCCGCTACAACATTTGCTTTACCGGGGTGGTATTGCAAACTCAAGTCATAGTCCTTGATGAGTTGTCGCCATCTTCTTTGTCTCATGTTGATTTCTTTATGAGTGAAGATATATTTCAAGCTTTTGTGATCTGTGAACACTTCACAACGCTTTCCCAAAAGATAATGTCTCCATGTTTTGAGTGCATGGACAACAGAGGATAACTCTAAATCATGAGTAGGATAATTCACTTCATGAGTTTTCAGTCCTCTCGAGGCATAAGACACAACTTTCCCTTCTTGCATCAAAACTGCACCTAATCCCTGGTGAGATGCATCACAATAAACTTGGAAATCCTTCTCCAAATCTGGCAGACATAAGACTGGTGTTGTCACTAGTCTCTTCTTCAACTCTTGGAAACTGAGTTCACATCCTTTAGTCCAATCAAATTTCTTGTCTTTCTTAAGTAACTCCGTCATTGGATTAGCTACCTTTGAGAAATTATCAATGAATCTCCTATAATATCCTGCCAAGCCAAGGAAACTTCGCACTTCTTTCACCGACTTAGGAGATTCCCACTTAGTTACAGCTGACACTTTTGCGGGATCAACGGCTACACCATCTCCTGACACAATATGTCCAAGAAATCCGACTTCATTCAGCCAGAATTCACACTTGCTGAATTTGGCATATAGCTTATTTTCCCTAAGCTTCTCAAGTATCAATCGCAAATGTTCTTCATGCTCTTCATTGTTCTTGGAGTAGATCAAAATTCATCGATGAATACGACAACAAATTTGTCAAGAAATTCCATGAACACCTTGTTTATCATATTCATGAAGTAGGTTGGTGCATTTGTCAAACCAAATGGCATCACGATGTACTCATACAATCCATACCTAGTGGTGAAAGCAGTCTTAGCTATGTCTTGTTCCCTTATCTTTAGCTGAAAGTAGCCTGATCGAAGATCAATCTTTGAGAACACACGGGCTCCTTCTAATTGATCAAACAAATCATTGATTCTGGGCAAAGGATACTTGTTCTTGATAGTCACCTCATTGAGTGATCGGTAATTTATGCATAACTTCGACTTATATCCTTATTTTCAACAAACAAAATTGGTGCTCCCCAGGATGAAGAACTTGGTTGAATAAATCCTTTCTATAACTATTCTCCAAGATGTTTCTTGAGTTCTTTCAACTCATCAACTGACATCTTGTAGGGTCTCTTTGCTATTGGTCCTGATCCTGGCAGCAAGTCAATCAGAAACTCCACATCCCTATCCAGGGGCATTCCTGGTAATTCCTCCGGAAACACATCCGGATACTCTCTCACAATTAGCACACTGTCTATGCTAACCCCCTTAAGAGAATTTAGCTTACTCCCTTTTGATTCAAAGTTAGACTTGAATCTAATCCGTTTCTTATCTGGGGTTGTGAGTGTGACAGTACGATTGGCACAATCTAGTACTCCTTCATACTTAGTCATCCAATCCATTCCCAAAATAACATCCAATCCTTGGGAATCTAGGATTATCAAACTAACGGTAAACTTATTCCTCACAAATTCTATCACTAGATCATGACATCCCGAGTTCACTATCATTTCTCCACCAGGAGAACTTACTTTTACAGGACACCCAATAGTTTCAACTGGGAGTCCGTTTCTATCAACAAATGATCTTGATATGAATGAATGTGATACGCCAGTATTAAAAATAACAAGTGCTGGAATAGAATTGAGTTTGAACTTACCAGCCACAACATTAGATTCCTCATATATTTCTTCCACATTGATGTGGTTCACTTGTCCCTTTTGGAAGGGATTGGGCTTGTTGGCACCTTCAACTTACTTTTCTAGGCACTCATTAGCATAGTGCCCCATCTTCTTACACTTGAAGCATTCAACCTTACTGAGATCTTTCTTTACAGGCTGACTTCCACTTCCACCTCCACTGTGGTGGATCTTGTGTCCACTCTTGTGGTTCTTATACTTGTCATTATCATGACTGCGATGGTGCTTGTTGTCATGATGATGGTTGTGGTTGTGGTGATTGTTGTACTTCCCATGTTTGTGGGATCCAGAACTCCCACTATCATCATGATGGGAACGCTTGTGAGACAATCCCGAGCTGTGCTTATCAAAGATATGCTTCCTCTTTCCGCTCTCAACCTATTTCATCTTGTTTTCCAAGATGGTATCTTTGTCACAAAGTGATTGATAGGTTGGAACATAGGCAACAAACAGCTGCAGGTTCAACTCATCATTCATTCCTTCAAGGAATTTCTCCGTCCTCTTTGCATCAGTATCAACTTCATCCGGTGCATAGCGCGCCAGATTGTTGAATTCCTCAATATACTCAGGCCCAGTTCTTTTGGTGGCTTCTCCCAGAAGCTGCCCTACCCCCAGCTTTCTGGGAAAGCCGGTTCAAAAAAATTGCGAGGCTTCCAAATTTGTTTAGACTTAACTATTTTGGAAGCCTCACAATTTTTTAGACCGGCTTCCCCAGGAAGCTGGGGGGAGGGCGAATTCTCGGAGAAGCCCAAAAAAGAACTGGGCCTCAGCCACACTGCGGTGACGCTGCTTCGGATTGTGAAACTCCTTCTTATTCAAATTCATCACTCCGGATGAGATGTGAGATGTACGGAATCCATCCTCAAAGATAGTTGTGAGACCCTGGCGCATGGCTCAATAGGATTGATAGGAAACCCATACCAACAAGTTGCAACTTATTTTCCGGAAGCACATTCGAAAAGAACTCTAAGGTTAAGCGAGCTTGGCCTAGAGCAATTCTAGGATGGGTGACCGACCGGGAAGTGGGTACCGGGTGCGCACGAGTGAGGACAAAGTGCACAGAAAAGACTAGTGTTGGTCTGTGGGGTTAGTCTAGAGATTCTATTGAGCTGCCAGAAGTGGCAGCCTTCGGTCCGGAGTGACCGGGGGTGTTACAATAGCCCATGTCACATCCTCAAGGGGAGTGGTGATCTAGAAGTTATCCCACCATGTTTCTACTGGCCCTTCAAGCAGATGTGCTGCGAACCTGACCTTCTCCTCATCGGTACAACCAACAGTCACTAAGTCCTTGTTCACTGAATGTAACCAGTCATTGGCTATCATTGGATCAGTGGTTCCCGAGAACTTTGCAGACCTTAGTCTCAGAAATCTGGTGAGCATGTCAAATCCCGGAGGATTATTCTGATTGTTGTTGTTGTTATTTTGGTTCTGGTTCTGCATGAACTGTGTCATCATTTGCATCAGTTGAGCTTGTGCTGTCATCAACTGCTGCATCTCGGGAGTGACGTTGTTGTTGTTTTGGTTGGGGTTGGCACGCCAGGGAGGCATCTGTGGTTTTAATAAGGATAAGAATGAGATACCCATAGATGCTTAACATGCACAATACATCACATAGAACAATCACAATAATCAAGCAACAAAAAAACGTAGTGTTTGAATGACATAAACCACAAGTTTTGAAAATGCAAGCACACCATAGCAAGCCATCCACATCTTGGATGATCATTGCGACTCAATAATCAAAGTATGGTATCTGAAAGATAATCGAGTGGTCTACACTACTCCTCTGCATCGATCTCCACATCAACGAGGGTAAGACCTGCATTCTCCATGGCGGTCTTGTACTCATCAACACTAGTGGTCAAGGCCTCAATCTTGGCCCTAAGAGCCCTCTTCTGTGAGCGAAGCCTCTCGATCACTCTCTCCTGGTGCTCAAGCTCGAAGTCCTTGGCCTCTAACTCCTCCTTCATCTCCCTGATCTTCTTGTTCCTGTCTTGGACTCTTTTCTCCTAGCTCTTGAACTTTTTGTCATGGCTTTCAAATTTGGCCTCCATCTCTTTGACGATCTCGTCTTGCTCCACGAAGATCTTGTCCTTCTCCTGTAGCTGAACCTGGAGCTCGTCATTGCTAAGCATGACGTTGGTCCTATCAGTATCAAGGTGTCTAATAAGACCCTCTAGGTCCTTAAGGTACAAACGAATCAGCTCCATCGTCTCTCTAGTAGCATCATCGTACTCTATAGCCTCACCCTCCTCGTTGCGTCTCCCGAATGGGTGGAAGTAAAGACCTCTAAGCTCGGTGGAGTGCCTCCCTACGAGGTGTCCAAGTAACTCCTACATGACTACATCCAAGCCTCTCTCCTTGTCATCATGCATCAACTTGAAAGTGATAGCCTCCGTGGGTGGCTCTGCCTGGCATCCTGGCCGTGTGACTCTTAATCCCCATAGGTCCTTCCTCTCAAACTTGGTGAGCTGAAGCGTCGTGATGCTAGGTAGTGGAAGGTTGAGCACACTAGTGAGCTCAATGAGACCAGTACCAAAACGAGTTCCCTTGAACTCCTTGGCAGTGTTGATTACAATGTTAGGCATCTATTTTTATAAGATAGAGAAAGTTAGAACCAACACAAGTAGGTAAAATTCACAAGACAAAATATCACAAGCACATATTTTAGCAACAAACACACAATTCATGGCATACACAAATCCATTACAAACACTAAAGGTTCAACATAACTTAGACAAATTTTTGGAAGTAAAAACGATAAGTGTGGTGGTCCAACTAACGAAGTACGTTACAATTCTCACTCACTAGAAAAAATAGCTATCAGGGCATCCTTAGTGGCAATTTGTCTATCTTGTTCACAAGACTCCCATATTAAGTCTATGATGTCTCCCCTTAGTTGTTGGTTGGTAGTCTCTAATTCTTGGGTATGCTTCTTTTCTTCTCTAAGGTCATTTTGGGTGTTGAGCATTCTGCACTTGAGTCTATCCCCAAGCTCCTTGATGGCATTCCAAGCTGCATTTCTTGCAGACTCAAAGAATGTTGTGTGCATTTCAGAGTTGGTGACCATGCAGAATCCTGACTCCTTGTGGTTTTATTCCTTGTTTTTGTACAATTTAAGTTGCACCCACCAGTACTCTTCTCCTTCATCCATCACAGGGAATCCCTTGTACACAGTTGCACCATGTATCCCCATGGTAACCATAAGGTTCTTGAGTTCCTTGGGAAATTCAGTCTCACACTCCAAGGTCATGGTCATGAGTGGTCCCTTCCTCACGGCTTCATTGATGGACTTCATCTACAAATAGAGATGAGAAAGAAGATTAGAAAAGTTTACGAGAAGAAAAAGACAAGTGTGGAAATTTTTCAAAGTGTTGAAAATTTTTCCTTAGTTGTTTCTTAGTCTAATTCAACCTAGGGTCATAATCCTACAGGCAACACAGTGCTCTGATACCATCTGTAAGACCCCACCTTTATAAAGGTAAAGGTCCCTGTGATTGCAATGCTAGTCCCTGGATCAATTGCTAGCATCCACAATTTAAGATGAAGTACACAGATACAAAGGTCATTATTACATCGTCATTCCAGAGATAACATAGTCTTTTACAACTCCATATCCATAGGCTAGTACAAGAGTTTAACTTAACAACATAAATAAAAGTCTTCATCTTCATGTGCCATAGGCAAGCATGTTGAGTGTAGACTCATAACCCTAATCCTCATCAGAGTAACCTGCAACATCACAAACAGCCATAGTGGGTCAATACATTGGAATAGTATTGGCAAGTGATACCTTAGTAGAATAATAGTTTCTATCTTCTACATGAATTTGGCTAGTGTAGCTTAGACTAGCTTTGCTCAAAATAGGTTTTACCTATCAGTTGAAAACACTAAGTTTTTGTTTGAAAAAAACTCCCAAGGAACCACCAATAGATATTGGTGAACCTTTACCCTTGTTCAACCACAAGTTTTTAAATTAGAAAATTGGGATGAGGAGATTCTTGATAGCTTCCATGTCTTGATGGCGCAAATTGTCCATTTTCGGGGACACGGCTAAGTACTTAGATTCTTCCTTATCGAGAGGTGGTGCACTTTCCCCACAAGACTCGACATGCATCGAGAAAGGACCTTTCAGAAGCCTTCCCTTAGACCAAAATGCACGCGTTCCGAAACCTATCACCCACTACCACCAACTGTCCATTTTTCTAAGTTATTTCAACCTATGTGATCCAGGCAGAGCCCATAATGCCATGTGGCTGCACTAGAAGCTTCTTAACATATGGCATCTCAAATCCCTTTGTTCCTGGGTGGTTTTCCACAAGTGTGATACACAAGGTAAACCATAGATATGGGCCTTGTGTAACCACTCAACATAACCCGAACATACCATTCCACCCAGGTGTTTCATTCACTTAGTTGTTTTATTAAGCAAAACACAAGTCCAAAGACTTAGCAATATTTCCATAGCATGTATAAAATCCACCCTTGGTTGCTACTAGCTAGGCTAATCATGGCAATATAGCAAGTATCTTAACTTAGAGAAAATTCTAACAATTCTGCAAATACTAGGATTTCCTAAGCATAGCATATAGATACTTAGCAAAATTTATCATGCAAGCTCTATACAAAATATCACTAATGCATAGTCAAAATATTGGGACAAAAATATGAAGCACCACTTGCCTTGGTAGTTGGGGGAATAACAACAATCTTCACAATCACAATCACCACTAGCACCAAAATCTACACATAAAATGATAGCACCAAATTCATATCTCAAATAATCAAGCAAAAATATATGAATGAATGCAAATGCCATGTGATGATTTTTCTAAATTAAACGAGACAAGTAAAAAAGTACTAAACACTAAACTAAATAATCATACACCAATTAAACTTAATTTGGCTTTTAAAACATTTTCCAAACAATTTCAATACACAAAAAAGGCTTACAAAAGTCTCTGAATAAAATTCTATTTTAACAGATACAATTCTCAAAATTAAGCATGCAGATGTGTAGGATTTAATTTTGTGATTCCAATGATATCTTGTTTGCATTTTTTGGATAAACAGAACAAAAGTTATTGAATTTACAAGTTTAATCATCTAATTAAATCAAATCTGAATTTTAAATCGAAAACCCTGACACGCGGCAGCGTCTGATTGGCGCGTACAGGTTCGCTCTGGATCACGCGTCCGCACCATTGGATCTAACTAAATCCAACGCACCATATCGCATCATACCCCTTCGCAACTAAACTAATCTATACCGTTAGATCTAGATCTAGGGCTCAGATCCATGCGTACCCCTTCGCGGGATGATCTAATCGCATCCGCTGGATCCAGATCCAGCAGACCATGTTGCTCTGACCATTCGCGGGCAGCGCAAATGGCCACTGAGGCGGTTGCGCGTCTGTCGTTGAAGTTCCGGCGAGACCAGAGGGGAAACGCGAGGTTTCTGGTGCTTACCGAGGCCGTGGAGGCACGACGAAGCTCAACGTGCAGGTGGACGAGGTCGGGGCGCACGGACACGGCGAGGATTCCTCATCGGAGTTGCAGGCGGCTTCGGGTGTGCTCGGTCGTCGTTGGTAGGGGAGCTACAAGGCACGGGAGAGGAAAAGGAGGGCGGCGTTAGACGTGTACTGAAGCCGCGAGTGTGCGAGCATGAACCAGAGAGGAAGGGGAAGTCTAGGTTTACCGTGTGTGCTCGTTGGAGTTGAGCGCTTCGTCGGGCACGCACAGTCGTTGATGTTGGCGATGTTATGGGTTGCCCTAGCACATACCAGAGGTGTTAGGAGATGCGCAAGGATGCGACGAACATGTCAACAAGACCAGGAGGCAAGGGGCGGGGAGTTCTCACCGAAATTTGCCGCCGGAGAGGTTCAGTACCGCGGCGGAGTGAGCTCGAATGTGAGAAGCCTAGTGGCTCCCTGTGGGTGTGGATTTTGGGGAAATGAGCAGAAGGAGGGGGATTAAGTAGCCGAGGTGGGAGAGGGAATTACGCCGGCGTTAACTCGCAATCAAGTGCGGAATCAATTGGGGAAACGGCAGCGGCGGTGCTGGTGCGGCATGATTTGGGGACGAAGATGACTTGGCGTGTGGGGCCAAGTCGTCAGTGAGAGGGGGTGCGGGAGTGAGTGAAAAAAAGAGAGGGGTGGGGATTTCCCGGGTGGGCTTGCTGGGCTGGCTGGTTAAGCCGCGGGTGGGTTGGGCTAGTTAGTTAGTTAGGTTTATTTTTTTCTCTTTTTCTCCTTTTCTTTTTCTGTTTTGATTTTCTAATTTGAATTTGAATGAGTGTTTCAAATTTCTTTCAATTTGAATTTCTTCCAGAATTTTGTTCTGTATTTCTTGTGTCTAAGGATGTGTAAAACATCTACTTATATTCAAAAATCATTTTGAGTTTGAAATTAAAAATAAAACCATGCCTTTAATAAAATAATGGTAATAGGCAATAAGATGGTTTTATGATTGATTTGCTTTGAAAAAAAATCGTGCCTTTGTATTCACTTTCCAACCATTACTGATCAAACTTTAAACATATTTGGAAAGTAAAATATAAGCTTTTCCTTACTTGAATAAAGTAATAGGCATAAAATGGTTTCTTATGTTGAAAATTCATTTGAAAAAGATCAGATGCTTATGAATGCATGAATGCTATGCAAACTTTATAAATCATGATTTTTGGGATGTTACAATTAACATCAACTTTCTTGCTTGTATCTTTCTTACCTTTCTTCTTTTCTTTAGGGAATATATGATTTATTACTGGAGGAGCAAAATACATAATGCCTTTTCCCACATCTATTATTGCTCCAAGTTGTTTCAGCAGGGATCTTCCGAGTGTAATCTGTCCTTTTCCTACACATTCAATAACAATATAATCAGTAGACACCATTTTTCCTGAGATTTTTGTAAACACACCTTCAGCTATTCCAATGGGTAATAAAGTTGCATTATTGGTAAGAGATATTTCTTCTTCTCCTTTAGTAAGTCCCCAAAGACTCAAAGACTCATAGATATCCTTAGGCATAAGGCAAAATTCAGACATGATATCACAGCAAGCATGAAAAGTTGCACTATTTATAGAAACTTTTATTGTAGGAAACCACTTTGAAGGCGCAAAATTTATTGGAACATAACGATGGTGCTCTCTAAGTGTGTGATAGCAACTGTTCAAAGGAGCAGTACTGGACTCAAGAGTGTTCAACCTAGCATAAATGTCTATAAAAGAAGAATCAGACTTGCTAGGCATATTATAAATTATAATCAACCTATTTACAGCATCTAAAGCTTCATCCTTAGTACAACGAAAAATATCTTTCTCAGCCACAGCATCCAAAGCATATCTATAACAAAGAGCAATATCGTGGTAGAAACTATTAGTAACCAAGCTAAGACTCATCTTAGGCTTAGTTTCCCTTTGTAAAGCAGAGATTCTAGACCAAGCTTCTTTGAAACTCTGTCCACTTCCTTGCTTGAAAGTAAAGATCCTTTCCATAGGTGAAACAGGGATTGGACCAAAACCAGACATAGTAGCAACTAGAGCAAGAACTAATTTTTTTGTGTTTTTGATAAGGGAAAGCAAACCAAACTAAACTAATTTTTTTGGAGTTTTTGATAAAAAGAGGCAAACAAAACCAAGCAAAATAAACTAAGAAAAACAAAGTAAAGAGAAAGTTTGAGAAGGACTCCCCTTGTGAAGACATCCTTAGCCTCCCCGGCAACGACGCCAGAAAAAAGCTTGATGGCGTGTTCAACACCTCGTTGGGAGACCCCAAGAGCAAGGTATGATGAGCGCAGCAGCAAGTTTTCCCTCAGTAAGAAACCGAGGTTATCGAACCAGTAGGAGGAAGGAAATGACTCAAAGGTGTTGCTAGCAACTTGGAGACCTGCACAACACAAACTCAAGACTTTGCCCCAACGAACAGCGAGGTTGTCAATCTCACTGGTTTTCTGTAACAAAGGATTAACTGTATGGTGTGGAAGGTAATGGTGGTTTGCAACAAGTAAATAGTAACAATGTAAGATGTATCAATGGTAAAGATTGGACCGGGGTCCATAGTTCACTAGAGGTGTTCTCCTTAAATAAAAAAACATGGCATGCTGGGTAAACAAATTACAGCAGGGCAATTGACAGGACTGAGCAAGGCATAACAATGCAATACTAGACATTCATGATCCTATGAGATTCGATTGGGCAATATTGTAGGGTTCGCAGCATAGAAAACAAAAAATTTCCTACGATGGGAACTATGTACCAAGATCTATCTACTAGATACAAACAACGAGCGGATGTATATTCGTAGAGAACATACCCTTGAAGACCGACAAAGCTTAACGATTTTAACTCGTGGTTGATGTAGACGATCTCTTGCCCATCTCAAGATCGAGAGGAAGTCCTAGCGCCGCAAAGCAGCAGCGCATCCGTGCTCGCACACACGTACAAGACACCGAGCAACCTCCGCCTCCTCGCTCCAGCGATGCAGCGGAAGCACAACCCTTTCTTGCCGAATAGCCACCGGGAACATGTATCTCGCTAGTCCGAGACCATGGGGGATAAATTCTAGAGGGGGAGAGAGATCCTTCACGAGGAGGTGTGAGTGAGAAGTGAGAGGAGGGGCTCCTTTTATAGGAGGAGGGGGGACCCCAAGGGGGTGGCCGGCGCATGGGGTCTGCCCCTTGCCCTCCCCTCTTCATGTGGGTGGACACTCCACTCACAAAATTCCTTTAAATTCCCTCCACTCAAAATCCCACTCAAACATGCCATTAAATTTTCACCAAATTTAATGCAAACTCCCATTAAATAAAACTCTTATTTTATTCAGAATTTTGTCAATTACTTTAATGACAAACATTCACAAATAACCCCTTGCTAGAATTCCATTTCACATGCATAACCTCTTTATGCAATTTCACCCGAAAACCTGTTTCGGTATCTAGTGAAATAAATTCCTGCGCTTGTTTATTCTTTCGGCATGAAACATTTGCTCCAACTGGATGCCAGTGTCCCTTAAGTGTGTCACCCTACGGTTCGCGAATAATGTGGACATGATCGAGACCCTTCTCCGATCAATAATCAGTAGCGGGACCTGGAGATCCATACTGACTCCCACACATTCAACGATGACTTTTCCTGTGATCGTCGGAACCGTTTACGCTTGTATCTTAATCCCTTTGTTTCACGATATATTACATGTCCGAGATTCGATCATCGGTATCTCCATACCTAGTTTGATCTCGTTACTGACATGCACTCTTTTCTCGTTCCCGTGATATAACATTCTAGTGATCAAATCACTTGCTTGCAATTTAACCAATGTGATATCACCGAGAGGGCCCAGAGCATATCTATCCGTCATCGGGATGAACAAATTCCACTCTTGATCCATGATTCTCAACATAACACTTTAGTAGCTTTGAAGCCATCTTTATAATCACCCAGTTACGGTGTGACGTTTGATTCAACAAGAAACTCATCCGGTGTTAGTGATTGGCATGATCTCATGGTCTAAGGATTAGGACTACTTCGTAAGTTGTTTATAGCAATATAAACTCAATGACTTTGATCGTAATGCTATACTTCGGATGAATGTTCATCACACCATTACACTAATGTTGTGATCTTGTTATTAACAACATCCAATGTCTATGTTCAGGAAACTATGATCATCTTGTTAATCAACGAACTAGTTTATGAGAGAGGCATAACTAGGAACTTTCTGTTTGTTTATTAAACACACATGTATTAATGTTTCCGTATTAATACAATTATAGCATGCAAAATAATCATCTATCATATACTTGGAATACACATAATAAACATTTTATTATTGCCTCTTAGGGCATATTCCCTTCAGTCTCCCACTTGCACTAGAGACAATAATCTAGTTACATAGTGATGTATCTAACACCCATGGAGTTCTGGTGTAGATCATGTTTTGTTCTAGGGAGATTTTTAGTCAACGGATCTGCTACATTGAGATCCGTATGTACTTTACAAATCTTTATGTCTCCATCCTTGACATGCTCGCGGATGGAGTGAAACCGGCGCTTAATATGCTTGGAATGCTTGTGAGACCTTGGCTCTTTGGCATTGGCAATGGCACCATTGTTGTCACAATAGATCACCATTGGGTCCAACGCATTTGCAACCACACCTAGTTCGGATATGAACTCCTTCATCCAAACTGCTTCCTGAGCCGCTTCTGAAGCAGCAACATATTCAGCCTCCGTTGTTGATCCCGCCACCATAGGTTGCTTGGAGCTCCTCCAACTAACCGCTCCGCCATTCATGAGAAATACGTATCCGGATTGAGACTTAGAGTCATCCGGATCGGTGTCAAAGCTAGCGTCAACATAACACTTAGCGACGAGCTCTTCTTCACCTCCGTATACAAGAAACATATCCTTAGTTCTTCATAAGTACTTAAGGATATTCTTGACTGCTTTCCAGTGTTCTGAACCTGGATCCGATTCGTACCTATTAGTCAAACTAATAGCATGTGCCACATCCGGTCTTGTACATAGCATGGCGTACATTATAGAGCCAGCAGCTGAAGCATAGGGGACCTTGTCCATTATCTCTCTTTCTTCCGCCGAAGCCGGACTTTGAGTCTTACTCAATGTCGTGCCTTGTGTCATAGGTAAGAACCCCTTCTTACTATCTTCCATTTTAAACTTCTTTAAAATCCTATCAAGGTATGTACTTTGCGATAGCCCTATTAGGTGCCTAGATCTATCTCTATAGATCTTTATGCCTAATATGTATGACGCTTAACCTAGGTCCTTCATTGAAAATTTGCTGTTTAGATAACTTTTAACACTGTTTAAAAGATCTATATCATTTTCGATCAATAATATGTCATCCACATATAATATCAGAAATGCCACATTGCTCCCACTCACTTTCTTGTAAATACAAGCTTCTCCATAAGTTTGGACAAATCCAAACTCTTTGATCACCTCATCAAAGCGGAGATTCCATCTTCGTGATGCTTGCTTCAATCCATAGATGGATCGCTGAAGCTTGCACACCTTGTTAGCATCCTTAGGATCGACAAAACCCTTTGGTTGTATCATATACAACTCTTCTTCAATATTACCATTGAGAAACACGGTTTTGACATCCATCTGCCATATCTCATAATCGAAATATGCAGCAATTGCTAACATAATCCTAACTGACTTTAGCATCGCCACGGGAGAGAATGTCTCATCGTAGTCAACTCCTTGAATTTTTCGAAACCCCTTTGCGACAAGTCGAGCTTTATAGGCGGTTACATTACCATCAGCATCAGTTTTCCTTTTGAAAATCCATTTGTTCTCCACGGCCTTTCGGTCGTGAGGTAAGTCCACCAAGTTCCAAACTTGATTTTCATACATGGATTCCATCTTGGATTTCATGGCTTCTAACCATTTGTTGGAATCCGGGCTCATCGTCGCTTCTTCATATGTCGCAGGGTCTTCATTTTCATCAACCATAAAATTCATGACAGGATTTCCGTACAGCTCGGGAGCTGCACGCGTCCTGCTTGACCTGTGAGGTTCAGTAGTACTCTCTTTCGGAGTTTCATGATCATTATCATTAGTTCCTTCTTCGACAGGTGGAGCCAACTCCGGAACAACTTCCGGCGCTGCGCTACTCGCCATACTTTGAAGAGAAGGTTCAATAACCTCTTCGAGTTCTACCTTCCGACTACTCACACCTTTCGCGAGAAACTCCTTCTCTAGAAAGGATCCATTCTTGGCAACAAAAACCTTGCCCTCGGATCTGTGATAGAAGGAATACCCAATAGTTTCCTTAGGGTATCCTATGAAGACGCATTTTTCCGCTTTGGGTTCGAGTTTTTCTGGTTGAAGTTTCTTCACATAAACATTGCATCCCCAAACTTTAAGAAATGACAGCTTAGGTTTGTTTCCAAACCACAATTCATATGGTGTCTTTTCAACGGATTTAGATGGTGCCCGATTTAAAGTGAATGCAGCAGTTTCTAGTGCATAGCCCCAAAATGACAATGGCAAGTCCGTCAGAGACATCATAGATCGAACCATGTCTAATAAAGTACGATTACGACGTTCCGACACACCATTTCGCTGTGGTGTTCCGGCAGGTGTGAGTTGTGAAACAATTCTACACTCTTTCATGTGAGTGCTAAACTCGTAACTTAGATACTCACCTCCACGGTCGGACCGTAGAAATTTGATCTTTCTATTACGATGATTTTCCACTTCATTCTGAAATTCCTTGAACTTTTCAAAGGTTTCAGACTTGTGTTTCATCAAGTAGATATAACCGTATCTACTTAAATCATCCGTGAAAGTAACAAAATAATGATATCCACCACGCGCCGACACACTCATTGGACTACATACATCAGAATGTATGATTTCCAATAAATCTGTCGCCCGTTCCATTGAACCGGAAAACAGCGTTCTAGTCATCTTGACCATAAGGCATGGCTCACATGTATCAAATGATTCATAATCAAGTGATTCCAAAAGTCCATCCGAAAGGAGCTTCTTCATGCGTTTAACGCCAATATGACCTAGACGGCAGTGTCACATATATGCGGATATATCATCATTAAGTTTAATCCTTTTAGCATCAACATTATGAATATGTGTAACATTATTTTCGAGATCCAAATGAAATAAACCATTCATCATCGGTGCATGACCATAAAAGATTTCATTCATATAAATGGAACAACCATTGTTCTCGGATTTAAATGAATAACCACTTCGCATTAAACACGATCCAGATACAATGTTCATGCTCAGTGCAGGCACCAGATAACAATTATTCAAGTTTATTACTAATCCTGACGGCAAGTGGAGAGGCAGCGTTCCGACGGCGATCACATCAACGCTTGATCCATTGCCGACACGCATCTTGACCTCACCCCTTGCTAGCGGTCGCTTGTTCCGCAGCCCCTAATTCGAGTTACAAATATTAGCAACTGAACCGGTATCAAATACCCAGGTTCTACTGCGAGCACTAGTCAAGTACACATCAATAACATGTATATCATATATACCTTTGTTTGCCTTGCCGGCCTTCTTGTCTGCCAAATACTTGGGGCAGTTGCGCTTCTAGTGGCCAGTCCCCTTACAATAGTAGCACTCGGTATCAAACTTAGGTCCAACTCGGGGTTTCTTTTCAGGCACGGCAACAGGCTTGCTGCCCTTACTTCCCTTCCGTTTTCCCTTCTTGTCTTTCTTGAAACCAGTGTTCCTATTGATCATCAACACTTGATGTTCCTTTTTGATCTCCACTTCTGCAGTTTTAAGCATTGACAGAAGCTCGGGGAGAGACTTCTTCATGCCTTGCATATTATAGTTCATCACGAAGCTCTTATAGCTAGGTGGCAGAGACTGCAGAACACGATGGATGCCTAAGTCAATGGGAATCGATATTCCCAAGGACACAAGCTTATCGGCATAACCCGACATCTTGAGTACATGCTCACTAACGGAGTTGTGCTCTTCCATCATGCAGCTAAAGAACTTTTTTGAAGCGTTGTAGCTCTCTACAGTAGCATGTGTGTCAAAAATCATTTTCAACTCACCCATTGTATCAAATGCATTGCCATTTTCGAAATGCTTTCGAAGTTCCGGCTCTAGCCCATACAATATGTCGCAATGAACTAAGTTGTGGTCCTCCTGACGAGTCTGATAGACATTCTTCTCCTCGTCAGGGGCATCCTCAAAAGGTGGGGGGCCTAACGGCGCTTCTAGCATGTATTGCTTTTGTGCAGCAGAGAGGAGAATCCTCAAATTCATGGCCCATTCGGTAAAGTTGCTACCGTTCGTTGCAAGTTTCTCTTTCTCCATGAACACATTGAAATTAAAAGCAGGTGGTGCCATCTACAACAGAATTTGTAAAGTTTAGACTAAGTGTATGATAGATTGAGTTCAACTAATCCATATTACGAATGAACTCCCACTCAAAAACGACATCCCTCGTGCCGTTTTGGTGATTACATGAACCAAATCCACTACACCAAGTCCGATCATCACGTGAGTCGGTGTAGCTTCAAAGGAGAGCATCAAATGGGCATCATATCTACTATATGACTCATGCTTAACCTTTCGGTCCGTGTTTCGAGGCCATGTCTGTACATGCTAGGCTCGCCAAGTTAGAACCTTAGTATTCGCGTGTGTAACTGTTTTACACCCGAAATAAGGTCGTGGATCCAAGAACACTAGATCATCACGTGATGTCTTGGAGCGACGAAAACATAATCGGTGCATACTAAAGGAAGAACACATTCTTATCTTGATATTTAAAAGAGGGATCATCTTATTATGCTAACAAAGCGCTAAACAAGCAATATAAGATGCTATCAAACATCACATGTTTCTTAGTGAAATGATATGGTTCCCGCATATGATCTCTATCATGTGCATCGTGGTATGATCACTATCATACCTATATGTGTAAGTCCAAGGTCTATGGAGATTACACGTTGTGTATGTTGTAAGAGTATCATCGCATACTTCTACTTACAACATCACCATATCATAACACTAGCCCAGCAACAATCTAAACTAGACGCCTCTAATTTATCCATTGCAAGTTTTACGTGGCTTAGGGCTTTCGAGATAGAACCGTTCTTACCTACGAACATGAACCACAACGAGGATAACCAAATTGTTGACAACTCGTTGCAAAATAGATATTGACTATAGTAGGAGAGACAGACACCCGCTAGCCACTTATGCAAACTAGTTGCATGTCAAGCGTGGAACAGGTCTCATGTGCGAGGATATGTAAAGTTTGTCTGGGCCGCTTCATCCCACTATGCCACCAATATCCAAAATTACAACTAAGGAGCAACAACATGATCATCATCGCCCACATACTCATATGTGTACTACCCATGTAAAATATCTACGCATAGATCCGGCTCTGATACCACTGTAGGGTTCGCAGCATAGAAAACAAAAAATTTCCTACGATGGGAACTATGTATCAAGATCTATCTACTAGATACAAACAACGGGCGGATGTATATCCGTAGAGAACATACCCTTGAAGACCGACAAAGCTTAATGAGTTCAACTCGTGGTTGATGTAGACGATCTCTTGCCGATCTCAAGATCGAGAGGAAGTCCTAGCGCCGCAAAGCAGCAGCGCATCCGTGCTCGCACACACGTACAAGACACCGAGCAACCTCTGCCTCCTCGCTCCAGCGATGCAGCGGAAGCACAACCCTTTCTTGCCGAATAGCCACCGGGAACATGTATCTCGCTAGTCCGAGACCATGGGGGATAAATTCTAGAGGAGGAGAGAGATCCTTCACGAGGAGGTGTGAGTGAGAAGTGAGAGGAGGGGATCCTTTTATAGGAGGAGGGGGAACCCCAAGGGGGTGGCCGGCGCATGGGGTCTGCCCCCTTGCCCTCCCCTCTTCATGTGGGTGGACACTCCACTCACAAAATTCCTTTAAATTCCCTCCACTCAAAATCCCACTCAAACATGCCATTAAATTTCCACCAAATTTAATGCAAACTCTCATTAAATAAAACTCTTTTATTTTATTCAGAATTTTGTAAATTACTTTAATGACAAACATTCACAAATAACCCCTTGCTAGAACTCCATTTCACATGCATAACCTCTTTATGCAATTTCACCCGAAAACCTGTTTCGGTATCTAGTGAAATAAATTCCTGCGCTTGTTTATTCTTTCGGCATGAAACATTTGCTCCAACTGGATGCCAGTGTCCCTTAAGTGTGTCACCCTACGGTTCGCGAATAATGCAGACATGATCGAGACCCTTCTCTGATCAATAATCAGTAGCGGGACCTGGAGATCCATACTGACTCCCACACATTCAACGATGACTTTTCCTGTGATCGTCGGAACCTTTTATGCTTGTATCTTAATCCCTTTGTTTCACGATATATTACATGTCCGAGATTCTATCATCGGTATCTCCATACCTAGTTTGATCTCGTTACTGACATGCACTCTTTTCTCGTTCCAGTGATATAACATTCTAGTGATCAAATCACTTGCTTGCAAGCTAACCAATGTGATATCACCGAGAGGGCCTTGAGCATATCTATCCGTCATCGGGATGAACAAATTCCACTATTGACCATGATTCTCAACATAACACTTTAGTAGCTTTGAAGCCATCTTTATAATCACCCAGTTATGGTGTGACATTTGATGTCAACAAGAAACTCTTCCGGTGTTAGTGATTGGCCTGATCTCATGGTCTAAGGATTAGGACTACTTCGTAAGTTGTTTATAGCAATATAAAATCAATGACTTTGATTGTAATGCTATACTTCAGATGAATGTTCATCACACCATTACACTAATGTTGTGATCTCGTTATTAACAACATCCAATGTCTATGATCAGGAAACTATGATCATCTTGTTAATCAACAAACTAGTTTATTAGAGAGGCATAACTAGGAACTTTCTGTTTGTTTATTAAACACACATGTATTAACGTTTCCGTATTAATACAATTATAGCATGCAAAATAAACATCTATCATATACTTGGAATACACATAATAAACATTTTATTATTGCCTCTCAGGGCATATTCCCTTCAAATACAACAAGATACATAGACCGCCATCCAACTGCATCTATGACTAGAAGTGCACCTTTGGGTTATCATCCGAAACCCCTCCAGTATTAAGTTGCAAGAAACAAACAACTGGTTTAAGAAAAGTGTGTAAGGTAAACAATCCACTTGTTCCATGAACAAGAGACCGTTGTTTTCTCCTTAGTGGCAACAGCACATCTACAACCTTAGAGATTTCTGTCACTTCCCTTGATTAAATAGAGGCATGAACCCACTATCGAGCATAAATACCCCCTCTTGGATTCACTAGCAACTACTTGGCCAAGATAGCTACTAACAACGGAGAGCATTCAAGATCACAAACAACACATACATGATATAATCAATAAGACAAAACCATTAATCTATCTGACATAGTAATCTCAATATCCATCGGATCCCCACAAAAACAACATGCATGATTACAAATAGATGAGATCTTGATCATGAACGGAGCTCACAAGATCTAGACATGAAAGCACAAAGGAGGAGATACAACCATCTAGCTACTACATGGACCCGTAGTCTAAGGTGGAACTACTCATGCTTCATACCGAAGGCTGGCATCATGAAGAAGAAGGCCTCCGGGATGATATCCCTTCCGTCAGGGTGCCGGGAGAGCTCCAGATCCCCCCGATCTAGGGACGATGGTGGCGGCGTGTATAGACGGTTTCGTGGAATATTGATTGGGTACTTAGGATTTAGGCATCGAGGGCTTCTTATAGGCAAAGAGGCGAGGCAGAGGGCGGCCAGGGGGGCCACACCCTGCCTAGGCGTGGCCTAGGGTGGGCCCACACCTGGGGGGTGCGGCCTCCCTGTGGCTCCCATCTGTCTCTCTTCTGGACTCCGTGTTCTCCTCTATGAAATATTGACTTTGGCTTTTGTCCCGTCAAATTCCGAGAATATTGATTTTCTGCCTTTCTGGAACCAAAAACAGAAGAAAACAGGCAACTGGCACTGTGGCATCTTGTTAATAGGTTAATACCAAAAAACATATAAAAACACCTCAAAGTGTAGACAAAGAAAAGCAAAGTAGATACTAAACAAGCATGAACATCAAAAATTATAGATACGTTTCCAACATATCATGTAGCACGGCTTCAGCGAAGGTAGCAGATCCTTCGTCCCACTCTCGCGCCTTCCTCGGATTTCCCCAGATGGTGATTACGCCCTTTGGACCAGGAAGTTTGATTATATTGTGGATGTAACAGGGACGAGCTATGAAAGCCCAGTAAGCCGGACGTCTGAAGATGGCGTGGTAAGAACTTTTGAATGGTACCACCTCGAAAGAGAGTGGCTCGTTCCGGTAATTGTCTTGTGTTCCGAATGTCACGTCTAGAGTAATCTCACCCAGAGAATCCGCCTGTCTCCCTGGTACAATGCCATGGAAAGTTACACTTTTGTAACTCAACTGGCTCTTGTGTAGCTTCATGCGGTGGAGCGTCTCGATGTAGAGGATGTTAATGCTGCTCCCACCATCCATGAGTGTTTTAGACAACTCATAGCCATCAATAAGAGGATTGACGACCAGAGGGTACTTTCCCCAACGATGTGTTTTCCTCGGGTGATCTGAGCAATCAAAGGTGATGGTTACGTCCGAACAATCCAAAAACTGTGGAACAGCCAGAACCGTGGCATTGAGCTCACAGAGAACCGCCTCCTTGTCTTTAGCCGGCTGAGATCCAAGGAAGCAGACTTATGCGTCTTTAGAAGTTGGAAATTCCTTCTTTCCATCTGACTTGGGCTGTGAGGCATCCTCTTCTTCCATGTCACAATCTTCCTTGGGCTCCTTGCCATTCTCAGAATTTTTATTTCCTTTTCATCGCTTGGCTATGTAGCCATCGGATTCGTCTTTCTTGATGTCGTCATTGAAACAACACACGGCATTTGTGTGGGTAGATCCTCCGTTACTATCCAAGTGGTGGACACAGGAATTATTGTCAATGTCGGCCCAAGTATAGGTTCTTCCGGGTTGCTGGTCTCCTCTGCCCTGGATTCGAGAAATTCCATGGCCTCTACCCCGGCCGCCTCCGCGCCCTCCTCGTCTGCCAGATCCGAACATTGCGTTAACAGCTGCGTTATCCGGAGCCGGGTTTTTGTCCGAGGTGTTCTTGCGCTTTTGAGCTTGTTGTTTTTGCTATTTGGCCGTATTGGGATTGGCCAGAATATTTAGCAGCCCTTCTGAATCATCATTGGCATCAGCATATTTGCTTGTCATCTCTATCATTTCTCCCAAATTTGTGACATGGTCACGCTTCAGTCTGTGATGCAAAAGTCTGACTAGGAGTCCTGCAATGAAAGCTTGAATTTCAGTTTGCTTGTTTACTCCCTCGCAGGAGTTCTTCATGTTAATCCAGCATCTGAGGTAATCCTGGCAGGTTTCTCTGGGTCTTTGTGTACAACGCTGCAAGTCTCCGAATCTGCAGGGCCTCCTATATGTTCCCTCGAAGTTTGAAAAGAAGGCACTTTGCATATCATACCAGTTGTGAATCGAGTTCTCTGGCAGCTCATTTAGCCATGATCGAGTCGTCTTCCTCATCAGAAGTGGGAGATATCGCACTGCGACCAGGCTGTTTCCTCCTTTGGCGATGCAGCAGGCCTGGAAAAAATCCTGGAGCCAGGTATCTTGCCGAGCCGCGTCGTCATAGGGATGAATGTGTTTGGCAATACCAAAGTCAACCAGAAATTTGGTTCGACATATGCATGGGCCAAAGCACTTGGGTACCATGTAAACATCTTCCTCGCACCGCCGCGCCTCTGTTTGATTCAATGCGATGGCGAGCGTCTTTTGGCGAGAGAGATCTGCGCCTTGGAGGATCATGGCTTCTGTGTGTCGGAGTCGAATTTCTGCTTCTCCTCTCACCATTGCCGCCTCCGCCCCTGCGACTTCCATGGCTACATCGGGATCCTTCATGGTCGCTACCTGGGGGCGAGTGTGGCCCTAGTGGATTATTTCCGTCTAGGTTACGTGATGGTGGCGGTGGAGCCTTATTATGCTGAATCCGATGCCGGTTTCTTTGAGCTCCATCCGTGCTTGATTCAGGATGGTCCGGATTATCTCTTCGTCCAGCATTACCAGCCGGATGGCTTGGTGGTGGCATCCTTAGCCGATCTTGATCTTCTAGCTGGCGGCGTGTTTACGGGTCTTCTCTATGGTGGTTGTTTTGCCGACGGTGGTCCTGATGAGGAACCATTGCCCTGATGGCATCTTCGGATGCAACCGGAATAATTCTTTCCTAGTCATGTGCCGGCCTACGAGAGTGGTCGTTTGAGCTGGTTCTTGAATTCTCTTCTTATCCATGGGGACGATAGCATTGATTCGTATCCCTGCGGAGTCTTCCGTCAGCGCTTTGGTCAGCGCCAGTGTGGAAAAATTCCGACTTTGAGGCCAACTTGCCACTGAATGATGCGGTCGTTTTCTGCTGCTTTAATCCTTTGTCCAGCAATGCAACGCATTGCTGGACCTGCTGTGGAGACGGATTATTAGCGAGGATGGCTCGAGATGCTGCAGTGTTTCCAACGGCATGCTGTAGACTCGGATCTTCTCTCCGATTTTACTGTCAAATAGGTTTTTGTGGATATCCCTGTTCTTTTTGGCAAGAAACAGACCTCCCCTTGTTTTGTTTGGATGTCGCTTAAAATCTGAATGATATTTGGCAGGATCACTATCTAACTGTTGTTTGAACTAGACGATGCGTGTGACCTCCTCGAGCAGAAACAAATGGTGTTTTTCTAGGTCCTCATCCCTTTTCTCCAGCGCCTCCAGAGTAAGATCCGAAGCCGATGGGATTGGAATCGTGAGAGCATCTCCGTAAATTTCACGTGCACCCTTGGTGACATCGTTTCCATCCACAGGAGGGTCGATCGGCGTGGTATTAATCGGATCTCCATCTCGATCTCTTCATCAACTTTTTCTTTGTTGGTTTCCTAAACATCCGGCTCTGCCAGTGTCGTGGGAATGACCACGGCAGATGCTGCAATCGGCACCGAGTAGTAGAACATGGGGCAAGGGCGGCCAGCCATCTACGGTGCGAGATGAGGGCGGAGACACAGGGTTTTACCTAGGTTCGCCCCCCCCCCCCCAGAGGGTAAAGACCTACTCCTGCTAGATTGTATTATGGTGGAAGTACAATGGGGCGAGCTCGACGGCTAGGCGGCGAGTCGTTTGGGTGGATGATGGAACGTATCCTCTACACGCCCTCTAGGGAGGTTTCTATAGACTCACCCCCCCTAGGGTTTACAGATCTCAACCGAATCATTTAAGGTTTCGGCAATCGTTTAACCTAATCCGACTGGGCCTATCTACTCTCCTGGGCCTTCAGCTTCCAGTCGCCTGAATCCATGCCAGGTCTTGATCCAGTCGCCGTCCTACAAGCCCACTCGCCAGTTCCTGGGCCGGTCGGAAACGTCCTGCTGGGTATACCCCGGTAGGCATATCCCCATCAGTAGTCCCCGAGGCCATCGTTGATTGGTCGCAGGTGTTCGTTGGTAGTCGGAGTATGCGGGTCCAATGCGGACGCCCAGTCGAATCGGCGGCAGACTCCTGAATAGAGGGAAAACTAGTTATTCTAGTCGCAATGATAGCGGTCAGTTGGGCCGCAGCTCGGCGAACGGGTCGGTGAATGTTCAGTCACTGTTGTAGTGAACGGGTCGGCGAGTCAAATGGAAGAAGTTGGACCGTCAGATGAGGTCAAAACTAGCCATTGGGGTAATCCAACGGTAATCACCGCGCAGTAACGGCTCCCGAAATTGGCAGGTAGCAACCGCTATATAAGGGAAATGGCAGGCGATCGGGAAAACACTCCTTCGTCTTTCCCCCGATTTTGCCCATCTCCGTTTTCCTCCGCATCGCGATCCAATAGATCCAAAAACCTTCGACCTCCGCGAACCTTTCTTCCAATGGCCCCCTCCACCAAACCATGGGGCAGGTCCAAGTGCACCAGGGCGCTACTGGCATCCTTCGAGGAGGCCGGGATCCTGCCCGCCGGCAGGTGGCGCAGCCCCGCGGCCGGAGAGGTGACTCCGGACCCGCGCAAGGGAGAATTTATTTGCTTCACCAGCCACCTGGAGCGGGGGCTGGGGTTTCTCACATCTCTCTTCTTCCGGCGCTTCTGCGCGTTCTACGGGATCCAGCCGTCGGACCTAGGCCCGCATAGCATCGAGCAGCTCGCCATTTTTGTGGCGTTCTGTGAGTGCTACCTGGGCTGCAGACCATACTTCCCCCTGTGGCAAGATCTGTTCCACGAGAGGATCAGTCGTGAAGAATCAGGCGGCCCAATGCTGGCTGCGGGTGGCCTGACGTTTCAGTTGAAGTCGAAGGCCTCCTTCTTCGACCTGATGCTGCCTGCCAAGGCGGCAAGCGAGTGGAAGAAGTCCTGGTTCTACATTACCGAGGCGACTCCAGACGGCGAGGTAGCGATCCCAAGGTACTCCGCCGACCGGCCCAAACCGCGCCGACTCCAGGTCGGCAAGCTCCCAATAGACCAGCGGATGGTCGTGGACGAGATGCTTCAAACCATCCGCGGCCTAGAGAAGAAGGGCCTTCAAACCATCAACTTGTACAGTTGTTGGCTCGGGCGGTGACTCGTTCCCCTGGCCCGCCGCGACCATTACATGCACGAGTACACGGGCAGGGAGGACTCGACGAAATCCTGCCTCGCCGAGTGGAAACTCGAAGACTACGTCCTGGCGCTGAAGAAGATCACCCAGGCAGCATACCTGGATGCGAAGGCTGGGGTCGCCCCCTACACCGCGAAGCATCCAGCTCTGACGGTAATTCGCTGGTTTCGCTACCATTTGCAGTCGCGGTCATATTGATATTGTCTCGTGCCTTCTGCAGTTATTTCAAGTGGTGGAAGGGTGGCTCCCACCCGCGGACAACGAGAACTCGAGCTCGTCCGTCCAGGACAGGGGTGAATCGCCTCCTGCCAAGGGCGGCGTCGGGAGCGACGCGAGTGATGACGACGACGACGAAGACGAGCCCAGGGAAGAGGCCGCCCCGATGGTTCGCAAAACTCGCGGGCAACATCAGCGCGAGCTCGAGGCGAGTAGAAGCCTCGAACGTCATGACGATGATGACGAGCTTCCCGAGCACACCTCGCGTCGCGAGGCTACACCGTCGAAAAAGAAGAAGAAGAAGAAGAAGGAAGTGAAGGCTCCACCAAATAGGAAGACAAAGCCGGCGAAACAGGCATATCCGCCTCGTTCGGCGAGTAGTTCCGACACCACCAGCTTGGCAAAGGATGAAGCGCCGTAGGCGACAGCAGCACCAGATGCTGCTGCCGCCCTGAGTGAGGTACCTCTAGCCTCGCTTCCCCCCTATTCGCCTAAGTCTCTGGGTTGGGGGTTGCTCCAGCCACAGCAGCTTCGCCTCCCAGGAGAGCTCATGCCGAAGTCGTTTTGGAGGCTCCTGTCGCGGCCTCGTCGTCGAAGAGGCCTTCCGTGTCTTGGGCACATGACGTTTTGGAGATGGGCCTCAGTCGGAAACTGGCCCCAAACTGGAGAAGCCGGCCAGCATTCGCACGGGGTTGGGGTTCATACCAGTCGCCAAGTAAGTTTTGTTCATCTGCTTGCCTTTCGTTGTAATCAGACCACTATGCTCATATAATCAATTCGCAGGACTGGAGTTAAAAAGATAGGCCACCCGTCCGTGGCCAAGGTGCCGCCAGTCGTCGCCGAGGAGGACCCCTCACGAAAGAGGAAAGCTGATGAGGTTGCTGCCCCCGCAGACAGTGCCAAGAAGGCCAAGGGCGACGATGTCGTCACGGTGTCTGACGACACGACGGTTGCTCCGAGTGGTCCTCCGACTGCGACGGAGGCGGCCTTGAAGACCAAGGAGGATGTTTCCTCGCCTGGGATGGCCGAGTCGGCTCCTCTTGGTGCTGAAGCGTCCACCGCGACCTTCCCCTGCTTTATGGCCAAAGCGGCCATAGCGAGTGGTGCAGCGCCATCGAGCCGCACGCCTGGGGTCGCCAAAGCAGAGGTCGAGCAGCGTCGCGGACACACTCCATCTCTTCTCGCATCTGTGGACGCGCTGCAGCTCCACGGCATGCTGGGCGCAGCCATCCAGGTATGTCCAGTCCCCGAGGATTGGGCCACTGAATTTCAGTGGTCAGATTCTTATAGTGTTTGTTTTTATTTGTAGCACCCAGTCCCCGACTGCCTAGTCGCTGAATTTCAGCGGGTGGGCACTTAGGATTTTTGATCTCCAGTCCCCGAGTGCCTAGTCGCTGAATTTCAGCGGGTGGGCACTTAGGATTTTTGATCTCCAGTCCCCGAGTGCCTAGTCGCTGAATTTCAGCGGATGGGCACTTAGGATTTTATTGTTGTTGACTGTTTGATTTGTGCACAGGGCTTGCAGCGTGAATCAGCCGATCGGCTTGCTGCGAAGTTTCGCGTGGAGAAGGAACTTGTTGCCGTCCAAGAAACAAACAAGGGACTCCAAGCACTTGCTGCCAAGGCGGAGGAGGTCCGCCAGGGTCTTTTTCCGGCATGTGAACAGTCGGCGACTCAGTCTACCTTGAGTACGGCTGAGCAGTGGATCGCTGATCTTGAGCGCGAGCTTAAGGAAGCGAAGGCGGAGGCGAGTTCAGCGGATGGGCGAGCCAGAGCTGCTGTTACGACTGCCGCTGAAGAGCGGAAGGTCTCTGACGCCCTCGTTGCTGGGCTACAAGACGACTTCTCCTCTCTTCAAAGCTTCATCATGGGCCTCTGTCGTCCTTTGATTGGTAAATTTTCCTGCCTCTGCATGTAGTAACTATATTATGAAATCATCGTTGTACTTATTGCCGACTCCTGTTCGCAGGTCGGATTATCGACAGCTCGGAGGAGGCGCAGTCGTATGACGCGCGGCAGTGTGTGACCACTCTGGTCGACTCGGCCACGTTGTATGCGGCTTGCATTCGAGCGTATCTTCAAGATATGTCGCCCACGGAAGTGATTCCCAGCGATCTCGTCGAAGTATGGCGGTATCTGGAGAAGGCGCCGTCAGTCGTCGAGTTCATGACGCGGTCGGCATTCCGGCGCGGGGCGGCAACGGCGCTTAGCCTTGGGCTTGCCCACTTTCCGGAGGACTTCGACCTTGACGACGTGACGAGTGGCTACCCCTCATCGACGGGCTCGGTGGAGATTGCCGAGGTGCTGAAGCTGACGGACCGGGCCGCGGTATACTCCGATCGCGTCTGGGCGATGGGCGACCTCCTCCCCTATCAGGAGACGACTGTCGCGCCCAATGATCCCGAGCCGCCGCACCGGGACTTCAAGGTCGAGCAGCCCTTCCGTGCAGCGATGGCGGGTGAGTTGACGACGTACCCGTCAAACCCGTACACTCCCTTCATTCGCAACCGCAGGGGTGGCGGCGAGTCGACGTCGAAGCCTGCGGAATAGAAACATTATGCCCTGGGGCGTTAGTAGCAATTTGGCCATTGGGCTCAACTTGTATTTTGTAACGACTTTGTTCTGCTTGAATGGAATTTCATGTTATTTTGTGAATTGTCTTGCGATTTTGATTGCTGATTGGACGAGTCCCCGAGCGCGTCCGCCCTTTTTATGGGGTTTACCTCGTTTGTTATGTGTTTGTGGTTTTGAACGTTTTTTAGTTGTTTTGTTATTGAGGTCGACTCGCCCGAGCTTGGAAAGCCAGTCGCAGGGCGACTCCCATGAGTGCTCTTTACTTGACCGTTTTCCCTTGCACGAACGAGGTCGGGTAGTCGAGTCCCCGAGCGTGGTACTTGGTGGTTCTAGTCGCGGATCTAGGGTGGTTGAGGACTGGGCGCGTTAGAGTTAGCGCATTACTCCTGCCTGACCCTTCGGGTCAGTCGCATGGCGAGTCCTGGGCACGCTCTCATACTTGGCGTTTTTCCCTAATCGCTCGTGCTTAACTGGTCGTCAGTCCCCGAGCGTGGTACTTGGCCGTTCGAGTCGCTGTGTCGAGGATGCGGAGGATCCTGTTCGCTGTGAGGAGTGAAGGCAGTTGTCTTGGCTCATTAAGCCAGTCGAGCTAGGGACTCCAATGGGGCTCCGGGTAGGCGTTTTTCGTGGATGTTACGAGTCCTAGGGTAACCCGGTGCCCTCGTAACGCACTACTTGGCCATGCCGGTCGCTGTACCAGAGGTTGACTTCTGCAGTTAGCTTGACGCTGTTATTACGAGTGCGAGTGGCACAAGACACGGAGAGTAGACGCAATTTGCGGTAACCAATATGTTTTATTTCATAGCTAGTGGAGGGTACATGTATGGAGTTCTAGGAGTAGAACTTCCGTAGGAGGTTTACATTCCACGGTCGCTTGACGTCAAGTTTCTCGTCTCCGCGGACGTCGGTGAGGTAGTAGGCGTCGTTGCCGAGTACTCGCCCGATGGCGAATGGTCCCTCCCACGGGGGGGAGAGCTTGTGCATTCCCTTCTTGTCCTGGATGAGGCGTAGCACCAGGTCACCTTCCTGGAAAGTGCGAGTCCTCACTCGCCGGCTATGGTAGCGGCGGAGTCCTTGCTGGTAGATGGCAGTGCGGGAGCGAGCTAGGTCGCGTGCCTCGTCGAGTTGATCGACTCCATCCTGGCATGCGAGTTCGTTTGCAGCCTCCGTGTAGTGGACAACCCTTGGCGAGTTGTGCTCTAGGTCGGTGGGCATGACTGCCTCGGCACCATACACCATGAAGAAGGGGGTGAACCCTGTCGACTTGTTGACAGAGGTGCGGATGCCCCAGATGACGGAGGGTAGCTCCTCTACCCAGCACCCGGCGGTGCGCTCGAGTGGTACTTGGAGCCGTGGCTTCAGGCCATGGAGGATGCTCTGGTTGGCCCGTTCCGCCTGGCCGTTGGACTCCGGGTGGGCGACTGAACCAAGGTCGAGTCGGATGTGGTGTTCTTTGTAGAACTCGGCCATGGCTCCTTTGGCGAAGTTGGTGCCGTTGTCCGTGATGATCCTGTTTGGGAACCCGTAGCGATATATGAGCTCGCGTAGGAACTTGGTGGCGGTCTTCCCATCGCATTTCCGGACTGGCCTGGCCTCCACCCACTTTGTGAATTTGTCGACCGCGACCAGGAGGTGAGTGAAGCCGGAAGGGGCCTTTTTGAAAGGGCCTACCATGTCCATACCCCACACGGCGAATGGCCAGGTGATGGGGATTGTCTTGAGCGCCGAGCTCGGCACGTGGGTCTGGTTGGCGTACTTCTGGCACCCGGCGCACCGCTGGACAATGTCGACAGTGTCTGCGTGTGCAGTGGGCCAGTAGAAACCATGTCGCATAGCCTTTGCGACCAGAGAGCGGGTGCCGGCGTGGTGGACGCAGTCGCCGGAGTGGATGTCGTGGAGGATTTTGCGTCCTTCAGCGGGTTGGACGCAGCGTTGGAACACGCCGGTCACGATGCGCTTGTGGAGCTCGCCGTCGATGATGACGAAGGATTTGCAGCGGCGCGCTATCATCCGGGCGTCTGTTTCATCTGCTGGCAAGGTGCCTCCCTCCAGGTAGGCGATGTATGGCGTAGTCCAGTCTTCTGGCTCGGCGATGAGTGCGACCAGGGCTGCCTCTGGTTGCAGCGGGACTCCGATGTCGATCTCCCTTGGGGGAGAGACGGAAGGCTTGGTGATGGTGTCGAGGAAGACGACGGCGGGTGGTGCGAGTCGAGCCGAGCCGATACGAGAGAGTGCATTGGCCTCCTCGTTTTTCCGCCTGTCGATCCACTCGACGGAATAGCCTGTGAAGTGTCCGCCCAGCTTGTCCACTGCTTGGCGGTATGCCGCCATGGTGGGGGAGACGGCATCGCAAGTACCGGCGACTTGCCCAGCGACGAGGTCGGAGTCTCCGTAGCAGCGTAGGCGGTTGACATTCATCTCCTTGGCGGCTCGCATGCCGTGGAGTAGTGCCTCGTACTCGGCCATGTTGTTGGTGCAGGGGGTGAAGTCCAGGCAGAGGACGTAGCGGAGCTTGTCGCCCTTCGGGGAAGTCAGCACGATCCCTGCTCCTGCGACGTCTGCGTTCTTGGAGCCGTCGAAGTGCAGACTCCAATAGTGGAGGTACGATAGCTTTTCCGGCTGCTGGGCCACTTCCCAGTCGGCGATGAAGTCCGCGAGAGCATGCGACTTGATCGCTTTGCGCGGCTCATACTTGATGTTGTGGATGTCGATTTCGACGTCCCACTTGGCGACTCGCCCGGTCGCCTCACGGTTGCGTATTATGTCCTGCAACGGTGCTGAGGAGACGACCGTGATCGGGTGCTCCTGGAAGTAGTGCGGCAGTCGCCGCTGTGCTCTGAAGACCGCGTATACCAGTTTCTAGTATTGCGGGTATCGCTGGCGCGACTCGGTGAGTACCTCGCTGATATAGTACACCGGTCGCTGCACTGGGCGCTCCTTTCCTTCCTCTGGTCGCTCGACGACCATGACGGCGCTGACGACGCGCTCGGAAGCCGCGACGTAGACCAGCATGGGTTCCTTGTCGACGGGGGCGGCGAGTAGCACCTTCTTGAGGTCGCGGAGCGCGTTGTCTACCTCCTTATCCCACTGGAAGGTGGGGTTCTTGCGCATCAGGCAGTATAGGGGCATCGCCTTTTAGCCCAATCGGGGGATGAAGCTACTGAGAGCCGCGACTCACCTGGCCAGCTTCTGGACGTCGCGCAGGCACTCGGGTTTGCCGAGTCGAGCGATCGTGTCGATCTTGGTGGGGTTCGCCTCGATCCCGCGCTTGGAGACGATGTATCCCAGTAGTTGCCCTGCTTGTACACCGAAGGTGCATTTGCCTAGGTTTAGCTTTATCTTGTATTTCCGCAGGTTGGCGAATGTTTCCACCAGGTCAGCGAGTAGGTCGCTCTGGCGAGCGGACTTCACTACCACGTCGTCGATGTAGACGTGGATATTGCGGCCAATTTGGCTCGCAAGGCACTCCTGCATGCACCGCTGGTAGGTTGCCCCGGCGTTCTTGAGGCCGAAGGTCATGGCGGTGTAGCAGAAGGCTCCGAATGGCGTGATGAACGCTGTCTTTTCTTCGTCCTCAACAGCCATTTTGATCTGGTGTACCCAGAACAGGCGTCGAGGAAACACAGCGACTCCGAGCCCGCGGTGGAATCTCATTATTTGGTCGATCCGCGGGAGGACGAATTGTTCCTTCGGGCAGGCGCTGTTTAAGTTTGTGTAGTCGATACACATCCTCCAGGTCCCGTTTTTCTTCTCGACCAGGACTGGGTTTGCCAGCCACTTGGAGTATTTGATTGGCCGGATGAAGCCTGCAGCGAGTAGACGCTGCACCTCCTCGGCGATGGCTCGGCGGCGCTCTTCATTGAAGGGCCGCAGCGACTGCTTGACAAGTCGCACTTTGGGGTCGGCGTTGAGTTTGTGCTCAGCGATTTCTCTAGGGACACCAGGCATGTCAGAGGGCTTCCATGCAAAGATGTCCCTATTCTCACGGAGGAACTCGATGAGCGCGCCTTCCTATGCTGGGGTAATGCCCGTCCCGATCGTCATCGTCTGGCTGGAGTCGCCTGGGACCAGCTTGACGGTGCGGGTATGTGTTGTTGCCTCGAAGGCTAAGGTGTTGCCGCCCTCCGAGTTGGGCTTCTTGAGTATAATGGGGTTGTCGTTGTTGACCCCGCTCGCATATTTGGCAAGCTCGTCGGCGTGGTTGGCCTCTGCCGCGATGACGGCGTCGGCGAGTTCGGCTCCTTTGGCCTCGCACTCGGCGGCCATGTCGGGGTCGCCGTGGATGGTGATGACGCCAGGCGGTCCGGGGAGATTCATCGCGTTGTACGCGTAGTGGGGCGCCGCCATGAACTTGGCGAACGCCTGGCGCCCCAGGACGCAGTGGTAGGGGTTGTCGAAGGTCACCAGCTCGAAGACGATCCGCTCGGTGCGGAAGTTTGCCGGTGTGCCAAAGGTGACTGGCAGTGTGACCTTGCCGATCGGGTACGCCTTCCGACCGGGGACGATGCCCTGGAACGTGGTGTAGGTCGTCTCGACCATCGACTGCGGGAGCCGCAGTCGCCTGAAGGTGTCCAGGTACAGGATGTTGATAGAGCTGCCGCCGTCCATCAATGTCTTGGGGAGCCAGTAGTCTCCCACCTTGGGCTTGACTACCAGGGCGACTCGGCCTGGGTACTCGATGCGTGGCGAGTGGTCCTGGCGGCTCCACGTGATTGGTTGGTCCGACCAGTTGAGGAACTGGGGAACATCCACCTGGGCCACCGCGTTGACGGCGACAGCGCGGGCGATGACCTTCTTCTCGCGCTTCGTGTTGAAGCCTGTGAAGGTGTGGAGCGAGCCGGCCACGCTGCCGAATTTTCCGCCGTTTGGCGGGTTGTTGTCGGGGTCTTCCCGCGCTCGCTGTGCCTTCTCGATCTCCTTCAGAGAGTGGCAGTCGGCGGTCGTGTGCGTGGCGGGCTTCCCTTCCCTGTTGTGAAATGCACAAGGTTGGTTAAGGAGGGCCGCGGGGTCGAACCTTGGTTTCTCCTTGTAGTTGCCGCCGTCGCGGCGTTTCCCCCCGTCGCGGCGGAAGCTCTTGGGCTCGCGCTGCGCGTTCCCAGCGTTGGCGACGAAGTCGACTCGCCCGTCACTGCGGCGCTTGCCGGTGAGGCGAGTGTTGCTGTAGCGTAGATCGGATCGTCGTCCGTTGTCGTTGCCGCTCGTGTGGCGTTGTCCTCCTGACTCGTCGTCGGTTTCTTGGTTTGGGTCTTCCTCCGCGTATCTTTTGGCGATCTCAAGGAGGTCCGGTATGTTGTCGAGTGTGCGGTATGCTCGTTTGAGCTTGGCAACCAGGGGCTCGTAGCGGCACGAGGTCTTGAAGCAGTGGATTGCGGTGTCTGGGTGGATATCGACCGCGTTGTACCACAGTTCTTGCCATCGTTGGACCCAGCTGCGGGTCGACTCGCGAGGTCCCTGGACGCATCGTTCCAGGTCCTCAATGGTGGTGGCGCGGGTGTATGAACCCTCGAAGTGCCTGACGAAGGCGTCGCGCATCTCTTCCCAGGAGTCGATGCTGTCCGCGGGGAGAGTGTTGATCCACTGCCTGCACGCCCCCTCTATCATCAGGGGGAGGTAGCGGGCGGCGAGTAGATCGGTGTGGCCGGCGATCCCCATTGCCATGAGGTAAGTGTCCAGCCACACGGAGGGATCGTACGAGGGGTCGTACTTCTCTATTTCCTTCGGCGCTTTGAAGTTCGCCGGGTATCTTTTGCCTCGGATCATTGGTCCGAAGCACCGGGGCCCGAGTCGACTTAGCGACCCCATCGGCTCGCCGTCGCGGCAGTTGGTTAGGGTATGTCGCAGGTCGTCGGGCTGGCGTGCGCGCCAGCTCCGGTTGTTGATGATGTGGGTGCGGGCATCGACTTGCTGACCGTTGGCGGCGACGAAGTTGGTCGCCGGCCTGGGGTCGTTGGTGGAGAGTGCCGCGCTTGCGGGTCGGTGTTGTTGCTGCAGTGGTTCGGGTGGTGGGCAGTTGAGGGTGTTTGCCGCCAATGGACGGACGCTTGAGGCCGCTCTGCTGCCCGATGAACGCGAGTACATCCGACCCTGTGAGTTGACGCCTGCGTTTTGTTGCTCGACCGCCTTTGCGATCAAGGCCTTGACATACTAGATCTGTAAGGTGCCGTCACCGGTGGCCGTGATGTTGTCGGCTGCTGCTCGGCCCGCCACGAGGTTGTCCATCGGGGTGGAGAACGGTGGTAGGCCATTCGCGTCTCGCTCCCGTGAGGAGACCACGATCCGCGGCTGGTCCCTGGGGGGTGCGCGGTTGGGTGGAGGTGGGGCGCCATTCGCCGTCGACCCTGGTGGGGGCCGGGCGCTTCCTCTTGGTGGCGCGTTCTCTCAGATCGCGCGCTCGGCCATGCGGGTCGGGTCATTCTCGTCGTCGAAGTTCAGGGCGCGCCCCTGGACGGTGGGGTTCAAGCGCGACCTGATTCGTTGCTGGTGGTAGTGCGACAGCTCTTGCGCCGTCACCTGCTCGAGGCAAAAAAAAATTGCGCTCAGCTTGCTCCTTGCGGACTGCTTCCGCCAGCTTCAGGCGGAGCTCCTCGACCTCCATTGCCGTCGCGTTGGGAGGGATCGGGGTGGAGAAGGGATCCTCCGGTGGGTCAGCGCCAGTCACCATGTAGGTCGCGGCGTGGCGACCGGTCCCGTCACGGAGATCGGTGGAGTTTTCCGACCCGGAGTCGAAGTCGAAGATCCCAAGGATGGAGGGATCCTCGAAGTCTCCGATGTTGGAGACCTGGTGATGGAGCCCGCGGGCGAAGCCGCGATGATGGATCCAGCGAGTGACGCCGGGGTCGCCGAGTCGGCGTCGTCATGGAGGGCCGCGTCTTCCGCGGCCGCGGTGGTTTCAGCCACGTCACGGTGGGTTGAGTCGTACTCGGAGGCGAGGCGGTGGATCGTGCGGACCTGACTCTCGAAGAGCCGATCGCGTGGCGGCGACTCGCGGATGCGAGCCGAGTCCTCCGAGACGATGACGTCGGTGAGGCCGACAAAGAGACTGATCGTGCCGACCGGCAAGATCATGCTGTGCGTGACGGGTCGCGCCGCCGGGACGTAGCTGCTCGGCAAGATTTGGAGCATCTCGCCGATCGCTATCATGCGGCCGGTGGAAATCGACTCGTTGATGGGCAGATTGGATCTCGCTGCAGAACAACGGCCAGGCCCCACGGTGGGCGCCACTGTCATGGGAATGACCACGGTAGATGCTGCAATCGGCAGCGAGTAGTAGAACATGGGGCAGGGGCGGCCAGCCATCTGCGGTGCGAGATGAGGGCGGAGACACAGGGTTTTACCTAGGTTCGGCCCCAAGGAGGGTAAAGACCTACTCCTGCTAGATTGTATTATGATGGAAGTACAATGGGGCGAGCTCGACGGCTAGGCGGCGAGTCGTTTGGGTGGATGGTGGAACGTATCCTCTACACGCCCTCTAGGGAGGTTTATATAGACTCACCCCTAGGGTTTATAGATCTCAACCGAATAATTTAAGGTTTCGGCAATCGTTTAACCTAATCCGACTAGGCCTATCTACTCTCCTGGGCCTTCAGCTTCCAGTCGCCTGAATCCACGCCAGGTCTTGATCCAGTCGCCGTCCTGCAGGCCCACTCGCCAGTTCCTGGGCCGGTGGGAAACGTCCTGCTGGGTATACCCCGGTAGGCATATCCCCATCAGCCGGTGTCGGATTCTTGTTTTAATTATTCTTCTTTGACCGACCAACATCCTTAGCATGCGTACCTGTGGCAAAGACGGGTTTTGGTCTGGTACTGGCGGATAAACTTCCGTCGGTACTTTCCGTAGTGGTTGTCTTGTGGACCTCGAAGGAATCTCCGGTATCCATATCATCCTGCGAGGTGTAGCTTTCATCCATGCTATCATATGGACTAGGAGAATTTTTGGGCTCACCTTGCGTTGGCTTGGAGGCGTGCTCTTGTTCGTACTCCTCCATCTCCTTGTTGAAGTCTCAAAGTTCCTATGACGTTATTGACTCATGAGAGGAGCTAGGTAAGTCGGCATTTTCTTCGATTGCGTCTAGGACTGAATCACCGCCGACTCCAGCATCGACAGAGTCGGCTCCAGATATTATGTGGTACATGAAATAGTGCTTCTTATTGTTCATGTTCTTGAGGTAGTCGCATAGTTGGGTTTCCGCCTCCTCCATCTCAAAGCTTTCCTTGATATCTATGAATGCTTCATAATCGATGTAGGGGTGTCTCTTCATCTTATTTATCTTGCTCCTCAAGAGTATTTTTCTGCTATGACTTCGGGGGGCCGGATCCATAGTGGATATAGTCTTTGTCCGTGTATCCGACCTCGTCAGGGAGATTAGAACCGGATTTTTCTTCCACCTCTTCTTCCACTACAGGAGTGGGTTGGGTGGGTTTGATTTTCTCTGGGATCTGGAACTCTTCCGCCTTTGCGGACAAAGTAGATCCGGATTTTTCTTCCACCATGGTCATCACCTCAAGGGTGGGTTGGGCGGGTTCAGCGAAACCGAGATAAATATTGATCTCGCTGATAGACATGATCGTTTAGGTCGTCACGGGTTTTGAAGCCAGAATCCAGGTCTCATCGAGAAGGAAGAGAGGGACATCACTGGCATAGACCACGCGACCCATGGCGATAGTTTTGTCGATTCCTGCACGCGCAGACTCTGCCTGGAACGAAGCTCCAAAGGTCACCTGCCCCACGGTGGGCACCAATTGTCATCGGATTATCGAAAAGTACGCCATAGGGGGTCCTAGTGGCGTTGGAAATATGGGTTGTGAGACGTCGGATGTTCCAGGAGCGGTGAGCACAAGTTTACCCAGGTTCAGATCCGACTGCGGTGATCGGATCCTACTCCTGCTAGCAACCCAGTAATTTATCGGTGTAAGCCAGATGTTACAGCGGATTACAAGAGAGGTTTTCCTGTGCGAGTTGTGATTGTGTTAGTAATATTGGTTGTGCCCTAAAGGCTCCCATAGGGCTGGTTTATATCGATACCAGGGCCTATGGTTACAGTAGAGTCTTATCCGGCTACGTTACAGAGTCAGTAACTAGATAAAGCTTGGACTACAAGTAATACTACAAGCCTAAGTTGGTAACTCTTTTGGGCCTTGTCATAGCCAGAACTGGCTCATCCTCTTTCTCTGACTGGGCCGCCCGTGAAGCAAAGCTCTAACCCGTTGGTGGGCCACCCTGGTCAGCGAGTCCTATGGGTATACCCGGAAAGTATATCCCCAACACATGGAATCTGTACAAGGCCATGTTTGCGTCCAATGCATCCCAATTACCTGACACTTGTTGAACCACAAGGTCCAAATCACCAAAACATAGGATCCGATGTATGCCAACATCCTTTGCCATTTTTAGGCCATGAACTAGTGCTTCGTATTCGGCTATGTTGTTTGATGCAGCGAAATGTATTAGCACTATCCCGGATCCTAGCCCATTTCTCAATTTGGATCCATCAAAATGCATTGTCCAATAATTCGAATCCGGCAATGGTGGCTCATATTGCATTTCGGCCCAGTCGACAAAGTCGGTCAGTGCCTGAGATTTGATTGCATCTCATCTATCGAATTGAGGAGCATAAGGAGATAACTCAATCACCCATTTGGCTATTCGGACGCTGGCATATTTATTGCCCATTATCTCGTCTATTTGTGCCTCACAAATCACCTTAATTGGTTATTCTTCAAAATAATGTTTCAGCTTCTTTGCCAACATATATACACCGTATGCCATTTTCTGGCAGTGTGGGTAATTTTGCTTCGAGGCTGATAATACCTTACTTAAGTAATAGACTGGCCTCTACACCAACTTACCTTCTTCATCACGCTCCACCACTATCACGACACTTACAACTCGGTTAGTCGTTGCTATGTAGAGCAACATCGGCTCTTTTGATAGTGGTGAGGCTAATATTGGTGCAGAGGCTAACATTTTATTTAATTCATGGAAGGTGCTATTATCTTGCGGTGTCCAAATGAACTTATCCGACTTTTTCATTAGTTGATATAAGGGCAATGACTTTTCTCCGAGCCGACTTACAAACCGACTCAATGATGCCAAACAACTTGTAAACTTCTTGAAATCATTGAGGCACTTTGGTAGCTCCATACGTTCCACGGCTCGAATTTTAGTCAGGTTTGCTTTGATACCTCGGCTGGACACGAGGAAACTGAGTAATTTTCTGGCTGGTACACCAAAGGTACACTTTTCCGGGTTGAGCTTCATTCAGAATCTTCTGAGATTCGCGAATGTTTGCCGAATATCATCTAGGAGCGTGTGGCTCTCTTTGTTTTTTATCACCACTTCGTCCACATACACTTGGACATTTTTACCAATCTGGTCGTGTAAACATTTCTGCATGCATCTTTGATACGTTGCCCCTGCATTATGTAAGCTGAATGGCATGGTACAATAGCAATAAGCCCCATACGGGGTGATAAATGCAGTCTTTATTTGATCGGCTGGAATATAACGGTATCTGGTGGAAACTAGAATACGCGTCTACAAATGACACGAGTTCACAACCCGCGCTCGAATTAATAAACTGATCTATCCTTGGTAAAGGAAATGTATCCTTGGGAAATGCCTTGTTCAAGTTCGTGTAATCGATACACATGCGCCATACCACTGCTACATTCGGATCATCCTTTTTCTTTTCAACCAACACCGGATTAGATAGCCAATCTGGATTAAGTACTTCCATGATGAACCCTGTGCAAGGAGCTGAGCTATCTCATCCCCAATTATCTTTCTCCTATCCTCGGCGAAGCGGCGGAGAGGTTGCTTCACCGGCCTTGCTCCTGGCCTCACATGCAAAGAGTGCTCAGCCATCTCCCTCGACACACCTTGTAGATCTTGAGTAGACCAAGAAAAGCTATCCTGATTTTCACGGAGGAAGCTGGTGAGCTCGCTTTCCTATTTATCACTTAGGCCGGCACCAATTGTGATAGTGTGATCTAGAAACTGGTCATCAATTTGTACCTTCTTCGTGTCCTTAGTCGGCTAGAAAGACACACTCCCATGTGGGTTGGCAAATTTCGGCATATTGAGCTGTGCTGACTGAGCCAAAGCTGCAACCTCCTGAATTCTCCTTTTCCCCCTCGCAATTACCAATGACTCAGCCAGATTTGATCTGGCCGAGACACACTCTATCGATCTACTGTAGTCTCTAGCAACTATAGTTATCCCATGTGGCCCTGGCATCTTCATTTTCAAGTAGCTTATGTGAGTACTGGACATGAACTTTGACAGAGCAGGTCGTCCAAGTAATGCATGGTAACAACTTTCCAAATCCACAACCTCAAACTCTAAATTCTCAGCTCTATAATTCTCCCTTGTGCTGAATAATACATCTACCCGAACTTTCCCAATTGGTTCACACGATAATCCCGACACAATACCATGGAAAGTAGTCCTGGTCGACTGAAGCATGTTCTGAGATATGCCCAGCTTGTGCATGGTGTCCTTGTACATGATGTTGATGTTGCTGCCATTATCTATCAGCACCTTTGAGAATTTCATGTTTATACTCGGTCCAACAAACGTCGGGTCAAGCACTAAGGCATATGATCCGGGGTTTGGCATGATCTTGGGATGATCTCTGATACTCCAAGTAATTTCTTGATCTGATCAGTGCATATATCTCGGCATTGCCGGCATAACCGCATTGACCTCCATATGTCGGCGTTGAACGCGCTGCTTATCCTGCTGCTCTGTGGTGAACGACCATTGTTACCGTGGTTTCCTCTGTTACCCTGATCTTGATTTGCCACATGGTTAACTGCATCCCTTCATGCTTGGTTCTCATACCTCGGAGGGGGTGGTGGAAACATTAGTTGATGTGCATTTCCTCCTGTAAGTTGTGGCTGTTGCGGCTGTTGTGTTGCTTGCGGTGGTCCCATGTTCCCCATTACCGATTTCATCAAAGAACACTACCGAGTTGTATGATTCGCCGGCTTGGCCCGGTTATGGGTGTGAAACTTACAAGGCTAATCCAGCATGGATTCATATGTGTACTTAGGCCTCTCTTGCCATTGTTTCTTTTGCTCTGGAATCCACTGTTTCTTGTCATCATTTCTCAGAGTCCACAGTTTATTGCCATCATTTCTCGGAGTCCACTGTTGAGAGATGTTCTTTTGACGCTGATTGCCCCTAGCACTCGGCTGATCTTGGGTCACAACTTCTACTTGACTCGAATTGACCGATAATCCGGCCTGTCATCTCTTCTTCAACCTCGGAATTCATTCCTCCGGGATGACCCGACACCATCACAAGCGTAATACTCATGTTGATCATTGTAATCTATCGGCATAAGTTTGTCTGAGTCGGATCTCCCAACACGTATGAGTCGGCTATGCAAATTGTCTTGGCTAATGTGGTTGGCATATCTCTCTGCAGCCTCTGCCACAGCACACATGCATGCCTGCACCCCTATGCAAACCAGGCAACTGCTTGTGATTCAATCACTCCTTCACATGAGTTCCTCAGAATACACCACCGAGTTCGAAATTCTCGGTCAGTCTCATTCGGTCTTTGCTTGCACATGGAGAGCTGCTGAGGTATATTCTGCCTTATACTTGCTTGTGAAATTGCTTACGAACATTTCCTCAAAACCTAACCAGCAGTTGATACTTCCTACTGGCAAGTTGTTCAACCACACTCTTGCTGGTCCTTCCAACATTTGTTGGACATATCCCACTGCCCATCTTATATTGCCTTTAGCAATTTTTACAACAGTTGCATAATCAATCAACCAATCTTGTGGCTTTGTGCTTATGTTGTATATTTTGGTTCCTCTTGGCAAATGAAAGTTTAGAACAGGTGGTTCCCTCATGATCCGAGGTCCAAAGCATGCTGGACCTGGAGGACCTTGATCTTCCAATAACTCGGATCTATATATTCTGTCGAGCTTCAACCTTGCATCATCCAACTACAAGTTTCTGTTTGTTGTTCTTTCTTCCACCCCATGGTGATTAGACATAGCAAATCTGACATTCTCCATTTCCGAATAACAATCATTGTATCTGTTTTGTGTTGGTTATGCGGAGTTGGTCCTGCATCCCTTCCTTGCCGAGGTTTATACCTCGGCTGGCGATCTTGTGGAGGGTATTGCCTCCCTCCTGCCAAATGATTTTGGACGGGATTTCCTCGCTTGTGGTTTCTTTCACCACCATTGCCATGATCGATATTTCTATTCCCACTGTTGCCTCGGCTTCCATTGCCTTGGTTTAAATTTGCTTTTCCAGCCACTGTCGAATCATACGGGACCATCTGTTTATCCCTTCCAAAAGTGCAATGGACGTCGCCTAGAGGGGGTGAATAGGCTTTTAAAATTATTACGGTTTAGGCTCAAGTAAATGCAGAATAAAACTAATGTTTAATTTATTGAGCACAAAACCTAACCACTAGGTTCACCTAAGTGCACCAACAACCTATGCTAAGCAATACAAGCAACAAGGTGATAACAAGATATAATACTTCAAGCTCGAAGGCTATACAATGTAAAGTGCATAAGTAAAGGGCTCGGTTGAGAGACAATCGATGGACGCGGAGACAAATATTTGTTTCCCGAAGTTCACTTCCAAAGAAGTTATGTCTCTGTTGGAGAGGTGTTATGGTTCAATGCTCTCCGAACGCCACAAATGGCTCACCTCGGGGTGTGGTGGTTCGATGCTCACCCAATGCCACACAAGGCCTCAACCCGGATGTGGAAGCACGCAAATCACTGACGCCACAAAAGGCTCACCCTATTCTCCCGAGTGCGCGCCACAAAAAGCAGGCACTCGCTCCACTATGGGACACTTGAGGGTGGTCACCAAACCCGTACAAGATTGGGGATATCTCCACAACTCAATTGGAGGCTCCCAACAACAAATCCACAAAAGGCTACAATGCCACAAAAGTCCAACAAAGCCACAAAAGACTACAACGAGGCAAGAGACATTAGAAGAGTGGTTGAAATGGTTGAATGATTATTCCTCCATATTATGTGCCTCATACAAATTTGTTTGTGAAAATTGCGTATCCATAGATCATATTAATTATCAATATGAGTGTAGCATTGATACCACATTAGAATCTTACAATAAAAGTAATGAAGGATTTGTTGACATGGAGGTTTTAGAATATGTGCTTTTACTGGTTGTTATGAGTTGCTAGCTCGCATGAGAAATATAATTGAAGAAGATACAACACTAGATAGAATATATGGAGTAGTACATCATAATACTCTTATTTTTTTGACAACTTCAATAGGAATGCTTTATTGACCACTTCTGTTGTAGAAGAGACTAACCTTTTGCAGGACTCACAAAAGAAAGAAGAAAAGGATGTATACCGCAGTGAACATGCTACTATTGCTTGTATGGGTTTGTTTAACTTGTATGATCTGTTAGATGGTTGTGAAAAATCATTTTGTAATTCATATCATGAGATTTGTAAATGTATGGCAGTTGGCCACCTTAGTTTTCAATGTCCCATTACACTTAAAGAATCCCTAGTATTTTACAATAGAGTTGAAGTATTAGAGTATTTGGTTTATAAAGGTGTCAATGATCTAATCTCAAAATATTCAATCATGAGAAAGAGTAGTGATAGTATGCTTCATATGAAACTTGCCAACTTGTTACCAATTTTATAATCTTATTGCCAAGAACGTCTTAGTGATAATCCACTTATGGTAGAGAGTAAGGTATAGTCTATTGTTCCCAAAAATAACCATTTGCAGAAACCACAATATAAAGAGGAGGAACAACAAAAAGGTGAGATTGCCAAAGATTGGCACACTACAAATACTACATTTGTTTATGATGCCTCTCTCTCTAGTAATGATTCTTATAATGCTAAAATTTATTATGATTTATCTGCGGAGGCCTTCTGCCTAGACACTCATGAGGAGAGCATTACCAACGATGAACTAGAGATAGAACCTTGCTTTGAATCTTTCGATGCTAATATGCAGGGACCTGATTTACTCCCTGTTGCAAAGGAATAATACTATGAAGTGTTCCCCTGCAATGGTAACCAAGGTAAAAGTTTAATAATTACATTTCAACCTCTAATCATTTCACTGCATCTACATAAGAGTCATGCTCACCACACTTGGTGTATCCACGCTCACTCGGAAGTGAGAACTTATTCATCTATAAGATGTCGATGCACTGCAAGAGGGTACGACTTCGATTGTACTCTACTATGAGATGCTCCAACCCTTTGGTGGAGATAAGTACCATTACACCTTGAATTGATATCCCCTGGGATCCAGGTGGATGATTTAATGGAGCATCTAAGCCTGACTTTATGGCTTTAAAGCAAGCACTTTCCGGAAGGCAACCCGATAGTTTTTAGGTGTCTTTCTTGATTTTGTGTCTTGAGTTTAGTTACATTCATGTTGCATTGGCACTTGTATATATATGCATGATTTCCTATTAGAGTTGGATTGGGACTATTTTCAAAAGGTAGAATCGTTTGTTGCTCTAATCATGTGTTGCATATCTTGGTTAAATCTTCTCAACAAAAATATATATTTGCTTTGTTTGGATATTGGACTAACGTTTCAGGACTATAATAAAATTTTCGAAAAAAATAACTTGTTCCCGAGCTTATAGTGATCTTAACGAGAAGTAGTACAGGCGGACCTGTCCGTACCGTGCGCCCTAGCGCTCATGCGACACATAGGAAGAAGCAGAAAATTTTCCAAAAAAGTTACTACAAGATTAATGAGCATCGGTACGGTGGAACACTTCCGTATCACCGACCTCGTTACCGAGCGAAGAAAACATGAAGAATTTCTAGAGGACGTAATGACCACCCGTATGGGTGCAATCCATATGTACCACCCTATCGTACCAACTTCAATGGGAGCCTTTGAAGAAAAGAGAAAAGGAGAAGACGAGGTGCAGTACGGGTGGAGCCCGTACGTACAACGCGCCCGTACCAAGGATCAGCACCGCAGCAAGGGCAGGGGCGTGTAAAAAGGTTATTAAACCCCTCCAATCTTTTTATTTTGACAACCTCAGGTTAGTAGGTTTCCTTCAGCATGTTCCATTCTACTTCATTTTCTTTTACCTACCTTCGAAACTCCCAAGCCTATAATTCTCTATAGTGTTTCATGTTTCTTTTATTTTTCTTTTCATGGTTGGGTGAATAAACTCCATTCGTACACCGAATCATTTGCTTTTACTTCGTTTGTTATTTTCGCAGGGACTTAAACCTTGTGTGATGACGTGCATGGTTTGTGCCAACCGTGCAAATATTTGCATAAGCCACTTGGTTGTTTCTACTCAACGCTTCAACAAGGAAGTATTTGCTGAACCAAAGGTCCATGTCCGTCAAAAGTGAGGTTATTCATACCTCAACGGTAAAGTGTGTCACTCTTGCTTTGTTCAAGCTTGGAGAGGTAACCACTTCTCACACTCTCATTTGATAACTGCATTTTCTATTTTCTTGTGGTAATTTATTCAAGTTTTGTTCTTGAAAAATTCCTAGCTTGAGGAAGTTACTTATGCATGTGTAGAGTCTTGTGCAATATTCTTATTCAATGAAATTTTTGTGCAATCATGTATCCTGCTGATTTTGAATGCTTGCTTAGGTAATATATGCTTCGTAATTATATAAGGGATGCACTTGTTTTTTGTTAGGATTCATAAGATTTGAGTTAGAGCTTTGATGTGCTATGTTAAAATCTTTATCCAGCTTGAGAAAACTTTGTGATCCTGTAGAATATATTGCGATGATTTCTACACTTAAAATTAATAAAATTATAATGATGAAGCCTCTAAATAATTTCTTGAGTGATGTTTAATTGTCCTAAGAGTCTAGCCTTATAGATACTTAACCCCTTAGATTTATTGACAGACTTGATGACAGTCTTGAAATGAGTTGTTTGATAGAGATTAAGTCTAGCGGTATTTGCGATTCATGCCAAAGCTAACATTGTGGATCAAACTGTGATACTATTTTAAAAAAGTTTTATGTTTTTATGCACACCGTTGGATGCCAACAACTCCGCTGGCCTATGAATGATCAATGGTACAACCCCTGATTTCAGCTATGAGTTAACGACATGGGTGGCACTTGTCACTGTAATGGGAAAACGTATTGATACTCTTGAAGGCTATGCAAACCATTGTTTAAAAGAATCACTCAATGGTCCTTGTTGAGAATTACTGATGGGGATATGCCTACCGGGGTATACCCAGCAGGACGTTTCCGACTGGCCCAGGAGCTGGCGAGTGGGCCTGCAAGACGGCGACTGGATCAAGACCTGGCGTGGATCCAAGCGACTGGAAGTTGAAGGCCCAGGAGAGTAGATAGGCCCAGTCGGATTAGGTTAAATTAGTACCGAAACCTTAACTGATTCGGTTGAGATATGTAAACCCTAGGGGAGGGTGAGTCTATATAAACCTTCCTACATGGCGTGTAAACGCACGTTCCATCATCCACCCAAGCGACTCGCCGCCTAGCCGTCGAGCTCGCCCCATTGTACCTCCATCATAAAACAATCTGGCAGGAGTAGGTCTTTACCCTCCGGGGGGCGAACCTAGGTAAAACCCTGTGTCTCCGCCCTCATCTCGCACCGCAGATGGCTGGCCGCCCTTGCCCTTCGTTCTACTACTCGCTGCCGATTGCAGCATCTGCCGTGGTCATTCCCACGACAGTGGCGCCCACCGTGGGGCCTGGCCGGAGTTCTGCGGCGAGATCCAATCTGCCCATCAACGAGTCGGTCGCCACCGGCCGCATGATAGCGATCGGCGAGATGCTTCAGATCTTGCCGTGCAGCTACGTCCCGGCGGCGCGACCCGTCACGCACAGCATGATCTTGCCAGTCGGCACGATCAGCCTCTTCGTCGGCCTCACCGACGTCATCATCTCGGAAGACTCGGCTCGCATCCGCGGGTCGCCGCCACGCGACCGGCTCTCCAAGAGCCAGGTCCGCACGATCCATCGCCTCGCCTCCGAGTACAACTCGGCCCACAGCGACGTGGCCGAAAACACCGCGACCGCGGAAGACGCGGCTCTCAACGACGACGCCGACTCGGCGACCCCGGCGTCACTCGCTGGATCCATCACCGCGGCTTCACCCGCGGGCTCCATCACCCAGGTCTCCAACGTGGGAGACTTCGAGGATCCTTCCATCCTTGGGATCTTCGAATTCGACTCTGGGTCGGAAAACTCCGCCGATCTCCGTGACGGGACCGGTCGCCACGCCGCTACCTACATGGCGACTGGCACCAATCCGCCGGAGGATCCTTTCTCCACCCCGATCCCTCCTAACGCCACGGCAACGGAGGTCGAGGAACTCCGCCTGAAGTTGGCGGAGGAAGTCCGCAAGGAGCAAGCCGAGCGCGAAAAATTTCGCTTCGAGCAGGTGACGGCGCAGGAGCTGTCGCGCTACCACCAGCAGCGAATCAGGTTGCGCTTGAACCCCACCGTCCAGGGGCGCGCCCTGAACTTCGACAACGAGAATGACCCGGCCCGCGTGGCCGAGCGCACGATCTGCGAGAACGCGCCACCAGGAGGAAGCGCCCGACCCCCACCAGGGTCGACGGCGATGGGCGCCCCACCTCCACCCAACCGCGCACCCCCCAGGGACCAGCCGCGGATAGTGGTATCCTCACGGGAGCGAGACGCGAACGGCCTACCACTGTTCTCCACCCCGATGGACAACCTCGTGGCATGCCGAGCAGCGGACGACAACATCACGCCCACCGGCGACGGCGCCCTACAGATCCAGTACGTCAAGGACCTTCTCGCAAAGGCGGTCAAGCAGCAAAATGCAGGCGTCGACTCACAGGGGCGGATGTACTCGCGTTCATCGGGCAGCAGAGCGGCCTCAAGCGGCCGTCCAGTGGCGGCAAACACCCTCAACTGCCCGCCACCCGAACCACTGCAGCTCCAACACCGACCCGCGAACGCGGCACTCTCCACCAACGACCCCAGGCCAGCGAACAACTTCGTCGCCGCGAATGGTCAGCCCGTCGACGCCCGCACCCACATCATCAACAACCAGAGCTGGCGCGCACGCCAGCCCAACGACCTGCGACACACCCTAACCAATCGCCACGACGGCGAGCCGATGGGGTCGCTAAGCTGACTCGGGCCCCGATGCTTCAGCCCGATGATCCGAGGCGAAAAATACCCGGCGAACTTCAAAGCGCCGAAGGAAATAGAAAAGTATGATCCTTCGTACGACCCCTCCATGTGGCTGGACACCTACCTCATGGCGATGGGGATCGCAGGCCACACCGACCTGCTAGCCGCCCGCTACCTCCCCCTGATGATGGAGGGAGCATGCAGGCAGTGGATCAACACTCTCCCTCCGGATAGCATCGACTCCTGGGAAGAGATGCGCGATGCCTTCGTGAGGCACTTCGAGGGTTCCTACACCCGCGCCACCACAATCGAGGACCTGGAGCGATGCGTCCAGGTACCCCGCGAGTCGACCCGAAGCTGGGTCCAATGGTGGCAAGAGCTGTGGTACAACGCGGCCGGCATCCACCCGGACACCGCAATCCACTGCTTCAAGACCTCGTGCCGCTACGAGCCCCTGGTGGCCAAGCTCAAACGAGCATACCGCACACTCGACAACATACCGGACCTCCTCGAGATCGCCAAAAGATACGCGGAGGAAGACCCAACCAGGAAACCGACGACGAGTCGGGAGGTCAACGCCGCACGAACGACAACGACAATGGACGACGGTCCGACCTACGCTACAGCAACACTCGCCTCACGGGCAAGCGCCGCAGTGACGGGCGAGTCGACTTTGTCGCCAACGCCGGGCATTCGTAGCGCGAGCCCAAGAGCTTCCGCCATGACGGAGGACAACGCCGCGACGGCGGCAACTACAAGGCGAAACCAAGGTTCGACCCCGCGGCCCTACTTAACCAGCCTTGTGCGTTTCACAGCAGGGAAGGGAAGCCCGCCACGCACACGACCGCTGACTGCCACTCTCTCAAGGAAATCGAGAAGGCACGGCGAGCACGAGAGGACCCCGACAACAACCCGCCAAACGGTGGAAAATTCGGCAGTGTGGCCGGCTCGCTCCACACCTTCACAGGCTTCAACACGAAGCGCGAGAAGAAGGTCATCGCCCGCGCCGTCGCCGTCAACGCGGTGGACCAGGTGGACGTTCCCCAGTTCCTCAACTGGTCGGAGCAGCCCATCACTTGGAGCCGCCAGGACCACTTGCCACGCATCGAGTACCCAGGCCGAGTCGCCCTGGTGGTCAAGCCTAAGGTGGGAGACTACTGGCTCCCCAAGACATTTATGGACGGCGGCAGCTCCGTCAACATCCTGTACCTGGACACCTTCAGGCGACTGCGGCTCCCGCAGTCAATGGTCGAGACGACCTACACCACGTTCCACGGCATCGTCCCCGGTCGGAAGGCGTACCCGATCGGCAAGGTCACGCTGCTAGTCACCTTCGGCACACCAGCAAACTTCCACACCGAGCAGATCGTCTTCGAGCTGGTACCCTTCGACAGCCCCTACCACTGCGTCCTGGGGCGCCAGGCGTTCGCCAAGTTCATGGCAGTGCCCCACTACACGTACAACGCGATGAAGCTCCCCGGCCGCGCGGCGTCATCACCATCAACGGCGACCCCGACATGGCCGCCGAGTGCGAGGCCAAAGGAGCCAAACTCGCCGACGCCGTCATTGCGGCAGAGGCCAACCACGCCGACGAGCTCGCCAAGTACGCGAGCGGGGTCAACAACGACGACCCCACCATACTCAAGAAGCCCAATTCGGAGGGCGCCAACACCTCAGCCTTCGAGGCAACGACGCACACCCGCACCGTCGAGCTGGTCCCAGGCGACTCCAGCCAGACGGTGACGATCGGGATGGGCATGAGCCCAGCCTAGGAATGCGCGCTCATCGAGTTCCTCCGTGAGAATAGGGACATCTTCGCATGGAAGCCCTCTGACATGCCTGGTGTCCCTAGGGAACTCGCTGAGCACAAACTAAACGCCGACCCCAAAGTGCGACCCGTCAAGCAGTCGCTACGGCCCTTCAATGAAGAGCGCCGCCGAGCCATCGCCGAGGAGGTGCAGCGCCTACTCGCTGCAGGCTTCATCCGGCCAATCAAATACTCCAAGTGGCTGGCAAACTCAGTCCTGGTCGAGAAGAAAAATGGGACCTGGAGGATGTGTGTCAACTACACAAACTTAAACAGCGCCTGCCCGAAGGAGCAATTCGTCCTCCCGCGGATCGACCAAATAATAGACTCCACCACGGGCTCGGAGTCGCTGTGTTTCCTCGACGCCTACTCTGGGTACAACCAGATCAAAATGGCTGTTGAGGACGAGGAGAAGACGGCGTTCATCATGCCATTCGGAGCCTTCTGCTACACTGCCATGACCTTCGGCCTCAAGAACGCCGGGGCAACCTACCAGCGGTGCATGCAGGAATGCCTTGCGAGCCAAATTGGCCGCAATATCCACGTCTACATCGACGACGTGGTAGTGAAGTCCGCTCGCCAGGGCGATCTACTCGCCGACCTGGCGGAAACATTCGCCAACCTGCGGAAATACAAGATAAAGCTCAACCCAGGCAAATGCACCTTCGGTGTACCGACAGGGCAACTACTGGGGTACGTCGTCTCCAAGCGCGGGATCGAGGCGAACCCCACCAAGATCGACACGATCGCTCGACTCGGCAAACCCGAGTGCCTGCGCGACGTCCAAAAACTGGCCGGGCGAGTCGCGGCTCTCAGTCGCTTCATCCCCCGATTGGGCGAAAAGGCGATGCCCCTATACCGCCTGATGTGAAAGAACCCCACCTTCCAGTGGGACAAGGAGGCGGACGACGCACTCCGCGACCTCAAGAAGGTGCTACTCGCAGCACCGCTACTCGTCGTCCCCGTCGACAAAGAACCCATGCTGGTCTACGTCGCGGCTTCCGAGCGCGTCGTCACCGCCGTCATGGTCGTCGAGCGACCAGAGGAAGGAAAGGAGCGCCCAGTGCAGCGACCGGTGTACTATATCAGCGAGGTACTCACCGAGTCGCGCCAGCGATACCCGCAATACTAGAAACTGGTATACGCGGTCTTCAGAGCACAGCGGCGACTGCCGCACTACTTCCAGGAGCACCCAATCACGGTCGTCTCCTCAGCACCGTTGCAGGACATAATACGCAACCGTGAGGCGACCGGGCGAGTCGCCAAGTGGGCCGTCGAAATCGGCATCCACAACATCAAGTATGAGCCGCGCAAAGCGATCAAGTCGCATGCTCTCGCGGACTTCATCGCCGACTGGGAAGTGGCCCAGCAGCCGGAAAAGCTATCGTACCTCCACTATTGGAGTCTGCACTTCGACAGCTCCAAGAACGCGGACGGCGCAGGAGCAGGGATCGTGTTGACTTCCCCGAAGGGCGACAAGCTCCGCTATAACCTCTACCTCGACTTCACCCCCTGCACCAACAACATGGCCAAGTACGAGGCACTACTCCATGGCATGCGAGCTGCCAAGGAGATGAATGTCAACCGCCTACGTTGCTACGGAGACTCTGACCTCGTCGCTGGGCAAGTCGCTGGTACGTGCGACGCCGTCTCTCCCACCATGACGGCATACCACCAAGCAGTAGACAAGCTGGGTGGACACTTCGCAGGCTACTCCGTCGAGTGGATCGACAGGCGAAAGAACGAGGAGGCCGACGCACTCTCTCGCATCGGGTCGGCTCGACTCGCGCCACCCGTCGGCGTCTTCCTCGACACGATCACCAAGTCGTCAGTCTCTCCCCCAAAGGAGATCGACATCGGAGTCCCGCTGAACCAGAGGCAGCCCTGGTCACACTCATCGCCGAGCCAGACGACTGGACCAAGCCGTACATCGCCTACCTGGAGGCTGGCACCTTGCCGGCAGACGAGACAGACGCCCGGATGGTTGCACGTCGATGCAAATCCTTCACCATCATCGACGACGAGCTCCACAAGCGCAGCGTGACCGGCGTGTTCCAACGCTGCGTCCAACCCGCCGAAGGACGCAAGATCCTCCACGACATCCACTCCGACGACTGCGGCCACCACGCCGGGGCCCGCTCTCTGGTCGCAAAGGCTATGCGGCACGGCTTTTACTGGCCCACCGCACACGCCGATGCCGTCGACATTGTCCAGCGGTGCGTCGGGTGCCAGAAGTACGCCAACCAGACACACGTGCCGAGCTCAGCGCTCAAGACAATCCCCATCACCTGGCCATTCGCCGTGTGGGGTATGGATATGGTAGGCCCTTTCAAAAAGGCCCCCTCCGGCTTCACCCACCTCCTGGTCGCGGTCGACAAATTCACAAAGTGGGTGGACGCCAAGCCAGTCCGGAAATGCGACGGGAAGACCGCCACCAAATTCCTACGTGAGCTCATATATCGCTACGGGTTCCCAAACATCATCATCACGGACAACGGAACCAACTTCGCCAAAGGAGCCATGGCCGAGTTCTGCGAGGAACACCACATCCGGCTCGACCTCGCATCAGTCGCCCACCCGGAGTCCAACGGCCAGGCGGAACAGGCCAACCAGAGCATCCTCCACGGTCTAAATCCGCGGCTCCAAGTACCGCTCGAGCGCACTGCCAGGTGCTGGGTCGAGGAGCTACCCTCCGTAATCTGGGGTATCCACACCTCAGTCAACAGGTCGACAAGGTTCACCCCCTTCTTCATGGTGTACGGCGCCGAGGCAGTCATGCCCACCGACCTCGAGCACGACTCGCCAAGGGTCGTCCACTACACGGAGGCTGCGAACGAACTCGCACGTCAAGATGGAGTCGATCAACTCGACGAGGCACGCGACCTAGCTCGATCCCGCACTGCCATCTACCAGCAAGGACTCCGCCGCTACCATAGCCGGCGGGTGAAAACTCGCACCTTCCAGGAAGGCGACCTGGTGCTACGCCTCATCCAGGACAAGAAGGGCATGCACAAGCTCTCCCCCCCCCCCCCCCGTGGGAGGGACCATTCGCCATCGGGCGAGTACTCGGCAACGACGCCTACTACCTCACCGACGTCCGCGGAGACCGAAAACTCGACGTCAAGCGACCATGGAATGTAAACCTCCTACGGAAGTTCTACTCCTAGAACTCCACATATGTATCCTCCAGTCGCTATGAAATAAAACATATTGGTCACCACAAATTGTGTTTACTCTCCGTGTCTTGTGCCACTCGCACTCGTAATAATAGCACCAAGCTAACTGCAGGAGTCAACCTCTGGCACAGCGATCGGCACGGCCAAGTAGTGCGCTACGAGGGCACTGGGTTACCCCAGGTCTTGTAACGTCCACGAAAAACGCCTATCCGGAACCCCATTGGAGTCGCCTAGATCGACTAGCTTAACGAGCCAAGACAACTGCCTTCGCTTCTCACAGCGACCATGATCCTCCGCATCCTCAACACAGCGACTCGAATGGCCAAGTACCACGCTTGGGGACTGACGACCAGTTTAGCGCGAGCGGCTAGGGAAAACGCCAAGTATGAGAGCATGCCCAGGACTCGCCATGCGACAGACCCGACGGGCCAGGCAGGAGTGATGCTCTTACTCTAACGCGCCCAGTCCTCATCCACCCTAGAGTCGCGCCTAGAACAACCAAGTACCACGCCCGGGGACTCGGCTACCCGACCTCGTTCGCGCAAGGGAAAACAGTGAAGTACAGAGCACTCATGGGAGTCTCCTTGCGACTGGCTTTCCAAGCTCGGGCGAGTCGACCTCAATAACAAAACGTTCAAAACCACAAAACACATAAACAAACGAGGTAAACCCCATAAAAAGGGCGGACGCGCTCGAGGACTCGTTCAACCCTCAATCACCAACACAAGACAATCCAGAAAATAAGACGATATCTCATTATAGCATATCACAATTGTCACAAAGTACAAAGTATGCCCAACGGCAGAACCGCTACTAACGCCCTAGGGCACAATGTTTTATTCCACAGGCTTCGATGTCGACTCGTCGCCACCCTTGCGGTTGCGAATGAAGGGAGTGTACGGGTTTGACGGGTACGTCGTCAGCTCACCCGCCATCGCCGCACGGAAGGGCTGCTCGATCTTGAAGTCCCGGTGCTGCGGATCGGGGTCGTTAGGTGCAACGATCGTCTCCTGATAAGGAAGGAGGTCGCCCATCGCCCAGACGCGATCGGAGTACACCGCGGTGCGGTCCGTCAGCTTCAGCACCTCGGCGATTTCCACCGAGCCCGTCGACGACGGGTAGCCACTCGTCACGTCGTCCAGATTGATATCTTCCGGGAAGTGGGCGAGCCCAAGGCTAAGAGCCGTCGCCGCCCCGCGCCGGAACGCCGACCGCGTCATGAACTCGACGACTGATGGCGCCTTCTCCAAGTACCGCCACACTTCGAAGAGGTCGCTGGTAATCACTTCCGTGGGCGACATCTCCTGAAGATACGCCCGAATACAAGTCGCGGACGTGGCCGAGTCGAAAAGAGTGGCCACACACTGCCGCGCGTCGAACGACTGCGCCTCTTCTGTGCTGTCGATGATCCGACCTGTGGACAGAGGGGGTAGTGAGTACATCAAAGATCACACAATGAAAATATTACAGGCAGAGGCAGGCACACTTACCAATCAAAGGACGGGAGAGATTCGTGATGAATCTTTGAAGAGAGGAGTAGTCGTCTTGAAGCCCAGCAACAAGGGCGTTAGAGACCTTACGCTCCTCAGCGGCGGCCGTAACAGCAGCCTTGGCTCGCCCATCCGCCGAGCTCGCCTCCTCCTTCGCGTCCTTAAGCTCGCGCTCAAGGTCGGCGATCCGCTTCTCAGCCAAACTTAACGCAGATTGAGCCGCCGACAGCTCACTCGCCGGGGCAAGGCCCTGGCGAACCTCCTCTGCCTTCGTAGCAATCGCCTAGAGTCCCTTGTTCGCCTCTTCGACGACGACAAGTTCCTTCTCCGTGCGACACGTTGCAGCAAGCCGGTAGGCTGATTCACGCTGCAAACCCTGTACAAAATTCAAACAGTTTACAAAAACGGAATCCTAAGTGCCCACCCGCTGAAATTCAGCGACTGGACACTCGGGGACTGGAGATCAAAAATCCTAAGTGCCCACCCACTAAAATTCAGCGACTGGACACTCGGGGACTGGAGATCAAAAACCCTAAGCGCCCACCCGCTGAAATTCAGCGAATGCGCACTCGGGGACTGGGCGCGAGAAATAAAAGCAAAACACCAAAAGAATCTGACAACTGCAATTCAGTGGCCCAATCCTCGGGGACTGGACATACCTGGATGGTTGCGCCAAGCATGACATGAAGCTGTAGCGCGTCCATGGATGCGAGAAGAGCCGGAGTGTGCCCACGACGTTGCTCGACCTCAGCTTCGGTGACCCCAGGCACGCGGCTCGATGGCGTGGTACCACTCGCCGTAGCCGCTCTGGCCATGAAGCGGGGGAAGGTCGCGATGGATGCGCCGGCACCAAAAGAGGCCGGCTCGGCCATCCCAGGCGAGGAAGCACCCTCCTTGATCGTCAAGGCCGCCCCCACCGCAGGATCACTCGGAGCAATCGTCGTGTCGTCAGACACCGTGACGACATCGTCGCTCTTAGCCTTCTTGGCACTATCTGTGGGGGCAGCGATCTCATCAGCCTTCCTCTTCCGAGAGGGGTCCTCCTCGGCGACGACTGGCGGCACTTTGGCCACGGACGGGTGGCCTATCTTTTTAACTCCAGTCCTGCAAATTGATTACATGAGCAAAGTGGTCCCAGTACAACGAAAAGCAAGGCAAGTGAATAAAACTCACTTGGCGACTGGTATGAACCGCAGCCCCGTGCGGATGCTAGCCGGCTTCTCCAGTTCAGGGCCCAGTTTCCGACTGAGGCCCATCTCCAGGACATCATGCGCCCAAGACACGGATGGCCTCTTCGTTGACAAGGCCGCGACAGGAGCCTCCACAACGTTTTCGGCAGGAGCTCTCCTGGGAGGCGAAGCTGCCACGACCGGAGCAGCCACCGACCCAGAGACTGGGACGAACAGGAGGGAATCGAGGCCAGAGGTACCTCACTCAGGGCGGCGGTGGCATCCGGTGTTGCCATCGTCTGTGGCGCTTCGTCCCTGGCCAGGCTGGTGGCGTCGGAGCTACTCGCCAAACGAGGCGGATATGCCTGTTTCGCCGGCTTCGTCTTCCTCTTCGGAGGGGCCTTCACTTCCTTCTTCTTCTTCTTTTTTGACGGAGTAGCATCGCGACGCGAGGTGTGCTCGGGAAGCTCGTCGTCGTCATCGTCATGGCGTTCAAGGCTTCTACTCGCCTCGAGTTCGCGCTGACGTTGCCTGCGAGTTTTGCGAACCAGTGGGACGGCTTCTTCTTCGGACTCGTCATCGTCATCGCTCCTGTCGCTCTTGACGTCGCCCTTGGCAGGAGGCGACTCGCCCCCGTCCTGGACGGACGATCTCGAATTCTCGTCGTCCGCGGGCGGAAGCCACCCTTCCACCACTTGAAATAACTGCAATAGGCATGAGACAGTATCAGTATAACCGCGACAGCATCAACTGCGACTGCAAATGATAGAAAATGACTTACCGTCGGGGCTGGATGCTTCGCGGTGTAGGGGGCGACCCCAGCCTTTGCGTCCAGGTACACCGCCTGGGTGATCTTCTTCAACGCTGGGATGTAGTCCTCGAGTTTCCACTCAGCGAGGCAGGATTTCGTCGAGTCCTCCCGGCCCATGTACTCGTACATATAATGGTCACGGCAGGCCAGGGGAACGAGTCGCCGCCCGAGCCAGCAGTTGTACAAATTGATGGTCTGAAGACCCTTTTTCTTCAGGATGCGGATGGTCTGAAGCATCTCATCCACGACCATCCACTGGTCTGTTGGGAGTTTGCCGACTTGGAGTCGACGCGGTTCGGGCCGGTCGGCGGAGTATCTTGGGATCGCCACCTCGCCGTCTGGAGTGGCCTCGGTAATGTAAAACCAAGACTTCTTCCATTCGCTCGCCGCCTTGGCAGGTAGCATCAGATCGAAAAAGGAGGCCTTCGACTTCAACTGAAACGTCAAGCCGCCCGCAGCAAGCATTGGGCCGCCTGCTTCTTCGCGACTGATCCTCCCATGGAACAGATCTTGCCACAGGGGGAAGTAGGGCCTGCAGCCCAGGTAGCACTCGCAGAGTGCCACGAAAATGGCGAGCTGCTCGATGCTGTGCGGGCCCAGGTCCGATAGCTAGATCCCATAGAAGGCGCAGAAGCGCCGGAAGAAGAGAGATGTGGGGAATCCCAGCCCCCGTTCCAAGTGGCTGGTGAAGCAGACGAATTCTCCCTCGTGCGGGTCTGGAGTCACCTCTCTGGCCGCGGGGATGCGCCACCTGCCGGCGCGCAGGATCCCGGCCTCCTCGAAAGACGCCAATAGCGCTCTCGTACACTTTGACCTGACCCATGGTTCGGTGGAGGGGGCCATTGGCGGAAAGGTTCGTGGAGGTCGGAGGATTTTGGATTGGCTGGATTGCGATGCGGAGGAAAACGGAGGTGCGCGCAATCGGAGGAAATGACGAGGAGGTGGTTCTCCGATCGCCTACCATTCCCTTTATATAGCGGTTGTTACCCACCAAATCAGGAAGCCGTTACTACGCGGTGATTATGCCAAAAGTTACCGTTGGATTACCCCAACGGCTAGTTTTGACTGCGTTTGACGGTCCAACTTCAGCCACTCGGCTCGCCGACCCGACCACTACAACAGTGACTAAATATTTTGCCGACCCGTTCGCCAAGCTGCGACCAGAATGACTAGTTTTTTCCTTTATTCAGGAGCCCGCCACCGATTCGACTGGATGTCCGCATTGGACCCGTATGCTCCGACTGCCAGCAACCACCTGCGCCCAATCGACGACGGCCTCGGGAACTACTGATGGGGATATGCCTACCGGGGTATACCCAGCAGGACGTTTCCGACTGGCCCAGGAGCTGGAGAGTGGGCCTGCAAGACGACGACTGGATCAAGACCTGGCGTGGATCCAAGCGACTGGAAGTTGAAGGCCCAGGAGAGTAGATAGGCCCAGTCGGATTAGGTTAAATGAGTACCGAAACCTTAACTGATTCGGTTGAGATATGTAAACCCTAGGGGAGGGTGAGTCTATATAAACCTCCCTACAGGGCGTGTAAACGCACGTTCCATCATCCACCCAAGCGACTCGCCGCCTAGCCGTCGAGCTCGCCCCATTATACATCCATCATAATACAATCTAGCAGGAGTAGGTCTTTACCCTCCGGGGGGGCGAACCTGGGTAAAACCCTGTGTCTCCACCGTCATCTCGCACCGCAGATGGCTAGCCGCCCTTGCCCTTCGTTCTACTACTCGCTGCCGATTGCAGCATCTGCCGTGGTCATTCCCACGACAATTACCCTTAATAATGAAGATCCAAGCAACAAGTCTTTGGCATGGTCTCATTACCGCTACATGAATTTTCTTGAAAGACAGCCAATGGAATAGTAGTGTTTGATAGTCTTGATCTATTGATGTGGGTGTTCTAAAGAGACACTTTAGTGATAATATTCTTATGAGATGAGCTCTCACTCTTAATTTCTAAGCCTTTACTTTACAAAAGTGAGGATACAAAACATAAAAGGAGCAATAGGAGGATCACAAGTTTGCTTTTAAAGCTAGATTTATTTTTGACATGGAGCATTGAAGTTTCAATTGATCTTTTATGGATTGACATAACTAAGCTTGTGTTGCCTTGTATGAATATGTTCTATCTTACTTTGAGCTTGGAGGGAAAATAAGGATACAAGGCATCAATATTATATGGTAATCTAGATGATAGCATGTGTTTTTATAAACTCTCTTGCTCGAGGACGAGCAACGTTTAGCTTGGGGATGTTTATGAGTGCAAATATGATGCATATTTAAGTATACAAATTATTCATATTGTCACTCATTATATGCTATATCTAGCTACAACTATGCCTATTATATATGATTACTAGTTCTTGTTTATTTTCACATGAACTTTGCACAACTAGTAGTTTTATTAGGATTTTATTACATTTTCCTTGTATTTGACTTGTGTGTAGGTGCTATGGACAACCATGGACAAAATGAGCCAAGAGGATGCAATATGAAGGAGTTGCAGGTATTAGACTAGTCATTTTAGGGGAGGAAAAGTGGATTTTTCCATCAAATCCAAATGATCCAAGGCCATGTTGTATCCCTTGTCCATACGAATCCAACGAGTCAAAGAGCACCTCAATCGGAGTACGTATGAAGAAATGGTGGCCAAAACACTACAACAATCAGAGGGCGTAATGACCTGCGGTATGGGCAGGCCCACCCATACTGTATGATCGTACCGCCCTTCAATGACTTTGTTTCGCCAGAAACAACATTTGTGAAGGCCCAATGGGCATATTCGGGCCCGAGCTCCATCGGTTCGCGAAACTGGCCACTAGAATGCCTATTTAAATAGGGGAAACCCTAGATGCCAGGGAGAGAGTCCACACACACCATAGGGGCGGACCCCTGTCGCTCTGCCGCCTCCATAGTCGCCGCACACGAGATCTACACCACCACACCACTCAAGAGGAAGAGGAGACTTTCATCTTGAAGGGCTACGCATCGATCTTCATCATTAACATCTCCAACATCGACCCCCTTTGTGTACTTTGTTGTGATCCTAATTCTATTGTGGATTTGCACTTGTATTCAATTATACCTTCATCCCCTTCATGTATGAGTAGTTGCCTTGTTCTGGGAGAAATATGATGAAACCCTAGTATTATTATGCATTGAAATAAAGATGATCTATTACTTTTGTCTATGATCCATTGATCTATGATATTGTGTTTAATCTCTTTCTTTAGATGGTACGTGTAATCGGCCACATATCATTTGCCGCCGAGACTAAAGAGAGGGTGAAATATTTTAGGATGTGTATGGGAGTGTGTCCAATGTTACTTTCGTGACTACAAGCGTTGGCTTATAATCTCCACATTCAAATGGGAAATTAAGAGAGTCTCACTAAGATTATTACGATATCCATGGGGAAACCCTTGTGGGTCTGTATAAGTGATTGCTTGCAGGCATCATAGTGGTTATTTAGAGATGAACTCATTACCTGATTCAATAAAGCGACTGTCCACGAGTCTTGTAGTGAACATCTTAAGTATTGAGCTCTCTCCATACATGTCATGACACAAGAAATAGATTATCCTAATTATTCATAATTCTACCATGCTAGCGGTGAATCCTACGCTCCTTGAGAACCCGTCAACCATATCACGCAACACTTTATAAATACTCTCTTGCTTTAGTTTATTTTTGTTATTTACTTTGCTATTAGTTACTCACTTGTTCATTGCAATTCTAGTAATCTATAGAGTTGAATATTTTTAAATACTATTTTGGGTACGAACATGGCCTCATTGACAACGTGGCTGCGGGGTTGTGTTGTTTTCATTTGTAAAGATTCCAAGGGATGAACTTTATAAATAATATTTGCTACTACAAGTATTGAATAACCCTATTATTGATCGCAGGAAACCCAGTCATCATCGGGGCAGCGACCCCGAAGGGTGGTGTTTGTGGTATGCGCAAGCCAGATTAGTTGGCTGGATATTGGGGTGGTGCCTCGGGAGGAGGTGGTCATTGACTCGCCGGCTGTTGTAGACATCGCGACTTCTTGCATCACTCTACCTATACCTCTGATGGATGGACGACGCAACATTGCTCCGCCAAAAGTGTTCGGCTTCTCTCCCCTTCATCGTGAGGTGTTGATTTTTTTTGTGGTGGTGTGTTCATTTATGGTTTTCATTGCTTCATTGATCGGTGGAGATACTCGTGTCCTATTTGGGTTTCATACGGTTTCCCTTAATAAACTCAGTAATTTCATTCTTTTTTACTGTGCGATTTCGTGAATAAAATATTATTGAAGTCACCACGAAGTACTATGTTTATAAATTGTTCTGGCCAACTTAGCTTTCCCAAGTACTCGTGAAAACTAGATCTTGAAGTGATGATGGTACGCATGAGTTTATTTTGGGGCCTCTAACGATGCTACCTAGTACCATTTGAGTACGAATAGAATGGTATTTACTTAAAAAAAATCGTATTTGCCTCCAATGAACAATAGTCATGTAAAATCCACATGAGCAAAAGCTCATTGAAGCCGCCAACCAACCTGTGGTTGGGTGGCTAGAAGGATGGTTATACTCCTAGCCCATTAGAATCAAATCCTAGGTTTGACACTCATAGACGGATCTAATACGGGGCATGGGTATACAGATGTATACCCAAAATTTTCAAACCAAAACTCTTATATAGTTGTTCAGTGGTGTAGAGGTCCCAACTTTTAATAAGGTAGAGATCCCTGTGTTTATAATGCTAGTCCCTGGATCAATAGCTAGCATCCACAGTTTAAGATGTAATATCAAGAAACAAAGGTCATAATACAACTTTATAACCAGGAATAAAATTATTCATTATATCTTACATAGCTCATTTGGCTATCACATTACATTGCAGTAGAAATAACTATATAGCATGGAGTCCTTCTGTCACATCCCAAATTTTAGATTTGGTACTGCATAACATACATGGCATTGCATCATGATCATCCTTGAAAAATTTCAGTTTGAACAGGTTTTGGCAAAACAAACCACTTGCATTTGCATTTTGACACCTACACTTGAATGTCCGGTTTTACCATGCCTCTGTTAAAACTATTATATTTTGGTGGTATGGAAGGCAAAGGTGCATAGAGGGTTCCGCCACGAACCCGTAGCACTTTGATTCGCCCAAATGGAGCTCCGTAGCAAAAGTTACGACAATCTGAATTTTGACTAAAATTCTGGACAGTTCAGGTATAATTTCAGTTAAAGAAATTCGTCAGAGAAAAAGAAAAAGAAAAGGAATAAAAAAAAGAAGGCCAGCCAGCTGGGCCGCCAACCTAGCCGGCCCAGCCACGCCAGCAGCCCGCGCCAGCCGGCCCGCGCAGCAGCAGCAACAGCGCAGCGCGCGTGCGCGGCAGCTGGTATCCGCCGCCAGCCATCCCGCTGACGAGCGGGCCCACCCGTTAGTCACCCACCGTCACCGCCACGTGGGCCCCACCTATCAGCCGTCGAGTTCATCTCCAACTCCCTGTCAACTCCGATTCCTCTGGAATCGGACCGATTTCTAACTGTTTTCGCCGATTTTTCTTGCCAATATTAATCTCCTCGGGCCCCTCTTCCAAACCCCCCTCTAATCGCAACCCGAGCCGCCTCCAACCCCCGGCGATTTCTCGCCGGAGTTCACCGCCGCCGCCTTGAGCTCGGTGAGCACCTCCGCCGCGCGCGCCGTCGCCCCTCCTCGCCGCACCCGCCCGCGAGGCCACCGCCGACCGCCGCTGACCGCCTCCTCTTCGTCTCACAGGTCGCCGCCGCCGCGCCACGCCACCGACGCCGCCGCGTCCGCAGCCGCCCGCCGCCGCCGCCCTCGGCCGCGCCCGCCGCCACCGCCACGCCGACGAGCACCGCCACCTCGCCCCCGACGCCGTCCCGTCTCTCGCCGCCGCCGAAGCTCGCTGACGCCGCCGCCGCCCTCCGGTGAGCACCTCGCCGCCTCGTTCCCCTGCCGCACGATCTTGATCCAACGGTCCAGATGGACCGTGGAAAAGTCAGCCAGGCCGCTGACCGGTCAACGCGCCACGTCAGCGCGCCACGTAGGCGCAGTCAACAGTCAGATTTGACTAAATAATTTTTAATTCGATTTATTTGACAGATTATAGGTAAGACTTGTAAAATTAGTAGAAAATAATCTACTAGGCCAAAAATTGCAAATAAAATATGTATGGAATCAGTGTCTCACGTAGAATATTTCTGTACAGTTGTTTTATACTTTTACAGCAAGGTTTTGTCTTAGTTCATTAAATGAGTTAATGCCCTTTTTAGAGTATTAAATTCATAGAAGAAGTTTGGAACTCCAAAAATTGCAAATAAGATGTCCCTGGATTCAGTAGAACAAGAGGAATCTTGTAGTGAATTAAAAAGGTAGGCTTACAGTACTGGTTTTTGCAGAATCTATTTAAAGGCTTTCTAGAGTATTTTAATTACTCAGGGAATTGTATAAATCCTTTTTGAGTAGTTCCAATTGGTACTGGCTCTATTTTAGGTTGCCGACACAGTGGATATTTTTCCAAGATTTTACAAACAGTTTATTAGCAGTGGCTAATTATTTAGTTTCTAGCTCTATTATTTGAGCATTTAAATTGCATGCCTTGTTTTCTATGCACTCAAAATATTTTCCATGCATGCATACAGTAGGTATACTGAATAAGAATATGTGATACTACTGTAGCAATGTCAAATTGTCATGCATGCATCTTGCATAGTCATTATTTGTATATGATTGTGTATGGTTTGTTTATGTGATTGCAATTGTATCGTATAGATTGTGATGAGTGCAACGCTTGCTCGTGCGTGGATTGTTCGTTCGATCGCTATAGCCAAGGCAAGTAGATTCTACCTTGTTCATGATATTGTCCTACTATTTTAAATGCATTGTCGTGTATTTTGTAGATGCATGTGTAGGATATTACTATCGCTATGCTATGTCCCATTATATGGTAGGGTTCCTGTAGATGAGCCACCGTTGGTAGATGTGCTTAGCCATGCTATGATGAACGAGGGCTGGGTTACATCACTGAAAGTTGTTTCTAAATGTGTTGGTTTGTGAAAACTAAAAACAATTTAATCAATGAATCTCCTGGGTGTGATGGGATTGATAAATTTTAGTGGTATCATTGCAGAAAGGCACCTAGGTATCAAGGGAAAATGATTGGCTTCTTTATTTTGTAGCTTACGTGTACAACCATGTGCCAATAATGAAATGGGCGGTTGGTTGGACTCAGTAGGTTGTGGTAACTCGAACCCACGTATCCAGAGATGTAGAATTTTGGTAGGTTGGACCGGTGCATCTCGGGTTTGGGGAGCTACTTCCCGAACGGTTCCTTCTTGGACTTCTCCCTATCATCACCCAATATGAGAGTGATGGTACGAGCTGGGCTGGCCAAGTCACATGGGTAAAGTGTACTAACCCCTGCAGGGTGTATAAACTAATCGATTAGCCGTGTCCCCAGTTATGGACGTCTGAGTTGCTTGATATTGATTTCATGAAATGTTTCTCGCTCATTCCAATTTCCTAATTGCTTTAATGTTGATGGGGTAACCTAATTGGGATCTTTTCAAAGAAAATCAAAAACTGTTTATTAAAGTAGGACAAGGGTTTTTGCAAATGCATGCTAGCCACAGCTCCACTTGCCAGATATGCATGTAGATATTAGCTCTATTGTCTCCTTTAATAGCTCTACTTGCCATACATTCCATGTATTGACCCTTCGGGGCTGCTATGTTTCATGTTGCAGGATATTCCAATTCTGAGTGTTCGATTTAGGCCACGGTACTCCACTCGGCACTTGTTCACTTGTAGGCAATTTCAAGAATGGAGGATTTACTATATTTATGTTGCTACTTGAATAATTTGAGCTAGCCTTGAGCTAAGCTTTTATTGTAATAATGATACTCTGGATCTTCGTTATTTATGATACACGGATATTTTGCTATGTTATTCATCTTATTCTATTGTGGGCCAATGAACCGATCCAGGGATTGGCAAGTCACATAGAAGCTATGGTCTTTTCAGAACCGTAGTGTTACAAGATGGTATCAGAGCCCGTGTGTCGACTATAGGATCGTGACCTAGGTTTGGATTAGGAAGCCATAGAATTATTAAAGCTTATATTAACTCTGTCTTTCATCTTATGCCTTTCGCTCTCGTAAATTCTTACCATATGCTATTCTCACACTTTCCTCTTTTAATTGATAGATGGGAGAAGTCAGTACTGAGTATGCGACAATGGAGTCACCAAGGCCCTTTGCAAGACAGTTGGCACAGCTCTCGCAGTCATTGGGATTGCCGCTGCCCATGTTCAAGGGAAGAAGGCTGTACACCTATGGATATGGCGAGGATGCATGGGAGATCACCACCTTCATCTTCAGGGATGCCACCTGACAGGGATGTGGAGTTTCTCATCGATCTGATGCCGGGAACAGGACCTATAGCAAAGAGACCATATAAGATGGATGTGGATGAGCTGAAGGAATTGAAGAAACAGCTAAAGGAGCAGTTGGACAAGGGATTCATTCAGCCTAGTTCGTCGTCATGGGGTGCACCTGTTCTATTTGTGGAGAAGAAGGACAGCAGCAAGAGATTAGTGGTGGACTATCGCTCGCTAAATGAAGTGACCATCAAGAACAAATACCCCCTACCAAACATAAATGACTTGTTTGATCAACTAGAAGGAGCAAAGGTGTTTAGTAAAATTGATCTGCGATCGGGTTATTTCCAATTGAAGATCCGGGAGGAGGACATACCAAAAACTGCTTTCCCTACTAGGTATGGTTTATATGAGTATACAGTTATGTCTTTTGGACTAACGAATGCTCCGGCATATTTCATGACCATGATGAACAAGGTATTCATGGAGTACTTGGACAAGTTCGTGGTGGTGTTTATTGATGACATACTGATATATTCCAAGGATGATGCTGAGCATGAGAAACATCTGCGACTGATTATGGAGAAGCTGAGGGAACACAAGCTGTATGCCAAATTTAGTAAGTGTGTATTCTGGCTTAACACTGTTGGTTTTCTTGGATACGTGGTGTCAGGAGAAGGAGTCGCTGTTGATCCAAGCAAAGTGACTGCCGTAACTGAGTGGGAAGCGCCCAAGAATGTGGGAGATATTCGAAGCTTTTTGGGACTTGCTGGATACTACAGGAGATTCATTGAAAATTTCTCCAAGATTGCTAAGCCGATGACGGAACTTCTGAAGAAGGAGAGGAAGTTTGAGTGGACAGATGCATGTGAAGCCAGCTTTTAGGAACTGAAGCGTCGACTAGTGACCGCGCATGTTCTGTGTTTACCTGATCTTCAGAAGGATTTCCAAGTGTACTGTGATGCTTCTCGACAGGGAATTGGGAGTGTGCTGATGCAAGATGGGAGAGTGGTGTCATATGCCTCGCGGCAACTTAAACACCATGAGAGGAATTATCCCACGCATGACTTGGAATTAGCATCGGTTGTGCATGCGCTTAAAGTATGGAGGCACTAACTAATGGGAAAACACTGCGATGTGTACACCGACCACAAGAGCCTGAAATACATATTTACACAGAAGGAACTGAACATGAGGCAAAGAAGATGGTTGGAGCTTATCAAGGATTATGATATGAATCTGCAATACCACCCAGGAAAAGCCAATGTAGTAGCAGATGCTCTGAGCCGGAAGGTCTATGCCAATGGATTGACTGTTGGGGAATTTCCCGAGGATTTGTGCAAGCAATTCAAGGACCTTAAACTGGAGGTGGTGTCAGAAGGATATTTGGCAGCAATGGAAGTCCAACCAACGCTACAGGACAGGATCAGGAAGGCGCAAGTAGGAGACAAGGAGATGGATGAAATAAAGGAAAAGATGAAGGAGGATCGAGCAAAAGAGTTCCGCGAGGATGAGCAAGGAACCTTATAGTATGGAGATCGTTTGAGAGTTCCCAACGATCCGGAGATAAGGAAGTTGATTCTGCAGGAAGCCCATGACTCGCCGTACTCCATACATCCGGGCAATACGAATATGTATATGGACCTAAAGGACATATTTTGGTGGAACAACATGAAGGGAGACATCGCCGAGCATATTGCCTTATGTGATGTATGTAGCCGAGTGAAGGCGGAACACCAGAAGCCAGCAGGACTGCTACAGCCATTCCCCGTGCCGGATTGGAAGTGGGATAGAGTGGGAATGGATTTTATCACAGGATTGCCTAGGACCAGGTCGGGATATGACTCTATTTGGGTAGTGGTCGACCATTTGACCAAGGTAGCCCACTTTATACCAGTGAAGACAACCTACACAAGTGCAAGGTTGGCCAAGATTTATATGGACCGAATTGTGTGCCTTCATGGGGTTCCCAAGAGTATTGTATCAGATAGAGGCACCCAATTTACCTCACACTTTTGGCGCCAGCTGCATGAGTCATTGGGAACTAGGTTGGAGTTTAGCACAGCGTTCCACCCCCATACTGATGGACATACCGAGAGGGTAAATCAGATTTTGGAGGATATGCTGAGAGCTTGCGCTTTGGCTCATGGTTCTAGTTGGGATGAGAATTTGCCGTATGCTGAGTTTTCCTACAACAATAGCTATCAAACCAGCATCAAGACATCGCCGTTCGATGTGCTATATGGGAAAAGGTGCCGGACACCATTGCTATGGGATGGAGTAGGAGAACGTCAGCTATTTGGACCTGATTTGATCAAGGACACTAAGGAGAAGGTCGCCTTGGTTAGGGACAGGCTGAAGGTAGCAAAATCAAGGCAGAAGAGCTACGCTGACGCCAAGCGCAAGGAATTGGTGTATGAGATAGGCGATAGAGCATACCTCAGAGTGTCGCCGCTGCGTGGAATTAAGAGATTTGGAATCAAGGGTAAGATGGCACCTCGGTTTATTGGACCATATCGGGTCTTAGCACGCAAAGGAGAGGTTGCTTATCAGTTGGAGTTGCCAGAGGCTCTGTCCGCCGTCCACAATGTTGTAACATCCCAAAAATATTGAACTTGGATCATCAAACTCTAATCATCAAAATTAGGGTTAACAAAAACTTTTATAAATAAAATTATGAAAGCATGCATATGAGTATGCATTGAATTTGAAAATCTTTTGAACCACCTTGTTTGTGTGTTTACTTGCTTGTAAAATGTTTCCTAGGTGAAATAAACATCATCTAAAACATTTCCCACACTTTTCCCAAAGACAAATAAAGCAAAACAAATAAAATAAAGGAATGGTCATTTTGACCAATTTAACTCCCATGCCTACTTTGGCTATCTCAAACTTTCAGAAACTAACAGAAACTTTTCTGGGTCTTTGCACCCCTTGATTGTACTCATAACAAAGTATCAAGGCCCACTTTGTGATCATCCAGAAACTTTCAAATGCATAGTTTAAATGACAATTCAAAATTGAATCTTTATCATAGGAGAAGATCCCACTTTTTCAAAAACCACTCAAACAAGCTCAACTTTCAAAACCCAAGCATCTGCAGACTCACCAGCACCAATCTAGCACACCCACCAAAAATCTTTTCAAAATTCAAAACTTGAATTCATGCGGCCATTTCATCAAACACTTGGCAGACACAAATCAAACAAAATCAAAACACTATAGTGTGCAGTGTTTTGAGCCTAACTAGTTCCCTATCTAGCTCACAACCATCTCAGTAGATCATCTACCAATATTAACCAAGCACTAGCACCACTGTGAGCTTGCCAATATCATCAATGGTGAACAGCCGAGTGCATCCTTGCCACCCCAGTGTAGACAGCAAGCTAGGAAGGAAACTAGCCATGCCAACCTTGTCTGGGAGATCACCCATGCCTACCGCCCCCTCTCGACCAGCCCTGCCTCGAAGACACCGACCAGAGAACCCAGGAACGCCGCGCCCGTGCCTCTGCCAACCGTGCCGAGCATGCGCCAGAGCGCCACCCTCGATAGAAGCCCACAAACCGCGCGCCGCCCTCGCCGCGTGCATACACGATCACCACCGACCCAGGAGACCGCCAGACATCCCCGTTAGCCGCCCCATGCCGCACAGACACCGCTCGCCGTCGAAGACGCCGCCTCTGCCGCGCAGAGTGTCGCGTGTTCCAGACCAACCCGCATCGTCCCACGTCTCGCCACCGTATAGTTGAGCATCGCAAGGGAACACCGCACCGTCCCCTACCTTCGCCCATGCCAATAGCCGTCTGTACCATCGCCCCCGACGAGCTCACCGTGCGCCCCGTTGGTCCCCTCGCTCGACTATAAATAGAGGCCACCCCCAGCCGAATTGAGCACACCATTCTACTCCCCTCTCCTCACTGATCGTGCCACACCGTTCCCGGAGCAAGGCGAGCAACACCTCGTCAGAATTTCACCGGAGCCCGCCGCCTCTGGAGAAGAAGGGAGCCAGCGATTGGAGCCGCCCCAGGAGGAGCCACCGGTACCAGGAGATTCGCCCTCGTCGATTTCGTCGTTCGCCCGCCTCGCCGACCCTCGCCTGCACCCTGGTGAGCTCCCAGCAACCCCCACTGGTCGCGCTAGGTTTCTGTCTCGTCGGCGTTGCCCAACGTCGACGATGACTCCCAGCCGTTGGATTAGAACCAGATCGAACGCCCCACATCGCCCCATACCCCTTCGCACCCCCCTGTCTCACTACGAGTGGGGACAGCCACTTAAACAGCCCACGGAAGCGCTATGCTTAGCAGGCTGGCCCGTTAACCTTTCCCGCGCAGCCCAGCTATTTGAATTAAATCTTTTCCATTTTATTTCAAGCACACTTCTGTACCCAGTTTCAAAAATCAACCTAGGTTGATTCAGTGCACCAAATTGAATGAAACTAATTTTGTTAGAAAGGTCTGGAAATGCTGAATCCAAGCCCGTTGGATTCAAGTCATTTGGATCTACAGATCACCCATGGTAAAAATAACAAGGCAAAAGCTTTTATGCATTCAAACATTTTTCAAATTTAAACCATAATAGCTTTTGAGTTGATTCCAACTCTCAAAATCACATTTAACCATACCTTTCAGAATATATAAAAATATATAGGTTTACTTGAAGAAATAATGTTCAAGTAATAAAAGAATGCTACATAGGCATTTCTAGTCACTTTATTGAATTAAAATAAAAGGGTAAAACCTTATTAAATTGTGAAACCACTTTAAATCATATTCCCATGGACTAAAATATGTGGTGATGACATGTGTCAACATGATCCCATGTTTGGTTTGGAGAATATTAAATCTTAAGTAGTTTTTCAATGAGTATAAATTACTTTTCTAGAAATAAAAGGAATTAAACCAAGCCTTAATCTTATAATGTTAGAGATGATGTTAGATCATATATAGGAGCCTTGTGTGTGATGATTGCAAGTAGTTAAGTATTGTTTGGTGATTGTGTACCTCGTATTTATTTATAGACGCTAGTACCGACCAAGGATACAAGGAGGAAGGAGGATTCTACGAAGAAGAAGCCGAGGAGAACTTCAACCACTGCTCTGCACAAGGCAAGCTTATATTGACACTAATGCAAGCCTAATACTACCAGTTGAATGTGTAAGCTAACACTTGCAACATACTCTACTGATGCAAACAAACCCCTACTTGATACTATGACCACTATATGCCTTAAGCATATATGATCATCTCCACTTGATAACCCAATCCTAGTTTTACTTGCAAGCTTCTTACTTTATTTCTTTATCAAAGCTCTTACCTATATTTTACCTAAGTGAATGGTAGATACTAGAAAGATATGTGAAGGTTGCATAAAGAGCATAAAATTTGGCCTAAGCTAGATAATCTTGATGTCATCATAAGACATGAGATTGAACTTAGTTAAAACTCCACTAGTTTATCACCCCTCATCAGTGCTTACCCCTACCTGTAGATGCCAGTGCAAAGCATAAAACTTGATCAACTCTAGATGGGAATACTTGGTGGAAAAATGGTTATGAAAACCTTGGAATGATGGATCATTCTATTGAAATGTTTTAGACATGTGTTTCCGAAACACCTGATGATTTTGGTGATGAAAATGTTGAGGCATGAGCCTTAGCCCTTTTTAAAACTGATGGTTGTCTGGATGCGATACCATTCCAATTTTATCGTACAACCACAATACCCGAAGATTGGGTAGGGCTTGGCTGGAAACTTATATACCTTAGTATTAGTTCCCTCACGGCCAAGGTCTGAGCTGAGGCTACCTTGTGAAGATTGTCGACCTGTGTAGTACCCAAGATGACAGTTGGTCATGGTTGGGAGGCCAAACTCACAGGAGAGGTGCTTATACTAGGGCATGTAATTGAAAGGATAGGATTGATTATCCGCACACTGAGTATGGTGAATTCAGGATTTGTTCCTGACGGATGTATCGAATGTTGTGATGAAAGTGTACAATCTCTGCAGAGTGTCAAACTATTCGAATAGCCGCGTCCGCGGTTATGGACAGTTGGAGTGGCCATACTGTTCCCCCGTCAGACTTTTCAAAATGACTTGTGAAATGAAGTGAGACTTTGACTTGACCACAACAGGGTTGTGATATGAAATACAAGTTCCCCCCTTAGATGTTATCAACTTCAACTAGCAATTCATTGCCCCTAAACTTAGTAGTGATAAATCTGGCTTTTGCAAAACAACCCTAGAGCTTAGTGTCCTATTATCAAAAACCCCTTTCATTTGTTAGTATTAGTTTGCGAGTACTTAAAGAGTACTCATGGCTTTGTCCCTGGCTATTCCCATGGCCAGACTATGAAGAGGAGTACCTGGAGGATGGACCCCAGGAAGGTTACGACAACTAGGATCATCTCCCATCGTCAGCATTGCCTGTGACCCCGAAGATGGAGCTTCGCCTACGCTACCGTTATTATTACGTATTCCGCTGCTTGATGTTGTATTAAGAACTGGATCATGAGACCCCTATTTGTGTAAGAACTTATGTACGGTTGGATGATGTACTATGGTATCCAATTCTGTTATGTCTCGCAAAAATGGTAATCCTGGGATTGCGATGTATGGCATAACAGGCATCTGGGATTAAAAACCCGGGTGTTGACAAGTTGGTATCAGAGCCATCCTGACCATAGGAGACCCTAGTTAGACTGGACGTTTGAATCAAAAACTTAGTTTCAAAACCAAAGAAAACAAATATTTACAAAAACTTATTCTCATTCTTATCCCTTTGATTCTTTCATGAAAATTCATGTTCCTCAAAAAATCTTGCAAAATACATAAAATTTTGACACACTTGATCACTCTACTAACTTACTCATCCTATATTCTTATAGATGGACGTGAAGTATAGCAAGTTTTATCAGTTGGGGAATGGAGGAGACCTTATCTTTGAGAGGGATTTGGACCAGCTTTCGGAACTTGTGGAGCGTCCGCACCCCGAGTTGTTTGGAGCTCAGCTCAATGATCAAGGAGGAGAAGATCTGCAGTGGCTAATTGTTGCAAGTCTCAGAGGAAAGATTGAACCTCCCACTGCGGAAGGAATTCAGTTTACCTTAAGAGAGAACAACTGGCTCGATGGACTTGCCAGGGCCATGCAGGAAGCTCTTTCCCGTCTGTGTGGGCAGAGCATCAATCAGATCAAGGGTACTCGCTTTGAGTTTTGCCCAAGGCGTTATGAAAATGGACAACCACTAGAAGCCCCATACCACCCCGAACTAAAGACTCAATTGGACCACCTTAGCTTCATGATGTACGATCGTTAGCAGGAGTTAGACAACTGTCGTGACTACTCCAACCACAAGTCTGCCATCATCAAGACGAAGGACCAAACCATCGCCATGCTAGCAAAGGATCGCAAGTCTCGCCGCCGTCAGCTCGACAAGAAAGAGCGCATCATTGCCCGTCTTCGCCACCGCATCTCATCTTTGGAGGAGACCATCCACGAGAGAGACATGCAGTTGGAGGAAAGGGAGAATGCCGGAGAGGATCTTCGTGGAGACCCCTACTCCTATCTCAGCGATGATGATGATTTTCTGGAGGATCAGGCTATGGACTTCTTCACCGATGAAGACGATTTCGCCTTCATCGATGGTGATGAGGATGATGAGGCCACAGATTCCGAGGAGTAGTAGCACTTGATCACTAGCGTAGTGTGTAGTATTCGGTCCCACTTTATCGTAGTTTTCAGAATGATTCTTAAAACCATCTGCTTTCCTTTGTTGTGGTGTGTGTTGTATCGGGTGCTATGAATGAATGAAAAAGAAAGTTGCTAGAAAATCTGAGTCAAACTTTAAAAAAAATTAAAAAGACCCAAAAAATTTAGAAATTACCCTCTTTCTCATGATCTATCTCAATCTTCAGATGCCACGTGGAGGAAGTGGTTCATCCCCGGACCCGATGTTGCAGATTCTACAAATGTTGACTTCTGACCGTGAAGCTGAAAGAGCGGAACGTCAAGCCAACCTAGCCACCCTTCAGCAGATAGCCCAGCTAGCCCACAACAACCAAGGCCACGGAAATCAGGACAACCATGGATCTAAGCTCAAGAATTTCCAGAATACCAACCCTAAACCCTAAACACATAGAAAATTCCATGCAAGTCCTACTTACAAATATCACTAATGCATAGTGAAAATAATAGGACAAAAATATGAAGCACCACTTTCCTTTTTGGTATATAATATAGATTCACTCCTTGATCTTGCAATAGTCACACTCTTCAAAGTACACTACAATTTAATCAAGGCACAAATTCAATCTAGCATTCAAACAATCCACCACATAGAATAAAGAAAACAAAACAATGCATGCAAGCATGCAAAATATTGTTTTATTGGAAAAGTGGTTTCTACTAAGGCTATAAACATTTTAAAACACCTATTGGTCATTTATAAAAGTGGCAAATCCATTTGATATTAAGTTAGTGAAAATGGCCACTTTAAATCATTTTTGTTTTGCTAGAAATGATTTAAATCAAAGTAATAATATCTAGTGTTTGCCAAATATATTTTTAAACACAACATGTTAGTGTTTATGGTTAAAAGTGTTTTAAAACAATTCCATTTACAAAAGGTTTCACTTAAAACTATTTGTAAATCAAAGCAATATTTTATTTTGTTGGAAATGTCTTTGAACAAAGTAATAATTTTATAGGGTTCACCAAATATATTTTTAAATCCCAAAAATTGGTGTTTAGGGTGAGAGAGTATAATTCAAATCATTTTCCAAAGGTTTTACTCAAAAAGCATTTTTAAAACATATTCAACATTTTTATTTAACTAGAAATGCTTTTGTTCAAAGATTTATTCCTTAGCATCACAAAATATACTTTTAAATCTACAAGTTGGTTTTATGGTCAGTAGGTTCAAAACAAACCTTTTACAATAGATTTTACCCTAAAAACATTTTTAGAATAAATTTTATACTCAAAATATGCCTACTCATGTTTCTGCAAAAAAAAACAATATTACAGAAGCAAATCATTAAACAAAGGGCATGGTTGGATAGAATTATTTTTCCTGATTCCAATGATATAAAGTTTGCAAAATTTGAACGTGTAGATTTAAAGTTATGAATTTTACAAATTCTAACATCTAATAGTAATGTTTCTGTTTTTAAAACAAAACTCAGGGCACGTGGTTGTTTCATACTGGCGCATACCGGTTCACGCGGATCGTGTTGCGTGAACCGCAAGATCTCATTTAGATCGCACGATGCAGATTGGTTCGTACATGTTCGCTTAAGCAATCTATCACACCCGCTGGATCAAAATCTAACGTCTCTCATCGACTTGACCAGAGATGGGCGGCGCTGCGACGGTGGCAAGCGGCAGAACGCTCGGGGAGGTTTCCGGCGATACAAAAACCGAGAGAGAGAGGGGGAGGGCTCACCGAGTTTGCTGTGGAGTGCTGATGCTCAACGTGCTCGTGGGGAGACAGGGGGCGCACGGGTTCGTCGCCTATTGCTCGCCGGAGTTCGTGCCTGCGTAGGGTTCGCTCTGGTGTCATCGGTGGCGAGGTTACGAAGCGCTCTAGGACACGAAAATAGTGGAGTTAGATGCGCATGGGAGAGGCGAGTACACGCGGGTGAAAGAGAGGGAGAGGGGGTCGGACCTTACCAGGGGAGCTCGTCGGAGAAATGGAAGATGGTGGCGACGCTCTGTCGACGAGCTTGCCGACGATGTGGAGTGCGCGCGGGCGAGCTGAGGATACTGGAGGGCGCGCAAGAGGGTGGGGAGCAAGCTCGTAGATTCCAGGAAGCAAGGGGAGTGGAGGCTTGGCCGGAATTGTGGCTGAAGTGTCGTCCGAGCAGCGAGGGTATGAGCTGCGATTCGAGCAGCCTAGTGGATCTCTAGCAACAGCGTCTGAGGGGAAAGGAAGGAAGAGAGGAGGCGCTCAAGTAGGCAGAGGCACGGCGTGGTTAACTCGCGGATTCAATGCCAATTACATCTCATAATCAACGGCAGCAACGGCCGGAGGAAAGAGGGGACAAATGGTCGCGGGGTTGATGATGATGACGGGGCAGTGGGGCTACGCTGTCAGCGAGCGTGTGAGGGTTACGCGTGGGGTCCTCTGATCAGCGTCTGTGCGGGTTTCATTGCGAGTGAAAAACGGTTCGGGAAGAGAGTGGGAGGTGGGCTCGCTAGGCAAGTTGGGCTAGGTTGTTTCCCTTTTTTTATTCTGTTTCCTTTTATTTTTCTGATTTCTTTTTCTGTTTTGAATTTATTCAAATGATTTCAACCCTCCTTTTAATTCAAAACTTTTCCAAACTTTCAATATATTTTAGTACTGTTTATACATGCATTTTTAAAGATCATTTTGGAATAATTCCTTTATTCAATTATGGTTTATTCTTTATTTAAATTAGGCACTTGTTTTTATTCAAATAAGAATTTAATTATATTTTCAAACTCTTATTTAAATTCTAATTTTCACCAAACCTTTTTTAGTAGGTTCATTAGTGCAAATAATTCACTTTGAATTATTTAAAATATTTTAATATGATTTATTAATCATTTAAATTGGGCAATTGTCTTTATTCAAATCAAATATGGTTTTAATCCCATTTAAATTTTATTCAAATAATTCTTTGATTCCATTTAAGTTAATTAAATAACTTGTATTCCACTTGGACAAATTCCAATTTATTATTTTCTCATGATTTAATTAATCATTTCTATTAGGTATTTTGTCTTCATTCAAATGGAATTAAATTTGGTTAATGCCATATAATTTTATTTGAATATTCTTTATCCCTTTATTTTATTTGGATTATATTTATTCCATTTTCTAATGTATTTAATTCAAGTTTTAAATTGTCTCCTAAATAATTTTATTGGGATTTATTATTTAGTTTAGGCAACTTGTCTTTATTTAAATAAAATTGGATATTGTTCAATCCTTATGATTTCATTTAAATAATCTTTCACTCCTTTTTATTATTCAATAAACTTTCATTTTATTTGTTTATGGATTTGGAATAAAGTGAACATCGACGGTATCTCCCCAATGTCTATCGAAGCCTTGAATAACCCGAAGCTGATTGATTCACCCTAAGAAAGATTTAATTTGGCTTTTAAATATTCCTTATTTATTTATTTCTTTCTTTATCTCATAAAATCCATATCTTTTTATTTATACATCCAAAATTGGTGATTCCAATTTGTATGATTTCTTTAATATTTGTTTATCCTTTTTTAAATCCTATTAGGATTAATTTTTCACAATTTGGTATGGATTTTAGATAGGAGCTTTATTAGCTTTGAAAATTATTTCCTTTGCCATATTAAAATCATAACTTTTTATCTATGGCTCCAAATTGAATGAAATCAATTTCTATGGTTTTATCATTTTATTATTATTTATAAATGTTTGTTGAGAAAGTTTTATATGGAACAAATCCATAGTCTTAGAGAGATCTTGAAATATGATTTTCTTCCATTAGGGTTTCAGGGTTTTGGTTTATTTTCCCAATTTTAAATTCCAAAATACATTCATTGATGAATGCATTTCACTTGATTGAAATTTGTTGGATTCCTTTTATTAAAATTTGTTCAAGATGGGTTTTAATGTTTCCATTTAGAAACAAAAAGTTTTTTTCACCCTAAATTTCATCAATTATTTATTTTGTTTATTTATTTTTCACATTTCAAATTTTGGGAAATTTTGGGATGTGAAAAGTGGGTATATACAACACTACTAGCATGTTTTCTAACATATGTAATATTTTTCCCCAACCATAAACTAAGTGAAAATCATATAGTTTACTATTCCCGCCGTTCGGAGATAAGTGCCATAGATTTGTCTAGATATGCATGTAGTTAGACGTGTTTTAGCGTATAGTTACATATGTATGTGAACAAAATTTGCGACACTTATTTTAGAACGAAAAAAATACAACATAAGTTGCAAGCGGCCCATTAGGTAATAGCCATTCTACATCTTTTTTAAAAAATATTTCTACCATAATAAATCTATGTGATGATGTTGTGATCTTTATTACTTATGTGTTTAAAAGAAAAATTCTTATAGGCTTAATTATCACATTATTTTTTTCGAGGAAATGATGATCCATGTATTGGGCTAACGAAACCACGTAGGATGGGGTGGCATCGAAATGGTGAAATTGATAGAATTCTAATTTTTTCTTATGTTTTGTAGTTTCTGTCACCTTTTAAGATATTTTTTCAAAAAAACTTCTAATATACCGTCCTACAATACATAAATTATGCTTTTACCTATTTACCACTTGATCTTTATATTTTGTGTTAGTAAAAATTTGTACAGCCAAAGCTGAAATCCTTTATCCGCCCATGTTGACACTGTGTGTTGTATAAAATGGGGAATATTTTTTTAGTGAGCTGCGATGTTCCTGTCAACAACAAGAATCTGTAATGACTTCGTCAATTTCAAAACATCAGCTCAGTCTCTCGGAGATGCTTATAGGCACATGGGGTGCGTGCAATTCGTATGGGAGCGTCTTACTAATGTATGTTTTTCTAAAAAAGAAAAATCTCATTGAAGCCCAAATTTGTAAAGCTCATTGAAGCCAGCAGAGGCGCCATTTTGCAGCGCTACAAATATGCAATGCAGCACTTTGCGCTACAATAGAGCGCACTATTTTTCCGCGACTTCCGTCGGAGGCGCTATTTGGCAGCGCTTGCAGCTCGGCGAAAAACCCTCCTCCACTAGGCGCTGCAAAATAGAGCGCGCGCTATCAGTGCAAACACTAAACCAACAAATGCATACACTCTACAAAATCAAAAAATACCAAAAAATGAACAATAAATTGTCCAGATAATTTATTACAACAAGTTTTGCATCAACAATACAATAAATAATTTTACAACACACAAACAAATAGTTTTACAACAATACAACAATGCCATTCACCAACAAATACAACATATTCTTTCACAACAATACAACAAACATACAAATGAACTACGACACTAGAGGCCTCCAAACCATTTCCACCACTCCTCGATGAGATCATGTTGAAGCTCATCATGTGTGTCATTGGATCGGATTGCATGATAAGAGACCATGAACCATGCAATCCTATGTTGTGTTTGTTGAACTTGCACGGGCACTGTTGGAGATATGCCCAAGAGGCAATAATAAAGTGGGTATTATCATATCTTTATGTTTATAATGAAAGTTTACATCCCATGCTATAATTGTTTCAACCGAAAACATTAATACTTGTGTGATTTGTAAACATGTAAGAGTCCCTAGTAAAGCCTCTTGTTAAACTAGCTTGTTGATTGATTGATGATCATGGTTTCCTAGTCATGAACATTGGATATTATTGATAACAAAGTCATATCATTAGGACAATGATGTGATGGACATACTCCTATAGTTAAGCGTACATAAGATCAAGTCATTCAAATAGTTCACTTGCTATAAGCTTTCAAATACATAGTAACCTAAATCCTTCGACCATGAGATCATGTTAATCACCATCACCGGATGGATGCTTTGATGACATCAAACACCACTTCGTAACTGGGTGGTTATAAAGGTGGCATTGAGTATTCTGAAAGTATGTGTTGAGGCACATGGATCAAGAGTGGGATTTGTCCATCCATATGACAGATAGATATACTTCTTGGCCCTCTCGGTGGAATGTCATCCAATTGGCTTGCAAGCATGTGACTGGCTCACAAGGGACACCCGGATTTTTAATCCCAGATGCCTGTTATGCCATACATCGCAATCCCACGATTACCATTTTTGCGAGACATAATAGAATTGGATACCACAGTACATCATCCATTACAAACCATACATAAGGCTTTACAACAACTAAGGATCTCATGATCCAGTCTTAATACAACAAAAGCAGCGGAATACGTAATAATAACGGTAGCGTAGGCGAAGCTCCATCTTCGGGGTCACAGGCAATGCTGACGATGGGAGATGATCCTAGTTGTCGTAACCTTCCTGGGGTCCATCGTCCAGGTACTCCTCTTCATAGTCTGGCCATGGGAATAGCCAGGGACAAAGCCATGAGTACTCTTTAAGTACTCGCAAACTAATACTAACAAGTGAAAGGGGTTTTTGTAATAGGACACTAGGCTCTAGGGTTGTTTTGCAAAAAGCCAGATTTACCTCTACTAAGTTCAGAAGCAATGAATGCTAGTTAAGTTTTATAACCCTAAGTGGGAACTTGTATTTCACATCACAACCCTGTTGTGGTCAATTCAAAGTCTCACTTCATTTCACAAGTCATTTTGAAAACATCTGACGGGGGAACAGTATGGCCACTCCAACTTTCCATAACCGCGGACGCGGCTATTAGAATAGTTTGACACTCTGCAGAGATTGTACACTTTCACCACAACATTCGATATATCCGTCAGGAACAAATCCTGAATTCACGATACTCTGCGGATAATCAATCCTAACCTTTCAATTACACGCCCTAGTATAAGCACCTCTCCTGTGAGTTTGGCCTCCCAACCATGACCAACTGTCATCTTGGGTACTGCACAGGTGGACAATCTTCACAAGGTAGCCTCAGCTCAGACCTTGGCCGTGAGGGAACTAATACTAAGGTATATAAGTTTCCAGTCAAGCCCTACCCAATTCTCGGGTATTGTGGTTGTACGGTAAAATTGGAATGGTATCGCATTCAGACAACCATCAGTTTTATAAAGGGCTAAGGCTCATGCCTCAACATTTTCATCACCATAAATCATCTGGTGTTTTCGGAAACACATGTCCAAAACATTTCAATAGAATGATCCATCATTCCAAGGTTTTCATAACCAGTTTTTCCACCAAGTATTCCCATCTAAATTTGAACAGGTTTTATGCTTGGAACTAGCATCTACAAGTGGGGGTAAGTACTAATGAGAGGGGGGTAAATAAGTGGAGTTTTAACTAAGCTCAATCTCATGCCTTAGGATGACATAAAGATTATCTAGCTTAGGCCAAATTTTATGCTCTTTATGCAACCTTCAATTATCTTTCCAGAATCTACAATTCACTTAAGTAAACTCTAAGTAAGTAGCTTTGATAAAGAAATAAAATATAAAGCTTGCGAATAAAACTAGGAGGGGGTATCAAGTGGGTATGATCACATATGCTTAAGGCATATAGTTGGCATGGTAACAAGCAAGTATTTGCTTGCATGGGTATAGTATTTTGCAAGTGTTAGCTTGCCAGGTTAATGGCTTGCAGGTATTGGCTTGCATGAGTATTAGTATAAGCTTGCTAGATTGCAAGTGTTAGCTTGCAAGGTTAATAGCTTACCTTGAGCAGAGCAGTGGTTGAAGTTCTCCTCGGCTTCTTCTTCGTAGTATCCTCCTTCCTCCTCGTATCCTTGGTCGGTACTAGCGTCTATAAATAAATACGAGGTACACAATCACCAAACAATACTTAACTACTTGAAATCATCACACACAAGGGTCCTATAGATGATTGTCGTGGTGGTGGCACGGCAGATGCCATGGGTAGGCTAAAGTTTGGGGCCAATGGATGCTAGAGGGATATGGGGAGGGAAGATGCAGTTGATTCTACACATAGAAGACTAAGGCAAAGATCTTTATTTCTCCTTCCTTGGGCTACAAGTGCTCCTTGAGATGTATACAGGGAGAAAAGAAGAACTTTACCAGCCTAACGGTACTAAATGAGCCGATCCCTTCCTCAGGGTCCAAGCCTCCCCTTATAAAGGAGAGCCTTGGGTGCCTTTAGGGCTGACGGGGCAAGCATATTCGAGGAATATGCTTGTCCCAAAGTAGTAGTTCGGCGGCCTCCTTTCCCTGTCGCCCTTCTAATGACGGCAAGGCTCCAGAGGGCCCCTCCTGCGTGCCTCGGGCTTCTGGACTGTCACCTCCGTGACCTCCTTCTGCCCCTCTGTCACTCAGCGCCTTTGTCCCTTATGCTTGGCTCCGCTCAGATTCTCCCTAGCCTGCGGCTAGAGTTTGACTTTAGGCTTCTCCTTCTCTTGCAAGCTTCATATCATTCGGCCCTGCCTCGCGTAACTCGGCTTGTCCTTCACCTGCATTAAGATTACTCGGGCTAACCCGGCCGACTTATTCAATATCTCGGCCGGGTAACGCCTTGCCATTATTATGAGGGTCCTGCCCTTCCCTATCTCGGCCGAACTCTACAAGATTCGGTCGATTCATACTATAACTCGGAAACTAGACGGGCAACTTCCTTTCATCTTCCCCCGTCTTTACCCTACCCGAGGTCATCTCCCCAACATTAGTCCCCAAAGCTGGTATGGCCCTGCCAATAACTTCGGCCGGGCCGTATCAGTTTCAAGAGATTTCTTTTGCCTTGTTTCCGAGTTAATTTGCTCGTGGTATCATCCTATCTTCTCGCGTACGCCTCGTCCTACGTGTCTTACTCATCATTGCATATCTAGTTTTTTGTTCCTCTACAGTATTTATTGTCAGACTACAGCTACCGCTGCGCCTGTCGCGTCGGCTCTGCGATGCCTCGCATGCCGTTTCCATCGGGGATCGTGGCTTTCTTTTCCCACTGTGTGGCCGCTGGTGCGGTTCCCCTCATCATCGTGCGTTGGTGCTACATACACGATCTATGCAATCAACTGTCTCACGCACGATCCCACTACCTCGCAGGTTACGCGGTTATAAAGAGGGGCGCGGCGCTGGGGGATTTACTTTCCCCTTTTCGCTCGCCCGTGCCCTTCTTCTTCCTCGCGCGTCTGCCTCCGCTCACGCTTCCGCCGCCGTGCGCTCGTCTGAGTTCTCCACGGTAGAGGTTTCGCCGTACCGCTCCGTCGCCTTTACCCCTGCTTGCTCGTTCCGCCACCGTCGCCGGTGAGTTCTTCCGGTCCCGTCGCCTGTCTTTTCCTCTAGAGATCTCAACTCTCCTTCTGTTGTCGCGCGGTAGTTCTTTCTCCGCTCCGCCGCCGTTTTTTAGATAGAATCACGACGGGGCCTTGCGGTTCTAGATTTTCCTCCGCCGCTAGTTCTTCTTCCGCGGATTTCTCCGGCGAGCCCATGTCTAGCTCCGTCAGCGGTGACCTGATAGAGGATGACGACGCTGGCTCTGGGCCCGAGCAAGGCTCGTGGCAGGGTTCCTCTGTCACTCGCCACGAGATCGAGTGGCTTATTCGGACTCGTCGGATTCCCGCCGAGGTATCTTGTCGCTTACCCGGCAGCGAGTCCTCTCCAGACCTTAGGGAGGGAGAGTATGTAGTTTTCATGTCGCATTTCGCATGCGGCTTTGGTCTTCCTCTTAGCGACTTTGCTAGGGAGTTTCTTGATTACTTCGGCCTTCAGCCGCATCATCTCCCTGCCAATGCCATTGCCTCTCTCTCGGCCTTCATCTCTGCCTCGGAGGGATACTTCGGCCTGTGGCCGTCCGTGCATGTCTGGTCGAAGTTTTTCCAGATCCGTTCTAACGTTGTCCCAGATAAGTCTCTGCACCCTTCCGAGAAGTTGCTTACCCAATGTGGAGCAGCGTCCATTACACCTCGGAGGAAGTCCGTATTTCCTCGTGTCACGGGGCTAGAGTCGTGCAAGAAGTGGCACAAGTCCTTCTTCTATGTCAAGAACAGGGGAACGGAGGACAAGATTCGGCTCCCTGCCTTCTCCATTGGCACACCTTCCAAGGAGAACTGGACTTATAATCCGAGGAAGAGTCACGCTTTGGTCGAGGCTTTTGAGATTCGGCTTAAGGAACTGATCCGGGCCGGGTTACGCGGCGAAGATCTGATGGCTACCTTCGTCAGTAGCCGAATCTACCCATTCCAGAAACACACGCACAAACTCTGCTACATGAGCGGTCCTCTTGACCCCAACCGAGTCTCGACCGTGGAGATGGACAACAATCTCATCTTTAAGCGTGTCCGAGCTATCTTTAAGACGGAGATGCTTGAGGATTGGGCTTGGGGATTGAAGCCGTTCACCCGCGAGCATCCCCCTCCTGAAGTAAGCTTAATCACTAATGCTTTGCTTTCCAATTGCTTTCATAACCGTCTTTGCTAATCTTCCTCTTTCTCGTCTTACAGAGGTTTGCGGAGCAGAAGGATGAGGACACCGAGGTTTTATCACTCCCATGGCCTGCGGATCGGAATACCCCGGACAGTGGGGAGCCGGACTCGGAAGAGTTCGTCCCCAAGTCGGATCCCGCTCCGGCCCGTGCTCGTGGCAAGACCTCGGCCCACGAGGAGGAAGGTGATTCGGACGAGGTCCAAGTTTTAGAGGTAGTTGCCGCAATGCCAATTTCTTATGCATTTCTGGCTTCTACTTTCCCAGCTAATCCGGCCGGTCAGGTTCACGACGCCGAGCCTATTGCTTCCTGGCCTGTTACCTCGGGGAAAAGTAGGGCTCCCGCTGGTGCCTCAGAGGCGGCCCCCAAGAAACGAATGAAGAAATCCGCTCCGAATCCTCCCAGGCGCAAGACCATACCTAGAGTCGCAGGGTAAGTTCCTTTTGCTCGTATTTCTTGTTTCTCTCTTTCTGCTTTTTAACCTGACCTTCTTTATTTTCGCAGTGCTCCACTTTCTGTTAAGCCCGGCGGTCCTAGCATGACGAGTCGTATGATTCGGCAGACGTCTCCTCCGCCTACTGAAGATACCAGGATTCCCAGTCCTGCTCGCGCTGCATCTCCTCCAGCTCTGAATCAGACGCCACCTCGCCACGATGCCCCCGAGATTCCTCCCGCTGATGTTGATTTCACTCGGCCCATAGATATTTCTACTGACCCTGCTGCCTTCTCTGTGAACCCTAATGTCTCTACTGAGCCTCTTTCTGCCCCCGCGATTTCTACAGTGACTCCTTCTCTGGCCGAGGATGTCCATATCTCTGCGCCTTCTGCGACCGTGACTCCTCCGGCTCCTAAAGATGTCGTTCCCATTGCCGAGGTATCAGCTCCTACTGATGCCTCCTCTAAAACAAGAAAAGCCGTCGTCACCAAAGCTTCCTCCTCCCAGAAAGGTCTTGCCGGCTCTTCTCAGCCAAGTATCGCCGATGTGCTGCGTAAAGGAACTGCCTCCGCCAAAGCCTCCGTTACCCCGGCCGCCAGTACCCAGCTCGCTCTTCATAAAAGCCCTACGGCAGCGGTGGTTACACAACACGTCCGAGGTAAAGTCCTAACTCGCACGGCGAGTGGGAACAGCCTCGGCTCGCTGGTTGAATACGCCAATAACTGGAACGCTGCCGACCAGTTCGAGGGTAATCCAGCCAGTCAGCCGTTTTAGCTTTCCGACATCAGCAGCCGCCTGCATCAAGCCGCCAAGATCGTTCTTGATAGTAACAAGATGAATGAGGTAATTGCTTTTTACGGAGTTTTGATTAATTCTCCAGATGCTATTATATATATTCTAGTCCCCGAAGCTTGCAAGCGAATAACTTGTTATTCGTTTGGAAGTTTTATGATGCTCTACTCAGTTGAATTTTATTTTAGAATTCGAACCTCCATCCAACTAGATCTGCCTTAAATTTTGTTTGATTTGTGTTTATGTAAGCTTCGTTTATCCAGCCACCTAGGTCCGGGTTAAGTTTTGCTTGACTCGGATCTGTCGTAGCTTTGAATATACAGCCACCTAGATCCGGGTTAAGTTTCGCTTGACTCGGATCTGTCGTAGCTTTGAATATCCAGCCACCTAGATCCATGTTAAGTTTTGCTTGACTCGGATCTGTCGTAGCTTTGAATATCCATTTACCATTTTCCTTATTGCTTAGGTTGCGCATGATCGGCGAACTGCTGAGTTCCAAAGGCTGCTTTTTGAGTGGGAGTTCATTCGTAATATAGATTAGTTGAACTCAATCTATCATACACTTAGTCTAAACTTTACAAATTCTGTTGTAGATGGCACCACCTGCTTTTAATTTCAATGTGTTCATGGAGAAAGAGAAACTAGCAACGAACGGTAGCAACTTTACCGAATGGGCCATGAATTTGAGGATTCTCCTCTCTGCTGCACAAAAGCAATATGTGCTAGAAGCGCCGTTAGGCCCCCCACCTTTAGATGATGCCCCGGACGAGGAGAAGAATGTCTATCAGACTCGTCAGGAGGACCACAACTTAGTTCATTGCGGCATATTGTATGGGCTAGAGCCGGAACTTCGAAAGCGTTTCGAAAATGGCAATGCATTTGATACAATGGGTGAGTTGAAAATGATTTTCGACACACATGCTGCTGTAGAGAGCTACAACGCTTCAGAAAAGTTCTTTAGCTGCATGATGGAAGAGCACAGCTCCGTTAGTGAGCATGTACTCAAGATGTCGGGTTACGCCGATAAGCTTGTGTCCTTGGGAATATCGATTCCCATTGACTTAGGCATCCATCGTGTTCTGCAGTCTCTGTCACCTAGCTATAAGAGCTTCGTGATGAACTATAATATGCAAGGCATGAAGAAGTCTCTCCCCGAGCTTCTGTCAATGCTTAAAACTGCAGAAGTGGAGATCAAAAAGGAACATCAAGTGTTGATGATCAATAGGAACACTGGTTTCAAGAAAGACAAGAAGGGAAAACGGAAGGTAAGTAAGGGCGGCAAGCTTGTTGCCGCGCCTGAAAAGAAACCCTGAGGTGGACCTAAGTCTGATTCCGAGTGCTACTATTGTAAGGGGACTGGCCACTGGAAGCGCAACTGCCCCAAGTATCTGGCAGACAAGAAGGCCGGCAAGGCAAACAAAGGTATATATGATATACATGTTATTGATGTGTACTTGACTAGTGCTCGCAGTAGCACCTGGGTATTTGATACCGGTTCAGTTGCTAATATTTGTAACTCGAATCAGGGGCTGCGGAACAAGCAACCGCTAGCAAGGGGTGAGGTCAAGATGCGTGTCGGCAATGGATCAAGCATTGATGTGATCATCGTCGGAATGCTGCCTCTCCACTTGCCGTCGGGATTAGTTATAAACTTGAATAAATGTTATCTGGTGCCTGCACTGAGCATGAACATTGTATCTGGATCGTGTTTGATGCGAAGTGGTTATTCATTTAAATCCGAGAACAATGGTTGTTCCATTTATATGAATGAAATCTTTTATGGTCATGCACCGATGATGAATGGTTTATTTCTATTAGATCTCGATGATAATGTTACACATATTCATAATGTTGATGCTAAAAGGATTAAACTTAATGATGATATATCCGCATATATGTGGCACTGCCGTCTAGGTCATATTGGCGTTAAACGCATGAAGAAGCTCCATTCGGATGGACTTTTGGAATCACTTGATTATGAATCATTTGATACATGTGAGCCATGCCTTATGGGCAAGATGACTAGAACGCCGTTTTCCGGTTCAATGGAACGGGCGACAGATTTATTGGAAATCATACATTCTGATGTATGTGGTCCAATGAGTGTGTCGGCGCGAGGTGGATATCGTTATTTTGTTACTTTCACGGATGATTTGAGTAGATACGGTTATATCTACTTGATGAAACACAAGTCTGAAACCTTTGAAAAGTTCAAGGAATTTCAGAATGAAGTGGAAAATCATCGTAATAGAAAGATCAAATTTCTACGGTCCGACCGTGGAGGTGAGTATCTGTTAGACCCCTCCTTTACAAAGGAAAGGATCCCTGTGATTGCAATGCTAGTCCCTGGATCAATGCTAGCATCCACAGTTTAAGATGAAGTACACAGATACAAAGGTCGTTTATTACATTCATTCCAGAGTTAAAACATAGTCTTTTACAACTCAGGGCCATAGGCCTAATACAAGAGTTTAACGAATAAGTAAATAAACATAAGTCTTCATCTTCATGTGCCACAGGCAAGCATGTTGAGTGTAGACTCATGACTCCTACTCATCATCGGAGTAACCTGCAACATCACAAGTTACAGCCACAGAGGGTCAATACTTTGGAATAGTATTGGCAAGTGATACCTTAGTTTATTTTAAGTGGACTATATTACTATATGCATTTTGGCTATGTGTAGCTTGGCTTGCTTTGCTTGAAAATAAGTTTTACCTATTAGTTGAAATCACTAAGTTTTTCTTTATCAAAAACTTCCCAAGAAACCACCAATAGACATTGGGGTCCTTCACCCTTGTTCCCCCACAAATTTTACTTAGAAGTTGGAGTGATGAGATTCTTGTAGCTTCCATGTCTTGATGCTCAAGTTGTCCATTGCCTTGGACTAGGCTAAGTACTTAGATTTTCCATCTGCAGAGGTTGTGCACTTTCCCCACCAGACTTGGTTTCCCAAGACAGGACCTTTCAGAAGCCTTTCCTTAGTCAAATGGACGCGTTCCAACCTATCATCCAAACTACCACCAACTGTCCAAATGACTAAGTTCTAGCAACCTATATGATCAAGGCAGAGCCCATATTTCCAAGTGGTTGCACTGTAAGCTTTCTCAACACTTGGCCTCCAAATCCCTTTGTGCCTGGGTGGCATACCACAAGTGAGATACACAACCCAAGTTCATGGCCTTGTGTAACCACTCAACATAACCCAATCCTTCCATTCCACCCAGGAGGTTCATTTGACTTAGTTGTTTTATTAGGAAAGCATAAGTCTCATGACTTAGAAATATTTTCATCATAGTAAGTATAGATTTTCACCAACCCTTGTTTGCTAAAAAGCTAGGCTAAGCATGGTAAGATATTTTAACTTAGGAAAATTCCCTAGCAATTCTACAATTCTACACTACTTAGGATTTCCCAACTTAGCATTAGGCCAAAAATAGCATGCAAGACTTAGCAAAATATCTAATGCTAGTACAAAACATAGGATAGAAATATTCATGAAAATATCACTTGCCTTGGTAGTGGGGAGAGTAGCACTCTTCACAATCACAATCACTAGCAAAATCTACACAAAAATTATAGCATACAATTACACACAATTATATTCAATCAAAAATAATATGAATGCATGCATGCAAGAATTTACCAAGTGGTGATTTTGAAAATTCTACCAAGCATGCACATGTTTATAGAAACTTAACAAGTCACAATTTTGCCAACTAAACTTATTTGGCACCAATACAATTTACCAAAATAAATCTATACTTAAAATAGCCTTAAACATGTTTCTACAAATAAAGTCATTTTAACTGTTCCTATTTGTTAAACAAAATGGATATTCAGAAAGTTCTTGTTTCACTGAATCCAACGGTATAAAGTTTGTAAAATTCCAACGTGGCAATCAAAAGTTATAAGCATTTGAAATTTGGATCAAATTCTGGTTTTAAATCTGTTTTTAGTTCTAACACTTGCCACGCGTCGCGTCCCTATTGGTGCGTACCGCTTCGGTTGGATCGGGTCCTGCGGACCGCACGATCTAAGTGGGATCTGGCGGCTCAGATGCGCGCGTACCTCTTCGTCCTCTTTCTAATCTACGCTGCAGGATCTAGATCCAACGTTCCCAATCATCCTAACCATACTCAGGCGGCGCTAGCGGCGTTAACCGGCGGCGGCACGTCTGACTACGGCGGTGCCGGCGTTCTAGATCGCTCCAGGAAGCAGGAAGGTGCTTACCAGATCCGCCAAGGCGTGCTGAAACTCGACGTGGTACTGGTTTGCGGAGCGGCGCTCGGATGTGGCTGAGAGAGCTCGTCGGAGTCGTGCACGGCGTCGGGTGGTTGTTGTCGGCGTCGTTGCCGAGGTTCCGCGTCGCCCTAACATAAGCCAGGGGGTTTAGGATATGCGCAAGACCGTGGCGAACAATCTAGTGTGAGTCAGAAGTGAAGGGGCGCACGGAACTTACGGAATTTGGTCGCCGGAGTTGAGGTGGTCGTCAGATGCTTGCGGCGTCGAGCGGGAACGGCGACCTGGGGCAGTACAGGATGAATGGGTGGGGTCAGGAGGTGCGCAAGAAGATTGCGAAGCGGCTCAACCGAATCAGAGAGGAAGGGGCGCACGGGTCTCACCGGAATCGTTCGCCGGAGCAAGCTCTGTCTGCGGCGGTGTTTTGTGAGTCGTGGGCAGCCTGGTGGCGTGAAGGTAGAATCGACTGGGGGGAAATGGTCGCTAGGAGGTGGGGATCTTATAGACGGTGCCTCGACAGGAAACGCTCGCGGATTAATGCCCATTTATGCCGCGCCATTACCGGCCGTGACTGCAGCTGCGACGTGGTCGCGGGCGCAGTTTGGGGAAGACGATGACAGCGTGGGCAGGGCCCGCTCGTCAGCGATGTGTGCGAAGTGAGTGTGGGTCCGTCTGTCAGCGACGGGTTGCGTGCGCTCGCGCGTGAGAAAAGAAAAGGAAACCCCCGGGTGGGCTAGTTGGGCTCGATTCGATGCTGGGCCTAAAACCTGGCGCGTGGCCCTTTTCCTTTGTTTATTTCTTTTTCTTTTTCTATTTTGATTTTCTGGGTAGATTTTCAAATTAAATCAAGTTCAATTTGAATTCAAATTTTTCTGGGATTTTTGTAGTGAACAATAGTCTCAAAAATGGTCATATAGCCATGGGGTAGCTTTGTAAAGGATTGGTCAAGCTTGGGGATCAAAATATCAGAGGCTAGGCATTTGGTTTAAAATTTGAAAATGGTTTTTGGAACCCATTTCTATTTGAAAAACTTGGTTTTAAATTTACACTTAAATCCTATGCTCATAGAAGGTAACCTTCCTGGTTCACAACAACCAAACTTACAAGTGGTGTTGGCCATTTAAAATAAGTCTGTCCATATAAAATCATGACATCATATGTTTCTGTTTTCTGAAATGTTTTGAGAAAAACCCTAAATGATGATGAATGCAAGGATGATATGAATGAGTTTTGGAATATGAATTTAGGGATGTTACAGTATCTAAGTTACGAGTTTAGCACTCACATGAAAGAGTGTGGAATTGTTTCACAACTCACACCTGCCGGAACACCACAGCGAAATGGTGTGTCGGAACGTCGTAATCGTACTTTATTAGATATGGTTCGATCTATGATGTCTCTGACGGACTTGCCGTTGTCATTTTGGGGTTATGCACTAGAAACTGCTGCATTCACTTTAAATCGGGCACCATCTAAATCCGTTGAAAAGACACCGTATGAATTGTGGTTTGGAAACAAACCTAAGCTGTCATTTCTTAAAGTTTGGGGATGCGATGTTTATGTGAAGAAACTTCAACCGGATAAACTCGAACCCAAAGCTGAAAAATGCGTCTTCATAGGATACCCTAAAGAAACTATTGGGTATTCCTTCTATCACAGATCCGAGGGCAAGGTTTTTGTTGCCAAGAATGGATCCTTTCTAGAGAAAGAGTTTCTCGCGAAAGGTGTGAGTAGTCGAAAGGTAGAACTCGAAGAGGTTGTGGAACCTTCTCTTCAAAGTATGGCGAGTAGCGCAGCGCCGGAAGTTGTTCCGGAGTTGGCTCCACCTGTTGAAGAGGGAACTAATGATAATGATCATGAAACTCCAAAAGAGAGTACTACCGAACCTCGCAGGTCAAACAGGACGCGTGCAGCTCCCGAGCTGTACGGAAATCCTGTCATGAATTTCATGGTTGATGAAAATGATGACCCTGCGACGTATGAAGAAGCGATGATGAGCCCGGATTCCAACAAATGGTTAGAAGCCATGAAATCCGAGATGGAATCCATGTATGAAAATCAAGTTTGGAACTTGGTGGAATTACCTCACGACCGAAAGGCCGTGGAGAACAAATGGATTTTCAAAAGGAAAACTGATGCTGATGGTAATGTGACCGTCTATAAAGCTCGACTTGTCGCAAAGGGGTTTCGACAAATTCAAGGAGTTGACTACGATGAGACTTTCTCTCCCGTAGCGATGCTAAAGTCAGTTAGGATTATGTTAGCAATTGCTGCATATTTCGATTATGAGATATGGCAGATGGATGTCAAAACCGCGTTTCTCAATGGTAATATTGAAGAAGAGTTGTATATGATACAACCAAAGGGTTTTGTCGATCCTAAGGATGCTAACAAGGTGTGAAAGCTTCAGCGAACCATCTATGGATTGAAGCAAGCATCACGAAGTTGGAATATCCGCTTTGATGAGGTGATCAAAGAGTTTGGATTTGTCCAAACTTATGGAGAAGCTTGTATTTACAAGAAAGTGAGTGGGAGCAATGTGGCATTTCTGATATTATATGTGGATGACATATTATTGATCGGAAATGATATAGATCTTTTAAACAGTGTTAAAAGTTATCTAAACAGCAAATTTTCAATGAAGGACCTAGGTGAAGCGTCATACATATTAGGCATAAAGATCTATATAGATAGATCTAGGCACCTAATAGGGCTATCGCAAAGTACATACCTTGATAAGATTTTAAATAAGTTTAAAATGGATGGAAGTAAGAAGGGGTTCTTACCTATGTTGCAAGGCAAGACATTGAGTAAGACTCAAAGTCCGGCTTCGGCGGAATAAAGAGAGATAATGGACAAAGTCCCCTATGCTTCAGCCATAGGCTCTATAATGTACGCCATGCTATGTACAAGACCGGATGTGGCACATGCTATTAGTTTGACTAGTAGGTACCAATCGGATCTAGGTTCGGAACACTGGATAGCGGTCAAGAATATCCTTAAGTACTTACGAAGAACTAAGGATATGTTTCTTGTATACGTAGGTGAAGAAGAGCTCGTCGCTAAGTGTTATGTCGACACTAGCTTTGACACCGATCCGGATGACTCTAAGTCTCAATCCGGATACGTATTTCTCATGAATGGCGGAGCGGTTAGTTGGAGGAGCTCCAAACAACCTGTGGTAGCGGGATCAACAACGGAGGCCGAATATGTTGCTGCTTCAGAAGCGGCTCAGGAAGCAGTTTGGATGAAGGAGTTCATATCCGAACTAGGAGTGGTGGCAAACGCGTTGGACCCAATGGTGATCTATTGTGACAACAATGGTGCCATTGCCAATGCCAAAGAGCCAAGGTCTCACAAGCATTCCAAGCATATTAAGCGCCGGTTTCACTCCATCCGCGAGCATGTCAAGGATGGAGATATAAAGATTTGTAAAGTACATACGGATCTCAATGTAGCAGATCCGTTGACTAAAACTCTCCCTAGAGCAAAACATGATCAACACCAGAACTCAATGGGTGTTAGATTTATCACTATGTAACTAGATTATTGTCTCTAGTGCAAGTGGGAGACTGAAGGGAATATGCCCTGAGAGGCAATAATAAAGTGTTTATTATGTGTATTCCAAGTATATGATAGATGTTTATTTTGCATGCTATAATTGTATTAATACAGAAACGTTAATACATGTGTGTTTAATAAACAAACAGAAAGTTCCTAGTTATGCCTCTCTCATAAACTAGCTCGTTGATTAACAAGATGATCAAGGTTTCCTGATCATGGACATTGGATGTTGTTAATAACGGGATCACAACATTAGTGTAATGGTGTGATGAACATTCATCAGAAGTATAGCATTACGATCAAAGTCATTGAGTTTATATTGCTATAACAACTTACGAAGTGATCCTAATCCTTAGACCATGAGATCATGTCAATCACTAACACCGGAAGAGTTTCTTGATAACATCAAACGTCACACCGTAACAGGGTGATTATAAAGATGGATTCAGAACTAATAAAGTGTTATGTTGAGACTCATGGATCGAGAGTGGAATTTGTTCATCCCGATGACGGATAGATATACTCTGGGCCCTCTCGGTGATATCACATTGATTAGCTTGCAAGCAAGTGATTTGATCACCAGAATGTTATATCACAGGAACGAGAAAAGAGTGCATGTCGGTAACGAGATCAAACTAGGTATGGAGATACCGATGATCGAATCTCGGACATGTAATATATCGTGAAACAAAGGGATTAAGATACTAGCGTAAAAGGTTCCGACGATCACAAGAAAGTCATCGTTGAATGTGTGGGAGTCAGTATGGGTCTCCAGATCCCGCTTCTGATTATTGATCCAAGAGGGGTCTCGATCATGTCCGCATTATTCACGAACCGTAGGGTGACACACTTAAGAGACACCGACATCCAATTGGAGCAAATGTTTCATGCCGAAAGAATGAACAAGCGCAGGAATTTATTTCACTAGATATCGAAACAGGGTTTCGGGTGAAATTGCATAAAGTGGTTATGCATGTGAAATAGAATTCTAGCAAGGGGTTATTTGTGAATGTTTGTCATTAAAGTAATTGACAAAATTCTGAATAAAATAAAAGAGTTTTATTTAATGAGAGTTTGCATTAAATTTGGTGGAAATTTAATGGGAATTTGAGTGGACTTTTGAGTGGAGGGAATTTAAAGGAGATTTGTGAGTGGAGTGTCCACCCACATGAAGAGGGGAGGGCAAGGGGGCATCCCCCATGCGCCGGCCACCCCCTTGGGGTCCCCCCCCTCCTCCTATAAAAGGAGCCCCCCTCCTCACTTGTCTCTCACACCTCCTCGTGAAGGATCTCTCTCCCCCTCTAGAATTTATCCCCCATGGTCTCGGACTAGCGAGATACATGTTCCCGGTGGCTATTCGGCAAGAAAGAGTTGTGCTTCTGCTGCATCGCTGGAGCGAGGAGGCGGAGGTTGCTCGGTGCCTCGAACGTGTGTGCGAGCACGGATGCGCTGCTGATTTGCGGCGCTAGGACTTCCTCTCGATCTTGAGATCGGCAAGAGATCGTCTACATCAACCACGAGTTGAACTCGTTAAGCTTTGTCGGTCTTCAAGGGTATGTTCTCTACGGATATACATCCGCCTGTTGTTTGTATCTAGTAGATAGATCTTGGTATATAGTTCACATCGTAGGAAAATTTTTGTTTTCTATGCTGCGAACCCTACACATTCGGCACAGCTAAAAGAAAAATATGATGAGATAGCTCGCTTGCGCGCCGAGGTGGAGACCCTTAAGCTCTCTAAGAAGTCCGAATTAGAAAAGGCGACCAGGAGTTCTCCGAGGAGAAAAATCGGCTAGCTCTGCAACTGCAGAAAAATAAAGAGCTCCTCGAGGCTGCCGAACTGAAGACTCGGGGAATGAGCGAGGAGATCGCTCGCTTTGAGAAGAGCAAGATTGACTGGGCTAAAGACCTTCAGATAATGCTGAGTTATATTCATCGTAAGCTTCTTAGCACGGCCGAATTATCTTTTTCTTTTTTCCTACTGCCGACTGACGTAGTCGTGTTTTGCGCAGATCATTTTCCAAAAGCTAAGCCCGTGAGCTCTAAAGCGGTTCTTAGTGCTCGTGTGCGCCGAGGTGTTCCTGTTGACGCGGACTCGGAGTACTCGATGGAAGATTTCCTGTTTGCTGTCGGCGCTGCAGTTGGTCCGATGAAGATTATGGGCAGGGATTTGGTGCAGGCAGCTATCCGAGCCTACCATGTTCTCTGGCCGAATACTTCTGGGACTCCTGATATCAATGAGGTCAAATTGCTGGTGGAAAGATTAATGGCATCCGAGAGGCAACTAAGTCTTTGGAGGGAATCAGCCGGACGAGCTGGCGCTGATATGGCTCTCACTGTTATCATGTCATGGTATGAAGATATTTCTCTTGATATCTTGAGAAATTTGCGCACTGGTTCCTGTTGAGTTGAGGACCCAACCTTTGTCGCTCTTCGGCAAGCTCGCGCCTTCCAGCTCGTTGAGTATGCCGACGTGCATACCTGGAACGAAGGTCCGAGTTTCCTTCCTAACCCGGAAGATGAGGTCGTAGTTGAGGATGCATCGGATAACAACTCACCTGAACAAGGAGAAGATGAGGATGACTCGGCTACTTCTGGTGATTCCAGTTCGATCTCAGATGGCAATGGCGACGCGCGATCCTCATCCAAAGGTACTGGGCATTCTACTGTGCAAACTGACGCTCCTCAGCAGCCTCGGGCTTCCTCCGAAGTCGCTCCTGGGTCTGTGGAGGGCGAGGCAACTTCGGCCGAAGTTCCACCTACCTCGGAGTGCCCAACCCCTGACCAATTTATTGCCTCTCCAGCTAAAAACCTCTAAGTCATTTCTTATCCCTGGTATGCCGGGCGTATGATGTACGTGGAATATTTGTCCGTCTTCTGTATGGTATGAATTTCTTTTGCCGTGTGCTGATGAGACATATATGGTTGTAATTGTTATCACTATGTTTAAGTGGTCTTGTTCGTCCGAATGGCAGTCCCCGAGTCACTGCCTATGGCGTCGAAGTCTAGTATGTAAACCAAATTTCAGAAATAATATAAGACGGTCGCCGAGTCGCTGCTCAAGGTGCCGAGGTTTAATATACCACCTAAATCTGGAAATAACATGAGACCGTCTCCGAGTCACTACTCACGGTGCCGAGGTCTAGTATGTGAATTAAGATTAGAAATAAATCTGGGGCAGTCCCCGAGTCATTGCTCAGGGTGCCAGGTTTCAATACATAACCCAATTTTAAAAGCAATCTAGTGCAATCCTCGGGCCATTGCTCGAGGTGCCGGGGTTTAATACATAACATAAAATTGAAATAACATATGGCAGTCCCCGAGTCACTGCTGTGGATGCCGAGGTTTAATATATAACATAAAGTTGAAATAACATATGGCAGTCCCCGAGTCACTGCTCTGGATGCCGAGGTTTAATACATAACATAAAATTGAAATAACATATGGCAGTCCCCGAGTCACTCTCTGGATGCCGAGGTTTAATACATAACCTAAAATTGAAATAACATATGGCAGTCCCCGAGTCACTGCTCTGGATGCCGAGGTTCGAAACATAATTGGTGCTTGATCTTGAGATACTACTTTACAATGTGTCACTGATGACTGCTACGAGTAAAATGGACGAAGTAAAGCTACGTTCCATGGCCTTTTCGTTTCTTCGCCAACTTTGTCTGCCATGTTCTTTCCAGGGGATTGAGCATCGATCAGGTAATAGGCATCATTGTGCAATGCTTTGCTCACGACGAATGGTCCTTCCCATGGAGGCGACAGCTTGTGCATGTCGGCCGTGCGTTGCACCAGTCGGAGAACTAAATCTCCTTCTTTGAACACTCTTGGATTCACCTTCTTGCTGTGATATCGTCGCAAGTTCTGCTGATAAATGGCTGATCTTGATAGCGCCAGCTCTCTGGCTTCTTCTAGCAGATCAATAGTATCTTGCCGAGCTACTTCATTTACTTCTGAAGTTGTATATTGAGTAACTCTTGGCGAGTCATGTATTATGTCGGCTGGAAGCACGGCTTCTGCCCCGTATACCAGAAAGAATGGTGTATAACTTGTTGATCTGTTTGGAGTAGTCCTGAGGCTCCATAACACTGCTGGTAGTTCCTCAATCCAACATCCTGCCCACCTTTGCAGCGGTTCGACGAGTCGTGGTTTTATTCCGGACAATACTAGTCCATTAGACCTTTCCACTTGCCCATTGGATGCTGGATGAGCCATAGAGGCAACATCTAATCTTATGTGCTTTTCTTGGCAAAATCTAGCGAAAGCTCCTTCTGCAAAGTTTGTGTCGTTATCTGTAATAACATTGTGCGGGTATCCATATCTTAAGATAATATCTTTGAGGAATTTCACTGCTGTGGGCCCATCGCATTTTTTTATTGGTTTCACTTCAATCCATTTTGTGAACTTGTCCACCATAACCAATATGTGGGTCATCCCACCTCGGGCCGGCTTAAATGGTCCCACCATATCTAAGCACCACACAGAAAACGGCCAAGTAATGGGTATCGTTTTTAACTCGGACGATGGCATGTGTATCTTGGTTGCATATCTCTGACAACCATTGCATTTTTCAACCAGCTCTTTGGCTTCTTCCAACGCCGTTGGCCCATAAAACCCATGCCTAAATGCTTTGGCCACTAAGGCACGAGATGAGGCATGATGTCCACATTCTCCTTGATGTATATCTAGGAGGATCTCCTGGCCTTCTGCCAAACTCACACATCTTTGCAATACACTTGTGACGCTTCTTTTGTATAGCTCATTATTTATGATCGTATAAGCTTTAGCTCTCCTTGCTATCTGTCTTGCTAACACCTCATTATTCGGCAAAGTCGCATCTCTAAGGAAAGAGAATATGGGTTGCGCCCATACAGGTGTGATTTTCTCTGGTGTGGTCTCACTGTCTATTTCCATGTTTTCTGCTGACATAACTACCTCGGCTTTCTCCATAGTTATGCTTACCTCAGCTGTCTTTCTCTTGGGGAATTCCGGGTTATATTGCTGGTCAATTTCCATCGGCACACTATCTTCTGCTGAATTTGCCGGAATAAAGATGGATTCGGACTCTGGTGATGGTGTTATCGATGGTTTCCTTAGGTGCTCTAGGGCGATACCCGGGGGAATTGACTGCCTGGTTGATCCTAGCTTTGACAACATGTCTGCGGCATCGTTTTCTGCCCGAGGTATATGGTGAAATTCACATCCTTCAAAGTATCAACTGATCTTTTGCACATGAAATCTATACAAAGCCATATTATCATCCAATGCGTCCCAATTGCCTGAGACTTGCTGTACTACTAGATCTGAGTCCCCATAGCATAAGATTCGGCGTATGCCAATCTCTTTTGCCACCTTCAATCCATGGACCAGTGCTTCATATTCGGCTACGTTGTTTGACACGGCAAAATGTATTTGCAGCACATATTTGAGCTGATCTCTTTTGGGCGAGGTTAACACTATTCCTGCCCCCAAACCATTTCTTAGTTTGGAACCGTCAAAGTGCATCGTCCAATAATTCGGGTCTGGTAATGGTGGCTCATATTACACCTCGGCCCAATCTACGAAGAAGTCGACCACAGCCTGAGATTTGATTGCATCTCTCCTATCGAATTGTGGAGCATAAGGTGACAATTCAATTTCCCATTTTGCTATTCGGCCACTTGCATCTTTGTTACTCAATATGTCGGCTATGGGTGCTTCACAAATCACTTTGATGGGGTGCTCTTCGAAGTAATGTTTAAGTTTCCTTGCCGACATGTACACTCCATAAGCCATCTTCTGATAATGTGGGTAATTTTGCTTTAAAGCGGATAACACCTCGCTCAAATAATACACCGGCCTCTGTACTGACTTATCATTTTCGACTCGTTGTACGACGATTACAGCACTCACTACTCTGTTGGTAGCCGCTATGTAGAGTAACATAGGCTCCTTTGATAATGGAGAAGCTAAAATGGGCGTTGTGACCAACATCCTTTTCAATTCATGAAATGCACTGTCTGCTTGTGGAGTCCAAATGAACTTATCTGATTTCTTCATCAGTTGATAGAGTGGTAATGCCTTCTCCCCCAGCCGACATACAAACCGGCTGAGCGAGGCTAAACAACCCGTGAACTTTTGTACGTCATTTAGACACCTTGGCAACTCCATCCTATCTACTGCCTTTATCTTGGTTGGGTTGGCCTCTATACCTCGGCTAGATACGAGAAAATCGAGTAATTTTCCTGCTGGAACGCCAAATGTGCATTTTTCCGGGTTAAGCTTCATTCGGAACCTTCTCAGGTTCGCGAAGGTCTGCCGTATATCACCCAGTAGTGTTTTGCTTTCTTTGGTTTTGATAACCACATCATCCACATATACTTGTACATTTTTTCCTATCTGGTCATGTAGAAATTTTTGCATGCATCTTTGATACATTGCTCCTGCGTTGCGCAGGCCGAATGGCATTGTGCGATAGCAATAATCCCCGTACGGGGTAATAAACGCAGTCTTTATTTGATCGGCCGGATTTAACGGTATCTGGTGAAAACCAGAATACGCGTCTACAAATGACAATAGTTCACAACCAGCGGTCGAATCAATGACTTGGTCTATTCTAGGTAAGGGAAAAGGATCTTTTGGACATGCCTTGTTCAGGTTCGTGTAATCGATACACATTCGCCATGCAATGGCTACATTCGGATCATCCTTCTTCTTTTCTACTAGCACCGTGTTTGACAACCAATCCGAAGCGGCGGATCATCCTTCTTCTTTTCTACTATTATTTTTCTCCTGTCTTCGGTGAAGCGGCGGAGAGGTTGCTTCACCGGTCTTGCTCCTGGCCTTACATTCAGAGAGTGCTCAGCCAACTCCCTCGGAACACCTTGCAGATCCTGAGTTGACCATACAAAGATATCCCGATTCTCACGGAGGAAGTTGGTGAGCTCGCTTTCTTATTTAGCATCTAGGCCTGCACCAATAGTAACAGTACGCTCTGGGAATTGCTCATCTATCTGAACTTTCTTTGTTTCTTTAGTCGGCTGGAAGGAGACACTTCCATGGGGATTGGCTAATGCCGGCATATTCAGCTGTGCCGACTGAGCGAGGGATGCTACCTCCTGAATCCTTCTTTTTTCTCTAGCTATGACCAATGACTCGGCCAAATTTGACCCGGCTGAAGCACATTCCATTGACTTACTGTAATCCCCTGCTACTGTGATCACTCCTTGTGGTCCGGGTAGCTTCATTTTTAGATAACTCACATGACAGCTGCCCATGAATTTGGCCAATGCTGGCTGTCCGAGTAAAGCATGATAACAACTCTCTAGATCCACCACCTCAAACTCTAAGTTTTCTGCTCTGCAGTTATCTCTTGTGCCGAATAACACATCCACTCGAACCTTACCAACGGGTTCGCACGAAAGCCCTGGTACTATCCCATGGAAAGTGGTCCTCGTGGATTGCAGCATGTTCTGCGATATTCCGAGTTTATGCATGGTATCTTTGTACATGATGTTGATACTGCTCCCATTGTCAATGAGAACCTTTGAAAATTTCACATTGATGCTTGGTCCAACAAATGTTGGATCCAACACGAGTGCATACGACCCCGGACTCGGCATTATCTTGGGGTGATCCTTTAAGCTCCAAGTTACTTCTTGATCTGACCAAGGCACATATCTTGGTACCGCCGGCATAACTGCATTTACTTCCATATGCCGGCGCTGTACACTCTGCTTGTCTTGTTGTTCCGTCGTGAACACGCAATACGACTGATGATGTTCTATGTAATCATTGCGTCCATTGTTTCCTGGATTTGTCCTTCCATCCTGGCCTTGGTTCATCACTTGATGTACCGCATCCCTCCGGTCCGAGTTATCATATCTCGGGGGAGGAGGCGGTAACAGTTGCTGTGCATTTGCTCCAGTCAACTGCGGCTGATGTTGCTGATGTACTTGGAGAGGTGCTGCCTGAATTCCTGCGGGGTTTCCCATTGCATTTTTCATCCATGCACATTGGCGGGTCGTATGGTTGGCCGGCCTGGCTGGGTTTGACGTGTGAAATTTACACGGCTGATCTAACATAGATTCGAACGTGTACTTCGGCCTCTCCTGCCATTGCTTCTTTTGTTCCGGGGTCCATTGTCTTTTTCCTTCATTCCTTGGTGTCCACTGCTGAGGACCATTCTTTTGCCGTTGAGTCGTTCTGTGACTCGGCTGATCTTGTGCTACCGCTGCCACTTGGGACGAATTATATCTATAATCCGGCCTTTCTTCTCTTCTTCTTCCTCTGAAGTCATTGCGCCTGGATGACCCGGCCAAATCTCTTGCATACTGGTCTTGTTGCTCCCAATGATCTGCCGACATTAATTCTGGTTGCGTCGGATCTCCCAATGCATAGGAGTCCGCTATTCTGATGGTTTCTGCCAATGTGGTTGGCATATCTCTTTGCAGTCGCTGCCATAACACACTGGCATAACAGCATCCTTGAGCGAACCAAGCGATTGCTTGCGACTCTATAACTCCTTCACACGAGTTTCTCAGGTTACACCACCGAGTTAAAAACTCTCTGTTTGTTTCATTCGGCCTTTGCTTGCACATGGCTAACTGTTGCGGCCTGTTTGGCCTCTTGTATGTACTGGTAAAGTTGCTAACGAACATTTCTTGAAAATCCAACCAACAGTTGATACTGCCTGCTGGTAGATTATTCAGCCATACCCTAGCTGGTCCTTCCAACATTTGTGGGACACACCGTACTGCCCATCGTAAGTTCCCGCCTGCTATTTTCACAGCAGTGGCATAATCAATCAACCAGTCTTGTGGTTTGGTGCTCCCATTATATGTCTTTGTGCCTCTTGCCAGCTGAAAGTTCGGCACAGGTGGTTCGCCCATGATCCGTGGTCCGAAGCACGTCGGACCCGGTGGACCCTGTTCTTCCAGCAACTCGGATCGGTATAGCCGATCTAGCTTTACTCTGGCATCATTTGATGGCAAATCTCTGTACAGAACTCTGTCTTGCATTCCATAGTGGTTATTTCCACCATGTTTCGCATATTCCATCTCGGAATACCCATCATTGTACCTTTCATTTACTTGATTGTGGCGAGCTGGTCTTGCTTCTCTTTCCTGTCGAGGTTCATGTCTTGGCTGCGGGTTGAGCGGCGGTTCTCTCCTTACTTCAACCGGGATATTGTTCTCGTGATTACCTCTTCCGAGTTCTCTTCTGCCGAGGTCTCCATTGCCTCGGCTTCCGCCGTCTTTTTCAGCACGGCCGAGATTCCTCTCACCACTGTTACCTCGGCTTCCATTGCCTCTGTTCTCGTTTGCTTTCCCAGCTGTCGCCGGATCATACGGAACAATTTGCTTGTTCCTCTTTCCTGAAGTTACCGCTTTGTCCTTTCGTGCATTGTTTCCGGGTGAGGACGCTGCTGCCACGGACAAGGCAGGTGTTGCTCCAGCCGAGTGAACCATTCGCGAGGCCCCTGGCCTCGCCGGGTCTGCCCTGAGCATTTTTTCGTTTTGCTGGTTCGCGATGCGCACCAGCTCATTCACTCTTTCTTGCTATTTCTGTCGGGCTTCTCCGGTCAATCCTTCTAACTCTAATGTTGCGGCATTTGCCGCTCTCAGGTTCTTTGCCGGGGTACTGTATCTTGGCAAGCCCAAATCAACTAATTCTGCCTTATGAGCATCATGCTCCTTGTTGATATCATCTATGAGGTTCTTCCCTCTTAATCTCAACTCGTCAACCCTTTCGGGAGCGACGTCCAGCTTATTAGCTTTGGCGTATTCTCGCAGGGTCCTGTTTAAGGACTCCCGCAAGGCCGACACCTTTTTTCTTCTACCAGCACCTTTTGCCTGGTTTCTTCTAACTCTGCCTGAGCATTAGCCGGATCAAGTATCGGCGCTATAGGCGTAGTCAAGTTTTCTATGGTTGCCTGAAGAATGTTTTCTGGTCTTTCCAGAGGTGGCCCTCTTACTCTTGGTGCCTTTAGGGTGGTGTCCTGTACTTCGGCCTGGTTGGTCACTGGAGGGATTACCTCGGTGGGTGGTGGTGCCGTCTTCCTGGGCGCGACCTGCACGCCGGCGGCAGGGTCTCTGGTTGATCCGGCACCCGCTACTCCCGCCTGCGCTCCGGCTACAACCATCACCTCGACGCTGCTCACCGGATGCGCTCCGCGCGGACGGCTCGCAACGCTAAGGGGTGGCTCTCCTGCAACAACAACCTGGTGAGGATAAATGCCGGAGATGTCGACGCCGACGTAGACCCTGTGCCCGCCCAAGCTGATGAAGACACCGTTGCACGGGGGAGTTTTTCCCCTGAAACTGCCTGCATTGTCGCTGACGTAGTCACAGAGATCGAATCTCCGGACCAAGCCAGAAACAACGCGCTAGCCAGTGTTGATGAAGTTTCCCGTCTGGATCATGACACCAGCTAGCACCGCTGCTGGCCCCACGGTGGGCGCCAACTGTCGTGGTGGTGGCACGGCAGATGCCATGGGTAGGCTAAAGTTTGGGGCCAATGGATGCTAGAGGGATCTGGGGAGGGAAGATGCAGTTGATTCTACACACAGAAGACTAAGGCAAAGATCTTTATTTCTCCTTCCTTGGGCTACAAGTGCTCCTTGAGCTGTATACAGGGAGAAAAGAAGAACTTTACCAGCCTAACGGTACTAAATGAGCCGATCCCTTCCTCAGGGTCCAAGCCTCCCCTTATAAAGGAGAGCCTTGTGTGCCTTTAGGGCTGACGGGGCAAGCATATTCGAGGAATATGCTTGTCCCAAAGTAGTAGTTCGGCGGCCTCCTTTCCCTGTCGCCCTTCTAATGACGGCAAGGCTCCAGAGGGCCCCTCCTGCGTGCCTCGGGCTTCTGTACTGTCACCTCCGTGACCTCCTTCTGCCCCTTTGTCACTCAGCGCCTTTGTCCCTTATGCTTGTCTCCGCTCAGATTCTCCCTAGCCTGCGGCTAGAGTTTGACTTTAGGCTTCTCCTTCTCTTGCAAGCTTCATATCAGTCGGCCCTGCCTCGCGTAACTCGGCTTATCCTTCACCTGCATTAAGATTACTCGGGCTAACCCGGCCGACTTATTCAATATCTCGCCCGGGTAACGCCTTGCCATTATTATGAGGGTCTTGCCCTTCCCTATCTCGGCCGAACTCTACAGGATTCGGCCGATTCATACTATAACTCGGAAACTAGACGGGCAACTTCCTTTCATCTTCCCCCATCTTTACCCTACCCGAGGTCATCTCCCCAACAATGATCTAGCGTCATCACTAACATTACAAGATTAAAACTTGGTTTAATTCCTTTTATTTTTAGAAAAGTAATTTCTACTCATTGAAAAACTACTTAATATTTAATATTCTCCAAACCAAACATGGGATCATGTTGACACATGTCATCACCACATATTTCAGTACATGGGAATGTGATTTAAAGTGGTGTCACAATTTAATAAGGTTTAACCTTTTATTTTAATTAAATAAAGTGACTAGAAATGCCTATGTGGCATTCTTTTAATACTTGGTCATTATTTCTGTAAGTAAACCTATATATTTTTATATATTCTGAAAAGTATGATCAGATGTGATTTTTGAGAGTTGGAATCAACTCAAAAGCTATTATGGTTTAAATTTGAAAAATGTTTGAATGCAGAAAAGCTCCTGCCTTGTTATTTTTACCAAGGATGATCTACATATCCAAATGATTTAAATCCAACTGGCTTGGATTCAGCATTTCCAGAACTTTCCAACAAAATTGGTTTATTCAATTTGGTTCAGTGAATCGATCTGGGTTGATTTTTGAATCTAGGTGCAGAAGTGTGTTTGAAATAAAATGGAAAAGGTTAATTTCAAATGACTGGGCTGCGCGGGAAGCGATACTGGGCCGGCCTGCTAAGCACAGCGCTTACGCAGGCTAGTTAAGTTGTTGTCCCCACGCGTTAGTGAGACGAGGGGGTGCGAAGCGGTATGGGGCGATGTGAGTCGTAGGATCTTGTTCTAATCTAATGGTTGAGGGTCATCATCGACGTTGGGCAACGCCGGTGAGACAGAAACCTAACGCGGAAGGTGGGGGTCGTCGGGGGCTCACCGGGGCTCAGGCGAGGGTCGGCGTGGCGGGCGAACGACGAATTCGATGATGGCGAACCTCCTGGTACCGGCAGCTTTTCCTGGGGCGGCTCCAATCGCTGGCTCCCTTCTTCTCCAGAGGCGACGAGCTCCAGTGAAATTCTGGTGAAGTGCTGCTCGCCTTGCTTCGGGAACGGGGTGGAACGATTAGTGAGGAGAGGGGAGTGAGATGGTGTGCTAAATTTGGCTGGGGTGGCCTCTATTTATAGTGGCGAGAGGGGACCGACGGGGCGCAAGGTGAGCTCGTCATGGTCGACGGCACAGAGGGCTATTAGCGTGGGCAACGGTAGGGGGCGGTGCGGTGCTCCTTGGTGATTCTCAACGACGTGGTTGCGAGGCGTGGGGTGGTGCGGTTTGGTTGGAACGCGGAGGTGCTCTGGGCGTGCCCGACGGAGGTTTTTAATATGCACAGCATGCGTGGTCCGTGCGGCGGCGAACGAGCGTGTCTGCGGGGTTGCTGGGACGGTGGTGATCACGTATGCACGCGGCGAGGGCGACGCGCGGTCTGTGGGCGTCGGTCGAGCGTGGCGCACGGGGCGCGCTCTCGGCATTGTTGCTGGCGAGCTAGGAACGGTCTGTGCGTGTGGTCCAGGGGTTGGCAACGTTCGAGCGCTGGACAGGGAGTGGCGGTGGGGTGTTGGCTTGCTCGCAGACATGTTTGCTAGGCTTGTTTCTTCTCCTAGCTTGTTGCCCACACTGGGGTGACATGGTGAGCTTCGGTTGTTCACCATTGATGGCATTGCCAAGCTTACAGTGGGGCTAGTGCTTGGTTTAGTTAGCTAGATGATCTACTGAGGTTGCTGTGAGCTAGAGAGGGAACAAGTTAGGCAAGAATCACTGCTCACAATAGTGTTTGGATTTTGTTTGATTTGTATCTGCAAGGTGTTTGGTGAAATGGCCACAAGAATTCAAGTTTTGAATTTTGAAAATATTTTTGTGGGTGTGCTAGGTTGGTGTTGGTGAGTCTGCAGATGCTTGGGTTTTGAAAGTTGAGCTTGTTTGAGTGGTTTTTGAAAAAGTGGGATCTTCCCATATGATAAAGATTCAATTTTGAATTGTCATTTAAACTATGCATTTGAAAGTTTCTGGATGATCACAAGGTGGGCCTTGATACTTTGCTATGAGTACTATCAAGGGGTGTAAAGATCCAAACAAGTTTCTGTTAAGTTCTGAAAGTTTGGGACAGCCAAAGTAGGCATGGGAGTTAAATTGGGCAAAATGACCATTCACTCCATTTGGCTTATTTTGATTTATTTGTCTTTGGGAAAAGTGTGGGGATTGTTTAGATGATGTTTATTTCACCTAAGAATCCTTTTACAAGCAAAGAAACACATAAACAAGGCAATTCAAAAGAATTCAAAATGGGATGCATACACACATGCATGCTTTCATATTTTTATTTAGAAAAGTTTTTGTTAACCCTAATTTTGGTGATTAGAGTTTGATGATCTAAGTTTAGTATCTTTGGGATGTTACATCACATATCATAGGAACGAGTAAAGAGTACTTATTGGTAACGATGTTGAACTAGGTATGTAGAGATACCGACGATCAAACCTCGGATAAGTAAAGTATCACGAGACAAAGGGAAATTGGTATCGTATCTAAATGGTTCATTCGATCACAAAGTAATTGTAGAAATATGTGGGAGCCATATGAATTTCCATATTACTCTATTGTTTATTGATCGGAGAAGAGTCTCGATCATGTCTGCATAATTCACGAACCGTAGGGAGACACACTTAAGGATTCAATGTTGTTTAGTAGATATGGAATATGAGTAAGAAGACCGAATGTTGTTTAGAGTCTCAGATTGGATCCAGGACATCACGAGGAGACCCGAAATGGTCTGGATAATAAGATTCATATAAGGAAAGTTCAATTCTAGAGTTCAGGAATGGTTTCGGTGTTTTCACTGGAATGTTCTAGAAGGGTCTAGAAGGTCCACCGATCCGGAGTGGGAAGGGTACATGGATGTGTCATGATAAAGTGGAATGGTTTCATCATGTACTAGGTCACTTGGCTAGGCAATGGGAAGAGAGAAATCAAACTCTAGTTTGAAAGTCAAACACCAATTTGAAAAATTCAAATCCCAACATGGTTGCCTAGTGGAGGGAGGGAAGCAATCCTACCTAAGGGAGGATTCCTCCCTCTCCCTTGCCGTCAGACACAAGGTGGAGTTTGGAGAGGACTCTCCTTCCCCAAACCGCCTCTCCCTCTCATAAATAGATAGGATGGGGCGCCCCCTTGCACCCTACTTGAAACCCTTGGTCGTCCACCTCCCCCTATCTAGTTGCATCTGCCCTAGATCTCCTCTAAACAGCCGCCGTCTAGCTAAACCCTAGCATCCGGCTACCTCCACCCCTCGGCCCTCTAAACCTAGATCACTGAGGCCCTCTTCTACTCCACCATACCCGCTCCGGCTTAGGCGAAGCACTGAGGGATTCACCCTCTACTACCGACACCATGTCGTTGTGCTGCCGGAATCGCGAGGAGAAATCTATAACCTCCGCTGCCTGCTGTGACAAGGGAGAGGAAGGTCTTCATCGAGTACCAAACGTGTGACCGACTGCAGAAGCGCTGCCGGAACGCGGCGCCGAAAGGATAGTCTACACGATCTTGAGATCGACAAGTGAACGACTACATCACCCACGAGAATCCGATCTCGTTAACCGCTTTGGAATCTTCAAGGCTTAGTACTCTATCGACTCGTTGCTACAATCTAGTAGATAGATCTTGTCTTGTGTGTGTTCATGCGATCGAATTTTTTTGGTTCCCATGCTACAAACCCCTACAGTGGTATCAGAGCTATGTCTATAAGTAGATCTATTGCACGAGTAGAACACAATGGTCATTGTGGGCATTGGTGCTTTTATTATCAATTACTTCTTGTGTACTTTGCATCTTGCGGGATGGTGGGATGAAGCAGCCCGGGCTAACCTTACATGACATCATTCATGACACTTGCTCCACACTTGACATGCAACTTGTATTGCATAAGTGGCTTTGCGGGTGTCTGTCTCTCCCATCATAGTGAATTTGCAATGGGCACTTGATAGTATTTGCATCAACGTTGTGGTTCTTGTTCGTAAGTTAGAATGGTTCTTATTCGAAAGCCCCAAACCACGTAAAACATGCAAAGAAAATTAGAGGCGTCTAACTTTGTTTTGCATGGGTGTGCTGTGACGTGATATGGCCATGATTGTGATTATATATGATGTATGCAATGATCCTTATTGTAAGTTGGCAACTGGCAGGAGCCATATGGTTGTCTTTTAATTTCTTTAAGACCTGCGTGTCTGATGACTCCTTGGTGGCGCCAAAGAACTTGGTGCTTGATGTGGAGTCTTGTTGGGAACCCCAAGAGCAAGGTGTGAATCAGCACAGCGGCAAGTTTTCCCTCAGTAGAGACCGAGGTTATCGAACCAGAAGGAGGAAGGAAACGTCACACAGGTGTTGCAAGCAACGCGGAGACCTGCACAACACAAACTCAAGACTTTGCCCCAACGAATCAGTGAGGTTGTCAAGCTCACCAGTTTGCTGTAACAAAGGATTAAATGTACGGTGTGGAAGGTAATGGTTTGTAGCAAGTAAACAAGCAACGGTGGAAGATGTATCAATGGTAAAGATTGGACCGGGGTCCATAGTTCACTAGAGGTACTCTCCTTAGATAAACAACATGGCATGAAGGGTAAACAAATTACAGCAGGGCAATTGACAGGAACTGAGCAAGGCATAACAATGCAATTACTAGTCAGAAAGATCCTATGAGATTCGATTGGGCAATACAACAAGATACATAGACCTCCATCCAACTGCATCTATGACTAGAAGTCCACCTTCAGGTTATCATCCGAACCCCCTCCAGTATTAAGTTGTAAGCAACAGACAACTGCTTTAAGCAAAGTGTGAAAGGTAAACAGTCCACATGTTCCATGAACAAGAGACAGTTGTTTTCTCCCTAGTAGCAACAGGACATCTACAACCGAAGAGATTATTGTCAATTCCCTTGGAAACTAGAGGCATGAACCCACTATCGAGCATAAATACCCCCTCTTGGAGTCACTAGCAACTACTTGGCCAAGATAGCTACTAACAATGGAGACCATGCAAGATCACAAACAACATAGACATGATAGAATCATAAAGACAAACCATTAATAAAACCAACATAATAATCTCAATATCCATCGGATCCCCGCAAACACAACATGCATGATTACAAATAGATTAGATCTTGATCATGAACGGAGCTCACAAGATCTATACATCAAAGCACAAGGAGGAGATACAACCATCTAGCTACTACATGGACCCATAGTCCAAGGTGGAACTACTCACGTATCATACCGGAGAGAAGGCCTCCGGGATGATATCCCCTCCGACAGGGTGCCGGGAAGAACTTTAGATCCCCCCCCCCATCTAGGGACGACGGTGGAGGCGGCTACAGAAGGTTTCGTGGAGATTTGATCGGGTACCTAGGGTTTCTGCATTGGGGGCTTCTTATAGGCAAAGGGGGAGGCCGAGGAGGCGGCCAGAGGGGCCACACCCCTCCCAGACGCGGGCCTACCCCTAGCCGCGCTTAGGGGGGTCTGGATACCCTGGCCCGCTTCTCCGTCTCCCCTCTAGACTTCTTGTTCCCCACAGAAAGTAATTGATTTTGATGTTTGTCCTGTCCAATTCCGAGAATATTTCTTTACTAACTTTTCTGGAACCAAAAACAGCAGAAAACAGGCAACTGGCACTGTGGCAACTTGTTAATAGGTTAGTACCAGAAAACATGTAAAAGCACCTCAAAGTGTAGACAAAGAAAAGCAAAGTAGATACTAAACAAGCATGGAGCATCAAAAATTATAGATACGTTTCCGACGTATCAAGCATCCCCAAGCTTAACTCCTGCTTGTCCTCGAGTAGGTAAGTGATAAAAGAATAATTTTTGAGGTGACATACACCCTCACAATAAAAATCTAAACATTTGCAAGCATTGAAAGCTGGGATCAAAGAACTCTAAACATGTGCATGAAATATGGAGTTCTAGCAATAGGACATAGTAACTATGCATGCAACATAAAAGGCTACAAACAAAGATCGTGAATAACATGCATTGAAAAACGTTTGTTTGTTTCACATACAGAAAACATAGCATAGTGGCAATCAGCTTGTCCCTCATAGAATAGCAATATAGATGCATAGGACACCTTCAAAGTTTACAAGGGTGACTAGAAACAAATAGCACAAGAACAAGTAATATCACAATACGCATCAATCAATAAGATTTGGAACACTGCACACAGAATGACAACTATGCTCTCTTAATGGGGCCTAAAGGTAGAAGGTGGAGACTCAATAGTAGTGGAAGGAAAGCCTTTTTGTAAAGGAAGCATGGATTTTAAGTTTCAAAAAGAGCTTCCAAAAATTATGGTACTTGTTAGCTTTCAGCCCTCATTGCCCCTATCATAAGCATCTTGAAGTGGTTAAGGTTAAAGTGAACAAAGATGGAGTATATGCTTGACGAAGTATAAGTTGGCAATCTCAAATCCCTTGAATACGAGGGCCACACCTCATGCTACTCAACTTTAGTCACTTGTAAGTTCTTGTCATTGTAAGTATTTGCATATCATTGAGAACTGCCAACGGGGTACCCCTTGCATATGGTACAGGAGCTATCCCATAACCAAAATGACAAGGCAAGCAGAAAATGAGCATCTCAGCAATCTTCTTATGTACCATGGGAATATGGTGTTTTTTCTCTCTTTCCTCTTTTCTCAATGTGTCTCCTTTTTTATAAAAAGAATGCTTCATAGATGTCACTATGGTGATGCTGCAAGTTTCCACCATGATTAGGCATGGCTTAGGCTAGCGGCCCAAGCATTTCTCTAACACAGGATAAAAACTCCATGGACTTACAAGTTCCCTCTTTATTTCACACCGGTGACATCCATAGACAAAAGATCATGATATCAACTAAGTACAAAGTACAAGTGCAATGTTGAAAACGTTCCCTGTGACAGCACGGTTCTGCTAATTCCAACGTATAAGTGCAAGCATATACAACATAGATGACACAATGTTTCAAGTTTATTAGGGGCAAAGAATATAAAGTGTGCCATCAAGTTTGTGAGGGCTTTAATCACTAAGTTTTCACATAACAAAATAGTTTTTAATTGGAAGATAGATGAAAACAAGAATATACTTGGAATGGTGTAACACACCATGCATAGGAGTTTATAGTGGACACTCTGGAATAACTTGGTTTCTTGGGAGTTGGAAGCATGAGTAGAGATTACTCATACAAGTAGAGGCTAGCAAAAGACTCGGAGCAACCAACTAAGAGAGCAATAATGTCCATAATTATGCAATGCAACAAAGCATTACTAATCAAATCAAATAGTGGTACTACAAGTCAAGGACTAAATGATCATGGAAGCTAATGGTGACTTTTCATAGTCATAACATGGTTTGAGCATGTGCCAAGTCAACCCAAGCAAAACATCAAAGGAGAATACCACAGTACTATGCTTTTGCATGCTAAAACAACGCATAATTTTTTCAAGGCACACTAAGCAATCCCAATTGTTTGGAACAAGACATGCTACAGCAATAATAACTAAGCATAATGCTAAAACAACACCTAGCATGTCATGATAAAGTCTAAGTCACAGTCAATGCAAGCTCCTCTTGCACTCCAAGCAAGAACTTACTACTCCTTTCCAAACACCAAGCAACCTTATTTGCAACACAACACAGTGAGAACGGGGGTCCAAACTACTAAAGCAAACTAAAAAACTAAGCAAAGCAAACAAAAACTAAGACGCTCCAAGAACAACACAATTGTGCATGAAACAATAAAAACGAAGTGTCTAGACAGACCTGAGATTTTTATTGATGAAGAAGGGGATGCCTTGGGCATCCCCAAGCTTTGACGCTTGTACCTCTTGGATATTTCTTGGGGTGACACCATGGTGGCATCCCCAAGCTTGATCTTTTGTCCATTCTTCATCTCATTACATCATTATCTCTCTACACCTGAAATTTTTCCTTCATACAAAACTTCACACAATCTTCATTAGCAACATTAGTGTATTCAAAAGATATTAGACCACTGGCAAAGCTTTGGAACAGCAAGGCTTTTCACTAAAAACATAATCTACTGTAGTAACGCCTTCAAAGAAACTCAATTTACCTGAAGAGAGCTAAAAAAGGAATCAATAAGAAGCAAATGCAAATAATGGCAGAAATCTGTCAAAACATACCAGCAAGTAGAAACGAATTTTTTTCGAACATCTTATGTTACTCAAATAAAAAAGTGTTGAACTAACGAAAGTTATCCAACATACTGTAGGATTTATTCGCAAATTTTGAGCTCAATCCGAGTTACAGAGCTTCCTCACGTATTTTTTTGGTGGAGGACATAAATCTCTTTCGGTACAGCAACTCCCCAAATCTTACTACCCTCTCATTAGAGGTCATTCTTGGCACAAAAAGCAAACAAAAAGGATAAGGAGAGTTAATTACTGAAGTAATAACTTCCAAGACTCAAGGAAACTCTTGGGTTATCTCCCAACAAGTATTTTTCTTTAACGCCTTTAAGTTAGGCACAAGAAGCAAGAAGAATCAAGTATTTTCAAATAAAGAAGCATTAACATCAAACCTTGCTTTCAAAGGAGGAGCAAAAAGAAACTTCTCTCTCCTCATAGGGAAGTGTTCAATACCTTTCTTGAATGTAAAATGATATTTTATGGTGCCTTCTTTCATATCAATGATGGAACCAACTATTTTAAGAAAAGGTCCTCCCAAAGTAATAGGACAAGAAGCATTGTATTCAACATCTAAAACATAGAAATCAACAGGGACATAAGCATTGTTAACCATAATGAGAACATTTTTAACACTCCCCATGAGTTTCTTCTTAGCATTATCATTGAGTGGGACATTCAAAAAACAATCTTCCAAAGGTGGCAAATCAAGCATTTCATAAATCTTCCTAGGCATAATAGAGACACTAGAACCAAGATCACATGAAGCTTTGAGATCAAATTCATTCACTTGCATATTAATAATGGGTTCCCAACTATCTTCTACTTTCCTAGGAATAGAAGCTTTGTGTTTTAGCTTATCTTCTTTAATCTTAATAAGAGCATCTGTAATGTATTTGGTAAAGGCAACATGCATATCACTAGCATCAGGACTTCTAGCAAGCTTATGTAGGAACATAATCACTTCAGAAATATTGCAACCATCAATATCAAAGTCAAACTTAGCATCACTAGTAGTAGGCATAGTAGGAGGAGGAATAGGGGCTACTTTTGTTTTAGTGGTGATAGTGCACACACTATTGTTTCTATCAATTTCAGCTCCCTTTCCCACCTAGCATGAAGTTGAGCTAACAGCTTAACATTTTCATCAATAGTAACTTGTATGGCATGAGCAGTAGCAAAGGTGTTTTCCATAGTTTCGGGTTTAGCAGTCATTTTATTAATTAAGGAAGTTTGAGCTTCAGACAAAGAGGATATATTTTTCTCAGCACTCAAAATTTTGACTGTAAACTAGGAATTTCTCTATTCAGAATCTCAAGTTGAAGACTAATCTTTTTCAAGATAATAGATTGTTACTCCATAGTTTTAGTGAAAATCTTGTTTTGCTCATATTGCATTTGCATAAAAAAATTAGTGGATCTCTCAACTTCTAGAATCCTCTCTTCACTAGGCATTCCAGATCTATCCTGATAAGCATTTCCACTAGGAGGATAAGGCCTATAATTATTGTTGCTACCAAAATTATTCCTATAGGCATTGTTGTTGAAATTGTTGTTTCTAATGAAGTTCACATCAACTTTATCTTCTTGAGCAACCAAAGAGGCTAAGGGAACACTATTAGGATCTAAAGTAGCTTTCCCATTAACATGCATAGCCATAATAACATCAATATTTTCACTCAAAGAGGAAGTTTCCTCAATAGAATTTACCTTCTTACCATGTGGAGCTCTCTCAACATGCCATTCAGAGTAGTTGGCCATCATATTATCAAGGAGCCTTGTTGCAGCACCCAAAGTGAATCCCATGAAGGTACCTCCAGCAGCTGAATCCAGCAGGTTTCTTGAGGAGAAGTTCAAACCTGCATAAATAGTCTGGATAATCATCCAGGCAGTGAGTCCATGAGTAGGGCAATTTTTAACCAAAGATTTCATTCTTTCCCAAGCAGGAGCAACATGTTCACTATCAAGTTGTTTAAATTTCATAATGTCACTTCTCATAGCAATAACCTTAGCAGGAGGATAGTACTTTCCAATAAAAGAATCTTTGCACTTAGTCCAAGAATCAATACTATTTTTAGGCAAAGATAGCAACCATTCTTTAGCTTTTCCCCTCAAGGAGAAAGGAAAAGTCCTGAGCTTAATATCAGAAATACACCAGAAAATTGCTCTCTCATCACAAGATTCAACAAAGCAGGCTTAATTTCATAAAAGGTAGCATCAGGAGCAGGTGGAGCAATAGGAGTGCTTAGGAAATCATTGTTGTTGGTGCTACTGAAGTCACACAACTTGGTGTTCTTAGCAGAGTTCATTTTGGCAAAGGTGGGAAAGCCAAAAATAGCAGCAACGGCTAGAGCAGGAACTAATTTTTTGGGTTTTTGAATAAAGAAAGCAAACCAAACTAGACTAATTTTGGGGGGGGGTTGAAAAGAGGCAAACAAAACCAAGCAAAAGGAATAAAGCAAACTAAAATAAGTAAAGAGAAAGGAAGCGAAGGACTCCCCTAGTGAAGACGTCCTTAGCCTCCCCGGCAACGGCGCCAGAAATTAGCTTGATGGCGCCCAGTACTTGTCGTGGAACGCTTTGTTGGAAACCCCAAGAGCAAGGTATGAAGCAGCACAACATCAAGTTTCCCGCAGTAAGAAACCGAGATTATCGAACCAGTAGGAGGAAGGAAACGTCACACAGGTGTTGCAAGAAACGCGGAGACCTGCACAACACAAACTCAAGACTTTGCCCCAACGAATCAGTGAGGTTGTCAAGCTCACCAGTTTGCTGTAACAAAGGATTAAATGTATGGTGTGGAAGGTAATGGTTTGCAGCAAGTAAACAGTTAACAGTGGAAGATGTATCAATGGTAAAGATTGGACCGGGGTCCATAGTTCACTAGAGGTGCTCTCCTTAGATAAACAACATGGCATGAAGGGTAAACAAATTACAGCGGGGCAATTGACAGGAACTAAGCAAGGCATAGCAATGAAATTACTAGCCAGAAAGATCCTATAAGGTTGATTGGGCAATACAACAAGATACATAGACCTCCATCCAACTGCATCTATGACTATAAGTCCACCTTCAGGTTATCATCCGACCCCCCTCCAGTATTAAGTTGCAAGCAACAGACAACTGCTTTAAACAAAGTGTGTAAGGTAAAGAGTCCACATGTTCCATGAGCAAGAGACCGTTGTTTTCTCCCTAGTATCAACATCACATCTACAACCGAAGATTTCTCTGTCACTTCCCTTGGAAACTAGAGGCATGAACCCACTATCGAACATAAATACCCCCTCTTGGAGTCATTGGCAACTACTTGGCCAAGATAACCACTAGCAACGTAGAGCATGCAAGATCACAAACAACACAGACATGATAGAATAATAAAGATAAAACCATTAATCAAACCAACATAATAATCCCAATATGCATCGGATCCCCACAAACACAACATGCATGATTACAAATAGATTAGATCTTGATAATGAACGGAGCTCACAAGATCTATACATGAAAGCACAAAGGAGGAGATACAACCATCTAGCTACTACTTGGACCCATAGTACAAGGTGGAACTACTCATGAATCATATCGGAGAGAAGGCCTCCGGGATGATCTCCCCTCCGGCAGGGTGCCGGGAAGAACTTCAGATCCCCCCGATCTAGGGAGGATGGTGTCGGCTACAGACGGTTTCATGGATTTCTGATCAGGTACTCAGGGTTTCTGCATTGGGGGTTTCTTATAGTCTAAGGGGCGAGACCGGGAGGCGGTCAGGGCCACCAAACCCTAGCCAGGCGCGGGCCCACCTGCCCCCGCGCGGTGGGTCTGGCCCCCCTGGCCGGCCCCTCCGACTCTCCTCTGGACTTCTTGTTCCCCACGGAAAGTAATTGACTTTGACATTTGTCTCGTCCAATTCCGAGAATATTACTTTACTAACTTTTCTGAAACCAAAAACAGCAGAAAACAGGCATCTGGCACTGTTGCAACTTGTTAATAGGTTAGTACCAGAAAACATGTAAAAAGCACCTCAAAGTGTGGACAAGTAAAGTAAAGTAGATACTAAACAAGCATGGAGCATCAAAAATTATAGATACGTTTCCAACATATCCATACCCTTGAAGACCGACAAAGCTTAACGAGTTAAACTCGTGGTTGATGTAGACGATCTCTTGCCGATCTCAAGATCGAGAGGAAGTCCTTAGCACCGCAACTTAGCGGCGCATCCGTTATCGCACACACGTACGAGGCACCAAGCAACCTTCACCTCCTCGCTCCAGCGATGCAGCGGAAGCACAACTCTTTCTTACCGAATAGCCACCGGGAACATGTATCTCGCTAGTCCGAGACCATGGGGAATAAATACTAGAGGGGAGAGAGATCCTTCACGAGGAGGTGTGAGTGAGAAGTGAGGAGGGGGTGCCTTATATAGGATAGGGGGGCCCCAAGGGGGTGGACAACGCATGGGGGCTGCCCACTTGCCCTCCCCTCATTCATGTGGGTGGACACTCCACTCACAAAAATCCTTTCAATTCCCTCCATTCAAAATCCCACTCAAATTCCCATTAAATTTCCACCAAATTTAATGCAAACTCTCATTAAATAAAACTCCTTTTATTTATTCAGAATTTTGTCAATTACTTTAATGACAAACATTCGCATATAACCCCTTGCTAGTATTTCATTTCACATGCAAAAACGCTTTCTGCAATTTCACCCGAAAACCTGTTTCGGTATCTAGTAAAATAAATTCTTGTGCTTGTTATTCTTTCCGACATGAAACTTTTGCTCCAAATGGATGTCGGTGTTTCTTAAGTGTGTCACCCTACGGTTCGTGAATAATGCAGACATGATCGAGACCCCTCTCCGATCAATAATCAGAAGCGGGATCTGGAGACCCATACTGACTCCCACACATTCGACGGTGACTTTCTTGTGATCGTCGGAACCTTTTACGCTAGTATATTAATCCCTTTGTTTCACGATATATTACATGTCCGAGATTTTATCATCGGTATCTCCATACCTAGTTTGATCTCGTTACTGACATGCACTATTTTCTCGTTCCCGTGATATAACATTCTAGTGATCAAATCACTTGATTGCAAGCTAACCAATGTGATATCACCGAGAGGGCCTAGAGTATATCTATCCGTCATCGGGATGAAAAAATTCCACTCTTGATCCATGGTCCTCAACATAACACTTTATTATTCTGAACCCATCTTTATAATCACCATGTTACGGTGTGACGTTTGATGTTATCAAGAAACTCTTCCGGTGTTAGTGATTGACATGATCTCATGGTCTAAGGATTAGGATCACTTCGTAAGTTGTTATAGAAATATAAACTCAATGACTTTGATCGTAATGCTATACTTCAGATGAATGTTCATCACACCATTACACTAATGTTGTGATCTCGTTATTAACAACATCCAATGTCCATGATCAGGAAACCTTGATCATCTTGTTAATCAACGAGCTAGTTTATGAGAGAGGCATAACTAGGAACTTTCTGTTTGTTTATTAAACACACATGTATTAACGTTTCCATATTAATACAATTATAGCATGCAAAATAAACATCTATCATATACTTGGAATATACATAATAAACACTTTATTATTGCCTCTCAGGGCATATTCCCTTCAGTCTCCCACTTGCACTAGAGACAATAATCTAGTTACATAGTGATGAATCTAACACCCATGGAGTTCTGGTTTTTTCTCTAGGGAGAGTATTAGTCAACAAATCTTCTACATTGAGATCCGTGTGTACTTTACAAGTCTTTATATCTCCATCATTGACATGCTCGCTGATGGAGTGAAACCGGCGCTTAATATGCTTGGAATTCTTGTGAGACCTTGGTTCTTTCGCATTGGCAATGGCACCATTGCTATCAAAATAGATCACCATTGGGTCCAACGCGCTCACAACCACACCTAGTTCGGATATGAACTCTTTCATCCAAACCGCTTCCTGATCCGCTTCCGAAGCAGCAACATATTCGGCCTCCGTTGTTGATCCCATCACCACAGGTTGTTCGGAACTCCTCCAACTAACCGCTCCGCCATTCATGAGAAATACATATCCGGATTGAGACTTAGAGTCATCTGGATCGGTTTCAAAGCTTGCGTCAACATAACACTTAGCGACGAGATCTTCTTCACCTCCGTATACAAGAAACATATCCGTAGTTCTTCGCAAGTACTTAAGGATATTCTTGACCGCTATCCAGTGTTCCGAACCTGGATCCGATTGGTACCTACTAGTCAAACTAATAGCATGTGCCACATCCGGTCTTGTACATAGCATGGTGTACATTATAGAGCCTATGGCGGAAGCATAGGGGACTTTGTCCATTATCTCTCTTTCTTCCGCCGTAGCCGAACTTTGAGTCTTACTCAATGGCTTGCCTTGCAACAAAGGTAAGAACCCCTTCTTACTTCCGTCCATTTTAAACTTCTTTAAAATCTTATCAAGGTATGTACTTTGCGATACCCCTATTAGGCGCCTAGATCTATCTCTATAGATCTTTATGCCTAATATGTATGACGCTTCACCTAGGTCCTTCATTGAAAATTTGCTGTTTAGATAACTTTTAACACTATTTAAAAGATCTATATCATTTCCGATCAATAATATGTCATCCATATATAATATCAGAAATGCCACATTGCTCCCACTCACTTTCTTGTAAATACAAGCCTCTCCATAAGTTTGGACAAATCCAAACTCTTTGATCACCTCATCAAAGCGGAGATTCCAACTCCGTGATGCTTGCTTTAGTCCATAGATGGATCGCTGAAGCTTGCACACCTTGTTAGCATCCTTAGGATCGACAAAACCCTTTGGTTGTAACTCTTATATAATATTACCATTGAGAAACACGGTTTTGACATCCATCTGCCATATCTCATAATCGAAATATGCAGCAATTGCTAACATAATCCTAACTGACTTTAGCATCGCTACGGGAGAGAATGTCTCATCGCAGTCAACTCCTTGAATTTGTCGAAACCCCTTTGCGACAAGTCGAGATTTATAGACGGTCACATTACCATCAACATCAGTTTTCCTTTTCAAAATTTATTTATTCTCCATGGACTTTCGGTTGTGAGGTAAGTCCACCAAGTTCCCAACTTGATTTTCATACATGGATTCCATTTTGGATTTCATGGCTTCTAACCATTTGTTGGAATCCGGGCTCATCATCGCTTCTTCATACGTCGTAGGGTCATCAATTTCATCAACCATGAAATTCATAACAGGGTTTTCGTACAGCTCAGGAGCTGCACGCGTCCTGCTAGACCTGCGAGGTTCGGTAGTACTCTCTTTTGGAGTTTCATGATCATTATCATTAGTTCCCTCTTCAACTGGTGAAGCCAACTCCGGAACGACTTCCGGCACTATGCTACTCACCATACTTTGAAGAGAAGGTTCAATAACCTCTTCGAGTTCTACCTTCCGACTACTCACACCTTTCGCGAGAAACTCTTTCTCTAGAAAGGATCCATTCTTGGCAACAAAAACCTTGCCCTCGGATCTGTGATAGAAGAAATACCCAATATTTTCCTTAGGGTATCCTATGAAGACACATTTTTTCGCTTTGGGTTCGAGTTTATCCAGTTGAAGTTTCTTCACATAAATATCGCATCCCCAAACTTTAAGAAATGACAGCTTAGGTTTGTTTCCAAACTACAATTCATACTGTGTCTTTTCAACGGATTTAGATGGTGCCCGATTTAAAGTGAATGCAGTAGTTTCTAGTGCATAACCCCAAAATGACAGTGGCAAGTCCGTCAGAGACATCATAGATCCAATCATATCCAAAAAAGTACGATTACGACGTTCCGACACACCAATTTTCTGTGGTGTTCCGGCGGGTGTGAGTTGTGAAACAATTCCACACTCTTTCATATGAGTGCTAAACTCGTAACTTAGATACTCACCTCCATGGTCGGACCGTAGAAATTTGATCTTTCTATTACGATGATTTTCCACTTCACTCTGAAATTCCTTCAACTTTTCAAAGGTTTCAAACTTGTGTTTCATCAATTAAATATAACCATATCTACTCAAATCATCCGTGAAAGTAACAACATAATGATATCCACCTCGCGCCGACACACTCATTGGACCACATACATCAGAATGTATGATTTCCAATAAATTTGTCGCTCGTTCCATTGAACCAGAAAACGACGTTCTAGTCATCTTGCCCATAAGGCATGGCTCACATGTATCAAATGATTCAAAATCAAGTTATTCCAAAAGTCCATCCGAATGGAGCTTCTTCATGCGTTTAACGCCAATATGACCTAGATGGCAGTGCCGCATATATGCGGATATATCATCATTAAGTTTAATCCTTTTAGCATCAACATTATGAATATGTGTAACACTATTATTGAGATCCAACAGAAATAAACCATTCATCATCGGTGCATGACCATAAAAGATTTCATTCATATAAATAGAACAACCATTGTTCTCGGATTTAAATGAATAACCACTTCGCATCAAACACGATCCAGATACAATGTTCATGCTCAGTGCAGGCACCAGATAACAATTATTCAAGTTTATTACTAATCCCAACGGTAAGTGAAGAGGCAGCGTTCCGACGGCGATCACATCAACACTTGATCCATTGCCGACACGCATCTTGACCTCACCCCTTGCTAGCGGTCGCTTGTTCCGCAGCCCCTGATTCGAGTTACAAATATTAACAACTGAACCGGTATCAAATACCCAGGTGCTACTACGAGCACTAGTCAAGTACACATCAATAACATGTATATCATATATACCTTTGTTTGCCTTGCCGGCCTTCTTGTCTGCCAAATACTTGGGGCAGTTGCGCTTCCAGTGGCCAGTCCCCTTACAATAATAGCACTCGGTATCAGACTTAGGGCCAACTCGGGGTTTATTTTTAGGCACGGCAACCGGCTTGCCGCCCTTACTTCCCTTCCGTTTACCCTTCTTGTCTTTCTTGAAACCAGTGTTCTTATTGATCATCAACACTTGATGTTCCTTCTTGATCTCCACTTCTATATTTTTAAGCATTGCAGAAGCTCGGGAAGAGACTTCTTCATGCCTTGCATATTATAATTCATCACGAAGCTCTTATAGCTAGGTGGCAGAGACTGTAGAACACGATGGATGCATAAGTCAATGGTAATCGATATTCCCAAGGACACAAGCTTATCGGCATAACCCGACATCTTGAGTACATGCTCACTTACGGAGCTATGCTCTTCCATCATGCAGCTAAAGAACTTTTCTGAAGCATTGTAGCTCTTACAGTAGCATGTGTGTCGAAAATCATTTTCAACTCACCCATTGTATCAAATGCATTGCTGTTTTCGAAACGCTTTCAAAGTTCTGGCTCTAGCCCATACAATATGCCGCAATGAACTAAGTTGTGGTCCTCCTGACGAGTCTGATAGACATTCTTCTCCTCGTCAGGGGCATCATTGAATGGTGGGGGGCCTAGCGGCGCTTCTAGCACATATTGCTTTTGTGCAGCAGAGAGGAGAATCCTCAAATTCATGGCCCATTCGGTAAAGTTGCTACCGTTCGTTGCAAGTTTCTCTTTCTCCACGAACACATTGAAATTAAAAGCAGGTGGTGCCATCTACAACAGAAGTTGTAAAGTTTAGACTAAGTTTATGATAGATTGAGTTCAACTAATCCACATTAAGAATGAACTCCCACTCAAAAACGACATATATCGTGCCTTTTTGGTGATTACATGAACCAAATCCACTACACCAAGTCCGATCATCACGTGAGTCGGTGTAGCTTCAAAGGCGAGCATCAAATGGGCATCATATCTACCATATGAATCATGCTTAACCTTTCGGTCCGTGTTCCGAGGCCATGTCTGTGCATGCTAGGCTTGCCAAGTAAGAACCTTAGTATTCGCATGTGTAACTGTCTTACACCCAAAATATGGTCGTGGATCCATGAACACCCGATCATCACGTGATGTCTTGGAGCGATGAAAACATAATCGGTGCATACTTAAGGAAGAACACATTCTTATCTTGATATTTAAATGAGGGATCATCTTATTATTCTAATAAAATGCCAAACAAGCAATATAAGATGCTATCAAACATCACATGTTTATAAGTGAAATGATATGGTTCCCGCATATGATCTCTATCATGTGCATCGTGGTATGATCACTATCATAACTCTATGTGTAAGGCCAAGGTCTATGGAACTTACATGTTATGTGTGTTGTAAGAGTATCATCTCATACTTCTACTTACAACATCACCATATCATAACACTAGCCCAGCAACAATCTAAACTAGACGCCTCTAATTTATCCATTGCAAGTTTTACGTGGCTTAGGGCTTTCGAAGATAGAACCGTTCTTACCTATGGACATGAACCAAAACGAGGATAACCAAATTGTTGACAACTCATTGCAAATTAGATATTGACTATAGTAGGATAGACAGACACCCACTAGCCACTTATGCAAACTAGTTGCATGTCAAGCGTGGAACATGTCTCATGTGCGAGGACATGTAAGGTTTGTCCGGGCCGATTCATCCCACTATGCCATAAATATCCAAAATACAACTAAGAAGCAATAACATGATCATCATCGCCCACATACTCATATGTGTACTACACGTGTAAAGCATCTACGCATAGATCCGGCCCTGATACCACTGTAGGGTTCGCAGCATAGAAAACAAAAAAAAAATCCTACGATGGGAACAACTTGTACCAAGATCTATCTACTAGATACAAACAACGAGCAGATGTATCCATAGAGAACATACCCTTGAAGACCGACAAAGCTTAACGAGTTAAACTCGTGGTTGATGTAGACGATCTCTTGCTGATCTCAAGATTGAGAGGAAGTCCTTAGCACCGCAACTTAGCGGCGCATTCGTGCTTGCACACACGTCCGAGGCACCGACCAACCTCCGCCTCCTCGCTCCAGCGATGCAGCGGAAGCACAACTCTTTATTGTCGAATAGCCACCGGGAACATTATCTCGCTAGTCCGAGACCATGGGGAATAAATTCTAGAGGGGGAGAGAGATCCTTCACGAGGAGGTGTGAGTGAGAAGTGAGGAGGGGTGCCTTTTATAGGAGAGGGGGGAACCCCAAGGGGGTGTCCGGCATGGGGGCTGCCCCCTTTCCCTCCCTCATTCATGTGGGTGGACACTCCACTCACAAAAATCCTTTCAATTCCCTCCATTCAAAATCCCACTCAAATTCCCATTAAATTTCCACCAAATTTAATGCAAACTCTCATTAAATAAAACTCCTTTTATTTATTCAGAATTTTGTCAATTACTTTAATGACAAACATTCACATATAACCCCTTGCTAGTATTTAATTTCACATGCAAAAACACTTTCTGCAATTTCACCCGAAAACATGTTTCGGTATCTAGTGAAATAAATTCCTGCGCTTGTTATTCTTTTCGGCATGAAACTTTTGCTCCAAATGGATGTCAGTGTCTCTTAAGTGTGTCACCCTAGGGTTCGTGAATAATGAGTACATGATCGAGACCCCTCTCCGATCAATAATCAGAAGCGGGATCTGGAGACCCATATTGACTCCCACACATTCAACGATGACTTTCTTGTGATCGTCGGAACCTTTTATGCTAGTATCTTAATCCCTTTGTTTCACGATATATTACATATTCGAGATTCGATCATCGGTATCTCCATACCTAGTTTGATCTCATTACTGACATGCACTCTTTTCTTGTTCCCGTGATATAACACTCTAGTGATCAAATCACTTGCTTGCAAGCTAACCAATGTGATATCACCGAGAGGGCCTAGAATATATCTAATCGTCATCGGGATGAACAAATTTCACTCTCGATCCACGGGCCTCAACATAACACTTTATTAGTTCTGAACCCATCTTTATAATCACCCTGTTATGGTGTGACGTTTGATGTCATCAAGAAACTCGTTCGGTGTTAGTGATTGACATGATCTCATGGTCTAAGGATTATGATCACTTTGTAAGCTATTATAGAAATATAAACTCAATGACTTTGATCGTAATGCTATACTTCGGATGAATGTTCATCACACCATTACACTAATATTGTGATCTCGTTATTTACAACATCCAATTTCCATGATCAGGAAACCTTGATCATCTTGTTAATCAACGAGCTAGTTTATGAGAGAGGCATAACTAGGAACTTTCTGTTTTTTTATTAAACACACATGTATTAATGTTTCCGTATTAATAAAATTATAGCATGCAAAATAAACATCTATCAGATAATTGGAATATACATAATAAACACTTTATTATTGCCTTTCAGGGCATATTCCCTTCAGAGAATACCACAATACTATGCTTTTGCATGCTAAAACAACGCATAATTTCTTCAAGGCACACTAAGAAATCCCAATTGTTTGGAACAAGACATGCTACAGCAATAATCACTAAGCATAAGGTCAAAACAACACCTAGCATGTCATGCTAAATTCTAAGTCATAGTCAATGCAAGATCCTCTTGCACTTCAGGCAAGAACTTACTACTCCTTTCCAACACCAAGAACCTTATTTGCAAAACAACACAGCAAGAACGGGGGTCCAAACTACTCAAGAAAACTAAACAACCTAAGCAAAGCAAGCGAAAATTAAGACGCTCCAAGAACAACACAACTGTGCATGAATCAATAAAAACGAAGTGTCTAGACAGACCTGATATTTTTATTGATGAAGAAGGGGATGCCTTGGGCATCCCCAAGCTTTGAAGCTTGTACCTCTTGGATATTTCTTGGGGTGATACCATGGTGGCATCCCCAAGCTTGAGCTTTTGTCCATTCTTCATCTCATTGCATCATTCTCTCTCTACACCTGAAATTTTTCCTTCACACAATCTTCATTAGCAACATTAGTGTATTCAAAAGATATTAGACCTCTGGCAAAGCTTTGGAACAGCAAGGCTTTTCACTAAAAACACAATCTACTGTAGTAACTCCTTCAAAAATCTCAATTCACCTAAAGAGAACTCAAAAAGGAATCAATAAGAAGAAAATGCAAAAAATGGCAGAAATGTGTCAAAACAGACTAGCAGGTAGAAACCGATTTTTTCGAACATCTTCTGTTGCTCAAATCAAAAACTGTTGAACTAACGAAAGTTAGCTAACATACTAGGGGATTTATTCGTAAATGTTGAGATCAATCCAAGTTACATATACTCCTCACGAATTTTTTTGGTGGAGGACAGAAATCTGTTTCGGGAAAGCAACTCCGCAAATCATACTTCCTTCTCATTAGAGGTCATTCTTGGCACAAAAGGCAAACAAAAAGGATAAGGAGAGTTAATTACTGAAGTAATAACTTCCAAGACTCAAGGAAACTCTTGGGTTATCTCCCAGCAAGTACTTTTCTTTAACGCCTTTAAGTTAGACACAAGAAGCAAGAAGAATCAAGTATTTTCAAATGAAGAAGCATTAACATCAAACCTTGCTTTCAAAGGAGGAGAAAAAAACAACTTATCTCTCCTCATAGGGAAGATTTCAATACCTTTCTTGAATGGAAAATGATATTTAATGGTGCCTTCTTTCATATCAATGATGGCACCAACTGTTCTAAGAAAAGGTCTTCCCAAAGTAATAGGACAAGAAGCATTGTATTCAACATCCAAACTTAGAAATCCACAGGGACATAAGCATTGTTAACCATAATGAGAACATCATTAATACTCTCCATGAGTTTCTTATTAGCATTATCATTGAGTGGGATATCCAAATAACAATCTTCCAATGGTGGCAAATCTAGCATTTCATAAATCTTCCTAGGCATAATAGAGACACTAGAACCAAGATCACATGAAGCTTTGAGATCAAAGTCATTCACTTGCATATTAATAATGGGTTACCAACTATCTTCTACTTTCCTAGGAATAGAAGATTTGTGTTTTATCTTCTCTTCCTTCATCTTTAGAAGAGCATTTGTAATGTGTTTGGTGAAAGCAACATGCATATCACTAGCATCAGGACTTCTAGCAAAATTTTGTAGGAACATAATCACTTCAGAAATATTGCAACCATCAATATCAAAACCAAACTTAGCATCACTAGTAGTAGGCTCAATAGGCTTAGGCATAGTAGAAGGAGGAACAGGGACTACTTGTGGTTTTGTGGTGATAGTGCACACACTATTGTTTCTATCAATTTCAGCTTCCCTTTCCCACTTAGCATGAAGTTGAGCTAACAACCTAACATTTTCATCAATAGTAACTTGTATGGAATGAGCAGTAGCAAAGGTATTTTCCATAGTTTCATCTTTAGCAGCCATTTTATTAACCAAGGAAGTTTGAGCTTCAGACAAAGAGGATATATTTTTCTCAACACTCAAATTTTTTGACTGTAAACTAGGAATTTCTCTATTCAGATTCTCAAGTTGATGACTAATATTTTTCAAAATGATAGATTGTTCCTCCATAGTTTTAGTGAAAATCTTGTTTTGCTCATATTGCATTTGCATAAAGTTTTTAGTGGATCTCTCAACTTCTAGAATCCTCTCTTCACTAGGCATTCCAGACCTACCCTGATAAGCATTTCCACTAGGAGGATAAGGCCTATAATTACCATAAGTATTGTTGCCAAAATTGTTGTTTCTAATGAAGTTTACATCAATTTGCTCTTCTTGAGCAACCAAAGAGGCTAAGGGAACACTATTAGAATCTAAAGGAGCTTTCCCATTAACAAGCATAGCCATAATAACATCAATCTTTTCACTCAAAGAGGAAGTTTCCTCAATAGAATTTACCTTCTTACCATGTGGAGCTCTCTCAACATGCCATTCAGAGTAATTAACCATCATATTATCAAGGATCCTTGTTGCAGCACCCAAGGTGAGGCCCATGAAGGTACCTCCAGCAGCTGAATCCAACAGATTTCTTGAGGAGAAGTTCAAACCTGCATAAAAAGTCTGGATAATCATTCAAGCAGTGAGTCCATGAGTGGGGCAATTCTTAACCAAAGATTCCATTCTTTCCCAAGCTGGGGCAACATGTTCACTATCAAGTTGTTTAAATTTCATAATGTCACTTCTCATAGATATAATCTTAGCAGGAGGATAGTACTTTCCAATAAAAGCATCTTTGCACTTAGTCCAAGAATCAATACTATTTTTAGGCAAGGAAAGCAACCATTCTTTAGCTTTTCCTCTCAAGGAGAAAGGAAAAAATCTTGAGCTTAATAATATCTCCATCTACATCCTTATACTTTTGCATCTCACAAAGTTCAACAAAGCTATTGAGATGGGCGGCAGGATCATCAGAACCAGCACCAGAAAATTGCTCTCTCATCACAAGATTCAACAAAGCAGGCTTAATTTCATAAAAGGTAGCATCAGGAGCAGGTGAAGCAATAAGTGTGCTAAGGAAATCATTGTTGTTGGTGCTAGTGAAGTCACACAGCTTGGTGTTCTTAGCAGAGTTCGTTTTGGCAAAGGTGGGAAAGCCAAAAACAACAGCAGTAGAAGAGCAGGAACTAATTTTTTGTGTTTTTGAATAAAGAAAGCAAACCAAACTAGACTAATTTTTTGGGTTTTTTGAAAAGAGGCAAACAAAACCAAGCAAAAGAAACAAAGCAAACTAAAAACAAAGTAAAGAGAAAGGAAGTGGAGGACTCCCCTAGTGAAGACGTCCTTAGCCTCCCCGGCAACGGAGCCAGAAAACTTGTTGATGACTTCTTGGTGGCGTCAGAGAACTTGGTGCTTGATGTGGAGTCTTGTTGGGAACCCCAAGAGCAAGGTGTGAATCAACACAGCGGCAAGTTTTCCCTCAGTAGAGACCGAGGTTATCGAACCAGAAGGAGGAAGGAAACGTCACACAGGTGTTGCAAGCAACGTGGAGACCTGCACAACACAAACTCAAGACTTTGCCCCAACGAATCAGTGAGGTTGTCAAGCTCACCGGTTTGCTATTACAAAGGATTAAACGTGTGGTGTGGAAGGTAATGGTTTGCAGCAAGTAAACAAGTAACGGTGGAAGATGTATCAATGGTAAAGATTGGACCGGGGTCCATAGTTCACTAGAGGTGTTCTCCTTAGATAAACAACATGGTATGAAGGGTAAACAAATTACAGCAGGGCAATTAACAGGAACTGAGCAAGGCATAACAATGCAATTACTAGTCAGAAAGATCCTATGAGATTCGATTGGGCAATACAACAAGATACATAGACCGCCATCCAACTGCATCTATGACTAGAAGTCCACCTTTAGGTTATCATCCGAACCCTCTCCAGTATTAAGTTGCAAGCAACAGACAACTGCTTTAAGCAAAGTGTGTAAGGTAAATAGTGCACATGTTCCATGAACAAGAGACCGTTGTTTTCTCCCTAGTAGCAACAGCATATCTACAACTGAAGAGATTATTGTCACTTCCCTTGGAAACTAGAGGCATGAACCCACTATCGAGCATAAATACCCCGTCTTGGAGTCACTAGAAACTACTTGGCCAAGATAGCTACTAACAACAGAGAGCATGCAAGATCACAAACAACACATACATGATAGAATCATACAGACAAAACCATTAATCAAACCAACATAATAATCTCAATATCCATCGAATCCCCGCAAACACAACATGCATGATTACAAATAGATTACATATTGTGTAGGGGTTCGTAGCATGGAAAACAAAAAATTTCTATCGCATACAAACAAACAAGCCAAGATCTATCTACTAGATTGTAGCAACGAGTCGATGGAATAACTTACCCTCGAAGATTCCAAAGCGGTTAACGAGAGCAGATTCTCGTGGGTGATGTAGTCGTACTCTTTCCGATCTCAAGATCGCGTAGACGATCCTTCCGGCGCCACGTTCCGGCAGCGCTCCCGTAGTCGGTCACACGTTCGGTACTCGACGAAGACCTTCCTCTCCCTTGTTCCAGCAGGCAGCGGAGGTTGTAGCACTCTCCTCGCGATTCCGGCAGCACAACGGCGTGGTACCGAAAGTAGAGGGGAGATCCCGCAGGGCTTCGCCTTAAGCCGGAGCGAGTATGGTGGATTATGAGAGAGGGCTATTAGTGGTCTAGAGATTAGACACACCAATTAGAAGGCACTAAACCACAGGCTAAAGCAATTAGAAGCTCTAAACCAAAACGGCTCTAAACCGGAGATTAGAGGTAGAAACTTGTGTGTCTCAAGGAGGAGCCCTGCCCCTCCTTTTATAGGTGGAGGGGCTAGGCGCGCCAGGGAGGGAGGGAGTCCCTCCCCAACTCGGCCTAGGGCTGGGCGCCGGCCAAGGAGGAGAGGAACTCCTCCTCCAAGTTGGTTTCAACCTCCTCTTGCTTGTTTCCCACAGTTTCCTGTTTCCCACAGTTTCCTGTTTTCCACAGTTTCCTGTTTTAGCCGTTTGACTTTCAAACTGGCAATTTGACTTTCATGTTTTTGGAACAGCAAGAACACTTAGTACATGATGCAATCATTCAATGACACACTCATGTACCCTCCCCCCCCCCCCCCCGGAGTGCCGGACAATCCGGACCCTTCTAGAACATTCCCGATGAAAACACCGGAATCATTCCCGAACTCCGAAACGGGACTTTCCTTATATGAATCTTATTCTCCGGATCACCTCGTGATATCCCGGATCCCATCCGAGACTCCGAACAACATTCGGTCTCTTTCTCATAATACCATAACTACTCAAACAACGTCGAATCCTTAAGTGTGTCTCCCTACGGTTCGTGAATTATGCGGACATGATCGAGACACTTCTCCGAACAATAACCAATAGAGGAATCTGGAAATTCATATGGCTCCCACATATTTCTACGATTACTTTGCGATCGAATGAACCACTTACATACGATACCAATTTCCCTTTGTCTCACGATAGTTTACTTATCCGAGGTTATGATCGTCGGTATCTCTGCATACCTAGTTCAACCTCGTTACCGATAAGTACTCTTTTCTCGTTCCCGTGATATGTGATCCCTTGTGAGCCAGTCACATGCTTGCAAGCTAATTGGATGACATTCCACCGAGAGGGCCCAGAGTATATCTATCTGTCATATGGATGGACAAATCCCACTCTTGATCCATGTGTTTCAACCAATACTTTCCGAACACTCAATGCCACCTTTATAGCCACCCAGTTACGGTGTGGTGTTTGATGTCATCAAAGCATCCATCCGGTAAAGGTGATATGCATGATCTCATGGTCGAAGGAATTAGGTTACTATGTATCAGAAAGCATATAGCAATTGAACTATTGAAATGACTTGATCTTTATGCTACGCTTATCTATAGGAGTATGTCCACCATATCATTCTCCTAACGATATGATCCTGTTGTTAATAACATCTCTATGTTCATGATCAGGAAACCATGATCATATATTAACCAACAAGCTAGTTTAACAAGAGGCTTTACTAGGGACTCTTATTTTAGTTTACAAATCACACAAGTATTAATGTTTCCGGTTAATACAATTATAGCATGGTATGTAAACATTTATCATAAGTGTGAAGATATGATAATAACCACTTTATTATTGCCTCTTGGGCATATCTCCAACAGTCTCCCACTTGCACTAGAGTCAATAATCTAGTTTCAAACCTTTGTGTATTCAACACCTATGGCTTTCCGGTGTTGTATGTACACGATTGCTAGTGGTCAACTGATCTCCGGATCTGACACTTCTAGGTCCGTGTGTAATTGCATGTCTTTGCGTCTCTACGCATCACTCATTCTCTAATGAGATGGCTTTGTATAAATTTGGTCTTTCGGTGTGACCTTTAGCTCTTTGGGGTTAAAACATGTTGATAATATTGTCGCACAATATATCTTCATAGTATTATCCCACTGTGAACTACACCTAGTTTGATAACAAACTACTTGACACAAATGCCCTCTTTTGATGATAAAATAGCAGTCATATACTTAGCCTTTTGTTGTAGTATCTGTCACAATGTCTTAACTTTGGAACTCATCCAAATCCATTATGGAACTCACTTTCCATTATATTGTGCCACCCTTAGTTTAGATTGAGATAAACTTAATTTGTACTTTGTGACAAAACTAGTATCAATGTATTACTTTTACAATGAACTAACCATCTATTTGTCACTTCTACAAATATTATACTCTTAGTTCTTCCAAAAGATCATAAGAATATCCTTACTATTGTCCAATGATCATCTTACGAATCATTCTGGTATATGCTCACAACATTTAGAGCATAGGACATATCTGGATTTGTACATATCACAGTATGATTGATATAAATTCTCTTTGTGATTTCATACATCAAGTATCAATCTATACTTGATTATTTGTTTCACTTTACCAAATGTCAATACACTTGAATATATCATCAACATTGAACTCATTCAATCCTTTCTGTGCGACAAGAACCTCTCTTGTAGTTTCTATATTGAACTCATTCAATACCTTGTCTATGTACTTCTGGCACAACCATATTAGCGTCTATTGATGCCAAATATTTGGGTTTTGCCTAAGTCTTTCATCGGGATGAAATTCTTAATATGTGTTAATAAAAGATACATTATTTCCAATCAACAATATGTCTTCCACATAATGTATTAGAAAATATGTCTTAGCGCTCCCACTTAATTTCTTGCAAATGCAAGCATCTTCATTGTCTCTAATGAACTTTTAAACTCCTTTAACAATTTCATCATAGTGAAGATTCCAACTCCGCGATGCTCACTTTAACCATTGAAGTTTGCATATGCTTTTAGCATCCTTTGAATTAACAAAACCCTATGGACCGTGTCATGCACATGTCCTAGGTAACAATTCTATTAGAAGAACTTGTTTTGTTTATTCAACTACCATATAACAGAATTATATGTAGTGGCTGCTACATTAATCTGTCTAGACTAAATATCACTATGGAAGATCAAATCTTGTCATAGTCAACCTTTGAACATTTTGTGAACTCTTTCCCAGTATGTCGATTATAGATGTGAAACATCCATGTCTATTTCTTTATAGATCCAGACACAACTGTAAGGTCTTACACCTTTCTCGAGGGTCCTTCAAGTTCAAAACTTGATTTCTCGTGTATGGAACTATCACGGATTTTATGGCTTCAAGCCATTTGACGGAGTCAGGGCCCATCATCGCTTCTTTGCATGTAGTACGTTCATTATTCTCAAATAATGATTCAACCCTCAAATCTTGGTATTTGATTGTTTACCCGATCTACTTGTTTCAATAGGAACTTAGATCTCCGTGACCACAACCTTTGAGGCACGTGAGCCATGAGCATTGTTTGCTAACTCCGGAACATTTTTCGGCGTTGCGCAACTCTGCACATATAGCTAAGGTTCTTTTAACCTTATCAAAGTTCTATTGTCCTCCCACTTAACTTTTCACGAAAAATTCCTTCTCAAAGAAACTTGACGTTCTAAGCAACAAACACTTTTGTCTCTGGTGTTTATGGAGGAATACTTAACAGTTTATACAAAGACAGGTTCATCCGACTTGGTTGCAAACATCTTTCTTATGCATAGCATACCAATGTTTAAGAAAGGACAACTTGGGTTTTATCCCAAACCATAACTTTATATGGTGTCATTTCAACGGATTATGATGAAGCTCTTTTCAGTGGAAAAACGGTAATTTCTAAAGCTTTTAATCTTTAAAATACAATGGCAGTTTTATGAATTATACCTTTGATCTTACCATGTCAAACAAGGTTTAATTACATATCTCGAACGTTCCATACTCTTTATGGTGTTTCGGAAATGCAAATCCACGGAACGATTCCTTAAATCTTAGGTATTATGCTAAACTTGTAACTCAAATATCTTCCTTTATGATCTTATCATAAACTATTTATATTCTTGTTACAATGATTTTGCACTTCATCTTAAAATCTTTGAACTTTTCAAATATTTCACACTTCATCCTTATTAAGTAAATATTCATATATTCACTCAAATTTTCGGAGAAAGCATATGAAGTTGAAATCCATCGCTCTTGACTACACATAATGGATTTCGTACAACAATATGTACAAGTTCCAATAAGCTAGTCATTCGTTCCCTTTTGGCCTATGAACGAAGTTTCAATTATCTCTAGGAAAGTTTCACAAGCGTCATTTGATCAAAAATCAGAAGACTCTAAAATTCCATCCACATGGAGTTTCTTCATGTTTTCTTTCCAATATAATTTAAACGGCGATGTCACTTCCTAAGTGATCTTTCAATCAATTTGTCTTTCGACATCTTTAGCACTAGTTTTATGGATGTGATGTCTCCAACGAGATTTGCGAATCATCCATATTTTATGGATTACGGCAATTATTTGAACAACCCTTTTGTTCTCATAATACCTGATAAAACAAATCTTTGAAGGCAAGCTTTGATGTTTAACGAGCAACACAATAACCCTTTATTTGTTCTCGATGAACATCATCACATATTCTTTTGCTAATTACTTAGGCCATTGTAGTTCATGAATTGTGTTGTTTCGTATGACGATTCACACCAACAAATTCAGTATCAAATACTTGAGAACCACATTGTTTAATAAGCAAAGAATATAGCCATAACATGTATATCATCTATATACTTAAGCTGAACAATTCTAGTCTTTTCCTTTCTGCCATATACTTATGAGATTTTCTTTCAATATTTCCTTTTCTGTTTGAAAGAATCTATCAACATCAATAGTGGAGTCATACATATGACATTTAGTCCAAAGCGTGTATAGTTAAATACCAATGTCTTTGGACTTGCACTTTGAAGTAGATCACCATCATCAAATGTTTGGTGTTCTTTCAAATTCCTTTCTTTAGTAATCTCTTGGTGTAGTAAACATTTTACCTACATCAAATATTCACCCTTATCATGGAATCGTCCATGATCAAGCTACTTTTAGCTTATAACGATGAATTATGAGTATAATGTTGCTATCCAAAACCTTTTGGAGGATTAGGACAACAAGTGTCCACAACCCTTTGCAAATTCTCATCAAAATATGAGAACATGAACTTTGCCATATTATACTCTATCATGTTGCAACCAAAACTTCGTTTCAGATATCACAATATCTTCCACACATCATGGTTTCTGAAACAACTCTTTCAGATCCTTAGATAACCTTGATATTAGGAGAATCCTTTGGATATCAAGAATCATGGAGACAAACATGACACTTATATACTAACACTTGGAATTGTTACTCTTGATTTAATACTAATTATTAAACTTCATGGAGTAACCGGAACTTATTGAAAGTTTGCAATAGGACTTTTAAACTTTAGATTAACACTTCAAAACAATACGATACCAGTTCGTAAAGTAACTAACCAGAATTCTATAGTTCTATCATCTCAATTATAACTAAGCGCAAGGTGGTAAACGGATGCCAATGACTACAACAACTATGCAAATTCACTTTGATTTAGTTTATGATAAATTGAGTTCTAATTAATAATTAAATTAATCTAGGTGAACTCCCACTCAAAACAATATCCCTCACATTGTTTTAGTGATCACACGAACCAAATCCACCACATCAAAACCGATCATCACGAGAGTTGATATAGCTTCAATGGCGAACAATCAACATGTTCATCATATCTACTATATGACTCATGCTCTACCTTTCGGTAATCCGTGTTCCTGAGGCCATGTCTGTACATGCTAGGCTCGTCAAGATCAAACCTTAGTTTCCGCATGAGCAAATCTGGCTTGCTCACGTTGTATACACTTGTAGAATCTAACACACCCGATCATCACGTGGTGCTTCGAAACAACAAGCTTTAGCAACGGTGCTAACTAAGGGTGAACACATTATGACTTGAAATTCATGTGCATGAGGGATCATCTTATAATGCTACCGTCGTCCACTAAGCAATACAAGATGCATAAAGGATTAACATCACATGCAATTCATAATATGTGATATGATATGGCCTTTCTTCTTTGTGCTTCCGATCTCCATCCTCCAGCACGAACATGATCTCCATCATCACCGGCATTGCATCAAGGTCAATGACGCCTCTCCATGGTTGTCGTCCACCGGCTTCAACTATTACAACTACTTTGAATAGACACGCGGGTCTTAATAGAAATTAAAGACAACCATATGGCTCCTGCCAGTTGCCAACTTACAATAAGGAACATTGCATACATCATATATAATCACAATCATGGCCATATCACATCACTGCACACCCCTGCAAAACAAAGTTAGACGCCTCTACTTTCTTTGCATGTTTTACGTGGTTTGGGGCTGTTTAATAAGTGTCGTTCTAACTTACGAACATGAACCACAACATTGATACTAGTATTGTTAACCACCCGTTGTAAATTGGATCTTAACTATGCTAGGAGAAACAGGCACCCACAAAGCCACTTATGCAATACAAGTTGCATGTCGAGCGTGGAGCAAGTATCATGAACGATGTCATATAAGGTTAGCCCAGGCCGCTTCATCCCAACATACCGCAAGATGCAAAGTACACAAGAAGCAATCAACAATAAAAGCATCAACGCCCACAATGACCATTGTGTTCTACTCGTGCAACAGATCTACATATAGACACGGCTCTGATACCACTGTAGGGGTTCGTAGCATGGAAAACAAAAATTTTCTATCGCATACAAACAAACAAGCCAAGATCTATCTACTAGATTGTAGCAACGAGACGATGGAATAACTTACCCTCGAAGATTCCAAAGCGGTTAACGAGAGAAGATTCTCGTGGGTGATGTAGTCGTACTCTTTCCGATCTCAAGATCGCGTAGACGATCCTTCCGGCGCCACGTTCCGGCAGCGCTCCCACAGTCGGTCACACGTTCGGTACTCGACGAAGACCTTCCTCTCCCTTGTTCCAGCAGGCAGCGGAGGTTGTAGCACTCTCCTCGCGATTCCGGCAGCACAACGGCGTGGTACCGAAAGTAGAGGGGAGATCCCGCAGGGCTTCGCCTTAAGCCGGAGCGAGTATGGTGGATTATGAGAGAGGGCTATTAGTGGTCTAGAGATTAGACACACCAATTATAAGGCTCTAAACCGCAGGCTAAAGCAATTAGAAGCTCTAAACCAAAACGGCTCTAAACCGGAGATTAGAGGTAGAAACTTGTGTGTCTCAAGGAGGAGCCCTGCCCCTCCTTTTATAGGTGGAGGGGCTAGGCGCGCCAGGGAGGGAGGGGTCCCTCCCCAACTCGGCCTAGGGCTGGGAGCCGGCCAAGGAGGAGAGGAACTCCTCCTCCAAGTTGGTTTCAACCTCCTCTTGCTTGTTTCCCACAGTTTCCTGTTTCCCACAGTTTCCTGTTTTAGCCGTTTGACTTTCAAACTGGCAATTTGACTTTCATGTTTTTGGAACAGAAAGAACACTTAGTACATGATGCAATCATTCAATGACACACTCATGTACCCTCCCCCCCCCCCCGGAGTGCCGGACAATCCGGACCCTTCTAGAACATTCCCGATGAAAACACCGGAATCATTCCCGAACTCCGAAACGGGACTTTCCTTATATGAATCTTATTCTCCGGACCATTCCGGATCACCTCGTGATATCCCGGATCCCATCCGAGACTCCGAACAACATTCGGTCTCTTTCTCATAATACCATAACTACTCAAACAACGTCGAATCCTTAAGTGTGTCTCCCTACGGTTCGTGAATTATGCGGACATGATCGAGACACTTCTCCGAACAATAACCAATAGAGGAATCTGGAAATTCATATGGCTCCCACATATTTCTACGATTACTTTGCGATCGAATGAACCACTTACATATGATACCAATTTCCCTTTGTCTCACGATAGTTTACTTATCCGAGGTTATGATCGTCGGTATCTCTGCATACCTAGTTCAACCTCATTACCGATAAGTACTCTTTTCTCGTTCCCGTGATATGTGATCCCTTGTGAGCCAGTCACATGCTTGCAAGCTAATTGGATGACATTCCACCGAGAGGGCCCAGAGTATATCTATTCGTCATATGGATGGACAAATCCCACTCTTGATCCATGTGTTTCAACCAATACTTTCCGAACACTCAATGCCACCTTTATAGCCACCCAGTTACGGTGTGGTGTTTGATGTCATCAAAGCATCCATCCGGTAAAGGTGATATGCATGATCTCATGGTCGAAGGAATTAGGTTACTATGTATCAGAAAGCATATAGCAATTGAACTATTGAAATGACTTGATCTTTATGCTACGCTTATCTATAGGAGTATGTCCACCATATCATTCTCCTAACGATATGATCATGTTGTTAATAACATCTCTATGTTCATGATCAGGAAACCATGATCATATATTAACCAACAAGCTAGTTTAACAAGAGGCTTTACTAGGGACTCTTATTTTAGTTTACAAATCACACAAGTATTAATGTTTCCGGTTAATACAATTATAGCATGGTATGTAAACATTTATCATAAGTGTGAAGATATGATAATAACCACTTTATTATTGCCTCTTGGGCATATCTCCAACATATTGATCATGAACGGATCTCACAAGATCTATACATGAAAGCACAAGGAGGAGATACAACCATCTAGCTACTACATGGACCCATAGTCCAAGGTGGAACTACTCATGTATCATACCGAAGAGAAGGCCTCTGGGGTGATCTCCCCTCCGGCAGGGTGCCGGGAAGAAATTCAGATCCCCCCGATCTAGGGATGATGGTGGCGGCGGCTACAGAAGGTTTCGTGGAGATTTGATTGGGTACCTAGGGTTTCTGCATCGGGGGCTTCTTATAGGTGAAGGGGAAGGCCGGGGAGGCGGCCAGAGGGGCCACACCCCTCCCAGGTGCGGGCCCACCCCCGGCTACGCATAGGGGGTTTGGCTGCCCTGGCCCACTTCTCCGTCTTCCCTCTGGACTTCTTGTTCCCCACGGAAAGTAATTGACTTTGTCGTTTGTCCCGTCCAATTCCGAGAATATTTCTTTACTAACTTTTCTGGAACCAAAAATAGAAGAAAATAGGCAACTGGCACTGTGGCAACTTGTTAATAGGTTAGTACCAGAAAACATGTAAAAATCACCTCAAAGTGTAGACAAAGCAAAGTATATACTAAACAAGCATGGATCATCAAAAATTATAGATATGTTTCCGACATATCAGTGTCTATTATTCAAAGTAGTTGTAATAGTTGATGCTGGTGGACGACAACCATGGAGCAGTGTCATTGACCTTGACGCCACACCGGTGATGATGGAGATCATGTTCGTGCTTGAAGATGGAGATCGGAATCACAAGAAGAAAGGCCATGTCATATCACATATTATGAATTGCATGTGATGTTAATCCTTTTATGAATCTTTTATTGCTTAGATCGTGACGGTAGCATTATAAGATGACCCCTCTCACAAAATATCAAGTAATAAAGTGTTCGTACTTAGTAGGCACCGTTGCAAAGACTCGTCGTTTCAAAGTACCACGTGATGATCGGGTGTGATAGATTCTACGTGTGCATACAACGGGTGGAAGCTAGATTTGCACACGCAGATACTAAGGTTAACCTTGACGAGCTTAGCATGTAAAAACATGGTCTCGGAACACAGAATATCAAAAGGTAAAGCATGAGTCCTATAGATGATATGATGAACATGTTGATTGTTCGCCTTTGAAACTACATCATCTCTCGTGATGATCGGACTTGGTGTAGTGGATTTGGTTCGTGTGATCAGTAAGACAATGTGAGGGATGTTGTTTTGAGTGGGAGTTCAACAGTAATAAGATTAAAAGTTGAACACTATCTATCATAAATTAAATCAAAGTGAATTTGCATAGTTGTTGTAGTCATTGGTATCCGTTTACCACCTTACGCTTAGTTATAACTGAGATAATAGAACTATTGAATTCTGGATAGTTACTTTACGAACTGGTATCGTATTGTTTTGAAGTGTTAATATAAAGTTTAAAAGGTCCTATTGCAAACTTTCAACAAGTTCCGTTTACTCCGTGAAGTTTGATAATCAGTATTAAATCAAGAGTAACAATTCTTGTGTTAGTATATAAGTATCATGTTTATCTCCATGGTTCTTGATATTTAAAAAAATTGTTTTAATATCAAGGTTATCTAGGAGCTGAAAGAATTGTTTCATAAACCATCATGTGTGGAAGATATTGCGATATCTGAAACAATGTTTAGGTTGCAACATGATAGAGTATAATATGTCAAAGTTTATGTTCTCATATTTGATGAGAATTTGCAAAAGGTTGGAGACGCTAGTCGTCCTAATCCTCCAAAAGGTTTTAGAGAGCAACATTATACTCGCGATTCACCGTTATAAGCTAAAGTAGCTTGATAATGAAAATTTCCATGATAAGGATGAATATAAGATGTAGGTAAAATGTTTACTACGCTAAAAGATTACTAAAGAATGGAATTTGAAAGAACATCAAACATTTGATGATGGTGATATACTTCAAAGTGCAAGTCCAAAGATATTAGTTTTTGACTATAAATGCTTTGGACTATGTGTCATATGTATGGCACCACTATTGATGAAAATAGATTCTTTTAAAAGGAAAAGGAAATGCTGAAAGAGAAATCTAAGAAATATTTGGCAGAAAAGAAAAGACTAGAATTGTTTAGCTTAGGTATATAGATGATATACATGTTACGGCTATATTCCTTGCTTGTTAAACGATGTGGTTCTTAAGTATTGAATACCGAATTTGTTGGTATGAAAAGTCATACAAAAACAACACAATTCATGAACTGCAATGGCCTAAGTAACTAGCAAGTGAATATGTGATGATGTTCATCGAAAACAAACAAAGGGTTATTGTGTTAATCGTTAACATCAAAGCTTGCCTTCAATATTTGTTTCAATAATTGTTATTTCGATCAGGTATTATGAGAATAAAAGGGTTGTTCAAATAATTTTTGTATTCCATAAAAGATGGATGATTTACAAATCTCGTTGGAGAAATCACATCCATAAAACTAGTGCTAAAAATGTAGAAGGACAATTGATTGAAAGATCACTTAAGAAGTGACATCGCCGTTTAAATTATATTGGAAAGAAAAACATGAAGAAACTCCATGTTGATGGAACTTTGGAGTCTTTTGATTTTTGATCAAATGATGCTTGTGAAATTTTTGTAGAGATAATTAAAACACCGTTCATAGGCCAAAAGGGAACGAATGACTAGATTCTTGGAACTTGTACATATACATGTATGAATCCCATTATGTGTAGTCGAGAGTGATGGATTTCAAATTTTTGAGTTACAAAGTTTAGCAAAACACCTAAGATTCTAGAATGTTCCATGGATTTGCATTTTCCAAAACACCATAAGAGTATGGAGTGTTCAGGATATGTAATGAAACCTTGTTTTACATGGGAAGATCAAAGGTGTAATTTATAAAACTGCCATTTTCTTTTAAAGATTAAAGCTTTAGGGACTACCTCTTTTACACTGAAAAGAGCTCCATCGTGATCCGTTGAAATGACACCATATAAGTTATGGTCTGGGATAAAACCCAAATTGTCCTTTCTTAAAATTTTGGTTTGCTAGGCATAAGTAAGATTTTTGCAATCAAAGTTGGATAAACATGTCTTTGTATGTTATTTTGAATAATCATTGAGTATTCCTCCATAACACCAAAGACAAAAGTGTTTGTATCTTAGAACGTTAAGTTTATTAAGAAGGAATTTTTTGTGAAAAGTTAAGTGGGAGGACAATAGAACTTTGATAAGGTTAAAAGAACCTTAGCTATATGATCTGAGTTGCGCATCACCGGAAAGTATCCTGGAGGCAGCAACAATGCTCATGGCTCACGTGCCTCAAAGGTTGTGGTCACGGAGGTCTGAGTTCCTATTGAACCAAGTAGGTCGGGTAAACAATCAAATACTAAGATTTGAAAGTAAATCATTGTTGTTTGACAATGATGAACCGATTGTATGAAAATAAGCGATGATGGGCCCTGACTCCGTCAGATGGCTTGAAGCCATCGAATCCGTGATAGTTCCATACATGAGAAATCAAGCTTTGAACTTGGAAGACCCTCTAGAAAGGTGTAATACCTTACTGTCGTATTTCGATCTATAAAGAAATAGACATAGATGTTTCACATCTATGAAATTGTCGACATGTTGGGAAAGAGTTCACGATAATGTTCAAGCAGTTGACTATGACAAGATTTGATCTTTAATAGCAATATTTAGTCTACACGGATTAATGTAGCAACCACTACATATAATTTCGTTATGTATAAACAAAGCAAGTTCTTCTAATAGAATGGTTACCTAGGATGTGTACATGACATGATCCAACGGTTTTTGTTGATTCAATGGATGCTAAAACAGCATGCATACTTCAATGGTTAAAGTAAGCATCACGGAGTTGGAATCTTAACTATGATGAAACTGTTAAAAGGTTTAAATTTCATCGGAGACGATGAAGATGCTTGCAGTTGCAAGAAATTAAGTGGGAGCACTAAGACATATTTCTAATGCATTATGTGAAAGACATATTGTTAATTGGAAATTAAGTATCTTTTATTGACACAGGTTAAGAATTTCATCTCAATGAAAGACTTAGGCAAAACCCGAATATTTGGCATCAATGTCTATATGGATAGATTGAGACGCTAATATGGTTGTGCCAAAAGTACAAAGATGAGATATTGAATGAGTTCAATATGGAAATGACAAGAAAGGTTCTTGTCATATAGAAAGGATTAAATCAAAATTCAAGTGTATCGACACTTGGAAAGTGAAACAAAGATTCAAGTATTTTGATACTTGGTGAATGAAATCACAAAGATGTTTTTGATCAATCATACTGTGATATGTACACATCCAGATATGTCCTATGCTCTAAACGTTATGAGCATATGCCAGAATGATTCATAAGATGATCATTGGACAATAGTAAGGATATTCTTATGATCTCTTGGAAGAACTAAGAATATGTTATTTTGTAGAGGTGACAAATAGATAGATAGTTCATTGTAAAGTATTACATTGATACTAGTTTTGTCACAAAGTACAGATTAAGTTTATCTCAATTTAAACTATGGGTGGCACATTGTAGTGGAAAGGAAGTTCCATAACGGATTTGGATGAGTTCCAAAGTTAAAGAAATTGTGACAAATACTGCAACAAAAGGCTAAGTATATGGCTGTTATTATAGTAGCAAAAGAGGGCATTTGAGTAAAGTAGTTTGATTATCAAACTAGGTGTGGTTCACAGCGGGCTGGTACTATAAAGATATATTGTACGACAATTGTATCAACATGTTTAACCCCAAAGGAACTAAAGGTCTCACCAAAGGACCAAATTTATACAATGACATCTCATTAGAGAATAAGTGATGCATAGAGATGCAAAGACATGCAATTACACACAGACCTGAAAGTATCGGATCCAAAGATCAGTTGACCACTAGCAATCGTGTAAATACATCACCAGAAAGCCATAGGTGTTGAATGCACAAAGGTTTGAAACTAGATTATTGTCTCTAGTGCAAGTGGGAGACTGTTGGAGATATGCCCAATAGGCAATAATAAAGTGGTTATTATCATATCTTTATGTTTATGATAAAATTTTACATCCCATGCTATAATTGTATTAACCGGAAACATTAATACTTGTGTGATTTGTAAACACATAAGAGTCCCTAGTAAATCCTCTTGTGATTGATTAATGATCATGGTTTCCTGATCATGAACATTGGATGTTATTGATAACAAGGTCATATCATTAGGAGAATGATGTGATGGACATACTCCGATAGTTAAGCGTAGCATAAGATCAAGTCATTCCAATGTTCATTTGCTATAAGCGTTCAAATACATAGTAACCTAAATCCTTTGACCATGAGATCATGTTAATCACCATCATCGGTGGATGCTTTGATGACATCAAACACTGCTTCGTAACTGGGTGGTTATAAAGGTGGCATTGAGTATTCTGAAAGTATGTGTTGAGGCACATGGATCAAGAGTGGGATTTGTCCATCCATATAACGGATAGATATACTCTGGGCCCTCTCGGAGTCATCCAATTGGCTTGCAAGCATGTGACTGGCTCACAAGGGATCACATATCATATATATGAGTAAAGAGTACTAATCGGTAATGAGGTTGAACTAGGTATGCAGAGATACCGACGATCAAACCTTGGATAAGTAAAGTATCATGAGACAAAGGGAAATTGGTATCGTATGTAAATGGTTCATTTGATCACGACGTAATGGTAGAAATATGTGGGAGCCATATGAATTTCCAGATTCCTCTGTTAGTTATTGATCGGAGAAGAGTCTCGATCATGTCTGCATAATTCACGAACCGTAGGGAGACACACTTAAGGATTCGATGTTGTTTAGTAGATATGGAATGTGAGTAAAAAGACCGAATGTTGTTCGGAGTCTCAGATTGGATCCATGACATCACGAGGAGATCCAAAATGGTCTGGAGAATAAGACTCGTATAAGAAAAGTCCAATTCCGGAGTTCGGGAATGGTTTCGGTGTTTTCACCAGAATGTTCTAGAAGGTCAACCAATCCGGAGTGGTAAGGGTACATGGATGTGTCATGACAAAGTGGAATGGTTGCATCATGTACTAGGTCACTTGGCTGGGCAGTGGGAAGAGAGAAATCAAACTCTAGTTTGAAAGTCAAATCCCAACATGGTTGCCTAGTGGAGGGAGGGAAGGAATCCTGCCTAAGGGAGGATTCCTCCCTCTCCCTTGTTGCGGGCCACAAGGTGGAGTTTTGGGAGGACTCTCCTTCCCCAATCCGCCCCCCTCTCATAAATAGAGGGGATGGGGCGCCCCCTTGCACCCCACTTGAAATCCTAGGTCGGCCGCTGCCCCCTCTCTAGTTGCAGTTGCCCTAGATCTCCTCTAAACAGTCGCCGTCTAGCTAAACCCTAGACGCCGGCTACCTCCACCCCTCGGACCTCTAAACCCTAGATCGTCGAGGCCCTCTTAAACTCCACCATACCCTCTCTGGCTTAGGCGAAGCACTGCGGGATTTCCCCTCTACATTCAACACCACGCCATCGTGCTGCCGGAATCACGAGGAGAAATCTACAACCTCCGTTGCCTGCTAGAACAAGGGAGAGGAAGGTCTTCATTGAGTACCGAACGTGTGATCGACTGCATAAGCTCTGTCGGAACACGGCTCCAGAAGGATCGTCTACGCAATCTGGAGATCGGCAAGTGAACGACTACATCACCCACGAGAATCCGATCTCGTCAACCACTTTGGAATCTTCGAGGGTTAGTACTCCGACTCGCTACTACAATCTAGTATATAGATCTTGGCTTGTGTGTGTTCATGCGATAGAATTTTTTTGTTTTTCCATGCTACGAACCCCTACAGGCACAGCCATCAAGTCATAGTGGTTGTTTTGATCTACATCTTTCTCACGGTCATCCTCTATAATCATGTTATGCATGATGACACAAGCATTCATGATATACCAAAGACACTCTTGGTCGCAAAATCTAGCCGGTCCTCTCACAATAGCAAACTGGGCTTGCAAAATCCCAAATGCTCTCTCCACATCTTTCCTAGCTGCCGCTTGCGCATTGTGAAAGTGGGTTTGTTTCTTACCTTTGGGATTGTGGACCGGCTTCACAAATATTTGCCACCTTAGGTAGATGTCGTCGGCAAGATAGTATCCATAGTTATACTTATGGCAATTTGCTTCAAACTCCACTTGTGGACCTTCACGCAATGCAATCCTTGTCATAATAGGAGACCGTTGGATAATATTGATGTCATTGCAAGACCTGGGCATACTAAAAAATGCATGCCAAATCCAAGTCTCGTGGTCGGCCACCGCTTCAAGGATTATAGTGGAATCCTTTTTGTGCCCTTTGAATTGTCCATGCCATGCCGCATGACAATTCTTCCAACTCCAATGATGCAATCTATGGAGCTAAGCATTCCGAGAAATCCTTGAGACACGTTCTCCTCTAAGAGCCTAGTCGTGTCCTCGGTATTAGGGGCTCTCAAATATGTGGCGCCAAACACTTGCACAATTGCCACAACAAACTGCTTGACACACATGATAGCTGTAACATCCCAAAAATACTAAACTTGGATCATCAAACTCTAATCTTCAAAATTAGGGTTAACAAAAACTTTTCTAAATAAAAATATAAAAGCATGCATGTGTGTATGCATTCCAATTTGGATTATTTTGAATTGCCTTGTTTATGTGTTTCATTGCTTGTAAAATGATTCTTAGGTAAAATAAACATCATCTAAACAATTCCCAAATTTTCCCAAAGACAAATAAATCAAAACAAACAAAATAAAGGAATGGTCATTTTGACCAATTTAACTCCCATGCCTACTTTGGCTGTCTCAAACTTTCAGAACTTAACAGAAACTTGTTTGGATCTTTGCACCCCTTGATAGTACTCATAACAAAGTATCAAGGCCCACTTTGTGATCATCCAAAAACATTTGAATGCATAGTTTAAAGGACAGTTTAAAACTGAATCTATATCATATGGGAAGATCCCACTTTTTCAAAAACCACTCAAACAAGCTCAACTTTCAAAACCCAAGCATCTGCAGACTCACCAGCACCAACCTAGCACACCCACCAAAAATCTTTTCAAAATTCAAAACTTGAGTTCATGCGGCCATTTCATCAAACACCTTGTAGATACAAATCAAACAAAATCTAAACACTATTTGGAGCAGTGATTTGAGCCTAACTTGTTCCCTCTCTGGACACCACTAGCCTTAGTAGATCATCTAACAACCTAAACTAATCTCTAGCACTACTGTAAGCTAGCCATTGTCATCAATGGTGAGCAGGCCGAGTGCACCCTTGCCACCCACATGTCGACAGCGAGCTAGGAGAAGCACCAAGCCTAGCCAACATGTCTAGGAGCAAGCTAACACCCCACCGCCACTCCCTGTCCAGCGCTCGAACCTTGCCAGCCCCTGGAACACACGCACAGACCATGCCAAGCTCGCCAGCAACCATGCCAAGAGCACGCCCCGTGCGCCACGCTCGACAGACGCCCACAGACCGCACGCCGCCTTCACCGCGTGCATACGTGATCACCACCGTCCCAGCAACCCCGCAGACATGCTCGTTCGCCGCCGCGCGGACCACGCGTGATGTGCGCCATAAAAACTTTCGCCGGGCACGCGCAGAGCACCGTCGCGTTCCGACCAATCCGCCCCACGCCTCGCCACCATGTCGTTGAGCTTCGCCAGGGAGCACAGCACCGCACGCTACCATCGCCCACGCCGATAGCCCTCTGTGTCGTCGACCACGACGAGATCACCTTGCGCCCGTCGGTCCCCTCTCGCCACTATAAATAGGGGCTTCCCCCGCTCGATTTCTTCACACCATTACACTCCCCTCTCACCCAGAACCACCCCGCCTCAGTCCTGGATCAAGGCGAGCAGCGCATCGCTGGAATTTCACCAGAGCAGGCCGCCTCTGGAGAAGAAGGGAGCCAGCGATTGGAGCCGCCACAGGAGAAGCTGCCGGTACTAGGAGGTTCGCCGTTGTCGACTTTGTCGTTCGCCCGCCTCGCCGACCCTCGCCTGAGCCCCGGTGATCCCCCGACGACCCCCACCTGCCGCGTTAGGTTTCTCTCTTGCCGGCGCTGCCCGACGTGGACGATGAACCCGGGGCCGTTAGATTAGAACAAGATCCCACGGCTCACATTGCCTCGTACCGCTTCGCACCCCCTCGTCTCACTGACGTGTGGGGACAGCAACTTAACCAGCCCGCGTAAGCGCTGTGCTTAGCAGGCCGGCCCGGTATCGTTTCCCGCGCAGCCCAGTCGTTTGAATTTAACTTTTTCCATTTTATTTCAAACACAGTTCTGCACCTAGTTTCAAAACTCAACCCAGCTCGATTCAGTAAACCAAATTGAGTAAAACCAATTTTGTTAGAAAGGTCTTGAAATTCTGAATCCAAGCCCGTTGGATTTAAATCATTTGGATCTGTAGATCACCCTTGGTAAAAATAACAAGGTAGAAGCTTTTCTGCATTCAAACATTTTTCAAATTTAAACCATAATAGCTTTTGAGTTGATTCCAACTCTCAAAAATCACATTTGATCAGACCTTTCAGAATATATAAAAACATTTGGGTTTACTTATAGAAATAATGTTCAAGTAATAAAAGAATGCCACATAGGCATTTCTAGTCACTTTATTTAAGTAAAAATAAAAGGTTAAACCTTATTAAATTGTGACACCACTTTAAATCACATTCCCAAGGACTAAAATATGTGGTGATGACATGTGTCAACATGATCCCATGTTTGGTTTGGAGAATATTAAATCTTAAGTAGTTTTCAATGAGTAGAAATTACTTTTCTAAAAATAAAATAAATTAAACCAAGCTTTAATCTTGTAATGTTAGTGATGATTCTAAATCATCTATAGGACCCTTTTGTGTGATGATTGAAAGTAGTTAAGTATTGTTTGGTGATTGTGTACCTCGTATTTATTTATAGACGCTAGTACCGACCAAGGATACAAGGAAGAAGGAGGATACTATGAAGAAGAAACCGAGGAGAACTTCAACCACTGCTCTGCACAAGGCAAGCCTTACTAACCAAGTGGACCAATACAAGCTAACACTTGCAATTTAGAAAGCTTATACCGATAATGATGCAAGCCTAATACCACTAGTTGAATGTGCAAGCAAATACTTGCTTGTTACCATGCCAACTATATGCCTTAAGCATATATGATCATAACCCCTTGACAAACCAATCCTAGTTTTACTTGCAAGCTTTATACTTTATTTATTTATCAAAACTATTACTTAGAGTTTACTTAAGTGACTTGTAGATACTAGAAAGATAATTGAAGGTTGCATAAAGAGCATAAAATTTGGCCTAAGCTAGATTATCTTTATGTCATCCTAAGGCATGAGATGGAACTTAGTTAAACTCCACTAGTTTACCACCCCTCATTAGTACTTACCCCCACTTGTAGATGCTAGTGCTAAGCATAAAACTTGATCAACTTAGATGGGATTACTTGGTGGAAAAATGGTTATGAAAACCTTGGAATGATGGATCATTCTATTGAAATGTTTTGGACATGTGTTTCCAAACACCAGAGGATTTATGGTGATGAAAATGTTGAGGCATGAGCCTTAGCCCTTTATAAAAATGATGGTTGTCTGGATGCGATACCATTCCAATTTTACCGTACAACCACAATACCCGAGAATTGGGTAGGGCTTGACTGGAAACTTATATACCTTAGTATTAGTTCCCTCACGGCCAAGGTCTGAGCTGAGGCTACCTTGTGAAGATTGTCCACCTATGCAGTACCCAAGATGACAGTTGGTCATGGTTGGGAGGCCAAACTCATAGGAGAGGTGCTTATACTAGGGCGTGTAATTGAAAGGTTAGGATTGATTATCCGCATAGTGAGTATGGTGAATTCAGGATTTGTTCCTGACGGATGTATCGAATGTTGTGGTGAAAGTGTACAATCTCTGCAGAGTGTCAAACTATTCGAATAGCCGCGTCCACGGTTATGGACAGTTGGAGTGGCCATACTGTTCCCCCGTCAGATGTTTCAAAATGACTTGTGAAATGAATTGAGACTTTGACTTGACCACAACAGAGTTGTGATATGAAATACAAGTTCCCACTTAGGTGTTATAAAACTTCAACTAGCATTCTTTGCTTCTGAACTTAGTAGATGTAAATCTGACTTTTTGCAAAACAACCCTAGAGCTTAGTGTCCTATTACAAAAACCCCCTTCACTTGTTAGTATTAGTTTGCGAGTACTTAAAGAGTACTCATGGCTTTGTCCCTGGCTATTCCCGTGGCCAGACTATGAAGAGGAGTACCTGGAAGATGGACCCCAGGAACGTTACGACAACTAGGATCATCTCCCATCATCAGCATTGCATGTGACCCCGAAGATGGAGCTTCGCCTATGCTACCGTTATTATTTACGTATTTTCGCTGCTTGAGTTGTATTAAGAACTGGATCATGAGATCCTTATTTGTGTAAGACCTTATGTATGGTTTGTAATGGATGATGTACTGTGGTATCCAATTATGTTATGTCTCACAAAAATGGTAATCCTGGGATTGTGATGTATGGCATAACAGGCATCTGGGATTAAAAATCCGGGTGTTGACAATAGCGGTGTTCTCACCCATGGCCAAGTGGTCATCAATGAGATCCGCCGGTATACCATATGCCAACATCCTAAAAGCGGCGGTCACCTTCTAATAGGTGCTATGCCTAGAGCTCTCTGGTGGCATTCTTCCTCTGCACAAAGTATGTATCATACTTGGCCACCTCCTCCGCGATGTGCTTGTACAAACTGATGCTCATCCGAAAATGTTAGACCCCTCCTTCATAAAGGATAGGATCCCTGTGATTGCAATGCTAGTCCCTGGATCAATGCTAGCATCCACAGTTTAAGATGAAGTACACAGATACAAAGGTCGTTTATTACATTCATTCCAGAGATTTAAACATAGTCTTTTACAACTCAGGGCCATAGGCCTAATACAAGAGTTTTAAGGAATAAGTAAATAAACATAAGTCTTCATCTTCATGTGCCACAGGCAAGCATGTTGAGTGTAGACTCATGACTCCTATTCATCATCGGAGTAACCTGCAACATCACAAGTTACAGCCACAGAGGGTCAATACTTTGGAATAGTATTGGCAAGTGATACCTTAGTATATTTTAAGTGGACTATACTACTATATGCATTTTGGCTAAGTGTAGCTTGGCTTGCTTTGCTTGAAAATAGGTTTTTCCTATTAGTTGAAATCACTAAGTTTTTCTTTGTCAAAAACATTCCCAAGGAACCACCAATAGACATTGAGGTCCTTCACCCTTGTTCACCCATAAATTTTACTTAGAAGTTGGAGTGATGAGATTCTTGTAGCTTCCATGTCTTGATGCTCAAAAGTGTCCATTTCCTTGGACAAGGCTAAGTACTTAGGTTTTCCATCTGCAGAGGTTGTGCACTTTCCCCACCAGACTTGGTTTCCCAAGACAGGACCTTTCAGAAGCCTTTCCTTAGTCAAATGGACGCGTTCCATCCTATCATCCCATCTACCACCAACTGTCCAAGTGACTAAGTTCTAGCAACCTATATGATCATGGCAGAGCCCATATTGCCAAGTGGTTGCACTGTAAGCTTTCTCAACACTTGGCCTCCAAATCCCTTTGTGCCTGGGTGGCTTACCACAAGTGAGATACACAACCCAAGTCCATGGCCTTGTGTAACCACTCAACATAACCCATACTTTCCATTCCACCCAGGAGGTTCATTTGACTTAGTGGTTTTATTAGAAAAGTATAAGTCTCTTGACTTTGAAATATTTTCTTCATAGTAAGTGTAGATTTTCACCAACCCTTGTTTTGCTATAAGCTAGGGCTAAGCAAAGTATGGCAACTTATCTTAAGGGTAATTCCTTAGCAATTCTACTAGACTAAATAGGATCTCCCATCTTTTGCATTAGACAAAATAACATGCAATACTATAACAAAATATCTAATGCTAGTACAAAACATAGGATAGAAATATTCATGAAAATATCACTTGCCTTGGTAGTGGGGAGAGTAGCACTCTTCACAATCACAATCACTAGCAAAATCTACACAAGAAATAATAGCATATAATTACACACAAATATATACAACCAAAAATAATATGAATGCATGCATGCAAGAATCTACTAGGTGGTGATTTTTGAAAATTATACCAAGTATGTTCATGAGTACAGAAACTTAACATAACACAAAATTTGCCAACCAAACTTATTTGGCATCCATACAATTTACTAAAATAATTTCTACTAAAAATGGCCTTAAAACATGTTCTAAAAATAAAATCATTTTAACTGTTACTATATGCTAAATAAATTGGATATTCTGAAAGGCCTTGTTTCACTGAATCCAACGGTATAAAATTTGCAAAAATCTAACGTGGCATTCAAAAGTTATAAGCATTTGAAGTTTGAATCTAAATCAGGTTTTAAATTCTGTTTTTAGTTTAAACCTTGCCACGCGTCATGTTTTTATTCGCCCATACCGTTTCGCACTGGATCGAGCTCCACAGCCGTAGGATCTAAATGAAATCTGGCGGCTCAGATCGCGTGCCGCTTCGGGTTAAGTGGATCTATCCTAGCGCTGCGATACAGATCTAACGGCTGCAATTGACCTGACCAAGAACTGGCGGCGGAGCGGTGGCTACCGGCGGCGGAACTGTCGGTCGACGACGGAGGCGGCACTACTGGGGGTATGAGGGAACGGGGAGTAGCTTACCAGGCTCAGGGGGTCACGGCGAAGCTCGTCGTACTCGCGGTTGGTCAAGGGGCGCTCGGACACGGTTGCGATTGCTCGCCGGAGTGGAGGACGGCGTCGGTGTGTCGGGTGGTCGTCGTGGACGTCGCTGTGAACCACCCCAAGGCAAGACGAGGACACGGTTAGATTCACAGCGTCAAGGCAGAGTCGTGTGTTTGAACTAGAAGACGCGGGGCGGTCGGGGCTTACCACTAGAACTCGCCGGAGTTCGTGCAGAAGACGGTGGCGGTCCAGTCGTCGACGTTGCCGAAGCTATGGGTCATGCGAAGGCAAACGGAAACTGTCAGAAGATGCACAGAGGTTCACTGAACAAGATAGCGTAAACGCGAGACCGAGGGGAACTCTAGGCTTACCGGAATTCGCCGGCGCAGTCGTCGGAGGCGGCGGGGTTGCAGAGAGAAATGCGCGTAGCCTAGGGGCGTTCTGTGCTTGGGGTTTGGGGGAAAAGAGAGAGGGGACAGAGGGGGTTTATATAGCCTGGTCAAGCGCGAGAATCACTCGGCCATTGATTCGAATTGATGCCGCGAATTAAAACCAGAAACGCCCGCGTTGATTTGGGGACGAACGGGTCGTGCGGGTGGAGACGACGCCGACGTGGAGATGGCCCGCTTGTCAGCGAGGTGCGCGGGGTGCAGGTGGGGTCTGTTTGTCAGCGGTTCAGCGCGTGCGCTCGTGCGTGAGAGGAGAATAAAAAGATCCCGGGTGGGCTTGCTGGGCTTGATTGGCTGCTGGGCCAGATTCTGGCCGCGCGGCCTTTTTCCCTTGGGAGTCCTTTTCTTTTTCCTAATTTCATTTTCTGGTATGAATTTGATATGAATTCAAATCCTTTTGAATCCCAACTGCTTTGGAAATTTTTGCAGGGTTTTGTGGGTTCAAAAACAGTCTTTTTAAACCAGTGGTTACTTTGCAAGGCTTGGTCAAGTTTGGGTTTCAAAATAAACAGAGATTTGCTCTAGTTTGCAAATATTTGTAAAAGGATTTTGAAACTATTTCTAAATTTGGAATCTTGGTTAAAAGTTTCACCTAATCTTTCCATCAATGGAGGCAAGCAAACAAGTACTTAAACATTCAAATTTCAAAGGGTGATTGGCCATTTGGGATAAATTTGCCCACATGAAATCATAGCTCCAACTTCTGTCTCTAAATGATTTTTAAGAAAACCCTAAATGGATGAATGATGCAAAGATGATATGAATAAGTTTTGAAACTATGATTTTTGGGATGTTACAAAAAACGGCGATGAAAATAGCTCTTAGGAAATGTTGCATCGTTATTGAAATACATCCGCATCAACTTGTTGTGGCCTTCGATCTGTTCCCTTCATAATTTCTGCCTACCAAAAACCAAACCACCTATCTTCGGCTTCTTATTCGCACGCCAAACAAATAGCATGCAAAATGCCTCATCTTCCTCCATATCAAATTCATCATCAGAGTCATCATAGGATGAACTCATCTACATACATACAAAATAAATGAAAAAATTGTACTATCTAAAATGCACAAAAATTGGGCTCGGGTGCGGCGGAACGAACCTTGCGGCGATTATGACGAACACCTTGTGTGCTCCAAGTTGCCTCTCGGCTCGAGGAAGACATCGGCGCCGACAAGCTTGAGCGCGACGTCGCGGCAGCAAGCCGCAAAGAATCGAAATCGTGCGGCCGCCAAGCTTCGGGAAATCCGACCGTGCCGCGCGGCGGCCGGGACGGTGGGCGAGGGCGGTGACTCAGCATACCACTGCATGATGTAGTACACTATAGTCACTGACATAACACCAATGAAACACCGTTGACTAGTATTACATCCCTCAGAGTGGTACAAAAGAAACACAGCAGGTCCAAGACATGACTATAGGTTACAACTCACCTCTTTACACAAGATCCAGAGAACACTTCTAGGTTAAAGAGAGAGAAAGAAACTTCTTACAAAGAAGAATCAGAAATAAACAAGTTAAAAACTATCATACTAATAAGACTAGTATCTAAACTATTGGGGCTTGCATTGTTGCTATTGCAATACTCTACAGAAGTAGGTTATATGGCTAGATATTATATTCCTATCTAATCCGCAACTTCGTCTTCACTTGAATAGATGTATATGTTGCTTTTATTGACTTCATTGAAGAGCTTGAGCTTTCGATGATGATTCCTAGAGTATAACTTGATGTAGACGTCGTCTTTATGGCTTCAGAATCTAGCAAGGGTTAAGAAGATACATTGAGTACGAGCGTACTCAGCAAGTTCACTAGAAAAGGAGTGTTTTATGAACTATATCCGTAGTCACATACCATAGGTCGTAGGCAATGCAGGTTTTTGTAAACATTTCTTCAAAGGTTGCTTTTATTCTGAAAAGCTATGTCCGTCAGCCTTCACGGGTTTACCAGAACTTTCATGGAGTTCCTTTCCCGCCGCGTTCGCCGCTCCTTCCTGGAACAGGGAGTAACAAGTTACAGTTCTTACACTCTGCAGAGGTGCGTTACTTTACCCATGAGAGATCTTAGCTTTGTTGCACACCCGAGTTGCATTCTCGTCCACACTTCCTTTGTGTGGGCCCTAGACTAAGATCCAAGCCAATCACTGCCCCCTTCGTGACTTCGCATGCCTCCTTGGTGTACACCATTCCCACCCATTGAATTACGGCAATGGTTTGTGCAGACCGTTAGATGCCAGAAATATCGTGGGACGATGAGGGTTACCACCCATATGCTGCATATCCTCTACGAATTACCAATTAATATGCACACTACGAGTGATAACAGCCACGACCTGCACATTCGGATACATGCGAGAGGAAGAAGATATAGCTAACTTCTCCGTCCCATTCCAAATCTCATGGTCAACGCGTAATATACGGCGTAGGAATCACTGGCGACATTGGTTGTTAAGTCCTAGATAATATGTTTCTTTACCACCGGAACTTTTATAGTAGGTTCTTACCTCATGGTAAATAACCTATAATCACGTTATTATGAAAATAGTGTTTTTTGACCTTTTTCAAATGCAGGTGATGACAACACTGGATTTGCAAAATACTTTACATAAAATAATCAAAGGACATGAGCAAGTGTGAACTTGCCTTTTGTGATTGCAAGATTATGCACTCATGGTCTTCGAGACAATATAAAATCCAATATCTGAAATCCGCATCATTGGTCCGGTAAGGACTATTGTTTAAAGAAGCAAGATGCTATTGTGCATAATTAATGTAATGCAATTTGATAAACTCGAATCCCGGGGATAATGTTGATCTAGGGTTTGGAAACTAGAAATGGTTTCTTTAGAATGTGTTGTACTTTTAGATAACCTTCACACTTGTGCTTCTTATTAAGGCTTGTGGTTGTGTGTGAAACAACATGTAATTCTAATATCATACAATAATAAGATATACAATGTGGAATGCTACAATAATTGTTTATATTCAAATTTTACTTTACAAGTAATGTCACTTATAAAGGACTTCAATGCCAACAATCTTGAATATAATAGAAAGTAATGTGATTACGATTAATTGTCATCTTTTGACTATGATGAATGTCCTTGAGTTTAGTTGTTAAGAGTTGAGTATACTTATCTTAAGATTTGTTGTTTGAAGTGGCAAAAATAATAACATTTGAAGAAAAGATTTCTTTACTAAGGTTTATACAAACCTGATAGTTTTTAGAATGTGATTGATGTTGTTTAGGATTGCTTGAATAGTCTGAACTTGAGATGCTTTAGGTCTTAATTGAAGTAGACCAAAGTTAACTATAAAAACATAAGTAGTTTATTAGACATGATGTTTATAAGGTTTGAGACTAAAGTTAACTTTTAAAAAATAAACTTAAGGTGTAATTTGTTTTGATTATTCTCAAGTTTTGGATTTATGATAAGTATGACTAAGGTGTGGAATTATTCACTTTACATTTAAGCGAATACTTAGCTTAAATTTGTTTTGCTATTATAAAAAATAATATGTATTTATTTGATGGAAGCATAATTAGATGATCTTAGTAATTTGTAGTTATGTTAAGAATGATTAAGATTTAATGATTATTCACCATAATATATATGAGTGATATACAATGTTTATTTACAAGGGTGTTTAATTTGAATTTTAAGATTTTGAAAAGAATATTTTAAAGGTAATAGTTATACTTAAGCTTGATTATGAATCCAAGATATGGTTTTGGAATTAGTACTTAGATATTAAATATTTAAGGTTTTATACAAAATGTGACTATTTCTTACTTAAGAATTGTTTTTAGAGAGTTTGCCAAAATAGATAATATACAAGGATTTATTACTTTAAAATGTTAAAAACCTTTCTAATAGGACTTTAAAATTTTTCTAATGTAATATATTTATTCAAGATTTTAAAAATGATTTTTATTTATTTTTAAGTATTATTCTGATGTTTACAAAATTCCATCAATTATTAAATGTTTTTGAATATTTACTTCATAATTTATTTATAAAAAAATTTAGGTTAGTATTTTTATAAAATAGTAGATTTATGTTATGCACAAATATAAATTTTATTAATTTTTAGGATTTTTCCTTATTTTATGAATTTTCACTTGGAACTTAATGGTGTTAATATTTATTTGCTTTATATTTATCATAAATAAGTAAAGTTATTATTTTTTTATTAAGTAACTCTTACTTTTGTGATGATTTTAATATATTATATATATTCTTATGTTGTAGCCCTACTTTTAGAAAATTCCTTAAAGTACTTCTTACATTAAACTATTTATTTTAAGTTTTATTATGCTAAATTATATACTAATATTTTTCTTGGATAATTTATGATCTATTTTTATTAACCATTTGATCTCTTTTAGGATTTTATATGAATTTTATAAGCATTATTCTCATTTGGTAATATTTTTATAAAGTTATTTGATGGCAAGATTATTTGGTGATGGATAAGTAGTTGGGCAGTGGCCCAATTGGGTGAAATGGATCTGGTCCAACCGGACCTAATCGGTCTGGCCCAATATGTCGACCCAATTCGAGTTGGATTCAGCCCCTACCCAGACCCTTCACTCTTTCTCTCGACGCACACCGCATACACCCCTCTTGCTCCCCTCTTGGTCGGGACAACGTCACCACCGCCCGCCAGATTCCGGCGGTGTAGACCGTCCCGGTTATTGCCACCGGTCGCAGGAGCTCCGCCTCCTTCTATACGACCTGGCCCTTGAAGGGTTCGCAGCATAGAAAACAAAAAATTCCTACGATGGGAACTATGTACCAAGATCTATCTACTAGATACAAACAACGGGCGGATGTATATACGTAGATAACATACCCTTGAAGACCGACAAAGCTTAACGAGTTCAACTCGTGGTTGATGTAGACGATCTCTTGCCGATCTCAAGATCGAGAGGAAGTCCTAGCGCCGCAAAGCAGCAGCGCATCCGTGCTCGCACACACGTACAAGACACCGGGCAACCTCCGCCTCCCCGCTCCAGCGATGCAGCGGAAGCACAACCCTTTCTTGCCGAATAGCCACCGGGAACATGTATCTCGCTAGTCCGAGACCATGAGGGATAAATTCTAGAGGGGGAGAGAGATCCTTCACGAGGAGGTGTGAGAGACAAGTGAGGAGGGGGGCTCCTTTTATAGGAGGAGGGGGGAACCCCAAGGGGGTGGCCGGCGCATGGGGGCTGCCCCTTGCCCTCCCCTCTTCATGTGGGTGGACACTCCACTCACAAAATTCCTTTAAATTCCCTCCACTCAAAAGTCCACTCAAATTCCCATTAAATTTCCACCAAATTTAATGCAAACTCTCATTAAATAAAACTCTTTTATTTTATTCAGAATTTTGTCAATTACTTTAATGACAAACATTCACAAATAACCCCTTTCTAGAATTCCATTTCACATGCATAACCACTTTATGCAATTTCACCCGAAAACCTGTTTCGGTATCTAGTGAAATAAATTCCTGCGCTTGTTTATTCTTTCGGCATGAAACATTTGCTCCAACTGGATGCCAGTGTCCCTTAAGTGTGTCACCCTACGGTTCGCGAATAATGCGGACATGATCGAGACCCTTCTCCGATCAATAATCAGTAGCGGGACCTGGAGATCCATACTGACTCCCACACATTCAACGATGACTTTTTTCCTGTGATCGTCGGAACCTTTTACGTTTGTATCTTAATCCCTTTGTTTCACGATATATTACATGTCCGAGATTCGATCATCGGTATCTCCATACCTAGTTTGATCTCGTTACTGACATGCACTCTTTTCTCGTTCCTGTGATATAACATTCTAGTGATCAAATCACTTGCTTGCAAGCTAACCAATGTGATATCACGGAGAGGGCCCAAAGCATATCTATCCGTCATCGGGATGAACAAATTCCACTCTTGATCCATGATTCTCAACATAACACTTTAGAAGCTTTGGATCCATCTTTATAATCACCCAGTTACTGAGTGACGTTTGATGTCAACAAGAAACTCTTCCGGTGTTAGTGATTGGCGTGATCTCATGGTCTAAGGATTAGTATTACTTCGTAGTTTGTTTATAGCAATATAAACTCAATGACTTTGATCGTAATGCTATACTTCGGATGAATGTTCATCACACCATTACACTAATGTTGTGATCTCGTTATTAACAACATCCAATGTCTATGATCAGGAAACCGTGATCATCTTGTTAATCAACGAACTAGTTTATGAGAAAGGCATAACTAGGAACTTTTTGTTTGTTTATTAAACACACATGTATTAACGTTTCCGTATTAATACAATTATAGCATGCAAAATAAACATCTATCATATACTTGGAATACACATAATAAACATTTTATTATTGCCTCTCAGGGCATATTCCCTTCAGTCTCCCACTTGCACTAGAGACAATAATCTAGTTACATAGTGATGTATCTAACACCCATGGAGTTCTGTTGTAGATCATGTTTTGCTCTAGGGAGAGTTTTATTCAACGGATCTGCTACATTGAGATCCGTATGTACTTTACAAATCTTTATATCTCCATCCTTGACATGTTCGCGGATGGAGTGAAACCGGCGCTTAATATGCTTGGAATGCTTGTGAGACCTTGGCTCTTTGGCATTGGCAATGGCACCATTGTTGTCACAATAGATCACCATTGGGTCCAACGCGTTTGCAACCACACCTAGTTCGGATATGAACTCCTTCATCCAAACTGCTTCCTGAGCCGATTCTGAAGCAGCAACATATTCGGCCTCCGTTGTTGATCCCGCCACCACAGGTTGTTTGGAGCTCCTCCAACTAACCGCTCCGCCATTCATGAGAAATACGTATCCGGATTGAGACTTAGACTCATCCGGATCGGTGTCAAAGCTAGCGTCGACATAACACTTAGCGACGAGCTCTTCTTCACCTCCGTATACAAGAAACATATCCTTAGTTCTTCGCAAGTACTTAAGGATATTCTTGACCTCTTTCCAGTGTTCTGAACCTGGATCCGATTGGTACCTACTAGTCAAACTAATAGCATGTGCCACATCCGTTCTTGTACATAGCATGGCGTACATTATAGAGCCTATGGATGAAGCATAGGGGACCTTGTCCATTGTCTCTCTTTCTTCCGCCGAAGCCGGACTTTGAGTCTTACTCAATGTCGTGCCTTGTGTCATAGGTAAGAACCCCTTCTTACTATTTTCCATTTTAAACTTCTTTAAAATCTTATCAAGGTATGTACTTTGCGATAGCCCTATTAGGCGCCTAGATCTATCTCTATAGATCTTTATGCCTAATATGTATGACGCTTCACCTAGGTCCTTCATTGAAAAATTTGCTGTTTAGATAACTTTTAACACTGTTTAAAAGCTCTATATCATTTCCGATCAATAATATGTCATCCACATATAATATCAGAAATGCCACATTGCTCCCACTCACTTTCTTGTAAATACAAGCTTCTCCATAAGTATGGACAAATCCAAACTCTTTGATCACCTCATCAAAGCGGAGATTCCAACTTCGTGATGCTTGCTTCAATCCATAGATGGATCGCTGAAGCTTGCACACCTTGTTAGCATCCTTAGGATCGACAAAACCCTTTGGTTGTATCATATACAACTCTTCTTCAATATTACCATTGAGAAATGCGGTTTTGACATCCATCTGCCATATCTCCTAATCGAAATATGCAGCAATTGCTAACATAATCCTAACTGACTTTAGCATCGCTACGGGAGAGAATGTCTCATCGTAGTCAACTCCTTGAATTTGTCGAAACCCCTTTGCGACAAGTCGAGCTTTATAGACGGTCACATTACCATCAGCATCAGTTTTCCTTTTGAAAATCCATTTGTTCTCCACGGCCTTTCGGTCGAGAGGTAAGTCCACAAAGTTCAAAACTTGATTTTCATACATGGATTCCATCTCGGATTTCATGGCTTCTAACCATTTGTTGGAATCTGGGCTCATCATCGCTTCTTCATACGTCGCAGGGTCATCATTTTCATCAACCATGAAATTCATGACAGGATTTCCGTACAGCTCGGGAGCTGCACGCGTCCTGCTTGACCTGCGAGGTTCGGTAGTACTCACTTTTGGAGTTTCATGATCATTATCATTAGTTCCCTCTTCAACAGGTGGAGCCAACTCCGGAACAACTTCCGGCGTTGCGCTACTCGCCATACTTTGAAGAGAAGGTTCAATAACCTCTTCGAGTTCTACCTTCCGACTACTCACACCTTTCGCGAGAAACTCTTTCTCTAGAAAGGATCCATTCTTGGCAACAAAAACCTTGCCCTCGGATCTGTGATAGAAGGAATACCCAATAGTTTCCTTAGGGTATCCTATGAAGATGCATTTTTCCGCTTTGGGTTCGAGTTTATCCGGTTGAAGTTTCTTCACATAAACATCGCATCCCCAAACTTTAAGAAATGACAGCTTAGGTTTGTTTCCAAACCACAATTCATACGGTGTCTTTTCAACGGATTTAGATGGTGCCCAATTTAAAGTGAATGCAGCAGTTTCTAGTGCATAGCCCCAAAATGACAACGGCAAGTCCGTCAGAGACATCATAGATCGAACCATATCTAATAAAGTACGATTATGACATTCCGACACACCATTTCGCTGTGGTGTTCCGGCGGGTGTGAGTTGTGAAACAATTCCACACTCTTTCATGTGAGTGCTAAACTCGTAACTTAGATACTCACCTCCACGGTCGGACCATAGAAATTTGATCTTTCTATTACGATGATTTTCCACTTCATTCTGAAATTCCTTGAACTTTTCAAAGGTTTCAGACTTGTGTTTCATCAAGTAGATATAACCGTATCTACTCAAATCATCCGTGAAAGTAACAAAATAACGATATCCACCTCGCGCCGACACACTCATTGGACCACATACATCAGAATGTATGATTTCCAATAAATCTGTCGCCCGTTCCATTGAACCGGAAAACGGCGTTCTAGTCATCTTACCCATAAGGCATGCTCACATGTATCAAATGATTCAAAATCAAGTGATTCCAAAAGTCCATCCGAATGGAGCTTCTTCATGCGTTTAACGCCAATATGACCTAGACGGCAGTGCCACATATATGCGGATATATCATCATTTAGTTTAATCCTTTTAGCATCAACATTATGAATATTTGTAACATTATTATCGATATCCAAAAGAAATAAACCATTCATCATCGGTGCATGACCATAAAAGATTTCATTCATATAAATGGAACAACCATTGTTCTCGGAATTAAATGAATAACCACTTCGCATCAAACACGATCGAGATACAATGTTCATGCTCAGTGCAGGCACCAGATAACAATTATTCAAGTTTATTACTAATCCCGACGGCAAGTGGAGAGGCAGCGTTCCGACGGCGATCACATCAACGCTAGATCCATTGCCGACACGCATCTTGACCTCACCCCTTGCTAGCGGTCGCTTGTTCCGCAGCCCCTGATTCGAGTTACAAATATTAGCAACTAAACCGGTATCAAATACCCAGGTGCTACTACGAGCACTAGTCAAGTACACATCAATAACATGTATATCATATATACCTTTGTTTGCCTTGCCGGCTTTCTTGTCTTCCAGATACTTGGGGCAGTTGCGCTTCCAGTGGCCAGTCCCCTTACAATAGTAGCACTCGGTATCAGACTTAGGTCCAACTCGGGGTTTCTTTTCAGGCGCGGCAACCGGCTTGCTGCCCTTACTTCCCTTCCGTTTTCCCTTCTTGTCTTTCTTGAAACCAGTGTTCCTATTGATCATCAACACTTGATGTTCCTTTTTGATCTCCACTTCTGCAGTTTTAAGCATTGACAGAAGCTCGGGGAGAGACTTCTTCATGCCTTGCATATTATAGTTCATCACGAAGCTCTTATAGCTAGGTGGCAGAGACTGCAGAACACGATGGATGCCTAAGTCAATGGGAATCGATATTCCCAAGGACACAAGCTTATCAGCGTAACCCGACATCTTGAGTACATGCTCACTAACGGAGCTGTGCTCTTCCATCATGCAGTTAAAGAACTTTTCTGAAGCGTTGTAGCTCTCTACAGCAGCATGTGTGTCTAAAATCATTTTCAACTCACCCATTGTATCAAAAGCATTGACGTTTTCAAAAAGCTTTCGAAGTTTCGGCTCTAGCCCATACAATATGCCGCAATGAACTAAGTTGTGGTCCTCCTGACGAGTATGATATACATTCTTCTCCTTGTCAGGGGCATCATCAAAAGGTGGGGGGCCTAACGGCGCTTCTAGCACATATTGCTTTTGTGCAGCAGAGAGGAGAATCCTCAAATTCATGGCCCATTCGGTAAAGTTGCTACCGTTCGTTGCAAGTTTCTCTTTCTCCATGAACACATTGAAATTAAAAGCAGGTGGTGCCATCTACAACAGAATTTGTAAAGTTTAGACTAAGTGTATGATATATTGAGTTCAACTAATCCATATTACGAATGAACTCCCACTCAAAAACGACACCCCTCGTGCGTTTTTGGTGATTACATGAACTCAATCCACTATACCAAGTCCGATCATCACGTGAGTCGGTATAGCTTCAAAGGCGAGCATCAAATGGGCATCATATCAACTATATGAATCATGCTTAACCTTTCGGTCCGTGTTCCGAGGCCATGTCTGTACATGCTAGGCTCGCCAAGTTAGAACCTTAGTATTCGCGTGTGTAACTGTTTTACACCCGAAATATGGTCGTGGATCCAAGAACACCCGATCATCACGTGATGTCTTGGAGCGACGAAAACATAATCGGTGCATACTAAAGGAAGAACACATTCTTATCTTGATATTTAAAAGAGGGGTCATCTTATTGTGCTAACAAAGCGCTAAACAAGCAATATAAGATGCTATCAAACATCACATGTTTATTAGTGAAATGATATGGTTCCCGCATATGATCTCTATCATGTGCACCGTGGTATGATCACTATCATACCTATATGTGTAAGTCCAAGGTCTATGGAGATTACACGTTATGTATGTTGTAAGAGTATCATCTCATACTTCTACTTACAACATCACCATATCATAACACTAGCCCAGCAACAATCTAAACTAGACGCCTCTAATTTATCCATTGCAAGTTTTACGTGGCTTAGGGCTTTCGAGGTAGAACCGTTCTTACCTACGAACATGAACCACAACGAGGATAACCAAATTGTTGACAACTCGCTTGCAAAATAGATATTGACTATATTAGGAGAGACAGCCACCCTCTAGCCACTTATGCAAACTAGTTGCATGTCAAGCGTGGAACAGGTCTCATGTGCGAGGACATGTAAAGTTTGTCCGGGCCGCTTCATCCCACTATGCCACCAATATCCAAAATTATAACAAAGGAGCAACAACATGATCATCATCGCCCACATACTCATATGTGTACTACCCGTGTAAAGTATCTACGCATAGATCCGACTCTGATACCACTGAAGGGTTCGCAGCATAGAAAACAAAAATTTTCCTACGATGGGAACTAAGTACCAAGATCTATCTACTAGATACAAACAACGGGCGGATGTATATCCGTAGAGAACATACCCTTGAAGACCGACAAAGCTTAACGAGTTCAGCTCGTGGTTGATGTAGACGATCTCTTGCCGATCTCAAGATCGAGAGGAAGTCCTAGCGCCGCAAAGCAGCAGCGCATCCGTGCTCGCACACACGTACAAGACACCGGGCAACCTCCGCCTCCTCGCTCCAGCGATGCAGCGGAAGCACAACCCTTTCTTGCCGAATAGCCACCAGGAACATGTATCTCGCTAGTCCGATACCATGGGGGATAAATTCTAGAGGGGGAGAGAGATCCTTCACGAGGAGGTGTGAGAGACAAGTGAGGAGGGGGCTCCTTTTATAGGAGGAGGGGGGAACCCCAAGGGGGTGGCCGGCGCATGGGGGCTGCCCCCTTTCCCTCCCCTCTTCATGTGGGTGGACACTCCACTCACAAAATTCCTTTAAATTCCCTCCACTCAAAAGTCCACTCAAATTCCCATTAAATTTCCACCAAATTTAATGCAAACTCTCATTAAATAAAACTCTTTTATTTTTATTCAGAATTTTGTCAATTACTTTAATGAAAAACATTCACAAATAACCCCTTGCTATAATTCCATTTCACATGCATAACCACTTTATGCAATTTCACCCGAAAACCTGTTTCGGTATCTAGTGAAATAAATTCCTGCGCTTGTTTATTCTTTCGGCATGAAACATTTGCTCCAACTGGATGCCAGTGTCCCTTAAGTGTGTCACCCTACGGTTCGCGAGTAATGCGGACATGATCGATACCCTTCTCTGATCAATAATCAGTAGCGGGACCTGGAGATCCATACTGACTCCCACACATTCAACGATGACTTTTCCTGTGATCGTCGGAACCTTTTACGCTTGTATCTTAATCCCCTTGTTTCACGATATATTACATGTCCAAGATTCGATCATCGGTATCTCCATACCTAGTTTGATCTCGTTACTGACATGCACTCTTTTCTCGTTCCTGTGATATAACATTCTAGTGATCAAATCACTTGCTTGCAAGCTAACCAATGTGATATCACCGAGAGGGCCCAGAGCATATCTATCCGTCATCGGGATGAACAAATTCCACTCTTGATCCATGATTCTCAACATAACACTTTAGAAGCTTTGAAGCCATCTTTATAATCACCCAGTTACGGAGTGACGTTTGATGTCAACAAGAAACTCTTCCGGTGTTAGTGATTGACATGATCTCATGGTCTAAGGATTAGTATTACTTTGTAGTTTGTTTATAGCAATATAAACTCAATGACTTTGATCGTAATGCTATACTTCGGATGAATGTTCATCACACCATTACACTACTGTTGTGATCTCGTTATTAACAACATCCAATGTCTATGATCAGGAAACCGTGATCTTCTTGTTAATCAACGAACTAGTTTATGAGAGAGGCATAACTAGGAACTTTCTGTTTGTTTATTAAACACACATGTATTAATATTTCCGTATTAATACAATTATAGCATGCAAAATAAACATCTATCATATACTTGGAATACACATAATAAACATTTTATTATTGCCTCTCAGGGCATATTCCCTTCAGCCCTCCAGTTCGATTTACCTCTAAGGCCATAACGGGCTCGCCCCCTCTTCTTTCTGGTGCTAGGTTTCCGTTGTGTGCTGGTGTAACACCACGGTTCTGAAAAGACCGAGGCTTCTATGTGACATGCCAATCCCTGGATCGGTTCATTGGCCCACAATAGAATAAGATAGATAACATAGCAAAATATCCGTGTATCATGAATAACAAAGATCTAGAGTACCATTATTACAATAAAAGCTTAGCACAAAGCTAGCTCAAATTATTCAGGTAGCAACATAAATAAAGTAAATCCTCCATTCTTCAAATTGCCCACAAGTGAACAAGTGCCGAGTGGAGTACCGTGGCCTATATCGATTACTCAGAATCGGAATAACCTGCAACATGAAACGTAGCAGCCCCGAAGGTTCAATACATGGAATGTATGGCAAATAGAGCTAGTAAAGGAGACAATAGTACTAACATCTACATGCATATTTGGCAAGTGGAGCTGTGTCTGGCTTGCATTTGTGAATACATTTGTGCTACTTTCGTAAACAGTTTTTGATTTTCTTTGAAAAGATTCCAATTAAGTTAACCCAACAACATTAAAACAATTATGAAATTAGAATAAGCGAGAAACATGTCATGGAATCAATATCAAGCAACTCAGATGTCCATAACCGAGGACACGGCTAATCGATTAGATTATACACCCTGCAGAGGTTAGTACACTTTACCCATGTGACTTGGCCAGCCCAGCTCGTACCATCACTCTCATTTTGAGTGGTGATAGGGAGAAGACCAAGAAGAGACTGTTCGGGAAGTAGCACCCCAATCCCGACACGCACCGGTCCAACCTACCAAAATTCTACATCTCTGGATACGCGGGTTCGGGTTACCACAACCTACTAAGTCCAACCAACCGTCCATTCCATTATTGGCACATGGTTGTAAACGTAAGCTACACAATAAAGAAGCCAATCATTCTCTCTTGATACCTGGGTGCCTTTCCGCAATGAAACCACCAAAAATTATCAATACCATCACACCCAGGAGATTCATTGATTAAGTTGTTTTAGTTTTCACAAACCAATACTTTTATAAACAAGTCTCAATGATGTAACCCAGCCCTCGTTCGACAAAGCATGGCTAAGCACATCTACCAACGGTGGTTCATCTACAGAGAGGGTCCTACCACATAATAGGACATAGCATAGCGATAGTATCATCCTACACATGCATCTACAAAATACACGACAATGCATTAAAAATAGTAGGACGATATTATGAACAAAGTAGCATCTACTTGCCTTGGTTATAGCGGTCGGAAGAACAATCCACACACAAACAAGCGTTGCACTCGTCACAATCTACACGATACAATTGCAATCATAAACAAACAATCCACAAGCATATGCAACAAATATAATGCATGAAGGTATGCAAGGCAAGTGAATTGGTGCTACAGCTGCACCACATATTAGAAATCAGTAGAGGTACTGATTGCATGCATGGAAAATAGTTTTAGCGCTAGGAAAACTATTAGGCAAAAAGTAATGCTCAGAACTAGAGCTAGAACTTAAATAATTCACTACCGGTAGTATACTATTTATAAAATCTTGGAAAAATTCTACCGCATAGGCATCGCTGATTAGAAACAGTACCAACTGGAATTACTCAAAAAGGAATTATAAAACTCTCCGAGTAATTAAAACACTGCAGAAAGCCTCTAGACAGTTTCTGCAGAAGTTTTCACCGTAAGCCTATCTTTTTAATTCACGATGAGATTCCCCTCGTTCCACTGAATCCAGGGACATATCATACGCGATTTTTGGATCTACGGATCTTTTTCTACGAATTAATTACTCCGAAAAGTCCATTAACTCAATTGATTAAACTGTACTAAATCTTGCTGCAAAAGCCTGAACCAAAGGTACAGCAAGATTCTACACGACTTACTGAATCTACACATATTTTATTTGCAATTTTTGGCCCAGCGGTTTAATTTCTACGCAATTTATAAGTTTCTACCGAAATCTGTCAACTAAAACGATTAACGAAATTAACCATTCAACTGTGTCTGTTGACTGGTCAACGCGTCTGCTGACTGGGCGTCTGACTAGTTAACGCCTGAGTCTGACCGGTCAACTACTGATCTGGACCGCTGATCTGAGATCTGACGGTGGCTGCAGGCTTACCGGAAACGGACGGCGAAACGGACGTCGGCGAGTTCCGGACGGTGCGGCGATCGATTCCGGCGATGGTGCTACCTGCGCGAGAGGGAGACGATCAGCGCACGGGTCAAGGAAATCAACGCGCGCGCAAGACGGCGCGCGTACGTGCGGGCGCGCGTGCGTGCGAAGGCGCGCTAGCGCGCAGCGCGTGCAGCGGCAGCAGCATGCGGCGCAGCAGCAGCAGGCGGTGCACGGCGCAGCGCTGCAGCAGTAGCGCGCGGGGCGGCAGGCGCAGGCGGCAGCGGCGCAGCAGCGCATGCGCAGCAGCATGGCGCGCAGCGCGGCAGGCGCGTGGCGATGGCGCGGCTCGGCGGCGAGGTCGCTGCGAAGGGGCGAGCGGCGAGGCGGCGGTTGCATGCGGCGGCGGCTGCATGCGCAGAGGCGCGTCGCGGCGGCGGCGGTTGGCCGCGGTACCTGGCGGCGGGGAGAAGGCGACGGCCGGCGGCGACGGCGATCGCGGGAGGTGGCGGGTGCGGCACGCGTCCCGAGGCGCGATCGCGGGGTGGGCAGGGAGGCGGCGGGGTAGGGCGCGGTTCCCGAGGCCGGGGTGCCTCTTATGTGGGGCCCTCTCGCGGGATCCCACTCCGATTCGGCGCGGAGTTGGTTTCGGACTCGGAAATCGGCCCGGAAATTCGGACCGTTTTCCGTCTTTTTAAACAAACGGCCGCAACTTCTCCGTACAATCTCCGAATCGAGTGATTCTTACTCCTACGGTTTTGTAAAGTCGAGGGGAACAATCTAGGGTCAAGGGTTGGGCGAAACCGATAGGCTACAAGGGTGGACAACGCTAGTCCTACTAAAGCCTCCCGCAGGAGCCTCGTAGCAAAATAGAATAGGGTTTCGAAAATAGCGTTTCGCCGATTCATTTCGATCGACGGTTTTGTATGGAAAAGCATGATGCAATGATATGAATGATATGCGGAACCAAATCTAAAATTTGGGATGTGACAGCTGGAGGTGGTTCTCTACCGCCAAACTTGTGGCTTCCTGGAGCTTGAAAACGCGCTCCTCGACCCTGGTGGACTACTGGTTTCGGCTCGGTGCAGGTCGAGTGCCACCGCGCTCCCTATGCCGCCGTGCCGTATCAGCCGCCGTCGACCTCTCTGCTTCCTCGTCTTGCTGGGCGAGGACCTCCGAGTAAGTAACCTCTCCTCCTCTATTCCTTCCTCTCCTGTCTAATCTCTTGTTTGGCCTAGGAGTCAATACAGGCTACTACCCTGGAGTTTGCTTTAAAATGTTGTTCACTGAATGTCTATGACTGTCAAATATGACAGTGAGGTGATGTTGGCCCTGATTGCTATTGATGCATCTCTCATTAGAGTTATTGAATCAATCTGTTAATAGAATATTCCTATAAGACATTGGCTACTATGGAATAAATTCAGTATACTAAATTCTATAACTGTCTATTTGGACAGTTCACTATTTTGTTGATTCAAAAGAATTGTCCTAGTGCTCAGCTGCAATGTTAACTTAATGGCTTGAATAGATGTAACATTCTTATGAATATGTTGTTGCTCGTGTATCCTATTGTGACCTTGCTTAGCAATCCCCTTATAGTTGTCAGCAGTATAGTAATTTTTACTGCCTTTAGGGTTGCTACTGTGATGCCTCCCACTGGGAGTGAACACGGTGGTGATTTAAGGTATGTGATAGGAGTTCAATTGCTGGATATAGTATGATTTCTAGCTACTTAGCTAGAAAAATGATTCTAAGTGGTTACCCACTTTGTGAACAATAAATTTAGTGATGCGGCTTAAATAGTTGGCATTCCATCCCTTGGTATACTAAACTTTTGTTTCAGTGACACATTTAGATAATCTTGATCAGCTATTTGGATTGACTGGCTGAAATTTACAATTTAAATGCCAATGATGCATGGTCTGAGGCTTAAATTTGATAAGGACAGATAAGATTGCCTTATAGATGATTCCTAGACTACTTGTCTAGGAAAATGATAAAATCATTTGCTTGAATAACTTGAGGCTAGCTGATGAAGGATAATTTGTAGAATGGCTTTATTTGGCTTGCAAATACTCTATTGACCCGTTGGTCAAATGATGTGGTTCATTGCCCTAGTGGCTTGCTTAATAAGCTTTGAATTGTGCAATTAATTTTGGTGGCTCTTATTGCTGTGATCTTACTACTGTGGTGCCTCCCTTTGGAGTGTGCACAGTAGTATGGCCATGGCATATATGATCTGATGTCTTTGCCCCTGCCAATGATGCAAAGGCTGATGCCAGAACACAATTAAGAACATATACTATTTTGTGGCTTTCTGTCTCTATGATGATCCTTGCATAGCAACTCTATGCAAGACTGAGAGAAAAATTACTCCTCATCCTCCTAGACTAGATCTAGTTGAAGGGTAGCTGTAATTATTTATTTTGGATGTTGTTCCCCTTATCTACCCATGATCCTAGTGATGCAGGCTATTAAGAATAGATGCTACATGATCTGGTGATACTTTGTTGTACCTTACTACTTGATCTTGTGTTGTTGTCTTGCCCTTGTGGTGGATCTTGATTGGTTCATGTCCAATCTGCTGGATATTATTCTTGCCTTGGTACAACTGGCCTCCCCTTCCTCCTCTTTCCACTGTCCAGCTCCTACTACTATAGTCTGGTCTTCTTTTACTAGAGCTGCAGCCTGGCCTTGATTTCCCCTTGTCCTAGCTTTAGGATGGCTCCTAGGAGCAACCAGAGCTAAGGTGTGATGGTTTGGTGGAAGGATTTGTTGTTCTTGTTGATGAAGCTGGACAGATCAGTGATAATCTGATACTGGTTGTGGTTGTTTATGTGTAAAGCTTGGAAGTTCTAGTGCTAAGAAATGAATTGAGTGGAAGGAGTAGCTCGGTTGGTTCCTTCTTATCTTCCCCTGATGTGCTCCTGTGTTTGACAGCACACCTACATGCAATGACTAAGCTTCTAGCTTGTTTGCTGTGACTTGTGAATAAGATCAATTGAAGATAGATATTTTGTTGGATATTACTGTTTTGATTTTTATCTTTACTAATTTGGTGAAATTTTCCCCTACCTATGATGCATAAGCCCGAGGCAAAAATCTTAGATACGAACAGATTTCAAATTGGCCCCTCTTTAATTAATACTACTCAATGATGAGGCAAAATAATGCATTACATTGCTAAATCTGAGAGTACCATAACCCCCATAACCACTAGTTTCCTTTTCTTTTATTTGTTGTCTGTGCTTGCAGGGAACAAGACTTAAGAGGATAAGGAGACAACTTAGAAATTAGTTTAGGTTTTATTTGTACTCATTTATAATTTATTTTCTATTTGTAAAATGTAAATTCAATGTAATATTATATATCTCATATAATAAAATTATTTATTTATTTGTTGTAGACTTTCTTATTACCTAAAAATTTGTGAAACAATGTAATATTTGTACTACTGGAATAGAATTATTCCTTTATAGTTCTCTTTATTTTTACTCGATTCTTATATTGATTAATTTTTAAATGTGGTAATTCTTTTCATATTTGTAAAATTTCCTTTTTAAGAATTATCTCTTGATTGTAATATTATACTTGCAAGTAAATCTTTGTAAAGATAATGTAGTACTCTTATTAAATTTCAATTTATTAATCTATTTCAAATTCTTATAGTATTCAAATCTATCAATTAAATATTCAAATTTTAATTGTCTTCCCCTAAAACACAAAAGTACAATAGAGGTCATGTCGAAATCCATCGCACATGTTCTGATGTTTCTATCAGAACAAGAGAGATCTCTCTCTCTATAGCTTCTTTTATTGCGCGAAATTTCCCTGGATTTTCTGATGTATGAATGCAATGCACACACCTGCGTCTTCTATTATTCTAGGTGATAATCCTGGGATGTTACAGCGATGAGCGCGGTTCGCGTGCCGGTGAGCGGGGATGCGCGCGCAGGCGGCGTCGACGTCGACGTCGCCGAGGGGTTGGTTGTGGCGATGCCGAGGGGTTGGTGAAATGGGTTTGGGGAGAAGAGAGTGCACGCGGGAGGAAATTTCCGGACAGTTGGCTGTTTCTGCGCGAGTCGAGCAATAGCGCGTTAAACGCGATATGTTTCGCTCTAAATAGCGTAAAATGCCATACCGCGCTAAAATTTTAGCGCGCGTGCAATTATAACGCCTCCACTAAAGAAGTTGCAGAGAAGTTTACAACGCGCGATAAAAAACGATTATTTTGATGCACCGCTAAAATAGAGTCTCTCGTGGAAATGCTCTAAGAGCAACCGATAAAACCCCAAACCCGCCACGAACGAGCGGATAAGCCCGGCGCACCAGCACACAACCGACGCCTCTTCGCGGCTTCTCCCTCTCCATGGCCTCTACCACCACCGCCACCACACTCCACACACAATTCCGGCCACCGTCGCGCCCGCGCGCACCCCGCCGGATCCATAAGTATCCCTCCTCCTGCTGCTTCTCCGTCCGCGCGGCTGCGGCGTCTGCGTCAGCTCCGGCCCAGCGTGAGGCCGCCGCGGGTGTCCCGTGGGGCTGCGAGATCGAGTCCCTTGAGAGTGCGGCGTCGCTGGAGCGGTGGCTCACAAATTCTGGACTCCCCGAGCAGAGGCTGGCCCTCGAGAAGGTGGACGTCGGCGAGCGCGGCCTCGTTGCCCTCAAGAACGTCCGCAATGGAGAGAAGCTGCTCTTCGTGCCCCCGTCCCTCGTCATCACCGCCGAGTCGGTAAAAAATATCCTAGCCTCTTTCCTCTCACCAGTCACCACCCCATTAATATCATTAGTTGTGCCATGTGCTGCAGTGTTGTGCCAATTTTCACAATTGGTGTTTTTTTTCTTGTGTGTTCGTGTGTAGGAATGGAGCAACCGTGAGGTGGGGGAGGTGATGAAGAGGTACTCTGTGCCAGACTGGCCGCTTCTCGCTACCTATCTTATAAGCGAAGCCAGTTTGGAGGGTTCGTCGAGGTGGAGCAGCTACATCGACGCATTGCCTAGGCAGCCTTACTCGCTTCTGTACTGGTATAGCCCGAAGGTTACTGTTGGCATGACGCCCAAGTGATCAGATGAGTGGTTTTTGAGATAACATTCTCAATCTTGTACAGCCTTTGTCTGTCATTGCAGGACTCGTACAGAGATAGATGCTTACCTGGTGGCTTCTCCAATCAGGGAACGGGCAATTTCAAGGATCAGTGATGTCATTGGGACGTAAGTTTATTTATCTTTTCCTGTACTGGAGTAATTTATCATATTGAGTTTCATCCTCTGTTAATGGTTTTGCCAGATACAACGACCTTCGAGACAGAATATTTTCTAAACATCCAAATTTATTCCCTGAGGAGGTACAATTCACAAACATTCTATATTATTTGTTCAAACTTTAAACTCAAATTGACAAGACAAGAGGGGGTTTGGGCGACTATTCTTATTAGAGAATTGGGCATTCGCATTTTAAGTTAAACCAAAAAATACACTGCCACCAACCAATTTTGTCAGAAGTTTGTCGCAACACCGTTCGGTCTTATTTCTATACACATGGCATAAATTCGGTTATTTAAACTTTTGGATAAGGTATGACGAAAGGATGTTAATGGTATTTAACTATTTAACTTCAGTATTAATACAAAGCAGCGAATGTGGCTACTATAACAAATATATGGTCTTATGACACCAAATATGTGAATTATTATCATTATCCAATTCTTGATTTTGGTGCTGCTACTTTCTTATTTTAGGTATATAACATGGAGACTTTTAAATGGTCCTTCGGCATTCTCTTCTCACGTCTGGTAAGAGAGTCTTATGAAGCTACTATATACGATGCAAACCTTGCTTTACTTCATTTTCTTATCTACTAGTCCTTTCTTTATCGTAAAAAATCTACCAGTCCTTCTCATTACGCATATGAACGCTTTTGCTTGCTTTTACTGTCATTTTCCACTAAGATGAATGTGCACACTGCATTGGACTATTTTGCAGGTTCGTTTAGAATCAATGGATGGAAGGGTTGCACTAGTTCCTTGGGCGGATATGCTTAACCACAGCCCTGAGGTATTGGATTCTGTATTTTGTAAAATCCTCATCAGTATTGTACTTAATTCTATAAGCAGTGGAATTCCCACAGTTCACATTAGAAAGAATCATTATCGACATTGGACCGAATTCCTTACGTACCACATGTCCCACGGTTTTCCCAGTTTTTCATCATTTCCTAAGTCTTCTTGAAGTGCAAATGTTATACTTTTTCTTAGCAAAATCATCTTTCCAGGTAGATGCATTCTTGGATTATGATAAGTCGTCGCAAGGAATAGTCTTCACTACTGACCGTTCATATCAACCAGGTGAGCAGGTAACATTTTTATTTGTGCTTTAACCCTGATATGTGTTTTCTCCATACTGAATTAATTATCTAGGGGCCATTAGTCCTTTTCTTTTATTCATAATTGTCACGTCCATGAGATTAAGGGTGATCAAAATCTGTACCAATCCTAGTTTTCAGAAGGCCATGTTGCGTATTCTTCTGGTGTTAGAGACCTGGGAATTTTAGTTGAAATCTAACTTCATCTAGCATGTTGGATCATCTCGAGTCTTGTACACGCTCTGACCAGTGACCACTAGAGCTTTGCATCCGTACACTTTATCCATTTTCTCATTACATACATAACTTACTTGATTTCAGATGGGACACTATACTTCTTTATTTGGAAGTGTAGTTAGATGAGATATGTTTATCATGGCCTAACCATTTTCTGCATGTGTTAGTCCTGGTGCCAATTAGTCTTTCCATGCAATATATAATTTTAGCTGTGTTTCTTATGAGCAATTTTTATCAATTAACTTCTAAATCTACATTTAACCTCTTCAGGTGTTTATATCCTATGGGAAGAAATCCAGTGGTGAACTATTGCTTTCATATGGTTTTGTCCCAAAAGAGGGAACAAACCCAAATGATTCAGTTGAGTTCTTGGTGTCTCTTAACAAGTCTGATGAGTGCTACAAAGAGAAATTACAAGCACTAAAGAGACATGGTTTGTTAGAGTAAGTGCTCTCATCCTTATAGTCTGTTACTCGTAGAGGAGACAAAACATTTACCTTGTTATGTTTCTAACTTCTGTCAAGGCTAGAGAAGTTTTTTTACTGTTCCATCCTTATTGCCATCACTAAAACGTGAACTTATTTTTCTGTGAATTTCCTGGTTTCGTATCAAGAATAAAATACAATATATAGCATTTTGTTTGTTTATTGGGTTTGTAACGCATTTTATTGAGAGAAAACTTTTTAATCACTTTTCACCGAAAAAAGGTTCGAGGTGCTATATCTAGTGTTGGTGGTGGTGTTTCCTTGGGGGATTTTGGTGTTTGCATCCATGTTGGTTCGGTGTTCCATTATCTAAATTCCCTGCTCATGTCTCGAAAAAATTGATTTGTATATGTACATCCAGTGATAGAATTTGACATGGTTCACTGTTTTGGATAATGGCATAAAAACTCTCCTAGTTTCTGTATCGGTAGATTTTTTTTTTCGAAAAGGGGAAAGCCCTGGCCTCTGCATCGTGAGATGCGCATAGTCATTGTATTTAGTACAGATGTTGGCAGGAACCGAGAAATTGCTAAAGTATTACATAGCCTTTTTTTTTGTGAACTATTACATAGCCTGTTATGCAAATGGAACCTGAACCGGAACATGAATCCCATGACAATCAATTCCAACTCTTGTTCATTGTTAGTTTCACCTTTTAATCTTTGAGAGGACCTTGAAGTTGTATGTTCTGTGAGAAAATACCACAAGTTCAGTATTATGTGCACCAACGTTTTCATTTTATTACCTTGTTTTGCATATTTTCTGGTATCTATTAAAGTTGTTATATACTTGGTATTGACTAAAGAGGACCTTATCACCATTATCAGGTCCGAAAGTTTCCCCTTGAGGGTCACAGGTTGGCCGGTTGAGCTGATGGCTTATGCCTTCCTCGTGGTCAGCCCTCCTGAGATGATTCAACGCTTTGATGAGGTTAGTGCTGTTATTTTTGCACCAATCAGTGGAAGTTTGTAGATAGAGCTAGGACAAAGGTGGTCAACATAAAGTGCTTATGTCACCTATCCCTGCAGATGGCTGTTGCCGCATCCAACAAAGGTTCGTCCAAGCCTGCAGTTAATTATCCTGAGCTGGACGAGGAGGCTCTTCAGTTTATCTTGGACTGTTGTGAATCGAGTATAAAAAGATATACAAAATATTTAGAGGTGAGATTGTCTCTATGGAATATCTTGCATAACTCACCAGTGCATTTCCAATGTGATTTAAAGACAGTGCCATTCCTTCCTGAGATGTTTTACAGTACCCTCAAATGAATAACAGCCATTTATTTTCGTCCATCCAAAGGCCTATAATGTTTTATACTAGTGTCAAAAAGAAGACTAGTAGGAGTACAAATTATACTAGTGGTCTCCCGTGTCAAATTCCGTATCGGACCGAAATAGGCCGTAGGCGGGCCGGCCCAATAGAGGACAATTGGCTGGGTGGTGTACATATTGATCAAATCAAAGCTAACCCTCGTTGAGCTGAAAACAAAACCAAAGCTAACGATCGTTCCTTCAGAATACATTGCCACAGCCGCCTCCCTACTCATTGCTAGGTACGGCGCCCCCGGTCCCCGCCACGTCGGGCCCTCCGGTTGTCCTCGTACCTTCCTTCGCTGTCCTCGTACCCTCCGATCCCGGATCCCACGATGGGGATGGCCATACCTTGGAGGATCTTGACAGCACGGGTGGCGAATCGGTGGAGAGAATCGACAACGGTTGTGTGGTGGGCGCCGACGGAGAAAAGATCCGGCGAGGGCGAAAACGGTGGTTGTACCATCGCCACCCGGTGGCGTCCGGTGAGCAGGGCAGCTCGGCTAGCATGCGGGCAGCGGGCTGGAGAAGCGACATGCAGGAGAGGATGGTGGCGCCGTTGTTGGTGATGACAACCTGCTGAATCCCAGGAGGAGATTGTCTTGTCCATGCCGTGGGGGTCTGAAGGAGTTGTGCACCACATCAACGGCGCGCACGGCTATGGCGGCGGATCAGGAGGAATGATGGGAGTGAATGGAGGGAGGTGCGAGTGCAAGGCGTCCGAGGTCGTCACCGTTCAGGGAGCAGGGGACGGTCGGCAGCTGTCTGATCTGTCCGAGGAGAATGAACGCCGGCGCGTGCAAGGAGGTGGTCGCGGCGTGTCAGATCGCACTCGGATTCGTCGAGGCCGACCTGGATGGCCCGCTTGGCGAGCCGCGCGTACCCCGGCGGTGCGGATAGCGGCATGGCCTGCTCCTTCGGTGTCAAGCGTCCACCCTGTGTTCGAAGCGTTTGTGGCGAGAAGGTGGCGCCACTGGCTTCTGGGCTGATGCCGCCGCTGGCGTCGTCGTGGGCGCCACTGCGATAGGTCTGACCCTTCAGGACATGAACGACGGCGAGGTGGGAATGGATGAGGGTGCCGTCGAAGGAGGGTAATGGAGGGCGGCATTGACGGCGTGGCGAGTTATGTTCCGTTTTCGACTCGGTTTGTGGCTTCCCAAGTTGAATACAAGTTTTCAAGTTCTTGATTGAAGATGCAATAGGGAATGTCTTGTAGAGGACTACTCACAGATAGTCATATTCTATAGTAGGTTGTGTGTAATCATCCCAGTTTCATCTTGTTCCTGACATGACAAGAAAACAAAATGTTGCCTTCTGATCTTCATTCTAATTAAGAAAAGTGTCCTGATATCTTTTAGTAATAATGGCTGAGCTATGTGACAATGAACAGACACAACATTACAAAACAGTGAACATGGTCAATGTATTGAACTAAAACTCAGTGAAACTGCATCAAACCAACGTTTCAGCAATTGTACTACTCCCTAGAAAAAAACAATGGTACATCTGAGAATGACAGAATCCATATAACTACTTGTTGCCCACAAACAGCACTAGAGAAGAAACTGTTAGGTGATAGCAGCAGATAATTCTGCCTAAAACTTCGGATTCCCATGGATCGAAGCTCAAAATGGCCAAGGGAATGTGCTTGTTTTCCTCCCAATAATCAGAGTTAAAAATGACCAAAGTAGCGTTCTTGTTTCCTCTTTATAAATCTGGATACACTAGAGACATAGCCTTGACTAATTGTCCGTCCATCTTCCATATAGATAGCACCATCTGTGTATTTGAGTTCTTCTAGTCGATGAGTCACTCACAGTGCCGCAACCTCCCCACTAGCGCCAAAGTCTTAAACATGTATCTGTTTATATCACAATTGTTGCACTACTCATTTGATTTGCTACCACTACGTGGTTGACATCATATCATTTGGTCACAGTCATCATATTTTCTGCCTTGAATTGAACGGAAGATAAATAACAACAGAAGAAATTCAGTTTGTAAGAAATAAAACCAAACTGGACTGAACTCATGCAACATGAGAAGTTACAGGAATAAGGTACTCCCTCCGGCCCATATTAATTGACTCAAATTTGTCTAGATTTGAATGAATCTAGACACTATTTAGTATATAGGTTCATCCAAATTTTGACAAATCAAAGTCAATTAATATGGATCGGAGGGAGTATAATATTTGAACCAATCTTCAGAACTCACGGAACTTAACTTCTCCTGTTCTACCAAAATCCCACACAATCTTTAGAAACCAAAGGAAAAAAAGTTACAGAAATAAGGCAAAATATTTGTCACAGCTTTGGTGGGTGAAATAATATCATTTGCTTTACATATTTTCCACCATCCCAGTGCATGTTGAACAATCCGTTGATTATTGGAGATAAACACAGAGCAAAAAAACCATGGTATTTGCACTCTGTTAGTTATTCTTCAGAAATAGTCTTGTGCTTCAAACTTCCTGCGCACAAACCCATCTTACATTAGTTAATTTAGGAGTATGGACTTGTCCCTGAATATTATGGTCAGAACATTTGAACACTGCTAGGAAATTAGTACATAACAAGATCAGTTGATGCATCTATATGGCTCTTTAACTCACCGGAATATAAAGTATTGCAGACTTGATTACTTATTTCCTCGAATCAAATATCCCCTGATATCTAAATAAAACAGAGACAATAAATAATGGCATTTGATACCGAGAAATACAATGGGCAGAATAGTTTAGATACAAAAGAGGGTGATCAGATATTTTAGTGAAAGGTACCGACTGCGAAGCTTTGGCATCCAACTCCGCTTCGTTCCGCCAAAGACGTGAATGATAGTAATGCGAGTGCTCGAGAAAATCGACAAGTAACATCATTATGTCTAAATGGTTATTAAGCCCTGAGTTGAGACTTTCACTCCTCTAGTTGCTCCTCATTTCCAGGAAATATCCACCTTTTGTGCCTGCCAAGTACTCAGTTTGGTAATCCTACTCAGTTTCAACAATTCTGGTTGTGGGCATCTTAGAATTACATCAAACTAACTAATTTGCAAGATCCTTTATCATCTCAAAATCCTAGTGCAAAGCATACACCTCGATATCCAAGTAGGCAATTAAAACTATATAGCATCTGATTCTTTGAACAAAATTGCTAGAAATAAAGATTGACATGTAAATCTGATCTTTCAAATTAATCTTACAATTACATCTAAAGTAACAAATCTGCACATGCTGATGGACCTCTATCTACGCACACTGTTCTGAATATGTACAACTCTTATTTTGTGTGCTGGACCACTTTATAGGCCAATTGCTTTGAATTTTAGAATTAAGATGCCGCAAGTAGTTTCTAGAAAAGGATGTTGCTAAGAGAATAGGTGCATAATGCATCGATATCCAGGATCTCCCATTTTTTGTTTGGCTCGCTGCCGAAATATACAAGGCGAAATTTTGGAATGCCTCCATATTCAGAATCAGTTTAGTTTGCTACAAATTTTCGCTAATGCCTAGGGAATTTTGTGCAGGTTTTCTACAAGCAGTTTGGCTCTCTTTCTTGCAGTAAACAATACATGTCCGTTTTCTGTCCATTATCTGCAACACAATAGTGCCGATATTATAAAGTCGATTCTTTTAGCAGAAAACCTATGGCGACGGTGAGGAAATATAGTGAGGAAATGCACAGATAGAGATCGATATTCTAATTCTTCAGCAAAGAGCCGCAGTGAGGAAATGCACAACTAGAGATCGATATAAGACCTCCCCTATGGCGGTGACGGGGTGCAGAGAGTGGAGAGGGGTGGTGGCGCGAACCTGGGGTACGAGCTCTATCAGCGGAGCCTGTCCAGGGAAGATCGGAGGCGCGACGGTGGGATAGCCGCAGCTCGCGGCCAGAAAAAGATGCGGCGGAGGGTGTCCGCCAACAGCGACGAGAGTGGCGGCTCGCGTCCGGCGACGAGCTCTGTCAGCGGAGCCCATCCGAGGAGAGCGGTGGCGCGCGACGGGATTAGAGCGGTGGCTTGCGTCCAGGTACAGCTGCGGCGGAGGGCGTCCTGGTCCTCCTGGAACAGCGACGCGGCCTCGCGTCCGGCAGCAGCTGCGGCGGGGCTCTTCCGGGGACAGTGACGGCTGGCGATGTCCTGTTCGAGGATAAGTCACGATTGTGAGTTAGGTTCTGATCGATTTTGCGTCTCCTCTGATTAGTCCTGTGTTTTTCTTTCTAAAAATTACTAAGTGGGCTTATTGGGCCAAATCTTTATCAGCCGTAGGGTCGGATTATACTAGTCATTTTTTAGGAGTAGTAAAAGGTACTATAAAACATGCCTTCCTATTAGTTTTGTGATGAAAGCTTTATCAGGATATACAAACCATGCTCATTTGACTCCGATGCTTCTTGTGCTAAAAAAATAACAGTTTAATTCAACCAATAATGTTTCAGGGCGCCAAGGGTTCTGCGGAAGTTTCCATCAATTCAAAGCAAGCCAACAGGACCTTGCTTCTAAAACAGCTAGCAAGAGATCTGTGCATCAGTGAACGGAGAATCCTGTATCGTTCACAATATGTAAGTCCGCAGAGCTCTCACAGCTGCTTGCCCTTCCCCTCTCTGTGCGTCATGTCGTCATCCGTTGGCGTCTCACGGTTCCTCCCTTTGATCTGGTGCAGATATTGCGTAGGAGATTGAGGGACATGAGGGCCGGTGGCGAACTTAAAGCTCTGTCACTATTCAACGGGCTCAGAAATCTCTTCAAGTAAATGGACGGACCATATGTTCTGCCGCCTGAACATTCCCCAGTGCAATGCCTGGTTTCTGTAGTGACTTGGTAAATTCTCAATCTGTCCTCATTTTCAGTCACCTTCTTTGGTGAATCCTGTATTGCTCACTGAACGCCACATGCTGCAGTTCCAGCTCCACCTCCTGTTATTGGTGAGCTCAAGTGTTCGCCTGCCAAACGCATACTGCAATATCAGTCTACAATCTTGTTCGGAGTTGCAACTGAATAGTAGAAAAGCCTACAAAAGGGTTGCAGGGCAACCAAAAATAGTTCTGAGTTGCGATTGATTTGAGCATCCCAGAGCTTGGCATACAAAAAATGTAATCTAGCTGTGTTTTTGTTGGACGTCTCGAATTCTTTATCCATGCAACAAGATGATAGTGTACCAACCACAGTTATATACTACTCCCTCCATTTTGAAATATAAGATGTTTTAGGTTTATGAAGGAGATGTATCTAGACATCTTTTAGTGTCTAGGTTTAAATAAATCTAGACACTAAAACTAAAACATCTTATATTAGGGAGTACTCCCTCCGTTTACAAATATAAGATGTTTTAAATTTGTGAAGGAGATGTATCTAGACACCTTTGAACCTATATACTAAAAGGTGTCTAGATACATCTCATTTATAAACCTAAAACATCTTATATTTATAAACGGACATTTATAAACCTAAAACATCTTATATTTATAAACGGAGGGAGTACGAGTGACTTCAGAATTTTGGTCGGTGCTACTCCCCTTAACTGACTTAGATTTGAAACTTAGATTTGAATATATATAGACGTATTTTAGTGTATAGAGCATCGAAGGGATGCAAGCCTCAAGCGTGCAAGGTGTAGACTGATTACATGTACTCTACCATGCGCCAGAGGACGTACCAACCGTTCGAGTGCTTCTCGGTGGCGGCAAGAGCACGAACAATGGTAGCGGACATCATGGTGCGCGGCCAATAACAGGAAGTGGCACACCATTTAATCCCGTGTAATACCGTTTATTTGTATTCTAGTTTAACAAAGTTTGTTTTTTCTAAAACAAAGAACTAAGATTTTGAATAAATGGAACTTGCGGATACCATTTAAGTGCCATTTACATCCCTATGCGCGGGACACCTCCATTTTGTGCCAATTGCTCGGACACGCTCAGAAACATCAATCTGTTTGATACCGTCAGAAAATCGAGCAAGTTATAAGGAACGCATCGTAATCATAAAAGTTTTTATTTTAAGTTGACAACACACGCAAAGGTGTCTTGCGTTAAGAAACATTAACTCTGCCTAAATTTAAGTAAACTAATACTCTCTTTGGACCCAGTTAGCTTTTCTCTGCTGTGGCCAGAGTCGGTCCCGAACTCTGTTATTGTTCTAGTGGCCAGCGAGTTAGCTGAGCCGATATATTGAAATCTTTAGATTTTCTAGTCAAAAAAAAGTTAGCTTTTCTCTGGATAGAGGGAATAGTATTTTTATGTCTAAATCTAATTTAAAAGCCTGACTTCAGTTTATAAATTTGTACTCCCATGAATCATTTTCCTCTCATGAGAAGAGGCGGGACCCTTCCCCTATCAGACTTGTCTAAAATTGATGGGTCCTTGCCTCCTCTGCTTGCCGCTCCGCCGACGGGAGGGGTGAAGACCTCAAATCTATGCTTGGTGTTGTAGTAAGGTCCCTAAGGCTCGAGTTTGGTCAATCAACATTGATACTATGGTATGTCGGCTTTGTGCGCGATAAGAATAAGGTATACCTGCTTCCTCGTCCACCTCACCGTTGACGATCTCACCAATGGTGTTGAGGAGGACAGGGATTCTTCCGGTGGCCGCTTCAATGGAGCAGTGGATCTTGTTCAGTCTACATGTGTGTTGCAAGTTTGTTGTAAAAAAATTCAAATCAATTCAAGAGTTCAATGGCAACAACTTCGGCTCTAGGTCCTTAGGGGCACGTGCGCACGAAGATTTCCTAGCTGTTATCAACAACATCAGCTCGACAGGTTGGCTCCGATAGGGGAGCGGCAATAGTGGCGCATAGGAAACTCGCTTTAGCGGCAATAATAGTCGTTAGGTGGTTTAAGGACTTCAATGTAATTTTTATTATGTTTTGAGTGTTTTGTGTTTCTTGTGAATTCATATAATAAACCTAGATATTTGAGAACCAATAATGTGGTTGGATGGATATAAGCGTGGTTATATCCCTAGTCCATCAAAGTTTAAACCCTAGATTTGACACAGTCTGATCCCGCCAAAACATCATATTTTTTTAGTAGGAGACGACATTCCCATCAATAGCGAGGTGTCTGTAGTGACTTGGGGCGTGTTTGGTTGCCCATGAAGACGTTTCTCGCTGAAAACAATATGTCCGGGAGGCAATAATAAAGTGGTTATTATGCTATTTTAGGTTTATAATAGATGTTTATTTTTTATGCCATAATTATATTAATAGGAAACATTAATACATGTGTGATTTATAAACACATAAAGGTTTCTAATAAAGCCTCTCTTTATACTAGCTTGTTGATTAACAAATGATCAAAGATTTCCTGATCATGAACATTGGATGTTGTTAATAATAGGGCCATATCATTCTCCAATGATATGATGAACAGTCACTCGCAGTAGATGTAGCAATATGATCATGTCATAAGTTTATATTACTATCACATTTGTAGTAACTCAATATCCTTAGACCATGAGATCATGTCAATCACTTTCACCGGAAAGGTACTTTGATTCCATCAAACGTCACACCATAACAGGGTGATTATAAAGGTGTTGTTGGGTATCTGGAAAGTGTTAGTTGAGGCTCGTGAATCAATAGTGGGATTTGTCCATTCGGATAACGGAGATATATACTCAGGGCCCTCTCGGTGATATCACATTGACATAACTTGCAAGCAAGTGATCTGATCACTAGAATGTCATATCATAGGAACAAGAAAAAGAGTATTTGTCGGGACCGAGATCAAACAAGGTATGGATGATACCAAGTGATCGGATCTCAGACAAGTAATATATCGTGAGACATAAGGAATTTGATTACAGCGAAAGAGATTGACGATCATCTGATCTTCGTGGAACTAGTGGGAGTACTTATGGATCTCTAGGTCCCACTAATGATTATTGATAAGAGAGAGTCTCGATCATGTCTACATAGTTCTCGAACCCGTAGTAAGACACACTTAAGGTTAACCAACGCATTTGAGCGGATAGGAAACACAGGGAAAGTCAATGGACATCGCAGAAAATTGTCCTGTCATAGAAAATTGTTCTATCGAACCTGCCGAAATAGTTTCGGGGTATCGAAACAAAGTAAGGGATAAAAATGTTAATGTGTTCATTACATGAAGTGTTCATTAAATCCAGTTGCATTAAAACAAGGGAAACTAAGTGCTTTCATGGAAAGAACATTGGTTTTTGAGTGGAGATTAAATGGGAGAAAGTGGAGTTGGGATTTATGTGAGTCGAGAGAGCACTCACATGAATGATAGGAGGAGGGGACACCCTCTTGGCCGAGAGGGTCTTGCCCGCCCTCCCCCTATAAAAGGAGGTGGCATCCTCTCCCTCTCACACTCTCTCACTTTCCTCTCTCATATACCATTTAGTTAGCATCTTCTCCCCCTTGATTGCCTTGCCCATTGCCACTAGAAAAGGTGCTTAGCGAAGACCTGCTCGAAATCTTTCCCTCCACCACCTCTACCATGGCTTAGTGCTATAGGAGTTAATGGGGATTCGCTACTTCCACTGCTCGGCTAGAGCGAGGGTTCAGGAGTCGTCGGCACACGTGTGACCGATTACGGAGGCGCTACCCATCTATAACGTTGATCGTCTGCACGTCCTCGAGGATGGTCATGTACATATACATCAACCATGTTAACTTGCGGAAATATTATTCTGCTTATGGTCTACGAGGGTGAGTCCATATGTAACCGTTACAAAGTATCGCCTTGATTCAATCTTGGCAGTTGCAAACTATACAATTTTTTTGTTTTCTATGAAACGAACCCCATCAGTGGTATCAGAGCTATGTCTATGCATAGATGCTTTGTACGGTTAAAATACATGGAGATGTGGGCATTGATAGTCTTGTTATTATAATTTTTTTAATACTTTGGATATTGATGTCATAGTGGGATGAAGCGACCGGGACAAACTTTACATGTCCTCGCACATGAGACCTGTTCCACACTTGACATGAAACTCGTTTTGCATAAGTGGCTAGCGGATGTCTATCTCTCCTACTATAATTGATATCTAATTTACAACGGTCTGCTTAATAACTTGGTTATCACCATTGTGGCTGAAGTTCGTAGGTAGAACGGTTCTTTCCTAGAAAGCCCACAACCGCGCAAAATATGCAAAAATAAATTAGAGGCGTCTAACTTGTTTTTGCGGGGCATGTGACATGATATGGTCTATGATACAAATGTTTTGTATGCAATGTGTTTTATTGTAAAACAACTAGTAGGAGCCATATGATTGATATTTTATTTTATGGCCTGCGTGTTGGAAAATGAAAATCCATATAATTAGATTAGTGGAGAATAACCTTGATGGTGGAGCCATGGACCTTGGTGATACGTGTAACACCCCTAGTTTTACTAATAGTAATTAGGTTTTGATTGTTCATTCATGAGCATCATGCAATCTTGCTAACATAAAAATCCAAACAAGGATAACAAAACCCTAAACCCTAACCCTCCCTCTCTACTTGAAATGTATTCAAAATGGCTTTTGAAATTCGAAAACCCAAAACCCACGGAGCCCAAATGGATTAAAAGGGCCCCTTCAGTATTTTAATATATTTGTAAAGTTCTGGTATTTTGGAAATATTCAAAACAAATAAGAAATAGAAAATACAAGCAGAAAAAAGGTTTTCTGGAATAAAACCTAATGCTAAACCTAATCGGGTCGTAGCCCATCTCTCCCTCCCCCTATCTGTTGCTCAGCGCAGCTGCCAGTAGCCCTTCCTGAAACCTTTGTTGCGGCCCAAGTGTAGCCCACCTAGGACCACGCGTGGCCCAGCCAGCTCGGTACCGCTTCGGATCATCACGTCGTCATCTTCCTCGCCAGCCAAGCATCTCGCTGGCGCAGTAGGGGCGGTTGCCATGCGCCGCGATGCTGCCGCCTCTCCTGTGTTGGGATTATGCCCTAGAGGCAATCATGTATGATGATATTTCCCATTGTATTCATAAGTTATTAAGTTGTCCTTGTATAAACATCTGATGTGTATCATTGAATATGTGATTCGGTTGTGGAACTATACATTCATGTTGTTTGTACTAAATATCCTTGGTCATTGAGGTTGTGCTGGACACATAACTTAGACCAATGTGAAAGTCGGCTTGATGACTCGGTTCCACTTGTCATGGGCATGGAGATGCTATTCCGACTTACACAGATTCGGCTAAAGAGTTTAGCGAGTCGGATTGACCCATATCGAGGTACAATGAACAAGTTGTCATTTGTATATCTCAATCAATGTAATCCTTAGACCTGAGGTTATTGCATAGTCCGAGTTGAGGATCACCGACTTAGGTTCTGTCGAATGCTGATCCGTAACTGGGCAGTCATAAAGGCAGAGTTCGGGTCGACTGAGAATCAAGCTGCGTGATGTGAATAACCAAGACGGGATTTTGCCCCTCCACTTGGAGAGATATTCTCTAGGCCCTCTCGGATGATATGATTCGGAAAGCATGGCCATGTGCGACTCGGTTAAGTGTTAACCGAGGCGATCGACTAAGAGTTAGTCGAGTGAATCACTTATCTCGGATCAAGAAGAGAGTCGGACTATTTAAGGGATGATAATTATTCTCCTATAGTCTGACAAGGTATATCGTGAGGCAAAAGGGACTCAGACGCAAGTCGCATTGGAAAGGCAAGTCGTCATGACTCTTTGGTACTTGGGATTCGGCACGTTCTGCTAGGAGCCGCTAACGACTAATCAATTGAGAGTCGGACTCCAATCGTGTCCAAGTAGCCAAGAGCCTGCGGGGTCACACATTTAAGAGCGGGGGCAAGTTTGGATAGGATCTGAACCGGATATATGGTTGGGTTGGACCCGAGCCGGATTTGGACTAAGTCAGTGAGTCAGACTCACGGTGACTAGTGTTATATGGGCTTTAGTGAATGGGCCACGAAAATGGAGCCCACGTTCACTCTGAAAGAGCATTTTCCTATCCCTCTGATTTTGATGTTTGATAACAACACACTTATCGGTTTAATCGTGTGCTAAGTGTATCACAGGTTTGATAAGGATGTGGCACAAAGCTTGGCATATCAATGCCCTTTGCGAAAAACCAATGTGCCAACCGGTAGTACCGGAACTACGACCGGTACTACCGCTTGGCACCGGTACTACCGGTTCCAGTACCGGTTGGCACCGAGCAAAGCTGGTAAGGGTGTGTGCTAGTCAGTACCACACGGTACCAAGAAGCGGAACTACCGGTCCAACCGGTAGTACCGCTTGATACAAGCGGTACTACCGCTTGACACGGTCGTACCGCTCGGCAGTACCGGGCCATACTGACTAACACTCACCCCTCTCCGTTTTGGTCAGTACCAAGCGGTACTTGGGACCGGTACTACCACCCAGACCGGTAGTACCGCGTCTCACGACCGGTACTACCGCTTGGGGGTAGTACCGCAAGGGCGATACCGCCAAAAACTGAAGATAGCTGATGAACTAAAGCACCACCGGTACTTGGTCCGGTACTTGACCGGTAGTACCTCTGGCAAGCGGTACTACCGCTTGAGTACGGGTACTACCGGTACATTAAATGCTCCAACGGCCATATTTCGTGGAGGGGTATAAATATCCCTTCACCTACCTTGGGACAAACTGCTTAGCTCATTTAAGTCAAAGACCACCATTGGAGTCCATTGGAGCCACCAAATCTCAAGATCTCCTCATTCCACCACCCAAAGTCCTTGATCTTTGGGGAATCGAAGGAGGAGGCCCCGATCTACTACTTCACCAAAAGAGATCTTCATTTCCCCCTCATTTCATTGAGGGCCCCTTTGCTCTAGTGTTTTCTTGTAAACCCTAGTTCTTGTTTTGGTTCTTACAACCTTGTATTTGATTGCTTTGACAGCTTACTTGTATTTGGGAGCCTCCGATTAAGTTGTGGATGTGTGCCACAAACTTGTAACGGTGCCGGCTTCCACCTTGAAGGTTGCCGATATAGTGGAAGGTGAATCGATCCCGTTGGGGTGAGATTCATCGGAGAACAAGGGAGGCCTCTCGTGGCGTTGGTGGTTTGAAACCACCCCCTCTCCAAACGTAGACGTACTTCCCCTCAAAAGGAAGGAACTACGGGAAACAAATCCTTGTGTCTCCACGTCCACTTTTCGGTTACTTCTATCCTTTACCGCACCTTACTTACTTGTTACTACTTTGTGTTGTGGTAGCCCTTGCATAATTGTCATATAGGTAAATTCACGGTAGTTGCATTATCTAGAGAATTTACCTTATTGTCAAACCTTAATTTGAAAAAGAAGAAAATTTGAAGTAGCACCTATTCACCCCCCCTCTAGGTGCCCATACGATCCTTTCAATTGGTATCAGAGCCTCGGCTCTTTATTCGGGCTTTACCGCCTAAGATAATATGGGTAGCAATGAAGGGGATGGTGGTAGTGAGCCGACATCGGTGACCATGGAAGATCTCAAAAACTTGGAAACAAGATTGAGCTCTTCCTTGGTCAACGAAGTCAAGAAGATGCTCGAGCAACTTCTTAAAGACAAATAAGGCTCATCACCCCCATCTCCTCAAGAGGATCAACCATCCATTTTACCTAAAGGGAATACTTCGGTATCCCCCGAGGATATGGTGGTGGGGGGTAAACTTGACAACGTTAATTCCTCCACACACAATAATGGTGGGAAGGGTGAGCACCATGACTCATGGTACTCTCCCGACCCTCCAATCCCTCACCCTCATGTATACAATAGAGGTGACCCAACTAAGCTTGAAGAATCTGCTACTTCTTCTCAATGGCAATCACTAATGAGAACTCATATGCGCAACTCTTGCATTGAACTATGGAACATCATCGAGCATGGACTCTTTATTGGGGATCCAAACAACTTGACAAGAAGAGAGATTGTTAATAGCCAACTCAATGCCACTGCTCTTCATATGATTCAACAAGGTTTGGGGACAAAGGATTATCCACACATTGAGCACTTTAGCATTGCCAAGGAAGCTTGGGATGCTCTCACTGTGTTGTTTATTTAAAATGAGAGTATGAGGAGGAACCGATATGATGCTCTAAGCAATGAAGCCGAAGTCTTCTACATGAAAGAAGGTGAAGATCACGAAGACATGTACCGAAGGCTCAAGACCACCGCCACTGCTTTTAGGAATGTGGGTGCCTCACATGTGGATGATGCATGGATAAAAAGGAAATATGTGAGTGCACTCATGCCTTTTGAGCCCAACGACTTGAAGAGCCTACAAGGAAGACACAACTACCATCTCATGACCTCAAATGAAGTTATGCAAGAGATGGCTGCTTTCAAGGTTGCCGCCAAGAATGCCAAAGATGCCCATGCTCGTGCCCTTGGTATGAGCAATGTTGTCAATGTTGCTTTGAAGGCCAAAGTTGTGGACCATGGGGATGAAGATGATAGTGATGAAGGGCTTTCCATGGACCATCCCGATGAAGTCAAGATTGCTCATGGTCAATATATGGCTTTCTATGCAAAGAACTTTTGGAAGAACCCCGCCAAGGCCAAGATGAAATGGAACGGAGAAGCAATCCAAATGGGAAAAGAGAGAATACCACAAGGTTGAGAACTTGCTTCAATTGTGGTGACCGCTACCACTTTGTGGCTAGTTGCCCCTATGATAAGAGAGAATATCATGGTGGTAAGCTTGTGTTGAAGAAGACTCTCAAGGGACCGTACAAGAAACCTTTCATCAAAAAGAATCCCATCAACAAGAAGCCGGGAGAAATTGTCTTGATCACTCATGAAGAGTACTCCTCTGACAATGAAGATTATGAAGATGACGAAGAGGAAACTTATCATGGGGTGGCTGCTCTTGCCACCACCTCTACTCCGACATTTTCACTCTTCGATTCTCCAAATGAGAACTCTTCCACCAAGAACGTCACTTGCCTTATGGCAAGAGGAACGGAGGTATCCTCATCATCCCGCTCTACCCACTTAGATAATGATGAAATTGATGATGATATGTCTCTTGATGTTAAAAAGGAATTAATTGCCTTTGATGAGTTTATGACTAACCTAGAAGGTGATGCTAAGCTACATTTTGGGAACATCTTAGATCAACTCTCACATACTCAAGAACTTCTAGACGTAAGATGCAAACTTGGGCATGAACATATGATTGAGCTAGAGGCTCTAAACAATGCTCTAGAAGAAGAACAAGAAACTAGGTTGTCACTTGAATTAAAACTTGAAGGGCTTGATGAGGCCAATGACATTATTGTGAACAAACTCATCAAAGAGCGTGATCATGCTATTGCTAAATACAAAAGAACTAAAAAGGACAAGGTTGAGTTTGGTGTGGTTCATGAAAAACTTGCCGAGGACTTTAGTTTGCTTAACAAGGCCCACAAGGTCTTGGAGAGTGAACTCTTGTCACTCACAAAGTCCCAAGAAACGCTTCAAACTCAATTGGCCAATATTCCTTCACCTAGTAACTTCATTCCATCTAGTAGCACAACTATTCTTGAAGAGAATGCTAGGTTGAAGGGGGAGCTTTCTAAGGCCACATTTCCACAAGGCAACAAGTCCATTGATGATCTTTTGAGCAAGCAAAGGTGTAGTGGTGATAAAGGGGGCATTGTTTTTGTTTCCAAAACCAAGAAGAAGAACAATAAGAAGAAGAAGGACAAGCCTGCACAAGAGACAAACAAGACCATTGTGGAGAGTAAGACCACAAGTGGTAAAACTATGTCACATGATGACTTTGCGGGTAGTGCTAACCCTCACTATGTTCTAATGCGTGATTACTATGGTGATGTGTATGCACAATATGTTGGTCCTTATGATGGTTATATTGCTTGGTCTATTTGGGTTCCCAAGACCCTTGTTGCTAACAAAAGAGGACCCATTGAAAAATGGGTACCTAAAAATTAGTTTGATCTCTTGTAGACTTATGCTTCCGGAGGGTCAAAGTGGGTGCTTGATAGTGGTTGCACAAGTCATATGACCGGAAGCTCGTCTATTGTCAAGGAGTTAAAGCCTAATGATGATCAAATTATCGTGACATATGCCGACAAATCAAAGTCTAAGGTAATGAGTTTCGGCAAGGTTGTGGTTGCTCACGAAATTACACTCGTGAACGTCATGCTTGTTGAGACCCTTGGATACAATTTACTTTCTGTCCTTGCTCTTGGTAAGATGGGCTTTGCCGTCTTCATTGATGTATATATTGTGGTCCTCTTGTGGAGCAAGTCTCTCAAGGTCGCTTTCGATGGACACGTCAAACATGACTTGTATGTGGTGGACTTCTCGGAGCAAACCACCACAGGTCCGATGTGCTTATTCGGAAAGGCCGATGTGGGTTGGTTATGGCATCGCCGACTAGCCCATGTCAATATGAGAACTTTGCAAAGTCTCCATAAAGAGGGCCATATAGTTGGACTAAAAGAAAATGTTTCCTTTGCCAAAGATCGTGTTTGCAGGGCATGTGTTCTAGGGAAGATGCATGACGCTCCTCACAAGCCCACGAACCAAATCAAGTCTAACAAGATCTTGGAACTCCTCCATGTGGACCTATTTGCTCCTCCATCTCATGCAAGTCTTGGAGGGAAGAAATATTGTTTGGTGATTGTTGACGACTTTTCAAGATACTCTTGGGTTTATTTCTTCAAGTTGAAGAGTGAAACTCAAAGGACTTTTATCGACTTCATCAACTTGGTTCAACGGCAACACAATGTTCCCGTGTTGATTATAAGAAGTGACAACGACACCGAGTTCAAGAACTACACCTTGAATGATTTCCTTAGTGATGAGGGGATTAAACATCAATATTCCGCTGCATACAGCCCTCAACAAAATGGTGCGGCCGAAAGGAAGAACCGGACTCTTATTGAGATGGCTAGGACCATGTTGGCGGAGTTTAAATGTCCATTCAACTTCTGGGCCGAAGCCATCTCCACCGCTTGCCATGCTTCAAACCGACTCTACCTCCGCAAGAAAATCAACAAGACTCCATATGAGATACTTACCGGTAACAATCCCAACATATCTTATTTCTGGGTGTTCGGTTGTAAGTGTTTCTATCTCATCAAAGGTGTTCGTTTGTCTAAATTCGAGTCTAAAGCATTAGAGGGTATTTTTGTTGGCTATGGTCTCGAATCTCACACTTATAGAATCTATGACAAGCTCTCCGGAGCCGTCATAGAATCTTGTAGTGTGACCTTCGAAGAATATGATGGTCCCCAAGGGGGGCGTGTTGATGCTTGTGATGCAGATGATGAAATGCCTCAGGATGCCATAGGAAGAATGGGTGTGGGTTATATCCGCCCTGTTGAGGAACCCCTTATGGCGGATCGAGAAGAACTATGCTCCACTCGAGTGGAGCCCTCATCTTCACAACCTCAACATGCTCCATCTACCGAAGAGGACATTGACTCAAGCCAAAGACAAGATGTGGACCCTGAACATAGTGATCAATGTGTGAACTCTAGTCAAAGGGAGCTTGGTCCATTCGATGGGTTGTCAAGTGGTGCCAAGTCAATTTGTCAAGGAAGATCCATCCAAACTGTTTTGAGACAAGCTCAAATTGATGCTAGAAGAGCACTTGATCAAGACCAAGGTCAATCCTTGCCTCCCAATGTAGAGGATGACTCCAATGATGATAAAGGTCAAGTTGATGGTCAAGACGAGGATCAAAATGATGAAGAGGGTCCTCCAAGAAACAATGAGGAGATCCACGCTCATCGCGAAGCTATAAAGGAAAGAATGTTGGAAATAAGAGACCACACCCTCCAAAATGTTGTTGGAGATCTAAGGAAAGGAATTTCCACAAGAGCACAATTGAAGAGGTTCAGTGAACACCAAGCACACATCTCCATGATTGAACCAAAGAAAGTGTGGGAAGCTCTTGAAGATTCGGATTGGTTAGAAGCTATGCACAAAGAGCTCAACAACTTTGAGAGAAACAAAGTGTGGAAGTTAGTTGAGAAGCCAAAGGATTGCCGCAATGTTATTGGAACAAAGTGGATATTCAAGAACAAGCAAGATGAGCATGGAATTATAGTAAGGAACAAGGCTAGATTGGTTGCACAAGGGTATTCTCAAATTGAAGGCATTGATTATGGAGAAACTTATGCACCTGTGGCTCGCCTTGAGTCCATCCGTATCCTTCTTGCTTATGCGGCACATCATAACTTTAAGTTGCAACAAATGGATGTAGAAAGTGCATTCCTTTATGGTCCTTTAAATGAATTGGTATATGTTAAGCAACCCCCGGGATTTGAGGACCCCAACTTCCCAAACCATGTCTACAAACTTGATAAGGCGCTCTATGGGCTCAAGCAAGCCCCACGCACGTGGTATGAGCACCTTAGAGAGTTATTGTTTGACCGTGGCTTTGAGGTTGGGAAAATCGATCCCACTCTTTTTACTAAGAGGGTCAATGGGGAGCTTTTTGTATGCCAAATATATGTTGATGATATTATCTTTGGCTCATCTAACAAAGCTTTTAATGATGAATTCACAAAGCTTATGACTAGTAGGTTCCGGATGTCTTTGATGGGGGAGTTGAAAGTATTTCTTGGCTTTGAGATCAAGCAAGTTAGAGCAGGAACATTCTTCAATCAAGCCAAGTATACTCAAGATATGCTCAAGAGATTCAAAATGCAAGATTTGAATGGAGCTCCAACTCCCATGGCTACAAAGACTCATCTAGAACAAAATCCAAATGGTAAAGATGTGGATCAAAAGGTATACCGGTCTATGATTTGTTTGTTGCTTTACCTTTGTGCATCTAGACCCGATAGTGTGTTGAGTGTAGGTGTGTGTGCAAGATATCAAGCGGCTCCTAAGGAAATCCATTTAATGGCAGTCAAGAGAATCTTTCGATATTTAGTTCATACCCCATGTTATGGTCTTTGGTATCCTAGAGGTGCAACATTTTCTCTTTGTGGATACACGGATTCGGATTGGGCGGGGGACAAGGATGATATAAAATCAACATCCGGGGCGTGCCAATTCCTTGGTAGGTCCTTGGTATGTTGGTCTTCCAAGAAGCAAAATTGCATATCTCTCTCCACCGCCGAAGCCGAGTATGTGGCTGCTGCTAGTGCTTGCACCCAATTGCTATGGATGAGGCAAACTTTAAAGGAATACGGTGTCCATTGTGACAAAGTGCCTCTTCTATGTGACAATGAAAGTGCCATTAAAATTGCATATAACCCGGTGGATCACACAAGGACAAAGCATATTGAGATTCGTCATCACTTCATTAGAGATCATGTTGCTCGAGGTGATATTGATCTATCCTATGTTTCAACCAAAGATCAACTTGTCGATATCTTCACGAAGCCACTTGATGAAGCAAGGTTTTGCTACTTGAGGAATGAACTAAATATCGTAGATTCAAGGAGCTTGACTTGACTATCTTGCACTCTCACCTAATACTTGACCCATATTTGGTTTAGGTGTAGGAATGGACATAGGGGGAGTGCGGTCCTAATTGATTGGACTATCCCTCCCCCCATTATGCACAAAGTAAACAAAATCATTCCTCTTAATATCATTTTGTGATATGTGAGTTCAATGATGAGTTTCGGTAATGGACCCAAGATATATCTTCGTGGTGCCAAGCCGAGTATACTCAAATATGGTGGCCTAGGCCAGCGCCCCCTCTCAATCGAGAGGTTGATGTGCTTACTCGTGTTTGTCACCTTTTTGAATTGGTTTTCACTCATGGTTGTCATCTATTTGAATTGTCTTCATCGTTCTTAGTCTCATGCACTCTAGTTTGGCGTTTATTTGGTTCTTCCAATTTTTTAGAGTGCATGTGCTTCTCAGATCACTTGTCTTAACCCAAGCCTCCTTACTCCCTCACGAAAACCCTCTCTCTATCTGCACAAGAATCACCTTTGTTTCCTGGCATTTGGAATCAGATGGGACCGATACTATCGGATGTGGGAGCGGTACTACCGGACCTGGCTAGTTCCCAGGTCGTCTCCTGGAAGAACTGCTCCAGGAACGGTACTACCGCCCAAATGTCCGGTACTACCGGTCACCGGTACTACCGGTTGTGGAACCGGTACTACCGCTTACAAGCGGTACTACCGCTCCGACAACCGGTACTACCGGTTGACGGTTTCCAGGTATATATTGGACGCGTGGGGAGAGGCACCCCTCAGTGCCTCATTATGCCCCACGCCCCCACCCAAACCTGCGCCGCCACCGGAGATCTTGAAGCCACCGGAGCCCTGCCGCGCCCTCCTCTCTCCGGATTCTCCTTGGATTCGGCCTCTTGGCGGGCTCCCACTCCTTTCCACCGCCATGGATCCCGGTATAACCGCCCTTTCTCTTCCCGTTTTATTTCCCCATTAGATCTAGGTTTGGCTTAGATTTGTGGAGGAATTGACATTTTGAAAGGTTGTACTGCCATATGCTTCCTTGTTACCGAGTAGAATCATCTATTTACAGCTTAATGCCGTCATTTTGGTCCGTTCCCATCAGATCTGACAAACTTGTGCCGCTCAACCGGTAGTACCAAAACTTTTCCCGGTACTACCGCTTGCAAGCGGTACTACCGGTCATCAGGTCCGGTAGTACCAGCCCCAACTGACTGCATTTTTTTGTTCAATATTTGATTCTCTCGTCTGCTTCTTTTGATTCTTGTGCCCTTACCCCCTTGCTATCCTCCCTCATGCTTTCACAGATGCAGGTGGTTCTCTGGGTGCGCGCAAGCGTTCCAAGACGAGCCGTGAGATTGTTGAGGAGGAGACTGAGTCTGAGGAAGAGGTTATGCCACAACCAAGACACCGTTCCAAGCTGCCTGCCACTCGAGATGGTCGTGAGGGGGTTTCCAAGCGTTCGGCTGGACGTGGCCGTGCTCCTCCCCCTCGCCCCCTTCTTTAGGGCGTACCAAGAGTCTCAGCTCAGGGACATTAGGGCCAAAGAAACTGTCAGACATCTCAGATGCAGAGTTTAGGGCTCTCAGGGTTGACAATGCATACTCTCGCAACCGGGACGAGGACAGAGCTGACAACCTTTTCTTCAATGATTTCCAAGAGCGTGTGTATCATGAGGTTCTTATGACCAATATTCAGATGGTGGTGCCCCAGCAGTATATAGACATGGAACACATGAACAAGAATCTTGACTACTTTGCAGAGGCTAAGGAAATCTGCTCTCACCTTGGCATGTTCCCTATTATGGAGTTCCAGCAGAACTATGAGCCACTTCTTATTGCACAGTTTTATGCCATAGCACAATTCTCCGCTGGCCGTTCTCGGAAGATTACCTGGATGACACAAGGTGCAATCAAGGAGGCAACACTTGCGGAGTTTGCTGCAATATTGGGGTATGAAGATCGCGGCCGGGACACTCCTTGTGGTTTTCGCTGTCACGCTCGGGAGCACCCATCCAAGAAGGATGTTCTCACACCTCTGTATATCCAGGGCCGTGGAATTGCTGGCAAGATCAAGGATCTTCTCCCCACATATGACATTCTCCATCGCATTTTCTGTGAGACGGTTGCCCCTCGTGCGGGAAACAAGGATGAGATACATGGGTTCTCTGTCGACTTGTTGTTCAACACTTTCCTCAACCGTGACTCTGGCACTCCTCTTGATGTGGCGGACTATATATGGAATGAAATGGTTGCTGCTGCCTACACTCGGAGGGTTCCACCATTTTCTCCGTATATTATGGCTCTCATTGTGTCCAAGTGCCCTCCCATTGCTAGGACCCTCTCCACTCGCCCTCTCATTGTGCACAGGCCCAAGGCCCTCAAGATCAAGACACATGCTAAACCCCATGTTGTGGCGGCTGAAGATGAAGAGGATGACTCTGAGGATGCTGATAGTGGTCATGACACTGACTATGTGGTCTCCCGTCGCAAGAATGCTAGGCCCTCTTGGGCCAAAAGGATGGAGACCAAGCTCAAGAAGATCTTCTGCTTCCAGATGGACAACCAGAAGCGCATGTATGAGGCGCATGTGTATGCCAAGAAGGCTAGTGCTCGGCAGAAGGAAATAATGTCTGCTCAGGGTTTGACTGTCTCCGAGGGATCCGAGACCAACATCACTCCAGAAGATCAGTGGATCTCTCAGCACAGCCGTTGGGACGATGATGTCTCTTCCTCGCACCACGCGCCACCACCTTACGAGGAGGACCCTGAGGATGAGGAGGAGGAAGACGAGGATTGACTGTCGGGACGGTAGTCTTGCACTTGTCCCTTTTTGGCGTCTTGATGCCAAAGGGGGAGAAGTTGCACTTTAGGCACGGGTGTTGCATGGGAAGTCACAAGCTCGTTCTTCTCTTTGATCCTTTTATTGCTTGTGAACTTCGATTTCCCTCTATTTATGTGTGAGACTATGTGTTTATGTCATGTGATACTATGTGGTTACTACGTGGCTATTTCATGGATCCATCTTATGAGACTATGTGGTTTATTTCATTGGATCCATCTTGTGATGTTATGCGGTATCTATTGTATATATATTCCTCATCACATGTTTTGTGCAAAGGTATGTTTTCAAATGATAGTATCCATATTTGTGCACCCATGTTGGGTTTGTAAAATAGAGGGGGAGGTTTGTTTCTACACATATAGGGGGAGTCCCGTCTCTATTTTACAAATTCCATATGCTTTCTATTAAAATCATCTTGCAAAAAAGTGTATTGTCATCAAACACCAAAAAGGGGGAGATTGAAAGAGCATTTTCCTATCCCTCTGATTTTGATGTTTGATAACAACACACTTACCGGTTTAATCGTGTGCTAAGTGTATCACAGGTTTGATAAGGATGTGGCACAAAGCTTGGCATATCAATGCCCTTTGCAAAAAACCAATGTGCCAACCGGTAGTACCGGAACTATGACCGGTACTACCGCTTGGCACCGGTACTACCAGTTCTAGTACCGGTTGGCACCGAGCAAAGCTGGTAAGGGTGTGTGCTAGTCAGTACCACACGGTACCATGGAGCGGAACTACCGGTCCAACCGGTAGTACCGCTTGTCAAGCGGTACTACCGCTTGACACGGTCGTACCGCTCGACAGTACCGGGCCATACTGACTAACACTCACCCCTCTCCGTTTTGGTCAGTACCAAGCGGTACTTGGGACCGGTACTATCGCCCAGACCGGTAGTACCGCGTCTCACGACCGGTACTACCGCTTGGGGGTAGTACCGCAAGGGCGATACCGCCAAAAACTGAAGATAGCTGATGAACTAAAGCACCACCGGTACTTGGTCCGGTACTTGACCGATAGTACCGCTGGCAAGCGGTACTACCGCTTGAGTACCGGTACTACCGGTACATTAAATGCTCCAACGGCCATATTTCGTGGAGGGGTATAAATACCCCTCCACCTACCTTGGGACAAACTTCTCAGCTCATTTAAGTCAAAGACCACCATTGGAGTCCATTGGAGCCACCAAATCTCAAGATCTCCTCATTCCACCACCCAAAGTCCTTGATCTTTGGGGAATCGAAGGAGGAGGCCCCGATCTACTACTTCACCAAAAGAGATCTTCATTTCCCCCTCATTTCATTGAGGGCCCCTTTGCTCTAGTGTTTTCTTGGAAACCCTAGTTCTTGTTTTGGTTCTTACAAGCTTGTCTTTGATTGCTTTGACAGCTTACTTGTATTTGGGAGCCTCCGATTAAGTTGTGGATGTGTGCCCCAAACTTGTAACGGTGCCGGCTTCCACCTTGAAGGTTGCCGATATAGTGGAAGGTGAATCGATCCCATTGGGGTGAGATTCATCGGAGAACAAGGGAGGCCTCTCGTGGCGTTGGTGGTTTGAAACCACCCCCTCTCCAAACGTAGACGTACTTCCCCTCAAAAGGAAGGAACTACGGGAAACAAATCCTTGTGTCTCCGCGTCCACTTTTCGGTTACTTCTATCCTTTACCGCACCTTACTTACTTGTTACTACTTTGTGTTGTGGTAGCCCTTGCATAATTGTCATATAGGTAAATTCACGGTAGTTGCATTATCTAGAGAATTTACCTTATTGTCAAACCTTAATTTGAAAAAGAAGAAAATTTGAAGTAGCACCTATTCACCCCCCCTCTAGGTGCCCATACGATCCTTTCACACTCCCTATATATAGTGGAGCACAGTAACCCAGCAGGGTTAATCGTTGATCGGTTAGGTCATTCCATGTGTTGGAAACCCTAGCTCGACAACAGTCCTACCGTCATTACGAACCTAGCAGTTCGCCGCCGGTGCTCCTCCTTGTACGTGTGGATACCAGCAGAGGTGTTGTACAATCAGCACCAGGATGATCATATCGCAAAGGACTGCATTGCATCAACTGACGCGCTACATCAGTAATCCGCAACTGCGCGTCTAGTGGTAAACCTCGTGGTCTTCTACCTTAGCTGGATATTGGGATCACCACGTTAGAGGGAAAAAGGTTTGTTTTATGTCTGGGTGGCCCAACACCCTCGAACCCTTGATGACCCACAAGTATAGGGGATCACAACAATCTTCAAGGGTAGTATTACCCAATTTATTTATTCGACACAAGGGGAGCCAAAGAATACTTGCAAACCTTAACAACTGAGTTGTCAATTCAGCTGCACCTAGAAATAGTCTTGCTCACAGTAGTTTATCAGTAGTAACAGTTTTGTAGTAGCAATAGTAAAGCAACAACAACAGTAAAACAAGCGCAATAGTATCAGTAGTAGCAAACAGTAGGATATGAGCGCAGTAGGCATAGGGATGGATGGACGGACGTTACATGAACAAGTCTAAACATGTAACTTCAAGATCTAGGGCAATTGCAGATAAATAATATAAAGCATCCAATTACTAAACAATCATAGGCATGTGTCCCATATATAGTCATGCGTGCTCGCAGTGAGAACTTGCACAACATCTTTTGTCCTACCAGCCCATTGCAGCGGGGCCTCAAGGGAACTACTGGCAATTAAGGTGCTCTTTTTAATAGAGCACCAGAGCAAAGCATTATCACTCCGTGAACACACGGCTATCCCAATTTATGTTACTTTGGGGCCTTTGGATCCGGACAATGTTATGTGTACACAACTTGTAGATAAGATCACAAACAATATTATCATCATGAATCAATAATAAGTTCAGATCTTAGATCATGGCACTCGGTCCCTAGTGACAAGCATTAAGCACAACAAGTTGCAACAAAGTCAAATAGCACTAATAGAGATACTAGGAACCATGCCCTAACAATCTTATTCAATTACATGATAGAACTCATCCAATCCCTACCATCCCCATAGCCTACAGCAGGGGATTACTCACGCATGGATGAGGGAAACATGGATGGTTGATGGAGAGGCGTCGGTGATGATAATGGCGATGATCCTCTCCAAATTCCCTGTCCCGGAAGGGTGCCAGAACGGAGTTTCTGGTTCTGAATCACGGTTTCTAGTGGTGGCGGCGCAACAGAACTCTTTCTAGAAAAACGTCAAACCCCCATGAGTTTTTAGGTCATAAGGTAACTTATAGGCGAAGAGGGAGGCCGAGGGGGTGCCTGAGGCGACCACACGCCCTCTAGGCGTGGCCAGGCCCGAGCGGCTGGGGTGTGTGGGCCCCTCCGGTCTCCACTCCGTCTCGTATTCTGGCTCCGTGAGTCTTCTAGTGAAATAGGATTTTTGGCATATTTTCCGGGATTTTTCCTGATAGTTGATTTTCTGCACAAAAATTAGACACCAAGGTAATTCTGCTGAAAACAGCGCCAGTCCGTGTTAGTTGTATCCAAATCACACAAGTTTAGAGGAGAAACAATAGCAAAAGTGTACAGGAAAGTAGATACGTTTTGGACGTATCAACTCCCCTAAGCTTAGCGTATTGCTTGTCCTCAAGCAATTCAGTTGAAAACTGAGTGCGATAAAAGAACTTTCACGAACACATTTGCTTCATATGATGTAAATATTCTCAGCACATGAGTATATACTTAGACAATTCATAATAAGGAGTATGCAACTAAGTCTACTCAATAGTCATTGCAAGATATGAAGAGATTCCAACTCAATAATAATAAGTAGCATGAAACATAATCATAAGCAACATTGCAATGCTCATAAGAAGGTATGATAAAGTGGTATCTCGCTTTCCTTTGTTTGTAGAGCACAACATAAATGCCAAGGCACCTCTGAATTTCAAGTGAAGACTATAAGTAAAGATATCAAAGATACAAGCATCAAAGTCATGACATAATTAACCAAGTTTTGAGACAAGCACATTACACTAAAAAAATGAAAATTATGCTCTCAAGAAGGTGCTCATAGAATAAGTGGTGACTCAACAAGGAAGTGAAAAGGTTTTGAAAAGTTTGAAAGGCTTCCAAATGCTGAAAGTATGGTACTCGTTAGCTTTGAGCTCTCATTGCCCCTATCATAGGCATCTTTAGATGGTTAAGGTGAAAGTGAGGTCCAATATGAGTTATATGCTTGATAGACCATAAAATGGAAATCTCATGTCCTCATGCTACTCAACTTTAGTTACTTGCAAGTTTTTGTCATAGTAAATACATGCGTATCATAGAGAACCGCCAATGGGGTACCCCTTGCACATGATACAGGACCTATCTCATAATCAAAATGACAAGGCAAGCAGACAGTGAGCATCTTAGCAATCTTCTTATTTGCCATGGGAAAATGGCGCTTTTCTATCTCTTTCCTCTTTTCAGTATGTATTTTTTATATAAGAAGAAAGCTTCATAGATTGCTCACTATGGTTATGCTGCAAGTTTCCACCATGATTAGGCATGGCTTAGGCTAGCGGCCCAGGCGTTTCTCTAACACATATACATAACTCCATGGACTTACAAGCTCCCCTTTTATCTCACACTGACGACATCCGCAAACAAAAGAGCATGATATCAACTGGTTATATATTTATAGGTGTTGAAAGCGTTTCCCATGACAGCACGATTCTGCTAACTGCCAGCCTATAATTTGCAAGCATATAACTTTCATGGACAGTCACAATGGTTCAGGTTTATTAAGTGCAAGAAATAAAGTGTGCCATCAAGTTCGTGAGAGCTTTACTAACTAACTTTCTCAAAATAGTCAAACATTTTATTTGGAAGAAAACGAGGCATAATGAATATGCACGGAATTAGCAAATGATGCTAGTAGGTAGTTATGGTGGACACTGTTGGCAACATTGGTTTTGGGGAGTTGGATGCACAAGTAGAGCTCATACTCAGTGCAAGTGAAGGCTAGCAATAGAGAGGGAGCGACAAACGAGAGAGCAATAACTGTCATAATCATGCTTGCAACAAAACAGGACTAATTATGGCATGAAAGTGATACAAGAACTCTGAGGCAAAATAAATCATCAAGGCTTACTTACTATTGTTTAGTCATATGCATGTGTGAGCATGTGCCAAGTCGATTCACATGAAACATTCAGAGGAGGATACCACAATATCATACCAAGTTATGAATAAAACAATGCAAGCAAACATTCATATGACATGCTACAAACTATTAGCAAGCTGGAGCTAATCATAAGAAAGCAAGAACTACTAAGGATCCATAATTAACATACACCTTACATGAACAGACTAGGCATGCTCACAATTATGAGTATATGTACAAAAATGAAAACAAATAGGGTTCGTTACCAACCTCTTACCACACCTCAAGCTGTCTTAATATTCACTATTGCTATTTACTTGTGTGGCTTCAATAATAATATGAAACCAAACTCCACTGAGGAATGCTGAACCCTGCAAAGAACTTCACAAAAACAAAGAAGAACAACAAATATTTTTGGTGTTTTCAATTTTTTAAAGCAAGCACACAAAGCAAAAACAAACAAAGCAAAATCCTTTTGGATTTTTCTTAAGGCAAACCAAAGCTAAAAAGCAAAGAAACAAACCAAGAGAAACAATGAAAATATTTTTGGTCTTTTTGTGTTTTGAGAAAGAAGAAACAAAAACCAAAAAGAAAGCGAAACATGGATATACAAAGAACCGACGACACATGATATATAGATGAGTGTGATGTCGGTGTACCTCCCCCCAAGCTTAGGCTTTTGGCCTAAGTGGAGCTCAACTCCATGGTGACCAAGAAGGTGCACCTCCGTAATACGACAAAGAGGCCCCTTCGTCCTGGTACGAGCTCGAGGACGCCCCTGTGTAGTGCATAGAGTGGTCATAAGAGGGCGCGTCCCCCTGGTAATGTCCGTGGAAACCACAAATGCATAGCTGCTCGTCCATCTCCTTGGAGCGTGACCAAGGTCCCTGGGAGATACTGAACAAACTAGTTTGGGGGCAAAGGAATTTCTCTCTCTCTTCCCCGTCAGTAAACATCATCCTATAAACCAAACTATCAAGGGTATAGATAGTAGTGACAAAGTGATGTGCTTTCATGGCAGCTAAATCAAGCCTTTGAGGAGCCAAAATTGTATCATTTGTATCAATAGAAAGGTCTAAGGCAGAAACAACACGTGCAACAATAATACCCCCATAAATGGGTCCCTTAGCAGCTAAGCGACAAGCAATGATAGAACTAAGATTGTACCTGGTTTCATTATTGAGTGCGGCAGCTAGAAAGGCCAAATGATAGTTGGAAATATTGCTAGTGTTCTCCCTACCAAGAATACTAGTGGCAAGATAATAAGAAAAATATCTGATAGCTGGGAGTTTAATATTTCTTATCTTTCCGCGCTGGGCTCTGCGGTCATCATCATTAGTTATCCCATGGTAGAGCTCCAATAAATCAGCGGGTTGAGCCAGAATCTTCTTCACCGTCCCAGCCGTGCCAATACCCAAGATTTCACAAAATTTCTTCATTTTCATGGTGAAGGGCCTATTATAGATTTTGAATGACACCTCTGACATGAAAGGGTTGTTAGTAAAAGAGAAACTCTCCATAAAAGTTTTAGTGAGCATAGCATACTGCACACTCTCATCCTTCATATAACTAGTTAGTCCAACCCTCTGAACCAAGGTTAGGAAATCATTGAGAATCCCTGCAGCCTACAAAAAGGTAGGACAAGGGAAGGTAGAAGGGTGCGCATCCCCCTCATCTCCCTCGTTGCTAAAACATGGTGTAATGATATCCTCATTGTATGGTGGCCTAGCTCGGGAGGATGAAATTGAAGGCCTTGTCCTCCTAGGTGCATCACTCTCAAACACTTCTCCAAAGGTGTGGTTGTCCATGACCCTTTTTTTTCAAGGAGCAATCCCTCCAAAAATCAGCAGCAAAGATGGGCTGAGCAAGGAGATCGAAAATCAGGAGCAAGAACAGCAGGAACTCGAGTTTGAGAAATTTTTCTGGTGTTTTTCGGGAGAGAGAAAGAAGTGGATGGGAGGAGGCAACTTGGAGGGCCACAGGTGGGCCCCACCCAGGCCAGGCATGCCCTGGGGGCTGGCCGCGCCACCAGGGGATGTGTTGGCCTGGTGGGTCCCCCTGGGCCACTCCAGGTGTCCCTCTGCCCCTTTTTTCGAGGAAAAAATTAATATGAATTTTCTGGGATTTTTCGGGAAACTTTATTTTTGGCCAATTTTCAGGGTATGAAAATTGATTTTCTCGCAGAAACAGATGTTTTAGAAGAAGCAAAAACAAACCAAAACCAAAACTACAGAAGTTCTAAGACACTCTAACAAGAAAACAACTAGCAAAACTAAAGCTAGCAAGAGAAATAGCAAAGACTAGGAAGGAGAAAAGTAAAAGAAAGCAAGTATAACCACTGTGAAAGCATTGTTTTGTTCATTAAAATCCCTTTGTTAACAAGGTTGATCAAGTCTTGTTACCGAAACAATCTTATATGAAACAAAACTTTGCATTCTACAAAGTAATTATGTTACCTCAAACTTGATAGCAATAGTCCCAATCATAAAAGTTTCAAAACTTTCTTGTGGAATGGGACAATATATTTCTCCAACCTTGGTGCTCTCAATATTTTCAATGGAATTCAGGCAATAGCTCTTATAAATATTCTTGGGGAAATAGACAGTATGCTCTTTGTCATTAATGTTAAAAGTTACTTTTCCTTGATTACAATTGATGATAGCACCTGCAGTATTAAGAAAAGGTCTCCCAAAAATAATGGACATTTATAATCTTCAGGCATCTCAAGCACAACAAAATCAGTTAAAACCAAGCAATTATGAGCCACTTGAACAGGAACATCCTCACATATACCAACAGGAATAGTAGTAAACTTATTAGCCATTTGCAAAGATATCTCAGTTGGTATCAGCTTTTCTAGATGGAGTCTCTTGTAAAGAGAAAAAGGCATAACACTAACTCCAGCTCCCAAATCACATAAAGCAGTTGATGACCCACAAGTATAGGGGGTGTATCGTAGTACTTTCGATAAATAGGAGTGTCGATCCCAACGAGGAGCAAAAGGTGCTGAACAGTGGTATGGAGCAGGAACTCTCTGTAAATACTTAGCAAACAGATTTTTAGTGGTTTTCTGATAAGGCAACAAAACAAAGTGCAAGTAACAAAGAACAAACGCAGCAAGTGTCCCAATCCTTTCTTAGCAAAGGACAAGCCGGTGGAAATACTTATGAAGACCAAACGTTCTCGAGGACACATGAGAATTCTGTCTAGTGCTTTTGCTTCAAATAGCTGAGTACTCTTCTTTGGTGTTGTAAGTGTTCTGTGGGTGAACCTATGCTAATGTACCGACCTTACTTGTACTAATACATACTTGTGATTAAATCCCCTGCAAACATCCGTAACTATATGAAAGTAATTAAGATATAAATCTAACCATAACCTTAAACTCTAAGATCCTACACTCCCTTGTGCAAAGGTGTCCTAACGGGGGTTCAGGTTTCTGTCACTCCGACAACCCCACAATTAGTAGCCAAATACACAATGCATTCCCCTAGGCCCATAAATGGTGAAGTATAATGTAGTCGACGTTCACATGACACCACCAGAAGAATAGCACCACAACTTAAATACTAACCATTGAATAATAACTCAACACAAATCCACTAATAACAACATGACTTCTCCCATGTCCTCAAGAACTAAACGAACTACTCACAAGACATCATATGGATCAAGATCAAAGATGATATGATAATGGATAACAATCTGAACATAAACAATAATCCAATGGTTCCACTCACAAGCATCAACTACAATAGTAATTAACACCGGGAAAGTTTCCCCTAAGAACTAAAGCAATATCCAACATAATTGTTACAACGGGACGGAGTGGTGATGATGGTGCTGGTGGAGATGATGGTGTAGATGATGATGATGATCCCGATGAATCCTAGCTTAACGATGGTGTTGATGGTGACGATCTTCCCTCTCCGGGAAGGAATTCCCCTGGCAGAAATCTGTCTGCCGGAGAGATATTTCTCTCTCGGTGTTTTCTGCCCCTAGAGGCGGCGGAAATCTATCTGTGGTCGCTCCCTGAGGCTTAGGGTTCCGTAGGGAAGATATAGGTGAAGGGGCGGAGTCGGGAGCCGGGCAGGTGGGCCACACCTGCCCTAGGCGCGGGGTCAGGTGGGCCCGCGCCTAGGGGGTGTGGCCCCTCCTATGGCCCTTCTTTGTCTCTCCTTCTAGCTTCCTCAATCTTCTGGAAAAATAATATTTTCCCATATTTTTCTGGTATTTTTCCGATCTTCGCGAAATTGCATCAAAACGCCCTCTTTTCCATCAGAATCCAGACTCCGGCAGTCCATCCTCCAAGAATCATCCAACATGCATAAATAGTGGAAAATACATAAGTAATACCTCATAATAAGACAAATATCAATGAATAGAGGTAGATTATGATATAGAAAGGTGATGCAAATTGGGCGTATCAACTTCCCCAAGCTTAGACCCTCGCTTGTCCCCAAGCAAAAACTGAGCTCAGTAAACATGTCCACGGGTTTATGGAGTGAAGTGTTGTAAAATCCCAAAAATACTAAACTTGGATCATCAAACTCTAATCATCAAATTTAGGGTTAACAAAAAACTTTGCTAAATAAAAAAAACATGAAAGCATGCATGAGAGTATGCATTTCATTTTGAATTCTTTTGAACCAACTTGTTTGTGTGTTCCTTTGCTTGTAAATGGATGCTTAGGTGAAATAAACATCATCTAAACAATTCCCAAACTTTTCTCAAAGACAAGTAAATCAAAACAAATAAAATAAGGGAATGGTCATTTTGACCAATTTAACTCCCATGCCTACTTTGGCTGTCTCAAACTTTCAGAACTTAACAGAAACTTTTCTGGATCTTTGCACCCCTTGATTGTACTCATAACAAAGTATCAAGTCCCACTTTGTGATCATCCAGAAACATTCAAATGCATAGTTTAAAGGATAGTTCAAAATTGAATCTTCATCATATGGGAAGATCCCACTTTTTCAAAAACCACTCAAACAAGCTCAACTTTCAAAACCCAAGCATCTGCAGACTCACCAGCACCAACCTAGCACACCCACCAAAAATATTTTCAAAATTCAAAACTTGAATTCTTGCGGCCATTTCATCAAACACATTGCAGACACAAATCATCAAAATCTTAAACACTATTGTGAGCAGTGATTGAAGCCTAACTTGTTCCCTCTCTAGCTCACAACCATCTCAGTAGATCACCTAACAAGTTAAACCAAGCACTAGACTCACTGTAAGCTGGGCAATGACATCAATGGTGAACAGCCGAAGCTCACCATGCCACCCCAGTGGAGACAGCAAGCTAGGAGGAGATTTAGCCGTGCCAACCTTGTCTGAGAGGCAGCCCACCGTCCACCGCCACTCCCTGTCCCAGCCGCGAGCGTTGCCAAACCCTGGACCACACGCACGGACCGCGCCCAGCGCGTCAGCAACCATGCCGAGCATGCGCCAGAGCGCCACACTCGACCGACGCCCACAAACCGCGCGCCGCCCTCGCCGCGTGCATACATGATCGCGACCGATCCAGGAGACCGCCAGACATCCCCGTTCGCCACCCCATGCCGCACAGCCACCGCTCGCCATCGAAGACGCCGCCTCTGCCGCGCAGAGCATCGCGCGTTCCAGACCAAACCGCACCGCCCCTACACGCGCATTAAAGCCGTAGAGCATCGCCAGGAGACCACCAAGCAGTCGCCACCACCGGCCATGCCTCTATCCGCCCGTAGCCATGTCGCCACCGTCGCCTGCCCATCCCGTTCGGTCTCATTGTCGCGACTATAAATAGAGGCCACCCCCAGCCGAATTGAGCACACCATCTCACTCCCCTCTCCTCACTTATCGTGCCACCCCGTTCCCGGAGCAAGGCAAGCAACACTTCGCCGGAATTTCACCGAAGTCTGCCGCTGCTGGAGAAGAAGGGGGCCAGCGATTGAAGCCGCCCCAGGAGAAGCTGCCGGTACCAGGAGGTTCGTCGACGTCGACTTTCTCGTTCGCCCGCCTGGCCAACCCTCGCCTGAACCCCGGTGAGCCCCCAACGACCCCCACTGGCCGCGCTAGGTTTCTGTCTCGCCGGCGTTGCCCAACGTCGACGATGACCCTCAGCCGTTGGATTAGAACCAGATCGAACGCACCACATCGCCCCATACCGCTTCGCACCCCCTCGTCTCACTGACGCATGGGGACAGCCACTTAACCAGCCCGCGTAAGCGCTGTGCTTAGCAGGCCGGCCCAGTATCACTTCCCGCGCAGCCCAGTTATTTGAATTTAACCTTTTTCATTTTATTTCAAACACACTTCTATACCCAGTTTCAAAAATCAACCCAGGTCGATTCAGTGAACCAAATTGAATGAAACCAATTTTTTTAGAAAGGTCTGGGAATGCTTAATCCAAGCCCGTTGGATTCAAGTCATTTGGATCTGTAGATCATCCTTGGTAAAAACAACAAGGAAGAAGCTTTTCTGCATTCAAACATTTTTCAAATTAAAACCATTATAGCTTTTGAGTTGATTCCAACTCTAAAAAATCACATTTAACCATACCTTTCAGAATATATAAAAATATATAGGTTTACTTGCAGAAATAATGTTCAAGTAATAAAAGAATGCTACATAGGCATTTCTAGTCACTTTATTTAATTAAAATAAAAGGGTAAAACCTTATTAAATTGTGACACCACTTTAAATCACATTCCCATGGACTAAAATATATGGTGATGACATGTGTCAACATGATCCCATGTTTGGTTTGGAGAATATTAAATCTTAAGTAGTTTTTCAGTGAGTAGAAATTACTTTTCTAAAAATAAAAGGAATTAAACCAAGCTTTAATCTTGTAATGTTAGTGATGATGCTAGATCATCTATAGGACCCTTTGTGTGATGATTGCGAGTAGTTAAGTATTGTTTGGTGATTGTGCACCTCGTACTTATTCATAGACGCTAGTACCGACCAAGGATGCGAGGAGGAAGGAGGATTCTACGAAGAAGAAGCCGAGGAGAAATTCAACCACTACTCTGCACAAGGCAAGCCAATACTTGCAAGATATTAACTTAGCAAGCCTTACTAATCAAGTTGACCTGTGCAAGCTAACACTTGCAATTTATCAAGCTTATACTGATACTGTGCAAGCCAATACTTGCCTGTCACCATGCCAACTATATGCCTTAAGCATAGATGATCCTACCCACTTGATAAACCAATCCTAGTTTTTACTTACAATCTTATTACTTTATTTCTTTATCAAAGCTATTACTTAGAGTTTACTTCAGTGAATTGTAGATACTAGAAAGATATTTGAAGGTTGCATAAAGAGCATAAAATTTGGCCTAAGCTAGATAATCTTGATGTCATCCTAAGGAATGAGATTGAACTTAGTTGAAACTCCACTAGTTTACTATCCCCCATTAGTGCTTACCCCCACTTGTAGATGCTAGTGCTAAGCATAAAACTTGATCAACATTAGATGGGAATACTTGGTGAAAATGGTTATGAAAACCTTAGAATAATGGATCATTCTACTGAGATGTTTTGACATGTGTTTCCGAAAACACCAGATGATTTTGGTGATGAAAATGTTGAGGCATGAGCCTTAGCCCTTTATAAAACTGATGGTTGTCTGGATGCGATACCATTCCAATTTTATCGTACAACCACAATACCCGAAGATTGGGTAGGGCTTGACTGGAAACTTATATACCTTAGTATTAGTTCCCTCACGGCCAAGGTCTGAGCTGAGGCTACTTTGTGAAGATTGTCTACCTGTGCAGTACCCAAGATGACAATTGGTTATGGTTGGGAGGCCAAACTCACAAGATAGGTGCTTATACTAGGGCGTTGTAAGATCCTTCCTTAGTAAAGGAAAATGATCCCTGTGATTGCAATGCTAGTCCCTGGATCAATGCTAGCATCCACAGTTTAAGATGAAGTACACAGAAACAAAGGTCATTATTACAGTCATTCCAGAGACAAACATAGTCTTTTACAACTCCATGGCCACAGGCCTAGTACAAGAGTTTAAATAAGCAATAAGATAAATAAGTATTCATCTTCATGTGCCACAGGCAAGCATGTTGAGTGTAGACTCATGACTCCTAATCATCATCAGAATATCCTGCAACATCACAAGTTACAGCCACAGTGGGTCAATACATTGGAATAGTATTGGCAAGTGATACCTTAGTAGAATATTGGTGGACTAAATACTATATGCATTTTTGCTAAGTGTAGCTTAGGCTTGCTTTGATCAAAATAGGTTTTTCCTATCAGTTGAAAACACTAAGTTTTTTCTTTGTCAAAACTTTTCCCAAGGAACCACCAATAGACATTGGGGTCCTTCACCCTTGTTCAACCACAAGTTTTACTTAGAAATTGGGATGAGGAGATTCTTGATAGCTTCCATGTCTTGATGCTCAAATTGTCCAATACCAGGGACATGGCTAAGTACTTAGATTCTTCCATCTGCAGAGGTTGTGCACTTTCCCCACCAGACTTGTCACATCCCAAGATTTTCCAAATCTTGTAATGTGAAAAATAAATGAATAAAATAATTTTTGACTCCAATTGGAAATCTTCAAACCAATGTGGATCAAATAAAATCCTAAAGGGATTAAAAAGATAAAACGAAAGGAAAATAAAATATTATGAAACTACTATTTTTGATCTTTTAAATAAAGGATTTGGTTTCAAAAAGAAAAGACAGATTTATAAATAAGGATTATTTATAAAGCCAAATTAAACCTTGGCCAATGTTTTGAAATAAAATGTTTTGTTTTGATGAAAATGGTAAGGTTTATTTAAATAAAATAATAAGGATTTACTATCCAATAATATTTAAATAAAAGGTTTTACCATTTTAATTAAAACATCAAAACTTATTAAATTATTTTAAATAAGTTTTCCAAGTATTTTATATTTTCAAATAAAACCAACTGATTTGGTTTTAAAAATATTTGGACTTCAAATAGAGATTTTATTAAATAAATCAAATCCTATTTTGATTAATAAACCATGGTCCATTTTATTTAATTAATGAATGGAACCTAAAAAGATTTAAAATATTATTTCATTTTGGATTTTGGTTTTATGTTGATAAACAGAACCAATTTCAAAGTTTCAAACTGTGGTGTTTGTTTGAATTGATTGAGTATTGTTTGGTTGTTTGAATTTCAAAACAGGAAATAGTTATAGAAAAAGAAAAAGCCCGCAGACAGAAAAAAATAGAACCTGGACCAGCCTAGTCGACAAAGCCCAATAAGCCCAGCAACCAGCCCAGTTTTCCCCTCCCCGAAGAAAATGCTTCGCACCTGGCAACTGACCCGCAGAGTGGCTGACTGGTGGACCTTCCCCTCCTCACTCGCTTCCTGTTTCGCTAGCGCCGCCACTGTCTGACCGTCTCCATCGCTAGCCACCGCCGGCGCCGCTCGCATATGGTCAAGCACGCTAGCACCGTAGGATCTTGATCCGACGCCTGCGATAGATCACTTAAGCCGCGAAGGGGTACGCTTTCAGAACCGCACGATCTAATTAGATCCAACGCGCCGCAAAGCCGATCCAGCCGAACCGGTATCGTCCAATGATAAAGTGACTGTCACATCCCAAGATTTTCCAAATCTTGTAATGTGAAAATAAATTAATAAAATAAAACTTTGTTTGATTTTCAGAGCCAGAAGAAACTTTTTGAATTCAATTGGAACATCAAACCCATTTGAAATAAATAAAATCCTAAGGGATTCATAAAGATAAACATTTTAAATAAAGGAAAACAAAATATTTTGGAAATACTATTTTTGATCATTAAAATAAAAGGATTTGGTTTTCAATTAAAATAAAAGTTTTATAGATAAAGATTGTTTTATAGAGCCAAATTAAACCTTGGCCAAGTCTTTGAATAAAACAATTTGTTCTGATAAAAATAGTAAAGGTTTATTTAAATAAAATAATGAGGATTTAATATCCAATCTTTTATGTAAGTAAAGGCTTTTCCCATTTAAATAAACACCAAAACTTATTATTTTGTTTTAAATAGGTTTTCCAAGTATTTTATATTCTCTAATAAAACCTAATAAAGTGTTTTGTCTTTATTTAGATTTTAAAATAAACATTCTCAATAAAACAAACCCTAGTTGAATTAATAATGAAAGTCTATTTTAATTAATTAATAATGGACTCTAAAATAAAATGATATTTTGTATTAGAACAAGATTTTCAAATGAATTGTATTTTCAAATAAAACCTACTAATTTGGATTTGAAAGTGTTTGGTTTTCAAATGAGGATTTTTATTAAATAAATCAAACCATGTTAAATAAATAAAGTTCCATTTTATTTAATTAAAGAATGGATTAATAAAGTTATTATTATTTTATTTTGGGCTTTTGACCATATTACTAAACAGAACTAATTTCAAAATTACAAAGTTTGAGTGTTGTTTGAATTGATTTGGTTGATGTTTGTTTGATTGGAAATTCAAAACAGAAATCAGAAATAGAAAAAGAAAAAGGATCTAGACAGAAAAAATAGAGCAGCCCAACCATCTAGCCCAGCCGGCCCAACAAGCCCAGAAACAGCCCAGCTCCCTCACCCCGAAAGAAAACGATTCGCACGCGTTATCAAACCCACTGAGAGAATGACTGGTGGACCCTCCCTTCCTTTCTTTTCCCACTGACCAGCGGACCCCACTTTCCTAGCCGTCTCCTTCCTCGCGACGACCACGCCGGCCGTTTCTACCGTTGATGTCGCGGCTTCAATTCGCAGTAATGCCATGCCTTAACCACGCTGCGACCACGGCCTATTAATCGCCAGAGTTTCCTCCTCCTTTCCCCTCACTCGCCACTCCCTCTCTGCCCCGAGGCTGCTACAATTTGAGCTCGCACCGCCACCGTCTCCGAAGAGATGTCGCAGCAATTCCGGCAGCCCCTCGCCGCCCCTTTCCTCCTCGACCATCCTCTCGTGATCCCCACCTCCTGGCGATCATCCCCGTAGCACCAGCTTGCCCCGAGCGATCCAGAGCATCGACAACCACGACGACCACCGTCGCCACCGACGAGCTCCACAGGTAGATTCCGGTCACCCCTCTCCTCCCCGAGAACACGATGATGATCTCCAAGCTCATACGAACCTAACGGCACTTCCCGTTTGTCTTAGGGCGCCCCCAATCCTCGCCATCGTCAAGCACAGAGCGCCGCCGTGTCTGTTTCTTCTCCGGCGACGTCTCCCAGGTGAACCAGACCGCCCCGCGCCTTCTCGTTCACGCACACACCTTCGCCGTGTCCTTGCGCTCCTGACTATGCGTTTTGTTTACCTCCTGGTGATCCCAGCATCGTCCTCGACAGCAACCCGAGAGCACCGCCGCCGCAGCAACTCCGACGAGAAATAGCGACTGCCTCTGAGCGCCCCCTGTCAAACCGCAAGCAAGTTGAGCATCAGTGTTGCATTACGAGCCTAGTGAGCATCCTTCCCCTCTTTTTCGCGTCCTGTTTTGCTAGCGCCGCCGCCAACTAGCCGTTCCGCCGTTCTCCGTCGACCTAGCTCCGCCAGTCCTTGGCCAGGCAGCAGGAGCCGTCCGATGTCGATCTGATGGATATAATAGAACCATTTACCGAAGGGGTATGCGTCGATCTGCGCCGCACATTTTCAGTTAGATCCAACGCACCCCAGTAGCGATCCCAGCGAACCGGTATCGACCAGTAAGAATACGCCGCGTGTCACCTATTTGGTTTAAAACATATTTGAAAAACAGAAACTTTTGCAAACTTCAAACCCTTGTAATTTTCAAACCACACGTCCAAAAATTACAAATTTTATATCAATGAAATCAGGAGAACAAGCCCTAGCCAACCATGGCCTTAGTTTGACAAATAGTATCTAATAGCTTGTTTGAATTTGCAGAAACATTTGTGTACTTGTTTAGAGTATAAAAATTGTTTAAAATTGATTTAAGGATTAAATCTTTTGCAAAATGGATTTGTGTGACCTTACTGACCCTAGGAACCAACCCTTAGTGTTAAAAATGAATTTGGTGAAATATAGGATGGATTATTTAAATTAGACATTTCCTAGCCAAAATAAACTCATAGATTTTGTTATGGAAAATGTTTTTGCAAAGAAAACTTTGGGAAAATGTTATGGACCAAACCTACTGACCCAAAACACCAAACCTTACCAAGGGCAACTCACTTGGTGAAAAACATAAAGTTTTGCTTTGAAAAGAATAATTTTCACCACATAAAATGTTGAATGGATTTTAAAATAGATTTTGAGCAAAACCCTCTAAACTAATGACTTTGCCATTTTGATAAATGACCAATTTGGACCATACAAAGTTTATAAACCTAGTAGAGACCAACCTTGCAAAAAGAACCCCCTTTGCATGACTTAGACTCCATTGCTATGTGTGTGAAATTGTTTGTTTAACCTTGGTTTGGAATGTTAGTTGATTTGGTGATTTGCTTGATTGACTTGTAGTGAAATTAGCAAAGTGTGAAACTAGCAAGATCAAGGAAGTGAACCCTCATTCCCTACCAAAAAGGCAAGTTACACTATCATACAAAAGTCCTACTACTTTCATTACACTTAGTGGATTTTGAAAATATGCATGAAGAGATATTTCTGTACTTATGCTATGCTAAATCCTAATAGGATTCCCTATACACTCCTTAGTGAAAATATTGAAGTTGTACATGCTTAGCCATGCTATATGCTATATTTTGAAAAAGAGATACATGTTGAGATTTACAAAGGTTGATAAAAGGACTTGTGTTTTACATAATAAAACAAGGACTCAATGAACCACCTAGGTGGAGGCTACTTTAAGTTTTGGAGAAGGTGGCAACAAAAGGGAACCATGTCTATGGCAATCACTTTGTGTTGTGCTCCAAAAGAAAACCACCTAGGAAACTTAGAGATCAAACATGCTTCTCCAATTGTGGCTTCCGTGTGCAACCACATGCTATTATGGCTCTGGCTTAGTCAATTACATTAGGAAGACCCATACATTGTCTTTAGTTACTGGACATGGGGATCTGGAATGCTTCATGGGGGCTGAAGACAAAGCTAGCAATGATGTATGGGAGGACCTTTTGGAAAGACTTCGTCACATTCTCAATCTGCCAGTACTCCATCTTGGTGAGCACTAATCCAGTAGGCCACTGGTGGCAAAAGGATGGGATTGTGACATGTGGGTAAAGTGTACTCCTTCTGCAGAAGTAAATAAAATCTAAGTACTTAGCCGTGTCCCCGGTTATGGACAATACTGAGCAACTAAAGTTTGAACTATGGGAGATCTCGACATTCCAACTTCTAAATATAAAAACTTGATGCCCTTGTGTGTCTACCAAGGAATTCAAAGAGATTTTGTAAAGCTTGTTGCACTTGGGGTTACCAAGGTGCTCAAGAACATGATGTACATGGGGTTTTACCAAGGAACTCATGAGATTTTATAAAGCTTGATGCACTTGGGGTTACCAAGTAGATCAAGGGATTTTTGACAAGGACTTGAACACTTGAGTTTCTACCAAGGAGTTCAAGGAACTTGGAAAAGAAATTTGACAAAAGACTTTAAAACTCTTTTGAAAAGATAGTACAAAATATTGCTTTATGCAAATAAGCCTTAAACTCTACTTAGCCAAATATGCATATAATGATAGGATCCACTCTTATTATACATAAAAGTGAAGCTTGCCAATACAATTCAAAATGTATTGACCCTTGTGGCTGTAACTTGTAATGTTGCAGGTTGATTGTTTTAAAATGAAGATTGTTTGATTGACTAGGACTACAAAATCTACAACCAACATCTGCCTGTGGCACTTTGAAGATGATGGACCCATACTTATAGTTATTCCGCTGCAAATGTAATGTAATAGCCAAATGAGCTATGTTTGATGTAATAAACTTATGTTATTCCTGGTTATAAATTTATATTATGACCTTTGTATCTTGATATTACATCTTAACTGTGGATGCTAGCTATTGATCCAGGGACTAGCATTGTAAACACAGGAGGGATCAATCTTATCTAAGGTTGGGACCTCTACAGATGGTATCAGAGCATTGTGTTGCCTGTAGGATTTGTAAACCCTAGGATTGGACAAAACCCCTTAGAAAAATAGGAGTTATACTTGTTCCAAAAAAAAACTTATTTACAAAATCTTGTAAACTCTTCCTCAACCATTTTGGTTTCAAATCTACATCTCTTCTACTTCAACTTGATGGAAAAGCCTACCCATGGCCAAAGACTACACCATGTGCAAAAGACTACTTCAACTTCTTCAACTCTAATGACTTCAACATCTTCAGCATGTTCACCAAGGACTTCCAAACTTGGAAACTACTAAGGACCACAAGTGAAACAAGGAATCTTGCTTAAGATTTAGAGACTGAGGGAATGCAAAATAAGAAGAAGCCATCAACAACTTTGAAGTATCGAGACCAAGAGTTTCTCAAGGAAACCAAGATCTCATACAAGAAGAATCATGAAGGAAGGAAAGATCACAAGTAAACCATATAGATGGACCACCATTTATAGTTAAGTCAAACACACCAACTTATGTGGTGTAACAAAAATATTTTGTCGCCTAAAAAAATGTGCTTGAACTTTGTTGTTTGAGTGAAATGACTGTTTTTGATTGCATGCACATTGTTTGTGTGATTTGTGATGTAGAAATAATTCCTTAGAAATATCTTGCCTATTCTAAACTCCCTTCAAACCTAAACAGATGACCACTCCAAAGGACTCCAAGGTTGATGACACCAACACCAACCAAGCTGATAGCATGAAAGAGCTCATAGCAACCCAACACCAGTTGAACCAACTAACAACTCAGTTCCTAGTCAACAATAGTGATAAGGATCCAGCACTGCAAAGGTTTTTGGAAGAGCAGTCTCAATTGATGCTTAAGGTGACTAATCAAATGATTAGCATGGAAGAAAACTATCCAAAGAGAATGTATGATAACAAGGATGAAAAGAATATTGTTCTAGATGGAGCCCCAGCTTGCATTATTTGTGGAGACAAGGATCATACTTCCAAGGAGCATGAAGGACAATGTCCCAATTGTGAAGAAGATCATCCTGTTGGACAATGTCCTACCTCTCAAGCTACTTGCTACCTGTGTGAAGGAAGTGATCATACTCCAGGCCTGTGTCCTATCTATGCCATGGTGGAACAAAGGAAACAAGAAGGATCCAAGTCTACCAAAGGAAAAGGACCACTCCTACATCCAAACAAGACAACCCAATTCAAAGGATCAAGGAAAATCAAGAAGCCCAAGCAAGACATGAGCCTTGTGCAATGTCGTAAATGTAAAGAAATGGGACACTACTCCAGTGGATGCCCAGAGAACAAGAAGAATAAAGAGATTGACCAAGTGTGGTGCAACAACTGCAAAGAACCAGGCCACTATGTAGCAACTTGCCCACAAGAGCAACACAAAGAACTTAAGGACATTAATTGTTTCAACTGCAAGAATCCAGGACACTATGCAAGCAACTGTCCAGAAAGGATGAAAAACAAGTTGAACAAGCCTATGGAGAAACTCAACCTTGGCCCATGAGTCAAGTATCGAAATAAAGCAAAAGTTGGCTTAGAGAAGTTTTCCAGGACCCAAGAAGGCCAATATGTAATTTTTGTTTGGAAATTTTTAAGGGTGGTAGTACCCTAGTTGTTTTGAACTTGCTTGTAACCCCAGCCTTCCCAAATCTCGGGACGAGATTTATTTTAAGGGTGGTAGCCTGTCACATCCCAAGATTTTCCAAATCTTGTAATGTGAAAATAAATTAATAAAATAAAACTTTGTTTGATTTTCAGAGCCAGAAGAAACTTTTTGAATTCAATTGGAACATCAAACCCATTTGAAATAAATAAAATCCTAAGGGATTCATAAAGATAAACATTTTAAATAAAGGAAAACAAAATATTTTGGAAATACTATTTTTGATCATTAAAATAAAAGGATTTGGTTTTCAATTAAAATAAAAGTTTTATAGATAAAGATTGTTTTATAGAGCCAAATTAAACCTTGGCCAAGTCTTTGAATAGAACAATTTGTTCTGATAAAAATAGTAAAGGTTTATTTAAATAAAATAATAAGGATTTAATATCCAATCTTTTATGTAAGTAAAGGCTTTTCCCATTTAAATAAACACCAAAACTTATTATTTTGTTTTAAATAGGTTTTCCAAGTATTTTATATTCTCTAATAAAACCTAATAAAGTGTTTTGTCTTTATTTAGATTTTAAAATAAACATTCTCAATAAAACAAACCCTAGTTGAATTAATAATGAAAGTCTATTTTAATTAATTAATAATGGACTCTAAAATAAAATGATATTTTGTATTAGAACAAGATTTTCAAATGAATTGTATTTTCAAATAAAACCTACTAATTTGGATTTGAAAGTGTTTGGTTTTCAAATGAGGATTTTTATTAAATAAATCAAACCATGTTAAATAAATAAAGTTCCATTTTATTTAATTAAAGAATGGATTAATAAAGTTATTATTATTATTTTATTTTGGGATTTTGACCATATTACTAAACAGAACTAATTTCAAAATTACAAAGTTTGAGTGTTGTTTGAATTGATTTGGTTGATGTTTGTTTGATTGGAAATTCAAAACAGAAATCAGAAATAGAAAAAGAAAAAGGATCCAGACAGAAAAAATAGAGCAGCCCAACCATCTAGCCCAGCCGGCCCAACAAGCCCAGAAACAGCCCAGCTCCCTCACCCGAAAGAAAACAATTCGCACGCGTTATCAAACCCACTGAGAGAATGACTGGTGGACCCTCCCTTCCTTTCTTTTCCCACTGACCAGCGGACCCCACTTTCCTAGCCGTCTCCTTCCTCGCGACGACCACGCCGGCCGTTTCTGCCGTTGATGTCGCGGCTTCAATTCGTAGTAATGCCACGCCTTAACCACGCTGCGACCACGGCCTATTAATCGCCAGCGTTTCCTCCTCCTTTCCCCTCACTCGCCACTCCCTCTCTGCCCCGAGGCTGCTACAATTTGAGCTCGCACCGCCGCCGTCTCCGAAGAGCTGTCGCAGCAATTCCGGCAGCCCCTCGCCGCCCCTTGCCTCCTCGACCATCCTCTCGTGATCCCCACATCCTGGCGATCATCCCCGTAGCACCAGCTTGCCCCGAGCGATCCAGAGCATCGACAACCACGACGACCACCGTCGCCACCGTCTGCCCCTTTTTCCGACGAGCTCCACAGGTAGATTCCGGTCACCCCTATCCTCCCAGAGAACACGATGATGATCTCCAAGCTCATACGAACCTAACGGCACTTCCCGTTTGTCTTAGGGCGCCCCCAATCCTCGCCATCGTCAAGCACAGAGCGCCGCCGTGTCTGTTTCTTCTCCGGCGACGTCTCCCAGGTGAACCAGACCGCCCCGCGCCTTCTCGTTCACGCACACACCTTCGCCGTGTCCTTGCGCTCCTGACTATGCGTTTTGTTTACCTCCTGGTGATCCCAGCATCGTCCTCGACAGCAACACGAGAGCACCGCCGCCGCAGCAACTCCGACGAGAAATAGCGACTGCCTCTGAGCGCCCCCTGTCAAACCGCAAGCAAGTTGAGCATCAGTGTTGCATTACGAGCCTGGTGAGCATCCTTCCCCTCTTTTTCGCGTCCTGTTTTGCTAGCGCCGCCGCCAACTAGCCGTTCCGCCGTTCGCCGTCGACCTAGCGCCGCCAGTCCTTGGCCAGGCAGCAGGAGCCGTCCGATGTCGATCTGATGGATATAATAGAACCACTTACCAAAGGGGTATGCGTCGATCTGCGCCGCACATTTTCAGTTAGATCCAACGCACCCCAGTAGCGATCCCAGCGAACCGGTATCGACCAGTAAGAATACGCCGCGTGTCACCTATTTGGTTTAAAACAGATTTGAAAAACAGAAACTTTTGCAAACTTCAAACCCTTGTAATTTTCAAACCACACGTCCAAAAATTACAAATTTTATATCAATGAAATCAGGAGAACAAGCCCTAGCCAACCATGGCCTTAGTTTGACAAATAGTATATAATAGCTTGTTTGAATTTGCAGAAACATTTGTGTACTTGTTTAGAGTATAAAAATTGTTTAAAATTGATTTAAGGATTAAATCTTTTGCAAAATGGATTTGTGTGACCTTACTGACCCTAGGAACCAACTCTTAGTGTTAAAAATGAATTTGGTGAAATATAGGATGGATTATTTAAATTAGCCATTTCCTAGCCAAAATAAACTCATTGATTTTGTTATGGAAAATGTTTTTGCAAAGAAAACTTTGGGAAGATGTTATGGACCAAACCTACTGACCCAAAACACCAAACCTTACCAAGGGCAACTCACTTGGTGAAAAACATAAAGTTTTGCTTTGAAAAGAATAATTTTCACCACATAAAATGTTGAATGGATTTTAAAATAGATTTTGAGCAAAACCCTCTAAACTAATGACTTTGCCATTTTGATAAATGACCAATTTGGACCATACAAAGTTTATAAACCTAGTAGAGACCAACCTTGCAAAAAGAACCCCCTTTGCATGACTTAGACTCCATTGCTATGTGTGTGAAATTGTTTGTTTAACCTTGGTTTGGAATGTTAGTTGATTTGGTGATTTGCTTGATTGACTTGTAGTGAAATTAGCAAAGTGTGAAACTAGCAAGATCAAGGAAGTGAACCCTCATTCCCTACCAAAAAGGCAAGTTACACTATCATACAAAAGTCCTACTACTTTCATTACACTTAGTGGATTTTGAAAATATGCATGAAGAGATATTTCTGTACTTATGCTATGCTAAATCCTAATAGGATTCCCTATACACTCCTTAGTGAAAATATTGAAGTTGTACATGATTAGCCATGCTATATGCTATATTTTGAAAAAGAGATACATGTTGAGATTTACAAAGGTTGATAAAAGGACTTGTGTTTTACATAATAAAACAAGGACTCAATGAACCACCTAGGTGGAGGCTACTTTAAGTTTTGGAGAAGGTGGCAACAAAAGGGAACCATGTCTATGGCAATCACTTTGTGTTGTGCTCCAAAAGAAAACCACCTAGGAAACTTAGAGATCAAACATGCTTCTCCAATTGTGGCTTCCGTGTGCAACCACATGCTATTATGGCTCTGGCTTAGTCAATTACATTAGGAAGACCCATACATTGTCTTTAGTTACTGGACATGGGGATCTGGAATGCTTCATGGGGGCTGAAGACAAAGCTAGCAATGATGTATGGGAGGACCTTTTGGAAAGACTTCGTCACATTCTCAATCTGCCAGTACTCCATCTTGGTGAGCACTAATCCAGTAGGCCACTGGTGGCAAAAGGATGGGATTGTGACATGTGGGTAAAGTGTACTCCTTCTGCAGAAGTAAATAAAATCTAAGTACTTAGCCGTGTCCCCGGTTATGGACAATACTGAGCAACTAAAGTTTGAACTATGGGAGATCTCGACATTCCAACTTCTAAATATAAAAACTTGATGCCCTTGTGTGTCTACCAAGGAATTCAAAGAGATTTTGTAAAGCTTGTTGCACTTGGGGTTACCAAGGTGCTCAAGAACATGATGTACATGGGGTTTTACCAAGGAACTCATGAGATTTTATAAAGCTTGATGCACTTGGGGTTACCAAGTAGATCAAGGGATTTTTGACAAGGACTTGAACACTTGAGTTTCTACCAAGGAGTTCAAGGAACTTGGAAAAGAAATTTGACAAAAGACTTTAAAACTCTTTTGAAAAGATAGTACAAAATATTGCTTTATGCAAATAAGCCTTAAACTCTACTTAGCCAAATATGCATATAATGATAGGATCCACTCTTATTATACATAAAAGTGAAGCTTGCCAATACAATTCAAAATGTATTGACCCTTGTGGCTGTAACTTGTAATGTTGCAGGTTGATTGTTTTAAAATGAAGATTGTTTGATTGACTAGGACTACAAAATCTACAACCAACATCTGCCTGTGGCACTTTGAAGATGATGGACCCATACTTATAGTTATTCCGCTGCAAATGTAATGTAATAGCCAAATGAGCTATGTTTGATGTAATAAACTTATGTTATTCCTGGTTATAAATTTATATTATGACCTTTGTATCTTGATATTACATCTTAACTGTGGATGCTAGCTATTGATCCAGGGACTAGCATTGTAAACACAGGAGGGATCAATCTTATCTAAGGTTGGGACCTCTACAGTGACGCGTGGCCAGTTTCTGTTTAAAACAGATTATGAAATCAGATTTAAATGCCATTTTGAAACCACTGTAACTTTTGATCCACACGTCCAAAAATTGCAAATTTGGTATCATTGGAATCAGTGGAACAAGCCCTAGCCAACCATGCTATTGGTTTAGTAAATAGTATCTGTTAGCTTGTTGGTTTTTGAAGAAACTTTTGATTGCTTGTTAAGGTTGTGAAAATTGTTTAAAAATGAATTTGGGGATAAAATCTTTGGCAAATGGTGTGATTTGAACCTACTAACATTAGGAAACACTTTGTGGATTCAAAAATGAATTTGGTGAAACAAAATAATGATTCTTTGATTTAAAACCATTTCTAGTCAAATAGAAATGTGGTTATTTTATAAAAAATGGTTTTGGAAGAAAACCTTTGGGAAATGTTTTGTTTTAAACTCTCTGACCCTAAACACCAAGTTTTATGGTTTAAAAACATATTTGGTGAACCCTATAGATAAATGCCTTAGTAAAAATATTTCTACACCACATAAAATGATACTTTGTTTTGAAAATAGTTTTTGAAGTGAAACCTTTAGCAAATGACTTTGCCACTTTACAAAATGACCATTAGGTGTTTCCAAATGTTTATGACCCATTAGGAACCACTTTTCCAAATAAAACAAAGTTTGGCATGCTTGCATGCATTATCTTAGTTCTATGATTTTATGTGTTGTTTTGCTTGATTGGTAGATTGAACTTGTGCCTTGCTTGATTGAACTATAGTGAATTGAAGAGTGTGATTGTAGCAAGGACAAGGAGTGAACCTATACTCTACCAAAAAGGCAAGTGATGCTTCATACTTTTTGTCCTATTACTTTCACTATGCATTAGTGATTTTCTCTAAGTAAAACTTGCATGGAATTTTGCTAAGTATAAACCTTGCTATAGGAGAACCTAGTAGATGAATCCTTAGTAAGATTTTTCCTAAGTTAAGACTCCTACTACTATCAAGCTTAGCCTAGCTAATAGAAAACATGGGTGGAATATATATTCACACTATGGAAAAATTTCTAAGTCTGAGGACTTGTGTTTTTGCTTAATAAAACAACTAAGTTAATGAATCACCTGGGTGGAATGGTAATTGCTTGGTGGATTTTGGTTGAGTGGTTCACAAGGCCCATGTCTATGGTTTACCTTGTGTATATCACTTGTGGATGGCCACCCAGGAACAAAGAGATTTGAGATGTCAAATGTTGAGAAGCTTCAAGTGCAACCACTTGGCATTATGGGCTCTGCCTGGATCATATAGGTTGCAAGAACTTAGCCATATGGACAGTGGGTGGCAGTGTTTGATAGGTTGGAGCGCGTCCATTTTGGTCTAAGGGAAGGCTTCTGAAAGATCTTGTCTTGGGAAACCAAGTCTTGTGGGGAAAGTGCACCACCTCTGCAGAGTGTAAAATCTAAGTACTTAGCCATGTCCCTGGTAAAGGACAAATTGAGCATCAAGACATGGAAGCAATCAAGAATCTCATCATTCAAATTTCTAAGTTAAAATCTTGTGGTTTGAACAAGGGTTAAAGGATCTTCAAACTTTGATTGAGAAAAATGTTTTTGTCAAGCAAAAACTTAGTGTTTTCAAAATGATAAGGAAAATGTATTTTTGAGCAATGCAAGCCTCAACTCCACTTAGCCAAATGCATATAGATGATAGACTCCACTATACTACCATAGTATCACTTGCCAATATAATTCAAATGTATTGACCCTTGTGGCTGTAACTTGTTATGTTGCAGGTTTGATTGTTTTTAGTGAGGATTGATTGATTAGGATTACAAAGTCTACAACCAACATGTCTGCCTGTGGCACTTTGAAGATGAAGGACCCCATGCTTATAGATTTCTGCTGCAATGTAATGTAATAGCCAAATGAGCTATGTAAGATGTAATAAAATTATGTTATTCCTGGTTATAAAGTTGTATTATGACATTTGTTTCTTGATATTACATCTTAACTGTGGATGCTAGCTTTTGATCCAGGGACTAGCATTGTAAACACAGGGGACACCACCTTATATTGTGTAAAGGTTGGGACACTCCCTCTACAGATGGTATCAGAGCATTGTGTTACCTGTAGGATTTGTAAACCCTAGGATTGGACAAAAACCCTTAGAAAAATAGGAGTTGTATTTGTTCCAAAAACTTATTTACAAAAAAAAGAAACACTTGTAAACTCTTTACCCAACCATTTTGATTTCAACTCTACCTCTCTTCTATTTCAACTTGATGGAAAAACCTACCCATGGCCCAAGACTACACCATGTGCAAAGGACTTCTTCAACTTCTTCAACTCTAATGACTTCAACTTCTTCAACTCTAATGACTTCAACATCTTCAGCATATGCACCAAGGACTTCCAACTTGGAGGACACTAAGGACTACAAGTGAAACAAGGAAATCTTGCTCAAGATTTAGAGACTGAGGGAATGCAAAAGTTAGAAGGAGCCCACATCACTAGAAGTTATTGTAACCAAGAGTTTTTCTCAAGGAAACCATGATCTCCTACAAAAAGAATCATGAAGGAAGGAAAGATCACAAGTGAACCCTATAGATGGACCACCATATTTTAGATAAGTCAAAACACACTAACTTATGTGGTGTAACAAAAATATTTTTGTTGCCTAAGTATGTGCTTGAACTTTGTGGTTTGAGTGAAATGTTTGACTTATGATTGCATGCACATTGCTTGAGTGAATTCTGATGTGTGAGATTAGAATTGATTCCTTAGAAATATCTTGCCTATTCTAATCCCAATCCAACCCAAACAGATGACTACTCCAAGAAACTCCAACATCAAGGTTGATGACACCAACAACAATCAAGAGAACAACATGAGAGAACTTATAGCAACCCAAAACCAGTTGAGCCAAGAGACAACTCAGCTTTTAGCCAACAACAATGGACTAGACCCAGCCATACAAAGGATTTTGAAACTTCAATCCCAATTGTTGCAAGGATTGGTTACTCAAATGATCAACATGAGAGAAAACTTTTCCCAAAGAACTAATGACAACAAGGATGACAAAGATGCTATTCTAGAAGGAACCCAAGCTAGCAATACTTGTGGAGACAAGGATCATGCATCCAAGGAGCATGAAGATCAATTCCCTAATGGTAAAGAAGAAAGTCATATCTCTACTAACTGCCCCAAGAAGAGAGAACGATTTTCCACCTATGAAGAACATGAACTATAAGAACTCCTAGCTTTGGAGAGACCCAAAAAGAAGAAGAAGAAGAAATGCCCCAATCCTAACAAGGAGGATATTACTCAAGTGCAATGTTACAATTGCAAAGAGATGGGACACTATGCCAATGAATGCCCAGAAAAGAAGAAGAATCAAAGAAACAAACAAGAGGCAATGATACCAAAGGAAAAGAAAGATATCAGCCAAGTGATGTGTTTCAAATGCAAGGAACTAGGCCACTATGTAAACTTCTGTTCAGGAAAGAGGAAGCCCAAGATAAACCAACCTATAAAAGATCTCAGCCTTGTTACATGTTTCAAGTGTCAAAACAAAGGACATTATGCAGATGTTTGCCCAGAGAAGTTTCCCCAGGACCCCAAGAAGGCCAATATGTAATTTAGTTAGAAAATTTTTAAGGGTGGTAGTACCCTAGATGCTTTTGGGCCAACTTGTAACCCTAACCTCCCCAAATATCGGGACGAGATTTATTTTAAGGGTGGTAGCCTGTCACATCCCAAGATTTTCCAAATCTTGTAATGTGAAAAATAAATGAATAAAATAAAACTTTGTTGAATTTCAGGGTGAGAAGAAACTTTTTGACTCCAATTGGAAATCTTCAAACCAATGTGGATCAAATAAAATCCTAAAGGGATTAAAAAGATAAAACATTTATAAAGGAAAATAAAATATTATGAAACTACTATTTTTGATCTTTTAAATAAAGGATTTGGTTTCAAAAAGAAAAGACAGATTTATAAATAAGGATTATTTATAAAGCCAAATTAAACCTTGGCCAATGTTTTGAAATAAAATGTTTTGTTTTGATGAAAATGGTAAGTTTTATTTAAATAAAATAATAAGGATTTACTACCCAATAATATTTAAATAAAAGGTTTTACCATTTGAATTAAAACATCAAAAAACTTATTAAATTATTTTAAATAAGTTTTCCAAGTATTTTATATTTTCAAATAAAACCTACTGATTTGGTTTTAAAAATATTTGTACTTCAAATAGAGATTTTATTAAATAAATCAAATCCTATTTTGATTAATAAACCATGGTCCATTTTATTTAATTAATGAATGGAACCTAAAAAGATTTAAAATATTATTTCATTTTGGATTTTGGTTTTATGTTGATAAACAGAACCAATTTCAAAGTTTCAAACTGTGGTGTTTGTTTGAATTGATTGAGTATTGTTTGGTTGTTTGAATTTCAAAACAGGAAATAGTTATAGAAAAAGAAAAAGCCTGCAGACAGAAAAAATAGAACCTGGACCAGCCTAGTCGACAAAGCCCAATAAGCCCAGCAACCAGCCCAGTTTTCCCCTCCCCGAAGAAAATGCTTCGCACCTGGCAACTGACCCGCAGAGTGGCTGACTAGTGGACCTTCCCCTCCTCACTCGCTTCCTGTTTCGCTAGCGCCGCCACTGTCTGACCGTCGCCGCCGCTAGCCACCCCCGGCGCCGCTCGCATATGGTCAAGCACGCTAGCACCGTAGGATCTTGATCCGACGCTTGCGATAGATCACTTAAGCCGCGAAGGGGTACGCTTTCAGAACCGCACGATCTAATTAGATCCAACGAGCCGCAAAGCTAATCCGGCCGAACCGGTATCGTCCAATGATAAAGTGACGTGTGGCCAGTTTCTGTTTAAAACAGATTATGAAATCAGATTTAAATGCCATTTTGAAACCACTGTAACTTTTGATCCACACGTCCAAAAATTGCAAATTTGGTATCATTGGAATCAGTGGAACAAGCCCTAGCCAACCATGCTATTGGTTTAGTAAATAGTATCTGTTAGCTTGTTGGTTTTTGAAGAAACTTTTGATTGCTTGTTAAGGTTGTGAAAATTGTTTAAAAATGAATTTGGGGATAAAATCTTTGGCAAATGGTGCGATTTGAACCTACTAACATTAGGAAACACTTTGTGGATTCAAAAATGAATTTGGTGAAACAAAATAATGATTCTTTGATTTAAAACCATTTCTAGTCAAATAGAAATGTGGTTATTTTATAAAAAATGGTTTTGGAAGAAAACCTTTGGGAAATGTTTTGTTTTAAACTCTCTGACCCTAAACAACAAGTTTTATGGTTTAAAATCATATTTGGTGAACCCTATAGATAAATGACTTAGTAAAAATATTTCTACACCACATAAAATGATACTTTGTTTTGAAAATAGTTTTTGAAGTGAAACCTTTAGCAAATGACTTTTCCACTTTACAAATGACCATTAGGTGTTTTCAAATGTTTATGACCCATTAGGAACCACTTTTCCAAATAAAACAAAGTTTGGCATGCTTGCATGCATTATCTTAGTTCTATGATTTTATGTGTTGTTTTGCTTGATTGGTAGATTGAACTTGTGCCTTGCTTGATTGAATTGTAGTGACTTGAAGAGTGTGATTGTAGCAAGGACAAGGAGTGAACCTATACTCTACCAAAAAGGCAAGTGATGCTTCATACTTTTTTTCCTATTACTTTCACTATGCATTAGTGATTTTCTCTAAGTAAAACTTGCATGGAATTTTGCTAAGTATAAACCTTGCTATAGGAAAACCTAGTAGATGAATCCTTAGTAGGATTTTTCCTAAGTTAAGACTCCTACTACTATCAAGCTTATCCTAGCTAATATAAAACATGGGTGGAATATATATTCACACTATGGAAAAATTTCTAAGTCTGGGGACTTGTGTTTTTGCTTAATAAAACAACTAAGTTAATGAATCACCTGGGTGGAATGGTAATTGCTTGGTGGATTTTGGTTGAGTGGTTCACAAGGCCCATGTCTATGGTTTACCTTGTGTATCTCACTTTTGGATGGCCACCCAGGAACAAAGAGATTTGAGATGTCAAATGTTGAGAAGCTTCAAGTGCAACCACTTGGCATTATGGGCTCTGCCTGGATCATATAGGTTGCAAGAACTTAGCCATATGGACAGTGGGTGGTAGTGTTTGATAGGTTGGAGCGCGTCCATTTTGGTCTAAGGGAAGGCTTCTGAAAGATCTTGTCTTGGGAAACCAAGTCTTGTGGGGAAAGTGCACCACCTCTGCAGAGTGTAAAATCTAAGTACTTAGCCATGTCCCTGGTAAAGGACAAATTGAGCATCAAGACATGGAAGCAATCAAGAATCTCATCATTCAAATTTCTAAGTTAAAATCTTGTGGTTTGAACAAGGGTTAAAAGATCTTCAAACTTTGATTGAGAAAAATGTTTTTGTCAAGCAAAAACTTAGTGTTTTCAAAATGATAAGGAAAATCTATTTTTGAGCAATGCAAGCCTCAACTCCACTTAGCCAAATGCATATAGATGATAGACTCCACTATACTACCATAGTATCACTTGCCAATACAATTCAAATGTATTGACCCTTGTGGCTGTAACTTGTTATGTTGCAGGTTTGATTGTTTTTAGTGAGGATTGATTGATTAGGATTACAAAGTCTACAACCAACATGTCTGCCTGTGGCACTTTGAAGATGAAGGACCCCATGCTTATAGATTTCTGCTACAATGTAATGTAATAGCCAAATGAGCTATGTAAGATGTAATAAAATTATGTTATTCCTGGTTATAAAGTTGTATTATGACCTTTGTTTCTTGATATTACATCTTAACTGTGGATGCTAGCTTTTGATCCAGGGACTAGCATTGTAAACACAGGGGACACCACCTTATATTGTGTAAAGGTTGGGACACTCCCTCTACAAGACTTGATTTTAACCAAGACAGGATCTTTCAGAAGCCTTCCCTTAGACCAAATGGACGCGTTCCAACCTATCATCCCACTACCACCAACTATCCAAATGGCTAAGTTATTGCAACCTATGTGATCCAGGCAGAGCCCATTTTGCCAAGTGGCTGCACTAGAAGCTTCTTAACATTTGGCCTCTCAAATCCCTTTGTTCCTGGGTGGCTTTCCACAAGTGAGATACACAAGGTAAACCATAGAAATGGGCCTTGTGTAACCACTCAACATAAACCATTCCTTCCATTCCACCCAGGTGTTTCATTCACTTAGTTGTTTTATTAAGCAAAAACATAGTCCAAAGACTTAGAAATATTTATTCATAGCATGAATATATAACCACCCTTGGTTGCTACTAGCTAGGCTAATCATGGCATAGATAAACATCTTAACTTAGAAATTTCTAGCAATTCTACAACTACTAGGATTTCCCAAGCATAGCATATAAGCAAAACATAACCATGCAAGACTAGCAAAATATTTCTAAATGCATAGTTGAAAAACATAAGGATAAAATCATTAAGCACCACTTTCCTTGGTAGTTTGGAGAGTAGCTACAATCCTCACAATCACAATAACTATTTGCACCAAAATCTACACATAAAATGATAACACCAAATTACAAACAAAATATATACAAGCAAAAATATATGGATGCATGCAATATGACATGTGATGATTTTCTATACTCAACAAGACAAGTGCACAGTACTGTTTCATAAACAAGTTCAAAACTTGCCAAACAACCTTTATTTGAACATTAAAACATTTCTCAAATAATTAATATACACAAAATAGGCCTACACATGTTTCTGTAAAAATAACCATTTTAACAGAAACAAAACATTAAACACATTGCATATATGGAAAGGGCTTTCTCTCCTGATTCCATTGATATAAAATTTGTCAAATTTGCACGTGGGAATCAAAAGTTATGAATTTATCAAGTTTAAACATCTAATAGATACAAAATCTGATTTTAAATCAAAGAACTGGCCACACGGCAGCGTCTGATTGGACGATACCGCTTCGCACCGGATCACGCTCGGCTACCATTGGATCTAACTAAACATGCACGGCTCAGATCTAAACTTACCTCTTCGTCACAGATCTAATCTTACACGTTAGATCTAAATCCTACGGCCACAATCTAATTGACCACAGACGGGCGGCGCTAGCGGCGGGGACTGGCGGCGGTGTCTCTGTCAGAGTTGCTGCCGGCGTTCTAGGTCGCGTGGGAGAGGGAGAAGGGGCTTACCGTGCTCGCCGTGTGCTGCTGATGCTCAAGGTGGGCTTCGTTGGCGAAGGGGCGCACAGAGGTGGTCGCTGGAGCTCGTCGGAGTCGTGCACGGCGTCGGGTCCTTGCAGACGAAGTTGTTGCCGACGCTCTGGACCTTCCTAGTACCAACCAGAGGCATCAGTAGCTGCGCAAGGACAAGGCGAACCTAGTCGTATGCGAGAGGGGTCAAGGGGCGCTCAGTGCTTACCGCAATCGATCACCGGAGAGGAAGAAAGCGTCGGGCACTTATGGTCGTCGTCGTTGGCGAGTCTCCAGACGGTCCTAGCATGCACCTATATGATGAGAAGATGCGCATGGATGCTGTGATCAGTCTGGCAAACTTAGACGGCAAGGGGCGACGGGGTCTTACCGAAATCGCACGCCGGAGGTCGTCGGAGCTACGGTGGTGTGGGCAAGACTACGGGCAGCCTGGTGGCGTGGAGAGGAAATTGAGTGAGGGGAAATAACCGCGGTGGCGAGGTGATTAAGTATCCAGGAGGGGCGAGGAAATCACGCGGTGGTTCAATGCCAATTAAGCGAGGAATCAATCGCAGCGTTTCTGGAGGAAACGGCGGTGGCGACGGGGTCTGCGCGCGCGGGGTGGAGAAGAAGGTGCTGACCTGGCTCGGGCCCAGTGATAGTGTCAGCGGGGCAGATCGTCTGCGGGTGAGAAAGAGAAAAGGGAAACCCGGGTGGGCTTAGTGGGCTGGTTTCACTGTTGGGCCAAATGACTAGCGCCGACCTTTTTCCTTTTCTTTATTACTTTTCTATTTTTGTTTGCATTTTCAGAAATCATTTTCAAATGATTTCAAAAGCTATTTGAATTCAAACCTTTTCAGGATTTTTGTAGAGTGCAACATTCATATTTCTGGGCATAAAAACATGTGGTCTCTCTGTACAATCTTGGTTCTTTTGATCAAATAAAATAAACAGTGACATTGCACTTGGTTTGATCAAGTTTTGAATTTGGTTTCAAAATCCATATTTGTTTTGTAAATTTTGGTTTATGCTCTAGCAATCAAGCAAAACAATCTGGGAGTAACAAGGATTGATTCATGAACAACAATCTCTCAATGGAGAGTAGCATTTGATTTAATGCTGATCACATAAAATAATGAGCTCATATGCTCCTGTTTTTGAATTGATTTTTGAAATGAACTCTACATGATCTTGGATGCATGGATGATATGCATGAGTTTTGAAACATGATTTTAGGGATGTTACAAGAGTGTAACTGAAAGGTTAGGATTGATTATCCGCATATCGAGTATGGTGAATTCAGGATTTGTTCCTGACGGATGTATCGAATGTTGTGGTGAAAGTGTACAATCTCTGCAGAGTGTCAAACTATTCGAATAGCCGCGTCCGCGGTTATGGACAGTTGGAGTGGCCATACTATTCCCCCGTCAGACTTTTCAAAATGATTTGTGAAAGGAAGTGAGACTTCGACTTGACCACAACAGAGTTGTGACATGAGTTACAAGATCCCATTTAGGTGTTATAAAAATGTGACTAGCTTCTCTTATTTCTGAACTTAGTAGAGGTAAATCTGGCTTCTTGCAAAACAACCCTAGAGCCTAGTGTCCTATTATCAAAAACCCCTTCCACTTGTTAGTATGAGTTTGCGAGTACTTAAAGAGTACTCATGGCTTTGTCCCTGGCTATTCCCGTGGCCAGACTATGAAGAGGAGTACCTGGAGGATGGACCCCAGGAAGGTTACGACAACTAGGATCATCTCCCATTGCCAGCATTGCCTGTGACCCCGAAGATGGAGCTTCGTCTACGCTACCATTATTATTACGTATTCCGCTGCTTGAAGTTGTATTAAGAACTGGATCATGAGATCCCTATTTGTGTAAGAACTTATGTATGGTTTGTAATGGATGATGTACTATGGTATCCAATTCTGTTATGTCTCGCAAAAATGGTAATCCTGGGATTGCGATGTATGTCATAACAGTCATCTGGGATTAAAAATCCGGGTGTTGACAAGTTGGTATCAGAGCCATCCTGACCATAGGAGACCCTAGTTAGACTGGACGTTTGAATCAAAAACTTAGTTTCAAAACCAAAGGAAGCAAATATTTACAAAAACTTATTCTCATTCTTACCTCTTGGACTCTTTCATAAAAATTCACAGGAGCAAATATTTACAAAAACTTATTCTCATTCTTACCTCTTGGATTCTTTCATAAAAATTCACGCTACTCCAAAATTATTTCAAAGCTTACATCAAATTTTGCACCCTAGATCACTTTTAGTAAAAATCACAACTACGCTAGTGCCCAAACATAGTGAGTAGTATTCGGTCCCACTGTATCGTAGTTTCCAGAATGGTTCTTAAAACCATCTGTTTTTCTTTGTTGTGGTGTGTGTTGTATCGTGTTCTATGAATGAATGAATGAATGAATGAAAAGCGAGTTGCTAGAAAAATCTGAGTCAAACTTTAAAAACTTTTCAAAATCCTAGAACCTTAGAAATTTCCCTCTTTTCTCATGATCTATCTCAATCTTCAGATGCCACGCGGAGGAAGTGGTTCATCCCCGGACCCGATGTTACAGATCCTGCAAATGCTGACTTCTGACTGTGAAGCTGAAAGAGCCGAACGTTAAGCCAACCTAGCCACCCTGCAACAAATAGCTCAGCTAGCCCACAACAACTAAGGCCACGGAAATCAGGACAACCATGGATCTAAGCTCAAGAACTTCCAGAATACCAACCCACCTGTTTTCACTAAGTCAGAAGAACCCCTAGACGCCGATGATTGGCTGCAGACCATGGAAAATAACCTAGAAGTCGCTAGAGCGGAAGCCAACGAGAAAGTTCTGTTCGCCACCCACTACCTAGCCGGAGATGCCAGGGCATGGTGGAACAGTGTTCGCACAATGACCAGAGGCCAGATGATGACCTGGGAGGAATTCAAGGTCAAGTTCAGCAGAACCCATGTGCCACCAGGTTTGATCAAGAGGATGAGAGACGAGTTCAGAGAACTGAAGCAAGGAAGGATGACTGTAGTGTAATACCATGACAATTTTTTGTCATTAGCTAGGTATGCCCCGTATGAGATCGACACCGAAGCCAAGAAGAAAGAAAGATTCCTGAATGGTCTGCATGATGAGATGCAGACAGTGTTAGTCAATATCCCCTTTGCTGATATTGAAGGTCTTGTCGACTCTGCCATCTAGATGGAAGGAAAGATCAACCAAGCCAATGAGAACCGCAAGCGTCGCATGATGCATCAGCCAGGAACCCATCAGACTCCAAAGTATCGCCCTAACCCATCTCCAGGATTTGCCCCTAGAACCAACAGACCCCCGATGAACCGTCCGACCTATCCCAACCATGGAAACCCTAGGCCCGGAGGAAATCACAACAACCCCGACAACTCTAGCAATTTCAACCGTGCCCCGCCCAAGTTCAACAACAACAATGCTACCACCAACACCAACATTGCCCCGAGGACTGGAAGCAATGCTTTGCCTGTAGCAGCAAAGGACAAGTCGCATGTGACTTGTTATGAATGTGGAAATAAGGGTCACTACTCCAACGAGTGCCCCAACAAGAAGAATGCCGCAGCACCCAATGCCAATGTCCCAGCTCAGCAATAGCGTCGTGTTCAGCCAGGAAGAAGGTTTGCCCCAGGGAATTCGCTCAACCGCAATGGCCGTCTATTTATCATGCATGCTGAAGAAGCTCAGGAAGCACCAGACGTTGTGCTGGGTATGTTTTCTGTTAATTCAGTACTTGCACGAGTGTTGTTTGATTCTGGTGCATCGCACTCGTTTGTCACCGAAGAATTTGCATGCACTAGTAAAATTCAACCAACCAAACTGAAGCATGTTATGATTGTTCAAATTCCCGGATCAACCACCAAGGCTAGGCAAATTTGCAAAGCCGTCCCTATCTGAATCCATGGCATAGATTTTTATGCAAATCTGATAGTACTCGGAACTAAAGGTTTGGAAGTAGTACTAGGAATGGATTGGATGTCCAAACATAAAGGATTGATTGACTGTGCCAAGAAAGCCATAACCATGACCAGTACAGCCGGAATATTAGTCGAGCATATATCTGAAACCTTACCTCGTCAATTCAAGTGCAACAAGAGTATAGCCCAACCTAACATTGACCAACTCCGAATAGTCTATGAATACCCCGATGTATTTCCAGATGTTTTGCCCGGTATGCCCCCAGATCGGGTTATCGAGTTTATCATCGAACTAATCCCCGGAACCGGACCCATAGCCCAGAGACCATATAGTATGAACCCGTCTGAGCTAGCAGAACTGAAGAAGCAACTGGATGCCATGTTGGAAATTGGATTGATTCAACCAAGTGCGTCACCATGGAGATCGCCTGTCTTGTTTGTGTACAAGAAAGATGGAGGTAACCGTTTGTGTACGGATTATCGGAAGTTGAATGATGTCACCATCAATAACAAATACCCCTTGCCCAAGATAGAAGATTTGTTTGATCAGTTGACCGGTGCCAAAGTGTTTTCTAAGATTGATCTTAGAACTTGGTATCATCAACTCAAAATTCGTGCAGAGGATATTCCAAAGACTGCCTTCACCACCGGATATGGATTGTACGAGTATACAGTCATGTATTTTGGATTAACCAATGCCCCCGCTTATTTCATGAATCTCATGAATAAGATTTTTATGGACTTCCTGGATAAGTTTGTCGTTGTTTTCATCGATGACATTCTGATTTATTCCAAATCGGAAGAAGAACATGAGCTACACCTAAGGACCATTCCTGGAACCCTTAGAGAGCATCAGTTGTATGCAAAGTTTAGCAAATGTGAATTCTGGTTACAGGAGGTAGGATTCCTCGGTCACATTGTATCAGCCGGAGGAATTGCCGTTGACCCTGCCAAAGTGAAAGACGTAGAGGATTGGCAAGCCCCAACCACTCAAACCCAAGTTCGTGCATTTCTCGGATTGGCGGGATATTACCGCAAATTTGTAGAAGGATTCTCGAGTATCGCTAGACCCATGACCCAATTACTGAAGAAGGACAAGAAGTTTGAATGGACCGACAAATGTGAAGCGAGTTTTCAAGAACTCAAGAGGAGATTGATTTCAGCCCCAATCTTGATCATGCCGGATATCACAAAGCCCTTCGATGTGTATTGTGACGCATCCAAGATCGGTCTCGGATGTGTGCTAATGCAAGAAGGCAAAGTTATATCTTATCCATCTCGACAACTGAAGCAACATGAGCAAAATTACCCAACCCATGACCTCGAACTCGCAGCCATAGTTCTAGCCTTAAAGACATGGAGGCATTACCTGATGGGAAACCGTTGTGAGATTTATTCGGATCTCAAGAGCCTGAAGTATATATTCACTCAGAAGGAGCTGAATATGAGACAGAGAAGGTGGATTGAGATAATCAAGGATTACGACCTGGACATTCACTACCACCCTGGTAAAGCCAATGTGGTAGCCGATGCCCTTAGCAGATTGTCGTGCCGCTTGAACTCCATGATTTTAAAGGAGCAACCAAGCTTGCACAAAGAGATGGAAGATTTTCGAATGGAATTAGTAAGTGAAGGATTTTTGGCTAGCATAGAACTCCAACCCACTTTGATCAGTCAGATTAAAGAGGCGCAGAAGGGAAATGCTAGTATCGACGGAATCAAGCGTCGTATCGGTACAGGCAAAGTACCCGGATTCACCGAAGACGACGAAGGAGTTCTGTGGTACAAAGGACGCCTTTGTGTACCATCAGATTCTGAGTTGAAAGAAGTTATTTTGAAGGAGGCTCATGATACTCTTTATTCTATCCATCCCGGAGGAACTAAGATGTATCAAGATTTGAAAGAGCAATTTTGGTGGCATAAGATGAAGAGAGAAATCGGAAGCTATATTGCCAAGTGTGATATATGTCAGCGAGTCAAGGCAGGACATCAAAGACCCGCTGGATTGTTGCAACCATTGCAGATTCCGGAATGGAAATGGGATTCCGTTGGAATGGACTTTATCACCGGATTGCCTACTTCTAGTAGGGGAAATGACTCTATCTGGGTCATAGTGGTCCGATTGTCCAAAGTCGCCCATTTCTTGCCCGTCAAGACCACATATCAGAGTTCGAAGCTAGCGGAGTTGTACATCGCTAGAATAGTGAGTTTGCATGGAATCCCCAAGAACATCATATCGGATCGAGGAACTCAGTTTACCTCGAGATTCTGGAAGAAAGTTCAAGAAGGTTTAGGAACCCGCCTAGATTTTAGCACCGCATATCACCCTCAGACCGATGGACAAACGGAGCGAGTAAACCAAATACTCGAAGATATGCTGAGAGCATGTGTGTTAGAATATGGATCCAAGTGGGAAGACTGTCTGCCGTTTGCAGAATTCTCATACAATAATAGTTATCAAGCCAGTTTGCAAATAGCCCCATTTGAATTCATGTACGGAAGGAAGTGTCGCACCCCTTTGAACTGGTCGGAAGTAGGAGAGAGTCAGATTTTTGGACCCGACATCCTACGAGAAGCAGAAGAGAAGGTTCACAAGATTCATGAGCACCTCAAGACCACCCAGTCAAGACAGAAGAGTTACGCCGACAAGAGACGTCGGGACCTCGCCTTCAACATAGGAGATTTTGTATATCTGAAGGTGTTGCCATTGAAGGGAATGCAGCGTTTCCAACTCAAAGGAAAGTTAGCCCCCAGATATATCGGACCTTTCAAAATTCTGAACCGTCAAGGAGAAGTGTCGTATTAATTGGAACTGCTAGAAGATATGTCAGCCGTGCACAATGTGTTCCATATCTCGTTACTTCGCAAGTGTCTCGAAGTCCCAGAGAAGACCGAAGTGTTCAAAAACACGATAACCGTACCATAGAGATCAATGATGACCTGACCTATCCTGGAGTACCCATCCCTATTTTGGAAGAAGCTTTCAGAACTACCCAAACCTGAAGCATCAAGTTTCTCAAGATTCAGTGGAGCAACCACACAGAAGAGGAAGCTACCTGGGAGCGCGAAGATCACATCAGGACAGAGTTTCCCGATCTCTTCAAATCCTAGGTAATCTTTTTCGTCCTTTTTCAAATATCGGGACGAGATTTTGTTTAAGGGGGGAAGGTTTGTAACATCCCAAAAATACTAAACTTGGATCATCAAACTCTAATCATCAAATTTAGGGTTAACAAAAAACTTTGCTAAATAAAAAAAACATGAAAGCATGCATGATAGTATGCATTTCATTTTGAATTCTTTTGAACCAACTTGTTTGTGTGTTCCTTTGCTTGTAAATGGATGCTTAGGTGAAATAAACATCATCTAAACAATTCCCAAACTTTTCTCAAAGACAAGTAAATCAAAACAAATAAAATAAGGGAATGGTCATTTTGACCAATTTAACTCCCATGCCTACTTTGGCTGTCTCAAACTTTCAGAACCTAACAGAAACTTTTCTGGATCTTTGCACCCCTTGATTGTACTCATAACAAAGTATCAAGGCCCACTTTGTGATCATCCAGAAACATTCAAATGCATAGTTTAAAGGACAGTTCAAAATTGAATCTTCATCATATGGGAAGATCCCACTTTTTCAAAAACCACTCAAACAAGCTCAACTTTCAAAACCCAAGCATCTACAGACTCACCGGCACCAACCTAGCACACCCACCAAAAATCTTTTCAAAATTTAAAACTTGAATTCTTGCGGCCATTTTATCAAACACATTGCAGACACAAATCATCAAAATCTTAAACACTATTGTGAGCAGTGATTGAAGCCTAACTTGTTCCCTCTCTAGCTCACAACCATCTCAGTAGATCACCTAGCAAGTTAAACCAAGCACTAGACTCACTGTAAGCTAGGCAATGACATCAATGGTGAACAGCCGAAGCTCACCATGCCATCCCAGTGGAGACAACAAGCTAGGAGGAGATTTAGCCGTGCCAACCTTGTCTGGGAGGCAGCCCACCGTCCACCGCCACTCCCTGTCCCAGCCGCGAGCATTGCCAAACCCTGGACCACACGCACGGACCGCGCCCAGCGCGTCAGCAACCATGCCGAGCATGCGCCAGAGCGCCACACTCGACCGACGCCCACAAACCGCGCGCCGCCCTCGCCGCGTGCATACATGATCGCGACCGATCCAGGAGACCGCCAGACATCCCCGTTCGCCACCCCATGCCGCACAGCCACCGCTCGCCATCGAAGACGCCGCCTCTGCCGCGCAGAGCATCGCGCGTTCCAGACCAAACCGCACCGCCCCTACACGCGCATTAAAGCCGTAGAGCATCGCCAGGAGACCACCAAGCAATCGCCACCGCCGGCCATGCCTCTAGCCGCCCGTAGCCATGTCGCCACCGTCGCCTGCCCATCCCGTTCGGTCTCATCGTCGCGACTATAAATAGAGGCCACCCCCAGCTGAATTGAGCACACCATCTCACTCCCCTCTCCTCACTGATCATGCCACCCCGTTCCCAGAGCAAGGCGAGCAGCACTTCGCCGGAATTTCACCTGATTCTGCCGCTGCTGGAGAAGAAGGGGGCCAGTGATTGGATCCGCCCCAGGAGAAGCTGCCAGTACCAGGAGGTTCGCCGTCATCGACTTCGTCGTTCGCCCGCCTCGCCGACCCTCGCCTGAACCCCGGTGAGCCCCCAACGACCCCCACTGGCCGTGCTAGGTTTCTGTCACGCCGGCGTTGCCCAACATCGACGATGACCCTCAGTCGTTGGATTAGAACCAGATCGAACGCACCATATCGCCCCATACCGCTTCGCACCCCCTCGTCTCACCGACGTGTGGGGACAACCACTTAACCAGCCCGCATAAGCGCTGTGCTTAGCAGGACGGCCCAGTACCACTTCCCGCGCAGCCCAGTTATTTGAATTTAACCTTTTCCATTTTATTTCAAACACACTTCTATACCCAGTTTCAAAAATTAACCCAGGTCGATTCAGTGAACCAAATTGAATGAAACCAATTTTGTTCGAAAGGTCTGGGGATGCTGAATCCAAGCCCGTTGGATTCAAGTCATTTGGATCTGTAGATCATCCTTGGTAAAAATAACAAGGCAGAAGCTTTTCTGCATTCAAACATTTTTCAAATTAAAACCATAATAGATTTTGACTTGATTCCAACTCTCAAAAATCAACTTTAACCATACCTTTCAGAATATATAAAAATATATAGGTTTACTTGTAGAAATAATGTTCAAGTAATAAAAGAATGCTACATAGGCATTTCTAGTCACTTTATTTAATTAAAATAAAAGGGTAAAACCTTATTAAATTGTGACACCACTTCAAATCACATTCCCATGGACTAAAATATGTGGTGATGACATGTGTCAACATGATCCCATGTTTGGTTGGGAGAATATTAAATCTTAAGTAGTTTTTCAATGAGTAGAAATTACTTTTCTAAAAATAAAAGGAATTAAACCAAGCTTTAATCTTGTAATGTTAGTGATGATGCTAGATCATCTATAGGACCCTTTGTGTGATGATTGCGAGTAGTTAAGTATTGTTTGGTGATTGTGCACCTCGTATTTATTCACAGACGCTAGTATCGACCAAGGATACGAGGAGGAAGGAGGATTGTACGAAGAAGAAGCCGAGGAGAACTTCAACCACTGCTCTGCACAAGGCAAGCCAATACTTGCAAGCTATTAACTTAGCAAGCCTTACTAATCAAGTTGACCTGTGCAAGCTAACACTTGCAATTTATCAAGCTTATACTGATACTGTGCAAGCCAATACTTGCCTGTCACCATGCCAAATATATGCCTTAAGCATAGATGATCCTACCCACTTGATAAACCAATCCTAGTTTTTACATACAATATTATTACTTTATTTCTTTATCAAAGCTATTACTTAGAGTTTACTTCAGTGAATTGTAGATACTAGAAAGATATTTGAAGGTTGCATAAATAGCATAAAATTTTGCCTAAGCTAGATAATCTTGATGTCATCCTAAGGCATGAGATTGAACTTAGTTGAAACTCCACTAGTTTACTATCCCCCATTAGTGCTTACCCCCACTTGTAGATGCTAGTGCTAAGCATAAAACTTGATCAACATTAGATGGGAATACTTGGTGAAAATGGTTATGAAAACCTTAGAATGATGGATCATTCTACTGAGATGTTTTGACACGTGTTTCCGAAAACACCAGATGATTTTGGTGATGAAAATGTTGAGGCATGAGCCTTAGCCCTTTATAAAACTGATGGTTGTCTGGATGCGATACCATTCCAATTTTATCATACAACCACAATACCCGAAGATTGGGTAGGGCTTTACTGGAAACTTATATACCTTAGTATTAGTTCCCTCACGGCCAAGGTCTGAGCTGAGGCTACCTTGTGAAGATTGTCCACCTGTGTAGTACCCAAGATGACAGTTGGTCATGGTTGGGAGGCCAAACTCACAGGAGAGGTGCTTATACTAGGGCGTGTAACTGAAAGGTTAGGATTGATTATCCGCATACCGAGTATGGTGAATTTAGGATTTGTTCCTGACGGATGTATCAAATGTTGTGGTGAAAGTGTACAATCTCTGCAGAGTGTCAAACTATTCGAATAGCCGCATCCGCGGTTATGGACAGTTGGAGTGGCCATACTGTTCCCCTGTCAGACTTTTCAAAATGATTTATGAACGGAAGTGAGACTTTGACTTGACCACAACAGAGTTGTGACATGAGTTACAAGATCCCATTTAGGTGTTATAAAAATGTGACTAGCTTCTCTTATTTCTGAACTTAGCAGAGGTAAATCTGGCTTCTTTTAAAACAACCCTAGAGCCTAGTGTCCTATTATCAAAAACCCCTTCCACTTGTTAGTATGAGTTTGCGAGTACTTAAAGAGTACTCATGGCTTTGTGCCTGGCTATTCCCGTGGCCAGAATATGAAGAGGAGTACCTGGAGGATGGACCCCAGGAAGGTTACGACAACTAGGATCATCTCCCATCGTCAGCATTGCCTGTGACCCCGAAGATGGAGCTTCGCCTACGCTACCGTTATTATTACGTATTCCGCTGCTTGAAGTTGTATTAAGAACTGGATCATGAGATTCCTATTTGTGTAAGAACTTATGTATGGTTTGTAATGGATGATGTACTATGGTATCCAATTATGTTATGTCTCGCAAAAATGGTAATCCTGGGATTGCGATGTATGGCATAACAGGCATCTGGGATTAAAAATCCGGGTGTTGACAAGTGTCGATAAAAGAATACAAACAAGAAGCATCACACTTACCATTACACAACTCATAGAAGAAAGCAACTCACCATTATATAACTTAGCTTGCAACCAAGTACAACAATCACAATATAGATGCATAAAGATAAATCATAATTGGAATTGGCAAACTTGTTCTTGGTCAGATAACACCTGGCAAACAGTTTCACAAAAAGCTTTTTGTAGAAGTTTTAAAACAGGAGCACTCTTTGCACAAAATAGTTTTTCACAAGTGAAGGCTTTCAAAGTAATACACAATAGATAAGAGTTTTGTGCAAACAAGGAAGATAGAGAACATTATTGAATAAATCACCATATGAATGCTTGAAACACAACAACTCAAATGCTTGCTGGAGATAGAGAGGAAAATGGTTTACTGACTCAACTTGGTAAATAGGATAAAGGTCCCTTCATAGAGGGTAGCAGAGATTACAAGTCATAAAGAGCTTCCAAAAGATTATGGTACTTACTAGCTTTGAGCCCTCATTAACCCTATCATAGGCATCTTGAGATGATTAAGGTTAAAGTGCACAAAGATGGAGTATATGCTTGACAAAATATAAGTTGGCAATCTCATGTCCCTTGAATATGAGGGCCACTCCTCATGCTACTCAACTTTGGTTACCGGTAAGTTCTTGTCATTGTAAGTACATGCGTATCATAGAGAACCGCCAACGGGGTACCCCTTGCACATGGTACAAGAGCTTTCCCATAACCAAAATGATAAGGCAAGCAGACAATGATCACCTCAGCGATCTTTTTATTTACTATGTGTATAACTTTTTATTGAGGATGCTTCATTTATAGTTTATGGCGATGCTGCAAGTTTCCACCATGATTAGGCATGGCTTAGGCTAGCAGCCCAGGCATTTCTCTAACACAAAATACAAACTCCATGGACTTACAAGTCCCCTCTTTATTTCACACCGTTGACATCCATAGACAAAAGAGCATGATATCAACTGAGTACAAAGTATAGGAGCAATGTTGAAAATGTTCCTCGTGACAGCACGGTTCTGCTAATTCCAATGTATAGATGCAAGCATATACAACTTAGATGGCACAATGGTTCAAGTCTATTAGGGGCAAGAAAATAATGTGTGCCATCAAGTTCGTGAGAGCTTTACTAACTAGTTTTCACATAACAAAATACTTTTAAATTCGAAAGGTAGATGAAACTTGAGAATTTGCTTGGAATAGCAAAAGCTACTAGGTAGATATGGTGGACACAAATGGCATAGGTTTTGGGTCAAAGGGATTGGAAACATGAGAAGTATGCCTTCTCAAAACAGGTTTTTGGCTAGCAAAGTTGGGTAGCAAGCAAGAGAGTTGAAAGAAACAAGCAAACATACAAGTAATAAAGACAAACATGCAATCTTCTTTGAAGAAACAAAATATCTTAAACAAAGAATACTAAGCTTATGAGCCAACAAGAAATAAAACAAATGATACAAAATACCTATAAGATTTTTATCTTTTTCTCTTTCAAAGTAATGCTACTGACCAGAACTCGGTTTGTCAAAACCAATTTAGATCCACTTGATGATCCCAAAGTGATGCCAATACTGATCAACAAGATCCATCATATAATAGAGATTGCAAACTAAAATAAGAAGTGCAAAAAGTAAAAGATGAGACTTCTCATTAATATTCCAATAAAGGCACTCACACCAAGGGATACATAGATAATCAACTAAAGGAGAGATACTTACACATGCGAACCAAACTATAAGATAACCTCTCTACCAAAGATACGAATCCACTAAAAAGGTAAAAGATAATGGTGGTGATACCACGACACTCCCCCAAGCTTGGAACAAGCCAAAGGGATGCCAAACCTGATGATGAATTACTCCTTTGGTGGGGGTGGTGTTCTCTTTATAAGCTCCTCAATAAGCTTCTTCAATTCCTCAATCTCAAAGGTTAGAGTACGAATCAACTCCGAGTTTTGCTCAATGCGGTTCATAATCATATCGGACCAAAAATTCCAGTCCTTGCTATTCTTTCCCCACTCTTCCTTCTTAGTATGCTCTTCTCCTGCATGGTTAGAACGAGACATATCCCACATCGAGGGCAAGTTCCCTTTGGGCACATGTTGATATTGATGCTCATGTATAAGAGTGTGGAAGGGTTTCTTGGTACTTGGAGGAGATGATTGTGGATTGTAGATAAGACGTGGAGGTTTCCCTCCTGTAGGCATCTGTGCTGTCCTCTTAAGCTTGGTAGGTTTTGCCACCAATCCAATGCTTGCGACGGTACCGTGGGTGTCCGGTTGCTTGTCCTCCTCCATGTCTCCTTCATAACCTACCAAAATCACCTCCTCCTTGGGTTTGTGAGGATCATCTTCCTCGGGCTTCTTGCCTTTGTCGTTGGTGGAGACCATGGTGCTCTAAACTTGAGAAGTTTTCCTGACAGAAACAGATTGAAACGAAAACACGACGAGAACACAATGCACAAACCTCGGGGGATCCGGGGGGTTATATATTACGAAGTTTCAATGCATAAGGAAGGTTTTGACACGGAAACGAGGCGGAGATGGAGTTCGGGGGAGTCAAACCCCCTCTAGGCGTGGCCAAGATAGGCTCACGCCTGGGGTGGGTTTGTCCACCCCGAACTCCGGTTCCTCCTCTGTTCCGTCTCGTAGTCTTCCTTATGTATTAAAAACATCAAAAATATAAAAGGTTGGATTTTCACAAACCTTCTGTTTTCACCACTTTTACCTATTCGATGACGAACTCTACACTTTCTGGTGTTTGGATTCTGATAAATTCTTCTGGATTCACCATTCGAATAACATCCACATCTTCATTATAAGAATCTCTAGAAATATAATGTTTTAGTCTTTGCCCATTAACCACCCGTGTTGTGTCATCCTTTAGAGAAGAAATTTTGATGGCACCTGAACGATATACTTCCTTAATAACAAAAGGTCCTTCCCATTTTGAGAGTAGTTTCCCTGCAAAAAATCTGACACAAGACCTATACAAAAGAACTTTCTCACCAACATGGCACTCCCTTTTGAGAATTCTCCTATCATGCCATCTTTTTACTTTTTCCTTAAAAATCCTAGCATTTTCATAAGCTTCACCTCTCCACTCATCTAGATTACTTAAGTCGAGCAGTCTTTTCTCACCTGCAAGTCTAAAATCTCTATTCAACTCTTTCACTTCCCAGTAAGCTTTGTGTTATAATTTTCTGAAGTCAAGTGAAAAGCTTTCCCATAGACCATTTTGTAAGGAGACATCCCCATAGGATTTTTATAAGCAGTTCTATAAGCCCACAAAGCGTCATTCAACTTTTTAGCCAAATTTTTTCTAGATCTATTGACAGTCTTCTACAAGATAGATTTAATTTCCCTATTGGACAATTCTACTTGCCCACTAGTTTGGGAGTGATAAGATGAAGCAATTCTATGGTTTACATCGTACTTAGCGAGAGTTTTTCTAAAACTCCCATGAATAAAATGAGAGCCTCCATCAGTCATGAGATATCTAGGCACACCAAACCTGGGAAAAATAACATCCTTAAGCATTTTCAAAGAGGTCTTACCATCAACACTATTTGTGGGTATGGCCTCTACCCACTTTGTAACATAGTCTACAACAACAAGAATATGAGTGTACCCTTTTGAAGGGGGAAATGACCCATAAAGTCAAATCCCCAACAATCAAAAGGTTAAATAACAAGAGAATAATTCATAGGCATTTCATTGCGTCTAGAAATGTTACCTACTAGTTGACATTCATCACATGATAAGACAAACTTCCTTGCATCTTTGAAAAGGGTAGGCCAATAAAATCCAGATTGTAAAACCTTTTGTGCAGTCATGTCCCCCATAAGCACTGCCATGACATTTTCTCAATATCTCTTGTTGTTCAAATTCTGGAACACATCTCCGCATAATGCCATCTACTCCTTCTTTATATAAGTGTGGGTGATCCCAAAAGTAATGCCTTAGATCATAAAATAATTTCCTTCTCTGCTAAGCTGTAAATGTTGGAGGCAAATACTTGCTGTCACATCCCAAAATTTTCCAAATTTTGAAATGTAAAAAAAATAAATAAACGAAATAAATAATTGTTGAAATTTAGGGTGAAAAGAAACTTTTTGATTCCAAATGGAAACATCAAAACCCATCTTGAACAAATAAAATCCTAAAGGGAATTAAAAATATAAACAAATAATAAATAAAATTATAAAAGTTGGAATCACCATTTTTGGATCTTAAAAAAAAGATATGGATTTTATAAGAAAAGGAAGAAATAAATAAATAAGGACTATTTAAAAGCCAAATTAAATCGTGGCCAAACAAATAAAATGAAATATTATTGATTAATAAAAAGAGTAAATAATTATTTAAATAAAATCATTAGGATTGATTATTATCCAACTTTATTTAAATAAAGACATTTCCCAATTTAAATGAACATTAAATCATATTAAAGTATTTTAAATAATAATTCAAAGTGAATTATTTTGTACTAAAGAATAAATAAACCTACTGAAAAGGTTTGGTAAAAAATTGGAATTAAAATAGAAGTTTGAAAATATATTTAAAATCCTATTTAAATAATGACAAGTGTCTATTTTTAATATATTATAAACCATAAAAGGAATGTTTGAAATATTCTAAAAATGGAAATTTAAATACATTAATAAACAGAATAAAACTTACTGAAAGTTTGAAAAGGGTTTGAAAAATAAATCTAAAATCAAATGGATGTTTGAATTTGAAAACAGAAATTCAAAATAGAAAATGAAAAGGATTCAGAATTAAAAAAAGGGAAACAAACCCAGCCCAGAAACAGGCCCAGTCCAGCCCAGCAGCGCAGCCCACTCATCCCCCTCTCGTGAAGCGTTTTCTCACGCGCAAACACACCCGCGCAGTCCCTGACTTGGTGACCCCACGCACATCTTCTCTCTATCGCTGACCAACGGACCCCCCACTTCCAGTTCTTCTTCTTCAGTTGCATCGACCGTTTTCCCCCACACGTCGCCGTTCCTGCCTTGAATCCGCGGCATAAATTTGCATCAATGCGCGGTTAATCCTCGCCAGCAATGACGCACCCTTAAACTCCCACGCCCCCTCTCCATTTTCCCCCAGGCATCGCTCCCTCTCTGCCACCAGGCTGCCTCAATCGCGAGCTCGAACATCCTTGGCTTCGACGAACTCTTCGGTCGATTCCGGCGAAACCACACCCTCCCTAGCCCTTTGGTGCATACTAGTTTGCTCGCCAACGTCTCCTACACATCACAGTAACTCCCGCTTGGCCGTGCTCGCTCCACAGCATCGGCAACAAACTCACCCGAGCACCGCCGCCGTCTGCCACTTCTCCGACGACCGCTCCCCGTAAGTACCGTCCACCCCTGTCCCTCTAGATGATGCTCCCGTGATCGCCACACTCGCCCACGTCTAACGCCTCCTCCCTTTTGCCTTCTGGTGGCCTGTAACCTCGCCCCGTCAACGAACAGAGACGCCTGGCGCCGCCGCGAACTCTGGTGAGCAATCACCGCTATTCCCGAGCGCCCCTCGACGAACAGAGACCACGGTGAGCATCGCCACACTCCTGCAAGTCTGGTAAGCCCCTTCTCCCTCACCCACACGTCCTAGTTCATCGGCAACGTCACCGCCTGAGTGCGCGCCGCCGTCCTCCGTCGCCCAGCGCCGCCAGATCCTGGTAATTGCGTTGTAGCCGTTAGATCTAGATCGTATGGCTAAGATTAGATTTAGATGAAGGGGTACGTTATGATCTGTGCCGCACGATCTTACTTAGATCCAACGATCCACAGAGCGCGATCCGCGCGAACCGGTACGCGCCAGTAAGATAGAGCCACGTGGCCAGTGATTCGATTTAAAACAGGAATGTATCTATTAGATGTTTAAACTTGCAAAATTCATAACTTTAAATCCACATGTCCAAATTTTGCAAACTTTATATCAATGGAATAAGAAAAAAAGTACTTTGCAACCATGCACTTTGTTTAATGAATTCCTTCTGTAAAATTGGTTGTTTTTGCAGAAACTTGTTTAGGCATATTTTGAATATAAAATTTATTCTAAAATTGTTTTTATGGTAAAATCTTTTGTAAATGGATTGTTTTGAACCTACTGACCATAGAAACCAACTTTTAGATTTAAAATTATATTTGGTGACACTTAGGAATTAAATCTTTGAATAAAAGCATTTCTAGCTAAATAAAAATATTGATTATGGTTTAAAAATGCTTTTAAAGTAAAACCTTTTGGAAAATGATTTTATTTAAACTCTCTGACCCTAAACACCAAATTTTGGGATTTGAAAACATATTTGATAAACCTTAGTAAAATATTACTTTGTTAAAGGCATTTGTAGCAAATAAAAATATTGCTTTGAATTAAAAATGGAGTTTGGATGAAACCTTTTGCAAATGGATTAATATTAAAACACTTTGACCATAAACACTAACATTTGTGTTTAAAAATATATTTGACTAACACTACAAAATATTACTTTGACTTAAATCATTTTTAGCAAAACAAAAATGATTTAAATGGCCATTTTCACTAACTTGAATTTAAATGATTTTACCACTTTGTAAATGACCAATGGGAGCTTTAAAATGTTTAGAGCCTAATAGAAACCACTTTTCCAAATAAAACAATCTTTTGCATGCTTGCATGCATTGCCTTGTTTTTATTATTTTATGTGGTGAATTGTTTGAATGTTAGTTTGAATATGTGCTTGCTTGATTGAATTGTAGTGAAGTCTGAAGAGTGTGATTATTTGCAAGATCAAGGAGTGAACCAATATTCTCTACTAAAAAGTCAAGTGACACTATCATCCATGTCCTACTATTTTCACTACACTTAGTGGTATTTTTGTAGTAAGCATGATAGGGCCACTATATTACTATGCTATGTCCTATTAGGAAATCCATCTTCCTTAGTGAAAACATCATAGTTGTAGTATGCTTAGCCCTGCTATATACTTGGGGTGGAATATCATACCATGATTATATGAAGTGTTGGAAAATATATGTTTTATATAATAAAACAAGTACTCAATGAACCACCTGGGTGGAATGAGGATACTCAATTTTGGACAAGGTGGCAACAAAGGGAACCATGTTTATATGGCTATCTTTTTGTATGCGCACTAGAAGAAAACCACCAAGGGACTTAGAGATTGAACACGTTTCTCATACAGTGGCTTCCGTGTACAGCCACATGCTAAATGGGCTCTGGCTTAGTCAACTACATAGTGGAAGACCCTTGCATTGGCATCTACTCAGGTTAACGGGATTCGTGTATTGGAAATTTATCCTTACATTAGTGCCTGGTAGACAAGCTAGCATTGTGTATTCGGAGGACTTCTATGGAAAGACTTTGTCACATTCTCGATCTGCCGGTATTCCATTTGGTGTGTACTTATCCAGCGGCCACTGGTGGCGTCAAGACGAGATTGTGTCATGTGGGTAAAGTGTATAACTTCTACAGAAGATCAAAATTCTAAGTACTTAGCCGTGTCCCCAGTTATGGACAACTCTGAGCAACTAAGGACTGAAGCTATGAAAGATCTCGATATTCCAATTTCTCAAAGTAAAACTTGATGGTGACAACAAGGGATTAGAAGCACTTGGAGTTTTCCAAGGAGTTCAGAAAGATTGTCAAAAGATCAAAACTATTTCGAAAAGATAGGATAAAACTATATTGCTTTCTGCAAATGAGCCTAAACCCTACTTAGCCAAATATGCATGTATTCATAGGATCCACTTATTTCTACATAGTAGTGAAACTTGCCAATACAATTCAAATGTATTGACCCTTGTGGCAGCAACTTATTATGTTGCGGGTTTGTTGTAGGGGTCTCAACCCAATAAGGTAGATTCCTCCTGTGTTATACAATGCTAGTCCCTGGATCAATAGCTAGCATCCACAGTTAATATGTAATATCAAGAAACAAAGGTCATAATATAACTTTATAACCAGGAATAACATAAGTTTATTACATCAAACATAGCTCATTTGGCTATTACATTTCATTGCAGCGGAAATAACTATAAGTATGGGTCCTTCATCTTCAAAGTGCCACAGGAAGATGTTGGTTGTAGACTTTGTAATCCTAAACAATCAATCTTCACTAAAATCAATCAAACCTGCAACATACAAGTTACAGCCACAAGGGTCAATACATTTGAATTGTATTGGCAAGTGATACTATGATAATATAGTGGAGTCTATCATCTATATGCATTTGGCTAAGTGGAGTTTGAGGCTTGCATTGCTCAAAATAGATTTCTCCTTAACATTTGAAAATACTAAGTTTTTACTTTGACAAAATCATTTTTCTCAATCAAAGATTGAAGATCCTTTACAAGGCATCTCTCAATCAAAGATTTAAGATTTCAAACAACCCTTGTTCAATCCACAAGTTTTAACTTAGAAATTTGAATGATGAGATTCTTGATTGCTTCCATGTCTTGATGCTCAAATTGTCCTTTACCAGGGACATGTCTAAGTACTTAGGTTTTACACTCTGCAGAGGTGGTGCACTTTCCCCACAAGACTTGGTTTCCCAAGACAAGATCTTTCAGAAGCTTTCCCTTAGACCAAAATGGACGCTCTCCAACCTATCAAACACTACCACCCACTGTCCATATGGCTAAGTTCTTGCAACCTATATGATCATGGCAGAGCCCATATTGCCAAGTGGTTGCACTTGAAGCTTCTCAACATTTGACATCTCCAATCTCTTTGTTCCTGGGTGGCATACCACAAGTGAGATACACAATCCAAGTCCATGGCCTTGTGAACCACTCAACCAAACACCACCAAGCAAGCCCATTCCACCCAGGTGATTCATTAACTTAATTGTTTTATTAGACAAAATCACAAGTCCTTAGACTTAGAATATTTTTCCATAGTGTGAATATATATTCCACCCATGTTTTCTATTGTCTAGGCTAAGCTTGATAGTAGTAGGAATCTTTAACTTAGGAAAATCCTTCTAAGGATTCTTCTACTAGGTTTTCCTATAGTAAGGTTTATACTTAGCAAAATCCATGCAAGTTTTTACTTAGAGAAAATCACTAATGCATAGTGAAAGTAATGGGACAAAAAGTATGAAGCATCACTTGCCTTTTTGGAAGGGAATGGTAGTTCACTCCTTGATCTTGCTAGTCACACACTTCACTACAAGTCAATCAAGCAAACACCAATTCAATTTACATTCCAAACCAATAATCACTCAAACAAATTCACACACACAAGACAATGGAAACCAATTCATGCATGGGAGCATGCACAAGATAGTTTTATTTTGCAAAGAGGGTCTCTATGGGGTTTCTAAACTTTGTAAGATCCAAATTGGTCATTTACCAAAGTGGCAAAGTCATTAGCAAGAGGGTTTTGTCCAAAAACTATTTTTAAATCCATTCATCATTTTATGTGGTGAAAAATGTTTTTATCAAGGCAAAACTCTTAAGTTGTTCACCAAATGAGTTGCTAATTTGCAAAACTTGGTGTTTTAGGTCAGTAGGATTGGTCCAAAACATTTCCTCCAAAGTTTTTACTCAAAACCATTTTCATAACAAAACAATAGTTTTATTTAGCTTAGAAATGGACTAAACCAAGTAATCCATTCTAAACTTTTCCAAATCCATTTTCCAAATCTTGGGTTGGTTCCTAGGGTCAGTAAGGTCACAACAATCCAATTTGCAAAGGTTTTAACTTTAAAATCATTTTTTAACAATTTTTATACTCTAAACAAGCATACAAATGTTTCTACAAATTCAAACAAGCTAACAGATACTATTTGCTAAACTAATTCCACAGTTGGCTAGGGCTTGCTCTACTGAATCCAACGACATAAAATTTGTAATTTTTGGACGTGTGGATCCAAAGTTACAGGGGTTTGAAAATTGAATCTATAACAGATTCAAATCTGTTTTTAAAACTAAAACATGGCCACGCGTCGCTTTCTAACTGGGCGATACCGGTTCGGCCGGATCACGCGCGGTAGCCCTTGAATCTAGTTAGATCGTGCGGTACTGAGCGCATACCTCTTCGCGGCTAAGTGAACTAATCGTGAGCGCCGGATCTGAATCCTACGGCTGTTAGCACGCTTGTCAAGGATCGGCGGCGCTGGCGGTGGCTTTTGGCAGCGCACGGCCAGGCAGTGATGCTACGGTGGTTCTAGGAAGCGAGACAGACGGAGAGTGTGCTCACCGGGTTCAGGAGGTCACGACGATGCTCAACGTGCCGATGGTTCGACGAGGGGCGCTCTGGTCCGATGTGGATTGATCGCCGGAGTAGGTGGCGGCGTCGGGCGGCTCTGGTCGACGGTGGGGGCGAGGTAGAAGGCACAGGAGGACAAGATAAGAGGTCTGTTAGATGCGCGAGGAAGAGTAGATCTTGCATGCCTAAACGAGAGGGAAAGGGGTGGACAGATGCATACCATAAGTGCTCGTCGGAGTTAAGCCAGACGGTGGCGACGGTCGGAGTCGTCGCTGCAGATCGCCCTAAGGCAAGACAGGAGCACGTTCAGATGCGCAAGAGCAAGGCGATGCTGTGTGCGTGATCTAGGAGGCGCGGGGTGGTCGGTGTTCACCTGGAATGCTTGACGGAGCAATGGCAGACGACGTCGCACGCTCGGTGTCGTCGTTGCCGATGCTCAGGGGACGCGCGTGGTCGAACGAGGGGCACGGACGGATGCGTCAGGAGGTGGGGAATCTACTAAGGTGCTCAGGGAGGTAAGTGGTGGCAGTGTATGGCCGGAATCGAGGAATAAGCTCGTCGGAGACGGCGGCGGTGCAGAAGAGATTGGCGACAGCCTAGGGGCAGAGAGGAGGAGTTGTCTAGGGGAAAATGTCGAGGAGGGAGAGGTGCTTAAGAATGCGCGGTCGCAGGAGCGATTAACTGCCGCGTTAATGTCAATTGATGCTCGCAAATGTCGCCAGAAACGGTCGAGGAGAGGGGGGGCGCTGTCACCGCGAAGAAGAAGGAGGATGAACAGGGAAAATGGGTCCAGTTGTCAGTGGGGGAAAGAAGTGAGCGAAGGGTCCACCAGTCATCGTCTCTGTGGGTCCAATAATGAGTGCGAATCGTTTTCTTTCGGGGAAGGGAATACTGGGCTGTTTCTGGGCCTGTTTGGGCTGCTGGGTTGGGTCAGGTCTATTTCCTATTTTTTTCTTCTGAATTCTTTTTCCTTTTCTATTTCTATTTTTCTGTTTTGAATTTCCAAACAAACAAACAATGTCCAAATCAAATCAAATAATCACCAAACCTTGCACTAAGAATTTGGTTCTGTTTAGTAGCACAAACCAAATTCAAAAATAAAATAATATTTTAAATCTTTTTAGGTTCCATTTATTAATTAATTAGAATGGTCCATGGTTTATTAATAAAATAGGGTTTGGTTTATCTAATAAAATCTTCATTTGAAATCCAAATGCTTTCAAAACCCATCAGTAGATTTTATTTTGGAAATAAGGAATATTTGGAAAACTTGTTTTAAAACAGAATAACCTTTTTTATTTTAGGGTCCATTAATAATTAAATAAAGTGGGCCTTAGTTATTAAATCAAATAGAGTTTGATTTTCTTAATAAAATCTTTATTTGAAACCTAAATATTTTCAAAACCAAATCAGTAGGTTTTATTTGGGAAATATAGAATACTTGGAAATTTGTTTAAAACAAAATAACCTTTTATTTTAGAGTCCATTATTAATTAAATATAATAGACTTTCCTTATTAAATCAAATAGGATTTGTTTTATTGAGATATTTATTTTGAAATCTAAAATAAAGCCAAAACACTTTAGTAGGTTTTATTAGAGAATATAAAATACTTGGAAAATTTATTTAAAATAATTTAATAAGTTTTGATGTTTTTATTAAATTGGTAAAACCTTCTATTAAATAAAGTTGGATATTAAATCCTTATTAATTTATTTAAATAAACCTTTGCTGATTTTATTTAAAATAAAATGTTTTAATTCCCAAAGCTTGGCCAAGGTTTATTTTGGCTTTATAAAATAATCTTTATTTATAAATCCACCTTTTCTTTTGAAAACCAAATCTGTTATTAAAGAATCCAAAAATAGTAATTCCAAAACATTTTAATTTCCTTTAATAAATGTTTATCTTTATGAATCCCTTTAGGATTTTATTTAATCAAAATAGATTTGAAGTTCCATTTAAATTCAAAAAGTTTCTTCTGGCCTTGAAAATCAAACAAAGTTTTATTTATCCATTTATTTTTCACATTACAAGATTTGGAAAATCTTGGGATGCGACATTTGTTTGATGTTAGTGAAGTGTGTTGAATAGGATTACAAGTCTACAACCAACATGATTGCCTATGGCACTTTGAAGATGAAGTACTCCATGCTATAATTATTTCTGCTGCATTGTAATGAGATAGCCAAATGAGCTATGTAAGATGTAATGAATTATTTTATTCTTGGTTATAAAGTGGTATTACGACCTTTGTTTCTTGATATTACATCTTAACTGTGGATGCTAGATATTGATCCAGGGACTAGCATTGTAAACACAGGGATCTCTATCTTATTAAAGGTTGGGACCTCTACACTTGGAAACAATAAAATTAGCATAATCAGCATACCAAGGACTCTCGTGCGGACTTACCCTTATCGCAGCCAACTGATCATTTGGAAAACTATCATTAACAGGCAATGGGTCAAAAGAAATGTTTTCCAAACAAGATAAATTTTCAGCAACATGATTTTTAGCACCTTTCCTATCTACAATATGCAGATCGAACTCTTGTAAAAGAAAAACCCACCTGATAAGTCTAGGCTTGGCGTCCTTCTTTGTCATGAGGTACTTAATAGCAGCATGATCAGTATGAATAGTAACCTTTGAATCAACAATATAAGGTCTAAACTTATCACAAGCAAAGATTATAGCTAAGAACTCTTTTTCAGTAGTAGCATAATTCTTTTGAGCGGCATCTAGAGTCTTGCTAGCATAATGAATAACATTCAACTTCTTATCAACACGTTGTCCAAGGACAGCACCCACAGCAAAGTCACTAGAATCACACAGAATTTCAAAAGGTAAACTCCAATCAGGTGGTTGGACAATAAGAGCAGTTGTCAAAGCTTTCTTCAAAGTTTCAAAAGCTTCCTTATAATCATCATCAAAAACAAAAGGTACATCTTTTTGAAGAAGATTAGTAAGGGGCTTTGAAATTTTGGAGAAATCTTTAATAAACCTCCTATAGAAACCAGCATGACCAAGGATACTTCGAATACCTTTAATATCTCTAGGGAAAGGCATCTTCTCAATTGCTTCAATTTTGGCTCTGTCAACTTCAATGCCTCTTTCAGAGATCTTGTGTCCAAGAATAATCCCTTCATTAACCATGAAATGACATTTCTCCCAATTAAGAACAAGGTTGGTTTCTTCACATCTCTGCAAAACTTTATCAAGGTTGTGCAAACAGTTATCAAAAGAAGTTCCATATACGGAAAAATCGTCCATGAAAACCTCCACAATTTCTTCACGAAAACCATGAAAGATAGCAGACATATATCTCTGAAAGGTAGCAGGAGCATTATATAAACCAAAAGGCATACGCTTATAAGCATAAGTACCATAAGGACAAGTGAAAGTAGTTTTCTCTTGATCTTGTGCTTTCACAGCAATTTGAGAAAACCCAGAATAACCATCAAGAAAACAAAAGTGGGTCTTTTTGGACAACCTCTCAAGCATTTGATCAATAAAGGGCAAAGGATAATGATCTTTCTTAGTAACTTTATTGATCTTTCTAAAATCAATGCACATTCTATACCCAACCACTACTCTTTGAGGTATAAGCTCATTATCTTCATTAGGCACAACAGTTATTCCCCCTTTCTTGGGAACGCAATGAACATGACTAACCCATTGACTGTCAGCAATAGGATAAATAATACCAGCATCAAGGAGTTTTAATACCTCATTTCTTACCACATCCTTCATCTTAGGATTTAGACGGCGTTGGTGCTCAACAACTGGTTTTGCATCAAGTTCAATATTAATAACATGCTGACATATAGTAGGAGAAATTCCTTTTAAATCATCAGGAGTATAACCCATAGCTCCTCGGTGTTTCTTCAACACTTCCAATAACCTTTCTTCTTCCTTTCCAGAAAGTTTAGAACTAATAATAACATGATACACTTTCTTATTATCAAGATAAGCATATTTAAGATCATCGGGTAAAGGTTTTAATTCGAAAACAGGGTCCTCTTTAGGTGGTAGTGTGGTACCCAAATCTTCCACAGGTAGACTATGCTTAAGTAACTGATACGTCCAAAACGTATCTACTTTCTCGAACACTTTTCTATTGTTTTTCCTCTATACTTGTGTGATTTGGATACAACTAACACAGACTGACGCTGTTTTTAGCAGAATTACCTTGGTGTCTTGTTTTTGTGCAGAAAATGAACTATCAGGAAAAATCCCGGAAAATATGCCAAAAATTATATTGCACCAGAAGATCCACGGAGCCAGAAGGGGATACAGAGGGGAGGCCTGGGGGGCCCAGACCCACCCCATGCGCGGGCCCACTGACCCCGAGCCAGGGGAGGTTTGGCCACCCCAGGCAGCTTCTCGGCCTCCCTCCGCGCCTATAAGTTGCCTTTTGACCTAAAAACAGAGGAGGGTTCGATAGTTTTCTAGAAAGAGTTCCGCTCTGCCGCCGCCACGAGAAACCAAGATTCGGATCCAGAAACTCCGTTCTGGCCCCTGCTGGGACGGGGAATTTGGAGAGGATCATCGCCATCGTCATCACCAACGCATCTCCATCAACCACCGCTGTTTCCCTCATCCATGAGTGAGTAATCCCCCACTGTAGGCTTGGGGATGGTAGGGATTGGATGAGTTCTATCATGTAATCGAATAAGATCTGTTAGGGGCATAGTGCCTGATATCTCTATTAGTGCTATTTGACTTTGTTGCAACTTGTTGTGCTTAATTCTTGTCACTAGGGCCCGAGTGCCATCTCATATCTGAACTTATTATTGAATCATTATGATAGTATTGTTTGTGATCTTATCTGCAAGTTGTGTACACATATCATTGTCCGGATCTAAAGGCTCCAAAGTGACAATAATTGGGACAACCGGAGGGGATGGCTGTGGTGTGAGGATCACATGTGTTCATGGAGTGTTAATGCTTTGCTCCGGTGCTCTATTAAAAGGAGCACCTTAATTGCCTGTAGTTCCCTAGAGGCCCCGCTGCCACGGGCTGGCTGGACAGAAGATGTTGTGCAAGTTCTCATTGCGAGCACGTATGACTATATTTGGAGCACATGCCTAGGATTGTTTAGTACTTGGATGCTTGTTATTATTTATCTGCAATGCCCTAGTTCTTTGAAGTTTCATGTTTAGACTCGTCCATGCAATGCCTGTCCATCCATCCCTATGCCTACCGCACTCGAATCCTACTGCTACTGTTACCGTTACTATTGCTACTATTTCACTACTGCTGCTACTGCTGCTATTGCTACTGATAAACTTCTGTGAGCAAGAACTATTTCTAGGTGCAGCTGAACTGACAACTCAGTTGTTAAGGCTTGCAAGTATTCTCTGGCTCCCCTTGTGTCGAATCAATAAATTGGGTAATACTACCCGTGAAGAATGTTGCGATCCCCTATACTTGTGGGTCATCAAGATTATTTTCTAGCGCCGTTGCCCGGGAGCATAGCTTTATTTGTAAGTTCACTTGGATATATTATTGTTCACTGCTACTCCTTTCATCATGGGGAAGTATCGTGATGGAAAGTTCCCTATTTTACCATTCACTACAAGAAGAGGTACAGTCCTAAACACCTCTGTTGCTCTTGATTCACCGTCTGTTATAAGTAAGCTTGTCACACCACCACCACATACTCATGCTACACACACTGCTACTACTGCTGAGTCTGAAACTGATTTTGATACTCATGATGTTACTTCTGTTGTGCTTGATGCGAGTGGTTCATTAGGTCCTTTTCTAGATGCTACTATGGCTAGTCTAGGAAATACCAAAACTCCTAGTGAAGACACTATTACACCTGTTAGCTCACCTGCTAGTGAGATTTTTGATATTAATGATGGTTACATAGAGCCCACTGATGAATTTGCTGAAGAGTGCCGAAACACACATGGTGCTAGTGCTATTAAGAGTCTCCTTGCTAGACATACTATTCTACCTAAGAATTCCTATGATCCTAAGTTTGCCACCTCTCCCATAGATATTAAAGATAAAGATTATGATTTCTCTCTTGATTTATCTTATTTAGATATTGTTGAGAAAGAACCGTTTTGTGGTACTAAAAATGAGAGTGTTGTGGCTAATATGAATGAGCTTTCTACTATGAGTGCTTTGTTCTCTGATGATTTTAAAATACGTAAGTACTTTGTTGCTAAGATCTTCCCTTTTCACTAAAAGGAGAAGCTAGGTCTTGGTTTAATAGATTACCTCCTGGTTCCATTGATAGCCCTGATTGCTTGATTGCTTCTTTCTTCCATAAATATTTTCTTCCCAGTGCTAGACATGATGCTTTGCAGAGAATTTTTGATTTTAAACAGGAAGAAGAAGAGAAATTGCCTGAGTCATGGAAAAGATTATGTTCCTTGATTCATGCATATCCTGGATGTCCATTACCTAAGAATGAGTTGCTTGATATTTATTATAATGGACTAACTGATGATTCTAGGACCTACCTAGATAGCTTTGCTGATTGTGTTTTCAGGAAAAGGACTCCTACAGATGCTGAAGAATTAATGAACAAGATAAGCAAGAATTATGATGATTGGACTTCAACTGAGCTGAATACACCTGAGCCTATTACTCCTGAACCAGTTGTTCCTAAACCAGTTCCACCACCAACAACAAAGAAGAAGGGAGTTATTGCATTAAATGATGAAGTGATGAAGGAAGCTAAAAAGTGTCTAAAGGAGAAAGGTATTAGAGCTGAAGATGTGAAGAATCTACCTCCTATAGAAGAATTATGTAATCCAATTCCCCACTGATCTACTATTGAGGTACACTCTCTCCAATTTAATGAAGGTGATATTCCTTATGGTAAGCCTCCTAATCAATGCTTAGAGGAACTTGACACATTTATTGTTAAACAAGGTAATTTTAATAAACAAGTTCAGAATCATTTATTGGAAAACTCTAGAGCTATTCATGAGTTGAAAGATATTGTAGAAAGAACTTCTAATGATATTAAAATGCTTTGTAAACACTTTCAAATGGTTCAAACCCAACTTGATCAACTTGCTAAGGTGCAAAAGGACATGCTAGTTAAAATTAGAACTAGGAGTGGTGCAGCCACTCAAGATCCTTTATATCCTAAAGGACACCCTAAAGGACACTCAAGATCCTTTATTCCCAACAAGGTGAGGATAGTGGTAGTCCTCGTAAGAGGAAGAAAAAGAAACATAAGAAAGTTGAGGAACCACTTGAACCTGCTTTAGATCCTAATAGTATATCTATCCCTGATGCTAAAACTGAGAGTGGTAATATTGATGAGTCTCCTGATAAGGAGGAAGGTGAGGAAGAACCTGAGAAACACACTAAGAACACTAGGTACACAAAGGAAGATTTTATTGCTAATAAACATGGTAAAGAGAGAGAACCTTGGGTGCAGAAACCTATGCCTTTTCCAGGTAAGAAACACAAGTCAAAGGAGGAAGAACACTACAACAGGTTTTGTGAGTGGATGAAACCTTTATTTTTGATTGCTTGTTAAGGTTGTGAAAATTGTTTAAAAATGAATTTGGGGATAAAATCTTTGGCAAATGGTGCGATTTGAACCTACTAACATTAGGAAACACTTTGTGGATTCAAAAATGAATTTGGTGAAACAAAATAATGATTCTTTGATTTAAAACCATTTCTAGTCAAATAGAAATGTGGTTATTTTATAAAAAATGGTTTTGGAAGAAAACCTTTGGGAAATGTTTTGTTTTAAACTCTCTGACCCTAAACAACAAGTTTTATGGTTTAAAATCATATTTGGTGAACCCTATAGATAAATGACTTAGTAAAAATATTTCTACACCACATAAAATGATACTTTGTTTTGAAAATAGTTTTTGAAGTGAAACCTTTAGCAAATGACTTTTCCACTTTACAAATGACCATTAGGTGTTTTCAAATGTTTATGACCCATTAGGAACCACTTTTCCAAATAAAACAAAGTTTGGCATGCTTGCATGCATTATCTTAGTTCTATGATTTTATGTGTTGTTTTGCTTGATTGGTAGATTGAACTTGTGCCTTGCTTGATTGAATTGTAGTGACTTGAAGAGTGTGATTGTAGCAAGGACAAGGAGTGAACCTATACTCTACCAAAAAGGCAAGTGATGCTTCATACTTTTTTTCCTATTACTTTCACTATGCATTAGTGATTTTCTCTAAGTAAAACTTGCATGGAATTTTGCTAAGTATAAACCTTGCTATAGGAAAACCTAGTAGATGAATCCTTAGTAGGATTTTTCCTAAGTTAAGACTCCTACTACTATCAAGCTTATCCTAGCTAATATAAAACATGGGTGGAATATATATTCACACTATGGAAAAATTTCTAAGTCTGGGGACTTGTGTTTTTGCTTAATAAAACAACTAAGTTAATGAATCACCTGGGTGGAATGGTAATTGCTTGGTGGATTTTGGTTGAGTGGTTCACAAGGCCCATGTCTATGGTTTACCTTGTGTATCTCACTTTTGGATGGCCACCCAGGAACAAAGAGATTTGAGATGTCAAATGTTGAGAAGCTTCAAGTGCAACCACTTGGCATTATGGGCTCTGCCTGGATCATATAGGTTGCAAGAACTTAGCCATATGGACAGTGGGTGGTAGTGTTTGATAGGTTGGAGCGCGTCCATTTTGGTCTAAGGGAAGGCTTCTGAAAGATCTTGTCTTGGGAAACCAAGTCTTGTGGGGAAAGTGCACCACCTCTGCAGAGTGTAAAATCTAAGTACTTAGCCATGTCCCTGGTAAAGGACAAATTGAGCATCAAGACATGGAAGCAATCAAGAATCTCATCATTCAAATTTCTAAGTTAAAATCTTGTGGTTTGAACAAGGGTTAAAAGATCTTCAAACTTTGATTGAGAAAAATGTTTTTGTCAAGCAAAAACTTAGTGTTTTCAAAATGATAAGGAAAATCTATTTTTGAGCAATGCAAGCCTCAACTCCACTTAGCCAAATGCATATAGATGATAGACTCCACTATACTACCATAGTATCACTTGCCAATACAATTCAAATGTATTGACCCTTGTGGCTGTAACTTGTTATGTTGCAGGTTTGATTGTTTTTAGTGAGGATTGATTGATTAGGATTACAAAGTCTACAACCAACATGTCTGCCTGTGGCACTTTGAAGATGAAGGACCCCATGCTTATAGATTTCTGCTACAATGTAATGTAATAGCCAAATGAGCTATGTAAGATGTAATAAAATTATGTTATTCCTGGTTATAAAGTTGTATTATGACCTTTGTTTCTTGATATTACATCTTAACTGTGGATGCTAGCTTTTTATCCAGGGACTAGCATTGTAAACACAGGGGACACCACCTTATATTGTGTAAAGGTTGGGACACTCCCTCTACAAGACTTGATTTTAACCAAGACAGGATCTTTCAGAAGCCTTCCCTTAGACCAAATGGACGCGTTCCAACCTATCATCCCACTACCACCAACTATCCAAATGGCTAAGTTATTGCAACCTATGTGATCCAGGCAGAGCCCATTTTGCCAAGTGGCTGCACTAGAAGCTTCTTAACATTTGGCCTCTCAAATCCCTTTGTTCCTGGGTGGCTTTCCACAAGTGAGATACACAAGGTAAACCATAGAAATGGGCCTTGTGTAACCACTCAACATAAACCATTCCTTCCATTCCACCCAGGTGTTTCATTCACTTAGTTGTTTTATTAAGCAAAAACATAGTCCAAAGACTTAGAAATATTTATTCATAGCATGAATATATAACCACCCTTGGTTGCTACTAGCTAGGCTAATCATGGCATAGATAAACATCTTAACTTAGAAATTTCTAGCAATTCTACAACTACTAGGATTTCCCAAGCATAGCATATAAGCAAAACATAACCATGCAAGACTAGCAAAATATTTCTAAATGCATAGTTGAAAAACATAAGGATAAAATCATTAAGCACCACTTTCCTTGGTAGTTTGGAGAGTAGCTACAATCCTCACAATCACAATAACTATTTGCACCAAAATCTACACATAAAATGATAACACCAAATTACAAACAAAATATATACAAGCAAAAATATATGGATGCATGCAATATGACATGTGATGATTTTCTATACTCAACAAGACAAGTGCACAGTACTGTTTCATAAACAAGTTCAAAACTTGCCAAACAACCTTTATTTGAACATTAAAACATTTCTCAAATAATTAATATACACAAAATAGGCCTACACATGTTTCTGTAAAAATAACCATTTTAACAGAAACAAAACATTAAACACATTGCATATATGGAAAGGGCTTTCTCTCCTGATTCCATTGATATAAAATTTGTCAAATTTGCACGTGGGAATCAAAAGTTATGAATTTATCAAGTTTAAACATCTAATAGATACAAAATCTGATTTTAAATCAAAGAACTGGCCACACGGCAGCGTCTGATTGGACGATACCGCTTCGCACCGGATCACGCTCGGCTACCATTGGATCTAACTAAACATGCACGGCTCAGATCTAAACTTACCTCTTCGTCACAGATCTAATCTTACACGTTAGATCTAAATCCTACGGCCACAATCTAATTGACCACAGACGGGCGGCGCTAGCGGCGGGGACTGGCGGCGGTGTCTCTGTCAGAGTTGCTGCCGGCGTTCTAGGTCGCGTGGGAGAGGGAGAAGGGGCTTACCGTGCTCGCCGTGTGCTGCTGATGCTCAAGGTGGGCTTCGTTGGCGAAGGGGCGCACAGAGGTGGTCGCTGGAGCTCGTCGGAGTCGTGCACGGCGTCGGGTCCTTGCAGACGAAGTTGTTGCCGACGCTCTGGACCTTCCTAGTACCAACCAGAGGCATCAGTAGCTGCGCAAGGACAAGGCGAACCTAGTCGTATGCGAGAGGGGTCAAGGGGCGCTCAGTGCTTACCGCAATCGATCACCGGAGAGGAAGAAAGCGTCGGGCACTTATGGTCGTCGTCGTTGGCGAGTCTCCAGACGGTCCTAGCATGCACCTATATGATGAGAAGATGCGCATGGATGCTGTGATCAGTCTGGCAAACTTAGACGGCAAGGGGCGACGGGGTCTTACCGAAATCGCACGCCGGAGGTCGTCGGAGCTACGGTGGTGTGGGCAAGACTACGGGCAGCCTGGTGGCGTGGAGAGGAAATTGAGTGAGGGGAAATAACCGCGGTGGCGAGGTGATTAAGTATCCAGGAGGGGCGAGGAAATCACGCGGTGGTTCAATGCCAATTAAGCGAGGAATCAATCGCAGCGTTTCTGGAGGAAACGGCGGTGGCGACGGGGTCTGCGCGCGCGGGGTGGAGAAGAAGGTGCTGACCTGGCTCGGGCCCAGTGATAGTGTCAGCGGGGCAGATCGTCTGCGGGTGAGAAAGAGAAAAGGGAAACCCGGGTGGGCTTAGTGGGCTGGTTTCACTGTTGGGCCAAATGACTAGCGCCGACCTTTTTCCTTTTCTTTATTACTTTTCTATTTTTGTTTGCATTTTCAGAAATCATTTTCAAATGATTTCAAAAGCTATTTGAATTCAAACCTTTTCAGGATTTTTGTAGAGTGCAACATTCATATTTCTGGGCATAAAAACATGTGGTCTCTCTGTACAATCTTGGTTCTTTTGATCAAATAAAATAAACAGTGACATTGCACTTGGTTTGATCAAGTTTTGAATTTGGTTTCAAAATCCATATTTGTTTTGTAAATTTTGGTTTATGCTCTAGCAATCAAGCAAAACAATCTGGGAGTAACAAGGATTGATTCATGAACAACAATCTCTCAATGGAGAGTAGCATTTGATTTAATGCTGATCACATAAAATAATGAGCTCATATGCTCCTGTTTTTGAATTGATTTTTGAAATGAACTCTACATGATCTTGGATGCATGGATGATATGCATGAGTTTTGAAACATGATTTTAGGGATGTTACAAGAGTGTAACTGAAAGGTTAGGATTGATTATCCGCATATCGAGTATGGTGAATTCAGGATTTGTTCCTGACGGATGTATCGAATGTTGTGGTGAAAGTGTACAATCTCTGCAGAGTGTCAAACTATTCGAATAGCCGCGTCCGCGGTTATGGACAGTTGGAGTGGCCATACTATTCCCCCGTCAGACTTTTCAAAATGATTTGTGAAAGGAAGTGAGACTTCGACTTGACCACAACAGAGTTGTGACATGAGTTACAAGATCCCATTTAGGTGTTATAAAAATGTGACTAGCTTCTCTTATTTCTGAACTTAGTAGAGGTAAATCTGGCTTCTTGCAAAACAACCCTAGAGCCTAGTGTCCTATTATCAAAAACCCCTTCCACTTGTTAGTATGAGTTTGCGAGTACTTAAAGAGTACTCATGGCTTTGTCCCTGGCTATTCCCGTGGCCAGACTATGAAGAGGAGTACCTGGAGGATGGACCCCAGGAAGGTTACGACAACTAGGATCATCTCCCATTGCCAGCATTGCCTGTGACCCCGAAGATGGAGCTTCGTCTACGCTACCATTATTATTACGTATTCCGCTGCTTGAAGTTGTATTAAGAACTGGATCATGAGATCCCTATTTGTGTAAGAACTTATGTATGGTTTGTAATGGATGATGTACTATGGTATCCAATTCTGTTATGTCTCGCAAAAATGGTAATCCTGGGATTGCGATGTATGTCATAACAGTCATCTGGGATTAAAAATCCGGGTGTTGACAAGTTGGTATCAGAGCCATCCTGACCATAGGAGACCCTAGTTAGACTGGACGTTTGAATCAAAAACTTAGTTTCAAAACCAAAGGAAGCAAATATTTACAAAAACTTATTCTCATTCTTACCTCTTGGACTCTTTCATAAAAATTCACAGGAGCAAATATTTACAAAAACTTATTCTCATTCTTACCTCTTGGATTCTTTCATAAAAATTCACGCTACTCCAAAATTATTTCAAAGCTTACATCAAATTTTGCACCCTAGATCACTTTTAGTAAAAATCACAACTACGCTAGTGCCCAAACATAGTGAGTAGTATTCGGTCCCACTGTATCGTAGTTTCCAGAATGGTTCTTAAAACCATCTGTTTTTCTTTGTTGTGGTGTGTGTTGTATCGTGTTCTATGAATGAATGAATGAATGAAAAGCGAGTTGCTAGAAAAATCTGAGTCAAACTTTAAAAACTTTTCAAAATCCTAGAACCTTAGAAATTTCCCTCTTTTCTCATGATCTATCTCAATCTTCAGATGCCACGCGGAGGAAGTGGTTCATCCCCGGACCCGATGTTACAGATCCTGCAAATGCTGACTTCTGACTGTGAAGCTGAAAGAGCCGAACGTTAAGCCAACCTAGCCACCCTGCAACAAATAGCTCAGCTAGCCCACAACAACTAAGGCCACGGAAATCAGGACAACCATGGATCTAAGCTCAAGAACTTCCAGAATACCAACCCACCTGTTTTCACTAAGTCAGAAGAACCCCTAGACGCCGATGATTGGCTGCAGACCATGGAAAATAACCTAGAAGTCGCTAGAGCGGAAGCCAACGAGAAAGTTCTGTTCGCCACCCACTACCTAGCCGGAGATGCCAGGGCATGGTGGAACAGTGTTCGCACAATGACCAGAGGCCAGATGATGACCTGGGAGGAATTCAAGGTCAAGTTCAGCAGAACCCATGTGCCACCAGGTTTGATCAAGAGGATGAGAGACGAGTTCAGAGAACTGAAGCAAGGAAGGATGACTGTAGTGTAATACCGTGACAATTTTTTGTCATTAGCTAGGTATGCCCCGTATGAGATCGACACCGAAGCCAAGAAGAAAGAAAGATTCCTGAATGGTCTGCATGATGAGATGCAGACAGTGTTAGTCAATATCCCCTTTGCTGATATTGAAGGTCTTGTCGACTCTGCCATCTAGATGGAAGGAAAGATCAACCAAGCCAATGAGAACCGCAAGCGTCGCATGATGCATCAGCCAGGAACCCATCAGACTCCAAAGTATCGCCCTAACCCATCTCCAGGATTTGCCCCTAGAACCAACAGACCCCCGATGAACCGTCCGACCTATCCCAACCATGGAAACCCTAGGCCCGGAGGAAATCACAACAACCCCGACAACTCTAGCAATTTCAACCGTGCCCCGCCCAAGTTCAACAACAACAATGCTACCACCAACACCAACATTGCCCCGAGGACTGGAAGCAATGCTTTGCCTGTAGCAGCAAAGGACAAGTCGCATGTGACTTGTTATGAATGTGGAAATAAGGGTCACTACTCCAACGAGTGCCCCAACAAGAAGAATGCCGCAGCACCCAATGCCAATGTCCCAGCTCAGCAATAGCGTCGTGTTCAGCCAGGAAGAAGGTTTGCCCCAGGGAATTCGCTCAACCGCAATGGCCGTCTATTTCTCATGCATGCTGAAGAAGCTCAGGAAGCACCAGACGTTGTGCTGGGTATGTTTTCTGTTAATTCAGTACTTGCACGAGTGTTGTTTGATTCTGGTGCATCGCACTCGTTTGTCACCGAAGAATTTGCATGCACTAGTAAAATTCAACCAACCAAACTGAAGCATGTTATGATTGTTCAAATTCCCGGATCAACCACCAAGGCTAGGCAAATTTGCAAAGCCGTCCCTATCTGAATCCATGGCATAGATTTTTATGCAAATCTGATAGTACTCGGAACTAAAGGTTTGGAAGTAGTACTAGGAATGGATTGGATGTCCAAACATAAAGGATTGATTGACTGTGCCAAGAAAGCCATAACCATGACCAGTACAGCCGGAATATTAGTCGAGCATATATCTGAAACCTTACCTCGTCAATTCAAGTGCAACAAGAGTATAGCCCAACCTAACATTGACCAACTCCGAATAGTCTATGAATACCCCGATGTATTTCCAGATGTTTTGCCCGGTATGCCCCCAGATCGGGTTATCGAGTTTATCATCGAACTAATCCCCGGAACCGGACCCATAGCCCAGAGACCATATAGTATGAACCCGTCTGAGCTAGCAGAACTGAAGAAGCAACTGGATGCCATGTTGGAAATTGGATTGATTCAACCAAGTGCGTCACCATGGAGATCGCCTGTCTTGTTTGTGTACAAGAAAGATGGAGGTAACCGTTTGTGTACGGATTATCGGAAGTTGAATGATGTCACCATCAATAACAAATACCCCTTGCCCAAGATAGAAGATTTGTTTGATCAGTTGACCGGTGCCAAAGTGTTTTCTAAGATTGATCTTAGAACTTGGTATCATCAACTCAAAATTCGTGCAGAGGATATTCCAAAGACTGCCTTCACCACCGGATATGGATTGTACGAGTATACAGTCATGTATTTTGGATTAACCAATGCCCCCGCTTATTTCATGAATCTCATGAATAAGATTTTTATGGACTTCCTGGATAAGTTTGTCGTTGTTTTCATCGATGACATTCTGATTTATTCCAAATCGGAAGAAGAACATGAGCTACACCTAAGGACCATTCCTGGAACCCTTAGAGAGCATCAGTTGTATGCAAAGTTTAGCAAATGTGAATTCTGGTTACAGGAGGTAGGATTCCTCGGTCACATTGTATCAGCCGGAGGAATTGCCGTTGACCCTGCCAAAGTGAAAGATGTAGAGGATTGGCAAGCCCCAACCACTCAAACCCAAGTTCGTGCATTTCTCGGATTGGCGGGATATTACCGCAAATTTGTAGAAGGATTCTCGAGTATCGCCAGACCCATGACCCAATTACTGAAGAAGGACAAGAAGTTTGAATGGACCGACAAATGTGAAGCGAGTTTTCAAGAACTCAAGAGGAGATTGATTTCAGCCCCAATCTTGATCATGCCGGATATCACAAAGCCCTTCGATGTGTATTGTGACGCATCCAAGATGGGTCTCGGATGTGTGCTAATGCAAGAAGGCAAAGTTATATCTTATCCATCTCGACAACTGAAGCAACATGAGCAAAATTACCCAACCCATGACCTCGAACTCGCAGCCATAGTTCTAGCCTTAAAGACATGGAGGCATTACCTGATGGGAAACCGTTGTGAGATTTATTCGGATCTGAAGAGCCTGAAGTATATATTCACTCAGAAGGAGCTGAATATGAGACAGAGAAGGTGGATTGAGATAATCAAGGATTACGACCTGGACATTCACTACCACCCTGGTAAAGCCAATGTGGTAGCCGATGCCCTTAGCAGATTGTCGTGCCGCTTGAACTCCATGATTTTAAAGGAGCAACCAAGCTTGCACAAAGAGATGGAAGATTTTCGAATGGAATTAGTAAGTGAAGGATTTTTGGCTAGCATAGAACTCCAACCCACTTTGATCAGTCAGATTAAAGAGGCGCAGAAGGGAAATGCTAGTATCGACGGAATCAAGCGTCGTATCGGTACAGGCAAAGTACCCGGATTCACCGAAGACGACGAAGGAGTTCTGTGGTACAAAGGACGCCTTTGTGTACCATCAGATTCTGAGTTGAAAGAAGTTATTTTGAAGGAGGCTCATGATACTCTTTATTCTATCCATCCCGGAGGAACTAAGATGTATCAAGATTTGAAAGAGCAATTTTGGTGGCATAAGATGAAGAGAGAAATCGGAAGCTATATTGCCAAGTGTGATATATGTCAGCGAGTCAAGGCAGGACATCAAAGACCCGCTGGATTGTTGCAACCATTGCAGATTCCGGAATGGAAATGGGATTCCGTTGGAATGGACTTTATCACCGGATTGCCTACTTCTAGTAGGGGAAATGACTCTATCTGGGTCATAGTGGTCCGATTGTCCAAAGTCGCCCATTTCTTGCCCGTCAAGACCACATATCAGATTTCGAAGCTAGCGGAGTTGTACATCGCTAGAATAGTGAGTTTGCATGGAATCCCCAAGAACATCATATCGGATCGAGGAACTCAGTTTACCTCGAGATTCTGGAAGAAAGTTCAAGAAGGTTTAGGAACCCGCCTAGATTTTAGCACCGCATATCACCCTCAGACCGATGGACAAACGGAGCGAGTAAACCAAATACTCGAAGATATGCTGAGAGCATGTGTGTTAGAATATGGATCCAAGTGGGAAGACTGTCTGCCGTTTGCAGAATTCTCATACAATAATAGTTATCAAGCCAGTTTGCAAATAGCCCCATTTGAATTCATGTACGGAAGGAAGTGTCGCACCCCTTTGAACTGGTCGGAAGTAGGAGAGAGTCAGATTTTCGGACCCGACATCCTACGAGAAGCAGAAGAGAAGGTTCACAAGATTCATGAGCACCTCAAGACCACCCAGTCAAGACAGAAGAGTTACGCCGACAAGAGACGTCGGGACCTCGCCTTCAACATAGGAGATTTTGTATATCTGAAGGTGTTGCCATTGAAGGGAATGCAGCATTTCCAACTCAAAGGAAAGTTAGCCCCCAGATATATCGGACCTTTCAAAATTCTGAACCATCGAGGAGAAGTGTCGTATTAATTGGAACTGCTAGAAGATATGTCAGCCGTGCACAATGTGTTCCATATCTCGTTACTTCGCAAGTGTCTCGAAGTCCCAGAGAAGACCGAAGTGTTCAAAAACACGATAACCGTACCATAGAGATCAATGATGACCTGACCTATCCTGGAGTACCCATCCCTATTTTGGAAGAAGCTTTCAGAACTACCCAAACCTGAAGCATCAAGTTTCTCAAGATTCAGTGGAGCAACCACACAGAAGAGGAAGCTACCTGGGAGCGCGAAGATCACATCAGGACAGAGTTTCCCGATCTCTTCAAATCCTAGGTAATCTTTTTCGTCCTTTTTCAAATATCGGGACGAGATTTTGTTTAAGGGGGGAAGGTTTGTAACATCCCAAAAATACTAAACTTGGATCATCAAACTCTAATCATCAAATTTAGGGTTAACAAAAAACTTTGCTAAATAAAAAAAACATGAAAGCATGCATGATAGTATGCATTTCATTTTGAATTCTTTTGAACCAACTTGTTTGTGTGTTCCTTTGCTTGTAAATGGATGCTTAGGTGAAATAAACATCATCTAAACAATTCCCAAACTTTTCTCAAAGACAAGTAAATCAAAACAAATAAAATAAGGGAATGGTCATTTTGACCAATTTAGCTCCCATGCCTACTTTGGCTGTCTCAAACTTTCAGAACCTAACAGAAACTTTTCTGGATCTTTGCACCCCTTGATTGTACTCATAACAAAGTATCAAGGCCCACTTTGTGATCATCCAGAAACATTCAAATGCATAGTTTAAAGGACAGTTCAAAATTGAATCTTCATCATATGGGAAGATCCCACTTTTTCAAAAACCACTCAAACAAGCTCAACTTTCAAAACCCAAGCATCTACAGACTCACCGGCACCAACCTAGCACACCCACCAAAAATCTTTTCAAAATTTAAAACTTGAATTCTTGCGGCCATTTTATCAAACACATTGCAGACACAAATCATCAAAATCTTAAACACTATTGTGAGGAGTGATTGAAGCCTAACTTGTTCCCTCTCTAGCTCACAACCATCTCAGTAGATCACCTAGCAAGTTAAACCAAGCACTAGACTCACTGTAAGCTAGGCAATGACATCAATGGTGAACAGCCGAAGCTCACCATGCCATCCCAGTGGAGACAACAAGCTAGGAGGAGATTTAGCCGTGCCAACCTTGTCTGGGAGGCAGCCCACCGTCCACCGCCACTCCCTGTCCCAGCCGCGAGCATTGCCAAACCCTGGACCACACGCACGGACCGCGCCCAGCGCGCCAGCAACCATGCCGAGCATGCGCTAGAGCGCCACACTCGACCGACGCCCACAAACCGCGCACCGCCCTCGCCGCGTGCATACATGATCGCCACCGACCCAGGAGACCGCCAGACATCCCCGTTCTCCGACCCATGCCGCACAGCCACCGCTCGCCATCGAAGACGCCGCCTCTGCCGCGTAGAGCATCGCGCGTTCCAGACCAAACCGCACCACCCCTACGCGCGCATTAAAGCCATAGAGCATCGCCAGGAGACCACCAAGCAATCGCCACCGCCGGCCATGCCTCTAGCCGCCCGTAGCCATGTCGCCACCGTCGCCTGCCCATCCCGTTCGGTCTCATCGTCGCGACTATAAATAGAGGCCACCCCCAGCTGAATTGAGCACACCATCTCACTCCCCTCTCCTCACTGATCGTGCCACCCCGTTCCCAGAGCAAGGCGAGCAGCACTTCGCCGGAATTTCACCTGATTCTGCCGCTGCTGGAGAAGAAGGGGGCCAGTGATTGGATCCGCCCCAGGAGAAGCTGCCGGTACCAGGAGGTTCGCCGTCATCGACTTCGTCGTTCGCCCGCCTCGCCGACCCTCGCCTGAACCCCGGTGAGCCCCCAACGACCCCCACTGGCCGTGCTAGGTTTCTGTCACGCCGGCGTTGCCCAACATCGACGATGACCCTCAGTCGTTGGATTAGAACCAGATCGAACGCACCACATCGCCCCATACCGCTTCGCACCCCCTCGTCTCACCGACGCGTGGGGACAACCACTTAACCAGCCCGCATAAGCGCTGTGCTTAGCAGGCCGGCCCAGTACCACTTCCCGCGCAGCCCAGTTATTTGAATTTAACCTTTTCCATTTTATTTCAAACACACTTCTATACCCAGTTTCAAAAACTAACCCAGGTCGATTCAGTGAACCAAATTGAATGAAACCAATTTTGTTCGAAAGGTCTGGGGATGCTGAATCCAAGCCCGTTGGATTCAAGTCATTTGGATCTGTAGATCATCCTTGGTAAAAATAACAAGGCAGAAGCTTTTCTGCATTCAAACATTTTTCAAATTAAAACCATAATAGATTTTGACTTGATTCCAACTCTCAAAAATCAACTTTAACCATACCTTTCAGAATATATAAAAATATATAGGTTTACTTGTAGAAATAATGTTCAAGTAATAAAAGAATGCTACATAGGCATTTCTAGTCACTTTATTTAATTAAAATAAAAGGGTAAAACCTTATTAAATTGTGACACCACTTCAAATCACATTCCCATGGACTAAAATATGTGGTGATGACATGTGTCAACATGATCCCATGTTTGGTTGGGAGAATATTAAATCTTAAGTAGTTTTTCAATGAGTAGAAATTACTTTTCTAAAAATAAAAGGAATTAAACCAAGCTTTAATCTTGTAATGTTAGTGATGATGCTAGATCATCTATAGGACCCTTTGTGTGATGATTGCGAGTAGTTAAGTATTGTTTGGTGATTGTGCACCTCGTATTTATTCACAGACGCTAGTATCGACCAAGGATACGAGGAGGAAGGAGGATTGTACGAAGAAGAAGCCGAGGAGAACTTCAACCACTGCTCTGCACAAGGCAAGCCAATACTTGCAAGCTATTAACTTAGCAAGCCTTACTAATCAAGTTGACCTGTGCAAGCTAACACTTGCAATTTATCAAGCTTATACTGATACTGTGCAAGCCAATACTTGCCTGTCACCATGCCAAATATATGCCTTAAGCATAGATGATCCTACCCACTTGATAAACCAATCCTAGTTTTTACATACAATATTATTACTTTATTTCTTTATCAAAGCTATTACTTAGAGTTTACTTCAGTGAATTGTAGATACTAGAAAGATATTTGAAGGTTGCATAAATAGCATAAAATTTGGCCTAAGCTAGATAATCTTGATGTCATCCTAAGGCATGAGATTGAACTTAGTTGAAACTCCACTAGTTTACTATCCCCCATTAGTGCTTACCCCCACTTGTAGATGCTAGTGCTAAGCATAAAACTTGATCAACATTAGATGGGAATACTTGGTGAAAATGGTTATGAAAACCTTAGAATGATGGATCATTCTACTGAGATGTTTTGACACGTGTTTCCGAAAACACCAGATGATTTTGGTGATGAAAATGTTGAGGCATGAGCCTTAGCCCTTTATAAAACTGATGGTTGTCTGGATGCGATACCATTCCAATTTTATCATACAACCACAATACCCGAAGATTGGGTAGGGCTTTACTGAAAACTTATATACCTTAGTATTAGTTCCCTCACGGCCAAGGTCTGAGCTGAGGCTACCTTGTGAAGATTGTCCACCTGTGTAGTACCCAAGATGACAGTTGGTCATGGTTGGGAGGCTAAACTCACAGGAGAGGTGCTTATACTAGGGCGTGTAACTGAAAGGTTAGGATTGATTATCCGCATACCGAGTATGGTGAATTTAGGATTTGTTCCTGACGGATGTATCAAATGTTGTGGTGAAAGTGTACAATCTCTGCAGAGTGTCAAACTATTCGAATAGCCGCATCCGCGGTTATGGACAGTTGGAGTGGCCATACTGTTCCCCTGTCAGACTTTTCAAAATGATTTGTGAACGGAAGTGAGACTTTGACTTGACCACAACAGAGTTGTGACATGAGTTACAAGATCCCATTTAGGTGTTATAAAAATGTGACTAGCTTCTCTTATTTCTGAACTTAGCAGAGGTAAATCTGGCTTCTTTTAAAACAACCCTAGAGCCTAGTGTCCTATTATCAAAAACCCCTTCCACTTGTTAGTATGAGTTTGCGAGTACTTAAAGAGTACTCATGGCTTTGTGCCTGGCTATTCCCGTGGCCAGACTATGAAGAGGAGTACCTGGAGGATGGACCCTAGGAAGGTTACGACAACTAGGATCATCTCCCATCGTCAGCATTGCCTGTGACCCCGAAGATGGAGCTTCGCCTACGCTACCGTTATTATTACGTATTCCGCTGCTTGAAGTTGTATTAAGAACTGGATCATGAGATTCCTATTTGTGTAAGAACTTATGTATGGTTTGTAATGGATGATGTACTATGGTATCCAATTATGTTATGTCTCGCAAAAATGGTAATCCTGGGATTGCGATGTATGGCATAACAGGCATCTGGGATTAAAAATCCGGGTGTTGACAAGTGTCGATAAAAGAATACAAACAAGAAGCATCACACTTACCATTACACAACTCATAGAAGAAAGCAACTCACCATTATATAACTTAGCTTGCAACCAAGTACAACAATCACAATATAGATGCATAAAGATAAATCATAATTGGAATTGGCAAACTTGTTCTTGGTCAGATAACACCTGGCAAACAGTTTCACAAAAAGCTTTTTGTAGAAGTTTTAAAACAGGAGCACTCTTTGCACAAAATAGTTTTTCACAAGTGAAGGCTTTCAAAGTAATACACAATAGATAAGAGTTTTGTGCAAACAAGGAAGATAGAGAACATTATTGAATAAATCACCATATGAATGCTTGAAACACAACAACTCAAATGCTTGCTGGAGATAGAGAGGAAAATGGTTTACTGACTCAACTTGGTAAATAGGATAAAGGTCCCTTCATAGAGGGTAGCAGAGATTACAAGTCATAAAGAGCTTCCAAAAGATTATGGTACTTACTAGCTTTGAGCCCTCATTAACCCTATCATAGGCATCTTGAGATGATTAAGGTTAAAGTGCACAAAGATGGAGTATATGCTTGACAAAATATAAGTTGGCAATCTCATGTCCCTTGAATATGAGGGCCACTCCTCATGCTACTCAACTTTGGTTACCGGTAAGTTCTTGTCATTGTAAGTACATGCGTATCATAGAGAACCGCCAACGGGGTACCCCTTGCACATGGTACAAGAGCTTTCCCATAACCAAAATGATAAGGCAAGCAGACAATGATCACCTCAGCGATCTTTTTATTTACTATGTGTATAAATTTTTATTGAGGATGCTTCATTTATAGTTTATGGCGATGCTGCAAGTTTCCACCATGATTAGGCATGGCTTAGGCTAGCAGCCCAGGCATTTCTCTAACACAAAATACAAACTCCATGGACTTACAAGTCCCCTCTTTATTTCACACCGTTGACATCCATAGACAAAAGAGCATGATATCAACTGAGTACAAAGTATAGGAGCAATGTTGAAAATGTTCCTCGTGACAGCACGGTTCTGCTAATTCCAATGTATAGATGCAAGCATATACAACTTAGATGGCACAATGGTTCAAGTCTATTAGGGGCAAGAAAATAATGTGTGCCATCAAGTTCGTGAGAGCTTTACTAACTAGTTTTCACATAACAAAATACTTTTAAATTCGAAAGGTAGATGAAACTTGAGAATTTGCTTGGAATAGCAAAAGCTACTAGGTAGATATGGTGGACACAAATGGCATAGGTTTTGGGTCAAAGGGATTGGAAACATGAGAAGTATGCCTTCTCAAAACAGGTTTTTGGCTAGCAAAGTTGGGTAGCAAGCAAGAGAGTTGAAAGAAACAAGCAAACATACAAGTAATAAAGACAAACATGCAATCTTCTTTGAAGAAACAAAATATCTTAAACAAAGAATACTAAGCTTATGAGCCAACAAGAAATAAAACAAATGATACAAAATACCTATAAGATTTTTATCTTTTTCTCTTTCAAAGTAATGCTACTGACCAGAACTCGGTTTGTCAAAACCAATTTAGATCCACTTGATGATCCCAAAGTGATGCCAATACTGATCAACAAGATCCATCATATAATAGAGATTGCAAACTAAAATAAGAAGTGCAAAAAGTAAAAGATGAGACTTCTCATTAATATTCCAATAAAGGCACTCACACCAAGGGATACATAGATAATCAACTAAAGGAGAGATACTTACACATGCGAACCAAACTATAAGATAACCTCTCTACCAAAGATACGAATCCACTAAAAAGGTAAAAGATAATGGTGGTGATACCACGACACTCCCCCAAGCTTGGAACAAGCCAAAGGGATGCCAAACCTGATGATGAATTACTCCTTTGGTGGGGGTGGTGTTCTCTTTATAAGCTCCTCAATAAGCTTCTTCAATTCCTCAATCTCAAAGGTTAGAGTACGAATCAACTCCGAGTTTTGCTCAATGCGGTTCATAATCATATCGGACCAAAAATTCCAGTCCTTGCTATTCTTTCCCCACTCTTCCTTCTTAGTATGCTCTTCTCCTGCATGGTTAGAACGAGACATATCCCACATCGAGGGCAAGTTCCCTTTGGGCACATGTTGATATTGATGCTCATGTATAAGAGTGTGGAAGGGTTTCTTGGTACTTGGAGGAGATGATTGTGGATTGTAGATAAGACGTGGAGGTTTCCCTCCTGTAGGCATCTGTGCTGTCCTCTTAAGCTTGGTAGGTTTTGCCACCAATCCAATGCTTGCGACGGTACCGTGGGTGTCCGGTTGCTTGTCCTCCTCCATGTCTCCTTCATAACCTACCAAAATCACCTCCTCCTTGGGTTTGTGAGGATCATCTTCCTCGGGCTTCTTGCCTTTGTCGTTGGTGGAGACCATGGTGCTCTAAACTTGAGAAGTTTTCCTGACAGAAACAGATTGAAACGAAAACACGACGAGAACACAATGCACAAACCTCGGGGGATCCGGGGGGTTATATATTACGAAGTTTCAATGCATAAGGAAGGTTTTGACACGGAAACGAGGCGGAGATGGAGTTCGGGGGAGTCAAACCCCCTCTAGGCGTGGCCAAGATAGGCTCACGCCTGGGGTGGGTTTGTCCACCCCGAACTCCGGTTCCTCCTCTGTTCCGTCTCGTAGTCTTCCTTATGTATTAAAAACATCAAAAATATAAAAGGTTGGATTTTCACAAACCTTCTGTTTTCACCACTTTTACCTATTCGATGACGAACTCTACACTTTCTGGTGTTTGGATTCTGATAAATTCTTCTGGATTCACCATTCGAATAACATCCACATCTTCATTATAAGAATCTCTAGAAATATAATGTTTTAGTCTTTGCCCATTAACCACCCGTGTTGTGTCATCCTTTAGAGAAGAAATTTTGATGGCACCTGAACGGTATACTTCCTTAATAACAAAAGGTCCTTCCCATTTTGAGAGTAGTTTCCCTGCAAAAAATCTGACACAAGACCTATACAAAAGAACTTTCTCACCAACATGGCACTCCCTTTTGAGAATTCTCCTATCATGCCATCTTTTTACTTTTTCCTTAAAAATCCTAGCATTTTCATAAGCTTCACCTCTCCACTCATCTAGATTACTTAAGTCGAGCAGTCTTTTCTCACCTGCAAGTCTAAAATCTCTATTCAACTCTTTCACTTCCCAGTAAGCTTTGTGTTATAATTTTCTGAAGTCAAGTGAAAAGCTTTCCCATAGACCATTTTGTAAGGAGACATCCCCATAGGATTTTTATAAGCAGTTCTATAAGCCCACAAAGCGTCATTCAACTTTTTAGCCAAATTTTTTCTAGATCTATTGACAGTCTTCTACAAGATAGATTTAATTTCCCTATTGGACAATTCTACTTGCCCACTAGTTTGGGAGTGATAAGATGAAGCAATTCTATGGTTTACATCGTACTTAGCGAGAGTTTTTCTAAAACTCCCATGAATAAAATGAGAGCCTCCATCAGTCATGAGATATCTAGGCACACCAAACCTGGGAAAAATAACATCCTTAAGCATTTTCAAAGAGGTCTTACCATCAACACTATTTGTGGGTATGGCCTCTACCCACTTTGTAACATAGTCTACAACAACAAGAATATGAGTGTACCCTTTTGAAGGGGGAAATGACCCATAAAGTCAAATCCCCAACAATCAAAAGGTTAAATAACAAGAGAATAATTCATAGGCATTTCATTGCGTCTAGAAATGTTACCTACTAGTTGACATTCATCACATGATAATACAAACTTCCTTGCATCTTTGAAAAGGGTAGGCCAATAAAATCCAGATTGTAAAACCTTTTGTGCAGTCATGTCCCCCATAAGCACTGCCATGACATTTTCTCAATATCTCTTGTTGTTCAAATTCTGGAACACATCTCCGCATAATGCCATCTACTCCTTCTTTATATAAGTGTGGGTGATCCCAAAAGTAATGCCTTAGATCATAAAATAATTTCCTTCTCTGCTAAGCTGTAAATGTTGGAGGCAAATACTTGCTGTCACATCCCAAAATTTTCCAAATTTTGAAATGTAAAAAAAATAAATAAACGAAATAAATAATTGTTGAAATTTAGGGTGAAAAGAAACTTTTTGATTCCAAATGGAAACATCAAAACCCATCTTGAACAAATAAAATCCTAAAGGGAAATAAAAATATAAACAAATAATAAATAAAATTATAAAAGTTGGAATCACCATTTTTGGATCTTAAAAAAAAGATATGGATTTTATAAGAAAAGGAAGAAATAAATAAATAAGGACTATTTAAAAGCCAAATTAAATCGTGGCCAAACAAATAAAATGAAATATTATTGATTAATAAAAAGAGTAAATAATTATTTAAATAAAATCATTAGGATTGATTATTATCCAACTTTATTTAAATAAAGACATTTCCCAATTTAAATGAACATTAAATCATATTAAAGTATTTTAAATAATAATTCAAAGTGAATTATTTTGTACTAAAGAATAAATAAACCTACTGAAAAGGTTTGGTAAAAAATTGGAATTAAAATAGAAGTTTGAAAATATATTTAAAATCCTATTTAAATAATGACAAGTGTCTATTTTTAATATATTATAAACCATAAAAGGAATGTTTGAAATATTCTAAAAATGGAAATTTAAATACATTAATAAACAGAATAAAACTTACTGAAAGTTTGAAAAGGGTTTGAAAAATAAATCTAAAATCAAATGGATGTTTGAATTTGAAAACAGAAATTCAAAATAGAAAATGAAAAGGATTCAGAATTAAAAAAAGGGAAACAAACCCAGCCCAGAAACAGGCCCAGTCCAGCCCAGCAGCGCAGCCCACTCATCCCCCTCTCGTGAAGCGTTTTCTCACGCGCAAACACACCCGCGCAGTCCCTGACTTGGTGACCCCACGCACATCTTCTCTCTATCGCTGACCAACGGACCCCCCACTTCCAGTTCTTCTTCTTCAGTTGCATCGACCGTTTTCCCCCACACGTCGCCGTTCCTGCCTTGAATCCGCAGCATAAATTTGCATCAATGCGCGGTTAATCCTCGCCAGCAATGACGCACCCTTAAACTCCCACGCCCCCTCTCCATTTTCCCCCAGGCATCGCTCCCTCTCTGCCACCAGGCTGCCTCAATCGCGAGCTCGAACATCCTTGGCTTCGACGAACTCTTCGGTCGATTCCGGCAAAACCACACCCTCCCTAGCCCTCTGGTGCATACTAGTTTGCTCGCCAACGTCTCCTGCACATCACAGTAACTCCCGCTTGGCCGTGCTCGCTCCACAGCATCAGCAACAAACTCACCCGAGCACCGCCGCCGTCTGCCACTTCTCCGACGACCGCTCCCCGTAAGTACCGTCCACCCCTGTCCCTCTAGATGATGCTCCCGTGATCGCCACACTCGCCCACGTCTAACGCCTCCTCCCTTTTGCCTTCTGGTGGCCTGTAACCTCGCCCCGTCAACGAACAGAGACGCCTGGCGCCGCCGCGAACTCTGGTGAGCAATCACCGCTATTCCCGAGCGCCCCTCGACGAACAGAGACCACGGTGAGCATCGCCACACTCCTGCAAGTCTGGTAAGCCCCTTCTCCCTCACCCACACGTCCTAGTTCATCGGCAACGTCACCGCCTGAGTGCGCGCCGCCGTCCTCCGTCGCCCAGTGCCGCCAGATCCTGGTAATTGCGTTGTAGCCGTTAGATCTAGATCGTATGGCTAAGATTAGATTTAGATGAAGGGGTACGTTATGATCTGTGCCGCACGATCTTACTTAGATCCAACGATCCACAGAGCGCGATCCGCGCGAACCGGTACGCGCCAGTAAGATAGAGCCACGTGGCCAGTGATTCGATTTAAAACGGGAATGTATCTATTAGATGTTCAAACTTGCAAAATTCATAACTTTAAATCCACATGTCCAAATTTTGCAAACTTTATATCAATGGAATAAGAAAAAAAGTACTTTGCAACCATGCACTTTGTTTAATGAATTCCTTCTGTAAAATTGGTTGTTTTTGCAGAAACTTGTTTAGGCATATTTTGAATATAAAATTTATTCTAAAATTGTTTTTATGGTAAAATCTTTTGTAAATGGATTGTTTTGAACCTACTGACCATAGAAACCAACTTTTAGATTTAAAATTATATTTGGTGACACTTAGGAATTAAATCTTTGAATAAAAGCATTTCTAGCTAAATAAAAATATTGATTATGGTTTAAAAATGCTTTTAAAGTAAAACCTTTTGGAAAATGATTTTATTTAAACTCTCTGACCCTAAACACCAAATTTTGGGATTTGAAAACATATTTGATAAACCTTAGTAAAATATTACTTTGTTAAAGGCATTTGTAGCAAATAAAAATATTGCTTTGAATTAAAAATGGAGTTTGGATGAAACCTTTTGCAAATGGATTAATATTAAAACACTTTGACCATAAACACTAACATTTGTGTTTAAAAATATATTTGACTAACACTACAAAATATTACTTTGACTTAAATCATTTTTAGCAAAACAAAAATGATTTAAATGGCCATTTTCACTAACTTGAATTTAAATGATTTTACCACTTTGTAAATGACCAATGGGAGCTTTAAAATGTTTAGAGCCTAATAGAAACCACTTTTCCAAATAAAACAATCTTTTGCATGCTTGCATGCATTGCCTTGTTTTTATTATTTTATGTGGTGAATTGTTTGAATGTTAGTTTGAATATGTGCTTGCTTGATTGAATTGTAGTGAAGTCTGAAGAGTGTGATTATTTGCAAGATCAAGGAGTGAACCAATATTCTCTACTAAAAAGTCAAGTGACACTATCATCCATGTCCTACTATTTTCACTACACTTAGTGGTATTTTTGTAGTAAGCATGATAGGGCCACTATATTACTATGCTATGTCCTATTAGGAAATCCATCTTCCTTAGTGAAAACATCATAGTTGTAGTATGCTTAGCCCTGCTATATACTTGGGGTGGAATATCATACCATGATTATATGAAGTGTTGGAAAATATATGTTTTATATAATAAAACAAGTACTCAATGAACCACCTGGGTGGAATGAGGATACTCAATTTTGGACAAGGTGGCAACAAAGGGAACCATGTTTATATGGCTATCTTTTTGTATGCGCACTAGAAGAAAACCACCAAGGGACTTAGAGATTGAACACGTTTCTCATACAGTGGCTTCCGTGTACAGCCACATGCTAAATGGGCTCTGGCTTAGTCAACTACATAGTGGAAGACCCTTGCATTGGCATCTACTCAGGTTAACGGGATTCGTGTATTGGAAATTTATCCTTACATTAGTGCCTGGTAGACAAGCTAGCATTGTGTATTCGGAGGACTTCTATGGAAAGACTTTGTCACATTCTCGATCTGCCGGTATTCCATTTGGTGTGTACTTATCCAGCGGCCACTGGTGGCGTCAAGACGAGATTGTGTCATGTGGGTAAAGTGTATAACTTCTACAGAAGATCAAAATTCTAAGTACTTAGCCGTGTCCCCAGTTATGGACAACTCTGAGCAACTAAGGACTGAAGCTATGAAAGATCTCGATATTCCAATTTCTCAAAGTAAAACTTGATGGTGACAACAAGGGATTAGAAGCACTTGGAGTTTTCCAAGGAGTTCAGAAAGATTGTCAAAAGATCAAAACTATTTCGAAAAGATAGGATAAAACTATATTGCTTTCTGCAAATGAGCCTAAACCCTACTTAGCCAAATATGCATGTATTCATAGGATCCACTTATTTCTAGATAGTAGTGAAACTTGCCAATACAATTCAAATGTATTGACCCTTGTGGCAGCAACTTATTATGTTGCGGGTTTGTTGTAGGGGTCTCAACCCAATAAGGTAGATTCCTCCTGTGTTATACAATGCTAGTCCCTGGATCAATAGCTAGCATCCACAGTTAATATGTAATATCAAGAAACAAAGGTCATAATATAACTTTATAACCAGGAATAACATAAGTTTATTACATCAAACATAGCTCATTTGGCTATTACATTTCATTGCAGCGGAAATAACTATAAGTATGGGTCCTTCATCTTCAAAGTGCCACAGGAAGATGTTGGTTGTAGACTTTGTAATCCTAAACAATCAATCTTCACTAAAATCAATCAAACCTGCAACATACAAGTTACAGCCACAAGGGTCAATACATTTGAATTGTATTGGCAAGTGATACTATGATAATATAGTGGAGTCTATCATCTATATGCATTTGGCTAAGTGGAGTTTGAGGCTTGCATTGCTCAAAATAGATTTCTCCTTAACATTTGAAAATACTAAGTTTTTACTTTGACAAAATCATTTTTCTCAATCAAAGATTGAAGATCCTTTACAAGGCATCTCTCAATCAAAGATTTAAGATTTCAAACAACCCTTGTTCAATCCACAAGTTTTAACTTAGAAATTTGAATGATGAGATTCTTGATTGCTTCCATGTCTTGATGCTCAAATTGTCCTTTACCAGGGACATGTCTAAGTACTTAGGTTTTACACTCTGCAGAGGTGGTGCACTTTCCCCACAAGACTTGGTTTCCCAAGACAAGATCTTTCAGAAGCTTTCCCTTAGACCAAAATGGACGCTCTCCAACCTATCAAACACTACCACCCACTGTCCATATGGCTAAGTTCTTGCAACCTATATGATCATGGCAGAGCCCATATTGCCAAGTGGTTGCACTTGAAGCTTCTCAACATTTGACATCTCCAATCTCTTTGTTCCTGGGTGGCATACCACAAGTGAGATACACAATCCAAGTCCATGGCCTTGTGAACCACTCAACCAAACACCACCAAGCAAGCCCATTCCACCCAGGTGATTCATTAACTTAATTGTTTTATTAGACAAAATCACAAGTCCTTAGACTTAGAATATTTTTCCATAGTGTGAATATATATTCCACCCATGTTTTCTATTGTCTAGGCTAAGCTTGATAGTAGTAGGAATCTTTAACTTAGGAAAATCCTTCTAAGGATTCTTCTACTAGGTTTTCCTATAGTAAGGTTTATACTTAGCAAAATCCATGCAAGTTTTTACTTAGAGAAAATCACTAATGCATAGTGAAAGTAATGGGACAAAAAGTATGAAGCATCACTTGCCTTTTTGGAAGGGAATGGTAGTTCACTCCTTGATCTTGCTAGTCACACACTTCACTACAAGTCAATCAAGCAAACACCAATTCAATTTACATTCCAAACCAATAATCACTCAAACAAATTCACACACACAAGACAATGGAAACCAATTCATGCATGGGAGCATGCACAAGATAGTTTTATTTTGCAAAGAGGGTCTCTATGGGGTTTCTAAACTTTGTAAGATCCAAATTGGTCATTTACCAAAGTGGCAAAGTCATTAGCAAGAGGGTTTTGTCCAAAAACTATTTTTAAATCCATTCATCATTTTATGTGGTGAAAAATGTTTTTATCAAGGCAAAACTCTTAAGTTGTTCACCAAATGAGTTGCTAATTTGCAAAACTTGGTGTTTTAGGTCAGTAGGATTGGTCCAAAACATTTCCTCCAAAGTTTTTACTCAAAACCATTTTCATAACAAAACAATAGTTTTATTTAGCTTAGAAATGGACTAAACCAAGTAATCCATTCTAAACTTTTCCAAATCCATTTTCCAAATCTTGGGTTGGTTCCTAGGGTCAGTAAGGTCACAACAATCCAATTTGCAAAGGTTTTAACTTTAAAATCATTTTTTAACAATTTTTATACTCTAAACAAGCATACAAATGTTTCTACAAATTCAAACAAGCTAACAGATACTATTTGCTAAACTAATTCCACAGTTGGCTAGGGCTTGCTCTACTGAATCCAACGACATAAAATTTGTAATTTTTGGATGTGTGGATCCAAAGTTACAGGGGTTTGAAAATTGAATCTATAACAGATTCAAATCTGTTTTTAAAACTAAAACATGGCCACGCGTCGCTTTCTAACTGGGCGATACCGGTTCAGCCGGATCACGCGCGGTAGCCCTTGAATCTAGTTAGATCGTGCGGTACTGAGCGCATACCTCTTCGCGGCTAAGTGAACTAATCGTGAGCGCCGGATCTGAATCCTACGGCTGTTAGCACGCTTGTCAAGGATCGGCGGCACTGGCGGTGGCTTTTGGCGGCGCACGGCCAGGCAGTGATGCTACGGTGGTTCTAGGAAGCGAGGCAGACGGAGAGTGTGCTCACCGGGTTCAGGAGGTCACGACGATGCTCAACGTGCCGATGGTTCGACGAGGGGCGCTCTGGTCCGATGTGGATTGATCGCCGGAGTAGGTGGCGGCATCGGGCGGCTCTGGTCGACGGTGGGGGCAAGGCAGAAGGCATAGGAGGACAAGATAAGAGGTCTGTTAGATGCGCGAGGAAGAGTAGATCTTGCATGCCTGAACGAGAGGGAAAGGGGTGGACAGATGCATACCATAAGTGCTCGTCGGAGTTAAGCCAGACGGTGGCGACGGTCGGAGTCGTCGCTGCAGATCGCCCTAAGGCAAGACAGGAGCACGTTCAGATGCGCAAGAGCAAGGCGATGCTGTGTGCGTGATCTAGGAGGCGCGGGGTGGTCGGTGTTCACCTGGAATGCTTGACGGAGCAATGGCAGACGACGGCGCACGCTCGGTGTTGTCGTTGCCGATGCTCAGGGGACGCGCGTGGTCGAACGAGGGGCACGGACGGATGCGTCAGGAGGTGGGGAATCTACTAAGGTGCTCAGGGAGGTAAGTGGTGGCAGTGTATGGCCGGAATCGAGGAATAAGCTCGTCGGAGACGGCGGCGGTGCAGAAGAGATTGGCGACAGCCTAGGGGCAGAGAGGAGGAGTTGTCTAGGGGAAAATGTCGAGGAGGGAGAGGTGCTTAAGAATGCGCGGTCGCAGGAGCGATTAACTGCCGCGTTAATGTCAATTGATGCTCGCAAATGTCGCCAGAAACGGTCGAGGAGAGGGGGGGCGCTGTCACCGCGAGGAAGAAGGAGGATGAACAGGGAAAATGGGTCCAGTTGTCAGTGGGGGAAAGAAGTGAGCGAAGGGTCCACCAGTCATCGTCTCTGTGGGTCCAATAATGAGTGCGAATCGTTTTCTTTCGGGGAAGGGAATACTGGGCTGTTTCTGGGCCTGTTTGGGCTGCTGGGTTGGGTCAGGTCTATTTCCTATTTTTTTCTTCTGAATTCTTTTTCCTTTTCTATTTCTATTTTTCTGTTTTGAATTTCCAAACAAACAAACAATGTCCAAATCAAATCAAATAATCACCAAACCTTGCACTAAGAATTTGGTTCTGTTTAGTAGCACAAACCAAATTCAAAAATAAAATAATATTTTAAATCTTTTTAGGTTCCATTTATTAATTAGTTAGAATGGTCCATGGTTTATTAATAAAATAGGGTTTGGTTTATCTAATAAAATCTTCATTTGAAATCCAAATGCTTTCAAAACCCATCAGTAGATTTTATTTTGGAAATAAGGAATATTTGGAAAACTTGTTTTAAAACAGAATAACCTTTTTTATTTTAGGGTCCATTAATAATTAAATAAAGTGGGCCTTAGTTATTAAATCAAATAGAGTTTGATTTTCTTAATAAAATCTTTATTTGAAACCTAAATATTTTCAAAACCAAATCAGTAGGTTTTATTTGGGAAATATAGAATACTTGGAAATTTGTTTAAAACAAAATAACCTTTTATTTTAGAGTCCATTATTAATTAAATATAATAGACTTTCCTTATTAAATCAAATAGGATTTGTTTTATTGAGATATTTATTTTGAAATCTAAAATAAAGCCAAAACACTTTAGTAGGTTTTATTAGAGAATATAAAATACTTGGAAAATTTATTTAAAATAATTTAATAAGTTTTGATGTTTTTATTAAATTGGTAAAACCTTCTATTAAATAAAGTTGGATATTAAATCCTTATTAATTTATTTAAATAAACCTTTGCTGATTTTAGTTAAAATAAAATGTTTTAATTCCCAAAGCTTGGCCAAGGTTTATTTTGGCTTTATAAAATAATCTTTATTTATAAATCCACCTTTTCTTTTGAAAACCAAATCTGTTATTAAAGAATCCAAAAATAGTAATTCCAAAACATTTTAATTTCCTTTAATAAATGTTTATCTTTATGAATCCCTTTAGGATTTTATTTAATCAAAATAGATTTGAAGTTCCATTTAAATTCAAAAAGTTTCTTCTGGCCTTGAAAATCAAACAAAGTTTTATTTATCCATTTATTTTTCACATTACAAGATTTGGAAAATCTTGGGATGTGACATTTGTTTGATGTTAGTGAAGTGTGTTGAATAGGATTACAAGTCTACAACCAACATGATTGCCTATGGCACTTTGAAGATGAAGTACTCCATGCTATAATTATTTCTGCTGCATTGTAATGAGATAGCCAAATGAGCTATGTAAGATGTAATGAATTATTTTATTCTTGGTTATAAAGTGGTATTACGACCTTTGTTTCTTGATATTACATCTTAACTGTGGATGCTAGATATTGATCCAGGGACTAGCATTGTAAACACAGGATCTCTATCTTATTAAAGGTTGGGACCTCTACACTTGGAAACAATAAAATTAGCATAATCAGCATACCAAGGACTCTCGTGCGGACTTACCCTTATCGCAGCCAACTGCTCATTTGGAAAACTATCATTAACAGGCAATGGGTCAAAAGAAATGTTTTCCAAACAAGATAAATTTTCAGCAACATGATTTTTAGCACCTTTCCTATCTACAATATGCAGATCGAACTCTTGTAAAAGAAAAACCCACCTGATAAGTCTAGGCTTGGCGTCCTTCTTTGTCATGAGGTACTTAATAGCAGCATGATCAGTATGAATAGTAACCTTTGAATCAACAATATAAGGTCTAAACTTATCACAAGCAAAGATTATAGCTAAGAACTCTTTTTCAGTAGTAGCATAATTCTTTTGAGCGGCATCTAGAGTCTTGCTAGCATAATGAATAACATTCAACTTCTTATCAACACGTTGTCCAAGGACAGCACCCACAGCAAAGTCACTAGAATCACACAGAATTTCAAAAGGTAAACTCCAATCAGGTGGTTGGACAATAAGAGCAGTTGTCAAAGCTTTCTTCAAAGTTTCAAAAGCTTCCTTATAATCATCATCAAAAACAAAAGGTACATCTTTTTGAAGAAGATTAGTAAGGGGCTTTGAAATTTTGGAGAAATCTTTAATAAACCTCCTATAGAAACCAGCATGACCAAGGATACTTCGAATACCTTTAATATCTCTAGGGAAAGGCATCTTCTCAATTGCTTCAATTTTGGCTCTGTCAACTTCAATGCCTCTTTCAGAGATCTTGTGTCCAAGAATAATCCCTTCATTAACCATGAAATGACATTTCTCCCAATTAAGAACAAGGTTGGTTTCTTCACATCTCTGCAAAACTTTATCAAGGTTGTGCAAACAGTTATCAAAAGAAGTTCCATATACGGAAAAATCGTCCATGAAAACCTCCACAATTTCTTCACGAAAACCATGAAAGATAGCAGACATATATCTCTGAAAGGTAGCAGGAGCATTATATAAACCAAAAGGCATACGCTTATAAGCATAAGTACCATAAGGACAAGTGAAAGTAGTTTTCTCTTGATCTTGTGCTTTCACAGCAATTTGAGAAAACCCAGAATAACCATCAAGAAAACAAAAGTGGGTCTTTTTGGACAACCTCTCAAGCATTTGATCAATAAAGGGCAAAGGATAATGATCTTTCTTAGTAACTTTATTGATCTTTCTAAAATCAATGCACATTCTATACCCAACCACTACTCTTTGAGGTATAAGCTCATTATCTTCATTAGGCACAACAGTTATTCCCCCTTTCTTGGGAACGCAATGAACATGACTAACCCATTGACTGTCAGCAATAGGATAAATAATACCAGCATCAAGGAGTTTTAATACCTCATTTCTTACCACATCCTTCATCTTAGGATTTAGACGGCGTTGGTGCTCAACAACTGGTTTTGCATCAAGTTCAATATTAATAACATGCTGACATATAGTAGGAGAAATTCCTTTTAAATCATCAGGAGTATAACCCATAGCTCCTCGGTGTTTCTTCAACACTTCCAATAACCTTTCTTCTTCCTTTCCAGAAAGTTTAGAACTAATAATAACATGATACACTTTCTTATTATCAAGATAAGCATATTTAAGATCATCGGGTAAAGGTTTTAATTCGAAAACAGGGTCCTCTTTAGGTGGTAGTGTGGTACCCAAATCTTCCACAGGTAGACTATGCTTAAGTAACTGATACGTCCAAAACGTATCTACTTTCTCGAACACTTTTCTATTGTTTTTCCTCTATACTTGTGTGATTTGGATACAACTAACACAGACTGACGCTGTTTTTAGCAGAATTACCTTGGTGTCTTGTTTTTGTGCAGAAAATGAACTATCAGGAAAAATCCCGGAAAATATGCCAAAAATTATATTGCACCAGAAGATCCACGGAGCCAGAAGGGGAGACAGAGGGGAGGCCTGGGGGGGCCCAGACCCACCCCATGCGCGGGCCCACTGACCCCGAGCCAGGGGAGGTTTGGCCACCCCAGGCAGCTTCTCGGCCTCCCTCCGCGCCTATAAGTTGCCTTTTGACCTAAAAACAGAGGAGGGTTCGATAGTTTTCTAGAAAGAGTTCCGCTCTGCCGCCGCCACGAGAAACCAAGATTCGGATCCAGAAACTCCGTTCTGGCCCCTGCTGGGACGGGGAATTTGGAGAGGATCATCGCCATCGTCATCACCAACGCATCTCCATCAACCACCGCTGTTTCCCTCATCCATGAGTGAGTAATCCCCCACTGTAGGCTTGGGGATGGTAGGGATTGGATGAGTTCTATCATGTAATCGAATAAGATCTGTTAGGGGCATAGTGCCTGATATCTCTATTAGTGCTATTTGACTTTGTTGCAACTTGTTGTGCTTAATTCTTGTCACTAGGGCCCGAGTGCCATCTCATATCTGAACTTATTATTGAATCATTATGATAGTATTGTTTGTGATCTTATCTGCAAGTTGTGTACACATATCATTGTCCGGATCTAAAGGCTCCAAAGTGACAATAATTGGGACAACCGGAGGGGATGGCTGTGGTGTGAGGATCACATGTGTTCATGGAGTGTTAATGCTTTGCTCCGGTGCTCTATTAAAAGGAGCACCTTAATTGCCTGTAGTTCCCTAGAGGCCCCGCTGCCACGGGCTGGCTGGACAGAAGATGTTGTGCAAGTTCTCATTGCGAGCACGTATGACTATATTTGGAGCACATGCCTAGGATTGTTTAGTACTTGGATGCTTGTTATTATTTATCTGCAATGCCCTAGTTCTTTGAAGTTTCATGTTTAGACTCGTCCATGCAATGCCTGTCCATCCATCCCTATGCCTACCGCACTCGAATCCTACTGCTACTGTTACCGTTACTATTGCTACTATTTCACTACTGCTGCTACTGCTGCTATTGCTACTGATAAACTTCTGTGAGCAAGAACTATTTCTAGGTGCAGCTGAACTGACAACTCAGTTGTTAAGGCTTGCAAGTATTCTCTGGCTCCCCTTGTGTCGAATCAATAAATTGGGTAATACTACCCGTGAAGAATGTTGCGATCCCCTATACTTGTGGGTCATCAAGATTATTTTCTAGCGCCGTTGCCCGGGAGCATAGCTTTATTTGTAAGTTCACTTGGATATATTATTGTTCACTGCTACTCCTTTCATCATGGGGAAGTATCGTGATGGAAAGTTCCCTATTTTACCATTCACTACAAGAAGAGGTACAGTCCTAAACACCTCTGTTGCTCTTGATTCACCGTCTGTTATAAGTAAGCTTGTCACACCACCACCACATACTCATGCTACACACACTGCTACTACTGCTGAGTCTGAAACTGATTTTGATACTCATGATGTTACTTCTATTGTGCTTGATGCGAGTGGTTCATTAGGTCCTTTTCTAGATGCTACTATGGCTAGTCTAGGAAATACCAAAACTCCTAGTGAAGACACTATTACACCTGTTAGCTCACCTGCTAGTGAGATTTTTGATATTAATGATGGTTACATAGAGCCCACTGATGAATTTGCTGAAGAGTGCCGAAACACACATGGTGCTAGTGCTATTAAGAGTCTCCTTGCTAGACATACTATTCTACCTAAGAATTCCTATGATCCTAAGTTTGCCACCTCTCCCATAGATATTAAAGATAAAGATTATGATTTCTCTCTTGATTTATCTTATTTAGATATTGTTGAGAAAGAACCGTTTTGTGGTACTAAAAATGAGAGTGTTGTGGCTAATATGAATGAGCTTTCTACTATGAGTGCTTTGTTCTCTGATGATTTTAAAATGCGTAAGTACTTTGTTGCTAAGATCTTCCCTTTTCACTAAAAGGAGAAGCTAGGTCTTGGTTTAATAGATTACCTCCTGGTTCCATTGATAGCCCTGATTGCTTGATTGCTTCTTTCTTCCATAAATATTTTCTTCCCAGTGCTAGACATGATGCTTTGCAGAGAATTTTTGATTTTAAACAGGAAGAAGAAGAGAAATTGCCTGAGTCATGGAAAAGATTATGTTCCTTGATTCATGCATATCCTGGATGTCCATTACCTAAGAATGAGTTGCTTGATATTTATTATAATGGACTAACTGATGATTCTAGGACCTACCTAGATAGCTTTGCTGATTGTGTTTTCAGGAAAAGGACTCCTACAGATGCTGAAGAATTAATGAACAAGATAAGCAAGAATTATGATGATTGGACTTCAACTGAGCTGAATACACCTGAGCCTATTACTCCTGAACCAGTTGTTCCTAAACCAGTTCCACCACCAACAACAAAGAAGAGGGGAGTTATTGCATTAAATGATGAAGTGATGAAGGAAGCTAAAAAGTGTCTAAAGGAGAAAGGTATTAGAGCTGAAGATGTGAAGAATCTACCTCCTATAGAAGAATTATGTAATCCAATTCCCCACTGATCTACTATTGAGGTACACTCTCTCCAATTTAATGAAGGTGATATTCCTTATGGTAAGCCTCCTAATCAATGCTTAGAGGAACTTGACACATTTATTGTTAAACAAGGTAATTTTAATAAACAAGTTCAGAATCATTTATTGGAAAACTCTAGAGCTATTCATGAGTTGAAAGATATTGTAGAAAGAACTTCTAATGATATTAAAATGCTTTGTAAACACTTTCAAATGGTTCAAACCCAACTTGATCAACTTGCTAAGGTGCAAAAGGACATGCTAGTTAAAATTAGAACTAGGAGTGGTGCAGCCACTCAAGATCCTTTATATCCTAAAGGACACCCTAAAGGACACTCAAGATCCTTTATTCCCAACAAGGTGAGGATAGTGGTAGTCCTCGTAAGAGGAAGAAAAAGAAACATAAGAAAGTTGAGGAACCACTTGAACCTGCTTTAGATCCTAATAGTATATCTATCCCTGATGCTAAAACTGAGAGTGGTAATATTGATGAGTCTCCTGATAAGGAGGAAGGTGAGGAAGAACCTGAGAAACACACTAAGAACACTAGGTACACAAAGGAAGATTTTATTGCTAATAAACATGGTAAAGAGAGAGAACCTTGGGTGCAGAAACCTATGCCTTTTCTAGGTAAGAAACACAAGTCAAAGGAGGAAGAACACTACAACAGGTTTTGTGAGTGGATGAAACCTTTATTTTTGCAAATTCCTTTGACTAATGCTATTAAGTTGCCTCCTTATTCAACGTATATGAATGATATTGTCTCTAATAAAAGGAAGATTCCTAATGAGGAAATTTCTACTCTACTTGCTAATTATTTCTTCAATGGTAAGGTTCCAAAGGAACTTGGTGATCCAGGTATACCAACTATTCCTTGCTCCATTAAGAATAATTATGTTAGAACTGCTTTATGTGATTTGGGAGCTGGAGTTAGTGTTATGCCTTTTTATCTCTATAAGAGACTCCAGCTAGACAAATTGATACCAACTGATATATCTTTGCAAATGGCTGATAAGTCAACTACTATCCCTGTTGGTATATGTGAGGATGTTCTTGTTCAAGTTGCTCATAATTGCATGGTTTTAACTGATTTTGTTGTGCTTGAAATGCCTGAAGATGATAACATGTCTATTATTCTTGGGAGACCTTTTCTTAATACTGCAGGTGCTGTCATCAATTGCAATCAAGGGAAAGTAACATTCAATATTAATGACAAAGAGCACACTGTTTGTTTCCCCAAGAAGGTTGTTAGAAGCTATTGCCTAAATTCTATTGAAAATATTGAAGGCATCAAGGTTGGAGAAATATATTGTCCCATTCCACAAGAAAATATTGAAACTATTATGATTGGGACCATTGTTATCAAGTATGAGGTAACATAATAACCTTGTGGAATGCAAAGTTTTGTTTCATATAAGATTGTTTTGGTAACAAGACTTGATCAACCTTGTTAACAAAAGGATTTTTTATGAACAAAATAATGTTTCTACTGCGGTTATACTTGCTTTCTTTTTCCTTTCTCCTTCCTAGTCTTTTCTTTAGCTTTAGTTTTGCTAGTTGTTTGCTTGTTTGAGCTTCTTAGAGCTCCTGTAGTTTGTATTTTGGTTTGCTTTTGCTTTTTCTGAAAAACTGTTTCTGCGAGAAAATCAATTTTCATACCCTGAAAATTGGCCAAAAATAAAGTTTCCCGAAAAATCCCAGAAAATTCAAAATAAATTTTTCCTCGAAAAAAGGGGCAGAGTGGCACCTGAGATGACCCAGGGGGCCACCCCTAGGCCCCACACCCATGGTAGGCGCGTCCTACCTAGTGGTGGCGCCTAGAGGGGTCTGGCCCACCTGGGCCCCTTCAGGCTGCCACCTCAAAGCCACCTTCTTTCTCTCTCCTGAAAAACACCGGAAAACTTGCTCAAGCTCGAGTTCTTGCTGTTCTTGCTCACGATTTTCGATCTCCTTGTTCAGCCCATCTCAAGTGCTGATTTTTGGAGGGATTGCTCCTTGGTATGTGCGTCCTCCACTTGTCCAATTAGATTTGTGATTGGTAGATTGTATCTTGAGTATTTTGCTACTGTAGGTGACAGGTTGTTTGAGATTGCATGCTTGTTCTATGCTTAGAAACTTTGTTTTAAGGCATGTGTAGTCCTCTAGCAAGTTCCTATAGTAGTTGCTCATCATTTATCAACTTAGAAATCACTTGGTTTGATGGTTATTTAAAATTTTCAGCAAAGGGAAGTCATGGACCACCACACTTTTGGTGACATTTTTAAGAGTGATGCACCTAGAAGGGCAAGGCTCCCAAGGTCATCTACCAGCTCCAGACCCTCATACAATGAGGATCTCATCACTCCGCGGTTTGGTGACGAGGGAGATGAAGGGGATGCTCACCCCTCCACCTTTCCTTGTCAAACTTTCTTGCGAGCTGCTGGGATTCTTAATGATTTCATGGCTTTGCTTGAGAGGGCTGGTCTAACAAGTTTCATGCAGGATGAGAGTGCACAATATGCTTCACTTACTAAAACATTTGTGGAGAGTTTCTCCTTCACCAATAGTTTGTTCAATTCTTCTGTGTCTTTTAGACTTTATAGCAGGGCTCATTCTATGCCTTTGAAGAAATTTTGCAAGGCCCTGGGACTTGGTACAAATGGGTCATCAAAGAAGATTGCATCTCTTCTCGCTGATTTGTTGGAACTATACCGAGGAATAACCAATGATGATGACCGCAGATCTCAACAAGGGAAGATAAAGAACATTCAACTTCCAGCCATCAGGTATTTTGCCTACTATCTTACCACCAGTGTTCTTGGTAGGGAGAACACTAGTAATATCTCCAACTATCAATTGGCCTTCTTAGCTGCTCCGCTCTATGGTGAGGATAAGTATAATATTGGTTCCCTCATTGCTCGTCGTCTAGATGCTAAGGGACCCATTTATGGGGAAATTATTGCTACTCGTATTGCTGCTGCCTTCGACATTGTTGTTGATCCACATGATACAGTTTTGGCTCCTCTAAGGCTTGATCTTGCTGGCATGAAGGCTCACCACTTTGTCACCTCTAGTTCTACTCTTGAGAACTTGGTTTATAGAATGTTGTTTACTGACGGGGAAGAGAGAGAGAGATACCTCTACCCCAAACCACTTTGTTCAGTATTTCTCAGGGACCTTGGTCACGCACGAAGGCGGAGATGGATGAAAAGCTGCGCTCTCTCAACTTCCACGGGCACTATCAGGGGGAAGCGCCCTCATATGACCCCGCGTTACACTATACCGGGGAGGCCTCAAGCTCGTATCAGGACGAAGGAGCTTCCTCGACATACTACAGAGGTGCATCTACTTGGGCACCATGGGATTGAGCCCCGCTTAGGCCAAAAGCCTAAGCTTGGGGGGAGGTACACCGACATCACACTCATCTATATATCATGTTCGGTCGGTTCTTTGTACATCCATTGTTTTTGCTTTCTTTTTGGTTCTTGTTGCTTCTTTCTCAAAAATCCAAAAATACCAAAAATATTTTCGTTGTTTCTCTCGGTTTGTTTCTTTGTTTCTTTGCTTTGGTTTGCCTTAAAAGAAAAATCCAAAAAGATTTCGCATTGTTTGGTTTGCTTTGTTTTTGTTTGGTTTTTCTCTGTTTGCTTGTTTCTAAAAAAATCGAAAACACCAAAAATATTTGTTGTTCTTCTTTGGTTTTGTGAGTTCTTTGCAGGGTTCAGCCATCCTCAGTGGATATTGGTTTTCATGTTAATTATTCAAGTCACACAAGTGAAGGGCAATAATGAAGATTAAGACAACTTGAGGTGTGGTAAGAGGATGGTAACGAACACTATTTGTTTCATTTTTGTACATATACTCATCATTGTGAGCATGCTTATCCTGTTTGTGTAAGGTGTATGTCATCATGGATGCTTAGTAGTTCTTGCTTGTCTATGATTTGCTCCATCTTGCTAATAGTTTGTAGAATGTCATATGAATGTTTGCTTGCATTGTTTTATTCATACTTTGGTATGACATTGTGGTATCCTCCTCTGACTGTTCATATGAATCGACTTGGCACATGCTCATGCATGCATATGACTAATAAATAGTCAGTAAGCCTCGATGATTTATTTTGCCTCAGAGTCTTGTATCACTTTCATGCCATAGTTAGTCCTGTTTTGTTACAAGCATGATTATGACAGTTATTGCTCTCTCGTTTGTCGCTCCCTCTCTATTGCTAGCCTTCACTTGCACTGACTATGTGCTCTACCTATGCTTCCAACTCCCCAAAACCAATATTACCAACTGTGTCCACTTTACCTACCTATTAGCATCATTTGCTACTTCAGTGCATATTCCATATGCCGTGTTTTCTTCCAAAATAAAATGTTTGTCTTTTTTGAGAAAGTTAGTTAGTAAAGCTCTCACAAACTTGATGGCACACTTTATTCCTTGCGCTTAATAATTCTGAACCATTGTGACTTGTCCATGAAAGTTATATGCTTGCTTATTATATACTTGGTGTCAGCAGAACCGTGCTATCACGGGGAACGCTTTCAACACTTTTTGGATATCTCATCCAGTTGATTCCTTTCTATTTTGTTTATGGATGTCGACGATGTGAAATAAAAGGGGAAGTTGTTAGTTCATGGAGTTTATACATTGTGTTAGAGAAACGCCTGGGCCGCTAGCCTAAGCCATGCTTAATCATGGTGGAAACTTGCAGCATCACTATAATGAGAATCTATGAAGCTTCCTCAATAAAAAGCTATGCATATGGTAAATAAAAAGATTGCTAAGATGCTCATTGTCTGCTTGCCTTGTCATTTTTGTTATGGGAAAGCTCCTGTACCATATGCATGGGGTACCCCGTTGGCGGTTCTCGATGATATGCATGTATTTACAATGACAAGAACTTTCAGGTGACCAAAGTTGAGTAGCATGCGGAGTGACCCTCGTACTCAAGGGACTTGGGATTTTTAGTCTATGGTCTGTCAAGCATATGATTCAGAGTGGACCTCACTTTCACCTTAACCACATGAAGATGCCTATGATAGGGGCAATGAGAGCTCAAAGCTAACGAGTACCTTCCTTTCAGCATTAGGAAGCCTTTCAAACCTTCACAAAACCGTTTTCACAACTTTGTTGAGTCATCACTTATTCTATGAGCACCTTCTTGAGAGCATAGTTGTCATTCTTGTGTTTGTTCCAAAACTTGGTCAATTATGTCATGACTTTGATGCTTGTATCTATGATATCTTTATCTATAGTCGTCATGTGAACTTCAGAGGTGCCTCAGAACAAAGGCAAGCGAGATACCACTCTATCATACCTCATTATGAGCATTGCAATGTTGCTTATGTTTATGTTTCATGCTACTTATTATTATTGAGTTGATTTCTCTTCATAGCTTGCAATGACTATTGAGTAGACTTAGTTCCATACTCCTTATTATGAATTGTATAAGCATCTACTCCTGTGCTGAGAATATTTACATCATATGAAGCAAAGTGTTTGTGAAAGTTCTTTTATGGCACTTAGTTTTCAACTGAATTGCTTGAGGACAAGCAATAATCTAAGATTGGGGGGAGTTGATACGTCCAAAACGTATCTACTTTCTCAAACACTTTGCTATTGTTTTTACTCTATACTTGTGTGATTTGGATACAACTAACATGGACTGACGCTGTTTTCAGCAGAATTACCTTGGTGTCTTGTTTTTGTGCAGAAAATGAACTATCAGGAAAAATCCCGAAAAATATGCCAAAAATTATATTTCACCAGAAGATCCACAAAGCCAGAAGGGGAGACGGAGGGGAGGCCTGGGGGGCCCAGACCCACCCCAGGCGTGGGCCCACTGACCCCGCGCCCGGGGGAGGTTTGGCCACCCTAGGAAGCTTCTCGGCCTCCCTTCACGCCTATAAGTTGCCTTCTGACCTAAAAACAGATGGGGGTTTGATAGTTTTCCAGAAAGAGTTCTGCTCCGCCGCTGCCATGAGAAACCAAGATTCGGATCCAGAAACTCCGTTCTGGCACCCTGCCGGGACGGGGAATTTGGAGAGGATCATCGTCATCGTCATCACCAACACATCTCCATCAACCACCGATGTTTCCCTCATCCATGAGTGAGTAATCCCCCGCCGTAGGCTTGGGGATTGTAGAGATTGGATGAGTTCTATCATGTAATCGAATAAGATCTGTTAGGGGCATAGTGCCTAGTATCTCTATTAGTGCTATTTTACTTTGTTGCAACTTGTTGTGATTAATGCTTGTCACTAGGGCCCGAGTGACATGATCTCAGATCTGAACTTATTATTGAATCATTATGATAGTATTGTTTGTGATCTTATCTGCAAGTTGCGTACACATATCATTGTCCGGATCCAAAGGCCCCAAAGTGACAATAATTGGGACAACTGGAGGGGATGGCTGTGGTGTGAGGATAACATGTGTTCACGGAGTGTTAATGCTTTGCTCCGGTGCTCTATTAAAAGGAGCACCTTAATTGCCAGTAGTTCCCTAGAGGCCCCGCTGCCACGGGCTGGCTGGACAGAAGATGTTGTGCAAGTTCTCATTGTGAGCACGTATGACTATATTTGGAGCACATGCCTAGGATTGTTTAGTACTTGGATGCTTGTTATTATTTATCTGAAATGCCCTAGTTCTTTGAAGTTACATGTTTAGACTCATCCATGCAACGCCCGTCCATCCATCCCTATGCCTACCGCACTCGAATCCTACTGCTACTGTTACTGTTACTATTGCTACTATTTCACTGTTGCTGTTACTGCTGTTGTTGCTTTGTTGTTGCTAATGATAAACTTCTGTGAGCAAGAAATATTTCCAAGTGCGGCTGAACTGACAACTCAGTTGTTAAGGGTTGCAAGTATTCTTTGGTTCCCCTTGTGTCGAATCAATAAATTGGGTAATACTACCCGCGAAGACTGTTGCGATCCCCTATACTTGTGGGTCATCAGTAACTCAGGCTAACGAAGGAAAACCTCATCAATCTCATTTCTTTCCTTCATGAAGACATCGCTTTCGTGATATTCCATAAACTGCTACAACGCATTGTTAGGAGCAAGAGAAATAGCAGAAAGTTGTTCAATCCTGAAATCATCATTAGGCAGTTCATTTTCATAAGGAGTTTTGGCAAATTTGGAAAAAATAAACTCATAAGATTCTCCATCAAACTTAGTCAAAACTTTTTCCTTCCTATAATCTATAATATCCCCACAAGTGTTCAGGAAGGGTCTACCAAAGATAATAGGATAGGTTTTACTAGCTTCTTTACCAAGTACTAGAAAATCAGCAGGATATTTAATCTTACCACAAAGGACCTCCACATCTCTTACAATGCCAATGGGGCAAACTTGCTCTCTATTGGCAAGGTGAATAACCACATCAATGTCTTCAAGCTCACAAGTACCAATTTCCTGCATAATTTCCCTGTAAAGCTCATAAGGAATAGCACTAGAACTAACACCAATATCACATAAACCATAATAGCTATGATTACCAATTCTAATAGAAATCACCGAGACACTAGCTTTTCTAGCTTTTTTAGGATGAGAAACAATATTAGTAGTGTCTTCACAGAAGAAAATATGCTCATCCTCTATATTTCTAGTGACAAGATCTTTCACAATAGCTACCACAGGCGCAATATCAATGTGCTCATCAGGATCCACCGTTTTCTTTGCACTTTTGCTAATCACGTTAGCTATAATGGACTGTTCCCTTACCTTAGCAGGAAAAGGGATTTTCTCCACATAAGGTTCAGGCAAAATAGGATCAATGGTACAAACCTCTGTGCTAGCAGGAACGTGGGTGACAATATCTTTATAAGGAGCATGGTACTTGTCCCACTCTTTCTTAGGAATTTCAATATAAGAGGCAAAGGCATTAAAACATTTTGCAAGAACTTGAGAATCAAGACCAAACTCATTGCTAATATCATGGAAGTCGTCAGTTCCCATAAAAGATTTAATGCATTCATAATCATACTTTATACCTGACTTTCTTCCTTTGTCATTCTCCCAAGCTTCAGTGTTTTCTTGAATACGGTCTAGTAGATCCCATTTAGCTTCTTCCTTCATACGTGTGAATGATCCAGCACAAGAAGCATCTAATAAATCTTTATCATGAAGAGAAAGCCTAGCATAAAATTTATTGATAATAATATTGTTAGGGAGTTCATGAATAGAACATTTAAGCATTAGTAACTTCAGTCTCCCCCAAGCTTGAGTTGTACTCTCTCCATCACGAGGCCAAAAGTTATATTTCAGATTTCTATCCTTATGAATCCACTTGGAGGATAAAATTTAGAATAAAAGAGAGATGCCATTTCCTCCCATTCCATGGATCGTCCATTCTTCAGCAGCTTATACCATTCTTCAGCTCTCCCTTTCAAGGATATGGAGAGTAACTTCTTATTCACCTGTTCAGTTGTGATACCTGCACACTTAAACAACCCGCATAATTCATGGATAAAGAGCAAATTATCACCAGGATGGACAGTTCCATCCCCAAAATAATAATTATCCATAACACGATCAACAATACTTGTAGGTATCTTAAAAGGATCTATCTCAACAGGTGGTGGTTCATCTACTACCCTAGTAGTGGTAGTAGTTTTCCCAAATAAAAAACCAAGTGGATTATCCATATTGGAAACAAAGTAACAAGTAGTAACAAAAGAAATACTCACAGTAGAAGTTTCCTTTACCAGTTCCACTCTTCAATAGCGCTTCACTCCCCGGCAACAGCCCCAGAAAATAGTCTTGATGACCCACAAGTATAGGGGGTGTATCGTAGTACTTTCGATAAATAGGAGTGTCAATCCCAACGAGGAGCAGAAGGTGTTGAATAGTGGTATGGAGCAGGAACTCTCTGTAAATACTTAGCAAACAGATTTTTAGTGGTTTTCTGATAAAGCAACAAAACAAAGTGCAAGTAACAAGGAACAAATGCAACAAGTGGCCCAATCCTTTCTTAGCAAAGGACAAGCCGGTGGAAATACTTATAAGGACCAAACGTTCTCGAGGACACATGGGAATTCTGTCAAGTGCTTTCGCTTCAAATAGTTGAGTACTCTTCTCTGGTGTTGTAAGTGTTGTGTGGGTGAACCTGTGCTAACATACTACCCTTCCTAGAAATAATACATACTTGTGATTAAACCCCCTGCAAACATCTGTAACTACAGGAAAGTAATTAAGATATAAATCTAACCATAGCCTTAAACTCTGGGATCCTGCGCTCCCTTCTGCAAAGGTGTCCTAACGGGGGTTCAGGTTTCTGTCACTCCGGAAACCCCACAATTAGTATCCAAATACACAGTGCATTACCCTAGGCCCATAAATGGTGAAGTGTCATGTAGTCGACGTTCACATGACACCACTAGAAGAATAGCACCACAAATTAAATACTAAACCATTGAATAATAACTCATCACAGATTCACTACTAACAACATGACTTCTCCCATGTCCTCAAGAACTAAACGAACTACTCATAAGACATCATATGGATCAAGATCAAAGATGATATGATAATGGATAACAATCAGAACATAAATAATAATCCAATGATTCCACTCACAAGCATCAACTACAATAGTAATTAACACCGGGAAAGTTTCCCCTAAGAACTAAAGCAATATCCAACACAATTGTTACAGCGGGACGGAGTGGTGATGATGGTGCTGGTGGAGATGATGGTGTAGATGATGATGATCCCAATGAAGCCTAGATTGACGATGGTGTTGATGGCGACATCTCCCCTCTCCGGGAAGGAATTCCCCCGATAGAAATCTGTCTGCCAGAGAGATCTTTCTCTCTCAATGTTTTCCGCCCCCAGAGGCGGCAGAAATCTATCTATAGTCGCTCCCTGAGGCTTAGGGTTCCGTAGGGAAGATATAGGCGAAGGGGCGGAGTCGGGAGCCGGGCAGGTGGGCCACACCTGCCCTAGGCGCGGGGTCGGGTGGGCCGCGCCTAGGGGTGTGGGCCCCCTGCAGCCCTTCTTCGTCCCTCCTTTTGGCTTCCTCAATCTTCTGGAAAAATAATATTTTCCCATATTTTTCTGGTATTTTTCCGATCTTCGCGAAATTGCATCAAAACGCCCTCTTTTCCATCAGAATCCAGACTCCGGCAGTCCATCCTCCAAGAATCATCCAACATGCATAAACAGTGGAAAAGACATAAGTAATACCTCATAATAAGACAAATATCAATGAATAGAGGTAGATTATGATATAGAAAGGTGATGAAAATTGGGAGTATCAGCAGTTCTAACATAATTATTTTCAATAAAGCAAGGAATAGTTGGTATACCTGGATCACCAAGTTTGTTTGGAACCTTATCATTGAAGGAATAATTAGCAAGCAAAGTAGAAATTTACTCATTAGGAATCTTCCTTTTATTAGAGACTATATCCTTCATATACTTTGAATAAGGAGGCAACTCAATAGCATCGGTCAAAGGAATTTGCAAAAATAAAGGTTTCATCTACTCACAAAACTTGTTATAGTGTTCTTCCTCCTTTGACTTGTGTTTCTTATTGGGAATAGTCATATGTTTTTGCACCCAAGTCTCTCTCTCACTACCATGTTTATTAGCAATAAAATCTTCCTTAGTGTACCTAGTGTTCTTAGTGTGCTTCTCAGGTTCTTCCTCAACTTCCTACTTATCAGGAGCATCATTGTTATTATTACCACTCTCAGTTTCAGCATCAGAGACAGATATACTATTAAGATCTATAGCAGGTTCAGGTGGTTCCCCAACTATTTTATGTTTCTTTTTCTTTCTCTTATGAGGACTACCACTATTTTCAGCTTGTTGAGAATCCTGCTCAATTCTTTTAGGGTGTTCTTCAGGATATAAAGGATCTTGAGTGGCTATACCACTCCTAGTTCTAATTCCATAAGCATATTTATCTCATGAAGCATTAACTAGCATATCTTTTTATACCTTAGCAAGTTGATCAATTTGAGTTTGAACCATTTGAAAGTGTTTACAAAGCATTTTAACATCATTAGTAGTTCTTTCGACAATGTCTTTAAACTCATTAATACCTCTAGAGTTTTCCAATAAATGATTCTGAACTTGTTTACTAAAATTACCTTGTTTAACAATAAAAATGTCAAGTTCCTCTAAGCATTGATCAGGAGGTTTACCATAGGGAATACCACCTTCATCAAAGTGTTGAAGAGAGTGTACCTCAATAGTGGATGAGTGGGGAATTGGCTTACATAATTCTTCTATAGGAGGTAGATTCTTCACATCTTCATCTCTAATACCTTTCTCCTTAAGACATTTCTTAGCTTCTTTCATCACTTCATCATTTAATGCAATCATTCCCCTCTTATTTGGTGTTGGTGTTGGAGCTGGTTCAGGCACAATTGGTTCAAGATTAATAGGCTCAGGTGTATTTAGCTCAGTTGAAGTCCAATCATCATAATTCTTGCTTATTTTAGCCATTAATTCTTCAGCATCTGTAGGAGTTCTTTTCCTGAAAACACAATCAGCAAAACTATCTAGGTATGTCCTAGAATCATCAGTTAGTCCATTATAATAAATATCAAGAAGCTCATTTTTAGGCAATGGACATCCAGGATGTGCATGAATCAAAGCACAGAACCATGTCCATGACTCAGGCAATTTCTCTTCTTCTCCCTATTTAAAATCAGAAAGTCTCTGCAAAGCAGCATGTCTAGCACTGGGAGGAAAATATTTCTGGAAGAAAGAAGCAATCAAACAATTAGGTCTATCAATGGATCCAAGAGGTAATCTATAAACCAGGCTTTAGCTTCTCCTTTTAGTGAAAAAGGGAAGATTTTAGTAACAGAGTACTTGTGCATCTTAAAATCATCAGAGAATAAGGCACTCATAGTGGAAAGCTCATTCATATGATCTACAGCACTCTCATTTTCAGTCCCACAAAAAGCTCAACAATGTCTAAATAGGATAAATCAAGAGAGAAATCATAATCTTTATCTTTAATATCTATGGGAGAAGTGGAAAACTTAGCATTAGAAGACAATTTAGGAATAGTGGTACAACTCTGAAGGAGACTCCTAATAGCACTAGCACCATGTGTGTTTTGATACTCTTCAATAAATTCATCAGTAATTTCAATGTAACCATCACTAATATCATATCTCTCTCTAGACCCAGGCGAGCTAACAGGTGTAACAGTGTCTTCACTAGGAGTTTCAGTGTTTCCCAAAATAGTTCTAGCAATAGTAGCATGTAGAAAAGGACCTAATGAACCACTTGCATCAAGCATAGTAGAAGTAACATCATGAGTATCAGAAGCAGTTTCAGATTCAGCAGTAGTAGTGACGAGGTTTGATCTCATCAATGCCCATTGTTATGGACTTGGGTTTTGGAGAAGATGGGGATGCTGGAGATCGTGGAACGGTTAGCAAACAAGCAACACGGGGACACAAAGGTTTACCTAGGTTCAGGCCCCCGGAGGGAAAACCCTACTCCTGCTTGTCTGCTCTTGATTACGGCAGAACCGAAGGTTACAGGGGTGCGCAGATGCAATCTGGCGTGGAGGTGTGTATGCGAAAGTATGAGAGAGAGAGAGATCTAGGTCATGCCCTCCTAGCCTTTATATAGTCTCAGGCAGGTCCCGGGCATAGACCTAGTCGGTTACAGGTTCTAGGGTTTTACCCCTTTGATTTTCCTATCTACTCTAGTCTTGCTCTCCAAGGATCCGAAGGCGTCATGGGCCCGGGCCACCCGAAAGTCTTCATGGGCCGGCGTATATTTGTCGTGGGCCTTCCTTGGGCTGGACCAGGTATGCTGAGATCATGTACCCGCGGGTATAACCATGTCAGTAGCCCTCGAGTGATCAGTCGAATCGTAGATTCGGATGAGGACTCTTCAATCTTTCGGGTGCAACTATGTATTTCAATAGTTCATGTGTAGGGATTGTTGATGCGTGTGCCTGACTCACCCGACGGATCAGGGTCAGTTAACTATCTTAGGACGAAACAACACGATCTTCTTCAGGTTCGAGTCCCTCAACTCGGACCTGGAACATATGCTGGTGTAATTCGACTCAGGCCGCGGAGGACTTACGGGAGTGGAATTCCAGTAATTTTAATTGATGTACCCAACACGTCCGTCGGGATTTTTCACCGCGCCTGCTGGAACGGGTTCATACTAGCAGAGCGCAGTCGTGTGCGTTGCTAGGCCATCAGATGATATCTGTAGGTCTTATCTTTGTGTCGTAGACACAGCATCCGAATGTTTATCACCGCGGAGGTGTTTCAGGTGGCCAAGGAGATCGTTGCTCACTCAGCGTTTTGTTGGGGCAGAGTTGCCGAAACGTTTTTGCATGCTGATCCAAAATATCGCAATCGAAGAATTCATAGGGTGCGCGACCAGCGCTCCCTATGGGAGTAGCCCCCGAGTGTCTGTTCGAGTCGTAGACTCGAGCGGAGACTTTAGTTCAAACATTGTTCAGTTGTTAAGTCCGTAGGACACAAAATAAATTCGGATGCTTAAATCCATCTTCCCTATGGGAGTAGCCCCCGAGTCCATAGTGGAGTCGTAGACTCGACGTAGGACTCGAAGAAATAGTTTGTTTTTATTCATCTTTCGGGTGCGCGGCCAGCGCTCCTAATAGGAGTAGCCCCCGAGTATTTAGTCGAATTGTAGATTCGAGTGAGTACTCTTAGCTTTGAAGCCGAAGAAATTGTAGTTTTTGCTAGTATAGCTTTTGATGACATCAGTGCTGACGATCAATGACCTCAAGCGTCTGCTGCGCCAGAGATGACTTGACTGGACGAACATGGGTCCCACTTGCTGACCTTGAATTGACCGGTCACGCGCGGCGTGGAGATAATTACGGCGTATCCTCGATTTCCGCGCGTAGTGGACGGCGTGGTAACGACGGTTCGTTGTGATGCTGACACGTGTATGGTCAGATCTGCCGTTGGCGTTAGGTCTTCTTGATGGACGGCTGCCATGCGTCGTCTTCGCCGTTATAATCATTGGGAAAAGCTGCAGTTTGTTTTCCACCACATCGATTCTTGTTTTCACTGCCTCCTTGTGCTCTAGCAGTTCTTGCTGCGCGCTGGAATATCCTTCCACATTTCCGTCTTCCCTTCTGCGCTCGCACCGCCGGAGCCGCCGGAGCGCGATGGGGAAAACGAAGAAGTCGTCATCTGCAGTTGGTACCAGCGCCGCTGTCACATCCCAAGATTTTCCAAATCTTGTTATGTGAAAAATAAATGAATAAAATAAAACTTTGTTGAAATTCAGGGTGAGAAGAAACTTTTTGAATCCAATTGGAAACTTTCAAACCTATTTTGGATCAAATAAAATCCTAAAGGGATTTAAAAAGATAAATAAACAATAAAGTCAAAATAATTGGAATTACTAGTTTTAGATCTTTTAATAAAAGGATTTGATTTTCAAAAGCAAGGGTAGAATTATAAATAAAGATTATTTTATAGAGCCAAATTAAATCTTGGCCAAGCTTTTGAAATAAAAATATTTCTATTTAATAAAAAGAGTAAAAGTTTATTTAAATAAAATAATGAGGATTTATTAATATCCAAAATTATTAAAGTAAAGGCTTTGCCATTTTAATTAAGCATTAAAACTTGTCAAATTATTTTAAACAAGTTTTCCAAGTGTTTTGTATTTACAAATAAAACCTACTGAATTGGTTTGGATAGTATTTAGATTTCAAAATGGAGATTTTTAATAAAATCAAATCTTATTTGAATTAATAACTAAGGACTATTTTTATTTAATTATTAAATAGATCCTAAGTGAGTAAAAGTATTATTTACTTTGGACTCTGATTTGTTTTGTTAAACATAACTAAAAAGGATACAAAGTTTAGCAAAAGTTTGACTTCAATTGTTGTTTGAATGGTTTGATTAAATTTCAAAACAGAAAATCAAATGGAAAAGGAAAAAGATTCAGTACAAAAAAAGGGAAACAAACAGCAACCCAACTAAGCAGGCCCAGCAGCCCAGCTCCAGCCCAATTAAACCCCCACGCGCGAATCGTTTTCCACTCGAACTCACACCCGCAGAGTCGCAGACAGCAGGACCCCACCGCACCCTTCTCTCTCTCACTTCCAGACGACTCCACGCCCACGTCACCTTCTTCCTCCCCGCGGTGAACTCGCCCTGCCGTTGCAGCGAGTAATTCCGGCGATGAATACGCGTTGAAGACGGCCTTAATTCCTCGCAGTGACTACGCCCGTTAAATCGCCCCTCTCCCCTCTCTCTTTTCCCCCATACAACTCCTTCCCTCTGCCCATAGGCTGCCCTGAATTCCCCTTGCACCGCCACTGCTCCGACGAGCTTCTCCAGTGAATTCCGGCCATATCTCGCCGCCCCTCGCCCCCCACTGCACCCTAGCATGCTCTCCAGCCCTTGCCCGTCTTCCCATAGCCTCAGCTAGCTCCCGCGCACTCTGGAAGCTCGGCTTCGTCGACCTCGACTCGCCACCGCCGTCTGCTATCGCTCCGGCAGAGTCTTCCTGGTAAGCCAGACCACCCCGAGTCCTCATATTGATGCTCCCACCTTCCCCAGATCACTACGCATCTGACCGTGTCCTTATTTGACCTTGGGGTGAACTGCAGCGTCGCCCTCGACGACCTCCAGAGCCGCCTGACGCCGTCACCAACTCCGACGAGCAATCGTCGCCTCTCTGGTGCGCCCCTTGCCAAGCCGACCACGCGTTGAGCTTCACCATCTCCCTGCGAGCACGGTGAGCCCTTTCCCCCTCTTCCCCGCTCCCTGCATCGTCGGCAAGCTCGCCGCCAGAGTGTGCGCCGCCGTCTGCCATCGCGCAGCGCCGCCAGAGTTTGACCACGTGTCTATGTCCGTTAGATCATGATCTGATGGCTGAGATTAGAACTAGATGAAGAGGTACGAGTTGATCAACGTCGTTCGTTTTAAGTTAGATCCTACGGTTCGCAGAGGCCAATCCACACGAAACGGTACCGGCCAGTAGAAACACGCCGCGTGGCACTGGTTCTGTTTAAAACAGAATTTTGAATCTGATTAAGTTGCAAACTTGTAAAAATCATAACTTTAATTCTACACGTCCAATTTTTGCAAACTTTATATCAATGGATTCAGAAAAACAAGCCCTAGCCAACCATGCACTTTGCTTAGTAAAAAGCTTCTGGTAAAATGTTTGTTTTAGCAGAAACTTGTGTAGGCTTAATTTGAATATAAAAATTGTTCTAGATAAAATTTTAATGTGAAATCTTTGAAAAATGGTTTGTTGTGAACTTACTGACCCCAGGAACCAACTCATGGATTTAAAAATGTATTTTGTGAAGTTTAGGAATAAATACTTGAATTAGCTCATTTCTAGTCAAATAAAAACATTGATTTTGATATGGAAATGAATTTTGAGTAAAACCTTTGGGAAATGATTAGATTCAAACCTACTGACCCTAAACACCAAGTTTTGAGAATTAAAATGTATTTGGTGAACCTTTTAAAAGAATATTGCTTTGCTAAAAGCATTTTCCACCACATGAAATAATGATTTGATTTAAGAAATGGTTTATAGATAAAACCCTTTTACAAATGGTTTTACCACTTTAGAAAATGACCACTTTGAACCTTACAATGTTTAGAGCCTAGTAGAAACCACTTTTGCAAATGAAATTATCTTTTGCATGCTTGCATGCATGACTTTGTTTCTATTATTTTATGTGTGATGAATTGTTTGAATATTGGTTGGAATGCTAGTTGAATCTATGTTTGCTTGATTGATTTGTAGTGAAGTTAGAAGAGTGTGATATTAGCAAGATCAAAAGGTGAACCAATATCCTCTACCAAAAAGGCAAGTGACACTATCATCCATGTCCTACTATTTTTCATTACACTTAGTGGATTTTTGAAACATGCATGATAAGGACTACTATATTTTGCTATGCTAAATCCTATTAGGATACCCTTATATATTCCTTAGTGAAAACAATGTAGTTGTAATATGCTTAGCCCTGCTATATATATTGAGAAGGGATACATGTTGAGATTATATGAAGTATTGAAAAGACTTGTGTTTTATATAATAAAACAAGTACTCAATGAACCACCTGGGTGGACAAGGATACTCAAGTTTTGGACAAGGTGGCAACAAAAGGAACCATGTTTATATGGCAATCTCTTTTGTATGTGCACTAGAAGAAAAACACCCAGGGACTTAGAGATTGAACATGTTTCTCGTACAGTGGCTTCCGTGTACAGCCACATGCTAAATGGGCACTGGCTTAGTCAACTACATAGTGGAAGACCCATGCATTGGCCTCTTCAGGTTAACTAGAATGAGGGAACTTGAAACCCTACATTGGTGCCTAGTAGACAAGCCAGCATTGTGTATTGGGAGGACTCCTATGGAAAGACTTCGTCACATTCTCAATCTGCCAGTACTCCATCTTGGTGAGTACTTATCTAGCGGCCACTGGTGGCAACAAGATGAGATTGTGTCATGTGAGTAAAGTGTACAACTTCTGCAGAAGATCAAATTCTAAGTACTTAGCCGTGTCCCCGGTTATGGACAATACTGAGCAACTAAGGCCTGAAGCTATGGAAGATCTCGACATTCCAATTTCTAAAAGTAAAACTTGAAAGTGACAACAAGAGACTTGAAGCACTTGGAAGTTTCCAAGGAGTTCAGAAAGATTTGACAAAAGATCAAAACTATTTTTGAAAAGATAGGATAAATTATACTGCTTTCTGCAAATGAGCCTAAAACCCTACTTAGCCAAATATGCATGTAATGTTAGGATCCACTTATTTCTACATAGTAGTGAAACTTGCCAATACAATTCAAATGTATTGACCCCTGTGGCTGTAACTTGTAATGTTGCAGGTAGGTTTGGTGTTAGTGAAGTTTATTGATTAGGATTACAAGTCTACAACCAACATGTTTGCCTGTGGCACTTCGAAGATGAAGGACCCCATGCTTATAGATTTTCTGCTGCAATGTAATGTGATAGCCAAATGAGCTATGTAAGATGTAATGAAATATTTAATTCCTGGTTATAAAGTTGTATTATGACCTTTGTCTCTTGATATTACATCTTAACTGTGGATGCTAGCTATTCATCCAGGGACTAGCATTGTAAACAAAGGGATCTCTACCTTATTAAAGGTTGGGACCTCTACAGCCGCCGGAGGGAAGAAAGGCGCTACCACCACCCGTGTCACCGACGGTGGTTGGCGGCGATCAGATACGCGGGAGAGTGATCTCCGCAGGCTTCGCGAGCGGGGCTTGATCCTGCAGGATAGGGAGGCCGTCAGACTCCCCGGAAACGAGGTAATCCCCCATCCCCCCGCTGGGTATCGGGTTATGTTTCTTGCCTTCGTTATTCGTGGGTTTTCCTTCCCAGTCCACGACTTCCTTCGTGGGCTGCTCTTTCTCTACGGCATCCAGCTACATCATCTTTCGCCCAATTCTCTTCTTCACATTGCTTGTTTCATCACTTTCTGCGAGTGCTGGCTCGGCATCGAGCCGCACTTTGGCCTCTTCCGGAAACTCTATTCCGTGAAGAGACAATCCGGCTCGGATGGTGTGTATCCCATTGGGGGTTGCATCATCTCCCTCAAGGCCAATATCCTTTTCTTTTCTTTCTCTATGTCCGAATCTGTCCAGTACTGGCGGAGGCGATGGTTTTACATTCGCGACTCCACAGTGGCTGGGCAGCAATTTGGTCTTGCTCCTTTCGACTCCTCCCAGATAATCGAGCCGAAGAGGTCCTGGAAAAACCAGATCTTGGATGGCGAGTCGGCGGAGATAGAGGCCCTTTACCGTCGGGTGGAGGATCTCCAGTTGACTCCTGAGAAGGAAGTGAACGGCGTGGATATTATCCGCACATTTCTCGAGCGTCGGGTGCAGCCTCTCCAGGCTAGGGCGCACCCGATGTTTCTTTATGCTGGGCGCCGTGATCCGACGAGAGTTTTGGCCGAGAAGCTTTCCCAGGGTGATCTCGACAAGGCCCTTCGTACGCTGTTGAAGTACAAGGCTGGAGAGGATATCCCGGGGAAGTCGCTGACTCCGCCATTTTCTTCAACGTTGGCTGTTCCACAGGTGTAGATTCATGCGCGTAGCGCTTTTCGTCGATTGCGTATTTATTTTCCTTTGTTTGCTAACAAAGTCTCTTCTTTTTTGCAGAGCTTCAAGGTGCCGGGCATGCTGGCGCCACTGCCTGAATTATTTCCGGATGCTCCGGATAATGACGTGGTGGATTCCGTGTCCGAACTGCCTTCGGCACGATCGCCGGCTGAAGAGGCCAACGAGTCGAGCGAGGACCATACTCGCAAACGATCGCGGAGCTCCAGCGAATCTTCGGATGCATCGACTCCTCCGTCTCCTAGGAACCCTTTGTGCCTTGAGCGTCATAGTGACGGGCATGGAGGCTCTTCCTCCCCCATTCCTGCCATTCCTGTGCGGGCTGTAGCGCCGCACCCACCAGCGAAGCGGAAGAAGGAAGAGAAGAAGGAAGAGAAGAAGGGGGAGAAGAGGGCCCGAAGGACTCCTCCTGTCTTCTACCTGAGCTCACTGGACTCATAAGCTTCTTTTATACTGCTGTCTTTTTGCTGTTGACTTTTGTGCTTGTGCTAATTATTTCATGTGCAGGCATTCCTCCCACGACTCCTCCAGCGGTGGTGCTCGGGAGATGATGGGAGAGTCGAAGGTTGCGTCTCCTCCTCCTCCTCCTCAGATGGTGGCTACCTCTGAGGGTGATGCGCCGGTCCCTTCTCCGCAGGAGGCTCAGGTAGTTGCGCCTCAGAAGGCTGTGAGCGGGCCGTCGGAGTCGCCATCGGAGCATGTAAGTACTTCTACTTCCAGCTTTGGGGGGAGCCCCCGAGCGTCTGAAAAAAAATCTTGTCTTGTTCTTTCTTCGAGTCTTTGGGTGGAGCCCCCGAGCGTTTTCGTGTGCGAATTTTGCTTTTGTTCCTTTTCCTTACTGGTAGTTCTTCTTCCTGCAGCCTTTTGTACAGGATTCCAAGCGACTGGTGCAGGAGCACCTGTTGCTGGAGGTCAACCTCCGACAACTTCAAGGTACCTGTATGCTTTGGTGCTTCTTTATTTTTGCATTATTATCTTGCTTTCTGATGCTTGTATGTTTTGAATACAGAGGAGCATAACACTTCCCTCCGTGAGATTGATGCTCTCAAGAAGAGCCTTGGGCAAGTGGAGAAGAAGGCTGAGGACGCCGCTGGTGCGAAGGAGCGCCTTGAGCTGGAGCTGGCCAAGGCAGCCAAAGCTAAGGAGCGTCTGCAGCAGGAGGCTACGGACCGCGAGGAGCAGCTTGCCATGGCTGCGACTGCGCGTGAAAGAGAGGTGGCGGGCAAGCTCATGGCTGCTGCCAAGGCTGTTTCAGGTGAGTACCTTATTTTTGCTCCTTTTGTTTCGTTTTCTTGTCTTCTTCTGTCTTACTTTCTTCATTCCTTATCTTTTTTGTCGCAGATGCCGCATGCATCGAGTTTGATCGCGGTGCTCTAGAGCACGGGAGTGCTCTAGATGATGCTACTGCAGCGGTCGAAGATCGCTGCAGCACTGTCGTCAACTCCCTTGCCAAGGCGAAGGAGGTCCTTGGCCGCTTCTACAAGGAGCTTGTCCCCAAGGGCGCGACCCTTGATGATGTTGACGCCCTGGAAGAAGCTTTCTCAGCCGAAGCTCTTGCTGCGTACAAGCGCAAACAGAAGGGCATCGGTGTGTCCATCGGGCTGGCGATGGCCTTGGCGGCTGGGGCGGAGCTGGGCCTTCCCCAGATCACCTCCCGGATGCCGACGACCGCGGATGGATCCGAGGTAGCTTTTGCTACCTATTCTGCTCGCTGCAAGCGATATGGGCCGAAGCTCATTGATCTGCTGTCCGAGTATGCGCTGCAGCAACAGGGGGAAGCCAAAGCGAGGCAGTCCGGCTCTGAGGCTACTCAGGGTGCCGCATCTTAGGCGTTGTAGCTGTAGGATAGTTTGTAGTCTTCTTTTGCTGTAACTATGTTGAGGAACGAAATCATTGTGCCACGTAGTGGCCTTTATATGCTTAATGAATTCTGCTGAGTTGTGCTCTTCTCTGTCTGAATGTTTATGTCCTTTGCTTTTCTGCTGTTCTAGGTTCCTTCGGGTGCTGACCCCGTTGACACCTCGCCTGCAGCGCAACTGCGGCCATCTTTGGATGATTCATCGCAACTTGATTTTCTTCGAGACCGTGTTCGTAGTCTTGAGAAGGAGTTGCTTGGGGTGCGTGGTCACGCCGATGTTTGGAAGTCCAAGGCAGATTGCGGTGTAGCCAGAGAGGAGTACTTGATGGCGGATCTACTTAGGCTGTCTGAGCAGCTTCAATGTAAGTTGTTCTTTGTTTCGAGCTGCAGCTCAGTTTTTCGGATGCGCCTTGAGCTGGCCTTGCGTCTTATTTTATGCGAGTGTCGCAGGTGCTAACCTTGCTCCGAGGGAGGAGAAGGAGCGTGTCGCTGTTCGGGTCAATTGCTTGACTCAACAAGACATGGAAGCTGGTGGTTTCTTCTGGATGGATTGTGACCGTGCCATGGCTCTGGCGACGGTGCAGGATCGCGTTCACCAAGTGTCGCGGGTGCTTCGTCAAGTGCAGACTTCACTCTCATCGGTTCTGCATGTGATGTTTCCCCTGGATACTGTGCTAACATCCTTGTCCGGCCTTCTGTCTAGATTTCGGAGCGTGACTCGCGTCCAGGAACTGGTGAGGCAGCAGCTCGTCGCAGGGGTGAAGGCTGCGTTGTCCCTTGTTAGGCTGCATCGACCTAACGTAGATCTGTCTGTTGTAGCAGCTGGGCCACCTCTTCGACCGGATGGTGGCGAGTGGGATATGCGTCCGCATTATGCGGCTGTAAGGCAGTATGCCGAACAGGTCGTAGATTTGTTTGAGCAGCGTGCTCAAGTTATTCTTCAGGATAGTTAGTACCTATAAAAGAGATAGATGTAAAATTTGTATATTTCGACTGGGCGTGTTGTGCCCTTTGTTATAAAGGTTTGTTTGTTGTGAGCACGCAGTGCTTTTGTTTGAGTACATGTCCTTTTCGTTTGCCTGACGTTGTCAGCTACTCAGGTGTACACGTGTGATCCTCGGTCGATGAAATCGTGAGGTGGGGAGGGAGCCCCCGAGTGCGTTTGTAGCATAAAGTAAAGTTGCAAGTAGCGAACGAGATTTTTGGGGCGAGACACTTAGCTTTATTTATATCGTAATGGAGGAAGTACATTGTTCGGCTGAATAGCCTTGGCTAAAAAGCCTTATTGAAAGTAAAGGGGTAGGTAGCTAGGGGTAGAATCGTCACAAGTGCGCGATGTTCCATGGGTTGGAGTATGCGACTCTAGACTCCACGTGCTTGAGGCGATAGGCGCCACCTGGGATGACCTCGGTGATGATGTAGGATCCTTCCCATGGTGACTCGAATTTCTTTGGTCGCTCTTGCTTGAGTCGCAAGACGAGGTCTCCTTCGACGAAGGACCTTGGGCGCAGCCGGCGGCTGTGGTAGTTGCCGAGACTCTGCTGGTACACCGCTGATCGAGCTGCTGCTATGTCTCTTGCTTCGTCGAGTGTGTCAACGGCATCTTCGAGTGCAACCGTGGATTCGGCTTCGCTGTAAGCGACGACCCGAGGGGCCTGATGGCGTACTTCGGCTGGTAGCACGGCTTCGGCTCCATGCACCATGAAGAACGGTGTGTAGCCGGTGGAGCTGTTGGGCATAGTATGCAAACTCCATAGGACTGATGGCAGTTCTTTCGTCCAGGCTCCGGCCTTTTGTTCGAGTGGGATCATGAGGCGCTTCTTGATGCCAGCGCCGATTAGGCCATTGGCCTTTTCGACCTGCCCGTTTGTTTGCGGGTGAGCCACTGAGGCGTATGTGATGTTGATCCCGAGGCCTTCGCAGAAGTCTTGGAATTCTTTGGAGATGAAGTTTGATCCATTGTCGGTGATGATGCTGTGCGGTACGCCGAACCTGTAGACAATGGACTCGAAGAACTTGACGGCGGTCTTGCCCTTTTGGTTGGTAACCGGCATGGCCTCGACCCACTTGGTGAATTTATCCACTGCGACCAAGAGGTAAACATGCCCCCCTTTCGAGGACTTTGGCAGTTTGCCGATCTTGTCGAGGCCCCATTGGGCAAAGGGCCAGGCTATAGGTATGGGTCTGAGCTCTGACCCGGGTGCGTGCGGTTTGTCGGCGAACCTTTGGCACCCGTTACATCTTCGGACGATGTCCTTTGCGTCGCTCATGGCCGTTGGCCAGTAGAATCCAGCTCGTAGAGCTTTGGCGACAAGGGAGCGGCTGCCTGCATGATGATCGCAGATGCCCTCGTGGATGTCTTGGAGGATGGCTTTCCCTTCACCGATGGTGACGCACCTTTGTAGTACACCCGTAATACTGCGCTTGTACAGCTCGCCATTGATGATGGTGAAGGCTTTTGACCGACGAGATATGCGCCGGGCGTCTGTCGGGCTGTCAGGCAGTTCTCCGTTTATCAAGAACTGGAGGTATGGTCGCGTCCAAGTTTCTTTGACTGCCATGACCTGCATCAGGTTGACCATAGCGACCTCTGTGTCCAGTTTCTCGGGTCCTTCGTGTCCTTCGGGCAGCGTAGCCCCCGAGTGTTCTGCTTCTTCGGGTGATCCCTTGGGGAATTTCTTCTTGATGGATGGCACGCAGATCTGTTTGAGGAACACACCCGGTGGTACCTTTGCGCAGGTGGAGCCAATGTTGGCGAGTCTGTCAGCTTCCTCGTTGCTTTCTCTCCCGACGTGGCGAAGCTCGCAGCCGTCAAATTCGCCTTCGAGTGCGTTGTAGAGTGCGCGATACGCGATCATGTTTTCGGCGTGTGCGTCGCACTCGTTCATCGTCTGCTGGACGACGAGGTTGGAGTCACCGTAGATGACCAGACGCGTTGCGCCGCAAATCTTTGCCATCCTCATGCCATGGATGAGGGCTTCGTATTCGGCCTCGTTGTTAGAAGCTCGGAATTTCATCCGGAGGACGTACTTCATCTGGTCGCCCTGCGGGGAGGTCAGTATGACCCCGGCTCCTGCTCCAGCTTCACGCTTGGAGCCGTCAAAGTGCATCGTCCATGACTGCGACATGTCTGGGGTGTCTGGCAGCTGCAGCTCCATCCAGTGTACAAGGAAGTCCGGGAGGACTTGAGATTTGATTGCGAGTCGCTTCTCGTAGACGATGTCCAGGGGTGACAGCTCGATGCCCCACAGGGCCACGCGTCCTGTGGCCTCTGGGTTATTCAGGATGTTGTTCAGGGGTGCCTCGTTGACGACCATCACTAGTGCTCCTGGAAGTAATGGCTCAGCCGTCGAGCCGTCATGAACACGCCGTAGGCGAGTTTCTGGTAGTGAGGGTACTTCTGCTTAGTTGGCGTCAGTACCTCGCTGAGGTAGTATATTGGGCGTTGGACCCCGTGGGTTTTTCCCTCTTCGGGTCGTTCGACCACTAGCACGATGCTGACCACCTGATTTGTGGCTGCTATGTATAGCAGCAGAGGCTCACGCTTCTTTGGAGTGACCAGGACGGGCGAGGTGGAGAGAAGCCATTTGAGGCTTTCGAACGCATCGTCGGCTTCGGGCGTCCACTCGAATTTATCTGCCTTGCGTAGCAGCTGGTAGAATGGCAGGGCCTTCTCGCCCATGCGGCTGATGAATCTGCTCAACGCCGCTATTCGTCCTGCGAGCTGCTGGACACCCTTGAGGTTTTTCGGCTTCTCCATCGCCATGATGGCTCTGATTTTCTTCGGGTTCGCTTTGATCCCTCGTTGAGAGATGAAGTACCCAAGAAGCTGACCCGATGGGACGCCGAAGGCGCACTTTTCGGGGTTGAGTTTGATCCTGTAGCGATCGAGGTTGTCGAACGTCTCACGGAGATCGTCGATAAGTGTCCTTGCCTCCCTGGTTTTTATGACTATGTCGTCGACATAGACTTGAACGTTGCGACCAATCTGGTCCTTGAGGCATGCCTGCATGCATCGCTGGTATGTGGCACCTGCGTTCTTTAGCCCGAAGGGCATTGTGTTGTAGTAGAACACTCCGAACGGTGTGATAAATGCCGTTTTCTCCTGATCTTCGACCTTGAGTCGAATCTGGTTGTAGCCTGAGTAGGCGTCGAGGAAGGAGAGTTTCTTGCAACCTGCAGTCGAATTGATGATCTGATCGATCCGAGGAAGAGGGAAGTGGTCCTTTGGGCAGTGCTTGTTTAGAGACGTGAAATCCACGCACATCCGCAGGATGTCCGTGTCCTTCTTTGGGACCATCACTGTATTTGCAAGCCACTCGCTTTCTTTGATTTCCCTGATGAAGTCTGCAGCGAGTAGTCTGTTGATTTCTTTGCCGATAGCTTCGGCCCGTGGCTCGGACAGTCTCCGGATGGACTGATTGACGGGCTTGGTGTCTGGAAAGACGTTGAGTGCATGCTCGGCGAATTCCCTGGGAACTCCTGGCATGTCCGCAGGACACCAGGCAAAGATTTCCCAGTGCTCACGGAGGAATTCGACGAGCGCGCCTTCCTATGCAGGGCTAAGGTCGTTGGCGATCAGCGCCGTCTTGGAGGCATCCATCGGATGGACTTGCACCTTCTTTGTGTTGACGGTGGAGTCAAAAGACATGTCAGGTGCGTTTTGTCGTGCGACTGGGGGTGCCCCATTGTCCGTCACTTCGCGGAGCCTTAGGAGATCCTCCTGCATGCCGAATGACTGGGAGATTCTGTTGAAATCTCTGTCGCATTGGTCCGATCGGGTGAAGCTCCCGTGGATTGTGATGACGCCCTTTGGTCCTGGCATCTTGAGTAGCAGGTATGCATAGTGTGGGACAACCAAGAACCTTGTGAATGCTACACGCCCGAGGATGGCGTGGTACTATGATGGCCAGTCCACCACTTTGAATTTGAGCCGCTCCAGCCGGAAGTTGTCCGGTTTGCCGAAGATGACGTCGAGCCATATTTTGCCCAGGGGAATATGCCCTTCCCTGGAATCATGCCGTGGAACGTTGTGTCTGACTGTTCCAGGCTGCACTGCGGGATTCACATTGCTGCTAGAGTGCTTGCGAACATCAGGTTGATGCCGCTGCCGCCGTCCATGAAGACACGACTCATCTCGAAACCTCCGATCTGCGCCTCTAGCACCAGGGCAGCATGACCTGGGCGAGGGATCTGGCAAGGGTGATCCGAACGACTGAACGTGATGCAGGACTCCGATCCGCTGAGGTACTCAGGGATGGAGGGTGGGGTTGCCACAGCCAGGTTGATCTGTCAGGTGATGTACTTCTGCACCCTATTCGTGGGGCGCCCCTTCTGGATCATCAGTGCTCCTTTCGGCTGGGGATACCCGTTCCCAGCGTTGTTCTGTGCTGGTGCGACAGGTTGGTTCGGGCCTCCTACAGGTGGCGGTGGACGAGCTCCATGCGCTATTTCACCTGGTGCGGGTGCGTTTCCAAATGCAGGGATTGGGGCTTGCTGCCTCATCTGCACCATGCTTTCGCTGAGTTTCTGGAACTCGCGGTAGTCCTTGAGCATGTGGCTCGCCTTCTTTTTGCCATCCTGCTTGTCGATGTAGAAGTGGATGGTGCATGGACCCGAAAGCTTTTCGTATGCTGAGGGTCCGTTATCGCGGTCGCGGCGCTGCCACGACTGCGCTGGGCGTCCCCCGTCGCGGAAGTTTCCTCCGCGGTATCCTCCGCTGTTGTGGTTGTCGTCGTTGCGGAGATCGGCGTAGCCGGCCGCGACCATGTCGGGTCCGTCGCGATCGTCGTAGACGTGCGATCTTCTCTTGCTACGGCGCTCTCATCGTCGACCGTAGTCGTCTTCTTCTTCCGATTGTGCTCGATGAATGGAGTCTTCTCCGTCAGCCCACCTGTTGGCAATGTCCATGAGGTGGTCGAGTGTTTTGGGCTTAACGCGCCCAAGTTCCTCCTTGAAGTCTTGGCGCTTGACGCCGTCCCTGAAGGCGTCGATGGCCCTCTCTTCGGAGATGTGTGCTGTGGAGTTTTTTGTGTTGGACTAGCGTAGTATGTACGAGCGAATGGATTCGCCCGTTCGTTGGGTGCATGCTCGCAATTCTTCGATTGAGGCGGGCCTCTTGCTGGTGCCCTTGAAGTTTCGGATGAAGCTTTAAGCTAGCTCATCCCAGCTTCGGATGGACCCTGAAGATAGGCTGCTGAGCCAGATCTGAGCTGCGCCTGTCAGCTGCAGCTGAAGGCATTGCATGGCAGTCTCCTTGTTTCCACCGTGCAGTTTGACGGATGATAAGTGGTCGCTGAGCCAAGACTTTGGGTCTTGAGTGCCGTCGAACTTCGGAGCATCCGAAGGAAGCTTGAAGTTGCGCGGCATCTTCGTTCACCGAACAGATCTGCTGAAGCATCGGGCTCCGCAGAGTTCTCCTTCGTCTTTGTCCATCTTGGACTCAGACGAGCATGCGCGTTTAGCTCGCGCTTTGTCGATTTTGCACTGCGTGAGCGCGTCTCTGGCGTCGTAGTCGCGGTTGCGGTGGCGCGAACTCTTCTTCCTTCGAGGAAGGTCATGTTCTTCTTCTTCGGATGAAGGGGTTGGGCCGCGGTCGAACCTGACCGGAGCTTTCTTCTTCGGCTCTGTGGGAGCTTCCTGGTGGAGCGCAGCTCCGACGAGTCCGAGTCCGGTGAGTGCGGACTTGTGCATGGCCCTCTTCGGGTCTCCTTCTGGAGGTGGGTGAGCTGCGAGGTACGCAGTGGCTGCCATGATCGCAGCTTGCGGCGTTTTCGGGATGACGTTGCCGTCGGCATCCATCTCCATGAAGGATGTGTGGAGGGTTCGGGTCACCTCCCGGCGCTCCTTGGGGTCCATGTTCTCCACCCGAGAGCGGTGCTTGTTGCCTTGGTTGGCGTTCGAGCTGGAGCCGATGCCCATGGCGGAGAGCGCAGCTCGTCGCGCGCTGGACTCTGAGGCTGCTTGCTTGCGTTTGTCGAGCACCTCCTGCATCTTGACCTGCTTCTTGTGCTCCTCGATCAGGAGCAGATGGTAGGCCATCAGCAGATCCCGGGAGGAGTCTGCAGGCAGGACTATGTTGCCTGCCACGGCGTTGCGGGATTGGGCCCATCCTTCTTTGCTAAGGCGGATGACATGGCCGTTGTTTTCCCCTTCGGGTGGGGGGGACTGGCTTCTTCTATTCCCGCCTTTTCGTTCTGGCGGGTTAGGTGGCGGGTTGGGCGGCGGGTTGGGTGTTTGCTAATCCACGTCGCTCTGGATGACTACGGCACATTGGTAGCGCTCATAGATTGGTCCGCTGCTGCCACAGCTTTCAGATCCGGAACCGTAGGTCCCTGCATCCGATGGCGGATCGCATAGATCGGAGTTGCAGCTGCTGCTGTCGTAGGAATCATCTGTTGATGATGTTGTGCGTAGCACGGGGTGTGGGGTCCATGAAGCGGGCCTGATTGATGGTAGGCGCACCCGCTCAGGGAGGCGGAGGGTGCCAGTTTGCCCCACCTGGAAGCAGAAGCTCCCGAACAGGATTTCGAGTCCGTCGCCTACGGGCTCGAAGTCCTTCATGGTGGCCGGTGAGTGGGCGGTGAAGTCGAAAGCGCCGAAGAGGAGATGACTCTCCGTCGCCGCAGAGTTGTAGATCGATCGGGTTGGTACCGTCACGATCGCACAATCAGCGTCCCCAGTTCCCACAGACGGCGCCAATTGACGAGGTTTGATCTCATCAATGCCCATTGTTATGGACTTGGGTTTTGGAGAAGATGGGGATGCTGGAGATCGTGGAACGGTTAGCAAACAAGCAACACGGGGACACAAAGGTTTACCCAGGTTCAGGCCCCCGGAGGGAAAACCCTACTCCTTCTTGTCTGCTCTTGATTACGGCGGAACCGAAGGTTGCAGGGGTGCGCAGATGCAATCTGGCGTGGAGGTGTGTATGCGAAAGTATGAGAGAGAGAGAGAGATCTAGGTCGTGCCCTCCTAGCCTTTATATAGTCTCAGGCAGGTCCCGGGCATAAACCTAGTCGGTTACAGGTTCTAGGGTTTTACCCCTTTGAATTTCCTATCTACTCTAGTCTTTCTCTCCAAGGATCCGAAGGCGTCATGGGCCTGGGCCACCCGAAAGTCTTCATGGGCCGGCGTATATTTGCTGTGGGCCTTCCTTGGGCTGGACCAGGTATGCTGAGATCATGTAGCCGCGGGGTATAACTGTAGGGGTTCGTAGCATGGAAAACAAAAATTTTCTATCGCATACAAACAAACAAGCCAAGATCTATCTACTAGATTGTAGCAACGAGTCGATGGAATAACTTACCCTCGAAGATTCCAAAGTGTTTAACGAGAGCGGATTCTCGTGGGTGATGTAGTCGTACTCTTCCCGATCTCAAGATCGTGTAGACGATCCTTCCGGCGCTGCGTTCCGGCAGCGCTCCCGCAGTCGGTCACACGTTCGGTACTCGACGAAGACCTTCCTCTCCCTTGTTCCAGCAGGCAGCGGAGGTTGTAGCACTCTCCTCGTGATTCTGGCAGCACAACGGCGTGGTACCGGAAGTAGAGGGGAGATCCCGCAGGGCTTAGCCTTAAGCCGGAGCGAGTATGGTGGAGTATGAGAGAGGGCTATTAGTGGTCTAGGGATTAGACACACCAATTAGAAGGCTCTAAACCGAAGGCTAGGGCAATTAGAAGCTCTAAACCAAAACGGCTCTAAACCGGAGATTAGAGGATAGGAACTTGTGTGTCTAGAGGAGGAGGCCCTGCCCCTCCTCTTATAGGTGGGAGACACGGCCAAGGGGAGGGGAGTCCCTCCCCAAGTCGGCCTTGGTTGGCGCGCCGGCTTGGAGAGGAGACTCCTCCCCCAAGTCGGTTCCAACCACCTCTTGCTTGTTTCCCACAGTTTCCTGTTTTAGCCGTTTGACTTTCAAACTGGACATTTGACTTTTCTGTTTTAGGATTCAATTTAATCCTTTATTTGGAACAGCAAGAACACTTAGTACATGATGCAATCATTCCAATATGTAATGACACATTCATGTACCCCTCCCCCCTCCCGGAGTGCCGGACATTCCGGAACCTTCTAGAACATTCACCGGAATCAATTCCGAACTCCGAAACGGGACTTTCCTTATATGAATCTTATTCTCCGGACCATTCCGGATCACCTCGTGATATCCCGGATCCCATCCGAGACTCTGAACAACATTCGGTCTCTTTCTCATAATACCATAACTACTCAAAACAACGTCGAATCCTTAAGTGTGTCTCCCTACGGTTCGTGAATTATGCGGACATGATCGAGACACTTCTCCGAACAATAACCAATAGAGGAATCTGGAAATTCATATGGCTCCCACATATTTCTACGATTACTTTGCGATCGAATGAACCACTTACATACGATACCAATTTCCCTTTGTCTCACGATATGTTACTTATCCGAGGTTATGATCGTCGGTAACTCTGCATACCTAGTTCAACCTCGTTACTGATAAGTACTCTTTTCTCGTTCCCGTGATATGTGATCCCTTGTGAGCCAGTCACATGCTTGCAAGCTAATTGGATGACATTCCACCGAGAGGGCCTAGAGTATATCTATCCATCATATGGATGGACAAATCCCACTCTTGATCCATGTGTCTCAACCAATACTTTCCGAACACTCAATGCCACCTTTATAGCCACCCAGTTACGGTGTGGTGTTTGATGTCATCAAAGCATCCATCCGGTAAAGGTGATATGCATGATCTCATGGTCGAAGGAATTAGGTTACTATGTATCAGAAAGCATATAGCAATTGAACTATTGAAATGACTTGATCTTTATGCTACGCTTATCTATAGGAGTATGTCCACCATATCATTCTCCTAACGATATGATCTTGTTGTTGATAACATCTCAATGTTCATGATAGGGAAACCACAATCATTTATCAACCAACAAGCTAGTGATGTATAGAGGCTATACTAGGGACTTCAAATTAAGTTTACAAATCACACAAGTATCAATGTTTCCTTGTTAATACTATTATAGCATGAATGTAAACATTTATCATAAACACAAAGATATAATAATAACTATATTTATTACTGCCTCTAGGGCATATCTCCAACAGTCTCCCACTTGCACTAGAGTCATCTAATCTAGATTACATGGTAATATACCGAACACCCATGGCAGTTTGGTGTTGGTCATGTTTTGCCCTCGGGAGAGGTTTAGTCAACGGATCCGCCACATTCAGATCTGTGTGTACTTTGCAAATCTTTATGTCCCCATCTTGGACATGTTCTCGAATAGCGTGAAAATGTAGCTTGATATGCTTCAGCTTCTTGTGTGACCTTGGTTCTTGCGCATTGGCTATGGCACCCATGTTATCACAGTAGATAGACATTGGGTCCAGCGCACTAGGAACCACACCCAGCTCTGTAATGAACTCTTTCATCCATATCGCTTCTTGTGAAGCCTCCGAAGCAGCCATGTATTCCGATTCAGTTGAAGATCTCGCCACAACGCTTTGCTTTGCACTCCTCCAGCTAACTGCTGCACCATTCAAAATAAATACGTATCCGGATTGTGATTTAGAATCATCCGGATCGGTGTTCCAACTAGCATCGGTGTAACCATTAACAACGAGCTGTTCATCACCTCCATAAGAAAGAACCATATCCTTAGTTCTTCTCAAGTACTTAAGGATGTTTTTGACCGCTGTCCAATGATCCACTCCTGGATCACTTTGATATCTGCTAGTTAAACTAACAGCATATGCAATGTCCGGTCTAGTACATAGCATGGCATACATTAGAGATCCTATGGCTGATGCATAGGGAGTCTTACTCATCCTTTCTCTATCTTCTGCCGATGTCGGACTTTGAGTTTTACTCAAGGTCGTATTGGGCAACATGGGCAAGAACCCTTTCTTTCTTTCTTCCATTCCAAACCTCTTTAGAACTTTGTCCAAATATGTACTCTGTGACAATGATATTTGGCGTTTCGATCTATCTCTGTAAATCTTTATGCCTAATATGTAAGATGCTTCGCCAAGATCCTTCATTGAAAAACTATTATTCAAATACTCTTTGACACTATTAAGAAGGTCTACATCATTCCCAATCAACAATATGTCATCCACATATAGTATTAAGAATGCTACAGAGCTCCCACTCACTTTCTTGTAAATACAAGCTTCTCCATAAGTTTGTATAAAACCAAAACTTTTGATTACCTTATCAAAACGTTGATTCCAACTTCGGGATGCTTGCTTCAATCCATAGATGGACCGTTGAAGTTTGCATACCTTGTTAGCATCTTTAGGATCGACAAAACCTTTGGGTTGCATCATATACAACTCTTCATCAATATCTCCATTGAGGAATGCTGTTTTGACATCCATCTGCCATATCTCATAATCATAATATGCAGTGATTGCTAACATAATCCTCACAGACTTTAGCTTCGCTACCGGTGAGAAAGTCTCATCGTAGTCAACTCCTTGAATTTGTCGAAACCCTTTTGCGACAAGTCGAGCTTTATAGACAGTAACATTACCATCAGCATCTGTTTTCTTCTTGAAAATCCATTTGTTCTCGACAGCCTTTCGGCCATCCGGTAAGTCCACCAAAGTCCATACTTGGTTTTCGTACATGGATCCAATCTCGGATTTCATGGCTTCTTGCCATTTATTGGAATCTAGGCTCATCATCGCTTCCTCATATGTCTCGGGGTCATCGGTGTTGTCCACCAACATGACACTCATAACGGGATCATACCAATCTGGAGTGGTACGAGTTCTCGTTGACCTCCGAGGCTCTGTAGCAACTTCAACCGAAGTTTCATGATCACCATCATTAGCTTCCTCTCTTATTGGTGCAGGCACCACAGGAATTTCTTCCGGTGCTGCGCTACTCGCAATTTCGAGAGAAGGTTCGACAACCTCGTCGAGTTCTACTTTCCTTCCAGTCACTTCTTTCGAGAGAAATTCCTTCTCTAGAAAGGATCCATTCTTGGCAACGAAGATTTTGCCTTCGGATCTATGATAGAAGGTATACCCAATAGTTTCCTTTGGGTATCCTATGAAGATGCATTTTTCCGCTTTGGGTTCAAGCTTGTCCGGCTGTAACTTCTTTACATAGGCTTCGCATCCCCAAACTTTAAGGAACGACAATTTAGGTTTCTTCCCAAACCATAATTCATACGGTGTCGTTTCAACGGATTTAGATGGTGCCCTATTTAAAGTGAATGCGGCTGTTTCTAATGCATAACCCCAAAATGATAGCGGTAAATCTGTAAGTGACATCATAGAACGAACCATATCTAAGAGAGTTCGATTACGACGTTCGGACACACCATTACGCTGTGGTGTTCCCGGCGGTGTCAATTGTGAAAGTATTCCGCATTTCTTTAAATGCTCGCCAAACTCGTAACTTAGATATTCACCTCCACGATCAGAACGTAGAAATTTAATCTTCTTGTTACGTTGATTCTCTACCTCACTTTGAAACTCCTTAAACTTCTCGAAAGTTTCGGACTTATGTTTCATGAAATAGATATACCCATATCTACTCAAGTCATCCGTGAAGGTAAGAACATAACGATAACCACCGCGCGATGCTACACTCATTGGACCACACACATCGGTATGTATGATTTCCAATAAGTCCGTAGCTCGCTCCATCATACCAGAAAATGGAGTCTTAGTCATTTTTCCCATCAGACATGCTTCGCATCTTTCAAGTGATTCAAAATCAAGTGATTCAAGAAGTCCATCGGAATGGAGTTTCTTCATACGCTTCACTCCAATGTGACCAAGACGACAGTGCCACATATAGGTCGAATTATCGCTTGATTTCAAACGTTTAGCCTCAATGTTGTTGATATGTGTATTTCCACTATCGAGATTCAATAAGAATAGACCATCTATCAAAGGTGCATGTGCGTAAAACATATTACTCATTTAAATCGAACAACCATTATTCTCGGACTTAAACAAGTAACCGTCTCGCAATAAACAAGATCCCGATATAATGTTCATGCTCAACGCAGGAACCAAATAACAATTATTTAAGTATAAAACTAATCCCGATGGTAGATGAAGAGGTAGCGTTCCGACCGCGATCACATCAACCTTTGATCCGTTTCCCACGCGCATCGTCACCTCGTTCTTCGCTAACTTCCGTTTATTCTGCAGCACCTGTTTTGAGTTACAAATATGAGCAACCGAACCAGTATCAAATACCCAGGCACTACTACGAGTACTAGTGAGATACACATCAATAACATGTATATCAAATATACCTTTCTTCTTGATGTTGCCGTTCTTCAAATCCGCCAAGTACTTTGGGCAATTCCGCTTCCAGTGACCTTCTCCCTTGCAGTAAAAGCACTCAGTATCAGGCTTAGGTCCAGCCTTGGTCTTCTTCGCCGGCGTGGTAACTTTCTTACCACCCTTCTTGAAGTGTCCCTTTTGCTTAGACTTGCCTTTCTTGAATTTGGTGGTCTTATTGACCAACAACACTTGGTGCTCTTTCTTGTTCTCCACTTCTGCAGATTTCAACATGGCAAAGAGTTCTGGCAACGTCTTGTTCATGTTCTGCATGTTGTAGTTCATCACAAAGTTCTTGTAACTTGGTGGTAGTGATTGGAGGACACGGTAAATCCCCAAAGCATTAGGAATCACTATACCCAAGCTTTGAAGTTTGTTTGCGTGCCCAGACATCTTAAGCACATGCTCACTGACGGAGCTGCCCTCTTCCATCTTGCAGTTAAAGAACTTTTCAGAAGCCTCATAGCTTTCAATTGCCGCATGAGTCTCAAAAATCAATTTGAGATCCTCGACAATATCATATGGGTCTGAATCCTCAAACCTTTTCTGAAGCTCCAATTCCAAACCATACAAGATAGCACACTGAACTATGGAGTACTGATTCTTCCGAGCGAGGTAAACATTCTTTACTTCATCGGGAGCATCATCTGCAGGTGGGTCACCCAGCGGTGCATCCAGCACATAGGTCAAATTACCAGCTGTGAGGACAATCCTCAAATTGCGGAACCAATCCGCGAAGTTGCTTCCATTGTTTTTCAACTTTTCTTTCTCTAGGAACGCATTAAAATTGATGGTAGGGGCTGCCATTGATCTACAACATATTTGAAATAGTTTAGACTAAGTTTATGACAAATTGAGTTCAAATTAATAATGAAATTAAACTAGGTGAACTCCCACTCAAAACAATATCCCTCACATTGTTTTAGTGATCACACGAACCAAATCCACCATATCAACACCGATCATCACGAGAGTTGACATAGTTTCAATGGCGAACAATCGACATGTTCATCATATCTACTATATGATTCATGCTTTACCTTTCGGTGATCCGTGTTCCGAGACCATGTATGTACATGCTAGGCTCGTCAAGATCAAACCTTAGTTTCCGCATGAGCAAATCTGGCTTGCTCATGTTGGATACACTTGCAGAATCTAACACACCTGATCATCACGTGGTGCTTCGAAACAACAAGCTTTAGCAACGGTGCTAACTAAGGGTGAACACTTTATGACTTGAAATTGATGTGCATGAGGGATCATCTTATAATGCTACCGTCGTCTACTAAGCAATACAAGATGCATAAAGGATTAACATCACATGCAATTCAATATATATGTGATATGATATGGCCTTTCTTCTTTGTGCTTCCGATCTCCATCTTCAAGCACGAACATGATCTCCATCATCACCGGCATTGCATCAAGGTCAATGACGCTTCTCCATGGTTGTCGTCCACCGGCTTCAACTATTACAACTACTTTGAATAGACACGCGGGTCTTAACATAAATTAAAGACAACCATATGGCTCCTGCCGGTTGCCAACTTACAATAAGGAACATGGCATACATCAAATATAATCACAATCATGGCCATATCACATCACTGCACACCCCTGCAAAACAAAGTTAGACGCCTCTACTTTCTTTGCATATTTTACGTGGTTTGGGGCTTTCAATAAGTGTCGTTCTAACTTACGAACATGAACCACAACATTGATACTAGTATTGTTAATCACCCGTTGTAAATTGGATCGTAGATTCGGCTGAGGACTCTTCAATCTTTCGGGTGCAACTATGTATTTCAATAGTTCATGTGTAGGGATTGTTGATGCGTGTGCCTGACTCACCCGACGGATCAGGGTCAGTTAACTGTCTTAGGACGAAACAACACGATCTTCTTCAGGTTCGAGTCCCTCAACTCGGACCTGGAACATATGCTGGTGTAATTCGACTCAGGCCGCGGAGGACTTACGGGAGTGGAATTCCAGTGATTTTAATTGATGTACCCAACACGTCCGTCGGGATTTTTCACCGCGCCTGCTGGCACGGGTTCATACTAGCAGAGCGCAGTCGTGTGCGTTGCCAGGCCATCAGATGATATCTGTAGGTCTTATCTTTGTGTCGTAGACACAGCATCCGAATGTTTATCACCGCGGAGGTGTTTCAGGTGGCCAAGGAGATCGTTGCTCACTCAGCGTTTTGTTGGGGCAGAGTTGCCGAAACGTTTTTGCATGCTGATCCAAAATATCGCAATCAAAGAATTCATAGGGTGCGCGACCAGCGCTCCCTATGGGAGTAGCCCCCGAGTGTCTGTTCGAGTCGTAGACTCGAGCGGAGACTTTAGTTCAAACATTGTTCAGTTGTTAAGTCCGTAGGACACAAAAAATTTCGGATGCTTAAATCCATCTTCCCTATGGGAGTAGCCCCCGAGTCCATAGTGGAGTCGTAGACTCGACGTAGGACTCGAAGAAATAGTTTGTTTTTATTCATCTTTCGGGTGCGCGGCCAGCGCTCCTAATAGGAGTAGCCCCCGAGTATTTAGTCGAATTGTAGATTCGATTGAGTACTCTTAGCTTTGAAGCCGAAGAAATTGTAGTTTTTGCTAGTATAGCTTTTGATGACATCAGTGCTGACGATCAATGACCTCAAGCGTCTGCTGCGCCAGAGATGACTTGACTGGACGAACATGGGTCCCACTTGCTGACCTTGAATTGACCGGTCACGCGCGGCGTGGAGATAATTACGGCGTATCCTCGATTTCCGCGCGTAGTGGACGGCGTGGTAACGACGGTTCGTTGTGATGCTGACACGTGTATGGTCAGATCTGCCGTTGGCGTTAGGTCTTCTTGATGGACGGCTGCCGTGCGTCGTCTTCGCCGTTATAATCATTGGGAAAAGCTGCAGTTTGTTTTCCACCACATCGATTCTTGTTTTCACTGCCTCCTTGTGCTCTAGCAGTTCTTGCTGCGCGCTGGAATATCCTTCCACATTTCCGTCTTCCCTTCTGCGCTCGCACCGCCGGAGCCGCCGGAGCGCGATGGGGAAAACGAAGAAGTCGTCATCTGCAGTTGGTACCAGCGCCGCTGTCACATCCCAAGATTTTCCAAATCTTGTTATGTGAAAAATAAATGAATAAAATAAAACTTTGTTGAAATTCAGGGTGAGAAGAAACTTTTTGAATCCAATTGGAAACTTTCAAACCTATTTTGGATCAAATAAAATCCTAAAGGGATTTAAAAAGATAAATAAACAATAAAGTCAAAATAATTGGAATTACTAGTTTTAGATCTTTTAATAAAAGGATTTGATTTTCAAAAGCAAGGGTAGAATTATAAATAAAGATTATTTTATAGAGCCAAATTAAATCTTGGCCAAGCTTTTGAAATAAAAATATTTCTATTTAATAAAAAGAGTAAAAGTTTATTTAAATAAAATAATGAGGATTTATTAATATCCAAAATTATTAAAGTAAAGGCTTTGCCATTTTAATTAAGCATTAAAACTTGTCAAATTATTTTAAACAAGTTTTCCAAGTGTTTTGTATTTACAAATAAAACCTACTGAATTGGTTTGGATAGTATTTAGATTTCAAAATGGAGATTTTTAATAAAATCAAATCTTATTTGAATTAATAACTAAGGACTATTTTTATTTAATTATTAAATAGATCCTAAGTGAGTAAAAGTATTATTTACTTTGGACTCTGATTTGTTTTGTTAAACAGAACTAAAAAGGATACAAAGTTTAGCAAAAGTTTGACTTCAATTGTTGTTTGAATGGTTTGATTAAATTTCAAAACAGAAAATCAAATGGAAAAGGAAAAAGATTCAGTACAAAAAAAGGGAAACAAACAGCAACCCAACTAAGCAGGCCCAGCAGCCCAGCTCCAGCCCAATTAAACCCCCACGCGCGAATCGTTTTCCACTCGAACTCACACCCGCAGAGTCGCAGACAGCAGGACCCCACCGCACCCTCCTCTCTCTCACTTCCAGACGACCCCACGCCCACGTCACCTTCTTCCTCCCCGCGGTGAACTCGCCCTGCCGTTGCAGCGAGTAATTCCGGCGATGAATACGCGTTGAAGACGGCCTTAATTCCTCGCAGTGACTACGCCCGTTAAATCGCCCCTCTCCCCTCTCTCTTTTCCCCCATACAACTCCTTCCCTCTGCCCATAGGCTGCCCTGAATTCCCCTTGCACCGCCACTGCTCCGACGAGCTTCTCCAGTGAATTCCGGCCATATCTCGCCGCCCCTCGCCCCCCACTGCACCCTAGCATGCTCACCAGCCCTTGCCCGTCTTCCCATAGCCTCAGCTAGCTCCCGCGCACTCTGGAAGCTCGGCTTCGTCGACCTCGACTCGCCACCGCCGTCTGCTATCGCTCCGGCAGAGTCTTCCTGGTAAGCCAGACCACCCCGAGTCCTCATATTGATGCTCCCACCTTCCCCAGATCACTACGCATCTGACCGTGTCCTTATTTGACCTTGGGGTGAACTGCAGCGTCGCCCTCGACGACCTCCAGAGCCGCCTGACGCCGTCACCAACTCCGACGAGCAATCGTCGCCTCTCTGGTGCGCCCCTTGCCAAGCCGACCACGCGTTGAGCTTCACCATCTCCCTGCGAGCACGGTGAGCCCTTTCCCCCTCTTCCCCGCTCCCTACATCGTCGGCAAGCTCGCCGCCAGAGTGTGCGCCGCCGTCTGCCACCGCGCAACGCCGCCAGAGTTTGACCACGTGTCTGTGTCCGTTAGATCACGATCTGATGGCTGAGATTAGAACTAGATGAAGAGGTACGAGTTGATCAACGTCGTTCGTTTTAAGTTAGATCCTACGGTTCGCAGAGGCCAATCCACACGAAACGGTACCGGCCAGTAGAAACACGCCGCGTGGCACTGGTTCTGTTTAAAACAGAATTTTGAATCTGATTAAGTTGCAAACTTGTAAAAATCATAACTTTAATTCTACACGTCCAATTTTTGCAAACTTTATATCAATGGATTCAGAAAAACAAGCCCTAGCCAACCATGCAATTTGCTTAGTAAAAAGTTTCTGGTAAAATGTTTGTTTTAGCAGAAACTTGTGTAGGCTTAATTTGAATATAAAAATTGTTCTAGATAAAATTTTAATGTGAAATCTTTGAAAAATGGTTTGTTGTGAACTTACTGACCCCAGGAACCAACTCATGGATTTAAAAATGTATTTTGTGAAGTTTAGGAATAAATACTTGAATTAGCTCATTTCTAGTCAAATAAAAACATTGATTTTGATATGGAAATGAATTTTGAGTAAAACCTTTGGGAAATGATTAGATTCAAACCTACTGACCCTAAACACCAAGTTTTGAGAATTAAAATGTATTTGGTGAACCTTTTAAAAGAATATTGCTTTGCTAAAAGCATTTTCCACCACATGAAATAATGATTTGATTTAAGAAATGGTTTATAGATAAAACCCTTTTACAAATGGTTTTACCACTTTAGAAAATGACCACTTTGAACCTTACAATGTTTAGAGCCTAGTAGAAACCACTTTTGCAAATGAAATTATCTTTTGCATGCTTGCATGCATGACTTTGTTTCTATTATTTTATGTGTGATGAATTGTTTGAATATTGGTTGGAATGCTAGTTGAATCTATGTTTGCTTGATTGATTTGTAGTGAAGTTAGAAGAGTGTGATATTAGCAAGATCAAAAGGTGAACCAACATCCTCTACCAAAAAGGCAAGTGACACTATCATCCATGTCCTACTATTTTTCATTACACTTAGTGGATTTTTGAAACATGCATGATAAGGACTACTATATTTTGCTATGCTAAATCCTATTAGGATACCCTTATATATTCCTTAGTGAAAACAATGTAGTTGTAATATGCTTAGCCCTGCTATATATATTGAGAAAGGATACATGTTGAGATTATATGAAGTATTGAAAAGACTTGTGTTTTATATAATAAAACAAGTACTCAATGAACCACCTGGGTGGACAAGGATACTCAAGTTTTGGACAAGGTGGCAACAAAAGGAACCATGTTTATATGGCAATCTCTTTTGTATGTGCACTAGAAGAAAACCACCCAGGGACTTAGAGATTGAACATGTTTCTCGTACAGTGGCTTCCGTGTACAGCCACATGCTAAATGGGCACTGGCTTAGTCAACTACATAGTGGAAGACCCATGCATTGGCCTCTTCAGGTTAACTAGAATGAGGGAACTTGAAACCCTACATTGGTGCCTGGTAGACAAGCCAGCATTGTGTATTGGGAGGACTCCTATGGAAAGACTTCGTCACATTCTCAATCTGCCAGTACTCCATCTTGGTGAGTACTTATCTAGCGGCCACTGGTGGCAACAAGATGAGATTGTGTCATGTGAGTAAAGTGTACAACTTCTGCAGAAGATCAAATTCTAAGTACTTAGCCGTGTCCCCGGTTATGGACAATACTGAGCAACTAAGGCCTGAAGCTATGGAAGATCTCGACATTCCAATTTCTAAAAGTAAAACTTGAAAGTGACAACAAGAGACTTGAAGCACTTGGAAGTTTCCAAGGAGTTCAGAAAGATTTGACAAAAGATCAAAACTATTTTTGAAAAGATAGGATAAATTATACTGCTTTCTGCAAATGAGCCTAAAACCCTACTTAGCCAAATATGCATGTAATGTTAGGATCCACTTATTTCTACATAGTAGTGAAACTTGCCAATACAATTCAAATGTATTGACCCCTGTGGCTGTAACTTGTAATGTTGCAGGTAGGTTTGGTGTTAGTGAAGTTTATTGATTAGGATTACAAGTCTACAACCAACATGTTTGCCTGTGGCACTTCGAAGATGAAGGACCCCATGCTTATAGATTTTCTGCTGCAATGTAATGTGATAGCCAAATGAGCTATGTAAGATGTAATGAAATATTTAATTCCTGGTTATAAAGTTGTATTATGACCTTTGTCTCTTGATATTACATCTTAACTGTGGATGCTAGCTATTGATCCAGGGACTAGCATTGTAAACAAAGGGATCTCTACCTTATTAAAGGTTGGGACCTCTACAGCCGCCGGAGGGAAGAAAGGCGCTACCACCACCCGTGTCACCGACGGTGGTTGGCGGCGATCAGATACGCGGGAGAGTGATCTCCGCAGGCTTCACGAGCGGGGCTTGATCCTGCAGGATAGGGAGGCCGTCAGACTCCCCGGAAACGAGGTAATCCCCCATCCCCCCGTTGGGTATCGGGTTATGTTTCTTGCCTTCGTTATTCGTGGGTTTTCCTTCCCAGTCCACGACTTCCTTCGTGGGCTGCTCTTTCTCTACGGCATCCAGCTGCATCATCTTTCGCCCAATTCTCTTCTTCACATTGCTTGTTTCATCACTTTCTGCGAGTGCTGGCTCGGCATCGAGCCGCACTTTGGCCTCTTCCGGAAACTCTATTCCGTGAAGAGACAATCCGGCTCGGATGGTGTGTATCCCATTGGGGGTTGCATCATCTCCCTCAAGGCCAATATCCTTTTCTTTTCTTTCTCTATGTCCGAATCTGTCCAGTACTGGCGGAGGCGATGGTTTTACATTCGCGACTCCACAGTGGCTGGGCAGCAATTTGGTCTTGCTCCTTTCGACTCCTCCCAGATAATCGAGCCGAAGAGGTCCTGGAAAAACCAGATCTTGGATGGCGAGTCGGCGGAGATAGAGGCCCTTTACCGTCGGGTGGAGGATCTCCAGTTGACTCCTGAGAAGGAAGTGAACGGCGTGGATATTATCCGCACATTTCTCGAGCGTCAGGTGCAGCCTCTCCAGGCTAGGGCGCACCCGATGTTTCTTTATGCTGGGCGCCGTGATCCGACGAGAGTTTTGGCCGAGAAGCTTTCCCAGGGTGATCTCGACAAGGCCCTTCGTACGCTGTTGAAGTACAAGGCTGGAGAGGATATCCCGGGGAAGTCGCTGACTCCGCCATTTTCTTCAACGTTGGCTGTTCCACAGGTGTAGATTCATGCGCGTAGCGCTTTTCGTCGACTGCGTATTTATTTTCCTTTGTTTGCTAACAAAGTCTCTTCTTTTTTGCAGAGCTTCAAGCTGCCGGGCATGCTGGCGCCACTGCCTGAATTATTTCCGGATGCTCCGGATAATGACGTGGTGGATTCCGTGTCCGAACTGCCTTCGGCACGATCGCCGGCTGAAGAGGCCAACGAGTCGAGCGAGGACCATACTCGCAAACGATCGCGGAGCTCCAGCGAATCTTCGGATGCATCGACTCCTCCGTCTCCTAGGAACCCTTTGTGCCTTGAGCGTCATAGTGACGGGCATGGAGGCTCTTCCTCCCCCATTCCTGCCATTCCTGTGCGGGCTGTAGCGCCGCACCCACCAGCGAAGCGGAAGAAGGAAGAGAAGAAGGAAGAGAAGAAGGGGGAGAAGAGGGCCCGAAGGACTCCTCCTGTCTTCTACCTGAGCTCACTGGACTCATAAGCTTCTTTTATACTGCTGTCTTTTTGCTGTTGACTTTTGTGCTTGTGCTAATTATTTCATGTGCAGGCATTCCTCCCACGACTCCTCCAGCGATGGTGCTCGGGAGATGATGGGAGAGTCGAAGGTTGCGTCTCCTCCTCCTCCTCAGATGGTGGCTACCTCTGAGGGTGATGCGCCGGTCCCTTCTCCGCAGGAGGCTCAGGTAGTTGCGCCTCAGAAGGCTGTGAGCGGGCCGTCGGAGTCGCCATCGGAGCATGTAAGTACTTCTACTTCCAGCTTTGGGGGGAGCCCCCGAGCGTCTGAAAAAAAATCTTGTCTTGTTCTTTCTTCGAGTCTTCGGGGGGAGCCCCCGAGCGTTTTCGTGTGCGAATTTTGCTTTTGTTCCTTTTCCTTACTGGTAGTTCTTCTTCCTGCAGCCTTTTGTACAGGATTCCAAGCGACTGGTGCAGGAGCACCTGTTGCTGGAGGTCAACCTCCGACAACTTCAAGGTACCTATATGCTTTGGTGCTTCTTTATTTTTGCATTATTATCTTGCTTTCTGATGCTTGTATGTTTTGAATACAGAGGAGCATAACACTTCCCTCCGTGAGATTGATGCTCTCAAGAAGAGCCTTGGGCAAGTGGAGAAGAAGGCTGAGGACGCCGCTGGTGCGAAGGAGCGCCTTGAGCTGGAGCTGGCCAAGGCAGCCAAAGCTAAGGAGCGTCTGCAGCAGAAGGCTACGGACCGCGAGGAGCAGCTTGCCATGGCTGCGACTGCGCGTGAAAGAGAGGTGGCGGGCAAGCTCATGGCTGCTGCCAAGGCTGTTTCAGGTGAGTACCTTATTTTTGCTCCTTTTGTTTCGTTTTCTTGTCTTCTTCTGTCTTACTTTCTTCATTCCTTATCTTTTTTGTCGCAGATGCCGCATGCATCGAGTTTGATCGCGGTGCTCTAGAGCACGGGAGTGCTCTAGATGATGCTACTGCAGCGGTCGAAGATCGCTGCAGCACTGTCGTCAACTCCCTTGCCAAGGCGAAGGAGGTCCTTGGCCGCTTCTACAAGGAGCTTGTCCCCAAGGGCGTGACCCTTGATGATGTTGACGCCCTGGAAGAAGCTTTCTCAGCCGAAGCTCCTGCTGCGTACAAGCGCAAACAGAAGGGCATCGGTGTGTCCATCGGGCTGGCGATGGCCTTGGCGGCTGGGGCGGAGCTGGACCTTCCCCAGATCACCTCCCGGATGCCGACGACCGCGGATGGATCCGAGGTAGCTTTTGCTACCTATTCTGCTCGCTGCAAGCGATATGGGCCGAAGCTCATTGATCTGATGTCCGAGTATGCGCTGCAGCAACAGGGGGAAGCCAAAGCGAGGCAGTCCGGCTCTGAGGCTACTCAGGGTGCCGCATCTTAGGCGTTGTAGCTGTAGGATAGTTTGTAGTCTTCTTTTGCTGTAACTATGTTGAGGAACGAAATCATTGTGCCATGTAGTGGCCTTTATATGCTTAATGAATTCTGCTGAGTTGTGCTCTTCTCTGTCTGAATGTTTATGTCCTTTGCTTTTCTGCTGTTCTAGGTTCCTTCGGGTGCTGACCCCGTTGACACCTCGCCTGCAGCGCAACTGCGGCCATCTTTGGATGATTCATCGCAACTTGATTTTCTTCGAGACCGTGTTCGTAGTCTTGAGAAGGAGTTGCTTGGGGTGCGTGGTCACGCCGATGTTTGGAAGTCCAAGGCAGATTGCGGTGTAGCCAGAGAGGAGTACTTGATGGCGGATCTACTTAGGCTGTCTGAGCAGCTTCAATGTAAGTTGTTCTTTGTTTCGAGCTGCAGCTCAGTTTTTCGGATGCGCCTTGAGCTGGCCTTGCGTCTTATTTTATGCGAGTGTCGCAGGTGCTAACCTTGCTCCGAGGGAGGAGAAGGAGCGTGTCGCTGTTCGGGTCAATTGCTTGACTCAACAAGACATGGAAGCTGGTGGTTTCTTCTGGATGGATTGTGACCGTGCCATGGCTCTGGCGACGGTGCAGGATCGCGTTCACCAAGTGTCGCGGGTGCTTCGTCAAGTGCAGACTTCACTCTCATCGGTTCTGCATGTGATGTTTCCCCTGGATACTGTGCTAACATCCTTGTCCGGCCTTCTGTCTAGATTTCGGAGCGTGACTCGCGTCCAGGAACTGGTGAGGCAGCAGCTCGTCGCAGGGGTGAAGGCTGCGTTGTCCCTTGTTAGGCTGCATCGACCTAACGTAGATCTGTCTGTTGTAGCAGCTGGGCCACCTCTTCGACCGGATGGTGGCGAGTGGGATATGCGTCCGCATTATGCGGCTGTAAGGCAGTATGCCGAACAGGTCGTAGATTTGTTTGAGCAGCGTGCTCAAGTTATTCTTCAGGATAGTTAGTACCTATAAAAGAGATAGATGTAAAATTTGTATATTTCGACTGGGCGTGTTGTGCCCTTTGTTATAAAGGTTTGTTTGTTGTGAGCACGCAGTGCTTTTGTTTGAGTACATGTCCTTTTCGTTTGCCTGACGTTGTCAGCTACTCAGGTGTACACGTGTGATCCTCGGTCGATGAAATCGTGAGGTGGGGAGGGAGCCCCCGAGTGCGTTTGTATCATAAAGTAAAGTTGCAAGTAGCGAACGAGATTTTTGGGGCGAGACACTTAGCTTTATTTATATCGTAATGGAGGAAGTACATTGTTCGGCTGAATAGCCTTGGCTGAAAAGCCTTATTGAAAGTAAAGGGGTAGGTAGCTAGGGGTAGAATCGTCACAAGTGCGCGATGTTCCATGGGTTGGAGTATGCGACTCCAGACTCCACGTGCTTGAGGCGATAGGCGCCACCTGGGATGACCTCGGTGATGATGTAGGATCCTTCCCATGGTGACTCGAATTTCTTTGGTCGCTCTTGCTTGAGTCGCAAGACGAGGTCTCCTTCGACGAAGGACCTTGGGCGCAGCCGGCGGCTGTGGTAGTTGCCGAGACTCTGCTGGTACACCGCTGATCGAGCTGCTGCTATGTCTCTTGCTTCGTCGAGTGTGTCAACGGCATCTTCGAGTGCAACCGTGGATTCGGCTTCGCTGTAAGCGACGACCCGAGGGGCCTGATGGCGTACTTCGGCTGGTAGCACGGCTTCGGCTCCATGCACCATGAAGAACGGTGTGTAGCCGGTGGAGCTGTTGGGCATAGTATGCAAACTCCATAGGACTGATGGCAGTTCTTTCGTCCAGGCTCCGGCCTTTTGTTCGAGTGGGATCATGAGGCGCTTCTTGATGCCAGCGCCGATTAGGCCATTGGCCTTTTCGACCTGCCCGTTTGTTTGCGGGTGAGCCACTGAGGCGTATGTGATGTTGATCCCGAGGCCTTCGCAGAAGTCTTGGAATTCTTTGGAGATGAAGTTTGATCCATTGTCGATGATGATGCTGTGCGGTACGCCGAACCTGTAGACAATGGACTCGAAGAACTTGACGGCGGTCTTGCCCTTTTGGTTGGTAACCGGCATGGCCTCGACCCACTTGGTGAATTTATCGACTGCGACCAAGAGGTAAACATGCCCCCCTTTCGAGGACTTTGGCAGTTTGCCGATCATGTCGAGGCCCCATTGGGCAAAGGGCCAGGCTATAGGTATGGGTCTGAGCTCTGACCCGGGTGCGTGCGGTTTGTCGGCGAACCTTTGGCACCCGTTACATCTTCGGACGATGTCCTTTGCGTCGCTCATGGCCGTTGGCCAGTAGAATCCAGCTCGTAGAGCTTTGGCGACAAGGGAGCGGCTGCCTGCATGATGATCGCAGATGCCCTCGTGGATGTCTTGGAGGATGGCTTTCCCTTCACCGATGGTGACGCACCTTTGTAGTACACCCGTAATACTGCGCTTGTACAGCTCGCCATTGATGATGGTGAAGGCTTTTGACCGACGAGATATGCGCCGGGCGTCTGTCGGGCTGTCAGGCAGTTCTCCGTTTATCAAGAACTGGAGGTATGGTCGCGTCCAAGTTTCTTCGACTGCCATGACCTGCATCAGGTTGACCATAGCGACCTCTGTGTACAGTTTCTCGGGTCCTTCGTGTCCTTCGGGCAGCGTAGCCCCCGAGTGTTCTGCTTCTTCGGGTGATCCCTTGGGGAATTTCCGCTTGATGGATGGCACGCAGATCTGTTTGAGGAACACACCCGGTGGTACCTTTGCGCAGGTGGAGCCAATGTTGGCGAGTCTGTCAGCTTCCTCGTTGCTTTCTCTCCCGACGTGGCGAAGCTCGCAGCCGTCAAATTCGCCTTCGAGTGCGTTGTAGAGTGCGCGATACGCGATCATGTTTTCGGCGTGTGCGTCGCACTCGTTCATCGTCTGCTGGACGACGAGGTTGGAGTCACCGTAGATGACCAGACGCGTTGCGCCGCAGATCTTTGCCATCCTCATGCCATGGATGAGGGCTTCGTATTCGGCCTCGTTGTTAGAAGCTCGGAATTTCATCCGGAGGACGTACTTCATCTGGTCGCCCTGCGGGGAGGTCAGTATGACCCCGGCTCCTGCTCCAGCTTCACGCTTGGAGCCGTCAAAGTGCATCGTCCATGACTGCGACATGTCTAGGGTGTCTGGCAGCTGCAGCTCCATCCAGTGTACAAGGAAGTCCGGGAGGACTTGAGATTTGATTGCGAGTCGCTTCTCGTAGACGATGTCCAGGGGTGACAGCTCGATGCCCCACAGGGCCACGCGTCCTGTGGCCTCTGGATTATTCAGGATGTTGTTCAGGGGTGCCTCCTTGACGACCATCACTAGTGCTCCTGGAAGTAATGGCTCAGCCGTCGAGCCGTCATGAACACGCCGTAGGCGAGTTTCTGGTAGTGAGGGTACTTCTGCTTAGTTGGCGTCAGTACCTCGCTGAGGTAGTATATTGGGCGTTGGACCCCGTGGGTTTTTCCCTCTTCGGGTCGTTCAACCACTAGCACGATGCTGACCACCTGATTTGTGGCTGCTATGTACAGCAGCAGAGGCTCACGCTTCTTTGGAGTGACCAGGACGGGCGAGGTGGAGAGAAGCCATTTGAGGCTTTCGAACGCATCGTCGGCTTCGGGCGTCCACTCGAATTTATCTGCCTTGCGTAGCAGCTGGTAGAATGGCAGGGCCTTCTCGCCCATGCGGCTGATGAATCTGCTCAACGCCGCTATTCGTCCTGCGAGCTGCTGGACACCCTTGAGGTTTTTCGGCTTCTCCATTGCCATGATGGCTCTGATTTTCTTCGGGTTCGCTTTGATCCCTCGTTGAGAGATGAAGTACCCAAGAAGCTGACCCGATGGGACGCCGAAGGCGCACTTTTTGGGGTTGAGTTTGATCCTGTAGCGATCGAGGTTGTCGAACGTCTCACGGAGATCGTCGATAAGTGTCCTTGGCTCCCTGGTTTTTATGACTATGTCGTCGACATAGACTTGAACGTTGCGACCAATCTGGTCCTTGAGGCATGCCTGCATGCATCGCTGGTATGTGGCACCTGCGTTCTTTAGCCCGAAGGGCATTGTGTTGTAGTAGAACACTCCGAACGGTGTGATAAATGCCGTTTTCTCCTGATCTTCGACCTTGAGTCGAATCTGGTGGTAGCCTGAGTAGGCGTCGAGGAAGGAGAGTTTCTTGCAACCTGCAGTCGAATCGATGATCTGATCGATCCGAGGAAGAGGGAAGTGGTCCTTTGGGCAGTGCTTGTTTAGAGACGTGAAATCCACGCACATCCGCAGGATGTTCGTGTCCTTCTTTGGGACCATCACTGTATTTGCAAGCCACTCGCTTTCTTTGATTTCCCTGATGAAGTCTGCAGCGAGTAGTCTGTTGATTTCTTTGCCGATAGCTTTGTCCCGTGGCTCGGACAGTCTCCGGATGGACTGATTGACGGGCTTGGTGTCTGGAAAGACGTTGAGTGCGTGCTCGGCGAATTCCCTGGGAACTCCTGGCATGTCCGCAGGACACCAGGCGAAGATTTCCCAGTGCTCACGGAGGAATTCGACGAGCGCGCCTTCCTATGCAGGGCTAAGGTCGTTGGCGATCAGCGCCGTCTTGGAGGCATCCATCGGATGGACTTGCACCTTCTTTGTGTTGACGGTGGAGTCGAAAGACATGTCAGGTGCGTTTTGTCGTGCGACTGGGGGTGCCCCATTGTCCGTCACTTCGCGGAGCCTTAGGAGATCCTCCTGCATGCCGAATGACTGGGAGATTCTGTTGAAATCTCTGTCGCATTGGTCCGATCGGGTGAAGCTCCCGTGGATTGTGATGACGCCCTTTGGTCCTGGCATCTTGAGTAGCAGGTATGCATAGTGTGGGACAACCAAGAACCTTGCGAATGCTACACGCCCGAGGATGGCGTGGTACTGTGATGGCCAGTCCACCACTTTGAATTCGAGCCGCTCCAGCCGGAAGTTGTCCGGCTTGCCGAAGATGACGTCGAGCCATATTTTGCCCAGGGGAATATGCCCTTCCCTGGAATCATGCCGTGGAACGTTGTGTCTGACTGTTCCAGGCTGCACTGCGGGATTCACATTGCTGCTAGAGTGCTTGCGAACATCAGGTTGATGCCGCTGCCGCCGTCCATGAAGACACGACTCATCTCGAAACCTCCGATCTGCGCCTCCAGCACCAGGGCAGCATGACCTGGGCGAGGGATCTGGCAAGGGTGATCCGAACGACTGAACGTGATGCAGGACTCCGATCCACTGAGGTACTCAGGGATGGAGGGTGGGGTTGCCACGGCCAGGTTGATCTATCGGGTGATGTACTTCTGCACCCTATTCGTGGGGCGCCCCTTCTGGATCATCAGTGCTCCTTTCGGCTGGGGATACCCGTTCCCAGCGTTGTTCTGTGCTGGTGCGACAGGTTGGTTCGGGCCTCCTACAGGTGGCGGTGGACGAGCTCCATGCGCTATTTCACCTGGCGCGGGTGCGTTTCCAAATGCAGGGATTGGGGCTTGCTGCCTCATCTGCACCATGCTTTCACTGAGTTTCTGGAACTCGCGGTAGTCCTTGAGCATGTGGCTCGCCTTCTTTTTGCCATCCTGCTTGTCGATGTAGAAGTGGATGGTGCATGGACCCGAAAGCTTTTCGTATGCTGAGGGTCCGTTATCGCGGTCGCGGCGCTGCCACGACTGCGCTGGGCGTCCCCCGTCGCGGAAGTTTCCTCCACGGTATCCTCTGCTGTTGTGGTTGGCGTCGTTGCGGAGATCGGCGTAGCCGGCCGCGACCATGTCGGGTCCGTCGCGATCGTCGTAGACGTGCGATCTTCTCTTTCTACGGCGCTCTCGTCGTCGACCGTAGTCGTCTTCTTCTTCCGATTGTGCTCGATGAATGGAGTCTTCTCCGTCAGCCCACCTGTTGGCAATGTCCATGAGGTGGTCGAGTGTTTTGGGCTTAACGCGCCCAAGTTCCTCCTTGAAGTCTTGGCGCTTGACGCCGTCCCTGAAGGCGTCGATGGCCCTCTCTTCGGAGATGTGTGCTGTGGAGTTTTTTGTGTTGGACTAGCATAGTATGTACGAGCGAATGGATTCGCCCGTTCGTTGGGTGCATGCTCGCAATTCTTCGATTGAGGCGGGCCTCTTGCTGGTGCCCTTGAAGTTTCGGATGAAGCTTTAAGCTAGCTCATCCCAGCTTCGGATGGACCCTGAAGATAGGCTGCTGAGCCAGATCTGAGCTGCGCCTGTCAGCTGCAGCTGAAGGCATTGCATGGCAGTCTCCTTGTTTCCACCGTGCAGTTTGACGGATGATAAGTGGTCGCTGAGCCAAGCCTTTGGGTCTTGAGTGCCGTCGAACTTCGGAGCATCCGAAGGAAGCTTGAAGTTGCGCGGCATCTTCGTTCACCGAACAGATCTGCTGAAGCATCGGGCTCCGCAGAGTTCTCCTTCGTCTTCGTCCATCTCGGACTCAGACGAGCATGCGCGTTTAGCTCGCGCTTTGTCGATTTTGCGCTGCGTGAGCGCGTCTCTGGTGTCGTAGTCGCGGTTGCGGTGGCGCGAACTCTTCTTCCTTCGAGGAAGGTCATGTTCTTCTTCTTCGGATGAAGGGGTTGGGCCGCGGTCGAACCTGACCAGAGCTTTCTTCTTCGGCTCTGTGGGAGCTTCCTGGTGGAGCGCAGCTCCGACGAGTCCGAGTCCGGTGAGTGCGGACTTGTGCATGGCCCTCTTCGGGTCTCCTTCTGGAGGTGGGTGAGCTGCGAGGTACGCAGTGGCTGCCATGATCGCAGCTTGCGGCGTTTTCGGGATGACGTTGCCGTCGGCATCCATCTCCATGAAGGATGTGTGGAGGGTTCGGGTCACCTCTCGGCGCTCCTTGGGGTCCATGTTCTCCACCCGAGAGCGGTGCTTGTTGCCTTGGTTGGCGTTCGAGCTGGAGCCGATGCCCATGGCGGAGAGCGCAGCTCGTCGCGCGCTGGACTCTGAGGCTGCTTGCTTGCGTTTGTCGAGCACCTCCTGCATCTTGACCTGCTTCTTGTGCTCCTCGATCAGGAGCAGATGGTAGGCCATCAGCAGATCCCGGGAGGAGTCTGCAGGCAGGACTATGTTGCCTGCCACGGCGTTGCGGGATTGGGCCCATCCTTCTTTGCTAAGGCGGATGACATGGCCGTTGTTTTCCCCTTCGGGTGGGGGGGACTGGCTTCTTCTATTCCCGCCTTTTCGTTCTGGCGGGTTAGGTGGCGGGTTGGGCGGAGGGTTGGGTGTTTGCTAATCCACGTCGCTCTGGATGACTACGGCACATTGGTAGCGCTCATAGATTGGTCCGCTGCTGCCACAGCTTTCAGATCCGGAACCGTAGGTCCCTGCATCCGATGGCGGATCGCATAGATCGGAGTTGCAGCTGCTGCTGTCGTAGGAATCATCTGTTGATGATGTTGTGCGTAGCACGGGGTGTGGGGTCCATGAAGCGGGCCTGATTGATGGTAGGGGCACCCGCTCAGGGAGGCGGACGGTGCCAGTTTGCCCCACCTGGAAGCAGAAGCTCCCGAACAGGATTTCGAGTCCGTCGCCTACGGGCTCGAAGTCCTTCATGGTGGCCGGTGAGTGGGCGGTGAAGTCGAAAGCGCCGAAGAGGAGATGACTCTCCGTCGCCGCAGAGTTGTAGATCGATCGGGTTGGTACCGTCACGATCGCACAATTAGCGTCCCCAGTTCCCACAGACGGCGCCAATTGACGAGGTTTGATCTCATCAATGCCCATTGTTATGGACTTGGGTTTTGGAGAAGATGGGGATGCTGGAGATCATGGAACGGTTAGCAAACAAGCAACACGGGGACACAAAGGTTTACCCAGGTTCAGGCCCCCGGAGGGAAAACCCTACGCCTTCTTGTCTGCTCTTGATTACGGCGGAACCGAAGGTTGCAGGGGTGCGCAGATGCAATCTGGCGTGGAGGTGTGTATGCGAAAGTATGAGAGAGAGAGAGAGAGAGAGAGAGAGAGAGAGAGAGAGAGAGATCTAGGTCGTGCCCTCCTAGCCTTTATATAGTCTCAGGCAGGTCCCGGGCATAGACCTAGTCGGTTACAGGTTCTAGGGTTTTACCCCTTTGAATTTCCTATCTACTCTAGTCTTTCTCTCCAAGGATCCGAAGGCGTCATGGGCCTGGGCCACCCGAAAGTCTTCATGGGCCGGCATATATTTGATGTGGGCCTTCCTTGGGCTGGACCAGGTATGCTGAGATCATGTACCCGCGGGGTATAACTATAGGGGTTCGTAGCATGGAAAACAAAAATTTTCTATCGCATACAAACAAACAAGCCAAGATCTATCTACTAGATTGTAGCAACGAGTCGATGGAATAACTTACCCTCGAAGATTCCAAAGTGTTTAACGAGAGCGGATTCTCGTGGGTGATGTAGTCGTACTCTTCCCGATCTCAAGATCGTGTAGACGATCCTTCCGGCGCTGCGTTCCGGCAGTGCTCCCGCAGTCGGTCACACGTTCGGTACTCGACGAAAACCTTCCTCTCCCTTGTTCCAGCAGGCAGCGGAGGTTGTAGCACTCTCCTCGTGATTCTGGCAGCACAACGGCGTGGTACCGGAAGTAGAGGGGAGATCCCGCAGGGCTTCGCCTTAAGCCGGAGCGAGTATGGTGGAGTATGAGAGAGGGCTATTAGTGGTCTAGGGATTAGACACACCAATTAGAAGGCTCTAAACCGAAGGCTAGGGCAATTAGAAGCTCTAAACCAAAACGGCTCTAAACCGGAGATTAGAGGATAGGAACTTGTGTGTCTAGAGGAGGAGGCCCTGCCCCTCCTATTATAGGTGGGAGACGCGGCCAAGGGGAGGGGAGTCCCTCCCCAAGTCGGCCTTGGTTGGCGCGCCGGCTTGGAGAGGAGACTCCTCCCCCAAGTCGGTTCCAACCACCTCTTGCTTGTTTCCCACAATTTCCTGTTTTAGCCGTTTGACTTTCAAACTGGACATTTGACTTTTCTGTTTTAGGATTCAATTTAATCCTTTATTTGGAACAGAAAGAACACTTAGTACATGATGCAATCATTCCAATATGTAATGACACATTCATGTACCTCTCCCCCCTCCCGGAGTGCCGGACATTCCGGAACCTTCTAGAACATTCACCGGAATCAATTCCGAACTCCGAAACGGGACTTTCCTTATATGAATCTTATTCTCCGGACCATTCCGGATCACCTCGTGATATCCCGGATCCCATCCGAGACTCTGAACAACATTCGGTCTCTTTCTCATAATACCATAACTACTTAAAACAACGTCGAATCCTTAAGTGTGTCTCCCTACGGTTCGTGAATTATGCGGACATGATCGAGACACTTCTCCGAACAATAACCAATAGAGGAATCTGGAAATTCATATGGCTCCCACATATTTCTACGATTACTTTGCGATCGAATGAACCACTTACATACGATACCAATTTCCCTTTGTCTCACGATATGTTACTTATCCGAGGTTATGATCGTCGGTAACTCTGCATACCTAGTTCAACCTCGTTACTGATAAGTACTCTTTTCTCGTTCCCGTGATATGTGATCCCTTGTGAGCCAGTCACATGCTTGCAAGCTAATTGGATGACATTCCACCGAGAGGGCCTAGAGTATATCTATCCGTCATATGGATGGACAAATTCCACTCTTGATCCATGTGTCTCAACCAATACTTTCCGAACACTCAATGCCACCTTTATAGCCACCCAGTTACGGTGTGGTGTTTGATGTCATCAAAGCATCCATCCGGTAAAGGTGATATGCATGATCTCATGGTCGAAGGAATTAGGTTACTATGTATCAGAAAGCATATAGCAATTGAACTATTGAAATGACTTAATCTTTATGCTACGCTTATCTATAGGAGTATGTCCACCATATCATTCTCCTAACGATATGATCTTGTTGTTGATAACATCTCAATGTTCATGATAGGGAAACCACAATCATTTATCAACCAACAAGCTAGTGATGTATAGAGGCTATACTAGGGACTTCAAATTAAGTTTACAAATCACACAAGTATCAATGTTTCCTTGTTAATACTATTATAGCATGAATGTAAACATTTATCATAAACACAAAGATATAATAATAACTATATTTATTACTGCCTCTAGGGCATATCTCCAACAGTCTCCCACTTGCACTAGAGTCATCTAATCTAGATTACATGGTAATATACCGAACACCCATGGCAGTTTGGTGTTGGTCATGTTTTGCCCTCGGGAGAGGTTTAGTCAACGGATCCGCCACATTCAGATCTGTGTGTACTTTGCAAATCTTTATATCCCCATCCTGGATATGTTCTCGAATAGCGTGAAAACGTAGCTTGATATGCTTCAGCTTCTTGTGTGACCTTGGTTCTTGCGCATTGGCTATGGCACCCATGTTATCACAGTAGATAGACATTGGGTCCAGCGCACTAGGAACCACACCCAGCTCTGTAATGAACTCTTTCATCCATATCGCTTCTTGTGAAGCCTCCGATGCATCCATGTATTCCGATTCAGTTGAAGATCTCGCCACAACGCTTTGCTTTGCACTCCTCCAGCTAACTGCTGCACCATTCAAAATAAATACGTATCCGGATTGTGATTTAGAATCATCCGGATCGGTGTTCCAACTAGCATCGGTGTAACCATTAACAACGAGCTGTTCATCAACTCCATAAGAAAGAACCATATCCTTAGTTCTTCTCAAGTACTTAAGGATGTTTTTGACCGCTGTCCAATGATCCACTCCTGGATCACTTTGATATCTGCTAGTTAAACTAACAGCATATGCAATGTCCGGTCTAGTACATAGCATGGCATACATTAGAGATCCTATGGCTGATGCATAGGGAGTCTTACTCATCCTTTCTCTATCTTCTGCCGATGTCGGACTTTGAGTTTTACTCAAGGTCGTATTGGGCAACATGGGCAAGAACCCTTTCTTTCTTTCTTCCATTCCAAACCTCTTTAGAACTTTGTCCAAATATGTACTCTGTGACAATGATATTTGGCGTTTCGATCTATCTCTGTAAATCTTTATGCCTAATATGTAAGATGCTTCGCCAAGATCCTTCATTGAAAAACTATTATTCAAATACTCTTTGACACTATTAAGAAGGTCTACATCATTCCCAATCAACAATATGTCATCCACATATAGTATTAAGAATGCTACAGAGCTCCCACTCACTTTCTTGTAAATACAAGCTTCTCCATAAGTTTGTATAAAACCAAAACTTTTGATTACCTTATCAAAACGTTGATTCCAACTTCGGGATGCTTGCTTCAATCCATAGATGGACCGTTGAAGTTTGCATACCTTGTTAGCATCTTTAGGATCGACAAAACCTTTGGGTTGCATCATATACAACTCTTCATCAATATCTCCATTGAGGAATGCTGTTTTGACATCCATCTGCCATATCTCATAATCATAATATGCAGCGATTGCTAACATAATCCTCACAGACTTTAGCTTCGCTACCGGTGAGAAAGTCTCATCGTAGTCAACTCCTTGAATTTGTCGAAACCCTTTTGCGACAAGTCGAGCTTTATAGACAGTAACATTACCATCAGCATCTGTTTTCTTCTTGAAAATCCATTTGTTCTCGACAGCCTTTCGGCCATCCGGTAAGTCCACCAAAGTCCATACTTGGTTTTCGTACATGGATCCAATCTCGGATTTCATGGCTTCTTGCCATTTATTGGAATCTGGGCTCATCATCGCTTCCTCATATGTCTCGGGGTCATCGGTGTTGTCCACCAACATGACACTCATAACGGGATCATACCAATCTGGAGTGGTACGAGTTCTCGTTGACCTCCGAGGCTCTGTAGCAACTTCAACCGAAGTTTCATGATCACCATCATTAGCTTCCTCTCTTATTGGTGCAGGCACCACAGGAATTTCTTCCGGTGCTGCGCTACTCGCAATTTTGAGAGAAGGTTCGACAACCTCATCGAGTTCTACTTTCCTTCCAGTCACTTCTTTCGAGAGAAATTCCTTCTCTAGAAAGGATCCATTCTTGGCAACGAAGATTTTGCCTTCGGATCTATGATAGAAGGTATACCCAATAGTTTCCTTTGGGTATCCTATGAAGACGCATTTTTCCGCTTTGGGTTCAAGCTTGTCCGGCTGTAACTTCTTTACATAGGCTTCGCATCCCCAAACTTTAAGGAACGACAATTTAGGTTTCTTCCCAAACCATAATTCATACGGTGTCGTTTCAACGGATTTAGATGGTGCCCTATTTAAAGTGAATGCGGCTGTTTCTAATGCATAACCCCAAAATGATAGCGGTAAATCTGTAAGTGACATCATAGAACGAACCATATCTAAGAGAGTTCGATTACGACGTTCGGACACACCATTACGCTGTGGTGTTCCCGGTGGTGTCAATTGTGAAAGTATTCCGCATTTCTTTAAATGCTCGCCAAACTCGTAACTTAGATATTCACCTCCACGATCAGAACGTAGAAATTTAATCTTCTTGTTACGTTGATTCTCTACCTCACTTTGAAACTCCTTAAACTTCTCGAAAGTTTCGGACTTATGTTTCATGAAATAGATATACCCATATCTACTCAAGTCATCCGTGAAGGTAAGAACATAACGATAACCACCGCGCGATGCTACACTCATTGGACCACACACATCGGTATGTATGATTTCCAATAAGTCCGTAGCTCGCTCCATCATACCAGAAAATGGAGTCTTAGTCATTTTTCCCATCAGACATGCTTCGCATCTTTCAAGTGATTCAAAATCAAGTGATTCAAGAAGTCCATCGGAATGGAGTTTCTTCATACGCTTCACTCCAATGTGACCAAGACGACAGTGCCACATATAGGTCGAATTATCGCTTGATTTCAAACGTTTAGCCTCAATGTTGTTGATATGTGTATTTCCACTATCGAGATTCAATAAGAATAGACCATCTATCAAAGGTGCATGTGCGTAAAACATATTACTCATTTAAATCGAACAACCATTATTCTCGGACTTAAACAAGTAACCGTCTCGCAATAAACAAGATCCCGATATAATGTTCATGCTCAACGCAGGAACCAAATAACAATTATTTAAGTATAAAACTAATCCCGATGGTAGATGAAGATGTAGCGTTCCGACCGCGATCACATCAACCTTTGATCCGTTTCCCACGCGCATCGTGACCTCGTTCTTCGCTAGCTTCCGTTTATTCTGCAGCACCTGTTTTGAGTTACAAATATGAGCAACCGAACCAGTATCAAATACCCAGGCACTACTACGAGTACTAGTGAGATACACATCAATAACATGTATATCAAATATACCTTTCTTCTTGATGTTGCCGTTCTTCAAATCCGCCAAGTACTTTGGGCAATTCCGCTTCCAGTGACCTTCTCCCTTGCAGTAAAAGCACTCAGTATCAGGCTTAGGTCCAGCCTTGGTCTTCTTCGCCGGCGTGGTAACTTTCTTACCACCCTTCTTGAAGTGTCCCTTTTGCTTAGACTTGCCTTTCTTGAATTTGGTGGTCTTATTGAGCAACAACACTTGGTGCTCTTTCTTGATCTCCACTTCTGCAGATTTCAACATGGCAAAGAGTTCTGGCAACGTCTTGTTCATGTTCTGCATGTTGTAGTTCATCACAAAGTTCTTGTAACTTGGTGGTAGTGATTGGAGGACACGGTAAATCCCCAAAGCATTAGGAATCACTATACCCAAGCTTTGAAGTTTGTTTGCGTGCTCAGACATCTTAAGAACATGCTCACTGACGGAGCTGCCCTCTTCCATCTTGCAGTTAAAGAACTTTTCAGAAGCCTCATAGCTTTCAATTGCCGCATGAGTCTGAAAAATCAATTTGAGATCCTCGACAATATCATATGGGTCTGAATCCTCAAACCTTTTCTGAAGCTCCAATTCCAAACCATACAAGATAGCACACTGAACTATGGAGTACTGATTCTTCCGAGCGAGGTAAACATTCTTTACTTCATCGGGAGCATCATCTGCAGGTGGGTCACCCAGCGGTGCATCCAGCACATAGGTCAAATTACCAGCTGTGAGGACAATCCTCAAATTGCGGAACCAATCCGCGAAGTTGCTTCCATTGTTTTTCAACTTTTCTTTCTCTAGGAACGCATTAAAATTGATGGTAGGGGCTGCCATTGATCTACAACATATTTGCAATAGTTTAGACTAAGTTTATGACAAATTGAGTTCAAATTAATAATGAAATTAAACTAGGTGAACTCCCACTCAAAACAATATCCCTCACATTGTTTTAGTGATCACACGAACCAAATCCACCATATCAACACCGATCATCATGAGAGTTGACATAGTTTCAATGGCGAACAATCGACATGTTCATCATATCTACTATATGATTCATGCTTTACCTTTCGGTGATCCGTGTTCCGAGACCATGTCTGTACATGCTAGGCTCGTCAAGATCAAACCTTAGTTTCCGCATGAGCAAATCTGGCTTGCTCATGTTGGATACACTTGCAGAATCTAACACACCCGATCATCACGTGGTGCTTCGAAACAACAAGCTTTAGCAACGGTGCTAACTAAGGGTGAACACTTTATGACTTGAAATTGATGTGCATGAGGGATCATCTTATAATGCTACCGTCGTCTACTAAGCAATACAAGATGCATAAAGGATTAACATCACATGCAATTCAATATATATGTGATATGATATGGCCTTTCTTCTTTGTGCTTCCGATCTCCATCTTCAAGCACGAACATGATCTCCATCATCACCGGCATTGCATCAAGGTCAATGACGCTTCTCCATGGTTGTCGTCCACCGGCTTCAACTATTACAACTACTTTGAATAGACACGCGGGTCTTAACATAAATTAAAGACAACCATATGGCTCCTGCCGGTTGCCAACTTACAATAAGGAACATTGCATACATCAAATATAATCACAATCATGGCCATATCACATCACTGCACACCCCTGCAAAACAAAGTTAGACGCCTCTACTTTCTTTGCATATTTTACGTGGTTTGGGGCTTTTAATAAGTGTCGTTCTAACTTACGAACATGAACCACAACATTGATACTAGTATTGTTAATCACCCGTTGTAAATTGGATCTTAACTATGCTAGGAGAAACAGGCACCCGCAAAGCCACTTATGCAATACAAGTTGCATGTCAAGCGTGGAGCAAGTCTCATGAACGATGTCATGTAAGGTTAGCCCGGGCCGCTTCATCCCAACATACCGCAAGATGCAAAGTACACAAGAAGCAATCGACAATAAAAGCATCAACGCCCACAATGACCATTGTGTTCTACTCGTGCAACAGATCTACATATAGACACGGCTCTGATACCACTGTAGGGGTTCGTAGCATGGAAAACAAAAAAAAATTATCGCATACAAACAAACAAGCCAAGATCTATCTACTAGATTGTAGCAACGAGTCGATGGAATAACTTACCCTCGAAGATTCCAAAGTGTTTAACGAGAGCGGATTCTCGTGGGTGATGTAGTCGTACTCTTCCCGATCTCAAGATCGTGTAGACGATCCTTCCGGCGCTGCGTTCCGGCAGCGCTCCCGCAGTCGGTCACACGTTCGGTACTCGACGAAGACCTTCCTCTCCCTTGTTCCAGCAGGCAGCGGAGGTTGTAGCACTCTCCTCGTGATTCTGGCAGCACAACGGCGTGGTACCGGAAGTAGAGGGGAGATCCCGCAGGGCTTCGCCTTAAGCCGGAGCGAGTATGGTGGAGTATGAGAGAGGGCTATTAGTGGTCTAGGGATTAGACACACCAATTAGAAGGCTCTAAACCGAAGGCTAGGGCAATTAGAAGCTCTAAACCAAAACAGCTCTAAACCGGAGATTAGAGGATAGGAACTTGTGTGTCTAGAGGAGGAGGCCCTGCCCCTCCTCTTATAGGTGGGAGACGCGGCCAAGGGGAGGGGAGTCCCTCCACAAGTCAGCCTTGGTTGGCGCGCCGGCTTGGAGAGGAGACTCCTCCCCCAAGTCGGTTCCAACCACCTCTTGCTTGTTTCCCACAGTTTCCTGTTTTTAGCCGTTTGACTTTCAAACTGGACATTTGACTTTTCTATTTTAGGATTCAATTTAATCCTTTATTTGGAACAGCAAGAACACTTAGTACATGATGCAATCATTCCAATATGTAATGACACATTCATGTACCCCTCCCCCCTCCCTTGACATTCCGGAACCTTCTAGAACATTCACCGGAATCAATTCCGAACTCCGAAACGGGACCTTCCTTATATGAATCTTATTCTCCGGACCATTCCGGATCACCTCGTGATATCCCGGATCCCATCCGAGACTCCGAACAACATTCGGTCTCTTTCTCATAATACCATAACTACTCAAAACAACGTCGAATCCTTAAGTGTGTCTCCCTACGGTTCGTGAATTATGCGGACATGATCGAGACACTTCTCCGAACAATAACCAATAGAGGAATCTGGAAATTCATATGGCTCCCACATATTTCTACGATTACTTTGCGATCGAATGAACCACTTACATACGATACCAATTTCCCTTTGTCTCACGATATGTTACTTATCCGAGGTTATGATCGTCGGTAACTCTGCATACCTAGTTCAACCTCGTTACTGATAAGTACTCTTTTCTCGTTCCCGTGATATGTGATCCCTTGTGAGCCAGTCACATGCTTGCAAGCTAATTGGATGACATTCCACCGAGAGGGCCTAGAGTATATCTATCCGTCATATGGATGGACAAATCCCACTCTTGATCCATGTGTCTCAACCAATACTTTCTGAACACTCAATGCCACCTTTATAGCCACCCAGTTACGGTGTGGTGTTTGATGTCATCAAAGCATCCATCCGGTAAAGGTGATATGCATGATCTCATGGTCGAAGGAATTAGGTTACTATGTACCAGAAAGCATATAGCAATTGAACTATTGAAATGACTTGATCTTTATGCTACGCTTATCTATAGGAGTATGTCCACCATATCATTCTCCTAACGATATGATCTTGTTGTTGATAACATCTCAATGTTCATGATAGGGAAACCACAATCATTTATCAACCAACAAGCTAGTGATGTATAGAGGCTATACTAGGGACTTCAAATTAAGTTTACAAATCACACAAGTATCAATGTTTCCTTGTTAATACTATTATAGCATGAATGTAAACATTTATCATAAACACAAAGATATAATAATAACTATATTTATTACTGCCTCTAGGGCATATCTCCAACAATAACCATGTCAAGTAGTAGTGTGTGTAGCATGTGTATGTGGTGGTGGTGTAACAAGCTTACTTATAACAGATGGTAAATCAAGAGCAGCAGAGGTGTTTAGGATTGTACCTCTTCTTGTAGTGGATGGTAAAATATGAAACTTTCCATCACGAGACTTCCCCATGATGAAAGGAGTAGCAGTGAACAATAATAGATCCAAGTGAACTTACAAATAAAGTTATGCTCCCCGACAACAACGCCAGAAAATAGTCTTGATGACCCAAAAGTATAGGGGATCGCAACAGTCTTCGAGGGTAGTATTAACCAATTTATTGATTCGACACAAGTGGAGCCAAAGAATACTTGCAAGCCTTAACAACTGAGTTGTCAATTCAGCTGAACCTAGAAATAGTCTTGCTCACAGTAGTTTATCAGTAGTAACAGTTTTGTAGTAGCAATAGTAAAGCAACAGCAGCAGTAAAACAAGAGCAATAGTAGTAGCAAACAGTAGGATATGAGCGCGGTAGGCATAGGGATGGATGGACGGGCGTTGCATGGACAAGTCTAAACATGTAACTTCAAGATCTAGGGCAATTGCAGATAAATAATATAAAGCATCCAAGTACTAAACAATCATAGGCATGTGTCCCATATATAGTCATGCGTGCTCGCAATGAGAACTTGCACAACATATTTTGTCCTGCCAGCCCGTTGTAGCGGGGCCTCAAGGGAACTACTGGAAATTAAGGTGCTCCTCTTAATAGAGCACCGGAGCAAAGCATTAACTCTCCGTGAACACATGTGATCCTCACATCACAGCCATCCCCTCCGACTGTCCCAATTTCTGTCACTTCGGGGCCTTTGGATCCGGACAATGATATGTGTACACAACTTGTAGATAAGATCACAAACAATACTATCATCATGAATCAATAATAAGTTCAGATCTGAGATCATGGCACTCGGGCCCTAGTGAAAATAATTAAGCACAACAAGTTGCAGCAAATTCAAGTAGCACTAATAGAGATACTAGGCACGAGGCCCTAACAATCTTATTCGATTACATGATAGAACTCATCCAATCCCTACCATCCCCATAGCCTACAGTGGGGGATTAATCACTCATGGATGAGGGAAACATGGATGGTTGATGGAGAGGCGTTGGTGATGATGATGGCGATGATCCTCTCCAAATTCCCCGTCTCGGCGGGGTTCCAGAATGGGGTTTCTGGTTCCGAATCACGGTTTCTGGTGGTGGCGGCGTAGCGGAACTCTTTCTGGAAAAACATCGAACCCCCTGAGTTTTTAGGTTAGAAGGTAACTTATAGACGAAGAGGGAGGCCGAGGGGGTTCCTGAGGCGGACACACCCCCTCTAGGAGCGGCCAGGCCTGGCCCGCGTGGCTGGGGGGGGTGTAGGGCCCTTAGGCCTCCACTCCGTCTCATATTCTAGCTCCGTGAGTCTTCTGGTGAAATAGGATTTTTGGCATATTTTTCGGGATTTTTCCTGGTAGTTGATTTTCTGCACAAAAACTAGACACCAAGGTAATTCTGCTGAAACAACGTCAGTCCGTGTTAGTTGTATTCAAATCACACAAGCTTAGAGGAGAAACGATAGCAAAAGTGTTCAGGAAAGTAGATATGTTTTGGACGTATCACCCCTACAAGACCCCTTGCGCCGCCGCGGATAACCCTAACCCCTCACTTCTCCCTCTCCCTTGATATGTCTCCCGTGCGCCCAAAACCCTAGCCGGAGCTCGCCGTCGTCCCAGCCACTTTTGACTACCCCTTGGTGTAGCACCCCAGGTAAAACCACTACTAGAAAATCGCTGTTGTTTGTACTTCTGCATCATCATGCATAGTTTTGCATTTGAAAACATTTTCATTATAAGCCTATTTTTGTTTTCTACAAACACCCCCTCTTTACTTCAAATTATAAAAAACCGGTCTTCCGGATATCTTGTTTTGTCTAAAAACTACTTATAAAAGAATATTTAAAACTATCTAAATAACAAAACTATTTTTACCTGGGGGAGGCCGCCACCGGCCAGGCCCAGCTGGCAGCAGCCTACTACCCCAAATAAAAATCTAAACCCAAACCCTAATCTACCGAAACCCTAACCCTAGCCTCTACCCAAACCCCATCCCCACCTAGCCTACCCCAGTCGCCACACCCTAGCTAATCACGCACTCACCCTCCCGGTTCCACCCGAGCAACACGCACCCACGCCACCACACACGTGAGGCACACACCGCTCGCACCTAGACACACACAACCAACCCGCGCCTGGCCCCACACCCCATATCGCGCCTCCCCGATTGCCACGATCCTCTCGCCCACTCCCGCTCGCACCTGGCTCCACCCTATCTCGGTACATTGCACGACCCCGCCCCACCCCGTTGGCCGCGTGACCCCACCTCCTTGCTACTCCCTCCCTCCCAATATAAGATGCGTATTATTTTTTCACAGATTTCCCGATATAGGATGCGTATTCTAGTTGGGAGATGAAGTTGGTGATAAGTGGACTCTTTTACCCCTGATAACTAGCCGCTCGATACTTTAATTCCCGAAGCGTTGCCTTCTCATCTTCCTCGTCTATTAATTTGTCTTCCTCGTCCTTCCATCCCATCTCTCTCCTGTGACACATCTCCACCTCTCCCTTTCCTAATCCCCTCTCACTAGACGATGGCGCTGGCATGGATCCCCGGTTCGATCCGTCCTGGTACAAGGATAGACAGCAGGAAGAAGAAGTTTGGGATGAAGAAGACTTGCTCTCTCGAGCTCGTGGTCTCGTCGGCGACGAAGAAAAGTTGCGCGTCCACTTTGCCTAGATGATATGAACACAGAAGAGGTGCTGGACTATGTAGCAGTGGAGGAGGAAGATGGAGGTGGGGAGCTGCACGACGGCCACGACAAAGCGCGCGGCGAGCTGCATGGCAGCCGCAGCGAGGAGCTGCGCGGCAGCCATGACGAAGTGCGCGGCGAGCTGCCTGCAAGACGCATTGAGGTGCACGACTGTGGGGAGCTGAGCGGCGAGCTGCATGGCAGCCACGAAAAAGTGCGCGCCGGTCGCATGGAGCTACGCCATGAGCGGACTAGAGACATGGCATGCACGGCGCATGCATGGAGCGTGGTGAGCCGCATGGAAGCCCAGTGTGCACCTTCTTTAGATTGCCGTCAAGCCGATAGCGTGGACATGGTGTCTGCACTGTTTTCAGCACGTCGCGCCGGCGCAGTGCTTCAGTCAGTTCGTCCGCCGAGCAGAGCAGGGACAACCCCATGATTGTGCCTGACTCATTGCCAGAGTCGATGCCGTTCCCGCAGTACAGCGACGATATGGATGAGTTAAGGAACAAAATGTGGGAAATCCTCATTCCTTCCATCAAAGAAATTAACGGTTTCAAGAGAAGGAAGAAATGACCATACTCCATGCGTTATTTTCTTGTTGATGAATCAGTGTTGAATGTTCTTATTATTTTCTATGATGAACAGTACCATGCGTTATCAGAGTATTAAGATCATGAATAATTGTTCTTGTTGAATGTTCTTGTTCTTTTCAGAGTACTCACGGTAGGCACTTCATAGTTTACCATTGCACAAAATGAACAATAGCATAAAAAGCCTTACATTCACATGACCATACAAAGCATCCCAAGTTTCTAATGACCTAGCCACTCCATGGCCTCATACACAATTGCTCGAGTGCACTCCAACCTCACTGGTAGGATACCAAGGCGTTGTAGCGCTAGCTTCCTCATGTGCAGGATCTTGTAATGGTTACCACCATTTTGCTTCAAAATTTCAATCATGCAAGATTGTAGCGTGAGAAAAATTCGATTGCTTCTCTCCACTGGGTACTGATAATATGCTTGGTGCACCTTTAAAACAATGTCATCAACTGATCCTGGAAATAGCTTGTGAAACAAAGATTATAGGGCTGCAAAGAACCCTAGATCAAGGATGTTAAGATCAAGAGAGTTAGGTGGTTGACACACCAACCTAATATCCCAACCATCCACCTTGGCCGTGGCCAAAAAAACAGGATCATTAGGATCAATGTGAGTTCTTGCATTATCTTGATGTATGTATATAGTCCTACCATGCTCCGCGGCAGGCCATTTCTCCTTTATAGCAGGAAGAACCTTGTTCACCAACCATTCTCTACTCACATCCTTAGTCACCGATGTCACAAGCTTTGTAACCATCGTTCCGGCTAGACGATTAGGACTATCCCTTTTCGCCACCTCCTGAAACATGAATGGCCATATGCCAATTCTTCCATCAAAGGTCTCGGTACCATCTACGCTGTACCGAGGCCTCGCCATAGCCGCGAGTAACATAAACTTTTTAATATAATTTTTGTTTTGTGTGACTCTTTCAGGTTCAGGCTCATCTAGTGCCAAATAAAACTTCTGACTTTTGCGGGTGCGATAAAACCACTTCTCATCAATATGAATCACGTTGAACATTCCATTAAAAGTTGGCTCATCCGGCATGCTCTCCTCTTGAAATTGAGATAGGCACCACCGAACCCTACAAAATTTTAGTAGACATGGAAAAACTGAGATAGCTACTCATAAGACATGGAAAAATGCAAACAAATAAAAATACATGCCTACGCTTCTTGTTTTCATCGGTGAGAGTGGATTTGATGGCATTTGTGTGCCGCCTAAGTTTATCCTCTTTCAACCTTCTATGGAGAGTGCTCCTGGACATTCCTAGCGCATTTGCAAGATCTTGGAGTGTTGTTTTGTAATTCGGCTCAATCTCTTTGATTGCCTCTAAATCAAAAGCTATCCTCTTACGACCACAATTCTTTGGTTTCTTGGTCATCACTCCAAGTATACTTCCAACTTTTTTTCCCTTCGTCCAAATGTTCTGTACAGTTCTCAATGGCATGTGTGAAATACTGGAAACCTCCTTAGCAACTCCACGCTTGAGTCTCCCTACTGATGTCCTCTCCAAAAGCATGCCATACACTCTTAGCTTTTCTTCTTATGATCATTGGTGCTTAATGCAGCCAGGATGGTTATCTACTCAAGATTTAGCAACAGAAATAAACCATGTGCAGTATTCATGATTTGAATCATCGTAAAACAGAAAAATCTAAACTAAGCATGGTTGTTAATGATCTTACTTTTGACGTGTCCTTGGTTTCCTTGCCCGCCAGCACCATTATCACCGTTCTCGTTTTCATCAGCATCGTCGACGTTCGCCATCTTGTTCAAATCAAGAGTTCTTTGTCACACCCTCGTCGACGATGGTGGACAAGCAGTCACCAGGATGACCTGGTGAGCTCTCTAGGCCCAGTGTCAGGGTAAGGAAAGAATCCAGAATGAGTTCTGTAAAGTGAGTACTGTAAACCTCTGTCCTATAAAGAGGCAACCTGTTGTAAGACAAAGGGATATGAAAAAAATAGAAAGTAAACTCTGAATTCTCATCCCTGTTTCTCTGTCTCTCACCTACCCTGCTCTCCTCAACCCATCTCTCTCCCCTGGTACTCCACGCAAGGTTGTTATCGATCCCCTTCCACCACTTGGGTCATCACAATCTGGTAATCAGAGCCACATCTCACTTTGCTCGCGCTCAACAGTCTCGAGATCTGACCGGTAAAATCCCACCGTGAAAGGTGTGGTGTTGCTTCGGTGACGCCACGCGAAATCCTGAACGGGGTTCGGTTGGATTCAGAGGTGAGCCGCGACGGCGCCGGTTAAATCCAGTAAGCCTTCGGCACAAACCACTTTCGTGCTCGATAGGATGGAGAATTTGGCAAAATCGATTGAGGAGCTGACCAAGACGGTGGGCGCCATGGCGGTTGATTTGAAGACAGTCACCGGTGACGTGCAAGGGTTTCGCCGGCAGTTGGAGGATTTTGGCGAAGACCTCGATGGCGTCAAGCGCCGCATCGCCGAGCCGGACAAGTCGGCAGGGCAGCCACGAGTTGAATTTTCGCAAGCGAACAAAGGGCCAGCGGCAGCACGCCTCGCCAACAACGGGCCGTCGTTGATCGTGCCGACGCCGACAGCTCCGGGATTTGTCACTGCGCCCTCCTCGCCCAAGGACGTGGAGGAGTCCAACCGTGGGGATTACATCGTTCGGCCCCGTCGTCATGATTTTCCCCGTTTCTCAGGTGAAAAACCAAAGCTCTGGGTCGATCTCTGTCTTACTTACTTTGACATGTACAGAGTGCCTGAACACCACTGGGTTAGTTCAGCGACTCTTCATTTGGATGGACATGCGGCTCTCTGGTTCCAGGCTTACAAGCGTCAGCATAGACTGTTATGTTGGAATGATCTGATGCAGGCAGTGATCGCGGAATTTGGGCAGGACGAGTTCGATGGTCAGATGACTAAGTTGCTGCAACTGAAGCAGACAAGCACAGTGGCTGATTATCGACTCGTTTTTGAAGAATGTATGTACCATTTGATCTCTCTGGATGAAACTCTCAGTTCCAGGTGGTTTGTGACCCAATTTGTGTTTGGACTCCGAGAGGATATCAGACTAGCGGTGCGTCTGCAGGGACCAGCAAGTATTACTCGAGTAGCATCATTGGCACGCATTCAGGAGGAGGAAACAGAACATCACAGACCACGTGCTCGTCCAACAGCCCCAACAAAACAAACTATAGGTGCAGCACCAGTTTTACAGGCACCAACTGTAGCAGCAGCTCGCACTGATTGGCCTCGTAAACAGGGCAACGATGATTTCAATCGTGAACGCCAGTTGAGAGATTTCCGTCGTGCTAATGGACTCTGTTTTAAGTGTGGTGACAAGTATTCTAGGGATCATCAGTGTAAGCGTTCGGGCCAGTTACTGATGATAGAAGTGGGGGATTTTGGGGAGGTATTGTCCGACGATGCAGTTCAGGCCTTGGAATTGCTAGAAGAGGCTGAGGCTCCGACAGCCTGTTCTCAGTTATCTATCGATGCTTTAGCAGGCACAGAAGGTGAGGAAACCATTCGGTTGCGTGCTTTGGTTGGGAATCAAGTAATGTTGTTGTTGATTGATTCGGGAAGCACACACACATTTGTGACAAAATCTTTTGCTGAGCGAGCTGGTTGCGTTATATCTCCTGCTCCTGCCATGCCAGTCAAGGTAGCCAATGGTGCTCTTATGATGTCACGGGAACAAGTTAAAGGCCTCACCTGGTGGACGCAGGGACACACTTTTGTATCAGATATGAGAATTCTGGATATTGGTGCATATGATGCCATTCTCGGAGTTAACTGGTTGAAGCAATTTGGAAAGACCACGACAGACTGGATAGATAAAAAACTCTCGTTTCAATATCTGGGAAAGGACATTACATTACAAGGAGTACGCAGTAAGCCTACTACTGAACTGGTGGAACTGTCAGGGAATCAGTTACAGAAATGGCTCCAGGGCAATGAAGTTTGGGCATTAGCTGCAGTGGATTCACTAGGTCCTGTCTCTGCTGCTACTTCTGATGTTCTATCTCCAGATCTGAAGCAATTGCTGGACGACTACTCTGATGTGTTTGCTGAACCACATTCTTTACCACCTCAGAGATCACAAGATCATGCAATTACATTGAACAAGGAGGCTCAGCCCGTCAACTCTCGACCTTATCGTTATTCACCTCTTCAGAAGGACGAGATAGAGAGACAAGTGCGGGAAATGCTGGAATCAGGAATAATTACTGCTAGTATGAGTCCTTATGCTTCACCAGTACTGTTAGTCAAAAAGAAAGATGGCTCGTGGCGTTTTTGTGTGGATTATCGACGGCTCAACACTTTGACTATCAAGAACAAGTTTCCACTTCCAATAGTTGACGAATTGTTGGATGAACTAGCAGGCACCAGATTTTTCTCCAAACTAGACCTGAGGGCTGGGTATCATCAAATACGTGTGCGTCCAGAAGATGAACCAAAGACAGCTTTTAAGACCCACCATGGGCATTTCCAGTTTCGAGTTATGCCATTTGGCCTTACCAACGCCCCTGCTACTTTTCAATGTGTGATGAATTCAGTCTTTGCACCATTTCTGCGCAAGTTTGTCATTGTTTTCCTAGATGACATCTTGGTGTACAGCCAGTCTTGGTCAGAACATCTGGAACATCTCAGAGCAGTCCTGCAGAAATTGAGAGATGCTCAATTCTTTGCCAAATTAAACAAGTGCAGCTTTGGGCAGACTAGTATTCAATATTTGGGTCATATTATATCAGATGTGGGGGTTTCTACTGATCCGGAAAAGACAGTTGCTATGGATAAGTGGCCTGTACCTACAACAATTACTGAACTGAGAGGGTTCTTGGGACTAACGGGGTACTACAGAAAGTTTGTACAGAACTATGGGCTTATTACCAAACCTCTCACTCAGTTGTTGACCAAAAAGGGTTTTGTCTGGACACCTGAAGCAACTGCTGCCTTCCTGAAGCTGAAAGTTGCTATGTTATCTACTCCAGTGCTAGCCTTGCCTAACTTTGACTTGCCTTTCACGGTGGAGACTGATGCCTGTGAGACAGGGGTAGGTGCTGTACTCATGCAACAAGGCCATCCAATTGCATATATGAGCAAAGCATTGGGTGTGATGAATCAGAAGCTTTCCATATATGAGAAAGAGTTTTTAGCAATCATCATGGCTATTGATAAATGGAGACAGTACTTACAGAGAGGCCCCTTCACATTTCTCACTGATCATAAAAGTTTGAGCAACCTTAATGATCAGCTGCTCACATCTGAGTTGCAAAGAAAGGCAATGTCTAAATTGGTAGGTTTACAATTTGACATAAAGTACAAAAAGGGCATTGACAATGGGGCTGCAGATTCCTTGTCCCGAGTGGGACATTTACTTGCAGTTCAGTCTTCTTCTCAATGCAAGCCAGACTGGTTACAGGAGGTGCATAATTCTTATACAACTGATAGTCAGGCTACAAATCTACTACAAGAATTGACAGTGCAATCTCCTAATGCAAAGGGTTATTACTTAGATCACGGCCTGATCAAGTATAAAGGAAGATTGTTCATTGGGGAGAATCTGGCCCTTCAGACTAAACTAATTTCTTCCCTACATGACAGCGCCGTGGGGGGCCATTCAGGAGTTCAAGCTTCTTATCAAAGAATTAAACAGCTGTATTATTGGCCTGGTCTCAAACTAGCAGTGGAAAACTACGTGAAGCAATGTGCAGTTTGTCAACTGGCTAAGCATTCCCATCAGAAACCAGCAGGTCTGTTACAACCTTTGCCTCCTCCCAAGCTTCCTTGGCAAGAAATCACAATGGACTTTATTGAAGGTTTGCCCCTCTCTGATGGTGCCAATGTTATCTTGGTCGTGGTGGATCGCCTGACCAAATATGCTCATTTTTTACCATTACGCCACCCGTTTACTGCGGCATCGGTGGCCAAGGTTTTTATTGACACTGTGGTGAAGTTACATGGGGTTCCGGTGACTATCATTTCAGACCGGGATAAGATATTCACAAGTCATTTCTGGCGGGAATTGACCAAGGCAATGGGTACCAAACTCAACTATAGTACCGCATATCACCCTCAAACAGACGGACAAAGTGAGCGCGTCAACCAGTTCCTGGAGCAGTACTTGCGATGTGCTGTCCAGGACAATCCACGGCAATGGCAAAAATGGCTGGGCTTGGCCGAGTTCTGGTACAATTCGAGTTTCCACTCTTCTCTGGGCTGCTCACCATTCAAGGCACTATATAAGACAGACCCAAATTTCGGAGGCATGCCAAATCTGTTTGTCTCAGATGATTCAACCGCTCATGATGCCGCTCTGGATTACCAAGCTCACACTGAACTACTTCGTGCCCAACTGCTGCGAGCTCAGCTGCGACAGAAACACTACGCGGATCGCAATCGTACAGAGAGGCAGTTTGCCATTGGCGAGCAGGTGCTGTTGAAACTACAACCCTATGCGCAACAGTCCGTCGTCAATCGACCGTATCCAAAACTTTCTTACAAGTATTTCGGTCCTTATTCTGTGCTGGAGCGCATTGGGGAAGTGGCGTATCGACTAGAGCTGCCAGCATCTGCTCAAATCCACCCGGTTTTTCATGTGTCCCAATTGAAGCCATTCACAGCAAGCTACACCCCAGTGTTTACTGATCTTCCGTCAGCACCAGTTTTGCAGACTGTTGCTCCAGTACCAGTGGAGATCTTGGAGCGTCGCTTGGTTCGGAAGGGAAACTCGGCTTCACCACAAGTGCTGATCCGCTGGGCACACATGCCTGATAACTGTACCACCTGGGAGGACTATTATGTACTCAAGTCCAGGTACCCCGATGCTTTGTTGTGGGAGGCGGATGCTGCGGAGGGAGTTTCATCTCGAGGGGGGGAAACTGTCACACCCTCGTCGACGATGGCGGACAAGCAGTCACCAGGATGACCTGGTGAGCTCTCTGGGCCCAGTGTCAGGGTAAGGAAAGAATCCAGAATGAGTTCTGTAAAGTGAGTACTGTAAACCTCTGTCCTATAAAGAGGCAACCTGTTGTAAGACAAAGGGATATGAAAAAAATAGAAAGTAAACTCTGAATTCTCATCCCTGTTTCTCTGTCTCTCACCTACCCTGCTCTCCTCAACCCATCTCTCTCCCCTGGTACTCCACGCAAGGTTGTTATCGATCCCCTTCCACCACTTGGGTCATCACATTCTTCCTCGGCCAGTACCGTGTCCGGCAAGGCCTAGCCGTCCACGACCGCGTCCGGCAAGGCCTAGTCGTCCACGGCCGCGGACAGAGCTGATCGGTGGAGTGAAGGTTGTCGTTTGATGCCAGGTTATTGTACCACGCCCTCGACCAGCAAGCCCAAGACGCCCGCGTCCCCGACCACGCACAGCTTCACCGTGTCCCCGACCATGTCCCGACCCGTCTTGCTCGGTTCCACCTCGACCATGCCCACTCCCACCACCACCGCGTCCTCGCATGGCTTGCCCAGTTCCACCGGGGCCGGCGTCGCCTTGACCGGCACCATCGCGCCCGCTGCCAAGAACGCCTCGACCGGCAAGGCCAAGACGTCCGCGTCCCCAACTGGACACAGCTTCACCGCGTCCCCGACCGAGTCCTGGATCGACTTGGCTGGTTCCAGCTCAACCATGGCCACGCCCGCCACCACCGCTTCCTGGCATGGCTCGCTCAGTTTCAACGCGGCCGGCGTCGCCTTGACCGGCACCATGGCGCCCGCTACCAAGAATGCCTTGACCGGTAAGGCCAAGACGTCCGCGTCCCTGACTGGACAGAGCTTCACCGCGTCCCCGACCAAGTCCTGGATCGACTTGGCTGGTTCCAGCTCGACCATGGCCACGCCCGCCACCACCGCTTCCTAGCATGGCTCGCGCAGTTTCACCTCGGCCGGCATCGCCTTGACCGGCACCATCGCGCCCGTGGTGGCCGCTGCCAAGAACACCTCGTCCGGCGTGGATATGCTCAAGCTCGTGCTCCCCTTGCTCATCTACAAACGGATCAGCTACGAGTCAGTTTCAATGAAGTATCAAACGAAACAACTGAAGTCCCGAAACAACTGCACCATACGTACCGTCGTCGCTTTCTTCAAAGACATACGTGTAGGTTAGGTCGATGGCCAAACCGTCGTACTGATCCTCAACAACGTCCTAGTCTATAGGACTATCCATGAGAGAGAAGGAGAGAAAGGAAAGGGAGGTGATGAGAAAGGTTTCAAGCGCCATGGAGTATTTATAGACTATGGATGAAATTTTCATTTGAATCTGATAAGCTGCCGCCATTGTTTAGTTCCCTCCTAACTGCAGCTCTCTTAGTGAAATGCAAACGAAAATTTCGTAATCCGTTTCCTTTACTATGCTCTGTTTGCAAAGCCATGAAATTTTTTTACCGTTCAAAGACATGAAAAAAAGAGAGGAGGAAGAACGAAGAGACGGGAGAGCCAACGTCCAATGCATGCAGGAGTATTAATGGAGGAGGATAGGCAGTATTGCATGCATGTCAGTAGGAGAGGAGACTATTTCGGTACAAAAAATTTCCACCAACGCTGCATATGGTTCATTGGCATGCGCATGTGCATCTTATATTGAGAGAGAGGGAGTACCAACCACGATCCTTGGCCGCAATCCCCATCGCCCCGTTCCCTATCGTCTCCACCTCCTGTCCCCGACCCCATCCCCGATCCGCCGCCGTCGCCAGGGCCTCTCCATCCCCGCTACCAGAGCCGCAACACCTGCCTCCGGTCTTCCCTCCCCCTCCTCCACAGAAAGCGATGCCACCCCGCCGCCTCCACCCGTCCCCCACCTCGAGCCGCGCTCGTCGCCTCGGACGCCGCCGGCCTCTGCCTCCCCGCCCAGCGAGCACGCCCTCTGCCGTGCGCCCGCCTCCGCAGACAACGACGGCCGTGCCCCTACGATCTCGTCGCCCCGCCGGCCCTGTCCCTGTCATCTGCCACCCCCGTCTGCTTCCCCATCGAGCCCGTCCGCCGCCAGGACCTTGCCCTGTAGCCCTCCCCCTCGAGCTCGTCCTCCTCCCCACCGTCGCCCCGCCTCCTTCCTCCCCGTGGTCCTCCTCTCCGCGACCGACCGCCGCCAGCACGGTCCACCTCTGCTTCGACCGCCCGCCGCCTCTCAAGCGAGCTCCGCCACCGTCCCGTCGAGCGCGCCGCCGCGAGCGGTCCCCCGCGATGATGCCTAGCCCGCCTTTCCCGCTCGGACTCTCTCTCTCTCTCGTCGCCCTCTCTGTGTCGCGCTTCCGCGAGCGCGCCCTGACGCCTCGTCGCCCTTCTCCGGCCGCTGGTCGCCGGCGTCCCGCGTCACCGGGCGCCTCACCTTCCTCTCTGGCCACCTGCCGCCATGGCCGTCCCCGGTAGCCCTTGCCTGCGCCACGGAAGCCCGAGCCCCTTCAGCATCGAGCCCGCCCCGGTCTCCTCGCGTGTGTGCTCCTGTGTTTGTGTTTGGAGACGTTAGGGGCAAACCAAGCACAAGTTGATCCGAGGCTAAAATGAAGACACTGATTCCAACTATGTGAAGCTAGTGTGGTGATGTTAATTCTAGGTGAGAAACCGCAACCTCGACAAACAAGATCGACATCCAACCGGGCAAACCCCAGGAACCACCGGCGCTTGAACCCGAGAGATCCACGTCGAGGACCCGTGGTACCCGAAGATTGACACCGGACCGGTACATCAAGACCTCCTTCATGGAACATCAAGGCCCTGTTCCCGGAGTTCCGGAGTCCGAGGATCAGAAGACCGAACCGAACCCCCTCCGAACACCAAGATCGCCGCTCCGGATCTGAAGCCCTGTTCCCTGAGTCTGAAGGCCCATTGTAACCAAGATTTTCGAAACCACCCTATTTTATAAATTGTCATTCATCAACTTGTTGTACTCCCTTCGACCCATATTAGTTGACTCAAATTTGTCTAGATTTCGATGAATCTAGACACTATTTAGTATATAGGTTCATCCAATTTTTGATAAATCCAAGTCAGGTCGAAGAGAGTATTTAAATTGTTTATGTCGCATAAATATTTTTATGGTTTGGGGTTATTTTGTCGATTCATCTAATAATTAAATAAGGGGATCATATTATTGACTCTATTTAAATTTGTGTAGCGAACTGATGACATATTTTGCCTTATTAAAACAATATTTAAATTGCGGGGTATCTAGAACAACTATAATCATATACTTAATCGTAAGACCCCGGTTCCGCTTAATATTGCCTAATTGCATTGCTCCTTTGCCATGTCATACATCCTACATGCATCATTCCCGATCTTCTGTCGTAGTATTAAATAGTGTATCCGGTGTTTTCACTCGTGCTTTGCTTCTTCACGGATTAGGCCGATGAGTTGATGCGAGTGTCGATCCGATCTTCGGATGATTCTTCGACAGTGTTTTCTCAGGTGAGCATTCTCTCCCTTTCTACCTATTTTGCTTTGATAGTCTTTACTTCCTCTTGTTGATCTATTGCTATCCGTGTTGCGATGCTTTAGATTTAGTGCACCAGTTATATTCCTTGCAGCCTTTATATTGTTTTGGACACCTCCTATTGCCTGTTGATTGTTAGACAGTCGGCCTTGCAAGTCGTAGTTGCTTGCTCATGTGCTGCTTCGCGTCGTCGATGTTTCACCGTTATTGGGTGGTTGACACATGCTTAATGGTGGAGATGATGATGACTTTAATTTTAATAATAAATAATATTGAAAGTAGGTAAATAATGAAGAGGCACCGGTGGGTAATAGACAATATTTGGTTTTCAACCGTCCACTTATGTCCACCTAGGACCCGAGTTCTTGACACCTGTTCCGAGATCGAGCGCGCTAACCACAGATGGGGTGTGTGGGCACCCCATCGATTTAGTAACTGATTTCAATGTACTATACCAGGGGCCACAAACTAGTTTGCGGCGTTATTACTATCATATACTTATGCCATGCTTTACTGCTTTATTTACTATTGCGCGTGGAGCACATGTACTGTTTGGGAACCATGTGCCATGTTTTCGCGGTATCGACAAGCCCAGTCACACTTTCGGGTTCCCAGTCGTTTACAGTCGTTGTCACAAACCCTAGGTCCGTCTCGTAGACCGGCCGACTTCGTTATGGGTAGCTTAGTGGGGTGGCCCCCCATGTGCTTTCTTTGGGTCTGGAAAACGTCGTGTCTGAAACCCCGTCGACATACCGTTGGATGTATGTTTTATGATCTTGTACATACCTGATCTGACAACAAGGGTGTAGGTGTGTGTGGAAACTTTGGTGCACCCCTAGAGGGTTTAATCTTTTCGAAAAGCCGTGCTCACGGTTATGGACGACTTGGAGCACAGTTCTCGATCATAGACAACTATAACTAAAGTTTACTGTTATAATTTGACTTGTATATGATATGACTAGTAAGTTGGATAACCACCATGGATGAATGGATAAAACTGCCAACCGTGTGAGTTTCCTCGGCATGACTTCCTCGTTTGGTCTCGAGGGGGAAATACCAGGATGGGTATAATTGGTGGTAGTATTAGCTTGGTTCTGAATAGGTCCTTCTTATCCATCTCTGATAGACGATAGTTGTATCGAGTCTTTATAGGTTATTTAGTGCATGCTGCGCAGCCGCTTCAGTCCACCATACCTATGTAGGTGAGAGCCGCCGAATTCTAGCTGGCCTCAGTACTGACCGCTCACTTTTTTCCTTTGCCCTTTGTCGGCATCCATTTTGTTTGAGCAGGTTTTGAGATCGACGTTGTTAGCAGGGTTATCCTTCCGGCTTGGCCTGGGAAGGGTTATCGACGCCATTGGTTAGTCTTTAGGGCTCTTAGGCCCATTTGCATCTTGTCCATAGTCGGATGTTGTGTCGTTTTCAAGGTGATTTGGATCTTTGTATTGTATATCTGTATTCTTGATTCTTTGAGTCGTTGTTGTATATATCTGTTATGTGGGTTCCATCATGGACTATTGTGTAATATATTACTTCATTTTACACCCGCGCGAATGTGTCCGGTGGGCACCTGTAACATCCCAAAAATACTAAACTTGGATCACCAATTTCTAATCATCAAAATTAGGGTTAACAAAAACTTTTCTAATTAAAATTATGAAGGCATGCATATGTGTATGCATTTAATTTGAAATTCTTTTGAACCACCTTGTTTGTTTGTTTCCTTGCTTGTAAAATGTTGCTTAGGTGAAATAAACATCATCTAAACATTTCCCAAAATTTTCCTAAGGACAAATAAATCAAAACCAATAAAATAAAGGAATGGTCATTTTGACCAATTTAACTCCCATGCCTACTTTGGTTGTCTCAAACTTTCAGAACCTAATGGAAACTTTTCTGGATCTTTGCACCCCTTGAATGTACTCATAACAAGGTATCAAGGCCCACTTTGTGATCATCCAGAAACTTTCAAATGCATAGTTTAAATGACAATTCAAAATTGAATCTTTATCATATGGAAAGATCCCACCTTTTCAAAAACCACTCAAACAAGCTCAACTTTCAAAACCCAAGCATCTGCAGACTCACCAGCACCAATCTAGCAAACCCACCAAAAATCTTTTCAAAATTCAAAACTTGATTTCATGCGGCCATTTCATCAAACAGGTTGCAGACACAAATCATCAAAATCCTAAACACTATAGTGAGCAGTGATTGAAGCCTAACTTGTTTCCTCTCTAGCTCACAACTAGCTCAGTAGATCATCTAGCAAGATTAACTAAACACTAGCACCACTGTGAGCTTGGCATTACCATCAATGGTGAACAGCCGAAGCCAACCTTGTCACCCCCATGTCGACAGCAAGCTAGGAAGAGAAGCAAGCCTAGCCAGCATGTCTGGGAGGCAGCCCACCGTCCACCGCCACCCCCTGTCCCAGCCGCGAGCGTTGCCAAGCCCTGGACCACACGCACGAACCATGCCAACCTCGCCAGCGACCATGCCGAGCGTGCGCCAGAGCGCCACCCTCGACCGAAGCCCACAGACCGCGCGACGCCCTAGCCGCGTGCATACACAATCCCCACCGACCCAGGAGACCGCCAGACATCCTCGTTCGCCGCCCCGTGCCGCACAGCCACCGCTCGCCGTCGAAGACGCCGCCTCTGCCGCGCAGAGCGTCGCATGTTCCAGACCAAGCCACACCGCCCCACGCCTCAAAACCATGTCGTTGAGCATCGCCAGGGAACACCGCACCGTCCCCTACCGTCGCCCATGCCAATAGCCGCATGTAACATCGCCCCCGACGAGCTCACTGTGCGCCCCGTCGGTCCCCTCGCTCGACTATAAATAGAGGCCACCCCTAGTCGATTTCTTCACACCACCTCACTCCCCTCTTCTCACTGATCGTACCACACCATTCCCGGAGCAAGGCGAGCACCACCTCGCCGGAATTTCACCGGAGCCCGCCGCCTCTGGAGAAGAAGGGCGCCATCGATTTCGTCCACCCCAGGAGCTGCCGCGACCACCCCTGAGTTCGTCGTCGTCGACTTCGTCGTTCGCCCGTCTCGCCGACCCTCGCCTGCACCCCGGTGATCCCTCGGCACCCCTCACTGGCCGTGCTAGGTTTCTTTCTTGCCGGCGTTGCCTTGCGTCAACGATGACTCCCAGCTCTTGGATTAGAATCAGATCGAACGACCCACGTTGCCTCGTACCGCTTCGCCCCTTCCTGTCTCACTGACGAGTGGGGACAACCACTTAAGCAGCCCGCGGGAGCACTACGCTTAGCAGGCCGGCCCGTTAACTTTTCCCGCGCAGCCCAGTTATTCAAATTAAACCTTTTCTATTTTATTTCAAACTTACTTCTGTACCCAACTTCAAAATTCAACCCAGATCGATTCAGTGCACAAAATTGTATGAAACCAATTTTGTTAGAAAGGTCTGGGAATGCTGTATCCAAGCCCGTTGGATTCAAGTCATTTGGATCTATAGATCACCCATGGTAAAAATAACAAGGCAGAAGCTTTTCTGCATTCAAACATTTTTCAAATTTAAACCATAATAGCTTTTGAGTTGACTCCAACTCTCAAAAATCACATTTAACCATACCTTTCAGAATATATAAAAATGTATAGGTTTACTTGCAGAAATAATGATCAAGTAATAAAAGAAGGCCCCATAGGCATTTCTAGTCACTTTAATTAATTAAAATAAAAGGGTAAAACCTTATTAAATTGTGACACCACTTTAAATCACATTCCCATGGACTAAAATATGTGGTGATGACATGTGTCAACATGATACCATGTTTGGTTTGGAGAATATTAAATCTTAAGTAGTTTTTCAATGAGTAGAAATTACTTTTCTAAAATTAAAAGGAATTAAACCAAGCCTTAACCTTGTAATGTTAAAGATGATGTTAGATCATCTATAGGACCCTTGTGTGTGATAATTGCAAGTAGCTAAGTATTGTTTGGTGATTGTATATCTCGTATTTATTCATAGACGCTAGTACCGACCAAGGATACGAGGAGGAAGGAGGATACTACGAGGAAGAAGCCGAGGAGAACTTTAACCACTGCTCTGCACAAGGCAAGCTTATACTGATATTGATGCAAGCTGATACTATACCTATGCAAGCCAATAGTTGCTTGTTACTATGCCTACTATATGCCTTAATCATATGTGGTCATACCCACTTGATAAACCAATCCTAGTTTTACTTGCAAGCTTCTTACTTTATTTCTTTATCAAAGCACTTACTTAGAGTTTACTTAAGAGTTTGGTAGATACTAGAAAGATATGTGAAGGTTGCATAAAGAGCATAAAGTTTGGCCTACGTTAGAAACCTTGATGTCAGCCTATACATAAGGTTGTACTTAGTTGAAACTCCACTAGTCTACCACCCCTCATTAGTGCTTACCCCCACCTATAGATGCTAGTGCTAAGCATAAAACTTGATCAACTTTAGATGGGAGTACTTGGTGGAAAAATGTTTATGAAAACCTTGGAATGATGGATCATTCTATTGAAATGTTTTGGATATGTGTTTCCGAACACCTGATGATTTTGGTGATGAAAATGTTGAGGCATGAGCCTTAGCCCTTTTTAAAATTGATGGTTGTCTGGATGCGATACCATTCCAATTTTATCGTACAACCACAATACCCAAATATTGGGTAGGGCTTGACTGGAAACTTATATACCTTAGTATTAGCTCCCTCACGGCCAAGGTCTGAGCTGAGGCTACCTTGTGAAGATTGTCCACCTGTGCAGTACCCAAGATGACAGTTGGTCATGGTTGGGAGGCCAAACTCACAGGAGAGGTGCTTATACTAGGGCGTGTAATTGAAAGGTTAGGATTGATTATCCGCATACTGAGTATGGTGAATTCAGGATTTATTCCTGACGGATGTATCGAATGTTCTGGTGAAAGTGTACAATCTCTGCAGAGTGTCAAACTATTCGAATAGCCGCGTCCGCGGTTATGGACAGTTGGAGTGGCCATACTGTTTCCCCCGTCAGACTTTTCAAAATGACTTGTGAAATGAATTGAGACTTTGACTTGACCACAACAGGGTTGTGATCTGAATTACAAGTTCCCACTTAGGTGCCATAAACTTTCAACTAGCATTCGTTGCTTCTAAACTTAGTAGATATAAATCTGGCTTTTGCAAAATAACCCTAGATCCTAGTGTCCTATTATCCAAAAACCCCCTTTTACCTGTTAGTGTTAGTTTGCGAGTACTTAAAAGTACTCATGGCTTTGTCCCTGGCTATTCCCATGGCCAGACTATGAAGAGGAGTACCTGGAGGATGGACCCCAGGAAGGTTACGACAACTAGGATCATCTCCCATCGTTAGCATTGCCTGTGACCCCGAAGATGGAGCTTCGCCTACGCTATCGTTATTATTACGTATTCCGCTGCTTGATGTTGTATTAAGAACTGGATCATGAGATCCTTATTTGTGTAAGAACTTATGTATCGTGTGTAATGGATGATGTACTATGGTATCCAATTCTGTTATGTCTCGCAAAAATGGTAATCCTGGGATTGCGATGTATGGCATAACAGGCATCTAGGATTGAAAAATCCGGGTGTTGACAAGTTGGTATCAGAGCCATCCTGACCATAGGAGACCCTAGTTAGAATGGACGTTTAAACCAAAAACTTACTTTCCAAAACCAAAGAAAAACAAATATTTACAAAAAAAGAAAAAACTATTCTCATTCTTATCCCTTTGATTCTTTCCTAAAAATTCATGTTCCTCAAAAACTCTTGCAAAATACATAAAATTTTGGCACACTTAATCACTCTACTAACTTACTCATCCTATATTCTTATAGATGGACATGAAGTACAACAAGTTTTACCAATTGGGGAATGGAGGAGACCTAATCGTTGAGAGGGAGTTGGACCAGCTTTCGGAACTTCTGGAGCATCCTCACCCCGAGTTCTTCGGAGCTCAGCTCAATGATCAAGGAGGAGAAGATCTGTAGTGGCTAATTGTTGCAAGTCTCCGAGGAAAGATTGAACCTCCCACTGCGGAGGGAATTCAGTTTACCTTGAGAGAGAACAACTGGCTCGATGGACTTGCCAGAGCCATGCAAGAAGCTCTTTCCTGTCTTTGTGGGCAGAGCATCAATCAGATCAAGGGTACTCACTTTGAGTTTTGCCCAAGGCGTGATGCTAATGGACAACCCCTGGAAGCCCCATACCACCCCGAGCTGAAGACCCAATTGGACCACCTTAGCTTCATGATGTATGATCGTCAGCAGGAGTTGGAAAACTGCCGTGACTACTGCAACCACAAGTCTGCCATCATCAAGACAAAGGACCAGACCATCGCCCATGCTAGCAAAGGATCGCAAGTCTCGCCGCCGTCAGCTCGACAAGAAGGAGCGCATCATTGCTTGTCTTCGCCACCGCATCTCATCTCTGGAGGAGACCATCCACGAGAGAGACATGCAGTGGGAGGAAAGGGAGAATGCCGGAGAGGATCTTCGTGGAGACCCCTACTCCTATCTCAGCGATGACGACGATTTTCTGGAGGATCAGGCTATGGATTTCTTCACCGATGAGGACGATTTCGCCTTCATCAATGATGATGAAGATGACGAAGCCACAGATTCCGAGGAATAGTAGCACTTGAGCACCAACGTAGTGACTAGTATTCGGTCCCACTGTATCTTAGTTCTCAGAATGGTTCTTAAAACCATCTGTTTTTATTTGTTGTGGTGTGTGTTGTATCGGGTGCTATGAATGAATGAATGAAAAAGCAAGTTGCTAGAAAATCTGAGTCAAACTTTAAAAACTTTTCAAAAACCCAAAACTTTATAAATTTCCCTCTTTTCTCATGATCTACCTCAATCATCAGATGCCACGTGGAGGAAGTGGTTCAACCCCGGACCCGATGTTGCAGATTCTGCAAATGTTGACTTCTGACCGTGAAGCTGAAAGAGCGGAACGTCAAGCCAACCTGGCCACCCTTCAGCAGATAGCCCAGCTAGCCCATAACAACCAAGGCCATGGAAATCAGGACCACCATGGATCTAAGCTCAAGAATTTCTAGAATACCAACCCACCTATTTTCACTAAGTCAGAAGAACCCCTAGACGCCGATGATTGGCTGCAAACCATGGAAAATAACTTAGAAGTAGCAGGAGTGGAAGCCAACGAGAAAGTCCTGTTCGCCACCCACTATCTAGCTAGAGATGCCAGAGCATGGTGGAACAGTGTTCGCGCAATGACCGGAGGACAGATACTGACCTGGGAGGAATTCAAGGTCAAGTTTAGCAGAACCCATGTTCCACCGGGTTTGATCAAGAGAATGAGAGACGAGTTCAGAGAGCTAAAGCAAGGAAGGATGACTGTAGTGGAATACCGTGACAATTTTTTGTCATTATCTAGGTATGCCCCGGATGAAATAGACACTGAAGCCAAGAAGAAAGAAAGATTCCTGAATGGTCTGCATGATGAGATGCAGACGGTATTAGTTAATATTCCCTTTTCGAATATTGAAGCCCTTGTCGACTCTGCTATCCAAATGGAAGGAAAGATCAACCAAGCCAATGAGAACCGCAAGCGTCGTATGATGCATCAGCCAGGAACCCATCAGACCCCAAAGTATCGCCCTAACCCATCTCCAGGATTTGCCCCAAGAACCAACAGACCCCCGATGACCCGTCCCACCTATCCCAACCGTGGAAACCCTAGACCCGGAGGAAACCACAACAACCCCGGCAATGCTAGCAATTTCATTCGTGCCCCACCCAAGTTCAACAACAACAATGCTACCGCCAACACCAACACTACTCCGAGGACTGGAAGCAATGTTGTGCCTATAGCAGCCAAGGACAAGTCGCAAGTGACCTGTTATGACTGTGGAAATAAAGGCCACTATTCCAACGAGTGGCCCAACAAGAAGAATGCTACAGCTCCCAATGCCAATGTCCCAGCTCAGCAGCAGCGTCGTGTTCAGCCAGGAAGAAGATTTGCCCTAGGGAATTCACTCAACCGCAATGGCCGTCTTTTTCTCATGCATGCTGAAGAAGCTCAGGAAGCGCCATACGTCGTGGTGGGTATGTTTTCTGTTAATTCAGTACTTGCAAGAGTGTTGTTTGATTCTAGTGCATCGCATTCATTTGTCACCGAAGAATTTGCATGCACTAGTAAAATTCAACCAACCAAACTGAAGCATGTCATGATTGTTCAAATTCCCGGATCAACCACCAAGGCTAGGCAAATTTGCAAAGCCGTCCCTATCCGAATCCATGGCATAGATTTTTATGCAAATATGATAGTACTCAGAACTAAAGGTTTGGAAGTAGTACTAGGAATGGATTGGAGTTCCAAACATAAAGGATTAATTGACTGTGCGAAGAAAGCCATAACTATGACCAGTACCGCCGGAATATCAGTCGAGCATATATCTGAAACCTTACCTCGCCAATTCAAATGCAACAAGAGTATAGCCCAACCTACCATTGACCAAGTCCGGATAGTCTATGAATACCCCGATGTATTTCCAGATGTTTTGCCCGGTATGCCCCCAGATCGGGATATCGAGTTTATCATCGAACTAATCCCCGGAACCGGACCCGTAGCCTAGAGACCCTATAGTATGAACCCGTCGGAGCTAGCAGAATTGAAGAAGCATCTGGATTCCATGCTATAAATTGGATTGATTCAACCAAGTGCGTCACCATGGAGATCACCTGTCTTATTTGTGGACAAGAAGGATGGAGGTAACCGTTTGTGTACGGATTATCGGAAGTTGAATGATGTCACCATCAAGAACAAGTACCCCTTGCCTAAGATAGATATTTGTTTGATCAGTTGACCGGTGCCAAAGTATTTTCTAAGATTGATCTTAGAACTGGCTATCATCAACTCAAAATTCGTGCAGAGGATATTCCAAAGACTGCCTTTACCACCAGATATGGATTGTATGAGTACACGGTCATGTCTTTCGGATTAACCAATGCCCCCGCTTATTTCATGAATCTCATGAATACGATTTTTATGGACTTCCTGGATAAGTTTGTCATTGTTTTCATCGATGACATTCTGATTTATTCCAAATCAGAAGAAGAACATGAGCAACACCTAAGGACCATTCTTGGGACCCTTAGAGAGCATCAGTTGTATGCAAAGTTTAGCAAATGTGAATTCTGGTTACAGGAGGTAGGATTCCTCGGTCACATTGTATCAGACGGAGGAATTGCCGTTGACCCTGCCAAAGTGAAAGATGTAGAAGATTGGCAAGCCCCAACCACTCAAACCCAAGTTCGTGCATTTCTCGGATTGGCGGCATACTACCGCAAATTCGTAGAAGGATTCTCTAGTATCGCCAGACCCATGACCCAACTGCTGAAGAAGGACAAGAAGTTTGAATGGACCCACAAATGTGAAGCGAGTTTTCAAGAACTCAAGAGGAGATTGATTTTAGCCCCAATCTTGATCTTGCCAGATATCACGAAGCCCTTCGATGTGTATTGTGATGCATCCAAGATTGGTCTCGGATGTGTGCTAATGCAAGAAGGCAAAGTTATATCTTATCTATCGCGACAACTGAAGCAACATGAGCAAAACTACCCGACCCATGACCTCGAAATCGCAGCCGTAGTTCTAGCCCTGAAGACATGGAGACATTACCTGATGGGAAACCGTTGTGAAATTTATTCGGATCACAAGAGCCTAAAGTATATATTCACTCAAAAGGAGCTGAATATGAGACAGAGAATATGGATTGAGCTAATCAAGGATTATGACCTATACATTCACTATCACCCTGGTAAAGCCAACGTAGTAGCCGATGCCCTTAGCAGATTGCCGTGCCGCTTGAACTCCATGATTTTGAAGGAGCAACCAAGTCTGCACAAAGAGATGGAAGATTTTCGAATAGAATTGGTTAGTGAAGGATTTTTGGCTAGCATAGAACTTCAGCCCACTTTGATCAGTCAGATTAAAGAGGAGCAGAAGGAAAATGCTAGTATTGAAGGAATCAAGCATCATACTTTGGTACAGGAAAAGTACCTGGATTCACCGAGGACGAAGAAGGAGTTTTGTGGTAAAAAGGACGCCTTTGTGTACCATCAGATTCTGAGTTGAAAGAAGTTATTTTGAAGGAGGCTCATGATACTCTTTATTCTATCCATCCCGGAGGAACTAAGATGTATCAAGACTTGAAAGAGCAATTTTGGTGGCATAAGATGAAGAGAGAAATCAGAAGCTATATCGCCAAGTGTGATATTTGTCAGCGAGTCAAGGCCGGACATCAAAGACCCGCTGGATTGTTGCAACCATTGCAGATTCCGGAATGGAAATGGGATTCTGTAGGAATGGACTTTATCACTGGACTACCTACTTCTAGTAGGGGAAATGACTCTATCTGGGTCATAGTGGACAGATTGTCCAAAGTCGCCCATTTCTTGCCCGTCAAGACCACCTATCAGAGTTCGAAGCTAGCAGAGTTGTACATAGCTAGAATCGTTAGTTTGCACAGAGTCCCCAAGAACATCGTATCGGATCGAGGAACTCAGTTTACCTCGAGATTCTGGAAGAAAGTCCAAGAAGGTTTAGGAACCCGCTTAGATTTCAGTACCGCGTATCACCCTCAGACCGATGGACAAACGAAGCGAGTAAATCAAATACTCGAAGATATGCTGAGAGCATGTGTGTTAGAATATGGATCCAAGTGGGAAGACTGTCTACCGTTTGCAGAATTTTCATACAACAACAGTTATCAAGCCAGTTTGCAAATGGCCCTATTTGAATTCATGTACGGAAGGAAGTGTCGCACCCCTTTGAACTGGTCAGAAGTAGGAGAGAGTCAGATTTTTGGACCCGACATCCTACGAGAAGCAGAAGAGAAGGTTCACAAGATTCGTGAGCACCTCAAGACCGCCCAATCCCGACAGAAGATTTACACCGACAAGAGACGTAGAGACCTCGCCTTCAATATAGGAGATTTTGTTTATCTGAAAGTGTCGCCATTGAAGGGAATGCAGCGTTTCCAACTCAAAGGAAAGTTAGCCTCCAGATATATCGGACCTTTCAAGATTCTGAACCATCGAGGAGAAGTATCGTATCAATTGGAACTACCTGAAGAGATGTCAGCCATGCACAATGTGTTCCATATCTCGTTACTTCACAAGTGTCTCGAAGTCCCCGAGAAGACCGAAGTATTCAAGAATATCAATCATCGGACCATAGAGATCAACGATGACCTGACCTATCCCGAAGTACCCATCCGTATTTTGGAAGAAGCTTTTCGAACTACCCGAACCCGAAGCATCAAGTTTCTCAAGATTCAGTGGAGCAACCACACAGAAGAGGAAGCCACCTGGGAACGCGAAAATCACATCAGGACGGAGTTTCCCGATCTCTTCAAATCCTAGGTAATCTTTTCGTCCTTTTTCAAATCTCGGGACGAGATTTTATTTAAGGGGGGAAGGTTTGTAACATCCCAAAAATACTAAACTTGGATCACCAATTTCTAATCATCAAAATTAGGGTTAACAAAAACTTTTCTAATTAAAATTATGAAGGCATGCATATGTGTATGCATTTAATTTGAAATTCTTTTGAACCACCTTGTTTGTTTGTTTCCTTGCTTGTAAAATGTTGCTTAGGTGAAATAAACATCATCTAAACATTTCCAAAACTTTTCCTAAGGACAAATAAATCAAAACCAATAAAATAAAGGAATGGTCATTTTGACCAATTTAACTCCCATGCCTACTTTGGCTGTCTCAAACTTTCAGAACCTAATGGAAAATTTTCTGGATCTTTGCACCCCTTGAATGTACTCATAACAAGGTATCAAGGCCCACTTTGTGATCATACAGAAACTTTCAAATGCATAGTTTAAATGACAATTCAAAATTGAATCTTTATCATATGGGAAGATCCCACTTTTTCAAAAACCACTCAAACAAGCTCAACTTTCAAAACCCAAGCACCTGCAGACTCACCAGCACCAATCTAGCAAACCCACCAAAAATCTTTTCAAAATTCAAAACTTGATTTCATGCGGCCATTTCATCAAACAGGTTGCAGACACAAATCATCAAAATCCTAAACACTATAGTGAGCAGTGATTGAAGCCTAACTTGTTTCCTCTCTAGCTCACAACTATCTCAGTAGATCATCTAGCAAGATTAACTAAACACTAGCACCACTGTGAGCTTGGAATTACCATCAATGGTGAACAGCCGAAGCCAACCTTGTCACCCCCATGTCGACAGCAAGCTAGGAAGAGAAGCAAACCTAGCCAGCATGTCTGGGAGGCAGCCCACCGTCCACCGCCACCCCCTGTCCCAGCCGCGAGCGTTGCCAAGCCCTGGACCACACGCAGAACCATGCCAACCTCGCCAGCGACCATGCCGGGCATGCGCAAGAGCGCCACCCTCGACCGAAGCCCACAGACCGCGCGCCGCCCTCGCCGCGTGCATACACAATCCCCACCGACCCAGGAGACCGCCAGACATCCTCGTTCGCCGCCCCGTGCCGCACAGCCACCGCTCGCCGTCGAAGACGCCGCCTCTGCCACGCAGAGCGTCGCATGTTCCAGACCAAGCCACACCGCCCCACGCCTCAAAACCATGTCGTTGAGCATCGCCAGGGAACACCGCACCGTCCCCTACCGTCGCCCATGCCAATAGCCGCCTGTAACATCGCCCCCGACGAGCTCACTGTGCGCCCCGTCGGTCCCCTCGCTCGACTATAAATAGAGGCCACCCCTAGTCGCTTTCTTCACACCACCTCACTCCCCTCTTCTCACTGATCGTACCACACCGTTCCCGGAGCAAGGCGAGCACCACCTCGCCGGAATTTCACCGGAGCCGCCGCCTCTGGAGAAGAAGGGCGCCATCGATTTCGTCCACCCCAAGAGCTGCCGCGACCACCCCTGAGTTCGTCGTCGTCGACTTCGTTGTTCGCCCGCCTCGCCGACCCTCGCATGTACCCCGGTGATCCCCCAGCACCCCTCACTGGCCGCGCTAGGTTTATTTCTCGCCGGCGTTGCCTCGCGTCAACGATGACTCCCAGCCGTTGGATTAGAATCAGATCGAACGACCCACGTTGCCCCGTACCACTTCACCCCTCCCTGTCTCACTGACGAGTGGGGACAACCACTTAAGCAGCCCGCGGGAGCACTACGCTTAGCAGGCCGACCCGTTAACTTTTCCCGCGCAGCCCAGTTATTCAAATTAAACCTTTTCTATTTTATTTCAAACTCACTTCTGTACCCAACTTCAAAATTCAACCCAGATCGATTCAGTGCACCAAATTGAATGAAACCAATTTTGTTAGAAAGGTCTGGGAATGCTGCAAGCCTGTTGGATTCAAGTCATTTGGATCTATAGATCACCCATGGTAAAAATAACAAGGCAGAAGCTTTTCTGCATTCAAACATTTTTCAAATTTAAACCATAATAGCTTTTGAGTTGATTCCAACTCTCAAAAATCACATTTAACCATACCTTTCAGAATATATAAAAATATATAGGTTTACTTGCAGAAATAATGATCAAGTAATAAAAGAAGGCCCCATAGGCATTTCTAGTCACTTTAATTAATTAAAATAAAAGGGTAAAACCTTATTAAATTGTGACACCACTTTAAATCACATTCCCATGGACTAAAATATGTGGTGATGACATGTGTCAACATGATCCCATGTTTGGTTTGGAGAATATTAAATCTTATGTAGTTTTTCAATGAGTAGAAATTACTTTTCTAAAATTAAAAGGAATTAAAAAAAGCCTTAACCTTGTAATGTTAAAGATGATGCTAGATCATCTATAGGACCCTTGTGTGTGATGATTGCAAGTAGCTAAGTATTGTTTGGTGATTGTGTACCTCGTATTTATTCATAGACGCTAGTACCGACCAAGGATACGAGGAGGAAGGAGGATACTACGAGGAAGAAGCCGAGGAGAAGTTCAACCACTGCTCTGCACAAGGAAAGCTTATACTGATATTGATGCAAGCTGATACTATACCTATGCAAGCTAATACTTGCTTGTTACTATGCCTACTATATGCCTTAAGCATATGTGGTCATACCCACTTGATAAACCAATACTAGTTTTACTTGCAAGCTTCTTACTTTATTTCTTTATCAAAGCTTTTACTTAGAGTTTACTTAAGAGATTGGTAGATACTAGAAAGATATGTGAAGGTTGCATAAAGAGTATAAAGTTTGGCCTAAGTTAGAAACCTTGATGTCAGCCTAATACATAAGGTTGTACTTAGTTGAAACTCCACTAGTCTACCACCCCTCATTAGTGCTTACCCCCACCTATAGATGCTAGTGCTAAGCATAAAACTTGATCAACTTTAGATGGGAGTACTTGGTGGAAAAATGGTTATGAAAACCTTGGAATGATGGATCATTCTATTGAAATGTTTTGGATATGTGTTTCCGAACACCTGATGATTTTGGTGATGAAAATGTTGAGGCATGAGCCTTAGCCCTTTTTAAAACTAATGGTTGTCTAGATGCGATACCATTCCAATTTTATCGTACAACCACAATACCCGAATATTGGGTAGGGCTTGACTAGAAACTTATATACCTTAGTATTAGCTCCCTCACGGCCAAGGTCTGAGCTGAGGCTACCTTGTGAAGATTGTCCACCTGTGCAGTACCCAAGATGACAGTTGGTCATGGTTGGGAGGACAAACTCACAGGAGAGGTGCTTATACTAGGGCGTGTAATTGAAAGGTTAGGATTGATTATCCGCATACTGAGTATGGTGAATTCAGGATTTATTCCTGACGGATGTATCGAATGTTGTGGTGAAAGTGTACAATCTCTGCAGAGTGTCAAACTATTCGAATAGCCGTGTCCGTGGTTATGGACAGTTGGAGTGGTCATACTGTTTCCCCCGTCAGACTTTTCAAATGACTTGTGAAATGAATTGAGACTTTGACTTGACCACAACAGGGTTGTGATCTGAATTACAAGTTCCCACTTAGGTGCCATAAACTTTCAACTAGCATTCGTTGCTTCTAAACTTAGTAGAGATAAATCTGGCTTTTGCAAAATAACCCTAGAGCCTAGTGTCCTATTATCCAAAAACCCCTTTTACCTGTTAGTGTTAGTTTGCGAGTACTTAAAAGTACTCATGGCTTTGTCCCTGGCTATTCCCATGGCCAGACTATGAAGAGGAGTACCTGGAGGATGGACCCCAGGAAGGTTACGAAAACTAGGATCATCTCCCATCGTCAGCATTGCCTGTGACCCCGAAGATGGAGCTTCGCCTACGCTATCGTTATTATTACGTATTCCGCTGCTTGATGTTGTATTAAGAGCTGGATCATGAGATCCCTATTTGTGTAATAACTTATGTATCGTGTGTAATGGATGATGTACTATGGTATCCAATTCTGTTATGTCTCGCAAAAATGGTAATCCTGGGATTGCGATGTATGGCATAACAGGCATCTAGGATTGAAAAATCCAGGTGTTGATAGCACCTTTGAATCGTTTCTATGCAGGTTTGGCGGAAATCGCTGAAACTTGCATAGGGCCGATCCGAGGGTGTTACACTTGGCCATCTAAGACCACGGTCGGCTCCGCCTCGTCTCGCTGGTGCTTCTCGTCCAAGGATCAGCCGCAAGCGCTATGAATCGACGACATCGAGCCATCTTCTTCGACTCTAGCCGCTGATGTATGAGATGATTCCGGTCGCGTTCGAGCTCGCCTGGCCGAGCTGGCCCCTTCCCTGCAACCATAGTGAGGCAGTGGTCCTCCCTGACCTATCCTTCGCCTTCCTCCCTCTTTGTTTCATGTTGTCGCCATGCACCACCGCTCTCCGCTACAGGAGCTCGTCGAGGAAACTGTTCCGACGACCATTTGAGGGTGGCGCCACCTCTACTCGACTCGCCTCGCTCCCCTCTATCCAACGCACCCAGCCCCGCAGTCCCGCGTCGCCCTACCACCATGCCCGTGCTCAACCTGGGAGCAATGGTGTCGCTAATGTCATCATGACGTCAGGCTGATGCCATATCCCCTTTTTCTTTTTTGTTTAAATGTTTTCTGTATTATCTCAGTAAATAATAAATGTGTGACATGTGGGCCCCTCTGTAATTCAAATAAACATTTTCAGAAAAATACAAATAATATATCGAAATGTTCAGAAAAATGAGATCTATCTCATAGAATCAAAATCATGCATTGTCCAAAAAATTCAATTGCAAATTTAATTAGAAGAACCAATTGAACCCCATGGGTGATTTCGAGGTTCTCCCTGTTATAGGGTTTGCACCCCCTCGGACCCTGTTTAAAATGACCAAGCATTTACTAGGGTCCATTACAATACAATTTAACTTGTCATTTCATCATCCTTCTTTGAGCATTGCATCGATGCCATGTGTTGATTGTTGTTTCCCTTTCCGATATTTCTGCTTCTTCTCGGTAGACCTTAGAGTTGAATGTGAGCAACGATTCAAGATCGAGATCAAAGTCAGAGATCAACACCATCGAAGAGAAGTAATGGATCATTGTCGAACAAGTCCATATGATGTACCTGAAGATCTATAGCTGGGTATCAACAGGAAAAGGCAAGCAAAGCCCCACACATGATGTAATCCTATGATTTCAAGCATTTCAATTCTTTCCATGTGCATACGATTCCAAAGTATTTTATCGGTAGTTAGAATAATCCTATCTGATGCATGTTCCCTTTGTATCCTATATTCCCTGATCCACTGCTCCTAACATAACTAGGATTTGGCCTATGAGCTTCGCTAGAGGTGTTTATATTGGTTGTGCTTAGCCATGCTTAGTTGATACCACTGGTCCATCCGGTTGATGAATCAGAGCTGTGAATGAACCTAGTTTGATAGGATGACATGGTATGATCAGAGATGAAAGTTAAACATGCTAATGCTTGTATGGGAGGCCACGGTGGGTTGTGGTTTTTGCAGTCCCATACTTGCCACTACTAGGACCTGAGTTCTTGCCTCTTGAACCAAGACGAGCGTACACGGGGGCCTAGAAACCGCCTCGACCAACTAACTTGCCTAGTAGATTCCATGAGTCACATAGTTCGGGCGTTCCATTCGAAATATACATTCTGGTTGTTCTCGAAGGAGGTGCATTCATAACAGGTAGGTAAGCGTGTCCGGGAACAAGATAGGCACGACCTCCATAATCTTGAACCCCGCACACATCTCTAGGGACCGGCTTCGGGACTCGACCCATTACGATGGCATCTCCTCAGTGCGTGACTCATGGTATCAGCGAAATCAAGGTAAAGGGGTCGTGGTCAACCACCCTCTGCTGGCCTTCCAAGGAAGAGGGCTTATCTATCGGCATTGTCGGTTGGTACGTGTGGGTAAATTTGTACACCTGTAGAGGTCCCAACCTGATAAGGTAGAGATCCCTGTGTTTAAAGTGCTAGTCCCTGGATCGAAAAACTAGCACCCACAGGTTAATATGTAATATCAAGAAACAATTGTCATATTACAACTTATAACCAAGAATAAAATAGTTCATTACAACTTACATAGCTCATATGGCTATCTTACTACAAAGCAGCAGAAATAACTATATAGCATGGAGTCCTTCATCTTCATCTGCCACAGGCAATCATGTTGGTTGTAGACTTGTAATCCCTACTCAAAAAACTTCACTAACATCAAACAAACCTGCAACATAATAAGTTACAGCCACAAGGGTCAATACATTTGAATTGTATTGGCAAGTGATATCATATTGATATGGAGAATCATCTACATGAATATTTGGCTAAGTGGAGTTTTGGCTGGCCTTTGCATAAACAAGTTTTCCCTATCCTTTGAAAATGGTTTTCTCTTTTCAAAACATTTCATCACACAAGGCACACTAGATACACACCAGGTGCTTCCCTTGTTCACCCAACAAGTTTTAACTTAGAGAAATTGGGATGAGGAGATCCTTGATCATTTCAATGTCTTTGATGCTCAAAATGTCCATTATTGGGGACACGGCTAAGTACTTAGGTTTTACCCTCGAGAGGTGGTGCACTTTTCCCACAAGACTCGACATGCATCGAGATGAGACTTTTCAGCAACAATTCCTCAGACCACCATGGATGCGTTCCACCTATCATCGCTACCACCAACTGTACATGTGGCTGAGTTCTTGCAACCTATGTAGTCAAGGCAGAGCCCATATGCCAAGTGTTTGCACTGGAAGCTCCTCAACACAAAACATCTCAAATCTCTTTGTTCCTGGGTGGCCATCCACAAGTGAGATACACAAGGTAAACCATAGACATGGTCCTTGTGTAACCACTCAACACAAACCATTCTCACCATTCCACCCAGGTGTTTCATTCACATAGTTGTTTTATTAATCAAAAACATAGTCATAGATTTTGCATAATATCATAGCATGAATATTCCACCCTTGTATTTCTACAAGCTAAGCTAAGCATACTAGCATAACATGTTTCTTAACTTAGGAAGATTCCTACCAAGATATATTCTATAGGATCTACTATAGCATAGGAATATACAAAAATAGTCCTATCATGCATACTACAAAATATCACTAATGCAATATAGAAAAGATAGGACTTTTGATGACCAAAGTATCACTTGCCTTTTTAGTAGAGAATCTAGGTACTCTCCTTGATCTTGCAATTGTCACACTCCTCAAAGTTCACTACAATTCAATCAAGAAAAGCACACATTCAAAACTAGCACTCAAACAATTAACAAAACAAAACAATAAAAACAAAGAAATGCATGCAAGCATGCAAAAGGTTGTTTTATTGAAAAAGTTTGTTTCTAACAAGGTTCTAAACATTACAAAACACCTACTGGTCATTTATAAAAGTGGAAAATCATTTGAAAACAAGTTAGTGAAAATAGGCCTTTTAAATCATTTTTATTTTGCTAGAAATGCCTTTATTCAAAGTAATAATTCCTAGTGTTAAAAATATATTTTTTAAACTCAAATGTTAGTGTTTATGGTCAGAGGGTTCAAAACAAAACCATTTGCAAAAGGTTTCACTCAAAAATAATTTTTAGAACAATTTTTATACTCAAAATAGTCCTACAAATGTTTCTGCATAAAACCCTAAATGTTTAGAAACAATGACCAAACCAGGGCCATAGTTGCAAAGTTTACATTTTTTTGAATCTATTGATATAAAATTTGTCATTTTTGGACATATAGATCAAAATTTATGATTTTTGCAAGTTTAAACATCTAAATTCATTTTCTAGAATTTGTCTGAACTAAACTGGTCACGTGTCTGATTCTAATTGGCCCATACCGCTTCGGGTGGATCGAGCAACGTGAGCCGCATGATCTTAATGAAATCGCACGGTGCATATCAGCGTATACCGCTTCGTTTAAGATCTAATCCTAGCCCTAGGTTGCAGATCTAACAGACCAGAGCATGCTGACCATAGTTTGGCAGCACTGCAGGCGACGGTGCGCGGCGGCGGCGCGTCGGGTGGATGGTGTTTCGGTGATTCTAGGGGGAAATATAGAGGGCATAGGGCATTACCATGTTCGATAGGTCGAGGCGGTTCTCAAGGTGGGCGTGGCTAGCGAAGGGGCGCACGGGGTCGATGGGGATTCCTCGCCGGAGCTAGCGTCAGCGTTGGGCACGCACGAGCAGCGTTAGAGGCGAGCTCCTGGGGCGTAAGATAGCAAGGCAACGTGTCAGGGAGATGCGCATGGTTGCAGGGGTTGCGAGGGAACTTACTAGAGGGCAAGGGGCGCAATGAATCGTCAGCAACTTCTCGCCGGAGTTGAGGCAGACGACGGTGGCATGCAGGCGAGGTCGTTGCCGAGCGTCAGTGGCTCGCGCGAGCAAACGGAGGCTTCTGGCAGGTGCACACGACAATGTCGGGAAGGTTTGCATGAGCTAGGGGGAAAGGGAAGGTTGAGCTCACCGGAATCAATGCCGGAGCACGTCGGAGTCAGAGGCGGCGTGAGTGAAATTCAGGGCAGCCTAGGGGCTCATTGGTGCGGGGAAGTGGGGGAAAATGGAGAGGAGGGGGAGGTGTTTAATCGAGTGTGGTCACGGGAGGAAATCACAGTGCTAATTACGCAATTTACATGGATTGAATCCGCGCAGAAATGGCAGAGGGAATAGGGGAACGGGTCCGCGCGGGTGAAGACGATGACGCCAACGTGGTGGTGGGTCCGCGGGGTTAGCGAGGGGGTGGGGGTTTCGTGTGGTGAGAAAGGGAGGCAGAGGGGAGAGAGGTGGAGCCGGGTGGGCTGTGTGCTGGGCCTGCTATTGGGCCTGGGTTGCTGGGGGGTTCTTTTCCATTTTTTTCTTCTTATCTTTTCCCTTTTTCTGTTTCTAATTTCTGTTTTAATTTGAAACAATTGTTTTAAACAACAATTTGAATTCAAATCTTTCCAATTCTTTTCAGTAGTTTTAAACCAATTATTTAGTGTGTTTAAAAGTCCACTTTAGAATATTTCAAGTATTCTCTTATGATTTAATATTTATTTAATTTAGGCATTTTTCCTTTATTTAAATAAAATTGAATATGGTTCAAATCCATATAATTTTATTCAAATAATACTTTATTCTTTTATTTTATTTAAATTACCTTTATTCCATTTGCTTATGGATTTGGCCAAGGTTTTAAATTGTCTTTGGAATAATTTCTTATTTAAGTATTTCTTTCTTTATCTTATAAAATTCATATCTTTTTATTTATAGTTCCAAAATTGGTGATTCCACTTTGTATAATTTTATTTAATAATTATTTATATTTTAAAATCCTTTTTAGGATTAATTTGCTCACAAGTTGGTATTGTTTTTAGTTAGGAGCTTTATTAGCCTAGGAAATTACTTTCTTTTATCTTATTAAAATCATAAGTTTTTATCTATGGTTCCAAATTGAGTGAAATCAATTCCCATGGTTTTATAATATTTTTTGTTTACCATTTTTGGTCATTTATAAATGTTTGTTGCTGAATTTTTATATGGGACAAATCCATAGTCTTAGAGTGATCTTGGAGATGATTTCTTCCATTAGGGTTTTAGTTCAACTTTTCCAAGTGCTTTAAATTCAAGATTCTTTCCATGCAGGGATGCATTTGATTTGTTTGAAAATTTGTTTGTTGCCTTTTCATTCAAATTTTGTTCAAGTAGGGTTTTGATGTTTCCATTTAGAAGCAAAAAGTTTCTTTTCACCCTAAATTTCAACAATTATTTATTTTGTTTGTTTTTTTTTCACATTTCAAAATTTGGAAAATTTTGGGATGTGACAGACTACCACCCTTAAAAGGAATCTCGTCCCGAGATTCAGGAAGGCTAGAGGTTACAAATTGGCTTCAAGACAACTTGGGTACTACCACCCTTAAAAGGTTTTTAACTAGATTACATTTTAGCTTACTTGGTATATTGATGTAACTTCTCTGGACAGTTGTTTGCATAGTGTCTTTTGTTTCCACATTTTAAACATGTGACAAGGTTGAGATCTTTTCCAAATTTACTTGTCTTGATCTTCTCCTTTTATGGGCAACTTGATGCATAATGGCCTAGCTCTTTGCATTTGCGGCACATCACTTGGCTAATATCCTCCTTTATCTTTGGTATCACTACCTCTTGTTTGTTTACTTGGCTCTTCTTCTTTTTGGGTCTCTTCAAAGCTAGGAGATCTCTTAGTTCATGTTCTTCATATATTACCACAAATGTGGGAAAACTTCCTCGGTTCTTAGAACGGTTCCTGGGATAACGCCCAGGTTTCCTCCTTTGTCCACCATAGTGGGTTACAATGTATGGAAGTGCATACTGAAATTTGAGTTTGTCTTCATCCTTCTTGGTAGAAGTTGTACCTTCATGAATGTTTCCAAAGACTTGATGTATTCCATCCTTAGATTGATGTTTCATCTGTTGAACTATAGGGTAGATGTGGCATTGAACAGGGACATGATCATTTCCTTCACATACGAAACAAGAAACTTGAGATGTGGGGCATTGTCTAGTTGGATGTTTCTCTTCACAATTAGGGGATTGGTCCATATGCTCTTTATGAGTGTGTCCTATATCTCCACGGATTTTACAGGCTTGAGTTCCTTCTATAATATCATCCTTGATATCATTGTTGTCACAGTATCTTTGGGAAGGGTTGCTTCTCATGTTGATCATCTGATTGGTCATCCTTTGCAACAATTGAGATTGGGATTCCAAGAAATTTAGCATGGCTGGGTCTAACTCAATGTTGTTGGCTAAAAACTGGGTTGTCACTTGTTTCAACTGGGCTTGGGTTGCTAGCAGTTGTTCTGTCATGTGCATCTCTAGGTTGTTATTGTCACCATCCTTGATGTTGGAGTTGTGGTCTCCTGGAGAAGTCATATGTTTGGGTTGGATTGGGATTAGAATAGACAAAAGATTTCTAGGGGAAAGAATTCTACTCACACACAACAAATCACACAAAGAAATGTGCAAGCAATCACAATCATGCATTCCACTCAAACGACAAGATTCAAGCATATTTTAGGCAAACAAAAATATTTTTGTTACACCACATAAGTTGGTGTGATCAATAAACTGATTTAACCTAAACACTAGTGTGGTGGTCCAACTATGGTTATCACTTGAGATCTTTCCATTCTACTTAGTTGGTACATCATGAACAAGATCATGGTTTCCTTGGAAGAAATTCTTGCATCTTGGTCACATAGTTCAAAGGTGATGATGGTTCCTCCTAAGTTGTGTTTCCTTAGTCTGCAAGTCTTGAGTATTATTCTTATCTCACTTGAAGTCCTTAGTGATGTCCAAGTTGAAGTCCTTGGTGAAAATGAAGTTGAAGTCCTTTGAGATGTTTAAGCTGAAGTCATTTGTGATGTTGAAGTCCTTGCTCATGTTGAAGTCTTTGTCCATCAAGTTGAAAAGGGAGAGATGTAGAATCAAAACAAAATGTTGAGGAAAGAGTTTACAAGATTGTTTGTAAATAAGTTTGAACAAATACGACTCCTATTTTTCTAAGGGGTTTTGTCCAATCCTAGGGTTATAATCCTACAGGCAACACAGTTCTCTAATACCATCTGTAGAGGTCCCAACATGATAAGGTAGAGATCCCTGTGTTTACAGTGCCAGTCCCTGGATCGAATAGCTAGCACCCACAGTTTAATATTTAATATCAAGAAACAATTTTCATATTACAACTTATAACCAGGAATAAAATAGTTCATTATAACTTACATAGCTCATATGGCTATCTTATTACAAAGCAGCAGAAATAACTATATAGCATGGAGTCCTTCATCTTCATGTGGCACAGGCAATCATGTTGGTTATAGACTTGTAATCCCTACTCAACAAACTTCACTAACATCAAACAAACCTGCAACATAATAAGTTACAGCCACAAGGGTTAATACATTTGAATTGTATTGTCAAGTGATATCATATTGATATGGAGAATCTATCATCTACATGAATATTTGGCTAAGTGGAGTTTTGGCTGGCCTTTGCATAAACAAGTTTCCCTATCCTTTGAAAATAGTTTTATCTTTTCAAAACATTTCATCACACAAGGCACACTAGATACACACCAGGTGCTTCCCTTGTTCACCCAACAAGTTTTAACTTAGAGAAATTGGGATGAGGAGATCCTTGATCATTTCAATGTCTTTGATGCTCAAAATGTCCATTACCGGGGACACAGCTAAGTACTTAGGTTTTACCCTCTCGAGAGGTGGTGCACTTTTCCCACAAGACTCAACATGCATCGAGACGAGACTTTTCAGAAAAAATCCCTCAGACCACCATGGATGCGTTCCACCTATCATCACTACCACCAATTGTCCATCTGACTGAGTTCTTGCAACCTATGTAGTCAAGGCAGAGCCCATATTCCATGTGGTTGCACTGGAAGCTTCTCAACACCAAACATCTCAAATCTCTTTGTTCCTGGGTGGCCATCGACAAGTGTGATACACAAGGTAAACCATAGACACGGGCCTTGTGTAACCACTCAACACAAACCATTCTCACCATTCCACCCAGGTGTTTCATTCACATAGTTGTTTTATTAATCAAAAACATAGTCATAGACTTTGCATAATATCATAGCATGAATATTCCACCCTTGTATTCCTACTATCTAGGCTAAGCATACTAGCATAACATGTTTCTTAACTTAGGAAGATTACTACCAAGATATATTCTATATGATCTACTATAGCATAGCAATATACAAAAATAGTCATACTACAAAAATATCACTAATGCAATATAGAAAAGATAGGACATTTGATGACCAAAGTATCACTTGCCTTTTTAGTAGAGAATCTAGGTACTCTCCTTGATCTTGCAATTGTCACACTCCTTAAAGTTCACTACAATTCAATCAAGCAAAGCACACATTCAAAACTAGCACTCAAACAATTAACAAAACAATAAAAATAAAGAAATGCATGCAAGCATGCAAAAGGTTGTTTTATTGAAAAAGTTTGTTTCTAACAACGTTCCAAACATTAAAAAAATACCTACTGGACATTTATAAAAGTGGAAAATCATTTGAAAACAAGTTAGTGAAAATAGGCCTTTTAAATCATTTTTGTTTTGCTAGAAATGATTTTATTCAAAGTAATAATTCCTAGTGTTAACAAAATATATTTTTAAACTCAAATGTTAGTGTTTATGGTCAGAGGGTTCAAAACAAAACCATTTGCAAATGGTTTCACTCAAAAATAATTTTTAGAACAATTTTTATACTCAAAATAGTTATACAGATGTTTCTGCATAAAACCCTAATTTTTTAGAAAGAAATGGCCAAACCAGTGGCCATAGTTGCAAATTTTACATTTTTTGAATCTATTGATATAAAATTTGTAATTTTTGGACATACAGATTAAAAGTTGTGATTTTTGCAAGTTTAAACATCTAAATTCATTTCCTGAAATTTGTCTGAACTGAACCGGCCACGTGTCTGATTTTAATTGACCCATACTGCTTCGGGTTGATCGAGTAACGTGATATCCATGATCTAAATGAAATCGCACGGCGCAGATCAATGCGTACCGCTTCGTTTAACATCTAATCCTAGCCCTAGGTAGCAGATCTAACGGATCAGAGCATGCTGGCCATAGTTTGGCGGTGCCGCTGGCGACGGTGTGCGGCGGCGCATGGGGTGGACGGTGTTCTGGTGATTCCAGGGGGCAAGAGAGAGGGCACAGGGCATTACCGCGTTCGCGAGGTTGAGGCGGTTCTCAAGGTGGTCGTGGCTAGCGAAGGGGCGCACGTGGTCGATGGGGATTCCTCGCCGGGGCTAGCATCAGCATCAGGCACGGACGTGTGTCGTCGGAGGCGAGCTCCTGGGGCGTAAGAAAGCAAGGTAACATGTCAAGGAGATGCGCACGGTTGCAGGGGTTGTGAGGAAACTTACCAGAGGGCAAGGGGCGCAATGAATCGTCAACAACTTCTCGCCGGAGTTGAGGCAGACGACAGTGGCGTGCAGGCGAGGTCGTTGCCGAGCGTCAGGGGCTCGCGCAAGCAAACGGAGGCTGCTGGCAGGTGCACATGACAATGGCGGGCATGTCTGCGTGAGCTTGGGGCACGGGAAGGGCTGAGCTCGCCAGAATCGATGCCGGAGCACGTCGGAGTCACAGGCGGCGTGAGTGAAATTCAGGGCAGCCTAGGGGCTCATTGGTGCGGGGAAGTGGGGGGAAATAGAGAGGAGGGGGAGGAGTTTAATCGAGCGTGGTTGTGGGAGGAAATCACAGCGCTAATGACGCGAATTTACGCGGATTGAATCCGTGCAGAAACGGCAGAGGAAAGAGTGGAACGGGTCCGCGCGGGTGAAGACGATGATGCCAACATGGTAGTGGGTCCGCGGGGTCATCAAGGGGGTGGGGGTTTCGCATGGTGAGAAAGGTAGGCAGAGGGGAGAGAGGTGTAGCCGGGTGGGCTGTGTGCTGGGCCTGCTGTTGGGCCTGGGTTGCTGGGGGGTTCTTTTCCATTTTTTTCTTCTTATCTTTTTCCTTTTTTCTGTTTCTAATTTTTTTAATTTGAAACAATTGTTTTAAACAACAATTTGAATTCAAATCTTTCCAATTCTTTTCAGTAGGTTTAAATCACTTATTTACTGTGTTTAAAAGTCCACTTTAGAATATTACAAATATTCTCTTATGATTTAATATTTATTTAAATTAGGCATTTTGTCTTTATTTAAATAAAATTGAATAAGGTTCAAATCCATATAATTTTATTTAAATAATCCTTTATTATTTTGTTTTATTTAAATTACCTTTATTCCATTTGCTTATGGATTTGGCCAAGGTTTTAAATTGTCTTTGGAATAATTTCTTATTTAATTATTTCTTTCTTTATCTTACAAAATTCATATCTTTTTATTTATAGTTCCAAATTTGGTGATTCCACTTTGTATAATTTTATTATATAATTATTTATTTTTTAAAATCCTTTTTAGGATTACTTTTCTCACAAGTTGGTATTGTTTTTAGTTAGGAGATTTATTAGCCTTGGAAATTACTTTCTTTTATCTTATTAAAATCATAAGCTTTTTATCTATGGTTCCAAATTGAGTGAAATCAATTCCCATGGTTTTATAATATTTTTTGTTTACCATTTTTGGTCATTTAGAAATGTTTGTTGCTGAATTTTTATATGGGACAAAGCCATAGTCTTAGGGTGATCTTGGAGATGATTTCTTCCATTAGGGTTTAGGGTTTTAGTTCAACTTTTCCAAGTGCTTTAAATTCAAGATTCTTTCCATGCAGGGGATGCATTTGATTTGTTTGAAAATTTGTTTGTTGCCTTTTCATTCAAATTTTGTTCAAGTATGGTTTTGATGTATCCATTTAGAAGCAAAAAGTTTTTTTTACCCGAAATTTCAACAATTATTTCTTTTGTTTGTTTATTTTCACATTTCAAAATTTGGAAAATTTTGGGATGTGACAACACCCCTGCAGGGTTATTAATCTTTTTGAAGAGCCGTGTCCGCGGTTATGGACGACTTGGGAACAAACGTGATGATCATAGAGAACTTGAACCTAATCGTAAAACTTGGCAAGCTAAGTAAATATGTGCTCAAGGATTCTTCCTCGAGGATCGAGGGGGTGATCCTAGTTGGTAGGTTCAGCCGATAAAGATTCGGTGGATATCAAAAGATGATCAAAGCTAGAGATACCGCTCTCTTATCCCCTTTTAAAAGTTTCTGATTAGTCGAGCTTCTTCTTCCTCTTGTTTTACAAAACAAATATAGCTTTATGCAAAGTAACTCCACCAACCGTAAGTCTTGCAGAGTACAACCTGTACTCAGCCATGATTTGTTGATACTTTTGAAGCAGAGTAAGTGTTACCATAAAAGATGAATTCTGTACAACATCGGCATCGACGAGTATCTTGGGGTTCCCAGTCGGTAGTATGGGATCTATGGATTGGGACGTCATCGTTATGCTTTATGCCTCTTATGACATTTGTTAAATTTTCTATACTTAATAGCATAACTTGTCTTCCGTTGTTTGATGTTTGTGCTCAGTGACCTCTGCTTGTATTATTTTGGTTCTTCGCTCAATTATGAGCTTGTGGTAATAATTTTGTGTCGTAGGGTCACTGTTGTGTTACCGATTCTTTCTCTATACACTTTCGATATTAGGTTAGGCTTATGATCAGACAAAGGTCTAGGATTTGTCTAGCCTAAATCCCGGGGGTGTTACAATACGTAGGTGGAATGATGGAGATCATGCCATGACGCACGAGATGAAGATCGAATGCGAGAAGGACCATATCATATCACATTATATATGCATGTGATGTTTATCCTTTGATGCATCTTATTTTGCATTGATTTGGTAGTATTTGATTACCTCGGTACCATTATAATATGATCTCTCCCACTAAATATCAAGATAATAATATGTTCTTCCATAGTATGCACCATTAAGAAAATTTGTTGTCTCGAAGCACCACATGATGATCGAGTGTGATAGATTCTACATTTGCATACAATGACTGTAAGACAATTTTACATGCGCGAATACTAAGGTTCTTACTTGATGAGCCTAGCATGTAATGACTTGGTCTTGGAACATAAACCGAAATGTAAAGCACGAGTCATATGGAGATATGATAATCCATACGATGCCCGCCATTCGAGCTATGCCACCACTCATGATGATCGGTCGTGGCGTAGTGAATTTGGTTCGTGTAATCACTAAAATGACTAGGGGGTGTCATTTTGAGTGGGAGTTCACATAAGTGAAGGGAATATGCCCGAGAGGCAATAATAAAGTGGTTATTATCGTATTCCTTATTTATGATAAATGTTTATTTTGCATGCTATAATTATATTAATACGGAAACGTTAATACATGTGTGTTTAATAAACAAAAGGAAGTTCCTAGTTATGCCTCTCTTATAAACTAGCTCGTTGATTAACAAGATGATCAAAGTTTCCTGATCATGGACATTGGATGTTGTTAATAACGAGGTCACAACATTAGTGTAATGATGTGATGAACATTCATCCAAAGTATAGCATTACGATCAAAGTCATTGAGTTTATTGCTATAACAACTTATGAAGTGATCCTAATCCTTAGACCATGAGATCATGTCAATCAATAACACCAGAAGAGTTTCTCGATGACATCAAACATCACACCATAACAAGGTGATTATAAAGATGGCTTCAGAACTACTAAAGTGTTATGTTGAGGTTCATGGATCGAGAGTGGAATTTGTTCATCCCGATGATGGATAGATATGCTCTGGGCCCTCTCGGTGATATCACATTGATTAGCCTGCAAGCAAGTGATTTGATCGCTAGAATGTTATATCACGGGAACGAGAAAAGAGTGCATGTCGGTAACGAGATCAAACTAGGTATGGAGATACTGATAATCGAATCTCGGACATGTAATATATCATGAAACAAAGGTATTAAGATACTAGCGTAAAAGGTTCACACGATCACAGAAGTCATCATTGAATGTGTGGGAGTCAGTACTGATCTCCAGGTCCCGCTGCTGATTATTGATCGGAGAGGGGTCTCGATCATGTCTGCATTATTCACGAAACGTAGGGTGACACACTTAAGGGATACCGACACCATTCGGAGAAAATGATATGTCAAAAAAAAAGAAAAGGAAAGCGCATGAATTTATTTCACTAGACACCGGAACTATTTCGGTTGAAATTGCTGAAACTGGTTCTGCATGTGATATTGAATACTAGCAAGGGGTTTTATGTGAATGTTTTTTAATTAAAGTAATTAACAAATTTCTGAATAAATAAATAAAAGAGTTTTATTTAATGAGAGATTGCATTAAATTTGGTGGAAATTTAATGGAGGTGAGTAGAATTTTGAGTGGATGGCTATTTATGTGAGTGGGAGCTCCACCCACATGAATGTGGAAGAGGTGGGGGCACCTCCATGGCTGCCACGCCATGGGAGGGGGCTGCCCCCCCTCTCCCTATAAAAGGCACCCCATTCCCTCCTCTCATCTCACACCTCCTCGCGAAGGATCTCTCTCCCCCTTTAGAATTTCCCATGGTCTCGGATCAGCGAGATACATGTTCCCGGTGGCTTTTTCTGGAAGGATTTATTGCTTCCGCTGCTTCACTGGAGCGAGGGCGCGGAGGTTGTCGGGGTACCCGTACGTGTGTGCGATCACGGATGCACCACTGCTTTGCGGTGCTGGACTTGGTGGTGCTGGACCTGTTGGACCAGATGGACTTCATCACGATCTTGAGATCGGCAAGTGTTCGTCTACATCATCCACGAGTACAACCTTGTTAACACTATTCGGTCTTCGAGGGTATGTATTCTATGGATGTATATCCACATGTTGCTTGTATCTAGTAGATAGATCTTGATACTTAGATGTTCCCATCGTAGGAAATTTTTGTTTTCTTTGCTGCAAACCCAACAGTGGTATCAGAGCCGGATATATGCGTAGATGATTTGCACGGGTAGTACACATATGAGTATGTGGGAGATGATGATCATTTTATTGCTTCTTAGTTGTACTTTGGATATTGGTGGCATAGTGGGATGAAGCGGCCCGGACAAACTTTACATGTCCTCGCACATGAGACATGTTCCACGCTTGGCATGCAACTAGTTTTGCATAAGTGGCTAGCGGGTGTCTATCTCTCCTACTATATTCAATATCTAATTTTCAACGAGTTTTCAACAATTTGGTTATCCTTGTTGTGGTTCATGTTCGTAGGTAAGAACGGTTCTATCTTCGAAAGCCCTAAGCCACGTAAAACTTGCAATGGATAAATTTGAGGCGTCTAGTTTAGATTGTTGCTGGGCTAGTGTTATGATATGGTGATGTTGTAAGTAGAAGTATGAGATGATACTCTTAAACACACATAGCGTGTAAGTTCAATAGATCTTGGCCTTACACATTACTACATATATGAAAGTGAAGTAGTTCAGCCCTCTATTAGGCATGCCAAATCAGTTTCGATACTATAGACATATCTACAGTAACGTACATCTACAGTAAACCATGAGGGCATTTTTCTTTCACATTATTTTTCCCTGCCACCAGATATGTTCCTTCCCTTTTTGGCACGTGGCCTCTAGAAAACTCCAACTCTTTCCGGTTTCCTCTCTCACATCTCGAACGAACCGGCGGCCGACCGATCCCGATGGGAGGCGCCCAATTTTCCTCTCTTTCGCCTCCACCGCCATGCGCAGCGCCACTCCAGAAGCTTCCTCTTCCTCAACTGGCGCCCTCCTATCTCTCCCTGGCTTTGGTGGCGCCTGCTGAGCCATCCATCGACACATCACATCCTCCTCTCCTTCATGAGGCGGCTGCTGATGCGGACGAGCTCTGCGTCCTCCTCTCCCTCTAGAGGTGATTGGCGATGTGGTGGAGGAGCTCGGCACGCCTACCGATCCACGACCTCGCCCCTGCCCTTCCCCATGGCCACCTCACACAGGAGGGCCTCTGAAAGCTGCACGAGGAGGACAAGGAAGGTGTGGCCGTGCCGTTGACCGCCCCGGCCACCGGCCAATGCGCCGTGAGCCCGTGGCTGGAGGATTTGCGCCGGGGACGTCGCCTCACATCGTAGGGAGCAAGATCGAGGGGTGGTGCCGTTGCCGGGCTCCCCTTCCCAGGTCCTCCGCCTTCCTCTCTCTCCCTGGTCGTCATGGGGCTCCTGCCTGAGTTCTTTTCTTCCAAAGCCTTTTTTCTCGAGCATGCTTAGCTAAGGATAAAAAGGGTCAGGACAAGGGAGGCCATGGTGTTCTTGCCTGCATAACATGTGACTGGAAAAAGCGCCGCTGGGCATAGCTGCTCAATGTGTTAGGGAGCGCGGGGACACCGTGTCAACGTGTTACGCCACTCCTCAGCTTGACCTTACTGTACCGCTGGTGATTCTTGTGTTGTTATTTGTTCCGTTGATGTTTCTTTTACGCAGCCTTCATGTTCCTATTCCAGGTTATGTATGGTTGTCTTCTTTTAATTTTGTTTTGTACTTCTGCAGGTCTTGGTGGATTGGACGGGATTGGTAGCCAGTTTTTATTTGTGATGTTCCAGCAGGTTATTTGCTCTGCCATGCGATTCTGCTCCCGATCGTTTGGTCAAGGAGTTTTTTTATAGTCATCGTGGTTTATATCTGGTGGTTTATATCTGATCTATGTGTGCTCCCGCCTCCACAGAGAAGTATTAATGCCAAGTCCGTGCCCGACCACTAAAACTTCTTGCTGAAACTTTCTATGCCAATTTATATTTCTTGCCTTAGTATTAGTTACACATACTGTAATGTGTTCTTCAGGTGTGCAAACTCTGATTTATCTCTTTTTGGTTTTGGTTTGTATTCCAGGATAGTGTACACATTCAATCAAAAGTTCAAAACTGGGGAATGAGAGCCTGTACACGGTGCTAAGGCCTCAAATTGACACGTTGCTTCGATATGGGAGTAACCACCCATATTTAGAGTTCGCCATCAACCTAGATGTCGAGGATATTACTTGGTTCAGGCAACCCACTATGTCCATACTTGCAGAACTCAGCAGGTGTCCCAAACGCCCCTCCCCCATCTCCCTCACAACTCCTTGCTAAATATACTAGATCGTAATGTAATGTGCTGATTTATAAACAACCAAGTGGATACCATATTCAGTTTCCTAGCAGTAGCAGGTTTCCTCTTAACAACTTTTTTGAGAGAAAGCTATTTACCTGGAAAGACAGGACATACTGAAGGTGGAACTTTTTCTGTAAAAATAGAAGCCATTAGTACCGTTGCATGTTGATGTCGTGCCCACTCTAATTATATGTATGCCAATTCTCTGTCGATTCTTGGTGCCCCTTTATATTTTATCTTTTTACATCTTTGTGCCTATATATGTATGACAACCGATTGATTTGTGCTTTCATTCATACTTACATAGTTAGCTTCAACCGTGCAGTCCTTATATGTACTGCTCCCATAGAAAAGTGGCATTTCATGCTGCATCGCCGCCTCTACCTAATTTGCCTCTTCTATGCCATGACCATCAACAAAATTCAGGTCAGGCCCTGGACATATTAGGTGTTTATTAGACAAGATCTGTATTTCCCATGGGAAATGTCGCATCTCAAGACTGACATCAAGCAAAGGATTAAAAATACTTGCAAATTACAAATAGATGAAAATGGTGCAACAACTAGTGAAACTAGGAACATAGTATGCCTCTGTCAGTAACAGAGAAGATTTTGTGTGGAGAGAATACAAGTACATGCTTACTTTGATCCTTACCACATAATTTTTTATGGATTGTTTTCTTAGAACAGAATTGTTCCTGACTTTATAGGTTCATATAGTTGTCCTCCAAGTATTTTTGCAAGACGATTGCTCTTCTGTTGCTATACAGTTTAATATTTCTGAATCTAGGTCTCGAGAAGAGGCTTGCAAGCATTTCTGAAGTTCAATGGTAAATATGTAAAAGATTATGCTTATATGAATATGGCACAACTCAACGTTGCCTTTCAGTGTCGAGGAGAGTAAGTTGATGGAAAATTTGTGTCTATATAGCCATCCATAAGAGAGGCGAGGACATGTACAAGTCCTTAACATTGGCTTTAACTCCCCCATCCATTAACTAATATGTGATGAGTTGTTAACTACGAGATTTAACCTTCTCTTATGATGCATACACGTAAGATTGTATCTAAGTTTTTGTGTTCTATTGATGTGGAAATGTTCATTTGCTCTCCCGTGTTAAATATTTGAAAAATATATATAAATATAAACAACAAATGACACTGAATATACTGATTTTATTGTCCTACAATTGAAATCACATTCTTTCCGTCCATACATGGATTTATAAGTTGTGCTAGACGAGGCCCTTCAAAAAAATACAGTGGTTTCTTCTGCTGTTCTGAGTATTGCCACATTGCTAGCATAAAAATCAGATTGGAAGATTAATACGTCGTTTGGAGACTGAATCAGATGGTCAGTAGTATTGTCTTAGACTAGAAGGTTTTCATGATAACGTTAGGACTGCAAGCTTACATGTCATTTATCTTGATACGTAGATTTGAAGCATGCACGTGATCAGTAATTTTTAATGAAGTATTTTATAATGATACATTTTGTCTGTAAAGCATTGCGCCATGCAGTGCCATGTAATCAGTTTATACTGTTTGATCATCCACAACTTAAAGATGATGATGAAGCCCTTGGATAATCAGCCTCGCTGAATAATGAGGTTTGTTTTACGACAGTTGATGGAGATACTTTACTGGATAATGTCATTTTCGTTGGATGCTACAGGTTGGTCTGGTCACTTTTATTGAGCTCCATTTTATTCGGCTCACACAAATTTTGTTTTGGTGATTTCAGATCTAAGAAGTGGTGTATACATATATGTCGGCCTCCTTCTGCTCTGCCGGTTGGGTCCGTGCAGGCTGCGGTTTAGGTTCAACTCGCTAGCATCAAGGAGTGAGGCCAGATGAGAATGTGGGCTAAGAGGTTTTTATCCTCTGTTAACTGTTGCCACAAGTGAAGGTGAACACAACATGATCAATTGAGTTCAAATATTGTTAGTTTTCCCCTGCAGCATCAAATGAGCCTGGTGCATCAAGTGTCAACATGTAAATATGTTGGTTTCTTTCCAGCAGTCTTGATTAATTTTTACCAACGGCTGGTTATTTCAGCAGGATAGGTGCATATGTTTGTAACTCAGTCCTATGTTTGGATCGAGGAGCACCAAGATGGCAGGGGTTACATAACTTACATGCACATCAGACTGAATATTATTGTGTCATTCTTGCCATATACTTATTAATACTTGCCAACTTTTATTGAGAAACAAGAATCCTTCTGAAGATAGTAATGGTGAGGGACACCTCAATCTGAACACTGACAGTGCGTTTAGGCACACGTCATATGTACAATCATGCACATCCTACCTTAGATTAGGATGAGAATCTCTCCTCTTATATAAGGCAATGTAGTTTATACGACTACGATATTAATCCGGTGTAAATATATCAACTACTTATCTTATACTTGTGTGCATTGGCTGTGTGCATTGCCTGACATCTAAAAACTGTTCAAATTAATGTCAACATCAAAGTTTACCATATACACAGATTTCAAATTCATGTCAGCATCAAAGTTTACCATATACTCATATGAGTTAACGACAAGGGTGCGGCGTGTCGCCGCACCAAATTACCTAGCAAAGGTACGATAGTGATCATACCACGGTGCACATGGTGGAGATCATATGCGGGAACCATATCTTTTCACTTACAAACATGTAATGTTTGATTGCATCTTATATTACTTGTTTGGCGTTTTATCTATACTATTAAAAAGATTGGGACCGTTCGTCGTCTCTCAGAATTTCTGTCTGCCCTGAAAAGACAGTTTTGCCCCTAACGTTTCGGTGATATTGCAGGCAATGCCACCGCCTAAGACAACAAGTCAAATATCTTCCGTTTCTCTGTCTTCTCTCTTCCTCACCACACCTTATCCCCTCTCCCCGACGTAGGCGACCCCACATCCGAACTCTCGATCCGCGACCATGCCTGCTGCCGGGATGGCGCATCTCCTCTCTCTCCTTTCTGACGGTGCTCCCTGTCCCAGCAGCGAGCCTCCTGGTCAACGGTGCCGTCGGTGCTCCTAGGCCCCGCCCCCAACTTCCTCCATCCAACCGTCGCTTCCACGCCGCCGCCCTGCAGTCATGTGCGGTTGCACATGTTCGCTCACTTCGCGCGTCCGGAGGCAAGCCACTCTGCATCTCCATCGCCATGGACGACAGCCCACCACAACACCAAACCACCGATCGAGATCTCTAGCGTTCGGTACCCATGGTCGGCTGCCCCTTTTCGAGGCTGGGGAGAGCTAATCGGGGCGATTCCAGTGCCCGTCGGTATTTCTTCCAAGGAACAATCGTGCCAAAGAATCCAGAGCAACTAGCCTGATGACCTGGATGAGCTTCCCGACGACTTGAACGAGCACCACGATAAAAAGATGGAGCACTCCGGCGACCAGATCAAGAACCCAACGGTTAGAGCTGGTTGGGGAGGACGACACACACATCATCGGGGTCATGCTCTGCTGGGAGGACGCGCGGCGCTGAGCGGCACCACTGGGGTCGAGGACAAGGCCGGGGCGATTTGCACGCTTGGTGGTGGAGCACGGGAGGGAGATGGGGCACCTGCAGAAGAGGGATCAGGTGGCCGGAGCTATACGCGGACGAAGGAGAGCTCTCGGATTCGAGGCGGTGCAGGTCGAGGTAGAGGCACACCGCAGACGAGGTGGTGGAGCAGAGCTGCGCCGGAGTCGTCGAGGGGAGGCGGGGTGCTGCAGGAGGAAGAGGAAGGCGACGGGGAAGGGGATCGACGGGAGAGACGAGGTTGGTGCGGCATGAATCGAGATCGCTCCCGTCAGTGAGGAAGAGGGGGCTCCATGGTCTGACGATGTCGAGAGGAGGCGGCCGGCGAGGTGCCCGCGACGTCGCGGACGTTGGAGTCGAGGGCAACCGAGGGATCAGCGGTCGGAGAGCAAGCTCCAGGAGGCGAGGGGTGTCGGGCGTTGTTGGAGACGAGGAAAAATCGGGGTCTCGATGGGGAATTGGGGATGGGGTAGGTGGCCCTGGGTGTGTGCGTGCGTGCGTGGTTCTCGTGTGTTCTCCGTGTTAGCAGGGTGTGTGGTTTGCGTCGGGTCAATGGCAGCCAGACTCGGCCTTTGGGAGGTTTTTCTTTTCTTTTTATTTTTTTGTGTGTAAACTTTTCCCCTTTTCATTTTGATTTTGCTAAAAAGATGGGTCCGTCGCGCTGTATGTTTTCGTACGCTTCGCTGCCTCGTCCGCCGTTTCCTAAGTGAATGCCGATATGTTCACTTCGATCCGTAGGTAGATTCTAAAGCGTTTATGAGCACAGTTCATATACACTGCCCGACTGGGTATCTATCGATTCAGCGAAATCGGCAAAATCATCGCTGACGATTCGCGATCCCATTAACTTTCACAGGATCCAGAAAAGATGAATTTCGGGTGGCCTACTTGCTAGCCGACCTGGCCACAAACACGCCTAGGCGAGGCAGACTCCCACCACGTATCGGCCTCCCACCGTCGCCACTCCGACGCGAGTGAAGACGCGGCTACCCAATCCTTCCTCCCGGTCGGAATACAGCGAGACGGGAAACGGCGGTGCTGGCATCTGGTTTCCGACCGTCGAGCGCGAGCAGCTTGTGCTGGAGATGCAGCCGAGAGGTTGTGCCTGGCACCTCTTGTGCTACATTATTGCTGAGTAATCAAACTTCAGTTTTGGCAATTTGACTTACTCAATATAGTACACATGTTGTTCTTAAGAACAACCTTGGAGCCCGTTGTGGTGTTGCAACTAATCCGCACACCAGCGCGCTGTCTTTTAAAGGTATGGTACACGCCGAGAGATTGCAAAATGCGGAGCGAAGCCAATACGACTCTGGAGGCAATGTGGTTTTTCTCTCTATACGATTTTTTGCTTATTGTGGTCCTAATTCATATGAAAATAGGTGTTTATTAGGAAACTGATTTTCTTTTGCATTTGCAAAAATCCTAAAGTCTGATGTTATAATTTTTTATAATAATGACTCGCGTCGGCCGTGGCAACGCACGGGCATTCAACTAGTTAGCATAATAAGATGATCCCGCATTTAAATATCAAGATAAAAATGTGTTCTTCCTTAAAGATGCACCGACAATGTTTCGTCGCTTTAAGACATCACGTGATGATTGGGTGTACTTGAATCCACGAGCATATCTCAGGTGTAAGACAGTTACACATGCGAATACTAAGGTTCTCACTTGGCGAGCCTAGCATGTACAGACATGGCCTCGGAACACAGACCGAAAGGTTAAGTATGAGTCATATGTTTTGATATGATGACCATATGGATGCTCGCCTTTGAAGCTACACCAACTCACGTGATGATCGGACTTGGTGTAGTGGATTTGGTTCATGTAATCACAAAAAAGACACGAGGGATGTCGTTTTTGAGTGGGAGTTCATTTCTAATTTGGATTAGTGGAACTCAATTTATCATAAATTACATGAAAGTGAATTTTCATAATTTGTTGTAGTCATTGGCATTCGTTCACCACCTTATGCATAGTTGCAATTGAGATAATAGAACTATAGAATTCTGGATATTTACTTTACGAACTGGTATCGTATTGTGTTGAGTGTCAATCTAAAGTTTAAAGTCCTATTGCAAACTTTCAGCAAACTCTGTTTACTCCGTGAAATTTAATAATTGGTATTAAATCGAGAGTAACAATTCCAGTGTTAGTATCTTAAATATCATGTTTGCCTCCATGATTCTTGATTGTTTAATATCAAGTTTATCTAGGAGCTGAAATAATTGTTTCAGAAACCATCATGTGTGGAAGATATAACGATATCTGAAACAATGGTTTGGTTGCAATATGATAGAGTATAATATATGTTCTCATATTGGATGAGAATTGCGAAGGTTGGAGGTGCTAGACCTCCTAATCATCCAAAAAGGATTTTGGAAAATAATGTTATACTCACGATTCGCCTTTATAAGCTACAGTAGCTTGATCATGAAAGTCGTCATGATAAGGATGAATAGAATATGTATGTAAAGTGTTTACTACACTAAAAGATTACTAAAGAATGGATTTCGAAAGAATGCCGATCATTTGATGATGGTGATCTACTTCAAAGTGCAAGTCCAAAGGTATTAGTATTTGAATATACACGCTTTGGACTATGTGTCATGTATATGGCGCCACTTTTGATGTTGCTAGATTCTTTTAAAAAGGAAAAGGAAATGTTGAAAGAGAATCTATAAAATATATTTGGCAGAAAAGAAAAGATTGGAAATATCCAATTTAGGTATATGGATGATATACATGTTATGGTTGTATTCTTTGCTTGTTAAACAATGTGGTTCTTGGGTATTGGATACCGAATTGGTTGGTATGAAATTTCATACGGAAGACGAAATTCATAAACCACAATGGCCTAAGTAACTAGCAAGATAATATGTGATGATGTTCATCGAAAACAAACAAACCGTTGTTTGTATTTCTCGTTGACATCAAAGCTTGACTTCAAGATTTGTTTTAATAATAGATATTTAAATCAGGAATTATGAGAACAGAGGTTGTTCAAATAATTACCATATTCCATATAAGATGGATGATTTACAAATCTAGTTGGAGAAATCACATCCATAAAACCTAATGCTAAAATGTCGCAAGACAAATAATTGAAAGATCACTTATGAAGTGACATCGCCATTTAAATTATATTGGAAAGAAAACATGAAGAATCTCCATATTCATGGATTTTTGGAGTCTTTGATTTGATCAAGTGACGCTAGTGAGACTTTCCTCGGGATAATTAAAACTTCGTTCAAAGGCCAAAGAAGAACGAACGACTAAAATATTGGAATTTATACATATCGATGTATATAGTCCATTATATGTAGTTGTAAGCGATGGGTTTCAACTTCATGTACTTTCTCCAGAAAATGTTTCAAAGACTTTCAAGATGAAGTGAAAAATCATTGTAACAAGAAAATAAAATGGTTTATGATTTTATCATAAGGGATTTATTTGAGTTACAAGTATAACAAGAAAAATAAATGAATTATGATTTATCATAAAGGGATTTATTTGAGTTACAAGTTCAGCAAAACATCTAGATTTACATCTCCTGAAACACCATAGGAGTATGGAGTGTTTGAGATTTGTAATGAAACCTTGTTTGACATGGTTGGATCAAGGGTGTTATTTATAAAACTGTCATTATGTTTTAAAAGATTAAAGCCTTAGAGACTACTGCTTTTTACACTGAAAAGAGCTCCATCTTGATCCGTTGAAATGACACCATGGAAGTTATGGTTTGGGGTAAAACCCAAATTGTCATTTCTTAAATTTTTGTATGCTAAACATAAGTAAGATGTTTACAACCAAAGTCGGATGAGCATGTCTTTGTAAGTTATTTCGAATAACAATTGGTTATTCCTCCATAACACCAAGGACAAAAGGGTTTGTAGCTTGAAATGTGAAGTTTCTTGAAAAAGTAATTTTTCGCAAAAGTTAAGTGGGAGGACAATAGAACTTTCATAAGGTTAACGAACCTTAGCTAAATGTGCTGAGTTGCGCAACGCCGGAAATCATTCCGGAGGCTGCCATAATGCTCATAGCTTATGTGCCTCAAAGGTTGTGGTCACGGAGATCTAAGTTCTTATTAAACCAAGTCGGTCGGATAAACAATCAAATGCTAAGATTTGAGAGTAAATCATTATTGTTTGACAATGATGAACCGACTACATGCAAAGAAGCGATGATGGGCACTGACTCCGTCAAATGGCTTGAAGCCATAAAATCCGTGATAAGTCCATACACGATAAATCAAGTTTTGAACTTGGAAGACCCTCCGGAAAGGTGTAAAAACCTATCGGTCATATTTGGATCTATAAAGAAACATACATGGATGTTTCACATCTATGAAATAGTCGACATGCCGTAAAGTATTTTATGACAATGTTCAAGGAGTTGACTATGACAAGATTTGATTTTTCATAGCGATATTTAGTCTGAACAGATTAAAGTATCAACCACTACATATATTTTGGTATATGGTAGATGAATAAGAAAAACAAAGTTCTTCTAATAGAATGGTTACCTAGGACGTGTACATGACACGGTCCAAAGGGTTTTGTTAATTCAAAGGATGCAAAAAGGGCATGCAAACTTCAATGGTTGAAGTAAGCATTGTGGAGTTGGAATCTTCACCGTAATGAAAAGGAGTTTTTCATCAGGAGACGATGAAGATGCTTGCATTTGCAAGAAATTAAGTGGGAGCGTTAAGACATATTTCTAATACATTATGTGGAGGACATCTCGTTGATTGGAAATGATGTACCTTTTATTTACAAAGGTTAAGGATTTCATTTCGATGGAAGACTTAGGCAAAACCCAAATATTTAGCATGAATGTCTATAGTGGATAGACTGTGACGCTAATATGTTTGTGCCAAAAGTACATATAGGAGATATTGAAGGAGTTCAATATAGAAACGACAATAAACGGTTCTTGTCACATGGAAAGGAATTGGATCAAGATTCAAGTGTATCGACACTTGATAAGTGAAACAAGATTCAAGTGCTTTGACACTTGATGAGTAAAATCACAAGAATGATTTGATCAATCATACCATGATATGTACACATCCACAAATGTCCTATGCTCTAAATGTTATGAGCATATACTAGAATGAATCATAAAATGATCATTGGACAATAGTAAGGAAATTCTTATGATCTTTTGGAAGAACTAAGAATATATTTGTGTAGAGGTGACAAACAATTAAAAATAGTTCATTGTAAAGCATTACATTGATACTAGTTTTGTCACAAGATACAAATTAAGTTTATTTCAATTTAAACTATGGGTGGCACAATGAAATGGAAAAAAAGTTTCCATGATGGATTTGGATGAATTCAAAAGTTAAGATATTGTGACGAATACTACAACAAAAGGCTAAGTATATGACTGTTATAGTAGCATCAAAGGAGGGAATTTGTGTCAAGTAGTTTGTTATCAAACTAAGGTGTGGTTCGCAACGGCTAACACTAAAGATATATTGTACGACAACTGTATAGACATATTTTAACCCCAAGGAACTATAGGTCTCACCAAAATACCAAATTTATGCAAAGCCATCTCATTAGAGAATGAGTGATGCGTGGAGACGCAAAGACACGCAAATACACACGGACCTAAAAGCGTCAGATCCGTAGATTATGTTAACCACTTGCAATCGCGTATATGGAACACCGGAAAGCCATAAGTGTTCAAATATGCAAAGTTTTCAAACTAGATTATTGTCTCTAGTGCAAGTGGGAGACTAAAGGGAATATGCACGAGAGGCAATAATAAAGTGGTTATTATCGTATTCCTTATTTATGATAAATGTTTATTTTGCATGCTATAATTGTATTAATACGGAAACGTTAATACATGTGTGTTTAATAAACAAAAAGGAAGTTCCTAGTTATGCCTCTCTTATAAACTAGCTCGTTGATTAACAAGATGATCAAAGTTTCCTGATCATGGACATTAGATGTTGTTAATAACGAGGTCACATCATTAGTGTAATGATGTGATGAACATTCATCCAAAGTATAGCATTACGATCAAAGTCATTGAGTTTATATTGCTATAACAACTTACGAAGTGATCCTAATCCTTAGACCATGAGATCATGTTAATCACTAACACCGGAAGAGTTTCTCGATGACATCAAACATCACACCGTAACAAGGTGATTATAAATATGGCTTCAGAACTACTAAAGTGTTATGTTGAGGTTTATGGATCGAGAGTGGAATTTGTTCATCCCGATGACAGATAGATATGCTCTGGGCCCTCTCGGTGATATCACATTGATTAGCCTGCAAGCAAGTGATTTGATCACTAGAATGTTATATCACGGGAACGAGAAAAGAGTGCATGTCGGTAACGAGATCAAACTAGGTATGGAGATACCGATGATCGAATCTCGTACATGTAATATATCGTGAAACAAAGGGATTAAGATACTAGCGTAATAGGTTCACACGATCACAGAAGTCATCGTTGAATGTGTGGGAGTCAGTACGGATCTCCAGGTCCCGCTGCTGATTATTGATCGGAGAGGGGTCTCGATCATGTCTGCATTATTCACAAACTGTAGGGTGACACACTTAAGGGATACCGACACCATTCTGAGCAAATGATATATCAAAAAAAGAAAAGGAAAGCGCAGGAATTTATTTCACTAGACACCGGAACTGTTTCGGTTGAAATTGCTGAAACTGGTTCTGCATGTGAAATCGAATACTAGAAAGGGGTTTTGTGTGAATGTTTGTTAATTAAAGTAATTAACAAATTTCTGAATAAATAAATAAAAGAGTTTTATTTAATGAGATATTGCATTAAATTTGGTGGAAATTTAATGGAGGTGAGTGGAACTTTGAGTGGGTGGCTATTTATGTGAGTGGGAGCTCCACCCACATGAATGTGGAAGATTTGGGGGCGCCTCCATGGCTGCCACGCCATGGGAGGGGGCTACCCCCCTCTCCCTATAAAAGGCACCCCATTTCCCTCCTCTCATCTCACACCTCCTCGCGAAGGATCTCTCTCCCCCCTTTAGAATTTCCCCATGGTCTCGGATCAGCGAGATACATGTTCCCGGTGGCTTTTTCTGGAAGGATTTGTTGCTTACGCTGCTTTCCTGGAGCGTGGGAGCGGAGGTTGTCGGGGTACCCGTACGTGTGTGCGATCACGGATGCACCACTGCTTTGTGGTGCTGGACTTGATGGTGCTGGACCGGTTGGACCAGATGGACTTCATCACGATCTTGAGATGGGCAAGCGTTCGTCTACATCATCCACGAGTACAACCTCGTTAACGCTTTTCGGTCTTTGAGGGTATGTATTCTATGGATGTATATCCACCCGTTGCTTGTATCTAGTAGATAGATCTTGGTACTTAGATGTTCCCATCATAGGAAATTTTTGTTTTCTATGCTGCGAACCCTTCAATAAGTAATTTTGAATTAGCTTGAACTCTGTCTGTTATAAACCTAGTCTAAATAGTCTTTGCAGATACATTGTAGATCATGGCACCCCCTGCATTCAATCTCAATGCATTCCTTGAGAAACAAAAACTGCTAGACAATAGGTCTAATTTCACCAACTGGTATCGCAACTTTAGGATTTTCCTCATGGAAATAAGGAAGTCCTATGTGCTGGATGGTCCGCTAGGTAATGCTCCTGCTAGTACTTTGTCTTAGGGTGAGCGCAATGTGTATGACACAAAGCTTGATGACTACACTCTTGTACAGTGTGTGATCCTTCAGTTGCTGGAGCGTGAAATCCAAAAGTGCTTTGAACTTTGCACTACTAATGCTATGGTGAAGGAACTCAAAACCATTTTTGAGAGACAGATCTATGCTGAGAGATATATGATCTCCAGCAAGTTCTTTAGTGCAAAGATGAAGGAACATAGCTCTATGAACAAGCACGTCATGATGATGACGGGCTATGTTCAACATCTTAAGGCACTAGGATCTGATATCCCAGCTGATCTTACGACAGATAGAGTTCTGCAGTCGCTCCCCTAGTTACAAAGAGTTTGTACTGAATTACAATATGAGTGATGCGATAAGATCACTCACTGAACTCGATGCCATGCTGATGGTTGCCGAAGTAGACATAAAGAAAAGGTACCAGGAGGTGATGGATGATAAGATCACCACTTCTAAAGACAAGGGCAAGCCCAAAGGTAATTTCAAGAAGGGAGGCAAACCTATTGCCACGCCTGGAAAGAAAACCAGGGGAGGCCCGAAGCCTGATTCTGAATGCTTTTACTACAAGGAGGTTGGTCACTGGAAGCGGAACTGCCCAAAGTACTTGGTAGATAAGAAGGCCAGGAAAATGAACAAAATTATATATGATATACTTGTTATTGATGTGTACCTTACTAGTAGTCGAAGTAGTACCTAGGTATTTGATACCGGTTCGGTTGCTAATATATGTAACTCGAAACAGGGACTAAGGAATAGCCAACCACTAGCAAAGGATGAAGTGACGATGCACGTAGGCAACGGATTGAAGGTTGATGTGATCACCATCAGGACACTGCCACTTCATCTACCATCGGGATTAACAATAAACCTTAATAATTGTTATTATGTGCCTGCATTGAGCATGAACATCATGTCTGGATCATGTTTGTTGCAAGACATTTATTCAATTGTATCCGAGAACAATGGTTGCTCCTTTTATATGAATAACATCTTTTATGGTCACGCACCTATGTTGAATGGTTTATTTGTTTTGAATCTTGATATTAGTAGTACACATATTCATAATGTGAATACCAAAATAATCAAGTTGAATGATGATATTACTACATATTTGTGGCATTGTTGTTTGGGTCATATTGGTGTAAAGCGCATGAAGAAGCTCTATTCTGATGGACTACTAGAATCACTTGATTATGAATCATTTGAAACATGTGAACCTTGTCTTCTGGGCAAGATGACTAGAACTCCATTCTCTGGAACAATGGGGCGTACAACCGACTTGTTAGAAATAATACATACCGATGTATGTGGTCTGATGAGTGTGTCTGCGCACGGTGGATATTGTTATTTTGTAACCTTAAAGGATGATTTAAGTAGATATGGGTATATTTACCTAATGAAACATAAGTCAGAAACATTTGAAAATTTCAAAGAATTTTAGAGTGAAGTAGAACATCATCGTAACAAAGAGATCAAGTTTCTACGATCCGATCATGGAGGAGAATATCTTAGTTACGAGTTTGGCACACACATGAGACAATGTGGGATTGTTTCACAACTCACTCCCGCCGGAACACCACAACGTAATAGTTTATCTGAATATCATAACCGAACCTTATTAGATATAGTACAATATATGATGTCCCTTACAGATTTACCATTGTCATTTTGGGATCATGTATTAGAGACTGTCACATTCAGTTTAAACAGGGCACCATCAAAATCCATTGAAACGACACTGTATGCATTATGGTTTGGTAGCAAACCTAAGCTGTAATTTCTAAAATTTTGGGAAGGTGATGCTTATGTGAAGAAACTTCAACCTGATAAGCTCAAACCCAAAGCGGAAAATGTGTCTTCATAGGATACCCAAAAGAAAAAATTGGGTACACCTTCTATCACCGATCCGAAGGCAATGTGTTTGTCGCCAAGAATGGATCCTTTCTACAAAAAGAGTTTCTCTCGAAAGGTGTGATTAGTAGGAAGGTAGAACTCGACAAGGTTATTAAACCTTCTCTTACAGAAGTGGCAAGTAGGACAGCGCCGGAATCTGTTCCAGTGTTGACTCCACGAATGGAAGAAGGAAATGATGATGAGGTACCACCCCATCCTCATGAAAATCTGATAGAGAGTGCTACCGAACCTCGTGGGTCAGTGATGACCCACAAGTATAGGGGATCGCAATAGTCTTTGTGTAACACCCTCAGAATCGACTCTATGCAAGTTTTAGCGAAACCCGCCAAACCCGCATAGAAACGATTCAAAGGTGCCCACCAGGCACTTTCGTGCGGGTGGAAAACGAAGTAATAACATTACACAACAGTCCTCGATGGGACCCACAGAACAGATATATATTTACAACACGACTCCATGAGTCAAAAATACAGATATAATATACAAAGATCCAAATCACCTCGAAAATGGTAGAGCGTCCGACTACGGACAAGATGCAAATGGGGCTAAGAGCCCTGAAGAATAACCAATGGCGTCCATAACCCTGCCCAGGCCAAGCCGGAAGGGTAACCCTGCTAACGACGTCGATCTCAAAACCTGCTTAAACAAAAGGGGTGCCGACAAAGGGCAAAGGAAAAAGAGGAGCGTCAGTAGTGAGGCCAGTACACGGCGAGGCTAGAATTCGGCGGTCCTCGCCTACATAGGTATGGTGGACTACGGCGGCAGCGCAACATGTACTAAACAACCTATAGAGACTCGATAAAACAGGCGGCTATCAGAGAGGGGTAAGAAAGACCTATCCGGAACCAACCTGATACTAACACCAAACAATCCCATCCTGGTATTCCCCCTCGAGACCAAACGAGGAAGTCAACCGAGGAACTCACACAGTTGGCAGTTTTATTTATTCAGTTATTGTTGCAGCAATTACTAGTCAGGCGTAGATAATCGTCCTGATAAAATAAATAGTGGGCCGTTTTAGTTAACCATTCCGTTGTAGTTGCAACACTTACTAGTCAGATACAATTAGCATGAGATATCCCAAAACCCAGCAGTTGTTGGTACTTTTATTTAGCCATTCCGTTGTGGTGAAGCTGATTACTAGTCATATCGGATACAAGTCAATTTATAATAGTAAACTTTAGTTATAGTTGTCTATGATCAAGCACTGTGCTCCAAGTCGTTCATAACCGCGGCCACGGCTTCTCGAAAAGATTTAACCCTGCAGGGGTGCACCAAAGTATCCACAAGCACTTTGACCCTTTTTGCCAGATCAGTTAACATACACCCATCGGTATGTCGGCGGGGCCTAAGTCATGACGTTTCCCAGACCCAAAGCAAGCACGGGGGGCCACCCCACTAAGTCTACCCGCAACGAAGTCGGCCGGTCTCCGAGACGGACTCAGGGTTTGGGTGGACGGCTGTGAACGACTGAGAACCCGAAAACTCGGGCTTGTCGACACCGCGAAAACGTGTCCCAATCCTAAATAGTACAGGTGCTATCCATCGCACAATTTAAATAAAGCAGTAAAGCATGGCATAAGTACAGAATAGTAATAAAGCCCCAAACTACTTGTGGCCCCCAGTACAGTACTTTGAAATCAGGTACAAAATCGATGGGGTGCCCATACATCCCACATGTGGTTAGCGCGCTCGATCTCGGAACAGGTGTCAAGAACTCGGGGTCCTACGGGACACAAGTGGACGGTTAACAACCAAATAACATCTATTGCCCACCTGTGCCCCTGCTTACCTACTTCAATTTTAGTTGTTAAACAGTAATTAAAGTAAACGATAATGAAAGCCGTGATCATCTCCAACCTTAAACATGCGGCAATACTCCAACAACTGTGGTACTTGGCGACACGCAATAGCACTTGAGCAAGCGACTACGACGCGCAGGTCCAACTATCTACCAAACAACAGGTAATAGGAGGTGTCCATGGCAATATAAGGCTGCAAGGGATACCACGGGTACGAAAACTAGAGCATCGCAACACAGATAGCAATAGATCCACAGGAGGGAATAAATACTATAAAAGTGAGATAGGTAGAAAGGGGGAGATGCTCGCCTGAAAACATTGCCGAAGATTCATCCGAAGATCGGGGCGAAGCTCACATCAACTCAACGGCCTTATCCGCGAAGAAGCAAAACACTAGAATAAACACCGGATGCACTATTTAATACAACGGCAGAAGATCGGCATGATGCTTGTATGATGTATGACATGGCAAAGATGCGATGCAATTAGGCAATATTAAGCGGAACCAGGGTCCCGACAATTAATTAAATATATGGTTCTAGTTGTTTAGATACCCCGCAATTTTAAATGTTGTATTAACAAGGCAAAACATATCACCGGTTCGCTACACAAATTTAAATGAGGCCAATATAAGGCTAGATTTGCCCGCATATGGGCCCCATATTTAATTATGAGGTGAATCGGCATAAGGCCCCCAAACCACACAAATATGCATGCGAGATGAATGATTAATATGCAACAGGTTTTATATTTAGCATTTATAAAATAGGGGCTCGGGAAAAAGGTTCACACATTAGGGTTCGACGATCTTGGTTCCGGGGGTCCGGGGTCGAGTCTCGGGGTTCAGGGTTCGACGGGATCGGTCTCGGATAACTGAGGTAGATCTTGTCGCATCCGGGAAGCAGGACTTGGTTCGGTGTCGGGGGCACATCGGACCCGCTCTGGTCGGTGTCGATCTTGTCGCATTCGTGGTCTTCGGGTCCGCGTGGACGGTCATGGCGTCCGGGGGAAGTTCATGTCGTATCCGTGTCGACGACCTTGGCGTTCAGGGAAGTTCTCGGTGTTCCGTGTGGAAGGCTGCGAGGGCTTGGTGACGGAGATCTCGACGGGTCCGGGAGGAAGAACTTGGGTCGGCATCGGATCGGTCTTGTACTTTGAGTGTCGTTGAAGATCTTGTCAAAATATTGTGTGGTCTTCGAGAGGTAACACTCCTCGGGTTCACAAACGGAGGGCGGCGTAGCCGAGGTTTATCAACACCTGATGGCCAACACATGGTGAATACATGCTTCACCAACGAGACAGACAGATGCAACGGTGCTAGCAAGCGCACAAGCACAGGCAGCTGAGGCCGAAAGCAGGAGCAGAGGAAACGGCACGAGGGCGAGCTCGGCGCGGGACGGCCGACGGCGCAGAGCTCGACGGGGGAAGCGGCCAGTGAGGATGGTGGAAAACAGAGGCGGGCCCGGCAGCGGGGAGCTGAGGTGGCGGAGCTTGCAGAGGGTGGAGGCGCTGGTGGCGGAGGCCGATGGCGGCGGAACACGAGAGGCGAGCGGGAGGGGGTCGTGGCGGCGGCCTGCTTGGACGGCGGAGGCGGGCGCCTGAGGGGGAGCCGCGGGGACGGACGGAGGAGGGCGGCGCGAGGCGGAGGGCGCCGGAGGACAGCTGGCCCGACGAGGTTGAGCTCGTCGGAGGAGGAGCCCTGAGCGGCGGGAGGAGGCGCGGAGGAGGGGATCCTGGGGAGAAGAGGGAGTCGGGGCCGGTGGCGGGGAGGCGCGGCCGGAGACAGGGAAGGAGGGCGACCGGCGGGCGGAGGCGGTCGAGACGGCGAGCGCCGGGCGCGGCGAGGCCGACGGGGAGCGGAGGGCAGCCGCGGCGAGGCCGACGCGCAGCGGAGGAGGGTTGCAGAGGGAGGGCGGCGGACGGAGGTGGTGGCTCGGGACCACGCGGCGGTAGGGAGAGGCGGTGGCGAAAGGGGGCCTGGCGGCGCGGTCATGGGAGGGAGAGGAAGCAAGCAGAGAGGAGGGAGGGAGCTGCGGGGCAGGAGGAAGGAGACAGGCGGGGTCGAGGTGGGCCAGGGGTGAGCAGGGGGTGGGGCCAGGGAGAGGGGAAGTGGGGCTGGCTCGGTGGGTGGAGGGAGTGAGCTATGGGGTGGGACCGGTGTGGGGTCCAGGCGGGGGTGAGGGAGTGGTGGGCCTGAGAGGGTGGGTCCAGGCTGTAAGGGAGAGGGGGTAGGTGGGGGCTAGGTGAGAGAGAGAGAGGGGTGTAGGTGGGCTGTGGATTGGTGAGGTGGCGGTGGGTGTGATGAGGTGGAGGGAAGGTGAGGTGGAGGGAGGGGATTGGTGGGTAGACTAGGATTGGGTAGGTTAGGGATTAGGTTTAGGTTTATCATTTTGTAATATCTGTTTTGTTTTTGTTTATTTTAAAACAAGACTACTTTGCAATTAGTTTATAGGTAAATAAAATATCCGATACGATCAGGGTTTTGCATTTGAAATAAAGAGGGATATTTGTATAAAGCAAAACTAGGCTTTTAGCAAAAATACTTTTAGGCAACAGATGAATGCTGAGGTCATGATGATGCAATGCACAAAAACAACGCGATTTTCTAGTAGTGGTTTTTGCGGGATGCCACAATTCGACACCACTAACAATGGATCTCGCCCTCGAGATCCGCCTCATGGTACCGGAAGGGAGGTCGGTGATCCGCATCTTCTCGCTTCGTGTAGGTCCTCGCGACACCACTAACAAGAGGTCGTTGTCCGTGATCGTTGAGGGAAACACTCCGGAAACAAAGGTCGAAGGTAGAGGTATCCACAAATTAAGCCACCCCTAACTTCCGTGGACGAAGTAAAACTGCTGGACCCACTGATTCGATGTACAAGAGCGAATGATAAGAGTAGTCGGATGGTGATCAGTCCATCGCGCACCCAAACCATTACTCTGCACACGAATAGGCGGATTGTGCAACCAACTCTCGGAATTAGACTGAAGATCTCGACACTCGAGGTTCAGAAACAAAGGAGTGATGCAGACTCTGCATCGGATCTGGCGTAGATGGTGTCGTCGCGTCGGAAAACACCGGAAGGCACAAACAAGGAACAAAGAATGGTACCACAGTAGACGAAGGATTCCTCGGATAGCATGAACACCGGATGGTAGAACACCATTATCAAAGAAGGAAGCGAAACCCTGAAGGTACGACAGAATCCCAACCACGAGAAATCCTGGACTCGAAGAAAAAAGACGAGAGCGGATTCAAAACACGTAGAGGTAAGAAGAGAATAGCAGAGGGGTAAGGAGTAAAATCAGACCTAATCAGAACTATCCAACCGATTTTGCAAAATAGTTTTGACACTCTACTTCGGCCGTTAGCTAGGTTATCCTACAGGCTGGACTTGTGGGGTATCGCAACTGCTGAGCTCTGATACCACTCTGTAACACCCTCAGAATCGGCTCTATGCAAGTTTTAGCGAAACCCGCCAAACCCGCATAGAAACGATTCAAAGGTGCCCACCAGGCACTTTCGTGCGGGTGGAAAATGAAGTAATAACATTACACAACAGTCCTCGATGGGACCCACAGAACAGATATATATTTACAACACGACTCCATGAGTCAAAAATACAGATATAATATACAAAGATCCAAATCACCTCGAAAATGGTAGAGCGTCCGACTACGGACAAGATGCAAATGGGGCTAAGAGCCCTGAAGAATAACCAATGGCGTCCATAACCCTTCCCAGGCCAAGCCGGAAGGGTAACCCTGCTAACGACGTCGATCTCAAAACGTGCTTAAACAAAAGGGGTGCCGACAAAGGGCAAAGGAAAAAGAGGAGCGTCAGTACTGAGGCCAGTACACGGCGAGGCTAGAATTCGGCGGTCCTCGCCTACATAGGTATGGTGGACTGCGGCGGCAGCGCAGCATGCACTAAACAACCTATAGAGACTCGATAAAACAGGCGGCTATCAGAGAGGGGTAAGAAAGACCTATCCGGAACCAACCTGATACTAACACCAAACAATCCCATCCTGGTATTCCCCCTCGAGACCAAACGAGGAAGTCAACCGAGGAACTCACACAGTTGGCAGTTTTATTTATTCAGTTATTGTTGCAGCAATTACTAGTCAGGCGTAGATAATCGTCCTGATAAAATAAACAGTGGGCCGTTTTAGTTAACCATTCCGTTGTAGTTGCAACACTTACTAGTCAGATACAATTAGCATGAGATATCCCAAAACCCAGCAGTTGTTGGTACTTTTATTTAGCCATTCCGTTGTGGTGAAGCTGATTACTAGTCATATCGGATACAAGTCAATTTATAACAGTAAACTTTAGTTATAGTTGTCTATGATCAAGCACTGTGCTCCAAGTCGTCCATAACCGCGGACACGGCTTCTCGAAAAGATTTAACCCTGCAGGGGTGCACCAAAGTATCCACAAGCACTTCGACCCTTTTTGCCAGATCAGTTAACATACACCCATCGGTATGTCGGCGGGGCCTAAGTCATGACGTTTCCCAGACCCAAAGCAAGCACGGGGGGCCACCCCACTAAGTCTACCCGCAACAAAGTCGGCCGGTCTCCGAGACGGACTCAGGGTTTGGGTGGACGGCTATGAACGACTGAGAACCCGAAAACTCGGGCTTGTCGACACCGCGAAAACGTGTCCCGATCCTAAACAGTACAGGTGCTATCCATCGCACAATTTAAATAAAGCAGTAAAGCATGGCATAAGTACAGAATAGTAATAAAGCCCCAAACTACTTGTGGCCCCCAATACAGTACTTTGAAATCAGGTACTAAATCGATGGGGTGCCCATACATCCCACATGTGGTTAGCGCGCTCGATCTCGGAACAGGTGTCAAGAACTCGGGGTCCTACGGGACACAAGTGGACGGTTAACAACCAAATAACATCTATTGCCCACCTGTGCCTCTGCTTACCTACTTCAATTTTAGTTGTTAAACAGTAATTAAAGTAAATGATAATGAAAGCCATGATCATCTCCAACCTTAAACATGTGGCAATACTCCAACAACTGTGGTACTTGGCGACACACAACAGCACTTGAGCAAGCGACTACGACGCACAGGTCCAACTATCTACCAAACAATGTTGTAATAGGAGGTGTCCATGGCAATATAAGGCTGCAAGGGATACCACGGGTACGAAAACTAGAGCATCGCAACACAGATAGCAATAGATCCACAGGAGGGAATAAATACTATAAAAGTGAGATAGGTAGAAAGGGGGAGATGCTCGCCTGAAAACATTGCCGAAGATTCATCCGAAGATCGGGGCGAAGCTCACATCAACTCAACGGCCTTATCCGCGAAGAAGCAAAACACTAGAATAAACACCGGATGCACTATTTAATACAACGGCAGAAGATCGGCATGATGCTTGTATGGTGTATGACATGGCAAAGATGCGATGCAATTAGGCAATATTAAGCGGAACCAGGGTCCCGACAATTAATTAAATATATGGTTCTAGTTGTTTAGATACCCTGCAATTTTAAATGTTGTATTAACAAGGCAAAACATATCACCGGTTCGCTACACAAATTTAAATGAGGCCAATATAAGGCTAGATTTGCCCGCATATGGGCCCCATATTTAATTATGAGGTGAATCGGCATAAGGCCCCCAAACCACACAAATATGCATGCGAGATGAATGATTAATATGCAACAGGTTTTATATTTAGCATTTATAAAATAGGGGCTCGGGAAAAATGTTCACACATTAGGGTTCGACGATCTTGGTTCCGGGGGTCCGGGGTCGAGTCTCGGGGTTCAGGGTTCGACGGGATCGGTCTCGGATAACTGAGGTAGATCTTGTCGCATCCGGGAAGCAGGACTTGGTTCGGTGTCGGGGGCACATCGGACCCGCTCTGGTCGGTGTCGATCTTGTCGCATTCGTGGTCTTCGGGTCCGCGTGGACGGTCATGGCGTCCGGGGGAAGTTCATGTCGTATCCGTGTCGACGACCTTGGCGTTCAAGGGAAGTTCTCGGTGTTCCGTGTGGAAGGCTGCGAGGGCTTGGTGACGGAGATCTCGACGGGTCCGGGAGGAAGAACTTGGGTCGGCATCGGATCGGTCTTGTACTTCGAGTGTCATTGAAGATCTTGTCAAAATATTGTGTGGTCTTCGAGAGGTAACACTCCTCGGGTTCACAAACGGAGGGCGGCGTAGACGAGGTTTATCAACACCTGATGGCCAACACATGGTGAATACATGCTTCACCAACGAGACAGACAGATGCAACGGTGCTAGCAAGCGCACAAGCACAGGCAGCCGAGGCGGAAAGCAGGAGCAGAGGAAACGGCACGAGGGCGAGCTCGGCGCGGGACGGCCAGCGGCGCAGAGCTCGACGGGGGAAGTGGCCAGCGAGGATGGTGGAAAACAGAGGCGGGCCCGACGGCGGGGAGCTGAGGTGGCGGAGCTTGCAGAGGGTGGAGGCGCTGGTGGCGGAGGCCGATGGCGGCGGAACGCGAGAGGGGAGCGGAAGGGGGTCGTGGCGGCGGCCTGCTTGGACGGCGGAGGCGGGCGCCTGAGGGGGATCCGCGGGGACGGACGGAGGAGGGCGGCGCGAGGCGGAGGGCGCCGGAGGACAGCGGGCCCGACGAGGTTGAGCTCGTCGGAGGAGGAGCCCTGAGCGGCGGGAGGAGGCACGGAGGAGGGGAGCCTGGGGAGAAGAGGGAGTCGGGGCCGGTGGCGGGGAGGCGCGGCCGGAGACGGGGAAGGAGGGCGACCGGCGTGCGCGGAGGCGGTCGAGACGGCGAGCGCCGGGCGCGGCGAGGCCGACGGGGAGCGGAGGGCGGCCGCGGCGAGGCCGACGCGCAGCGGAGGAGGGTTGCAGAGGGAGGGCGGCGGACGGAGGTGGTGGCGCGGGACCACGCGGCGGTAGGGAGAGGCGGTGGCGAAAGGGGGCCTGGCGGCGCGACCATGGGAGGGAGAGGAAGCAAGCAGAGAGGAGGGAGGGAGCTGCGGGGCGGGAGGAAGGAGACAGGCGGGGTCGAGGTGGGCCAGGGGTGAGCAGGGGGTGGGGCCAGGGAGAGGGGAAGTGGGGCTGGCTCGGTGGGTGGAGGGAGTGAGCTGTGGGGTGGGACCGGTGTGGGGTCCAGGCGGGGGTGAGGGAGTGGTGGGCCTGAGAGGGTGGGTCCAGGCTGTAAGGGAGAGGGGGTAGGTGGGGGCTAGGTGAGAGAGAGAGAGGGGTGTAGGTGGGCTGTGGATTGGTGAGGTGGCGGTGGGTGTGATGAGGTGGAGGGAAGGTGAGGTGGAGGGAGGGGATTGGTGGGTAGACTAGGATTGGGTAGGTTAGGGATTAGGTTTAGGTTTATCATTTTGTAATATCTGTTTGTTTTGTTTTTGTTTATTTTAAAACAAGACTACTTTGCAATTAGTCTATAGGTAAATAAAATATCCGATACGATCAGGGTTTTGCATTTGAAATAAAGAGGGATATTTGTATAAAGCAAAACTAGGCTTTTAGCAAAAATACTTTTAGGCAACAGATGAATGCTGAGGTCATGATGATGCAATGCACAAAAACAACGCGATTTTCTAGTAGTGGTTTTTGCGGGATGCCACACTTTGAGCGTAGTATTACCCAATTTATTGATTCGACACAAGGGGAGCCAAAGAATACTTATAAGCCTTAACAACTGAGTTGTCAATTTAGCTGCACCTGGAAATAGTCTTGCTCACGGTAGTTTATCAGTAGCAACAGTTTTGTAGTAGCAATAGCAAAGTAACAGTAGCAGTAAAACAAAGGCAGTAGTAACAATAGTAGCAAACAGTAGGATACGAGTGCAGTAGGCATAGGGATGGATGGACGGGTGTTGCATGGACGAGGCTATTCATGTAACTTCAAGATCTAGGGCAATTGCAGATAAATAAGATAAAGCATCCAAGTACTAAAAAATCATAGGCATGTGTTCCATATATAGTCATACGTGCAAGCAATGAGAACTTACACAACATCTTTTGTCCTGCCAGCCCGTTGCAGCAGGGCCTCAAGGGAATCTACTGGCAATTAAGGTACTCCTTTTAATAGAGCACCGGAGCAAAGCATTAACACTCCGTGAACACATGTAATCCTCATATCACAGCCATGCCCTCCGGCTGTCCCAATTTCTGTCACTTCGGGGCCTTTGGATCCAGACTATGATATGTGTACACAACTTTCAGATACGATCACAAAAAATACTATCATCATGAATCAATAATAAGTTTAGATCTAAGATCATGGCACTCGGGCCCTAGTGACAAGCATTAAGCACAACAAGTTGCAACAAAGTCAAATAGCACTAATAGAGATACTAGACACCATGCCCTAACAATCTTATTCGATTACATGATAGAACTCATCCAATCCCTACCATCCCCTTAGCCTACAGCGGGGGATTACTCACTCATGGATGGGGGAAACATGAATGGTTGATGGAGAGGCATCGGTGATGATAATGGCGATGATCCTCTCCAAATTCCACGTCCCGGCATGGTGCCAGAACGGAGTTTCTGGTTCCGAATCGTGGTTTCTGGTGGTGGCGGAGCAACAGAACTCTTTCTAGAAAAACGTCGAAACCCCCCTAAGTTTTTAGGTCAAGAGGCAACTTATAGGCGAAGAGGGAGGCCGAGGGGGTGCACGAGGAGGCCACACCCCCCAGGCCTGGCCCGCATGGCCAGGGGGTGTGGGCCCCTCGGAGCCCCACTCCGTCTCGTCTTCTGGCTCCGCGAGTCTTCATGTGAAATAGGATTTTTGGCATATTTCCCGGGATTTTTCCTGATAGTGATTTTCTGCACAAAAACTAGACACCAATGCAATTCTGCTGAAAACAGCATCAGTCCGTGTTAGTTGTATCCAAATCACACAAGTTTAGAGGATAAACAATAGCAAAAGTGTTCAGGAAAGTAGGTACGTTTTGGACGTATCAAGTCCCCCCAATCTTAGCTTATTTCTTGTCCTCAAGCAATTTAGTTGAAAACTGAGTGTGATAAAATAACTTTCACGAAAACATTTGCTTCATATGATGTATATATTCTCAGCACAAGAGTAGATACTTAGACAATTCATAATAAGGAGTATGCAACTAAGTCTACTTAATAGTCATTACAAGCTATGAAGATATTCCAACTCAATAATAATAAGTACCATGAAACATAAACATAAGCAACATTGCAATCCTCATAAAAAGGTATGATTGTTAGGTTCCCAACCTTTAATAAGGTAGAGATCCCTGTGTTTACAATGCTAGTCCCTGGATCAATAGCTAGCATCCACAGTTAAGATGTAATATCAAGAAACAAAGGTCATATTACAACTTTATAACTAGGAATAAAATAATTTATTACATCTTACATAGCTCATTTGGCTATCTCATTACAATGCAGCAGAATATAACAATAGCATGGGGTCCTTCATCTTCAAAGTGCCACAGGCAGACATGTTGGTTGTAGTCTTGTAATCCTAATCATTACACTTCACTAATATCAAACAAACCTGCAACATAACAAGTTACAGCCGCAAGGGTTAATACATTTTAATTGTATTGGCAAGTGATACTATGGTAGTATAGTGGAGTCTATCATCTATATTCATTTGGCTAAGTGGAGCTTAGGCTTGCATTGCTCAAAATAGATTTTCCTTATCATTTGAAAACACTAATTTTTTGCTTGACAAAATCTTTCCCAAGGCATATCCCAATAGAAATTGGTGATCCTTCAACCCTTGTTCAACCACAAGATTTTAACTTAGAAATTGGGATGAGGAGATTCTTGATAGCTTCCATGTCTTGATGCTCATATTGTCCTTTGCCAGGGACATGGCTAAGTACTTAGATTTTTCACTCTGCAGAGGTGGTGCACTTTCCCCACAAGACTTGGTTTCACCAAGACAAGATCTTTCAGAAGCCTCCCCTTAGACCAGAATGGACGCGCTCCAACCTATCATCCCCTACCACCAACTGTTCATTTGGCTAAGTTATTGCAACCTATATGATCCAGGCAGAGCCCATAATGCCAAGTGGCTGCACTTGAAGCTTCTCAACATTTGACATCTCAAATCTCTTTGTTCCTGGGTGGCCATCCACAAGTGAGATACACAAGGTAAACCATAGAAATGGTCCTTGTGAACCACTCAACACAAACCATTCCTTCCATTCCACCCAGGTGATTCATTCACTTAGTTGTTTTATTAAACAAAACACAAGTCCTCAGACTTAGAAAATTTTCCATAGCATGAATATATATTCCACCCTTGTTTTCTATTAGCTAAGCTAAGCATGATAGTAATAGGAATCTTAACTTAGGAAATTTCTACTAAGGTTTCATCTACTAGGATTTCCCATGGCATAGTTTACACTTAGCAAAATTCCATGCAAGTCCTACTTAGAAATATCACTAATGCATAGTGAAAATAATGGGACAAAAGTATGAAGCATCACTTGACTTTTTGGTAGAGAGTATAAGTTCACTCCTTGATCTTTGAAATGTTCACTCACTTCAAATCACTACAATTCAATCAAGCAAACAATATTTCAATCTACCATTCAAGCAATTCATCACATAAAATTATAGAAACAAAACAATGCATGCAAGCATGCAAGAGATTGTTTTATTTGTAAAAGTGGTTTCTAATGGTTCATAAACATTTGAAAACACCTAATGGTCATTTTATAAAGTGGCAAAATCATTTGCAAAAGGTTTTACTTCATTAACCATTTTTAAACCAAGTCATTATTTTATGTGGTGAAGAAATGCTTTTAATAAGGCAACATTCTATAGAGTTCACAAAATATGTTTTCAAACCATAAAACCTTGTGTTTAGGGTCAGAGGGTTTATTTCCAAAACATTTCTCAAAGGTTTTCTTCCAAAACCATTTTTAATAATTAAACCATATTTTTATTTGACTAGAAATGTTGTAAAACCAAGATTCATTCTTTTGTTTCACCAAATACATTTTTGAAACCACAAATTGATTTCTAGGGTCAGTAGGTTCAAAACAAACCATTTGCCAAAGATTTTGTCACAAAAATCAATTTAGAACAATTTTTATATCCTAAACATGCATACACAAGTTTCTGCAAAAACAATCAATTTAACCGAAGCTTTTTACTAAACAAAATGCATGGTTGGCTAGGGATTGTCTTGCTGAATCCATTGATATAAAATTTGCAAAATTTGTTCGTGTAGATTAAAAGTTATAGATTTTACAAAATCTAGCATCTAATAGATCAAATCTGTTTTAAATCAAACGGACAGGGACACGTGGCTTGATTCTATTCGCTGGTAACGGTTTGTCTGGATCACGCTCTCTGGTGCGTTGGATCTAAGTTAGATCGAGCGGCTCAGGTTCATCCTTACCCCTTCGATTAGTCAACCTATCCAAGCCATCAGATGAAAATCTAACGGTCCCTATTGCTTTGACCAATAAGCAGCGGCGCTGGCGGGGGCGACTGGCGGAGCTCGCTCTGCTCGCGGCGGAGCTGGCGATACAGGAAGCGAGGGGACAAGCGGAATGGCTCACCAGAATCGCCTCGATGCACTGATGCTCAACGTGGCCTTCGTCAATCAAGGGGCGCACGGGTGTCGTCGGAGTTCCTCGCCGGAGATGCTCCTGGCGTCGGGTGCGGTCAGACGTCGATGGGGGCGAGGCTACAGAGCGTGCTAAGACGAGTGGAAGACATAGTCAGATGCGCAAGGACGTGGCGATGATGCGTGCGTGAAGGAGAAAGAGAGGGGCGGTCAGGTTCTTACCAGAGGCTTCGCCGGAGAGAAAGCAGACGGTGGCGGCGGTGGTCGTTGTCGTTGCCAAGGTTCTGGGGCACGCGGGGACGAGCTGGCGCTACGGGGAGGTTCGCCAGGAGGTGGGGATCACGCTTGTGTGCTCGAGGAGGCGAGGGGCGACGTCTACTGGCCGGAATCGCTCGCGGGGCTCGCCGGAGACAGCGACAGTGCAGAGCAAAATGGAGGCAGCCTGGTGGCTCTCTGGCAGCGGGGTTTGAGGGAAAATGAAGAGGAGAGGGAGGGGATTTATCAGGCGTGATCACGGAATTAATTCGTCGAGCCATTGCAGCGTATTTACTCTGAGAAGTTAAAGGCAGGAAACGGCCGGGAGGAGGGCGTGGTCTACGCGCGGGTGGAGAAGATGATGATGTGGCGTGGGGTCGCTTGGCAGCGAGAGAGAGGAGGCGGTGGGGTCCGATCGTCAGTGAGGGGGCAGATGTGTGTCTGAGTGAGAAAACGCTTCGACAGAGGGGGTGTAGTTGGGTGGGAGTTGGGCTTAGTGGGTTAGCTGGCTGGGCTGCTCCTTTTCATTTTTTTTGTTCAGATTGTTTTTCTTTTTCCTTTTCTTTAATTCTGTTTTGATTTTATTTAATCAATTCAAGCATCCATTTGAATTCAAACTTTTTTCAAATTTTGTGTAGCTTCAAACACTGATTAATAAAACATTCTGAAATCATTTTTAGAATAATTTATTTATTCTTTTTAAGGTCTTTTAATTATTCAAAATAGGCTCTAGTTTTTAATTAGGTAAGATTTAATAATATTTTTAAATCTCCATTTAAAATCTTAAAACTTTCCAAATCTTTTCAGTAGGTTTTTATTTGTTTAAAAGGGTGTCAAAATATTCATCTTGAATTATTTGGAAGGTATTTACTGTGATTCATAAATCATTTAAATTGGGTATGTGCTTTAATTCCAATGGAATTAAATATAGTTTTAATTCCTTAAATTTTATTTTGGAAGATTTATTTTATTTAAGTTAATTAAACAACTTTTATTCCACTTGGGTAATTCCAAAATACTATTTCTCATGAATTCTTATTAGAGATTTGTCTTTATTAAAATAGGGATAGAATGGTTAATGCCCTTTTATTTTAATTAGGAAATTCTTTATCCTTTTATTTTATTTGGATTTGGATTCTATTCATTCCATTTGCTTATGTATTAGGCCAAGATTTAATTTGGTCTTTAAATATTCTTTATTTAATAATTTCTTTCTTTATCTTATAAAATCCATATCTTTTTATTTAGAGATCCAAATTTGGTGATTCCAATTTGTAAATTCTTATTTAATGTTTATTTATCCTTTTTTATTTTCTCACCATTTGGTATGGATTTTAGATAAGTGTTTTATCAGCTTTGGAAATTACTTTTCCTTATCTTATTAATTTCATAGGATTTTATTTATGGCTCCAAATTAAGTGAAACCAATTTATATAGTCTTATAATATTTCTATTTGTCATTATTGATCATTTGTAAATGTTTGTTGACAAGTTTTTATATGGATCAAATCCATAGGCTTGGAGATAACTTGGAAATGATTTTTATTCCATTAGGTTTTAGGGTTTGGATTTATTTTCCAAGTGTTTAAATTTCCAGATGCATTTTATGAGGATTGCATTTCTTTTGATTTGGATTTTGTTGAATTCAAACTTTAATTAAAGTTTGTTCAAGATGGGATTTTAAGTTTCCATTTAGAAACAAAAGTTTCTTTTCACCCTAAATTTCAACAATAATTTATTTTGTTTATTTATTTTTCACATAACAAGATTTGGAAAATCTTGGGATGTGACAGGCTACCACCCTTAAAATAAATCTCGTCCCGAGATTTTGGGAGGCTAGGGTTTACAAGTTGGCTCAAAGCATCTAGGGTACTACCACCCTTAAAATTTTTCCAACTAGATTACATCTTGGCTTTCTTGGGATCTTGTTGAAATCTCTCTGGGCAAACATCTGCATAGTGTCATTTGTTTCCACACTTGAAACATGTGACAAGGCTGAGATCCTTCATAGGCTTTATCTTGTGCTTCATCTTTTCTGGACAGTTGCTTGCATAATGTCCTTGGTTACCACAATTGTAACATGTGATAAGATTGAGTTCTTCACGTATCTTCTGTGGACAAGTTGCCACATAATGGCCTAGCTCTTTGCAGTTGTTGCACCATACTTGGCTAATCTCCTTATACTTCTTCTTCTTGGGTTTCTCCAAAGCTAGGAGTGCTTCTAGTTCATATTCTTCATATGTTATCTCAAAGGTAGTAATGTTTCCTGGTCTCCTTGACCTTTTCTTATTCCTTGGAGGATACATATGTCTCCTCTTTGGTCCTTTAAATTGGATCATATTGCTGGGAGGTACAAGCTGAGATTTTCCTTTGTCTTCATCCTTCTTGGTAGACTTGGCTCTCTCATGGTAGTCTGCAATCAGTTGTTGCACTCCACCTTGTTTCCTTTGTTGAACTATGGAATAGATGGGGCATTGGATAGGGACATGATTATTTCCTTCACATAAGTAACAAGTAGCTTGGGTTGTGGGGCATTGATTAGCTGGATGTTTCTCTTCACAATTGGGGCATTGATCTTTATGCTCTTTGGAAGTGTGATCCTTGTCTCCACAAATATTGCAAGCTTGGGTTCCTTCTAGAATATCATCTTTGTCATCCTTGTTATCACAAACTCCTTGGGAAGAGTTGTCTCCCATGTTGATCATTTGAGTGGCCATCCCTTGCAACAATTGCGATTGAGTTTCCAAAACTTTTTGCATGGTTGGGTCTAACTCATTGTTGTTGGCTAAAAACTGAGTTATCACTTGGTTCAACTGGGTTTGTTTTGCTAGCAGTTGATCTCTCATGTTGATATCTTGGTTGTTGTTGTCACCATCCTTGATGTTGGAGTCTCTTGGAGAATTCATCTGTTTGGATTGGGTTGGGATTAGAATAGGAAAAATATTTCTAAGGAATCAATTCTAATCACACACATCACAATTCACACAAGCAAAGTGCAAGCAATCACAAACAAACATTCCACTCAAACAACAAGTTTCAAGCATATTTTTAGGGAACCAAAAATATTTTTGTTACACCACATAAGTTGGTGGGTTTGACTTAAACAAAATATGGTGGTCCATTTATATGGTTCACTTGATATCTTTCTATCCTTCTTGGTGGATTCTTCTTGAATGAGTTCATGGTTTCCATGGGAAAATTTCTTGGTCATAAAACTTCAAAGGTGATGATGATTCCCAAGTTGTGTTTCCCTAGTCTTCAAGTCTTGAGCAGCATTTCTTGTCTCACTTGTAGTCCTTAGTGATATCTAAGGTTGAAGTCCTTGTTGGAATAAGGCTGAAATCACTTGAAGATGTTGAAGTCATTAGAGTTGATGGAGTCCTTTGCTCATGATGAAGTCTTTGGCCATGGAGAAGGCTTTATCCATCAAGTTGAAAATAGAAGAGATGTAGAGTCAAAACCAAAATGGTTGAGGAAAGAGTTTACAAGATTGTTTGTAAATAAGTTTTGGAACAAATACAACTCCTATTCTTCTAAGGGGTTTTGTCCAATCCTAGGGTTACAAATCCTACAGGCAACACAATGCTCTGATACCATCTGTTAGGTTCCCAACCTTTAATAAGGTAGAGATCCCTGTGTTTACAATGCTAGTCCCTAGATCAATAGCTAGCATCCACAGTTAAGATGTAATATCAAGAAACAAAGGTCATATTACAACTTTATAACCAGGAATAAAATAATTTATTACATATTACATAGCTCATTTGGCTATCTCATTACAATGCAGCAGAATATAACAATAGCATGGGGTCCTTCATCTTCAAAGTGCCACAGACAGACATGTTGGTTGTAGACTTGTAATCCTAATCATTACACTTCACTAATATCAAACAAACCTGCAACATAACAAGTTACAGCCGCAAGGGTCAATACATTTGAATTGTATTAGCAAGTGATACTATGGTAGTATAGTGGAGTCTATCATCTATATGCATTTGGCTAAGTGGATCTTAGGCTTGCATTGCTCAAAATAGATTTTCTTTATCATTTGAAAACACTAAGTTTTTGCTTGACAAAATCTTTCCCAAGGCATCGCCCAATAGAAATTGGTGATCCTTCAACCCTTGTTCAACCACAAGATTTTAACTTAGAAATTGGGATGATGAGATTCTTGATAGCTTCCATGTCTTGATGCTCATATTGTCCTTTGCCAGTGACATGGCTAAGTACTTAGATTTTTCACTTTGCAGAGGTGGTGCACTTTCCCCACAAGACTTGGTTTCACCAAGACAAGATCTTTCAGAAGCCTTCCCTTAGACCAGAATGGACGCGTTCCAACCTATCATCCCCTACCACAAACTGTCCATTTGGCTAAGTTATTGCAACCTATATGATCCAGGCAGAGCCCATAATGCCAAGTGGCTGCACTTGAAGCTTCTCAACATTTGACATCTCAAATCTCTTTGTTCCTGGGTGGCCATCCACAAGTGAGATACACAAGGTAAACCATAGAAATGGGCCTTGTGAACCACTCAACACAAACCATTCCTTCCATTCCACCCATGTGATTCATTCACTTAGTTGTTTTATTAAACAAAACACAAGTCCTCAGACTTAGAAATTTTTCCATAGCATGAATATATATTCCACCCTTGTGTTCTATTAGCTAAGCTAAGCATGATAGTAATAGGAATCTTAACTTAGGAAATTTCTACTAAGGTTTCATCTACTAGGATTTCCCATGGCATAGTTTACACGTAGCAAAATTCCATGCAAGTCCTACTTAGAAATGTCACTAATGCACAATGAAAATAATGGGACAAAAGTATGAAGCATCACTTGACTTTTTGGTAGAGAGTATAAGTTCACTCCTTGATCTTTGCAATGTTCACTCACTTCAAATCACTACAATTCAATCAAGCAAACAATATTTCAATCTACCATTCAAGCAATTCATCACATAAAATTATAGAAACAAAACAATGCATGAAAGCATGCAAGAGATTGTTTTATTTGTAAAAGTGGTTTCTAATGGTTCATAAACATTTGAAAACACCTAATGGTCATTTTATAAAGTGCCAAAATCATTTGCAAAAGGTTTTACTTCATTAACCATTTTTAAACCAAGTCATTATTTTATGTGGTGAAGAAATGCTTTTAATAAGGCAACATTCTATAGAGTTCACAAAATATGTTTTAAAACCATAAAACCTTGTGTTTAGGGTCAGAGAGTTTATTTCCAAAACATTTCTCAAAGGTTTTCTTCCAATACCATTTTTAATAATTAAACCATATTTTTATTTGACTAGAAATGTTTTAAATCCAAGATTCATTCTTTTGTTTCACCAAATACATTTTTGAAACCACAAATTGATTTCTAGGGTCAGTAGGTTCAAAACAAACCATTTGCCAAAGATTTTGTCTCAAAAATCATTTTAGAACAATTTTTATATCCTAAACATGCATACACAAGTTTCTGCAAAAACAATCAATTTAACCAAAGATTTTTACTAAACAAAGTGTATGGTTGGCGATGGCTTGTCTTGCTGAATCCATTGATATAAAATTTGCAAAATTTGTTCGTGTAGATTAAAAGTTATAGATTTTACAAAATCTAGCATCTAATAGATCAAATCTGTTTTAAATCAAACGGACAGGGACACGTGGCTTGATTCTATTCGCTAGTACCAGTTTGTCTGGATCACGCTCTCTGGTGCGTTGGATCTAAGTTAGATCGAGTGGCTCAGGTTCATCCTTACCCCTTCGATTAGTCAACCTATCCAAGCCATCAGATGAAAATCTAACGGTCCCTGTTGCTTTGACCAATAAGCAGCGGCGCTGGCGGCGGTGACTGGCGGAGCTCGCTCTGCTCGCGGCGAAGCTGGCGATACAGGAAGCGAGGGGAAAAGGGGAATGGCTCACCAGAATTGCCTCGACGCACTGATGCTCAACGTGGCCTTCGTCAGTCAAGGGGCGCACGGGTGTCGTCGGAATTCCTCGCCGGAGATGCTCCTGGCGTCGGGTGCGGTCAGACGTCGACGGGGGCGAGGCTACAGAGCGTGCTAAGACGAGTGGAAGACATAGTCAGATGCGCAAGGACGTGGCGATGATGCGTGCGTGAAGGAGAAAGAGAGGGGCGGTCAGGTTCTTACCAGAGGCTTCGCCGGAGAGAAAGCAGACGGTGGCGGCGGTGGTCGTCGTCGTTGCCGAGGTTCTGGGGCACGCGGGGACGAGCTGGCGCTACGGGGAGGTTCGCCAGGAGGTGGGGATCATGCTTGTGTGCTCGAGGAGGCGAGGGGCGACGTCTACTGGCCGGAATCGCTCGCGGAGCTCGCCGGAGACAGCGGCAGTGCAGAGCAAAATGGAGGCAGCCTGGTGGCTCTCTGGCAGCGGGGTTTGAGGAGAAATGAAGAGGAGAGGGAGGGGATTTATCAGGCGTGATCACGGAATTAATTCGTCGAGCCATTGCAGCGTATTTACTCTGAGAAGTTAAAGGCAGGAAACGGCCGGGAGGAGGGCGTGGTCTACGCGCGGGTGGAGAAGATGATGATGTGGCGTGGGGTCGCTTGGCAGCGAGAGAGAGGAGGTGGTGGGGTCCGATCGTCAGTGAGGGCGCGGATGTGTGTCTGAGTGAGAAAACGCTTCGGCAGAGGGGGTGTAGTTGGGCTGGGAGTTGGGCTTAGTGGGTTAGCTGGCTGGGCTGCTCCTTTTCATTTTTTTGTTCAGATTGTTTTTCTTTTTCCTTTTCTTTAATTCTGTTTTGATTTTATTTAATCAATTCAAGCATCCATTTGAATTCAAACTTTTGTCAAATTTTGTGTAGCTTCAAACACTGATTAATAAAACATTCTGAAATCATTTTTAGAATAATTTATTTATTCTTTTTAAGGTCTTTTAATTATTCAAAATAGGCTCTAGTTTTTAATTAGGTAAGATTTAATAATATTTTTAAATCTCCATTTAAAATCTTAAAACTTTCCAAATCTTTTCAGTAGGTTTTTATTTGTTTAAAAGGGTGTCAAAATATTCATCTTGAATTATTTGGAAGGTATTTACTGTGATTCATAAATCATTTAAATTGGATATGTGCTTTAATTCGAATGGAATTAAATATAGTTTTAATTCCTTAAATTTTATTTTGGAAGATTTATTTTATTTAAGTTAATTAAACAACTTTTATTCCACTTGGGTAATTCCAAATTACTATTTCTCATGAATTCTTATTAGAGATTTGTCTTTATTAAAATAGGGATAGAATGGTTAATGCCCTTTTATTTTATTTAGGAAATTCTTTATCCTTTTATTTTATTTGGATTTGGATTCTATTCATTCCATTTGCTTATGGATTAGGCCAAGATTTAATTTGGTCTTTAAATATTCTTTATTTAATAATTTCTTTCTTTATCTTATAAAATCCATATCTTTTTATTTAGAGATCCAAATTTGGTGATTCCAATTTGTAAATTCTTATTTAATGTTTATTTATCATTTTAAATATATTTTAGGATTATTTTCTCACCATTTGGTATGGATTTTAGATAAGTGTTTTATCAGCTTTGGAAATTACTTTTCCTTATCTTATTAATTTCATAGGATTTTATTTATGGCTCCAAATTAAGTGAAACCAATTTATATAGTCTTATAATATTTCTATTTGTCATTCTTGATCATTTGTAAATGTTTGTTGACAAGTTTTTATCTGGATCAAATCCATAGGCTTGGAGATAACTTGGAAATGATTTTTATTCCATTAGGGTTTAGGGTTTGGATTTATTTTCCAAGTGTTTAAATTTCCAGATGCATTTTATGAGGATTGCATTTCTTTTGATTTGGATTTTGTTGAATTCAAACTTTAATTAAAGTTTGTTCAAGATGGGATTTTAAGTTTCCATTTAGAAACAAAAGTTTCTTTTCACCCTAAATTTCAACAATAATTTATTTTGTTTATTTATTTTTCACATAACAAGATTTGGAAAATCTTGGGATGTGACAATGATAGAGTGGTATCTCGCTTGCCTTTGTTTGTAGAGCATAACATAAATGCCAAGGCACCTCTGAAGTTCAAGTGAAGACTGGAAGTAAAGATATCAAAGATACAAGCATCAAAGTTATGACATAATTAACCAAGTTTTGAGGCAAGCACATTACACTAAGAATGATAACTATGCTCTCAAGAAGGTGCTCATAGAATAAGTGGTGACTCAACAAGGAAGTGAAAAGGTTTTGAAAAGTTTGAAAGGCTTCCAAATGCTAAATGCCGGAAGGGAGATCATCCCGGAGGCCTTCTCTCCAGTATGATGCGTGAGTAGTTCCACCTTGGACTATGGGTCCATGTAGTAGCTAGATGGTTGTATCTCCTCCTTTGTGCTTTCATGTATAGATCTTGTGATCTCCGTTCATGATCAAGATCTAATCTATTTGTAATCATGCATGTTGTGTTTGCGAGGATCCGATGGATATTGAGATTATTATATTGGTTTGATTAATGGTTTTGTCTTTATGATTCTATCATGTCTGTGTTGTTTGTGATCTTGCATGCTCACCGTTGTTAGTGGATATCTTGGCCGAGTAGTTGCTAGTGACTCCAAGAGGGGGTATTTATGCTCGATAGTGGGTTCATTCCTCTAGTTTCCAAGGGAAGTGACAGGAATCTCTTCGGTTGTAGATGTGCTGTTGCCACTAGGGAGAAAACAACTGTCTCTTGTTCATGGAACATGTGTACTGTTTACCTTACACACTTTGCTTAAAGCAGTTGTCTGTTGCTTGCAACTTAATACTAGAGGGGGTTCGGATGATAACCTGAAGGTGGACTTCTAGTCATAGATGCAGTTGGATGGCGGTCTATGTATCTTGTTGTATTGCCCAGTCGAATCCCATAGGATCTTTCTGACTAGTATTGCATTGTTATGCCTTGCTTAGTTCCTGTCAATTGCCCTGCTGTAATTTGTTTACCCTTCATGCCATGTTGTTTATCTAAGGAGAGCACCTCAAGTGAACTATGGACCCCGATCCAATCTTTACCATTGATACATCTTTCACTGTTACTTGTTTACTTGCTGCAATCCACCATTACCTTTCACACCATATGTTTAATCCTTTGTTACAGAAACCGGTGAGCTTGACAACCTCACTGTCTAGTTGGGGCAAAGTCTTGAGTTTGTGTTGCGCAGGTCTCCGCGTTGCTTGCAACACCTGTGTGACGTTTCCTTCCTCCTACTGGTTCGATAAACTTGGTTTCTTACTGAGGGAAAACTGCTGATGTGCTGCTTCACACCTTCCTATTGGGGTTCCCAACAAAGTTCTAACCAGCACCATCAAGCTATTTTCTGGCGCCGTTGCCGAGGAAGCTAAGGACGTCTTCATAAGGGGAGTCCTTCACTTCCTTTCTCTTTACTTTGTTTTTAGTTTTCTTAGTTTATTTTGCATGGTTTTGTTTGCCTCTTTTCAAAAACTCCAAAAGAAAATTAGTTTAGTTTGGTTTGCTTTCTTTATTCAAAAACACAAAAAAATAGTTCCTACTCTAGTTGCTGGTATGTTGTTGCCTTGCTTCGCCATGCTTTCTATCAATGGATGGTTTCTTTGAAACTAGTTCTTATTGGCAAGGTGGGTTCACGGAAGAACAAAAGTATTATTATAAGGAACACCGTTTGTCACAAAAAGGGAAACACTTATGGGAGCAAATTGATAAGTTGAATACTATTACTAGAGAGGTGTGCTCGACTTATAATGCTACTTATTGCTTTGATAAAGCCTGTTGCTGTAGGAGGTATAAACATCTCCCTTTTCAATGTGAGTATAATGATAATGTTACCATATCCTCCTACGTTAAAGGAAATTATGACTTTTATGATGTGGAACAGATTGAAGAATTTATTGCCTTCAAGGGTGCATTTGAACTTGCCAGTTTGCTTGAAAATACTGATGATGCACCTTATAAACATGAGGTTTTTGAGATACTTAAATTTTGCTTTGATAATTATAAGGAAGAAAATGGCTATATTCTTAAATATTTTAATAGGTGTTTTCCACATTTGGAAGAGACCAATGCCTTGCAGGAGCCCATGGAAGAAGAAATTGCTGAAACTGAAAGCTCATTAGATGAAAAAGAGGAGGAGAGTGATGGTCAAGAGGAGGAAGAATGGATCTACCCATGTCTACCTTCTAATGAGAGTAACTCTTTATACCTTACATTATTTTATTGTCCCCCATGCTTACCAAAGGAGGATGAATGTTATGTTCCCGTGGATCCTTTTGAAATATCTACTTTGGGTAAAACCTGTGAAGGTTTTAATCCCACTATTTTTGAGCTTGATAGAAATTATATGTTTGTAGATCATGAAAATCATGCTTTATGTGATAGATATATTGTTGAGTTTATTTATGAGGCTACTGAAAATTATTATGAGAGATGAAAATATGGTTGTTGGAATTCTCATGTTACTGAAACACCTCTCTATGTGCTAAAAGTTTTGAAGTTACTCTTGTTTTATCTTCCTATGCTTGTTACTTTGTTCTTTGTGAATTTATTTGCATACAAGATTCCTATGCATAGGAAGTGGGTTAGACTTAAATGTGTTTTGAATATGCTTCTTGATGCTCTCTTTTACTTCAATTCATATTTCTTATGTGAGCATCTTCTCAAACTTTCTAAGCCTAACTTAAAGGTGTTAAAGAAGAGAACTTGTTGGAAGATAATCCAAGACTTTCCTTGAGTCTTGGAAGTTATTACTTCTGTAATGACCTCTCATTATCCTTTTTGTTTGCTTTTTTGTGCCAAGAATGACCTCTAATGAGAGGGAAGTAAGATTTGGGGAGTTGTTGTCCCGAAACAGATTTCTGTCCTCCATCATAAAAATTCGTGAGGAGTCTCTATAAGTCGGATTGAGCTGAAAATTTATGAATAAATCTTACAGTATGTTAGATAACTTTATTTAGTTGAACACTCTTTGATTTGAGCAACAGAAGATCTTTGAAAAAATCGGTTTCTACCTGCTGGTCCGTTTTGACAGATTTCTGCCATTATTTGCATTTGCTTCTTATTGATTCCTTTTTGAGTTCTCTTTAGGTGAACTGAGCTTTTTGAAGGAGTTTTTATAGTAGCTTGTGTTTTTAGTGAAAAGACTTGTTGTTCCAAAGCTTTGCCAGAGGTCTAATATCTTTTGAATATACTAATGTTGCTAATGAAGATTGTGTGAAGTTTTGTATGAAGGAAAAATTTCAGGTGTAGAGAGAGAATGATGCAATGAGATGAAGAATGGACAAAATCTCAAGCTTGGGGATTACACCATGGTGTCACCCCAAGAAATATCCAAGAGGTACAAGCGTAAAAGATTGGGGATGCCCAAGGCATCCCCTTCTTCATCAATAAAAAGCTCAAGTCTATCTAGACACTTCGTTTTTATTGTTTCATGCACTGTTGTGTTGTTCTTGGAGCGTCTTATTTTCGTTTGCTTTGCTTAGGTTGTTTAGTTTGCTTGAATAAATTAGTTTGGACCCCGTTCTCGCTGTGTTGTTTTGCAAATAAGTTGCTTGGTATTGGAAAGGAGTAGGAAGTTTCTGCTTGTAAGTGCAAGAGGAGCTTGCATTGACTATGACTTAGACTTTAGCATGACATGATATGTGTTGTTTTGACCTTATGATTAGTGATTATTGCTGTATCATGTCTTGTTCCAAACAATTGGGATTGCTTAGTGTGCCTTAAAGAAATTATGCACTGTTTTAGCATGCAAAAAAAGCATAGTATTGTTATATTCTTCTTTAATGCTTTGTTTGGGTTGACTTGGCACATGCTCACACCATGTTATGACTATGACAAGTCACCATAGCCTCTATGATCATTTAGTCCTTGACTTGTAGTAACACTCTATGCTTTGATTAGTAATTCTTTGTTGCTCTGCATGATTATAGTCATTACACTCTCTTAGTTGGTTGCTCCCAGTCTTTTGCTAGCCTCCACTTGTATGAGTAAGCTCTACTCATGCTTCCAACTCCCAAGAAACCAAGTTTTTCCAAAGTGTCCACTATAAACTCCTATGCATGGTGTGTTACATCATTCCAAGTATATTCTTGTTTTTAGCTATCTTCCAATTAAAAACTATTTTGTTATGTGAAAACTTAGTGATTAAAGCCCTCACAAACTTGATGGCACACTTTATATTATTTGCCCCTAATAAACTTGAACAATTGTGTCATCTATGTTGTATATGCTTGCACTTATACGTTGGAATTAGCAGAACCGTGCTGTCACGGGGAACGTTTTCAACATTGCACTTGTACTTTGTTCTCAGTTGATATCATGCTCTTTTGTCTATGGATGTCACCGGTGTGAAATAAAGAGGGAACTTGTAAGTCCATGGAGTTTGTATTCTGTGTTAGAGAAACGCCTGTGCCGCTAGCTTAAGACATGCCTAATCATGGTGGAAACTTGCAGCATCACCATAGTGAGCTATCTATGAAGCATCCTCAATAAAAATCTATGCATATAGTAAATAAAAAGATCGCTGAGATGCTCATTGTCTGCTTGCCTTGTCATTTTGGTTATGGGATAGCTCCTGTACCATGTGCAAGGGGTACCCCGTTGGCGGTTCTCTATGATATGCAAATACTTACAATAACAAGAACTTACAGGTGACTGAAGTTGAGTAGCATGAGGTGTGGCCCTCGTATTCAAGGGACTTGAGATTGCCAACTTATACTTCGACAAGCATATACTCCATAGTTTTTTCACTTTAACCTTAATCACTTCAAGATGCTTATGGTAGGGGCAATGAGGGCTGAAAGCTAACAAGTACCATAATTTTTGGAAGCTATTTTTGAAACTTGAAATCCTTGCTTCCTTTATGAAAGGATTTTCTTCCACCATTATTTGAGTCTCCACCTTCTACCTTTAGGCACCATTAAGAGAGCATAGTTGTCATTCTATGTGTAGTGTCCCAAAGCTTATTGATTGATGCATATTGTGATATTATTTGTTCTTGTGCTATTTGTTTCTAGTCACCCTTGTGAACTTTGAAGGTGTAAGATCCCTCCTTTATAAAGGTAAGGATCCCTGTGATTGCAATGCTAGTCCCTGGAGCAATGCTAGCATCCACAGTTTAAGATGAAGTACACAGAAACAAAGGTCATTATTACAAGTCATTCCAGAGACAAACATAGTCTTTTACAAACTCCATGGCCACAGGACTATTAGTACAAGAGTTTAAGCAAGTAATAATATAAATAAGTCTTCATCTTCATGTTCCACAGGAAAGCATGTTGAGTGTAGACTCATAACCCCTAATCACCATCAGAATAACCTGCAACATCACAAGTTACAGCCACAGTGGGTCAATACATTGGAATAGTATTGGCAAGTGATACCTTAGAATAATATTGGCAACTAGATACTATATGCTTTTGGCTAAGTGTAGCTTAGGCTTGCTTGCTCAAAATAGGTTTTTCCTATTAGTTGAAAAACACTAAGTTTTCCTTTGACAAAATCTTTCACAAAGAACCACCAATAGACATTGGGGAACCTTCTCCCTTGTTAAACCACAAGTTTTTACTTAGAAATTGGGATGAGGAGATTCTTGATAGCTTTCATGTCTTGATGCTCAAGTTGTCCAATACCAGGGACATGGCTAAGTACTTAGATTCTTCCATCTGTAGAGGTTGTGCACTTTCCCCACAAGACTTGATTTTCACCAAGACAAGACCTTTCAGAAGCCTTCCCTTAGACCAAATTGACGCGTTCCAACCTATCATCCCACTACCACCAATTGTCCAAATGGCTAAGTTATTGCAACCTATGTGATCCAGGCAGAGCCCATATTGCCAAGTGGCTGCACTAGAAGCTTCTTAACATTTGGCATCTCAAATCCCTTTGTGCCTGGGTGGCTTTCCACAAGTGAGATACACAAGGTAAACAATAGAAATGGACCTTGTGTAACCACTCAACACAAACCATTCTTTCCATTCCACCCAGGTGATTCATTCACTTAGTTGTTTTATTAAGCAAAACACAAGTCCAAAGACTTAGAAATATTTTCTCATAGCATGAATATATAACCACCCTTGGTTGCTACTATCTAGGCTAAGCATGGCATGATAAGAATCTTAACTTAGAAATTTCTAGCAATTCTACAACTACTAGGATTTCCCAAGCATAGCATATAGATCAAAAATTCATGCAAGGCTAGCAAAATATTTCTAATGCATAGTTGAAAACATAGGAATAAAATCATGAAGTACCACTTGCCTTGGTAGCTTGGGGAGTAGAAACAATCCTCACAATCACAATCACTATTTGCACCAAAATCTACACATAAAATAATGGCACAAAATCAAATACACAATTTATACAAGCAAAAATACATGAATGTATGCAAAATGCCATGTGATGATTTTCCTACACCAAACAAGACAAGTGCACAGTACTGAATCTTAAACAAGTTCAAAACTTAACAAACAAACTTTATTTGAGCAATAAAACATTTTTCAAATAATTTCTATACCCAAATTATGCCTACAAATGATTCTGTGAAAACAACCATTTTAACAGAAGCAAAACATTAAACACATTTCATAAATGGAAAGGATTTTCTCTCCTGATTCCAATGATATAAAATTTGTCAAATTTGGACGTGGGAATCAAAAGTTATGAATTAAACAAGTTTAAACATCTAATAGATATAAAATCTGATTTTAAATCTAAGAACTGGCCACGCGGCGCTCCCTGATTGGACGGTACCGCTTCGCACTGGATCACGCTCGCAAACCGTCAGATCTAACTAAAACGCACGGCTCAGATCTGCCTGTACCGCTTCAAATCAAATCTAACTGTGGCCTTTGGATCTAGATCTAATGGATCAGATCTATCTGACCAGAAACCAGCGGCGCAAATGGTGCCCGCGGCGGCGACGGTTCTGGCGGCGACACGCCGGCGAGGACAGAGGGGCAGGAGGGTCGGGCTAGTGCTTACCGAGATCGCGAGAACGTGGAGATGCTCAACTTGCAGACAGATAGGGTCGGGGCGCTCGGACATGGCAGCAGGAGCTCGTCGGAGTTGGTCTGAGCGTACGGTGCTCACTATCGAATTCGAAGACGACGTCCTGGGGCACAAGGAATCAAACGGAGAACGTTAACGGATGTGCGAGCCACTGGCGAACATGATATCGTGAACCAGATGCAGAGGGGAACACAGGGCTCACCGGAATGGCTCGTCGGAGTTGAGTCAAGCTTCGGCCGTTTCCAGATGTCGACGAGGGCGACGACCTAGGGCGATTCAGGATGAAATGGAAGCATGAGATGATTGCGAAGCAGCTCGCATGAACCAGAAAGCAAGGCGTGCTCGGAGCTCACCGTGATGGCTCGCCGGAGTGGTTCGGGACAGCGACGGCGCGACTCGAATTGCTGGCAGCCTGGTGGCGTGGTGTCTGTGCTGAGTGAGGGGAAATGAGCAGTGAGGGGAGGGGATCTTATAGCCGGAGCAGGGACGGAGATTGCGCTCGCATTCATCGTCAATTAAGCGGAGTAAAACCGCGGCAGTGATGGGGGAAGAAACGGGCGGCGACGGCGTCTGCGCGCGGGATTTGGGGAAGAAGGAGCTGACGTGGAGAGGGTCAACTGATCAGTCTCTACGGGGTAAGTTTGCGCGCGTGGAAGAGGGAGGGGGAAGGGCTGCTCCGGGTGGGCTCGTGGGCTGCTTCTGCTGCTGGGCCTGTTTGGTGGCGCCGGCCCTTTCCTTATTCTTTTATCTTTATCTTTTTCTATTTTGATTTTCAGGAACCAAAATCAAATAAATTCAAAATCCATTTGAATTCAAATCTTTTTTGGATTTTTTTGTAGAGTGTAACACTCCTATTTTTGGGCATGAAACCATGTGGTCTCTCTATACTGGCTTGGTCCCTTTGATTAAACAAACTAAACAGTGTCATAGCACTTGATTTGAATAAGTTTTGAAAATGGTTTTAAAACCATATTTGTTTTGTAAATTTTTGTCCAAGCACTAACATTCATCCAAAACAATCTGAGAGCAACAAAGCTTGGTTTTAAAACAATTATACTCTCATTTGAGAGTGACATTTGATTAGTGTTTGTTCACATAAAATATGGCACCAAGTGCTACTGTTTTCTTGAAATAAGTTGGAAATTTGATCCCTAAATGATATGCATGCATGGATGATATGTAATCTTTGAAAACATGATTTTAGGGATGTTACAGAAGGTGTCCTATGCATCTATTTGCTACTCTATGAGGGACAAGATGATTGCCACTATGCTATGTTTTCTGTATGTGAAACAAACAAACATTTTTCAATGCATGTTATTCATGATCTTTGTTTGTAGCCTTTCATGTTGCATGCATAGTTACTTTGTCCTATTGTTAGAACTCCATCTTTCATGCACATGTTTAGAGTTCTTTGATCCTAGCTTTCAATGCTTGCAAATGGTTAGATCTTCATTGTGAAGGTCCATGTCACCTCAAAAATTATTCTTTTTATCACTCACCTACTCGGGGATGAGCAGGAGTTAAGCTTGGGGATGCTTGATACGTCGGAAACGTATCTATAATTTTTGATGCTCCATGCTTGTTTAGTATCTACTTTGCTTTGCTTTGTCTACACTTTGAGGTTTTTTTATATCTTTTCTAGAACTAACCTATTAACAAGTTGCCACAGTGCTAGTTGCCTGTTTTCTTTTGTTTTTGGTTCCAGAAAGGCTGAAAATCAATATTCTCGGAATTGGATGGGACAAAAGCCAAAGTCAATATTTTACAGTGGGAAAAAAGGAGTCCAAAGGAGAGACGGAGGGGAGCCACATGTCGACCACACTCCCCAGGCACGGCTCCACCCTAGGTCGCGCCTGGGCAGGGTGTGTCCCCCTGGCCGCCCCTGCCTCGCCTCTTTGCCTATAAGAAGCCCCTGATGCCTAAAGCCTAAGTACTCGATCAATATTCCACGAAACCGTTTGTAGCCGCCGCCACCATCGTCCTTAGATCAGGGGGATCTGAAGCTCTTCCCCGGCACCCTTCCGGAGGGGAGATCATCCTGGAGGCCTTCTTCTTCATCATGCCAGCCTCCGGTATGAAGCGTGAGTAGTTCCACCTTGGACTATGGGTCCTTGTAGTAGCTAGATGGTTGTATCTCCTCCTTTGTGCTTTCATGTCTAGATCTTGTGAGCTCCGTTCATGATCAAGATCTCATCTATTTGTAATCATGCATGTTGTGTTTGCGGGGATCCGATGGATATTGAGATTACTATGTCAGATTGATTAATGGTTTTGTCTTATTGATTCTATCATGTATGTGTTGAAAAGGATACAGATGCCTCCTAGAGGGGGGTGAATAGGCGGTTTAAAACTTTAAAGAGATGGGGTTAACAAAGGTGGAATAAAACTAGCGTTTACTTTGTCAAGCACAAAACCTATATAAACTACGGTTCACCTATGTGCACCAACAACTTATGCTAAGCAAAACAAACAACTATCTGATAGATAGATATAATAATTCAAGCACGAAGGCTATCACAAAGTAAAGTGCATAAGTAAATAGCTTGGGTATAGAGATAACCGAGGCACGCGGAGACGATGATTTATTACCGAGTTCCTCCCATAAAGAGAGTACGTCTTGTTGGAGAGGGGGTGGTATCAAACCACCTACGCCACAAAAGGCCTCCCTTATTCTCCGGTGAATCTCACCCCAACGGGATCGATCCACACTTCCACTATCGGTGCACTTGTCGGTGGCAACCGAAACCTCTCACAAGGTTGGGGCACTTCTCCACAACTTAATCAGAGGCTCCCAACAAACGCCACCAAGGCCACAACCTGCAACACCAACAAACCGTCTAGGGTTCCAAGAGCCCAAGAGTAAAAATCTTCTCAACTTTAACTCACCAAATCCTCCGAGGAGAACTCAAACCGATGCACCAAATGCAATGGTAAGAATACAGGAAGTGCTCAAGTCCTTCTCTCCCAAATTCCACAAAATCTACAAAAGCTAGTGGGAGAATAAGAGAGGAAGAACACACGAGGAAATCCACAAAAGAAACCCCAAGATCTAGAACCCAATATGTTCCCCTCAAATAGAGGAGAGATGGATTGGTGGAGTTGTAGATCTAGATCTCCCCTTTCAAATCCCCCAAAAAGATTCAAGAAATATGGGAGGGATTGAGAGTATTTGCAAGCTCTTGAAGGTCAAAACAATGGAGGAGAGAGCGAATTCAAGCCACCAGCCTAAGGAGGAAGAAGGGGTCTATTTATACCCCTCCCCAACGCAATATGATCGTTTGGGACCTTCCAGGCCGGATAATCCACCCCTCCCCCGGATATTCCGGGTTCCCCGAGCCAAAAAAATGGCTAAGGACTTCGCGGCGCGACCCTCAATATAGGGGCGGATATTTGGGGCGGATAATCCGCCCCCGAAGGGCCAGAAAATCCGCCCCCATTACTGGGAGCCACGCCTCAAAGTCCTTAGCCGTTTTCCAAAAATTGGGCCGGTTAATCCGCCCCCGTGTCCGGATAATCCGCCCCCCCTGAAAACTGGCAGGAATAGCAAAACTAAAACCATCATAACTTTTTCATTCGGACTCCGATTTTGATGATCTTGGGCTCGTTTCGAAGATAGTAACGAGCTCTACAAGATCATGCAGGGAACCATCATAGTCCAGAAATGGAGGATAGAACCAAATGATGAAAGGTTTAACCTATCTATAAAAGACAAACAGGTAAAACCTCCAATATCGAAAACATAATAGAGAATGCATATGAAATCCGTTTTCGATGAACTTAAGCTTGTCATAGAGATTGACACAATATCTAAATCCTCTCATGGATAAGAACCAAGAAATATGATGCCAAGTATGCAAAGGTTTGAGCTCTCGCCGAGGGATATGATCAAGTTACTCACTTGAGAGCCCCTCTTGATAGTACGATTATCTATTGTATAAACCGGTCTCTCCAACTAACACCACGAGACCAGTTAGAAAGAAACCCTATCAATATCAAACATTTGCCTTGTATATTCCACACCTCAGGATGGAGCACCTTTCTTGATTGCACTAGCTTGGTGAAGATGCTCCCCCATACTCCACTATGGAAGAGCCTCTCTTTTAGGCATATCTTCACATATCCATGATCACCATAAGGATGGCACGATACACTTGAGATCATCTTATGAAACCTTGATCAACACTTGATCTTCTTCACTTTATTCTTATTACAACCTTGAAGCCACCATATGGTTCAAGCATTGTCTATGGACAAATCCTACAAGTAAAACTCAATGCAAACATAAGTCCATAAAACATTGTCATTAATTACCAAAACCACACATGGGGGAACACGTGTTCTTTCATGTGTTGTTTGTGATCTTGCATGCTCTCCGTCGTTAGTAGCTATCTTGTCCAAGTAGTTGCTAGTGACTCCAAGAGGGGGTATGTATGCTCGATAGTGGGTTCGTGCCTCTATTTAATCTAAGGGAAGTGACAGGAATCTTTAAGGTTGTATATGTGCTATTGCCACTAGGGAGAAAACAACGGTCTCTTGTTCATGGAACGAGTGGATTGTTTACCTTACACACTTTGCTTAAAGAAGTTGTCTGTTGCTTGCAACTTAATACTAGAGGGGGTTCGGATGATAACCCAAAGGTGGACTTCTTATCATAGATGCAGTTGGATGGCGGTCTATGTATCTTGTTGTATTGCCCAATCGAATCTCATAGGATCATGAATGTCTAGTATTGTGTTGTTATGCCTTGCTCAGTCCTGTCAATTGCCCTGCTATAATTTTTTTACCCAGCATGCCATGTTTGTTTATCCAAGGAGAACACCTCTAGTGAACTATGGACCCCGGTCCAATCTTTACCATTGATACATCTGCCACTGTTTCTGTTTAGTTGTTGCAAACCACCATTACCTTCCACACCATACAGTCAATCCTTTGTTACAGCAAACCAGTAAGATTGACAACCTCTTTGTTCGCTGGGGCAAAGTCTTGAGTTTGTGTTGTGCAGGTCTCCAAGTTGCTGGCAACACCTTTGAGTCGTTTCCTTCCTCCTACTGGTTCGATAACCTCGGTTTCTTACTGAGGGAAAACCTGTTGCTATGCTCATCATACCTTGCTCTTGGTGTCTCCCAACGAGGCGTTGAATATGCCATCAAGCTTATTTCTGGCGTCGTTGCTAGGGAGGCTAAGGACGTCTTCACAAGTGGAGTCCTTCTCAAACTTTCTCTTTACTTTGTTTTTGTTTTTCTTAGTTTCTTTTGCTTGGTTTTGTTTGCCTCTTTTTATCAAAAACTCCAAAAAAATATTTTAGTTTGGTTTGCTTTCCCTTATCAAAAACACAAAAAGATTAGTCCCTTCTCTAGTTGCTGCTATTGTTGTCTTGCTCCACTTTTGCCAAAATGAACTCTACTGAGAACACCAAGTTGTGTGACTTCACTAGCACAAACAACAATGATTTCCTAAGCACTCCTATTGCTCCACCTACTCCTGATGCTACCTTTTATGAAATTAAGCCTGCTTTGTTGAATCTTGTGATGAGAGAGCAATTTTCTGGTGCTAGTTCTGATGATGCTGCTGCCCATCTCAATAACTTTGTTGAACTTTGTGAGATGCAAAAGTATAAGGATGTAGATGGAGATATTATTAAGCTTAAGTTTTTTCCTTTCTCCTTGAGAAGAAAAGCTAAAGAATGGTTGCTATCCTTGCCTAGAAATAGTATTGATTCTTGGATTAAGTGCAAAGATGCTTTTATTAGAAAGTACTACCCTCCTGCTAAGATTATATCTATGAGAAGTGATATTATGAAATTTAAACAACTTGATAATGAACATGTTGCTCAAGCTTGGTAAAGAATGAAATCTTTGGTTAAGAATTGTCCCACTCATGGACTTACTGCTTGGATGATTATCCAGACTTTTTATGCAGGTTTGAACTTCTCTTCAAGAAACCTATTGGATTCAGCTGCTACAGGTACCTTTATGACCATCACCTTGGGTGCTACAACAAAACTCCTTGATATTATGATGGTTAATTATTCTGAATGGCACACTGAGAGAGCTCCACATGGTAAGAAGGTAAATTCTATTGAAGAAACCTCTTCTTTGATTGATAAGATTGATGTTATCATGGCTATTCTTGTTAATGGGAAAGCTACTTTAGATCCAAATAATGTCCCCTTAGCCTCTTTGGTTGCTCAAGAAGATAAAGTTGATGTGAACTTCATTAGAAACAACAATTTCAACAATAATGCCTATAGGAATTATTTTGGTAGTAACAACAATTATAGGCCTTATCCTCCTAATAATGGCAATACCTATGGAAACTCCTACAACAATACTAGAAGTGCCCCCTCTAAACTTGAATTCATTCTCAAAGACTTTATTAGTAAACAAACCACTTTCAACAAGACTGTGGAGGAAAAGCTTTTGAATGTTGAGAAAAATATTTCCTGTTTGTCTGAAGCATAGTCCTCTTTGATTAATAAAATGGCTGCTAAACCTGAAAACATGGAAAGTACCTTTTGCTGCTACTCATGCCATACAAGTTACTATTGATGAAAATGTTAGACTGTTAGCCCAACTTCATGCTAAGTGGGAAAGGGAAGCTAAAATTTCTAGAAACAATAGTGTGTGCACCATCACCACCACCAATATGGATGCCACTAAACCACAAGAAGTCCATATTCCTCCTCCTATAATGCCTAAGCCCAATGAGTCTACTACTAGTGATGCTAAGTTTGATTTTGATCTTCATGGTTACAATATTTCTAAAGTGATTATGTTCCTACAAAATCTTGCTAGAAGTCCTGATGCTAGTGATATGCATGTAGCTTTCACCAAACACATTACAGATGCTCTTATTAAAATTAAGGAAAAGAAGTTGAAACACAAAGCTTCTATTCCTAGGAAAGTAGAAGATAGTTGGGAACCCATTATTAATATGCAAGTGAGTGACTTTGTTCTCAAAGCTTCATGTGACCTTGGTTCTAGTGTCTCTATTATGCCTAGAAAGATTTATGAAATGCTTGATTTGCCACCTTTGGAAGATTGTTATTTGGATGTCTCACTTAAAGATAATGCTAAGAAGAAACTCGTGGGGAGTGTTAATGATGTTCTTATTATGGTTAACAATTCTTATGTCCCTATTGATTTCTATGTTTTGGATGTTGAATACAATGCTTCTTGTCCTATTACTTTGGAAAGACCTTTTCTTAGAACTGTTGGTGCCATCATTGATATAAAAGAAGGCACCATTAAATATCAATTCTCATTCAAGAAAGGTATTGAACACTTACCTATGAGGAGAGAGAAGTTTCTTTTTTCTCCTCCTTTGAAAGCAAGGTTTGATGTTAATGCTTCTTCATTTGAAAATACTTGATTTCTTGCTTCTTGAGCCTAACTTAAAGGCGTTAAAGAAAAGTACTTGTTGGGAGATAACCCAAGAGTTTTCTTGAGTCTTGGAAGTTATTACTTCAGTAATGACCTCTCCTTATCCTATTTGTTTTATTTTTGTGCCAAGAATGACCTCTAATGAGAGGGAAGCAAGATTTGGAGAGTTGTTGCCCCAAAACAGACTTTTGTGCCCCACCATAAAAATTCATGAGGAATCTCCGTAAGTCGTATTAAGCTGATAATTCACGAATAAATCCCCCAGTATGTTACCTAACTTTCGTTAGTTCAACACTTTTAGATTTGAGAAACAGAAGGTCTTCGAAAAAATCGGTTTCTACCTGCTGGTATGTTTTGACAGATTTCTACCATTATTTGCATTTGCTTCTTATTGATTCTTTTTTGGTTTCTTCTTGGGAAATCGAGCTTTTTGAGAGAATTGCTTCAGTAGATTTTGTTTTTAGTGAAAGTTTTGTTGTTCTAAAGCAAAACCCAAGGGTCTATTATCTTTTGAATACAGTAATGTTGCTAATGAAGATTGTGTAAAGTTTTGTATGAAGGAAAATTTTCAGGTGTAGAGAGAGAATGATGTAATGAGATGAAGAATGGACAAAAGCTCAAGCTTGGGGATGATACCCCGGTGTCACCCCAAGAAATATTCAAGAAGTCCAAGCTTTAAAGCTTGGGGATGCCCAAGGCATCCCCTTCTTCATCAATAAAAAGCTCAGGTCTTTCTAGACACTTCGTTTTTATTGTTTCATGCACTGTTGTGTTGTTCTTGGAGCGTCTTAGTTTTTGTTTGCTTTGCTTAGTTTTCTTAAATAAAGTAGTTTGGACCCCCGTTCTCGCTGTGTTGTTTCAAATAAGTTGATTGGTGTTGGAAAGGAGTAGAAAGTTCTTGCTTGAAATAGTGCAAGAGGAGCTTGCTTTGACTGTGACTTAGAATTTAGCATGTCATGCTAGGTGTTGTTTTGACCTTATGCTTAGTGATTATTTCTGTAGCATGACTTGTTCCAAACAACTGGGATTGCTTAGTGTTCCTTGAAAGAATCATGTTGTAAGGTTCCCAACCTTTAATAAGGTAGAGATCCCTGTGTTTACAATGCTAGTCCCTGGATCAATAGCTAGCATCCACAGTTAAGATGTAATATCAAGAAACAAAGGTCATAACACAACTTTATAACCAGGAATAAAATAATTCATTACATCTTACATATCTCATTTGGCTATCTCATTACAATGCAGCAGAATATCTATATAGCATGGAGTCCTTCATCTTCAAAGTGCCACAGGCAATCATGTTGGTTGTAGACTTGTAATCCTATTCAACACACTTAACATCAAACAAACCTGCAACATAATAAGTTGCAGCCACAAGGGTCAATACATTTGAAATTGTATTGGCAAGTTTCACTATTATGTAGAAATAAGTGGATCCTATCATTTACATGCATATTTGGCTAAGTAGGGTTTAGGCTCTTTTGCAGAAAGAAATATAGTTTTATCCTATCTTTTCAAAATAGTTTTTGATCTTTGACAAATCTTTTTGAACTTCTTGGAAAACTCCAAGTGCTTCTAATCCCTGGTTGTCACCATCAAGTTTTAACTTTGAGAAATTGGAATGTCGAGATCTTCCATAGCTTCAGGCCTTAGTTGCTCAGTGTTGTCCATAACCTGGGACACGGATAAGTACTTAGAATTTGATCTTCTGAAGAAGTTGTACACTTTACCCACATGACACAATCTCATCTTGATGCCACCAGTGGCCGCTGGATAAGTACTCACCAAGATGGAGTACTGGCAGATTGAGAATGTGACAAAGTCTTTCCATAGGAGTCCTCCCAATACACAATGCTAGCTTGTCATCCAGGCACCAATGTAGGGTTTCAAGTTCCCTTACACAATCCTAGTTAACCTGAAGATGCCAATGCATGGGTCCTCCACTATCTAGTTGACTAAGCCAGAGCCCATTTAGCATGTGGCTGTACACGGAAGCCATTGTACGAGAAACATGTTCAATCTCTAAGTCCCTGGGTGGTTTTCTTCTAGTGCACATACAAAAAGAGATAGCCATATAAACATGGTTCCTTTTGTTGCCACCTTGTCCAACCTTGAGTATCCTTGTCCACCCAGGTGGTTTATTGAGTACTTGTTTTATTATATAAAACATATCTCTTTTCAATACTTCATATAATCATAACATGTATCCCATCCCAATATATAGCAGGGCTAAGCATACTACAATTACATTGTTTCCACTAAGGAATATACAAGGTTATCCTATTAGGATTTTAGCATAGCATAAAATATAGTAAACTTTATCATGCATGTTTCAAAAATCCACTAAGTATAATGAAAATAGTAGGACTTGGATGATAGTGTCACTTGCCTTTTTAGTAGAGAATGTTGGTTCACTTCTTGATCTTGCAAATATCACACTCTTCTAATTCCACTACAATACAATCAATCAAACACATATTCAACACAACATTCAAACAATTTAACACACATAAAATAACAAAAACAAGGTCATGCATGCAAGCATGCAAAAGATAGTTTTATTTGCAAAAGTGGTTTCTACTAAGCTCTAAACATTATAAAGTTATAAAGTGGTCATTTACTAAAGTGGTGAAACCATTTGCAAAAGGTTTTATCTATAAACCATTTTTAAATCAAATCAATATTTTATGTGGTTGAAAATGCTTTTAGCAAAGCAATAATTTTATATTGTTCATAAAATAAGTTGTTAATTCACAAAACTTGGTGTTTAGGGTCAGAAGGTTTGAATCAAGTCATTTCCCAAAGGTTTTACTCAAAAATCATTTCTAAAACAAAAACAATATTTTTATTTGACTAGAAATAAGCTAATTCAATTATTCATTCCTAAACTTCACAAAATACATTTTTAAATCCATAAGTTGGTTCCTAGGGTCAGTAGGTTCACAAAAAACCATTTTGCAAAGATTTCACATTAAAATTGTATCTAGAACAATTTTTATATTCATAATAAGCCTACACATGTTTCTGCAAATTCAACCAATTTTCCAAAAGCAAAACATTAAAAAAATTGCATGGTTGCAAAGTACTTGTTCTACTGATTCTATTGATATAAAATTTGCAAAATTTGGACGTGTAGAACTAAAGTTATGAATTTTTCACATTTGCATATCAATCATATTCTAAATTCTGTTTAATCTAAACCTTGTCCACGTGGCGCAATATAACTGGACGATACCGCTTCGGGTGGATTGAGCTCTCTGGACCGCTGGATTTCATTTAAATCATACAGCTCAGATGCGCATAAACCCCTTCGTCTAAGTTCTAATCACGGTCAGACGATCAAGATATAACGGATGACATGCGATTGACCAAGAGTGGGCGGCGCTGGCGGCGGCGACTGGCGGCGCACGCTCCGGCTGCGGCGGTTCCGGCGGTACAGGACGCAAGGGAATAAGCGGAGGTGCTCACCGTGCTCGTGAGGTTGAGGTGAAGCTCAAGGTGGTCGCAGCTGTCCAAGGGGCGCACAGGAACGACGGCAATTCCTCGCCGGAGTAGCTCCTGGCGACTGGCGGCTCTGGAGGTCGTCGGGGATGGAGCTACAGATCGTGCCGAGGCAAAACAAGGACATGGTCAGATGCGGAAGAGCGTGGGAAGTACGGGAGTGTCAACAGGAGGGCTTGGGGTGGTCGGAGTTACCTGGGAAAGGTCGTCGGAGCAATGGCAGACGACGGTGGCGAGTTGGTCCTTGCCGACGCTCTGGGGTAAGCAGGGGCGAACAGGAGGCACTGGCAGGTGCGCCTGGAGGTGGAGAACCAGCTCGCGTGCAGATGGAGGAGAGGGGCGGCTGGACGGCGCCGGAATTGACCGGGGAAGTCGTCGGAGACAGAGGAGGCTTGAGCTAAAGTTCCGGCAGCCTAGTGGCAGAGGGGTGGCGTGGTTTGGGGGGAAAGGGAGAGGAGGAACGGGCGGTTAAGGGGGCGTGGTCACGGCGAAGAATTATTCGGCCATTTACTCGTATTTGACGCCGGCAATAACGCGGCAGCAACGACAGGGAACGGCTGGCGCGGTGAAGACGATGATGATGTGGCGTGGGGCCTGCCTATCAGCGAGGGAGAGAGAGAGGGAGATGGGTCCACTCGTCAGCGTCTCTGCGAGTGCGAGAATGAGTGAAAAACGTTTCGCTGAGGGGGGGACAAGCTGGGCTGCGACTGAGCCTTGCTGGGCTTGTTGGGTTGGGCTGTGTCTGTTTCTTTTTTTTATTCTATAAGCTTTTTCTTTTTCTATTTGATTTTCTGTTTTGATTTTTAATCAAACAATTCAAACACTCAAATGAACTCAAATCTTTGCCAAACTTTGTATAATTTTTAGTTCTGTTTAACAACACAAACCAAAGTCCAAAATTAAATAATTTTTTTATTCTTTTTAGGATCCATTAATAATTAAATAAAATAGTCCTTAGTTATTAATTCAAATAGAATTTGATTTATTTAAAAATTCCATTTGAAATATAAATAATACCAAAATCATATCAGTAGGTTTTATTTGAAAATGTAAAACACTTGGAAAACTTGTTTGAAATAATTTAACAAGTTTCAGTGTTTAATTAAAATGGAAAAGCCTTTACTTTAATAAAATTGGATATTAATAAATCCTCATTATTTTATTTAAATAGACCTTTACTCTTTTTATCAAATAGAAATATTTTATTTCAAAAGCTTGGCCAAGTTTTAATTTGGCTTTATAAAATAATCCTTATTTATAATTCTACCTTTGCTTTATAAAAAACCATATCTTTTTATTAAAAGATCCAAAAATAGTGATTCCAAATATTTTAACTTTATTGTTTATTTATCTTTTTTAATCCCTTTAGGATTTTATTTGAACCAAATAGGTTTTGATATTTCCAATTGGAATCAAAGAGTTTCTTCTCACCCTGAATTTCAACAAAGTTTTATGTTGTTTATTTAATTTTTCACATTTCAAAATTTGGAAAATTTTGGGATGTGACAGGCTACCACCCTTAAAATAAATCTCGTCCCGAGATTTGGGAAGGCTAGAGGTTACAAGTTGGCTTCAAGGCAACTAGGGTACTACCACCCTTAAGAATAAAGTCTCATAGGGTTACATTGATGGTTCACTTGACTATGGGTTCAACACTTAATATCAGACAAGGAATCCTTATTTGACTCAACTGAGTTATCTAAATCCTGGCATCCACTTCTATCTCTTCAAAGTTTCCATTCATGTCAATGTGGTTCACATGTCCTTTCTGGGTCACATTGGAGTCATTTCCATTGGCTCTTCTAGCATCCTTTTTCTTTTCCTTCTCAGGACAATCTGATGCATAGTGTCCAAGCTCCTTGCAATTATAGCATTACAACTGGCTAATGTCTTTCTTGAAAGTGTCATGTTGGTTCTGATCAAGGTCATCTCCATTGTCATTATCATTTCCATTATTCTCACTTCCATTGTTGTAGTTTTGATACTGATGTGGTTCAGAATCTTCATTACTCTTTTTGAATGAATGCTTCTTTTTTGATGATCCTGAGTGATTCTTGAGTTTATGCTTCCTCTTTCTATTCTCAGCTTGATTCATCTTGTTTTCCAAAATGGTGGCTTTGTCACAGAGTGATTGATAAGTTGGGACATAGGGAACAGCTAGTTGCAGGTTCAACTCATCATTAAGTCCTTCAAGAAATTTTTATTTTCTCTTAGCATCTGTATCAACTTCATCCGGTGCATATCGTGCCAGATTGTTGAATTCTTCAATATACTCAGCCACACTGAGGTGACGTTGTTTCAGATTGTGAAATTCCTTTTTCTTCAAGTACATTACTCCAGGTGAGATGTGAGCGGTTCTGAATCCATCCTCAAAAATAGCCCAAGTTACATCTTCAAGGGGAGTAGTGATTTGAAAGTTGTCCCACCATGTTGCTGCTGGTCCTTCAAGCAGAAATGCTGCAAACCTTACTTTTTCTTCATCGGTGCAGCCAACAGTCACTAGGTCTTTGTTCACTGAACGTAACCAATCATCTGCTTCCATTGGATCAGTTGTTCTAAAGAACCTTGCAGGCCTAAGTTTCAGAAACTTGGTGAGCATGTCAAGTGCTGGAGGATTATTCTGATTGTTGTTGTTGTTGTTGTTGTTGTTGTTGTTGTTGTTGTTGTTGTTGTTGTTGTTGTTGTTGTTGTGATTCTGTATGAGTGTGGTCATCTCCTGCATCAACTGTGTCTGAACTGCCAACATCTGCTGTATCTCAGGGGGAATGTTGTTGTTTTGGTTGGGGTTGGCACGACGAGGAGGCATCTGTTGGTTTGATAGGGATAAGTATTGGTGGATATGTTTTTAAGAAGTTTTAACACACAACTCAAAAAAAACAAGTTCAATCAAACAATCAAACAATCAACAAGCAGCTATCCACTTAACAACTTATGAGCTTAACTCATGAGTTGAAGGAAACAACAAGTTTTCTTGAAAATAATAACTTAGTATAATCATACCTCATAGGTCAATATGATCCATACTCTAACTTGGTATCAATGTCTTTGGTAGGCAATCTAATGTCTCTTGGTTTTTCACTTGTAGTCCTTAGTGATGTCTAAATTACAATCTTTGGTGAAAATAAAGTTGAAATCACTTGAAGATGTTGAAGTCATTAGAGTTGATGAAATCTTTTGCACATGGTGAAGTCTTTGGCCATGGGGTAGGCTTGTCCATCAAGTTTGAAATAGAAGAGATATAGAATCAAAACCAAAATGGTTGAGGAAAGAGTTTACAAGATTGTTTGTAAATAAGTTTTGGAACAAATACAACTCCTATTTTTATAAGGGGTTTTGTCCAATCCTAGGGTTATAATTCTACAGGCAACACAATGCTCTGATACCATCTGTAAGGTTCCCAACCTTTAATAAGGTAGAGATCCCTGTGTTTACAACGCTAGTCCCTGGATCAATAGCTAGCATCCACAGTTAAGATGTAATATCAAGAAACAAAGGTCATAACACAACTTTATAACCAAGAATAAAATAATTCATTACATCTTGCATAGCTCATTTCGCTATCTCATTACAATGCAGCAGAATATCTATATAGCATGGAGTCCTTCATATTCAAAGTGCCACAGGCAATCATGTTGGTTATAGACTTGTAATCCTATTAAACACACTTAACATCAAACAAACCTACAACATAATAAGTTGCAGCCACAAGGGTCAATACATTTGAAATTGTATTGGCAAGTTTCACTACTATGTAGAAATAAGTGGATCCTATCATTTACATGCATATTTGGCTAAGTAGGGTTTAGGCTCTTTTGCAGAAAGCAATATAGTTTTATCCTATCTTTTCAAAATAGTTTTTGATCTTTGTCAAATCTTTTTGAACTTCTTGGAAAACTCCAAGTGCTTCTAATCCCTGGTTGTCACCATCAAGTTTTAACTTTGAGAAATTTGAATGTCGAGATCTTCCATAGCTTCAGGCCTTAGTTGCTCAGTGTTGTCCATAACCGGGGACATGTCTAAGTACTTAGAATTTGATCTTCTGCAGAAGTTGTACACTTTACCCACATGACACAATCTCATCTTGATGCCACCATTGGCCGCTGGATAAGTACTCACCAAGATGGAGTACTGGCAGATTGAGAATGTGACAAAGTCTTTCCATAGGAGTCCTCCCAATACACAATGCTAGCTTGTCATCCAGGCACCAATGTAGGGTTTCAAGTTCCCTTACACAATCCTAGTTAACCTGAAGATGCCAATGCATGGGTCTTCCACTATGTAGTTGACTAAGCCAGAGCCCATTTAGTATGTGGCTGTACACGGAAGCCACTGTACGAGAAACATGTTCAATCTCTAAGTCCCTGGGTGGTTTTCTTCTAGTGCACATACAAAAAGAGATAGCCATATAAACATGGTTCCTTTTGTTGCCACCTTGTCCAACCTTGAGTATCCTTGTCCACCCAGGTGGTTTATTGAGTACTTGTTTTATTATATAAAGCATATATCTTTTCAATACTTCATATAATCATAACATGTATCCCATCCCAATATATAGCAGGGCTAAGCATACTACAACTACATTGTTTCCACTAAGGAATATATAAGGGTATCTAATTAGGATTTTAGCATAGCATAAAATATAGTAAACTTTATCATGCATGTTTCAAAAATCCACTAAGGATAATGAAAATAGTAGGACTTGGATGATAGTGTCACTTGCCTTTTTGGTAGAGAATGTTGGTTCACTTCTTGATCTTGCAAATATCACACTCTTCTAATTCCACTACAATACAATCAAGCAAACACATATTCAACACAACATTCAAACAATTTAACACACATAAAATAACAAAAACAAGGTCATGCATGCAAGCATGCAAAAGATAGTTTTATTTGCAAAAGTGGTTTCTACTAAGCTCTAAACATTATAAAGTTATAAAGTGGTCATTTACTAAAGTGGTGAAACCATTTGCAAAAGGTTTTATCTATAAACCATTTTTAAATCAAATCAATATTTCATGTGGTTGAAAATGCTTTTAGCAAAGCAATAATTTTATATTGTTCATCAAATAAGTTTTTAATTCACAAAACTTGGTGTTTAGGGTTAGAAGGTTTGAATCAAGTCATTTCCCAAAGGTTTTACTCAAAAATCATTTCTAAAACAAAAACAATATTTTTATTTGACTAGAAATGAGCTAATTCAATTATTCATTCTTAAACTTCACAAAATACATTTTTAAATCCATAAGTTGGTTCCTAGGGTCAGTAGGTTCACAAAAAACCATTTTGCAAAGATTTCACATTAAAATTATATCTAGAACAATTTTTATATTCACAATAGGCCTACACATGTTTCTGCAAATTCAACCAATTTTCCAAAAGCAAAACATTAAAAAAATTGCATGGTTGCAAAGTACTTGTTCTACTGATTCTATTGATATAAAATTTGCAAAATTTGGACGTGTAGAACTAAAGTTATGAATTTTTCACATTTGCATATCAATCATATTCTAAATTCTGTTTTAATCTAAACCTTGTCCACGTGGCGCAGTATAACTGGACGATACCGCTTCGGGTGGATCGATCTCTCTGGACCGCTGGATTTCATTTAAATCATATGGCTCAGATGCGCACATACCCCTTCGTCTAAGTTCTAATCAAGGCCAGACGATCAAGATCTAACGGATGACATGCGATTGACCAAGAGTGGGCAGCGCTGGCGGCGGCGACTGGCGGCGCACGCTCGGGCTGCGGCGGTGCCGGCGGTTCAGGACGCAAGGGAAGAAGCGGAGGTGCTCACCGTTCTCGCGAGGTCGAGGTGAAGCTCAAGGTGGTCGCAGCTGTCCAAGGGGCGCACAGGAACGGCGGCAATTCCTCGTCGGAGTAGCGACTGGCGACTGGCGGCTCTGGAGGTCATCGGGGATGGAGCTACAGATCGTGCCGAGGCAAAACAAGGACAGGGTCAGATGCGGAAGAGCGTGGGAAGTACGGGAGTGTCAACAGGAGGGCTTGGGGTGGTCGGAGTTACCTGGGAAAGGTCGTCGGAGCAATGGCAGACGACGGTGGCGAGTTAAGATTGTCCTTGCCGACGCTCTGGGGTAAGCGGGGGAGAACAGGAGGCACTGGCAGGTGCGCCTGGAGGTGGAGAACCAGCTCGCATGCAGATGGAGGAGAGGGGCGGCTGGACGGCGCCGGAATTGACCGGGGAAGTCGTTGGAGACAGAGGAGGCTTGAGCTAAAATTCCGGCAGCCTAGTGGCAGAGGGGTGGCGTGGTTTGGGGGGGAGGGAGAGGAGGAACGGGCGGTTAAGGGGGCGTGGTCACGACGAAGAATTACTCGGCCATTTACTCGTATTGACGCCAGCAATAACGCGGCAGCAACGGCAGGGAACGGTTGGCGCGGTGAAGACGATGATGATGTGGCGTGGGGCCTGCCTGTCAGCGAGGGAGAGAGAGAGGGAGATGGGTCCACTCGTCAGCGTCTCTGCGAGTGCGAGTGAAAAACGTTTCGCTGAGGGGGGGACAAGCTGGGCTGCGACTGGGCCTTGCTGGGCTTGTTGGGTTGGGCTGTGTTTGTTTCTTTTTTTTATTCTGTAAGCTTTTTATTTTTCTATTTGATTTTCTGTTTTGGTTTTTAATCAAACAATTCAAACACTCAAATGAACTCAAATCTTTGCCAAACTTTGTATAATTTTTAGTTCTGTTTAACAACACAAACCAAAGTCCAAAATTAAATAAATATTTATTCCTTTTTAGGATCCATTAATAATTAAATAAAATAGTCCTTAGTTATTAATTCAAATAGGATTTGATTTATTTAAAATTTCCATTTGAAATATAAATAATACCAAAATCATATCAGTAGGTTTTATTTGAAAATGTAAAACACTTGGAAAACTTGTTTAAAATAATTTAACAAGTTTCAGTGTTTAATTAAAACAGAAAAGCCTTTACTTTAATAAAATTGGATATTAATAAATCCTCATTATTTTATTTAAATAGAACTTTACTCTTTTTATCAAATAGAAATATTTTATTTCAAAAGCTTGGCCAAGTTTTAATTTGGCTTTATAAAATAATCCTTATTTATAATTCTACCTTTGCTTTATAAAAACCATATCTTTTTATTAAAAGATCCAAAAATAGTGATTCCAAATATTTTAACTTTATTGTTTATTTATCTTTTTAAATCCCTTTAGGATTTTATTTGAACCAAATAGGTTTTGATATTTCCAATTGGAATCAAAGAGTTTCTTCTCACCCTGAATTTCAACAAAGTTTTATTTTGTTTATTTAATTTTTCACATTTCAAAATTTGGAAAATTTTGGGATGTGACACATGCGTTGTTTTAGCATGCAAAAGCATAGTATTATAGTATTCTCCTTTGATGCTTTGTTTGGGTTGACTTGGCACATGCTCACACCATGTTATGACTATGAACAAGTCACCATAGCCTCTATGATCATTTAGTCCTTGACTTGTAGTACCACTCTATGCTTTGATTAGTAATGTTTTGTCGCTCTGCATGATTATGGACATTATTGCTCTCTTAGTTGGTCGCTCCCAGTCTTTTGCTAGCCTCCACTTGTATGAGTAAGCTCTACTCATGCTTCCAACTCCCAAGAAACCAAGTTATTCCAAAGTTTCCACTATAAATTCCTATGCATGGTGTGTTACACCATTCCAAGTATATTCTTGTTTTCATTTATCTTCCAATTAAAAAGTATTTTGTTATGTGAAAACTTAGTGATTAAAGCTCTCACAAACTTGATGGCACACTTTATTTTTCTTGCCCCTAATAAACTTGAACCATTGTGTCATTTATGTTGTATATGCTTGCACTTATACGTTGGAATTAGCAGAATCGTGCTGTCACGGGGAACGATTTCAACATTGCACTTGTACTTTGTACACGGTTGATATCATACTCTTTTATCTATGGATGTCGTCGGTGCGAAATAAGAGCTTGTCAGTCCATGGAGTTATGTATTTTGTGTTAGAGAAATGCCTGGGCTGCTAGCCTATGCCATGCCTAATCATGTGGAAACTTGCAGCATCACCATAATGAGAAATCTATGACGCATCCTCAATAAAAACCTATCCAAATAGCAAATAAAAAGATCATTGAGATGCTCATTGTCTGCTTGCCTTGTCATTTTGGTTATGGGATAGCTCCTGTACCATGTGCAAGGGGTACCCCGTTGGAGGTTATCAATGATATGCAAATACTTACAATGACAAGAACTTGCAGGTGACTATAGTTTATTAGCATGAGGTGTGGCCCTCATATTCAAGGGACATGAGATTTCCAACTTATACTTTGTCAAACATATACTCCATAGTCTGTTCACTTTAACTTTAATCACTTCAAGATGCTTATGATATGGGCAATGAGAGCTGAAAGCTAACAAGTACCATAATTTTTGGAAGCTCTTTTTGAGACTTGAAATCCCTGCTTCCCTTTATGAAGGGCATTTCTTCCACTTTTATATTGAGTCTCCACCTTCTACCTTTAGGCACCAGTTAAGAGAGCATAGTTGCCATTCTTAGTTCTATGTGCATTTTTCCAAAACTTATTGATTGATGCATATTGTTATATTACTTCTTCTTGTGCTATTTGTATCTAGTCACTCTTATGAACTTTGAAGTTGTCCATTGCATCTATTTGCTACTCTATGAGGGACAAGCTGATTGCCACTATGCTATGTTTTCTGTATGTGAAACAAACAAACATTTTTCAATGCATGTTATTCATGATCTATGTTTGTTTCCTTTCATGTTGCATGCATAGTTACTTTGTCTTATTGTTAGAACTCCATCTTTCATGCTCATGTTTAGAGTTCTTTGATCCCAGCTTTTAATGCTTGCAAATGGTTTGATCTTGATTTTGATGGTGCATGTCACCTCAAAAATTATTCTTTTATCACTTACCTACTCGAGGACGAGAAGGAGTTAAGCTTGGGGATGCTTGATACGTCAGAAACGTATCTATAATTTTTTATGTTCCATGCTTGTTTAGTATCAACTTTGCTTTGCTTTGTCTACACTTTGAGGTGTTTTTATATGTTTTTGGAACTAACCTATTAACAAGTTGCCACAGTGCCAGTTGCCTGTTTTCTTATGTTTTTGGTTCCAGAAAGGCAGAAAATCAATATTCTCGGAATTGGACGCGACAAAAGCCAAAGTCAATATTTTACCGTGGGCAACACGAAGCCAGAATACGAGACAGAGGAGGCTCACCAGGGGGGCACACCCCCTGGCCGCGCGGGTGGGCCCACCCCTCTCCTGGGGGGTGCATCCTCCCTGGTGGCCCCCCTGCCTCGCCTCTTCGCCTATAAAGTCCCCCCGATGTAGAAATCCTAGGCACCCGATCAATATTCCACGAAACCTTCTGTAGCCACCGCCACCATCGTACCTAGATCAGGGGGATCTAAAGTTCTTCCCGGCACCCTGACGGATGGGAGATCATCCCGGAGGCCTGCTTCTTCATCATGCCAGCCTCCGGTATGAAGCGTGAGTAGTTCCACCTTGGACTACGGGTCCATGTAGTAGCTAGATGGTTGTATCTCCTCCTTTGTGCTTTCATGTCTAGATCTTATGAGCTCCGTTCATGATCAAGATCTCATCTATTTGTAATCATGCATTTTGTGTTTGCGAAGATTCGATGGATATTGAGATTACTATGTCAGATTGATTAATGGTTTTGTCTTATTGATTCTATCATGTTTGTGTTATTTGTGATCTTGCATGCTCTCCATTGTTAGTAGCTATCTTGGCCAAGTAGTTGCTAGTGACTCCAAGAGGGGGTATTTATGCTCGATAGTGGGTTCATGCCTCTATTTAATCTAAGGGAAGTGACAAGAATCTCTAAGGTTGTAGATGTGTTGTTGACACTAGGGAGAAAACAACGGTCTCTTGTTCATGGAACAAGTGGATTGTTTACCTTACACACTTTGCTTAAAGTAGTTGTCTGTTTCTTGCAACTTAATACTGGAGGGGGTTTGGATGATAACCCAAAGGTGGACTTCTAGTCATAGATGTAGTTTGATGGTGGTCTATGTATCTTGTTGTATTGCCCAATCGAATCTCATAGGATCATGAATTTCTAGTATTGCATTGTTATGCCTTGCTCAGTCCTGTCAATTGCCCCGCTGTAATTTGTTTACCCAGCATTCCATGTTTGTTTATCCAAGGAGAACACCTCTAGTGAACTATGGACCCCGGTCCAATCTTTACCATTGATACATCTTCCACTGTTTATGTTTACTTGTTGCAAACCACCATTACCTTCCACACCATACAGTTAATCCTTTGTTACAGCAAACCAGTAAGATTGACAACCTCGTTGTTCGTTGGGGCAAAGTCTTGAGTTTGTGTTGTGCAGGTCTCCAAGTTGCTAGCAACACCTTTGAGTCGTTTCCTTCCTCCTACCGGTTCGATAACCTCGATTTCTTACTGAGGGAAAACTTGTTGTTGTGCTCATCATACCTTGCTCTTGGGGTCTCCCAACGAGGCGTTGAATACGCCATCAAGCTTATTTCTGGCGCCGTTGCCGGGGAGGCTAAGGACGTCTTCACAAGGGGAGTCCTTCTCAAACTTTCTCTTTACTTTGTTTTTGTTTTGCTTAGTTTCCTAGGTTCACAAGCGGCACTACCGGGCAACCAAAGCGGTACTACCGGTGAGGGTCGGTACTACCGGACTTGAGTCCGGTACTACCGGTCGGTCCAGTACCTGCATGCACCAGCTCGGCCCAACGCCTGTAACCTTCACTATTATTCATGTTTTTCCCAAAATTACCCTTATTTATGCGGCTAGCCTATAAATATCCCCTACCCTCCATTGTAATGCTAAGACTTGGATAATTGTAATTGAAGACACCCCTTGAGGATCTATCAATTGCTAGTCTCATGCTCCTTGACAAGGAGCACCAATTATCCCCCACCTCTTGGATTTTGCCTCGTGCGTTCAAGTTGTACAATTCCTTGGAGTCGGTGTCTCGTATCCAAGTAGTCAAGATCTCACTAAGCCTCTCACTCCCGTTGTTGGCCGTGGGAGAGTGTCTTGCCCGACGTCGATCCTAGGGATTGTGTTGGACCGGTTGCCACCGGCGTGAGCTACCGGCTTGTATTGTGTCCTCGTGTGTGTGCATGCATTCATCGAGTTCTTCGCGTGTGAGTTCGTGGATTTCATCCTCCCTCTCCCACTCGCCTTCACCTCGAGTTCCACGGGAATTCGTGAAAGATCGAGCAACCCCAAGGGGTCAACCCTAACATATTGGTATCAAGAGCAAGGTTGATCACGAATTTCCCCTCATTTTTTTCTTCTATCCATCATAAATTCGAAAATCCCCAAAAAGAGCCCCAAATTGCCTTCGAAACGATCTCTGATTTTGGTGAGTTTTTCGTGGTTTTGGACCATAGACCTATTGCTTTTGGAGTCGATCTACCTTCTTCATGTGTTTCTAGCCCACCTTTTTGGTTAGATTACCACGAATTTTAGGATTTCAAGGCCGATTGCGTACCCAGTCCCGCGCTCAGTGGTACTACCGGTCGGAACTTGCGGTACTACCGCATATCACCGGTACTACCGGACATAGGGTGCAGTACTACCGCCTGCGACAGACGGTTGTTATTTTCCCTTTGTGCCTCAAATTCGTTCTCTGATTATCCTCTTTTGTTTGTTCGTGTTTCGCGTGTTTGTCGCCATACTAACAAAAGCTTCTGCAACAACGTTCATCCCGCGCTCGTCGACACCGCGACACCTGAACATCTTCCACACCACCGGTTGCAAGTCGTCAACAATACCAAAGGTGAGATAAAAGGCTAACCCTCCACGTATTCTCCTCCATATACAATACTTGTTGGCTTTGCATCATGGAAAGGCACGGTGATACGTGCCAACCACCTCCACCTCAAGAGGAAGACGCACAATACATGACAAGGATGGATCATTGGAAGATCCGAGGAGAATTCAACTACCGTTGTGACGCCCTTGAGCAGCGCCAAGACGAACAATTTAGCGAAACCCGAGCGGAGTTCAAGAGCATCGACAACCACTTCGAGGAGGTCCGAGGACAAATGCATGCCTTGCAACACAACCTCGGCCATAAAAATGAAGCTCTTCATCGCACCATTGCCGCAACGGATGACAATCTTCAATGTCTCATTGATGGGTTGGCAAGGCCGCGATCTCGCGCCTCAAGCGCATCATGGCACTCCTCAAGTGCATCAAGCTCTTCATGCCATCGCGCTTCAAGGCACAAAGAAGGATCCGTACTTCACTCCATGAGCTCTTCTCAAGTGGTACCATCTCTATAACACACCTCAATGTCAAGCTATGATGGTGACCTCTCCGCAAGACCTCCAAGACGTGAAGTGCAATGTCCAAAACCAAGGGCACTACTGATCCAACAAGATCAACCTCAAGTGGAACCCCAAGCTCCTCGTCAACGACACATTCCTTAAACAACACTGAAGCCTCCGAATTGGACGAACAAGCTCGCCGTTGATGTGAGGCACTCAAAGATCCACCAAGGCATCATCATCGATACGAATGTCAACGTCGACAACATGATCACCATGACGAGCCTCCACCACATCATGAAGAAAGGGAGCGGCCCATTTCACATGCGGAACGACATCCTCCTCGCCACATGGCTCAAGACAATTCTTGTCGTCATGATGACCAAGGGCCAAACCAACCTCGTGAGGACCAAGCACCTCCTCCTCGTCTACAACCACGCCAAGAACAAGAGCAAACTCCCCAAGCTCGTCGTTAGGACCAAGTTACACCACCAAATGCGGCACCACAACAACCGCAAGGGCAACACCACCATCACCAAGCAAGACGTGAGAGCTCGGATGATGAAGATGGACACCAACATCATGGCAACCGCCGATGCCAGAACCGCAATGAAGAGGAAACTTTCGGCAAGCTCAAGTTCACCATGCCCAAGTTCACTGGTTCCAATGACCCCGAAGAATATATCTCGTGGGCACTCAAGGTTCACAAGATCTTCCGCATGCACAACTATAGCAATGAGAAGATGATGTCCATGGCGTCCCTGGAGTTTGATGATCATTCTAACCTTTGGTGGGAACAAATCCAACTCGCTCGTGGAGCAAGACAAGAACCTCCAATCACCACTTGGCAAGATATGAAGGCTCATATGAGATCCCGCTTTGTTCCTTCGCGCTACACGCGTGACCTCTTCAACAAGCTTCAAAGGCTTAGTCAAGGGACAAAGACCGTGGAAGAGTACTTCAAGCAAATGGAGCTCAACATGATCCGTGCAAACATTGAAGAGCGCGATGAGCAAACAATGACACGTTTTCTCAATGGCTTGAATCATCCAATCAAGCACATCACCGAGTTCCAAAAGTACAACAACATGGTTGAACTTGTGCACATAGCAACAAAAGCCAAAATTCAAGTGCAAGAGGACATCAAGTACAACAAGCCAAAGACGTACTTCACCTACAATCAAGCGCCAACCACTACATCAACAACCCCAAATGGAAGCTCATCAAGTACCACCAAGCTTCCCTTCAAGCCAACACTTCCTTAAGGAAAACCGCCCCCAAGTGGCAAATACACAAAGGATGATCAACCATTCAATGGTGAATGCTACAATTGTGGAGGCAAAGGACACAAGTGGGACACATGTGGAAACAAGAAAGTTTTGTTCATCCACGAAAATGGCGATGAAGAATACTTGAGTGAAGATGAGTTTGATGCAAGGGTCAAGGAAGCTTTGGCAAGGAAACATTTGGAAGATGACCAAGAACTACTTGTGTGTGAGCATGACGCAAGTCCATCACTTGTTGTCACAAGGGTCTTAATTACTCAAGCCCATGAGCATGAAGACCAAAGATAAAACATCTTTCAAACACGTGCTGGTATCAATGGGAAATCCATCAAAGTTGTCATCGATGGAGGGAGTTGCCACAATCTTGCAAGCACGGAGTTGGAAGCTCAACCTCACCCTCCATCCACATAATCACCCCTACCATATACAATGGCTAAGTGACCAAGGGTCCGTCAAGATCAAGCACACCGTCTCGGTAAAATTTTCAATTGGACCATACAAGAACACGGTGGAGTGTGATGTGGTTCCCATGACGGGTTCCCATGACGGTTTGCCATATGTTGCTAGGTAGTCCTTGGGCAATATGACAAGCGCGCTTTGCATGATGGTCACACAAACTCTTATACCTTCAAATGGCTTGACAAGACTTGTGTTTTGCAACCAATGACTCCTAGCCAAATAATTGCGGACAACGCAAAGGCTTAACGAGGGCGCAAAGCATAACACCATCTTGTGAGAAGAGCGGTGAGCGAGAGAACCACCATATAGTGAGTGAGAGCCACAAGCCAAACTCGAGTGGAAAAACTAAGAGTGTTCTTATTGCCACAAAAAGTGAGATGAGAGAGTTGCGGAACAACCCATCCATCTTGCACTATGTCCTTATATGCAATGGACTAGCCCAAGGACCTAATGACTTGACAAATGTTCCTCCCTCTTTGATGGCTATTTTGCAGGAATTCCAAGATGTGTTTCCCGAAGAGCTTCCTCATGGACTACCCCCTCTTCGTGGAATCAAGCACCGCATCGACCTCATACCTTGCGCACCTCTCCCAAACTACGCCGCATACCGCACGAACCCGGAAGAGACGAAGGAGATAGAACGACAAATCAACCAACTCGTCTCCAAAGGTTTGATCCAAGTAAGCACTAGCCCAAGCGCGGTACCCATGATTCTTGTCCCAAAGACGGATGATACGTTTCGGTTATGCATGGAGTGCTATCCAATCAATGCTATCACCGTGCATAATTGACATCCTATACCGCGTCTTGATGACATGCTTGATGAGTTGTGTGGAGCCACTATATTTTCGAAAATTGATCTTCCTAGTGGTTACCATCAAATACGTATGGCCGAGGGTGATGAGTGGAAAACCGCCTTCAAGACCAAACTTGGTCTCTATGAATGGTTGGTTATGACTTTTGGCTTATCTAATGCCCCATCCACCTTCATGCGCCTTATGAACCATATTTTTAGATCTCCCATTAAAAGAGTGTCGTTGTTTACTTTGATGATATTCTTGTCTATAGCAAGTCACTAGAGGAGCATGTTACACATGTTAAGGAGGTTCTACAAATCCTTCGTCATGAAAAGCTATATGCTGATCTCCCAAAGTGCACTTTTGCCAAAGAAAAACTGATTTTCCTCGGATTTGTAGTTTCTTCAAATGGAATTGAAGTGGATGTCTCAAAATTTAAGGACATACGAGATTGGCCCATCCCTACCAATGTTAGTGAACTTTGTAGTTTTCATGGGTTGACTGGTTTCTACCGTCGCTTTGTGAAAGACTTTTATACCATTGCTTGCCCTCTCAACGAGTTGACCAAGAAAAATGTCACATTTGTTTTGGGGCAAAGCACAACAAAAGTCATTTGATGAGCTCAAAAAGAGGCTCACCGAAGCACCACTCCTTGCTTTACCAGATTTCACAAAAACTTTTGAGATCGAGTGTGACGCTAGTGGTATTGGAATTGGAGGCGTCCTTATGCAAAATGGGCGTACTATTGCATACCATAGCGAGAAACTTGATGGCGCACGCCTTAACTATACGATTTATGACAAAGAACTTTTTGCCTTAGTTCGTGTCCTTCAAGTGTGGCAACACTACCTTTGGCCCAAAGAATTTATCATACATTCCGACCATGAGTCGTTGAAATATCTTAAGGGTCAAGCCAATTTGAGTAAAAGGCATGCCAAGTGGGTTGAGTTCATGGAGTCTTTTCCTTAAATTGTCAAGTACAAGAAGGAAAAGAAAATGTAGTAGCGGACGCCTTGTCTCGCAAAAATACTAGCCTTCTTACGCGCCTCAAAGTAAATGTGTTGGGGCTTGATGACATCAAATCGTTGTATGCTTCTGACCCATTCTTTGGATCAATTTTCGCAAAGTGTTCAATAGACAAAGGGGTTGATGATTTCTATTTGCATAAGGGTTTTCTATTAAAACAAAACAAGCTTTGCATTCTGAAGTCGTCTCTCCAAATTTTGCTTCTTCAAGAGTCCCATGGTGGAGGCCTTATGGGTCACTTTGAATGTGACAAGACATATGATATGCTCTCCACTCACTACTATTGGCCCAAGATGAAGCGCGACGTGGAGCGCCACGTCCAACGATGCACTACATGTGTCCAAGTTAAGTCTAAGTCTAACCCATTTGGTCTTTATATGCCATTGCCTATTCCTCATGCACCTTGGTCGGACATTAGCATGGACTTTATGTTAGGATTACCTAGATCTAAACATGGCCACGATTCTATATTTGCAGTAGTGGATCGTTTCCCCAAAATGGCACACTTCATTCCGTGCCATAAGACCGATGATGCTTCACATGTCGAAAATTTGTTTTTCAGGGAAATAATCCGTCTTCACGGTGTACCAAGAATAATCGTCTCTGATCGCGACGTCAAATTCATAAGCTACTTTTGGAAGACACTCATGGCCAAGCTTGGCATTAAGCTACTCTTCTCGTCCGCGTCGCACCCTCAAACTGATGGGCAAACCGAGGTCGTCAACCGAGGCCTTGGAATGCTACTCCGCGTGTTGATCAAGAAGAACCTTAAAGATTGGGAAGAATGCATCCCCCACACCGAATTCGCCTACAATCGCGCCAAGCACTCAACCACCATGAAGAGCCCATTCATGATCGTCTACGAATTCGAGCCCCTCACCGCGCTCGACATACTTCCTCTTCCTCTCCACGAGCGCACCAACATGGACATCAACAAGCGTCCACAAGCAATTAAGAAACTCCATGAAGACACAAGAGCTACGATCGAGCAACAAGTGCTTCGCCAAGCATCAAGGCTAAACAAGAACAAGAAAGAGATGATCTTCAACGAAGGTGACCTTGTGTGGATACACTTGAGTAAAGACCGTTTCCCCAAGGATCGCGACTCCAAGCTCAAGCCAAGGGGCGATGGCCCTTTCAAAGTACTCAAGAGGATCAATAACAACACCTATATCATCGACATCCCAACATAAAAGTACCTTGTGAGCCTGACGTTCAATGTAAAGGACCTCTCGCCATTCCATAGAGAACATGATGTTGAGAAGGCTGAAGAGTCGAGGATGACTCTTTCCCAAGGGGGAGCTGATGCAACCCGTCCTACGAATGCTACTACATCTCCTCCCACTAGTCCCCCCCCAAGTGGACCAATGATCCGCGCTCGAGCCAATCTCCTACAAGCTAAGGTTAACTCGCTCCTTTCTTTGTGTGATTTCGATACACCCATGAATGGATTGCTACTTCATACCCCGCCACTATGCATCCTCGGGTATGAAGGAAAGGACCAGCGGAACGGAGCAACCACAAATGAAGCGAGCAACAGCTGTCTGGTCCCGGCGGTACTACCGGTCGTCGGAACCGGTACTACCGGTCACGCGGTACTACCGCCGCGTCACTACTGTACGAGCCATAAGGAGTCGACCAGCAGTTATCTGGTACCGGTACTACCGGCCGCAGACACTGGTACTACCGGACAAGCGGTACTACCGCACGAACCAGAAGGTTTCCGCTGAATCCCCAGGCCACCCAGGTCCGCAAGTGGCACTACCGAGCAACCAAAGCGGTACTACCGGTGAGGGCCGGTACTACCGGACTTGAGTCCGGTACTACCAGTCGGTCCAGTTCCTGTGCGCACCAGCTCGGCCCAACGCCTGTAACCTTTACTATTCTTCCTGTTTTGTCCCAAAATTACCCCTTTTTATGTGGTTGTCCTATAAATAGCCCCTACCCTCCATTGTAATGCTCAGACTTGGATAATTGTAATTGCCCTTGAGGATCTATCAATTGCTAGTCTCATGCTCCTTGACAAGGAGCACTAATTATCTCCCACCTCTTGTATTTTGCCTCGTGTGTTCAAGTTGTACAAGTCCTTGGAGTCGGTGTCTCGTCTCCAAGTAGTTAAGATCTCATCAAGCCTCTCACCCCCGTTGTTGGTTGTGGGGGAGTGTCTTGCCCGACGCTGATCCTAGGGATTGTGTTGGACCGGTTGCCACCGAGATGAGCTACCGTCTTGTATCGTGTCTTCGTGTGTGTGCGTGCGTTCATCGAGTTCTTCGCGTGTGAGTTCGTGGATTTCATCCTCCATCCTCCCACTCGCCTTCACCTCGAGTTCCATGGGAATTTGTGAAAGATCGTGCAACCTCAAGGGGTCAACCCTAACACTTTCTCACCGATAACGATGCTAAAGTCTGTTAGGATTATGTTAGGAATTGCTGATTTTTTGATTATGAAATATGGTAGATGGATGTCAAGATAACGTTCCTTAATGGAAACATTGAGGAAGAGTTGTATATGATACAACCCAAAGTTTTTGTAGATCCTAAGGATGCTAATAAGTTATGCTTTAGCTATCCATCTATGGACTGAAGCAAGCATCCAGAAGTTGGAATCTCTGATTTGATGAAGTAATCAAAGGTTTTGGATTTGTCCAAAGCATCGAAGAAGCTTGTATTTACAAGAAAGTGAGTGGGAGCTCTATTGTATTTCTAATACTATATGTGGATGACATAGAACTTTTGAAAAGCATAAAGGATTACTTAAAATGTTCGATGAAAGATCTTGGTGAAGCGGCATACATATCAGGCATCAAGATCTATAGAGATAGATCAAAACGCTTAATAGGATTGTCATAGAGTACATACATTGACAATATTTTGAAGAAGTTCAAAATGGATGGAAGTAAGAAGGGGTTCTTACCGATGTTACAAGGGACGGTTTTGAGTAAGACTCAAAGTCCAGCGACAACAACAGATAGAGAAATGATGGACCATGTCCCCTATGCCTCATCCATGGGTACTCTTATGTATGCTATGCTATTTACAAGGCCAGATGTGTCATATGCTGTTAGTTTGACTAGTAGGTACCAAACTGATCTAGGTTTGGAACACTGGAAGGCAGTTTAGAATGTCTTTAAGTACTTGAGAAGAATTAAAGATATTTTCTTGTGTATGGATGTGAAGAAGAGCTCGTCGCAAGATGTTACATCGATGCTAGCTTCGACACCAATCCGGATGACTCTAAGTCACAATCCGGATATGTATTTTTGATGAATGGTGCAACTGTGAGTTGGAGGAGCTCCAAGCAACCAGTGATTGCGAGATCTAAAATGGAGGAGGAATATATCTTTGTTTCAAAAGCAGTGGCGGAAGCGGTTTGAATGAAGGAGTTCATTTCCAAACTGGGTGTGGTTCCAAGTGCTTTAGATCCTATGGTGATCTATTGTGACAACAATGGTGCCATAGCCAATGCTAAGGAACCAAAGTCTCACAATAATTCCAAGCATATAAAGCACTAGTTTAACTCCACCCGGGAACATTTTCAGGATGGCGATGTAGAGATTTGCAAAGTAGATAAGGATCTGAATGTTGCAGATCCGTTGACTAAAGCTCTCCCAAGGGAAAACATGATCAACACTAGAACTCTATGGGTGTTAGATTCATGACTATGTAAACTAGATTATTGACTCTAGTGCAAATGGAAGACTGAAAGGAATATGCCCAAGAGGCAATAATAAAGTGGTTATTATGCTATTCCAGGTTTATAATAGATGTTTATTTTTCATGCTATAATTGTATTAATAGGAAACATTAATACATGTGTGATTTATAAACAGATAAAGGTTCCTAGTAAATCCTCTATTTATACTAGCTTGTTGATTAGCAGATGATCAAAGGTTTCCTGATCATGAACATTGGATGTTGTTAATAACAGATTCATATCATTGGAGAATGATATGATGAATAGTTGTCAACACCCGGATTTTTAGTCCCAGATGCCTGTTATGCCATACATCGCAATCCCAGGATTACCATTTTTGCGAGACATAACAGAATTGGATACCATAGTACATCATCCATTACAAACCATACATAAGTTCTTACAAAAATAGGGATCTCATGATCCAGTTCTTAATACAACTTCAAGCAGCAGAATACGTAATAATAACGGTAGCGTAGGCGAAGCTCCATCTTCGGGGTCACATGCAATGCTGACGATGGGAGATGATCCTAGTTGTCGTAACCTTCCTGGGGTCCATCCTCCAGGTACTCCTCTTCATAGTCTGACCACGGGAATAGCCAGGGACAAAGCCATGAGTACTCTTTAAGTACTCGCAAACTCATACTAACAAGTGGAAGGGGTTTTTGATAATAGGACACTAGGCTCTAGGGTTGTTTTGCAAGAAGCCAGATTTACCTCTACTAAGTTCAGAAATAAGAGAAGCTAGTCACATTTTTATAACACCTAAATGGGATCTTGTAACTCATGTCACAACTCTGTTGTGGTCAAGTCAAAGTCTCACTTCCTTTCACAAATCATTTTGAAAAGTCTGACGGGGGAACATTATGGCCACTCCAACTGTCCATAACCGCGGACGCGGCTATTCGAATAGTTTGACAATCTACAGAGATTGTACACTTTCACCACAACATTCGATACATCCGTCAGGAACAAATCCTGAATTCACCATACTCAGTATGCGGATAATCAATCCTAACCTTTCAGTTACACGCCCTAGTATAAGCACCTCTCCTGTGAGTTTGGCCTCCCAACCATGACCAATTGTCATCTTGGATACTGCACAGGTGGACAATCTTCACAAGGTAGCCTCAGCTCAGACCTTGGCTATGAGGGAACTAATACTAAGGTATATAAGTTTCCAGTCAAGCCCTACCCAATCTTCGGGTATTATGGTTGTACGGTAAAAATCGGAATGGTATCGCATCCAGACAACCATCAGTTTTATAAAGGGCTAAGGCTCATGCCTCAACTTTTTCATCACCAAAATCATCTGGTGTTTTCGGAAACACATGTCCAAAACATTTCAATAGAATGATCCATCATTCCAAGGTTTTCATAACCATTTTTATCAAGTATTCTCATCTAAAGTTGATCAAGTTTTATGCTTAGCACTAGCATCTACAAGTGGGGGTAAATACTAATGAGGGGTGGTAAGCTAGTGGAGTTTCAACTAAGTTCAATCTCATGCCTTAGGATGACATCAAGATTATCTAGCTTAGGCCAAATTTTATGCTCTTTATGCAACCTTCAAATATCTTTCTAGTATCTACAATTCACTGAAGTAAACTCTAAGTAATAGCTTTGATAAAGAAATAAAGTAATAAGCTTGTAAGTAAAAACTAGGATTGGTTTATCAAGTGGGTAGGATCATCTATGCTTAAGGCATATAGTTGGCATGGTGACAAGCAAGTATTGGCTTCCACAGTATTAGTATAGGCTTGATAAATTGCAAGTGTTAGCTTGCACAGGTCAACTTGATTAGTAAGGCTTGATAAGTTAATAGCTTGCAAGTATTGGCTTGCCTTGTGCAGAGCAGTGGTTGAAGTTCTCCTCGGCTTCTTCTTCGTAGAATCCTCCTTCCTCCTCGTATCCTTGGTCGGTACTAGCGTCTATGAATAAATACGAGGTGCACAATCACCAAACAATACTTAACTACTCACAATCATCACACAAAGGGTCCTATAGATGATCTAGCATCATCACTAACATTACAAGATTAAAGATTGGTTTAATTCCTTTTATTTTTAGAAAAGTAATTTCTACTCATTGAAAAACTACTTAAGATTTAATATTCTCCAAACCAAACATGGGATCATGTTGACACATGTCATCACCACATATTTTAGTCCATGGGAATGTGATTTAAAGTGGTGTCACAATTTAATAAGGTGTTTCTCTTTTATTTTAATTAATTAAAGTGGCTAGAAATGCCTATGTGGCATTCTTTTATTACTTGGTCATTATTTCTGTAAGTAAACCTATATATTTTTATATACTCTGAAAGGTATGGTTAAATGTGATTTTTGAGAGTTGGAATCAACTCAAAAGCTATTATGGTTTTAATTTGAAAAATGTTTGAATGCAGAAAAGCTTCTGCCTTGTTATTTTCACCAAGGATGATCTACAGATCCAAAGGACTTGAATCCAACGGGCTTGGATTAAGCATTCCCAGACCTTTATAACAAAATTGGTTTCATTCAATTTGGTTCACTGGATCGACCTGGGTTAATTTTTGAAACTGGGTACAGAAGTGTTGCGCGGGAAGTGATACTGGGCCGGCCTGCTAAGCACAGCGCTTACGCGGGATGGTTAAGTGGCTATCCCCACGCGTCAGTGAGACGAGGGGGTGCGAAGCGGTATGGGGCGATGTGGTGCGTTCGATCTGGTTCTAATCCAACGGCTGAGGGTCATCGTCGACGTTGGGCAACGCCGGCGAGACAGAAACCTAGTGCGGCCAGTGGGGGTCATTGGGGGCTCACCGGGGTTCAGGCGAGGGTCGGCGAGGCGGGCGAACGACGAAGTCGACGACGGTGAACCTCCTGGTACTGGCAGCTTCTCCTGGGGCGGCTCCAATCGCTGGCCCCCTTCTTCTCCAACAGTGGTAGACTCCGGTGAAATTCCGGCGAAGTGCTGCTCGCCTTGCTCCGGGAACGGGGTGGCATGATCAGTGAGGAGAGGGGAGTGAGATAGTGTGCTCACTTCGGCAGGGGGTGGCTTCTATTTATAGTCGCAGCGATGAGAACGAACGGGATGGGTAGGCGACGGTGGCGACATGGCTATGGGCGGCTAGAGGCATGGCCGGCGGTGGCGATTGCTTGGTGGTCTCCTGGCGATGCTCTACGGCTTTAATGCGCGAGTAGGGGCGGTGCGGTTTGGTCTGAAACGCGCGATGCTCTGTACGGCAGAGGCGGCGTCTTCGACGGTGAGCAGTGGCTGTGCGTCATGGGGCGGCGAATGGTGATGTCTGGCGGTCTCCTGGGTCGGTGGCGATCATGTATGCACGCGGCGAGGGTGGCGCGCGTTCTGTGGGCGTCGGTCGAGTGTGGCGCTCTGGCGCATGCTCGACATGGTTGCTGGCGTGCTGGGCGCGGTCCGTGCGTGTGGTCCAGGGTTTGGCAACGCTCGCGGCTGGGACAGGGAGTGGCGGTGGATGGTGGGCTGCCTCCCATACAAGGTTGGCACGGCTAAATCTCCTCCTAGCTTGCTGTCTCCACTAGGATGGCATGGTGAGCTTCGGCTGTTCACCATTGATGTCATTGCCCAGCTTACAGTGAGTCTAGTGCTTGGTTTAACTTGCTAGGTGATCTATTGAGATGGTTGTGAGCTAGAGAGGGAACAAGTTAGGCTTCAATCACTGCTCACAATAGTGTTTAAGATTTTGATGATTTGTGTCTGCAATGTGTTTGATGAAATGGCCGCAAGAATTCAAGTTTTGAATTTTGAAAAGATTTTTGGTGGGTGTGCTAGGTTGGTGCTGGTGAGTCTGCGGATGCTTGGGTTTTGAAAGTTAAGCTTGTTTGAGTGGTTTTTGAAAAAGTGGGATCTTCCCATATGATGAAGATTCAATTTTGAACTGTCCTTTAAACTATGCATTTAAATGTTTCTGGATGATCACAAAGTGGTCCTTGATACTTTGTTATGAGTACAATCAAGGGGTGCAAAGATCCAGAAAAGTTTCTGTTAAGTTCTGAAAGTTTGAGACAGCCAAAGTAGGCATGGGAGTTAAATTGGTCAAAATGACCATTCCCTTATTTTATTTGTTTTGATTTACTTGTCTTTGAGAAAAGTTTGGGAATTGTTTAGATGGTGTTTATTTCACCTAAGCATCCCATTTACAAGCAAAGGAATACACAAACAAGTTGGTTCAAAAGAATTCAAAATGAAATGCATACCGTCCTGCATGCTTTCATGTTTTTTTATTTAGCAAAGTTTTTTGTTAACCCTAAATTTGATGATTAGAGTTTGATGATCCAAGTTTAGTATTTTTGGGATGTTACAATAGTCACCGGCAGTAGATGTAGCAATACGATCATAACATCAAGTTTATATTGCTATCACATTCGTAATAATTCAATGTCCTTAGACCATGCCAATCACTTTCACCAAAAAGGTACTTTGATTCCATCAAACATCACACCAAAATAGGATGATTATAAAGGTATCATCACGTATCTAGAAAGTGTTAGTTGAGACTCGTGGATCAAGAGTGGATTTGTCCATCCGGACGATGGAGAGATATACTCAGGGCTCTCTCGGTGATATCACATTGACATAGCTTGCAAGCAAGTGATTTGATCACTAGAATGTCATATCATAGGAGTAAGAAAAAGAGTACTTGTCGGAAATGAGATCAAACAAGGTATGTATGATACCAAGTGATATGGTCATCACTACTAGGAAACCAGCTATAGATAGACAAATCTTCTGTGGCGCATATGTGTGTAAGATCCCTCCCTTTATAAAGGTAAGGATCCCTGTGATTGCAATGCTAGTCCCTAGATCAATGCTAGCATCCACAGTTTAAGATGAAGTACACAGAAACAAAGGTCATTATTACATATCATTCCAGAGACAAACATAGTCTTTTACAAACTCCATGGCCACAGGCCTAATACAAGAGTTCAAATATATAATAAGATAAATAAGTCTTCATCTACATGTGCCACAGGCAAGCATGTAGAGTGTAGACTCATAACCCCTAATCACCATCAGAATAACCTACAGCCACAGTGGGTCAATACATTGGAATAGTATTGGCAAGTGATACCTTAGTAGAATTTTAGTAGTCTAGATACTATATGAATTTAGGCTAAGTGTAGCTTAGGCTTGCTCTGCTCAAAATAGGTTTTACCTATCAGTTGAAAACACTAAGTTTTTTTTCTTTGCCAAAACTTTCCCAAGGAACCACCAATAGAAATTGGTGAACCTTCACCCTTGTTCAACCACAAATTTTAACTTAGAAATTGGGATGAGGAGATTCTTGATAGCTTCCATATCTTGATGCTCAAGTTGTCCAATACCAGGGACATGGCTAAGTACTTAGATTCTTCCATCTGCAGAGGTTGTGCACTTTCCCCACAAGACTTGATTTTCACCAAGACAGGACCTTTCAGAAGCCTTCCCTTAGACCAAATAGACGCGCTCCAACCTATCATCCCACTACCACCAACTGTCCAAATGGCTAATTTATTGCAACCTATATGATCCAGGCAGAGCCCATAATGCCATGTGGCTGCACTAGAAGCTTCTTAACATTTGGCCTCTCAAATCCCTTTGTTCCTGGGTGGCTTTCCACAAGTGAGATACACAAGGTAAGCCATAGAAATGGGCCTTGTGTAACCACTCAACATAACCCATTCTTTCCATTCCACCAAGGTGTTTCATTCACTTAGTTGTTTTATTAAGCAAAAACATAAGTCCAAAGACTTAGAAATATTTTCTCATAGCATGAATATATAACCACCCTTGGTTGATACTAGCTAGGCTAAGCATGGCATTGATAAGCATCTTAACTTAGAAATTTCTAGTAATTCTACAACTACTAGGTTTTCCCAAGCATAGCATATATATCAAAATATTCATGCAAGTCTAGCAAAATATTTCTAGTGCATAGCTGAAAAACATAGGAATAAAATCATGAAGCACCACTTGACTTGGTAGTTTGGGGAGTAGCAACAATCCTCACAATCACAATCACTATTTGCACCAAAATCTACACATAAGATAATGGCACCAAATCACATACAATATATATACAAACAAAAATATATGAATGCATGCAAAATGCCATGTGATGATTTTCTACACCAAACAAGACAAGTGCACAGTACTGAATCTTTAAAAATTTCAAAACTTTCCAATTAAACTTTATTTGAACAAAAAACATTTTTGAAATAATTACTATACACAAATTATGCCTACAAATGTTTCTATAAAAACAATCATTTTAACAGAGGCAAAACATTAAACACATTACATATTTAATAAGACAAATAAGTCTTCATCTTCATGTGCCACAGGCAAGCATGTTGAGTGTAGACTCATAACCCCTAATCATCATCAGAATAACCTGCAACATCACAAGTTACAGCCACAGTGGGTCAATACATTGGAATAGTATTGGCAAGTGATACCTTAGTAGAATATTAATAGACTAGATACTATATGCATTTTTGGCTAAGTGTGGCTTAGGCTTGCTTTGCTCAAAATAGGTTTTATCTATCTGTTGGAAACACTAAGTTTTTATTTGACAAAACTTTCCCCAAGGAATCACCAATAGAAATTGGTGAACCTTCACCCTTGTTCAACCACAAGTTTTAACTTAGAAAATTGGGATGAGGAGATTCTTGATAGCTTCCATGTCTTGATGCTCAAGTTGTCCAATACCAGGGACATGGCTAAGTACTTAGATTCTTCCATCTGCAGAGGTTGTGCACTTTCCCCACAAGACTTGATTTTCACCAAGACAGGACCTTTCAGAAGCCTTCCCTTAGACCAAATGGACGCGCTCCAACCTATCATCCCACTACCACCAACTGTCCAAATGGCTAAGTTATTGCAACCTATATGATCTAGGCAGAGCCCATAATGTCATGTGGCTGCACTAGAAGCTTCTTAACATTTGTCATCTCAAATCCCTTTGTTCCTGGGTGGCTTTCCACAAGTGAGATACACAAGGTAAACCATAGAAATGGGCCTTGTGTAACCACTCAACACAAACCATTCTTTCCATTCCACCCAGGTGATTCATTCACTTAGTTGTTTTATTAAGCAAAAACACAAGTCCAAAGACTTAGAAATATTTTATCATAGCATGAATATTTAACCACCCTTGGTTGCTACTAGCTAGGCTAAGCATGGCATTGATAAGCATAAAATTTCTAGCAATTCTACAACTACTAGGATTTCCCAAGCATAGCATATAGATCAAAAATAATCATGCAAGTCTAGCAAAAATATTTCTAGGGCATAATTGAAAAATATAGGAATAAAATCATGAAGCACCACTTGCCTTGGTAGTTTGGGGATTAGCAACAATCCTCACAATCACAATCACTATTTGCACCAAAATCTACACATAAAATAATGGCACCCAATCACATACAAAATATATACAAACAAAAATATTTGAATGCATGCAAAATGCCATGTGATGATTTTCTACACCAAACAAGACAAACGCACAGTACTGAATCAAGTTCAAAACTTGCCAATTAAACTTTATTTGAACAACTAAACATTTTTCAAATAATTACTATACACAAATTATGCCTACAAATGTTTCTGTAAAAACAATCATTTTAACAGAGGCAAAACATTAAACACATTGCATAAATGGAAAGGATTTTCTCTCCTGATTCCAATGATATGTCAAATTTGGACGTGGGAATCAAAAGTTATGAATTTTTCAAGTTTAAACATCTAATAGATCTAAATTCTGATTTTAAATCAAAGGGCTGGCCACGCGGCGCTCTCTGATTGGTTGATACCGATTCGCACCGGATCACACACGCGGGCCGTTGGATTAAACTTAACATGGCCCAGATCTATTCGTACCGCTTCGTTACAGATCTAATCATAATCGCTATATCTAGATCCTACGGTCACGGATCAAACGACCACAGACGGGCGGCGCTGGCGGCGGCGAGTGGCGGCGGCGGCTCTATCAGAGACAGTGCCGACGATTTAGGTCGCGTGGGAGAGAGGGAAGTGGCTTACTGAGTTCGCCGTGTGCTGCTGATGCTCGAGGTAGGCTTCGTTGGCGAAGGGGCGCACCGTGGATGTCGCTGGAGCTTGTCGGAGTCGTGCGCGGCGTCGGGTGTTTGCAGATGTCAACGTTGCCGAAGCTCTGTGTCGTCCTAGCACGAATAAAATGCATCAGGGGGTGCGCAAGGTCACAGTGAGCAAGATGTTTTCAAGGAGAAGGCAAAGGGCACTCTATTCTTACCGCTATTGCTCGTCGGAGTTGAGCGGCGGCTCTGGTGGTTGCGGCCGTGAACGAAGACGACGACCTGGGGCGATATAGTGCAAATAGAGAGTGTGAGGAGATGCGCACGGGCAAGGCAGACAAGCTCGTATGAAAGAGAGGTGAAGGGGAGCACAGGGCTCACCGGAATAGGTCGCCGGAGTGCGTCGGTGCTGCGGGGTTCCGAGCTCGAATGCGCGCAGCCTGGTGGCGGAAATGGTGCGCTGAGTGAGGGGAAATGAGCAGCGAGGAGAGGGGGTCTTATAGCCGGAGCAGGGGCGAGAATCTCGCGAGGAAATGCCGGCAATCAAGCCCGCATCAATCGCGACAGTGATGAGGTAACGGCGGCGTCGACGGGGTCGTGGGGGCGCGTGGCTGGGGACGATGCTCGCGTGGCACTCGGGTACACTAGTCAGCGAGCGTGGAGTAGCTCTGTCTTGCGTGAGAGAAAGAGGGGAAAACCCCAGGTGGGCTTAGTGGGCTAGGTCTGATGCTGGGCTGAAAGTCTGGTGCCGGCCCAGTTTGGTTTTCTATTCCTTTTTCTTTTTCTGATTTGATTTTCAGGAATCATTTTCAAGTAAATTCAAAAGCAATTGAATTCAAATCTTTTCTGGATTTTTGTAGAGTGTAACCTTCATACTTTTGGGCTTAAAACCATGTTGTCTCTCTGTGCTTGCTTGGTCCCTTTGAATAATCAAAACAAACAGTGCTTTAGTTCATGATTGGAGTATGTTTTGAAAATGGTTTTAAATTCATATTTGTTTTGTAAATTTTTGTCCAAGCCTTGGCACACAACCAAACCAACTTAAGAGCAAACTATTCTTGGTTTAAAACAAATATTCCCTCACTTGAGAGTGGCATTAAATCAATGCATGCTCACATAAAATAATAGCACTTAGTGCTTCTGATTTCATGAAATGAGTTTGATATTTGATCCCTAAATGATATGCATGCATGGATGATATGCAATCTTTGAAAACATGATTTTAGGGATGTTACAAATCTAACCCCCTTAAGGTGAATCTCGCCCTCGAGATTCGGGTTGGCTAGCAAATAGGTGAGGGTGGTCTTTCCGAAGATCATCTTCTCTTTCGCATGTTGCTTCTTCATTGGAATGATGGTTCCATTGAACTTTGCAGAATTTGATGGTCTTAGTCCGAGTAACTCTTTCTGCAGTCTCAAGAATCTTGATAGGTTTCTCTTCATAAGTGAGATCACTTTCCAATTGAACCTCCTCCAAAGGTATGGTATCCTTCTTCTTTGGAATGATGGTATTTCTTAAGCTGACTCACATGAAACACATTGTGAACGGCAGACAAAGATTCTGGCAGTTAAATCTCATAAGCTACCTCTGCTTTATGACTTAGAATCTTGAATGGTCCAACATATCTTGGGGCCAATTTTCCTTTGACTCCAAATCTCTTCACTCCACTAAGTGGTGACACTCTAAGATAATCTTTATCACCCACTTCATAGGTGACTTCTCTACGCTTAGGATCTGCGTAGCTCTTCTATCCGGACTGTGCTATCTTCAATCTGTCCTTAACTAGCTTGACTTTCTCTTTATCCTCTTTGATTAGTTCTGGTCCGAACAAACTTCTTTCTCCTACACCATTCCATAGCAATGGGGTGGTACACTTTCTCCCATAGAGAAACTCAAATGGTGCCATCTCAATACTGGCTTGATAGCTGTTATTGTAAGAGAATTCTGCGTAGGGTAGACTTTCATCCCAACTGGCTCCATAGTCTAGGGCACATGCCCTCAACATATCTTCAAGAATCTGGTTGGTCCTCTCTGTTTGTCCATCAGTCTGAGGATGAAAGGCAGTGCTAAATTCCAACCTTGTTCCCAATGACTCATGTAGTTGTCTCCAAAAATGTGAAGTGAATTGAGTTCCCCTATCAGACACAATACTCTTGGGTACTCCATGTAGGCATACTATTCTACTCATATAGATCCTGGCTAACTTAGCACTTGTATAGGTTGTCTTCACTGGTATGAAATGAGCCACTTTAGTTAGGCGATCCACTACTACCCAAATAGAATCATATCCTGACCTGGTCCTTGGAAATCCGGTGATGAAATCCATGCCAATTTTGTCCCACAATCAGGAATAGGTAGTGTTTGTAGCAATCCTGCTTGTTTCTGATGTTCCGCTTTCACTCTGCTACATACATCACACAAAGCAATATGTTCAGCGATGTCTTTCTTGAGATTATTCCACCAAAATCTTTCCTTCATATCCATGTACATTTTGGTGTTACCCGGATGGATAGAATAGGGTGAGTTATGTGCTTCTTGTAATATCAGTTTCCGAAGCTCCGAATCTTGCGGAACGCAGATACGTTTTCCATACCATAAAGTACCCTGTTCGTCTTCATGGAATCCCTTGGATTTTCCTTTGCCAATCTTTTCCTTAATCTCTTCAATTTCCTTATTTGTAATTTGGGCTTCTTTGATTTTGTCCAACAAAGTGGGTTGAACATCCAATGACATGAGATGTCCTTCAGTCACAATCTCCAATCTGAGATCTCTAAATTGGGCACACAGATCATCTGGCAATTCTCCCTTAGTAAGGCCATTCACAAAAACCTTATGGCTTAGAGCATCCGCTACAACATTTTCTTTACCGGGGTAGTATTGCAAACTCAAGTCATAGTCCTTAACGAGTTCTAGCCATCTTCTTTGTCTCATGTTAATTTCTTTCTGGGTGAAGATATACTTCAAACTTTTGTGATCTGTGAACACTTCACATAGCTTTCCCAAAAGATAGTGTCTCCATGTTTTGAGTGCCTGGACAACAGAGGCTAAATCTAAATCATGAGTAGGGTAATTTACCTCATGAGTTTTTAGTTGTTTCGAGGCATAAGCCACAACTTTCCCTTCTTGCATAAGTACTGCACCTAATCCATGATGAGATGCATCACAATACACTTGGAAATTCTTCTCCAAATCTGGCAGACATAAGACTGGTGCTGTCACTAGTCTCTTCTTCAATTCTTGGAAACTGAGTTCACATCCTTCAGACCAAGCAAATTTCTTGTCTTTCTTTAGTAACTCTGTCATTGGCTTGGCTATCTTGGAAAAATTCTCAATGAACCTTCTTTAGTATCCTGCCAAGCCAAGGAAACTACGAACCTCTTTCACTGACTTAGGAGATTCCCATTCAGTTACAGCTGAAACTTTAGCAGGATCAACTGCTACACCATCTCCTAACACGACGTGTCCAAGAAATCCAACTTCATTCAACCAAAACTCACACTTGCTGAATTTGGCATATAGCTTATGCTCTCTAAGCTTCTCAAGTATCAAACGCAAATGTCCTTCATGCTCTTCTTTGCTCTTGGAGTAGATTAAAATGACATCGACGAATACGAAAACAAACTTGTCAAGGAACTCCATGAACACCTTGTTCATGATATTCATAAAGTATGCTGGTACATTGGCCAAACCGAATGGCATCACGGTATACTCATACAATCCATACCTAGTGGTGAAAGATGTCTTAGGTATGTCTTGTTCTCTTATCTTGAGCTAAAAGTAACCTGATCGGAGATCAATCTTTGAGAACACACAAGCTCCTTCTAGCTGATCAAACAAGTCATTTATTCTAGGCAAAGGGTATTTGTTCTTGATAGTCACCTCATTGAGTGAGCGGTAATCTATGCATAACCTTTGACTCCTATCCTTCTTTTCCACAAACAAAACTGGTGCTCCCCAAGATGAAGAACTTGGTTGAATAAATCCTTTCTGCAACTGTTATCCAAGTTGTTTCTTGAGTTCTTTCAACTCATCAACCGACATCTTGTACGGTCTCTTTGCTATTGGTCCATATCCTGGTAGCAAGTCAATAAGAAACTCCACATCTCTATCTGGTGGCATTCCCGGCAATTCTTCCGGAAACACATCCGGATATTCACTCACAATAGGCACACTGTCTATGCTAACCCCCTTAAGAGAATTTAGCTTACTCCCTTTCGATTCAAAGTTAGACTTGAATCTTATCCGTTTCTTTTCCGGGGTTGTGAGTGCAACTGTGCGATTGGCACAATCTAGTACTCCTTCATACTTGGTCATCCAATCCATTCCCAAAATTATATCCAGTCCTTGGGAATCTAGGATTATCAGACTCACTGGAAACTTATGCTTTCCAAACTCTATTACTAGATCTCGGCATCCAAGACTTACTATCATATCTCCACCTGGAGAACTTACTTTTATTGGACACCCAATGTTTTCCGTTGAAAACCCATTTCTATCAACAAATGCTTTTGATATGAATGAATGTGATGCACCAGTATCAAAAAGAACAAGTGCTGGAATGGAATTGAGTTTGAACTTACCAGCCACAGCATCTGGCTCTTCATAGATTTCCTCCACATTGATGTGGTTCACTTGCCCCTTCTGGAAAGGGTTGGGCTTGTTGGGTCCTTCAACTTTCTTTTCTGGGCATTCATTTGCATAATGCCCCATCTTATTGCACTTGAAACATTCAACCTGACTAAGATCCTTCTTGACAGGCTGGCTTCCCCTACCACTTCCACTTCCATTGTGGTGGCTCTTATATCCACTCTTGTGATTCTTGTACTTATCATTGTCATGACTACGGTGGTGCTTGTTGTCATGATGACGGTTGTGGTTGTGGTGCTTGTTGTACTTTACATGCTTGTGGGATCTAGAATTCCCATTGTCATCATAATGGGAACGCTTGTGAGACGATCCCGAGCTGTGCTTATCAGAGTGCTTTCTCTTCCTTCTTTCAACTTGTTTCATCTTGCTCTCCAAGATGGCGGCCTTGTCACAAAGTGACTGATAAGTGGGGACATAGGCCACAGTTAATTGCAGGTTCAATTCATCATTCAATCCTTCGAGGAACTTTTCTTTCCTCTTAGCATCAGTGTCAACTTCATCCGGTGCATAACGCGCCAGATTGTTGAACTCCTCAATATATTCAGCCACGCTGCGGCGGCGTTGCTTCAAGTTATGAAATTCCCTCTTCTTCAAACTCATCACTCCGGATGAGATGTGAGCAGTACGGAAACCATCCTCAAAGATAGCCCATGTCACATCCGCAATGGGAGTGGTGATCTAGAAGTTATCCCACCAAGTGGCTGCTGGTCCTTCCAACAAGTGTGCTGCAAATCTGACCTTCTCTTCATCAGTACAGCCAACAGTTACCAAGTCCTTGTTCATAGAGCGTAGCAAATCATTGTCCACCATAGGATCAGTAGTTCCTGAGAACTTTGCTGGCCTCAGTCTTAAGAATCTGGTAAGCATGTCAAAACCCGGTGGGTTATTCTGATTGTTGTTGTTGTTATTATGGTTGTTGATGTTGTTGTTCTGATTCTGCTTAATTCCTCTAGCGACCATGCCCTCTTAAGCACCTCTCCCTCCTCGCTATTTCCCCCAAAAAACCACTGCACGGGAGCCACCAGGCTGCCTCGAATCAGCTTTGCACCGCCGCTGCTCCGACGACGTCTCCGAGCGATTCCGGCCACACCCCGCCGCCCCTCTCCTCCCAGAGCACGCAACCTTGCTCGCCAACACCAGGCGCACCTGCCCGTGTGCTCCACTCGCTCGTGTGCGCCCCAAACCGTCGGCAACGACCACACCAGCAGCGCCACCGTCTGCAAGAGACTCCGGCGACCTCCCCCTGGTAAGCTCAGACCGCCCCCGCACCTCTCAGTGATGCTCCCATACTCCCCATGTTCGCCCGCGTCTAACCGGGCCCCTATCTTGCCTTAGGGCGACCTGCAACCTCGCCCCCATCGTCAAACAGAACCGCCTGATGCCGCCACCGACTCCGGCGAGCAATCGTCGCCTCTCCGGTGCGCCCCTTGGACAGCTACGACCACCTCGAGCTTCACCTCGACCACGCGAACACTGTGAGCCACTTCCCCCTATCCCTCGCTTCCTAGCTTCGCCGGAAACCTCCTGCCCGAGCGTGCGCCGCCGCCAGCCGCCGCTAGAGCCGCCAGGCAATGGTCAAACCCATCTGAGCCATTAGATCGTGATCCAGTGGACGCGATAGATTGACTTAACCGAAGGGGTACGTGTGATCTATGTCGTGCGATTAAGTGAGATCCTGCGGTCAGAACGGCTCGATCCAAACGAAACGGTACCGACCAATAGGAATGCACCACGTGGACAAGGTTTTGTTTAAATACAGAAATTTGAATCTATTGGTTATGCAAACTTGTAAAATTCATAACTTTAATTCTACACGTCCAAATTTTGCAAATTTTATATCAATGGATTCAGCAGAACAAGTACTTTGCAACCATGCACTTTATTTAATGATTTGCTTCTGGAAAATTGGTTGAAATTGCAGAAACTTGTGTAGGCTTATTTTGAATATAAAAATTGTTCTAGATATGTTTTTAATATGAAATCTTTACAAAATGTTTTATTGTGAACCTACTGACCCTAGGAACCAACTTATGGATTTAAAAGTGTATTTTGTGATGATAAGGAATAAATATTTGATTTAGCTCATTTCTAGTCAAATAAAAATATTGATTATGATTTAGAAATGATTTTTGAGTAAAACCTTTGGGAAATGATTTTATTAAAACCTTCTGACCCTAAACACCAAGTTTTGAGAATTAAAATATATTTGGTGAACTCTTTAAAGAATATTGATTTACTAAAAGAATTTTCAACCACATAAAATATTGATTTGATTTAGAAATGGTTTATAGATAAAACCTTTTGCAAATGGTTTTACCACTTTAGAAAATGACCACTTTGAACTTTATAATGTTTAGAGCTTAGTAGAAACCACCTTTGCAAATAAAACTATCTTTTGCATGCTTGCATGCATGACCTTGTTTTTGTTATTTTATGTGTGACAAATTGTTTGAATGTTGTGTTGAATATGTGTTTACTTGATTGAATTGTAGTGGAATTAGAAGAGTGTGATATTTGCAAGATCAAGAAGTGAACCATCATTCTCTACTAAAAAGGCAAGTGACACTATCATTCAAGTCCTACTATTTTCATTACACTTAGTGGATTTTTGAAACATGCATGATAAGGACTACTATATTTTATGCTATGCTAAATCCTATTAGGATATCATTATATATCCCTTAGTGGAAACAATGTAGTTGTAGTATGCTTAGCCCTGCTATATATCGGGATGGGATACATGTTATGATTATATGAAGAGTTGAAAAGATATATGTTTTATATAATAAAACAAGTACTCAATGAACCACCTGGGTGGACAAGGACACTCAAGTTTTGGACAAGGTGGCAACAAAAGGAACCATGTTTATATGGCCATCTCTTTTTGTATGTGCGCTAGAAGAAAACCACCCAGGGACTTAGAGATTGAACATGTTTCTCGTACAGTGGCTTCCGTGTACAGCCACATGCTAAATGGGCTCTGGCTTAGTCAACTACATAGTGGAAGACCCATGCATTGGCATCTTCAGGTTAACTAGAATTGTGTAAGGGAATTTAACCCTACATTGGTGCCTGGTTGACAAGCTAGCATTGTGTATTGGGAGGACTTCAATGGAAAGATTTTGTCACATTCTCAATCTGCCAGTACTCCATCTTGGTGAGTACTTATCCAGCGGCCACTGGTGGCATCAAGATGAGATTGTGTCATGTGGGTAAAGTGTACAACTTCTGCAGAAGATCAAAATTCTAAGTACTTAGCCGTGTCCCCGGCTACGGACAACTCTGAGCAACTAAGGCCTGAAGCTATGGAAGATCTCGACATTCCAATTTCTCAAAGTAAAACTTGATGGTGTCAACAAGGGATTAGAAGCACTTGGAGTTTTCCAAGGAGTTCAAAAAGATTTTCGAAAGATCAAAACTATTTTGAAAAGATAGGATAAAACTATATTGCTTTCTTCAAATGATCCTAAACCCTACTTAGCCAAATAGGCATATATTTATAGGTTCCGCTTATTTCTACATAGTAGTGAAACTTGCCAATACAATTCAAATGTATTGACCCTTGTGGCTGCAACTTATTATGTTGTAGGTTTGTTTGATGTTAGTGAAGTGTGTTGAATAGGATTACAAGTCTACAACCAACATGATTGCCTGTGGCACTTTGAATATGAAGGACTCCATGCTATATAGTTATTCTGCTGCATTGTAATGAGATAGCCTATGTAAGATGTAATGAATTATTTTATTCCTGGTTATAAAGTTGTATTATGACCTTTGTTTCTTGATATTACATCTTAACTGTGGATGCTAGCTATTGATCCAGGGACTAGCATTGTAAACACAGGTATCTCTACCTTATTAAAGGTTGGGACCTCTACATTTGGGGAGTAGCAACAATCCTCACAATCACAATCACTATTTGCACCAAAATCTACACATGAAATAATGGCACCCAATCACATACAAAATATATACAAACAAAAATATATGAATGCATGCAAAATGCCATGTGATGATTTTCTACACCAAACAAGACAAATGCATAGTACTGAATCAAGTTCAAAACTTGCCAATTAAACTTTATTTGAACAACTAAACATTTTTCAAATAATTACTATACACAAATTATGCCTACAAATGTTTCTGTAAAAACAATCATTTTAACAGAGACAAAACATTAAACACATTGCATAAATGGAAAGTATTTTCTCTCCTGATTCCAATGATATAAAATTTGTCAAATTTGGACGTGGGAATCAAAAGTTATGAATTTTTCAAGTTTAAACATCTAATAGATCTAAATTATGATTTTAAATCAAAGGGCTGGCCACGCGGCGCTCACTGATTGGTTGATACCGATTCACACCGGATCACACACGCGGGCCGTTGGATTAAACTTAACATGCACGGCCCAGATCTGTTCGTACCGCTTCGTTACAGATCTAATCCTAATCACTAGATCTAGATCCTACGGTCACGGATCAAACGACCACAGACGGGCGGCGCTGGCGGCGGCGAGTGGCGGCGGCGGCTCTATCAGAGACAGTGCCGACGATTTAGGTCGCGTGTTCGCCGTGTGCTGCTGATGCTCGAGGTAGGCTTCGTTGGCGAAGGGGCGCACCGTGGATGTCGCTGGAGCTCGTCGGAGTCGTGCGCGGCGTCGGGTGTTTGCAGATGTCAACGTTGCCGAAGCTCTGTGTCGTCCTAGCACGAATAAAATGCATCAGGGGTGCGCAAGGTCACAGTGAGCAAGATGTTTTCAAGGAGAAGGCAAAGGGCGCTCTATTCTTACCGCTATTGCTCGTCGGAGTTGAGCGGCGGCTCTGGTGGTTGCGGCCGTGAACGAAGACGACGACCTGGGGCGATATAGTGCAAACAGAGAGTGTGAGGAGATGCGCACGGGCAAGGCAGACAAGCTCGTATGAAAGAGAGGTTAAGGGGAGCACGGGGCTCACCGGAATAGGTCGTCGGAGTGCGTCAGTGCTGCGGGGTTCTGAGCTCGAATGCGCGTAGCCTGGTGGCGGAAATGGTGCGCTGAGTGAGGGGAAATGAGCAGCGAGGGGAGGGGGTCTTCTAGCCGGAGAAGGGGCGAGAATCTCGCGAGGAAACGCCGGCAATCAAGACCGCATCAATCGCGACAGTGATGAGGTAACGGCGGTGTCGACGGGGTCATGGGGGCGCGTGGCTGGGGACGATGCTCGTGTGGCACTCGGGTCCACTAGTCAGCGAGCGTGGAGTAGCTCTGTCCCGCGTGAGAGAAAGAGGGGAAAACCCTGGGTGGGCTTAGTGGGCTAGGTCTGATGCTGGGCTGAAAGTCTGGCGCCGGCCCAGTTGGGTTTTCTATTCCTTTTTCTTTTTCTGATTTGATTTTCAGGAATCATTTTCAAGTAAATTCAAAAGCAATTGAATTCAAATCTTTTCTGGATTTTTGTAGAGTGTAACCTTCATACTTTTGGGCTTAAAACCATGTTGTCTCTCTGTGCTTGCTTGGTCCCTTTGAATAATCAAAACAAACAGTGCTTTAGTTCATGATTGGAGTATGTTTTGAAAATGGTTTTAAATTCATATTTGTTTTGTAAATTTTTGTCCAAGCCTTGGCACACAACCAAACTAACTTAAGAGCAAACTAGTCTTGGTTTAAAACAAATATTCCCTCACTTGAGAGTGGCATTAGATCAATGCATGCTCATATAAAATAATAGCACTTAGTGCTTCTGATTTCATGAAATGAGTTTGATATTTGATCCCTAAATGATATGCATGAATGGATGATATGCAATCTTTGAAAACATGATTTTAGGGATGTTACAATGTCTGACCATGCGCCACAGATAAACTTCAGTGGCGCATTTCAGGCAATGCGCCACAGAAATCTTCACTCTTCTGTGGCGCATATAGGAAAACAATGCACCACAGAAGTTTAGTGGACCCGCCACCGGGGTTGGGCTCCCTCACTTTCTGTGGTGAATATGTCCATATGCACCATAGAAGTTTCAACTTTTGTGGTGCATACGACTATATGCGCCACAGAAAGTAAGGGTAGGCCCTACCACAAAATTTAGTTGACCAAAGTTCTGTGGTGCATACCTATATATGCGCCACAGAAGTTACTTCTGTGGTGCATATAGGTGTATGCGCCATAGAAGTTGAAAACAGATCCCCCATGGACCGCCTTTTAACTTTTGTAAAAAATAAATGAAAATGATAAAAAAAATCCTTTGAGATGTAGATATATTTGGGGGTATAGTCGTAGGGAAATTTGAAAAACATGAATTTTGATGTATTTTGCAAAAAAGGTCATGGGACAGTAAAATAGCCATAACTTTTGCATACGTTGTCGAAAAAAAAGTTTAATATACCAAAATGATCGTTTCGAAATTTCCTACTCGATCTCAATCGCTGAAGGCCGTTGAAGTTTTACAGTTTCCCCAAATTAGAAAAAAGTAAAAAGTTATGGCAAAAAGAAGATTTTTCCTGCAAAAAAAATAAAAAAGGGGGAGAAACTGTTGTGGCGCATTTCTCCCATATGCGCCACAGAAGTCTTTGGCGGGATTCGAAATTTGAATCCCGCTACCCCTTCTCCCTCTCTTATCCTCTTCCACTCCTCCACCCTTCTCCTCCCCCACTTCTTCTCTCCTTCTCCTCCCATTCTTTCTCACCTTCTCCTCCTCCTCCCTCCTCCTCCACGCCGGTGAGATCCTCCTCCTCCTCCCTCTTCTACCCCGGTGAGCTCCTCCACCTCCCTCCTCCACCCCGGTGAGCTCCTCCTCCTTCGGCGGCCTCCTCCTTTCCTCCATCGGTGACCTCCACCTCCTCCTCCAGCGAGCCCCTCCTCCACCGGCGGCCTCCTCCTCTCCTCCACCGATGAACTCCTCCTCCTCCTCCTACGGCCACCATCGGCCTCCTTTTCCTCCTCCAGTGACCCCCACCTCCGGCGATCCCCACCTTCCGCCAGATCTGGCCAGTTTATTTTTGAATTTTGAAAAAAAAATCAGTGGCGCATATTAGCAATATGCGCCATAGAAGTTTGAGATCTGGTTGGGGACTTCTGTGGCGCATATTGGCAATATGCGCCACAGAAGTTTTTGAGACTTCTGTGGCGCATTTCAATATGTGCCATAGAACTTCATTGTAGTGGCATGATAACAGTGGCGCATCCCATATGCGCCATAGAAGTTGAAAAATGGTGCGCCACTGATGAGATTTTTCCTAGTAGTTCAAGCATGATTATGACGGTTAGTGCTCTCTTGATTGTTGCTCCCTTTCTATTGCTAGCATTCACTTGTATCGAGTATGATCTCTACTCGTGCATCCAACTCCTCAAAACCAAAGTTGTCAAAAAGTGTCCACCATATCTACCTATTAGCATTATTGCTATTCCTTACATACTTATTATGCTTTGTTCTCTTCCGAATAAAAATGTTTGCTTGTTATGTGAAAATTAGTTAGTAAAGCTCTCACAAACTTGATGGCACATTTTATTTCTTGCACTTAAGAAACCTAAACCATTGTGACTGTCTATGTAGTTATATGCTTGAAAATTATAAGTTGGGAGTTAGCAGAACCATGTTGTCATGGGGAACGCTTTCGACATTACACTTATTCTATTTAGTTGATATCATGTTCTTTTGTTTATGGATCCCGACAGTGTGAAATAAAAGGGGAGCTTGTAAGTTCATGGAGTTTTTATATGTGTTGGAGAAATGCCTGGGCGGCTAGCCTAAGCCATGCCTAATCATGGTGGAAACTTGCAGCATAACCATAGCATTCTATGAAGCATCCTCAATAAAAACCTATGCAAATAGCAAATAAAAAGATCGCTGAGATGGTCACTTTCTATTTCCTTGTCATTTTGATATGGGATAGCTCCCGTGTCATCGGGCAAGGGGTACCCCATTGGCGGTTCTCTATGATACACATATACTTACAATGATAAGAACTTGCTTGTCGTACGCAAGGGGCATGAGATTTTCAACTTATGATCTGTCAAGTATATAACTCATACTTGACCTCACTTTAACCTTCACCATTTAAAGATGCTTATGATAGGGACAATGAGAGCTCAAAGCTAATGAGTACCATACTTTTAACATTTGGAAGCCCTTCAAACTTTTAAAATCTTTTCTTTCACTTTTATGTCGAGTCACCATCTTTTCTATGAGCACATTCCCATTCATTCTTAGTGTAACGTGCTTGTCCTAGAATACGGTTAATTTTAACATAACTTTGATGCTTGTAACTTTGATATTTTTATTTCTAGTCTTCACTTGAACTTAAGAGGTGCCTTGACATTTATGTTTTGCTCCAAAAAGGAAGGCAAGCGAGATACCACTTTATCATGTCTTCTTATGAGCATTATAATCTTGCATATGCTTATGTGTCATGATTGCTTATTATTATTGTGTTGGAATCTCTTCATAGCTTGCATGACTATTGGGTAGACTTATTTGCATACTCCTTATTATGAATTGCCTAAGTATTTAATTATATGCTGAGAATATATACATCTTATGAAGCAAATGTGTTTGTGAAAGTTTCTTTTATCGCACTCAGTTTTCAACTGAATTGCTTGAGGAGAAGTAACAAGCTAAGCTTGGGGGGAGTTGATACGTCCAAAACGTATCTACTTTCCCGAACACTTTTGCTATTGTTTCTCTTCTAATTTGTGTGATTTGGATATAACTAACACGTACTGACGCTGTTTTCAGCAGAATTGCTTTGGTGTCTCGTTTTTATGCAGGAAATCAACTTTCAGGAAAAATCCCAGAAAATATGCCGAAATCCTATTTTCCCAAAAGACTCACGGAGCTAGAAGACGGAGGGGAGAACGGGTTAGAGGGGCCCACACTACCCCCTAGCGCGGGCCAGGCCTGGCCGTGCCAGGGCATGGTGTGGCCGCCCCGGACTCCGCCTCGACCTCTCCTTTCGCCTACATATACCCTCTGACCTAAAAATACCGGGGGGTCGACAATTTGCAGAGAAGAGTTCCGCTGCGCCGCCACCACCAGAAACTATGATTTGGAACCAGAAACTCCGTCCTGGAACCCCGCCGGGACGAGGAATTGGAGGAGATCATCGCCATCATCATCACCAATGCCTCTCCATCAACCATCCATGATTCCCCCATCCATGAATGAGTAATCCCCCGTAGTAGGCTATGGGGATGGTAGGGATTGGATGAGATCATTCATGTAATTGCATAAGATTGTTAGGGCATGGTGCCTAGTATCTATTGTTAGTGCTTTTGACATTGTTGCAACTTGTTATGCTTAATTCTTGTCACTAGGGCCCGAGTGCCATGATCTCAGATATGAACATGTTATTGATTCATGATGATATTATTGTCTATGATCTTACCTGCAAGTTGTATACACATATCGTTGTCTGGAACCCGAGGCCCCGAAGTGACATAAATTGGGATAACTGGAGGGGATGGCTGTGATGTGAGGATCACATGTGTTCACAGAGTGTTAATTCTTTGCTCTAGTGCTCTATTAAAAGGAGCACCTTAATGTCTAGTAGATTCCCTTGAGGCCCCGCTGCAACGGGCTGGCAGGACAAAAGATGTTGTGCAAGTTCTTATTGAGAGCACGTATGACTGTATATGGAACACATGTCTATGATTACTTAGTACCTGGATGCTTTATCTTATTTATCTGCAAATGCCCTTTGTCTTGATTATTACATGAATTATCTTGTCCATGCAATGCACGTCCATCCATTCCTATGCCTATCACACTTTAAATCCTGCTGTTTGCTATAATTTTTATCGCTGTCCTTATTTTACTAATGCTGTTATTTTGCTATTTCTACTAAACAACTGTTTCTACTGATAAACTATTGCGAGCAAGACTGTTTCAAGGTGCAGCTGAATTGACAACTCATCTATTAAGGCTTATAAATATCCTTTGGCTTCGCTTGTGTCAAATCAATAAATTTGGGATTTACTTCCCTCGAAGACTGTTGCGATTCCCTATACTTGTGGGTCATCGGGGGTTTTCTTACATACAATATCCACTATTGTATCAAAGAGCAAGTGATATTATTCCTCCATGTTCTAGGGCATAACCCGAGATTTCGAGTGATCCACAACACATGGAGGAGATCTATGGATACAATATCCTAATATTTCCATCAAGTGTTGTATGCTATTGGAGAGCTCATAGGAGAGATGATCAAGCCACCATCAACTCAAACTATAATAAAGATACAAAATAGCTACCGATGGTTCCCATTTTTCAAGGCGAGAGAAACTCTTGAATTAATGTACTCAGTGGGAGGAATGGTTTGCACTCAGGACTAACATTTTCTCCATTTTAGGATTGTATTGGAGCAATTTATGTCACTCATGTAACTACTAGTGTTGTCGGATTGATGAAAAGTATGCCACAGGGGGTCCTAGCGGCGTTGAGAAGATGGGGTGTGAGCCGTACGGTGTCCGGGGAGCGATGGGCACAAGCTTACCCAGGTTCAGATCCTACTACGGTGATCGGATCCTACTCTTGCTAGCAACCCGGTAATATGTCGGTGAGAGCCGGATGTTACAGCGAATTACAAGAGAGGTTCGCATGTGCGAGTTGGTTGTGGTTATAGAGATTGTCTTGCCCTAAAGGCTCCCATAGGGCCGGTTTATATAGTCACCCGGACCTAGGGTTACATGAGAAACCTATCTGACTACGTTACAGAGTCGGTAACTAGATATAGCTTGGACTACAAGTAATATGACATGCCTAAGTCGGTAAGTCTTATGGGCCTTGTCTTAGCCGGATTGGACTCCGTCTACTTTCTCTGACTGGGCTGCCCGTGAAGCAAAGCTCTAACCCGTTGGTGGACCACCCTGGTCAGTGAGTCCTGTGGGTATATCCAGAAAGTATATCCCCAACAACTAGAGTGTTGAAATCCTAAGAATTTGCGTACATGGGAGAAAGCACTACATCAGCCAGAATGTGCTTTCCGCTTTTGATTCCGACATGAAGTTCACATATGTGCTTACTGGATGGGAGGGATCAACCCACGATGCCACCATTCTGAGTGACAACCTTGAGAGAGCTGATGACCTTAACATCCCCGAAGGTAAGTTCTACCTAGCAGATGCAATATATTTTTGTCGCTTTGGAATTCTACCACCTTTTGGGTCAACGAGGTACCATCTTAATGAGTTCTGCAAGGTTTTATCCTTAAAACACGGAAGAACTCTTCAATCTCAGACACTCCAACCTTAGAGTCATGGTAGAGAGGGTTTTCGCTGCTCTGAAGAACATATTTAAGATCCTAGATCAGAAGCCATTCCATTTTTTACCCACACAAGTAAAACTTGTTCTCGCTTGTTGCATTCTGCATAACCTGATCCTACAATTTGGCGTAGATAAATTCTTCATGGAAGAGAAAGATGTGATGCCTGATGAAAATGATGATATTGGCCATGGTGTCCCGTTGAACGACTGTTGTGCTTGGAAGAACAAGACAACAGTGGTAGAGCATCCTCTGTGGCTCAAGTAGTAACTACTTTTCATGAGGAGGGGGCCATGGAATACACTATTGTAGTAGCTGAAATGACGGACTCGCCTGCTACATTACAATACCTCGCTCCTTATACAGGAGCAACCCTGGCTGAGTATTTTATATACCACGAACAACATACTTTAATAATTTATGATGATCTCTCCAAATAGGCACACGATTATCGCCAAATGAGTGAATAGCGAGTTTTCTTATTCCTGTAGTACAGGTACAACCGCAAGTGATCGAAGGTTCCATAGTTCTATTGCAAAAAATCCTTTTGTCGTAAGTGGAATAGATAGAAATAGTAAATTTGAATTGAGACACCTATTCTATGACGGATTTAAACTTACCTTCAATTTTCGTGCTTTAGTATCAATTCGTTATGTATGGACGATGGATGAGATTCCATGGATAGAGAGCCAGTTCCAATAGACTTATGGAACGTTTCCGTTCGCGTGCATCCAACATGAATTAAACCCGCAAAATTTTCTCTTTCAAGAGGATTCGCGGCATGTCAAGCCCTGGTAAGGGTTTTCGCTTTGCGTCGAATTAAACCACATGCTCCACCGCTTGTGCGGGCCTCCATCAATTCCTTTGAGTTTCATTCTTGCGGACGTACTCCCCAGGCGAGATACTTAACGCGTTAGCTACAACATTGCACGGGTCGAGTCGCACAGCACCTGTTAATTAGAGATTGCCCAGAGAAATAGGTAAACGAAATTTCCATTCAAGATTTAATAACTGGTCCATTCTCATCCTGAGTAAAGTCCATCTTATTGTGATAGAAATGAAGAGAAATAAATAAGCTTTAGTTAATGTAATAAAGATACCTATTGTTATTTCCAAAATTCCAATTAGGTTATTCATTTGGAAAAAATCAAAAAAGGATATATAGGGAATATATAAATTCCACCCACCTAAGTAGAGAACTGTTACAAATAAAGAGGAAACTAATACATTAAGGTAAGAACAAGATAAAATAAACCATATTTTATAACAGAATATTCGGTTTGATAACCTCTTACATTTATCTATGAGAAAATCCGGGGGTCAGAATTCCTTCCAATTCGAAAGTCCCAAATGATCCGAGGGAGCGGAAAGAGAGGGATTCAAACCCTCGATACAAAAAAATTGTACAAAGACCACTAAACATGTTTGTTTAAGACTTATTTATTATTAAATTTCCATTCTCAACGGATGGCTCGAGATCATCAATTTTAAAGTGTAGAAGAGAAGGATCAACTCTTCCCCAATAAATAAACTATCAACCTCCAAAAAAGTTTAATAAAATCAATTACTAATTAATTTTATTACTATATTATAATTAGATTAGCAATATATTTTTTACGTAACAATTTTTTTAACTATTAACTAAAAAAGTATTCCAATGAAAAGATTGAAAGTTTTTGGTAGTTATAGAATTGTTGTACTTCCATACTTCTTCGACCCAAATACAAAAAAAGTAAGAAAAAATATGACTAAGTAAATAGCATAGGCATATCCTGAATGTGCGACACTGGGGTTCCATAAGGGTTCCATAACTGCTGCGCTGTAGACTGTGAGGGACGAAAGCTAGGGGAAAGTTTCTCTTTCACGGTATTAAGATCGTTTGATCGATTTCCTTGATTTGATCACTACTTATTGGCGTGCGTTCAAAGGATACAAACAGGAATTCACAAACAAAAAAAGGTCGTGCTAATATTGGCATTCTTGGGTCCATGGAATAGAATAGATAATTAAATTAATTAGGCCTTGAAATTCTACTTTCATTTAGAATTTAGGCATTATTTTTCCCCCAGCTTCTCAAAAAAGAGTCAAGAAACGCTAATGGCAACCCTGCGAGTCGACGAAATTCATAAAATTCTCCGAAGACGAAAAAGATCATTGGCTTATCAAATTCTCTATCGAGCCATGAAAAAGATTCAACAAAAAAACAGAAACAAATCCACTATTGGTTTTACGTCAAGTCAAGCAATACGTAGAGTAACTCCCAATATAGGAGTAAAAACAAGACGTAATAAAAAAGGATCGATGCGAAAAGTTCTGTACATATCTAAGTAATTGCCGTTCTGTCAGACCGTTATAAAAATGCAATTTCTGTTTTTTTAAGACGAATACGATATTGCTCCTTTTTATCAGAATGGAATTTTTTCCAGATTACTTCTGGATTTAGGTGTTTTTCTAGTGAGTCCTGGTAAAGCTCCCAGACAACATATTTTTTTTAAACGAGGTCCTCGATAACGGGACATGAAGACTCCTTTTTTATTTTATTGAAATTTTATTTTACACGGAGTTTGTTCTAACAATATTGTACTGAGTAATTCAACACATAAAAGTACATTAATTGATTAATCAAAATTATTCATATTTAAGTAATTGGAATAATTTTTTGATAGGTCAATTCAGATTATTCCAAAATCGTATTACTTATTATTTGTTTGTTATTGTTGCCCCGAAAAACCCTTTGGTTTTGGATGTTCATTCCCGCTGGAAAATGATCTCGATTTTGCTAAAGAGTTAGAAGCACATACTCCTCTAGGGGGTCGATTAGGGCGTGGGCATAAGGGCCTTTACGACACAATCAATAATTCGATTTATTTTCAATTAGGTCTTGCTCTAGCTTCTTTAGGGGTTATTACTTTATTAGTAGCTTAACATATGTACTACTCTTTATCTACTTATGCATTTATAGCACAAGACTTTACTACTCAAGCTGCTTTCGAAATACATGCAGGATCATCATTAGAACCATCATACTTGCTGACCATCGATGAACTGATCGGATTAACCAACCAAAGTTGGCCTCGGCCATTATGTATTGAACCGAAGAAAAAGCCTCTTTAACGGTTGGGCGGTAGTAAAAAGTCTAACGAGGGCAACAAGAGCTAATATCAGGATTTGAAGCGGAAGAACTGATGAACCTTGTCGTACTGTTCTATGGCCACCCCCAATATATGTATAAAACTTCTATTCGTCGTAGCTAGGTTATAATTATGGTGAACTGTGATTTGCTAGTAGTTAGGTATCTTCATGATGAACTGTTATTTACTAGTATCTAGGATTTCAATTTGGTGCTGATACTTGTTTCATAGTCGGCTTAAAAAGTGCGTGATATGTGGTGAGAACTGGTGATCACAACAATAACATAAGTACAATCAAACATGCTGATTTTGCATCAAACCAGTCATAATCAGTTTTGTTGCTAAACAAATAACTAGCCTCGATACGAACAACCAAATAAAATAAAGTGCCAAACTTGATCCAAACTAAATCTTTCGATGGTTAGAAGTGTGGTTGTACCCCAAGACCACGAGCGTTCAAACCCCAGGTTTGACACTGTGTGTTGAATATTCTTTCACTAGGAGGCGACGTTCCCGTCGACAGCGAGACGCCTGTGGTGACTTCGTCAATCTCAAGACTCGATCCGCCGGCTCAGTCTCTCGGAGATGCTCATTGGGGTAGGGTGTGCGTGTATATATTCATAGAGGTGGGTACATACGTGTTATGGACGTCTACGTTTGTACCGTGTTTCTAAAAAAAAAATCTTATGCAGCATCCAACGAGCTAAGAAAAACAAGAAATATTTGCCCCAGCAATCAACCACGTCCTCGGTGAATTTTAGATCTGATCTGTCAGCTCAGTAGGACATAAACGTACGCGTGTTGCAAACGCCTATGTTCGTGTTTCTCAGAAAAATCCGGATCTATCTCGTAAAAAAGAAAGTCGATGTTTTAACACAGGGCGGCTGCTACGGAGCGTTGACCTTGACCACCCGCAACACAGCCGCCTGCACCCGCTCCAGCTCCTACACTTCTCTGACGCAGAGGTCAGGACAGGAGTCCAGGGCCCAGACCACCCGCTCCCTCCACACTTGCGTCCTCGCTAGCACGCAGGGATGGCCGGGAGCAGCTTCTCCGCCGTCGCCGGCGGCAAACCACCGCTGTTCGCGACGGAGAAGCCGAAGCGGATGGTGGCGTACCGGCTATACGCGGGCACCATCTTCGCGGGGATCCTCCTGATATGGGTGTACAGAGCCACCCACATCCCGCCGAGAGACAGCAGCAGCCTGGGGTGGCGGGCGTCGCTCGGGCTGCTCGTGGCCGAGGTTTTGTTCGGCCTCTACTGGGTCCTCACCCTCTCCGTGCGGTGGAACCCCATCCTCCGCACCACCTTCAAGGACCGCCTCACGGAAAGGTGAGTGGCTGATCTGCGATGCTTGCTTTTTGTATCCTGTTTTGCTTGGGCTGGATGCAGAGCCAGTGTTTGATGAAATGGTTAGCTGGAGTAGTAGAATTTCGGCCACCGTATCAGTTGAGGGGCTTGACTCTAGAGGCTTAGTGATCCAAATCCTGAAGTTTAGCAACTCGGAATCTGTGATCCGTAATGGTGTATCTATTAATGAGTAATCTGACATTGAGAAAAAAACTCTGTATGTAGTGTATGAGACTATGAGCGCAGTTTTGATAGCATCTCACCTAGTTTCTGCACGCTGATCTTTCACATTTTACATTATTCCTAGATGTACTGGGCAATTCGAATTGAGAATTATCTTATGAAGAAACAAACAATAGTATTAACTCGATATAAATATTTGTGGCTTTGTGCTACTAAATATGGTTGGCATGTGACAATGCCAGATTACTGGTTGTTTTTAGTTGGGCCGAAGTAACAGAGCTGCGGATAAAAATAAATTAATGATTTGCACCCATGCTAGAATATGATTCATCATATCGTTGTATTTCAGCTAGGAGTTATGACTACTACCAAATCTGACATTGTAATGCTCCATCCAGGACCTCCATAAATATTGTAATACTGCACATTCATGGCTTGTTACACGGTTCGGACAGCTTATAGATTAGTTTGACTCTATTATCTATGTCACTGGTTAATGACTTGCTAAAACACTGGCTACAAACAGATATGGCGAGGACCAGCTTCCCGGTGTGGACATATTTGTGTGCACAGCAGACCCAGCTCTTGAACCACTGATGCTTGTCATCTCCACTGTTCTATCTGTTATGGCTTATGACTATCCACCAGAGAAGCTAAACGTCTATTTATCTGATGATGCTGGTTCCGCTGCAACGTTCTATGCTCTTTGTGAGGCGTCTGAATTTGCAAAGCACTGGATTCCATTTTGCAAAAATTACAAGGTGGAGCCCAGGTCACCAGCTGCCTACTTTGCCGAAGCAGCTACCCCTCATGATGCTTGTAGCCCTCAAGAATTGCTTCGCATGAAGGTAGAGAGCAATTTTTTCTGCATCTATTCTGATGCAATGTGCTTATCTCAAAAGAAATGATGTTGTGCTACATCCTGATACAATATTTACTGGTGTGGGCGCCTCCTGGCCTTCCATTTGTGCCGTGTAAGGGTGTGAAACTAAAACATCATTTTCTCATATTTTTTTCTCTTTTCTGAAACACAGGATTTGTACAGAGATCTGACAGATCGCGTGAACTCGGTAGTACATTCAGGCAAGATTCCCGAGGTTCCAGAGTGCAATTGCAGAGACTTCTCTGAATGGAATGAGACAATAACTTCTGAAGATCATCCTTCAATAGTCCAGGTAAAAATCGGTAGTTTTGTCAGAGCCTGATTACTAGCTGAAGTACATAGCAATTGATTTCGAAATTTAAAATAACATGATAACTAGGGTAAGTCTGAAAGCAACTCGTGTAGCAAATGCAGAGCTAGAGAATGTTGCTGAATTCAGGTGCTGTGGAACAAATTAATATGTTTGTATTATATATCAAGTCCCTAAGGCGAATAATTCTAGGCAATCTATTTCACTGTTCACTCTGGGAAGCTAGAATTCGGAGGGAAAATAAAAATATGTACACTGCTTATTTTAGTGTCTGCAGATTATAGAAGTGCAAATTAATCAGTGTACACTGGAACATTTACAATTTTTTAAGTACCAAGCATCATATTTGTGTAAGATACACAACTGTAGTTTAGTTTATTATTATCCAACTGCACAATTGATCAGGGAACTCAACTAGTGAAAACAAAAGGATAAATGCTTGTCTGGCTTAATTCACATTCAGCCTGATGCAAGACGAGCCTGACATGTTTGATATTGATCCAGTGAAGAATTTATCTTCACAGAAAACTGTAATGGAATAATGTGTATCTTGTCTGCATGATTTTGGTGATCCCATCTGATAAAATGGTTCACTTTGTTAGATTCTAATTGATAGGAACAAACGGAAGGCAGTTGATGTAGATGGAAATGTACTGCCACAACTTGTGTATATGGCACGCGAGAAGAGACCTCAGGAAAAACATCACTTCAAAGCTGGGTCATTAAATGCTCTGGTATGTCATTTTTTCTCTGTTTGGCCTAGTCAATGATTTTCTAGAATTACCTTTTGGAATAAAGCTGCATTGTGTTTCTATAATTCCTGAATGAATTCAATTGTGCAGATAAGGGCATCTTCGGTTATAAGCAACAGCCCAGTCATTCTGAATGTTGATTGTGATATGTACTCTAACAATTCGGAGTCCATCAGAGATGCATTGTGCTTCTTCCTAGATGTAGAGCAAGGTCAAGATATCGGTTTCGTGCAGTACCCTCAGAACTTTGACAATGTGGTGCACAATGACATCTACGGCAATCCCATCAACGTTGTCAATGAGGTCAATAGAAAGATAAAATAGCACCTCTTAAAATTTCAGTGAGGACAGACCTGTGTCCAAAGCTGTACAATGCATCAATTCAGACTAATACGGTTTGTTATTTCATTGAATTGATGTTCAGTTGGATCACCCTTGCTTGGACGGATGGGGTGGAATGTGTTACTATGGCACTGGATGCTTCCATCGGAGAGAGACCCTATGTGGACAAATATATAGTAAAGATTACAAGGAAGATTGGGCTAGAGGGGTGGGGACAGCAGAAAATGCTGATGAGCTGGAAAGAATGTCCAAGGCACTTGTGACATGCACGTATGAGCATGACACCCTGTGGGGCATTGAGGTCTCTTTTATCTTTTTCAATCCAGATTGCTTTAATAAATATATAAAAAAATGCCTCAGCGAACCTGCAGGATGTTCTTCCTCTTATGTCTGTACTATTATACAGATAGATCGCATATTCACATGCTGATGAGTTTGTGTTTCTGAATTGCAGAAAGGAGTTCGATATGGATGCCCACTGGAGGATGTAATCACAGGATTGCAAATTCAATGTCGTGGGTGGAGATCGGTGTACTACAATCCGGTCAGAAAGAGCTTCTTAGGCATGGCCCCTACCTCACTAGGCCAGATCCTGATTCAGCACAAGCGATGGTCAGAAGGGTTCCTCCAAATATCCCTCTCCAATTATAGCCCCTTTATTTTAGGCCATGGTAAGATCAAGCTGGGTCTTCAAATGGGTTACTCGGTCTGTGGCTTCTGGGCCCTGAACAGCTTTCCCACCTTCTATTATGCCATCATCCCTTCTCTTTGCTTCCTCGGTGGTGTCTCTGTTTTCCCTGAGGTAATCTACGTTGTACAGTATGTTTACAACAAGCTCATTTTTACACATTCAATTCTGACACGACACTTGCATCTGCAATTCATTCAGATAACCAGCCCCTGGATCATTCCATTCGGATACGTTGCGGTGGCTGCATACTCCTGCAGCCTAGCAGAGTCACTACAATGCGGCGACACTGCAGTGGAGTGGTGGAACGCACAAAGGATGTGGTTCTTCAGAAGGACCACCTCATACCTCCTTGCGGCCATCGACACGATCGGGGAAATGCTAGGCGTCTCTGAGTCCGGATTCGACCTCACAGTGAAGGTGAACGATTCCGAGGCTCTGGAGAGGTACAAGAAGGGGAAGATGGAGTTCGGACCCATCTCGGGGATGTTTGTAATCCTCTCCACAATCGCGCTGTTCAACCTGGTGTGCATGGTGGTCGGACTGGGTCGAGTTTTGTGGCGTGAAGGCGCGGAAGGTTTGGGACCTTTGTTCCTCCAGGCTGTTCTGTGTGTGGCGATAGTGGCCATCAATGCCCCGGTCTATGAGGCGCTCTTCTTCCGCAAGGACAGCGGAAGCCTGCCTTCTTTTGTCACTCTCATTTCCATGTGCTTTGTGTCGTCTCTCTGCCTACAAGCTATCTGAATTAATTTTGGCGCAAAAACACGAGAAACAGACATATGCATGCTGAATCTGAGCCTTATGAAGGACAATTTTGAGACAATCTATAGATAAGGTTTGTTAACTTTGTGTTCTTCAATGTTTCTGACAGTGATGTCGTATTAAGGGTACCACCCATAAGACTACCAACTACTGATGCATCATTTTTGCATATACCTTTGCCCTATCATCTGCTAGTTGCGCAGGCAGGTTCCACATTGAATGGGGGCATCTCGATTTAGCCACGTTGAAGCTGCCTGAACATGAAGTGAGAGAGAGTTTACCCACGCACTCAACTGAGAACATCTGAACGGCAGATATACCCGTATCGTATGAGCAAGTTTCTTATGGCGAAGGTCATACATAACATGACGACATGCTGTGCCAACGACAGGGCCACGTACAACCATCACAGAATCACATCTCATCCCCGAAGTGGCGAAGTGTGTGTGTCTGTGTACGATAGTATAAGTATGTCTATAAACGAAGCAGCGGCGTTGTCTCTCCTCTCCTCTCCTCCATGCCATATCATCGCATTCGCACGACACCCCGCTCGATCCCCTCCTCCTGGTCCTGGTTCAAGGCGTTCAAGGCTGCGTGGGGCTCGGCGACACGCAGCAGAACCATTTCTTCTGCAAAGATGAGAAGAAACTCCGAGGCTTCAGATCGAAGCAAAGAATGAATCTGTAAGACGGAGAGACAGCGTGTGTGGTGCGTACCGATGCGTTGGCCCTCGAGTTGTTGTTATTGTTGTTGTTGTTGTAGGAGTTCATCTTCTCGGTCCTGGCGTCCTTGCTGTCGGCGGACTTGGTGGCCTTGTGCGCGTTGACGGGGGCGTTCTTCTCATCCCTGGCCTTGCTGAAGATCACCGTGAACCCGTCGGCGGAGGCCGGGTTGTTCACGTCCCATTGCCCGAACTTGGGGATGGTGCGACCAGCCTCCATCTGAACCAAGGAAATTAGATCGATCAGCATCTGTTAACGAATGGCATCTCGATTTGGACGCGTGATCCAATTAACAACACACGAAAGATATAGAAAGGATCGATGTGATCTTCATGCATGAACGCACTCACCGACATGGTTTGTTGACGGGTGGCGGCTTCCTTCAGCTGGAGGCACGAGAGAAAATTTTGCCCCCTTGAATTGATATGAAGCGCAAGAAGTTTTTTCGGGGCAAAATTTCCCCCCGGGATGAGAGGAAAGGCAGCCAAAGATAACCGGAGGGGAGAGAAGATTGGGGGCACAACGGGCACGCGCCTCCGCCTACTTATACCTCGCTAACCGCATGCATGCTTTGCATGCGACGCTGCCTATAATTAAGCACATTTTCAAACGATCTAATAGTTTTTTTTAACACGAGTGTCTGGTTTTGAGTTGGAGCAAACCTACGGTTTGCAAATCAACAGAGCATTCGGTTAGGGAAATCCTTCATGATTTAGCTGAGGGGAAGCTTGATTTAACATTTATTTGAGTAGGATTAGTTATGGTGTGATTATCATTTGGTGCATGTTCTTATCCTATGTTTGGATCGTTTATGTTTTGTCATTGCATCTAATTTTAGATTTTCGGCTAGAGCCCGACATCCATAGACAATTCTTGTGAAGTTCGGCTCGGCGGTGTACGACTTCTCTCACGCCGACTGTTGTTACCGTGGTCACACAGGTCCTAGTGAAATTTGGGAGAAGGTTACTTACTTTCGTGTCGCTATGATCGTCGACGAGGGCATGGAGTAGGAGAACAGTCATGCGCCGGGGTCATCATGAACTTGGCTTGGTATAATTGTGATGTTGTAGTGGGGAGCGTTGGCACACGGGGAAGTCATGCCCCTGCGTCTAAAACCATAGAAGCCTACTTATGCGGTTATGCCTTGGATTGTTACATGTGGATATCGCACAACGGATTATAGAGTACCCAAATCTATTTTGGTTGATGCATGAAGATGATGACATCGGTGTGCACTTCTTTGAATCTGAATTGCTCGGTCCTTCACAGGGTATTGGGTCCCTCCTTAGAGCATCTCTAGCAGAGCCCGTAAAAGGATCAAAAACGAAAAATAACAGTCAGCTTACGGTTTCGGGCTAAAAATGGGACAACTTTTACGGTACCTTTTGCTAGTCTTAAGAGAGCGGAGTAGTATAAAATCAACAAACGACTCAGATTTAATTGCTGAGATTAGGCCCAGCTGGCCCATAAAGCTACAATTATCACGCGCTGACCGCCGGAGTCGCGAGCCGCTGCTGCAGGCATCCACCGGCAACTCGCCGTGTCACGCGTTGCTGGCCAGCGTCTTGTCAGGTGCTGCCGCTGCAACCATCCGCCAGAAGCTCACCGCCCCGTCGATGCTGGCCTCTACCGCGTGCCGCACGTACTAGCCTGCACTGCTCCATCTCGCCCCGCTCTTCGTCCCTCACAACTCATGGGATCCTATTGTTGTTGTACCATTGCCGCCGAGCGACCGCAACGAAGAAGCTTCTGACGAGAGACATGAACGTATCGAACAACACAATGACTACCAAAGCTAGCTCCGATTGTCTCGATCAACTCTTTCAGCCGACACGCACGTACAGGAGCACAACAAGCTAACCTAGGAGCTTAATCGATCTGCTAGTAGTAGCAATCCGACTTGCTTGGTGTTGTCTATGTGCAGCGTGTTGCTAATCAATCAACTAAATCGAGCTGCTCAAGTACGTGCTCGCCTCGCCGGCTAAATTCTGTACGTGCTTATTTCGCTGTAGTTTCATCGCCGTCGTCGTGGGAAAAGTACCAGAGGGCAAGGGCTTCTGCAACAATCGTCTCGCATCGTGCGTTCCTGCCTGGCTACGAGAAACTGCTCAATCTCCCGTGCTTTCTCCTTCTCTAGTTCTCTTATTCATAGCTAGTTAGCCACCAGTTGTTTAGTGCTAGCTGATCTCCACACGCGCCGCCACGCGGTCGAAGGTCCATTTGGACTAGGACATTGATCCAGTTCCGGGTTCAACCATGGATGGCGGCAGAAGGAGCCTCGAAGTTGTTCCCCATTTGGAGCTTCAGCCCGGGCAGGATGTGCACGGCTCTGTGGTGTAGATGGGGAATAGCAGAATAGGCTGTTTTTTTTTCTAGGGTGGATGAAGATGTCTTCTCCCGGGAGGCCTTCTGGGCCAGGGCCCATTAAGGAATTTTTTTCTTATGCGGTTCCAATTTTTCACACTAGTATAAACTGTACTAGTCATGTTTTTGACACTAGTATAAACTAATATGGGCCTTTAGATGCACGAAAATGGATGGCTGGTATTTATTTTAGGGTACCATAAAACACCTCAAAAATGGGGCCGATCAGTTACCGTAAACGAGGCGAAGCCAAATATTTTTTCGGGCCAAGACCGAAAACCCATATCGGCCTGTATTTGTAGGGGTCTCTCGATCGAACCGAACGCTGGATCCATATCTAGAGCGCGCTGAAATTTCAGCTAACGCAACTGCTCGCTCTCTCCCTCCCCGCGCCGCCACCACACTCCACCGCCGCCGCACTGCCCGATTCGCCCGAGCCCGGCATCCCGGAGCTAGCATAGGTCGCCCCGCACCCCGCCCGCGGTTCCTCGCCCAACTCCGGGTGCCGCCCCCGCCGCCGCGCCGCCCAAATCGAGGATGAGCTTGGGCGATGAGTTCATCGATGTCGATCTGTCGGATTCGTCGAGCTTGGACGATTCCGACCTCGACGAGCTGCTCCAGGATGACGAGATGGAGGCCACCATCCTCCTCTCTCCGTCAAGGAGCTGGAGGACCACGAGAAGCTGCTGAATCGGAGGCACGGGTCGGTGATGGGCCGGAACCACATCCAACAGAATCGCCTCCTCAGCCACGAGCAGCTGATGGAGGACTACTTTGCTGAGGTACCTACCTATCCGCCGCATCTATTCTGTAGGAGGTATCGCATGCGCCGTAGTTTGTTCGTCAAAATCATCAAGGCCTGCGAAGCCAATTCGAATTACTTCAAGCAACGTAGAAATGCCACCGGCGTGATGGGTTTCAGCTCGTTTCAAAAAATCTCTGCTGCCATGAGGGTGATTGCGTATGGCATCCCTGCGGATTACACCAACGAGTACCTTCGAATTGGCGAAGATACTACATCGGAGTCGGTGCGTAGGTTCGCTCGCCTGATTATCAATTGTTTGGGCCAACCTATCTCCGAGCTCCCAATGAGGATGCCACCAAAAGATTGATGGAGATAAATGAGAAAAGAGGTTGGTCGGACATGCTTGGTAGTCTTGATTGTATGCATTGGACATGGAAGAGTTGTCCCAAGGCATGACATGAAAAGTAATATGGAAAGAGCAAAGATCCTACCATTGTACTTGAGGCCGTTGTATCACAAGATTTGTGGATTTGGCATTGTTTTTTTGGTTTTTCGAAAACACTCAATTACATCAACGTGCTGCAAAGATCCCCTTTATTTGCGAAATTAGCAAATTGGGAAGCACCCAGTTGCAACTACAAGATCATGAACAATGAGTACACAATGGGATATTACCTAGCTGATGGCATCTATCCGGATATGGCAACTTTTTGTTAAGTCTGTCAAGGATCCCCAAGATAGAATAGAAGATGAATTTGCCGAAGCTCAAGAAGCAGCTCGCAAGGACACTGAGAGAGCTTTTGGTGTTTTTGCAAGCAAGGTTTTCCATTGTTTGTGGCCCAGCCCGATTTTGGGATAAAAACCCTTGTCAACATCATGACATGTTGTGTGATTCTTCACAACATGATCATCGAGGATGAAAGAGAGTTGGGCTTGCCCTGCTTCTATGACAACGTTGGCACTCGAGTGGAACCCAACACAATCCGGATCGCATTGAAGCTTTCCTTGAAACGCATCGGCAGATTGAGAATACCAGTACCCATGCCCAACTCATTTATGATCTGAAAATGCACCACTGGCAGCGACAGGGCCGTCGCCTTTGTCCTATCATTCCATTCATTTATGTGTGACATGTATCATTGTTGAGACACTTGTTCATTTGTCCAATTTTCTGAGAATTGTTGTAATTTGGTTGAGCCATTTTTCATTTGTTCAATTTTTCCAAAACTATTGTAATAATTTGGTTCAGACTATTGTTTATGTGTTGTAATAATTTGGATGATTATTTGATTAATTATGATCGATTATTGTATGTCTTGCATATGAATTCTATGAAAAACCCTGCCTTTACGGGTCGAAAAAATGGTTTACGGGCCCTGTTTTGGTTTATGGGATCTGTTCTGCGCCAACCATTTTTCGACCCGTAAACACGAGTTCGGTGAACTGAACTCCGGGGTTTTTAGTTCGCATTTGCTAGAGATGCTCTTAGACTTGGATATGCCGCCTAAAATTAAGCATATTTTTAAACGACCTAGTTTTGCTTTTTTTACACAATCCCCTGGTTTCGAGTTGGAGCAAACCTACGGTTTGGAAATGAAGAGAAATGCATTGAAAATTTAAAAATTAGGGGTGGAGTTTAGTGAGTCCAAGTTTTTTTTTCACAACATAAGATCCTCTAATAAAAGTTTTAGCGGACCATGTAAACCAATTTTAGAGGCTCTCTTTTGGGAGTCTGTCTAAAGTTCTCTAAGTTCGTGCAAGTGCAACTCTCTACAATGGGTCTTAGGGTTAGACTGTTAGCAGAGCGGAGATGCCTATACAATTGGAGTACTAGACCTGCAATCGTCATCCAATACAGTCTCACCAGTCACCAGACGCCTCGTTGTAGAGGCCAGGGCTCCTTTCCTTTTTTTTTTTTAAAGGCGTCTCGTCCTCCAACGCTTAGCAAGTCATCCCAAGCTCCAGTTCTGTACCAGACCGTACCACTGGTCCAACCCGTGCTCCTGGTCTCGCTCGCTTCTCCCCCACCTGATGGCCAGGGAATTTAGAAGCTGCCTACATATAGGTGTTTATTTGCAAATTGTCCAACAACAAGCCAACGTGGCACCGATGGCACCGGTAGTCAAAGAGGGACAAACCGATTTAGGACTCGAGTGACACGTTTATAGAATATTAGGATTTTTTGTGCGTGGAAAAGAGTATATATTAATATCACAGGGATACCAATTATACCCAGCCTCTGAAACAACGCATGCGCTAGCGGCCCTACGGATACACACAACTCAGAAAAAAAATTACAAAAAAGAAAAGTCTCGCTACAGATAACTAATCCTCAAAGCAACAACACTGACACCATCAGAACAACACCAATAGTCCTCCACTCTAATAACAACGTCTTTAAGAAGAAAACAGTTTTCAAGCACTGTCGTTGTCCGATCAAAGATTATAGGTTTTCACCCTGAAGAAAGTCCTTGTTCACAAAGCAATACCTTTAACAAGGTCATTGCTAGGCACAACCAGTTAAGACCAGACCTTGGATTTTCACCCTGCAAGGTAAGACTGGAAAATCCCCCTGTGTTGTCTTTCCGCACCAACAGTCGCTACCACGAGTCCCAGATCACGCAGCCAGATCTCCGTCGCCACAAGAACTAAAATCAGCATCGCTACTCTCATATTTCCGCTTTCCTAACATTCTCCGCATCTGACTTCACCATGGCTCTAAGAATGACACTTGGTGGAAACAAACAACAGAGTTTCGCAACGCTCCCGCTGAAACCAAACGGCCAGAAAAACAAGATGCGCACGACCAAATACCTTCCGATCCAGCAATCTCCAGGCATAATACGCCCATGGAAGTTCGCCGGTGGAGCCTTCCGGAACCCGCCGCTCCAGACCAAATCAACAAGGACAGACATCAAGCAAACCTTCGTCATCGTGCGAAAAAAATCAAAGGACCACCTCCTTTATTAGATCTGACACATCGATCCCCGCACCTCCAGCCGGTTTCCAGAGAACGGATCGAGCAGTCCGACCATCGGTGCCGATGAGCACATGCAGCCAGCGCGCGAGGAAGACTCGTCGGGGAGAGGGCCAGGCCACGGCACCCTGCCAGCCCGCATGGCGTCGCCGCAGAGAGGCGCCGTGCCCCGAGCCTCCTCCTCCCACCCCGTCTCCACCGTCGCTGCGACCCGCGACACCGCCTCCCGACGAGGAGGCCGATCTGCCACCGCTGAACCCCTCCCTGCACCGCCCAGGAGAGGCTCCACCTCTGCACGAAGGGACAGCCTCAGGGCGCTCCACCGTCGACGCCCGCCGTCTTCGTCGGTCAGGCGTGGCCGCCACCACCCGCAGCGGCGGGGGCAGCAGCCAGGGAGGAAGGCCGGTGGCGGCTTCTAGAGTTAGGAGGTGGGGAGCCTCTGGAGCCCTCTCGCGCGAGAGGACCCGGGAGGATCCTATCTCGGACAGAATATTAGGATCTAAACATACAATTTTAAAAAGTAGAAACTCAAGTGAAGGCCCGGGAAAAAAAAATTAAAACTGCTGATACGATTTACTATTTTTCCTTGTTTGGAAGCATCATTTTATTTTATTTGGAAGAAATAAAATGAAATAACATTTTTTTATCATTTCATTTTTCCAATTTAAAATTACAGCCTAAAAATCATGTTTGGCTGCTTCAAGGAATAGTGAAGTAAAATAATTTTCAAACAAATGACTAGGTTAAAAACATGAACTCAATATCTATTTTTTAAAATTTCCACTTAAAATAACGATTTTAATTCTATGACCGCTAAATACGATTCGTCTTAAAATAGATATAGTAGGTTTATCAAAATTTAAATAAATATATATACTAAATAATGTCTAGATTTTTTTATAAAAATTACCAACTGAAACGAACGATTACAATTCTATAACAGCCAATATGGAATCTTGGATTGAATTACTCCCTCCGATCTATATTTCTTGTCATTCAAATGGATGTATCTAGCACTAAAATATGTCTAGATACATCTATTATAGTGACAAGTAATATGAATCGGAGGGAGTACACGATTTTGGCAGAAAATGATGGCTTAATAATTTCCACGGTAACTACTGAATTCCGAGTTTGACGTACATTTTTTTTAGCAAGGGGAAGGACCCAGAAGGGTCCAGAGCTGCATTAAACGGTAGGTGCAATTACAAGCAGGCCTTTGGGATAAACAAAAATTATAGCCCTGCTTTGAACATTTACAGAAAGGACCTTGCCATAAAAGAAAAAAAGCAATCAAGTCCCCCAGGTCCTTCTCCACCGGAACCAGAGGCGTGCTCGACACCATGGCCGGCAACACTCGCATCGGGGACGAAGCTACTTGAAGCAGGCACGCCGAAGATTGCCGAGGCCGAGACGCAGGAGGGCCTCCACTGGAGGTTGAAGAAGCAGCGGTAGACGAACCTCCTTGCGGAATGGTCTCCATGACCAAGGATAGCGATGGCACAAAATTGCCAACGCTTGGGTAATCCGCCAGGAGCTGCAGCTGATCCCCACCGGAGAGGAAGAAGATCGCTTGGCCAGTTCTCAACACCCAGACCATCACCTTGATGGAAGCAGAGGGGATAAGGGAGAGCAAAACAAACCTTCTTCTCGCCGGCAACACAAGGCACCACCCGCCGATGCAGTGAACACTGGCCGCCATCAGACTCCGAGCTTCTGCCACAAGCCGGAGGAGACAACCCGAAATAGCAGCAGATGGTACTTGCAAGGACCTTATTGGGGTGAGCGGTGGGCTTCTGCAGCGCTGCATCTGGCTCCCTCCACGAGAGCACCACAACAGAGAGAAGATCGACCGCACCAAGTCGACATTGGTCCAGCGACGCCGGCCTGGAGCACTAAGGGCAAGCCTTATTAAGAGGGATGCGAGTGCCTTCCCAGTTCGCCACCGCCTCCATCTGCCACCAACAGAGCGCAGCGAAGCAGGAAGAGCACAGGGCGTGGCGGATCTGGCTGCCGAAGATCGCCGACCTACCCTCAGACGCAATAACGGCAGACTCCACCAGGGAAAAACTACAGGAACCTACTCTACTGCTGTACAGGGGAGGGACCCTCACCCAGCTCGAAGCCGGCCATCGCCAGAGAGGAGTGGGGAGGGGAACAGGAGGGGAGGGGTTCAGAGAGGAGAAAGGGGGGTCGGTCACTACCCCGTCTGAGTTCGACGTACATTGCTGCCCCCTTTCCTCTCTGTTTCGTCCCCTCCGACTCCAAGTCGAGATCCTCAGCCCATATATGCTGGGAGCCAGGCTGTGGCCTCTCGGTGACGCCCTCATCGCTCTGCCATCTCCGCCTCCAGGATCACTGGCCTGTAGACCAGGCATATCAATCTGCATGCTGGCAAACCGGCGCCCGCGCCAACTCGCTGCCGGTGCCACAGGTAACGGGGTACGGATACATCTTCCCCGAACTAGACTCTATCCTTATCTCCCTCCTAGTTTCTATCGAGTGGAAGAATTTTTCATAGTAATTCCGGATGAATTCTCTCGTATGTTCATCACACCTTAGAGCATCTCCACTAGCGGTTAAGACCACTTTTCACTAGCAAATCTTGCCGTGCGGAGCGTTCTCTCTCCTCCTACACGACCACCTTCTCTCTCCCATCTCCACATGACGGGAGCTCGGGGCAGGCTTGGCCTGTTGAGCGGAGGCGCATGGGCCTGATCGGCGGACCTCGGCACGGGCTTGGCCGGCGGCGCGTGGGCCTGGTCGATGTAGCTCGGCGTAGGCCTGGCCGGCTGGGCGGCGGCGTGAGGGCCCGGCTGACGCGGAACATCGCCATCTCGTTGCCAAGCTCGTTGGCGTGGATCATTTTTAAGCCGAACTATGTGATTAAAATTATGTTTGTGTGAATTTAAGCTGAATTGTGGTGAAATATCACCAAATTTGCCAAAAAAATCGCCTTTCTGCAAATGCCACCTAGGAACGCGAGTGGGAATTCGGCCATTCCCTCATCAAAAATTACATCTATCCGGCGATTTTTAGCTCCAAATGAGTGAAGATGTTCTTAGCAAAAGCAACGGATCCAATACCACTTAGGCTCCGTTCGGAACGAGGGAATTGTGGAGGAATTTTGTAGTTTTGGATTCTTATGGAACTTTTTCCTTTCACTCTGTTCGGTACAAAGGAAAGGACGTTGTCGATTCCGTAGGAAAGGCAAACTTTCCTACGCTTTTTACAGGAAACTAAACATCCATCAAAAGCTCTTTTTTTGGCGGAAGCCTGAGGCGCCGCTGCAATTCTGCGCTATTTTCTGCATGTTAAACAAAGTAGCAATATTGGATGGGATTGGTCTTGGTGTACCGATGATGGACGCTTGACTAGAAGGAAGAGGTAGCCTATATGGTCCCGATTCATCCATAAAGCTTGTCAGAAACAATCTATGTACCGAGGGAGAGCAATCTGTAGAATAAACAATGATGAGTCAGTAAAAAATTCCATTGCCAGCAGTAGTACCGAACAGAAACGCCTCTGGCATTTCCTTTGTTTTGTATTCCTCCGGTTTGCATCCGATGCATTTCCCTGTTCCTCTACAGTTTTATCTACCTATGTTTTCTGTACCTACGTACCGAACGGAGCTTTAATAATCTGGCCTGCTCCGGGGGATTTTGTATTGTGGATCTCCCCGCAAAAAATGTGATTTTTGCGATCATTTGTACTCCTCTTTTATGGGAATGAATTGCGTACCTCTCCTCTTTTATGAGTATTGAGTGGGTTATATTTTTGTGGCAGATTTAATGGGATTATAGTGCTCATTTTTCTCCTCTTTCACTTTTACTGGTTGAATTGCAGATCTTTCTATCAGGCTAAGGATACAAATAATATTCATAACTAAATACACTCATCCCACGTAGTACACAAGATAGAAAAAATAATTCAAAATCTAGGGGTTCTCTGACTCTCTGTTGTGGCTTATCATGCTTTTCACTTACACGCAATTTTTTGCATATTTCAGGTTTGGCAGTCAATAGCATTTCCTAATGTGTAGAAGTAAGGGAGCAAAGCTTTCCGATGGCAGGCCAATCTTCACAAAGAAACATCAATCCAACGATCTGTTTGAAAGCCTTCCACAGGTGTGCATTTCTATCTACTACTACGAAGTATTCACTGTTTTTGTGACTTGTGATGTATGGCCAGTTCACTCAGATTCTATCAAAAACAGCTGTGTAAACTCGATATGGCATTTTTAAACTTTATGGACGCCTGGCATGCAAGGACTGTAAAAACAAAATCCGACGAAAGACAAACACAACAAGTAGAATAATAACCACAACATAACAATATATTCCATCAAGTTCCCAGTTGTCATCTCAAACTGTCCTGCTTCTTTTCAGTATGTCCCCAAAAAACTTATTTTATTTACCAAACCAACATGAATTTGATGATATGCTGTTGTACGTTCCAATTTTTTTTTGTTTATGTGCATCTGTTACCGGCAATCTAATTGCTTCTCCTGACATGGCTGTGGTTCAGGATGTCCTATATTTGATCCTATCAAAGCTGCCCTTGAATGAAATTGCAAGGACCAGTACTCTTTCAACCAAGTGGAGACACACGTGGACATCATGCCCTAAACTAAGATTCGATGGCACCACGATGTGTGGCAACAGTACTTGTAGCGAAGAGCAATATACAAAGATTTTCATTGAAAGAGTTAATGTAATGCCATCTTGAAGCAGCGTGGCGCTACGCCTGCTGAAGAATTTAAGATTAAGTTTCCTTTCGGCAGCATGCTAGTTGTCATCTCAACAACTGGGTCAAATTTGCTGTCTCGTCACGGGCAAAGAATATAGCAATTGATTTGGAGCTGGAGGACTTCAGATACTGCAAATATCGGCACAGATTCCCTTTTGAGCTTTTCGACAAGTGAAGCATGTCTCGCCTTGAGACAGTTTATCTTAGCTTGTTATCGCTTAAAGTGCAGCCAGATTTCAGTAGTTTTCCAAACCTGAAAGTACTTGATATTCGCGTCGTGGATGTCTCTTCGAATGATCTTCAGCTTGTTCTGTCGAGCTGCATCAATCTTGAGAGGTTAAGCATGGTTCTGTGTCACCTGCATGATGACCTAAGAGTATCACTTCCGCGTCTGCTGCACTTGCATGTGGCGCTCTCTTACATAGACAAAATACACTTCATCTCCAAGAACCTCAGAACTTTTGTATATGACGGTACCATGGAACCTCTTGATCTCAGTGAAAGTTTGCAACTAAGACATGCAGAAATGCGTTTTCCCTTGTTAACACTGGAGCATGCCATTACGGAACTTCCCCGGGCTATCCCTCACGCAGAGAACTTGAATCTGAGTGCATGCATGAATTTAAAGGTTAGCTGCTAGGGCATTTTGATGCTATGATTACACTCTCTTTACACGTATTCACTTTATTATGCCTGCATTTTTGTAGGTGCTTGACTTGCCAGAAGGCGTGAGCAAGTTTTCTCATCTCAAGAATCTGCAGCTAAATTGGATTTATGTTCACCCAGTCAGGACAATGTCGGTCTCTCTGGCTTCTTTTCTCAAATCCGCCCCTGTATTAGAAGATTTAGTTATACATAAAGAATTTATGGACTAGCAAATTATTCTAAAAGATCGATCTGATGGAAAGAGGCTAGGCAGTATATTTATATTCAACACTCCCCTCGCGTCTAGGCTATTTTAATCCTTAGCATGAGATAGGAATATGCCACAGAATCTTTTTTTTAATTCTGTGTGAGCAGGGTCTTAAACTCAAGACCTCTTGGCTATGATATCATAAAGGAATCTGTGCCGATATTTTTTTTTTGTTCTAACCTTGTTTCTTGGAGTGCTAGAAAACAACCTACTGTTTCCAGGTCAAGTACAGAAGCTGAGTATAAAGCTCTTGCAAATGCTACTGCTGAGCTTATATGGGTTGAAGCACTTGTTCATGAACTTGGTGTTTCACTAAAGGAGAACCCGTGTCTATGGTGTGATAATCTAGACGACACCTACTATCTGCTAATCATTCATGCTCGTACAAAACATATTGAGAAATATTTTTTCTTTGTTCGAGAACGAGTTGCTAATAAGCAACTTGATGTCAGGTTTATTTGTAGTAAGGATCAGATAGCAGACGGTTTTACAAAGTTACAAGAAACTAGCTGAATTTATGTGTAATCTCAACCTCCAAGGGTATGATATAATACACCAACCATATACGTACCAGTCTTTGTATATTGTCACGTATGAGGCTTTTCCTCACCTTATAACACACAACCGGTGCCCTCTACGGAGGCTACGCCGTTACACCCTAAAAACCAATAATACATGTTGTCATCATCTGATTTCTTACGTTCCATACCTGCTATATTATAGGTTTATCTATATCACAGTGACTTCATGTGTTCTCTATATCTGAGCAAGGCCCATCTACAAGAGTAAATTTTTATTTTTTTGATGGTCAAGAGTCAATTTCTCATGTTATTCCTTGACCTCAGCAGTTTCTGCACCACAGCTTTCCGCTGCAAGCTTTTCAGAAGTTACCTACCAGGAGCCTCCCTCCAAGTTGCCACAATCATCTCAAGAGGGTGCTCATCACACAGAGTTATTAGCATAAAACTACCACATTTCGGCCGAAAGTTCGAATAATCACTACTTTACAAAAAAATCGCAAAAAACCACCACTTTACGACAGATTTGTTGCAATTCACGCTAAAACTCAATTTGCGGTCAATTGACAGCGTTTCTGACAGGGTGGCCCCACCAGGATGATGACGAGGCAAGTGGGAGACGGCTCTTGGTGGCGGCCGTTGCACGCCGTTAACGGTTGTGTGGGTCCCACACCAGCCCACTAGGAGAGAGGCATGGCACCGCGGGAGGCGGCCGGGAGGTGCGACGAGGAGATGTAGCGGGGCGAGCTCAGGGACGCAAGGCGTGGAGGTGCTAGCCGGTGGTGGCCGGAGAGGGGCGGCGTGGCGCGCACCAGGACAAGGACGAATCAAGGGCGGAGGTGGGTGCTCAACGGAACAGAGGACGACGGTCGGGGATCTCTGCTATGGCGACGATGAAAGGGCAAATAGCCCTTATCTAGTGTTTTGGTTAACTATGACATCGAAGCTAGAGAACGGACTAATGTTTCTATTAGCTTCTCTATAGGTGAGAGTCTGCAGGTTGTTGGTGATAGGTGATGGGTGACCCCCCATTCGTTTCTATATGAAGAGCCGGTGGTGTTATTTATTATTCTCTCTTATTTACACTTGAGTCAAATAGGAAACACCACACTATTAAGAGGGGTGATCTCGATGCGCTCTTCGGGGTTGTTCTACACCAAATATACTTCTCATCATCCACCACCACATACCCGTTCGAAGAGAGAGATTAAAAATAGCCTTGAAAAATGAGTCAAAGGGGGTTACTGTGAAATCGGTAGAAGTGTCGGCACCGCCGGAGCTATTGCCGGAATTTCTGGTCGCCGCCGGAAATTCTCGCTAAGCACCCAAATGGCTTACTGGAAGCACTTTCGGCTGCTCGCCGAGAATTCCGGTCGCCGCCGAAATTTCCGGCGAGCAACTCGGTCCGACCGGACTTATTCCCGGTTCTATCGCAGGAACCCCCAAACGGCTCTTTTTCCCCATACTACATATACCCCTTTCTTATCCACTGTGAGGTTAGGCATTTTGAGCAAACATTCATTTCTTCAAGATCTCTCTCTCTCCCCCATTGTTGAACACAAAATCTTGAGGATCTCCCATTCTACCCAACCAAATCCAAATCCCTTTGGTAGAAAGGAAGAGGAGGTCCCGATCTACGTTTCCACCAAGCCAAAGTTCATTCCCCCTTGAGTTCATCGAGTTAGCTTGTTACTCTTGGGTTTGTGGGAAACCCTAGGCGGCTAGGGTCGTCCGGAGGCATTCGGCTTGTGATTTGCTTCGTGGAAAGTTTGTGAGGGTTTGGATACTACCTTAAAAGTATACCACGAGTAAGTGAGCTATTCCTTCATGGGATAGGCTCGGAGAAGAAGGTGAGCCTTTGTGGCGCGTGAGGAATCCTTCGTGGAACCTCACACCTCTCCAACGTGACGTAGCCCCTTCCCAAAGGTGGTGAACACGGGAATACATCTTCGTCTCCGCGTGCTTCGGTTATTCCTTAACCGATCTCTTACTTGTGTTGTTTACCTTGTGATAGCCTTCGAGCTTGAAGTATCTTGTTCATCATCTAGATTGCCTCACCTAGTTTGCATTTAGGCTCACTTATATTCTGCAAAGCCTAAAACTTGCAAAAGATTATAAAGAATTTTGTAGAAACCTATTCACACCCCTCTAGGTTAACCATCTTACACTTTCAACTGGTATCAGAGCCTAGGGATCTTTTAAGGGCTTCACTGCCTAAGAGAAAAGATGGTTTTCTCCGATGATGAGGAGGATAAGACTTATTCGGTCAAGGAGCTTCGCGAAATCTTAGCCAAGGGTGCCCTTGAAAAGGCCAAGGCTGATTCCGATCTCCTTGTTCAAATGAGTTACCTAGAAGGACAAATTAAGGACATTGGCGATGGGGCTTTTCTTGGTAACCCATTGGTAGTACCTCAAGGGAGACCAATGGACACCGAAAAGGATAAGGATGCCGAGTCCGCTCATGAGAGAGGCTCGTCAAAACTCTCCACACCCCATAATCAATTTCCTTATGTTTATCCTAAGCAAAAGAACATCATGCCTCATATTAATGGTTCGGGTTGTAGGGGTTCGTAGCATGGAAAACAAAATTTTCTATCGCATACAAACAAACAAGCCAAGATCTATCTACTAGATTGTAGCAACGAGTCGATGGAATAACTTACCCTCGAAGATTCCAAAGCGGTTAACGAGAGCAGATTCTCGTGGGTGATGTAGTCGTACTCTTTCCGATCTCAAGATCGCGTAGACGATCCTTCCGGCGCCACGTTCCGGCAGCGCTCCCGCAGTCGGTCACATGTTCGGTACTCGACGAAGACCTTCCTCTCCCTTGTTCCAGCAGGCAGCGGAGGTTGTAGCACTCTCCTCGCGATTCCGGCAGCACAACGGCGTGGTACCGGAAGTAGAGGGGAGATCCCGCAGGGCTTCGCCTTAAGCCGGAGCGAGTATGGTGGAGTATGAGAGAGAACTATTAGTGGTCTAGGGTTTAGACACACCAATTAGAAGGCTCTAAACCGAAGGCCAGGGCAATTAGAAGCTCTAAACCAAAACGGCTCTAAACCGGAGATTAGAGGATAGGAACTTGTGTGTCTAGAGGAGGAGGCCCTGCCCCTGCTCTTATAGGTGGGAGGTGCGGCCAAGGGGAGGGGAGTCCCTCCCCAAGTCGGCCTTGGGTGGTGCGCCGGCTTGGAGAGGAGACTCCTCCCCCAAGTCAGTTTCAACCACCTCTTGCTTGTTTCCCACAGTTTCCTGTTTTAGCCGTTTGACTTTCAAACTGGCCATTTGACTTTTCTGTTTTAGGATTCAATTTAATCCTTTATTTGGAACAACAAGAACACTTAGTACATGATGCAATCATTCCAATATGTAATGACACATTCATGTACCCCTCCCCCTTCCCCGGAGTGCCGGACATTCCGGAACCTTCTAGAACATTCCCGATGAAAACACCGGAATCATTTCCGAACTCCGAAACGGGACTTTCCTTATATGAATCTTATTCTCCGGACCATTCCGGATCACCTCGTGATATCCCGGATCCCATCCGAGACTCCGAACAACATTCGGTCTCTTTCTCATAATACCATAACTACTCAAACAACGTCGAATCCTTAAGTGTGTCTCCCTACGGTTCGTGAATTATGCGGACATGATCGAGACACTTCTCCGATCAATAACCAATAGAGGAATCTGGAAATTCATATGGCTCCCACATATTTCTACGATTACTTTGCGATCGAATGAACCACTTACATACGATACCAATTTCCCTTTGTCTCACGATAGTTTACTTATCCGAGGTTATGATCGTCGGTATCTCTGCATACCTAGTTCAACCTCGTTACTGATAAGTACTCTTTTCTCGTTCCCGTGATATGTGATCCCTTGTGAGCCAGTCACATGCTTGCAAGCTAATTGGATGACATTCCACCGAGAGGGCCCAGAGTATATCTATCCGTCATATGGATGGACAAATCCCACTCTTGATCCATGTGTTTCAACCAATACTTTCTGAACACTCAATGCCACCTTTATAGCCACCCTGTTACGGTGTGGTGTTTGATGACATCAAAGCATCCATCCGGAAAAGGTGATATGCATGATCTCATGGTCGAAGGAATTAGCTTACTATGTATCAGAAAGCATATAGCAATTGAACTATTGAAATGACTTGATCTTTATGCTACGCTTATCTATAGGAGTATGTCCATCACATCATTCTCCTAATGATATGATCCTGTTGTTAATAACATCTCTATGTTCATGATCAGGAAACCATGATCATATATTAACCAACAAGCTAGTTTAACAAGAGGCTTTACTAGGGAATCTTATTTTAGTTTACAAATCACACAAGTATTAATGTTTCCGGTTAATACAATTATAGCATGGTATGTAAACATTTATCATAAGTGTGAAGATATGATAATAACCACTTTATTATTGCCTCTTGGGCATATCTCCAACAGTCTCCCACTTGCACTAGAGTCAATAATCTAGTTTCAAACCTTTGTGTATTCAACACCTATGGCTTTCCGGTGTTGTATGTACACGATTGCTAGTGGTCAACTGATCTACGGATCTGACACTTCCAGGTCCGTGTGTAATTGCATGTCTTTGCGTCTCTACGCATCACTCATTCTCTAATGAGATGGATTTGTATAAATTTGATCATTCGGTGTGACCTTTAGCTCTTTGGGGTTAAAACATGTTGATAATATTGTCGCACAATATATCTTCATAGTATTATCCCACTGTGAACTACACCTAGTTTGATAACAAACTACTTGACACAAATGCCCTCTTTTGCTGCTAAAATAGCAGTCATATACTTAGCCTTTTGTTGTAGTATCTGTCACAATGTCTTAACTTTGGAACTCATCCAAATCCATTATGGAACTCACTTTCCATTATATTGTGCCACCCTTAGTTTAGATTGAGATAAACTTAATTTGTACTTTGTGACAAAGCTAGTATCAATGTAGTACTTTTACAATGAACTAACCATCTATTTGTCACTTCTACAAATATTATACTCTTAGTTCTTCCAAAAGATCATAAGAATATCCTTACTATTGTCCGATGATCATCTTACGAATCATTCTGGTATATGCTCACAACATTTAGAGCATAGGACATATCTGGATTTGTACATATCATAGTATGATTGATATAAATACTCTTTGTGATTTCATACATCAAGTATCAATCTATACTTGATTATTTGTTTCACTTTACCAAATGTCAATACACTTGAATATATCATCAACATTGAACTCATTCAATCCTTTCTGTGCGACAAGAACCTCTCTTGTAGTTTCTATATTGAACTCATTCAATATCTTGTCTATGTACTTCTGGCATAACCATATTAGCGTCTATTGATGCCAAATATTTTGGTTTTTCCTAAGTCTTTCATCGGGATGAAATTCTTAATATGTGTTAATAAAAGATACATTATTTCCAATCAACAATATGTCTTCCACATAATGTATTAGAAACATGTCTTAGCGCTCCCACTTAATTTCTTGCAAATGCAAGCATCTTCATCGTCTCTAATGAACTTTTAAACTCCTTTAACAGTTTCATCACAGTGAAGATTCCAACTCCGCGCTGCTCACTTTAACCATTGAAGTTTGCATATGCTTTTAGCATCCTTTGAATTAACAAAACCCTATGGACCGTGTTATGCACATGTCCTAGGTAACGATTCTATTAGAAGAACTTGTTTTGTTTATTCAACTACCATATAACAAATTATATGTAGTGGTTGCTACATTAATCCGTCTAGATTAAATATCACTTATGAAAGATCAAATCTTGTCATAGTCAACCTTTGAACATTTTGTGAACTCTTTCCCAACATGTCGACTATTTCATAGATGTAAAACATCCATGTCTATTTCTTTATAGATCCAGACACAACTGTAAGGTCTTACACCTTTCTAGAGGGTCTTTCAAGTTCAAAACTTGATTTCTCATGTATGGAACTATCACGGATTTTACGGCTTCAAGCCATTTGACGGAGTCAGGGCTCATCATCGCCTCTTTGCACATAGTCGGATCATTATTTTTCAAATAATGATTTAACTCTCAAATCTTGGTATTTGATTGTTCATCCGACCTACTTGTTTCAATAGGAACTTAGATCTCCGTGACCACAACCTTTGAAGTACGCGAGCCATGAGCATTGTTTGCTAACTCCGGAACACTTTTCGGCGCTGCGCAACTTTGCACATATAGCTAAGGTTCTTTTAACCTTATCAAAGTTCTATTATCCTCCCACTTAACTTTTCACGAAAAATTCCTTCTCAAAGAAACTTGACGTTCTAAGCAACAAACACTTTTGTCTCCGGTGTTTATGGAGGAATACTTAACAGTTATACAAAGACAGGTTCATCCGACTTTGGTTGCACACATCTTTCTTATGCATAGCATACCAATGTTTTAAGAAAGGACTACTTGGGTTTTATCCCAAACCATAACTTTATATGGTGTCATTTCAACGGATTATGATGAAGCTCTTTTCAGTGGAAAAACGGTAATCTCTAAAGCTTTTAATCTTTAAAATACAATGGCAGTTTTATGAATTACACCTTCGATCTTACCATGTCAAACAAGGTTTAATTACATATCTCGAACGCTCCATACTCTTATGGTGTTTCGGGAAATGCAAATCCACGGAACGATTCCTTAAATCTTAGGTATTATGCTAAACTTGTAACTCAAATATCTTCCTTTATGATCTTATCATAAACTATTTATATTCTTGTTACAATGATTTTGCACTTCATCTTGAAAATCTTTGAACTTTTCAAATCTTTCACACTTCATCCTTATTAAGTAAATATTCATATATTCACTCAAATTTTCGGAGAAAGCATATGAAGTTGAAATCCATCGCTCTTGACTACACATAATGTATTTCGTACAACAATATGTACAAGTTCCAATAAGCTAGTCATTCGTTCCCTTTTGGCCTATGAACGAAGTTTTAATTATCTCTAGGAAAGTTTCACAAGCGTCATTTGATCAAAAATCAAAAGACTCCAAAATTCCATCCACATGGAGTTTCTTCATGTTTTCTTTCCAATATAATTTAAACGGCGATGTCACTTCCTAAGTGATCTTTCAATCAATTTGTCTTTCGACATTTTTAGCACTAGTTTTATGGATGTGATTTCTCCAACGAGATTTGTGAATCATCCATCTTTTATGGATTACGGCAATTATTTGAACAACCCTTTTGTTCTCATAATACCTGATAAAACAAATCTTGAAGGTAAGCTTTGATGTTTAACGAGCAACACAATAACCCTTTATTTGTTCTCAATGAACATCATCACATATTCTTTTGCTAGTTACTTAGGCCATTGTAGTTCATGAATTGTGTTGTTTCGTATGACGATTCACACCAACAAATTCAGTATCAAATACTTGAGAACCACATTGTTTAATAAGCAAAGAATATAGCCATAACATGTATATCATCTATATACTTAATCTGAACAATTCTAGTCTTTTCCTTTCTGCCATATACTTATGAGATTTTCTTTCAATATTTCCTTTTCTGTTTGAAAGAATCTATCAACATCAATAGTGGAGTCATACATATGACATATAGTCCAAAACGTGTATAGTTAAATACCAATGTCTTTGGACTTGCACTTTGAAGTAGATCACCATTATTAAATGTTTGGTGTTCTTTCAAATTCCTTTCTTTAGTAATCTCTTGGTGTAGTAAACATTTTACCTACAACAAATATTCACCCTTATCATGGAATCGTCCATGATCAAGATACTTTTAGCTTATAACGATGAATTATGAGTATAATGTTGTTATCCAAAACCTTTTGGAGGATTAGGACAACAAGTGTCTCCAACCTTTTGCAAATTCTCATCAAAATATGAGAACATGAACTTTGCCATATTATACTCTATCATGTTGTAACCAAAACTTCGTTTCAGATATCACAATATCTTCCACACATCATGGTTTCTGAAACAACTCTTTCAGATCCTAGATAACCTTGATATTAAGAGAATCCTTTGAATATCAAGAATCATGGAGACAAACATGATACTTATATACTAACACTTGGAATTGTTACTCTTGATTTAATACTAATTATTAAACTTCATGGAGTAACCGGAACTTACTGAAAGTTTGCAATAGGACTTTTAAACTTTAGATTAACACTTCAAAACAATACGATACCAGTTCGTAAAGTAACTAACCAGAATTCTATAGTTCTATCATCTCAATTATAACTAAGCGCAAGGTGGTAAACAGATGCCAATGACTACAACAACTATGCAAATTCACTTTGATTTAGTTTATGATAAATTGAGTTCTAATTAATAATTAAATTAATCTAGGTGAACTCCCACTCAAAACAATATCCCTCACATTGTTTTAGTGATCACACGAACCAAATCCACCATATCAAAACCGATCATCACGAGAGTTGATATAGTTTCAATGGCGAACAATCGACATGTTCATCATATCTACTATATGATTCATGCTCTACCTTTCGGTATTCCGTGTTCCGAGACCATGTCTGTACATGCTAGGCTCGTCAAGATCAAACCTTAGTTTCCGCATGAGCAAATCTGGCTTGCTCACGTTGTATACACTTGCAGAATCTAACACACCCGATCATCACGTGGTGCTTCGAAACAACAAGCTTTAGCAACGGTGCTAACTAAGGGTGAACACTTTATGACTTGAAATTCATGTGCATGAGGGATCATCTTATAATGCTACCGTCGTCTACTAAGCAATACAAGATGCATAAAGGATTAACATCACATGCAATTCATAATATGTGATATGATATGGCCTTTCTTCTTTGTGCTTCCGATCTCCATCTTCCAGCACGAACATGATCTCCATCATCACCGGCATTGCATCAAGGTCAATGACGCCTCTCCATGGTTGTCGTCCACCGGCTTCAACTATTACAACTACTTTGAATAGACACGCGGGTCTTAACAGAAATTAAAGACAACCATATGGCTCCTGCCGGTTGCCAACTTACAATAAGGAACATTGCATACATCATATATAATCACAATCATGGCCATATCACATCACTGCACACCCCTGCAAAACAAAGTTAGACGCCTCTACTTCCTTTGCATATTTTACGTGGTTTGGGGCTTTCAATAAGTGTCGTTCTAACTTACGAACAAGAACCACAACATTGATACTAGTATTGTTAATCACCCGTTGTAAATTAGATCTTAACTATGCTAGGAGAAACAGGCACCCGCAAAGCCACTTATGCAATACAAGTTGCATGTCAAGCGTGGAGCAAGTCTCATGAACGATGTCATGTAAGGTTAGCCCGGGCCGCTTCATCCCAACATACCGCAAGATGCAAAGTACACAAGAAGCAATCAACAATAAAAGCATCAACGCCCACAATGACCATTGTGTTCTACTCGTGCAACAGATCTACATATAGACACGGCTCTGATACCACTGTAGGGGTTCATAGCATGGAAAACAAAATTTTCTATCGCATACAAACAAACAAGCCAAGATCTATCTACTAGATTGTAGCAACGAGTCGATGGAATAACTTACCCTCGAAGATTCCAAAGCGGTTAACGAGAGCAGATTCTCGTGGGTGATGTAGTCGTACTCTTTCCGATCTCAAGATCACGTAGACGATCCTTCCGGCGCCACGTTCCGGCAGCGCTCCCGCAGTCGGTCACACGTTCGGTACTGGACGAAGACCTTCCTCTCCCTTGTTCCAGTAGGCAGCGGAGGTTGTAGCACTCTCCTCGCGATTCCGGCAGCACAACGGCGTGGTACCGGAAGTAGAGGGGAGATCCCGCAGGGCTTCGCCTTAAGCTGGAGCGAGTATGGTGGAGTATGAGAGAGAACTATTAGTGGTCTAGGGTTTAGACACACCAATTAGAAGGCTCTAAACAGAAGGCCAGGGCAATTAGAAGCTCTAAACCAAAACGGCTCTAAACCGGAGATTAGAGGATAGGAACTTGTGTGTCTAGAGGAGGAGGCCCTGCCCCTCCTCTTATAGGTGGGAGGTGCGGCCAAGGGGAGGGGAGTCCCTCCCCAAGTCGGCCTTGGGTGGCGCGCCGGCTTGGAGAGGAGACTCCTCCCCCAAGTCGGTTTCAACCACCTCTTGCTTGTTTCCCACAGTTTCCTGTTTTAGCCGTTTGACTTTCAAACTGGCCATTTGACTTTTCTGTTTTAGGATTCAATTTAATCCTTTATTTGGAACAGTAAGAACACTTAGTACATGATGCAATCATTCCAATATGTAATGACACATTCATGTACCCCTCCCCCTTCCCCGGAGTGCCGGACATTCCGGAACCTTCTAGAACATTCCCGATGAAAACACCGGAATCATTTCCGAACTCCGAAACGGGACTTTCCTTATATGAATCTTATTCTCCGGACCATTCCGGATCACCTCGTGATATCCCGGATCCCATCCGAGACTCCGAACAACATTCGGTCTCTTTCTCATAATACCATAACTACTCAAACAACGTCGAATCCTTAAGTGTGTCTCCCTACGGTTCGTGAATTATGCGGACATGATCGAGACACTTCTCCGATCAATAACCAATAGAGGAATCTGGAAATTCATATGGCTCCCACATATTTCTACGATTACTTTGCGATCGAATGAACCACTTACATACGATACCAATTTCCCTTTGTCTCACGATAGTTTACTTATCCGAGGTTATGATCGTCGGTATCTCTGCATACCTAGTTCAACCTCGTTACTGATAAGTAATCTTTTCTCGTTCCCGTGATATGTGATCCCTTGTGAGCCAGTCACATGCTTGCAAGCTAATTGGATGACATTCCACCGAGAGGGCCCAGAGTATATCTATCCGTCATATGGATGGACAAATCCCACTCTTGATCCATGTGTTTCAACCAATACTTTCTGAACACTCAATGCCACCTTTATAGCCACCCTGTTACGGTGTGGTGTTTGATGACATCAAAGCATCCATCCGGAAAAGGTGATATGCATGATCTCATGGTCGAAGGAATTAGGTTACTATGTATCAGAAAGCATATAGCAATTGAACTATTGAAATGACTTGATCTTTATGCTACGCTTATCTATAGGAGTATGTCCATCACATCATTCTCCTAATGATATGATCCTGTTGTTAATAACATCTCTATGTTCATGATCAGGAAACCATGATCATATATTAACCAACAAGCTAGTTTAACAAGAGGCTTTACTAGGGACTCTTATTTTAGTTTACAAATCACACAAGTATTAATGTTTCCGGTTAATACAATTATAGCATGGTATGTAAACATTTATCATAAGTGTGAAGATATGATAATAACCACTTTATTATTGCCTCTTGGGCATATCTCCAACACGGGTCCTGCACCTCATTATGATGGAACTCATTTCTCTTATTGGACAACTTCTATGGAATCTCATCTTCGCAGCTGTAGTGTTGAGCTTTGGGAGATTGTGTGCACTGGTTTCCACCCTCATGATCCCAACAACCTCACTCCGGGAGAGTACTATGACCGTCAACTAAATGCGATGGCTTGTGACAAGATAAGGAGTGCCATTCACCGCACTCTCCATGATCAAGTCAGTGACATCCCCACCGCCAAGGATCTTTGGGATAGGATTGTCATTCTCCAAGAGGGAACGTCTCTTATCCAAAAATACAAGTATGAAGCTTCCAAGTCAGATATGAACATGTTCATGAACCATGATGATGAGACTATCGCTGAAGCATACACGCGACTTGTTGCCCTCCACGTGAAGATTGGTGGCCTAGGATGTGAGAAGTATGATGATGGATTCAATTTGAATGATGAGCTTATCAAGTCCAAGATTGTCTCTATGATCGTGGTCACTGATAAGAAGCTTGCCTTGAACTTGCAACTCCTTGATAGATCTAATCAATTCACTCCCGATGATCTAGTCTCTTATCTTGTTGCCACGGATAACTTGGCGGATGAAGGGCAAAAGATCAAGGAGATCAACCGTGCTATTGGGTATTCTCACTCTCTAGCACTAAAGGCCAAGCATGTGCAAGAAGATGATGCTAGTGATGAAGAAAGCGATGTTGATGGAGTTAATGATATGCTCTCTCAACTTGATCTCTTCACCAAGAACATGAAGTTCCGAAGAAGGAGAAGTTCAATGGGATCAAGTGAGAAGAAAAGGATGTGCTACAATTGTGATGAGTCAAGCCACTTTGCCGATAAATGTCCATATGAGAAGAGGCTTGACAAGCCCAAGTATGAAGTGGGTGCCAAACCAAGATTGAATCCCAACCCCATCAATGGAAGATTCAAGAGGAGGAAGAGGATGAAGAGAAGGTGGTTGGAGTGGCCGGTTTGGACTTCGCCAAACCCGGGTCTCTCTTCACCTATGACTACACCAAGGACTACACCAAAGACTCTCCTACTCCCAAGGTCACCGCCACTTGCCTCATGGCAAGGAGCTCCAAGGACGAGTCTTACGTGGAGTGTGGGGATAAGGAGAAAGTGGTGGGTGTGACCGGTTTGGCATATGTCGAACCCGGTTCACCTCTCACCTACGACTACGCCAAGGACTACATCGAGAGTTCTCCTATTCCCAAGATCACCGGTTCTTGTCTTATGGCAAGAAGCTCCAAGGTAATTATCTCTCCTCCATACCTATCTAGCGTCTTGGATGATATTGAGAGTAATCATGATAGTGATAGTGATGAATTTGGTGAAGAGTATATAAAAGAAATGTATGCTATCATGAAGTCTCTTCCTCCCATTGCTCGTGCTAGAGTCAAGCAATTAATGGAACTTGTTAGCTCACGCGATGAGGCCATTGATAGCTTGGAATCTCATATTGATGATGAGAAACGAAGATTCAATCTTCTTGAGCAAGAGCTTTGTGAGGAAAAGAATACCAATTCTTTTCTTAAACTACAAATTGAAATTTTTGAAATTGATAAAGCAAAAGACATGGACACTATTGATAGGGCTAACGCTTTGTACTAAGAGCTTGATGCCTCAAAGAAGGAGCTTGAAGTTGCTCATGCTTCTCTTACCAAGGACCTTGAGCACCTTGAAAAATCTAGTTTGCTTGTCAAGCGTGAGCTCATAAAACTTGGAGAGAACCATGACCAACTTCGGGTGTCCTATGAGAAGGCTCTTGGTACATTGAAGGATCCAATTATTGTTGAAAATGATTCTTGGTCCTCTAACTCTACCTTTGATCAAACTCTCCTCATTGAGGAAAATAAGAAGTTGAAAGAGCAACTTGAGAAAGAGCGCTGTGCACCTACCTCCAAAGGAAAGATCCTAGATGAGATTTTATCCCGTCAAAAGACGAAAATTTCCAAGGAAGGTGTCGGTTTTGATCCAAAGAACAACACGAGCAATGCCATTCCACCAAAGAAGATAATCTTTGTAAAAGAAGGTGACAGGGTGGTTGACAAAGTCAAAAGGAATGTTGTGAATGGGGGAGCCATAAGGGGCAATCCCAATCATAAGTATGCAGGAAAGTCTAATCCTTCCTATGTGCTATGTAAGGGCACTCAAGGAGATGTATATGCCAAATATGTTGGGCCTCGAAATGGTTATGCTTGTAGGTGGTACACAATTGGGTACCTAAGGATCTTGTTGCTAATTATAGGGGACCCATTACTCAATGAGTTCCTAAATCAAAGAATTGATATTGTAGGGTTATGCCTCCGGCGGGTCAAAATGGGTGTTTGATAGTGGATGCACCAATCACATGACCGGAGGTAGAAGTGGGCTTGACCATTTCATTCACGATGTCAACTCAACGTCAAGCATAACTTTTGGAGATAACTCTAAAGGAAAGGTACTAGGTTATGGTAAGTTGGTAATCTACAAGGTCTTGACTCTAGAGACCGTCTTACATGTTCAAAACCTTGGTTACAACTTGCTTTCAATTAAACATCTTGCGGATGCCGGCTGAAAGAGCATTTGCTATCCCTAGTGATTTTGGTGTTTGATAACAACACATATATCGGACTAATGATTTGCTAAGTGTGTCGTAGGAGCATTAAAAAAGATTTGCAATGTTCAAAAGCTGTCTGCCTGGCGCGGTACCAAAAAGCGGTAGTACCGCTTTTTGCTACCGGATGCGACAGAAGGCTCTGACTAACTGTCAAAATGCCTCTGCCGGGCTAGGTACTAAAAAGCGGTAGTACCACATTTTAGTACCTAGCGCGACAGTAGCTTTTTGACAACTTGTCAAAAGCTTCTGCCTGCTCCGGTACTAAAATGCGGTAGTACCGCATTTTAGTACCGCACCATGCAGAGACTTTTTGGATGTTGTCAAAAGCTTCTGCCTGCTCCGGTACGTACCGCATTTTAGTACCGCTCGAGGCAGAGACTTTTGTATATTGGCAAAAAGCTTCTGTCTGCCTAGGTAGCAAAATGCGGTAGTACCGCATTTTACTACCTGGCGTGATAGAGTGTTTTTTCGTCTAAAGATGTTGTTTCCTCTGCTCGTCCGGTAGTACCGGTTGCCAGTTGCGGTACTACCGCTTAACGGTAGCATCAATAGTAGTACCGCTGTGGGCATTGCTTCATGAAGTTTGAAAGAGGGTGGTCCGGTACCAGGTCCTGTAGTACCGGAGTTCTCCGGTAGTACCGCTTGAACTTCCGGTACACCGCTGCAATAAATGCTCCAACGGCCAGATTTTGTGGAGGGGTATAAATACCCCTCCACCTACCTTGGGACAAGTTACTCAAACACATTAAAGTCAAGACCACCATTGGAGCCACTCAATCTTCAAGATCTCCTCATTCCACCACCCAAAGTCCTTGATCTTTGGGGAATCGAAGGAGGAGGCCCCGATCTACTACTTCACCAAAAGAGATCTTCATTTCCCACTCATTTCATTGAGGGCTCCTTTGCTCTAGTGTTTTCTTGGAAACCCTAGTTCTTGTTTTGGTTCTTACAAGCTTGTCTTTGATTGCTTTGACAGCTTGCTTGTATTTGGGAGCCTCCGATTAAGTTGTGGATGTGCGCCCCAAACTTGTAACGGTGCCGGCTTCCACCTTGAAGGTTGCCGATATAGTGGAAGGTGAATCGATCCTGTTGGGGTGAGATTCATCGGAGAACAAGGGAGGCCTTTCGTGGCGTTGGTGGTTTGAAACCACCCCCTCTTCAAACGTAGACGTACTTCCCCTCAAAAGGAAGGAACTACGGGAAACAAATCCTTGTGTCTCCGCGTCCACTTTTTGGTTACCTCTATCCTTTACCGCACCTTACTTACTCGTTACTACTTTGTGTTGTGGTAGCTCTTGCATAATTGTCATATAGGTAAATTCACCATAGTTGCATTATCTAGAGAATTTAACTTTTTTTCAAACCTTAATTTGAAAAAGAAGAAAATTTGAAGTAGCACCTATTCACCCCCCTCTAGGTGCCCATACGATCCTTTCAATTGGTATCAGAGCCTCGGCTCTTTATTTGGGCTTTACCGCCTAAGAGAATATGGGTAGCCGCGAAGGGGATGGTGATGGTGAGCCGACCACGGTGACCATGGAAGATCTCAAAAACTTGGAAACAAGATTGAGCTCTTCCTTGGTCAACGAAGTCAAGAATATGCTAGAGCAACTTCTTAAAGACAAAGAAGGCTCATCACCCCCATCTCCTCAAGAGGATCAACCATCCATTTTACCTAAGGGGAATACGTCTGTATCCTCCGAGGGTGTGATGGTAGGGGTAAACTAGACAACGCTAATTCCTCCACACAACTTGATGGGGGAAAGGGTGAGCACCGTGATTCTTGGTACTCTCCCGATCCTCCCATCCCACACCCTCATGTGTACAATAGGGGTGACCCACCTAAGCTTGAAGAGTCTGCTACTTTTGCTCAATGGCAATCACTAATGAGAACTCATGTGCGCAGCTCTTGCATTGAACTATGGAACATCATCGAGCATGGGTTCTTTATTGGGGATCGAAACAACTTGACAAGAAGAGAGATTGTCAATAGTCACTCAATTCCACTGCTTTGCATATGATTCAACAAGGTTTGGGGACAAAGGATTATCCACACATTGAGCACTTTGCCAAGGAAGCTTGGGATGCTCTCACTGTGTTGTTTGTTGGAAATGAGAGTATGAGGAGGAACCGATATGATGCTCTAAGCAATGAAGCCGAAGGCTTCTACATGAAAGAAGGTGAAGATCACGAAGACATGTATCGAAGGCTCAAGACTACCGCCACCGCTTTTAGAAATGTGGGTGCCTCACATGTGGATGATGCATGGATAAAAAGAAAATATGTGAGTGCACTCATGCCTTTTGAGCCCACCGACTTGAAGAGCCTTCAAGGAAGACACAACTACCATCTCATGACCTCAAATGAAGTTATGCAAGAGATGGCCGCTTTCAAGGTTGTCGCCAAGAATGCCAAAGATGCCCGTGCTCGTGCCCTTGGTATGAGCAATGTGGTCAATGTTGCTTTGAAGGCCAAGGTTGTGGACCTTGGGGATGAAGATGATAGTGATGAAGGACTCTCCATGGACCATCCCGATGAAGTCAAGATTGCTCATGGTCAATATATGGCTTTCTATGCAAAGAACTTTTGGAAGAACCCCGCCAAAGCCAAGATGGAAATGCAACGAAGAAGCAATCCAAATGGGAAAAGAGAGAATACCACTAGGTTGAGAACTTGCTTCAATTGTGGTGGCCGCTATCACTTTGTGGCAAGCTTCCCCTATGAGAATAGAGAAGATCATGGTGGTAAGCTTGTGTTGAAGAAGACTCTCAAGGCACCTTACAAGAATCCATTCATCAAAAATAATCCCGTCAACAAGAAGTCGGGAGAAATTGTCTTGGTCACTCATGAAGAATACTCCTCCGACAATGAAGATGATCAAGATGAGGAAGAACAAACTTCTCATGGTGTGGCTGCTCTAGCCACCACCTCTACTCCGACACTCTCACTCTTTGATTCTCCAAATGAGAACTCTTCCACCAAGAACGTCACTTGCCTTATGGCAAGAGGAACGGAGGTATCCTCATCATCCCGCTCTAATCACTTAGATAATGATGAAATTGATGATGAAATGTCTCTTGATGTTAAAAAGGAATTAATTGGCTTTGATGAGTTTATGACTAACCTAGAAGGTGATGCTAAGCTACATTTTGGGAACATCTTAGATCAACTCTCACATACTCAAGAGCTTCTAAATGTAAGATGTAAACTTGGGCATGAACATATGATTGAGCTAGAGGATTTAAGCAATGCTCTAGAAGAAGAACAAGAGACTAGGTTGTCCCTTGAGTCAAAACTTGAAGGGCTTGACGAGGCCAATGACATCATTGTTAACAAAGTCATCAAAGATCGTGATCATGCTATTGCTAAATACAAAAGGGCTAAAAAGGACAAGATTGAGTTTGGTGTGGTTCATGAAAAACTTGCCGAGGACTTTAGATTGCTTAACAAGGCTCACAAGGCCTTGGAGGGTGAACTCTTGTCTCTCACAAAGTCCCATGAAACGCTTCAAACTCAATTGGCCAATATACCTTCACCTAGTAACTTCATTCCATCTAGTAGCACAACTATTCTTGAAGATAATGCTAGGTTGAAGGGGGAGCTTGCTAAGGCCACATTTCCACAAGGCAACAAGTCAATTGATGAGCTTTTGAGCAAGCAAAGGCGTAGTGGTGACAAAGGGGGCATTGGTTTTGTTTCCAAAACCAAGAAGAAGAACAATAAGAAGAAGAAGGCCAAGCCCGCACAAGATACCAACAAGACCATTGTGGAAAGTAAGACCACAAGTGGTAAAACTATGTCTCATGATGACTTTGCGGGAAGTGCTAACCCTCACTATGTTCTAATGCATGATTACTATGGTGATGTGTATGCACAATATGTTGGTCCTTATGATGGTTATATTGCTTGGTCTATTTGGGTTCCCAAGACCCTTGTTGCTAACAAAAGAGGACCCATTGAAAAATGGGTACCTAAAAACTAGCTTGATCTCTTGTAGACTTATGCTTCCAGAGGGTCAAAGTGGGTGCTTGATAGTGGTTGCACATGTCATATGACCGGAAGCTCGTCTATTGTCAAGGAGTTAAAGCCTAATGATCAAGGTTGTGGTTGCTCACGACATTACACTCGTGAACGTCATGCTTGTTGAGACCCTTGGATACAATTTACTTTCTGTCCTTTCTCTTAGTAAGATGGGCTTTGCCGTCTTCATTGATGTAGATATTGTGGTCCTCTTGTGGAGCAAGTCTCTCAAGGTCGCTTTCGTTGGGTACGTCGAACATGACTTGTATGTGGTGGACTTTTCGAAGCAAACCACTACCGGTCCGATGTGCTTATTCGGAAAGGCCGATGTGGGCTGGCTATGGCATCGCCGACTAGCCCATGTCAATATGAGAACTTTGCAAAGTCTCCATAAAGAGGGCCATATAGTTGGACTAAAAGAAAATGTTTCCTTTGCCAAAGATCGTGTTTGCAGGGCATGTGTTCTAGGGAAGATGCATGACGCTCCTCACAAGCCCACAAACCAAATCAAGTATAACAAGATCTTGGAACTTCTCAATATGGACCTATTTGGTCCTCCATCTCATGCAAGTCTTGGTGGGAAGAAATATTGTTTGGTGATAGTTGACGACTTTTCAAGATACTCTTGGGTTTATTTCTTCAAGTTGAAGAGTGAGACTCAAAAGACCTTTATCGACTTCATAAACTTGGTTCAACGGCAATACAATGTTCCCGTGTTGATTATAAGAAGTGACAACGGCACCGAGTTAAAGAACTACACCTTGAATGATTTCCTTAGTGATGAGGGGATTAAACATCAATATTCAGCTGCATACACCCCTTAACAAAATGGTGTGGCCAAGAGGAAGAACCGGACTCTTATTGAGATGGCTAGGACCATGTTGGCGGAGTTTAAATCTCCATACAACTTTTGGGCCGAAGCCATCTCCACCGCTTGCCATTCTTCAAACCGACTCTACCTCCGCAAGAAAATCAACAAGAGTCCATATGAGATACTTACCGGTAACAAGCCCAACATATATTATTTCCGGGTGTTCTGTTGTAAGTGTTTCTATCTTATCAAAGGTGTTCGTTTGTCTAAATTCGAGTCTAAAGCATTAGAGGGTATTCTTGTTGGCTATGGTCTCGAATCTCACACTTATAGAATCTATGATAAGCTCTCCGGAGCCGTCATAGAATCTTTTAGTGTGACCTTCAAAGAATATGATGGTCCCCAAGGGGGGCGTGTTGATGCTTGTGATGCAGATGATGAAATGCCTCAGGATGCCATAGGAAGAATGGGTGTGGGATATATCCGCCCTGTTGAGGAACCCCTTATGGAGGATCGAGAAGAACTATTCCCCACTCAAGTGGAGCCCTCATCTTCACAACCTCAACATGCTCCATCCACCGAAGAGGACATTGACCCAAGCCAAAGACAAGATGTGGACCCTCAACATGATGATCAATGTGTCAATTCTAGTCAAGGAGAGCTTGGTCCATTTGACGGGTTGTGAAGTTGTGCCAAGTCAATTTGTCAAGGAAGATCCATACAAAATGTTTTCATACAAGCTCAAATTGATGCTAGAAGAGCACTTGATCAAGACCAAGGTCAATCTTTGCCTCCAATTATCGAGGATGATTCCAATGATGATCAAGGTCAAGATGATGGTGAAGGCAAGGATCAAAATGGTGAAGAAGGTCCTCCAAGAAACAATACGGAGATCCACGCTCGTCGCGAAGCTAGAAAGGAAAGAATGTTGGAGATAAGAGACCATACCCTCCAAAATGTTGTTGGTGACCTAAGGAAAGGTATCTCCACAAGAGCACAATTGAATAGGTTCAGTGAACATCAAGCACACATCTCCATGATTGAACCAAAGAAAGTGTGGGAAGCTCTTGAAGATTCGGATTGGTTAGAAGCTATGCACAAAGAGCTCAACAACTTTGAAAGAAACAAAGTATGGAAGTTAGTTGAGAAGCCAAAGGATTGCCGCAATGTTATTGGAACAAAGTGGATATTCAAGAACAAGCAAGATGAACATGGAATTATAGTAAGGAACAAGGCTAGATTGGTTGCACAAGGGTATTATCAAATTGAAGGCATTGATTATGGAGAGACTTATGCACTCGTGGCTCGCCTTGAGTCCATCTGTATCCTTCTTGCTTATGCGGCACATCATAACTTTAAGTTGCAACAAATGGATGTAGAAAGTGCATTTCTTTATGGTCCTTTAAATGAATTGGTATATGTTAAGCAACCCCCGGGATTTGAGGACCCCAACTTCCCAAACCATGTCCACAATCTTGATAAGGCGCTCTATGGGCTCAAGAAAGCCCCACGCACGTGGTATGAGCACCTTAGAGAGTTATTGTTTGACCGTGGTTTTGAGGTTGGGAAAATCGATCCCACTCTTTTTACTAAGAGGGTCAATGGGGAGCTTTTTGTATTCCAAATATATGTTGATGATATTATCTTTGGATCATCTAACAAAGATTTTAATGATGAATTCTCAAAGCTTATGACTAGTAGGTTCCGGATGTCTTTAATGGGGGAGTTGAGAGTATTTCTTGGTTTTGAGATCAAGCAAGTTAGAGGAGGAACATTCTTCAATCAAGCCAAGTATACTCAAGATATGCTCAAGAGATTAAAAATGCAAGATTTGAATGGAGCTCCTACTCCCATGGCTACAAAGACTCATCTAGAACAAAATCCAAATGGTAAAGATGTGGATCAAAAGGTATACCGGTCTATGATTGGTTCTTTGCTTTACCTTTGTGCATCTAGACCCGATATTGTGTTGAGTGTAGGTGTGTGTGCAAGATATCAAGCGGCTCCTAAAGAAAGCCATTTAATGGCGGTCAAGAGAATCTTTCGATATTTAGTTCATACCCCATTTTATGGTCTTTGGTATCCTCAAGGCTCAACATTTTCTCTTTGTGGATACACGGATTCGGATTGGGCGGGGGACAAGGATGATAGAAAATCAACATCCGGGGCTTGCCAATTCCTTGGTAGGTCCTTGGTATGTTGGTCTTCTAAGAAGCAAAATTGTATATCTCTCTCCACCGCCGAAGCCGAGTATGTTGCTGCCGCTAGTGCTTGCACTCAATTGCTATGGATGAGGCAAACTTTAAAGGAATACGGTGTCCATTGTGACAAAGTGCCTCTTCTATGTGATAATGAAAGTGCCATCAAAATTGCATACAACCCAGTGGATCACACAAGGACAAAGCATATTGAGATTCGTCATCACTTCATTAGAGATCATGTTGCTCGAGGTGATATTGATCTATCTTATGTTTCAACCAAAGATCAACTTGCCGATATCTTCACGAAGCCACTTGATGAAGCAAGGTTTTTCTACTTGAGGAATGAACTAAATATCGTAGATTCAAGGATCTTGACTTGATTCTCTTGCACTCTCACCTAATACTCGACCCATATTTGGTGTAGGTGTAGGCATGGATATAGGGGGAGTGCGGTCCTAATTGATTGGACCATCCCTCCCCCATTATGCGCAAAGTAAACAAAATCATTCCTCTTAATATCATTTTGTGATATGTGAGCTTAGTGATGAGTTTCGGTAATGGACCCAAGATATATCTTCGTGGTGCCAAGCCGAGTATACTCAAATATGGTGGCCTAGGCCACCGCCCCCTCTCATTCGAGAGGTTGATGTGCTTACTCATGTTTGTCACTTTTTGAATTGGTTCTTACTCATGTTTGTCATCCTCTAGTTGGTTTTGTTCTTTTGGTCATGCACATTTGGCTCTTCATATGTTTTTAGTAATTTTTGAGTGCATTGGCCCATATCCCCCAACAAAACTCATCTACTCTGCACAAGAACCTTCCATTTTATGTATCTTGGCTCTCTGTCCTGATGGTTACGGTACTACCGGGTCCGATAGGCGGTACTACCGCCAAACGGTACTACCGGACATTGCTAGCGGTACTACCGCCTCTGGTTCAGTTTCTAGGGTCCTGTCTGGAAACTTCCCAGGTGCGGTACTTGGTATTTCCGGTACTACCGCATAGCGGTACTACCGCCCTTGGCACCGGTACTACCGCTTGTGCGTGTCGGTTAAGATTGGAGACGGGGGAGAGGCACCCCTCAGTGCATTATTCATCCCTCGTCTCCACTCCTCACCAGCGCCACCACAGGAGCAAGAGGACGCCGCAGGAGCCCCGCTCTTCTCTCCCTCTCCCGGATCCATAATGGATCCGGCCTTCCCGCGGGCTCCTCCTTCTTCTCCACCATCATGGACACCGGTACTATCGCCCTCCTCATCTTTTCCCTTGTTTTCTCCATTGAATCTAGGGTAACTTCGATTCTTGGTTAAAACTCGTATTCTTGAGGTTGTATCGTGTGCTATTAACCATATCTACCACTCTGTCCGATGGAAATCGTGTTTTACAACCAATATACTGCCCGTACATGGATCTCTAGGTCAGATCTGCACTATGGTCGCGGGCCGGTAGTACCGGGAATCTTTTCCGGTACTACCGCCAGTGCATATCTGGTACTACCGCCCTGTACTAGCAGCAAATTGTTTTTAAAACACCAAGAGCTCCATCCCTTATTTCTCTCAGGTTCTTGTGCCCTTACCCCTATGCTATCTCCCTCGTTCTTTCACAGGTGCATGGGGTTCCCGGGAATGGCGCAAACGCTCCAAAGCTCACTTTGAGATCGAGGACTATGAGTCAGAATCAGAGACTGAGTCAGAAGAGGAGGTCATGCCTCAACCTAGTGCCCGTCTGGAACTGCCAACAACTCGTGGTCGTCGGGGTGGAGGGGTCAAGCAAAGTGCTGGTCGTGGTAAAGCTCCTCCACTTCCTCCTCCCTCCGGTCCTCGCAAGAGCCACAGTTCCGGGCCATCAGGGCCAAAGCTGCTGTCTGACTTGTCTGAGACAGCATTTCATGACCTACGGGTTGTCAGTCCATATGGAACATCTCGCTCTCATCTTCGGGAAGGTAGCCTCTTCTATACGAATTTCCAGGAGCGGGTGTTCCATGAGATACTCATGAAGGATGACAAAATTGTGGTTCCTCAAAAATGGATCGAGATGAATCATGTGAGGAAGAACCTGAACTACTTTGGTGAGGCCCTTGACATTTGCACCAACATTGGCTTGCTTCACATTATGGAGTTCCGGTGCAACTATGATCCAATGCTCATTGCTCAGTTCTATGCCACCGTTCACTTTGCCAAGAATTATACTCGCACTCTCACCTGGATGACTGAGGGTGTTGTCAAGCAAGCAATGTTGGCTGAGTTCGCAGCCATTCTCGGGTACGAAGACCGTGGCAAAGACACTCCCGTTGGTTTTCGGTGCCATGACAATGACCGCCCCAAGAAGAAAGATGCTCTTGCACCACTGTACATCCGGGGGCGCGGTATCCCTGGAAAGATCAAAGGACTTTTACCTACATATGATATCTTGCATCACATCTTCCGTGAGACCATCGCCCCCCGTGCTGGAAATGTTGATGAGATACATGACTTCATGGTGGATATTATGCTTGCCACCTACCACCACCGTGACTATGGATTTCCCATGGATGTGATGGATGTCATTTGGAATGAAATGGTATGTGCCACTTTTCAAAGGAGGGTGCCTCCTTTTGCTCCGTACATCATGGCTCTCATCATTAGCAAGTGCCCTGTGATTGCCCGTGACTTGTCTTCTCTTCGCCTTGTCACTCACCGCCACAAGGATCTGTTGATCAAGACCCATATCAAACCACGCAATGCCGATGGTCAGATTGTTGATGAGGATGGGAACCCCGTTGTGGAGGAATCCGGTGATGCTCCGCAGGATAATGACTATGTGGTCTCTCGCCGCAAGCCCGCTCAGCCATCTTGGGCCAAGAGATTTGAGGCCAAACTCAAGAAGATATTCTGCCTCCAAGTGGACAATCAGAAACGCATGTACGAGGCCCATGTCTATGCCAAGAAATCTGTTGTTCGTCAGAAGGAAATAATGGAGGCTCAAGGCTTGACCGTTTCCAAGGGCTCCGAGAACAACATTACCCCAGAAGACCAATGGATCTCCAAGCACAGCAATTGGGAAGATGATGCCACCTCCTCCTTCCGTGCCCTGCCACCTCATGATGATGCATGTGAAGACTATGATGATGATGATGAGTGATCTCCGGGGCGTTAGTGTTGCTCTTGTCCCTTTTTGGCGTCTTGATGCCAAAGGGGGAGAAGTTGCACATTAGGTATGCGGGATTTGCGAGGGAAAAGTCACAAGCTCGTTCTTGCCATTGATTTTATTCGCTTGTGAACTTTATTTGTTTGCCTCTTATTATGTGTGACTTACTATGTGTGAACTAACTATGTGTGCTATGTATGGTAAGACTATGTGGTTATCGTATGGATCCATCTTGTGTGTAATATGGCTATTCTCGTTTGGATCCATCCTATGTGACGACCTTTCCCATTCCTAATCAATATTGGTCATCACATGTTATTTAGAAAAGGTATGTGTTCTATGTGCGACTTCTACTCCCAGGTAGCTTGTTAGTGTGTATGGGGCTTGTTTCTACATATCTAGGGTGAGCCCCAGCTATATCTTGTCATCACTAGATTTCCCTGCAAAATGTGTGTTGTCATCAAACACCAAAAAGGGGGAGATTGAAAGAGCATTTGCTATCCCTAGTGATTTTGGTGTTTGATAACAACACACATATCGGACTAATGATTTGCTAAGTGTGTCGCAGGTGCATTAAAAATATTTGCAATGTTCAAAAACTGTCTTCCTAGCGCGGTACCAGTACCGCTTTTTGCTAACGGATGCGACAGAAGGCTGTGAGTAACTGTCAAAAAGCCTCTGCCGGGCTAGGTACTAAAAAGCGGTAGTACCGCATTTTAGTACCTAACACGACAGTAGCTTTTTGACAACTTGTCAAAAGCTTCTGCCTGCTCCGGTACTAAAATGCGGTAGTACCGCATTTTAGTACCGCACCATGCAGACTTTTTGGATGTTGTCAAAAGCTTCTGCCTGCTCCGGTACGTACCGCATTTTAGTACCGCTCGAGGCAGAGACTTTTGTATATTGGCAAAAAGCTTCTGTCTGCCTAGGTAGCAAAATGCGGTAGTACCGCATTTTACTACCTGGCGTGACAGAGTGTTTTTTCGTCTAAAGATGTTGTTTCCTCTGCTCGTCCGGTAGTACCGGTTGCCAGTTGCGGTACTACCGCTTAACGGTAGCATCAATAGTAGTACCGCTGTGGGCATTGCTTCATGAAGTTTGAAAGAGGGTGGTCCGGTACCAGGTCCTGTAGTACCGGAGTTCTCCGGTAGTACCGCTTGAACTTCCGGTACACCGCTGCAATAAATGCTCCAACGGCCAGATTTTGTGGAGGGGTATAAATACCCCTCCACCTACCTTGGGACAAGTTACTCAAACACATTAAAGTCAAGACCACCATTGGAGCCACTCAATCTTCAAGATCTCCTCATTCCACCACCCAAAGTCCTTGATCTTTGGGGAATCGAAGGAGGAGGCCCCGATCTACTACTTCACCAAAAGAGATCTTCATTTCCCCCTCATTTCATTGAGGGCTCCTTTGCTCTAGTGTTTTCTTGGAAACCCTAGTTCTTGTTTTGGTTCTTACAAGCTTGTCTTTGATTGCTTTGACAGCTTGCTTGTATTTGGGAGCCTCCGATTAAGTTGTGGATGTGCGCCCCAAACTTGTAACGGTGCCGGCTTCCACCTTGAAGGTTGCCGATATAGTGGAAGGTGAATCGATCCTGTTGGGGTGAGATTCATCGGAGAACAAGGGAGTCCTTTCGTGGCGTTGGTGGTTTGAAACCACCCCCTCTCCAAACGTAGACGTACTTCCCCTCAAAAGGAAGGAACTACGGGAAACAAATCCTTGTGTCTCCGCGTCCACTTTTTGGTTACCTCTATCCTTTACCGCACCTTACTTACTCGTTACTACTTTGTGTTGTGGTAGCTCTTGCATAATTGTCATATAGGTAAATTCACCATAGTTGCATTATCTAGAGAATTTACCTTTTTGTCAAACCTTAATTTGAAAAAGAAGAAAATTTGAAGTAGCACCTATTCACCCCCTCTAGGTGCCCATACGATCCTTTCACCGGCTATGACTCCTATTTCTCTAGAACTTTTGTGAAGGTCTTTAGGGGTGATGATCTCAGCTTGGTTATCATTGGACACGTGGAAGACGACCTTTATGTGGTCGACCTCTCGAAAGAGAGCCAATCTCTTCCTACATGTCTAATGGCCAAGGATGACAAGGGATGGATTTGGCATCGTCGCCTAGGTCATGTCAACATGAGAAATCTCAATCAACTCCTAAAGGGTGAGCATATTATTGGACTAACCAGTGTCTCCTTTGAGAAAGATCGTGTGTGTAGTGCTTGCATTTCAGGAAAGCAAATTGGGAAGCATCACCCTTCCGTTACCAAGGTGGCCACGTCAAGACCCTTGGAGCTTCTCCATCTCGATCTCTTCGGGCCATCAACATATGACTCCCTTGGTGGAAGAAGATATGGTCTTGTCATTGTTGATGATTACTCAAGGTATACTTGGGTCTTTCTTCTCAAGACAAAGGATGAGACCTACAAGGAATTCATGATCTTCGCCAAGCAAGCTCAACGCACTTATGGAGTGGAGATCAAGACCATTAGAACCGACAATGGCACCAAGTTCAAGAACTACACTATGCAAGAATTTGTTGAAGACGAGGGGATCAAGCATGAATTCTCAGCTCCTTATACCCCTCAACAAAATGGTTTTGTTGAAAGGAAGAACCAGACAATCATTGAGATGGCAAGAACAATGTTGAGTGAATTCAAGTCCCCCCACAATTTTTTGGGAGAAGCCATTGCTACCACGGTCCACTACACGAACCGACTCTTCCTCCGAGCTCCCTTTGACATGACTCCATACGAGATTCTCACAAGTAAGAAGCCCAATGTCAACTACTTCCGTGTCTTTGGATGCAAGTGTCTCGTCAAGAACAAAAAATAAAAGCTCGGTAAATTCAAACTATAGAGGGTATATTTGTTGGTTATGCGGAAAACTCTCATGCCTATAGATACTACAACAAAACCAATGGTTGTCTTGAAGTATCTTGTGACGTGGAGCTTTTGGAGAATAATGGTCCCCACGAGGGGCAAGTTTCTTCTCGTGATGTAGGTGATGGCGATTCCTCTCAAGTCATCAAGTTGATGGGTATTGGGCATATCTTGCCCACCGAGTCTCACATTCATGTTCAACAAGATAAAGAGGGAGAATCAAGCTCAACTCAAGAAGAGCCGAGCTCTACTCAAGTCGAGCCATCAAGTGCACCACAAGATCAACATCTCACTCAAGATGCCATGCAAACCGAAGAACAAGAACCAATCCCTCAATCCTTTGAGCAAGACCAAGTAAAAGATCAATATCCATCCCAAGGTCAAGATCAAGATGGTGGCAATGATCAAGGCCCCTCAAAATATTAATTCGTTGATCATGGAGGCACAATTCGGAAGATCAAGGCCGCCTCCATTGCAAGTGGACTTCAAGTCAACAATATCCTTGGAAGCATATAAAGAGGGACCGAGACCCGTGCCAGGAAGAATAACCTCACAAAATTTTGTGGGCATCATGCTTTTGTGTCCAACTTTGATCCCCTCAAGGTTCATGAGGCTTTGGAGGACCCGGATTGGGTCATTGCCATGCAAGAAGAACTTGAGTGTTTCACCCGGAATGAAGTTTGGTCTCTAGTGGAGAGGCCTAAAGATCATCACATCAATGTCATTGGGACTAAGTGGGTGTTCAAGAACAAGCAAGATAAGGACGGGGTCGTCACAAGAAACAAAGCAAGGTTAGTGGCGTAAGGGTATGCCCAAATAGAAGGTATTGACTATGAGGACACCTTTGCGCCCGTTGCTCGTCTTGAAGCTATTCGTCTCTTGCTTACTTATGCATCTTTACATAACTTAAAGCTTTATCAAATGGATGTGAAAAGTGCATTTCTTAATGATCTCTTGAAAGAGGTTGCATATGTAGCTCAACCCCCGGGTTTCGAAAACACACGCTATCCTAACCATGTGTATCTACTCCATAAGGCTCTCTACGGACTAAAGCAAGCTCCTCGTGATTGGTATGAGAACCTTAGGGATTTTATACTCATGGATGGGTTTAGCGTGGGTAAGGTCGATTCCACCCTTTTCACCAAACGGGTTAAAGAGGGTGGCTTATTTATTGTTCAAATGTATGTTGATGATATTATCTTTGGTGGAACCAACGAATCTCATAACAAAGCTTTTTCCGAGTTGATGACTATGAAATTTAGGATGTCCATGATGGGGTAGTTGAAGTTCTTTCTAGGCTTCATCATAAAGAAACTTCCTCACGACACTTTCATCTCTCAAGAGAAGTACATTAAGTATATGCTCAATAAGTTCGAGATGTCCAAGGATAATCCCATGAAGACACCCATGCCACTAAATGGACAACTTGGCCTTGGAGTTGGTGAGAAGGACGTGGATCAAAAGGTATATCGTTCTATGATTGGTTCCTTGCTCTACCTTTGTGCTTCTAGGCCGGATATCATGTTAAGTGTTGGAATGTGTGCTCATTTTCAATCCGCTCCCAAGGAGTGCCACTTGATGGCGGTCAAACGGATTTTTAGGTACCTTGTTCTCACTCCTACTCTCGGGCTTTGGTATCCAAAGGGGTCAACCTTTGAGCTTGTTGGCTATTCGGATGCCGATTGGGCAGGTGATAAGGTTGACCAAAAATCAACCTCCGAGGCTTGACAATTTATTGGCCGGTCGTTGGTGAGTTGGTCTTCCAAGAAACAAAACTCCATAGCCCTATCCACCGCCAAAACGGAATATATATCCGCGGCATCTTGTTGTGCTCAATTGTTGTGGATGAGGCAAACCTTGAAAGACTATGGTGTGTCTCTTGGTACGGTGCCTCTTCTATGTGACAATTAAAGTGCAATAAAGATCGCCAATAACCCCGTCCAACATTGCCGCACCAAACATATTGACATTCGCCACCACTTCCTACGTGACCATGTCGCAAATGGTGATATCAATCTCACTCATGTGGGTACTATGTTCCAATTGACCGATATCTTCACGAAGCCTTTGGATGAAGCCCGGTTTGTCATGTTGAGGCGAGAACTCGGTATCCTAGATCCTCAAAACTTGTATTGATATGCTTCTTGCACTATATTCTTGATCTTAACGTGCTATGTAGCCTAGTTGCGCAGCACATGTGGGGATAGTCATTTTACGATGTCTTGGTTTGATGCTTACCTATGTGTGCAACATAAATTGATCTCGTGTCATGATATGGGTCCAAGCATCTATCTTTGAGGCGCCATGACATGTGTGCTTAAACATAGGGGGAGAAATCCTCCACAAAATGGTTGGTTTTGTGTATTGGGTGCCTTGATGTTCCAAGCTAAATCCTATGTCCATGGTTGCTCTTCGTTTTTGTTTCTTCATGATCTTGCCATATGGACAATGCTTTATCTGGTTTTCATTTGGATCTTGTGTATATGCTCATATGATTTCTCACAATGTTTCATCTCCAGAAAAATTTGCTCATACGCTGTCTCCAGAAATTTTCCGGCAACAATTCCGGTTCGCCGGCCTGGCGACCGAAAATTCCGGCGACCACCGAAAATTTCTGCAGTAGACCTAAAACCCTTACAGTACACGTTTTCGGTTCTCTGCCAAAAATTTTGGTCGCCACCAGAAATTCCGGTCCCCGGTCCGGTTCGTCGATGTTCTCCTCGGAAATTCCAGCGTGGGCACCGGTTCAACCGGACTTATCGCCAAACATTTCCGAGGTGGGTATTTATAGCCCGCGCGTGGGGGCAGTTCCAGCCTCTTCCTTCTTTCTTCCCCATGCCCTCCCCTCCTCCATGGTTGCCGCCCCAAGCTTACCTGTAACACCCTCAGAATCGACTCTATGCAAGTTTTAGCGAAACTCGCCAAACCCGCATAGAAACGATTCAAAGGTGCCCACCAGGCACTTTCGTGCGGGTGGAAAACGAAGTAATAACATTACACAACAGTCCTCGATGGGACCCACAGAACAGATATATATAACAGCGACTCAATGAGTCAAGAATACAGATATAATATACAAGATCCAAATCACCTTGAAAATGATAGAGCGTCCGACTATGGACAAGATGCAAATGGGGCTAAGAGCCCTGAAGAATAACCAATGGCGTCCATAACCCTGCCCAGGCCAAGCCGGAAGGGTAACCCTGCTAACGGCGTCGATCTCAAAACCTGCTTAAACAAAAGGGGTGCCGACAAAGGGCAAAGGAAAAAAGGAGCATCAGTACTGAGGCCAGTACACGGCGAGACTAGAATTCGGCGGTCCTCGCCTACATAGGTATGGTGGACTGAGCGGCAGCGGCAGCATGCACTAAACAACCTATAGAGACTCGATACAACTAGCGGCAATCAGAGAGGGGTAAGAAAGACCTACTCGGATCCGACCTGAAACTAACATCAAGCAAACCCATCCTGGTGTTTCCCCCTCGAGACCAAACGAGGAAGTCAACCGAGGAACTCACACAGTTGGCAGTTTTATTTATTCAGTTATCGTTGCAGCAATTACTAGTCAGATTTGGATAATCATCCTGATAAAATAAGCAGTGGGCACTTTTAGTTAATCATTCCGTTGTAGTTGCAACAATTACTAATCAGATACAATTAGCATGAGATAACCCAAAAACCCAGCAGTTGTTGGTACTTTTATTTAGCCATTCCGTTGTAGTTGCAGTATTTACTAGTCAGATACCATTGTCGCAAGCGACAAACCAAACAAGCAATTGTGGGCAGTATTATTTAGCCATTCCATTATAGTGAAGCTGATTACTAGTCATTATAAAGTCAAATTTATAGTACTACTTTAGTTATGCTTGTCTATGGTCGAGATACTGTGCTCCAAGTCGTCCATAACCGCGGACACGGCTTTCAGAAAGTTTTACCCGGCCGGGGTGCACCAATAGCAACACACACTCGATCAACCTCGGAAAAACCAAATCAAAACCCAACGAGGCCTTCACGACAAAGCAATCACAGGATTCAGAAATATTTCAGGGGGCCACCCCTTGAAGTCTTACCCGCAACGAAGTAAGCTAGCTCCGAGACGGACCCAAGGTTTGCGACAATGGCTGTAAACGACTGGGAACCCGAAAACTCGGGGTGTCGATACCGCGAAAACATTCCGCTTACCTAAACAGTACAGGTGCTATCTGTCGCACAATCGTAATAAAGCAGTAAAGCATGGCATAAGTACAGGATCGTAAATAAAACCTCAAACTAGTTTGTGGCCCCAAGAAATAAGACTGAATCAAGCTCTGGCTCAGGGGGGTCCCATATACCTCCCGGATGTGGATAGCGCGATAAATCAAGGAACAGGTATCAAGTACTCGGGGTCCTACGGGACACAAGTGGGCGTTCGGAAACCAAATATTATCTATCACCCACCGATGCCTCTGCTTACTTCAATCTTAGTTGTTAAACAGGAATTAAAGTGAACGATAAGTAAAACTATGATCATCTCCAACGTCAACATGCGGCAATACACCAACAACTGTGGCACTGAACGACACGCAACAGCACTTGAGCAAGCGACTATGACGCGCAAGTCCAACTATCTACCAAACAACAGGTAATAGGATGTGTCCAAGGTAATATAAGGCTGCAAGGGATAACACGGGCACGAAAACTAAAGCAACGCAACACGGATAGCAATAGATCAACAGGAGGGAATAAATACTTTAAAAGTAAGATAGGTAGAAAGGGGGATATGCTCGCTTGAAAACATTGTCGAAGGTTCAACCGAAGATCGGGTCGACACTCGCATCAACTCAACGGCCTTATCCGCGAAGAAGCAAAACACTAGAAGAAAAACCGGATGCAATATTTAATACAACGGCAGAAGATCGGCATGATGCATGTATGGTGTATGGCATGGTAGAGGTGCGATGCAATTAGGCAATATTAAGCGGAACCGGGGTCCCGACAATTAATTAAACGGTTCAAGTTGTTTAGAACCCCCGCAATTAAATGTTGTCTTAACATGGCAGAAGATAGCACCGGGTTCGCTACACAAATTTAAATGAGGCCAATATGAGACTAGATTTGCCCGCATATGGGCCCCATATTTAATTATTAGGTGAATCGGCATAAGGCCCCCAAACCACAGACAAGGATGCATGCATGGACAATTCAATATGCAACAATTTATAAATATGGCATTTATAAAAATAGGGTTCTCAGATAAGGGTCACACATTAGGGGTCTCGACGAACTTGGGGTCCGAGGGTTCGGGGTCGGTCTCAGGGTCCAGGGTTCGACGGGAACGTTCTCGGATAGCGGGGGTAGGTCTTATCGCATCCGTGGTCTTCGGATCCGGGGGAAGTACTCGGCGTCCTCGAGGAATACTTGACGCATCCGGGGTGAAGTGCTTGTCGTATCCGCATCGGCGTTCTTGGCGTTCGGGTTCTCGATTCCGCATTCGGGGCGAAGGTCTTGTCGCATGTGGGGTCGCCGGGATCGGTCTTCGGGGTCTGGGCATCTTATCCATGCTGGAGATCTTGTCGGCCGTTATTTTTGGTGATCCTTGTCCGATTTGTCGTTGCCACCGAGGAAGATCATGTCGGCTGTGACGGTGGTTTTGACGGTTCCGGGGGAAGAACTTGGTGCCCGTTCAATGGTCGAGGAGGATCTTGTCGAGGGGGGTCTGGGGTCATAGGGGCGCTTAGGGCGACGATGGTGCTGCTGCTGCTGTAGAAGCAGGCTTCTAGCGTTGCCGCGTTGGGCCTTGTTTCGAACAGGAGGTAGGCGCCTCGGGTGCTGCGGGAGGGGCCTTGGCGCGGAGGTGGTCACCGGCGAGCGCGGAGGCGGGGGCGCGGCCGACGGTGCTCGGGGCTGCTCGGGGACGGAACGGACGCGCTAGCAGAGGGGCCCGCCGGAGAAGGGTGAGAGGAGGCGCGACGGAGCTCGGCGAGGCGGGCCCGCCGGCGGCGGCGGCGCCAGGGGGAAGCGGCGGTGGCTCTGCGAGGCTGGCCGGGAGGAGGGAGAGGCAGAGGGTCGAGGGGGGGCGCCGCGGCGGGGGGGGGGGGTGGCAGAAGGAGGCGGGCGGCCGGCGGCGAGGGGGGACCGGCGAGCGGGCGGAGCGCGCGAGAGAGAGGCCCAGGGAGGAAGAAGAGCCACGGGGTGGGGAGCGGGGGTCGCGTGCGTGCGCGTGGGGTGCGTGTGTGGGGCCCAGGGCGGGGCTGGCTTGGTGGGCCCGTGTGGCAGGGTGAGGCTGTGTGCTGGGGTGGGGACAGGGGGCTGTGAGTAGTGGGGTGGGTTTAGCCTAGGTGGAGAGAGGGAGTGGGGGTAGGTGGCAGCTTCTGGTTGGTTGGGGATGGGGAGAGGGTGAGGTGTCAGGTGGGGATTGGGTGGGGTGATGTGGAGGGGAGGGCTGGGTAGGTTATCTGGTAGCTTTAGGATTTAGAGGGGGCTGATTAGGTGGACCGTTTTAGGTCCTGGGGGTGGTCGTTCGGGTCGGGTCAGCCCGTTCTACTACCCCCACTAAAATAATTTAACATTTTAATTGTTTAACACGAGGCTTTTACAACCCGATAGCAACAAAACAAAATAATCCGGGGACCCAGGTTTTGCGTGTTTGAATGAAGATGGGGCGTTTAGAAAACTAATTAGGTTTTTCCGAAAATAGTTTGATGCAAGCAAATGCAAGACGATGACGATGCTCAAATGCAATGTGGCCTGATGACATGAGCATGCGGTCATGATGATGCAATGCACAAAAACAACGCGATTTTCTAGTAGTGGTTTTGCGGGATGCCACATTACCCACCCTGCATAGGCCCTTCCCTCCACCCAAATCCCTCCCAACTCCACCAAGTTGTAGATCGGGACTCTACAAGTCTTCTCAACGAAGGTTTTGCTCTCTCCTTGCATGCATTGGGAGATCGGGGAGTACTCTCCCTATTTCTCGTGTGGTTCTTTCTTCGTGCCCATCTTTGGCAAGGGAGGGAGCATGGCTTCTTCTTCGGCATCCGAGGGTACTGTGCTATTTCCTCTCCTTCCAATCTTTCTTGTTGGTGGTGAAACCCTAGCTTTCATGGTCAAGCTTGTGCTCCCTTAGTTTTCTCTACCCCCTAGTATAATAACTAGGCTAGTACCATTTTTGGGAGACATAAAAGATTTGGATATCACAGTACATCATCCATTACAAACCATACATAAAGTCTTACACAAATAAGGATCTCATGATCCAGTTCTTAATACAACTCAAGCAGCGGAATAACGTAATAGTAACGATAGCGTAGACGAAGTTCCATCTTCGGGATCACAAGCAATGCTGACGATGGGAGATGATCCTAGTTGTCATATCCTTCCTGCGGTCCATCATCCTGATACTCCTCTTCATAGTCTGGCCACGGGAATAGCCAGGGACAAAGCCATGAGTATTCTTTAAGTACTCGCAAACTAATACTAATAATCTAAGGGGGTTTTGTAGTTAGTACACTAGGCTCTAGGGTTATTTTGCAAAAATCCAGATTTACCTCTACTAAGTTCAGAAGCAAAGAAAGCTAATTGAAGTTTTATAACACCTAAGTGGGAACTTGAATTTCATATCACAACCCTGTTGTGGTCAAGTGAAAGTCTCAATTATTTTCACAAGTCATTTTGAAAATATCTGACGGGGGAACAGTATGGCCACTCCAACTGTCCATAACCGCGGACGCGGCTATTCGAATAGTTTGACACTCTGCAGAGATTGTACACTTTCACCACAACATTCGATACATCCGTCAGGAACAAATCCTGAATTCACCATACTCAGTATGCGGATAATCAATCCTAACATTTCCATTACATGCCCTAGTATAGGCACCTCTCTTGTGAGTTTGGCCTCCCAACCATGACCAACTGTCATCTTGGGTACTGCACAGGTGTACAATATTCACAAGGTAGCCTCATCTCAGACCTTGGCTGCGAGGGAACCCATACTAAAGTATATAAATTTCCAGTCAAGGCCTATGCAATTTTCGGGTATTGTGGTTGTACGGTAAAATTGGAATGGTATCGCATCCAGACAACCATCAGTTTTATAAAGGGGCAAGGCTCATGCCTCAACATTTTCTTCATCAAAATCATCTGGTGTTCGAGAACACATGTCAAAACATTTCAGTAGAATGACTCATCATTCTAAGGTTTTCATAACCAGTTTCACCAAGTATTCCCATCTAAAGTTTGATCAAGTTTTATGCTTAGCACTAGCATCTACAAGTGGTGATAAGTACTAATGAGGGGTAGTAAACAAGTGGGGATTCGCTAAGTTCAATCTCCTGCATTAGGATGACATCCAGATTATCTAACTTAGGCCAAATTTAATGCTCTTTATGCTACCTTCCATTATCTTTCTAGTATCTACAATTCACTATGTAAACTCTAAGAGAAAGCTTTGATAAAGAAATAAAGCATAAGGCTTGCAAGTAAAACTAGGATGGGTATAAGCTTGATAGGTTACTAGCTTGCATAGGTCACTTTGTGTAGTAAGGCTTGCATAGGTAAAGTATCTTGCAAGTGTTAGCTTGCTAAATCAACCAGTGGTATTAGGCTTGCCTTGAGCAGAGCAGTGGTTGAAGTTCTCCTCGGCTTCTTCCTCGTAGTATCCTCCTTCTTCCTTGTATCCTTCGTCGGTACTAGCGTCTATAAATAAATACGAGGTACACAATCACCAAACAATACTTAACTATTTTCAATCATCACACAAAGGTGTACTATAGATGATCTAGCATCATCACCTATCATTACAAGATTAAGGCAAATGTCTTATTTATTTTAATGTGAGAAAATTAATTCCTACTCATTGAAAAACTACTTAAGATTTAATATTCTCCAACTCAAACATGGGATCATGTTGACACATGTCATCACCACATATTTCAGTACATGGAAATGTGATTTAAAGTGGTGTCACAATTTAATAAAGTTTAACCTTTTTATTTTAAATAAACAAAGTGACTAGAAATGCCTATGTGGCATTCTTTTGTTATTTGAACATTATTTCTGTAAGTAAACCCATATGTTTTTATATATTCTGAAAGGTATGATCAAATGTGATTTTTGAGAGTTGGAATCAACTCAAAAGATCTTATGGTTGAAATTTGAAAAATGTTTGAATGCAGAAAAGCTTCTGACTTGTTATTTTTACCAAGGTTGATCTATAGATCCAAAAGATTTGAATCCAACGGGCTTGGATTAAGCATTTCAGTACCTTTCTAACAAAATTGGTTTCATGTAATTTGGTTCAGTGGATCGAACTGGGTTGGTTTTTGAATCTGTGGACAGAACTGCGTTTGAAATAAATGGAAAAATCTAAATTCAAACAGATGGTTCGCGCGGGAGAGGTTAATGGGCCGGCCTAATGTCACTCCGCAGCGCGGGGCTCAGCTGACAAGGGGGTCTACCAGTCAGCGGCTCATAACGCGTGAAGCGGTACGGGGCGGTCTCGGCCACACGATCTAAATCTAATCGAACGGCTACGGTTCATCGTCCACATCGGGCAGCGCCGGCGAGACAGAAGCCTAACGCGATAGGTGGGGGTCGTGGGAGGTTCACCAGGGCTCAGGCGAGGGTCGGCGATGGGGGCGAACGACGAAGTCGACGACGACGATTCTCCTGGTATCGGCAGCTCCTCCTAGGGCGGCTCCAATCGATGGCGCCGGCTCCTCCTCTGCAGCAGCAAACTCCGGTGCAATTCCCGGTCACCTGGTGCTCGCCTTGCTCCGGGGGTGAGTGGGTGTGATCAGTGAGAGGTGGGGAGCAAACTAGTGTGAAGAAATCGAGCGGGGGAGGCCTCTATTTATAGTGGCGAGAGGGTACCGACGAGCGTGGGCTGAGCTCGTCGTGGTCAACGGCACATGCAGCTATTGGCATGGGTGACGGTAGGGGACGGTTCTATGTTCCCTGGCGAAGCTCGAAGGAATGGTGGAGAGGCGTGGGGCGGTGCTGATCGGTCGGAACGCTTCGACGCTCTGGGCGGGTCCGACGGGGGTTTTGATGGCGCACAGCGAGCCTGGTCCGCGCGGCGGCGAACGGGCATGTCTGGCGGGGTGCTGGGGTGCTGGCGATCACCTACGCATGCAGCGAGGGTGGCGCGTGGTCTGTGGGTGTTGGTTGAGCGTGGCGCACAGACGCGCTCTCAGCATGGTCGCAGAGGAGTTTGGCATGAGCGTGGCGTGTGGTCCAGTGGCTGGCATTGCTCGAGGCTGGGACAGGGAGTGGTGGTGGGGTGCTGGCTAGCTCCCAGAAAGGTTGGCGAGGCTAGTGTGGCCTCTAGCTCGCGGGCGACAATGGGGTGGGAAGTTTGCTCTCGGCCTGCTCACCATTGATGGCTAGGCTTGCTTACAGTGATGCTAAGGATAGATAAAGGAGCTATATGATCTACTAAGGACTAGTTGCAACCAGAGAGGGAACAAGTTAGGCCAATTTTACTGCCCACTATAGTGTTTGTGATTTGTTTGATTTGAATCTGCAAAGGTGTTTGATGAAATGGCCGCGAGAAACTTACTTTTGAATTTTGAAAAGATTTTTGGTGGGTGTGCTAGGCATGTGCTGGAGACTCTGTGGTTGCTTGGGTTTTGAAAATTGAACTTGTTTGAGTGGTTTTGAAATAGTGGGATCTTCCCATATGAGATAGATTCAATTTTGAACTGTCATTTAAACTTAGCATTTGAATGTTTTTGGAAGATCACAAAGTGGGCATTGGTACCTCATTATGTGTACTAACAAGGGGTGCAAATATCCACAAATGTTTCTGTTAAGTTTTGAGTGCTTGGAATAGCCAAAGTAGGCATGAGAGTTAATTTGGTCAAAGTGACCATTCACCTCATTTGTTCATTTTGAGTTGTTTGTATTTGGGAAAAGTTTGGGTATGATTTCGATGATGTTTATTTCACCTAAGAATCATTTTACAAGCAAAGAAACACAGAACCATGGCAATTCGAAAGAATCCTAATTTTAAATACACATACATATGAATGCTTTCATAATTTTAGATAAGAAAGTTTTTGTTAACCCTAATTTTGCTGATTAGCATTTGATGATCCATGTTTAATATTTTTGGGATGTTACAAACCTTCCCCCCTTAAACAAAATCTCATCCTGAGATTTGAAAAAGGATGAAAAGATTACCTAGGATTTGAAGAGATCGGCAAAAATCCGTCCTGATGTGATCTTCGCGCTCCCAGGTAGCTTCCTCTTCCGTGTGGTTGCTCCACTGAATCTTGAGAAACTTGATGCTTCGGGTTCGGGTGGTTCTGAAAGCTTCTTCCAGAATACGGATGGGTACTTCGGGATAGGTCAGGTCATCGTTAATCTCTATGGTCCGGTGGTCAATGTTCTTGAAAACTTCAGTCTTCTCCGGAACTTCGAGGCATTTACGAAGTAATGAGATATGCAACACATTGTGCACGGCTGACATTTCTTATGGTAGTTCCAGTTGATACGACACTTCTCCTCAACGGTTCAGAATCTTGAAGGGTCCGATATATCTGGGGCTAACTTTCCCTTCAGTTGGAAACGCTGCATTCCTTTTAATGGCGACACTTTAAGGTACACAAAATCTCCGATGTTGAAGGCGAGGTCTCGACGTCTCTTGTCAGCGTAACTCTTCAGTCTTGACTGAGCGGTCTTGAGGTGCTCACGAATCTTGTGAACTTTCTCTTCTGCTTCTCGTAGGATGTCGGGTCCGAAAATCTGACTCTCTCCTACTTCCGACCAGTTCAAAGGGGTGCGACACTTCCTTCCATACATGAATTCAAATGGGGCCATTTGCAAACTAGCTTGATAACTGTTGTTGTATGAAAATTCTGCGAATGGCAGACAGTCTTCCCATTTAGATCCATATTCTAACACACATGCTGTCAACATGTCTTCGAGTATTTTATTTACTCGCTCCATTTGTCCATCGGTCTGAGGGTGATAAGCGGTGCTGAAATCTAGTCGGGTTCCTAAACCTTCTTGGACTTTCTTCCAGAATCTCGAGGTAAACTGAGTTCCTCGATCCGATACGATGTTCTTGGGGACTCCATGCAAACTAACGATTCTAGCGATGTATAACTCCGCTAGTTTCGAACTCTGGTATGTGGTCTTGACTAGTAAGAAATGGGTGACTTTGGACAATGTTTCCACTATGACCCAGATAGAGTCATTTCCCTTACTAGAAGTAGGCAATCCGGTGATAAATTCCATTCCAACTGAATCCCATTTCCATTCCGGAATTTGTAGAGGTTGTAACAATCCCGCGGGTCTTTGATGTACCGCCTTGACTCTTTGACATATATCACACTTGGCGATATAGCTTCCGATTTCTCTCTTCATCTTATGCCACCAAAATTGTTCCTTCAAATCCTGATACATCTTCATTCCTCCGGGGTGGATAGAATAAAGAGTATCATGAGCTTCCTTCAGAATAACTTCTTTCAACTCTGAATCTGCTGGTACATAAAGACGTCCTTTGTACCACAGAACTCCTTCTCCGTCTTTGGTAAATCCGGGTACCTTGCCTGTACCGATATGACGCTTGATTTCGTCGATACTAGCATTTTCTTTCTGCGCATCTTTGGTCTGGCTGATCAAAGTGGGTTGAAGTTCTATGCTAGCCAAAAATCCTTCACTCACTAATTCCATTCAGAAATCCTCCATCTCTTTGTGCAGTCTTGGTTACTCCTTCAAAATCATGGAGTTCAAGCGGCACGGCAATCTGCTAAGGGAATCTGTTACCACGTTCGCTTTACCAGGGTGATAGTGAATGTCCAGGTCGTAATCCTTGATTAGCTCAATCCATCTTCTCTGCCTCATATGCAGGTCCTTCTGAGTGAATATATACTTCAGGCTCTTGTGATCTGAATAAATCTCACAACCGTTTCCCATCAGTTAATGCATCCATGTCTTCAGGGCTAGAACTTCTACGAACTTGTGGTAGTATCCCATCAGTTAATGCATCCATGTTAATGCGATACTCGAGAATCCTTCTACGAACTTGTGGTAGTATCCCGCCAATCCGAGAAATGCATGAACTTGGGTTTGAGTGGTTGGGGCTTGCCAATCTTCGACATCTTTCACCTTCGTAGGGTCAACGGCAATTCCTCCAGCTGATACAATGTGGCCGAGGAATCCTACCTCCTGTAACCTGTCAACACCCGGATTTTTAATCCCAGATGCCTGTTATGCCATACATCGCAATCCCAGGATTACTATTTTTGCGAGACATAACAGAATTGGATACCATAGTACATCATCCATTACAAACCATACTTAAGGTCTTACACAAATAAGGATCTCATGATCCAGTTCTTAATACAATTCAAGCAGCGGAAATACGTAATAATAAAGGTAGCATAGGCGAAGCTCCATCTTCGGGGTCACAGGCAATGCTGACGATGGGAGATGATCCTAGTTGTCGTAACCTTCCCGGGGTCCATCATCCTGGTACTCCTCTTCATAGTCTGGCCACGGGAATAGGCAGGGACAAAGCCATGAGTACTCTTTAAGTACTCGCAAACTAATACTAACAAGTGCAGGGGTTTTTTGTAATAGGACACTAAGCTCTAGGGTTGTTTTGCAAAAGCCAGATTTACCTCTACTAAGTTCAGAAGCAAGAAAGCTAGTTGAAATTTTATAACACCTAAGCGGGAACTTGTATCTCATGTCACAACTCTGTTGTGGTCAAGTCAAGTTCTCAATTCATTTCACAAGTCGTTTTGAAAATATCTGACGGGGGAACAGTATGGCCACTCCAACTGTCCATAACCACGGACGCGGCTATTCGAATAGTTTGACACTCTGAAGAGATTGTACACTTTCACCACAACATTCAATACATCCGTCAGGAACAAATCCTGAATTCACCATACTCAGTATGCGGATAATCAATCCTAACCTTTCAATTACACGCCCTAGTATAGGCACCTCTCCTGTGAGTTTGGCCTCCCAACCATGACCAACTGTCATCTTGGGTACTGCACAGGTGGACAATCTTCACAAGGTAGCCTCAGCTCAAACCTTGGCCGTGAGGGAACCAATACTGTAACTACCTCGGTGAATTACGCTCCTAGATACAAGCCTGGATGAGCGGTAGTGGTTGAAATAGTACGGTGGGGCCCCAAAAGCCACTCACGGGTAGACCTTTCGGCCGTCCCAACCACTACCATCTCAACGGGACCTGTACGGGCGGCGTAATCGGCAGGCGAAGGGATCAACTACATACACAAGTGGGTATGTATGCAAGCCACCATACAAGAGTACATCAGAGCCATACCATCTAGAAAGAAAGGAAATATAGCAACGCCATACGGCAAGATTCAAATGACCTAGATAGATCTAATATTTTAGGATACTTCCTCATACAACACACATTAGAGTATCATGCGGAAGCGGCAAACAAGTCCGAGTACGGAGAAGAAGCAAATCGGCATAAGATGCCATAGAAATAAGCACATCCTAACCACAGGTCTCACGGATCCCCGTTCCCGGAATCTCTACACCGAACGATCGTTGCCAACATCATCAGCCTCTTCCACCCAGTATCCGTCCTGCGAGGGTACCTGTTCATCTGAACCAATAATTTATCGTGTGAGACCCTAAGGGTACTCAGTAAGCCTTAATGCCTCTAAAGGGGACACAACCTGGGGTGACGCAATTGCAGCGAAAAATAAACCCTAGCAGTTCTACAGATAGACGCTAACCATCCGCCTAACCAATGATAGACGGATGTACGTGAATTAAGGGCAATAGTTATAACAGTAATATCACCAGATCCATCCTCCTCCCCGCTTACCAACGAGGAAGCGGACGAACAACCCCCCATCCGTTGGCAATTTTGTTAACCATTCCATGAGTATTGCGCTATTTACTAGTCATTTACTTAGTCAGATTAAAGCGGTACTTTAGTTATGCTTGTCTATGATCGAGAAACTGTGCTCCAAGTCGTCCATAACCGCGGACACGGCTTTCAGAAAGTTTTACCCGGCCGGGGTGCACCAATAGCAACACACACTCGATCAACCTCGGAAAAACCAAATCAAAACCCAACGAGGCTTTCACGACAAAGCAATCATAGAATTCAGAAATATTTCAGGGGGCCACCCCTTGGAGTAGACCCGCAACGAAGTAAGCAAGCTCCGAGACGGACTCAAGGTTTGGGTAGACGGCTGTGAACGACTGGGAACCCAAAACTGGGCTTGTCGACACCGCGGAATCGTGTCCCGCTCCAAAACAGTACAGTGTGCTATACATCGCACAATCGTAAATAAAGCAGTAAAGCATGGCATAAGTACAGGATCGTAAACAAAACCTCAAACTAGTTTGTGGCCCCAAGAAATAAGACTGAATCAAGCTCTGGCTAAGGGGGGTCCCATATACCTCCCGGATGTGGATAGCGCGATAAATCAAGGAACAGGTATCAAGTACTCGGGGTCCTACGGGACACAAGTGAGCAGGAAAAACCAAATAGCAGATGTTGCTCACCGGTGCCACTTTCATTAGTTATCCCATTACTACTCAGGTTAAGTTGTTTAGTTACCTCGTTATCCAACAGACACCCACATACCCTACACATGCTGTTCTACGACTCGCATGGCTCAAACAACTCCTGTAGTAATGGCTCATGGGATGGAGGAACAAGCTCGGTGGGGTTTAAAGTAAAGGCTATGCAATACTTGGGATTCAAGTTAATGCAATTCGCGACTCAATGATGCAAGAATAAGATAGAGGCAATAGGTACTGTATGTATGCAAGCATGTGGAAGTGCTTGCCTGATAACTCAGTTGAAGCGAGGAACGGATCTGGGTAGTGCTCCTGGTTCTCTTGATATAACCCCTGCTCAGTGTCTATCCGAGAAAAGCCAAACAAACAAGGCCAACATGAATATAGAGCACAAGCATATGAATAAGATGCGTCAAGCAAACAATCATGCCACGATGAATGATGCACAATTTACATGGCAATAAGGTAGCATGGCATGGTGAGGTGGGGAAGACAAGTAGTAACATTTTAATAGGGTTTTGGATCACAATTGGTTGTCATAACAATTGCTGTTCACTATATATTTATATGATGCATGCTGCAATTGAAGTTATGGATAGCTTAAACAGAAAGGTCTCGTCGAGCTGATCATTTTAGACATATCATTTGTTAAATTTGGAATTATAAATCAAAAGTTGTGAAATTATTCAGTTCCAGTGGCATTTGTGTAATTAACTCAACTTGGAATTTTAAAATGTTCAAATAATATTTTGAATGGCATATTTGAATTCCTCACATTTTTCTGATTAAAAAACATATATTATTTGTATTATTTGGAATTATGAATTTAATTTTACTTTTAGTCAAAATTAGTCAAATTAGGTCAAAGTCAAAGGTTAATTAATTAAATTAATTTTTGAAGATATTTGAATAAAGATTTGAATTAACATTCAAAAACAAATCATTTTTCATATAAGGTTTGAATTCAAATTCTAAACCAGGAATAAGTTATGAATTCAATGAAATTTGGATCAGGTTTGAATTTATTTGAAATCTGTTTGAAAATTTGAATCAGAAAGCCCTGGACTTTTGTTACACAGCAGGAACCGCGCTAGAGGAGGACAGGTGGGGTCACTGGGCTGACTGGGCCGTCACACACACACGCCAGATTTTCCCCACCCAGGCTCACCCTAGCCAGCGAGGCTGACAGGCGGGGCCAGGCGCCAGCAGGCCCTCACGCGCGCGCGGCTGCCCGGTGGCGACACGTGGTCGATCCAGGGACCGCGGGTGGAAACACAAGAAACTGGGGATCCTTTTTGCAAAATCCAACAGACGCTGGTAGGTGGGGTCGAGGGCTGCGGGTTTTAGGCGGGAGAAAGGGCGAGGACCTAAACGCAAAATGCAAAACGCTGTCGGACGGCAGCGGCGCAGCGCTCTGCCGGCGACTGCGAGCGGCCGTCGTTTGCTCGACGATGGCGACGCCGCTGCTGAACAAAACAACATGGCCCCAAAACAAAAATTGAAGAGGGAGCCACGGACTACAACTTCGGTTCAGGACACTAGCGCGGAGGAGGGCCGTAGCGCGCGGGGCAGGCTGCTGAACATTGCCAGATCTCCTGCTGCAGCGGCTGCTGTCGCCAGCACGCGACGCGCGGCGCGCGCGCAGAGCGCTCGACGGAATGCTACGGCGAAGCACGGCGCGAGGGAGAGGGAGACGATGTCTAGGGGGGAAGGGAGCTCACCAGCGACTGTGCGGTGCAGCTAGCGGGCTTGGGGTGGCGAGGGTCGGCGAGGGGGCAGCTGGTCGGGGTGTCCTGGCGGTCACGGGCATGGCGGCGGCGCGACTCCTCCGGCGAGATCCAGCGAGCTCCGGCGCATCACGGCGAAGCAGAGGAAGCAGGCGTAGCTCCTGGTACAGCTGGCGCGCCTCGGCGAGCTCTGGAACGAAGGGACGCTGGGGGGTCGCCGTTAGGGTTTAGAGGCCATGCGGAGCTATGGATCGCTGGGAGAAAGAAGAAGGGAGGCAGGGGAAGGAAGAGAGGCCTGAGGGGGGATCTGGGGATGCTAGAGACGAGGGGGGGAGGATAAGAACGGAGGGGCAGGTAGATGCGTGGTTGCTTGCGTGGGGGAGGGGTAGGGCGTTGCACCTCACGTGCATGGCGTGCGCGGGCTGGCAGGGCAGGCACGGGCTGGCCGGCTGCCAGGTGGGGCCAGGGGGCTGCAGGTGGCCAGGGGGAGCTCGAGGGCAGGTAGGACTAGAGGGGGGGCCGGTAGGCAGAGAGAGAAAAGAGAGGGAAGAAGTGAGAGGGAGAGGGGCCGGCTCGGTCTAGGGTTAGGTGAGGGAGGGTTTTGGTTAGATTAGAGGGAAGGGGTGGCTTGGGGTTTAGGTTTAAGAGAGGTAGGATAGAGAGAGTGGTCCTTACTTGATCATGCCTCATAGACAAACACACATCCTCAAGACAAGGAGAAAAGAGAGAAAGGGGGAGAGAGATGATTATGTGATGGAATTTGAGCAAGAACATCATGGTTCAAGCCAAGAGAAAAGATAAAGGTAGAGAATTGAATCATGCATGCTCCATTCAAAGAACAAGCAAGATAAAAAGAAAAAGGTGGGGAGAAGGATGTGGGTCTAGGTTGGTGCAAGCCACATAAACACATGTGTAAGCAAGGAGAAAGGTGATAGAGGTTTAGCTAAAGGGGGATAGAGATAGATGATATGGTGAAGAAAACTACAAGCCAAAACAAGATTCAAACAAAGAAAAGATGATCCATGCAAACAAAGCCAAAAACATACCAAAGCCAAGAAAAAGGTGGCACTTGCATGGCCCATGCAACAATATTTGCCATGTAGTTATATTGTGAAAACAACATTAATTTATGTGGCATTATTACTTGCATTCCCAAAAAGGTGGGCAAAGGCCAAGCAAAAAAAATTATGGGTGGAATCCAACCAACCAACATGAGCTAGAGATAACTCAAATAAAATGCCAAGCTCATATTAATTGGATGGTGGAATTATAAGGTGGTGAAAGAAAAGGTGGTGGAGTCCATAAGAGAGATGCCCCCAACTCAACTTGGGCATTTAACAATATATATCAAGAGCCAAATACAATATCAAGAAGCAAATACAATTAATAGTGCACATGAGATAAGAACCAAACAAGAATAGGTTTTATATGATGCTCAAATGCCAGGTGACATGATGACATGAGCATGATATAATGATGATGCAACAATTATATGTTGGAAGTGGCCCTTTTATTATTATAACATGTAGCATTACAGGTGTTAGACAACTGGGATGCTACAACTCTCCCCCACTAACAGGAATCTCGCCCCGAGATTCTAGGAAGAAGAAGAAGATACAAAGAGAGAAGGATGGTTGGCACGGAGTTCATCTTCACGCTCCCATGTGGCTTCATCAACTGAATGGTGTGACCACTGCACCTTGCAAAATTTGATGGACTTGTTGCGAGTCCTTCTTTCAGCGGTCTCAAGGATTTTGGTGGGGTGCTCTTGATAAGAAAGATCTTCTTGGAGGTCGATTAGCTCATGATCCACGGTCCTGCCGGGATCTTTGAAGCACTTCTTGAGCTGAGAGATGTGGAAAACATCATGGACTTTGAGTTTTTCCGGGAGCTCCAGGGCATAAGCAACTTCTCCTCTTCTACCACGAATCTTGAATGGACCAATGTATCTAGGAGCCAGCTTTCCTTTGATACCAAAGCGGTGTGTGCCTTTCATGGGAGTGACACGAAGGTACACGAGATCACCAGGGGCATACACCATGTCCGTGTGCTTCCTGTCATAGTTGCTCTTCTGACGACTTTGAGCAATCTTCAGGTTTTCAAGAATGATATGCACCTTCTCCTCTGCTTGAGTAACGATATCAGGGCCAAACCAGATTCTTTCTCCTGCACCTGACCAACCAATCGGAGTTCTGCACTTGCGACCATAGAGAGCCTCAAATGGTGCCATCTTTAGACTCTTCTGGAAGCTGTTGTTGTAGGAGAATTCAGCATAAGGAAGACATTCCTCCCACTTCATGCCAAAAGAGATGACGCATGCCCGAAGCATATCCTCCAGAATCTGATTGATCCTTTCCACTTGTCCTTGCGACTGAGGGTGGTAAGCAGTGCTGAAGTTCAACTTTGTTCCCAAAGATTTTTGGAAACTGTCCCAGAACTTTGAAGTGAAGATGCTCCCACGGTCTGAACTGATTTCAAGTGGAACCCCATACAGAGAGATAATTCTGTTGATATAGAGCTCAGCCAACTGAATTCCAGAAATTGTTTCCTTGACGGGGAAGAAATGAGCCACTTTAGAAAGCCTGTCGATGACAACAAAGATTGCATTGTTGCCCTTCTGCGACCTTGGAAATCCAGTGATGAAGTCCATCTCTACTTTCTCCCATTTCCATTCCGGAGGTTTCAATGGCTGTACAAGACCGAATGGTTTCTGATGGACAGCCTTGACTCTGCAGCAGACATCACATTCTGAGACATACTTGGCACAATACTGTTTCAACCCAGGCCACCAGTATTGTGTTTTCAAGTCCATGTACATCTTTGTGCTGCCAGGATGGATAGAAAGAACCGAATCATGCGCCTCCTTGAGAACTTGCTCTCTTAGACCCGGGTAGTTTGGAACAAACATCCGGTGTTCAAAGAAAAGCGTGCCTTGATCATCAACGTGGAAGGACTCATACTTCGGAAGCCCAAGCTTAGAGATGAGTTTTCTTGTGTGCGGATCACCCAGCTGACGAGAGCGAATCTTTTCTTCCAAGAGAGGAGTAGCCAGAAGATTCAGAAGATGCCCTTGTTCCACAACTTCCAGGTTGAGCTGGCGGAATTCCTCGCACAAGAGGGGCTGCTGCTCTTCCATCATGAGGTTGTTGACATAAGCTTTACGGCTGAGAGCATCTGCCATGACATTAGCTTTGCTCGGTGTGTAGTTGATGGTCACATCAAAGTCATTGATTGCTTCGATCCATCTCCTCTGCCGAAGGTTGAGATCAGGCTGAGTGAAGATATACTTCAAACTTTTGTGGTCAGAAAAGATCTCACAACGGTTACCAAGCAAGTAGTGCCTCCATAGCTTCAAAGCAAAGACAACTGCAGCTAGCTCGAGGTCATGTGTGGGATAGTTGATCTCATGCGTCTTCAACTGTCGAGAGGCATAAGCAACCACTTGTTTCTCTTGCATAAGGACCACACCCAATCCTTGCAAAGAGGCGTCGCAGAATATCTGGAAAGGCTTAGATGTATCCGGAGGAACCAAGACTGGTGTGGAAGTGAGCTTCTCTTTGAGTGTCTCAAAGCTTGCTTGACACGCAGGAGTCCACAGGTATTTCTTGCCTTTCTTGAGGAGATCGGTAAGTGGCTTTGCTATCTTCGAGAAGTTCTGAACAAAGCGACGGCAATAGCTAGCCAAACCAAGAAAACTCCGCACTTCCTTGACATTAGCAGGAGGAAGCCATTCAACTATTGTCTTCACGGTTTCCGGGTTGACTGCAATGCCTTTGGCAGAGATAACATGACCCAGGTATGTTACTTCAGGCAGCCAAAACTCACACTTTGAGAACTTTGCATACAAGCGGTTCTCACGAAGCTTGTTTAAGACACACCGCAGGTGTTCTTCATGCTCCTCCTTAGACTTGGAATAGACCAGAATGTCATCCAGATAGACCACAACAAACTTATCCAGGTACTCCATGAAGACCGAGTTCATAAGCCTCGAGAAGGTAGCAGGAGCATTGGTGAGACCGAAAGACATCACCGTGTACTCATACAGGCCATAGCGGGTGGTGAAAGCTGTTTTAGGAACATCTTCTTTGCGAATTTTGATTTGGTGATAACCACTCCTCAAATCCAGCTTAGAGAATACCACAGATCCAGCCAACTGGTCAAAGAGATCATTAATCCGCGGAAGGGGATATTTGTTCTTGATGGTTTTAGCATTGAGAGCCCGGTAGTCAACACAGAGTCTATCGGTTCTGTCACGCTTCTTCACAAAGATTGTTGGGCTACCCCAAGAAGAAGTACTGTGTTGAATGAAACCCAACTTCTCTTGTTCATCAAGCTGTCGTTTGAGTTCCGCCAACTCAGAAGGACCCATTTTATATGGCCGCTTGGAGATAGGAGCCGTTCCAGGTTCAAGCTCAATCACGAATTCAACCTCGCGATCCGGAGGCATACCTGGCAACTCTTCAGGAAAAACATCCGGAAACTCACAGACTACTGGGACTCTCTGAATAGCTTCCATAGCATCATCATTCAGAGCCGCCAAAGAGAAAAGCTGGACAGCAGGCGTCAGACTTGGAGAAAAGACTATATGGCCTTCAGGAATCTTCAAAGAGACCGAGCGTTCAGCACAATCGATCACAGCTGCATTTGCCGTCAACCAATCCATGCCCAAGATGACATCAATGTCAGAATTGCCCAGAACAATTAAAGAAGCCGAGAACAAAGAGCCTCCAATCTCAACTTGATTTCCATGACTGATATGCTCAGCCCTCATGTTTGCTCCCGGAGAAAGAACCATTAACCGCTTTTGGAGAGGAACCCAGACTAACTCATTCTCATTTGCAAACTTGTGAGAAACAAAAGAATGCAATGCACCAGAATCAAACAAAACTCGTGCAGGGACTGAGTTAACGGATAGCATACCCATCACCACTCCAGGTGCATGCTCAGCTTGAGCGGCGTTGACACAATTGGCACGAGCAACCGTAGACCCGGGCTTGGTGTTGATGTTGAGAGCCCGAGGTGGTGGTGCACGAACCGAAGGAGAGCTTGCTGCAGATCTTGGCGGGGGTTGAGGGAGAGCTTTGTTCTTCAACGGACAGTTCCAGTGGGGATGTCCAGGATCTCCACACGTGTAACAAGCACCAGGTGGACGTGGAGCAACGTAGCCAGGGACTCCGCCAGGCGCTCCAGGGTAGTTGTTGGTGTAGCCCCTGGGAGCAGCAGTGATGGAGTTTAATGGCCTCGACGTGTAGCTTGAAGGTCTTGGTGAAGCCGGGAGCAACGGTGGGGTGTTAGGAACCCATACACGCCGCTTAGAAGGAGCTTCCATAACCGAAGAGCTTGATGCATCCCTGTTGTGTTTCTTGGACTCCTCGAACACTTGCCTGCTTGCTTCCTCTTGCAAAGCTGTGTGCTGTAGTTCCAGAAAAGACACCGGCCTTGCATGAGTAATCGCATACTTGATCGATGCATTGAGCCCTTGCCTGAACCTCTTCTGCTTCTTCTTGTCATCAGATACCTCATCACCACCATAACGAGAGAGATTCATGAAGTTCCTGATGTAGGTGTTGACGTTATCATTTCCTTGCTTCAGGTTGAGAAAAGCCTCCTTCATCCTTTCCATCACAATCTCTGACAGGAATTGCTCTTTGAACGCTCCAGAGAACTGTCCCCAGGTAGGCTGAAAACCAGTGCAGCTTGCCTTCAAGTAATTCTCCCACCAAAGAGCTGCATCCCCCTTCAGAAGGTGAGTATCACACTTTACCCACTCCTGCTCAGGAACATCAGCAGTCTCAAGAAGCCTTGACGTCTCACGTAACCAATCATCCGCATCCAGTGGGCGATCTGAAACATCAAACTGGCGAGGGTTGAATTTCAGGAAGCTCTTGATGTCGCCCCGCTTGGGAGGTGGAGGGAGTGGAGCAAACTCATTTCTCCTGACGCTTTCTTCCAAGCGCTGCTGGTTCTGCTGCATCGCTGCCAAGGCATTAGCTATGTTTGACAATGCGGCCCCAAGCTCTGGTGGTATGTCCTCATCCGAACGGCGTGGTGGAGCCATCCTGAGATTGATATAAAACACAAGTCAGTACTATAATGGAGAATGATAATAATCCAAAATAGTACCAAGATGGGATTAACCAAGATTAAAGGATACAATTTACTGAGATGATATTAAAATATCAACAAAGTTCAAAGCACCTAAAAGATATTAAGCATATCGCACACGACTGAAAAGGAGTGTGGTACACAAATATATCAAAGAAAAAATTTCCACAAATTTCGGCATTAAAATACCAATAGATGCGCAAAATTACTTAACGAATTAAGATTAGTGACTCTACCGATTCAATATACAAAAGCGAATGATAAAAGTAGTGGTATGGTCGCGACTCCATCCCGCACTCAAATCATTACCTCGCACATGAACAAGTGGAACACATATCCTAACCCCTTCTTCTCACGACGAAAACTAAAGATTGGTAACTACGGAAACGAACACCCAAAACAAGATAGCGTCGGATACCAAGAGGAAAAAGATTGCGTCGGTTTGCATAAGCCTGTCGGTATGGAATGTACCAACAGTTGATAACCAAAAGGCTGATTAGATAACAACTTGGATGCAACAGATAGACAAGGGATTACACACACCCTCACACACACACAACCTATGGTACTACGGAAAACCCAGAACACGTGAATCCTAGTTTGAATTTTAAGAAGAGGATTGAAAACGTTGCACTTCCTTACCAGAAAAAGGTGGGTGGGTGGGTAAGAAGAAAAGTGGAAGCAGTCCTACTCTCGCGTTTTGTTTTTCCCTAATATACATAACTACCAAAATATTTGCTAGACTGACAACGACCGTTTGGCTGAAACCCTGAAGGTCGGGATGGCTCTGATACCAATTGTAACTACCTCGGTGAATTACGCTCCTAGATACAAGCCTGGATGAGCGGTAATGGTTGAAATAGTACGGTGGGGCCCCAAAAGCCACTCACGGGTAGACCTTTCGGCCGTCCCAACCACTACCATCTCAACGGGACCTGTACGGGCGGCGTAATCGGCAGGCGAAGGGATCAACTACATACACAAGTGGGTATGTATGCAAGCCACCATACAAGAGTACATCAGAGCCATACCATCTAGAAAGAAAGGAAATATAGCAACGCCATACGGCAAGATTCAAATGACCTAGATAGATCTAATATTTTAGGATACTTCCTCATACAACACACATCAGAGTATCATGCGGAAGCGGCAAACAAGTCCGAGTACGGAGAAGAAGCAAATCGGCATAAGATGCCATAGAAATAAGCACATCCTAACCACAGGTCTCACGGATCCCCGTTCCCGGAATCTCTACACCGAACGATCGTTGCCAACATCATCAGCCTCTTCCACCCAGTATCCGTCCTGCGAGGGTACCTGTTCATCTGAACCAATAATTTATCGTGTGAGACCCTAAGGGTACTCAGCAAGCCTTAATGGCTCTAAAGGGGACACAACCTGGGGTGACGCAATTGCAGCGAAAAATAAACCCTAGCAGTTCTACAGATAGACGCTAACCATCCGCCTAACCAATGATAGACGGATGTACGTGAATTAAGGGCAACAGTTATAACAGTAATATCACCAGATCCATCCTCCTCCCCGCTTACCAACGAGGAAGCGGACGAACAACCCCCCATCCGTTGGCAATTTTATTAACCATTCCATGAGTATTGCGCTATTTACTAGTCATTTACTTAGTCAGATTAAAGCGGTACTTTAGTTATGCTTGTCTATGATCGAGAAACTGTGCTCCAAGTCGTCCATAACCGCGGACATGGCTTTCAGAAAGTTTTACCCGGCCGGGGTGCACCAATAGCAACACACACTCGATCAACCTCGGAAAAACCAAATCAAAACCCAACGAGGCTTTCACGACAAAGCAATCACAGAATTCAGAAATATTTCAGGGGGCCACCCCTTGGAGTAGACCCGCAACGAAGTAAGCAAGCTCCGAGACGGACTCAAGGTTTGGGTAGACGGCTGTGAACGACTGGGAACCCAAAACTGGGCTTGTCGACACCGCGGAATCGTGTCCCGCTCCAAAACAGTACAGTGTGCTATACATCGCACAATCGTAAATAAAGCAGTAAAGCATGGCATAAGTACAGGATCGTAAACAAAACCTCAAACTAGTTTGTGGCCCCAAGAAATAAGACTGAATCAAGCTCTGGCTAAGGGGGGTCCCATATACCTCCCGGATGTGGATAGCGCGATAAATCAAGGAACAGGTATCAAGTACTCGGGGTCCTACGGGACACAAGTGAGCAGGAAAAACCAAATAGCAGATGTTGCTCACCGGTGCCACTTTCATTAGTTATCCCATTACTACTCAGGTTAAGTTGTTTAGTTACCTCGTTATCCAACAGACACCCACATACCCTACACATGCTGTTCTACGACTCGCATGGCTCAAACAACTCCTGTAGTAATGGCTCATGGGATGGAGGAACAAGCTCGGTGGGGTTTAAAGTAAAGGCTATGCAATACTTGGGATTCAAGTTAATGCAATTCGTGACTCAATGATGCAAGAATAAGATAGAGGCAATAGGTACTGTATGTATGCAAGCATGTGGAAGTGCTTGCCTGATAACTCAGTTGAAGCGAGGAACGGATCTGGGTAGTGCTCCTGGTTCTCTTGATATAACCCCTGCTCAGTGTCTATCCGAGAAAAGCCAAACAAACAAGGCCAACATGAATATAGAGCACAAGCATATGAATAAGATGCGTCAAGCAAACAATCATGCCATGATGAATGATGCACAATTTACATGGCAATAAGGTAGCATGGCATGGTGAGGTGGGGAAGACAAGTAGTAACATTTTAATAGGGTTTTGGATCACAATTGGTTGTCATAACAATTGCTGTTCACTATATATTTATATGATGCATGCTGCAATTGAAGTTATGGATAGCTTAAACAGAAAGGTCTCGTCGAGCTGATCATTTTAGACATATCATTTGTTAAATTTGGAATTATAAATCAAAAGTTGTGAAATTATTCAGTTCCAGTGGCATTTGTGTAATTAACTCAACTTGGAATTTTAAAATGTTCAAATAATATTTTGAATGGCATATTTGAATTCCTCACATTTTTCTGATTAAAAAACATATATTATTTGTATTATTTGGAATTATGAATTTAATTTTACTTTTAGTCAAAATTAGTCAAATTAGGTCAAAGTCAAAGGTTAATTAATTAAATTAATTTTTGAAGATATTTGAATAAAGATTTGAATTAACATTCAAAAACAAATCATTTTTCATATAAGGTTTGAATTCAAATTCTAAACCAGGAATAAGTTATGAATTCAATGAAATTTGGATCAGGTTTGAATTTATTTGAAATCTGTTTGAAAATTTGAATCAGAAAGCCCTGGACTTTTGTTACACAGCAGGAACCGCGCTAGAGGAGGACAGGTGGGGTCACTGGGCTGACTGGGCCGTCACACACACACGCCAGATTTTCCCCACCCAGGCTCACCCTAGCCAGGGAGGCTGACAGGCGGGGCCAGGCGCCAGCAGGCCCTCACGCGCGCGCGGCTGCCCGGTGGCGACACGTGGTCGATCCAGGGACCGCGGGTGGAAACACAAGAAACTGGGGATCCTTTTTGCAAAATCCAACAGACGCTGGTAGGTGGGGTCGAGGGCTGCGGGTTTTAGGCAGGAGAAAGGGCGAGGACCTAAACGCAAAATGCAAAACGCTGTCGGACGGCAGCGGCGCAGCGCTCTGCCGGCGACTGCGAGCGGCCGTCGTTTGCTCGACGATGGCGACGCCGCTGCTGAACAAAACAACATGGCCCCAAAACAAAAATTGAAGAGGGAGCCACGGACTACAACTTCGGTTCAGGACACTAGCGCGGAGGAGGGTCGTAGCGCGCGGGGCAGGCTGCTGAACATTGCCAGATCTCCTGCTGCAGCGGCTGCTGTCGCCAGCACGCGACGCGCGGCGCGCGCGCAGAGCGCTCGACGGAATGCTACGGCGAAGCACGGCGCGAGGGAGAGGGAGACGATGTCTAGGGGGGAAGGGAGCTCTCCAGCGACCGTGCGGTGCAGCTAGCGGGCTTGGGGTGGCGAGGGTCGGCGAGGGGGCAGCTGGTCGGGGTGTCCTGGCGGTCACGGGCACGGCGGCGGCGCGACTCCTCCGGCGAGATCCAGCGAGCTCCGGCGCGTCACGGCGAAGCAGAGGAAGCAGGCGTAGCTCCTGGTACAGCTGGCGCGCCTCGGGGAGCTCTGGAACGAAGGGACGCTGGGGGGTCGCCGTTAGGGTTTAGAGGCCATGCGGAGCTATGGATCGCTGGGAGAAAGAAGAAGGGAGGCAGGGGAAGGAAGAGAGGCCTGAGGGGGGATCTGGGGATGCTAGAGACGAGGGGGGGAGGATAAGAACGGAGGGGCAGGTAGATGCGTGGTTGCTTGCGTGGGGGAGGGGTAGGGCGTTGCACCTCACATGCATGGCGTGCGCGGGCTGGCAGGGCAGGCACGGGCTGGCCGGCTGCCAGGTGGGGCCAGGGGGCTGCAGGTGGCCAGGGGGAGCTCGAGGGCAGGTAGGACTAGAGGGGGGGCCGGTAGGCAGAGAGAGAAAAGAGAGGGAAGAAGTGAGAGGGAGAGGGGCCGGCTCGGTCTAGGGTTAGGTGAGGGAGGGTTTTGGTTAGATTAGAGGGAAGGGGTGGCTTGGGGTTTAGGTTTAAGAGAGGTAGGATAGAGAGAGTGGTCCTTACTTGATCATGCCTCATAGACAAACACACATCCTCAAGACAAGGAGAAAAGAGAGAAAGGGGGAGAGAGATGATTATGTGATGGAATTTGAGCAAGAACATCATGGTTCAAGCCAAGAGAAAAGATAAAGGTAGAGAACTGAATCATGCATGCTCCATTCAAAGAACAAGCAAGATAAAAAGAAAAAGGTGGGGAGAAGGATGTGGGTCTAGGTTGGTGCAAGCCACATAAACACATGTGTAAGCAAGGAGAAAGGTGATAGAGGTTTAGCTAAAGGGGGATAGAGATAGATGATATGGTGAAGAAAACTACAAGCCAAAACAAGATTCAAACAAAGAAAAGATGATCCATGCAAACAAAGCCAAAAACATACCAAAGCCAAGAAAAAGGTGGCACTTGCATGGCCCATGCAACAATATTTGCCATGTAGTTATATTGTGAAAACAACATTAATTTATGTGGCATTATTACTTGCATTCCCAAAAAGGTGGGCAAAGGCCAAGCAAAAAAAATTATGGGTGGAATCCAACCAACCAACATGAGCTAGAGATAACTCAAATAAAATGCCAAGCTCATATTAATTGGATGGTGGAATTATAAGGTGGTGAAAGAAAAGGTGGTGGAGTCCATAAGAGAGATGCCCCCAACTCAACTTGGGCATTTAACAATATATATCAAGAGCCAAATACAATATCAAGAAGCAAATACAATTAATAGTGCACATGAGATAAGAACCAAACAAGAATAGGTTTTATATGATGCTCAAATGCCAGGTGACATGATGACATGAGCATGATATAATGATGATGCAACAATTATATGTTGGAAGTGGCCCTTTTATTATTATAACATGTAGCATTACAGGTGTTAGACAACTGGGATGCTACAAATACTAAGGTATATAAGTTTGTAGTCAAGCCCTTCCCAAATTTTTGGGTATTGTGGTTGTACGATAAAATTGGAATGGTATCGCATCTAGACAACCATCAGTTTTATAAAGGGCTAAGGCTCATGCCTCAACATTTTCATCACCAAAATCACCCGGTGTTCGGAAACACATGTCAAAACATCTCAGTAGAATGATCCATCATTCTAAGGTTTTCATAACCATTTTCACCAAGTATTCCCATCTAAAGTTGATCAAGTTTTATGCTTAGCACTAGCATCTACAAGTGGGGGTGAGTACTAAAGAGGGGTGGTAAACTAGTGGAGTTTTACTAAGTTCAATCTCATGCCTTAGGATGACATCAAGATTATCTAGCTTAGGCCAAATTTTATGCTCTTTATGCAACCTTCAGTTAACTTCCTAGAATCTACAAGTCACTTAAGTAAACTTTCAAACAAAGCTTTGCTAAATAAATAAAGTAGAAAGCTTGCAAGTAAAACTAGGATTGGTTTATCAAGAGGGTATGATCACATATGCTTAAGGCATATGGTTGGCATAGTAACAAGCAAGTATTACTTGCATAAGTAGGGTATCTTGCAAGTGTTAGCTTGCACATTCAAATAGTAGTATTAGGCTTGCTAAGTTAATAGGTTTCAAGTATTGGCTTGCCTTGTGCAGAGCAGTGGTTGAAGTTCTCTTCGGCTTCTTCTTCGTAGTATCCTCCTTCCTCCTCGTATCCTTGGTCGGTACTAGCGTCTATAAATAAATACGAGGTACACAATCACCAAACAATACTTAACTACTTTCAATCATCACACAAAGGGGTTCTATAGATGATCTAGCATCATCACTAACATTACAAGACTAAAGCATTTGACTTAAGGATTTTATTTTTAGAAAAGTAATTTCTACTCATTGAAAAACTACTTAAGATTTAATATTCTCCAAACCAAGCATGGGATCATGTTGACACATGTCATCACCCATATCTTAGTACATGAGAATGTGATTTAAAGTGGTGTCACAATTTAATAAGGTTTAACCCTTTTATTTAATTAAAATAAGTGACTAGAAATGCCTATGTGGCATTCTTTTATTACTTGAACATTATTTCTGTAAGTAAACCCATATATTTTTATATATTCTGAAAGGTATGATCAAATGTGATTTTTGAGAGTTGGAATCAACTCAAAAGATATTATGGTTTAAATTTGAAAAATGTTTGAATGCAGAAAAGCTTCTGCCCTGTTATTTTTACCAAAGGTGATCTACAGATCCAAATGATTTGAATCCAACGGGCTTGGATTTAGCATTTATAGACCTTTCTAACAAAATTGGTTTCATTAAATTTGGTTCACTTAATCGAGCTGGGTTGATTTTTGAAACTAGGTACACAACTGTGTTTGAATAAAAATGGAAAAATCCAGATTCAAACGAGTGGGCTACACGGGAGGAGAAAATGGGACGACCTTCTACGCTTAGCGCTTATGCGGGCTGGTTAAGTTGATATCCCCACATGTCAGTGAGACGGGGGTGCGAAGCGGTACGGGGCAACGTGGTGCGTTAGATCTAGTTCTAATCCAACGGCTCTGGTTCATCGTCCACGTCAGGCAGCGCCGGCGAGACAGAACCCTAACGCGGATGGTGGGGGTCGTTGGAGGCTCACCGGGGCTCAGGAGAGGGTCGGCGAGGCGGGCGAACCCCAAAGTCGACGACGGCGAACCTCCTGGTACCGACAGCTTCTCCTGGGGCGGCTCCAATCGCTGGTTCCCTTCTTCTCCAGCAGCGGCGGGCTCCGGTGAAATTCCGGTGATGCGCTGCTCGCCTTGCTCCAGGAACGGGGTGGAACGATCAGTGAGGAGAGGAGAGTGAGATGGTGTGAAGAGTTTGAGCGGGGGAGGCCTCTATTTATAGTCTCGACGACGAGACCGAACGGGATGGGCAGGCGACGGTGGCGACATGGCTAGGGGCTGCTAGAGGCATGGCCGAGGGTGGCGATCGATCGGTGTCTCCTGGCGATGCTCTATGGATTTAATGCGCTTGTAGGGGCGATGGCATATGGTCTGGAACGCTCGACGTTCTGCGCGGCAGAGGCGGCGTCTTCGACGACGAGCGGTGGCTACGGGGTACGGGAGGTGAAATGGGCATGTCTGGCGGTCTCCTGGGACGGTGGGGAGCATGTTGGCGGGCGGCGAAGGCTCGATGTGGTCTGGTTGAGTGGGAACAGCGCGTGCTCTACGGCGCGGGTCGGCATGGTCGACAGCGGCACGAGCGCGGCGTTCCTAGCGGTTCTAGCTGCTGTCCGCGAGGCAGGGCTGGTTAGGAGTGGGCGGTGAGGCATGGGCTACCTTCCAGACAAGGTTGGCACAGCTAGTTCTTCCTCTAGCCTGTTGTCCACACTAGGGTGACATGGTGAGGCTCGGCTGTTCACCATTTATGGCATTGTCAAGATTACAGTGGTGCTAGGGATTAGTTAGGGTCGTTAGATGATCTACTAAGGCTAGTGGTGTCCAGAGAGGGAACAAGTTAGGCCCAAAACACTGCACACTATAGTTTTTTGATTTTGTTTGATTTGAATCTGCAAGGTGTTTGATGAAATGGCCGCATGAATTCAATTTTTGAATTTTGAAAATATTTTTGGTGGGTGTGCTAGGCATGTGCTGGTGAGTCCGTGGATGCTTGGGTTTTGAAAGTTGAGCTTGTTTGAGTGGTTTTTGCAAAAGTGGGATCTTCCCATATGATATAGATTCAATTTTGAACTGTCATTTAAACTATGCATTCAAAAGTTTTTGGATGATCACAAGGTGGGCCTTGGTACTTTGTTATGAGTACTATCAAGGGGTGTAAAGATTCAAACAAGTTTCTGTTAAGTTTTGAAAGTTAGAGACAGCCAAAGTAGGCATGGGAGTTAAAATGGCCAAAGTGACCATTCCCTTATTTTGTTTGTTTTGATTTATTTGTCTTTGGGAAAAGTGTGGGGATTGTTTAGATGATGTTTATTTCACCTAAGAATCCCTTTACAAGCAAAGAAACACACAAGCAAGGTAATTCAAAAGAATCCAAATTGGAATGCATACACACATGCATGCTTTCATATTTTTATTTAGAAAAGTTTTTGTTAATCCTAAATTTTGATGATTAGAGTTTGATGAACCAAGTTTCATATTTTTGGGATGTTACATAACCAGAATTCACATTTGCTAAACTTGGCATACAATTGATGCTCCCTAAGGGTTCCAAGAATGGTCCTGAAGGGAATATGTCCTGAGAGGCAATAATAAAGTGTTTATTATGTGTATTCCAAGTATATGATAGATGTTTATTTTGCATGCTATAATTGTATTAATACGGAAACGTTAATACATGTGTGTTTAATAAACAAACAGAAAGTTCCTAGTTATGCCTCTCTCATAAACTAGCTCGTTGATTAACAAGATGATCAAGGTTTCCTGATCATGGACATTGGATGTTGTTAATAACGGGATCACAACATTAGTGTAATGGTGTGATGAACATTCATCCGAAGTATAGCATTACGATCAAAGTCATTGAGTTTATATTGCTATAACAACTTACAAAGTGATCCTAATCCTTAGACCATGAGATCATGTCAATCACTAACACCGGAAGAGTTTCTTGATAACATCAAACGTCACACCGTAACAGGGTGATTATAAAGATGGATTCAGAACTAATAAAGTGTTATGTTGAGGCTCATGGATCGAGAGTGGAATTTGTTCATCCCGATGACGGATAGATATACTCTGGGCCCTCTCGGTGATATCACATTGATTAGCTTGCAAGCAAGTGATTTGATCACTAGAATGTTATATCACAGGAACGAGAAAAGAGTGCATGTCGGTAACGAGATCAAACTAGGTATGGAGATACCAATGATCGAATCTCGGACATGTAATATATCGTGAAACAAAGGGATTAAGATACTAGCGTAAAAGGTTCTGACGATCACAAGAAAGTCATCGTTGAATGTGTGGGAGTCAGTATGGGTCTCCAGATCCCGCTTCTGATTATTGATCCGAGAGGGGTCTCGATCATGTACGAATTATTCACGAACCGTAGGGTGACACACTTAAGAGACACCGACATCCAATTGGAGCAAATGTTTCATGCCGAAAGAATGAACAAGCGCAGGAATTTATTTCACTAGATACCGAAACAGGTTTTCGGGTGAAATTGCATAAAGTGGTTATGCATGTGAAATAGAATTCTAGCAAGGGGTTATTTGTGAATGTTTGTCATTAAAGTAATTGACAAAATTCTGAATAAAATAAAAGAGTTTTATTTAATGAGAGTTTGCATTAAATTTGGTGGAAATTTAATGGGAATTTGAGTGGACTTTTGAGTGGAGGGAATTTAAAGGAGATTTGTGAGTGGAGTGTCCACCCACATGAAGAGGGGAGGGCAAGGGGGCAGCCCCCATGCGCCGGCCACCCCCTTGGGGTCCCCCCTCCTCCTATAAAAGGAGCCCCCCTCCTCACTTGTCTCTCACACCTCCTCGTGAAGGATCTCTCTCCCCCTCTAGAATTTATCCCCCATGGTCTCGGACTAGCGAGATACATGTTCCCGGTGGCTATTCGGAAAGAAAGAGTTGTGCTTCCGCTGCATCGCTGGAGCGAGGAGGCGGAGGTTGCTCGGTGCCTCGAACGTGTGTGCGAGCACGGATGCGCTGCTGATTTGCGGCGCTAGGACTTCCTCTCGATCTTGAGATCGGCAAGAGATCGTCTACATCAACCACGAGTTGAACTCGTTAAGCTTTGTCGGTCTTCAAGGGTATGTTCTCTACGGATATACATCCGCCCGTTGTTTGTATCTAGTAGATAGATCTTGGTATATAGTTCACATCGTAGGAAAATTTTTGTTTTCTATGCTGCGAACCCTACAGGTCCTTAGGTGTAGTTCATGTTCTTCTTCTGATTTGGAATAAGTTAGAATGTCGTCGATGAAAACAACGACAAACTTATCTAGGAAGTCCATAAAAATCTTATTCATGAGATTCATGAAATAAGAGGGGGCATTGGGTAATCCAAAAGACATGACAGTATGCTCGTATAATCCATATCTGGTGGTAAAGGCAGTCTTGGGAATATCCTCTGCGCGAATCTTGAGTTGATGATAGCTAGTTCTAAGATCAATCTTAGAAAACACTTTGGCACCAGTCAACTAGTCAAATAGATCTTCTATCTTGGGCAATGGGTACTTGTTCTTAACAGTGACATCATTCAATTTCTGATAATCCGTACACAAACGGTTACCTCCATCTTTCTTGTCCACGAACAAGACAGGTGATCTCCATGGTGACGCACTTGGTTGAATCAATCCAATTTCCAACATTGCATCCAGTTGCTTCTTTAGTTCCGCTAGTTCAGACGGGTTCATACTATATGGTCTCTGGGCTATGGGTCCTGTTCTAGGGATTAATTCAATGATAAACTCGATGTCCCGATCTGGGGGCATACCGGGCAACACATCTGGAAATACATCGGGGTATTCATAGACTATCCAGACTTGGTCAATGGTAGGTTGAGCTATACTCTTGTTGCACTTGAATTGACGAGGTAAGGTTTCAGATACATGCTCGACTGATACTCCGGCGGTACTGGTCATGGTTATGGCTTTCTTGGCACAGTCAATTGATCCTTTATGTTTGGACATCCAATCCATTCCTAGTACTACTTCCAAACCTTTAGTTCCGAGTACTATCAGATTAGCATAAAAATCTATGTCATGGATTCGGATAGGGACGGCTTTGCAAATTTTCCTATCTTTGGTGGTTGAACCGGGGATTTGAACAATCATAACATGCTTCAGTTTGGTTGGTTGAATCTTACTAGTGCATGCTAATTCTTCGGTGACAAATGAGTGAGATGCACCAGAATCAAACAACACTCTAGCAAGTACTGAATTAACAGAAAACATACCCACCACGACATTTGGCGCTTCCTGGGCTTCTTCAGCATGCATGAGAAAAAGACGGCCGTTGCGGTTGAGCGAATTCCCTGGGGCAAACCTTCTTCCGGGTTGAATACGACGCTGCTGATGAGCTGGGGCATTTGCATTGGGGGCTGCGGCATTCTTATTGGGGCACTCATTGGAGTAGTGACCCTTATTTCCACAGTCATAACAAGTCACTTGTGACTTGTCCTTTGCTGCAACGGGCACAACATTGCTTCCAGTCCTTGGGGCAGTGTTGGTGTTGGTGGCAGCATTGTTGTTGTTGAACTTGGGTGGTGCACGGTTGAAATTGCCAGAGTTGCCAAGGTTGTTGTGATTTCCGCCGGGCCTTGGGTTTCCACGGTTGGGATAGGGCGGACGGTTCATCGGGGGTCTGTTGGTTCTCGGGGTAAATCCTGGAGATGGGTTAGGGCGATACTTTGGGGTATGATGGGTTCCTGGCTGATGCATCATGCGGCGCTTGCGGTTCTCATTGGCTTGGTTGATCTTTCCTTCCATCTGAATGGCAGAGTCGACGAGGGCTTCAATATCAGCAAAGGGGATATTGACCAACACCGTCTGCATCTCATCGTGCAAACCATTCAAGAATCTTTCTTTCTTCTTGGATTCAGTGTCGATCTCATCCGGGGCATACCTAGCTAATGACAAGAATTTGTCACGGTATTCCACTACGGTCATCCTTCCTTGCTTCAGTTCTCTGAATGCATCTCTCATCCTCTTGATCAAACCCGGTGGCACATGGGTTTTGCTGAACTTGACCTTGAATTCCTCCCAGGTCATCATCTGCCCTCCGGTCATTGAACGAACGTTGTTCCACCATGCTCTTGCATCTCCGGCTAGATAGTGGGTGGCGAACAAAACTTTCTCGTTAGCTTCCACTCTGGCGACTTCCAGGTTGTTTTCCATGGTTTGCAGCCAATCATCTACATCTAGGGGATCTTCCGACTTAGTGAAAACAGGATGGGTTGGTGTTCTGGATATTCTTGAGCTTAGATCCATGGTTGTCCTGATTTCCTTGGCCTTGATTGTTGTTGGCCATCTGAGCTATCTGCGGAAGGGTGTCAACACCCGGATTTTTCAATCCTAGATGCCTGTTATGCCCTACATCGCAATCCCAGGATTACCTTTTTTGCGAGACATAACAAAATTGGATACCATAGTACATCATCCATTACAAATGATACATAAGTTCTTACACAAATAGGGATCTCATGATCCAGTTCTTAATACAACATCAAGCAGCGGAATACGTAATAATAACGGTAGCGTAGGCGAAGCTCCATCTTCGGGGTCACAGGCAATGCTGACAATGGGAGATGATCCTAGTTGTCGTAACCTTCCTGGGTCCATCTTCCAGGTACTCCTCTTCATATTCTGGCCATGGGAATAGCCAGGGACAAAGCCATGAGTACTCTTTAAGTACTCGCAAACTAATACTAACAGGTAAAAGGGGTTTTTGGATAATAGGACACTAGGCTCTAGGGTTGTTTTGCAAAAGCCAGATTTATCTCTACTAGGTTCCAAAGCTAGTCATAATTTTATAACTCCTACGTGGGAACTTGTATTTCATATCACAACTCTGTTGTGGTCAAGTCAAAGTCTCAATTCACTTCACAAGTTATTTTGAAAAGTCTGACGGGGGAACAGTATGGCCACTCCAACTGTCCATAACTGCGGATGCGGCTATTCGAATAGTTTGACACTCTGCAGAGATTGTACACTTTCACCACAACATTCAATACATCCATCAGGAACAAATCCTGAATTCACCATACTCAGTATGCGGATAATCAATCCTAACCTTTCAATTACACGCCCTAGTATAAGCACCTCTCCTGTGAGTTTGGCCTCCCAACCATGACCAACTGTCATCTTGGGTACTGCACAGGTGGACAATCTTCACAAGGTAGCCTCAGCTAAGACCTTGGTCGTGAGGGAACTAATACTAAGGTATATAAGTTTACAGTCAAGACCTACCCAATATTCGGGTATTGTGGTTGTACGAAAAAATTGGAATGGTATCGCATCCAGACAACCATCAGTTTTATAAAAGGGCTAAGGCTCATGCCTCAACATTTTCATCACCAAAATCATCAGGTGTTCGGAAACACATGTCCAAAACATTTCAATAGAATGATCCATCATTCCAAGGTTTTCATAACCATTTTTCCACCAAGTATTCCCATCTAAAGTTGATCAAGTTTTATGCTTAGCACTAGCATCTACAGGTGGGGGTAAGCAATAATGAGGGATGGTAAACTAGTGGGGTTTCAACTAAGTCCAACCTTATGTCTTAGGCTGATATCAAGGTTTCTAACTTAGGCCAAATTTTATGCTCTTTATGCAACCTTCAGCATCTTTCTAGTATCTACAAGTCACTTAAGTCAACTCTAAGTTAAAGCTTTGATAAAGAAATAAAGTAAGAAGCTTGCAAATAAAACTAGGATTGGTTTATCAAGTGAGTATGATTATATATGCTTAAGGCATATAGTAGGTATGGTAACAAGAAAGTATTGGCTTGCATAGGTAAAGTATCTTGCAAGTGTTAGCTTGCATCAATGTCAATATAAGCTTTCTAAATTGCAAGTGTTAGCTTGCAAGGTTACTAGCTTTCCTTGTGCAGAGCAGTGGTTGAAGTTCTCCTCGGTAGTATCCTCCTTCCTCCTCGTATCCTTGGTCGGTACTAGCGTCTATGAATAAATATGAGGTACACAATCACCAAACAATACTTAACTACTTGCAATCATCACACACAAGGGTCCTATAGATGATCTAGCATCATCTCTAACATTACAAGGTTAAGGCTTGATTTAATTCCTTTTATGTTTAGAAAAGTAATTTCTACTCATTGAAAAACTACTTAAGATTTAATATTCTCAAAACCAAACATGGGATCATGTTGACACATGTCATCACCACATATTGTAGTCCATGGGAATGTGATTTAAAGTGGTGTCACAATTTAATAAGGTTTTACCCTTTTATTTTAATTAATTAAAGTGACTAGAAATTCTTATGTAGCATTCTTTTATTACTTGAACATTATTTCTGCAAGTAAACCTATATATTTTTATATATCCTGAAAGGTATGGTTAAATGTGATTTTTGAGAGTTGGAATCAACTCAAAAGCTATTATGGTTTAAATTTGAAAAATGTTTGAATGCAGAAAAGCTTCTGCCTTGTTATTTTTACCATGAGTGATCTATAGATCCAAATGACTTGAATCCAACGGGCTTGGATTCAGCATTCACACACCTTTCCAACAAAATTGGTTTCATTCAATTTGGTGCACTGAATCGATCTGGGTTGATTTTTTAAGTTGGGTACAGAAGTGTGTTTGAATTGAAATGGAAAAAGTTTAATTTGAATAACTGGGCTGCTTAAGTGGGTGTCCCCACTCGCCAGTGACACGGGGCCGGGCGAAGCGGTATGGGGCAACGTGGGTCGTTCGATCTAGTTCTAATCCAATGGCTGGGAGTCATCGTCGACGCGAGACAACGCCGGCGAGAACGAAACCTAGCGCGGCCAGTGAGGGGTGCTGGGGGCTCACCGGGGTACGGGCGAGGGTCGGCGAGGCAGGCGAACGACGAAGTCGACGACGGCGAACTCAGGGGTGGTCGCGGCAGCTCCTGGTGTTGACGAAATCGATGGCTCCCTTCTTCTCCAGAGGCGGCAGGCTCCGGTGAAATTCCGGCGGGGTGGTGCTCGCCTTTCTCTGAGAACGGTGTGGCACGATCAGTGAGGAGAGGGGAGTGAGATGGTGTGAAGAAATCGAGCGGGGGTGGCCTCTATTTATAGTCGAGCGAGGGGACCGTCGGGGCGCACGGTGAGCTCGTCAGGGGCGATGTTACAGGCGGCTAATGGCATGGGCAAGGGTAGGGGACGGTGCGGTGTCTCCTGGCGATGCTCTACGACATGGTTTTGAGGCGTGGGGCGGTGCGGCTTGGTCTAGAACGGGTGATGCTCTGCGCGGAAAAGGCGGCGTCTTCGACGGCGGGCGGTGGCTGTGCGACACGGGGCGGCAAACGGGGGTGTCTGGCGGTCTCCTGGGTCGGTGGCGATCATGTGTGCACACGGTGAGGGCGGCGCGCGGTCTGTGGGCGCTGGTCGAGGGTGGTGCTCTGGCGCACGCTCGGCATGGTCTCTGGCGGTCTGGGCGCGGTTCGTGCCCGTGGTCCAGGGCTTGGCAACGCTCGCGGCTGGGACAGTGAGTGGCGGTGGACGGTGGGCTGCCTCCCAGACATGCTGGCTAGGCTTGCTACTGCTCCTAGCTTGCTGTCGACTATGGGGTGGCAAGGGTGTGCTCGGCTGTTTACCATTGATGGAAATGGCAAGCTCACAGTGGTACTAGTGCTTGGCTAATCTTCCTAGATGATCTACTGAGCTGGTTGTGAGCTAACTAGGGAACAAGTTAGACAAGAATCACTGCTCACAATAGTGTTTGATGTTTGTTTGATTTGTGTCTGCAACCTGTTTGATGAAATGGCCACATGAAATCAAGTTTTGAATTTGAAAAGATTTTTGGTGGGTTTGCTAGATTGGTGCTGGTGAGTCTGCAGATGCTTGGGTTTTGAAAGTTGAGCTTGTTTGAGTGGTTTTTGAAAAAGTGGGATCTTCCCATATGATAAAGATTCAATTTTGAATTGTCATTTAAACTATGCATTTGAAAGTTTCTGGATGATCACAAAGTGGGCCTTGATACTTTGTTATGAGTATATTCAAGGGGTGCAAAGATCCAGAAAAGTTTCTGTTAGGTTCTGAAAGTTTGAGACAGCCAAAGTAGGCATGAGAGTTAAATTGGTCAAAGTGACCATTCATTTAATATATGTGTTTTGATTTACTTGTCTTTAGGAAAAGTGTGGGAAATGTTTTAGATGATGTTTATTTCACCTAAGAAACATTTTACAAGCAATGAAACAAACAAACCAGGTGGTTTTAAAAGAATTAAAATCAATGCATACACATATGCATGCATTCATAAATTTATTTAGAAAAGTTTTTGTTAACCCTAAGTTTGATGATTAGAGTTTGATGATTCCAAGCTTAGTATTTTTGGGATGTTACAAATGGTGACTAAGTTGGCTTGACATTTTGCTCTTTCAGCTTTGCGGTCAGAAACCAACATTTGTAGGATCTGCAACAGCGGTTCCAGGGATGAACCACTTCCTCCGCGAGGCATCTGAAGATTGAGATAGATCATGAGAAAAGAGGGAAATTTCTAAGGTTCAGGGACTTTGAAAAGTTTTTAAAGGTTGACTCGGATTTTCTAGCAACTTGCTTTTCATTCATTCATTCATTCATAGCACACAATACAAGACACACCACAACAAAGGAAAACAGATGGTTTTAAGAACCATTCTGGAAACTACAATATAGTGGGACCGAATACGACTCACTAATGCTAGTGATCCAGTGCTACTACTCCTCGGAGTCGGTGTAATCATCATCCTCATGAATGAATGCGAAGTCCTCCTCATCGGTGAAGAAGTCCATGGCTCGATCCTCCAGGAAGTCATCATCATCGCTGAGATAGGAGTAGAGGTCTCCACGAAGATCTTCTCCGGCATTCTCCCTTTCCTCCAACTGCATGTCTCTCTCGTGGATGGTCTCCTCCAAATCCGAGATACGGTGGCAAAGACGGGCAATGATGCGCTCCTTCTTGTCGAGCTGACGGTGACGAGACTTGCAATCCTTCACTAGCATGGCGATGGTCTGATCCTTCGTCTTGACGATGGTGGACTTGTGGTTGGAGTAGTCACGGGCATTGTCCAGTTCCTGCTGATGATCATACATCATGAAGCTAAGGTGGTCCAACTGAGTCTTCAGCTCGGGGTTATGTGGGGCTTCCAGTGGCTGACCCATAGCATCACGCCTTGGATAAAACTCAAAGCGGGTACCCTTGATCTGATTGATACTCTGCCCACATAGATGGGCAAGAGCTTCCTGCATGGCCCCGGCAAGTCCATCTAGCAAGTTGTTCTCTCTTAAGGTAAACTGGATTCCCTCTGCAGTGGGAGGTTCAATCTTTCCTCAGAGACTTGCAACAACTAGCCACTGCAGATCTTCTCCTCCTTGATCATTGAGCTGAGCTCCGAAGAACTTGGTGTGCAGACGCTCCAGAAGTTCCGAAAGCTGGTCCAAGTCACGCTCAAAGATGAGTTCTCCTCCATTCCCCAACTGATAAAACTTGATGTACTTCACGTCCATCTATAAGAATATAGGATGAGTAAGTTAGTAGGGTGACCAAGTGTGTCAAATTTTATGTATTTTTGCAAGAGTTTTTGAAGGAACATGGATTTTAATGAAAGAATCAAGGTGATAAGAATGGGAATAAGTTTTTGTAAATACTCACTTCCTTGGGTTTTGAAACTAAGTTTTTGATTCAACGTCCAGTCTAACTAGGGTCTCATATGGTCAGGATGGCTCTGATACCAACTTGTCAACACCCGGATTTTTAATCCCAGATGCCTGTTATGACATACATCGCAATCCTAGGATTACCATTTTTGCGAGACATAATAGATTTGGATATCACAGTACATCATCCATTACAAACCATAAATAAAGTCTTACACAAATAAGGATCTTATGATCCAGTTCTTAATACAACTCAAGCAGCGGAATAACGTAATAGTAACGATAGCATAGACGAAGCTCCATCTTCGGGGTCACGGGCAATGCTGACGATGGGAGATGATCCTAGTTGTCATATCCTTCCTGCGGTCCATCATCCTGATACTCCTCTTCATAGTATGGCCACGGGAATAGCCAGGGAAAAAGCCATGAGTACTTTTCACAGTAATTCCTTATCTCCCTCCTAGTTTCTATCGAGTGGAAGAATTTTTCATAGTAATTCCGGATGAATTCTCTCGTATGTTCATCACACCTTAGAGCATCTCCACTAGCGGTTAAGACCACTTTTCACTAGCAAATCTTGCCATGCAGAGCGTTCTCTCTCCTCCTACACGACCACCTTCTCTCTCCCATCCCCACATGACGGGAGCTCGGGGCAGGCTTGGCCAGTTGAGCGGAGGCGCATGGGCCTGATCGGCGGACCTCGGCACGGGCTTCGCCGGCGGCGCGTAGGCCTGGTCGATGTAGCTCGGCGTAGGCTTGGCCGTCTAGGCGGCGGCGTGAGGGCCCGGCTGACGCGGAACATCGCCATCTCGTCGCCAAGCTCGTTGGAGTGGATCATTTTTAAGCCGAACTATGTGATTAAAATTATGTTTGTGTGAATTTAAGCTGAATTGTGGTGAAATATCACCAAATTTGCCAAAAAAATCGCCTTTCTGCAAATGCCACCTGGGAACGCGAGTGAGAATTCGGCCATTCCCTCGTAAAAAATTACATCTATCCGGCGATTTTTAGCTCCAGATTTCGATATGAAAACGCCCAATAAGTGAAGATGTTCTTAGCAAAAGCAACGGATCCAATACCACTTAGGCTCCGTTCGGAACGAGGGAATTGTGGAGGAATTTTGTAGTTTTGGATTCTTATGGAATTTTTTCCTTTCGCTCTGTTCGATACAAAGGAAAGGACGTTGTCGATTCCTTACGAAAGGCAAACTTTCCTACGCTTTTTACAGGAAACTAAACATCCATCAAAAGCTCTTTTTTTGGCGGAAGCCTGAGGCGCCGCTGCAATTCTGCGCTATTTTCTGCATGTTAAACAGAGTAGCAATATTGGATGGGCTTGGTCTTGGTGCACCGATGATAGACGCTTGATTAGAAGGAAGAGGTAGCCTATATGGTCCCGATTCATCCATAAAGCTTGTCAGAAACAATCTATGTACCGAGGGAAAGCAATCTATAGAATAAACAATGATGAGTCAGTAAAAAATTCCATTGCCAGCAGTAGTACCGAACAGAAACGCCTCTGGCATTTCCTTTGTTTTGTATTCCTCCGGTTTGCATCCGATGCATTTCCCAGTTCCTCTACAGTTTTATCTACCTATGTTTTCTGTACCTACGTACCGAACGGAGCCTTAATAATCTGGCCTGCTCCGGGGGATTTTGTATTGTGGATCTCCCCGCAAAAAAATGTGATTTTTGCGATCATTTGTACTCCTCTTTTATGGGAATGAATTGCGTACCTCTCCTCTTTTATGAGTATTGAGTGGGTTATATTTTTGTGGCAGATTTAATGGGATTATAGTGCTCATTTTTCTCTTCTTTCACTTTTACTGGTTGAATTGCAGATCTTTCTATCAGGCTAAGGATACAAATAATATTCATAACTAAATACACTCATCCCACGTAGTACACAGGATAGAAAAAGTAATCCAAAATCTAGGGGTTCTCTGACTCTCTGTTGTGGCTTATCATGCTTTTCACTTACACGACAATTTTTTTGCATATTTCAGGTTTGGCAGTCAATAGCATTTCCTAATGTGTAGAAGTAAGGGAGCAAAGCTTTCTGATGGCAGGTCAATCTTCACAAAGAAACATCAATCCAACGATCTGTTTGAAAGCCTTTTCCACAGGTGTGCATTTCTATCTACTACTACGAAGTATTCACTGTTTTTGTGACTTGTGATGTATGGCCAGTTCACTCGGATTCTATAAAAACAGCTGCGTAAACTCGATATGGCATTTTTAAACTTTATGGACGCCTGGCTATGCAAGGACTGTAAAAACAAAATCCGACGAAAGACAAACACAACAAGTAGAATAATAACCACAACATAACAATATATTCCATCAAGTTCCCAGTTGTCATCTCAAACTGTCCTGCTTCTTTTCAGTATGTCCCCAAAAAACTTATTTTATTTACCAAACCAACATGAATTTGATGATATGCTGTTGTACGTTCCAATTTTTTTTGTTTATGTGCATCTGTTACCGGCAATCTAATTGCTTCTCCTGACATGGTTGTGGTTCCGGATGTCCTATATTTGATCCTATCAAAGCTGCCCTTGAATGAAATTGCAAGGACCAGTACTCTTTCAACCAAGTGGAGACACACGTGGACATCATGCCCTAAACTAAGATTCGATGGCACCACGATGTGTGGCAACAGTACTTGTAGCGAAGAGCAATATACAAAGATTTTCATTGAAAGAGTTAATGTAATGCCATCTTGAAGCAGCGTGGCGCTACGCCTGCTGAAGAATTTAAGATTAAGTTTCCTTTCGGCAGCATGCTAGTTGTCATCTCAACAACTGGGTCAAATTTGCTGTCTCGTCACGGGCAAAGAATATAGCAATTGATTTGGAGCTGGAGGACTTCAGATACTGCAAATATCGGCACAGATTCCCTTTTGAGATTTTCGACAAGTGAAGCATGTCTCGCCTTGAGACAGTTTATCTTAGCTTGTTATCGCTTAAAGTGCAGCCAGATTTCAGTAGTTTTCCAAACCTGAAAGTACTTGATATTCGCGTCGTGGATGTCTCTTCGAATGATCTTCAGCTTGTTCTGTCGAGCTGCATCAATCTTGAGAGGTTAAGCATGGTTCTGTGTCACCTGCATGATGACCTAAGAGTATCACTTCCGCGTCTGCTGCACTTGCATGTGGCGCTCTCTTACATAGACAAAATACACTTCATCTCCAAGAACCTCAGAACTTTTGTATATGACGGTACCATGGAACCTCTTGATCTCAGTGAAAGTTTGCAACTAAGACATGCAGAAATGCGTTTTCCCTTGTTAACACTGGAGCATGCCATTACGGAACTTCCCCGGGCTATCCCTCACGCAGAGAACTTGAATCTGAGTGCATGCATGAATTTAAAGGTTAGCTGCTTGGGCATTTTGATGCTATGATTACACTCTCTTTACACGTATTCACTCTATTATGCCTGCATTTTTGTAGGTGCTTGACTTGCCAGAAGGCGTGAGCAAGTTTTCTCATCTCAAGAATCTGCAGCTAAATTGGATTTATCTTCACCCAGTCAGGACAATGTCGTCTCTCTGGCTTCTTTTCTCAAATCCGCCCCTGTATTAGAAGATTTAGTTATACATAAAAAATTTATGGACTAGCAAATTATCCTAAAAGACCGATCTGATGGAAAGAGGCTAGGCAGTATATTTATATTCAACACTCCAATCGCGTCTAGGCTATTTTAATCCTTAGCATGAGATAGGAATATGCCACAGAATCTTTTTTTTTTAATTCTGTGTGAGCAGGGTCTTAAACTCAAGACCTCTTGGCTATGATATCATAAAGGAATCTGTGCCGATATTTTTTTTTTCTAACCTTGTTTCTTGGAGTGCTAGAAAACAACCTACTGTTTCCAGGTCCAGTACAGAGGCTGAGTATAAAGCTCTTGCAAATGCTACTGCTGAGCTTATATGGGTTGAAGCACTTGTTCATGAACTTGGTGTTTCACTAAAGGAGAACCCGTGTCTATGGTGTGATAATCTAGACGCCACCTACTGTCTGCTAATCATGTCTTTTATACTCGTACAAAACATATTGAGAAAGATTTTTTCTTTGTTCGAGAACGAGTTGCTAATAAGCAACTTGATGTCAGGTTTATTTGTAGTAAGGATCAGATAGCAGACGGTTTTACAAAGTTACAAGAAACTAGCTGAATTTATGTGTAATCTCAACCTCCAAGGTTATGATATAATACATCAACCATATACGTACCAGTCTTTGTATATTGTCACGTATGAGGCTTTTCCTCACCTTATAACACACAACCGGTGCCCTCTACGGAGGCTACGCCGTTACACACTAAAAACCAATAATACATGTTGTCATCATCTGATTTCTTACGTTCCATACCTGCTATATTATAGGTTTATCTATATAACAGTGACTTCATGTGTTCTCTATATCTGAGCAAGGCCCATCTACAAGAGTAAATTTTTATTTTTTTGATGGTCAAGAGTCAATTTCTCATGTTATTCCTTGACCTCAGCAGTTTCTGCACCACAGCTTTCCGCTGCAAGCTTTTCAGAAGTTACCTACCAGGAGCCTCCCTCCAAGTCGCCACAATCATCTCAAGAGGGTGCTCATCACATGGAGTTATTAGCATAAAACTACCACATTTCGGCCGAAAGTTCGAATAATCACTACTTTACAAAAAAATCGCAAAAAAGCACCACTTTACGACAGATTTGTTGCAATTCACGCTAAAACTCAATTTGCGGTCAATTGACAGCGTTTCTGACAGGGTGGCCCCACAAGGATGATGACAAGGCAAGTGGGAGACGGCTCTTGGTGGCGGCCGTTGCACGCCGTTAACGGTTGTGTGGGTCCCACACCAGCCCACTAGGAGAGAGGCATGGCACTGCGGGAGGCGGCCGGAAGGGGCGACGAGGAGATGTAGCGGGGCGAGCTCAGGGACGCGAGGCGTGGAGGTGCTGGCCGGTGGTGGCCGGAGCGGGGCGGCGTGGCGCGCACCAGGACAAGGACGAATCAAGGGCAGAGGTGGGTGCTCAACGGAATAGAGGACGACGGTCGGGGATCTCTGCTATGGCGACGATGAAAGGGCAAATAGCCCTTATCTAGTGTTTTGGTTAAGTATGACATCGAAGCTAGAGAACGGACTAATGTTTCTATTAGCTTCTCTATAGGTGAGAGTCCGCAGGTTGTTGGTGATAGGTGATGGGTGACCCCCCATTCGTTTCTATATGAAGAGCCGGTGGTGTTATTTATTATTCTCTCTTATTTACTCTTGAGTCAAATAGGAAACACCACACTATTAAGAGGGGTGATCTCGATGCGCTCTTTGGGGTTGTTCTACACCAAATATACTTCTCATCATCCACCACCAGATACCCGTTCGAAGAGAGAGATTAAAAATAGCCTTGAAAAATGAGTCAAAGAGGGTTACTGTGAAATCGGCAGAAGTGTCGGCACCGCCGGAGCTGTTGCCGGAATTTCCGGTCTCCGCCGGAAATTCTCGCTAAGCACCCAAATGGCTTACTGGAAGCACTTTCGGCTGCTTGCCGAGAATTCCGGTCACCGCCAAAATTTCCGGCGAGCAACTCGGTCCGACCGGACTTATTGCCAGTTCTATCGCAGGAACCCCTAAACGGCTCTTTTTCCCCCATACTACATATACCCCTTTCTTATCCACTGTGAGGTTAGGCATTTTGAGCAAACATTCATTTCTTCAAGATCTCTCTCTCCCCCATTGTTGAACACAAAAGCTTGAGGATCTCCCATTCTACCCAACCAAATCCAAATCCCTTAGGTAGAAAGGAAGAGGAGGTCCCGATCTACGTTTCCACCAAGCCAAAGTTCATTCCCCCTTGAGTTCATCGAGTTAGCTTGTTACTCTTGGGTTTGTGGGAAACCCTAGGCGGCTAGGGTCGTTCGGAGGCATTCGGCTTGTGATTTGCTTCGTGGAAAGTTTGTGAGGGTTTGGAGACTACCTTAAAAGTATACCACGAGTAAGTGAGCTATTCCTTCATGGGATAGGCTCGGAGAAGAAGGTGAGACTTTGTGGCGCGTGAGGAATCCTTCGTGGAACCTCACACCTCTCCAACGTGACGTAGCCCCCTTCCCAAAGGTGGTGAACACGGGAATACATCTTCGTCTCCGCGTGCTTCGGTTATTCCTTAACTGATCTCTTACTTGTGTTGTTTACCTTGTGATAGCCTTCGAGCTTGAAGTATGTTGGTCATCATCTAGGTGGCCTCACCTAGTTTGCATTTAGGCTCACTTATATTCTGCAAAGCCTAAAACTTGCAAAAGATTATAAAGAATTTTGTAGAAACCTATTCACCCCCCTCTAGGTTAACCATCTTACACTTTCAATTGGTATCATAGCCTAGGGATCTTTTAAGGGCTTCACTGCCTAAGAGAAAAGATGGTTTTCTCCGATGATGAGGAGGATAAGACTTATTCGGTCAAGGAGCTTCGTGAAATCTTAGCCAAGGGTGCCCTTGAAAAGGCCAAGGCTGATTCTGATCTCCTTGTTCAAAAGAGTTACCTAGAAGGACAACTTAAGGACATTGGAGATGGGGCTTTTCTTGGTAACCCATTGGTAGTACCTCAAGGGAGACCAATGGACACCGAAAAGGATAAGGATGCCGAGTCCGCTCATGAGAGAGGCTCGTCAAAACTCTCCATGCCCCATAATCAATTCCCTTATGTTTATCCTAAGCAAAAGAACATCATGCCTCATATTCATGGTTCGGGTCCCGCACCTCATTATGATGGAACTCATTTCTCTCATTGGACAACTTCTATGGAATCTCATCTTCGCAGCTGTAGTGTTGTGCTTTGGGAGATTGTGTGCACTGGTTTTCACCCTCATGATCCCAACAACCTCACTCCGGGAGAGTACTATGACCGTCAACTAAATGCGATGGCTTGTGACAAGATACGGAGTGCCATTCACCGCACTCTCCATGATCAAGTCAGTGACATCCCCACCGCCAAGGATCTTTGGGATAGGATTGTCATTCTCCAAGAGGGAACGTCTCTTATCCAAAAATACAAGTATGAAGCTGCCAAGTCAGAGATGAACATGTTCATGAACCATGATGATGAGACTATCGCTGAAGCATACAAGAGACTTGTTGCCCTCCGCGTGAAGATTGGTGGCCTAGGATGTGAGAAGTATGATGATGGATTCAATTTGAATGATGAGCTTATTAAGTCCAAGATTGTCTCTATGATTGCGGTCACCGATAAGAAGCTTGCCTTGAACTTGCAACTTCTTGATAGAGCTAATCAATTCACTCCCGATGATCTAGTCTCTTATCTTGTTGCCACGGATAACTTGGCGGATGAAGGGCAAAAGATCAAGGATATCAACCGTGCTATTGGGTATTCTCACTCTCTAGCACTAAAGGCCAAGCATGTGCAAGAAGATGATGCTAGTGATGTAGAAAGCAATGTTGATGGAGTTAATGATATGCTCTCTCAACTTGATCTCTTCACCAAGAACATGAAGTTCCGAAGAAGGAGAAGTTCAATGGGATCAAGTGACAAGAAAAGGACGTGCTACAATTGTGACGAGTCAAGCCACTTTGCCGATAAATGTCCATATGAGAAGAGGCTTGACAAGCCCAAGTATGAAGAGGGTTCCAAACCAAGATTGAAGCCCAACCCCATCAATGAAATATTCAAGAGGAGGAAGAGGATGAAGAGAAGGTGGTTGGAGTGGCCGGTTTGGACTTTGCCAAACCCGGGTCTCTCTTCACCTATGACTACACCAAGGACTACACCGACGACTCTCCTACTCCCAAGGTCACCGCCACTTGCCTCATGGCAAGGAGCTCCAAGGACGAGTCTTACGTGGAGTGTGGGGATAAGGAGAAAGTGGTGGGTGTGACCGGTTTGGCATATGTCAAAACCGGTTCACCTCTCACCTACGACTACGCCAAGGACTACATCGAGAGTTCTCCTATTCCCAAGATCACCGGTTCTTGTCTTATGGCAAGAATCTCCAAGGTAATTGTCTCTCCTCCATACCTATCTAGCGTCTTGGATGATCTTGAGAGTAATCATGATAGTGATAGTGACAGTGATGAATTTGGTGAAGAGTATATAAAATAAATGTATGCTATCATGAAGTCTCTTCCTCCCATTGCTCGTGCTAGAGTCAAGCAATTAATGGAACTTGTTAGCTCACGCGATGAGGCCATTGATAGCTTGGAATCTCATATTGATGATGAGAAACAAAGATTCAATCTTCTTGAGCAAGAGCTTTGTGAGGAAAAGAATACCAATTCTTTTCTTAAACTACAAATTGAAATTTTTGAAATTGATAAAGCAAAAGACATGGACACTATTGATAGGGCTAACGCTTTGTCCTAAGAGCTTGATGCTTCAAAGAAGGAGCTTGAAGTTGCTCATGCTTCTCTTACCAAGGACCTTGAGCATCTTGAAAAATCTAGTTTGCTTGTCAAGCGTGAGCTCATAAAACTTGGAGAGAACCATGACCAACTTCGGGTGTCCTATGAGAAGGCTCTTGGTACATTGAAGGATCCAATTATTGTTGAAAATGATTCTTGTTCCTCTAACTCTACCTTTGATCAAACTCTCCTCATTGAGGAAAATAAGAAGTTGAAAGAGCAACTTGAGAAAGAGCGCCGTGCACCTACCTCCAAAGGAAAGATCCTAGATGAGATTTTATCCCGTCAAAAGACGAAAATTTCCAAGGAAGGTGTCGGTTTTGATCCAAAGAACAACACGAGCAATGCCATTCCACCAAAGAAGATAATCTTTGTAAAAGAAGGTGACAAGGTGGTTAACAAAGTCAAAAGGAATGTTGTGAATGGGGGATCCATAAGGGGCAATCCCAATCATAAGTATGCGGGAAAGTCTAATCCTTCATATGTGCTATGTAAGGGCACTCAAGGAGGTGTATATGCCAAATATGTTGGGCCTTGAAATGGTTATGCTTATAGGTGGTACTCAATTTGGGTACCTAAGGATCTTGTTGCTAATTATAGGGGACCCATTACTCAGTGGGTTCCTAAATCAAAGAATTGATTTTGTAGGCTTATGCCTCCGGCGGGTCAAAATGGGTGTTTGATAGTGGATGCACCAATCACATGACCGGAGGTAGAAGTGGGCTTGACCATTTCATTCACGATGTCAACTCAACGTCAAGCATAACTTTTGGACATAACTCTAAAGGAAAGGTACTAGGTTATGGTAAGTTAGTAATCTACAAGGTCTTGACTCTAGAGACCGTCTTACATGTTGAAAACCTTGGTTACAACTTGCTTTCAATTAAACATCTTGCGGATGCCGGCTATGACTCCTATTTCTCTAGAACTTTTGTGAAGGTCTTTAGGGGTGATGATCTCTGCTTGGTTATCATTGGACACGTGGAAGACGACCTTTATGTGGTCGACCTCTCGAAAGAGAGCCAATCTCTTCCTACATGTCTAATGGCCAAGGATGACAAGGGATGGATTTCGCATCATCGCCTAGGTCATGTCAACATGAGAAATCTCAATCAACTCCTATAGGGTGAGCATATTATTGGACTAACCGGTGTCTCCTTTGAGAAAGATCATGTGTGTAGTTCTTGCATTTCAGGAAAGCAAATTGGGAAGCATCACCCTTCCGTTACCAAGGTGGCCACGTCAAGACCCTTGGAGCTTCTCCATCTAGATCTCTTCGGGCCATCAACATCTGACTCCCTTGGTGGAAGAAGATATGGTCTTGACATTGTTGATGATTACTCAAGGTATACTTGGGTCTTTCTTCTCAAGACAAAGGATGAGACCTACAAGGAATTCATGATCTTCACCAAGCAAGCTCAACACACTCATGGAGTGGAGATCAAGACCATTAGAACCGACAATGGCACCAAGTTCAAGAACTACACCATGCAAGAATTTGTTGAAGACGAGGGGATCAAGCATGAATTCTCAGCTCCTTATACCCCTCAACAAAATGGTTTTGTTGAAAGGAAGAACCGGACAATCATCGAGATGGCAAGAACAATGTTGAGTGAATTCAAGTCCCCCCACAATTTTTGGGGAGAAGCCATTGATACCGCGGTCCACTACACGAACCGGCTCTTCCTCCGAGCTCCCTTTGACATGAATCCATACGAGATTCTCACAAGTAAGAAGCCCAATGTCAACTACTTCCGTGTCTTTGGATGCAAGTGTCTCTTCAAGAACAAAAAAGAAAAGCTCGGTAAATTCGAACTATAGAGGGTATATTTGTTGGTTATGCGGAAAACTCTCATGCCTATAGATACTACAACAAAACCAATGGTTGTGTTGAAGTATCTTGTGACGTGGAGCTTTTGGAGAATAATGGTCCCCACAAGGGGCATGTTTCTTCTCGTGATGTAGGTGATGGTGATTCCTCTCAAGTCATCAAGTTGATGGGTATTGGGCATATCTTGCCCACCGAGTCTCACATTCATGTTCAACAAGATAAAGAGGGAGAATCAAGCTCAACTCAAGAAGAGCCGAGCTCTACTCAAGTAGAGCCATCAAGTGCACCACAAGATCAACATCTCACTCAAGATGCCATGCAAACCGAAGAACAAGAACCAATCCCTCAATCCTTTGAGCAAGACCAAGTAGAAGATCAATATCCATCCCAAGGTCAAGCTTAAGATGGTGTCAATGATCAAGGCCCCTCAAAATATGAATTCGTTGATCATGGAGGCACAATTCAGAAGATCAAGGCCGCCTCCATTGCAAGTGGACTTCAAGTCAACAATATCCTTGGAAGCATATAAAGAGGGACCGAGACCCGTGCCAGGAAGAATAACCTCACAAAATTTTGTGGGCATCATGCTTTTGTGTCCAACTTTGAGCCCCTCAAGGTTCATGAGGCTTTGGAGGACCCGGATTGGGTCATTGCCATGCAAGAAGAACTTGAGTGTTTCACCCGCAATGAAGTTTGGTCTCTAGTGGAGAGGCCTAAAGATCATCGCATCAATGTCATTGGGACCAAGTGGGTGTTCAAGAACAAGCAAGATGAGAACGGGGTCGTCACAAGAAACAAAGCAAGGTTAGTGGCGTAAGGGTATGCCCAAATAGAAGGTATTGACTATGAGGAAACCTTTGCGCCCGTTGCTCGTCTTGAAGCTATTCGTCTCTTGCTTGCTTATGCATCTGTCCATAACTTCAAGCTTTATCAAATGGATGTGAAAAGTGCATTTCTTAATGATCTCTCTACGGACTAAAGCAAGCTCCTCGTGCTTGGTATGAGCACCTTAGGGATTTTCTACTCATGGATGGGTTTATCGTGGGTAAGGTCGATTCCACCCTTTTCACCAAACGGGTTAAAGGGGGTGGCTTATTTATTGTTCAAATTTATGTTGATGATATTATCTTTGGTGGAACTAACGAATCTCATAACAAAGCTTTTTTCGAGTTGATGACTATGAAATTTACGATGTCCATGATGGGGGAGTTGAAGTTCTTTCTAGGCTTCATCATAAAGCAACTTCCTCACGACACTTTCATCTCTCAAGGGAAGTACATTAAGGATATGCTCAATAAGTTCGAGATGGCCAAGGCTAATCCCATGAAGACACCCATGCCACTAAATGGACAACTTGGCCTTGGAGTTGGTGATAAGGACGTGGATCAAAAGGTATATCGTTCTACGATTGGTTCCTTGCTCTACCTTTGTGCTTCTAGGCCGGATATCATGTTAAGTGTTGGAATGTGTGCTCGTTTTCAATCCGCTCCCAAGGAGTGCCACTTGATGGCGGTCAAACGGATTTTTAGGTACCTTGTTCTCACTCCTACTCTCGGGCTTTGGTATCCAAAGGGGTCAACCTTTGAGCTTGTTGGCTATTCGGATGCCGATTGGGCAGGTGATAAGGTTGACCAGAAATCAACCTCTGAGGCTTGACAATTTATTGGCCGGTCGTTGGTGAGTTGGTCTTCCAAGAAACAAAACTCCATAGCCCTATCCACCGCCAAAGCTGAATATATATCCGCGGCATCTTGTTTGGCTCAATTGTTGTGGATGAGGCAAACCTTGAAAGACTATGGTGTGTCTCTTGGTACGGTGGCTCTTCTATGTGACAATAAAAGCGCAATAAAGATCGCCAATAACCCCGTCCAACATTGCCGCACCAAACATATTGACATTCGCCACCACTTCCTACGTGACCATGTCGCAAATGGTGATATCAATCTCACTCATGTGGGTACAATGTTCCAATTGACCGATATCTTCACAAAGCCTTTGGATGAAGCCCAGTTTGTCATGTTGAGGCGAGAACTCGGTATCCTAGATCCTCAAAACTTGGATTGATCTTCTTCTTGCACTATATTCTTGATCTTAACGTGCTATGTATCCTAGTTGCGCAGCACATGTGGGGATAGTCATTTTACCATGTCTTGGTTTGATGCTTACCTATGTGTGCAACATAAATTGATCTCGTGTCATGATATGGGTCCAAGCATCTATCTTTGAGGCGCCATGACATGTGTGCTTAAACATAGGGGGAGAAATCCTCCACAAAATGGTTGGTTTTGTGTATTGGGTGCCTTGATGTTCCAAGCTAAATCCTATGTCCATGGTTGCTCTTCGTTTTTGTTTCTTCATGACCTTGCCATATGGACAGTGCTTTATCTGGTTTTCATTTGGATCTTGTGTATATGCTCATATGATTTCTCACAATGTTTCATCTCCAGAAAAATTTGCTCATACGCTGTCTCCAGAAATTTTCTGGCAACAATTCCGGTTCGCCGGCCTGGCAACCTAAAATTCCAGCGACCACCGAAAATTCCGGCAGCAGACCAAAAAACCCTTACAGTACACGTTTTCGGTTCTCTGCCAAAAATTTCGGTCGCCACCAAAAATTCCGGTCCCCGGTCCGGTTCGTCGATGTTCTCGCCGGAAATTCCAGCGCGGGCACCGGTTCGACCGGACTTATCGCCAAAAATTTCTGAGGTGGGTATTTATAGCCCGCGCGTGGGGCAGTTCCAGCCTCTTCCTTATTTCTTCCCCATGCCCTCCCCTCCTCCATGGTTGCCGCCCCAAGCTTCCCCACCCACCATAGGCCCTTCCCTCCACCCAAATCCCTCCCTACTCCACCAAGTTGTAGATCGGGCCTCTACAAGTCTTCTCAACGAAGGTTTTGCTCTCTCCTTGCATGCATTGGGAGATCGGGGAGTGCTCTCCCTCTTTCCCGTGTGGTTCTTTCTTCGTGCCCATCTTTGGCAAGGGAGGGGGCATGGCTTCTTCTTCGGCATCCGAGGGTACTGTGCTATTTCCTCTCCTTCCAATCTTTCTTGTTGGTGGTGAAACCCTAGATTTCATGGTCAAGCTTGTGCTCCCTTAGTTTTCTCTACCCCTAGTAGAATAACTAGGCTAGTACCATCCTAGTTTCACCCCTGTCAATACCCGGATTTTTAATCCCAGATGCCTGTTATGCCATACATCGCAATCCTAGGATTACCATTTTTGTGAGACATAAAAGATTTGGATATCACAGTACATCATCCATTACAAACCATACATAAAGTCTTACACAAATAAGGATCTCATGATCCAGTTCTTAATACAACTCAAGCAGCGGAATAACGTAATAGTAACGATAGCGTAGACGAAGCTCCATCTTCGGGATCACAGGCAATGCTGACGATGGGAGATGATCCTAGTTGTCATATCCTTCCTGCGGTCCATTATCCTGATACTCCTCTTCATAGTCTGGCCATGGGGATAGCCAAGGACAAGGCCATGAGTATTCTTTAAGTACTCGCAAACTAATACTAATAATCTAACGGGGTTTTTGTAGTTAGGACACTAGGCTCTAGGGTTATTTTGCAAAAATCCAGATTTACCTCTACTAAGTTCAGAAGCAAAGAAAGCTAATTGAAGTTTTATAACACCTAAGTGGGAACTTGAATTTCATATCACAACCCTGTTGTTGTCAAGTCAAAGTCTCAATTATTTTCACAAGTCATTTTGAAAATATCTGACGGGGGAACAGTATGGCCACTCCAACTGTCCATAACCGCGGACGCGGCTATTCGAATAGTTTGACACTCTGCAGAGATTGTACACTTTCACCACAACATTTGATACATCCGTCAGGAACAAATCCAGAATTCACCATACTCAGTATACGGATAATCAATCCTAACCTTTCCATTACACGCCCTAGTATAGGCACCTCTCCTGTGAGTTTGGCCTCCCAACCATGACCAACTGTCATTTTGGGTACTGCACAGGTGTACAATATTCACAAGGTAGCCTCATCTCAGACCTTGGCCGCGAGGGAACCCATACTAAAGTATATAAATTTCCAGTCAAGGCCTACGCAATTTTCGGGTATTGTGGTTGTACGTAAAATTGGAATGGTATCGCATCCAGACAACCATCTGTTTTATAAAGGGGTAAGGCTCATGCCACAACATTTTCTTCATCAAAATCATCTGGTGTTCGAGAACACATGTCAAAACATTTCAGTAGAATGACTCATCATTCTAAGGTTTTCATAACCAGTTTCACCAAGTATTCCCATCTAAAGTTTGATCAAGTTTTATGCTTAGCACTAGCATCTACAAGTGGTGATAAGTACTAATGAGGGGTAGTAAACAAGTGGGGATTCGCTAAGTTCAATCTTCTGCCTTAGGATGACATCTAGATTATATAACTTAGGCCAAATTTAATGCTCTTTATGCAACCTTCCATTATCTTTCTAGTATCTACAATTCACTATGTAAACTCTAAGAGAAAGCTATGATAAAGAAATAAAGCATAAGGCTTGCAAGTAAGACTAGGATGGGTATAAGCTTGCTAGGTTACTAGCTTGCATAGGTCACTTTGTGTAGTAAGGCTTGCATAGGTAAACTATCTTGCAAGTGTTAGCTTGCTAAATCAACCAGTGGTATTAGGCTTGCCTTGAGCAGAGCAGTGGTTGAAGTTCTCCTCGGCTTCTTCCTCGTAGTATCCTCCTTCTTCCTCGAATCCTTGGTCGGTACTAGCGTCTATAAATAAATACGAGGTACACAATCACCAAACAATACTTAACTATTTTCAATCATCACACAAAGGTGTACTATAGATGATCTAGCATCATCACCTATCATTACAAGATTAAGGCAAATGTCTTATTTATTTTAATGTGAGAAAAGTAATTCCTACTCATTGAAAAACTACTTAAGATTTAATATTCTCCAACTCAAACATGGGATCATGTTGACACATGTCATCACCACATATTTCAGTACATGGAAATGTGATTTAAAGTGGTGTCACAATTTAATAAAGTTTAACCTTTTTATTTTAAATAAACAAAGTGACTAGAAATGCCTATGTGGCATTCTTTTGTTATTTGAACATTATTTCTGTAAGTAAACCCATATGTTTTTATATATTCTGAAAGGTATGATCAAATGTGATTTTTGAGAGTTGGAATCAACTCAAAAGCTCTTATGTTTGAAATTTGAAAAATGTTTGAATGCAAAAAAGCTTTTGACTTGTTATTTTTACCAAGGTTGATCTACAGATCCAAATGATTTGAATCCAACGGGCTTGGATTAAGCATTTCAGTACCTTTCTAACAAAATTGGTTTCATGTAATTTGGTTCAGTGGATCGAGCTGGGTTGGTTTTTGAATCTGCGTACATAACTGTGTTTGAAATAAATGAAAAAATCTAAATTCAAACGGCTGGTTCGCGCGGGAGAGGTTAATGGGCCGGCCCAGTGTCACTCCGCAGCGCGGGGCTCAGCTGACAAGGGGGTCTACCAGTCAGCGGCTCATAACGCGTGAAGCGGTACGGGGCGGTCTCGGCCACACGATCTAAATCTAATCGAACGGCTATGGCTCATCGTCCACGTCGGGCAGCGCCGGCGAGACAGAACCCTAACGCGGTAGGTGGGGGTCGTGGGAGGTTCACCGGGGCTCAGGCGAGGGTCGGCGATGGGAGCGAACGACGAAGTCGACGACGGCGATTCTCCTGGTACCGGCAGCTCCTCCTGGGGCGGCTCCAATCGATGGCGCCTCTCCTCCTCTGCAGCGGCGAACTCCGGTGCAATTCCCGGTCACCTGCTGCTCGCCTTGCTCCGGGGGTGAGTGGGTGTGATCAGTGAGAGGTGGGGAGCAAACCGGTGTGAAGAAATCGAGCGGGGGAGGCCTCTATTTATAGTGGCGAGAGGGGACCAACGAGCGTGGGCTGAGCTCGTCGTGGTCAACGGCACATGCAGCTATTGGCATGGGTGACGGTAGGGGACGGTTCTATGTTCCCTGGCGAAGCTCGAAGGCATGGTGGAGAGGCGTGGGGCGGTGCTGATCGGTCGGAACGCTTCGACGCTCTGGGCGGGTCCGACGGGGTTTTTGATGGTGCACAGCGAGCCTGGTCCGCGCGGCGGCGAACGGGCATGTCTGGCGGGGTGCTGGGGTGCTGGCGATCACCTACGCATGCGGCGAGGGCGGCGCGTGGTCTGTGGGTGTTGGTTGAGCGTGGCGCACAGACGCGCTCTCAGCATGGTCGCAGAGGAGTTTGGCATGAGCGTGGCGTGTGGTCCAGTGGCTGGCATTGCTCGAGGCTGGGACAGGGAGTGGTGGTGGGGTGCTGGCTAGCTCCCAGAAAGGTTGGCGAGGCTAGTGTGGCCTCTAGCTCGCGGGCGACAATGGGGTGGGAAGTTTGCTCTCGGCCTGCTCACCATTGATGGCTAGGCTTGCTTACAGTGATGCTAAGGATAGATAAAGGAGCTATATGATCTACTAAGGACTAGTTGCAACCAGAGAGGGAACAAGTTAGGCCAATTTTACTGCCCACTATAGTGTTTGTGATTTGTTTGATTTGAATCTGCAAAGGTGTTTGATGAAATGGCCGCGAGAAACTTACTTTTGAATTTTGAAAAGATTTTTGGTGGGTGTGCTAGGCATGTGCTGGAGACTCTGTGGTTGCTTGGGTTTTGAAAATTGAACTTGTTTGAGTGGTTTTGAAATAGTGGGATCTTCCCATATGAGATAGATTCAATTTTGAACTGTCATTTAAACTTAGCATTTGAATGTTTTTGGAAGATCACAAAGTGGGCATTGGTACCTCATTATGTGTACTAACAAGGGGTGCAAAGATCCACAAATGTTTCTGTTAAGTTTTGAGTGCTTGGAATAGCCAAAGTAGGCATGAGAGTTAATTTGGTCAAAGTGACCATTCACCTCATTTGTTCATTTTGAGTTGTTTGTATTTGGGAAAAGTTTGGGTATGATTTCGATGATGTTTATTTCACCTAAGAATCATTTTACAAGCAAAGAAACACAGAACCATGGCAATTCGAAAGAATCCTAATTTTAAATACACATACATATGAATGCTTTCATAATTTTAGATAAGAAAGTTTTTGTTAACCCTAATTTTGCTGATTAGCATTTGATGATCCATGTTTAATATTTTTGGGATGTTACAAACCTTCCCCCCTTAAAGAAAATCTCATCCTGAGATTTGAAAAAGGATGAAAAGATTACCTAGGATTTGAAGAGATGGGCAAAAATCCGTCCTGATGTGATCTTCGCGCTCCCAGGTAGCTTCCTCTTCCGTGTGGTTGCTCCACTGAATCTTGAGAAACTTGATGCTTCGGATTCGGGTGGTTCTGAAAGCTTCTTCCAGAATACGGATGGGTACTTCGGGATAGGTCAGGTCATCGTTAATCTCTATGGTCCGGTGGTCAATGTTCTTGAAAACTTCAGTCTTCTCCGGAACTTCGAGGCATTTACGAAGTAATGAGATATGCAACACATTGTGCACAACTGACATTTCTTATGGTAGTTCCAGTTGATACGACACTTCTCCTCAACGGTTCAGAATCTTGAAGGGTCCGATATATCTGGGGCTAACTTTCCCTTCAGTTGGAAACGCTGCATTCCTTTTAATGGCGACACTTTAAGGTACACAAAATCTCCGATGTTGAAGGCGAGGTCTCGACGTCTCTTGTCAGCGTAACTCTTCAGTCTTGACTGAGCGGTCTTGAGGTGCTCACGAATCTTGTGAACTTTCTCTTCTGCTTCTCGTAGGATGTCGGGTCCGAAAATCTGACTCTCTCCTACTTCCGACCAGTTCAAAGGGGTGCGACACTTCCTTCCATACATGAATTCAAATGGGGCCATTTGCAAACTAGCTTGATAACTGTTGTTGTATGAAAATTCTGCGAATGGCAGACAGTCTTCCCATTTAGATCCATATTCTAACACACATGCTGTCAACATGTCTTCGAGTATTTTATTTACTCGCTCCATTTGTCCATCGGTCTGAGGGTGATAAGCGGTGCTGAAATCTAGTCGGGTTCCTAAACCTTCTTGGACTTTCTTCCAGAATCTCGAGGTAAACTGAGTTCCTCGATCCGATATGATGTTCTTGGGGACTCCGTGCAAACTAACGATTCTAGCGATGTATAACTCCGCTAGTTTCGAACTCTAGTATGTGGTCTTGACTAGTAAGAAATGGGTGACTTTGGACAATGTTTCCACTATGACCCAGATAGAGTCATTTCCCTTACTAGAAGTAGGCAATCCGGTGATAAATTCCATTGCAACTGAATCCCATTTCCATTCCGGAATTTGTAGAGGTTGCAACAATCCTGCGGGTCTTTGATGTCCCGCCTTGACTCTTTGACATATATATCACACTTGGCGATATAGCTTCCGATTTCTCTCTTCATCTTATGCCACCAAAATTGTTCCTTCAAATCCTGATACATCTTCCTTCCTCCGGGGTGGATAGAATAAAGAGTATCATGAGATTCCTTCAGAATAACTTCTTTCAACTCTGAATCTGCTGGTACATAAAGAAGTCCTTTGTACCACAGAACTCCTTCTCCGTCTTTGGTAAATCCAGGTAACTAGCCTGTACCGATACGACGCTTGATTCCGTCGATACTAGCATTTCCTTTTTGCGCATCTTTGGTCTGGCTGATCAAAGTGGGTTGAAGTTCTATGCTAGCCAAAACTCCTTCACTCACTAATTCCATTTGGAAATCCTCCATCTCTTTGTGCAGTCTTGGTTGCTCCTTCAAAATCATGGAGTTCAAGTGGCACGGCAATCTGCTAAGGGCATCTGCTACCACGTTCGCTTTACCAGGGTGATAGTGAATGTCCAGGTCGTAATCCTTGATTAGCTCAATCCATCTTATCTGCCTCATATGCAGTTCCTTCTGAGTGAATATATACTTCAGGCTCTTGTGATCTGAATAAATCTCACAACCATTTCCCATCAGGTAATGCATCCATGTCTTCAGGGCTAGAACTACGGCTGCGAGCTCGAGGTCATGGGTTAGATAGTTTTGCTCATGTTGTTTCAGTTGTCGGGATAGATAGGATATAACTTTTCCTTCTTGCATTAGCACACATCCGAGACCGATCTTGGATGCGTCACAATACACGTCAAAGGGCTTCGTGATATCCGGCATGATTAAGATTGGGGCTGAAATCAATCTTCTCTTGAGTTCTTGAAAATTCGCTTCACATTTGTCCGTCCATTCAAGCTTCTTGTCCTTCTTCAGCAATTGGGTCATGGGTCTGCCGATACTCAAGAATCCTTCTACGAACTTTCTGTAGTATCCCGCCAAGCCGAGAAATGCATGAACTTGGGTTTGAGTGGTTGGGGCTTTCCAATCTTCGACATCTTTCACCTTCGCAGGGTCAACAGCAATTCCTCCAGCTGATACAATGTGGCCGAGGAATCCTACCTCCTGTAACCTGTCAACACCCGGATTTTTAATCCTAGATGCCTATTATGCCATACATCGCAATACCAGGATTACCATTTTTGCGAGACATAACAGAATTGGATACCACAGTACATCATCCATTACAAACCATACTTAAGGTCTTACACAAATAAGGATCTCATGATCCAGTTCTTAATACAATTCAAGCAGCGGAAATACGTAATAATAAAGGTAGCGTAGGCGAAGCTCCATCTTCGGGGTCACATGCAATGCTGACGATGGGAGATGATCCTAGTTGTCGTAACCTTCCTGGTGTCCATCATCCTGGTACTCCTCTTCATAGTCTGGCCACGGGAATAGCCAGGGACAAAGCCATGAGTACTCTTTAAGTACTCGCAAACTAATACTAACAAGTGAAGGGGGTTTTTGTAATAGGACACTAAGCTCTAGGGTTGTTTTGCAAAAGCCAGATTTACCTCTACTAAGTTCAGAAGCAAGAAAGATAGTTGAAATTTTATAACACCTAAGCGGGAACTTGTATCTCATGTCACAACTCTGTTGTGGTCAAGTCAAGTGCTCAGTTCATTTCACAAGTCGTTTTGAAAATATCTGACGGGGGAACAGTATGGCCACTCCAACTGTCCATAACCGTCAACGCGGCTATTCGAATAGTTTGACACTCTGCAGAGATTGTACACTTTCACCACAACATTCAATACATCCGTCAGGAACAAATCCTGAATTCACCATACTCGTATGCGGATAATCAATCCTAACCTTTCAATTACACGCCCTAGTATAGGCACCTCTCCTGTGAGTTTGGCCTCCCAACCATGACCAACTGTCATCTTGGGTACTGCACAGGTGGACAATCTTCACAAGGTAGCCTCAGCTCAAACCTTGGCCGTGAAGGAACCAATACTAAGGTATATAAGTTTCTAGTCAAGCCCTACCCAAATTTTTGGGTATTGTGGTTGTACGGTAAAATTGGAATGGTATCGCATCCAGACAACCATCAGTTTTATAAAGGGCTAAGGCTCATGCCTCAACATTTTCATCACCAAAGTCATCCGGTGTTCGGAAACACATGTCAAAACATCTCAGTAGAATGATCCATCATTCTAAGGTTTTCATAACCATTTTCACCAAGTATTCCCATCTAAAGTTGATCAAGTTTTATGCTTAGCACTAGCATCTACAAGTGGGGGTGAGTACTAAAGAGGGGTGGTAAACAAGTGGAGTTTTACTAAGTTCAATCTCATGCCTTAGGATTACATCAAGATTATCTAGTTTAGGCCAAATTTTATGCTCTTTATGCAACCTTCAGTTAACTTCCTAGAATCTACAAGTCACTTAAGTAAACTTTCAAAGAAAGCTTTGCTAAAGAAATAAGTAGAAAGCTTGCAAGTAAAACTAGGATTGGTTTATCAAGAGGGTATGATCACATATGCTTAAGGCATATGGTTGGCATAGTAGCAAGCAAGTATTACTTGCATAAGTAGGGTATCTTGCAAGTGTTAGCTTGCACATTCAAATAGTAGTATTAGGCTTGCTAAGTTAATAGCTTGCAAGTATTGTCTTGCCTTGTGCAGAGCAGTGGTTGAAGTTCTCCTCGGCTTCTTCTTCGTAGTATCCTCCTTCCTCCTCGTATCCTTGGTCGGTACTAGCGTCTATAAATAAATACGAGGTACACAATCACCAAACAATACTTAACTACTTTCAATCATCACACAAAGGGGTTCTATAGATGATCTAGCATCATCACTAACATTACAAGACCAAAGCATTTGACTTAAGGATTTTATTTTTAGAAAAGTAATTTCTACTCATTGAAAAACTACTTAAGATTTAATATTCTTCAAACCAAGCATGGGATCATGTTGACACATGTCATCACCCATATCTTAGTACATGGGAATGTGATTTAAAGTGGTGTCACAATTTAATAAGGTTTAACCCTTTTATTTTAATTAAAATAAGTGACTATAAATGCCTATGTGGCATTATTTTAGGGCGCATCTAGACAGCAATCGGTGGCTCTTTCGTCCAATCGAGCCATCGACCAAATAAGTAAAACAGCAACGGACCGCAGATGCTATTTCGGGAAAGGGTAGCTTCCGCACGGGAAAGCATACGTCAGCGTGCGGGAAAGCCTCCGGTAGCACCGCGAGGACTCCGCTACCAAAACCCCTGCGCGGTATAACAAAACCATATGCCAGCCACTTCTGCAAACCAAAATCAGTACTAGTACATGTTTCTTCCTCCTCCAGATCGCCATGGATACCCTTCTAATATTACTCACATGACAAATCAAATACAGTAGATGTTGAACCACATAACCTTGGGACTTTTCATAGGACACAAGCAAAAAGTAACCCATCCCCTTCCTTCTCCTTCATCTCTAAGAACATAGATCCTTCTTCAAGCCAAAACCGTGCGGGTTATCTTCCTCCAGATCCCCATGGACAGTTTTTCTGAAACGCCAAAGAAATAAAACATCGTCTTTAACATGACAAAACCAACTTATCATGTACTCCATTCATTCCAAAATATAAGATATTTAGCATTTTCTCGAAACATATGTATCTAGACGCTTTTTAGTGTGTAGGTTCACTCATTTTGCTCCGAACCTACACATTTGCTCCGCACCAACACACTAAAAAATGTCTAGATACACGTGTTTCAGAAAAAGACTAAAACATCTTATAATTTGAAATGGAGGGAGTAGATAAACAACTTGACTAATTTGGAAAAGAAAATTCTTTAACATGCAGCAAATGAACTAAGTCAAAAATGGAATAAGTTCTACAAGAGGAACTTAATTAAATGGTGCAAAAGAGGATGACAAAAACTAACTTAGTACGTAACGTAGAAACAACTTGATTAGTTTGGATTAGCAACTTATTTAACATATTACAATGAACTAAATCAAATAGAATAAATTTTGCTAGAGGAAATTATTTAGATGGTGCAAAAAAAATAAGTTAATGATGGCAAAAACCAACTTAGTATGAAGGTAGAAACAACTTGACTAGTTTGGAATAGCAACTTATTTAACATGTTGCAATGAACTAAATTAAATAGAATAAAATCTACAAGAGCAACTTAATTAGATGCTGCAAAAATCAAGTTAACTAGGATGACAGAAGCAACTTAGTATGCAGATAGGAAATAACTTAACAATGTTGGAAAAGGAACTTAGGCCTTGTTTGGATATCGAGTTTATAGGGAACTGGTTTTCCTTCGACTCAGTTAACAGACTAACCACCTAAAACTCTGTTTGGGTGACGCAATAAAAGTGCGGATTTGCAAAACTAAGTTTCCATAAAACCAGGTAAATAAGTTTTGACAAAAACGACTATTTCACGTTTTTATGAAAACACGATTCCAGAATCCAGATAACTCGATCCCAACTACTCCTCGAGGAACTCCTAGATGATGGAGCATCGACGGCGTAGGCCTTCCCGCCGGTCGGCGGCACGGAGCCGTCCTTGCTTTTCTTGACGCTGGTGGCCACCGAGCCGTTCTCTTATGCGCCGCACTGGAGCCTGCTGCCTGGGCACCCGATCGTTGCCTTCCAAAGTACGCATCGCCAGCCACGTCGTACTCATATTCGTCCCCGTCGAATACGTTTCCGCTGTTTTTCTCGGTCTCACTCCGAGCTCGCCATCGATAGCATCAACAAGTCCCGAGACAGCAGCACGAGCGACATGGCCACGTTCCTCCTGGGTTGCGTCGAAGAAGGTGCCTGGACGGACGCTCACGGCGAACCGCACACCACGGTGGACTCGCATTCACCGTCCCGCACGTATGACGACTCGTCGACCTGCCACCACAGCAACCACACTACCGGACAGTTCAGGTTCTCCGAGCTTGCAGCTTCTCTTGGGAGTTGGATCCTCACGAAGACGTAGGTCAACCAGTTCGGCTCCGCTAGCTTACCATCCATGTCATCAACGAGCTGGGTGCTCAGGACAGCGGAGGCGTCTGCTGCTGAGATGGTCGATGGCACGCACCAGCAGCGGCGGTTACCGCCATGACATACGAGCACATGTGGCCGTCGAGCGTGGGGCCTTCTTGGAAGCGCATGAAGCATAACATTCGTATAAACCAGTTTTAGACTTCTGAAATCAAAACATGGTTTTCCATAAACTGATTCTTAACAGAATAATCTCTAAAACTGGTTTTCCTAAAAATCAACCCAAAACTTGTTTTCCGTGAACTGTCTGCTAAAATTTTGTATCCAAACAACCACTTAGAGATGATACCTATCCAACTTATAAGAAGCTACAAAAGCAACTTAGTATGCAGAAAAGAAAAACAACTTAACTTTGTTGAAAAAAAGCAACTTCGAGACGATACCTATCCAACTTATGAGATGCTACAAAATGCAACTTAGTATGCAGAGAGAAAAAGAACTTTACTGTGTTGGAGAAGCAACTTGGAGATGATACCTGTCCAACTTATAAGATGCTACAAAAGCAACTTAGTATGCGGAGAGAAAAACAACTTTACTATGTTGGATAAACAACTTAATTAATAGCTGCAAAATCATGTAAATCAAATTGGGAAAATGTACACATAGCCTAACTTTGTTCGACACTCCAACCAAGTTGACGACGGAAAGTTTTTAGAGTTGTATGCAACAACTGACTAATAAAAACCTGAACTATGTGATCTTCTTATTTCTCACGGTACAACCAACTTGACTAATAAAAATCAGCCATTCTTGCATTTGTTTTAAAAGATCAACTAAAGCAGACACCATCAAAGCATTCTACATATCTCTGCCACAACTTAGGCTAGAGTAAATACAACTTAGGCTAGAGTAAGAAGAACTTGATAAAAATCATGTAAACAACTTTGGTTTCAGGGATTAAAAAAACAACTAATCAGACACCACCATACAACTATGCACATGGTCCCTACTGCAACTTAGGTTACAGTAAAAACAACTACATAAAATCATGTACTCCCTCCGCCTCAAAATAGATGTCTTAGATTTGTCAAAATTTGGATGAACCTATATACTAAATAGTGTCTAGATTCATCCAAATTTTGACAAATATGAGACATCTATTTTGAGACAGAGGGCGTAATCAACTTGGTTGCAGGATTCAAAAAAAACTAATTAGACACCATCATACAACTCTACACGATCCCTACTGCAACTTAGGCAAGAGCAAAAATAACTTGGTGCATGGATTCAAAAGAAACTAATCAGACACCATCATGCAACTCTACATAAATGTATAGGCAACTTATCAGTATTGTCAGGCTATTTTTACAGAAGTGTAAAGTTGACTTAACAGATGCTAGTAGTATGTATTAGTATTGTTTGCTTCATCATTCTTTACCCACCAGAACAGTACCCCACCCCTCCCTTTGAAAACTTGGCATATAAACATTTTAATTAGGAAAAAAGTTGGCAATAAAATTTAGGAAATAAATATGTAGTAGGAAATGGTAGGACCACTCCATTGTAGGCAACTTAGTTCATACAATTAGGTAGGCGGCTACAAAAATCGTTGAGGCAACTTGAATTGGGTAATCGCAATAGTATTTGCATAAATGGGTAATGGAAAAACTTACTCCCTCCGATCCATAATAAGTGTCGTTAAGCTAGTTAGCACAAAATGAGCGACACTTATTATGGATCGGAGGGAGTACATAACGAAACAGTAAGTAACTTAATTAAAATGGCTAAGAAACTTGAACATAATAAACATGGCTTGTCATGCTTACATAGATCACTGTCAACTTAGGGCAACCAAAAACAAAAAATACACAAAAAATGCAAAGGCCTAGTCCCCTGGAATCCTGGATGTACAAACACTTAAAGACAAAACAAACGAAGCCCTTTATTGGTAGAGACAACTACAATACCCCATATAAACCAATGATAATGCCGAGTCGCTAATCTCTAAACTGACCCAAAAATACTACTCCCTCCGTCCTAAAATAGATGTCTCAGATTTGTTAAAATTTGGATGAATCTAGACACTATTTAGCATATAGATTCATCCAAATTTTAAGAAACTTGAGACATCTATTTTTGGACGGAGGGAGTACTAACATATATTTCCTAAACAACATAAGCTTCAAACCTCTATAGATGAAAATAGGTGTACTAGATACTAATCGAGTTGATATAAAAAACAACCTACTTCATAGGTATAATAAAACTTCCTAGGAAGTGGCAAGTAACTTGATCATCTGACTAATTGTCTAAAAAACTAAAGTGTTTACACAACTTTGCACGTTCTGGTATACCTAGTTTTAGAAAAAGCAACATGTGATTCAGGCAAATTTGCATGTTTTGCTCCATTCATTTTTCATCCAGTGAGCACATGAGAGTGTATTTTAAAACTAAAACTAGATGCCTAACTGACTAGCAGAACTGACAAGCTACTGGATTCATATGTTGGTGGAAGAATCGATGGTGAATATCTAATGCAACAACTAAATACAACACTCCCAAACGCTTTGTCATTTTCACTGAAACAACAAAACTGAGATTTAGGAAAACTGCAATATTTGATGCCTAGGCTTCGAAATACTGTTGTTTTGGAATATTTCCGTTTTGAGAAAACTGCAGTATTTGTTACCTAGGCATCGTTCAAGTGCAAACAGATGACTGAAAAATGTAATATACTGGTACAACCAGTAGCATAAAAATGGTACCCCTGTCTAATGCATACATGACAACAGGTAGTTAGAACGTTAATATGTTAGGCATTTGCTTTTACATTCAGTAGCATAGAATATGTACAATAATTATTGATGTCGTGCTACCAAAACTCAGACATGCAAAGAAAAAACATGGAGTTGTTGCTTCTGCCGTCTTTCAACAGCTCGTTGACAGCGTCATGACTACACAACTCTCAGATCCCCTCCAGGTCAAAAAAAAGCCAAAAAAAACTCTCAGATCCCCTCACAACAAACTGAGGCACAAATTATAGTTTCGGCAAGTAAAATTGCATCAGTAGTCATCTTAGCACTAAAGTTGGCCAAAATTAGAAGTACCATCAGCTTCTAGTGTACTTATGAGAGAATAATATCACCAACCACATACAGTCAATAGCATAAACAAAATGGTAAGCACACCCCATGCATGGTTCCTAGCTCTAACATTACACCTACGCTAGCATGAGACCACCAGTTCATGTACCAATTCACTAAAACAGCAACAATCCTATGAAGATAAGAAACCAAAGTTCTTAGCGATGTATCACAAAATGATTCAACAAAGATCGAAGTTTGTATCCATTACCTTGAGCAGCGAGTCACAAGGATCCGTCGTTCCAACCCCAGATCAGAGGTCGGATCATTGGCATAGTGACGCTGTGGAGCTCCAGATTCCTTCAGAGGAGTCGATCTCGTGGTCGCTGGAGAAGGACAAGCTCGCCCCAAGCCCCATCGCCAATGTAATTGCTTGTACGGGTGCCTAGATGGGGTCTCGGATGGTTCTTCGCTTATTGGACTTGATCGAGTTGTAGCCTGGTTGAGAAATGCGGCGCCGACCATCGCCAGTCGTTCCTGTGACGGGATGTCAGGAGCGGCGTGGAGCCAGAGGTGGGAAACAGAGGCGCATCTGCACTTGACACCTAGCGTCATGGGGTGGGAATTTGTAGAAACTAGCCCGATGCGTCCGTGAGAAGCCGGAGGCTGGCTGGATCTCGACGGAAGCAGTTAGTGCAGCGAGGGATTTAGGGCTCGGTGACTCTTGAATTTGGGGCATCGCTGGCAGGGACCAGGACGCTGGAGGAAATCCGAGGCGACGGGGATCCTCTGTGGCGGCGGCGGCATGGTCCACCATTGCCCATTGGCTCAGGCGAGCGGCGGGGAGAAGGGGATCGATGGGAGAGATGCTCGTGCGGAAGCGCGTGACGAAGGGGTGTGTGTTAGGTGGCCAGGTGGGGACCCCCTAGTGGAAGCTGTCAGGACGATGAGGCGCGTGACCCGTCGATCGCGTCGATCGGTCGTTTCGACAAGATGGCCACCGTGCACTTATTAGCGCTTGGGTTCTTTTATTACTTAAACATTATTTCTGTAAGTAAACCCATATATTTTTATATATTCTGAAAGTTATGATCAAATGTGATTTTTGAGAGTTGGAATCAACTCAAAAGATATTATGGTTTAAATTTGAAAAATGTTTGAATGCAGAAAAGCTTCTGCCCTGTTATTTTTACCAAAGGTGATCTACAGATCCAAATGATTTGAATCCAACGGGCTTGGAATTAGCATTTCCAGACCTTTCTAACAAAATTGGTTTCATTCAATTTGGTTCACTGAATCGAGCTGGGTTGATTTTTGAAACTAGGTACAGAACTGTGTTCGAATGAAAATGGAAAAATCCAAATTCAAACGAGTGGGCTACACGGGAAGAGAAAATGGGCCGGCCTGCTACGCTTAGCGCTTACGCGGGCTGGTTAAGTTGCTATCCCCACGTGTCAGTGAGACGGGGGGTGCTAAGCGGTACGGGGCAACGTGGTGCGTTAGATCTAGTTCTAATCCAACGGCTCTGGTTCATCGTCCATGTCGGGCAGCGCCGGCGAGACAGAACCCTAACGCGGCAGGTGGGGGTCGTGGGAGGCTCACCGGGGCTCAGGCGAGGGTCGGCGAGGCGGGCGAACGACGAAGTCGACGACGGCGAACCTCCTAGTACCGACAGCTTCTCCTGGGGCGGCTCCAATCGCTGGTTCCCTTCTTCTCCAGCAGCGGCGGGCTCCGGTGAAATTCCGGTGATGTGCTGCTCGCCTTGCTCCAGGAACGGGGTGGAACGATCAGTGAGGAGAGGAGAGTGAGATGGTGTGAAGAGTTTGAGCGGGGGAGGCCTCTATTTATAGTCTCGACGACGAGACCGAACGGGATGGGCATGCGACGGTGGCGACATGGCTACGGGCTGCTAGAGGCATGGCCGAGGGTGGCGATCGATCAGTGGTCTCCTGGCGATGCTCTATGGCTTTAATGCGCTTGTAGGAGCGGTGGCATATGGTCTGGAATGCTCGACGTTCTGCGCGGCAGAGGCGGCGTCTTCGACGGCGAGCGGTGGCTACGGGGTACGAGCGGTGAAATGGGCATGTCTACCGGTCTCCTGGGACGGTGGGGAGCATGTTGGTGGGCGGCAAGGGCTTGAGGTGGTCTGGTTGAGTTGGAATGGCGCGTTCTCTACAGCGCGGGTCGGCATGGTCGACAGCGGCACGGGCGTGGCGTTCCTGGCGGTTCTGGCTGTTGTCCGCGAGGCAGGGCTGGTCAGGAGTGGGCGGTGAGGCATGGCTACCTCCCAGACAAGGTTGGCACGGCTAGTTCTTCCTCTAGCCTGCTGTCCACAATGGGGTGACATGGTGAGGCTCGGCTGTTCACCATTTATGGCATTGTCAAGATTACAGTGGTGCTAGGGATTAGTTAGGGTCGTTAGATGATCTACTAAGGCTAGTGGTGTCCAGAGAGGGAACAAGTTAGGCCCAAAACACTACACACTATAGTATTTTGATTTTGTTTGATTTGAATCTGCAAGGTGTTTGATGAAATGGCCGCATGAATTCAAGTTTTGAATTTTGAAAAGATTTTTGGTGGGTGTGCTAGGCATGTGCTGGTGAGTCTGTGGATGCTTGGGTTTTGAAAGTTGAGCTTGTTTGAGTGGTTTTTGCAAAAGTGGGATCTTCCCATATGATATAGATTCAATTTTGAACTGTCATTTAAACTTTGCATTCAAAAGTTTTTGGATGATCACAAGGTGGGCCTTGGTACTTTGTTATGAGTACTATCAAGGGGTGTAAAGATCCAAACAAGTTTCTATTAAGTTTTGAAAGTTAGAGACAGCCAAAGTAGGCATGGGAGTTAAATTGGCCAAAGTGACCATTCCCTTATTTTGTTTATTTTGATTTATTTGTCTTTGGGAAAGTGTGGGGATTGTTTAGATGATGTTTATTTCACCTAAGAATCCTTTTACAAGCAAAGAAACACACAAGCAAGGTAATTCAAAAGAATCCAAATTGGAATGCATACACACATGCATTCTTTCATATTTTTATTTAGAAAAGTTTTTGTTAATCCTAAATTTTGATGATTAGAGTTTGATGAACAAAGTTTCATATTTTTGGGATGTTACATAACCAGAATTCACATTTGCTAAACTTGGCATACAATTGATGCTCCCTAAGGGTTCCAAGAATGGTCCTTAGGTGTAGCTCATGTTCTTTTTCTGATTTGGAATAAATTAGAATGTCGTCGATGAAAACAACGACAAACTTATCTAGGAAGTCCATAAAAATCTTATTCATGGGATTCATGAAATAAGTGGGGGAATTGGGTAATCCAAAACACATGACAGTATACTCGTATAATCCATATCTGGTGGTAAAGGCAGTGTTGGGAATATCCTCTGCGCGAATCTTGAGTTGATGATAGCTAGTTCTAAGATCAATCTTAGAAAACACTTTGGCACCAGTCAACTGGTCAAACAGATCTTCTATCTTGGGCAATGGGTACTTGTTCTTAACAGTGACATCATTCAATTTCCGATAATCCGTACACAAACGGTTACCTCCATCTTTCTTGTCCACGAACAAGACAGGTGATCTCTATGGTGACGCACTTGGTTGAATCAATCCAATTTCCAACATGGCATCCAGTTGCTTCTTCAGTTCCGCTAGTTCAGCTTTGGTGGTTGAACTGGGGATTTGAACAATCATAACATGCTTCAGTTTGGTTGGTTGAATCTTACTAGTGCATGCAAATTCTTCGGTGACAAATGAGTGCGATGCACCAGAATCAAACAACACTCTAGCAAGTACTGAATTAATAGAAAACATACCCATCACGACATTTGGCGCTTCCTGGGCTTCTTCAGCATGCATGAGAAAAAGACGGCCGTTGCGGTTGAGCGAATTCCCTGGGGCAAACCTTCTTCCGGGTTGAATACGACGCTGCTAATGAGCCGGGGCATTTGCATTAGGGGTTGCGACATTCTTCTTGGGGCACTCATTGGAGTAGTGACCCTTATTTCCATAGTCATAACAAGTTACTTGCGACTTGTCCTTTGCTGCAACGGGCACAATATTGCTTCCAGTCCTTGGGGCAGTGTTGGTGTTGGTGGCAGCATTGTTGTTGTTGAACTTGGGTGGTGCACGGTTGAAATTGCCAGAGTTTCCAGGTTTGTTGTGATTTCCTCCGGGCCTTGGGTTTCCATGGTTGGGATAGTGCGGACGGTTCATCGGGGGTCTGTTGGTTCTCGGGGTAAATCCTGGAGATGGGTTTGGGCAATACTTTGGGGTATGATGGGTTCCTGGATGATGCATCATGCGGCGCTTGCGGTTCTCATTGGCTTGGTTGATCTTTCATTCCATCTGAATGGCAGAGTCGACGAGGGCTTCAATATCAGCAAAGGGGATATTGACCAACACCGTCTGCATCTCATCGTGCAGACCATTCAAGAATCTTTCTTTCTTCTTGGCTTCAGTGTCGATCTCATCCGGGGCATACCTAGCTAATGACAAGAATTTGTCACGATATTCCACTACGGGCATCCTTCCTTTCTTCAGTTCTCTGAATTCATCTCTCATCCTCTTGATCAAACCCGGTGGCACATGGGTTCTGCTGAACTTGACCTTGAATTCCTCCCAGGTCATCATCTGCCCTCCGGTCATTGCACGAACGCTGTTCCACCATGCTCTTGCATCTCCGGCTAGATAGTGGGTGGCGAACAAAAAATTCTCGTTAGCTTCCACTCCGACGACTTCCAGGTTGTTTTCCATGGTTTGCAGCCAATCATCTGCATCTAGGGGCTCTTCCGACTTAGTGAAAACAGGTGGGTTGGTGTTCTGGATATTCTTGAGCTTAGATCCATGGTTGTCCTGATTTCCTTGGCCTTGATTGTTGTTGGCCATCTGAGCTATCTGCGGAAGGGTGACTAAGTTGGCTTGACGTTCTGCTCTTTCAGCTTTGCGGTCAGAAACCAACATTTGCAGGATCTGCAACATCGGTTCCAGGGATGGACCACTTCCTCCGCGAGGCATCTGAAGATTGAGATAGATCATGAGAAAAGAGGGAAATTTCTAAGGTTCGGGGACTTTGAAAAGTTTTTAAAGGTTGACTCGGATTTTCTAGCAACTTGCTTTTCATTCATTCATTCATAGCACACAATACAACACACACCACAACAAAGGAAAACAGATGGTTTTAAGAACCATTCTGGAAACTACAATACAGTGGGACCGAATACGACTCACTATCGCTAGTGCTCCAGTGCTACTACTCCTTGGAGTCGATGTAATCATCATCGTCATCAATGAAGGCGAAGTCCTCCTCATTGGTGAAGAAGTCCATGGCCCGATCCTCCAGGAAGTCATCATCATCGCTGAGATAGGAGTAGGGGTCTCCACGAAGATATTCTCTGGCATTCTCCCTTTCCTCCAACTGCATTTCTCTCTCGTGGATGGTCTCCTCCAAATCCGAGATATGGTGGCAAAGACGGGCAATGATGCGCTCCTTCTTGTCGAGCTGACGATGACGAAACTTGCAATCCTTCACTAGCATGGCGATGGTCTGATCCTTCGTCTTGACGATGGCAGACTTGTGGTTGGAGTAGTCACGGGCATTGTCCAGTTCCTGCTAACGATCATACATCATGAAGCTAAGGTGGTCCAACTGAGTCTTCAGCTTGGGGTTATGTTAGGCTTCCAGTGGCTGTCCCATAGCATCACGCCTTGGATAAAACTCAAAGCGGGTACCCTTGATCTGATTGATACTCTGCCCACATAGATGGGCAAGAGCTTCCAGCATGGCCCCGACAAGTCCATCTAGCAAGTTGTTCTCTCTTAAGGTAAACTGAATTCCCTCTGCAGTGGGAGGTTCAATCTTTCCTCAGAGACTTGCAACAACTAGCCACTGCAGATCTTCTCCTCCTTGATCATTGAGCTGAGCTCCGAAGAACTCGGTGTGCGGACGCTACAGAAGTTCCGAAAGCTGGTCCAAGTCACGCTCAAAGATGAGTTCTCCTCCATTCCCCAACTGATAAAACTTGATGTACTTCACGTCCATCTATAAGAATATAGGATGAGTAAGTTAGTAGGGTGATCAAGTGTGTCAAATTTTATGTATTTTTGAAAGAGTTTTTGAAGGAACATGGATTTTCATGAAAGAATCAAGGTGATAAGAATGGGAATAAGTTTTTGTAAATACTCACTTCCTTGGGTTTTGAAACTAAGTTTTTGATTCAACGTCTAGTCTAACTAGGGTCTCGTATGGTCAGGATGGCTCTGATACCAACTTGTCAACACCCGGATTTTTAATCCCAGATACCTGTTATGCCATACATCGCAATCCGAGGATTACCATTTTTGCGAGACATAACAGATTTGGATATCACAGTACATCATCCATTACAAACCATAAATAAAGTCTTACACAAATAAGGATCTCATGATCCAGTTCTTAATACAACTCAAGAAGCGGAATAACGTAATAGTAACGATAGCGTAGACGAAGCTCCATCTTCGGGGTCACGGGCATTGCTGACGATGGGATATGATCCTATTTGTCATATCCTTCCTGCGGTCCATCATCTTGATACTCCTCTTCATAGTCTGGCCACGGGAATAGCCAGGGACAAAGCCATGAGTACTCTTTAAGTACTTGCAAACTAATACTAATAAGCTAAGGGGTTTTTTGTAGTTAGGACACTAGGCTCTAGGTTTATTTTGCAAAAATCCAGATTTACCTCTACTAAGTTCAGAAGCAAAGAAAGCTAATTGAAGTTTAATAACACCTAAGTGGGAACTTGAATTTCATATCACAACCCTGTTGTGGTCAAGTCAAAGTCTCAATTCTTTTCACAAGTCGTTTTGAAAATATCTGACGGGGGAACAGTATGGCCACTCCAACTATCCATAACCGCGGACGCGGCTATTTGAATAGTTTGACACTCTGCAGATATTGTACACTTCCACCACAACATTCGATACATCCGTCAGGAACAAATCCTGAATTCACCATACTCAGTATGTGGATAATCAATCCTAAACTTTCCATTACACGCCCTAGTATAGGCACCTCTCCTGTGAGTTTGGCCTCCCAACCATGACCAACTATCATCTTGGGTACTACACATGTGTACAATCTTCACAAGGTAGCCTCATCTCAGACCTTGGACGCGAGGGAACCCATACTAAAGTATATAAATTTCCAGTCAAGCCCTACCCAATTTTCGGGTATTGTGGTTGTACGGTAAAATTGGAATGGTATCGCATCCAGACAACCATTAGTTTTATAAAGGGGTAAGGCTCATGCCTCAACATTTTCATCATCAAAATCATCTGGTGTTCGAGAACATATGTCAAAACATTTCAGTAGAATGACTCATCATTCTAAGGTTTTCATAACCAATTTCACCAAGTATTCCCATCTAAAGTTTGATCAAGTTTTATGCTTAGCACTAGCATCTACAAGTGGTGATAAGTACTAATGAGGGGTAGTAAACAATTGGGGATTCACTAAGCTCAATCTCCTGCCTTAGGATGACATCCAGATTATCTAACTTAGGCCAAATTTAATGCTCTTTATGCAACCTTCCATTATCTTTCTAGTATCTACAATTCACTATGTAAACTCTAAGAGAAAGCTTTGATAAAGAAATAAAGCATAAGGCTTGCAAGTAAAACTAGGATGGGTATAATCTTGCTAGGTTACTAGCTTGCATAGGTCACTTTGTGTAGTAAGGCTTGCATAGGTAAAGTATTTTGCAAGTGTTAGCTTGCTAAATCAACTAGTGGTATTAGGCTTGCCTTGAGCAGAGCAGTGGTTGAAGTTCTCCTCGGCTTCTTCCTCGTAGTATCCTCCTTCTTCCTCGTATCATTGGTTGGTACTAGCATCTATAAATAAATACAAGATACACAATCACCAAACAATACTTAACTATTTTCAATCATCACACAAAGCTGTACTATAGATGATCTAGCATCATCACCTATCATTACAAGATTAAGGCAAATGTCTTACTTATTTTAATGTGAGAAAAGTAATTCCTACTCATTGAAAAACTACTTAAGATTTAATATTCTCCAACTCAAACATGGGATCATGTTGACACATGTCATCACCACATATTTCAGTACATGCGAATGTGATTTAAAGTGGTGTCACAATTTAATAAAGTTTAACCTTTTTATTTTAAATAAACAAAGTGACTAGAAATGCCTATGTGGCATTCTTTTGTTATTTGAACATTATTTTTGTAAGTAAACCCACATGTTTTTATATATTCTAAAAGGTATGATCAAAAGTGATTTTTGGGAGTTGGAATAAACTCAAAAGCTCTTATGGTTGAGATTTTAAAAATGTTTGGATGCGGAAAAGCTTCTGACTTTTTATTTTTACCAAGGTTGGTCTACAAATCCAAATGATTTGAATTCAACGGGCTTGGATTAATCATTTCAGTACCTTTCTAACAAAATTGGTTTCATGCAATTTGGTTCACTGGATCGATCTAGGTTGGTTTTTGAATCTGTGTACAGAACTGTGTTTGAAATAAATGGAAAAATCTAAATTCAAACGACTGGTTCGCACGGGAGAGGTTAATGGGCCGACCCAGTGTCATTCCGCAGCACGGGGCTCAGCTGACAGGGGGGTCTACCAGTCAGCGGCTCATAACGCGTGAAGTGGTACGGGGCGGTCTCGGCCACACGATCTAAATCTAATCGAACGGCTACGGCTCATCGTCCACGTCAGGCAGCGCCGGCGAGACAGAACCCTAATGCGGTAGGTGGGGGTCATGGGAGGCTCACCAGGTCTTAGGCGAGGTTCGGCGATGGGGGCGAACGACGAAGTCGACGACGGCGATTCTCCTGGTACCGACAGCTCCTCCTGGGGCGTCTCCAATCGACGGTGCCTCTCCTCCTCTGCAGCGGCGAACTTCGGTGCAATTTCGGCCACCTGGTGCTCGCCTTGCTCCGAGGGTGAGTGGGTGTGATCAGTGAGAGGTGGGGAGCGAACTGGTGTGAAGAAATCGAGCGGGGGAGGCCTCTATTTATAGTGGCGAGAGGGGACCGACGAGCGCGGGCTGAGCTCGTCGTGGTCGACGACACAGGCAGCTATCGGCGTGGGCGACAGTAGGGCGGTTCTATGTTCCCTGGCGAAGCTCAACGACATGGTGGCGAGGCGTGGGGCGATGCTGATCGGTCAGAACGCTTCGACGCTCTGGGCGGGTCCGACGGGGTTTTTGATGGTGCACAGCGAGCGTGGTCCGCGCGGCGGCGAACAGGCATGTCTGGCGGGGTGTTGGGGTGCTAGCGATCACTTATGCACGCGACGAGGGCGGCGCGCGGTCTGTGGGTGCTGGTCGAGCGTGGCGCACGGGCGCACTCTCGGCATGGTCGCAGAGGAGTTTGGCATGAGCGTGGAGTGTGGTCCAGTGGCTGGCATTGCTCGAGGCTGGGACAGGGAGTGGCGGTGGGGTGCTGGCTAGCTCCCAGACAAGGTTGAAGAGGCTAGTGTGGCCTCTAGCTCGCCGGTGACAATGGGGTGGCAAGTTTGCTCTCGGCCTGCTCATGATTGATGGCTAGGCTTGCTTACAGTGATGCTAAGGATAGTTAAAGGAGCTAGATGATCTACTAAGGACTAGTTGCAACCAAAGAGGGAACAAGTTAGGCCAATTTTACTGCACACTATAGTGTTTGTGATTTGTTTGATTTGAATCTGCAAGGTGTTTGATGAAATGGCCGCAAGAAACTTACTTTTGAATTTTGAAAAGATTTTTGGTGGGTGTGCTAGGCATGTGCTGGAGACTCTGTGGTTGCTTGGGTTTTGAAAATTGAACTTGTTTGAGTGGTTTTTGAAATAGTGGGATCTTCCCATATGAGATAGATTCAATTTTGAACTGTCATTTAAACTTAGCATTTGATTGTTTTTGGAAGATCACAAAGTGGGCCTTGGTACCTCATTATGTGTACTAATAAGGGGTGTAAAGATCCACAAATGTTTCTGTTAAGTTTTGAGTGCTTGGAATAGCCAAAGTAGGCATGAGAGTTAATTTGGTGCGGTGACCCAACATACCACTGCATGTGTAGTACACTATAGTCGTTGACATGACATCCATAGAACACCGTTCCGTAAATATCACATCCCTGAGAGTGGTACAAAAAAAACATTGCGGGTCCATATTACAAAAGTACACACATTATTATTATTACAATACCGGAAGTTCAAGACTTCCAAAAGATTCAACTTACAAACAAAAATATAAAGTGTTTCAGTGGAATTTAAAAGTAACAACTCCGACTAGGAGTTGAGATCAACATCTTATTCTATAGAGTTCATGTTGCTCGGCTTCGTTGTTTACTATTAACTAGGGATACTTAGTTGGACTCGTTATCATCGACGCCATAGCGGATTTCGTAATCCACTCCTTCAACTCCTCCGGACAGATCAGGTTCCTCGTAGAACACATCTTCTTGGCATTCGGCTGCATACATTGGCACGTCTTCGGGATCCTTAGAGTCTAAGCAAGGGATCAAAGGGAAGAATGAGTAACAACGTTACCCAACAAGTTCATTACAAGGTGGGAAGTTTGATGCTCTAACTACCACCTCGGATTATAAATCCTTGGCACTATGCAATTTTTGTAAATCTTTCTTCAAAGATTAATTTTATGATGAAAATCTATGACCATCAGCCTTCACAGGTTGACCAGAACTTTCATGGAGTTCCTTTCCTACCACGTTCATAGCTCCTTCCAGGAACAGGGAGTAACAAGTTACAGTTCTTACACTCTACAGAGGTGCGTTACTTTACCCATGAGAGATCAACTCCTTGTTGCACAACCGGGCGTACTTTCCCGTCCACAATTCCATGATGTGGGGCCCCGTAGTTGGTCCAAGCCAATCACTGCCCCCTTTGCGACCCCGCATGCCTCCTTGGTGTACACCATGCCCACATAATGAATTACGGCAATGGTTTGTACAAACCGTTAGATGCCAGAACTATCGTGGGATGATGAGGGTTCCTACCCATATGCTGCGTATCCTCTATGAATTACCAATTAATATGCATGCTGCAAGGATAACAGCCACGACCTGCACATCCGGCTTCATGCGAGAGGAAGAAGATACAACTGACTTCTCTGTCCCATTCCAAATCTCATGGCTAACGCGTAATATACGGCGCTAGAATCACTGATGTCAGGGGTTATTAAGTACCTATTTGATCATCATTGTTTTTCAATTAGAACCCTATGTTCCATTGCTCTATTATATCATCACTTAGGATGATATCAATGATTTCTTTATTTGTGAAAATAATATTTTCTTCCTTTTATAGCATATATGATAACACACAATTTGCAAGTACTTTGATAAAGACTCTTCAAAGGACATGAGCAAGTGATGAACTTTCCTTGTGATGGCAAGGTAGTGAAGTCTGATGCGTGCACTGGACCTTGAGCTTCTATGTCTACAAAAACATTATTATTGCCCGGTAAGGACAATATTTAAAGAAGAAAAATGATTATGCAAGTAATGTAATGCATTATTTAATTCTATATGCGTTTTCCCTATATAAGGTGCCTTTAAATATTACTTTATAATATTTATAACATATATTGAATTAGTTTATTTTATTTCCTTTTAATTTGAATTTTATTGATTTAATAATTCTTTTTAAGACTTATCAATTATACATAAAAAAATGTTATTAATATTTATTTAGTATTTTTCAAAAATACTATAATATTGATATATAATGAAAGTGATTTTTATTTATTTTTATCATCTTTCAATAATTTTGTAAAATTCCATAAGGAATATATAAATTACAAAATTCTTATAAAAATTTAAATGTCCAAAATTTTATATCTTATTTTATTTGGATATAGTGGATTATTGTGAATCCAAAAGTATTTAATTTATAATTTTTGGACTTATATTTTATTTTCTAGAATTTATTTAAGTCTAGGGTTATTTTGGTCTTTTCCTGTTTATTAAAACAGGCCTATAATTGTTTTTGGGCTGATTATTCTTATTGGGCCCTAGTGGCCCATTTAGTTTTAGACAAAAGGACCACCCCGAAGGGTTTGTCCCAGCTCGGCCCACTCCTCACTGCCTCTCTCTCTCCCTCGAGCTTATCTTCTCCTCCTCTGACCCCGACCCCGTGGCCGGCGATGCCGCCACCGGCGATTCCCGCTGCTGTAGGTCGTTCTGGTCGCCGCCGTGGTGTACTAGGGGCTTGTTGACGACACCCGTTCGTTCCATCCAATTGGATTTGAGCCTGTGGCTCTCCTGCAATGGATCGATGTCGTCCCGAACCCTAGGGTTTGGGGATTGGCATGTGTTCAAGTGCTGCCGCCACCGTCGTGGTCCCGCCTGTGGTGATGTGGTGGATTCGTGTGCTGCTATGGCCGCCGCCATGGTTGGTGCAGGTTGCAGCGCCCCCTGGGTGCTCCCTGTGCCGCCGCGGGTTCGTCAGCCAATCTTCTTCCTCTTCAATTTCTTCAGCGAGGACCAACGGTGAGTTTGTTTCCTTTCCCCTGGTGCTTTCTGTGCTTGTTGATTCGATGCTAGAGGCTGGCAGTGTCCTCTCTGTCTATTGTCTGATTCATTTTAGGATGATTATCCATTTAGGGTTCCTGTTATGTGATTGATCATGTAATGGATGATTTGAATCATATTTGGTTGATCTGTATACATGCTAAATGATTATTGGCCTGAGGCTTGTTGCTTAAAATGGTAGATGATGTTTCTGGTGGCTTACTAGATGATTTGATGCTTAGATTGCATCTGATTTAGATGATATTGTTGTTTGGGAAACATGCTTGGTAAAGCCAAAGACTTGATAGCTTACCACTGTTTTTTTGATTCATGGTCATGATGATGATAAGATACAACTACTGTCTTAGTGCTGTTAGCTTGGGAATTAGCATGTGGTTGATCTCAAACAGTAAAGTGTAACATAGGAATCTCCTAGTTATGATTCCTATGTTAACAGGAAGATGATTAGTTAGTTGATTATCTGAATCTATGATGATTTAATGTCTTTCCTGATTCATATTGGACTGTCCTTGTGTCACCATCATGGTATGGCACACAAGAATAACTCTAATCCATTGATTGGGTTTTTTGATACTTAATGACAAAGTTGGCTTTGAGAGATAAACATAGATGTTTGTTTTCTGAATTCTCTAAGATCAATGATGTTGGTCTGAGGCTTAGGGATTTAGATCTTATCTAATTGGTTCATCTAGATACCACTGGTAGTGGTACCAGTTATACTTGATTGAATCAAAGCTTGGAAAAATGATATTGAGCTTGCTCATGTTATGGATCCTAAGGATTTGTTCCTAAGGTGCTACCCTTCCTTTAGGGATGTGCCTAGAAATAGATCATAGGTATATGCATGCTTGAATTGTAAAATATAGTTGGACAACCAGAGCAAGGATGTTGCTCTGAGCTCTGGTTGGATCCTGGTATTGTGTTGTTTGCCTTTAGACTTTTAAAAATCCCTATGATGGATTCACCCCACTTGGGTGTTTTCTGAGGTTTTGTTTTATAAAACAACGCATGTTTCTCTCTGAATAAGATCATTAGATCATGTGAAGGTTTTATGAAACTCACCACAAAATCTGATGATGGTGTAGTAAGTTGGTGATGATGATCTTGATCTGGTTTTGCTGGACTCCTGTGCTTGATCTTGAGCTGACCCTGCTCCTCCTAGCTCCTGGGCTTGATCTTGCTATCCACCTGATCCATCCCCCTCCTTATGTCACAATCCTGGTGATGTTTGATTGATCCTTAGTTGGTTTGGTTGCTGGCTGGGGTGCTTGGTTTAGCTGCTGTCTACACTGGTTTTTCTTGTGTGCTGTGTAGTGGAGTGATGCACTAGTGCCTCGCACGACTGTGCTTGTGGTTTTGTGAGATTCGGCTGTGCTTGTGAGGTCGACAGCACACCATATGCATGTTGGTGTGTGTCCTGCTTGTGTGCCTACTATGCACTTGTGGATATGTTCAGAATCTGGATATTTACTTTTACCTGGTTACTTTCATCTGGTTGGTGATTTTGCCCCTCTTGGATGTTATTTGACTTCTGGCTTTGAATTTATGAAAGTTCTTTCATATTGGTGAAACTTGCCCCTTTTATAAATGTCTCAATGATGAATTTGTCAAGTGCATTTCACTGACATGTCTGAGAGAAATAATACTAACACTAATCTTCTTTTGTTTTCATTTAGTCTTTGTTTTGCGGGTACAAAGATAAAGATGAAGATTTAGTTTAGATTTAGATATAGGATAGTTAGTAAATATTCCAATGTAATTTTCTTATTCTTTTGTAAATTTTTTTATTTTTTTTGTCATATTTATTTTATTCAATTGTAATAAAGATTATATTATTATTAATAAAGAATATTCCTATTCTTTGTATATTTACTTTTGTAAGTTATGTGGATGATTCAAATAAGTTATAATTTTATAACTTGATTAGATATATTGATGATAAGAAATAAACTTTATATTCATTATTGTTTTTTTCTTTGGATAGAATTCAAGTTGTAATATTTATCTTTTAATTGAATTAAGATTCAAAACTTATATCTAATTCATTTGAATTATAATTCAAACACTCAAGTCTAATATTTCAAATTCATTTGAAAACACATAACTCCTTAAGATCATCTCAAAGTTTATAACAATCATCATTTAAGACTAAACCTAATCTCAAAGTATGAAAGAAACATTGATCACTTAGGTTTTTTATTTGGCGAAAATTTTACCCACATTTTCACACATGAATGCATGCAACAATCCATATTCCTAAATCTACCCTTCGTTAGTGCCTAAATGCTGGGATGTTACAGACTTCCCCCCTTAAATTAAACTTTGTCCCGAAGTTTGTGGAGATGTACCCGAATAGTTTTGGATAAGCTTTTCTTAAATCCTCTTCTTTCTCCCATGTGGCTTCCCTTGCAGGGTGATGTTCCCACTGTACCTTGCAATATTTGATTGCTCTATTTCTTAATCTTTTCCAGTTTTCTTCCAGAATCTTACAGGGCTTTTCAATATAAGTCAGGTATGCTTGTAGTTCTATATCTTGATGTGTGATTGCATCATCTGGAACTTTCAAACATTTACGAAGTTGTGACACATGGAAAACATTATGTACTTGAGCCAATCTTGATGGTAACTCTAAAGCATAAGCTATAGTTCTGTTTTGACTCAGTATCTTGAATGGTCCGATGTATCTTGGACTCAATTTCCCTTTAACTCCAAATATTTTCACCCCTTTCATTGGACTTACTTTCAAATAGACCATATCTCCCACTTCTGGATGCCATGATCTTCGACTTTGATCCGCATAACTTTTCTGCCTGCTCTCGGCTATTTTCAGTCTATCCCTAATCTTATCAACTCTCCTTGATATAATCTGGCGCAAATTCTTTGCTGCTTCCAGGTTCATACCAACATATTGGTGATCTACACTTCCTTCCATACAGAACCTCATATGGAGCTGCCTTCAGACTACTCTGATAGCTATTATTATAAGAAAATTCTGCCAATGGTAGGTGATCTTCCCATGTTCCTCCAAAATCTAGTACACAAGCTCTCAACATGTCTTCTAGTATTTGATTTTTTCTTTCAGTTTGACCTCCAGTCTCAGGATGATATGTCGTGCTGAAATCTAATTTTGAACCAAGTGCTTCATGCAATTGCTTCCAAAATGCTGAAGTAAACACTGATCCCCTGTCAGTTACGATCTTTTTGGGTACTCCATGCTTACTTACAATCTCTTTGACATATACTTCAACTAACTTCTCGGCATCATCCTTCTGATTCACTAGAATAAAATGTGCACTCTTAGTGAGTCTGTCCACAATTACCCATATCATATCCTTCCTTTTTGGTGTCATAGGAAATCCTGTGATGAAGTCCATACCAATTTCCTCCCATTTCCATTCAGGAATTTCCAAGGGTTGTAATGGTCCTGCTGGACTTTGATGTTCAGCTTTCACCCTTTGACAAGTATGGCATTCAGATACATATTTAGCAATATCTCTCTTCATGTTATTCCACCAAAATAATTCTTTCAAATCCATATACATCTTAGTACTCCCTGGATGTATAGAATACGGAGTATCATGTGCTTCTCTGAGTATGACATCTCTAATCTTCATCACATCTGGAACACATAGACGGTCTTGAAACCATAAAGACCCGTAATCCCCAAGGCGAAAAACTTATTTTTTCCCTTGAGATATCCTCCGAATTTCCTCGGCAATAAAAGGATCTTCTTCTTGATGTCTAAAAATTTCTTTCTTAAGATCACTGTCCTGCTCTACAACTACCTGCATAGTAGCTAATCCTCCAAGAACTTCTGTTCTGATGAATTGAAGCTCTAATCTTTCCAAGTCCATTTGTAACTCTTTTGGTAGCTCCCTATTGCTAGGCTGAATATCTGCACTCTTTCTGTTTAAAGCATCTGCTATAACATTTGCCTTCCCTGGGGTGTAATTAATTGTTAAGTCATAAACCTTGATTAGTTCCAACCAACGCTTCTGTCTCATATTCAATTCCTTTTGAGTGAAGAAATATTTGAGACTTTTATGGTCAGTGTACAACTCACATCTGGCTCCATAAAGAAAATTTCTCCATCCTTTCAGCGCAAAAACTACTGCTGCTAACTCTAAATCATGAGTTGGATAGTTGAATTCATGTGGTTTCAATTGCCTTGAACCATAAGCAATCACTTTCCGATCTTGCATTAATACACAACCCAGACCTTCTTTAGATGCATCACAGTATACGGTGAAGTCCTTCCCTGTTTCAGGAACTGCTAAGATTGGAGTTGTGGTTAATCTAGTCTTCAACTCTTGAAAACTTGCTTCACATTTCTCATCCCACTTGAATGGTTTATTCTTCCTTAATAATTTGGTCATTGGTCCGGCTATTTTGGAGAAACCTTCAATGAATCTCCGATAATAACCAGCCATTCCTAAGAATCCTCGAATTTGCTTCACATTGGTGGGTGCAGTCCACTCTAGTACTGACTGAACTTTAGATGGGTTCCCAGCAATTCCATCCTTACTGATCACATGACCGAGGAATTCTACCTTATCCAGCCAAAATTCACATTTACTGAACTTAGCATAAAGCTTATGTTCTCTTAAGGTCTACAATGCTATTCTCAAATGATCAGCATGCTCTTCCTTATCCTTGGAATATAGAATATCATCAATTAAGACTATGACAAACTTGTCCATATATGGCATGAAGATCTTGTTCATCAGATTCATGAATATTGCCGGTGCATTGGTCAAACCAAATGGTACTACCAGATACTCATGGTGTCCATATCTTGAGACAAATGTTGTTTTTGGAACATCTTCCGGCTTGATTTTTATTTGATGGTATCCAGATCTTAAATCGATCTTTGAAAATACTCCAGCTCCTTTCACTTGATCAAACAAATCTTGAATTCTTGGTAAAGGATACTTATTCTTGATAGTTACGTTGTTCAGATTTCTATAATCACCACACATCCGTCTTCCACCATCTCTTTTATCCACAAAGATTACTGGTGTTCCCCATGGAGATACACTCTCCTGTATAAATCCTTTTCTAGCTAATTCATCAATTTGCTCTTTGAGTTCTTTCAACTCTTTGGGTCCCATTTTATATGGTGCTTGAGATATTGGTGCTGTACCAGGAATTAGGTCAATGGTGAACTCTATCTCCCGGTTTGGTGGCATTCCCGGTAGCTCTGTTGGGAAAACATCTTGGAATTCATTAACTATAGGAATCACTTCCAATTTAACTTCTTTCATTGAATTCAATTGCAGATCCACCATGATATGACTGTGCTTATCTGCTTGATAAACTATCCTTGCTCCACTTGGAGTTTTGATTGAGACAGTTTTCTCCTCACAATTTATCTGAGCTCTGTGTTCCTTCATCCAATCCATCCCCAGCACTACTGCAATTCCCTTCAAAGGAATCACATAAAGGTCTGCGAAATATGTACAACCACAGATTGAGATAACCTGATCTTGTTTTATGTGGCGTACAATCACATTCCCTCCTGCCATAACTACGGTCATAGGACTTTCTAATGTTGGCCTTCTAATCCCGAACTTATCACAAAATTCTTTTGAAATGAATGAAGTAGTTGCACCAGTATCAAATAGAACTTTGCCGGGATTGGTAAGGATATTGAGTGTACCTATCACTGCATGCTCTGAATTATCCACCTCCTCGAGGGTTGCACAGTTCAGTTTTTCGGTAGGTCGGTTTCTCTTGCCATTGTTGTTCTTGCCATTATTTCCTCCTTTATTGGGCTATCCATTTCCTCCACTGGCTTGTCCTCCTCCCTTGGTAGGCCATCCTCTAGGTGGTTTGCTCGGACAATCTGGCTTGATATGCCCCTTCTGACCACAACTGTAACAAATCACTACAAGCTTTTTGCATTCCCTCTGGAAATGCCCTTGAATTCCACAGTTGTTACAGATAACATTCCTTCTCGGATTGGATTGATTTCCACCACTGCCCTTGTTATTGTTATTGTTATTATTATTGTTGCCATAATTCCTATTCCGAGGTTTGAACTCCAGGTTAGGTTTAGGTTTGCTTGCCTGAATTATCTTGGTTTCCTTCTTGGCTCTCTTCCTCCGATCCTCTTGGACATTCTTGTAGTCATCCTCAAAATTAATGGCTGCATCCAACAACTGCTGATAAGTTTGCTTATTGGCTAACCTTAGCTGCATCTTCACAAATGGATTTAATCCACGCAGGAAACGCTTCTTCCGCTTCTCTTTAGTGTTGACATCCTTCTCAGCATAACGAGACAGTTGGCTAAACTCCCGGATGTACTTCATGACACTAGTATATCCTTGCTGAAGCTTCTCAAATTCTCTTCGCTTCAACTCCATGACACTTTCCGGAACATGATATTCACGGAATCTCTGCTTGAACTCCTCCCAGGTAAACTCCCTTCCTGGCTATTGCATGGCTAACTGATTTTCCCACCATGATGCTGCAGGTCCAGTCAGCAAATGAGTTGCATATCTTAATTTCTCCTGATCATTTCAACCTACAGTTTTCAGCTTCCTTTCCGTATCTGCTAGCCAGTCTTCTGCATCCATTGGTTCAGGAGCTGATGCAAAAGGTAACGGCCTTGCATTCTGGAAATCTGATAGACTCACTCCTCCACCTTCAGGTGCCCTCTGAGTTGCTCGCCCCAGCAGCTCTTCCATGAACTTGTTCTGGGTTTCTTGCATCATTTGCATGCATTGCATAAAGTTCTGCTCCATTAATGGCCTCATTGTTGGTGGTGGTAATGCTTCTTGGTTTGCTGCATCTGCATCGGCCTTTTCCTTGGCCTCTTGCTCCATCCGCTGCTGCTCAGTTTCCATTCCTACACCTGTATCCATGACCCTCTAATCCTGCAACATAAAGCGAATACTCATAATTACATCATGCACATGTGTTTTGAGCTCGACTTTACGCACAGAACTAGTCACACAATGAAGATCCAAAGAAAATCCAAATATGCATTTCATATATTTACATAATATCATAATGATACAAAGTCATTTACAACATATACCATATAGGTATAATCACAATACTACCTTATTACTTCGGGTACAACATACAGTACTTGATACTAATGACTAATTGTCTCCTTCTAATAGTAACTGCGTTCATCGTACATGCCTGATGTCCAACCATGATGACGTGTTGTTCGTCGCACAGTTTGTGGAACATATGACCTTCCAGAAGGAATATACTCTGTATCTGAAGTGTCAGGACTTGAGTCATTATTCAACCTGAGCATATTGACTCCCTCCAGCTCAGCTGAAAACTCTTCAGAAACATATTCAACATTATCTCCAGCCTGCATCTCCTGAGCTTCATTTCTTGAGTCGTCAACAGGATACGCAGATCCTGCTGGTTCCCAGGTTCTCTCGTGGGCAAGATAGTTAAACACTGGATAATGTATATTCCCTGGGTTTTGAGAAGATGTTGATGATTCAAACACTCTCTCCTCAGGATCTCCTTCTTCATCCTGGTTATCTATTGACATGGCATTTCTACTACTATTATTAGGGTTCATCCTTGCACCCATCCAACTAGATTGTCCAACATTCCTGTCGGAACCATCTGTGGACATCTGGTGTTCATGAGATCCATTATATGATCCCATTCTCCAACCATCCGAATTCTCAATAGGAAGTTCTGAGTCAGAACCATCCTCTAAGCCCTATGGTACTGCATACCGCATATCCATAGTATGATCATGTATAGATTCAGGTCTTGGTGAATAAGAATATGGTATAAAAGATTCAGGATCTATAAGTATATCCTTAAAGATAGGTCTTTCACTACTACTTGCTTCCTTCTCTAACTGGAATGCTAACTGCTTTCTCCTTTCCGGATTAGTTAGATCCTCTAACATGTCATTTTTATCTTCGACAATCACTTGATGTGTCTTATAAAAAGACGCAACGAGTGTTCGGTATCTATCCATAAACTTGGAAGCTAACTTAGGATGCTTCTTAACCAAAGTAAGATGATCCGGTATAGGCTCCGAGTCTATAGAATCATGAGGTATCACAGAGAATGTGCTACCTTCTAGCTCCTTGCTTTTCTGCTCCCGGATATTAGCTATCGCCTCCACAACAGCGACATGATATGCTGCTAAATGACTCCTACCTTCTCCTATAGGTAAATCATGATATAATCCAAGCTTCTCTGGAATTTGGATACTCACACGATATTTGGATAACATTCGGCCATCAAGGTAAGTGATAGTGTTCACTGGAATTCTAGTTAGACAACTAAAAAGCTTTAAAAGTTGACGAAGTTGGTCTGTGAATGATCCATGATAATCATCAAGAGTCTCCTCTTTCCTTACCAAAGTCTGTTTTGGAAACTTTGGTGCCATATCTCTGTATATCAGAAAAATAATTTTTGATTAATATCCAATGATATATTGCATCATAACAAAGAATTATCGCACTAAAATATATAACCGAATATTCTCATTTGAATACCCATTATATCTCTTTTAGAGAATTCTTTATCGTTGCTAAATTTTGCTACAGGTAATACCCTTTACTAGGTTTCCAACCTAAGGTCAAAGTAATTTGCTCTGATACCAACTGCGGTGACCCAGCATACCACTGCATGTGTAGTACACTATAGTCGTTGACATGACATCCACAGAACACAGTGCCGTAAATATCACATCCCTCAGAGTGGTACAACAGAAACATTGCGGGTCCATATTACAAAAGTACACATATTATTATTATTACAATACCGAAAGTTCAAGACTTCCAAAAGATTCAACATACAAACCAAAATATAAAGTGTTTTAGCGGAATTTAAAAGTAACAACTTCGACTAGGAGTTGAGCTCAACAGCTTATTCTATAGAGTTCATGCTGCTCGGCTCCGTTGGTTACTATTAACTAGGGATACTTAGTTGGACTCGTTATCATCGACGCCATAGCGGATTTCGTAATCCACTCCTTCAACTCCTCCGGACAGATCAGGTTCCTCGTAGAACACATCTTCTTGGCATTCGGCTGCATACATTGGCCCGTCTTCGGGATCCTCAGTGTCTAAGCAAGGGATCAAAGGGAAGAATGAGTAACAACGTTACCCAACAAGTTCATTATATGCAAGGTGGGAAGTTTGATGCTCTAACTACCACCTCGGATTATAAATCCTTGGAACTATGCAATTTTTGTAAATCTTTCTTCAAAGATTGATTTTATGATGAAAATCTATGACCATCAGCCTTCACAGGTTGACCGGAACTTTCATGGAGTTCCTTTCCTGCCGCGTTCCTAGCTCCTTCCCGGAACAGGGAGTAACAAGTTACAGTTCTTACACTCCGCAGAGGTGCGTTACTTTACCCATGAGAGATCAACTCCTTGTTGCACAACCGGGCTTATTTTCCCATCCACAATTCCATGATGTGGGGCCCAGTAGTTGGTCCAAGCCAATCACTTCCCCCTTCGCGACCCCGCATGCCTCCTTGGTGTACACCATGCCCACATAATGAATTACGGCAATGGTTTGTACAAACTGTTAGATGCCAGAACTATCGTGGGACGATGAGGGTTCCCACCCATATGCTGCATGTAACATCCCAAAAATACTAAACTTGGATCATCAAACTCTAATCATCAAATTTAGGGTTAACAAAAACTTTTCTAAATAAAAATATGAAAGCATGCATGTGTGTATGCATTCCAATTTGAATTCTTTTGAACCACCTTGTTTGTGTGTTTATTTGCTTGTAAATGGATGCTTAGGTGAAATAAACATCATCTAAACCATTCCCAAACTTTTCCCAAAGACAAATAAATCAAAAACAAACAAAATGAGTGAATGGTCATTTTGACCAATTTAACTCCCATGCCTACTTTGGCTATCCCAAACTTTCAGAACTTAACATAAACTTGTTTGGATCTTTGCACCCCTTGATTGTACTCATAACAAAGTATCAAGGCCCACTTTGTGATCATCCAGATACTTTCAAATGCTTAGTTTAAAGGACAGTTCAAAATTGAATCTTTATCATATGGGAAGATCCCACTTTTTGAAAAACCACTCAAACAAGCTCAACTTTCAAAACCCAAGCATCTGCAGACTCACCACACCAACCTAGAACACCCACCAAAAATCTTTTCAAAATTCAAAACTTGAACTCTTGCGGCCATTTCATCAAACACCTTGCTGAACAAATCATCCAAAATCAAAACACTATTGTGAGCAGTGATTGGAGCCTAACTTGTTCCCTCTCTAGCTCACAACAACCTCAGTAGATCATCTAGCAAACTAAACCAAGCACTGGCCTCACTTTAAGCTGGGCAATGCCATCAATGGTGAATAGCCGAAGCTCACCATGCCACCCCAGTGGAGACAACAAGATAGGAGGAGATTTAGCCGTGCCAACCTTGTCTGGGAGGCAGCCCACCGTCCACCGCCACTCCCTGTCCCAGCCGTGAGCGTTGCCAACCCCTGGACAACACGCACAGACCGTGCCCAGCTCGCCAGCAACCATTCCGAGCATGCGCCAGAACGCCACGCTCGACCGACGCCCATAGACCGCGCGCCGCCCTCGCCGCGTGCATACGTGATCGCCACCGACCCAGGAGACCGCCAGACATCCTCGTTCGCCGCCCCATGCCGCATAGCCACCGCTCGCCGTCGAAGACGCCGCCTCTGCCGCGCAGAGCATCGCGCGTTCCAGACCAATTGCCACCACCCCTATGTGCGCATTAAAGCCGTAGAGCATCGCCAGGAGACCACCAAGCGATCGCCACCGTCGGCCAGGCCTCTAGCCGCCCGTAGCCATGTCGCCATGGTGCCTGCCCATCCCGTTCGGTCTCGTCGTCGCGACTATAAATAGAGGCCACCCCCAGCCGAATTGAGCAAACCATCTCACTCCCCTCTCTTCACTGATCGTTCCACCCCGTTCCCGGAGCAAGGCGCGCAGCACTTCGCCGGAATTTCACCGGGGCCAGCGATTGGAGCCGCCCCAGGAGAAGCTGCCGGTACCAGGGGGTTCGACGTCGTCGACTTCGTCATTCGCCCGCCTCGCCGACCCTCGCCTGAGCCCCGGTGAGCGCCCAACGAACCCCACCTGCCGCGTTAGGTTTCTGTCTCGCCGACGTCGTCCAACGTCGACGATGACCCTCAGTCGTTAGATTAGAACAAGATCCCACGGCTCACATCACCCCATACCGCTTCGCACCCCCTCGTCTCACTGACGCGTGGGGACAGGAACTTAACCAGCCCGCGTAAGCGCTGTGCTTAGCAGGCCGGCCCAGTATCTTTTCCCGCGCAGCCCAGTTATTTGAATTTAACCTTTTCCATTTTATTTCAAACACACTTCTGCACCTAGATTCAAAAATAAACCCAGGTCGATTCAGTGAACCAAATTGAATGAAACCAATTTTGTTAGAAAGGCCTGGGAATGCTGAATCCAAGCCCGTTGGATTCAAGTCATTTGGATCTGTAGATCATCCTTGGTAAAAATAACAAGGCAGAAGCTTTTCTGCATTCAAACATTTTTCAAATTTAAAACATAATAGCTTTTGAGTTGATTCCAACTCTCAAAAATCACATTTAACCATACCTTTCAGAATATATAAAAACATATAGGTTTAATTACAGAAATAATGATCAAGTAATAAAAGAATGCCACTTAGGCATTTCTAGTCACTTATTTAATTAAAATAAAAGGGTAAAACCTTATTAAATTGTGACACCACTTTAAATCACATTCCCATGGACTAAAATATGTGGTGATGACATGTGTCAACATGATCCCATGTTTGGTTTGGAGAATATTAAATCTTAAGTAGTTTTTCAATGAGTAGAAATTACTTTTCTAAAAATAAAAGGAATTAAACCAAGCTTTAATCTTGTAATGTTAGTGATGATGCTAGATCATATATAGGACCCTTTTGTGTGATGATTGCAAGTAGTTAAGTATTGTTTGGTGATTGTGTACATCGTATTTATTTATAGACGCTAGTACCGACCAAGGATACGAGGAGGAAGGAGGATACTACGAAGAAGAAGCCGAGGAGAACTTCAACCACTGCTCTGCACAAGGCAAGCCTAATACTACTAGTTGAATGTGCAAGCTAACACTTGCAAGATATTCTACTGATGCAAACAACCCTTACTTGTTACCATGCCCACCATATGCCTTAAGCATATGTGATCATACCCACTTGATACCCAATCCTAGTTTTACTTGCAAGCTTTCTACTTTAGTTCTTTATCAAAGCTTTAACTTAGAGTTTACTGAAGTAACTTGTAGATTCTAGGAAGATAGTTGAAGGTTGCATAAAGAGCATAAAATTTAGCCTAAGCTAGATAATCTTGATGTCATCCTAAGGCATGAGATTGAACTTAGTTGAAACTCCACTTTTTTACCACCCCTCATTAGTGCTTATCCCCACTTGTAGATGCTAGTGCTAAGCATAAAACTTGATCAACTTTAGATGTGAATACTTGGTAAAAATGGTTATGAAAACCTTAGAATGATGGATCATTCTACTGAGATGTTTTGACATGTGTTTCCGAACACCAGATGATTTTGGTGATGAAAATGTCGAGGCATGAGCCTTAGCCCCTTTATAAAACTGATGGTTGTATGGATGCGATACTATTCCAATTTTACCGTACAACCACAATACCCGAAAATTGGGTAGGGCTTGACTGGAAACTTATATACCTTAGTATTGGTTCCCTCACGGCCAAGGTCTGAGCTGAGGCTACCTTGTGAAGATTGTCCACCTGTGCAGTACCCAAGATGACAGTTGGTCATGGTTGGGAGGCCAAACTCACAGGAGAGGTGCTTATACTAGGGCATGTAATTGAAAGGTTAGGATTGATTATCCACATACTTAGTATGGTGAATTCAGGATTTGTTCCTGACGGATGTATCGAATGTTGTGGTGAAAGTGTACAATCTCTACAGAGTTTCAAACTATTCGAATAGCCGCGTCCGCGGTTATGGACAGTTGGAGTGGCCATACTGTTCCACCGTCAGATGTTTTCAAATGACTTGTGAAAAGAATTGAGACTTTGACTTGACCACAACAGGGTTGTGATATGAAATACAAATTCCCACTTAGGAGTTATAAAATTTTGACTAGCTTCTCTTGCTTCTGAACTTAGTAGAGATAAATCTGTCTTCTTGCAAAACAACTCATGGCTTTTTCCCTGGCTATTACCGTGGACAGACTATGAAGAGGAGTACCTGGACGATGGACCCTAGGAAGGTTACGACAACTAGGATCATCTCCCATTGTCAGCATTGCCTCTAACCCCGAAGATGGAGCTTCGCCTACGCTACCGTTATTATTACGTATTCCGCTCCTTGAGTTGTATTAAGAACTGGATCATGAGATCCTTATTTGTGTAAGACCCTATGTATGGTTTGTAATGGATGATGTACTGTGGTATCCAATTCTGTTATGTCTCGCAAAAATGGTAATCCTGGGATTGCGATGTATGGCATAACATGCATCTGGGATTAAAAATCCGGGTGTTGACACTGCATATCCTCTACGAATTACCAATTAATATGCACGCTACGAGGATAACAGCCATGAGCTGCACATCCGGCTTCATGCGAGAGGAAGAAGATACAGCTGACTTCTCTGTCCCATTCCAAATCTCATGGCTAACGCGTAATATACGGCGCTAGAATCACTGATGTCAGGGGTTATTAAGTCCCTATTTTATCACCATTGTTTTGCAATTAGAACCCTAAGTTCCATTGCTCTATTATATCATCACTTAGGATGATATCAATGATTTCTTTATTTGTGAAAATAATATTTTCTTCCTTTTATAGCATATATGATAACACACAATTTGCAAGTACTTTGATAAAGACTCTTCAAAGGACCTGAGCAAGTGATGAACTTGCCTTGTGATGGCAAGGTAGTGAAGTCTAATGCTTGCACTAGACCATGAGCTTCTATGTCTACAAAAACATTATTATTGCCCGGTAAGGACACTATTTAAAGAAGAAAAATGATTATGCAAGTAATGTAATGCATTATTTAATTATATATGCATTTTCCCTATATAAGGTGCCTTTCAATATTACTTTATAATATTTATAACATATATTGAATTAGTTTATTTTATTTCATTTTTATTTGACTTTTATTGATTTAATAATTCTTTTTAAAAATTATCAATTATACATAAAAAAATTGTTATTAATATTTATTTAATATTTTTAAAAAATACTATAATATTGATATATAATGAAAGTGATTTTTATTTATTTTTATCATCTTTCAATAATTTTGCAAAATTCCATAAGTAATATATAAATTACAAAATTCTTATAAAAATTTAATTGTCCAAAATTTTATATGTTATTTTATTTGGATAGAGTGGATTATTGTGAATCCAAAAGTATTTAATTTATAATTTTTGGACTTATATTTTATTTTCTAGAATTTATTTAAGTCTAGGGGTATTTTGGTCTTTTCCTGTTTATTAAAACATGCCTGGAATTGTTTCTGGGCTAATTATTCTTATTGGGCCCTAGTGGCCCATTTAGTTTTAGACAAAAGGACCACCCCGAAGGGTTTGGCTAGCTCGGCCCACTCCTCACTGCCTTTCTCTCCCTCGAGCTTATCTTCTCCTCCTCTGACCCTGACCCCGTGGCCGGCGATGCCGCCACCGGCGATTCCCGCCGCTGTAGGTTGTTCTGGTCGCCGCCGTGGTGTACTAGGGGGTTGTCAACGACGCCCGTTCGTTCCATCCAATTGGATTTGAGCCTAGGGCTCTCCTGCAATGGATCGATGTCGTCCCAAACCCTAGGGTTTGGGGATTGGCATGTGTTACAAGTGCTGCCGCCACCGTCGTGGTCCCGCCTGTGGTGATGTGGTGGATTCGTGTGCTGCTATGACCGCCACCATGGCTGGTGCAGGTTGCAGCGCCCCCTGGGTGCTCCCTGTGCCGCCGCGGGTTCGTCGGCCAATCTGCTTCCTCTTCAATTTCTTTAGCGAGGACCAATGGTGAGTTTATTTCCTTTCCCCTGGTGCTTTCTGTGCTTGTTGATTCGATGCTAGAGGATGGCAGTGTCCTCTCTGTCTATTGTCTGATTCAGTTTAGGATGATTATCCATTTAGGGTTCCTGTTATGTGATTGATCATGTACTGGATGATTTGAATCATGTTTGGTTGATCTGTATACATGCTAAATGATTATTGGCCTGAGGCTTATTGCTTAAAATGATAGATGATGTTTCTGGTGGCTTACTAGATGATTTGATGCTTAGATTGCATCTGATTCAGATGATATTGTTGTTTGGGAAACATGCTTGGTAAAGCCAATGACTTGATAGCTTTCCACTGTTTATTTGATTCATGGTCATGATGATGACAAGATACAACTACTGTCTTAGTGCTGTTAGCTTGGGAATTAGCATGTGGTTGATCTCAAACAGTAAAGTGTAACATAGGAATCTCCTACTTATGATTCCTATGTTAACAGGAAGATGATTAGTTAGTTGATTATCTGAATCTATGATGATTTAATGTCTTTCATGATTCATATTGGACTGTCCTTGTGTCACCATCATGGTATGGCACACAAGAATAACTCTAATCCATTGATTGGGTTTTTTGATACTTAATGACAAAGTTGGCTTTGAGAGATAAACATAGATGTTTGTTTTCTCAATTCTCTAAGATCAATGATGTTGGTCTCAGGCTTAGGGATTTAGATCTTATCTAATTGGTTCATCTAGATACTCCTGGTAGTGGTACCAGTTATACTTGATTGAATCAAAGCTTGGAAAAATGATAATGAGCTTTCTCATGTTATGGATCCTAAGGATTTGTTCCTAAGGTGCTACCCTTCCTTTAGGGATGTGCCTAGAAATAGATCATAGGTATATGCATGCTTGAATTGTAAAATATAGTTGGAAAACCAGAGCAAGGATGTTGCTCTAAGCTCTGGTTGGATCCTGGTATTGTGTTGTTTGCCTTTAGAGTTTTAAAAATCCCTATGATGGATTCACCCCACTTGGGTGTTTTCTGAGGTTTTGTTTTATAAAACAACACATGTTTCTCTCTGAATAAGATCATTAGATCATGTGAAGGTTTTATGAAACTCACCACAAAATCTGATGATGGTGTAGTAAGTTGGTGATGATGATCTTGATCTGGTTTTGCTGGACTCCTATGCTTGAGCTGACCCTGCTCCTCCTAGCTCCTGGGCTTGATCTTGCTATCCACCTGATCCATCCCCCTCCTTATGTCACCATCCTGGTGATGTTTGATTGATCCTTAGTTGGTTTGGTTGCTGGCTAGGGTGCTCGGTTTAGCTGCTGACTACACTGGCTGTTCTTGTGTGTTGTGAAGTGGAGTGATGCACTAGTGCCTCCCACGGCTGTTCTTGTGGTTTTGTGAGATTGGGCTGTGCTTGTGAGTTCGACAGCACACCATATGCATGTTGGTGTGTGTCCTGCTTGTGTGCCTGCTATGCACTTGTGGATATGTTCAGAATCTGGATATTTAATTTTACCTGGTTACTTTCATCTGGCTGGTGATTTTGCCCCTCTTGGCTGTTATTTGACTTCTGGCTTTGAATTTATGAAAGATGAATTCTTTCATATTGGTGAAACTTGCCCCTTTTATAAATGTCTCGATGAATTTGTCAAGTGCATTTCACTGACATGTCTGAGAGAAATAATACTAACACTAATCTTCTTTTGTTTTTATTTAGTCTTTGTTTTGCAGGTACAAAGATAAAGATGAAGATTTAGTTTAGATTTAGATATAGGATAGTTAGTAAATATTCCAATGTAATTTTCTTATTCTTTTGTATTTTTCTTTTATTATTCTTGTAATCTTTATTTTATTCAATTGTAATAAAGATTATATTATTATTAATAAAGAATATTCCTATTCTTTGTATATTTACTTTTGTAAGTTATGTGGATGATTCGAATAAGTTATAATTTTATAACTTGATTATATATATTGATGATAAGAAATAAACTTTATATTCATTATTTTTTCTTTGGATAGAATTCAAGTTGTAATATTTATCTCTTAATTGAATTAAGATTCAAAACTTATATCTAATTCATTTGAATTATAATTCAAACACTCAAGTCTAATATTTCAAATTCATTTGAAAACACATAACTCCTTAAGATCATCTCAAAGTTTATAACAATCATCCTTTAAGACTAAACCTAATCTCAAAGTATGAAAGAAACATTGATAACTTAGGTTTTTTATTTGGCGAAAATTTTACCCACATTTTCACAGATGAATGCATGCAACAATCCATATTCCTAAATCTACCCTTCGTTAGTGCCTAAATGCTGGGATGTTACATTTGGCCAAAGTGACCATTCACCTCATCTGTTCATTTTGAATTGTTTGTCTTTGGGAAAAGTTTGGGTATGATTTAGATGATGTTTATTTCACCTAATAATCATTTTACAAGCAAAGAAACACAGAACCATGGCAATTCAAAAGAATCCTAATTTTAAATACACATACATATGAATGCTGATTAGCATTTGATGATCCATGTTTAATATTTTTGGGATGTTACAACCCCTGTTCTCCCACATGTTGTTTTTGCGCAAGTACTAAGTCATGGATAGTTCTCCATTCAATTGCCCTGAATTTTTGGTCCCAGGCCCGGTCGAGCCGATACCGTCGCCGAAATTTCCGGTCACCGTTCTGGTCGACCGAAATGCTCGCCGGAACTTCCGGTCGAGCTTCCGGTTCACCGGAACCGTCGCCGATCATTCCGGTGACAGGATCAGTTTTGACAGACCTGGCACCGACACTGCCTTTTTTGCTTGTTGTTCTGTCCATGCGCTTGCCAAACTTTCAATTTGTGTTCTTGTGAGCTCTCTTATGGTATATACACTCATTTTCTTTCTTTGCCTTGCGTTCTTGTGTGCTTCTTGTGCAGCGTCTGACCACAACGATTTTGAGCCAGACACCGGCAAAAAGAGAAAGCTTACTATTCAGCGGGCTCCTCCTCCTGCTCCTTGCCTCACTCAGTGTCAACAAGCAGCTGCTATTGCAGGGGGTTCTGGATCTACAAGTGGACAGAAGAAGAAATCCTCTGCTGGAAGATCCGCTTTCAAGGGCAAGTCCAGTCTGTTGGAGATATGCCCTAGAGGCAATAATAAATGTAGTTATTATTATATCTTTGTGTTTATGATAAATGTTTATATTCATGCTATAATAGTATTAACAAGGAAACATTAATACTAGTGTGATTTGTAAACTTAAATTGAAGTCCCTAGTAAAGCCTCTATACATCACTAGCTTGTTGGTTAATAAATGATTGTGGTTTCCCTATCATGAACATTGAGATGTTATTAACAACAAGATCATATCGTTAGGAGAATGATATGATGGACATACTCCTATAGATAAGCGTAGCATAAAGATCAAGTCATTTTAATAGTTCAATTGCTATATGCTTTCTGATACATAGTAACCTAATTCCTTCGACCATGAGATCATGCATATCACCTTTACTGGATGGATGCTTTGATGACATCAAACACCACACCGTAACTGGGTGGCTATAAAGGTGGCATTGAGTGTTCGGAAAGTATTGGTTGAGACACATGGATCAAGAGTGGGATTTGTCCATCCATATGACGGATAGATATACTCTGGGCCCTCTCGGTGAAATGTCATCCAATTAGCTTGCAAGAATGTGACTGGCTCACAAGGGATCACATATCACGGGAACGAGAAAAAAGTACTTATCAGTAACGAGGTTGAACTAGGTATGCAGAGATACCGACGATCATAACCTCGGATAAGTAAACTATCGTGAGACAAAGGGAAATTGGTATCGTATGTAAGTGGTTCATTCGATCGCAAATTAATCGTAGAAATATGTGGGAGCCATATTGTACCACCCTCGCCTGATAAGGCTGAGTTCATGTGTATAGTGCCAATCCCTGGATCGGTTCACTGGCACACACAGTACAAAATGATACCAAATATAACTGTGCATCATAAATACAACGAATATGATCCAGAATTTACATTATTTATTCAAGTACACAGCGGAAAACGAATACAAGGTAGATCTCCATCCTTCAAATGTGCCACAGGCGAACAAATGTTGAGTGGAGTCTCGCGACCTATGAACGATCACTCAGATACGATATAACCTGCAACATGAAACGTTGCAGCCACAAATGGTCAATATATTGAATGTATGGCAAGTAGGCTAAAGTGGTTAACAAAAGATCTATCAACTACATGCTTATTTAGCCAAGTGGAGTTCAGGCTCATTTGCATAAAGCAACAGTTTTATCCTAACATTTGTAACAAAGTAGTTTTCCAATACGATAAATAGGACACTCTGGTTCACTCCCAGGTGCTCCTACCCAATTATGTTCACCCAACAAGTTTTAAGTAATTAAGAAATAAGGATGAGTGAGAAATATCATAGCATCAGTATCAGGTCGCTTAAATTGTCCATAACCGGGGACACGGCTAATCGATTAGTTTATACACCCTGCAGGTGTTAGTACACTTTACCCATGTGACTTGGCCAGCCCAGCTCGTACCACCGCTCTCATATTGGGTGATGATAGGGAGAAGTCCAAGAAGGAACCGTTCGGGAAGTAGCTCCCCAATCCCGACGCGCACCAGTTCAACCTACACTATCTACATCTCTGGATACGCGGGTTCGAGTTACCACAACCTACTGAGTTCAACCAACTGCCCATTCCATTATTGGCACATGGTTGCACACGAAAGCTTCCAAACAAAGAAACCAATCATTTCTCAGTGTCCTAGGCGGCATTCTCCACCATAATCCACACTCGATGACCCAATCAATGCCATTCCGCCCAGGTGGTTCATTAAAACATGTTGGTTTGTTATTTAGCAAAACATAAGCCTTTCAAAACATATAACTTTTAATGATGTGATTCCCTTCCTCGTCTAAATAGCATAGCTAAGCAATCTACCAATACGATGGCTCATAAACAAGGAATACTAGGGAATAATATGGGACATAGCATATCATATACACATGAATTCCTACATATGCAATTCTACAAAAACATCTACAATGCATAGGAAAACAATCGGACATTTATGACCAAGATAGCACCACTTGCCTTTGTTGTAGATGTAGTCAATTAGATAATCCTCACAATTCTCATAGATATAATGGTTGCTCTCGTCATAACCACAATACTTGCAATCATAGTAGTTGCAATAACAGTAGTTGCACTCCTCGCAATCTAACGTTTGAAGCAAACACAACAAACACACCATTCAAAACATTGCAAACATGCAACAATACAAGAAAACAATGATGAAAATATGCATGCATGACGATTTAATGAGTCACAATGGTTCTATTTAGTGTTCTATACATAATTAGATTACATGATGCATGTGGAAAGTCATTTAATGCACTAAAGCTTTTATTACTAAAGTTGTATCGATTTAATATGGTGTATACATCTTTAATTGAACTAAAGATGTTTATGTCGTATTAAATTGTGAACTAGATGCTACTAGATAGGTGATGCAATTTAGAGACGGTAGCAATTTGAATCACCTAAAAAGGAGTTATAGATATTTTCCTATGATTAAAACACTATTTCAATGGGTTTAAATATTTCTGTATGAATTTATGTTTTAGCAGTACCAAATAATTTGTCATGCAATTTCTCTGTATAAATATTGTCAATACAAAACCTTAGCACTTGGATTCACCCTAATCGGAGTTATAGATCTTTTTGTATGATTTAAATAGTGTTTAATGGTTTTAAATGATTCATATAGTTTCTGTTGTCTAAAAATCAAACTAAAATTTTATCTGTAATCTCCACGGAATTGTGATTTCAGGACATATTATTTGTAATTTTATGAATAGTATTTATTTTCTTATGAATTTATTACTCTAAATAGGCCATTAAACCATTTAAATCTTTACGGCAAAACCTTACAGTAAAATGCTGAACTAATTGCATATTGATGATCTACATGGAACCAGCTTTCCATCGGTATATCATTTATATTTTTGTGACAAGCAATTAATTTACTATGAATTTAATGATTTATAAAGCCATTAAACTAATTAAATTACTACAGTAATTTCTGCACTATAAAAGTTGGATCCAACAGTTTATTAATGTTGTATATGAAACTAGCAATCCATAGACACTTTACTTGTATTTTTATGATCTACAGATAATTTACTATACTTTAATTAGTCTAAAGTGTCCATTAAATAATTTAAATTATTACAGTAAATATATTATGTATCAGCCAGATATAATAGCACATTAATATTCTACATATTTTTGTGAATCCATAGGTATATTATTTACTAATTTTGGACTTACAGATAATTTTCGATGAATTTCACAAGTTTCCATTATTTTCTTACTATTCTTTAAATATTAAATCAATTAACCGACACTGACTGGGCATGGTTGCTGACGCGGCGCTGACCTGGCTGTGGACGTGGCGCTGGCGGGGCAGAGTGACGAGGACGGCCACATGGCGGGCGGTGATTCGTGGATACCTCTTCACAAGATCTTCTAATCTGGGTCGTCGACGACTGATCCGATGACTCCGAACGAAAGCGTCCAGGAGCTCACCGGTGATGACGTCAGCGGGCGGCGGTGCTGACTCGGGTGGTGACGATGGACGGCACGACTGGGGTCGGCGAGGTCGGTAAGATGGCGGATGGTGACCGGAAGAGGACGGAGGTATCAGTGGCGAGAACGGCGTCGTGGATTGCTTCCCGAGGCAGCGTTGGCGTGCGGATGGAGGCGTGCGGCGACGGTGGAGCTCCGGCGAGCAATTCCACGAGGCAGCGGCGACCTGCGGAGGAGAAAGTGGGTCAGGGCGAAACGGTTCAAGGAGGGGAAGCGAATGGAGGGTAAGGGGTGAGCTCGGGTGCTCAGGAAGGTCGAGGTCGACCTCGATCTGGCTCCAATGGTGCCGACGGTGAAGGGGATCCCCGGCAAACAATCCCAACGGCCTGGCGGCGTGGAATTAGGGTATGGGGGAGGGGAAAAGCGGAGGGCATCGAGGGTTAAACAGGAGGGGAGATTGGATGCGGGGGGGGGGGGGGGGGGGGGGGGACACAGATCGATGAGGATTCAACCGCGATTTTCTTGGGCAGTTCGGAGTTCTTCTCCGTCACAGCGAGGAAGATGACCGGGGTGGGGTCCCCGTGTCAGCAAGAGGGAGATGGAAGCGGGCCGCTGTGCTGCTCTAGTTGCTTGCTGGGCTCGCTCTGGGCCTCCACGGCTGCTGCGCGCTGCGCACAACGAGTGGGTGGGCGGTAGGAGAGGAGTGGGCCGGCTCGGGTAGAGAGGGTAGTTAGTTTGTTTCCCGCTTTTTTCTGTAGTCCTTTTTATTTTATTCCTTTTCTGTTTTATTTTCCAGGCTTTGTTTTAGGCATCCAATTTAGGTCAAACAAATTTCTAAAATTTTGTAATTTGACAAGGTTTATTTTAGGACAATAATTAACCTATTTTTCATATATTTCAAATACTTCATCTATTAAAAGTTGAGTTTGGTGTATAGGGATTTTACTTTATTTCTCTTATTCTTTTTTTAATATATAATTCATATCTTTTGATTTTGAGCTCCAAAATCCACCAAACCAATTTCTATGATTTTCTAAAAGTGATATCTGTAAATATACACCCTTCATGAATTCCATTTCTTAATTGTTACTATGGACAAAGCCATAACTCAAGGTTTGTACTTAGAATTGGGAAATCCCATTTAGGGTTTTGAATTTATTTTCGACATCACTATTTTCTTCTTAGGGTTTATAAAACCTTGTATATCTCATTTTATTTATATCTTTATGTGTTTGTATTTGATACATAACTTTTTCATACTAGCTCCAAATGAGCTCAATTTTGTTTCTAAAATTTTGTAATATTAATTGGATTTTTTTAGGCTATAATTTAGCAATAATCGCTGTCTTAGCAATAGTGGGTTTTATAAAGTCAATTTAATTTCCTTTAGGAACATTTGGGTGAATCAACTATAGGATTTAGATACCAGGATTTGGTTTCAGTTTGTGAGAACCTTGCATGGATGTAATGAAATGCTTATGAATGCTTCATGATTTTCGTTTTGAAATCTTGCACACCAATTCTACAATCCATAATCAATCCATGCCCTTTTGCCTATATGGCTACTTAGGTCTTAACAAAAGAATATAAGATTTTGAATTCATGGTTGAGAGGATTTTCTATTCAAAAAGTTTCTTCTCTTTGAGAATTTTCAACATAGTAAAACAATCAATCAAACTTATTTATTTATTTCACATTCCAAAATTAGGAGAATTTTGGGATGTGACAGACTACCACCCTTAAAAGAAAGCTCGTCCCGAGATTTGGGAAGGCTAGAAAGAAAGAAAGGTTTGGGATCCATTAGGGCGCTACCACCCTTAAAAGAAAATTGACTAGGTCACTTCTCGAAGATTCACTTAGCTCGGATTGGTTCTCCTTTAGACTTTTATTGGAATAATGTCTCTAGCACATTCTAAACATCATGATTGATAGTTTCCAAGAAAGCACTTCTTAAACTAGCAAAACTCTCATGGTGGGCAAATAGGGAACGTTTACTTCACGGTGCCCATTAATCATGGTTGAGATTCATTCTTACCGTATATTCCTACGCTAAGCAATGGATGCTTTTGTAGAGGTGGAACAATCTACCATTCTAAGGTTTAGGCTCAACGCCGGCTCTCTCCTAAGGCTGAAAGGCACTCAAGATTCGCAAAGCCAATAGTACAAGAGCGAATAATAAGAGTAGTAGGAATGGTGATCAATCCATCCTGCACCCAAATCATTACCTTGTATGAGGATATGTGAATCACGTTTTTTTTCTATCACTCGGGCATTCTCACTTGCCTTGAAGAATGTTTCCATGGGAAGGAACTAATGCTCTATGTATACTCCCATGTATTCAATCAACAAAGCTACTACTGAAACTAAGCTATTGATACTTCAACTTTCAGGTTGGGTAATCTACTACATAACATCATGTGCAACACTTCATACTTCCACATCCTTCTGTTGCATTAGATGAACTATTCTCCTTTGTCGATGCATTATGTTATAAAACTTTCCACTTAATCCTTCTCCATGTATTCAACACATCATTATAGTTCCATGGGTTTGAGATAGAGAAGAATTGATTGTAGGGAGAAGAAGCTACTAAGGAAGTAATCCTACTCATAACTATATGAAGCAATCAATGTCACAAACAAGAAAACAATCATAAGAAATCAACACACAAGCAAGCACTTGCATAAAAATAATACAGAGATCTAAATTTAGTAGTATATAACCACAAAATAGTTTGAAAGCATTGGGAACAATACTAGAGTAAAATAGAGCAACATATAAGCAATAAACTAAATCTGTCAAAACGGTACAGCAGGTTTAACGAATTTTTCTGGGCACCTTAAACTAGTCAGGAATTTTAGCCAATTTTTGTGCATGTACTAAAGGTAATTACGCTCCAGATCCTATTTTTTTAGATTTTTCTGAGTTACCAATAAAATATGAAAAATCGCGCGGTACTACAGGTCCGGCAGAAAACTGCAGCAGTAATTCCACGAATTTCAATCAATTCACACCATTAAACTAATTTAAAAATCCCATCACAATTTCAGAAACATTAGTGTTCAAAACTAACTGATCCTAAACAAAGCATCACACAAAATAGCTCAATACAACCAAGCAAACAACCTATATTGTCATACCATATAAGTTGATAAGAACAATATGCTAACACGATAGCGATGATCTCCTAAAGAGATAGAACATGGTGGTCTAGACCTAACCAAACTTGATGAGATGTTTATTTATGTCATATTATTTGTTCTTTACTTGTAGGCCAACTCTCATATAGTGATTTGCTTTATAGAAAACTACTAATAACATTTTCCAATTCTTGTAGTTTTTATGGTAGATCACTTCTTCTACTAATCAAATGAATGGACATCTACAAGTTTGAACAAGGAGTGGTGTTGGAAAATGATAGACAAGGAATATAAAAACTCTAATAAGTATAAAATATGATAGTTCTCCTAATAGAGGCCTTCTATTGCTAATCCATTTCTAAGGTCACGATCCTACAGTCAACACACAGCTCTGATACCATCTTGTAACACCCTCGCCTGATAAGGCTGAGTTCATGTGTATAGTGCCAATCCCTGGATCGGTTCACTGGCACACACAGTACAAAATGATACCAAATATAACTGTGCATCATAAATACAACGAATATGATCCAGAATTTACATTATTTATTCAAGTACACAGCGGAAAACGAATACAAGGTAGATCTCCATCCTTCAAATGTGCCACAGGCGAACAAATGTTGAGTGGAGTCTCGCAACCTATGAACGATCACTCAGATACGATATAACCTGCAACATGAAACGTTGCAGCCACGAATGGTCAATACATTGAATGTATGGCAAGTAGGCTAAAGTGGTTAACAAAAGATCTATCAACTACATGCTTATTTAGCCAAGTGGAGTTCAGGCTCATTTGCATAAAGCAACAGTTTTATCCTAACATTTGTAACAAAGTAGTTTTCCAATACGATAAATAGGACACTCTGGTTCACTCCCAGGTGCTCCTACCCAATTATGTTCACCCAAAAAGTTTTAAGTAATTAAGAAATAAGGATGAGTGAGAAATATCATAGCATCAGTATCAGGTCGCTCAAATTGTCCATAACCGGGGACACGGCTAATCGATTAGTTTATACACCCTGCAGGTGTTAGTACACTTTATCCATGTGACTTGGCCAGCCCAGCTCGTACCACCGCTCTCATATTGAGTGATGATAGGGAGAAGTCCAAGAAGGAACCGTTCGGGAAGTAGCTCCCCAATCCCGACGCGCACCAGTCCAACCTACACTATCTACATCTCTGGATACGCGGGTTCGAGTTACCACAACCTACTGAGTTCAACCAACTGCCCATTCCATTATTGGCACATGGTTGCACACGAAAGCTTCCAAACAAAGAAACCAATCATTTCTCAGTGTCCTGGGCGGCATTCCCCACCATAATCCACACTCGATGACCCAATCAATGCCATTCCGCCCAGGTGGTTCATTAAAACATGTTGGTTTGTCATTTAGCAAAACATAAGCCTTTCAAAACATATAACTTTTCATGATGTGATTCCCTTCCTCGTCTAAATAGCATAGCTAAGCAATCTACCAATACGATGGCTCATAAACAAGGAATACTAGGGAATAATATGGGACATAGCATAGCATATACACATGAATTCCTACATATGCAATTCTACAAAAACATCTACAATGCATAGGAAAACAATAGGACATTTATGACCAAGATAGCACCACTTGCCTTTGTTGTAGATGTAGTCGATTAGATAATCCTCACAATTCTCATAGATATAATGGTTGCTCTCGTCATAACCACAATACTTGCAATCATAGTAGTTGCAATCACAGTAGTTGCACTCCTCGCAATCTAACGTTTGAAGCAAACACAACAAACACACCATTCAAAAATTGCAAACATGCAACAGTGCAACAATACAAGAAAACAATGATGAACATATGCATGCATGACGATTTAATGAGTCACAATGGTTGTATTTAGTGTTCTGAACATAATTAGATTACATGATGCATGTGGAAAGTCATTTAATGCACGAAAGCTTTTATTACTAAAGTTGTATCGATTTAATATGGTGTATACCACTTTAATTGAACTAAAGATGTTTATGTCGTATTAAATTGTGAACTAGATGCTACTAGATAGGTAATGCAATTTAGAGACGGTAGCAATTTGAATCACCTAAAAAGGAGTTATAGATATTTTCCTATGATTAAAACACTATTTCAATGGGTTTAAATATTTCTGTATGAATTTCTGTTTTAACAGTACCAAATAATTTGTCATGCAATTTCTCTGTATAGATATTGTCAATACAAAACCTTAGCACTTGGATTCATCCTAATCGGAGTTATAGATCTTTTTGTATGATTTAAATAGTGTTTAATGGTTTTAAATGATTCATATAGTTTCTGTTGTCTAAAAATCAAACTAAAATTATATCTGTAATCTCCACGGAATTGTGATTTCAGGACATATTATTTGTAATTTTATGAATAGTATTTATTTTCTCATGAATTTATTACTCTAAATAGGCCATTAAACCATTTAAATCTTTACGGCAAAACCTTGCAGTAAAATGCTGAACTAATTGCATATTGATGATCTACATGGAACCAGCTTTCCATCGGTATATCATTTATATTTTTGTGACAAGCAATTAATTTACTATGAATTTAATGATTTATAAAGCCATTAAAACTAATTAAATTACTACAGTAATTTCTGCACTGTAAAAGTTGGATCCAACAGTTTATTAATGTTGTATATGAAACTAGCAATCCATAGACACTTTACTTGTATTTTTATGATCTACAGATAATTTACTATACTTTATTTAGTCCAAAGTGTCCATTAAATCATTTAAATTATAACAGTAAATATATTATGTATCAGCCAGATATAATAGCACATTAATATTCTACATATTTTTGTGAATCCATAGGTATATTATTTACTAATTTTGGACTTACAGATAATTTTTTATGAATTTCACAAGTTTCCATTATTTTCTGACTTTTCTTTAAATATTAAATCAATTAACCGACGCTGACTGGGCATGGTTGCTGACGGGGCGCTGACCTGGCTGTGGACGTGGCGCTGGCGGGGCAGAGTGACGAGGACGGCCACATGGCGGGCGGTGATTCGTGGATACCTCTTCGCAAGATCTTCTAATCTAGGCCGTCGACGACTGATCCGATGACTCCGAACGAAAGCATCCAGGAGCTCACCGGTGATGACGTCAGCGGGCGGCGGTGCTGACTCGGGTGGTGACGGTGGACGGCACGACTGGGGTCGGCGAGCTCGGTAAGATGGCGGACGGTGACCGGAAGAGGACGGAGGTATCAGTGGCGAGAACGGCGTCGTGGATTGCTTCCCGAGGCAGCGTTGGCGTGCGGATGGAGGCGTGCGGCGACGGTGGAGCTCCGGCGAGCAATTCCACGAGGCAGCGGCGACCTGCGGAGGGGAAAGTGGGTCAGGGCGAAACGGTTCAAGGAGGGGAAGCGAATGGAGGGTAAGGGGTGAGCTCGGGTGCTCAGGAAGGTCGAGGTCGACCTCGATCTGGCTCCAATGGTGGCGACGGTGAAGGGGATCCCCGGCGAACAATCCCAACGGCCTGGCGGCGTGGAATTAGGGTATGGGGGAGGGGAAAAGCGGAGGGCATCGAGGGTTAAACAGGAGGGGAGATTGGATGCGGGGGGGGGGGGGGGGGGGGGACACAGATCGATGAGGATTCAACCGCGATTTTCTTGGGCAGTTCGGAGTTCTTCTCCGTCACGGCGAGGAAGATGACCGGGGTGGGGTCCCTGTGTCAGCGAGAGGGAGATGGAAGCGGGCCGCTGTGCTGCTCCAGTTGCTTGCTGGGCTCGCTCTGGGCCTCCACGGCTGCTGCGCGCTGCGCACAGCGAGTGGGTGGGCGGTAGGAGAGGAGTGGGCCGGCTCGGCTAGATAGGGCAGTTAGTTTGTTTCCCCCTTTTTTTTCTGTAGTCCTTTTTATTTTATTCCTTTTCTGTTTTATTTTCCAGGCTTTGTTTTAGGCATCCAATTTAGGTCAAACAAATTTCTAAAATTTTGTAATTTGACAAGGTTTATTTTTGGACAATAATTAACCTATTTTTCATATATTTCAAATACTTCATCTATTAAAAGTTGAGTTTGGTGTATAGGGCTTTTACTTTATTTCTCTTATTCTTTTTTTAATATATAATTCATATCTTTTGATTTTGAGCTCCAAAATCCACCAAACCAATTTCTATGATTTTCTAAAAGTGATATCTGTAAATATACACCCTTCATGAATTCCATTTCTTAATTGTTACTATGGACAAAGCCATAACTCAAGGTTTGTACTTAGAATTGGGAAATCCCATTTAGGGTTTTGAATTTATTTTCGACATCACTATTTTCTTCTTAGGGTTTATAAATCCTTGTATATCTCATTTTATTTATATCTTTATGTGTTTGTATTTGATACATAACTTTTTCATACTAGCTCCAAATGAGCTCAATTTTGTTTCTAAAATTTTGTAATATTAATTGGATTCTTTTAGGCTATAATTTAGCAATAATCGTTGTCTTAGCAATAGTGGGTTTTATAAAGTCAATTTAATTTCCTTTAGGAACATTTGGGTGAATCAACTATAGGATTTAGATACCAGGATTTGGTTTCAGTTTGTGAGAACCTTGCATGGATGTAATGAAATGCTTATGAATGCTTCATGATTTTCATTTTGAAATCTTGCACACCAATTCTACAATCCATAATCAATCCATGCCCTTTTGCCTATATGGCTACTTAGGTCTTAACAAAAGAATATAAGATTTTGAATTCATGGTTGAGAGGATTTTCTATTCAAAAAGTTTCTTCTCTTTGAGAATTTTCAACATAGTAAAACAATCAATCAAACTTATTTATTTATTTCACATTCCAAAATTAGGAGAATTTTGGGATGTGACACATATGAATTTCCAGATTCCTCTATTGGTTATTGTTCGGAGAAGTGTCTCGATCATGTCCGCATAATTCACGAACCGTAGGGAGACACACTTAAGGATTCGACGTTGTTTGGGTAGTTATGGAATGATGAGAAAGAGACCGAATGTTGTTCGGAGTCTCAGATGGGATCCGGGATATCACGAGGAGATCCGAAATGGTCCGAAGAGTAAGATTCATATAAGGAAAGTCCTGTTTCGGAGTTGGGGAATGGTTCCGGTGTTTTCATCGGGAATGTTCTAGAAGGTTCCGGAATGTCAAGCACTCCGAAGGGGAAGGGTACATGAATGTGTTATATCAAGTTGGTATGATTGCATCATGTACTAAGTGTCATCGCTGAACAAAATAGAGGGTTTAATCAAATCCTTGTTTGAAAAGTCAAACGGCTATTTTTGGGAAGTGGAGAGGGAGGTGGAAACTGAGTTGGGGAGGAGTCCCTCCTCCACCGCCGGCCCACTTGGGATCCGAGTTGGGGAGGGATTCCCCTCCCCTTGGCCGGCGCCTCCCTCCTATAAGAGGAGGGGCAGGGCTCCCCTCCTAGTACACAAGATTGCCCCCTCTAAACCTAACCCTAGCCGCCGCCGCCCACCATAGCCGCCGCCTAGGGTTTCTCCCCTAGCCGCCGACTTGGGCACCTCCAAACCCTAGCCGCCGGCCCTAGCACCCCCTCCTTGGTGTGTCTAAACCCTAGAACACTGAGGGCTCTCTCATAGTCCACCATACTCGATACGGCTTAAGGCGTAGCCCTGCGAGATCTCCCCTCTACTTCCGGTACCACGCCGTTGTGCTGCCGGAATCACGAGGAGAGTGCTACAACCTCCGCTGCCTGCTGGAACAAGGGAGAGTAAGGTCTTCGTCGAGTACCGAACGTGTGACCGACTGCGGGAGCGCTGCCGGAACGCAGCGCCGGAAGGATCGTCTACGCGATCTTGAGATCGGGAAGAGTACGACTACATCACCCACGAGAATCCGCTCTCGTTAAACAGTTTGGAATCTTCGAGGGTGAGTTATTCCATCGAATCGTTGCCACAATCTAGTAGATAGATCTTGGCTTGTTTGTTTGTATGCGATAGAAAAATTTTGTTTTCCATGCTACGGAACCCTAAAGTGGTATCAGAGCCGTGTCTATATGTAGATCTGTTGCACGAGTAGAACACAATGGTCATTGTGGGCGTTGATGCTTTTATTGTCGATTGCTTCTTGTGTACTTTGCATCTTTCGGGATGTTGGGATGAAGCGGCCCGGGTAACCTTACATAACATCGTTCATGAGACTTGCTCCATGCTTGACATGCAACTTGTATTGCATAAGTGGCTTTGCGGGTGCCTGTTTCTCCTAGCATAGTTAAGATTCAATTTACAACGGGTGATTAACAATGCTAGTATCAATGTTGTGGTTCTTGTTCGTAAGTTAGAACGACACTTATTGAAAGCCCCAAACCACGTAAAACATGCAAAGAAAGTAGAAGCATCTAACTTTGTTTTGCAGGGGTGTGCAGTGATGTGATATGGCCATGATTGTGATTATATTTGATGTATGCAATGATCCTTATTGTAAGTTGGCAACCGGCAGGAGCCATATGGTTGTCTTTAATTTATGTTAAGACCCGCGTGTCTATTCAAAGTAGTTGTAATAGTTGAAGCCGGTGGACGACAACCATGGAGAAGCGTCATTGACCTTGATGCAATGCCGGTGATGATGGAGATCATGTTCGTGCTTGAAGATGGAGATCGGAAGCACAAAGAAGAAAGGCCATATCATATCACATATTATGAATTGCATGTGATGTTAATCCTTTATGCATCTTGTATTGCTTAGTTAACGACGGTAGCATTATAAGATGATCCCTCATGCACATGAATTTCAAGTCATAAAGTGTTCACCCTTAGTTAGCACCGTTGCTAAAGCTTGTTGTTTCGAAGCACCACGTGATGATCGGGTGTGTTAGATTCCGCAAGTGTATACAACGTGAGAAAGCCAGATTTGCTCATGCGGAAGCTAAGGTTTGATCTTGACGAGCCTAGCATGTACAGACATGGTCTCGGAACACGGATCACCGAAAGGTAAAGCATGAATCATATAGTAGATATGATGAACATGTCGATTGTTCGCCATTGAAACTATATCAACTCTCGTGATGATCGGTGTTGATGTGGTGGATTTGGTTTGTGTGATCACTAAAACAATGTGAGGGATATTGTTTTGAGTGGGAGTTCACCTAGATTAAATTAACTGTTAATTAGAACTCAATTTGTCATAAACTTAGTCTAAACTATTGCAAATACGTTGTAGATCGATGGCGGCCCCTACCATCAATTTTAATGCGTTCCTAGAGAAAGAAAAGTTGAAAAACAATGGAAGCAACTTCGCGGATTGGTTCCGCAATTTGAGGATTGTCCTCACAGCTGGTAATTTGACCTATGTGCTGGATGCACCGCTGGGTGACCCACCTGCAGCTGATGCTACCGACGAAGTAAAGAATGTTTACCTCGCTCGGAAGACTCAGTACTCCACAGTTCAGTGTGCTATCTTGTATGGTTTAGAATCGGAGCTTCAGAAAAGGTTTGAGAATTCAGACCCACATGATATTGTCCATGATCTCAAATTGATCTTTGAGACTCATGCGGCAATTGAGAGCTATGAGGCTTCTGAAAAGTTCTTTAACTGCAAGATGGAAGAGGGCAGCTCCGTCAGTGAGCATGTGCTTAAGATGTCTGGGCACGAAAACAAACTTCAAAGCTTTGGTATAGTGATTCCTAATGCTTTGGGTATTTACCGTGTCCTCCAATCACTACCACCAAGTTACAAGAACTTTGTGATGAACTACAATATGCAAAACATGAACAAGCAGTTGCCAGAACTGTTTGCTATGTTGAAATCTGCAGAAGTGGAGATCAAGAAAGAGCACCAAGTGTTGATGGTCAATAAGACCACCAAATTCAAGAAAGGCAAGTCTAAGCAAAAGGGACACTTCAAGAAGGGTGGTAATAAAGTTACCGCGCCGACGAAGAAGACCAGGGCTGGACCTAAGCCTGAAACTGAGTGCTTTTACTGCAAGGGAGAAGGTCACTGGAAGCGGAATTGCCCAAAGTACTTGGCGGATTTTAAGAACGGCAACATCAAGAAGAAAGGTATATCCGATATACATGTTATTGATGTGTATCTCACTAGTATTCGTAGTAGTGCCTGGGTATTTGATACTGGTTCGGTTGCTCATATTTGTAACTCAAAACAGGTGCTGCAGAATAAACGGAAGCTAGCAAAGAACGAGGTGACGATGCGCGTGGGAAACGGATCAAAGGTTGATGTGATCGCGGTCGGCACGCTACCCCTTCATCTACCATCGGGATTAGTTTTATACTTAAATAATTATTATTTGGTGCATGCGTTAAGCATGAACATTATATCGGGATCTTGTTTATTGCGAGACGGTTACTTGTTTAGGTCCGAGAATAATGGTTGTTCGATTTATATGAGTAATATGTTTTATGCACATGCACCTTTGATAGATGGTCTATTCTTATTGAATCTCGATAGTGGAAATACACATATTAATAACATTGAGGCTAAACGTTTGAAATCGAGCGATAACTCGACCTATATGTGGCACTGTCGTCTTGGTCACATTGGAGTGAAGCGTATGAAGAAACTCCATTCCGATGGACTTCTTGAATCACTTGATTTCGAATTACTTGAAAGATGCGAAGCATGTCTGATGGGTAAAATGACTAAGACTCCATTTTCTGGTATGATGGAGCGAGCTACGGATTTATTGGAAATCATACATACCGATGTGTGTGGTCCAATGAGTGTAGCTTCGCGCGGTGGTTATCGTTATGTTCTTACCTTCACGGATGACTTGAGTAGATATGGGTATATCTATTTCATGAAACATAAGTACGAAACTTTCGAGAAGTTTAAGGAATTTCAAATTGAGGTAGAGAATCAACGTAACAAGAAGATTAAATTTCTACATTCTGATCATGGAGGTGAATATCTAAGTTACGAGTTTGGCGAGCATTTGAAGAAATGCGGAATACTTTCACATTTGACACCGCCGGGAACACCGCAGCGTAATGGTGTGTCCGAACGTCGTAATCGAACTCTCTTAGATATGGTTCGTTCTATGATGTCACTTACAGATTTACCGCTATCATTTTGGGGTTATGCATTAGAAACATCCGCATTCACTTTAAGTAGGGCACCATCTAAATCCGTTCAAATGACACCGTATGAATTATGGTTTGGGAAGAAACCTAGATTGTCGTTCCATAAAGTTTGGGGTTGCGAAGCCTATGTAAAGAAGTTACAGCCGGACAAGCTTGAACCCAAAGCGGAAAAATGCGTCTTCATAGGATACCCGAAGGAAACTATTGGGTATACCTTCTATCATAGATCCGAGGGCAAAATCTTCGTTGCCAAGAATGGATCCTTTCTAGAGAAGGAATTTCTCTCGAAAGAAGTGACTGGAAGGAAAGTAGAACTCGACGAGGTTGTCGAACCTTCTCTCGAAATTGCGAGTAGCGCAGCACCGGAAGAAGTTCCTGTGGTGCCTGCACCAATAAGAGAGGAAGCTAATGATGATGATCATGAAACTTCAGTTGCAGTTGCTACAGAGCCTCGCAAGTCAACGAGAACTCGTACCACTCCTGATTGGTATGATCCCGTTATGAGTGTCATGTTGGTGGACAACACCGATGACCCTGCGACATATGAGGAAGCGATGATGAGCCCAAATTCCAACAAATGGCAAGAAGCCATGAAATCCGAGATTGGATCCATGTACGAAAACCAAGTATGGACTTTGGTAGACTTACCGGATGGCCGGAAGGCTGTCGAGAACAAATGGATTTTCAAGAAGAAAACAGATGCTGATGGTAATGTTACTGTCTATAAAGCTCGACTTGTCGCAAAAGGGTTTCGACAAATTCAAGGAGTTGACTACGATGAGACTTTCTCACCAGTAGCGAAGCTAAAGTCTGTGAGGATTATGTTAGCAATCGCTGCATATTATGATTATGAAATATGGCAGATGGATGTCAAAACAGCATTCCTCAATGGATACATTGATGAAGAGTTGTACATGATGCAACCCAAAGGTTTTGTCGATCCTAAAGATGCTAACAAGGTATGCAAACTTCAACGGTCCATCTATGGACTGAAGCAAGCATCCCGAAGTTGGAATCAGCGTTTTGATAAGGTGATCAAAAGTTTTGGTTTTATACAAACTTATGGAGAAGCTTGTATTTACAAGAAAGTGAGTGGGAGCTCTGTAGCATTCTTAATACTATATGTAGATGACATATTGTTGATTGGGAATGATGTAGACCTTCTTAATAGTGTCAAGGAATATTTGAATAATAGTTTTTCAATGAAGGATCTTGGCGAAGCAGCTTACATATTAGGCATAAAGATTTATAGAGATAGATCGAGACGCCTAATATCATTGTCACAAAGTACATATTTGGACAAAGTTCTAAAGAGGTTTGGAATGGAAGATAGCAAGAAAGGGTTCTTGCCCATGTTGCCCAATACGACCTTGAGTAAAACTCAAAGTCCGACATCGGCAGAAGATAGAGAAAGGATGAGTAAGACTCCCTATGCCTCAGCCATAGGATCTCTAATATATGCCATGCTATGTACTAGACCCGACATTGCATATGCTGTTAGTTTAACTAGCAGATATCAAAGTGATCCAGGAGTGGATCATTGGACAGCGGTCAAAAACATCCTTAAGTACTTGAGAAGAACTAAGGATATGGTTCTTTCTTATGGAGGTGATAAATAGCTCGTTGTTAATGGTTACACCGATGCTAGTTGGAACACCGATCTGGATGATTCTAAATCACAATCTGGATACGTATTTATTTTGAATGGTGCAGCAGTTAGCTGGAGGAGTGCAAAGCAAAGCGTTGTGGCGAGATCTTCAACTAAATCGGAATACATGGCTGCTTCGGAGGCTTCACAAGAAGCGATATGGATGAAAGAGTTCATTACAGAGCTGGGTGTGGTTCCTAGTGCGCTGGACCCAATGTCTATCTACTATGATAACATGGGTGCCATAGCCAATGCGCAAGAACCAAGGTCACACAAGAAGCTGAAGCACATCAAGCTACGTTTTCACGCTATTCGAGAACATGTCCAAGATGGGGACATAAAGATTTGCAAAGTACACACAGATCTGAATGTGGCGGATCCGTTGACTAAACCTCTCCCGAGGGCAAAACATGACCAGCACCAAACTGCCATGGGTGTTCGGTATATTACCATGTAATCTAGATTAGATGACTCTAGTGCAAGTGGGAGACTGTTGGAGATATGCCCTAGAGGCAATAATAAATGTAGTTATTATTATATCTTTGTGTTTATGATAAATGTTTATATTCATGTTATAATAGTATTAACAAGGAAACATTAATACTAGTGTGATTTGTAAACTTAAATTGAAGTCCCTAGTAAAGCCTCTATACATCACTAGCTTGTTGGTTAATAAATGATTGTGGTTTCCCTATCATGAACATTGAGATGTTATTAACAACAAGATCATATCGTTAGGAGAATGATATGATGGACATACTCCTATAGATAAGCGTAGCATAAAGATCAAGTCATTTTAATAGTTCAATTGCTATATGCTTTCTGATACATAGTAACCTAATTCCTTCGACCATGAGATCATGCATATCACCTTTACCGGATGGATGCTTTGATGACATCAAACACCACACCGTAATTGGGTGGCTATAAAGGTGGCATTGAGTGTTCGGAAAGTATTGGTTGAGACACATGGATCAAGAGTGGGATTTGTCCATCCATATGACGGATAGATATACTCTGGGACCTCTCGATGAAATGTCATCCAATTAGCTTGCAAGCATGTGACTGGCTCACAAGGGATCACATATCACGGGAACGAGAAAAGAGTACTTATCAGTAACGAGGTTGAACTAGGTATGCAGAGATACCGACGATCATAACCTCGGATAAGTAAACTATCGTGAGACAAAGGGAAATTGGTATCGTATGTATGTGGTTCATTCGATCGCAAAGTAATCGTAGAAATATGTGGGAGCCATATGAATTTCCAGATTCCTCTATTGGTTATTGTTCGGAGAAGTGTCTCGATCATGTCCGCATAATTCACGAACCGTAGGGAGACACACTTAAGGATTCGACGTTGTTTGAGTAGTTATGGAATGATGAGAAAGAGACCGAATGTTGTTCGGAGTCTCGGATGGGATTCGGGATATCACGAGGAGATCCGGAATGGTCCGGAGAGTAAGCTTCATATTAGGAAAGTCATGTTTCGGAGTTGGGGAATGGTTCCGGTGTTTTCATCGGGAATGTTCTAGAAGGTTCCGGAATGTCCGGCACTCCGAAGGGGAAGGGTACATGAATGTGTTATATCAAGTTGGTATGATTGCATCATGTAATAAGTTTCATAGCTGAACAAAATAGAGGGTTTAATCAAATCCTTGTTTGAAAAGTCAAACGCCAATTTGAAAGTCAAACGGCTATTTTTGGGAAGTGGAGAGGGAGGTGGAAACCGAGTTGGGGAGGAGTCCCTCCTCCACCGTCGGCCCACTTGGGATCTGAGTTGGGGAGGGATTCCCCTCCCCTTGGCCGGCGCCTCCCTCCTATAAGAGGAGGGGCAGGGCTCCCCTCCTAGCACACAAGATTGCCTCCTCTAAACCTAACCCTAGCCGCCGCCTAGGGTTTCTCCCCTAGCCGCCGACTTGGGAACCTCCAAGCCCTAGCCGCCGGCCCTAGCACCCCCTCCTTGGTGTGTCTAAATCCTAGAACACCGAGGGCTCTCTCATAGTCCACCATACTCGCTCCTGCTTAAGGCGAAGCCCTGCGAGATCTCCCCTCTACTTCCGGTACCACGCCGTTGTGCTGCCGGAATCACGAGGAGAGTGCTACAACCTCCGCTGCCTGCTGGAACAAGGGAGAGGAAGGTCTTCGTCGAGTACCGAACGTGTGACCGACTGCGGGAGCTCTGCCGGAACGCAGCGCCGGAAGGATCGTCTACGCGATCTTGAGATCGAGAAGAGTACGACTACATCACCCACGAGAATCCGCTCTCGTTAAACACTTTGGAATCTTCGAGGGTGAGTTATTCCATCGACTCGTTGCTACAATCTAGTAGATAGATCTTGGCTTGTTTGTTTGTATGCGATAGAAAATTTTTGTTTTCCATGCTACGGAACCCTACACTGTCTTGGTCCTACAGTTCCTCCCAAATACAATAATTCTTCGGATATTAATGTGAATCATTGGCGGGACTTGAGGAGGCAGAATCCGTACCGCTTTCCCAACCGCACTTATCTTGGGGCTGACATGATGTTCTAGACTGACACTCAGAAGTGCTTTTGGATGACTTTTACAATGAGCCAACTCGTATGAGGCGGGGTTTATTTGTTCCTCCCAAGTATCTCAATGAGGACCACTATGCTCATTACCTCTCTACCGATTTCGAGCATGTGTATGTGGCCCTGAAGCAGATGGATGTCTTTGCTCTTGCTACTATCAAGGTTAAGCTAATATCAGATCTCATTCGCCAGTTCTTCTGCACTTCTTACTTTCACACTGATGATGCTCGCACTGTCACTTGGATGACCGGCGCCAAGCCGTACTCGGCTTCATTTGATGCTTTCTGCCATGCCCTGGGTTACCCACCTAACCGTGTCTCTGGCTTCTGCATTCACTTTGAGAAGGCCTTCAGTGACAACCAGCTCCTTTCTTACTACCCCAGTGAGCCCAACCATGAACCTCCTAGCTTGTCAGGCATGTACTACTACTATATGGGGCTTGCTCGGTTCTTCCGCTACAATCTTGTGAGCAAGGCTGGTGATGTAGTTGATGTTCGTGGTCACCACAAGAACCTGCTATACTATTGTGATCCTCGTCGCCTCCGAAAGATCAATGGGTGTGATTTCATCTACTGTGAGATTCAGCGGTCCATCGAGAAGCGCATGACTCCCAATTTCTATCAGTATGTTCAGCGTCTGATTGAGGCCACCGTCCCTGCATCTGCAATCCCCAAAGGTCCGCGTGAAGATATGGAGGAGTTCACCTTACCTCGTTGGGGCTCTCATGTGGATCTCCCTGAGATGATTCCATCTGAACGCCGGACCAAGCTTGCTCATGATCCTCTTTTTGCTGGTGGCTCGTGCTCTCGTAGGGACCTTCCCCGTGCTCTTCCTCGCAAGAAAGGTCTTGCCCGATTCTTCAACAACTTGTGGGATATGTGTCGCTCCTCCTATGATATTACCCATCGTAGTTTGGAGCTCAGTCAGGAGAATAGGAGGCAACACAATGCTTTCTTGACAGAACGTGGTCGACCAGTGCCAGACTTGGGCAATGCTCTAGCTCCTTTCCCTTATGTCAACTTTGAGAAGCCCTCGCTGGATGAGGACATGTTTAGGGGTTTTGATCCATCTATGTTCCCCGGGTTTCCCACTTCCAGTTTCTCTCAACGCCGTGCTACATCTACAGGGAATGATGATGATGGTGAGGACAAGGACGAAGAGGAGGGTGACGACAAAGAAGAAGAGGAGGAAGAAGCCTATGATGATGATGACAATGAGAACAACTTCGCTGGCTAGATCGGTATCTCCGCCATTTTCTTCATTTTTGGTCTCGATGCCAAAGGGAGAGAAAGAGTAGAGTCGCTTCTTTCATGACTTGCCTCTTGCACAAGCCCTACTTTGTTCGTTTGTCTCTCAGGGGCTTGTGCTTTTATTTGCTCTATAGAACCTTTTGTGTGTGTGTCTGGACAACTTTGCAGTTCTCTTATTGAACTTGGATTTCCTATCACTATGTGCTTGCTATTATGTGCTAGATCTAATCATATCATAATATCATATTTTGACTCTAGATCGGTTTGTCATCGTTAACCAAAAAGGGGAGATTGTAAGGGCAAATAGCCCTTATCTAGTGTTTTGGTGAACTATGACATCGAAGCTAGAGAACGGACTAATGTTTCTATTAGCTTCTCTACAGGTGAGAGTCCGCAGGTTGTTGGTGATAGGTGATGGGTGACCCCCCATTCGTTTCTATATGAAGAGCCAGTGGTGTTATTTATTATTATCTCTTATTTACTCTTGAGTCAAATAGGAAACACCGCACTATTAAGAGAGCTGATCTTGATGCGCTCTTTGGGGTTGTTCTACACCAAATATACTTCTCATCATCCACCACCACACACCCGTTCGAAGAGAGAGAGAGAGAGAGAGAGAGAGAGAGAGAGAGAGAGAGAGAGAGAGAGAGAGAGAGAGAGAGAGAATAGCCTTGAAAATGAGTCAAAAGGGTTACTGTGAAATCGGCAGAAGTGCCGGCACCGCCGGTGCTGTCGCCGGAATTTCCGGTCTCCGCCGGAAATTCTCGGTAAGCACTGAAATGGCTTACTGGAAGCACTTTCGGCTGCTCACCGAGAATTCCGGTCACCGCCGAAATTTCCGGCGTGTGGTCCGGTCCGCCGGAGCTGTCGCCGGGGGAACTTCCGGCGAGCAACTCGGTCCGACCAGACTTATTGCCGGTTATGCCGCAGGAACCCCCAAACGGCTCTTTTCCCCCATACTATATATACCCCTTTCTTCTCCACTGTGAGGTTAGGCATTTTGAGCAAACATTCATTTCTTGAAGCTCTCTCTCTCGCCCCCATTGTTGAAACACAAAAGCTTGAGGATCTCCCATTCTACCCAACCAAATCCAAATCCCTTTGGTAGAAAGGAAGAGGAGGTCCCGATCTACGTTTCCACCAAGCCAAAGTTCATTCCCCCTTGAGTTCATCGAGTTAGCTTGTTACTCTTAGGTTTGTGGGAAACCCTAGGCGGCTACGGTCGCCCGGAGGCATTCGGCTTGTGATTTGCTCCGTCGAAAGTTTTTAAGGGTTTGAAGACTACCTTAAAAGTCTACCACGAGTAAGTGAGCTATTCCTTCGTGGGATAGCCTCGGAGAAGAAGATGAGCCTTTGTGGCGTGTGAGGAATTCTTCGTGGAACCTCACACCTCTCCAACATGACATAGCCCTCTTTCCAAAGGTGGTGAACACGGGAATACATCTTCGTCTCCGCGTGCTTCGGTTATTCCTTAACCGATCTCTTACTTGTGTTGTTTACCTTGTGATAGCCTTCGATCTTGAAGTATCTTGTTCATCATCTAGGTTGCCTCACCTAGTTTGCATTTAGGCTCACTTATATTCCGCAAAGCCTAAAACTTGCAAAAGATTATAAAGAATTGTAGAAACCTATTCACCCCCTCTAGGTTAACCATCTTACACTTTCAGACGAGAGCTGGGCACCGGGCTCGGGGAAGAGCTGGAAAACCGGCGGTGACACGGTGAACGCCCATGGTCGAGGGGGCGCGGCCAGGAACGGAAGAAGAGGAGAGGGCAAAGCTCCTCTCAAGGCGGAAGGGCGACATCGTGGGCGAGCTGGCGTCAGCGGTGCTCCGTCGAGGAGGGCGGTGGCGGACAGATGACGAGGATGACATGGACGGCGGTGGGCGCATGGCTTGCAGAGGAGAGCCCAGGCGGCGGGCAGGCTTGGTGGAGGAAGGTGCCGCGGCGGCGGTGGAGGAAAACCGACAGATAAGTCGGGGAGGCGAGCGGCGAGGAGGGAACCGAGAGGCGGCGGCGGATGCTGCGGGCAAGGGAGCGACGGTGGCGGCGATGGAGCTCCAGGGAAGCGGCGGCGGGGTCAGCAGGGAGGCAAGGTGGGGGGAGGAAAGCGAGGTAGGCCCAGGGAGGAGTTGCATCGAGGAAGGATAGAGGTGTAGGCCGGTGTGGGTCCCACACAGTTGTTAACGACGTGCAACGGTCGTCGCGAGGAGCCGTCTCCAACTTGCCACGTCATCGTCCTGGTGGGGCCACCCTATCAGAAACGCTGTCAATCGACCGCAAATTGAATTTTAGCGTGAATTGCAACAAATCTGCCGTAAAGATGGTTTTTGCGATTTTTTTGTATAGTGGTGGTTATTCGAACTTTCAGCCGAAATGTGGTAGTTTTATGCTACTAACTCCATCACACATCACACGGGGTTCCATGGTGCCCGGGGCGAGATCGAACTCTCAGCTCACGTCCCCGACAACTCCGCCAGGCTTGAGCACTTCGTCATAGATCCGGCCCCGATCGAGAGGTGTGAATAATATTACTTGGGTTATGATAAACCCCGAGGGAAGAGAGATGTTCTTGTGTATGGCCCGTGAGAATGCTAGGAAGTACGTTGCCGGGAGAGTCGCACAGGGCGCACGGTTTGATGTTGTCTGATGATCGTGAATGTTGTAATTATGCATTCCTGCGCAAAGGCTTGGCTTTGGGAGCGGGTTATTCTGTTACTAGTATTAGCTCCTGCTATTCATGGGCTTTCTGAATTAGTTTGTAGATTCCACTATGTAAAGTTTTGCTGTAATTTGTACTAATTGCTGATACCAGTGAATACATGGTCTTTTCTTTGAATTTTCGCCCCTTTAATTTGTACTAATCCTGCAGGCTGCAACTCAGTTTCATCCAATTAAAACTGTGGGTTTGCCAAGTTGGATCCTGTTTTATCTGAATGTTAAGTACTACTATATGATTCTTTTTGTTTACGTGCTGACTTTGGTATAATAGGCATGGAATGCGTGATGCACATGCGGGGGCATGTTTTCGAAATTTTTATCACGTGAAATTTAGTCGCACTAAAAATTTACAAAGTAGAAACTTTATGGTAAGATACACAACTTCTTACACAGTGGCGCAATATCTCTATGGTCCATGTTTGGCAGCCCTATGAGAAACGTTTTGGTAAGATGCAACTTCTTACACAGTGCCTGCAATGCTCTGGGCCGAAGAGGCCGTTGCCGATGATGAGAGGATGAGGTGCAGCTTCCGGATGAGCAGGTCAACATACATCAAGTAGCAGGATGTGAGAGCGCGTGCCGAGCAGAGGGTTCAGGTCGTAAAGTCATATCGGCGGAACAACACAAAACATATATATTCTCAGAAAATACTGCTATATATAGTTTTTATTGATGGAATGGTCCATGCGCCTTTCTTTATTTTATAATACTGTACTATAATGCTTGATGATCACTTAATAATCGTCTGCAACTGTTTGCCGGCAGCCGCTTCTCTTGCAGCTTTGCTTGCAACTGCTTCTCCGATCAAGGCGCCGAAACCATCAAACCAAGGCGGCTGAATCGGCACGAGAGGCGCTTGGAAGCAGTCAAGCCACTTCATTTCCAACGTACAGATTGCTCACGGGAAACCGACGACGATGGATTGTATTGTACATGAAAGGCACATGGCGAAATTTATTTCCATTTTATTTCAGGGGATCGAATGGATTACACACACACACACACACATCAAGGTTTCGCCTAGCTAATTTACCAACACAGCCCAACGGATGAGATGTTCCTCCTCCCTACTATTGCCTAGATCTCAAAACTAACACTGATCCCTACACCGATGCCACACACACACTACCAATCGATAACCTAAATTAACATCTTGTAAAATAAGATCACCCTAACACGATCATGGCGACCACACCCGCAAGCAGATAGGTTACGACGACGGAGAATCCGGCTGCGAGGTCACGCCTGGATGCAGCACTGGGCTGGGCCAGCGGGCTCGGGCCGAAACTGGTGGGCGTGGACCCACCGGAGCTGGACCCGTACGAGGAAGATGCCGGGGCCGAGACGACCGGGCTGGACGCGCTGGCGCTGCCGAAGCCGCCGGCGGAGGGCGGTTTGGCCGGAGCGGCGGTCAGCCCGGAGTGTGCCACGACGTGCGCGATCATCCGCTGGCCCGCCTCGCAGTGCCCCGGCACGCCGCTGACGAAGTAGAAGAACCCGGGACGGTCGAACTTGAACTTGGTGTCGCCGTCCGTGAACCGGCTCACCGGGGTCTCTGTGCTGCACATCTTGTAGTCGTCGTGGTTCACCACGAACACCGAGTCCCTCTTCGCGTACTTGAAATCTGCACGCAACCACGAACGCGAATGCACGAGATATATATATCTCAAAATATCAATTACGATCGAGGAAACACAATGCATTTCATTTCAAGAATCAAAGAGCGCTGCGTCGATCTGATGCATGCGATGGTAACTGCTTACCCAAGACGTCGCCCACTTGGAAGCGGCTCTTCTTGGCCCAGTGGTTGTACGTCTCGGTTCCATTGCCCATCGGTAGCATCCACCCCCTCGCCTCGCCCACCATGTACACCACCGGCTTCGACGACGACGGCGACACCGAGGCCGCCAGCAGAAGGCAGATCGCAGCAGCAAGGACGCGGGCCATCGGAGTTGAAACTTAGAGCACTCTGTAACTAAACTTGAAACTAGATCGATCGGCTAGACTAGTGTGGAGTACGGTGTGGCAGTAGTTTAAATAGAGAGTTTGCAAGTGAGAAGCGCCGTCAAAGAGGGAGAGTAGGTTGGGTACGTGCGCGAGATCGCAGGGCGGTTGCAGAAGAGACGTTGGACTCTTTTTTACAGTATAAGTGACGTTGGGCCTGGTTCTATGTTGACTCCGTCACCGATGGGCTCTATGGGCCTCAATTGCATCGCAACCATGGCTCAGATAGAAAGAACAGGTTTCTGCTCCTAACGGTTTCGTGTAGAAGCGTTATTCAAAAAAAAAAAAAAAACCGTGACATACTTCATCCGTTGACGATCGACTGTATTTATAGGTTTTGTATACTGAGCTAAATATTTTTAAATTTATCAGGTTTGTTGAGAAGAGTAGCGGCATATACGATCAAGTGATACTAATTTAATATTATAAATATTACTACGTTTTCTAATAAAATTGGCCAAACTTTAAAAAGTTTGACTTACAACAAAACCTAAAAATACACTTAGTTATGAACGGATGAAATATGTAATATGTCAAGTCATTAACATTTGAAGGGATTTCGAAAAGTATACGTAAAAGTGCATTGGTTTACGGTCGTGGCAAACTAGCCTAGTATTAGAAATTCCGCGAAGAAATCCACGCCCCTCTTCAAACCCAGGAATTGCTCCGGCGGTGGCAACATATATGGTCGACGACACTCTGAAGGTGGCAACATATATGATTGACTGACACCGGGGGAGAGAAAATTATGCTTGTGGTGGACATGAACCCTCGATGTTGAAGGACACAAAGAAGAACCTATAAAAACAAAAGCACTAGACAGCAGGATGAGCAAAATAGAAGACAACAGAGGAGTGTTGAAAGCAACGAGGGGAATGCAACAAGTAGAGGACGGGGACGTTAGCCACTGACGTAGGACAATAGTGGATGCATGGATGGAGTTCTATTTTTTTACCGCTAAAAATACTTTTGGTACCTCCAAAACATTTCTTCACTCATGTATATCACAAATGGGAGTAAGCACGATGACCATTACAAGGAGGATATCATTTTAGTCTGTAAACTCCTAGTTCACACTTTGCCCTCCTAGAGAGGCTCGAGAGGTTTCCTAGATCCACCGCTAGTGAGACCTCCTCATTCAAGCCCTTCTCTCCACAGTCGGAGGAGGCCTCCGCGCCAATCCTGGACGGCGGACGGTGGCAACAGGGCCCCTTATTTTTTCTGGAGGTGGTGCCCTCAGTCCCCTAGCGCGATGCGTCTATTCTGTCATCTTCCCCATAATGGTAGGCGGCTTTCGATTCTTATTCATTATCCACATTTTTAATTAAGTTTTCACTTAATTAATACGAAGGCCTACAATGATCAACCCATATTTACAATTTAAATTTTAACTTAAAATATGCAAATCAGTCCACATGTCCATTTCTACCCAAAGCCCATCTAGTGACAAATACCGCTTGTCATGATAAAAAAAGACTCACATGTGAATAATAATACCCTTATTCACTAGAAAATATGTTCCAGGACTTCAAGCTTAAGTTACTTCTAGCCTAAGTTACTTACACTTGAAGTTGTGCCACCTCATGCTTAAAGGGTTACTATGGATGAAATCATGAAACACACACACACACACACACACACACACAAGAATCTTACTCACGAAATGCAACACAAGAGTCACCACCACATAGGTGTAACCTTGCTATGCATTCCAAGGACCTATAAATATAGGACCCTATGATCATTCCCACCTCACAGCTCACCAAGCCACACAAACCAAAAACTAAAAACTAGATAGTTAGAGAGAGATCTAGAGAGGCAAGTGAAGAAGAAAAGAGGGAGGATGCTAGCTACAAGAAGAATATCATCGTCAAGAAGAACAAGTTACTCTACAGTAGCAGGTTGATAGCTAAACTAGTAGAGCAGTAATTCTTAACATTAGTAGCAGAGAGATTAGCAAGATATACTCAATCAAATTTAAGAATGCTTTAGTATCAGCAAAACATGTGTATATATGTATCTTGTTAATGGGAAGAAAGCACCTATATCACCTAATTAGGCCAAACATGATTTTGATGTGTGCATAGTCCAGTGTGGCACTACATGCAGATCACTATGGCATAATCTAGCCTAATACTAATTTAACCATAAATAATTCATTTAGGTTAGGATTGAATGTAGGATAATTGTCCCTATGTGTAATTTTGGTTATTACTGAGAATCTCTATGGTCTAATGATTTCATTGAGTTTTATATGTAGGAATATTCTATAGGTCATGCTTGTAGTCCATGTGTTGGATTCGAGTATGGATGCCATGAAGATAAATGTATACCTTGAGTATTGGCATCAAGATCATTGAGTTGAAAAGAATAATATGCTATGATCAAGATCTTGAGAGTTTGATCTCAACAGAAGAATTCAAGACATGGCTCCAAGTCAGTGCCATGATAGCCTCATGAGTTGATCTATGGTTGACTAAGATTTAGAGCATGCAATCAAATGAAGAATTATTTATGTACCTCAAGATATTTATATAGAGCATGAGAATATACATGGTTGACCAATTCAAAGAGTGAAGATTGGATTCAAGTTGGTCAACACATGAAGCATAAAGAATGCACCACATGGATAAGCCTTGCCATTATGGTCCATGAACTAACCATTATATATGTGCCTTATTGTTTTCTATGTGGGCTAGGTATCTGTCCATGGGCATGCATCAAAATTAAAGACTTTATATAGCCCATGAGAGGATGATATCAAGTGGTGATCGTCATCCAGGTTGAGAAGTGCAAGTTAAATATAAGCATCTCAAAAAGATCATATGATTGAAGCTCGTTGTCCATGTTAGTGATAATGGAAACGTGAAGATGTGCCTTAATGAAGCTTTTCCATAGTGGTGTACGGGGGAGAAAATTATGAGTTAGTACTTTCGATAAATAGGAGTGTCGATCCCAACGAGGATCAGAAGGTGTTGACTAGTGGTTTGGATCAGGAATTCTCTGTAAATACTTAGCAAACGGATTTTTAGGGTTTTTTGATAATGCAAAGGAGTAAAGTGCAAGTAAATAAAGACAACAATAGTAACTGCAGCAAGTGGCCCAATCCTTTCTTCAGCAAAGGACAAGTCGGTTGCATTACTTATGAGGACCAAACGTTCTCGAGGACACATGGGAATACTGTCAAGTGCTTTCGCTTTATATAGTTGATTAATCTTCTTTGGTTGAATACGTGTTGTGTGGGTGAACCTATGCTAATGTACCAACCTTACTTGGACTAATACATACTTGTGATTATACCCCTTGCAAGCATCCACAACTACAAGAAAGTAATTAAGATAAAAACCTAACCACAACATTAAACTCTGAGATCCTACACTCCCTTGTGCAAAGGTTTCCTAACGGGGGTTCATGTTTCTGTCACTCTAGCAACCCCACAATTAGTAGCCAAATATACACTGCATTTCCCTAAGCCCATAAATGGTGAAATATCATGTAGTCGACGTTCACATGACACCACTAGAAGAATAGCACCACAACTTAAATATCAAACCATTGATTATTACTTCAACACAATTCTACTACTAACAACATGACTTCTCCCATGTCCTCAAGAACTAAACAAACTACTCACGATACATCATATGGATCAAAATCAGAGATGATATGATGATGAATAATAATCTGAACATAGAGAACAATTCAATGGTTCCACTCAATAGCATCAACTACAAAAGTAATCAACACCGGGAAAGTTTCCCCTAAGAACTATGCAAGATTCAACCCAATTGTTACAGCGGGATGGAGTGGTGATGATGGTGCTGGTGGTGAGGATGATGATGACGACCCCGATGAAGTCTAGCTTGATGATGGTGTTGATGGCGACGATCTTCCCTCTCCGGGAAGGAATTTCCTTGGCAGAAATTTGCCCGCCGGAGAGCTCGTTCTCTTTCTATAGTTTCCACCCCGCAGAGGTGGCAAAATCTTTCTGTGGTCGCTCCCTCTCGTCTTAGGGTTTTGAGGAGAAGATATAGGCAAAAGGGCGACACATGAGGTGGGCCAGGGTGGCCACACCACCTGGTGGTGCGGCCTAGGGGGGGCGCGCCAGGGGGTTGTGTGGGCCCCCTGTGGCCCATTTCCGCCTCTCCTTCCGGCCTCCTTTGTCTTCTAGAAAAAAATAGGATTTTCCATATATTTTCTGGAATTTTTCGATCTTCGCGAATATTGCATCTGGACATCGCTTTTTTCCATCAGAATCCTGACTCCGGAAGTTCATCCTCCAAAAGTCACCCAACATGCAAAAATAGATGAAACAACATAAGTATCACCTCTTAATATGAAATATATCAATGAATAATAGTAAATTATGATATAAAATAGTGATGCAAATGGACGTATCAACTCCCCCCAAGATTAGACCTCGCTTGTCCCCAAGAGAAGACTGAGCTCAGTAACATGACCACATGTTTATGGAGTGAAGTGTCGATAAAAAGAATATGGACAAGAAGCATCACATTCACCAATACACAACTCATAATAAAAAGCAACTCACCATTATATAACTTAACTTGCAACGATTATGGGAGTCACAATAATGATGCATAAAGACAAATCATAATTCGTAATGTCAAACTTTGTTCTTCGTCAGAGAATAGTTGACAAATCATACTTAGTTTTCAAGCAAAGCTTTTGTAATGAAGTTTATAATATGAATCCTTTTGCTCAAACATAAAATGCTTTTCACAATGATAGCTTTCAAAGTAATATTCATTCAGATAGAGCAATGTGCAAAACAAGGAAGATAAGAACATGATTGAATAAATCATCATATGAATGATTGAATCACAACAACTCAAATGCTTGCTGGAGAAAGAAAGGAATAGGTTTACTTACTCAACTTAAGAAGTAAAAGAAAGGCCTTTCGCAGAGGGAAGCGGGGATTTCAAGTTTCATAAAGAGCAAAAGATTATGATACTTACTAGCTTTGAGGTCTCATTACCCCTATCATAAGCATCTTGAGGTGATTAAGGTTAAAGTGAACAAATATGGAGTATATGCTTGTCAAATCATAAGTTGGCAATCTCATGGCCCTTGAGTACGAGGGCCATTCCTCATGCTACTCAACTTTAGTTACAAGCAAGTTCTTATCATTGTAAGTATATGTGTATCATAGAGAACCGCCAACGGGGTACCCCTTGCCCCATGACACAGGAGCTATCCCATATCAAAATGACAAGGCAACAAACAGTGAGCATCTCAGCGATCCTTTATTTACCATGAGAATGGTGCATATGTTTTTTTCTCTTCTCTTTTTTATACATATTTTTTTATGAGGATGCTTCATAGATTTATCACTATGGTGATGCTGCAAGTTTCCACCATGATTAGGCATGGCTTAGGATAGCCGCCCAGGCGTTTCTCTAACACATATAAATAACTCCATGGACTTACAAGCTCCCCTTTTATTTCACACCGCTGATATCCGCAAACAAAAGATCATGATATCAACTGGGTAGATATTTAAAAGTGTTGAAAGTGTTCCCCATGACAACATGCTTCTGCTAATTCCCAACTTATAAGTGCAAGCATATACAACATAGGCGACAAAATGGTTCAAGTTTATTAAGGGCAGGAAAGTAAGGCGTGCCATCAAGTGCGTGAGAGCTTTACTAACTAGTTTTCACATAACAAAAGAATTTTTAATTTGGAAGATAGATGAAACTTGAGAATTTAATTGGAATAGCAATAATTCTAATAGGTATATATGGTGAACACAGATGGCATAGGTTTAAGTTCAAGGATTGGATGCACAAGAAGTATTCCCTCTCAATACAGGTTTTTGGCTAGCAAGGCTGGGTAGCAAGTATAAGAGTTGAAGGAAACAAGCAAACATACAAGTGATAGAAACAAACATGCAATATTCCTTGAAAACACAAAAGATCTTAACTAAAGAATACTAAGCTTATGATCCAATCAATAAAGAAAGAAAGTAATATAAAATACCTATAAGTGATTTTTTATTTTTCTTTCAAACCTCAAAAAGTGTTGCTACTGACCAGAGCTAGGTTTGCCAAAACCAATTTAATTTTACTTGATGCTCCCAAAGTGATACCAATACTAATCAACAAGATCAATCATATAACAAAAATTGCAAACTAAGATAAGATGTGCAAAAAGTAAATGATGAAACTTCTCATTAATATTCTATAACGGCACTCACACCAAGGGATACATAGATAACCATACTTCCACAATGCAAACCATCTTATATGATAACTTCTCTATTCATGATATGATTCTACAAAAAAGGTAAAAAGATGAAAGATAATGATGTGATACTGCAGCACTCCCCCAAGCTTGGAACAAAGCAAGGGGATGCCAAAACCTGAAGTACTCCTTCGGTGGTCATGGTGTTCCCTTGCCATCATCAGACTTCCAAGGTAAAGGATCCCCATCAACAAAGGACGTCTTGGTTTCCAATATCCTAAAACTAGCAGCAGAACTTATGCGTTTAAACCTAGCCTCATACTCACAGTTTTGATTTTGCACGTCGTAGAGCTGTGCTTGTAACCGGATGAAAGATAGAAGTTTACGTCAAGATAATAGGACTCAAACCTTAAACTTATTAGTAAGTGGTAGTTGAAGAAGTACATAAGGTGAGAATAAAAGATTATCTAAAACTTGATAAGGTAAAAGCATAAAGGTGATAAAATAGATTGATCACTAACAGGCTAATTCTAATGGAAACAACTCTTAAGTAATCCTTAATTGCTAATAAATCACATCCAATTGGACAAGTGTAGAGGAACAAGAAATTCCGATGGGTATGTACTAAATGTGCCCAAAACCAATCTTAGGAAGGACTACCAATACAACTCATATAATAAATCAAAGATTAGTCTTTTGGCCTCAACTATTGACTAAGAAAAATTAAAACCGTGTTTAAGTGAGACTTCCTAGACCTTACATAATATAGTAAATAGGATCGATGATCAAGTAAAGGAGTTGGATTAGGATACCTAATCAGGATTAGGAACTAAAGAAGAGACCCCAAATTAAGGAGTTTATAACAAGGACATATCCCAAAATGAGGATAGTAAAAGGAACTTTGGAGTATTGGAGACAACAAGTTGGAGAATTCCAAATATGAGAAAAGTTCATGGAAAAGATCTGGATATGGAATACTACAATTATTTCCATTTGAGGTTACCATGGAATTGAGAAATGTCGTAACCAACTCAAGTCAATTCTTCATTCCAAAACGTGAGAGTTTACGAACTTTGAGGACGAAGTTTATTTTAAGGGGGAGAGTCTGTAACATCCTAGCATTAGAGCTTAGAAATAAGCTGAACCTAGATGTGTGCATTGCATTCATGCATAGAAAATCTGAAGAATTTTTGCGCTTTTGAACAAAACTTGTCAAAGTGATTGAATCTTTTCTAAATTTGATGGAATTGAAGTAGATCATCAAGTTGACTGCGATAAGTTTCAATATGACCTTTGCTAACACCTTATTTTGGGTAAACATGCTTTGATCTAAGGGTAGATCAAATATAACAAAATTAAACCACAATACATTGTTTAATGATTAATATCTGATCTTTAAGAGATCATACCACAGTATTCACTACCATCACTCATGAATACCAAGTAACAAGAATTCAATAACTAAGTCTTGACCTATATCATTCTTATCCATTCCTATCATGAGCATCATGGTATTTCTTAAACACTAATTCTTTATCACTTATTGAGTAGGATGGAAATAAAGTCAAGACCATTCACCACATATATTTCTTTCCCTATCAATCCTTATCATCTCTATTGAGCTTTATTCTAATATATGTTGTTCATAAATGTTGAGTAATCAACTATTGATTCACCCATTCTTAGCCTATCAATTCTTGATATATCAACTCTTGTTCTTACCATAACAATCACTTTAAGCCTATAAAGAAAGATGTAAGAAGAGGTAGGTGGTAATGCTAGAATTATATATCATCTATAGGATGGGAGTGTTGGAAGAGAATAAGATCAATATGATAATTGATGGAGTTAACTCACTCCTGAATGGATAGAAGAGTTATCTGGAAGATATAATTATATGGTAACAAAGAAGATCATAAGGATGAATTCTGAAGATAGTTACCAGGAGTAATCCTATTGGATCAAGTAGGCATAGTCAATGAATAATATCTCTTAGTACAAAAGAGATATTTAGAAGATAAGTATATACAACTGTACTGTTGTATTGATGAAGGCCTTGATTAGCCAACTGGAAACCTAAACTATAAATGATCAAAGAATTACAATGATCATGTACAAGTCATAATGTTACAATGTGAAGTTGGAATGTGAGTCATTGAGGTAACTAAAGTTAAGATAGTATAACCAAGATCCTACTAAAGAAGCATTAAGTTAGAGAAGTAGAATATTCCTCTTAGAGAGTACTAAACACCTGAGGTGAAGTAGAATTCAATATATACATCTATTAGAGTAATATTAGTGATGGATGATAAAGGAAGAATATGAATGGAGCCGATTGTAACCATCTGTTGGATTGGAGATTATTAGTAGTAGAATATTTTGATAACCAAGTATAGTTATGAGAAGATTATAAAAAGATTTATTGTCAAGCTCATTGGATTTATAAATGGATTTAGAAGAATAAAAGGTGGATAAGAATATTCTTGTGAAGTAAAGCTCATCATGTTAACACATGATGATGGATAGGAAGGAGTAGTATATCTAGGAAAGGAATTCTTTAAGTAGAAGTCAAGAATTATGAATTATGGAAGATAGGAATTCTTGGTATACAGTAAACCCTAAATCTTTAACCAAACATAAAATCCATTTCATCTGATTGACCTATCATCCTATTTCCACAATCCCTTATAGGAATATTTTCCTATAGCAAATCACTTAAGCACATTTTTGTCATTTCCAATTATCATAACCTTATGTGCTTAGGAGATATATTTATCTATTCCTTTCCATAAGACATTCTAGAAAATAACTTTTTATTTTAAAGGGTGATATCATTAAATATCACAAACATAAAGACAAAATGTTTAGTCATTAATCTGTATTCACATCATTAAAAGAATATAAGTATATTAAGTACCTTAAACCCTAGGGTAAGCATTTACAATTCAAACCTTAACTCCTATATTAGTTATAATAAAATATATATACCTTATTATTCCCTAGATTTATGGGAGTAATATTAACCAGATGATTTCCTTTGTATATCATACATCAAATAATGATATATGATCATTATATAAAAATTTCCTTACAAACTATAAGCTAACTAGAATTAAGTTTTATACACAAATAAGGAAATATCCGAATATAAATCCACGGTTTATTATGAAGAGAAAATTCATCACAAAACTTATTCCAGAATATTAGAAGGACAAGTACTTATTTAAAGAAAATAACGAAACTCTAAACACTATATTATAAAAGCTCATAAAATGACTTTAAATACCATTCATTATTGATGCAACTATTTAACAAATAAATTCTATAAAGGAAAATTCAAACAAATGTGTAATATACAAATCTGAAAACAAAATAGAAAAGAGAAAAGGAAAACAGTAAGAAAAAAACCAAAACCAGGCCACAACCCATTTCTCCTCTCCACTATCTACCGCTCACGTGCAGCCCGCTTTGGCCCAGTAGCGAGCCCAGCTCGTCACCACAACGACTGACGGGTGGGATGCTGCCAGGGACTGCGGGTTGAGTTCGAAATTTTGCCAGTGGGTTTTCCGCAAAATGTTTGTCGTCGTCTTCCTCGTCTACTGGAAGCTGCTCGGGGGCAGTGGACGATGCCGTCCGTCGCCGCCGTGCGCTGTGATGCTCGCCGCCGACACCCTGGGAGGTGATAAGGACGCCACCCTGATGCTGCTTCTCATCCTCATCTCCTCACAACCTCTCTCTCAAGCTCTTTCTTACTCTCCCGCATGAACACCGAACCCTAACTCCGGTCAGAGATGACCGTCGTCGTCAGTAGAGGTTGTCCCAGAGATCGTGGAGTAGTCTAGGAGAAGTGAAGCATCACCCTCTTTATCATATCCACTCATTAGGTCAAGGGGAGCACGGTTTGGGGCGAATTTCATCATCTCATTCTGTCGGAGTTCGTAGGATATCATGTAGGAGAGCTCGCCTCCGACCACGTCTGTCCTCACCAACACCGCTACTGCAACCAGCGGTGAGTGTACGCATCTCCCCATGCTCTCTAATCTCTCTTTTTTGCCGTATATCGCCGTTCCATCGTGTACCGTCGCCGACCATCGTAGTTGAGGCTCGCCGGAGTAGCTTCGGTGACCAAACCTGAGCGGCGTCACAACTAGTAGGTTCCCCGTCGTGCTCTCTTTTCGATAAGCCTAACCACTGCCCCACGCACTCACCAAATCACGAGATCAAACATCGATCTGAGAAGATCAGCTCGGGTGACGTCATCCCGACATCATGCTCACGTCACCACTGCTGAGTCAGTTGGTTTGACCCAGTATTTGCACATGTGGCGGATGATGTGGCAACGACCCCACCAGTCAGTGACTAGGGCTAGATGTGTGTGAGGTATAAAAGTTCAGTTTCTATTTAGAAAATAAACAAAACAATATAAATTCAAACTCAAATAAATTCTAGAAATTAAATAAAGTGATTACATCATGTTAAATCAATAACTTTTGTTTTATAATTCAAAAAATATGTTTAATATATGAAAATTTTCAGAAAAATAAAATCTACAACTTAAAATTATTATCAAACATTACTTTGTTGATTATTTAAATCATTATGATTTAATAAAGGTTTTATAAGTAATAATACTTTGATAATTCATATTTTAATACTGGTAAATGTTAAAAATATAAATAATATACCAAAATCTTAGAAAAATAGGAACTATAGTTTAAAACTATAAACCTAAAATGTTATATCACTTAACTAAATATTTATTATTTATTAAGTGTTTATATAGTAAGAAATCTTATAAAAATCATATCTTATTATTTATAAATCACAAAAATACATGTAATATGCCAAAATTATCACAAAAATAATAACTACATGTTAAAAATATAATATTTTACTTTTGAGGAAAATAAAAATTTAAACAAATTAATAACTTAAATTTAAACCTATTTCCTTAGTTGATAATTCATATAAGGGTAAATAAAATATGTTAATATTTCTAAAATTAGCCAATTCAGTCTAATAAATAGTATTAGTCTTGAATATTGATAATATGAAGTCAAAATGGTTCAACACATTTTAAATACAATCTTATTGAATTATCATTCAACTATAAGTGTAGATCATTTTCTAAAAAGATTCTTATCAATTATAAAAATCTTCAAAATGATATGTTTAACCAAATAAAACATTTTACCATTTTTCACTCACAACTTTATAATGGACTAAATCCAAAGATAATTAATAAGTAGTAAATAATATTGTTTACTTATTCACAAGCCATAACCACACCCTTATAAGGAGATAAATCCTTTTATACATTTATAATGTTAAGAAACCACTACTCAAATATAAGTAATGCCATTCTTAAGTAACTTTAAGGAAATATTAAAAGATGAAAAAATACAATATCATAAGCATTACACCTTGAAATCCATCCATGTTCTTAAAGTTAACTTTAGTCGACAAGAATTTAAATATAATGCTAAAGACTTTATCATGTGTTTTATAGTTAACTTTGGTCTATTTTAATTAAGACCTAAATCATCTCAAGTCCAGACTATTCAAGCAAGCATAAAAAACATCAATCACAATCTATCAATCATATTCTAAAGCTATCAGGATTGTTTAAACCTTAGTAAAGAAATCTTTTCTTCAAATGTTATTCTTTTTGCCACTTCAGACAGATGACAACTAATAATAATTACATTACTTTATACTTTACTTGTATACTTAGGATTATTAACACTTAAGTTCCTTATAAATGCCATTATTTGCAAAGTAAAATTTGAAGGTAAGGAAATTCTTATATATAAATTAGTCTTTGAGTAGCATTCCACATTCGTGTATCTTATTATTGTATAGTATTATAATTACATGTTTTTCACACACACCCACAAGCCTTAATAAGAAGCACAAGGGTGCGGCTTATCTAAAAGTACAACACATTCTAAAGGAACCATTTCAAGTATCCAAACCCTAGAACCACGCTTATTCCGGGGATTCGATTTTACCAAATTGCATGGCATTATTTATGCATAATAGCATATTGCTTCTTTAAAAATTAGTCCTTACCGGATCAATGATGCTGATTTCAGATATTGGATCTTATATTGTCTCGAAGACCGTGAGTGCATAATCTTGCAATCACAAAAGGCAAGTTCACACTTGCTCATGTCCTTTGATTATTTTCTGTAAAGTATTTTACAAATTCCGTGTTGTCATCACCTGCATTTCAAAAAGGTCAGAAAACACTATTTTTGATAATAATGCGAACTATTGGTTACTGATTCAGGGTGATCAGCTAATCTATTAAGTCTGGCAGTGGGAATACCACTGCACATGACTATATCACCTAGGACTTAACAACCAATGTCGCTAGTGATTCTTGCGCCATATATTACGCGTTGACCATGAGAGTTGGAATGGGACGGAGAAGTCAGCTGTATCTTTTCCCTCTCGCATGGAGACGGATGTGCGGGTCGTGGCTGTTATCACTTGTAGCGTGCATATATTGGTAAGTCATAGAGGATATGCAACATATGGGTGGGAACCCTCAACGTCCCATGATAGTTCTGGAATCTGAACGGTCTGTACAAACCATTGCCATAATTCAATGGGTGGGCATGGTGTACACCAAGGAGACATGCGGGGTCGCGGAGAAGGCAGTGATTGGCTTGGATCTTAGGTTGGGCCTCAAACGAAGGAAGTTTGAACGGGAACATACTCCTGGACGTGCAACAAAGCCTAAGGTCTCTCATGCGTAAAGTGACGCACCTCTGTAGAGTGTAAGAACTGTAACTTGTTACTCCCTGTTCTGGGAAGGAGCTACGAATGAGGCGGGAAAGGAACTCCATGAAAGTTCTGGTAAACCCGTGAAGGCTGACAGACATAGCTTTTCAGAATAAAAGCAACCTTTGAAGAAATGTTTACGAAAACTTGCATTTCCTATGACCTACGGTCTGTGGTTGTAGATATAGCGCATCAAACACTCCTTTTCTAGTGAACTTGCTGAGTACGCTCGTACTCAACGTATCTTCTTAACCCTTGCTAGATTCCCAAGCCGTTAAGACGGCGTCTACATCAAGGTATGCTCCAGGAATCTTCATCAACAGCTCAAGCTCTTCAATGAAGTAAAGGAAGTCAACATATACATCAACTAAAGTGAAGACGAAGTTGCTGATTAGATAGAAATATAATCTCTAGCCATAGAACCTACTTCTGTAGAGTTTTACAATAGCAGCAATATAAGCCAGATAGTTAGATGCTAATCTTATTAGTATGATAGTTTTTGAGTTGTTTATTTCTAATTCTTCTTTGTAAGAAGTTTCTTTCTCTCTCTTTAACCTAGAGTGTTCTCTGGATCTTGTGTAAAGAGTTGAGTTGTAACCTATAGTCATGTCTTGGACCTGCCGTGTTTCTGTTGTACCACTCTGAGGGATGTAATACTAGTGAACGGTGTTTCATTGGTGTTATGTCAACGACTATAGTGTACTACATCATGTAGTGGTATGCTGGGTCACCGCAGCTGGTATTAGAGCATATGCTTTGACCTTAGGATTAAAACCCTTTTAGGAAGATCTGTAGGTTGGATAGTGACTATAGAAGCCATCTTATCTAATCCAAATAATCTTATGAATTTTGATGAGTATCCACTTGAGTATAACCTTGTCACGAGGTGTATAATCATCTTTATTAGAAATAGTTGTCCATTTTCTCTTAGTAAAGTGTTATTTAGTGTCTTCCGAAGGAGACCTAACCCACCAAGATACTGTAGAAAAGCCAATTGGTCACAGTAGATTAGGATCAAGTTTAAGACATAATTGAAGTAATTTAAATGGTGTAGTCTAACCATAAAATTGAAGGTAGATAGTAACACCTTATTGTTAATTGATAACAATAGATAATATAATGAAGACAATTAGAGCATGTATAGTTATAATGGGAAGTTAATTATGTGGGATTCACTTCAGAATTCTACGTGATGAAGTGAAATTATGTTAAGACTTTTTTTTTTGAGAAAAACAGTACAAACACAGATGCTCACAATGCGTACACAGACTCACCCCTATGAACACATGCACACACACCCTACCCCTATGAGCATCTTTGAGAGACTGAGTCGGCGGGTCTTGAGATTGACGAAGTCACTGTAGGCGCCTCGCTATCGACGGGAACGTCGCCTCCCACTGAAAGAATATTCCGCCTTAATGAGACACCAAAGTGTCAAACCCGGGGTTTGAACTCTGGTGGGCTAGGGGTACCACTGCCCTCCTAACCATCCAACCACGGGTTGGTTCTCAAAATTATGTTAAGACTTAATAATAGTGTAATGAGAAACAAGATCATGGTGAGCTTATCTCCAAAACCATGATGTAGGTGTAATAATTGTCAAGTAAGTAGTAAGTTATGTTGAAGTAAAAGTAAGAAAATCACCTGGTAGAACTATGATAGAAGTCATAGGTGCTAGAAATTTCCAATAATATTTAGTTTAAGTTAGCAAATAGAATCTGACTAGTCATTCATAGTGATCATGTGAGGTTAGTTTATTAAATAAAGAAAGGTTGGTTATAGGTAGTCATTCCAAATGAGGGACCAAAGCTAATAAACACCCAATTGAGACCACTTTGTTTAAGATTATCCTGTTACACTTGAGAAATTTGGGTAGATATTGAGATAAATAATAGTTTGACGCCTATGTGCTAAGTATCACAATGTAAACCTATATGAGGAGGTGTCATATACTACACAACTAAGCCTGAATTTTAGAGATACTATACTCAACTACTATACTGCGAGCTTAGAATATTTTGTGTTATATGTACCACATCTAGATTTATTTGTTTTTCTTGGATCTTCTTGATTGACTAGATTTGTACATGAAGGTTAACTTGGTGTGCAAATGCATGTTGCAACATCCAGTCATTACTTGATGTTATAGACCTAGATAGGATTGGGAATTCGTGTAAGGGAGTGACGAGTTCCGAAGACCAAGATGAAGACTTACATGAAGAATGAAGCCAAGTATAAGGAGTATCAAAACAATTTGAATAAAGGATCAATTTCAGATCATTACTACACAGTAATAAGAAGAAAGACTAGTATAGAAGTTGTATGGAGCAACGAGAAGTGAAGAACTTAAGTTCACCTAAAACAGGTGATGTTGCTAAGAAGTTAATGAAGTAGTAGTATCTAGCTCATGGAAGCATCATGAATTAGTACAAAGAAGAAGCGTTGGAACCAAAATGGTATTCAAGCTCTGACAATTCAGAGAGAATGCTAGAAGTATGTCGAAAACTGTAGGGTAATACATACACCCTAGGATGGTCCGCAGCTGGTATTTGTCCGCAGATGATATTTGGTTGATTTAGTTAACCAGATCATCTTAGTGTTGCATAAAGAGCATAAAACATGGCCTAAGATAAGTAAGACATAAATGAGTATAAAATTTAAGGCGGCCATATTTCGAGACGCCTCGCGAAGTCAGGCCTATCAAAGCGAAAATGTCCAAATAGTAAGTAAGAAAAATAAACTTGGAAGATCTATCTCGGAGATCCACAATTGTGTGGGTATACCGTAATTTCTTTCATGAGACCTTAAAGAGGTATAGTATAATATGGATAGAGACCAATATTCTAGTTATGAAGCCAATGGTTACTACATAGGCAGTTTAGAGACAATTAGTAAACCCTAAGGGGGAGAGTAAATAATTAAATGGAAATACCGTTATCCGAATCTCCGAGTAAAGGTTGGAGAAGAAGTATTAAACTAGGTTAACATTAAGCTTTATTTTCATAAGGTTAAAAGAAATCATTATTATAAAGGTACTCTCGGAAGTATGTCCGGATGAAAGATAGAAGTTTGCCTCAAGATAATAGGACCCAAACCTTAAAATTATTAGTAAGTGGTAGTTGAAGAAGTACATAAGGTGAGAATAAAAGATTATCTAAAACTTGATAAGGTAAAAACATAAAGGTGATAAAATAGATTGATCACTAACAGGCTAATTCTAATGGAAACAACTCTTAAGTAATCCTTAATTGCTAATAAATCACATCCAATTGGACAAGTGTATAGGAATAAGAAATTCCGATGGGTATGGACTAAATGTGCCCAAAACCAATCTTCGGAAGGACTACCAATACAACTCATATAATAAATCAAAGATTAGTCTTTTGGCCTCAACTATTAACTAAGAAAAATTAAAACCCTGTTTTAGTGAGACTTCCTAGACCTTACATAATATACTAAAGAAGATTGATGATCAAGTAAAGGAGTTGGATTAGGATACCTAATCAGGATTAGGAACTAAAGAAGAGACCCCAAATTAAGGAGTTTATAATAAGGACATATCCCGAAAAGAGGATAGGAAAAGGAACTTTGGAGTATTGGAGACAACAAGTTGGAGAATTCCAAATATGAGGAAAATTCATGGAAAAGATCTGGATATGGAATACTACAATTATTTCCATTTGAGTTCTCTTACCATGGAATTGAGAAATGCCATAACCAACTCAAGTCAATTCTTCATTCCGAAACGTGAGATTTTACGAACTTCGAGGACGAAGTTTATTTTAAGGGGGAGAGTCTGCAACATCCCAGCATTAGAGCTTAGAAATAAGCTGGAACCAAATGTGTGCATTGCATTCATGCATAGAAAATCTGAATAATTTTTGCGCTTTTGAACAAAACTTGTCAAAGTGATTGAAGCTTCTCTCAATTTGATGGAATTGAAGTAGATCATCAAGTTGACTGCGATAAGTTTCAATATGACCTTTGCTAACACCTTATTTTGGGTAAACATGATTTGATCTAAGGGTTGATCAAATATAACAAAAATAAACCACAATACATTTTTTAATGATTAATATCTGATCTTTAAGAGATCATATCATAGTATTCACTACCATCACTCATGAATACCAAGTAAGAAGAATTCAATAACTAAGTCTTGACCTATATCATTCTTATCCATTCCTACCATGAGCATCATGGTATTTCTTAAACACTAATTCTTCATCACTTATTGAGTAGGAGGGAAATAAAGTCAAGACCATTCACCACATATCTTTCTTTCCCTATCAATCCTTATCATCTCTACTGAACTTTATTCTAATATCTGTTGTTCATCAATGTTGAGTAATCAACTATTGATTCACCAATTCTTAGCCTATCAATTCTTGATCTATCAACTATTGTTCTTACCATAACAATCACTTTAAGCCTATAAAGAAAGAAGTAAGAAGAGGTAGGTGGTAATGCTAGAATTATATATCATCTATAGGATGGGAGTGTTGGAAGAGAATAAGATCAATATGATAATTGATGGAGTTAACTCACTCCTGAACGGATAGAAGAGTTATCTGGAAGATATAATTATATGGTAACAAAGAAGATCATAAGGATGAATTCTGAAGATAGTTACCAGGAGTAATCCTATTGGATCAAGTAGGCATAGTCAATGAATAATATCTCTTAGTCCAAAAGAGATATTTAGAAGATAAGTATATACAACTGTACTGTTGTATTGATGAAGGCCTTGATTAGCCAACTAGAAACCTAAACTATAAATGATCAAAGAATTACAATGATCATGTACAAATCACAATGTTACAATGTGAAGTTGGAATGTGAGTCATTGAGGTAACTAAAGTTAAGATAGTATAACCAAGCTCCTACTAAAAGAGCATTAAGTTAGAGAAGTAAAATATTCCTCTTAGAGAGTACTAAACACTTGAGGTGAAGTAGAATTCAATATATACATCTATTAGAGTAATATTAGTGATGGATGATAAAGGAAGAATATGAATGGAGCTGACTGTAACCATCTGTTGGATTGGAGATTATTAGTAGTAGAATAATTTGATAACCAAGTATAGTTATGAGAAGATTATGAAAAACTTTAGTGTCAAGATCATTGGATTTATAAATGGATTTAGAGGAATAAAAGGTGGATAAGAATATTCTTGTGAAGTAAAGCTCATAATGTTAACACATGATGATGGATAGGATGGAGTAGTATATCTAGGAAAGGAATTCTTTAAGTAGAAGTCAAGAATTATGAATTATGGAAGATAGGAATTCTTGGTAAACACTAAACCCTAAATCTTTAACCAAACATAAAATCCATTTCATCTGATTGATTTATCATCCTATTTCCACAATGACTTATAGGAGTATTTTCCTATAGCAAATCACTTAAGCACATTTTTGTCATTTCCAATTATCATAACCTAATGTGCTTAGGAGCTATCTTTATCAATTACTTTCCATAGGACATTCCAGAAAATAACTTTCTATTTTAAAGGGTGATATCATTAAAGATCACAAACATAAAGACAATATGTTTAGCCATTACTCTTTATTCACATCAATAAAAGAATATAAGTATATTAAGTACCCTAAACCCTAGGGTAAGCATTTAGAATTCAAACCTTAACTAATATATTAGTTATAATAAAACATATATACCTTATTATTCTGTAGATTAATGGTTGTATATCATACATCAAATAATGATATATGATCATTATATAAAAGTTTCCTTCAAAATTGTAAACTAACTAGAATTAAGTTTTATAAACAAATAAGGAAATATCCTAATATAAATCCATGGTTTATTATGAAGAGAAAATTCATCACAAAACTTATTCCAGAATATTAGAAGGACAAGTACTTATTTAAAGAAAATAAAGAAACTCTAAACACTATATAACACAAAATGACTTTAAATACCATTCATTGTTGCTGAAACTATTTAACAAATAAATTCTATAAAGGAAAATTCAAAAAAATGTGTAATATAAAAATCTGAAAACAAAACAGAAAAGAGAAAAGGAAAACAGTAAGAAAAAAACCGCTACCAGGCCACAACCCATTTCTCCTCTCCACTATATACCGCTCACGTGCAGCCCGCTTCAGCCCAGTAGCGAGCCTAGCTCATCACCACAGCGACTAAGGGGTGGGGCGCTGCCAGGGACTGCGGGTTGAGTTTGAAATTTTGCCAGGGTTTTTTCGGAAAATGTCTGTCATCGTCTTCCTCTTGTACTGGAAGCTGCTCGGTGGCAGTGGACGATGCTATCCGTCGGCGCCGTGCGCTGCGATGCTCGCCGCCGACACCCTGGGAGGTGATAAGGACGCCACCCCGACGCTGCTTCTCATCCTCATCTCCTCAAAACCTCTCTCTCAAGCTCTTTCTTACTCTCCCGCATGAACACCGAACCCTAACTCCGGTCAGAGATAACCGTCGTCGTCAGTACTGGTCATCCCGAAGATCGTGGAGTAGTCTAGGAGAAGCGCAGAATCACCCTCTTTGTCATATCCACTCATTAGGTCAAGGGGAGCACGGTTTGGGGTGAATTTCATCATCTCGTTCCATCGGAGTTCGTCGGAAATCATGTCGGAGAGCTCGCCTCCGACCACGTCTGTCCTCACCAGCACCGCTACTGCAACTAGGGTGAGTGTACGCATCTCCCCATGCTCTCTAATCTCTCTTTTTTTCCATATATCGTTGTTCCGCCGTGTACCGCCACCGACCACCGCAGTTGAGGGTCGCCGGAGTAGCTCCGATGACCAAACCTGAATGGCGTCACCACTATCAGGTTCCCCGTCGCGCCCTCTTTCCGATAAGCCTAACCACTGCCCCGCGCACTCACCAAATCGCGAGATCAAACATCGATCTAAGAAGATCAGCTCGGGTGACGTCATCCCGATGTCATGCTCACGTCACCACTGCTGAGTCAGTTGGTTTGACCCAGTCTTTGCACATGAGCCGAATGATGTGGCAACGACCCCACCAGTCAGTGACTAGGGCTAGATGTGTGTGCGGTATAAAAGTTCAGTGTCTGTTTAGAAAATAAACAAAACAATATAAATTCCAACTCAAGCGATTAAATCTTGTTAAATCAATAACTTTTGTTCTATAATTCAGAAAAATATGTTTAATATATGAATTTTTTAGAAAAATAAAATCTACAACTTAAAATTATTATCAAACATTAATTTGTTGATTATTTAAATCATTATTATTTAATAAATGTTTTATAAGTAATAATACTTTGATAATTCATATTTTAATATTGGTAAATGTTAAAAATATAAATAATATACCAAAAATCTTAGAAAAATAGGAAATATAGTTTAAAACTATAAAGCTAAAATGTTATATTACTTAATTAAATATTTATTATTTATTAAGTGTTTATATAGCAAGAAATCTTATAAAAATCATATCTTATTATTTATAAATCACAAAAATACATGTAATATACAAAAATGATCACAAAAATAATACCTACATGTTACAAATATAATATTTCACTTTTGAAGAAAATAAAAATTTAAACAAATTAATAACTTAAATTTAAACCTCTTTCCTTAGTTGATAATTCATATAAGGGTAAATAAAATTTGTTAATATTTCTAAAATTAGCCAATTGAGTCTAATAAATAGTATTAGTCTTTAATATTGATAATATGAAGTCAAAATGGTTCAACACATTTTAAATACAATATTATTGAATTATCATTCAACTATAAGTGTAGATCATTTTCTAAAAAGATTCTTATCAATTATAAAAATCTTCAAAAATGATATGTTCAACCAAATAAAACCTTTTACCATTTTTTCACTCACAACTTTATAATGGACTAAATCCAAAGATAATTCATAAGTAGTAAATAATATTGTTTACTTATTCACAAGCCATAATCACATCCTTATAACGAGATAAATCCTTTTATACATTTATAATGTTAAGAAACCACTACTCAAATATAAGTAATGCCATTCTTAAGTAACTTTAAGGAAATATTAAAAGATGAACAAATACAATATCATAAGCATTACACCTTGAAATCCATACATGTTCTTAAAGTTAACTTTAGTCGACAAGACTTTAAATATAATGCTAAAGACTTTATCATGTGTTTTATAGTTAACTTTGGTCTATTTTAATTAAGACCTATCAGGATTGTTTAAACCTTAGTAAAGAAATCTTTTCTTCAAATGTTATTCTTTTTGCCACTTCAGACAACATATGAAAATTAATAATAATTACATTACTTTATACTTTACTTGTATACTTAGGATTATTAACACTTAAGGTCCTTATAAATGCCATTACTTGCAAAGTAAAATTTGAAGGTAAGGCAATTCTTATATATAAAGTAGTCTTTGAGTAGCATTCCACATTCGTGTATATTATTATTGTATAGTATTATAATTACATGTTGTTCACACACACCAACAAGCCTTAATAAGAAGCACAAGGGTGAGGCTTATCTAAAAGTACAAGACATTCTAAAGGAATCATTTCTAGTATCCAAACCCTAGAACCACGCTTATTCCGGGGATTCGAGTTTACCAAATTGCATGACATTATTTATGCATAATAGCATCTTGCTTCTTTAAACATTAGTCCTTACCGGACCAATGATGCTGATTTTAGATATTGGATTTTATATTGTCTCGAAGACCGTGAGTGCATAATCTTGCAATCACAAAAGGCAAGTTCACACTTGCTCATGTCCTTTGATTATTTTCTGTAAAGTATTTTACAAATTCCGTGTTGTCATCACCTGCATTTCAAAAAGGTCAGAAAACAATATTTTTGATAATAATGTGAACTATTAGTTTCTGATCTAGGGTGATCGACTAATCTATTAAGCCTGGCAGTGGGAATACCACTGCACATGACTATATCACCTAGGACTTAACAACCAATGTCGCCAGTGATTCTTGCGCCGTATATTACGCGTTGACCATGAGATTTTGAATGGGACGGGGAAGTTAGCTGTATCTTTTCCCTCTCGCATGGAGACGGATGTGCGGGTCGTGGCTGTTATCACTCGTAGCGTGCATATATTGGTAATTCGTAGAGGATATGCAACATATGGGCGGGAACCTCAACTTCCGACGATAGTTCCGGCATCTGAACGGTCTATACAAACAATTGTCATACTTCAATGGGTGGGCATTGTGTACACTAAGGAGACATGCAGGGTCGCGGAGAAGGCAGTGATTGGCTTGGATCTTAGGTTGGGCCTCAAACCAAGGAAGTTTGAATGGGAACATACTCGCGGCCGTGCAACAAAGCCTAAGGTCTCTCATGGGTAAAGTGACGCACCTCTGCAGAGTGTAAGAACTGTAACTTGTTACTCCCTGTTCCGGGAAGGAGCTACGAACGTGGCGGGAAAGGAACTCCATGAAAGTTCTGGTAAACCTGTGAAGGCTGACAGACATAGCTTTTCAGAATAAAAGCAACCTTTGAAGAAATGTTTACAAAAACTTGCATTGCCTACGACCTACGGTCTGTGGCTATAGATATAGTGCATCAAACACTCCTTTTCTAGTGAACTTTCCGAGTACGGTCGTACTCAACGTATATTCTTAACCCTTGCTAGATTCTGAAGCCGTTATTACGACGTATACATCAAGTTATGCTCCAGGAATCTCCATCAACAGCTCAAGCTCTTCAATGAAGTAAAGGAAGTCAACATATACATCAACTAAAGTGAAGACGAAGTTGCTGATTAGATAGAAATATAATCTCTAGCCATAGAACCTACTTCTATAGAGTTTTGCAATAGCAGCAATATAAGCCAGATAGTTAGATGCTAATCTTATTAGTATGATAGTTTTTGAGTTGTTTATTTCTGATTCTTCTTTGTAAGAAGTTTCTTTCTCTCTCTTTAACCTAGAGTGTTCTCTGGATCTTGTGTAAAGAGTTGAGTTGTAACCTATAGTCATGTCTTGGACCTGCTATGTTTCTGTTGTACCACTCTTAGGGATGTAATACTAGTGAACAGTGTTTCATTGGTGTTATGTCAACGACTATAGTGTACTACATCATGCAGTGGTATGCTAGGTCACCGCACACAATTATCTCAGTTTGCTTTGACGTAAACTACTTCGACTTGAAAACCATGCACTCTGACCAAGGTTGGAAGACGAAGTGGTTCTATATCAAGGACCGACAAGTTGAAGGCCAATAGTTCGGGTTAGCTCCCTTCGACCCGAAGAAAACTTGCCGGAGGCTCAACTCATGGGATCAACGCCCAGTGCTAAATAAATGAAGGAAATTCAACCTCTACTGGATCGGATTAAGAAGGTGCACACCGAAGAGTTGACAGGTTTGTAGATCTTGACCTACTTTCTTTGAGTGCGCATCCAACCTCTCTAGGATAGGCTAGCTGGAATGTGGGCCTACTCGGAGAAAAAGGACTTGATGTTGATCTCAGCCAAGAATCTTCCACTCAAAGTCCTCGAGAAAAGGGTGCGCTCCTTAACCACTCTAACAAAGAAGAGTCCAGTCCCGACAGAATGTCGGGTTGAGCCCTTTCGCAAGAAAAATTTAGTACCTGTCGTAAGTTTTCATCTCCCTTTTGGCTGTCCTTGTTTTTTACTACTGTCTCCTTTTGGATTTTATCGCGTTACTCTATCTATTATGTTGTAGGTCCACAACCATCTTTCTTCTCTTCCTCTTCTTCCTAAATCCGTTGAACTTCATGACATCACCACATCATCTGAAGGATACGTTGATGCTGCTGTTGCCACGGATGATGATGAAGCTTCCTCTACATAATCGTATCATGATATTGCATCAGTTCCTTTAGCTCACTCCGAGGATTTTAAGAGGTTATCCACGTCTAGGAATTGAAAGCGCCTTGAACCCGTTGAAACGGTCGAAGATTCTGACGATTCAACATGTTTAAAGCCGAAATATGTTGTGTCATCGGATTAATGATAAGTATGCCATAGGGGTCCTAGAGGAGTTGAGAAAGGTGAGGTGTGAGACGTATGGTGTTCCGGGGATGGTGAGCACACAAGTGTACCTATATTCAGACCCGACAGCGGTGATCGGATCCTACTCCTGCTAGCAACCCATTAATACATCGGCGAGAGCCGGATGTTATAGCGATTACAAGAGAGGTCCGCCTATGCGAGTTGGTTGTAGTTGTTGCCCTAAAGGCTCCCATAGACCGTCTTATAAACACTAGAAAAATACCCCATACCCGGCGGATTTGTGGGGCGGCACAAGCGAAACGTACCTCCAAAAGTTGGATGCGCGGCGGATGGGCAATCGTGGAACCATTTTGTTGCGACGGCCATTTTTTCGTTGTTGTCTTGTGATTCACGGCGCCTGTGTGCGCTGCAATTGACATTTTCCAGGTCCCATGACCGATTTCCCTTTTCCCTCCACTATTGTAACATCCCTAAAATCATGTTTTCAAAGTTTGTATATCATTCATGCATTCATACTCATTTTAGGATCATTTCTTAAAAAACAGAAACTTTGTGATCTATCATTTTATGTAAAGCAAGGCATTAGCCTTATTGCTACCTTATAAGAAGGAAGTACTTGTTTTGATCAGCAGTGAATTGATCCTAAGATTGATTGATATTTTCCAAAGCTTGTACAAAGTTTTTCAAAACAAAATATGAATTTAAAACCATTCATATGTCTTTATTAAATAAGTGGTAAAGGCATTGTTTATTTTAAATTCCGATGGGCCAATATAAATTTGAGTGAACAACAATTTTAAATACTCAAATAAGTGCATGTTCCATCCTATAAAGATTCAGAGAAAATTTGAATTCAAATTCATTTGAAAACCATTTGAAAATGATTCAAAAGAATCAAAATAGAAAAGGAAAAGGATAAAAGAAATGGAAATAGGCCGGCGCCACTCTTTTGGCCCAGTAGCAAGTGCATCCCACCCGGGATTTCCCCTCCCCTCTGTTTCTCACCCGCACGCATACCCCTCCCTCACTGACACCCCGGACCCACGCGCCATGTCACCTTTGTCCCCAAAATCACGCCGCGGCCAGCATTGCCGCGGCCGTTTCTCCGATTTGATTCCGCGCTTGATTGCGAGTAAACACTAGCATAATTCCCTCTCTCGCCCCGGCTATTTAACCTCCTCCTCCTTCCGCTCATTTCCCCACAAGCCACAACCATAGAGAGCCACCAGTCTGTCCACAATCGAGCTCACTCCGCCGCGGTACCGAGCGTCTCCGGTGGCAAATTCCGGTGAGATATCCCCGCCCCTTTCCTCCTGGTCTTGCTAGCTTGTTCACTGCATCCTTGCGCATCGTTTAACACCGCTGCTGTGTGCTAGGATCATCTAGAGCCTCGGCAACGTCGACGACTGCGCGTGTCCGACGAAACCATCAACTCCGGCGAGCTTTTCTGGTTAGTTCTGACCGTGCCTTGTCCTCTCTTTGATACTTCCATGACCAACATCACCTTGCGCATCTGACACACTGCTTATTTTGCCCTGGCATGATCTGTACCTTCGCCAACGACGACGAGCAGCCGTGCCTGACGCCTTCGCGAACTCCGGCGAGGAATCCCTGACGTTTCCGAGCGCCCCTCCGCCAACGAATACCACCTTGAGCAACAACATCGTCACGCAAACTCAATGAGCTACCCCACTACCCTTCTTGCTTCCTGCATTGCTGATAGCATCACCGTCTGACCGTGCCGCCGCCAGCCACCGTTGTAGCACCGTTGGTTTTTGGTTCGTTTGATTTAGGCCGTTAGATCTGGATCTGATGCGTAGGAATAGATCACTTAAGCGAACCGGTACGCGCAGATCTAGCCATGCGCTGCCACTTAGATCCAACGGCTCGTGTTGATCGATCCACGTGAAGCGGTACGCACCAATCAGATAGCGCCGCGTGGCTAGAGTTTTGATTTAAAAACTGAATTTAGATCTATTAGATGTTCAAACTTGCAAAATTCATAACTTTTGATCCACACGTTCAAGTTTTGTAAATTTTATATCATTGGAATCAGGAGAGAGAATTCTATCCAACCATACACTTTGTTTAATAAATTACATCTGTAAAATTGGTTATTTTTGAAGATACATTTTTAAGCTTATTTTGAGTATAATTTTGTTTTGAAAAAATGTTTTAAAGACTAAATAAAGTTTATTTAGTGTATAATTGTTTTGTTTGAGACTCAGTACTGTTCCACTTGTCTTGTTTGATTTAGAAAAATCATCACATGACATTTGCATGCATTCATATATTTTGCTTGTTTATTTTGATATGTGAATTTGGTGCTATCATTTTATGTTTATATTTTGGTGCTAGTGGTGATTGTGATTGTGAGGATTGTTGCTACTCCCCCAACTACCAAGGCAATTGGTGCTTCATATTTTTGTCCCAATATTTTGACTATGCATTAGAAATATTTTGTATAGGGTTGCATGGATATTTTTGCTAAAGTATCTATATGCTATGCTTGGGAAATCCTAGTAGTTGTAGAATTGCTAAAGTTTCCTCTAAGTTAAGATAATTGCTATTGACATTCTTAGCCTAGCTAGTAGCAACCAAGGGTGGATTATGTATATGCTATGGAAAAATATTGCTAAGTCCTTGACTTATGTTTTTGCTTAATAAAACAACTAAGTGAATGAAACACCTGGGTGGATTGGTAATTGCTTGGTGGTTTTGGTTGAGTGGTTACACAAGGCCCATTTCTATGGTTTACCTTGTGTATCTCACTTGTGGATTGCCACCCAGGAACAAAGGGATTTGAGATGCCAAATGTTAAGAAGCTTCTAGTGCAACCACATGGCATTATGGGCTCTGCCTGGATCATATATGTTGCAATAACTTAGCCAAATGGACAGTTGGTGGTAGGGGATTGATATGATGGGGATGCGCCTTCCGGGGTATACCCAGCAGGACGTTTCCGACTGGCCCAAGACCTGGCGAGTGGGCCTGCAGGACGGCGACTAGATCAAGGCCCGGCGTGGATCCAAGCGACTGGAAGGTGAAGGCCCAGGCGAGTAGATAGGCCCAGTCGAGTTAGGTTAAACGATTACTGAAGCCTTAACTGATTCGATTGAGATATGTAAACCCTAGGGGAGGTGAGTCTATATAAACCTCCCTACAGGGCATGTAGAGATATGTTCCATCATACACCCAAGCGACTCGCCGCCTAGCCGCCGAGCTCGCCCATTGTACCACCTTCATAATACAATCTAGCAGGAGTAGGTCTTTACCCTCCGGGGGGCCGAACCTGGGTAAAACCCTGTGTCTCCGCCCTCATCTCGCACCGCAGATGGCTGGCCACCCTTGCCCTTCGTTCTACTACTCGCTGCCGATTGCAGCATCTGCCGTGACCATTCCCACGACAGTGGCGCCCACCGTGGGGCCTGTCCGGTTTGGCCGGTGTTCTGCGGCGAGATCCAATCTGCCCATCAACGAGACAGTCGCCACCGGCCGCATGATAGCGATCGGCGAGATGCTCCAAATCTTGCCGAGCAGCTACGTCCCGGCGGCGCGACCCATCACGCACAGCGTGATCCTGCCGGTCGGCACGATCAGCCTCTTCGTCGGCCTCACCGACGTCATCGTCTCGGAGGATTCGGCTCGCATCCGCGAGTCGCCGCCACGCGATCGGCTCTCCGAGAGCCAGATCCGCACGATCCATCGCCTCGCCTCCGAGTACAACTCGGCCCACAGCGACGTGGCCGAAAACTCAGCGGCTGCAGAAGACGCGGCCCTCAACGACGACGCCGACTCGGCGACCCCGGCGTCACTCGCCGGGTCCATCACCGCGGCTTCACCCGCGGGCTCCATCACCCAGGTCTCCAATGTGGGAGACTTCGAGGACCCCTCCATCCTCGGGATCTTCGAATTCGATTCCGGATCGGAAAACTCCGCCGACCTCCGCGACGGAACCGGTCGCCACGCCGCGACCTACATGGCGACCGGCACCGAGCCGCCGGAGGACCCCTTCTCCACCCCAATTCCTCCTAACGCCACGGCAACGGAGGTCGAGGAACTCCGCCTGAAACTGGCGGAGGCGGTGCGCAAGGAACAAGCCGAGCGCGAAAAATTTCGCCTCGAGCAGGTGACGGCGCAGGAACTATCGCGCTACCATCAGCAGCGGATCAGGTCGCGCCTGAACCCCACAGTTCAGGGGCGCGCCCTAAACTTCGACGATGAAAACGACCCGGCCCGCGTGGCCGAGCGCGCGATCTGCGAGAACGCGCCACCAGGAGGAAGCGCCCGACCCCCGCCAGGGTCGACGGCGATGGGCGCCCCACCTCCACCCAACCGCACACCTCCCAGGGACCAGCCGCGGATAGTAGTCTCCTCACAGGAGCGAGACGCAAACGGCCTCCCACTATTCTCCACCCTGATGGATAACCTCGTGGCAGGCCGAGCAGCAGCCGACAACATCACGGCCACGGGCGACGGCGCCCTACAGATTCAGTATGTCAGGGCCCTTCTTGCAAAGGCCGTCGAGCAACAAAACGCGGGCGCCGACTCGCAGGGTCGAGTATACTCGCGTTCTTCGGGAAGCAAAGCGGCCTCAAGCGGCCGCCCAATGGCGGCAAACACCCTCAACTGCCCGCCACCGGAGCCACTGCAGCTCCAATACCGACCCGCGAACGCGGCACTCTCCACCAACGACCCCAGGCCAGCGTCCAACTTTGTCGCCGCCAACGGTCAACCCATCGACGCCCGCACTCACATCATCAACAACCAAAGCTGGCGCGCACGCCAGCCCGATGACCTGCGACACACCCTGACCAATCGCCGCGACGGCGAGCCCATGGGGTCGCTCAGTCGACTCGGCCCCAAGTTCTTCGGACCAATGATCCGAGGCGAGAAGTACCCGCCAAACTTCAAGGCGCCGAAGGAGATAGAAAAGTACGACCCCTCGTACGACCCCGCCGTTTGGCTCGATACATACCTCATGGCAATGGGGATCGCAGGCCACACCGACCTGCTAGCCGCCCGTTACCTCCCCCTGATGATGGAGGGGACGTGCAGGCAGTGGATCAACACCCTCCCCCAGGACAGTATCGATTCCTGGGAGGAGATGTGCGACGCCTTCGTCAGGCACTTCGAGTGCTCCTACACCCGCGCCACCACCATCGAGGACCTGGAGCGATGCGTCCAGGGACCCCGCGAGTCGACCCGCAACTGGGTCCAACGGTGGCAAGAACTCTGGTACAACGCGGTCGGCATCCACCCGGACACCGCGATCCACTGCTTCAAGACCTCGTGCCGCTACGAGCCCCTGGTCGCCAAGCTCAAGAGACACTCTCGCACACTCGACAACATCCCGGAACTCCTCGAGATCGCCAAACGGTACGCGGAGGAAGATCCAAACCAGGAAACTGACGACGAGTCAGGAGGTCAACGCCGCACGAGCGGCAACGACAGCGGACGACGGTCCGACCTATGCTACAGCAACACTCGCCTCACCGGCAAGCGCCGCAGTGACGGGCGAGTCGACTTCGTCGCCAACGCCGGGCACGCACAACGCGAGCCCAAGAGCTTCCGCCGTGACGGAGGACAACGCCGCGACGGTGGCAACTACAAGGCCAAGCCAAGGTTCGACCCCGCGGCCCTCCTTAACCAACCGTGTGCGTTTCATAGCAGGGAAGGGAAGCCCGCAACGCACACAACCGCCGACTGCCACACCCTCAGGGAGATCGAGAAGGCACGGCGAGCACGGGAGGACCCCGACAACGACCCGCCAAACGGCGGAAAATTCGGCAAAGTGGCCGGCTCGCTCCATACCTTCACAGGCTTCAACACGAAGCGCGAGAAGAAGGTCATCGCCTACGCCGTCCCCGTCAACGCGGTGGCCCAGGTGGACGTTCCCCAGTTCCTCAACTGGTCGGAGCAGCCCATCACCTGGAGCCGCCAAGACCACTCGCCACGCATCGAGTACCCAGGTCGAGTCGCCCTGGTGGTCAAACCTAAGGTCGGCGACTACTGGCTCCCCAAGACATTGATGGACGGCGGCAGCTCCATCAACATCCTGTACCTGGACACCTTCAGGCGGCTGCGGCTCCCGCAGGCGATGATCGAGACAACCCACACCATGTTCCATGGCATCGTCCCCGGTCAGAAGGCGTACCCGATCGGCAAGGTCACGCTGCCAGTCACCTTCGGCACACCAGCAAACTTCCGCACCGAGCGGATCGTCTTCGAGCTCGTGCCCTTCGACAGCCCCTACCATTGCGTCCTGGGGTGCCAGGCGTTTGCCAAGTTCATGGCAGCGCCCTACTACGCGTACAACACGATGAAGCTCCCCGGACCGTGCGGCGTCATCACCATCAACGGCGACCCCGACATGGCCGCCGAGTGCGAGGCCAAAGGAGCCGAACTCGCTGACGCCGTCATCGCGGCGGAGACCAACCACGCCGATGAACTCGCCAAGTACGCGAGCGGGGTCAACAACGACGACCCCACCATACTCAAGAAGCCCAACTCGGAGGGCGCAAACACCTCAAACTTCGAGGCGACGACGCACACCCGCACCGTCGAGCTGGTCCCAGGCGACTCCAGCCAGACGGTGACGATCGGGACGGGCATGAGCCTAGCATAGGAAGGCGCGCTCATCGAGTTCCTCCATGAGAACAGGGACATCTTCGCATGGAAGCCCTCTGACATGCCCGGTGTCCCTAGGGAGCTCGCATAGCACAAGCTAAACGCCGACCCCAAAGTGCGACCCGTCAAACAGTCGCTGCGGCCCTTCAACGAAGAGCGCCGCCGAGCAATCGCCGAGGAGGTGCAGCGTCTACTCGCTGCAGGCTTCATCCGGCCAATCAAATACTCCAAGTGGCTGGCAAACCCAGTCCTGGTCGAGAAGACGAACGGGACCTGGAGGATGTGTATCGACTACACAAACTTGAACAGCGCCTGCCCAAAGGAGCAGTTCGTCCTCCCGCGGATCGACCAAATAATCGATTCCACCGCGGGCTCGGAGTCGCTATGTTTCCTTGACGCCTACTCCGGGTATAATCAGATCAAAATGGCAGTCAAGGACGAGGAGAAGACGGCGTTCATCACGCCATTCGGAGCCTTCTGCTACACCGCTATGACCTTCGGTCTCAAGAACGCCGGGGCGACCTACCAGCGGTGCATGCAAGAGTGCCTCGCGAGCCAAATTGGCCACAACATCCACGTCTACATCGACGATGTGGTCGTAACGTCCGCTCGCCAGGGTGACCTACTCGCCGACCTGGCGGAAACATTTGCCAACCTACGAAAATACAAGATAAAGCTTAACCCAGGCAAATGCACCTTCGGTGTACCAGCAGGACAACTACTGGGGTACGTCGTCTCCAAGCGAGGGATCGAGGCGAACCCCACGAAGATCAACACGATCGCCCAGCTCGGCAAACCCGAGTGCCTGCGCGTCGTCCAGAAACTGGCCGGGCGAGTAGCGGCTCTCAGTCGCTTCATCCCCCGCCTGGGCGAAAAGGTGATGCCCCTATACCGCCTGATGCGCAAGAACCCCACCTTCCAGTGGGACAAGGAGGCGGATGACGCGCTCCGCGACCTCAAGAAGGTGCTACTCGCCGCACCGCTACTCGCCGCCCCCACCGACAAAGAACCCATGCTGATTTACGTCGCGGCTTCCGAGCGCGTCGTCAGCACCGTGATGGCCGTCGAGCGACCGAAGGAAGGAAAGGAGTGCCCAGTACAGCGACCGGTATACTACATCAGCGAGGTCCTTACCGAGTCGCGCCAGCGGTACCCGCAGTACCAAAAGCTGGTATACGCGGTCTTCCGAGCTCAGCGGCGCCTGCCGCACTACTTCTAGGAGCACCCGATCACAGTCGTTTCCTCAGCACCACTGCAAGACATCATCCGCAACCGCGAGGCGACCGGGCGGGTCACCAAGTGGGCCGTCAAGATCGGCGTCCACAACATCAAATACGAGCCGCGAAAAGCGATCAAGTCGCAGGCCCTAGCGGACTTCATCGCCGACTGGGAAGAGGCCCAACAGCCAGAGAAGCTGCCATACCTCCATTACTGGAGCCTGCACTTCGACGGCTCCAAGAACGCGGACGGCGCAGGCGCAGGGATCGTGCTAACTTCACCGAAGGGCGACAAGCTCCGCTACATCCTCTGCCTCGACTTCACACCTTGCACCAACAACATGGCAGAATACAAGGCCTTGCTCCACGGAATGCGAGCTGCCAAGGAGATGAATGTCAACCGCCTACGCTGCTACGGAGACTCCGACCTCGTCGCGGGGCAAGCCGCTGGCACCTGCGACGCCGTCTCCCCCACCATGGCGGCGTACCGCCAAGAAGTGGACAAGCTGGGCGGACACTTCACAGGCTACTCCGTCGAGTGGATCGACAGGCGGAAGAACGAGGAGGCCGACGCCCTCTCTCGCATTGGGTCGGCTCGACTCGCACCACCCGCCAGCGTCTTCCTCGACACAATAACCAAGCCATCAGTGTCTCCCCCGAGGGAGATCGACATCGGAGTCCCGTTACAGCCGGAGGTAGCCCTGGTCGCACTCGTCACCGAGCCAGACGACTGGACCAAGCCCTACGTCGCCTACCTGGAGGCCGGCACCTTGCCGGCAGACGAGACGGACGCTCGGATGATCGCCCGCCGACGCAAGTCCTACACCATCATCGACGGCGAGCTCCACAAGCGCAGCGTCACCGGCGTGTTCCAACGCTGCGTCCAACCCGCCGAAGGACGCAAGATCCTCCACGATATCCATTCCGGTGCCAGAAGTACGCCAACCAAACACACGTGCCGAGCTCAGCGCTCAAAACAATCCCCATCACCTGGCCATTCGCCGTGTGGGGCATGGACATGGTGGGCCCCTTCAAGAAGGCTCCCTCCGGCTACACCCACCTGCTGGTCGCGGTCGACAAATTCACAAAGTGGGTGGAGGCCAAGCCAGTTCGGAAATGCGACGGGAAGACCGCCACTAAATTCCTACGCGAGCTCATATATCGCTACGGGTTCCCAAACAACATCATCACGGACAACGGCACCAACTTCGCCAAAGGAGCCATGGCCGAATTCTGCGAAGAGCACCACATTCGGATCGACCTCGCGTCGGTCGCCCACCCGGAATCCAACGGCCAGGCGGAACGGGCCAACCAAAGCATCCTCCACGGCCTGAAGCCGCGACTCCAAGTACCACTTGAGCGCACCGCCGGGTGCTGGGTCGAGGAGCTACCCTCCGTCATCTGGGGCATCCGCACCTCGGTCAACAGGTCAACAGGATTCACCCCCTTCTTCATGGTGTATGGCGCCGAGGCAGTCATTCCCACCGACCTTGAGCATGACTCACCGAGGGTCGTCCACTACACGGAGGCTGCGAACGAACTCGCCCGCCAGAACGGAGTCGATCAACTCGACGAGGCACGTGACCTCGCTCGGTCTCGCACCGCAATCTACCAACAGGGACTCCGTCGCTACCACAGTCAGCGGGTGAAAACTCGCACCTTCCAAGAAGGCGACCTAGTGTTGCGCCTCATCCAGGACAAGAAGGGCATGCACAAGCTCTCCCCTCCGCGGGAGGGACCATTCTCCATCGGGCGAGTACTCGGCAATGACGCCTACTACCTCATCGACGTCCGCGGGGACGGCGAACTCGACGTCAAGCGACCATGGAATGTAAACATCCTACGAAATTTCTACCCCTAGAACCCCACATATGTACTCTCCAGTCGCTATGAAATAAAAAGAATCGGTTACTGCAAATTGCGCCTACTCTCCATGTCTTGTGCCACTCGCACTCGTAATAACAGCGTCCAGCTAACCGCAGAAGTCAACCTTTGGTACAGCGATCGGCACGGCTAAGTAGTGCGGTGCAAGAGCACTGAGTAACCTCAGGTCTTGCATCGTCCATGAAAAACGCCTACCCGGAGCCCCATTGGAGTCGCCCAGCCCGACTGGCTTCACGAGCCAAGACAACTGCCTTCGCTTCTTACAGCGACCATGGTCCTCCGCACCCTCGACATAGCGACTCGAACGGCTAAGTACCACGCTCGGGGACTGACGACCAGTTCATCGCGAGCGGCTCGGGAAAATGCCAAGTAAGAGAGCATGCCCAGGACTCGCCATGCGACTGACCCAACGGGCCAGGCAGGAGTGATGCGCCCAAACTAACGCGCCAAGTCCTCAACCACCCTCGAGTCGTGCCTAGAACAACCAAGTACCACGCTCGGGGACTCGGCCACCCGACCCCGTTCGCGCAAGGGAAAATGGTGAAGTATAGAGCGTTCAAGGGAGTCGCCCTGCGACTGGCTCTTCGAGTTCAGGCGAGTAGACCATAATAACAAAACATTCAAAAACAACAAACATATCACACACGAGGTAAACCCCACAAAAGGGCGGATGCGCTCGGGGACTCGTTCAAACCACAATCACAAAACACATGACAAATTCCAACACAGACACGATGTCTCATTCAATAGCATGTCGCATTGTCTCACATTACAAAATATGCCCATACGGCAGACCTTCTACTAACGCCTCAGGGCAACCTACCCTATTCTGCAGGCTTCGATGACGACTCGCCAGCACCCCGGCGACTGCGAATGAACGGCGTCTATGGGTTTGACGGGTACGTCGTCATCTCACCCGCCATCGCCACGCGGAAAGGCTATTCGACCTTGAAATCCCGGTGCGGCGGCTCGGGGTCGTTGGGCGCGACGACCGTCTCCTGGTACGGAAGGAGGTCGCCCATTGCCCAGACACGCTCCGAGTACATCGCGGCGCGGTCCGTCAACTTGAGCACCTCGGAAATCTCCACCGCGTCAGTCGACGAAGGGTAGCCGCTCGTCATGTCGTCGAGGTCAAAGTCCTATGGGAAGTGAGCAAGTCCAAGGCTAAGCGCCGTTGCTGCTCCGCATCGAAACGCCGACCGCGTCATGAATTCAACAACCGAGGGCGCCTTCTCCAAGTACTTCCACACCTCGACGAGGTCGCTGGGAATCACCTCCGTGGGTGATATCTCCTGGAGGTAGGCTCGGATGCATGTTGCCGACAACGTCGCCGAGTCGATGAGCGTGCCCACACACTGCCGTGCGTCGAACGAGCTCGCCTCTTCCGCGCTGTCAATGATGCGACCTGCGAGTAGAAGACAACAGTGAGTACGATGGACATCACAAAAAAGCACAAGCTGCTGGCAGAGGCAGATGCACTTACCAATCAGCGGGCGGGCGAGATCCGTGATGAAGCGTTGAAGCGCAGTATGGTCGTCCTGAAGACCAGCAACAAGAGCGTCCGACACTTTACGATCTTCTTCGGCGGCTGTAATGGCGGCCTTGGCTCGTCCATCAGCTGAGCTCGCTTCTTCCTTCGCTTCCCGCAGCTCGCGCTCGAGATCGGCGATCCGCTTTTCAGCCGAACTCAAAGCCGATTGCGCCGCCGCCAATTCACCCGCGGGGACAAGTCCCTGGCGAGCCTCCTCCGCCTTCGCGGCAACCGCCTGAAGCCCCCTATTCACCTCTTGGACGGCTGCCAGTTCCTTCTCCGCGCGGTGCTTCTCTGCCAATCGGTCAGCTGATTCACGTTGCAGACTCTGCACGTCGTTCAAACAGTTAATTAAAGCAACTTCCTAAGTGCCCACCCGCTGAAATTCAGCGAGTGCGCACTCGGGGACTAGCAATCAAAAAACTTCCTAAGTGCCCACCCGCTGAAATTCAGCGAGTGCGCACTCGGGGACTGGCAATCAAAAAACTTCCTAAGTGCCCACCCGCTGAAATTCAGCGAGTGCACACTCGGGGACTGGCAATCAAAAACTTCCTAAGTGCCCACCCGCTAAAATTCAGCGAGTGCGCACTCGGGGACTGGCAATCAAAAAATTCCTAAGTGCAAACCCGCTGAAATTCAGCGAGTGCGCACTCGGGGACTGGACGCGCAAAATAAAAATTATATACCAAAAGGATCAGATCGCTGTAAAACACCGACCTGATCCTCGGGGACTGGACATACCTGGATGGCTGCGCCAAGCATGCCATGGAGTTGTATCGCGTCCACGGACGCGAGGAGGCTGGCGTGTACCCACGACGCTGGTCGACTTCCGCATCGGCGACTCCAGGTGCACGGCTCGAGGGCGAAGTTCCACTCGCCGCGGCCGCTTTGGCCATGAAGCGCGGGAATGTCGCGATGGAGGCACCCGCCCCAAAGGAGGTCGGCTCGGCCGTTCCAGGCGAGGGAGCGCCCTCCTTCGTGGACGCGGCCGCCTCTGTTACGGGCTCCGTCGGCGCGACCGCCGTGTCGTCAGAAATCGTGACGACGTCATCACCCTTGGCCTTCTTGCTGCCATCCGTAGGGACGACGACCTCATCCTCCTTCCTCTTACGGGAAGGATCCTCCTCGCTGATGACGGACGGCACCTTAGCCACGGTCGGGTGGCCCATCCTCTTCACTCCGGTCCTGTACAAGATAATTCAAGCTGCTATGGAAGACAAAGGAAGGTGAGTGTACTCACTTGGCGACTGGAATGAAGCGTAGCCCCGTGCGGAGGCCGGCCGGCTTGTCCAGTTCAGGGCCCAGTCGGCGGCTGAGCCCCATCTCCAGGACGTCGCGTGCCCAAGACACGGACGGCTTCGTCGTCGTTGAGGCCGCAACCGGAGCCTCTGGGACGTCTTCGGCAGGAGCCTCCCTGCGAGGCAAAGCCGCTGCAGCCGGAGCATCCCCCAGCCCAGAGACTGGGGCGAATGGCGGAGGCATCGAAGCCAGTGGCACCTCGACGGTGGCCGTATCCAGCACGGCTGTCGTCGGCGGCGTCTTGTCCTTGGCCGGGCTGGGGGCGTCAGAACTACTCGCCGAGTGCGGCGGCGAGGCCGGCCTCGTCAGCTTCGTCTTCCTCTTCGGAGGAGCCTTTGCCTCCTTCTCTTTCTTCTTCTTCTTCGACGGAGTAGCCTGGCGGAGCGAGGTGGTCTCCGGAAGTTCTTCGTCGTCATCGTGATGCTCGAGGCTTTTACTCGCCTCAAGCTCACGCTGTCGCTGCCCGTGGGTCTTGCGAACCAGCGGGGCGACCTCCTCCTCGGACTCGTCGTCGTCATTGTTCTCGTCGCTCCCGGAATTGCCTTTGGCGGGAGGCGACTCGCCCATGTCCTGGACGGACGAGCTCGAATTCTAGTCATCCGAAGGCGGGATCCATCCTTCCACCACTTGGAACAGCTGCAAAGAACGCAAGATGAAATTAGAATTACCGCGACTGCAAAAACTGCGACTGCGAATGAAGCGAGGTGATTACCGTTGGGGCTGGATGCTTTGCGGTGTAGGGGGCGACCCCAGCTTGTGCGTCCAGGTACACCGCCTTGGTGATCTTCTTCAGTGCTGGGATGTAGTCCTCGAGCTTCCACTCGGCGAGGCAGGCCTTCGTCGAGTCTTCCCGGCCCGTGTACTGGTACATATAATGGTCGCGTCGAGCCAGAGGGACGAGCCGCCGCCCGAGCCAGCAGTTGTAGAGGTTGATCGTCTGGAGGCCCTTCTTCTTTAAACCGCGGATGGTTTGGAGCATTTCGTCAACGACCATCCGCTGGTCGTTGGGGAGCTTGCCGACTTGAAGACGGCACGGCTCGGACCGGTTGGCGGAGTACCGCGGGATCGCCGTCTCGCCCTCCGGGGTCGCCTCGGCAACATAGAACCACGACTTCTTCCAGTCGCTCGCCGCCTTGGCGGGCAGCATCAAGTTGAAAAATGAAGCTTTCGACTTCAGCTGGAAGGTTAGGCCGCCTGCGGCGAGCATTGGGCCGCCCGCCTCCTCGCGGCTGATCCGTCCGTGGAACAGATCTTGCCATAGAGGGAAGTAGGGCCGGCAGCCCAAGTAGCACTCGCAGAACGCCACAAAGATGGCGAGCTGCTCGATGCTGTGGGGACCCAGATCCGATGGTTGGATCCTGTAGTAGGCGCAGAAGCGGCGGAAGAACAGGGGCGTGGGGAACCCTAGCCCCCGTTCAAGATGGCTGGTGAAGCAGATGAATTCCCTCTCTCGCGGGTTCGGGGTCACCTCTCCGGCCGCGGGGATGCGCCAGCAGCCGGCTCGCAGGATCCCGGCCTCCTCAAAGGAAGCCAGTTGCGCCCTCGTGCACTTAGATCTACCCCAAGGTTCGGTGGAGAGGGCCATGGCGGAAAGATTTGTGGGGGGTCGGAGGATATCTGGTCGGCTGGATCGCGATGCGAAGGGAGGTGAAAGTGCGCGCAGTCGGAGGAAATGGTGAGAAGGTGGTTCTCTGATCGCCTGCCATTCCTCTTATATAGCGGTTGTTACCCGCCAAATCAGGGGGCCGTTACTGCGCGGTGATTACGCTGAAAGTTACCGTTGGATTACCCCAACGGCTAGTTTGACCACGTTTAACGGTCCAACTTCATCCACTCGGCTCGCCGACCCAACAATGTTGCGCCGACTCGACTCGCCAAAGCTGCGATCTGGATGATTAGTTTTCTCCTTTATACAGAAGCTCGCCGACGATTCAACTGGATGTCTACTCTGAAGCCGTATACTCCGAGTGCCAGCAGCCACCTACGCCTAATCGACGACGGCCTCGGGGACTACTGATGGGGATGCGCCTTCCGGGGTATACCCAGCAGGACGTTTCCGATTGGCCCAAGACCTGGTGAGTGGGCCTGCAGGACGACGACTGGATCAAGGCCCGGCGTGGATCCAAGCGACTGGAAGCTGAAGGCCCAGGCGAGTAGATAGGCCCAGTCGAGTTAGGTTAAACGATTACCGAAGCCTTAACTGATTCGGTTGAGATATGTAAACCCTAGGGGAGGTGAGTCTATATAAACCTCCCTACAGGGCGTGTAGAGATACGTTCCATCATACACCCAAGCGACTCGCCGCTTAGCCGCCGAGCTCGCCCATTATACCACCTTCATAATACAATCTAGCAGGAGTAGGTCTTTACCCTCCGGGGGGCCGAACCTGGGTAAAACCCTGTGTCTCCGCCCTTATCTCGCACCGCAGATGGCTGGCCGCCCTTGACCTTCGTTCTACTACTCGCTGCCGATTGCAGCATCTGCCGTGACCATTCCCACGACATGATAGGTTTGGAGCGCGTCCATTTTGGTCTAAGGGAAGGCTTCTGAAATGTCCTGTCTTGGTGAAAATCAAGTCTTGTGGGGAAAGTGCACCACCTCTACAGATGGAAGAAACTAAGTACTTAGCCATGTCCTTGGGATTGGACAATTTGAGCATCAAGACATGGAAGCTATCAAGAATCTCCTCATGCCAATTTTCTAAAGTTAAAACATGTGGTTGAACAAGGGTGAAGGTTCACCAATTTCTATTGGTGGTTCCTTGGGAGTTTTTGCCAAACAAAAACTTAGTGTTTTCAACTGATAGGTAAAACCTATTTTGAGCAAAGCAAGTCTAAGCTACACTTATCCAAATGTCACATCCCAAGATTTTCCAAATCTTGTAATGTGAAAATAAATTAATAAAATAAAACTTTGTTTGATTTTTAGAGCCAGAAGAAACTTTTTGAATTTAAAGGGAAACTTCAAACCAATTTGAATCAAATAAATCCTAAAGGGATTCATAAAGTTAAACATTTATTAAAGGAAATTAAAATGTTTTGGAATTACTATTTTAGAATCTTTTAATAAAAGATTTTGTTTTCAAATGAAAAGGTGAATTCACAAATAAAGATTATTTTATAAAGCCAAATTAAACCTTGGCTAAATGTCTAAAATAAAATGTTTTGTTTTGATTAAAAATAGTAAAGGATTATCTAAATAAAATAATAAGGAATTAATATCCAAACTTTATTTAAATAAAAGGTTTTATCATTTTAATTAAAATATCAAACTTATTAAATTATTTTTAGGTTTTCCAAGTATTTTATATTCTCTAATAAAACCTAATAAAGTGTTTTGTCTTTATTTTAGATTTTAAAATAAAGATTCTTAATAAAACAAACCCTAGTTGAATTAATAATGAAAGTCTATGTTATTTAATTAATAATGGACTCTAAAATAAAATGTTATTTTGTTTTAAAAACAAGTTCCCAAGTATTTAATATTTCCAAATAAAACCTACTGATTTGGTTTTGAAAATATTTAGGTTCAAATAAAGATTTTATTAATAAAATCAAACCCTATTTTGATTTAATAACTAAGTTCCATTTTATTTAATTATTAATGGATCCTAAAGTAAAAGGATTATTTTATTTTAAACAAATTTTCCAAATATTCTTTATTTCCAAATAAAACCTACTGTTTAGATTTGAAAACACTTTGGATTTTAAATGAAAATTTTATTAAATAAAACAAACCCTATTTTATTAAATAACTAATGATCCATTTATTTAATTAATAAATGGAACCTAAAAAGATTTAAAATAATATTTTCTGTGAGTTATGATGTTAAACAGAACCAAAAAACACAATGCAAAGTTTAATGATTGTTTGAATTGTTTGAAATATTTGAATGCTTGAATAATTGTTTGAAATAACAAAACAGAAATAGAAATAGAAAAGGAAAAAGATTTAGACAGGAAAAAAATGGAGCAGCCCAACCATCTAGCCCAATCTGGCCCAACAGCCCAACTCGCAGCCCACCTCCTCTTTTCCCCGAACTGTTTTTCTTCACCGCGAAAGGAACCCGCTAAGAGACTGGCAAGTGGACCCCGTTCCCTTTTCCTTTCCCACTGACCGCTGGACCCCCTTTCCACTGTTCTCCTTCTCCACCCCGCGACTGCTTCTTCCTCCTCTCGTCGCCGTTGCCAGCATTGAATCGCGGCATCAATACGCCTTAACGCAGCCACCATAACTCGCCGCGATCAAGCACCTTAAAGCGCCAGCCTCCCCTCTTCCGTTTCCCCCAGACGCCCCTCCTCGACACGCCTCCAGGCCGCCCTAATTTCTCTCTGTACCGCTGCTACTCCGACGACCTTCCTCGCCAAAATCCGACCAGCCCACACCACCCCGAGCCTCCCCGAGCACCCTGGCAGCTTCCCCACTCCCAGACCTTCCTCCTCGTACCACCCATTTGACCGCGGGCGCCCCAGAGCCTCGGCTACGACAAACTTCTGAGCGCCGCCGTCTGTCTCGCCTCCGACGAACTCCTCCAGGTAAACCTGACCACACCCTTCCGTTTCGTTGATGCTCACGCGATCACCGACCCTGTACGCATCTAACGCAACGGATATCTTGCTTTTCCGTGGCTTGTGTCGTCGCCTCCGACGAAGAACAGAGAAGCCCGACGCGGACACGAACTCCGGCGAGAGATTCAAGCCAGCATAGTGCGCCCCTTGACCAACCGCGAGCACCTTGAGCTTCGCCGAGTTCTTCTGAGCCTGGTGAGCATCTTCTTACCCTCTCTTGCTTCCTGCCTTGCCAGCGCCGCCGCCAACTGGTCGCTCCGCCGCTCGCCGATGACCTCGCGCCGCCAGTTCATGGCCATTAGATAGGAGCCGTTCGATCTAGATCGGGCGGGCACGATAGAATCATTTAACGCCGAAGGGGTACGCCTCCAGAGCCGCACGATTAGACTTAATCCAACACACCAGATCGTGATCCGCAGCGAACCGGTACCATCCAATAGAATCTCGACGCGTGTCACCTGTCTGTTTAAAAACAGAAAATGAAATCAGAATTTGATGCCATTTTCAAACCCTTATAACTTTTGAACCACACGTCCAAATTTGGCAAATTTTATATCAATGGATTCAGGAGAACAAGCCCTAACCAACCATGGCCTTATTTTTGAAAATAGTATCTGTTAGCTTGATTGAATTTGCAGAAACATTTGTGTACTTGTTTAGAGTATAAAAATTGTTTAAAATTGATTTAAGGATTAAATCTTTTGCAAAATGGATTTGTGTGACCTTACTGACCCTATGAACCAACCCTTGGTATTAAAAATAATTTTGGTAAGATTTAGGTTAGATTAATTGACTTAGCCATTTTCTAGCCAAATAAAAAGAATGGTTTTTGTTATAAAAATGCTTATGAAAAGAAAACTTCAAGGAAATGTTTTGGACCAAACCTACTGACCAAAACACCAAGTTTTGCAATAGCAACTCATTTGGTGAACCCTATGGGCTAATGCCTTAGTAAAAATATTTCTACACCACATAAAATAACACTTTGTTTTGAAAATGGTTTTAAAGTGAAACCTTTTGCAAATGACTTGGCCACTTTAGGAAATGACCATTAGATGTACCCAAATGACTATGACCCACTAGGAACCACTTTTTCAAACAAAACAAAGCTTGGCATGCTTGCATGCATTCCTTTGACTTTGTTATTTATGTGTGTTGTTTTGCTTGATTGGTAGATTGAGTTTGTGCCTTGCTTGATTGATTTGTAGTGACTTGAAGAGTGTGATTGTTGCAAAGATCAAGAAGTGAACCTATACTCTACCAAAAAGGCAAGTGATGCTTCATACTTTTTGTCCCATTACTTTTTTTTCTATGCATTAGTGATTTTGCTAAGTAAACTTGCATGGATTTTGCTAAGTATAGATCTTGCTATAGGAAAACCTAGTAGATGAATCCTTAGTAGGATTTTCCTAAGTTAAGATTCCTAGTACTATCAAGCTTAGCCTAGCTAAATAGAAAACATGGGTGGAATATATATTCACACTATGGAAAATATTCTAAGTCTAGGGACTTGTGATTTTGTCTAATAAAACAACTAAGTTAATGAATCACCTGGGTGGAATGGGCTTGCTTGGTGGAGAATGGTTGAGTGGTTCACAATGCCATGGACTTGGATTGTGTATCTCACTTGTGGATGGCCACCCAGGAAACAAAGAGATTTGAGATGTCAAATGTTGAGAAGCTTCAAGTGCAACCACTTGGCAATATGGGCTCTGCCATGATCATATAGGTTGCAAGAACTTAGACATATGGACAGTGGGTGGTAGTGTTTGATAGGTTGGAACGCGTCCATTTTGGTCTAAGGGAAGGCTTCTGAAAGATCTTGTCTTGGGAAACCAAGTCTTGTGGGTAAAGTGCACCACCTCTGCAGAGTGTAAAATCTAAGTACTTAGCCATGTCCCTGGTAAAGGACAATTTGAGCATCAAGACATGGAAGCAATCAAGAATCTCATCATTCAAATTTCTAAATTAAAATCTTGTGGTTTGAACAAGGGATTGTTTGAATTCTTCAATCATTGATGGAGAGATGGCTTGGTACAAGGATCTTGAAATCTTTGATTGAGAAAAATGATTTTGTCAAGCAAAAACTTAGTATTTTCAAATGTTAAGGAAAAATCTATTTTGAGCAATGCAAGCCTCAACTCCACTTAGCCAAATGCATATAGATGATAGACTCCACTATACAAATATAGTATCACTTGCCAATACAATTCAAATGTATTGACCCTTGTGGCTGTAACTTGTATGTTGCAGGTTTGATTGTTTTAGTGAAGATTGTTTGATTAGGATTACAAAGACTACAACCAACATCTGCCTGTGGCACTTTGAAGATGATGGACCCCATGCTTATAGTTATTCCGCTGCAATGTAATGTAATAGCCATATGAGCTATGTAAGATGTAATAAATCTATGTTATTCCTGGTTATAAAGTTATATTATGACCTTTGTTTCTTGATATTACATCTTAACTGTGGATGCTAGCTATTGATCCAGGGACTAGCATTGTAAACACAGGAGGAATCTACCTTATTAGGTTGAGACCCCTACACCAAATTCATGGAGTGACTAGATGATAAAATTCTACTAAGGTATCACTTGCCAATACTATTCCAATGTATTGACCCACTGTGGCTATAACTTGTGATGTTGCAGGTTACTCTGATGATGATTAGGGGTTATGAGTCTACACTCAACATGCTTGCCTGTGGCACATGAAGATGAAAACTTCTATTTTTATATTGTTAAGTTAAACTCTTGTACTAGCCTATGGCTATGGAGTTGTAAAAGACTATGCTATCTCTGGAATGACGATGCAATAATGACCTTTGTTTTTATGTACTTCATCTTAAACTGTGGATGCTAGCAATTGATCTAGCGACTAGCATTGCAATTACAGGGATCTTTACCTTTATAAAGGTGGGATCTTACAGATGGTATCAGAGCACTTTGTTGGCTGTAGGATTATGACCCTAGGATTGGATTAGAAACCACTAAGGAAAAATTTCAACACTTTGAAAAATTTCTAAGCTTGTATTTTTCTTCTCGTAAACTTTTCTAATCTTCTTTCTCATCTCTATTTGTAGATGAACTCCATCAACGAAGCCGTAAGGAAGGACCACTCATGACCATGACCTTGGAGTGTGAGACTGAATTTCCCAAAGCCCTCAAGAACCTTATGGTTACCATGGGGATACATGGTGCAGCTGTGTACAAAGGATTCCCTGTGATGGATGAAGGAGAAGAGTATTGGTGGGTATAACTTCACTTGTACAAAAACGAGGAAGACAACCACAAGGAGTCATGATTCTGCATGGTCACCAACTCAGAAATGCAGACACCATTCTTTGACTCCGCAAGAAATGCAGCTTCGAATGCTATCAAGGAGCTTGGTGATATACTCAAGTGCAAAATGCTCAACACCCAAAATGACCTTAGAGAAGAAAAGAAGCATACCCAAGAGTTAGATACTACCAACCAACAACCAAGGGGAGACATCATAGACTTAATTTGGGATTCTTGTGAGCAAGATAGGGATGCCCTGATAGCTATTTTGTCTGAGTGAGAGTTGTAACGTACTTCGTTAGTTGAACCACCACACTTATCGTTTTATTTCCAAAAATTTGTCTAAGTTATGTTGAACCTTTGATGCTTGTAATGGATTTGTGTATGCCATGACTTGTGTAATTGTTGCAAAAGATGTGCTTGTGATATTTTGTCTTGAGATTTTTTCTATTGATGTTGATTCTAAATTTTCTCTATCTTAAAAAATTAGATGCCTAATGTTATTATCAACATGGCCGAGGAGTTCAAGGGAACTAGTTTTGGTATTCGTCTCGTTGAGCTCACTAGTGTGCTCAACTTTCCACTTCCTAGCATCATGACACTTCCACTCACCAAGTTTGAGAGGAAGGACCTTTGGGGCTTCAAATTCACCCAGCTGGGACGCCAGACAGAGCCAACCACGGAGACCATCACTTTCAAGCTGATGCATGACGACAAGGAGAAAGGTCTAGATGTAGTCATGCAAGAGTTACTTGGGCGCCTGGTAGGGAGACACTCCACCGAGCTTAGAGGTCTTTACTTTCACCCCTTCGGGAGATGCAACAAGGAGGGTGAAGCTATTGAGTACGAGGATGCTGCTAGAGAGACGATGGAGCCGATTCGTCTGTACCTCCAGGACCTAGAGGTTCTTATTAGGCACCTAGATACTGATAGGACCAACGTCATGCTTAGCAATGACGAGCTCCAGGTTCAGCTTCGTGAGAAGGACAAGCTCTTCGCGGAGCAAGACGATATAGTCAAGGAAATGGAGGCCAAGTTTGAGAGCTAGGACAGGAAGTTCAAGAGCCAAGAGAAAAGAGTCCAAGACAGGAACAAGAAGATCCGGGAGATGAAGGAAGAGCTAGATGCCAAGGACTTCAAGCTTGAGCATCAGCAGGGAGTGATTGAGGGGCTTCACTCATAGAAAAGGGCTCTTAGGGCCAAGATAGAGGCCTTGAATACTAAAGTTGATGAGTACAAGACCGCCATGGAGAGTGCAGGCCTTGACTACTAAAGTTGATGGCGGCCGGAGGAGGTGGTGGCGGTGGCTGAATCGGAGGGGCTCCGTCAGCGAGCAAGAACGCTGTTTGAGCTGCCGCGTCAGCCTCCGCGTAGCTGTTGACGGTGTTCACCATGCCTTTGAAGGTAAGGAGACCTGCCGCCTATTATCGCCTTAGAGAATGTCGGAGAAGCGTGCCCCGATCCAGTCCTTCCACAAAGTGATACATAGCGTTATCATCGGGGTAGTGGGCTAGATCGGCTTGTACAGGGAGCCACCTGGCCAGGTAATCGCGGTGGTTTTTGCCCTCTCTCTGAACGCAACGAGCCAGGTCAAAGATGGTAACCACGCTGACGAACTTGGATCTTTGCTGTCCGGATGCACGGGCGAAACCGGCGGACTTGCGGCAATCTTCCACTGTTATATCCTGCACATGGGCGGTTTGGGTGGGCCTTGAATTTTTTAGATCTTTGCCGGCAAACTTCAAAGAGAGATCCGACATTGATCCTTCCGTGAACGTATCCTGCCCGTAGGCGGTCCGTGCGGGTCTTGGGTTTTTCCGATCTTTGCCGGCAAACTCCAAAGAGAGGCCCGACATCGATCCTTCCGTGAATGTGTCCTGCCCGTAGGCAGTCCGTGCGGGCCTTGATGCTCCTCCGACTCCCAGGGAACTAGTGCCCGAGTCGGTTTCGCCAATGAAGAGGTGGATGTCTCCGATAGGAACGATCGAACACCGCATAGGGTTTGTTTTCGCCGGGATCCAGAACTCATCAGGGGGACGATCGGAATGTTTCCAGAGAAGAGAACGCGACCGATGGCTACAGTTTCGCTGATTCCCGCGAAGATCATGGTCCTCGCCCGCCGAAGAGCTGGAAGCGCCTCTGGCCCCACTGTGGGCGCCAACTGTCGTGGTATTGCCGACGAGTACGCCATGGAGGGGTCCTCATAGTGCGTGTTTAGGGACGTGGGGGAAGGCGGAAGGTTGACGGGTACGAGGTAACATAGCTTACACAGGTTCAGATCCCACGATGGTGGCGAAATCCTACTCCTGCTATAAATCACTATAAGGGCAATACGCCAAGTTACAGAGATAAGTTCGATGTGCGAGGTTAACTGAAGTTATGCCCTAAAGGCTCCCATAGGCCCGACTTATATAGTCTCCAGGTCCTAGTGTTACAGGGAAAAGTCCTAGCAGGATAGGTTACAGAGTCCTACACCGTCTATTAATAGTCTTGTGTGTCTTGTACTCCAAGGCTCCGGGTACGTCGGTGACTTCAACCGTAGCCTTCCTTTATCCTGCATGGGCCTCCCTTCTGGATCCATCTAACTGGGCCGCCCAGCAGGCCATAGGCCATGCTACCAACTGTGGGCCACCCGGGTTAGCCGGATAAGAGACATGCTATAGGGATAGCCATATAGCATATCCCCAACATAACCCCAAAACGATAGCGGTAAATCTGTAAGTGACATCATAGAATGAACCATATCTAAGAGAGTTCGATTATGATGTTCGGACACACCATTACGTTGTGGTGTTCCCGGCGGTGTCAATTGTGAAAGTATTCCGCATTTCTTCAAATTCTCACCAAAATCGTAACTTAGATACTCACCTCCACGATCAGATCGTAGAAATTTAATCTTCTTGTTACGTTGATTCTCTACTTCACTTTGAAATTCCTTAAACTTCTTGAAAGTTTCGGACTGATGTTTCATGAAATAGATATACCCATATCTACTCAAGTCATCTATGAAAGTAAGAACATAACGATAACCACCGCGCGATGCTACACTCATTGGACCACACACATCGGTATGTATGATTTCTAATAAGTCCGTAGCTCGCTCCATCATATTAGAAAATGGAGTCTTAGTCATTTATCCCATCAGGCATGCTTCACATCTTTCAAGTGATTCAAAATCAAGTGATTCAAGAAGTTCATCGAAATGGAGTTTCTTCATAGGCTTCACTCCAATGTGACCAAGATGACAGTGGCACATATAGGTCGAGTTATCGCTCAATTTCAATCATTTAGCTTCAATTTTATTAATATGTGTATTACTACAATCAAGATTCAACAAGAATAAACCATCTATCAAAGGTGCATGTGCAGAAAACATATTACTCATATAACTCGAACAACCATTATTCTCGGACTTAAACAAGTAACCGTCTCGCAATAAACATGATCCGGATATAATGTTCATGCTTAACGCAGGCACCAAATAACAATTATTTAAGTATAAAACTAATCCCGATGGTAGATGAAGAGGTAGCGCGCCGACCGCTATCACATAAACCTTTGATCCATTTCCAACACGCATCGTCACCTTGTTCTTCGCTAGTTTCCGTCTATTCTGCAGCACCATGTACTTAGGGCAATTCTGCTTCCAGTGACCTTCTCCCTTGCAGTAAAAGCACTCAGTATCAGGCTTAGGACTAGCCTTGGTCTTCTTTGCCGGCGCAGTAACTTTATTACCGCCCTTCTTGAAGTTTCCCTTTTTCTTAGACTTGCCTTACTTCTTGAATTTGGTGGTCTTATTGATCATTAACACTTGGTGCTCTTTCTTAATCTCCACTTCTGCAGACTTTAACATGGAGAAGAGTTCAGGCAATGACTTGTCCATGTTTTGCATATTGTAGTTCATCACAAATTTCTTGTAACTTGGTGGTAGTGATTGGAGGACACGGTGAAACCCCAAAGAATTAGGAATCACTATACCCAAGCTTTGAAGCTTTCTAGCATGCCCAGACATCTTAAGCACGTGCTCACTAACGAAGCTGCCCTCTTCCATCTTGCAGTTAAAGAACTTTTCAGAAGCCTCATAACTCTCAACTGCCACATGAGCCTCAAATATCATTTTGAGTTCACGAACAATATCATGTGGGTCATGGTTCTCAAACCTTTTCTGAAGCTCCGATTCCAAACCGTACAAGATAGCACACTGAACTGTGGAGTACTGATTCTTCTGAGTGAGGAAAACATTCTTCACCTCATCGGTAGCATCAACTGTAGGTGGGTCACCCAGCGGTGCATCTAGCACATAGGTCAAATTACCAGCATTGAGGACAATCCTCAAGTTGCGGAGCCAATCCGTGAAGTTTCTTCCATTGTTTTTCAACTTTTCTTTCTCTGGGAACGCATTAAAATTGATGGTAGGGGAAGCCATAGATCTACAACATATTTGCAATAGTTTAGACTAAGTTTATGACAAATTGAGTTATAATTAATAGTTAAATTAACTGCCACTCAAAACAATATCCCTCACATTGTTTTAGTGATCACATGAACCAAATCCACCACATCAAACCGATCACACGAGAGTTGATGTAGCTTCAATGGCGAACAATCAACATGTTCATCATATCTACTATATGACTCATGCTTTACCTTTCGGTGATCTGTGTTCCGAGACCATGTTTGTACATTCTAGGCTCGTCAAGATCAAACCTTACCTTCTGCATGATAAAATCTGGCTTGCTCCCGTTGTATACACTCGCAGAATCTAACACACCTGATCTTCACGTGGTGCTTCGAAACAACGAGCTTTAGCAACAGTGCCTACTAAGGATGAACACTTTATAACTTGAAATTTTGAGAGAGGGATCATCTTATAATGCTACCGTCACGAACTAAGCAATATAAGATGCATAAAAGGATTAACATCACATGCAATTCATAATATGTGATATGATATGGCCTATCTTCTTGTGCTTCTGATCTCCATCTTCAAGCACGAACATGATCTACATCATCATCGGCATTGCGTCAAGGTCAATGGCACCGCTCCATGGTTGCCATCCACCAGCATCAACTATTACAACTACTTTGAATAATAGACACGCAGGTCTTAACGAAATTAAAAGACAACCATATGGCTCCTGCCGGTTGCCAACTTACAATAAGGAACATTGCATACATCATATATAATCACAATCATATATATATCACATCACGGCACACCCCTACAAAACAAAGTTAGACACTCTAATTTTCTTTGCATGTTTTACGTGGTTTGGGGCTTTCAATAAGTGTCGTTCTAACTTACGAACAAGAACCACAACGTTGATGCTTGAACTATCAAGTGCCTGTTGTAAATTGAATCTATACTATGATGGGAGAGACAGGCACCCACAAAGCCACTTATGCAATACAAGTTGCATGTCAAGCGTGAAGCAAGTCTCATGAACGATGTCATGTAAGGTTAGCCCGGGCCACTTCATCCCATCATACCGCAATTGATAATAAAAGCACCACCGCCCATAATGACCATTGTGTTCTACTCGTGCAACAGATCTACATATAGACACGGCTCTGATACCACTGTAGGTGTTCGTAGCATGAAAAACAAAAAATTTCTACCGCCTGCACACAAACAAGCCAAGATCTATCTACTAGATTGTAGCAATGAGTCGATTAGAGTACTCACCCTTGAAGATTTCAAAGCGGTTAACGAGAGCAGATTCTCGTGGATGATGTAGTCGTAAACTTGCCGATCTCAAGATCGCGTAGACGATCCTTCCGGCACTGCATTTCGGCAACGCTTCTGTAGTCGGTCACACGTTCGGTACTCGATGAAGACCTTCCTCTCCCTTGTTCCATCAGGCAGTGGAGGTTGTAGATCTCCCCTCGCGATTCCGGCAGCATGACGGTGTGGTGTCGGAAGTAGAGGGAAAATCCTGCAGGGCTTCGCCTAAGCCAGAGAAGGTTATGGTCGATCTAGGGTTTCCAGAGATCAAGATTTAGAGGGCCGGAGAGGAGGAGATGGAGTCGGTGGCGGCTAGGATGATGGTGATGAGCCGGCGGTGGCGCGAGGCGGCTTGGGCGGTTGGCAGCAGCGTGTGGCGGCTTGGGCGGCGGCGGCGCAAGGTGGGGAGGGCTGGTTGTGGTCTCTTGGGCAGCCACTCCCCTCTATTTATGAGAGAGAGGGCATCTTGAGAGAGGGGAGTTTGAATCCTTCCCCAAATCCCTATCCAAGTTGGAGGGAAAGAAGGACTCTTTCCTTCTTACACTAGGAAATCATTGTTCCAGTTTGACTTTTCAAACCTGCCTTTTGACTTGAAATTTGGAGCTCAATTCCGCTCTAGCAAATGCCCAACCAAGTTACCTAGGACATGATCCAATCATTCCACTTAACCATGACACATTCATGAACCATTCCCCTTCCGGTCCGGTGAACCTTATAGACCCTTCTAGAACCTCTCCGATGAAAACGTCAGAATCATTCCTGAACTCCGGAATCAGACTTTCCTTATATGAATCGTATTATCCGGACCATTCCGGATCTCCTCGTGATATCCCGGATCCCATACAAGACTCCTAACAACATTCGGTCTCCCTACTTACAATCCATATCTACTAAACAACATCGAATCCTTAAGTGTGTCTACCTACGGTTCGTGAATTATGCGGACATGATCGAGACACTTCTCTGATCAATAACCAATAGAGGAATCTGGAAATTCATATGTCGCCCACATGTTTCTACAATTACTTTGCAATTGAATGAACCACTTAAATACGATACCATTTTCCCTTTCTCTCGTGATAGTTTACTCATCCGAGGTTTGATCATCGGTGTCTCTACATACCTAGTTCAACCTTGTTACTGATAAGTACTCTTTTCTCGTTCCCGTGATATGTGATCCCTTGTGAGCCAGTCACATGCTTGCAAGCTAATTGGATGACATTCCACCGAGAGGGCCCAGAGTATATCTATCTATCATATGGATGGACAAATCCCACTCTTGATCCATGAGCCTCAACACATACTTTCCAAACACTCAATGCCACCTTTATAGCCACCGAGTTACGGTGTGGTGTTTGATGTCATCAAAGCATCCTTCCGGTGATGGTGATTAGAATGATCTCATGGTCAAAGGAATTAGGTTACTATGTATCAGAAAGCTTATAGCAAATGAACTATTGAAATGACTTGATATTTATGCTACGCTTATCTATAGGAGTATGTCCATCATACCATTCTCCTAATGATATGATCTTGTTGTTAATAACATCTCAATGTTCATGATCGAGAAACCACAATCATCTATTAACCCACAAGCTAGTATTATAAAGAGGCTTTACCAGGGACTCTAATTTAGTTCACAAATCACACAAGTATTAATGTTTCCGGTTAATACTATTATAGCATGAATGTAAACATTTATCATAAACACAAAGATATAATAATAACCACTTTTATTATTGCCTCTAGGGCATATCTCCAACAGGAGAGGCATCAGTGATGATGATGGCGATGATCCTCTCCAAATTCCCCGTCCCGATAGGGTGCCAGAACGGAGTTTCTAGTTCCGAATAGCGGTTTCTGGTGGTGGCGGTGTAGCGAAACTCTTTCTGAAAAACATCGAACCCCCCTGAGTTTTTAGGTTAACAGGCAACTTATAGGCAAAGAGGGAGGCCGAGGGGGTGCCTGAGGCGGCCACACCCCTTAGGCGCGGCCAGGCCTGGCCCGCGCGACCAGGGGTGTGGGCCCCTTGGAGCCCCACTCCGTCTCGTCTTCTAGATCCGTGAGTATCCTGGTGAAATAGTATTTTTGGTATATTTTTCGGGATTTTCCTGATAGTTGATTTTTTGCACAAAAACTAGACACCAAGGTAATTCTGTTGGAAACAACGTTAGTCTATGTTAGTTGTATCCAAATCACACAAGTTTAGAGGAGAAACAATAGCAAAAGTGTTTGGGAAAATAGATACGTTTGGGACGTATCAATAGCATAGTTGTCATTATTAGTTCTATGTGCATTGTTCCAAAACTTATTGATTGATTCATAATGTTGATATTGCTTGTTCTTGAACTATTTGTATCTAGTCACCCTTATGAACTTTGAAGGTGTCCTATGCATTTATGTTTTGCTACTCCATGAGGGACAAGCTGAATGCCACTATGCTATGTTTTTTGTTTGTGAAACAAACAAACATCTCTCAATGCATTGTTATTCATGATCTTTATTTGTAGCCTTTCATGTTCCAGCATAGTTGCTATGTCTTATTGTTAGAGCTACATCTTTCATGCTCATGTTTAGAGTACTTTGATCCCAGATTTCAATGCTTTTCAAATATTTTGATCAAGATGTGATGGTGATGTCACCTAAAAAATTATTCTTTTTATCGCTTACCTACTTTAGGAAGAGCAGGAGTTAAGCTTGGGGATGCTTGATACGTCGTCAACGTATCTATAATTTTTGATGTTCCATGATTGTTTAGTATCCACTTTGCTATGCTTTGTCTACACTTTGAGGTATTTTTATACACTTTCTGGAACTAACATATTGACAAGATACCATAGTGCCAGTTGCCTGTTTTGTGCTGTTTTTGGTTTTAGAAAAGCTAAAAATGAATATTTTCATAATTGGACGGGACAAAAGCCAATATGCCTATTTTTCCCGGAGCAATACGAAAACGCGAAGCAGAGACGGAGGAGGGAACCAGGGTAGCCACACCCTATGATGGCGCGGGTAGCCCCTGGTGCCGCCACTAGGGGGTGTGGGCCCCTGGCCCTCCACCGACCCTGCACTTCTGCCTGTATAAAGCCCCCGATGAGAAAACCTGTCTACACCCGGATTTTTAATCCTAGATGCCTGGTATGCCATACATCGCAATCCCAGGATTACCATTTTTGCGAGACATAACAGAATTGGATACCACAGTACATCATCCATTACAAACCATACATAAGGTCTTACACAAATAAGGATCTCATGATCCAGTTCTTAATACAACTTCAAGCAGCGGAATACGTAATAATAACGGTAGCGTAGGAGAAGCTCCATCTTCAGGGTCATAGGCAATGCTGACGATGGGAGATGATCCTAGTTGTCGTAACCTTCCTAGGGTCCATCTTCCAGGTACTCCTCTTCATAGTCTGGCCACGGGAATAGCCAGGGAGAAAGCCATGAGTACTCTTTAAGTACTCGCAAACTAATACTAACAAGGAAAAGGGTTTTTGGATAATAGGACACTAGGCTCTAGGGTTGTTTTGCAAAGGCCAGATTTATCTCTACTAAGTTTTTGAACAAGAGAGCTAGTCACAATTTTATAACTCCTAGGTGGGAACTTGTATGTCAGGTCACAACTCTATTGTGGTCAAGTCAAAGTCTCAATTCATTTCACAAGTCATTTTGAAAACATCTGACGTGGGAACAGTATGGCCACTCCAACTGTCCATAACCGCGGACGCGGATATTCGAATAGTTTGACACTCTGCAGAGATTATACACTTTCACCACAACATTCGATACATCCGTCAGGAACAAATCCTGAATTCACCATACTCAGTATGCGGATAATCAATCCTAACCTTTCAATTACACGCCCTAGTATAAGCACATCTCCTGTGAGTTTGGCCTCCCAACCATGACCAACTATCATCTTGGGTACTGCACAGGTGGACAATCTTCACAAGGTAGCCTCAGCTCAGACCTTGGCCGTGAGGGAACTAATACTAAGGTATATAAGTTTCTAGTCAAGCCCTACCCAATCCTCGGGTATTGTGGTTGTACGATAAAATTGGAATGGTATCGCATCCAGACAACCATCAGTTTTATAAAGGGCTAAGGCTCATGCCTCAACATTTTCATCACCCAAATCATCTGGTGTTCAGAAACATATGTCAAAACATCTCAGTAGAATGATCCATCATTCTAAGGTTTTCATAACCATTTTCACCAAGTATTCCCATCTAAAGTTGATCAAGTTTTATGCTTAGCACTAGCATCTACAAGTGGGGATGGGTACTAGTGAGAGGTGGTAGACTAGTGGAGTTTCAACTAAGTACAACCTTATATCTTAGGATGGTAACAAGGTTTCTAACCTTAGACCAAATTTTATGCTCTTTATGCAACCTTCAACTATGTCTTTCTAGAATCTACAAGTCACTTGGGTACTCTCTAAGGAAGTAGCTTTGATAAGGAAATAAAATAGAAAGCTGGCAAATAAAACTAGGATTGGGTTATCAAGTGGGTATGATCACATATGCTTAAGGCATATAGTTGGCATGGTAACAAGCAAGTATTAGCTTGTACAACTGCAAGTATAAGCTTGCATAGGTCAACTTGATTAGTAAGTCTTTCTAAACTAGAGTATCTTGCAAGTGTTAGCTTGCATAATTGCAAGTATAAGCTTGCATAGGTCAACTTGATTAGTAAGGCTTGCACAAGTATCAGTATAAGCTTGCTAAGTTAATAGCTTGCATGTATTGGCTTGCCTTGTGCAGAGCAGTGGTTGAAGTTCTCCTCGGCTTCTTCTTCGTAGTATCCTCCTTCCTCCTCGTATCCTTGGTCGGTACTAGCGTCTATAAATAAATACGAGGTACACAATCACCAAACAATACTTAACTACTTGCAATAATCACACAAAAGGGTCCTATAGATGATCTAGCATCATCACTAACATTACAAGATTAAAGATTGGTTTAATTCCCTTTTGTTTTTAGAAAAGTAATTTCTACTCACTGAAACACTACTTAAGATTTAATATTCTCCAAACCAAACATGGGATCATGTTGACACATGTCATCACCACATATTTTAGTCCATGGGAATGTGATTTAAAGTGGTGTCACAATTTAATAAGGTTTTACCCTTTTATTTTAATTAAATAATGTGTCTAGAAATGCCTATGTGGCATTCTTTTATTACCTGGTCATTATTTCTGTAAGTAAACCTATAAATTTTTATATATTCTGAAAGGTATGGTTAAATGTGATTTTTGAGACTTGGAATCAACTCAAAAGCTATTGTGGTTTAAATTTGAAAAATGTTTGAATGCAGAAAAGCTTCTGCATTGTTATTTTTAGCAAGGAATATATACAAATCCAAATGACTTGAATCCAACAGGCTTGGATTCAGCATTTCCAGACCTTTCTAACAAAATTGGTTTCATTCAATTTGGTGCACTGAGTCGACCTGGGTTGATTTTTGAAACTGGGTACAGAAGTGTGTTTGAAATAAAATGGAAAAGGTTTAATTCAAATAACTGGGCTGCGCGGGAAGCGATACTGGGCTGGCCTGCTAAGCGCAGCGCTTCTGCGGGCTGTTTAAGTTGCTGTCCCCACGCGTCAGTGACACAGGGGGGTGCAAAGCGGTATGGGGCGATGTGGTGCGTTCGATCTGCTTCTAATCCAATGGCTGAGGGTCATCGTCGACGTTGGGCAACGCCGGCGAGACAGAAACCTGGCGCGGCCAGTGGGGGTCGTTGGGGGCTCACCGGGGTGCAGGCGAGGGTCGGCGAGGCGAGCGAACGACGAAGTCGACGACGGCGAACCTCCTAGTACCGGCAGCTTCTCCTAGGGCGGCTCCAATCGCTGGAGCCTTTCTTCTCTAGCAGCGGCGAGCTCCGGTGAAATTCCGGTGCTGCGCTGCTCGCCTTGCTCCGGGAACGGGATGGCACGATCAGTGTGGAGAGGGGAGTGAGATGGTGTGCTCAATTCGACTGGGGGTGGCCAGACGACGAGACCAAACGGAATGGGCAGGCGACGGTGGCGACATGGCTACGGGCTGCTAGAGGCATGGCCGGCGGTGGCGATCGCTTGGTGGTCTCCTGGCGATGCTCTACGGCTTTAATGCGCGCGTAGGGCCGATGCGGTTTGGTCTAGAACGCGCGATGATCTGCGCGGCATAGGCGGCGTCTTTGAGGGCGAGCGGTGGCTGTGCGGCATGGGGCGGCGAACGGTGATGTCTGGAGGTCTCCTGGGTCGGTGGTGATCACGTATGCACGCGGCAAGGGAGGCGCGCGGTCTGTGGGCGTCGGTCGAGCGTGGCGCTCTAGCGCATGCTCGACACGGTTGCTGGCGAGCTGGGCGCGGTCCGTGCATGTGGTCCAGGGGTTGGCAAGGTTCGAGCGTTGGACAGGGAGGTGGTACAATGGGCGAGCTCGGCGGCTAGGCGGCGAGTCGCTTGGGTGTATGATGGAACGTATCTCTACACGCCCCGCAGGGAGGTTTATATAGGCTCACCTCCCCTAGGGTTTACATATCTCAACCGAATCAGTTAAGGCTTCGGTACTCGTTTAACCTAATCCGACTGGGCCTATCTACTCGCCTGGGTCTTCAGCTTCCAGTCGCTTGGATCCACGCCGGGCCTTGATCCAGTCGCCGTCCTGCAGGCCCACTCGCCAGTTCTTGGGCCAGTCGGAAACGTCCTGCTGGGTATACCCGAGTAGGCACATCCCCATCAGTAGTCCCCGAGGCCGTCGTTGATTAGGCGTAGGTGGCTGCTGGCAGTCGGAGTATACGGCTTCAGAGTAGACATCCAGTCGAATCGTCGGCGGGCTCCTGTATAAAGGAGAAAACTAGTCATCCTGATCGCAGCTTTGGCGAGTCGAGTCGGCGAAACACTGTCATAGCGATCGGGTCGGCGAGCCGAGTGGCCAAAGTTGGACCGTTTACGTGGTCAAACTAGCCGTTGGGGTAATCCAACGGTAACTTTTGGTGTAATCACCGCGTAGTAACGGCTCCCTGATTTGGCGGGTAACAACCGCTATATAAGGGGAATGGCAGGCGATCAGAGAACCACCTTCTCGCCATTTCCTCTGATTGCACGCACTTTCGCCTCCCTTCGCATCGCGATCTAGCCGACCCGAAATCTTCCGACCCCCCACAAATTCTTCCGCCATGTCCTTCTCCACCGAACCTTGGGGTAGATCTAAGTGTACTAGGGCGCAACTGGCGTCCTTCGAGGAGGCCGGGATTCTGCGCGCCGGCTGTTGGCGCATCCCCGCGGACGGAGATTTGGCTCCGAACCCACGCGAGAGAGAGTTCATCTGTTTCACCAGCCACCTAGAACGGGGGCTAGGATTCCCCACGTCCCTGTTCTTCCGGCGCTTCTGCGCCTACTACGGGATCCAACCATCGGACCTGGGTCCACACAGCATCGAGCAGCTCGCCATCTTCGTGGCGTTCTGCGAATGCTACCTGGGCTGCCGGCCCTACTTCCCTCTATGGCAAGATCGGTTCCACGGACGGATCAGCCGCGAGGAAGCGGGCGGCCCAATGCTTGCCGCGGGCGGCCTAACCTTCCAGCTGAAGTCGAAGGCTTCGTTCTTCGACTTGATGCTGCCCGCCAAGGCGGCGAGCGACTGGAAGAAATCTTGGTTCTATGTTGCCGAGGCGACCCCGGAGGGCGAGACGGTGATCCCACGATACTCCGCCAACTGGTCCGAACCGCGCCGTCTTCAAGTCGGCTAGCTCCCCAGCGACCAGCGGATGGTCGTGGACGAAATGCTCCAAACCATCCGCGGCCTGAAGAAGAAAGGCCTCCAGACGATCAATTTGTATAACTGCTGGCTCGGGCGGCGGCTCGTCCCTTTGGCTCGGCGCGAGCACTACATGTACCAGTACACCGGCCAGGAGGACTCGACGAAGTCCAGCTTGGCCGAGTGGAAGCTCGAGGACTACACCGCGGCACTGAAGAAGATCACCCAGGCGGTGTACCTGGACGCACAGGCCGGGGTCGCCCCCTACACCGCAAAGCGTCCAGCCCCAACGGTAATCACCTCGCATCATTCGCAGTCGCAGTTTTTGCAGTCGCTGTCATTCTAATTTCATCTTGCGTTTATTGCAGCTATTCCAAGTGGTAGAAGGATGGCTCCCACCTTCGGATGACGAGAATTCGAGCTCGTCCGTCCAGGACACGGGCGAGTCGCCTCCCGCCAAGGGCGACGCCGGGAGCGACGAGAATGACGGCGACGACGAGTCCGAGGAGGAGGTCGCCCCGCTGGCCCGCAAGACCCGCGGGTAGCGTCAACGTGAGCTTGAGGCGAGCAAAAGCCTCGAGCGTCATGATGACGACGAAGAGCTTCCGGAGACCACCTCGCGTCGCCAGGCTACTCCGTCGAAGAAGAAGAAGAAGAAGGAGAAGGAGGCGAAGGCCTCTCCGAAGAAGAAAATGAAGCCGATGAGGCTGGCCTCGCCACCGCACTCGGCGAGCAGCTCCGATGCCCCCAGCCCGGCCAAGGACGAGGCACCACCGACGTCAACCGCGCTGGAGACAGCCACTGTCGAGGTGCCGCTGGCTTCGATGCCTCCACCATTCGCCTCAGTCTCTGGGCTAGGGGATGCTCCGGCTGCGGCGGCTTCGCCTCGCAGGGAAGCTCTTGCCGAAGATGTCCCAGAGGCTCCCGTTGCGGCCTCGACGACGAAGAAGCCGTCCGTGTCTTGGGCACGCGACGTCCTGGAGATGGGGCTCAGCCACCGACTAGGCCCTGAACTGGAGAAGCCGGCCGGCCTCCGCACGGGGCTACGCTTCATTCCAGTCGCCAAGTAAGATTGCTCACCTTCCTTTGTCTTTCATAGCAGCTTGAATTATCTTGCTTACATGATTGATTTACAGGACCGGAGTGAAGAAGATGGGCCACCCGACCGTGGCTAAGGTGCCACCCATCGTCAGCGAGGAGGATCCTTCCCGTAAGAGGAAGGCGGACGAGGTCGTCGTCCCTATGGATGGCGGCAAGAAGGCCAAGGGCGACGATGTCGTCACGATCTCTGACGACACGGTGGTCGCGCCGACTGAACCCGCGATAGAGGCGGCCGCATCCACTAAGGAGGGCGCTCCCTTGCCTGGAGCGGCCGAGCCGACCTCCTTTGGTGCGGGTGCCTCCATCGCGAAATTCCCACGCTTCATGGCCAAAGCGGCCACAGCAAGTGGAACTTCGCCCTCGAGCCGTGCACCTGGGGTCGCCGATGCGGAAGTCGAGCAGCGTCGTGGGCACACGCCATCTCTCCTCGCGTCCGTGGATGCGATACAACTTCATGGCATGCTTGGCGCAGCCATCCAGGTATGTCCAGTCCCCGAGGATCAGGTCGGTGGGTTGCAGCGGTCTGATTCTTTTAGTGTATAGTTGTTGTTTTTCGCGTCCAGTCCCCGAGTGCGCACTCGCTGAATTTCAGCGGGTGGGCGCTTAGGAGTTTTTGATTGCCAGTCCCCGAGTGCGCACTCATTGAATTTCAGCGGGTGGGCACTTAGGATGTTGCTTTGATTAACTGTTTGAATGATGTGCAGGGTCTGCAACGTGAATCAGCTGACCGATTGGCAGCGAAGCACCGCGCGGGGAAGGAACTGGCCACCATCCAAGAGGCAAATAAGGGGCTTCAGGCGGTTGCCGTGAAGGCGGAGGAGGCTCATCAGGGGCTTGTCCCAGCGGGTGAGTTGGCGATGCCTCAATCGGCACTGAGCTCGGCTGAGAAGCGGATCGCCGAACTCGAGCGCGAGCTGAGGGAGGCGAAGGAGGAAGCAAACTTGGCGGATGGGCGAGCCAAGGCCGCTATTACCGCTGCCGCAGAGGATCGTAAAGTGTCCGACACCCTTGTTGCTGGGCTTCAGGACGACTATACTTCGCTTCAATGCTTCATCACGGATCTCTCCCGCCCATTGATTGGTAATTGTATCTGCCTCTGCCAATAACATGTGTTCTGTTGTGATAGCCGACGTACTCATTGTTGTCTTCTATTCGCAGGTCGCATCCTTGATAGCGCGGAAGAGGCGAGCTCGTTCGACGCGCGGCAGTGTGTGGCCACGCTCGTCGACTCGGCGACGTTGTCGGCGACGTGCATCCGGGCCTACCTCCAGGAGATATCACCCATGGAGGTAATTCCCAGCGACCTCGTCGAGGTGTGGAAGTACTTGTAGAAGGCGCCCTCGGTCGTTGAATTCATGACGCGATCGGCGTTTCGGCGCGGAGCAGCGACGGCGCTTAGCCTTGGACTTGCTCACTTCCCGGAGGACTTCGACCTCGACGACGTGACGAGTGGATACCCGTTGTCGACATGCGCGGTGGAGCTTTGCGAGGTGCTCAAGTTGGCGGACCGCGCCGCGATGTACTCCGAGAGTGTCTGGGCAATGGGCGACCTCCTCCCGTACCAGGAGACGGTCGTTGCGCCCAACGACCCCGATCCGCAGCACCGGGATTTCAAGGTCGAGCAGCCCTTCCGCGTGGCGATGGCGGGTGAACTGACAATGTACCCGTCAAACCCGTACACGCCGTTCATCCGCAATCGCCGGGGTGTTGGCGAGTCGTCGTCGAAGCCTGCAGAATAGGGTAGTTTGCCCTGGGGCGTTAGTAGCAGGTCTGCCGTATGGGCATATTTTGTAATTTGAGACAATGCAACATGCTATTGAATGAGACGTCGTGTCTGTTTTGGGATATGTCATGTGTTTTGTGATTGTGGTTTGAACGAGTCCCCGAGCGCATCCGCCCTTTTGTGGGGTTTACCTCGTGTGTGATATGTTTGTTGTTTTTGAATGTTTTGTTATTATGGTCAACTCGCCCAGACTCGAAGAGCCAGTCGCTAGGCGACTCCCTTGAGCGCTCTGTACTTCGCCGTTTTCCCTTGCGCGAACGAGGTCGGGTGGCCGAGTCCCCGAGCGTGGTACTTGGTTGTTCTAGGCGCGACTCGAGGGTAGGTGAGGACTTGGCGCGTTAGTTTGAGTGCATCACTCCTGCCTAGCCCGTGGGGTCAGTCGCGTGGCGAGTCCTGGGCCTGCTCTCATACTTGGCGTTTTCCCGAGCCGCTCGCGCTGAACTGGTCGGCAGTCCCCAAGCGTGGTATGTGGCCGTTCGAGTCGCTATGTCGAGGATGCGGAGGATCGTGGTCGCTGTGAGAAGCGAAGGCAGTTGTCTTGGCTCGTAGAGCCAGTCGGGCTAGGCGACTCCAATGGGGCTCCGGGTAGGCATTTTGCGTGGACGATGGAAAACCTGAGGTGACCCAGTGCTTTTGCATCGCACTACTTAGCCGTGCCGATCGCTTGACCAAAGGTTGACTTCTGCGGTTAGCTTGACGCTGTTATTACGAGTGCGAGTGGCACAAGACACGGAGAGTAGACACAATTTGCGGTAACCGATTCTTTTTCTTTCATAGCGAATGGAGAGTACATATGTGGGGTTCTAGGGGTAGAACTTCCGTAGGAGGTTTACATTCCATGGTCGCTTGACGTCGAGTTCGCCGTCCCTGCGGACGTCGATGAGGTAGTAGGCGTTGTTGCCGAGTACACGCCCGATGGCGAATGGTCCCTCCCATGGAGGGGAAAGCTTGTGCATGCCCTTCTTGTCCTGGATGAGGCGCAGCACCAGGTCGCCTTCTTGGAAGGTGCGAGTTTTCACCCGCCGGCTGTGGTAGCGGCGGAGTCCTTGTTGGTAGATGGCGGTGCGCGAGCGAGCTAGGTCGCGTGCCTCGTCGAGTTGATCGACTCCATCCTGTCGTGCGAGTTCGTTCGCAGCCTCCGTGTAGTGGACGACCCGCGGTGAGTCGTGCTCAAGGTCGGTGGGCATGACTGCCTCGACGCCGTACACCATGAAGAAGGGGGTGAATCCTGTCGACCTGTTGACCGAGGTGCGGATGCCCCAGATGACGGAGGGTAGCTCCTCAACCTAGCACCCGGCGGTGCGCTCGAGTGGTACTTGGAGTCGCGGCTTCAGGCCGTGTAGGATGCTTTGATTGGCCCGTTCCGCCTGGCCGTTGGATTCCGGGTGGGCGACCGATGCGAGGTCGAGACGGATGTGGTGTTCCTCGCAGAATTCAGCCATGGCTCCTTTGGTGAAGTTGGTGCCATTGTCCGTGATGATGCTGTTTGGGAACCCGTAGCGATATATGAGCTCGCGTAGGAATTTAGTGGCAGTCTTCCCATCCCATTTCCGGACTGGCTTGGCCTCCACCCACTTTGTGAACTTGTCGACCGCGACCAGGAGGTGGTTGTAGCCGGAAGGAGCCTTCTTGAAGGGACCTACCATGTCCATGCCCCATACGGCGAATGGCCAGGTGATGGGGATGGTCTTGAGTGCTGAGCTCGGCATGTGCGTCTGGTTGGCGTACTTCTGGCACCTGGCGCACCGCTGGACAATGTCGACGGCATCGGCGTGTGCGGTAGGCCAGTAAAATCCATGCCGCATAGCCTTGGCGACCAGAGAGCGGGCGCCGGCGTGGTGGCCGCAGTCACCGGAGTGGATGTCGTGGAGGATCTTGCGTCCTTCGGCGGGTTGGACGCAGCGTTGGAACACGCCGGTGACGCTGCGCTTGTGGAGCTCATCGTCGATGATGGTGTAGGACTTGCATCGGCATGCGATCATCCGAGCGTCCGTCTCGTCTGCCGGCAAGGTGCCGGCCTCCAGGTAGGCGATGTAGGGCCTGGTCCAGTCGTCTGGCTCGGTGACGAGTGCGACCAGGGCTGCCTCCAGTAGTAACGGGACTTCGATGTCGATCTCCCTCGGGGGAGAGACTGATGGCTTGGTGATTGTGTCGAGGAAGACGCCGGCGGGTGGTGCGAGTCGAGCCGACCCGATGCGAGAGAGTGCGTCGGCCTCCTCGTTCTTCCACCTATCGATCCACTCGACGGAGTAGCCTGTGAAGTGTCCGCCTAGCTTGTCCACTGCTTGGCGGTACGCCGCCATGGTGGGGGAGACGGCGTCGCAGGTGCCAGCGACTTGCCCAGCGACGAGGTCGGAGTCTCCGTAGCAACGTAGGCGGTTGACATTCATCTCCTTGGAAGCTCGCATGCCGTGGAGTAAGGCCTTGTACTCGGCCATGTTGTTGGTGCAGGGTGTGAAGTCGAGGCAGAGGACGTAGCGGAGCTTGTCGCCCTTCGGTGAGGTTAGCACGATCCCTGCGCCTGCGCCGTCCGCGTTCTTGGAGCCGTCGAAGTGCAGGCTCCAGTAATGGAGGTATGGCAGCTTCTCTGGCTGCTGGGCCTCTTCCCAGTCGGCGATGAAGTCCGCTAGGGCCTCCGACTTGATCGCTTTTCGTGGCTCGTATTTGATGTTGTGGACGCCGATCTCGACGGCCCACTTGGCGACCCGCCCGGTCGCCTCGCGGTTGCGGATGATGTCCTGCAGTGGTGCTGAGGAGACGACCGTGATCGGGTGCTCCTGGAAGTAGTGCGGCAGGCGCCGCTGAGCTCTGAAGACCGCGTATACTAGCTTTTGTACTGCGGGTATCGCTGGCACGACTCGGTGAGGACCTCGCTGATGTAGTACACCGGTCGCTGTACTGGGCGCTCCTTTCCTTCCTCCGATCGCTCGACGACCATGACGGCGCTGACGACGCGCTCGGAAGCCGCGACGTAAACCAGCATGGGTTCTTTGTCGGCGGGGGCGGCGAGTAGCGGTGCGGCGAGTAGCACCTTCTTGAGGTCACGAAGCGCGTCATCCGCCTCCTTGTCCCACTGGAAGGTGGGGTTCTTGCGCATTAGGCGGTATAGGGGCATCGCCTTTTCGCCCAGGCGAGGGATGAAGCGACTGAGAGCCGCTACTCGCCCGGCCAGTTTCTAGACGTCGTGCAGGCACTCGGGTTTTCCGAGCCGGACGATCGTGTCGATCTTCGTGGGGTTCGCCTCGATCCCTCGCTTGGAGACGACGTACCCTAGAAGTTGTCCCGCTGGTACACCAAAGGTGCATTTGCTTGGGTTAAGCTTTATCTTGTATTTTCGCAAGTTGGCAAATGTTTCCGCTAGGTCAGCGAGTAGGTCACCCTGGCGAGCGGACTTTACGACCACGTCGTCGATGTAGACGTGGATGTTGCGGCCAATTTGGCTCGCGAGGCACTCTTGCATGCACCGCTGGTAGGTCGCCCCGGCGTTCTTGAGGCCGAAGGTCATGGTGGTGTAGCAGAAGGCTCCAAATGGCATGATGAATGCCGTCTTATCCTCGGCCTCGACAGCCATTTTGATCTGGTTGTACCCAGAGTAGGCGTCGAGGAAACATAGCGACTCTGAGCCCGCGGTGGAATCGATTATTTGGTCGATCCGCGGGAGGACGAACTGCTCCTTTGGGCAGGCGCTGTTCAAGTTTGTGTAGTCGATACACATCCTCCAGGTCCCGTTCTTCTTCTCGACCAGGACTGGGTTTGCCAGCCACTTGGAGTACTTGATTGGCCGGATGAAGCCTGCAGCGAGTAGACGCTGCACCTCCTCGGCGATGGCTCGGCGGCGCTCTTCATTGAAGGGCCGCAGCGACTGTTTGACGGGTCGCACTTTGGGGTCGGCGTTTAGCTTGTGCTCAGCGAGCTCCCTAGGGACACCAGGCATGTCAGAGGGCTTCCATGCGAAGATGTCCCTGTTCTCACGGAGGAACTCGATGAGCGCGCCTTCCTAGGCTGGGCTCATGCCCGTCCCGATCGTCACCGTCTGGCTGGAGTCGCCTTTGGACCAGCTCGACGGTGCGGGTGTGCGTCGTTGCCTCGAAGGTTGAGGTGTTTGCGCCCTTCGAGTTGGGCTTCTTGAGTATGGTGGGGTCGTCGTTGTTGACCCCGCTCGCGTACTTGGCGAGCTCATCGGCGTGGTTGGTTTCTGTCGCGATGACGGCGTCAGCGAGTTCGGCTCCTTTGGCCTCGCACTCAGCGGCCATGTCGGGGTCGCCGTTGATGGTGATGACGCCGCACGGCCCGGGGAGCTTCATCGCGTTGTACGCGTAGTGGGGCGCTGCCATGAACTTGGCGAACGCCTGGCGCCCCAGGATGCAGTGGTAGGGGCTGTCGAAGGGCACCAGCTCGAAGACGATCCGCTCGGTGCGGAAGTTTGCTGGTGTGCCGAAGGTGACTAGCAGCGTGACCTTGCCGATCGGGTACGCCTTCCGACCGGGGACGATGCCATGGAACGTGGTGTGGGTCGTCTCGATCATCGACTGCGGGAGCCGCAGCCGCCTGAAGGTGTCCAGGTACAGGATGTTGATGGAGCTGCCGCCGTCCATCAATGTCTTGGGGAGCCAGTAGTCGCCGACCTTAGGCTTGACCACCAGGGCGACTCGGCCTGGGTACTCGATGCGTGGCGAGTGGTCTTGGCGGCTCCAGGTGATGGGCTGCTCCGACCAGTTGAGGAACTGGGGAACGTCCACCTGAGCCACCGCGTTGACGGCGACGGCGCGGGCGATGACCTTCTTCTCGCGCTTCGTGTTGAAGCCTGTGAAGGTATGGAGCGAGCCGGCCACTTTGCCGAATTTTCCGCCGTTTGGCGGGTCGTTGTCGGGGTCCTCCCGTGCTCGCCGTGCCTTCTCGATCTCCCTGAGGGTGTGGCAGTCGGCGGTTGTGTGCGTTGCGGGCTTCCCTTCCCTGCTGTGAAACACACAAGGTTGGTTAAGGAGGGCCGCGGGGTCGAACCTTGGCTTGGCCTTGTAATTGCCGCCGTCGCGGCATTGTCCTCCGTCGCGGCGGAAGCTCTTGGGCTCGCGTTGTGCGTGCCCGGCGTTGGCGACGAAGTCGACGCGCCCGTCACTGCGGCGCTTGCCGGTGAGGCGAGTGTTGCTGTAGCGTAGGTCGGACCATTGTCCGCTGTCGTTGCCGCTCGTGCGGCGTTGACCTCCCGACTCGTCGTCAGTTTCCTGGTTTGGATCTTCCTCCGCGTACCATTTGGCGATCTCGAGGAGGTCCGGTATGTTGTCGAGTGTGCGAGAGTGTCGCTTGAGCTTGGCGACCAGGGGCTCGTAGCGGCACGAGGTCTTGAAGCAATGGATCGTGGTGTCCGGGTGGATGCCGACCGCGTTGTACCAGAGTTCTTGCCACCGTTGGACCCAGTTGCGGGTCGACTCGCGGGGTCCCTGGACGCATCACTCCAGGTCCTCGATGGTGGTGGCGCGGGTGTAGGAGCACTCGAAGTGCCTGACGAAGGCGTCGCGCATCTCCTCCCAGGAGTCGATACTATCCTGGGGGAGGGTGTTGATCCACTGCCTGCACGTCCCCTCCATCATCAAGGGGAGGTAACGGGCGGCTAGCAGGTTGGTGTGGCCTGCGATCCCCATTGCCATGAGGTATGTATCGAGCCAGACGGCGGGGTCGTACGAGGGGTCATACTTTTCTATCTCCTTCGGCGCCTTGAAGTTTGGCGGGTATTTCTCGCCTCGGATCATTGGTCCAAAGCACTTGGGGCCAAGTCGACTGAGCGACCCCATGGGCTCGCCGTCGCGGCGATTGGTTAGGGTGTGTCGCAGGTCGTCGGGCTGGCGTGCGCGCCAGCTTTGGTTGTTGATGATGTGGGTGCGGGCGTCGATGGGTTGACCGTTGGCGGCGACGAAGTTGGTCGCTGGCCTGGGGTCGTTGGTGGAGAGTGCCGCGTTCGCGGGTCGGTGTTGGAGCTGCAATGGCTCCGGTGGCGGGCAGTTGAGGGTGTTTGCCGCCATTGGGCGGCCGCTTGAGGCCGCTCTGCTTCCCGAAGAATGCGAGTATACTCGACCCTGCGAGTCGGCGCCCGCGTTTTGCTGCCCAACGGCCTTTGCGAGCAGGGCCCTAACATACTAGATCTGTAGGGCGCCGTCGCCCGTGGCCGTGATGTTGTCGGCTGCTGCTCGGCCTGCCACGAGGTTGTCCATCGGGGTGGAGTAAAGTGGGAGGCCGTTTGCGTCTCGCTCCCGTGAGGAGACTACTATCCGCGGCTGGTCCCTGGGAGGTGTGCGGTTGGGTGGAGGTGGGGCGCCCATCGCCGTCGATCCTGGCGGGGGCCGGGCGCTTCCTCCTGGTGGCGCGTTCTCGCAGATCGCGTGCTCGGCCACGCGGGCCGGGTCGTTTTCGTCGTCGAAGTTCAGGGCGCGCCCCTGAACGGTGGGGTTCAGGCGCGACCTGATCCGCTGCTGGTGGTAGCGCGATAGCTCCTGCGTCGTTACCTGCTCGAGGCGAAATTTTTCGTGCTCGTCTTGCTCCTTGCGCACTGCCTCCGCCAGTTTCAGGCGGAGTTCCTCGACCTCCGTCGCCGTGGAGTTAGGAGGGATCGGGGTGGAGAAGGGGTCCTCCGGCGGCTCGGTGCCGGTTGCCATGTAGGTCGCGGCGTGGCGACCGGTGCCGTCGCGGAGGTCGGCGGAGTTTTCCGACCCAGAGTCGAAGTCGAAGATCCCGAGGATGGAGGGGTCCTCGAAGTCTCCCATGTTGGAGACCTGGGTGATGGAGCCCACGGGTGCAGCCGCGGTGATGGATCCGGCGAGTGACGCCGGGGTCGCCGAGTCGGCGTCGTCGTTGAGGGCCGCGTCTTCTGTGGCCGCTGAGTTTTCGGCCACGTTGCTGTGGGCCGAGTTGTACTCGGAGGCGAGGCGATGGATCGTGCGGATCTGGCTCTCGGAGTGCCGATCGCATGGCGGCGACTCGCGGATGCGAGCCGAGTCCTCCGAGACGATGACGTCGGTGAGGCCGACGAAGAGGCTGATCATGCCGACCGGCAGGATCACGCTGTGCGTGATGGGTCGTGCCGCCGGGACGTAGCTGCTCGGCAAGATTTGGAGCATCTCGCCGATCGCTATCATGCGGCCGGTGGCGATCGTCTCGTTGATGGGCAGATTGGATCTCGCCGCAGAACACCGGCCAGACCGGCCAGGCCCCACGGTGGGCGCCACTGTCGTGGGAATGGTCACGGCAGATGCTGCAATCGGCAGCGAGTAGTAGAACGAGGGGCAAGGGCGGCCAGCCATCTGCGGTGCAAGATGAGGGCGGAGACACAGGGTTTTACCCAGGTTCGGCCCCCCAGAGGGTAAAGACCTACTCCTGCTAGATTGTATTATGGAGGTGGTACAATGGGCGAGCTCGGCGGCTAGGCGGCGAGTCGCTTGGGTGTATGATGGAACGTATCTCTACACGCCCCGCAGGGAGGTTTATATAGGCTCACCTACCCTAGGGTTTACATATCTCAACCGAATCAGTTAAGGCTTCGGTACTCATTTAACCTAATCCGACTGGGCCTATCTACTCGCCTGGGCCTTCAGCTTCCAGTCGCTTGGATCCACGCCGGGCCTTGACCCAGTCGCCGTCCTGCAGGCCCACTCGCCAGTTCTTGGGCCAGTCGGAAACGTCCTGCTGGGTATACCCCGGTAGGCACATCCCCATCACTAGTGTTTGAGGAAATGGCTGCAAGAATTCAAGTTTTGAATTTTGAAAATATTTTTGGTGGGTGTGCTAGGTTGATGCTGGGGAGTCTACAGATGCTTGGGTTTTGAAAGTTGAGCTTGTTTGAGTGGTTTTTGAAAAAGTGGGATCTTCCCATATGAGAAAGATTCAATTTTGAATTGTCATTTAAACTATGCATTTGAAAGTTTCTAGATGATCACAAAGTGGGCCTTGATACTTTGTTGTGAGTACAATCAAGGGGCACAAAGATCTAGAAAAGTTTCTGTTAGGTTCTGAAAGTTTGAGACAGCCAAAGTAGGTATGGGAGTTAAATTGGTCAAAATGACCATTCCCTTATTTTATTTGTTTTGATTTACTTGTCTTTAGGAAAAGTGTGGGAAATGTTTAGATGATGTTTATTTCACCTAAGCATCCATTTACAAGCAATGTAACACACAAACAAGGTGGTGCAAAAGAATTCAAAATGAAATGCATACTCTCATGCATGCTTCCATAATTTTATTTATCAAAGTTTTTTGTTAACCCTAATTTTTGATGATTAGAGTTTGATGATCCAAGTTTAGTATTTTTGGGATGTTACAAACCTTCCCCCCTTAAACAAAATCTCGTCCCGAGATTTGAAAAAGGACGAAAAAGATTACCTAGGATTTGAAGAGATCGGGAAACTCTGTCTTGATGTGATCTTCGCGCTCCCAGGTAGCTTCCTCTTCTGTGTGGTTGCTCCACTGAATCTTGAGAAACTTGATGCTTCGGGTTCGGGTAGTTCTGAAAGCTTCTTCTAAAATACGGATGGGTACTTCGGGATAGGTTAGGTCATCGTTGATCTCTATGGTCCGGTGATCGATATTCTTGAACACTTCGGTCTTCTCTGGAACTTCGAGACACTTGCGAAGTAACGAGATATGGAACACATTGTGCACTGCTGACATCTCTTCGGGTATTTCCAATTGATACGATACTTCTCCTCGACGGTTCAAAATCTTTAAAGGTCTCGATGTTGAAGGCGTAACTCTCCTATGTTGAAGGCGAGGTCTCGACGTCTCTTGTCGGCGTAACTCTTCTGTCTGGATTGGGCGGTCTTGAGGTGCTCACGAATCTTGTGAACCTTCTCTTCAGCTTCTGGTAGGATGTCGGGTCCAAAAATCTGACTCTCTCCTACTTCCGACCAGTTCAAAGGGGTGCGACACTTTCTTCCGTACATGAATTCAAATGGGGCCATTTGCAAACTAGCTTGATAACTGTTATTGTATGAAAATTCTGCAAACGGCAGACAGTCTTCCCACTTGGATCCATATTCCAACACACATGCTCTCAGCATATCTTCGAGTATTTGATTTACTCGCTCCGTTTGTCCGTCTGTCTGAGGGTGATACGTGGTACTGAAATCTAGGCGGGTGCCTAAACCTTCTTGAACTTTCTTCCAGAATCTCGAGGTAAACTGAGTTCCTCGATCCGATACAATGTTCTTGGGGACTCCATGCAAACTAACTATTCTAGCGATGTACAACTCCGCTAGCTTCGAACTCTGATAGGTGGTCTTGACGGGCAAGAAATGGGCGAATTTGGACAATATGTCCACTATGACCCAGATAGAGTCATTTCCCCTAGTAGAAGTAGGTAGTCCAGTGATAAAGTCCATTCCAATGGAATCCCATTTCCATTCCGGAATCTGCAATGGTTGCAACAATCCAGTGGGTCTTTGATGTCCTGCCTTGACTCGCTGACATATGTCACACTTGGCGATTTAGCTTCCGATTTCTCTCTTCATCTTATGCCACCAAAATTGCTCCTTCAAATCTTGATACATCTTCGTTCCTCCGGGGTGGATAGAATAAATAGTATCATGATCTTCTTTCAAAATAACTTCTTTCAACTCAGAATCTGCTGGTACACAAAGACGTCCTTTGTACCACAGCACTCCTTCTTCGTCTTCGGTGAATCCGGGTACTTTGCTTGTATCGATACGACACTTGATTCCGTCGATACTAGCATTTCCTTTCTGCGCCTCTTTGATATGGCTGATCAAAGTGGGCTGAAGCTCTATGCTAGCCAAAAATCCTTCACTCACTAATTCTATTCAAAAATCTTCCATCTCCTTGTGCAAGCTTGGTTGCTCCTTCAAGATCATGGAGTTCAAGCGGCACGGCAATCTGCTAAGGGCATCTTCTAGCACATTGGCTTTACTAGGGTGATAGTGAATTTCTAGATCGTAGTCCTTAATTAGCTCAATCCATCTCCTCTGTCTCATATTCAGCTCCTTCTGAGTGAATATATACTTCAGACTCTTGTGATCTGTATAAATCTCACAACGATTTCCCATTAGGTAATGTCTCCATGTCTTCAGGGCTAGAACTACGGCTGCGAGTTCGAGGTCATGGGTTGGGTAATTTTGCTCATGTTGCTTCAATTGTCGAGATAAATAAGATATAACTTTGCCTTCTTGCATTAGCACACATCCGAGACCGATCTTGGATGCGTCACAATACACATCGAAGGGCTTCGTGATATCTGGCATGATCAAGATTGGGGCTGAAATCAATCTCCTCTTGAGTTCTTGAAAACTCCCTTCACATTTGTCGGTCCATTCAAACTTCTTGTCCTTCTTCAGCAATTGGGTCATGGGTCTGGCGATACTAGAGAATCCTTCTACGAATTTGCGGCAGTATCCCGCCAATCCGAGAAATGCACGAACTTGGTTTTGAGTGGTTGGGGCTTGCCAATCTTCTACATCTTTCACTTTGGCAGGGTCAACAGCAATTCCTTCGGCTGATACAATGTGACTGAGGAATCCTACCTCATGTAAACAGAATTCACATTTGCTAAACTTGGCATACAGCTGATGCTCTCTAAGTGTTCCAAGAATGGTCCTTAGGTGTAGCTCATGTTCTTCTTCTGATTTGGAGTAAATCAAAATGTCATCGATGAAAACAACGACAAACTTATCCAGGAAGTCCATAAAAATCTTATTCATGAGATTTATGAAATAAGCGGGGGCATTGGTTAATCCAAAAGACATGACTGTATACTCGTACAATCCGTATCTGGTGGTAAAGGCAGTCTTTGGAATATCCTCTGCACGAATCTTGAGTTGATGATAACCAGTTCTAAGATCAATCTTAGAAAACACCTTCGCACCGGTCAACTGATCAAACAAATCTTCTATCTTGGGCAAGGGGTACTTGTTCTTGATGGTGACATCATTCAACTTCCGATAATCCGTACACAAACGGTTACCTCCATCTTTCTTGACCACAAATAAGACAGGCGATCTCCATGGTGACGCACTTGGTTGAATCAATCCAATTTCCAGCATGGCATCCAGTTGCTTCTTCAGTTCTTCTAGCTCCGACGGGTTCATACTATAGGGTCTCTGGGCTACGGGTCCTGTTCTGGGGATTATTTCGATGATAAACTCGATATCCCTATCTAGGGGCATACCGGGCAAAACATCTGGAAATACATCGGGGTATTCACAGACTATCCAGACTTGGTCAATGGTAGGTGGGGCTATACTCTTGTTGCACTTGAATTGGCGAGGTAAGGTTTCAGATATATGCTCGACTGATATTCCGGCTGTACTGTTCATGGTGATGGCTTTCTTGGCATAGTCAATCAATCCTTTATGTTTGGACATCCAATCCATTCCTAGTACTACTTCCAAACCTTTAGTTCCGAGTACTATCAGATTAGCATAAAAATCTATGCCATGGATTCGTCTAGGGACGGCTTTGCAAATTTGCCTAGCCTTGGTGGTTCATCCGGGAATTTGAACAATCATCACATGCTTCAATTTGGTTGGTTGAATTTTACTAGTGCATGCAAATTCTTCGGTGACAAATGAATGCGATGCACCAGAATCAAACAACACCCTTGCAAGTACTGAATTAACAGAAAACATACCCAGCACGACGTCTGGCGCTTCCTGAGCTTCTTCAGCATGCATGAGAAAAAGACGGCCATTGCGGTTGAGTGAATTCCCTGGGGCAAATCTTCTTCCGGGCTGAACACGATGCTGCTGCTGAGCTGGGGCATTGGTATTGGGTGATGCGGCATTCTTCTTGTTGGGGCACTCGTTGGAGTAGTGACCCTTATTTCCACAGTCATAACAAGTCACTTGCGACTTGTCCTTTGCTGTGACAGGCACATCATTGCTTCCAGTCCTCGGGGCAGTGTTGGTGTTGGTGGCAGCATTGTTGTTGTTGAACTTGGGTGGGGCACGGTTGAAATTGCTAGAGTTGCTGGGGTTGTTGTGATTTCCTCCGGGTCTAGGGTTTCCACGGTTGGGGTAGGTCGAGCGGTTCATCGGGGGTCTGTTTGTTCTTGGGGCAAATCCTAGAGATGGGTTAGGGAGATACTTTGGGGTCTGATGGGTTCCTGGCTGATGCATCATGCGACGCTTGCGGTTCTCGTTGGCTTGGTTGATCGTTCCTTCCATCTAGATAGCAGAGTCTATAAGGGCTTCAATATCGGCAAAGGGGATATTGACTAACACCGTCTGCATCTCATCGTGCAGACCATTCAGGAATCGTTCTTTCTTCTTGGCTTCGGTGTCAATCTCATCCGGGGCATACCTAGCTAATGACAAAATTTTGTCACGGTATTCCACTACAGTCATCCTTCCTTGCTTTAGTTCTCTGAACTCGTCTCTCATCCTCTTGATCAAACCTGGTGGCACATGGGTTCTGCTGAACTTGACCTTGAATTCCTCCCAGGTCATCATCTGTCCTCCGGTCATTGCACGAACACTGTTCCACCATGCCCTGGCATCTCCGGCTAGATAGTGGGTGGCGAACAGTACTTTCTCGTTCGCTTCCACTACGACTTCTAGGTTATTTTCCATGGTTTGCAACCAATCATCGGCATCTAGGGGCTCTTCTGACTTAGTGAAAATAGGTGGGTTGGTATTCCGGAAATTCTTGAGCTTAGATCCATGGTTGTCCTGATTTCCGTGGCCTTGGTTGTTGTGGGCAAGCTGAGCTATCTGTTGTAGAGTGGCTAGGTTGGCATGACGTTCCGCTCTTTCAGCTTCACGGCCAGAAGTCAACATTTGCAGGATCTGCAACATCGGGTCCGGGGATGAACCACTTCCTCCGCGTGGCATCTGAAGATTGAGATAGATCATGAGAAAAGAGGGGAATTTCTAAGGTTTCGGGGACTTTGAAAAGTTTTTAAAGTTTGAATCAGAGTTTTCTAGCAACTTTCTTTTCATTCATTCATTCATAGCACACGATACAACACACACCACAACAAAGAAAAACAGATGGTTTTACGAACCATTCTGAAAACTACGATATAGTGGGACCGAATACTACTCACTACGCTAGTGCTCAAGTGGTACTACTCCTCGGAATCGGTGGCTTCATCATCTTCATCATCATCGATGAAGGCGAAATCATCCTCATCGGTGAAGAAATCCATAGCCTAATCCTCCAGAAAATCATCATCATCGCTGAGATAGGAGTAGGGGTCTCCACGAAGATCCTCTTCGGCATTCTCCCTTTCCTCCAACTGCATGTCTGTCTCGTGGATGGTATCCTCCAAAGATGAGATGCGGTGGCGGAGACGAGAAATGATGCGCTCCTTCTTGTCGAGCTGACGGCGGCGAGACTTGCGATCCTTTGCTAGCATGGCGATGGTCTGATCCTTCGTCTTGATGATGGTAGACTTGTGGTTGGAGTAGTCACGGTAGTTATCCAACTCCTGATGATAATCGTACATCATGAAGCTAAGGTGGTCCAGTTGAGTCTTCAGCTCGGGGTGGTATGGGGCTTCCAGTGGTTGTCCATTTGCATCACGCCTTGGGAAAAACTCAAAGCGGGTTCCCTTGATCTGATTGATGCTCTGCCCACACAGACGGGAAAGAGCTTCCTACATGGCCCTGGCAAGTCCATCGAGCCAGTTGTTCTCTCTCAAGGTAAACTGAATTCCCTCAGCAGTGGGAGGTTCAATCTTTCCTCGGAGACTTGCAACAATTAGCCACTGCAGATCTTATCCTCCTTGATCATTGAGCTGAGCTCCGAAGAACTCGGGGTGCGGACGCTCCAGAAGTTCCGAAAGCTGGCCCAAATCCCTCTCAATGATAAGGTCTCCTCCATTCCCCAACTGATAAAACTTGCTGTACTTCACGTCCATCTATAAGAATATAGGATGAGTAAGTTAGTAGAGTGATCAAGTGTGTCAAATTTTATGTATTTTGCAAGAATTTTTGAGGAACATGTATTTTCATGAAAGAATCAAAGGGATAAGAATGAGAATAAGTTTTTATAAATATTTGCTTCCTTTGGTTTTGAAACTAAGTTTTTGATTCAAACGTCCAGTCTAACTAGGGTCTCCTATGGTCAGGATGGCTCTGATACCAACTTGTCAACACCCGGATTTTTAATCCCAGATGCCTGTTATGCCATACATCGCAATCCCAGGATTACCATTTTTGCGAGACATAACAGAATTGGATACCACAGTACATCATCCATTACAAACCATACATAAGGTCTTACACAAATAAGGATCTCATGATCCAGTTCTTAATACAACTTCAAGCAGCGGAATACGTAATAATAACAGTAGCGTAGGCGAAGCTCCATCTTCGGGGTCACAGGCAATGCTGACGATGGGAGATGATCCTAGTTGTTGTAACCTTCCTAGGGTCCATCTTCCAGGTACTCCTCTTCATAGTCTGGCCACGGGAATAGCCAGGGACAAATCCATGAGTACTCTTTAAGTACTTGCAAACTAATACTAACAAGTAAAAGGGTTTTTGGATAATAGGACACTAGGCTCTAGGGTTGTTTTGCAAAGGCCAGATTTATCTCTACTAAGTTTTTGAACAAGAGAGCTAGTCACAATTTTATAACTCCTAGGTGGGAACTTGTATTTCAGGTCACAACTCTGTTGTGGTCAAGTCAAAGTCTCAATTCATTTCACAAGTCATTTTGAAAACATCTGACGGGGCTATTCGAATAGTTTGACACTCTGCAGAGATTGTACACTTTCACCACAACATTCGATACATCCGTCAGGAACAAATCCTGAATTCACCATACTCAGTATGCGGATAATCAATCCTAACCTTTCAATTACACGCCCTAGTATAAGAACCTCTCCTGTGAGTTTGGCCTCCCAACCATGACCAACTGTCATCTTGGGTACTGCACAGGTGGACAATCTTCACAAGGTAGCCTCAGCTCAGACCTTGGCCGTGAGGGAACTAATACTAAGGTATATAAGTTTCTAGTCAAGCCCTACCCAATCCTCGGGTATTGTGGTTGTACGATAAAATTGGAATGGTATCGCATCCAGACAACCATCAGTTTTATAAAGGGCTAAGGCTCATGCCTCAACATTTTCATCACCAAAATCATCTGGTGTTCAGAAACATATGTCAAAACATCTCAGTAGAATGCTCCATCATTCTAAGGTTTTCATAACCATTTTCACCAAGTATTCCCATCTAAAGTTGATCAAGTTTTATGCTTAGCACTAGCATCTACAAGTGGGGATGGGTACTAGTGAGAGGTGGTAGACTAGTGGAGTTTCAACTAAGTACAACCTTATATCTTAGGATGGTAACAAGGTTTCTAACCTTAGACCAAATTTTATGCTCTTTATGCAACCTTCAACTATGTCTTTCTAGAATCTACAAGTCACTTGGGTACTCTCTAAGGAAGTAGCTTTGATAAGGAAATAAAATAGAAAGCTGGCAAATAAAACTAGGATTGGGTTATCAAGTGGGTATGATCACATATGCTTAAGGCATATAGTTGGCATGGTAACAAGCAAGTATTAGCTTGTACAACTGCAAGTATAAGCTTGCATAGGTCAACTTGATTAGTAAGGCTTGCTAAAGTAGAGTATCTTGCAAGTGTTAGCTTGCATAATTGCAAGTATAAGCTTGCATAGGTCAACTTGATTAGTAAGGCTTGCACAAGTATCAGTATAAGCTTGCTAAGTTAATAGCTTGCAAGTATTGGCTTGCCTTGTGCAGAGCAGTGGTTGAAGTTCTCCTCGGCTTCTTCTTCGTACTATCCTCCTTCCTCCTCGTATCCTTGGTCGGTACTAGCGTCTATAAATAAATACGAGGTACACAATCACCAAACAATACTTAACTACTTGCAATCATCACACAAAAGGGTCCTATAGATGATCTAGCATCATCACTAACATTACAAGATTAAAGATTGGTTTAATTCCCTTCTATTTTTAGAAAAGTAATTTCTACTCATTGAAACACTACATAAGATTTAATATTCTCCAAACCAAACATGGGATCATGTTGACGCATGTCATCACCACATATTTTAGTCCATGGGAATGTGATTTAAAGTGGTGTCACAATTTAATAAGGTTTTACCCTTTTATTTTAATTAAATAATGTGTCTAGAAATGCCTATGTGGCATTCTTTTATTACTTGGTCATTATTTCTGTAAGTAAACCTATATATTTTTATATATACTGAAAGGTATGGTTAAATGTGATTTTTGAGACTTGGAATCAACTCAAAAGCTATTGTGGTTTAAATTTGAAAAATATTTGAATGCAGAAAAGCTTCTGCCATGTTATTTTTACCAAGGAAGATCTACAGATCCAAATGACTTGAATTTAACGAGCTTGGATTCAGCATTTCCAGACCTTTCTAACAAAATTTGTTTCATTCAATTTGGTGCACTGAGTCGACCTGGGTTGATTTTTGAAACGAGGTACAGAAGTGTGTTTGAAATAAAATGGAAAAGGTTTAATTCAAATAATTGGGCTGCGCGGGAAGCGATACTGGGCCGGCCTGCTAAGCGCAGCGCTTCCGCGGGATGTTTAAGTTGCTGTCCCCACGCGTCAGTGACACAAGGGGGTTCGAAGCGGTATGGGGCAATGTGGTGTGTTCGATCTGGTTCTAATCCAACGGTTGAGGGTCATCGTCGACGTTGGGCAACGCTGGCGAGACAGAAACCTAGCGCGGCCAGTGGGGGTCGTTGGGGGCTCACCGGGGTGCAGGCAAGGGTCGGCGTGGCAGGTGAACGACGAAGTCGACGACGACAAACATCCTGGTACCGGCAGCTTCTCCTGGGGCGGCTCCAATCGCTGGCGCCCTTCTTCTCCAGCAGCGGCGGGCTCCGGTGAAATTCCGACGCTGCGCTGCTCGCCTTGCTCCAGGAACGGGTGGCACGATCAATGAGGAGAGGGGAGTGAGATGGTGTGCTCAATTCGGCTGGGGGTGTCCTCTATTTATAGTCGCGACAACGAGACCGAATGGGATGGGCAGGCGACGGTGGCGACATGGCTACGGGCTTCTAGAGGCATGGCCGGCGGTGGCGATCGCTTGGTGGTCTCCTGGCGATCGCTTGGTAGGGGCGGTGCGGTTTGGTCTGGAACGCGCGATGCTCTGCGCGGCAGAGGCGGTGTCTTCGACGGCGAGCGGTGGCTGTGCGGCATGGGGCGGCGAACGGTGATGTCTGGCGGTCTCCTGGGTTGGTGGTTGTCACATCCCAAGATTTTCCAAATCTTGTAATGTGAAAATAAATAAACAAAATAAATTATTGTTGAAAATCAGGGTGAAAAGAAACTTTTGTTTCTAAATGAAAACTTAAAAATCCCATCTTGAACAAACTTGAATTAAAGTTTGAATTCAACAAAATTCAAATCAAGTAAAATGCATTCATCATAAAATGCATCTGGAAATTTAAACACTTGGAAAATAAAACCAAACCCTAAACCCTAATGGAATAATAATCATTTCCAAGTTATCTCCAAGCTTATGGATTTGATCCATATAAAAATTTGTCAACAAACATTTACAAATGATCAAGAAGGATAAATAGAAATATTATAAGATCATAGAAATTGGTTTCACTTAAACTGGAACCACAAATAAAAACTTATGAATTTAATAAGATAAGGAAAAGTAGTTTCCAAAGCTAATAAAGAATCTGTCTAAAAATCCAAACCAAATGGTGAGCAAATAATCCTAAAGGTATTTAAAAGGATAAACAAATAATAAACAAGATTTTATAAATTGGAATCACCAAGTTTGGATCTCTAAATAAAAAGATATGGATTTTATAAGATGAAGAAAGAAATATTAAATAAAGAATATTCAAAGACCAAAATAAACCTTGGCCAAGTCCATAAACAAATGGAATGAATTATAATCCAAATCCAAATAAAATAAAATGATAGAATTTCCAAAATAAAATAAAATGGCAATAACTATTCTATCCATATTTTAATAAAGACAAATATCTAATAAGAATTATTATATAATTCATGAGAAAATAGTATTTTGGAATTTACCCAAATGAACACTAAAGTGGTTTAATCCAACTTAAATAAGATTAAAGAAATCTTCCAATTAAACTTTAGGGAATTAAAACTATATTAAATTCCATTGGAATTAAAACAAAAACCCAATTCAAATGAATTATGAATAATATTAAATACTTTTCCAAATAATTCAAGATGAATTATTTGAAACCAAATAAGCAAATAAAAACCTACTGAAAAGATTTGGAAGGTTTTTAGAAATTTAAATGGTGTTTGAAATTATTAATAAATCTTATTTGATTTAAAACTAGAGCCTATTTTGAATAATCAAAAGACCTTAAAAAGAATAAATAAATTATTCTAAAATGATTTCAGAATGTTTTATTAATCACTGTTTGAAGCTACACAAATTTTGGCAAAGGATTGAATTCAAATGAGGGTTTGAATTGCTTATTCAAAATCAAAATAGAATTAAAGAAACAGAAAAAGAAAAACAGAAACAGTACAAAAAAATGGAAGAGACGACCCAACCCAGCAAGCCCAGCCCATTGGCCCAACTAGCCCACTCCCTCTCTCTCAAACGCGAAACGTTTTCTCACCGCGAAAGAAACCCACGCAGTCGCTGAACACCCGGACCCACTTTCTTTTTCTCTCTCTCACTGAAAGACGAACCCCACGACCACGTCAGCTTCTTCCCCACGCGACCTGTTCTTCCTCCCGTTACTGCCGATTGATTCGCGTCGTCAATTCACTTCAATGCCGCGTGATCATCGCCCCCTGACCACACTCACTTAAACGCCCGTTTCTCCTCTTCCTTTCCCCCCAAACATCACGCCTCGAGAGCCACCAGGTTGCTCCCATTTTGCGTTGCACTGCCGCTGTCTCCGGCGAGCTCACCGAGCGATTCCGGCCAGCCACCGTCGCCCCTCGCCTCCTCGAGCACACAGGAGAGTTCCCCAGACCCAGGCGCACCCTCCCGTGGCATCAACTCGTCCCCGCGTGCTCCGGAGCCTCGGCAACGACGACGACCACCGCCGCCACCGTCTGTTTCCTCTCCGGCGAAGCTTCTGGTAATAATCTAACCACCCCTTGTCCTTTCGATGATATGCCTGGAACCAGAGTACTCGCCCGCATCTAACGCCGCTTGTACCGTGTCCTAGCGCGCTACGTAGCCTCGTCCCTGACGACATCTGAGCGAGCCCGAGGCGCAGCTCCACTCCGGCGAGCGATTTCGATCACCTCCGTGCGCCCCCTCGCCGGCAAGGACTACCTTGATCTTCCCCGCGCCACGGCGATCACTATGAGCCATCCCTCTCCCCTTCTCGCTTCCTGCATCGCCAGCTCCGCCGCTTGCCGAACGTCGCCGCCGCGTGCAGCCGTCGAGCGCCGCTAGCTTTTGGTCACATGCTCAGAACCGCTAGATCTTGATCGAACGGATGCGATAGAACGAGAGCGAAGGGGTAAGTAGCACCTCTGCGCCGTGCGATGTCAGTTAGATCCTACGGCCTGCAACGCTTGATCCACACGAAACGTTTTCGACCAATAGTAATAAGACGCATGGCCAGTGTGTTGTTTAAAAACCAGAGTTTGATCCAGTAGTTTTCCAAATTTGTAAATTGTATAACTTTCAAACCACACATCCAAATTTTGCAAATTTTATATCAATGGATTCATAAAAACAAGCCCTATCCAACCATGCCATTTGTTTAGTAAAAAGCTTCTGTTAAATTGATTGTTTTTGCAGAAACTTGTGTATGCATGATTAGGATATAAAATTTATTCCAAAATGTTTTTGAGGATAAAATATTTGGAAAATGGTGTGTTTTGAACCTACAGACCATAGGAAACAAATTGTGGTTTCAAAAATGTATTTGGTGAAGCAAAATAATAAATCTTTGATTTAAACCATTTCTAGTCAAATAAAAATATGGGTTAATCATTAAAAATGGTTTTGGAAGAAAACCTTTGAGAAATGTTTTGGAAATAAACTCTCTGACCCTAAACACAAAGTTTTTTGGTTTGAAAACATATTTTGAGAAACCTATAGAATTTTTCCTTATAAAAGCATTTCTACACCACATAAAATAATGGCTTGATCAAAAATGGTTTATGAAGTAAAATCTTATACAAATGATTTTGACACTTTATAAAATGACCATTAGGTGTTTTCAAATGTTTATGAACCATTAGAAACCACTTTTACAAATAAAACAATCTTTAGCGTGCTTGCATGCATTGTTTTGTTACTATCATTTTATGTGATGAATTGCTTGAATGGTAGATTGAAATATTGTTTGCTTGATTGAATTGTAGTGATTTGAAGTGAGTGAACATTGCAAAGAACAAGGAAGTGAACTTATACTCTCTACCAAAAAGGCAAGTGATGCTACATACTTTTGTCCCATTATTTTCACTATGCATTAGTGATATTTCTAAGTAAGACTTGCATGGAATTTTTGCTAAGTATAAACCATGCTATGGGAAATCCTAGTAGATTAAACCTTAGTAGAATTTTCCTAAGTTAAGATTCCTACTACTATCATGCTTAGCTTAGCTAATATAAAACAAGGGTGGAATATATATTCATGCTATGGAAAATTTCTAAGTCTGAGGACTTGTGTTTTGTTTAATAAAACAACTAAGTGAATGAATCACCTGGGTGGAATGGAAGGAATGGTTTGTGTTGAGTGGTCATGCAAGTCCAGTATGCTGGGGGAAACTTGGGCATCACCAAGTCCAGTATGCTGGGGAAAACTTGGTGTCTCACTTGTGGATGGCCACCCAGGAACAAAGAGATTTGAGATGTCAAATGTTGAGAATCTTCAATTGCAACCACTTGGCATTATGGGCTCTTCCTAGATCATATAGGTTGCAATAACTTAGCCAAATTGACAGTTGGTGGTAGGGGTTTGATAGGTTGGAACGCGTCCATTCTGGTCTAAGGGAAGGCTTCTGAAAGATCTTGTCTTGGTGAAACCAAGTCTTGTGGGGAAAGTGCACCACCTCTGCAGAGTGTAAAATCTAAGTACTTAGCCATGTCCCTGGCAAAGGACAATTTGAGCATCAAGACATAGAAGCTATCAAAAATCTCATCATCCAAATTTCTAAGTTAAAAACTTGTGGTTGAACAAGGGATTGAAAGGATCACCAATTTCTATTGGGAGATGCCTTGGGAAAGATTATTTTGTCAAGCAAAAACTTAGTGTTTTCAAAGGATAAGGAAAATCTATTTTGAGCAATGCAAACCTAAGCTCCACTTAGCCAAATGCATATAGATGATAGACTCCACTAAACTACTATAGTATCACTTTCCAATACAATTCAAATGTATTGACCCTTGTGGCTGTAACATGTTATGTTGCAGGTTTGTTTGATATTAGTGAATTTTAATGATTAGGATTACAAGTCTACAACCAACATGTCTGCCTGTGGCACTTTGAAGATGAAGGACCCCATGCTATTGTTATATTCTGCTGCATTGTAATGAGATAGCCAAATGAGCTATGTAAGATGTAATAAATTATTTTATTCCTGGTTATAAAGTTGTATTATGACCTTTGTTTCTTGATATTACATCTTAACTGTGGATGCTAGCTATTGATCCAGGGACTAGCATAGTAAACACAGGGATCTCTACCTTATTAAAGGTTGGGAACCTTACAGTGGTGATCACGTATGCACGCGGCAAGGGCGGCGCGCGGTCTGTGGGCGTCGGTCGAGCGTGGCGCTCTGGCGCATGCTCGGCACGGTTGCTGGCGAGCTAGGCGCGGTCCGTGCGTGTGGTCCAGGGGTTGGCAAGGTTCGAGCGTTGGACAGGGAGTGGCGTTGGACGGTGGGCTGCCTCCTAGACAAGGTTGGCACGGCTAAATCTCCTCCTAGCTTGTTGTCTCCACTGGGGTGGCATGGTGAGCTTCGGTTGTTCACCATTGATGTCATTGCCCAGCTTACAGTGAGGCTAGTGCTTGGTTTAACTTTCTAGATGATCTACTGAGATGGTTGTGAGCTAGAGAGGGAACAAGTTAGGCTTCAATCACTGCTCACAATAGTGTTTATGATTTTGATAATTTGTGTCTGCCAAGTGTTTGAGGAAATGGCCGCAAGAATTCAAGGTTTGAATTTTGAAAAGATTTTTGGTGGGTGTGCTAGGTTGATGCTGGGGAGTCTGCAGATGCTTGGGTTTTGAAAGTTGAGCTTGTTTGAGTGGTTTTTGAAAAAGTGGGATCTTCCCATATGAGAAAGATTCAATTTTGAATTTTCATTTAAACTATGCATTTGAAAGTTTCTGGATGATCACAAAGTGGGCCTTGATACTTTGTTATGAGTACAATCAAGGGGTGCAAAGATCCAGAAAAGTTTCTGTTAGGTTCTGAAAGTTTGAGACAGCCAAAGTAGGCATGCGAGTTAAATTGGTCAAAATGACCATTCCCTTATTTTATTTGTTTTGATTTACTTGTCTTTAGGAAAAGTGTGGGAAATGTTTAGATGATGTTTATTTCACATAAGCATCCATTTACAATCAATGGAACACACAAACAAGGTGGTTCAAAAGAATTCAAAATGAAATGCATACTCTCATGCATGCTTCCATAATTTTATTTAGCAAAGTTTTTTGTTAACCCTAATTTTTGATGATTAGAGTTTGATGATCCAAGTTTAGTATTTTTGGGATGTTACAAAACCCTAGATGAATCGGCCTCTATCCACGAAAAGTTCTGCAGCACCGCCGCCACCGAAGGGCAGATTTGGGGGACAGAAGTCTCTATTCTGGCACCCTGCCGGGATCGGGAATTGCCCCCGGGGCCATCTCCATCAATCTCCTCCACCATGTCCATCGCCGTTTCTGATTCCCATGATGAGGAGGGGGTATTTCTTCCTCGAGGCTAAGGGCTCTACCGGTAGCTATGTGTTCATATCTCTCTCTATGCGTGATCTTATTGTGATCATGAGCTTTGTAATCAAGTAGATCTACTCTGCTACTCAAGTGCTTTAATCAATCTTCGGCTCTCCCCACGTGTGTGAAAGTGATAGCGTGCACACTGTGTGGCACTTAGGCTATAGATTACATAAATACTTGTCATGAGTTATATTTGGAGTTGGATGCCTCTATGAAATTGTGGTGTTTGAAGGAACCATCTAGCGCTCAAGGTGACAATGTGGGGTTATCTAGATGGGGATTGCAAACTTTAAGGAGTGCTTTTGTAGCCCTACCGTGGATTAGAGTTGTCCAACCGGAGAGTAGTTCAGAGTAGTATCATGAAGAGAAGATATTTATATGAGAGTGTACACTAGTGAAAGTATGATCCCTAGGACTTGTTTCTAAGCATTGAAACACCGTTTACAACAAGATCTGTTACATATTTGCTTGCTACTATCTTTATTTCAGATTGCCTTTAGTACCTTCCTCCCCATCAAAAGCTCTTTTCTGGCATTGTTGTCGGGGAATTAAAGAAAAATCTCCCACGTCAACAACACACCAGAAGCTCTTCTCTGGCACCGTTACCACTTATAATCATCCATACTACTTGTATTTTACTATATCTTAGCCGAACTAGTGCACCTATACACCTGACAAGTTTATTGGGTGTGTTGGGGACACAAGAGACTTCTTCTATCTTGATTGCAGGGTTGCTTGAGAGGGATACCTTTGACAACTTCCTCCCTGAGTTCGATAAACCTTGGGTAATCCACTTTAGGGAAACTTGTTGCTATTCTACAAACCTCTGCACTTGGAGGCCCAACAACTGTCTACAAGAATAGAAGTGCGTAGACATCAATCATGCACTTATATAGATAAAATTTAAGATACTTTCATTATTAAATTGTTGCTAAGTCATTCTATTCCACGAATATAAGCATAAAGCTCAAAGTTTATTGAAAATTCCCGAAACACTAAAACAACCCTGAAAACCTAAACCCTCAACTCCTAAATTCTCTAAACCCCACACAACCCCCCAACCTAAACCCTCGACCCCTAAATACTAAAACCCTAAACCCTAAACCCATAATTAAAACCTAACCAGGTAGGTATCATGCACTTATAGATACAAATTCGAGACACTTTCATTAAATTGCGGTAAAAACATTATGTTCCACAAATATAAGCATAAAGCTTGAACATTATTCAAAATTCCCTAAACCCTACACCCCTAATTAACCACCCTGAGTAATTAAGCAGGTATATCATGCACTTATATATGTATCAACATTTGAGATATACTTTCATTAAATTACGCTAACGCACGCCATTCCATTCCACGAATCTAATCATAAAGCTTGAACATTATTGTTGAAAATGCCCTAAAAACGAACCCTAAACCCCTAAATGACCCTGACCAAGCCGGTATATATATCATCCACTTGTAGATCAACAAATGAGATATACTTTTATTAAATTATGATAAAGTCATTAATTTCCACGAATCTAAGCATAAAGCCTATACATTATTGAAAATGCCATAGAACCTAAACCATAAACCCCTAAACCCCTAAACCCTTTAACCCTAAACCGTAACAAAGCAGACTAGGTATTATGCATTTATATATCAAAATTTGAGATACTTTCATTAAATTGCCCTAACGCCTTTCTATTTCATGAATATCGGCATATAGCTCGAACATTATTGAAAATTCACTAAACCTTACCCTCCCAAAAAGCGTAAACACTAAGCCATATACCCCTAAACACTAAAAACCCTAAACCCTCAACCCCTAACCCTAACTAAGTAGGTATCATGCACTACGTATAGATAAAATTTGAGATACTTTCATTATTAAATTGTCGCTAAGTCATTCTATTCCACGAATATAAGCATAAAGCTCAAACTTCATTGAAAATTCCCGAAAACCTAAAAAACCCCCCAAAAACCTAAACCCTCAACTCCTAAATTCCCTATACCCTAAACAACCCCCAACCTAAACCCTCGACCCCTAAATACTAAAACCCTAAACCCCTCAACCCATAACTAATCCCTAACCAAGTAGGTATATCATGCACTTATATATCCAAATTTGAGGTACTTTCATTAAATTGCGGAAAAAACATTATGTTCCACAAATATAAGCATAAAGCTCGAACATTATTCATAATTACTTAAACCCTAAACCCCTAATTAAACGACCATAACTAATTAAGCAGGTATATTATCCACTTATATATTAGCATTTGAGATATACTTTCATTAAATTACGCTAAGACCATTTCATTCCACGAATCTAAGCATAAATCTTGAACATTATTATTGAAAATGCCCTAAAACCTAAACCTTAAACCCTACTAACCCTAATAAACCCTGACCAAGCAGGCATGATGCGCTTTAAGATCAAAATTTGAGATACCTTCATCAAATTGCGCTCACGCCATTCTAATTCATGACATTTCGAACATTATAGAAAATTCCCTAAACCCTAAGCCCTATATACCTTTAAAAACCCTAAACCCTAACCCCTAACCCTAAGCTCAGATATAACCCTGAACGCTAAACTACCCCTATAAAAAGAGAATCCTAAACCCGCAATACTAAATACCTAAACCCTCAACCCATAAACCCTAACCATCCACATATCATGCACTTATAGATCAAAATTTTAGATACATTCATTATTAAATTGTTGCTAAGTCATTCTATTCCATGAATATATGCATAAAGCTCGAACTATATTGAAAATTCCTAAAGCCCTAAACCCTAAACCCCTAAATACCTAAACCCCTTAAACCCTAAAACCCAAAATACAAAACCCCTAAACCCTAAAACCCGAAACCCTAAGCAATCATGACCAGGCAGGGTATCATCATAAGCATAAAGCTTGAACACAGTATTGAAAATTCCCTAAACCCTAAAACCCTAAACGACCCTAACCACGCATGGGTATCATCCACTTGTAGATCAACATTTGAGATATACCTCATTAAATTATGATAACACCATTCTATTCCTCGAATATAAGCCTAAAGCCTGACCATTATTGGAAATGCCCAAAAACCTAAACCCTAAACCCCTAAACATTAGAACCGTAAATCCTAAACCCTCAACCCCTAAACACTAACCAAGTAGGTATCATGCAGTTATAGACACGTTATAATAAACTATGACAGAGATATGTCCATGACCTTGGCCATCTTGTTTTAAAGATTTCAAAATATAATGCTTATCAATTTTGGAAAATGTGTGGAAACTCATTTAAAAATGCTGGTAAGCATGCTGTCGATGCTGTGTGGGTCCAGACAGGGCCAACACATGAGGAGCAGCTGCGTCGGAGTAGAGTACGTCGGAAGCTTCAACCTCAAAATTTCCGCACAGCGCCGAAACATCCCGCACATCTATTCAAAAATCCCGCCCAGTTTTTCACGATGCAAAATTTCTCTTTTATCCCTGGCCCAGAAACAAGGATCAGGGGAGCACTGCAATAATAGAGGGGTATAGGTGGTAAATTTGCGTCATCCCACCTATATCCCCCATCGCCTCTTCTCCGTGAACCCCCCTCCGACCTCCACCTTCCTCTAGCCCCTTCACCGCCAACCCTCTCTTCCACACCAAAGCTCCTTCACCGCTGGCGCTCTCTTCTACACAGGAGAATCTTCACCACCTGGACTCTCTTCTGCATCGGAGCTCCTTCCCCGCCGGCGCTCTCTTCCACTCGGGAATATATTAACCTCCCAACTCACCGGATCTACCTCGAAATGCCTAGCAGACGCCCCCGCCGCCGTCATGCGCGTCCCACCCGCCCTCGCCACATGGCTGTAATTTCTCTTGCCCATTTGCTATTTCTTTAGTACTCGTAAGCTATGAAAGGGTTAGTGACGAGGTTCGATCTCGTCAATTCCTATTGTTATGGACTTGGGTTTTGGAGAAGATGGGGATGCTGGAAGTCGCGGAACGGTTAACAGACAAGCAACACAGGAACCTGAGATTGACCAAGGTTTAGGCCCCCGGAGAGAAAACCCTACTCCTTCTTATCTGCTCTTGATTACAGTGGAACCGAATGTTACAGGGGGTGCACATATGCAATCTGGCGTGAGGTGTGTATGATTCGAGTTGAGAGTCTAGATCTGTAGATCTATTGTGGCGTCTATTGTATCATGTCCTCCTCGTTGGACCCTCCTAGCCTTTATATATGGGGAGGCTTTGCCTTGATGACGTTAGTGCTGACGATTGGTGATCTCAACCATATGTGGTAGCAGAAATGATGCGACAAGACGATCGTGGGTCCCACCGCCTGACTTGAAGTTGACTAGTCACGCATAGAGGTGGCGAAAATTACGACGTCTCATCGGTTTCCGTGCGTAGTGGACGGCGTGCTGGCGACAATTCGGTATAGTGTTGACACGTGTAGGGTCAGATTTTGGTGGCACGCTAGGGCTTCTCGATCGATAGCTCCTATTCGTCGTCTTCGTCCTTTTATACCGCAGGGGTACAGTGATTTTATTTTTACCCATGGCCATTTTCTCATCTCATTTGCCTCCATTTTCGCGAGCTTTGCTTCCCTCTGTTGCACGGTGGACATTCTCCATACTTTTGCTTCCTCCTTCTTGTGCTTGCACCTCCGCACTCGCCGCTTCAAGATGGGAAAGCCAAAGAAGACAACCACCGGAGCTGGTTCGAGCGCCGTCGGCTGCGGCAAGAAGGTCGCCACTACGACCCGCACCATTGATGGCGGGTGGAAGCGCACGGAAATGCGCGATGGGGATTTGCGCAAGCTGTGCAATGCTAGGTTTATCTCCAAGAACAAGGAGGATGCCATCATCCCCGGGGACGAGGTAATCCCACGCCCACCTGAAGGGTTCCGGGTGATGTTTTATGCCTTTTTCATCCACGGCCTTTCTCTTCTCCACATTACTTGTTTCATCACTCTTTGTGAGTGCTGGCTCGGTATCGAGCCGCACTTTGGCCTCTTCCGGAAGCTCTATTCTGTGAAGAGGCATTCCGGCACTGGCGGTGCTTATCCGCTCGGCAGCTGCATCATCTCCATTCGATCTTCTATTCTTTTCTTCTCCTTTTCCATGTGTGAGGCCGTCCAATATTGGCTGAAGAAGTGGTTCTATATCCACGGCCCCAACTTGGACAGACAAGAATATGGTGTTGCCCCTTTCGACTCCGCTCAGAAAATCATTCCGAAGAGGTCATGGAAGAACCACGTCTTGGAGGGTGAGATGGCACAGGTGGAGGAGCTCTACCGTCGCGTGGAGGCACTCCAACTGGTGGTCGGCAACGAGGTCAACTGCGTGGACATCATCCGCAACTTCCTCAAGCGTCGGGTGCAGCCGCTCCAAGCGAGGGTGCACCCGATGTTTCTATATGCTGGCCGCCACGATCTGAAGAGAGTCTCACCTGAGGAGTTGTCTTCGGGCAACCTTGATAGAGCGCTTCGGCCCCTGCTGAAGTACAAGGCCGATGAGGACATCCCGTCGAAATCCTTGACCTCCCCGTTCTGCACCAAAAATCTAGTTCCATGGGTGGAAACTTGTAGTTTACGTGTTGCGCTTTTTCGAGTGCTTGGCAGCTTATTAGTGTTACTTATCCTATTCTCTTGTGTCTTCCGTTTGCAGGATATCAAGGTAGCTGGGATGATGCCCCCTCTGCCTGAGAAGTTTCAGGCTGCACCGGACAATGAAGTTGTGGATTCTGAGTCCGAGCTTCCTCCGGTGCAATCTCCTACCATTGAAGCCCCCGAGCCAAGCGAAAGGCAGACACGAAAGCGCTCCCGGAATGAATCTTTGGATGGGTCTACCCCACCAACTCCAAGGGGTCCGCCGTTCCTCAAGCAGCACGGCGAGGAAGAAGGTGCGTCGTCTACGCCTTACCCTGACGTGCCTATTCGTGTGGTGGCTCCACAGCCGCCGGCCAAGAAGAAGAAGCAGAAGGCGGCTCCCATTTTCGATTTGTCGGACATCGCGTCGTAAGTCATGCTGCTTTAAATCTTGATATCATGTTCATCTGTGTAGTTTTACTATGTTGTTGTTCTCATATTTGCTTGCAGCAACTCTTCGGAGGAGTCCCTTGACAGGGACACCCAAGAAGTTATGGCGGAATCGAAGCCGACGGCTTCTATTCCCCAGGTGGTGGCCAACTCTGAGGATGATGACATGAACTCCTTTAGGAGAGAGTCTCGGGCAGTCGTAACTCGGAAGGCAGCATGCAAACCTTTGGAGTCCATGTCTGAACACGTAAGTGTTGTCTTTTTTACTCCATGGGGGAGCCCTTGAGTCCTTTTTGTATGACCTGTTTCTGTTTCTTCTGTATCCCTTTGTGCACGGTGCCAGCCTCCTCATCCAGCAGCATCTAGCGCTGGAGGATGAGCTGAAGCACCTTCAAGGTGCATGGCTTTTCACCCTGTTTATTGTTCGTCTGCTCCAAGTCTTTTTCTTGCGTTGATTCAGTGTTTCTTCATGCTGCAGATGATAAAAATGACGTGCTCCAAAGGTTGAACACTCTCAAAAAGAGCATCGACCAGGAAGATAAGAGGGAAACTGATGCTGCGGAAGCCAAGGAGCGCCTACAAAAGGAGGCTGAAGATCGCGAGCAGCAGCTCGCAGCTGTTGCAGCCACCCGGGAGAAGGAAGTGGCTGATAAGCTCATGGCTGCAGTCAAGGCTATTTCTGGTGAGTTTCTCTTGTCTCATTTGGGTGTTTTCGAGTGCGTTTTACCTTTTATCATTCGAGTATTCTTGTCTTCATCTTGTTAGATGCTTCTGGCATCATGTTTGATCATGGTGCACTAGAGCATGGAGATGCTTTGGCCAATGCTGCTGCTGCTGCGATCGAAGATCGTTGCTCCGCTGCCGCTAGCTCCCGGGGGAAGGCCAAGAAGGTGCTCACGCACTTCTACAAGGAGGTTGTCCCCAAGGGCGTTGTCCTTGATGACGTCGACTCCCTTGTGGATGCTCTATCAGAGGAAGCTTCAGCGGAGTACAAGCGCAAGCAAAAGAGCATCAGCGCTTCCATGGGTCTGGCCATGGCAATGGCGTCTGGAGCCGAGCTAGACTTGCCGCAAGTCACGTCCAGGATGCCGACAGCGGCAGATGGCTCTGAGGTAGCTTTTCCCTCTTTGTTTCTCGCTGTAAGCGTTATGGGCCTAAGCTCATCGACCTCCTGGCTGATTATGCGGCGAAGCGGAAGCAGGAGGTCAAGAGCAGGCAGTCTGGCTCCGAGGCTGCTCTATATGCGGGTGCTTAGGCCTTTGTACTGTAGCTAGTGTAGCTTTTCCTTTTTCTGCTTTTGTAACATCTTGCTGATGGACAAGTCCCACTTTGCCACGAGGTGGCTTTATTTATGAATATAAGTCTTTCTTTGAGCTGCTGCCAAAAGTCTTTGTGATGTTTATACTTGCTTATTTACTTCTAGGATCCTTCGTGTGAGGCTCCAGTTGTTACTCCGACTGCGCCTGAGCCTTGACCATCTTTGGATGACGCATCGCAATTGACCTTTCTGCGTGATCGTGTCTGCAGCCTGGAAAAGGATATCCTCAGCATCTGAGGCCACGCGGATGTGTGGAAGTCGAAGGCTAGCCACTGCCAGGGAGGAGTTCTTTCTTGGAGAATTGCGGGAGATGGGTGATCAACTTCAATGTAAGTCTTTGTGAACCGATGTTCTTTCAGGTGCACTTTATTTGCATGCCGGCTCATTCCACGCTTTTTCAGATGTGAATCTCATTCCAAGGGAAGAGAAAGAGCGCGTCGCAATTCGGATGAACTGCCTGACGCAACAAGAGCTGGAGGCTGGTGGCTTCTTTTGGATGGACCGTGATCGAGCCATCGTCCTTGGGACGGTGCAAGATCGCGTATACCAGGTTCTTCGGGTGCTGCGGCAGGCGAGGTCATCGCTGGCGGCCATTTGGTCCGTCATCTTCCCTTTGGACGCCGCACCCTCTACTTTTTTTGGGTCTTCTTGGCAAATTTCAAAATGTAGGCCATGTAAAGGAGTTGGTGTGGAATTAGCCGATTGCAGAGGTCAAGGATGCCTTGTCTCTTGTTCGGTTGCATCGCCATGATGTTAATATTGCGGAGGTAGCGACTGGGCTGCCCCTTCGACCGGATGGTAGATTATGGTACATGCGGCCTCACTACGCGGTTGTGGCGCAGCATAGTGAAGAAATTGTAGATTTGTTTGAGCAGCAGGCAAATGTTATGCTCCAAAACAATTAGGTCCTCTAAAGAAAAAACGAGGTGATGTAAAATTTGTATGTATTTGAGTGGGATTGTAATGCCCTTTGTAAAGTTTATAAGTTTTGGCACGTGGTGCTTTTTTATGTGCATGTCATTTTCGTTATCCTGACGTGGTCAGCTACTCAGGTTGTATGCATTGTTCTCAGTTGACGAAGTCGTGACGTGAGGCATAGCCCCCGAGCATACTTAGCGAGAAATAATATAAGGAAAGAAAAGATATTTGGGCTAAGGAACTTAGCTTTTATTCATAGCAAACGAGGAGGTACATTGTTCGGCTGAGTAGACTTATTGAAAGTAAAGGGTAACTAGCAGTAGAAGCATCGCAGTTGTGTGATGTTCCAGAGGTTGGAGTATTCGACTCCTGATGCGACGTCCATGAGGCAATAGGCGCCACCTGGGATGACTTTGGTGACGATGTAGGGTCCTTCCCAGGGTGACTCAAGCTTCTTGTGTCGTTCTTGCTCGAGTCGCAAGACGAGGTCTCCTTCGATGAAGGACCTTGGGCGCAGCCGGCGGTTGTGGTAGTTGCAGAGGCTCTGCTGATAGACCGATGAACGTGCTATGGCGATGTCGCATGCTTCGTCGAGTGTGTCGACGTCGTCTTCGAGTGCTGCCGATGATTCGGCTTTGCTGTAAGCGATGACCCGTGGTGCCTTGTGGCGTACCTCGGCGGGTAGTACGGCTTCGGCTCCGTGCACCATGAAGAAAGGCGTATAGCCAGTTGAGCTATTTGGGGTTGTGCGGAGGCTCTAGAGAACCAAAGGTAGCTCGTCTGCCCAGGCCCCCACAAGACTTTCGAGTGGGCATAGCAGGTGCTTCTTGATGTCGTTGCCTATGAGGCCGTTGGCCTTTTCGACCTGACCGTTGGTCTACGGGTGCGCTATGGAAGCGTATGATATGTTGATGCCGAGGTTGCCGCAGAAGTCTCAAAATTCCTTCGAGATGAATTTCAAGCCATTGTTCGTTATGATGCTATGAGGCACGCCGAACCTGTAGACAATGGACTCGAAAAAATTGACGATAGTTTTGCCGCTTTGGTTGGTGACGGGCATGGCCTCGATCCACTTGGTGAATTTGTCGACTGCGACCAGGAGGAAGACGTGACCTCCTAGCGAGGACTTTGGCAATTTTCCAATCATGTCGAGGCCCCACTGGGCAAAGGGCTAGGCCAGCGGTATGGGCCTCAGCTCGGATCCTGGCGCGTGTGGCTTGTCCGCGTACCTCTGACAGGCGTTGCATCTCTAGACGATATCCTTGGCGTCGTTCATTGCTGTTGGCCAGTCGAACCCAGCCCGTAGAGCTTTGGCGACAAGGGCGCCGCTCCCTACGTGATGGCCCCAGATACCCTCATGGATGTCTTAGAGAATGCTTTTTCCGTCACCGATGGTGAGGCACCGTTGGAGTACGCCCGAAATGCTGTGCTTGTACAGTTCGCCGTTGATGATGGTGAAGGCTTTTGATTGGCGACATATGCGCTGGGCATTTGTCGGGTCATTAGGCAGTTGGTTGTTTATCAGGTACCGAAGCTACGGCTGCGTCCATGTTTCTTCAACCGCCATGACCTGCATCAGGATGACCAGCTCGGCCTCTGTGTCCAGTTTTTTGGGTCCTTCCTGGCCTTCAGGTAGCACAGCCCCCGAGTGCTCTACTTCTTCGGCTGAGCCTTTTGGGAATTTCCTCTTGATAGAGGGTACGTAGATTTGTGCAAGGAACACTCCTAGTGGCACCCGTGCACAGGTGGAGCCGATGTTGGCGAGCCTTTCAACTTCTTTGTTGCTTTCCCTACCGATGTACCAAAGCTCTCAGCCATCAAAGTCTCCTTCGAGTGAGTTGTAGAGCGCACGATACGCGATCATGTTGGCGCATTGAGCGTCACACTCGTTCATCGTCTGCTGGACGACAAGGTTCGACTCACCATAGATTACGAGGCGTGTTGCACCACAGACCTTGGCCATCCTCATGCCGTGAATGAGGGCCTCGTATTCGGCCTCGTTGCTAGAGGCACGAAACTTCATCCGAAGGACGTACTTCATCTTGTCGCCTTGAGGAGATGTCAATATGATGCAGGCCCCTGCTCCGGCCTCGCGCTTAGAGCCGTCGAAGTGCATCGTCCAGGACTGCGACATGTCCGGAGTGTCCGGCATCTGGATCTCCATCCAGTGGACGAGGAAGTCAGGGAGGACCTGAGACTTGATGGCGGTGCGCTGTTTGTAGATTATGTCCAGAGGGGAAAGCTCAATGCCCCATAAGGCTACACACCCCATGGCTTCGGGGTTGTTTTGGATGTTTGACAGCGGGGCGTTATTGACGACCATGATCTGATGCTCCTTGAAGTAGTGGCTCAGTCGGCGCGCCATCATGAATACGCCGTATGCGAGCTTCTGGTAGTGAGGGTACCTCTGCTTTGTTGGGGTCAGTACCTCGCTGAGGTAATATATTGGGTGTTGGACCCCGTGGGTCTTGCCATCTTCGGGTCGTTAGACCATGAGTACGGTACTTACCACCTGATGTGTAGCTGCAATGTATAGAAACAAAGGTTCATGTTCCTCCGGCATGACCAGGACAGGCGAGGTGGAGAACAGCCGCTTGAGGTCCTCGAACGCGTCGTCTGCTTCAGGTGTCCACTCGAACTTGTCCGCCTTGCGCAGTAGCTGGTAAAAGGGTAGGTGTGGTGACCCAGCATACCACTGCATGTTGTAGTATACTATAGTCATGTACATAACACTCACGGAGTACCATTCCGCAAATATTACATACTCAGAGTGGTACAACAAAAACAAAGCGGGTCCACATCATACATTATCATTATTACAACCAGAATTACATGACGACCTGGAGATCCTCCTAGATCCATAGAGGCATCCCGATGACCCAGGACTAAACTATAATAACTCGAAGAACAGAATAAAGAAGCAACTAAGGTTTATACGAAATTTAATAGAGATACATGATAGAGATCTATGCTACTAGACTAGATCACTATATATGCTACATCTACACTTCAGATACGTCGGTCTCCATTCCATAGATGTTTTCGTAATTGTTCCGTTCGACGCTTCCGGATACTTCTGGTTCTTCATAGATGAATTCTTATTGGTGTTCAATTGGATATAGTATTTCCTTTTCCCCATCGTTAATGTCTTCAGAATCTAGCAAGGGTTAAGAAGATACGTTGAGTACGAGCATACTCAGCAAGTTCACTAAAAAGGAGCGTTTGATGCACTCTATCTACAACCACAGGCCATAGGTCGTTGGCAATGCAAGTTTTTGTAAACATTTCTTCAATGGTTGCTTTTATTCTGAAAAGCTATGTCCGTCAGCCTTCACGGGTTTACCAGAACTTTCATGCAGTTCCTTTCCCGCCGCGTTCGCAGCTCCTTCCCGGAATAGGGAGTAACAAGTTACAGTTCTTACACTCTGCAGAGGTGAGTCACTTTACCCATGAGAGATCTTAGCTTTGTTGCACATCCGGGAGCGCATTCCCGTTCACACTTCCTTGGTATGAGGCCCAGACTAAGATCCAAGCCAATCACTGTCCTTCTCCGCGACCCCGCATACACCGCAATTGTTGTATGCCCAAACTCAAGATAGACTTTCCCCGTATAAAATGGCTATATCTTAGTTGGATACTCACAACAACCATTAACACTAGAAATCTGTCTTTTGTAAGCCTAGATCCACGGTAGAATTTTCCCCGTATAAAACGGCTATACCCACGATCTGCAACTTACAAATGCCTAGAACAGTGTCAAATGCATGCGAGAGGGAGCTGATCTAGCTGACTTCTCCGTCCTGTTCCAAATCTCATGGTTAACGCGTAATATACGGCGCAAGAATCACTAGCGACATTGGTTGTTAAGTCCTAGATAATATGTTCCTTTACCACCGGAACTTTCATAGTAGATTATTACCTCATGGTAAATAACCTATAATCATATTATTATGAAATTAGTGTTGTCTGACCTTTTTCAAATGCATGTGATGACAACACTGGATTTGTAAAATACTTTACAGAAAATAATCAAAGGACATGAGCAAGTGTGAACTTGCCTTGATATAGTGGAGTATTGTAGTCGAATGCCTCGACTTGACCCTGGACCTCGGGTTCTATAATAATACCATCATTGCCCGGTAAGGACAATGTTTAAAGAAGCAATATGATGTTATGCATAAGTAATGAGATGCATAATGCAAAGTCCTCAGTAATTCTTTAATTATTACAAGTGAGATATATTTAGATGATTTGCTTAAGATTTGCTTTATTTTAAGTTTAATTCATAAAAAGGTATAGTTGCTAGGACTCTATGATAAACATATAAATTATGAAAAGTAAGGTACACATACAATACCATTCTAAGGTTCAATGATATTATGTAATTATTACAAGGTTTATGTTTTAAGTTATTGTGACTTAGAAGAAATGGTATAGTGTTTCTTTTGAAGTGGCAAAAAGAATAACATTTGAAGAAAATATTCTTTATGTTAAGTTATTCAATCTCTGAAGATTAATAAGATTAAGGTTATGGTTTAGGATAAGGTTTAAATGATTTTGAGTCATTATATGCCTAGCTTATGATATGTCAGACAAAAGTTAACTATAAAGATATAATTGGACTTGGGATATAATATTTATGGCATTAACAATAATTAGGGTTTTACTGAAGCATGATGAAACTTAGTCTTAAAGACTTAAAGATAGCATATTTAATATTTATAGATTATACTATAAGATCTTATATAAAGAAAATAGGTGAATTTCTTTTATGATATATTAGTGAATACCAAGTTTGTTAAATATAATTATATATAAATTGAGATTACTTACTTTAAGTTAATGATTTGCAAGACTAACTTTGTAAATCTTGGACTTATAGTTGATTTTAAATATTTTAAAAGAATATTATAAAATTGATTTTTTATAATTGGATAATATCCTAAATTATAATTATAGATTAGACTATTTTAGAGTTAAAAGATTGTGTTTTAAACATGCTTATTTCTTACTTAGGAAATAATGTTAAATAATTAATAAAACAACTATCTCATTTTAATAATTGAATAAATATGATCTAAGAATTTTAAAATGTATTTGGAATAATATATTTAGTATTATCCCAGTAAGTATTCTTACTTAAAATCTTAAAATTGAATTTTATTTATCTTTAGGTATTATCTTGATTTTTATTATAAAATTTCTCAATTATTCAATGTCTCTAAATATTTGTTTTAAGTTTTATTTGTAAAATTTTAAGTTAGTATTTTTATTAGATAAGATATTTATTTTTATGCATGAAAGTGATTTTTATTTATTTTTTAGGAATTTTTCTGAATTTATTAAATTTCATTTAGTTATTTAAGGGTGTTAATGTTTATCTACATTTTATTGACCTTGATTAAATATTATTATATTTTTCTTAGGTTGAGATTATTTTGATAAGCATTTAGATGTATTAAATTTATTTTTAGGATTTTTTATACATTTTTCTAGAAATAAAATAGTGTACAGGGGTATTTTGGTCATTACTTTATTCTAGCTTTTTCTTATACCCTTTTTTATTTTAGTTAGTTTGGTTGGTAACATGAATGGCCCGACCCATCCAAGCCAGGTCTGGCTTGGGGTAAACATGACCCAGACCCACTCCATCTCGCTCACGAGCATACAGAGGCACTTCCCCATCTTCTTTCACTCGATTCCACCGCCGCCGGGGCCGCCGCCTGCTCCCCATGGCCCTCTCCGGCCACATATAGCACCCCCTCTTGACGATGAGGACCCGACTAGATATCCTCCATCAATTCCCGTTGCCTCGCTGCCGCTCCGCTTCCATGTGCGTGACTCCGTGAAACCCTAATCCGTGATTCAGTTCAGTCACTGGTGCTGGGGATGGGGCGACCCGGCATCCCCAGATCCTTGCCACCACTCACGCGCTCCTATAGATCGAGGGCCGCCTTCTGCTGCCCCTTCACGGCGACCTCAACCCCGACACCGGCGGGACGGCAGCAGGTTGCTGCAACCCTGGCGTCCTACACCACCGTCTCGTGGCTCTGCTGTGGTGGAGATAATGGTGTGGTGGTGCACTTGATTTTGTGACACTGCGATGCTCACTTCAACTCGACATCGGAGGGGACGGTTGTAACACCCCTAAAATCATGTTTTCAAAGTTTTGCATATCATCCATGCATTCATGATCATTTTAGGTTCATTTTCAAAGTTATTACAAAAACAGAAGCATTTGTATGCTCATTATTTTACGTAAGCAAAGCATTGATCCAATGCTACTCTCTTATGAGAGATTGTATGTTTTAAACCAATGATGTTTGCTTGTTAATTTCCAAAGCTTGGACAAAGATTTCAAAACAAAGAAACAAATTTAAACCACTTCTTTGTCTTTAATAAACAATGGGTAAAAACATTGTTTATTTTAAAATTCCAAAGTGCAAAATTATTTTAAAGTGTATAACATTGTTCTACAACCAAATGTGTACAATTTTCACTTTATAAAAAACCATAAAAAGTTTGAACTCAAACACATTTGAATTCATTTGAAAATGTTTCCTGGAAAATCAAACAGAAATTGAAAAAGAGAAAAGAAATGGAAAAAGGCCGGTGCTGCCAATTTGGCCCAGCAACGAACCCAGCCCAGTTAGCCCACCCGGGGCATTTCCCTCTGCCCTTCTCTCACCCGCGCCGAACCAACCCAACCAATTGCTGACTAGTGGCCCCATCGCCACGTCGTCATCGTCCTCCCTAGAAACCGCGCGATGAACACGTCGTTGTCGCCGTTACCTCGTGCAATCAAGCCGAATCAATTCCTTTGATTTCGCTAGTAATTCGCCCAGCCTTCACCGGCTACTTAAACCCCACCCCACCGTGATCATTTCCCCTCACATTCCCCGCTCACTCCACTACCAGGCTGCGCGCATTCAAGATAAAACCGCCGCTGCCCGACGAACTCCGGCGTGCGATTCCGGTAAGCGTCGACCGCCCCTATCTCTGATTCAAACAAGCGTGATCAATATATCCTTGCGCATCTTCTCATGCCCTTCTTTTGCTCTGAATCGCCCTAGGCTGTCGTCAACGTCCACCTCTGGAAGCGACTGAAGCTCAACTCGACTCCGGCGACTAATTTCGGTGAGCCCCGCGTTCCCCTCTGTTTCTGAATCACACGGTCGTGTTCGCCAGTGTCTAGCGCACCTGCTAACACCTTCTGTTTGGATCCTTGCGCCCCAGAATGTCGTCTTCGACTCTGACAGTGAGCACCCGATGTCGACAGCAACTCCGACGAGGTCCTGCTACCGAGTCCGTGCGCCCCTGTCTCTCCCTCGACCACCTCGAGCACCGCAACGACCTCACGAGCTCGGTAAGCCCTTCTGTTTCCTCCTTTGATTCCTGGAAACACCAGAGCATTGTCAGCAGCAATGCCGCCGCCGCCGCCAGCAACCATCTGCGCCGCCGGTTTTAGGTTAGAGCATTTTGATCCACTAGATCTTGATCCAGTGGTGTAGATTAGACGCAGGCCGAAGAGGTACGGGAAGATCAGAGCCGCGAGATTTAAGTTAGATCTAACGATGCACGAGCGTGATCCGGTGCGAAGCGGTATTGTCCAATCAGACGCTGCCGCGTGGCCTGTTCTTTGTTTTTAAAATCTGAATTAGATCTATTAGTAATTCAAACTTGCAAAATTCATAACTTTTGAACCACACGTTCAAATTTTGCAAATTTTATATCATTGGAATCAGGAGAAAGAATTCTATCCATTTATGCAATGTGTTTAATGTTTTTCTTCTGTAAAATTGATTATTTTTACAGAGACATTTGTAGCCTTATTTTGAGTATAGAAATTATTTGAAAAATGATTTAAAGATCAAATAAAGTTTATTTAGTGTGTCTTGATCTTGTTGATGATTCAGTACTATATACTTGTCTTGTTTGACTTAGAAAAATCATCACATACATTTGCATGCATCCATATATTTTTGTTTGTATATTTTGATATGTGAATGTGGTGCTATTATTTCATGTGTAGATTATGGTGCTAATAGTGATTGTGGTTGTGAAGATTGTTGTTTCTACTCTCCTAACTACCAAGGCAAGTGGTGCTTCATGTTTTTATTCCTATATTTCTACCTATGCATTAGAAATATTTTGTATAGGATTTGCATGGTTATTTTGCTAAGTATCTATATGCTATGCTTGGGAAATCCTAGTAGTTGTAGAAATGTTAGAATTTCCTCTAAGTAAGATACATGCTATTGCCATGCCTAGCCTAGCTAGTAGCAACCAAAGGTGGATTATATATTCATGATATGAGAAATATTTCTAAGTCATTGACTTGTGTTTTTGCTTAATAAAACAACTAAGTGAATGAAACACCTGGGTGGAATGGAAAGAATGGTTTGTGTTGAGTGGTTACACAAGTCCCATTTCTATGGTTTACCTTGTGTATCTCACTTGTGGAAAGCCACCCAGGAACAATGGGATTTGAGATGCCAAATGTTAAGAAGCTTCTAGTGCAGCCACATGGCATTATGGGCTCTTCCTGGATCACATAGGTTGCAATAACTTAGCCATTTGGACAGTTGGTGGTAGTGGGATGATAGGTTTGGAGCGCGTCCATTTGTTCTAAGGGAAATCTTCTGAAAGGTCCTGTCTTGGTGAAAATCAAGTCTTGTGGGGAAAGTGCACAACCTATGCAAATGGAAGAATCTAAGTACTTAGCCATGTCCCTGGTATTGGACAACTTGAGCATCAAGACATGGAAGCTATCAAGAATCTCCTCATCCCAATTTTCTAAGTTAAAACTTGTGGTTGAACAAGGGTGAAGGTTTACCAATTTCTATTGATGGTTCCTTGGGAAAGTTTTGTCAAAGAAATACTTAGTGTTTTCAACTGATAGGTAAAAACCTATTTTGAGCAAAGCAAGCCTAAGCTACACTTAGCCATATTCATGTAGTAACTAGATGTTAACATTCTACTAAGGTATCACTTGCCAATACTATTCCAATGTATTGACCCACTGTGGCTGTAACTTGTGATGTTGCAGGTTACTCTGATGATGATTAGGGGTTATGAGTCTACACTCAACATGCTTGCCTATGGCACATGAAGATGAAGACTTATTTATATTGTTATGTTTGAACTCTTGTATTAGGCCTATGGCCATGGAGTTGTAAAATACTATGTTGTCTCTAGAATGACATGTAATAATGACCTTTGTTTCTGTGTACTTCATCTTAAACTATGGATGCTAGCATTGATCCAGGGACTAGCATTGCAATTACAGGGATCTTTACCTTTATAAAGGTGGGATCTTACAGATGGTATCAGAGCACTGTGTTGCCTGTAGGATTATGACCCTAGGATTGGATTAGAAACCACTAAGGAAATTTTTTCAACAATTTCCACACTTGTCTTTTTCTTCTCGTAAACTTTGGAATCTTCTTTCTCATCTCTATTTGTAGATGAACTCCACCAATGAAGCCGTAAGGAAGGGACCACTCCTGACCATGACTTTGGAGTGTGAGACTGAATTTCCAAAAGCCCTCAAGAACCTTATGGTTACCATGGGGATACATGGTGCAGCTGTGTACAAAGGTTTTCCTGTGATGGATGAAGGAGAGGAGTATTGGTGGGTGCAACTTCACTTGTATAAAAACAAGACAACCACAAGGAATCAGGATTCTGCATGGTCACCAACTCAGTGATGAACACCACATCCTTTGACTCTGCAAGGGATGCAGCTTGGAAGGCCATCAAAGAACTTGGTAATAGACTCAAGTGCAGAATGCTCAACACCCAAAATGACCTTAAGGAGGAAAAGAAGCATGCCCAAGAACTAAGGGGACACATCATAGACTTGATTTTGGAATCTTGTGATCAAGATAGGCAGATGGCTACTAAGGATGCTTTGATAGCCATTTTGTCTAGTGAGTGAGAGTTGTAATATACTTCGTTAGTTGGACCACCACACTTATCGTTTTATTTCCAAAACATTTGTCTAAGTTATGTTGAAGCTTGGATGATTGCAATGAATTTATGTATGCCATGCCATGTGTGTTTGTTTGCCAATGATATGCTTGTGATACTTTGTCTTGTGTATTTCTATTGATGTTGTTTCTAACTTTTCTCTATCTTATAAAATAGATGCCTAATGTTACTATTAGCACGGCTGAAGAGTTCAAGGTAACTTGTTTTGGCACTCGTATTATTGAGCTCCCTAGTGTGCTCAATCTTCTGCTTCCTAGCATCATGATGCTTCCCCTCACCAAGTTTGAGAGGAAGGACCTTTGGGGCTTCAAAGTTACCCAGCCAGGACGCCAGACTGAGCCAGCCACGGAGGCCATCACTTTCAAGCTAATGCATTACGACAAGGAGAGAGGCTTAGAGGATGCAGGATTTACTTGGGTGTCTATTAGGGAGGCACTCTAGGGAGCTTAGAGGTACTCATTTCCATGCCTTCGGTAGACGTGACGAGGAGGGTGAGGCTATTGAGTTCGAGGATGCTGCTAGAGAGACGGCAGAGCCGATTCGTCTGTACCTTTAGGACTTAGAGGTTCTTCTTAGGCACCTAGATACTTATAGGACCAACGTCATGCTTAGCAATGATGAGCTCCAGGTGTAGCTTCGTGAGAAGGACAAGCTATTCGCGGAGCAAGACGAGATAGTCAAGGAAATGGAGGCTAAGTGTAGAGGTCCCAACCTTTAATAAGGTAGAGATCCCTGTGTTTACAATGCTATTCCCTGGATCAATAGCTAGCATCCACAGTTAAGATGTAATATCAAGAAACAAAGTTCATAATATAACTTTATAACCAGGAATAACATAATTTTATTACATCTTACATAGCTCATTTGGCTATTACATTACATTGCAGCAGAATATCTATAAGCATGGGGTCCTTCATCTTCAAAGTGCCACAGGCAAACATGTTGGTTGTAGACTTGTAATCATAATCAGTCAACTTCACTAATATCAATCAAACCTACAACATTACAAGTTACAGCCACAAGGGTCAATACATTTGAATTGTATTGGCAAGTTTCACTACTATGTAGAATATAAGTGGATCCTATCAATACATGCATATTTGGCTAAGTAGGGTTTTAGGCTCATTTGCAGAAAGCAATAATTTATCCTATCTTTTCAAAATAGTTTTGGTCTTTTGTCAAATCTTTCTGAACTCCTTGGTAAATCCCCAAGTGTTTCAAGTCTTTGTCAAAATCTCTTGAGCTCCTTGGTACACCCGAAGTGCTTCAAGTTTTTATCAAAATCTCTTGAGCTCCTTGGTAAATCCCCAAGTGCTTCGAGTTTTTATCAAAATCTCTTGAACTCCTTGGTAAATCCCCAAGTGCTTCAAGCCTTTTGTTGTCACTTAAAAGTTTTTCTTTTAGAAATTGGAATGTCGAGATTTCCCATAGCTTCAGGCCTTTAGTTGCTCAGTATTGTCCATAACCGGGGACACGGCTAAGTACTTAGAATTTTATTATCTTCTGCAGAAGTTGTACACTTTACCCACATGACACACTCTCATCTTGTTGCCACCAGTGTCCGCTGGATAAGTACTCACCAAGATGGAGTACTGGCAGATTGAGAATGTGACGAAGTCTTTCCATAGGGTCCTCCCATACACAATGGTAGCTTGTCTTCAGGCACCAATGTAGGGTTCCGAGTTCCCTCATTTCTAGTTAACCTGAAGACCAATGCATGGGTCTTCCCAATGTAGTTGACTAAGCCAGAGCCATATTAGCATGTGGCTGTACACGGAAGCCACTGTTGGAGAAACATGTTCAATCTCTAAGTCCCTGGGTGGTTTTCATCTGGTGCACAACAAAAAGAGATTGCCATATAAACATGGTTCCTCTTGTTGCCACCTTGTCCAAAACTTGAGTATCCTTGTCCACCCAGGTGGTTCATTGAGTACTTGTTTTATTATATAAAACATAAGTCTTTTCTCAACTTCATAAAATCTCAACATGTATCTCTTCTCAAAATATATAGCTTGGCTAAGCATTTTGCAACTACATTGTTTTCACTAAGGAATGTATAAGGGTATCCTATTTGGATTTAGCATAGCATATAGTATAGAAATCCTTTTCATGCATGTTTCAAAATCCACTAAGTATAATGAAAATAGTAGGACTTTGGATGATAGTGTCACTTGCCTTTTTGGTAGGGAATGTTGGTTCACTTCTTGATCTTGCTAATCTCACACACTTCTAACTTCACTACAAATCAATCAAGCAAACATAGATTCAACTAGCATTCCAAACCATAATCAAACAATACATCACACATAAAATCATAGAAACCAAGTCATGCATGCAAGCATGCAAAAATAGTTTTATTTGCAAAGGTGGTTTCTACTAGGCTTTATACATTGTAAGGTTCAAAGTGGTCATTTTCCTAAGTGGCAAAGTCATTTGCAAAAAGGTTTTATCTAAAAACCATTTTTAAATCGAATCATCATTTCATGTGATTGAAATTGTTTTTAGCAAAGCAACAATTTTACATTGTTCACAAAATAAGTGGTTAGTTCACAAAACTTGGTGTTTATGGTCAGTAGGTTTGAATCAAAACATTTTCCAAAGGTTTTTCTCAAAAATCATTTCCATAATAAAACCAATATTTTTATTTGACTAGAAATGAGCTAATTCAATTATTCAATCCTAATCTTTACAAAATACCTTTTTAAATCCATGAGTTGGTTCCTAGGGTCAGTAGGTTCACAACAAACCAATTTGCAAAGATTCATCCTCAAAAACTTTTTGGAATAATTTTTATAACCTAAACAAGCATACAAATGTTTCTGCAAAAACAAACATTTTACCAGAAGCTTTTTACTAAACAAATTGCATGGTTGGCTAGGGCTTATTCCACTAATTCCATTGATATAAAGTTTGCAAATTTTGGATGTGTGGATCAAAAGTTACAAGGTTTACAAAATTGCATCTAAATCAGATTCTAATTCTATTTTAAATCAAAGGCTGGCCACGCGGCGCAATACTACTGGTCGATACCGGTTCGCACGGATCAGCCTCCGTGGATCGTTGGATCTAACTTAAATGAATGTATCAGATGGGCGCGTACCCCTTCGTCTAGTTCTAATTGCAGCCACAAGATTTACATCTAACGGTCACAGACGCTTGGCCAAAAGCTAGCGGCGCTGCGCGGCGGCAGACGACGGCGCACGCTCTGGCGGCGAGCTTACTGACGATACAGGAAGCAAGGAAGAGGGGGAAACAGCTCACCGTGCTTAGGGGATCGTGGCGATGCTCAACGTGGTTGCGAGGAGGCGAGGGGCGCTCAGGATCCGTCGGGATTCCTCGACGGAGTCAAGGACGGCGTCGGTCTCGCTCAGGCGTCATCGGGGACGAGGCTACAGATCGTGCTGAGGCAAAACAAAGGTGTGGTTAGACGCGTACGAGTATGGGGAATGTGAGAGCATCACTGAGAGGGCTCGGGGCGGTCTGGGCTTACGAGGGAAGTTCGCCGGAGTTTCTTGCAAACGGTGGCGCTCAGGTTTTCGTTGTTGTCGGCGCTATGGATCAAGTGCGGTCAAGCCGAGGGTGCAGGGAGGAACGCCTGAGGATGGAGAGCAAACTAGTGTGGTTGGGGAGGTGAGGGGCGGTAGTGGTTCGCCGGAATTGGCCGGGGAAAGTCGTCGGGGAAGCGAGGGTGTGTGGCGAAATTCGTCCAGCTTGGGGGCAGAGAGAGGGAGGCGCGTGAGGGGATATGGAGAGGAGGCCAGGGCGTAGTCACGGCGAGTAATGGTCGCGGAATCAACGCGTATTGAATCCTGCAGAAACGGCCGCCGAGAGGGGGACGTGGTCACCGCGGGGTGAGTAAGAAGGTGACCTGGCGTGGGGTCATCTCGTCAGCGCTAGAGGAAAAGGTGCGGTGGGGTCCAACTGTCTGCGACGCTGCGGTTGAGTGTTTGAGTGAGAAAACGTTTCGCGAGAGAGAGTGGGGTGGGCTTGCTGTTGGGCTTGTTGGGCTAGCCGGCTGGGCTGTGTCCTTTTCACATTTTTTTTGTTCTGAATCTTTTCCTTTTTCCCAAGTGATTTTCTGTTTTTAAATTCAATCAAACAATTCAAACATTCAAATCAAATCAAACATTCACCATACTTGTATTGAGTTTTGGTTATGTTTAACAACATAAACCAAGGTCCAAAACAAAATAATATTTTTATTCTTTTTAGGATCTTATTTAATAATTAAATAAATAATCCTTAGTTATTAATTCAAATAGGATTTGTTTTATTTAAGAAAAAAAAACTCCATTTGAAATCTAAAACTAAAATCAAAACACTTCAGTAGGTTTTATTTGAGAATATAAAATACTTGGAAAACTTATTTAAAATAAATAAATAAGTTTTTGATGTTTAATTACAATATTAAAACTTTTATTTTTAATAAACTTGGGTATTAAATCCTTATTATTTTATTTAAATAAACTTTTACTATTTTTTTATCAAATAGAAATATTTTATTTCAAAAGCTTGGCCAAGGTTTAATTTGGCTCTATAAAATAATCCTTAATTATATTTTCTATCTTTTATTTAAAACCAAATCTTTTTATTCAAAGATCTAAAATAGTAATTCCAAATATTTTTAACTTTATTGTTTAATTATCTTTTTAAATCCCTTTAGGATTTTATTTGATCCAAATAGGTTTTGAAAGTTTCCAATTGGATTCAAAAGTTTCTTCTTACCCTGAAAATCAACAAAGTTTTATTTTATTCATTTATTTTTCACATAACAAGATTTGGAAAATCTTGGGATGTGACACTAAGTTTGAGAGCCAGGACAGGAAGTTCAAGAGCGAAGAGAAAAGAGTCCAAGATAGGAACAAGAGGATTCGAGAGATGAATGCAGAACTAGAGGCTAAGGACTTCGATCTCGAGCATCAGCAGGGCGTGATTGAGAGACTTCGTTCACGGAAGAGGGCTCTCAAAGCCAAGATAGAGGCCTTGACTACCAATGTCGAGGAATACAAGACCGCTATGGAGAATGCAGGTCTTACACTTGTTGATGAGGAGGTTGATGAAGAAGAGTAGTGATGACTACTCATTTATCTATCATTTACCATGCTTATGATTATTGAGGCGCAATGACCATCCAACATGTGGATGTCTTGCTATTGGTGTGTTTGCTTTTCAAACTTGTTGTTTATGTCGTTGAACTTTATGTTATTTTGATACTTGTTTGGTGATTGTCTATGTGTTGTATTGTGCATGTTAAGCATCTATGGGTATCTCATTCTTATCCTTATTGAAAACCATAGATGCCTCCTCGACGTGCCAACCCCAACCCGAACAACAACAATGTCACCCCCGAGATGCAGCAGCTGATGATAGCAAAGGCACAACTGATGCAGATGGTGACCACTTTCATGCAGAATCAGAATAACAACAACAACAATTAGAACAATCCACTAGGATTTTACATGCTTACCAGATTCCTAAGCTTGAGGCCTGCAAAGTTCTCAGGAACCACTGATCCCATGGTGGCCAATGATTGGCTACGTTCAGTGAATAAAGATTTGGTGACTGTCGGCTATACCGACAAGGAGAAAGTCAGGTTTGCAGCACACCTGTTGGAAGGACGAGCAGCTACTTGGTGGGATAACTTCCAGATCACCACTCCCATTGAGGATGTGACATGGGCTATCTTTGAAGATGGTTTCCGTACAACTCACATCTCATTCGGAGTGATGAATTTGAAGAAGAAGGAGTTTCATAACCTGAAGCAGCGCCACCGCAGCGTGGCTGAATATATTGAGGAGTTTAACAATCTGGCGCGTTATGCACCGGATGAAGTTGATACCGATGCCAAGAGGAAAGAGAAGTTCCTAGAAAGACTGAATGATGAACTGAACCTATAGTTATCTGTGGCCTATGTCCCCACCTATCAATCCCTTTGTGACAAGGCTACCATCTTAGAGAATAAGATGAAACAGGTTGAAAGTAGAAAGAGGAAGCACAACTCTGACAAGACAGCTCGGGATCGTCTCACAAGCGTTCCCATTATGATGATAGTGGGAGTTCCGGATCCCACAAGCATGGAAAATACAACAACCACCACAACCACAACTGCCATCATGACAACAAGCATCACTGTAGTCCTGATAGTGACAAGTACAAGAACCACAAGGGTGGACACAAGAGTCACCACATGGAGGAGGAAGTGGTAGTGGCAGTCAACCTGCAAATAGAGATATCAGTCAGCTTGAATGTTTCAAGTGTAAGAAACTGGGGCATTATGCAAATGAGTGCCCAGAGAAGAAAGTTGAAGGAGCCACTAAGCCCAACCCTTTCCAGAAGGGACAAGTGAACCACATCAATGTGGAAGAGATTTATGAGGAGTCCGATGCTGTGGCTGGTAAGTTCAAACTCAATTCTATTCCAGCACTTGTCTTTTTGATACCGGTGCATCACATTCATTCATATGAAAAGCATTTGTTGATAGAAATGGGTTTCCAACAGAAAACATTGGGTGTCCAATAAAAGTAAGTTCTCCCACTGGAGATATGATAGTAAGTCTTGGATGTCGTGATCTAGTAATAGAATTTGGAAAGCATAAGTTTCCAGTAAGTCTGATAATCCTAGATTCCCAAGGATTGGATGTAATTTTGGGAATGGATTGGATGACCAAGTATGAAGGAGTACTAGGTTGTGCTAATCGTACTGTCGCACTCACAACCACGGAAAAGAAACGGATAAGATTCAAGTCTAACTTTGAATCAAAAGGGAGTAAGCTAAATTCTCTTAAGGGGGTTAGCATAGTCAGTGTGCCAATTGTGAGTGAATATCCGGATGTGTTTCCGGAAGAATTGCTGGGAATGCCACCAGATAGAGATGTGGAATTTCTGATTGACTTGCTGCCAGGATCAGGACCAATAGCAAAGAGACCTTACAAGATGTCAGTTGATGAGTTGAAAGAACTCAAGAAGCAACTTGGAGAACAGTTGTAGAAAGGATTTATTCAACCAAGTTCTTCATCTTGGGGAGCACTAGTTTTGTTTGTGGAAAAGAAAGATAGAAGTCAAAGGTTAGGCATTGATTATCGTTCACTCAATGAGGTGACTATCAAGAACAAATATCCTTTGCCCAGAATCAATGACTTGTTTGATCAGATAGAAGGAGCATGTGTGTTCTCAAAGATTTATCTCCGATCAGGTTATTTTCAGCTTAAGATAAGGGAACAAGACGTACCTAAGACAGCTTTCACCACTAGGTATGGATTGTACGAGTATACAGTGACGCCATTTGGTTTGACCAATACACCAGCTTATTTCATGAATATGATGAACAAGGTGTTCATGGAGTTCCTTGACAAGTTTGTTGTCATTTTCATCGATGAAATTTTGATCTACTCCAAGAGCAAAGAAGAGCATGAAGGACATTTGCTATTGATACTTGAGAAGCTTAGAGAGCATAAGCTGTATGCCAAATTCAGCAAGTGTGAATTCTGGTTAAATGAAATTGGATTTCTTGGGCACGTTGTGTCAGGATATGGTGTAGCAGTTGATCCCGCAAAAGTGTCAGCTGTAACTGAGTGGGAATCTCCTAAGTCAGTAAAAGAAGTTCGTAGTTTCCTTGGCTTGGCAGGATAATACAGAAGATTGATTGAGAATTTTTCCAAGGTGGCTAAGCCAATGACAGAGTTACTAAAGAAAGACAAGAAATTTGCTTGGACTGATGGATGTGAACTCAGTTTCCAAAAGTTGAAGAAGAGACTAGTGACAGCACCAGTCCTATGTCTGCCAGATTTGGAGAAAGATTTCCAAGTGTATTGTGATGCATCTCATCATGGATTAGGTGCAGTTCTAATGCAAGAGGGGAAAGTTGTGGCTTATTCCTCGAGACAACTCAAAACTCATGAGGTAAATTACCCTACTCATGATTTAGAGTTGGCCTCTGTTGTCCATGCACTCAAAACATGGAGACATTATCTTTTGGGAAAGCGATGTGAAGTGTTCACAGATCACAAAAGTTTGAAGTATATCTTCACTCAGAAAGAAATGAACATGAGACAAAGAAGATGGCTAGAACTCATCAAGGACTATGATTTGAGTTTGCAATACCATCCGGGTAAAGCAAATGTTGTAGCTGATGCACTAAGCCGTAAGGTATTTGTGAATGGCCTTACAAAGGGAGAGTTGCCAGATGATCTATGTGCCTAATTTAGAGACCTCAGATTGGAGATTGTGCCTGAAGGACATCTCATGTCATTGGATGTTCAACCCACTTTGTTGGAAAAGATCAAGGAAGCCCAAAAGGCGGACAAGGAAATTGAAGAGATTAAGGAAAAGATTGGCAAAGGAAAAGCCAAAGGATTCCATGAAGACGAACAAGGTACTTTATGGTATGGAAAACGTATTTGCGTTCCGCAAGATCAGGAGCTTCGGAAACTGATTTTACAGGAAGCACACAACTCACCATATTCCATTCATCCGGGTAACACCAAAATTTACATGGATATGAAGGAAAGATTTTGGTGGAATAATCTCAAGAAGGACATCGCCGAACATATTGCCTTGTGTGATGTATGTAGTAGAGTGAAAGCGGAACATCAGAAACCAGCAGGATTGCTACAACCACTACCTATTCCTGATTGGAAGTGGGACAAGATTGGCATGGATTTCATCACTGGATTGCCAAGGACCAGGTCAGGATATGATTCTATTTGGATAGTAGTGGATCGCCTAACTAAAGTGGCTCATTTCATACCCATGAAGACAACCTACACAAGTGCTAAGTTGGCCAAGATCTATATGAATAGGATTGTGTGTCTGCATGGAGTACCCAAGAGTATTGTGTCTGATAGGGGAACTTAGTTCACTTCTCATTTTTGGAGGCAACTACATGAGTCATTGGGAACGAGATTGGAATTCATCCCTGCTTTTCATCCTCGGACTGATGGACAGACAGAAAGGACCAACCAGATTCTAGAAGATATGTTGAGGGCATGTGCCCTAGACTATGGGAGCCAGTTGGGATGAAAGTCTGCCTTACGCAGAATTCTCTTACAATAACAGCTATCAAGCCAGTATTGAGATGGCACCATTTGAGTTTCTCTATGGGAGAAAGTGTACCACCCCATTGCTACGGAATGGTGTGGGAGAAAGAAACTTGTTCGGGCCAGAACTAATCAAAGAGGCTGAAGAGAAAGTCAAGTTGGTAAAGGACAGATTGAAGATAGCACAGTCTCGACAAAAGAGCTACCCAGATCCTAAGCGTAGAGAAGTCACCTATGAGGTGGGTGATAGAGCTTATCTTAGAGTATCACCACTTCGTGGAGTGAAGAGATTTGGAGTCAAAGGAAAATTGTCCCCAAGATATGTTGGACCATTCAAGATTCTGAGTCATAAAGGAGAAGTAGCTTATGAAATTGAATTGCCAGAATCATTGTCTGCAGTTCACAATGTGTTTCATGTGAGTCAGCTAAAGAAATGCCATCCAGAGATGGAAGAGAGTTCTTTGAAGGATACTATACCTTTGGAGGAGGTTCAATTGGAAAGTGATATCACTTATGAGGAAAAACCTATCAAGATTCTTGAGACTGCAAAAAGAGTTACTCGGACTAAGACTATCAAATTCTGCAAAGTTCAATGGAACCATCATTCCGAAGAAGAAGCAACATGGGAAAGAGAAGATGACCTTCGGAAAGACCACACTCACCTATTTGCTAGCCAATCCGAATCTCGAGGGCGAGATTCACCTTAAGGGGGTTAGATTTGTAGCATCCCTAAAATCATGTTTCCAAAGTTTTGCATATCATCCATGCATTCATGATCATTTTAGGTTCATTTTCAAAGTTATTACAAAAACAGAAGCATTTGTATGCTCATTATTTTATGTAAGCAAAGCATTGATCCAATGCTACTCTCTTATGAGAGATTGTTTGTTTTAAACCAATGATGTTTGCTTGTCAATTTCCAAAGGTTGGACAAAGATTTCAAAACAAAGAAACAAATTTAAACCATTTCTTTGTCTTTAATAAACAATGGGTAAAAACATTGTTTATTTTAAAATTCCAAAGTGCCAAATTATTTTAAAGTGTACAACATTGTTCTGCAACCAAATGTGTACAATTTTCACTTTATAAAAATCCATAAAAAGTTTGAACTCAAACACATTTGAATTCATTTGAAAATGTTTCCTGGAAAATCAAACAGAAATTGAAAAAGAGAAAAGAAATGGAAAAAGGCTGGTGCTGCCAATTTGGCCCAGCAACAAACCCAGCCCACTTAGCCCACCCGGAGCATTTCCCTCTGCCCTTCTCTCACCCGCGCCGAACCAACCCAACCAATCGCTGACTAGTGGCCCCATCGCCACGTCGTCATCGTCCTCCCTAGAAACCGTGCGATGAACACGTCGTCACCGCTGTTACCTCACGCAATCAAGCCGAATCAATTCCTTTGATTTCGCCCAGCCTTCACCTGCTACTTAAACCCCACCCCGCCGCGATCATTTCCCGTCACTTTCCCCGCTCACTCCGCCACCAGGCTGCGCGCATTGAAGCTCAAACCGCCGCTGCCCGACAAACTCCGGCGTGCGATTTCGGTAAGCGTCGACCGCCCCCTGTCTCTGATTCAAACAAGCGTGATCAATATATCCTTGCGCATCTTCTCATGCCATTCTTTTTCTCTGAATCGCCCTAGACCGTCGCCATCGTCCATCTCTAGAAGCGACTGAAGCTCAACTCGACTCCGGCGACTAATTTCGGTGAGCCCCGCGTTCCCCTCTGTTTCTGAATCACACGGTCGTGTTCGCCAGTGTCTAGCACACCTGCTAACACCTTCTGTTTGGATCCTTGCGCCGTAGAATGTCGTCTTCGACTCTGACAGTGAGCACCCGATGTCGCCAGCAACTCCGACGAGGTCCTGCTACCGAGTCCGTGCGCCCCTGTCTCTCCCTCGAGCACCTCGAGCACCGCAATGACCTCACGAGCTCGGTAAGCCCTTCTGTTTCCTCCTTTGCTTCCTGGAAACACCAGAGCATCGTCGGCAGCAACGCCGCCGCCGCCAGCAACGAGCTGCGCCGCCGGTTTTAGGTTAGAGCATTTTGATCCACTGGATCTTGATCCAGTGGATCAGAGCCGCTGGATTTAAGTTAGATCTAACGGTGTGCGAGCATGATCCGGTGCTAAGCGGTATCGTCCAATCAGACGCTGCCGCGTGGCCTGTTCTTTGTTTTAAAAATCTGAATTAGATCTATTAGTAATTCAAACTTGCAAAATTCATAACTTTTGAACCACACGTTCAAATTTTGCAAATTTTATATCATTGGAATCAGGAGAAATAATTCTATCCATTTATGCAATGTGTTTAATGTTTTGATTCTGTAAATTGATTATTTTTACACAGACATTTGTATCCTTATTTTGAGTATAGAAATTATTTGAAAAATGATTTAAAGATCAAATAAAGTTTATTTAGTGTGTCTTGATGATGATTCAGTACTGTATACCTTTCTTGTTTGACTTAGAAAAATCATCACATACATTTGCATGCATCCATATATTTTTGTTTGTATATTTTGATATGTGAATGTGGTGCTATTATTTCATGTGTAGATTTTGGTGCTAATAGTGATTGTGGTTGTGAAGATTGTTGTTGCTACTCTCCCAACTACCAAGGCAAGTGGTGCTTCATGTTTTTATTCCTATATTTCTACCTATGCATTAGAAATATTTTGTATAGGATTTGCATGGTTATTTTTCTAAGTATCTATATGCTATGCTTGGGAAATCCTAGTAGTTGTAGAAATGTTAGAATTTCCTCTAAGTAAGATACATGCTATTTCCATGCTTAGCCTAGCTAGTAGCAACCAAGGGTGGATTATATATTCATTGACTTGTGTTTTTGATTAATAAAACAACTAAGTGAATGAAACACCTGGGTGGAATGGAAAGAATGATTTGTGTTGATTGGTTACACAAGGCCCATTTCTATGGTTTACCTTGTGTATCTCACTTGTGGAAAGCCACCTAGGAACAAAGGGATTTGAGATGCCAAATGTTAAGAAGCTTCTAGTGCAGCCACATCGCATTATGAGCTCTGCCTGGATCACATAGGTTGCAATAACTTAGCCATTTGGACATTTGGTGGTAGTGGGATGATAGGTTTGGAGCGCGTACATTTGTTCTAAGGGAAGGCTTCTGAAAGGTCCTGTCTTGCTGAAAATCAAGTCTTGTGGGGAAAGTGCACAACCTCTGCAGATGGAAGAATCTAAGTACTTAGCCATGTCCTTGGTATTGGACAACTTGAGCATCAATACATGGAAGCTATCAGAATCTCCTCATCCCAATTTTCTAAGTTAAAACTTGTGGTTGAACAAGGGTGAAGGTTCACCAATTTCTATTGATGGTTCCTTGGGAAAGTTTTGTCAAAGAAAAACTTAGTGTTTTCAACTGATAGGTAAAAACCTATTTTGAGCAAAGCAAGCCTAAGCTACACTTAGCCATATTCATGTAGTAACTAGACGTTAACATTCTACTAAGGTATCACTTGCCAATACTATTCCAATGTATTGACCCACTGTGGCTGTAACTTGTGATGTTGCAGGTTACTCTGATGATGATTAGGGGTTATGAGTCTACACTCAACATGCTTGCCTGTGGCACATGAAGATGAATACTTATTTATATTGTTATGTTTGACCTCTTGTATTAGGCCTATGGCCATGGAGTTGTAAAAGACTATGTTGTCTCTGGAATGACATGTAATAATGACCTTTGTTTCTGTGTACTTCATCTTAAACTGTGGATGCTAGCATTGATCCAGGGACTAGCATTGCAATCACAGGGATCTTTACCTTTATAAAGGTGGGATCTTACAACGGTGCTGTAGTTGTGCAACCCTAGCGTCGAGCCTTCTTCCTATTTTGACTACTATGCTCCTGTTATTTCTTCTTTTTCCTCATATTCAGGTAATCTCTCTCTGTGACCGGCCCTCGAGCCGATGAATAACTCTAGGTATAGGATTAGGTTTAGGTAATTTTGGAATTGGGGCTGTGATGATGATCTTCTGACCAAATATTGGGTGATAATTGAGATGTTGCATTGTAGGTTATATATATATATTACTAAGTAACATTGGTTTGATTGTATTTGTGTTCTAGACCTGCTCGTGAATGCCTTGTTTTGGTTCAGTCCAAGTTGATTATTTATTCAGTGTGTTGATCTGATCCTAAGAATTGAACACAAGCTTGTCGATTAAGTTTTGGTTAGCTCCTGCTAGTAGATTAAGGGCTTGGATTAATCTGTTGTGGTGGATAAATAACGTAGCTCATCTGATCCATGCTTCACTTATGAAACAATGCCTTACTTTGGATAGCTTGTTCATCTTGTGCATGAATGGTTTGTTGTGATGCTATCTCTGACCAAATTATCTTGATTGTGTGGTTAACTGAACCTTACTTGTTAAAATTAAAGGAGAAGTTTACTACTGGATATGAGAGTATCTGTCTTATGAATGTGTTTCTTGCATTGTTGGACGAATCAGAGTAAATGAAGCTATGGTTGATTTTTATACTTTCCCTAGTAAATAAAATACAGGAGCAACTACTGTCAAATTTGACAGTAAATAAAGATAATATGTGATTGAGTTACAATGCTAGTTTGATGTCTCGAAAAAGATTTGAGTTCCTGTTACTATGGGTATAGTACTAAAGTGCATATGTGATTCCTAGATTTTCTTTCTAGGGAAATGATAGAAATGTCTTGTTTGAACAATCTTGATGACTAGCTAATGTGGAAACTATCCTTTGTGCTTCTGCTGCCCTGGGCTACTGCTGTGGTGCCTCCAATCTTGGAGTGTGCACAGTGGTAGCCTAGGTACCATGATTTGTTGTTGGGAATCACTACAATAATGTAGTTGATGTTGAAAAAAAAAGATTTAGCTCATGATGCAAAAGGCTGAAGCTTTACTTCTGTTGCACATGATCATATATAATTGTTGCCTTGCAACTGATTTGGATAGTCTCTGTGTACAAATTTTTTGGCTACTATATCTAGGCTATGCTGTTGTGGTACCTCCCTAGAGGATGCACAACAAAATAGATCCTTCTACAGATTTCTATAAAGCTTGGTTGGCAAAAATTAAATCATGGGCAATTGCCAAGGATGCAAAGGCTGAGGCCAAGTGGATAATCGAAGTATATATGTGGCTGTGGCACTGTGCTTACTCCTATGACGATTTTATACTCCACTTGAGTATAAATCTGAGGAGATGATCATTTAAAACTAAATCATGCTTGGAAACTGGTAGGAACAAACATTATGCATGATTTATAATAGATCAACCTTTTGTTGTTGTTGAATCAGTGTTGTGACTTGTGGTTCCTGGTGGAACTTGTTCCTGGTTGCTGCTTGATATGCTCATTCTTGTTTGGTTGGTTGGCTTCTTGTGCTTTTGGCCTACTCCTTATGCTTCTGACCTCCTCCTAGTGCTCTAGGATGGCTTCCTCAAGCAACCAGGACACTGGTGTTGTGGTGATGATGTACTATGGGTTTTTGGTGCTGAATCTATAAACTCTAGGGTGTAGAGATTACATGGATGGTTGATATAAGCTGGGTGTATTTGCTGTCCTTGCTATGATGCAGAGAGTTTGGTATAGAACTCTATCTCTGCTACGGCTGTGCATTTATCTCTCTCTCTCACAACACCCCCTGTGTTGACAGCACATCCACATGAAGCTGTGTGTGAGATGCCTGTGGGCTTGCCTCACTCAAATGGATCAGATCAAGTAAAATCTGGACCATTTGTTGGGTATAACTGTTTAGCTTTTCCCTATTACTAATTTGGTGAAACTTGCCCCAACTTGCTTGTGATGTGGAACTGAGGCCAGATTTTCAATAAGAACAGATACTACTTTATTTGGCCCCTATTTACTCTGCTCAATGATGTGAATAGCAATGCATCTCATTGCCATACTGAGAGCAAAATTACTAACACTAACCCCTTTTTTGTTTTTATCTTTTATTTATTTGTTTTGCAGGAATCAAAAGAATATCTAGGAACATCAGAGTAGATAGAGATTCTAACTTAGATTTATAGCTTTTGTAATCTTTTTATTTAATTGTAAGAACAATGTAATTCTTATATATTTTACTAAAGCTTTTCTTTTTCTTTATTTGTAGTTATTCATCTATTTAATGACTTTGAATTTACTTGTATTAATTAAATCTTTTGTTTTATTAAACAAAGATTTCTTCTGATTTGTACTTCTTTGATTTCCATTAATCTATATGATTTCTTCTTTTTTATTTACTGTATTATGCTTTATTATTATTCTTTTATGGTAAAAGAATAATGTAATACTTCATTTATTATTTTATTATAAATATTTATGTTATAACCTTGTTGTAATCATTTATTTTTATTCCTTTGTTATAAAAGGATAATGTAATATACATAGATTCTTTTAATAAGGCACTCTTCTATTTGTTTCATTATTGTAATTCATTTTCCGTTTTCTTTATTCATTTTATTATTTTATTATTATCTTTTCTTTATTCTTTTATTATAAAAGAATACTGTAATGTTGGTCTTAAATAATATTTATACTTTTGTTTATAATACTTGTATGTGTATTATTGTGAATAATTATTTATAATTCAAATTTTCTCCCCTCATAATCCACTAAATCAATAAAGGTCATGTCAAAATTCATTGCACTCACTTTGATGGCTAATTTCTAATCCATCAAAGCAAGAGAGATTCTGATCTCTCCAGGGTTTTAGTTTGCGAAAAATTTACCCGGATTTTTAGATGCATGCATGCAGATGCACAAAATCCTAGATCTACCCTTCGTTTAGTCCTAAATGCTGGGATGTTACAGTAGGGCCTTCTCGCCCATTCGGCTGATGAATCTGCTTAGCGTCGCGATCCACCCAGCTAGTTGCTAGACGCCCTTGAGGTTCTTCGGCTTCTCCATGGCCAGTATGGCCCTGGTTTTCTTCGGATTCGCCTCGATCCCCCTTTGGGAGATGAAGTATCCGAACAACTGGCCAGACGGTACACCGAAGGCACACTTGTCTGGGTTTAGTTTGATCTTGTAGCGATCAAGGTTATCAAACGTCTCGCGGAGATCGTCGATGAGCGTTTTGGCCTCCCTGGTCTTGATTACAATGTTGTAGACATAGACATGAATGTTTCGACCGGTCTGGTTCTTCATACATGCTTGCATGCATCTCTGGTATGTGGCGCCTGTGTTCTTCAGCCCGAAGGGCATGGTGTTGTAGCAGAACACTCCGAACAGCGTGATGAACGCCGTTTTTCCTGATCTTCGACCTTGAGCCGAATCTGGTTATAGCCTGAGTAGTCATGGAGGAAGGAGGGTTTCTCGCATCCTGCTGTCGAATCAATGATTTGATCGATCTGTGATAGAGGGAAGTGGTCCTTGGCACAATTCTTGTTGAGAGATGTGAAGTCCATGCACATCCGCAGGATGTCCGTGTCCTTTTTGGGGACCAGCACGGTGTTGGTCAGCCACTCGCTCTCCTTGATTTCCCTAATGAAGTTAGCATCGAGCAGTCTGTTGACTTTGATTCCAACGGCTTCGGCTCTTGGTTTGGATAGTCATCGGATCGACTGCTTGACTAGCTTTGTGTTCAGAAACACATTGACTCGGCAAATTCCATGGGAACTCCTGGCATGTCTGCAGGACACTAGGCGAAAATTTCCCAGCGCTCACGGAGGAATTCAGCGAGCATGCTTTCCTATGCGGGACTGAGGTCGTTGGCGATAAACACCGTCTTGGAGGCGTCCGTTGGGTGGACCTACAACTTCTTCATGTTGACCGTGGAGTCGAACGACATATCAGGTGTGTTTTGCCTGCTAATCGGGGGTGCCCCGTTGTCCGTCACCTCTCTAAGCCTTGTGAGCTCCTCCTGCATGCCGAACAACTGGGAGATTCTGTTGAAGTCTCTGTCGCAGTGATCAGACCTGGTGAAGATTCCTTGGACGATGATCACGCCTCTTGGTCCTGGCATCTTCTGTAGCAGGTACGCGTAGTGCGGTACTGCCAGGAATCTTGTGAATGCCACCGCCGAGGATGGCATGGTATTGTGATGGCCAGTCTACCACTTCAAACTCTAGTCGCTCGCGCCTGAAGTTTTCAGGCTGGCCGAAGATGACGTCGAGCCATATCTTGCCCAGGGGGTATATGCCCTTCCCTGGGACTATGCCATGGAACATCGTGTCTGATTGCTCCAGGCTGCACAGCGGGATCCGCATCGCTGCGAGTGTGTTGGCGAACATCAGATTGATGCTGCTACCACCGTCCATGAAGACGCGGCTCATCTCAAATCCCTCGATTTGGGCCTCGAGCACCAGGGCAACATGACCTAGGCGAGGGATCTGGTGTGGGTGATCCAAATGATCAAACATGTGATGCCGGACTCTGAGCCGTTGAGGTACTCAGGTATGGCTGGTGGAGAGGTCACGTCCAGGCTGACTTGGCGGGTGATCTTCTTCTGCACCCTGTTTGTTGGGCGCCCCTTATGGATCATTAGGGACCCTTTTGGTGGCGGGTACCCTCCTGCGCCGTTATTTGGCGTTGGTGTGACCGGAGGTTGCGACGGTGCGCCTAGTGGTGGTAGAGGACCTCCATGGGCGATGTCACCTGGTGCAGGTGCGGGTCCAAATCCAGGGTTCACGGTCTAGCGCCGCATTTTAGTGAAACCCTCGCTGAGCTTCTGGAATTCTCGGCAATCCTTGAGCATGTGGTTGGCCTTCTTCTTACCATCTTGCTTGTCGATGTAGAAGTCGATGGTGCAGGGACCAGATAGCTTTTCGTATGCCGAAGTCTCATCATCGCGGTTCCGACATTGCCACATTTGTGTGGGTCGCACTCCATCGTGGTAGTTGTTTCCGCGGTATCCACTGTTGCGGTTGCCGTCATCGCGTCGATCGGCGTATCCAGCCGCAACGATGTCGACTCCGTCGCGGTCATCATAGACGTGTGATCTTCTTTTGCTACAGAACTCGCGCCTACGGCCGTAGTCGTCTTCGTCATCCGAATGTGCTCGGTTGACGGAATCTTCGCCATCTACCTTGGCGATGTCCATGAGGTGGTCGAGCGTCTTGGGCTTGACGCGCCCAAGTTCCTCCTTGAAATCCGGGTGCTTGACACCGTCCTTGAAGGCGTCGATTGCTCTTTCCTCCAAGATATGCGCGGTGGAGTTCTTGATGTCTGACCAGCGGAGTATGTACGAGCGGATGGACTCGCCGGTACATTGGGTGCAGGCCAGCAGCTCCTCGATTGAGGCTAGCCTCTTGCTAGTGCCTTTGAAGTTGCAGATGAAGTTGTACGCCAGCTCTTCCCAGCTTCGGATGGAGCCGGAAGATAGGCTGCTGAGCCAGACCCTGGCCGCGCCTGTTAGCTACAGCTGAAGGCATTGCAAGGCGGTGTTATTGTTCCCGCCGTGGAGCTTGAACGATGACATGTGATCATTGATCCAAGCCTTTGGCTCCTGCGTGCCGTCGAACTTCGGGTTGTCCGAAGGGAGCTTGAAATTTTTTGGCATCCGAGTTCGTCGAACGGATCTTCCGAAGCATCTGGCTCCGCACAGCTCTCCGTCGTCTTCTTCTTCGGACTCAGCTGAGCATGCGCGTTTGGCATGTGCCTTGTCGATCATGCGCCGGGTGAGCTTGTTGTGAGCGTCGTAGTTGCTGCTACGATGCCGTGGGATCTTGCGGCGCTGGGGCAGGTCATGCTCGTCTTCCTCGGATGAGGGTGTAGGGCTCCAGGTGAACTTGACCACAACCTTTTTCTTCAGCTCCATAGGAGCATTATCGTGGAGCGCAGCTCCGACGATTCTGAGGCCTGCTAGCACGGACTTGTGCATGGCGCTCTTCGGGTCGCCCACCGGAGGCGGATGGGACGCGAGATATGTAGTGGCCGCCATGATCATGGACTGCGGTGTTTTCGGCATGACGTTGCCGTGTGAATCCATTGTCATGAAGGACGTGTTGAGGGCCCTCGTAACCTCGCGTCGCGCGGAGGGGTCCATGCGCTCCGTGCGGGAGCGGTACTTGTTGGCGTTGTTGCCATGCGAAGTGGAACCGCCAGCGGTGGAGAGCGCAGCTCACGCCGTGCTGGATTCCACAGCTGCCTTCTTACGCTTGTTGAGCTCCTCCATCAGCTTCACCTGTCGGTTGTGCTCATCGATGAGGAGGAGGTGGTAGGCCAACAGTAGATCTCAGGAGGCATTCACAGGTAGAATTATGTTGCCTGCCACAGCCTGGCGTGCTTGGTGCCAGCCTTCCTCGTTGAGGTTGATCCGGTTGTAGGCATGAGCATCGCCTTCGTTGGCCCTGTTAGGTGGACCCCCCCTGTTTCCTCCGTTCCCCGTTTGTGGGTTGGGAGGGGGTTGGGTGTTTGCTGCGCACTCGAACCTGGTGGTGGGTCCGTTACATTGTTGATGACGATGGAGCATAGGTAGCATCCGCAGAGTGGGTCGCTGCTACCGCAGCTTTCAGATCTGGAACCGTAGGTTCCTTCATCCCAAGGGGGGCCGCACAGATCGGAGTTGCAGTTGTTTTTGTCATCCGAGTCATCTGTTACCATCGACGCGTGCAATGCGCCGATGGGTGGGACCCATGAAGCGGGCCTGATGGATGGTGGTGGCACCCGCTCTAGGAGGCGGAGGGTGCCAGTCTACCCCACGTGGAAGCAGAAGCTCCCGAACAGCATCTCGAGCCCGTCGCCACGGACTCGAAATCCTTCAGGGTGGCCGGCGAGTGGGCAGTGAAGTCGAAGGCGCTAAAGAGAAGATGAATCTCCGTTGCCGATGAGTTGTAGATCGCTCCAGATGGAACCATCACGACCGCACGATCAGCGTCCCCGTTTCCCACAGACGGCGCCAATTGACGAGGTTCGATCTCATCAATGCCCATTGTTATGGACTTGGGTTTTGGAGAAGATGGGGATGCTGGAAGTCACGGAACGTTTAACAGACAAGCAACACAGGGACACGAGATTTACCCAGGTTCAGGCCCCCGGAGGGAAAACCCTACTCCTACTTGTATGCTCTTGATTACGACGGAACCGAAGGTTACAGGGGTGCGCAGATGCAATCTGGCGTGAGGTGTGTATGAGGTGAGTTGAGAGTCTAGATTGTGTAGATCTATTGTGGCGTCTATTGTATCGTGTCCTCCCCGTTGGACCCTCCTAGCCTTTATATATGGGAAGGCTAGGTCTCAAGTACCGATACGAGTTGGTTACAAGTTGTATTCAAACTCTAGTCTTGAGATTTCCTTGTCTTGCGCGCTTGGAGTCCGTGTCCATATGGGCTTCATATCAGCCGAACCGTCATAGGCGTCATGGATCCTGGTAGGTCGTCGAGTGGGCCTTCCATCGGGCTGGACCAGGTAGGCTAATGTCAACACCCGGATTTTTAATCCCAGATGCATGTTATGCCATACATCGCAATCCCAGGATTACCATGTTTGCGAGACATAACAGAATTGGATACCACAGTACATCATCCATTACAAACCATACATAAGGTCTTACACAAATAAGGATCTCATGATCCAGTTCTTAAAACAACTCAAGCAGCGGAAAACGTAATCATAACGGTAGCGTAGGCGAAGCTCCATCTTCGGGGTCACAGGCAATGCTGACGATGGGAGATGATCTTAGTTGTTGTAACCTTCCTAAAGTCCATCCTCTAGGTACTCCTCTTCATAGTATGGCCACAGGAATAGCTAGGGACAAAGCCATGAGTACTCTTTAAGTACTCGCAAACTAATACTAACAAGTGAAAGGGGGGTTTTGGATAATAGGACTCTAGGCTCTAGGGTTGTTTTGCAAAAAGCTAGATTTATCTCTACTAGTTCAGAAGCAAGAGAAACTAGTCACAACTTTCTAACTCCTAAGTGGGATCTTGTAACTCATGTCACAACTCTGTTGTGGTCAAGTCAAAGTCTCAATTCACAAGTCATTTTGAAAACATCTGACGGGGGAACAGTATGGCCACTCCAACTGTCCATAACTGCGGACGCGGCTATTCGAATAGTTTGACACTCTGCAGAGATTGTACACTTTCACCACAACATTCCATACATCCGTCAGGAACAAATCCTGAATTCACCATACTCCGTATCCGGATAATCAATCCTAACCTTTCAATTACACGCCCTAGTATAAGCACCTCTCCTGTGAGTTTGGCCTCCCAACCATGACCAACTGTCATCTTGGGTACTGCACAGGTGGACAATCTTCACAAGGTAAAAGGGCTAAGGCTCATGCCTCAACATTTTCATCACCAAAATGGTGTTCGGAAACACATGTCAAAACATCTCAGTAGAATGATCCATCATTCTAAGGTTTTCATAACCAATTTCACCAACTATTCCCATCTAAAGTTGATCAATTTTTATGCTTAGCACTAGCATCTACAAGTGAGGATAAGTACTAATGAGGGGTGGTAAACTAGTGGAGTTTCAACTAAGTACAACCTTATATCTTAGGATGATATCAAGGTTTCTAACTTAGGCCAAATTTTATGCTCTTTATGCAACCTTAAAATATATCTTTCTAGGATCTATAAGTCACTTAAGTCAACTATAAGTTAAAGATTTGATAAAGAAATAAAGTAGAAGCTTGCAAATAAAACTAGGATTGGGTTATCAAGTGGGTATGATCACATATGCTTAAGGCATATAGTTGGCATGGTAACAAGCAAGTATTAGCTTGCACAATTGCAAGTATAAGCTTGCATGGGTCACTTGATTAGTAAGGCTTGCTAAATTATAGTATATTGAAAGTGTTAGCTTGCACATTCAACTAGTAGTATTAGGCTTGCGTTATGCAGAGCAGTGGTTGAAGTTCTCCTCGGCTTCTTCTTCGTAGAATCCTCCTTCCTCCTCGTATCCTTGGTTGGTACTAGCGTCTATAAATAAATACGATGTACACAATCACCAAACAATACTTAACTACTTGCAATCATCACACAAAAGGGTCCTATAGATGATCTAGCATCATCACTAACATTACAAGATTAAAACTTGGTTTAATTCCTTTTATTTTTAGAAAAGTAATTTCTACTCATTGAAAAACTACTTAAGATTTACTATTCTCCAAACCAAACATGGGATCATGTTGACACATGTCATCACCACATATTTTAGTCCATGGGAATGTGATTTAAAGTGGTGTCACAATTTAATAAGGTTTTACCCTTTTATTTTAATTAATTAAAGTGGCTAGAAATGCCTATGTGGCATTCTTTTATTACTTGGTCATTATTTCTATAAGTAAACCTATATATTTTTATATATTCTGAAAGGTATGGTTAAATGTGATTTTTGAGAGTTGGAATCAACTCAAAATCTATTATAGTTTTAATTTGAAAAATGTTTGAATGCAGAAAATCTTCTGCCTTGTTATTTTTACCAAAGATGATCTACAGATCCAAATGACTTGAATCCAACGGGCTTGGATTCAGCATTCCTAGACCTTTCTAACAAAATTGGTTTCATTCAATTTGGTTCACTGAATCGACCTGGGTTGATTTTTAAAACTGGGTATAGAAGTGTGTTTGAAATAAAATGGAAAAGGTTAAATTCAAATAACTGGGCTGCGCGGGAAGCGATACTGGGCCGGCCTGCTAAGCGCAGCGCTTCCGCGGGCTGTTTAAGTGGCTGTCCCCACGCGTCAGTGAGACAGGGGGTGTGAAACGGTATGGGGCGATGTGGTGCGTTCGATCTGGTTCTAATCCAACGGCTGAGGGTCATCGTCGACGTTAGGCAACGCCGGCGAGACAGAAACCTAGCGCGGCCAGTGGGGGTTGTTGGGGGCTCACCGGGGTTCAGGCGAGGGTCGGCGAGGCGGGAGAACAACGATGTCGATGACGGCAAACCTCCTGGTACCGGCAGCTTCTCCTGGGGCGGCTCCAATCGCTAGCTCCCTTCTTCTCCAGCAGCGGCGGGCTCCGGTGAAATTCCGGCGCTGTGCTGCGCTGCTCGCCTTGCTCCGGGAATGGGGTGGAATGATCAGTGAGGAGAGGGGAGTGAGATGGTGTGCTCAATTCGGCTGGGGGTGGCCTCTATTTATAGTGGCGAGAGGGGACCGATGGGGCGCATGGTGAGCTCGTCGTGGTCGACGGTATAGACGTCTATCGGCATGGGCGACGGTAGGGGCGGTGCGGTGCTACCTGGCGAAGCTCAACGACACGGTGGAGAGACGTGGGGCGGTGCGGTTTGGTCAGAACGCGAAGGTGCTCTGCGCTGGTCCGACGAAAAATTTAATGGCGCACAGCGCGCGTGGTCCGCGCAGCGGCGAACAAGCGTGTCTGCGGGGTTGCTGGAACGGTGGTGATCACGTATGCACGCGGCGAGGGCGGCGCGCGGTCTGTGGGCGTCGGTCGAGCGTGTCGCATGGGGAGCACTCTCGGCATGGTTGCTGGCGAGCTTGGCATGGTTCGTGCGTGTGGTCCAGTGGCTGGCAGGGTTCAAACGCTGGACAGGGAGTGGCGGTGGGATGGTGGCTTGCTCCCAGACATGCTGCCTAGGCTTGTTTCTCCTCCTAGCTTGTTGTCCACATGGGGGTGACAAGGGTGCCTTTGGCCTGCTCACCATTGATGACAATGGCTATCTTATAGTGATGCTAAGGGTGTGCAATTGAGCTAGATGATCTACTAAAACCTAGTTGTAACCAAAGAGGGAACAAGTTAGGCTTCAATCACTGCTCACATTAGTGTTTGGATTTTGTTTGATTTGTGTCTGCCAAGTGTTTGATGAAATGGCCGCAAGAACTCAAGTTTTGAATTTTGAAAAGATTTTTGGTGGGTGTGCTAGGTTGGTGCTGGTGAGTCTGCAGATGCTTGGGTTTTGAAAGTTGAGCTTGTTTGAGTGGTTTTTGAATAAGTGGGATCTTCCCATATGATATAGATTCAATTTTGAACTGTCCTTTAAACCATGCATTTGAAAGTTTCTAGATGATCACAAAGTGGGCCTTGATACTTTTTTATGAGTACAATCAAAGGATGCAAAGATCCAGAAAAGTTTCTGTTAGGTTCTGAAAGTTTGAGACAGCCAAAGTAGGCATGGGAGTTAAATTGGTCAAAATGACCATTCCCTTATTTTATTTGTTTTGATTTACTTGTCTTTGGGAAAAGTGTGGGAAATGTTTAGATGATGTTTATTTCACCTAAGCATCCATTTACAAGCAATTGAACACACAAACAAGGTGGTTAAACAGAAATCAAAATGAAATGCATACTCACATGCATGCTTCCATAATTTTATTTAGAAAAGTTTTTGTTAACCCTAATTTTGATGATTAGAGTTTGATGATCCAAGTTTAGTATTTTTGGGATGTTACAAACCTTCCCCCCTTAAACAAAATCTCATCCCGAGATTTGAAAAAGGACGAAAAAGATTACCTAGTATTTGAAGATATCGGGAAACTCCGTCCTGATGTGATCTTCGTGCTCCCAGGTAGCTTCCTCTTCTATGTGGTTGCTCCACTAAATCTTGAGAAACTTGATGCTTCGGGTGCGGGTAGTTCTGGAAGCTTCTTCCAAAATATGGATGGGTACTTCGGGATAGGTTAGGTCATCGTTGATCTCTATGGTCCGGTGATCGATATTCTTGAACACTTTCGTCTTCTCTGGAACTTCGAGACACTTGCGAAGTAACGAGATATGGAACACATTGTGCACTGCTGACATCTGTTCGGGTAGTTCCAGTTGATACGATACTTCTCCGTGACGGTTCAAAATCTTGAAAGGTCCGATATATCTGGGGGCTAACTTTCCTTTGAGTTGGAAACGCTGCATTCCCTTCAATGGCGACACTTTCAGATAAACAAAATCTCCTATGTTGAAGGCGAGATCTCGACGTCTCTTGTCGGCGTAACTCTTCTGTCTGGATTGGGCGGTCTTGAGGTGCTCACGAATCTTGTGAACTTTCTTTTCTGCTCCACGTAGGATGTCGGGTCCGAAAATCTGAATCTCTCCTACTTCCGACCAGTTCAAAGGGGTGCGACACTTCCTTCCGTACATGAATTCAAATGGGGCCATTTGCAAACTAGCTTGATAACTGTTATTTTATGAAAATTCTGCAAACGGCAGACAGTCTTCCCACTTGGATTCATATTCTAACACACATGCTCTCAACATATCTTTGAGTATTTGATTCACTCGCTCCGTTTGTCCATCTGTCTGAGGGTGATACGCGGTGCTGAAATCTAGGCGGGTTCCTAAACCTTCTTGGACTTTCTTCCAGAATCTCGAGGTAAACTGAGTTCCTCGATCTGATACGATGTTCTTGGGGACTCCATGCAAACTAACTATTCTAGCGATGTACAACTCCGCTAGCTTCGAACTCTGGTATGTGGTCTTGACGGGCAAGAAATGGGCGACTTTGGACAATCGGTCCACTATGACCCAGATAGAGTCATTTCCCCTACTAGAAGTAGGCAGTCCGGTGATAAAGTCCATTCCAACGGAATCCCATTTCCATTCTGGAATCTGCAAGGGTTGCAACAATCCAGCGGGTCTTTGATGTCCTTCCTTGACTCGCTGACATATATCACACTTGGCGATATAGCTTCCGATTTCTCTCTTCATCTTATGCCACCAAAATTGCTCTTTCAAATCTTGATACATCTTAGTTCCTCCGGGGTGGATAGAATAAAGAGTATCATGAGCTTCTTTCAAAATAACTTCTTTCAACTCAGAATCTGCTGGTACACAAAGGCGTCCTTTGTACTACAGAACTCCTTCGTCTTCTATGAATCCGGGTACTTTGCCTGTACCGATGCGACGCTTGATTCCGTCGATACTAGCATTTCCCTTCTGCGCATCTTTGATCTGACTGATCAAAGTGGGATGGAGTTCTATGCTAGCCAAAAATCCTTCACTTACTAATTCTATTCGAAAATCTTCCATCTCTTTGTGCAAGCTTGGTTGCTCCTTCAAGATCATGGAGTTCAAGCGGCACGGCAATCTGCTAAGGGCATCTGCTACCACATTGGCTTTACGAGGGTGATAGTGAATGTCCAGATCGTAATCCTTAATTAGCTCAATCCATCTTCTTTGTCTCATATTCAGCTCCTTCTGAGTCAATATATACTTCAGGCTCTTGTGATCCGAATAAATCTCACAACGGTTTCCCATGAGGTAATGCCTCCATGTCTTCAGGGCTAGAACTACGGCTGCGAGTTCGAGGTCATGGGTTGGGTAATTTTGCTCATGTTGCTTCAGTTGTCGAGATAGATAGGATATAACTTTGCCTTCTTGCATTAGCACACATCCAAGACCGATCTTGGATGTGTCACAATACACATCGAAGGGCTTCGTGATATCCGGCATGATCAAGATTGGGGCTGAAATCAATCTCCTCTTGAGTTCTTGAAAACTCGCTTCACATTTGTCTGTCCATTCAAACTTCTTGTCCTTCTTCAGCAATTGGGTCATGGGTCTGGCGATACTCGAGAATCCTTCTACGAACTTGTGGTAATATCCCGCCAATCCGAGAAAAGCACGGACTTGGGTTTGAGTGGTTGGGGCTTGACAATCTTCTACATCTTTCACTTTGGCAGGGTCAACGGCAATTCCTCCGGCGGATACAATGTGACCGAGGAATCCTACCTCCTGTAACCAGAATTCACATTTGCTAAACTTGGCATACAGCTGATGCTCTCTAAGGGTTCCAATAATGGTCCTTAGGTGTAGCTCATGTTCTTCTTCTGATTTGGAGTAAATCAGAATGTCGTCAATGAAAACAACGACAAACTTATCCAAGAAGTCCATAAAAATCTTATTCATGAGGTTCATGAAATAAGCGGGGGCATTGGTTAATCCAAAAGACATGACTGTATACTCGTATAATCCATATCTGGTGGTAAAGGCAGTCTTTGGAATATCCTCTGCATGAATTTTGAGTTGATGATAGCCAGTCCTAAGATCAATCTTAGAAAACACTTTGGCACCGGTAACTGATCAAACAAATCTTCTATCTTGGGCAAGGGGTACTTGTTCTTGATGGTGACATCATTCAACTTCCGATAATCCGTACACAAACGGTTACCTCCATCCTTCTTGTCCACAAACAAGACAGGTGATCTCCATGGTGACGCACTTGGTTGAATCAATCCAATTTCCAGCATGGCATCTAGTTGCTTCTTCAGTTCTGCTAGCTCCGACGGGTTCATACTATAGGGTCTCTGGGCTATGGGTCCTGTTCCGGGGATTAGTTCAATGATAAACTCGATATCCCGATCTGGGGGCATACCGGGCAAAACATCTGGAAATACATCGGGGTATTCACGGACTATTCAGACTTGGTCAATGGTAGGTTGGGCTATACTCTTGTTGCATTTGAATTGGCGAGGTAAGGTTTCATCTATATGCTCGACTGATATTCTGGCCGTACTGGTCATGGTTATGACTTTCTTGGCACAGTCAATCAATCCTTTATGTTTGGACATCAAATCCATTCCTAGTACTACTTCCAGACCATTAGTTTCGAGTACTATTCAATTAGCATAAAAATCTATGCCATGGATTCAGATAGGGACGGCTTTGCAAATTTGCCTAGCCTTGGTGGTTGATCCGGGAATTTGAACGATCATCACATGGTTCAATTTGGTTGGTTGAATTTTACTAGTGCATGCAAATTCTTCGGTGACAAATGAATGCGATGCACCAGAATCAAACAACACTCTTGCAAGTACTGAATTAACAGAAAACATACCTAGCACGACATCTGGCGCTTCCTGAGCTTCTTCAGCATGCATGAGAAAAAGACGGCCATTGCGGTTGAGAGAATTCCCTGGGGAAAACCTTCTTCCGGGCTGAACACGACGCTGCTGCTGAGCTAGGGCGTTGGTATTGGGGGATGTGGCATTCTTCTTGTTGGGGCACTCGTTGGAGTAGTGACCCTTATTTCCAATGTCATAACAAGTCACTTGCGACTTGTCCTTTGCTGCTATAGGCACAGCATTGCTTCCAGTCCTCGGGGCAGTGTTGGTGTTGGTGGCAGCATTGTTGTTGTTGAACTTGGGTGGGGCACGATTGAAATTGCTAGAGTTGCTGGGGTTGTTGTGATTTCCTCCGAGCCTAGGGTTTCCACGGTTGGGATAGGTGGGACGGTTCATAGGGGGTCTGTTGGTTCTTGGGGCAAATCCTGGAGATGGGTTAGGGCGATACTTTGGGGTCTGATGGGGTACTGGCTGATGCATTATGCGACGCTTGCGGTTCTCATTGGCTTGGTTGATCTTTCCTTCCATCTGGATAGCAGAGTCGACAAGGGCTTCAATATCCGCAAAGGGGATATTGACTAACACTGTCTGCATCTCATCATGCAGACCATTCAGGAATCTTTCTTTCTTCTTGGCTTCGGTGTCAATCTCATCCAGGGTATACCAAGCTAATGACAAAAATTTGTCATGGTATTCCACTACAGTCATCCTTCCTTGCTTTAGCTCTCTGAACTCGTCTCTCATCCTCTTGATCAAACCCGGTGGCACATGGGTTCTGCTGAACTTGACCTTGAATTCCTCCCAGGTCATCATCTGGCCTCCGGTCATTGCACGAACACTGTTCCACCATTCCCTGGCATCTCCGGCTAGGCAGTGGGTGGCGAATAGAACTTTCTCGTTGGTTTCCACTCCGGCGACTTCTAGGTTATTTTCCATGGTTTGCAACCAATCATCGGCGTCTAGGGGCTCTTCTGACTTAGTGAAAACAGGTGGGTTGGTATTCTGGAAGTTCTTGAGCTTAGATCCATGGTTGTCCTGATTTCCATGGCCTTGGTTGTTGTGGGCTAGCCGAGCTATCTGTTCCAGAGTGGCTAGATTGGCTTGACGTTCCGCTCTTTCAGCTTCACGGTCAGAAGTCAACATTTGCAGGATCTGCAACATCGGGTCCGGGGATGAACCACTTCCTCCGCGTGGCATCTGAAGATTGAGATAGATCATGAGAAAAGAGGGAAATTTCTAAGGTTCTGGGATTTTGAAAAGTTTTTAAAGTTTGACTCGGATTTTTCTAGCAACTTGCTTTTCATTCATTCACTCATAGCACACGATACAACACACACCACAACAAAGAAAAACAGATGGTTTTAAGAACCATTCTGAAAACTACAATACAGTGGGACCGAATACTACTCACTACGCTAGTGCACAAGTGCTACTACTCCTTGGAATCTGTGGATTCATCATCTTCATCATCATCGATGAAGGAGAAATCGTCCTCATCGGTGAAGAAGTCCATAGCCTGATCCTCCAGAAAATCATCATCATCGCTGAGATAGGAGTAAGGGTCTCCACGAAGATCCTCTCCGGCATTCTCCCTTTCTTCCAACTGCATGTCTCTCTCGTGGATGGTCTCCTCCAACGATGAGATGCGGTGGCGAAGATGGCCAATGATGCGCTCCTTCTTGTCCAGCTTACGGCGGCGAGACTTGCGATCCTTTGCTAGCATGGTGATGGTTTTATCCTTCATCTTGATGATGGCAGACTTGTGGTTGGAGTAGTCACGGCAGTTATCCAACTCCTGCTGACGATCGTACATCATGAAGCTAAGGTGGTCCAATTGAGTCTTCAGCTCAGGGTGGTATGGGGATTCCAGTGGTTGTCCATTGGCATCACGCCTTGGGCAAAACTCAAAGCGGGTTCCCTTGATCTGATTGATGCTCTGCCCACACAGACGGGAAAGAGCTTCCTGCATGGCCCTGGCAAGTCCATCGAGCCAGTTGTTCTCTCTTAAGGTAAACTAAATTCCCTCAATAGTGGGAGGTTCAATCTTTCCTTGGAGACTTGCAACAATTAGCCACTGCAGATCTTCTCCTCCTTAATCATTGAGCTGAGCTCCGAAGAACTCGGGGTTCGGACGCTCCAGAAGTTCCGAAAGCTGGTCCAAATCCCTCTCAAAGATAAGGTCTCCTCCATTCCCCAATTGGTAAAACTTGATGTACTTCACGTCCATCTATAAGAATATAGGATAAGTAAGTTAATAGAGTGATCAAGTGTGTCAAAATTTTATGTATTTGGCAAGAGTTTTTGAGGAACATGAATTGTTATGACAGAATCAAAGGGACAAGAATGAGAATAAGTTTTTGTAAATATTTGATTCCTTTGGTTTTGAAACTAGGTTTTTGATTCAAACGTCCAGTCTGACTAGGGTCTCCTATGGTCAGGATGGCTCTGATACCAACTTGTCAACACCTGGATTTTGAATCCCAGATGCCTGTTATGCCATACATCGCAATCCCTGGATTACCATTTTTGCGAGACATAACAGAATTGGATACCACAGTACATCATCCATTACAAACCATACATAAGGTCTGACACAAATAAGGATCTCATGATCCAGTTCTTAAAACAACTCAAGCAGCGGAAAACGTAATCATAACGGTAGCGTAGGCGAAGCTCCATCTTCGGGGTCACAGGCAATGCTGACGATGGGAGATGATCCTAGTTGTCGTAACCTTCCTGAAGTCCTGTTGGGAATATGCCCTAGAGGCAATCATGTATGATGAGATTTCCCATTGTATTCATAAAGATATTAAGTAGTCCTTGTATAAACATCTGATGTGTATCATTGAATATGTGATTCGGTTGTGGAACTATGCATTCATGTTGTTTGTACTAAATATCCTTGGTCATTGAGGTTCTGCTGGACACACAACTTAGACCAATGTGAAAGTTGGCTTGATGACTCGGTTCCACTTGTCATGGGCATGGAGATGCTATTCTAACTTACATAGATTCGGCTAAAGAGTTTAGCGAGTCGTATTGACCCATATTGAGGTACAACGAACAAGTTGTCATCTGTATATCTCAATCAATGTAATCCTTAGACCTAAGGTTATTGCACAGTCCGAGTTAGGATCACAGACTTAGGTTCTGTCAAACGCTGATCCATAACTGGGCAGTTATAAATGCAGAGTTCGGGTCGACTGAGAATCAAGTTGTGTGATGTGAATAACCAAGATGGGATTTTGCCCCTCCACTTGGAGAGATATTCTCTGGGCCCTCTCGTGAGATATGATTCAGAAAGCATGGACATGCACGACTCGGTTAAGTGTTAACCGAGGCGATCGACTAAGAGTTAGTCGGGTGAATCACTTATCTCGGATCGAGAAGAGAGTCGGACTATTTAAGGGATGGCAATTATTCGCCTATAGTCTGACAAGGTATATCATGAGGCAAAAGGGACTCGGACGTAAGTCGCATTGGAAAGGCAAGTCGTCATGACTCTTTCGTACTTGGGAGTCGGCACGTTCTGCTAGAGCCGCTACCGACTGATCGATTGAGAGTCGGACTCCAATCGTGTCCAAGTAGCCATGAGCCTGCGGGGTCACACACTTAAGAGCGGGAGCAAGTTCGGATTGGATCTGAACCTGTAATCTGGTTAAGTTGGACCTAAACCGGATTAGGACTGAGTTAATGAGTTGGACTCATGGTGACTAGTGTTATATGGGCTTTAGTGAATGGGTCGCGCGAGCTGAGCCCATGTTCACTCCCTATATATATTGGAGCACCGTAACCCAGAAAGGTTAATCGTTGTTCGGTTAGGTCATTCCATGTGTTGGAAACCCTAGCTCCACAGCAGTCCTGCCGCCGTAATGAACCTAGCAGTTCGTCGCCGGTGCTCCTCCTTGTACGTGTGGATACCAGCAGAGGTGTTGTGCGATCAGCACCAGGACGATCGGATCGTGAGGACTGCACTGCATCAACTGACGCGCTTCATCAGTAATCCGCAACCGCGCGTCTAGTGGTAAACCTCGTGGCCTTCTACCTCAGCTAGATCTTGGGATCACCACGTTAGAGGGAAATTTTTGTTTTATCTCCGCCATAGCTTCTGATTTTAGGCTCGAGATCTTGCATATGTGATATGCGGTTGGCTGTAGATGAGATCTATGTGCTGTTTGGTGGTCGATCTATGAGATAGATCGGTTTTGTACGAGGTTGATTGGATCAACTGTACTCGGGGAACGGTAGATCTTATTTCCGTGATCATACTGCTGAGGTCGTGGAACGACATACCCCTACCGGTCGGCTTCCGCCATCGGGGTAGACTGTGACACGTAAATCCAGAAGCGGTGATCGAACATCAAAGAGTTTGATCGAATCGGGGACCGCCGGCTTCGCCATGTCGTAGCGCCTTAAACGTCGTTGCGAGTTTCACAGCGCCGGTAGATATTGTATCTATGCATAAATTTTTTTTGCAGGAAGTTGTGAATGGTATGGTTCATGTGCATGTGATGTATGTGTGTAATCCATACGTGATCTGCGAATCACGGTTTTTGTCAGCCGGCTGGAGCCTAGGTGCTGTCATTTTATTGTATAACGACCTGCGTGTCGGATTCTCTATGTAATTTACTTTACTAAGCTAGTGTAGATGTTTGGAGAACCCGGAAGGCATGCAAGGTGTTGTACATGTCGGCGACATGGAGTAAGATGGCAAGTGACAAGAGTTGGCACGAGTCGGATTACAGGCTTTGTGGAGATGGAGATCGCCATGAAGGGAGCCATACCATTTCACATTATAATTGCTTTATTCTGTGTTATTGTTATGTCTCAGACTTACCTCTATTAGATAGTCGGTAAAATTTAATCCCTCAAAGAAGGACTAGTCGGTTTTCCCGCCAGTGTTTGCACCATCACAAGTCGGACATTTTTGGTAGTGGGCTCATAAAATTGAGGTGCTGCCAATTCTTTCCGACTAGGTGGGTTCAAGTCGGATTCTTACTGCAGAAACACTCGGTAAGCTAGACGGGTCTATCACAACGGTTGTGGGACTCGGGGAAAAGTCGGATGCGAGCCGGGGCATGTGATGCCACCCGTCCAACAGGAGTCGCATGAGATGCGATTGACAAGGAGTTGTCTACCTAGATCACTTGGCGGCTAGCGGTGATGCTAAAGCTCACTAGCCGACTTGCTTATTTAGGATCCTGAATCACTAAGCAACCATCGGAGGGGTGTTGTTTCTAGTGGGAGCATAAAATATTAAAATGTTTAATATGCTTGCTCTTTTATGAATACATGTCTTAAGTGTTTTGCATATTTTCTGTTGTAGATCATGGCACCAAGTAGCTGTCACTCTCAAATATCCGGTTTTGCGTTGAGAACCATTCTTGAGAAAGATAAACTGAACGACACTAATTTTACCAACTGGTATCGAAATCTGAGAATTGTTCTCAAACAAGAAAAGAAGGACCATGTCCTAGACAACCCACTTCCAGATGAGCCGAATGAGAATGCGACTGTCGCAGCCACCAATGCCTACCGTTCGGCTAAGGATGAGTCCATGGATATTAGCTGTCTTATGCTTGCTCACATGGAACCGGACTTGCAAAAGCAGTTCGAGCATGTTGAGGCCTACGATATGATCGAAAGCCTCAAAAGTATGTTCCAGGCTCAAGCGAAGACTGAGAGGTATCAAGTTTCTCAGGCTTTGCTGAGTTGCAAGCTTAAGGATGGTGATCCACTGAGTCCGCATGTGATCAAAATGGTTGGTTACGTGCAGTCTCTGGAGAGGCTTGGCTACCCCATAAGCGAAGAGTTCGCTACGGACATAATTCTAAACTCTCTTCCTAGTGCATATGGGCAGTTCATTTCGAACTACCACATGCATGGTATGGATAAGAAGCTCACTGAATTGCATGGGATGCTCAAGCAGGCAGAGGCGGATCTCAAGAAGGGCGCCAGTCAAGTGTTGATGGTGCAGAATAAGGCTAAGTTCAAGAAGAGTTCTTGGACTAAGAAGAAGGCTAAGTCAGGAGGAAAGCAGGCTCCAGACCCAGTCCCAAGCGCTTCCTCAGGGACTAAGCCATCTCCTTCAGCCGGATCCACTTGCTTCTACTGCAAGGCGGATGGCCACTGGAAGAGGAACTGCAGCAAGTACTTGGCCGATAAAGCCAAGAGTGGAGGTATGACTTCCGACTCAGGTACACTTGTATGCAATGTTATAGACATATATCTTGCTGATACACCTAATAGTTCTTAGGTATATGATACCGGATCAGTTATTCACATCTGCAACTCGTTGCAGGGACTGGTAAGAACTAGGAGCGTAGCAAGAGGCGAGGTTGATATTCGAGTCGGCAACAAAGCAAGAGTTGCTGCGTTGGAAGTCGGCACGATGCAACTTCACTTACCTTCCGGATTCATTATGGAACTAAATAATTGTTATTATGTTCCAGTGCTCAGTCGAAACATTATTTCTGCTTCATGTTTGATGAGGCAAGGCTATGAGTCGAATATCAAGAATAATGGTTGTTCTTTGTATTTGAATGATATGTTTCACGGCTTTGCACCCATCCAGGACGGGTTATTTATTTTGAATCTTGATGGTGAGTCGGTTTATAACATAAATGTTAAAAGGTTGAAATCAAATGATCTGAATATGACTTACTTTTGGCACTGTCGGCTTGGTCATATAAGTTGGAAACGCATGAAGAAGCTCCATGATGATGGACTCCTAACTTCGTTCGACTTGGAGTCATTCGAGACATGTGAATCTTGCCTACTCGGAAAAATGACCAAGACACCTTTTGCAAAGAGTTGCGAAAGGGCGTCCGACTTGTTGGGACTAGTACATAGTGATGTATGTGGACCAATGAGCACGACAGCCACGGGTGGTTATGAGTACTTCATTACCTTCACTGATGATTTGAGTAGGTATGGATATATCTACTTGATGAAACATAAGTCGGAAGCCTTTGAAAAGTTCTAAGAATTCCAGAATGAAGCACAGAATCAACTCGGCAAGAAAATAAAGTTTCTTCGGTCGGACCGAGGAGGCGAGTACATGAGCCATGAGTTTGATGACCATCTCAAAAGTTGTGGAATAGTTCCTAAACTTACTCTGCCAGGAACGCCACAAAGGAATGGTGTTTCAGAAAGGCGGAATCGGACCTTGTTGGACATTATACGGTCAATGATGAGTCGTACAGATCTGCCTTTATCATTTTGGGGTTATTGTCTAGAAACAGCAGCGTTCACACTAAACAGAGTACCATCAAAATCGGTAGAGAAGACACCGCATGAGATGTGGACAGGCAAAAAGCCGAGTTTGTCTTTTCTTAAGATTTGGGGTTGTGAAGCATTTGTCAAGCGACTTCAGTCGGACAAGCTTACAGCCAAGTCGGATAAGTGTATTTTCGTGGGGTATCCGAGGGAAACCTTGGGTTACTACTTCTACAACCAAGAAGAGGGCAAAGTGTTTGTCACTCGGAACGGTGTCTTCCTTGAGAAAGATTTTCTCAGTCGGGGAGTAAGTGGGAGCACGGTGCAACTCGAAGAAATTCGAGAGGAACCGGCTAGTAGCGATTTGGCAAAAACCTTGGAGGTTGAGCCGGTCGTGGCAGCTGAGCCGGCAGCAGCACCTATACCACGAAGATCGGCAAGATTACGAAGTGTTCGTGATGTGTTACTGTTAGATAGTGATGAGCCTGCAAATTATTCGGAAGCGATGGTGGGATCTGATTCCGAGTCATGTCTTGGAGCCATGAGATTCGAGTTAAAGTCCATGGATGAAAATCAAGTTTGGAACTTGGTTAATCTGCCAGACGGTGCAAGACCCGTCGAGTGCAAATGGGTCTTTAAGAAGAAAACTGATATGGATGAAAATGTTTCCGTCTATAAAGCATGCCTTGTCGCGAAGGGGTTCCGACAAATTCAAGGAGTTTATTATGACGAGACTTTCTCGCCCATAGCGATGCTTAAATCAGTTTGGATCATGTTAGATATAGCAGCCTATTTCGACTATGAGATATGGCAGATGGATGTCAAAACGGCTTTCCTTAACGAAAATTTAACCGAGGACGTGTATGTGATATAGCTCGAGGGTTTTGTCGATCTGGCTAATGCTGACAAGGTATGCAAACTTCAGAAATCCATTTATGGGTTGAAGCAAGCATCTCGGAGTTGGAATATTCGCTTTGATGAGGTAGTCAAATCGTTTGGCTTCATCAAGAGTGATCATGATTCTTGTTTATATAAGAACTTTAGTGGGAACAAAGTAAACTTTCTAATATTATATGTGGATGACATATTACTGATTGGAAATGATGTCCAGATGTTGCAAGAAACCAAGGAATCATTGGAAAGGAGTTTCTCAATGAAAGACTTGGGTGAGTCAACATACATCCTCGGAATCCGGATCTATAGAGATAGATCAAGGAGGCTCATTGGATTGAGTCAGAGTACTTATTTGGAAAAAGTGTTGAAGAATTTCAACAAGGAATCGTCTAAGAAGGGGTTCTTACCGATGTCCCATGGTGTAAAACTTAGCAAGACTCAGTGTCCTTCGACAACTGATGAGCGAAGTTGGATGAGTGTGATTCCCTATGCTTCTGCAGTCGGGTCCATCATGTATGCCATGATTTGTACTAGGTCGGATGTTTCCTATGCTCTAAGTGTTGTGAGCAGATACCAGGCTGATCCTGGAGAGATCCACTGGACAGCGGCTAAAAATATCCTAAAGTACTTGAGAAGGACTAAGGATATGTTCTTGGTTTATGGTGGTGAAGATGAACTCAGTGTAAAGGGTTACACGGATGCGAGTTATCTTACCGACTCTGATGATTCTCGTTCGCAATCCGGATACGTGTTTATTATAAACAGAGGTGTTGTGAGCTAGAAGAGTTCCAAGCAAGGGACTGTGTCTGCGTCTACAACAGAGGCTGAGTATATTGCCGCCTCGGAGGCAGCAAAGGAAGCTGTTTGGATGAGGAATTTCCTCATGGATCTTGGTGTGGTTCAGGGCTCGTCCAATCCGTTGGACGTGTATTGTGACAACAATGGTGCTATTGCACAAGCCAAGGAACATAGACAACACCAGAAGAACAAGCACATACTCATGCGGTACCACTTGATTCGCCAGTTCGTGGATCAGGGTGATATCAAGTTATGCAAGGTACACACGGATGCAAATATTGCGGATCCGTTGACAAAGCCATTACCACAGCCGAAGCATGAGGCGCACCTGAGAGCCATGGGCATTAGATTCTTAGACATATGATGTCGGAAGATTGACTCTAGTGCAAGTGGGAGACTGTTGGGAATATGCCCTAGAGGCAATCATGTATGATGAGATTTCCCATTGTATTCATAAAGATATTAAGTAGTCCTTGTATAAACATCTGATGTGTATCATTGAATATGTGATTCGGTTGTGGAACTATGCATTCATGTTGTTTGTACTAAATATCCTTGGTCACTGAGGTTGTGCTGGACACACAACTTAGACCAATGTGAAAGTTGGCTTGATGACTCGGTTCCACTTGTCATGGGCATGGAGATGCTATTCCAACTTACACAGATTCGGCTAAAGAGTTTAGCGAGTCGGATTGACCCATATTGAGGTACAACGAACAAGTTGTCATCTGTATATCTCAATCAATGTAATCCTTAGACCTAAGGTTATTGCATAGTCCGAGTTGAGGATCACAGACTTAGGTTCTGTCAAACGCTGATTTGTAACTGGGCAGTTATAAAGGCAGAGTTCGGGTTGACTGAGAATCAAGCTGTGTGATGTGAATAACCAAGATGTGATTTTGCCCCTCCACTTGGAGAGATATTCTCTGGGCCCTCTCGTGAGATATGATTCAGAAAGCATGGACATGCACGACTCGGTTAAGTGTTAACCGAGGCGATCGACTAAGAGTTAGTCGGGTGAATCACTTATCTCGGATCGAGAAGAGAGTCGGACTATTTAAGGGATGACAATTATTCGCCTATAGTCTAACAAGGTATATCGTGAGGCAAAAGGGACTCGGACGTAAGTCGCATTGGAAAGGCAAGTCGTCATGACTCTTTGGTACTTGGGAGTTGTCACGTTCTGCTAGGAGCCGCGACCGACTGATCGATTGAGAGTCGGACTCCAATCGTGTCCAAGTAGCCATGAGCCTGCGGGGTCACACACTTAAGAGCGGGACCAAGTTCGGATTGGATCTGAACCTGTAATTTGGTTGAGTTGGACCTAAACCGGATTAGGACTGATTTAGTGAGTTGGACTCACGGTGACTAGTGTTATATGGGCTTTAGTGAATGGGTCTAGTATAAGCACTTCTCCTGTGAGTTTGGCCTCCCAACCATGACCAACTGTCATCTTGGGTATTGCACAGGTGGACAATCTTCACAAGGTAAAAGGGCTAAGGCTCATGCCTCAACATTTTCATCACCAAAATGGTGTTCAGAAACACATGTCAAAACATCTCAGTAGAATGATCCATCATTCTAAGGTTTTCATAACCAATTTCACCAAGTATTCCCATCTAAAGTTAATCAAGTTTTATGCTTAGCACTAGCATCTACAAGTGAGGATAAGTACTAATGAGGGGTGGTAAACTAGTGGAGTTTCAACTAAGTACAACCTTATATCTTAGGATGATATCAAGGTTTCTAACTTAGGCCAAATTTTATGCTCTTTATGCAACCTTCAAATATATCTTTCTAGGATCTATAAGTCACTTAAGTCAACTCTAAGTTAAAGCTTTGATAAAGAAATAAAGTAGAAGCTTGCAAATAAAACTAGGATTGGGTTATCAAGTGGGTATGATCACATATGCTTAAGGCATATAGTTGGCATGGTAACAAGCAAGTATTAGCTTGCACAATTGCAAGTATAAGCTTGCATGGGTCACTTGATTAGTAAGGCTTGCTAAAGTAGAGTATCTTGCAAGTGTTAGCTTGCACATTCAACTAGTAGTATTGGGCTTGCGTTGTGCAGAGCAGTGGTTGAAGTTCTCCTCGGCTTCTTCTTCGTAGAATCCTGCTTCCTCCTCGTATCCTTGGTCGGTACTAGCGTCTATAAATAAATACGATGTACACAATCACCAAACAATACTTAACTACTTGCAATCATCACACAAAAGGGTCCTATAGATGATCTAGCATCATCACTAACATTACAAGATTAAAACTTGGTTTAATTCCTTTTATTTTTAGAAAAGTAATTTCTACTCATTGAAAAACTAGTTAAGATTTACTATTCTCCAAATCAAACATAGGATCATGTTGACACATGTCATCACCACATATTTTAGTCCATGGGAATGTGATTTAAAGTGGTGTCACAATTTAATAAGGTTTTACCATTTTATTTTAATTAATTAAAGTGGCTAGAAATGCCTATGTGGCATTCTTTTATTACTTGGTCATTATTTCTATAAGTAAACCTATATATTTTTATATATTCTGAAAGGTATGGTGAAATGTGATTTTTGAGAGTTGGAATCAACTCAAAATCTATTATGGTTTTAATTTGAAAAATGTTTGAATGCAGAAAAGCTTCGGCCTTGTTATTTTTACCAAAGATGATCTACAGATCCAAATGACTTGAGTCCAACGGGATTGGATTCAGCATTCCCAGTCCTTTCTAACAAAATTGGTTTCGTTCAATTTTGTTCACTGAATCGACCTGGGTTGATTTTTAAAACTGGGTACAGAAGTGTGTTTGAAATAAAATGGAAAAGGTTAAATTCAAATAACTGGGCTGCGCGGGAAGCGATACTGGGCCGGCCTGCTAAGCGCAGCGCTTCCGCGGGCTGTTTAAGTGGCTGTCCCCATGCGTCAGTGAGACAGGGGGTACGAAACGGTATGGCGCGATGTGGTGCGTTCGATCTGGTTCTAATCCAACGGCTGAGGGTCATCGTCGACGTTGGGCAACGCTGGCGAGACAGAAACCTAGCGCGGTCAGTGGGGATCGTTGGGGGCTCACCGGGGTTCAGGCGAGGGTCGGCGAGGCGGGCGAACGACGATGTCGATGACGGCGAACCTACTAGTACCAGCAGCTTCTCCTGGGGCGGATCCAATCACTGGCTCCCTTCTTCTCAAGTAGCGGCGGGCTCCAGTGCAATTCCGGCGCTGCGCTGCTCGCCTTGCTCCGGGAACAGGGTGGAATGATTAGTGAGGAGAGGGGAGTGAGATGGTGTGCTCAATTCGGCTGGGGGTGGCCTCTATTTATAGTGGCGAGTGGGGACCGACGGGGCGCACAGTGAGCTCGTCGTGGTCGACGGTACAGACGGCTATCGGCATGGGCGATGGTAGGGGGCGATGCGGTGCTCCCTGGCGAAGCTCAACGACACGGTGGCGAGACGTGGGGCGGTGCGGTTTGGTCGGAACGCGACGGTGCTCTGCGCTGGTCGGACAGAAAATTTAATGGCGCACAGCGCGCGTGGTCCGCGCGGCGGCGAACGAGCGTGTCTGCGGGGTTGCTGGGACGGTGGTGATCACGTATGCACGCGGCGAGGGCGGCGCGCGGTCTGTGGGCGTCGGACGCGCATGGCGCACGGGGCGCGCTCTCGGCATGGTTGCTGGCGAGCTTGGCATGGTTCGTACGTGTGGTCCAGTGGCTGGCAGGGTTCGAGCGCTGGACAGGGAGTGGCGGTGGGATGTTGGCTTGCTCCCAGACATGCTGACTAGGCTTGTTTCTCCTCCTAGCTTGTTGTGCACATGGGGGTGACAAGGGTGCATTCGGCATGCTCACCATTGATGACAATGGCTAGCTTACAGTGATTCTAAGGGTGTGCAATTGAGCTAGATGATCTACTAAAACCTAGTTGTAACCAGAGAGGGAAAAAGTTAGGCTTAAATCTCTGCTCACAATAGTGTTTGGATTTTGTTTGATTTGTGTCTGCCAAGTGTTCGATGAAATGGCCGCAAGAACTCAAGTTTTGAATTTTGAAAAGATTTTTGGTGGGTGTGCTAGGTTGGTGCTGGTGAGTCTGCAGATGCTTGGGTTTTGAAAGTTGAGCTTGTTTGAGTGGTTTTTGAAAAAGTGGGATCTTCCCATATGATATAGATGCAATTTTGAACTGTCCTTTAAACCATGCATTTGAAAGTTTCTGGATGATCACAAAGTGGGCCTTAATACTTTGTTATGAGTACAATCAAGGGGTGCAAAGATCCAGAAAAGTTTCTATTAGGTTCTGAAAGTTTGAGATAGCCAAAGTAGGCATGGGAGTTAAATTGGTCAAAATGACCATTCCCTTATTTTATTTGTTTTGATTTACTTGTCTTTGGGAAAAGTGTGGGAAATGTTTAGATGATGTTTATTTCACCTAAGCATCCATTTACAAGCAATCGAACACACAAACAAGGTGGTTAAACAGAAATCAAAATGAAATGCATACTCACATGCATGCTTCCATAATTTTATTTAGAAAAGTTTTTGTTAACCCTAATTTTGATGATTAGAGTTTGATGATCCAAGTTTAGTATTTTTGGGATGTTACAGCTAACATCGGGTACCCGAAGGGCATATCCATGTCAGTTAGAATGTTTCTCAGTATCCCGGATTCTATTGCCATTGCGCCCACATATGGTAGTTCGTATACACATCATAAGCTTGTCTCTATTATTTCCTTTCTTACATTCTCACACTATCGGTGTATTCCTGCAACACTAACTCGTAGATGCTATTCTTTCCGAGCACTCGAATGGGTCATGGGAACAACTCATAAAGGATCCAACACTGACAATCTGACGCCAAGCAAGACTGAAGTACGAGGTTTCTGTGTGTCACTTAGGCCAGTTTCTTGTCATGTTAATAAGTTATATTGCCTATATGCATATTATGTTAATAAGTCATTCTACCTAAAAACCTGCCATGACATTTCTATTCATGTTTTGTTGTGTTTCTATCTGTGAATGCTTAATTCAGAAAATGTCCATCTTGTCATTTTTAATAGTATCTTTTTGGTGTTTTCAAATGCTTTCATCCATCCAAACCAGCTAGCTAGTTTGAATCATACATCTAGTCATTTTTAAAGCTATTTTTTTGGTGTTTTCTAAGTGCTTTCGTCCTTCCAAACCAGCTAACTCGGTTTTAAATGTTATGACTTAATGCAGAGAAAGGACAATGGAGTACATGGACCAGAGTTCTAGCTGCCGGACTCAGACACTACTGGCAGATTGACCGGGAGTCGAACCCGCTTGAGAAGTAGCAACTGTCAGCCTGAACGAGCTACTATAAGTTCATAGTTACTTAAAGTTTACGTGTCACCCTTAAGCTTTTTGGCTTGAGGACAAGGTCCACTATGTATATAGATAGTAGCTCTTAAGTTGCACTTTTTGGCTTATGGGGTGGTTTATTCATACATAGTGGATGTCCAGCATGTGCAGCGTTGGAGATTTGTGGTGTCTATAGTATTTTTCACTCGTCAGGGTGAGTCTAGAAAGTTTTTGTGGACCCTGGGTCTAGTACAAGACCCATGCCTTTATTATTTATTTCTACTCGGATGAGTGGGTCCCCTATCTGGTGTAAATAGTGGAGCAGATTTTATTTTCTTACCCACGTCTAGTATGCTTGCTCTTAAATGATCTCTAATTTATATAATACTACTTTTCTCCTTGTTCTTTGTGTTAACCCCTTTCACCTTATTGTACAGGCTACAGTTAAAATGAAGAAGGATTCCTCGGAAGGCAGGACTGAAAGTTGTGCTCCCTATTCTCATTCATCCTCCCATTGTATTTTTGAAGAAAACAACTTATTTACCACTCCACCTAGTACAGCTCCTGCAGGAGATATATATACGAAGGTTGTGTTGCTTGCAGAAAGAAAGAGTGTAGCTGCCCTTAGATCTGTAGTTGAAATGTTAAAGAAGAGTACATATGATACATTGAAGCGAATTGCCATGTATCAATATCTTATTAAGGATACCAACACTCTGTAATTTTTAGAATGAAGATCTTGTTTAATGATGTGTTGTAATAAACTTTTATTGTTGTAATAAGTAGTTTAAATTTTCTCATGTGTATTAATTGGCATCTTGGCATTAATGTGCTGTTCTGCAAAATAAGTCGGTGGGTCCAAAAAAAATGCCAAACCAGTAACAGGATGGAAAAGAATGATCTATGAAACGACGCATGGACGTGAATATGAACAGTAATGGCAGTAACAGTTAAAGACCAGAGAAGTGACCGGCCCGATCAGTACGGGACCAAAATCCTAATGGGCTGCAAAAGTAATAGGCCTAAATACTAATAGTACCAAACAGTAATGGGCTAGAATTTCAGTAGGCCTGAACAGTAAAAGGCCAGAAACGCATCATACTAGAACAGTAATAGGCTAGATTTCTAGCAGACCGGAACAGTAGAAGGCCAGATTTATAGCAGGCTGGAACAGTTAATGGCCAGATACATAGAAGGCTAGAACAGTAAAAGTGTCACATCCCAAGATTTTCCAAATCTTGTAATGTGAAAAATAAAATAAACAAAATAAATTATTGTTGAATTTTAGGGTGAAAAGAAACTTTTGTTTCTAAATGAAAACTTAAAATCCCATCTTGAACAAACTTTAATTAAAGTTTGAATTCAACAAAATCCAAATCAAAAGAAATGCTTTCCTCATTAAATGTATCTGGAAATTTAAACACTTGGAAAATAAAACCAAACCCTAAACCCTAATGGAATAAAAATCATTTCCAAGTTATCTCCAAGCCTATGGATTTGATCCATATAAAAATTTGTCAACAAACATTTTTTTCAAATGATCAAGAAAGACAAATAGAAATATTATAAAACCATAGAAATTGGTTTCACTTAGTTTGGAGCTTTAGATAAAATCTTATGAATTTAATAAGTTAAAGGAAAAGTAATTTCCAAAGCTAATAAAGAATCTATCTATAAGTCCATACCAAATGGTGAGCAAATAATCCTAAAGATATTTAAAAGGATAAACAAATATCAAATAAGATTTTACAAATTGGAATCACCAAGTTTGGATCTCTAAATAAAAAGGATATGGATTTTATAAGATGATGAAAGAAATATTAAATAAAGAATATTTAAAGACCAAATTAAATCTTGGCCAAAAACATAAGCAAGTGGAATGAATAGAATCCAAATCCAAATAAAATAAAAGGATAGAGAATTTTACAAATAAAATAAAATAGCAATAACCATTCTATCCCTATTTTATAAAGACAATCTCTAATAAGAATAATTATAAAATTCATGAGAGAATGGTATTTTGGAATTACCCAAGTGGAATAAAAGTTGTTTAATCAAATTAAATAAAATAAAGCTTCCAAATAAAATTTAGGGAATTAAAACCATATTAAAATTTCATTGAAATTAAAACAAATACCCATTCCTAAATGATTAATAAATCATATTAATTTTTTTCCAAATGATTCAAGATGAATTATTTGACACCCAATTAACCAAATAAAAACATACTGAAAAGATTTTGAAGGTTTTGGAAAATCAAATGGTGTTTAGAAATATTATTAAATCTTTTATGATTTAAAACTAGAGCCTTTTGAATAATTAAAAGACCTTAAAAAGAATAAATAAATTATTCTTAAATGATTTCAGAATGTTCTATTAATCAATATTTAAACCTACACAAATTTTGGCAAAGTTTTGCATTCAAATGGATGCTTGAATTGATTAAACAAAACCAAAACAGAATAAAAGAAAAGGAAAAAGAAAAACAGAAACAGTACAAAAAAATGAAAGAGACGACCCAACCCAGCAAGCCCAGCCCACTGGCCCAGTTAGCCCACCTCTCCCACTCACCGACCGAACCGTTATTCACTGAAAAAGAAACCCGCAGAGACGCTGACGCATAGGCCCCATCTCACCCCTCGCTATCTCGCTGACGCCAGGCCCCACTACCACCTCACCATCTTCTCCACCCACGCGAAGACCGCGCCCTCCCCGGCCGTTTCCTGCCGTTAACTCCTCGGAGTAAATTACCGATAAATGCTCGACGTTTAATCCTCGCGACCACGCCAGTTAAATCACCTCCCTCTCTTCTTCCTTTCCCCTCAAACCCCGCTGCCACTGAGCCACCAGGCTGCCCCTAATTCACTTTGCTTTGCCGCTGCTCCGACGAGCTTCACGAGCGAATACCGGCAGCCCCGCATCGCCCCTTGCCTCCTCGACCAAGCTCACATACTCCCCACCTCCTGGCACACCTCCCAGTGTCGCCCGCTTGGCCGCGCGTGCCCTGTAGCATCGAAAACCTCGACGAACAGAGCTCCTCTGCCGTCTGCCTCCACTCCGGCGACACCCCCTGGTAACTTCTGACCGCCCCATCCCCTCTGACCGATGCTCACGTACTCGCCTGTCCCGTACGCATCTAACTGCATGGTTTCTTTGGTCTGGCGTGACACGTACCTTCACCTCCGATGACGAACAGAGGAGCCCGACGCCAAGAGCATCTCCGACGAGCAATTGTCGACCACCTCGTGCGCCCCTTCGCCAGCAAGGACCGTCTTGAGCTTCCCCACGCCACGGCGATCACGGTGAGCCACTCCCTTTCCTCCCTTCCTTCCTGCATCACCGGTGACGCCACTGCCAGGCCGCCGCCGCCGCGCGTCAGAGTCCAGCACCGCCAGTTAGTGGCAAATCGTTGTTAGCCGTCCGATCTAGATCCTAGAAACGCGATAGAACAACTAACTGAAGCGGTATGGAGCCATCCGCACCGTGCGATTTCATTTTAATCCAACGTCTCACAGCGCGTGATCCAAACGAACCGGTACCAGCGTATTAAATTAAGACACGTGTCCCTGCTGATTTGTTTTAAAACAGAATAGTTCTATTAGATGTTCCATTTTGTAAAATCTATAACTTTTAATATACATGTACAAATTTTGCAAACTTTATACCAATGGATTCAGAAAAACAAGCCCTAGCCAACCATGCACTTTGTTTAGTAAAAAGCTTCTGTTAAATTGTTTGTTTTTACAGAAACTTGTGTATGCATGTTTAGGAAATAAAATTTATTCCAAAATGATTTTGAGGATAAAATCTTTGGCAAATGGTGTGTTTTGAACCTACTGACCATAGGAAACAAATTGTGGTTTCAAAAATGTATTTGGTGAAACAAAAGAATGAATCTTTGATTTAAACCATTTCTAGTCAAATAAAAATATGGTTTAATTGTTAAAAATGATTTTGGAAGAAAACCTTTGAGAAATGTTTTGGAAATAAACTCTCTGAACCTAAACACAAGGTTATATGGTTTGAAAACATATTTTGTGAAACCTATAGAATTTTGCCTTATTAAAAGCATTTCTACACCACATAAAATAATGACATGATCTAAAAATGGTTTATGAAGTAAAATCTTATACAAATGATTTTTCCACTTTATAAAATGACCATTAGGTGTTTTCAAATGTTTATGAACCATTAGAAACCACTTTTACAAATAAAACAATCTTTAGCATGCTTGCATGCATTGTCTTGTCACTATTATTTTATGTGATGAATTGCTTGAATGGTAGATTGAAATATTGTTTGCTTGATTGAATTATAGTGATTTGAAGTGAGTGAACATTGCAAAGAACAAGGAAGTAAACTTATACTCCCTACCAAAAAGGCAAGTGATGCTTCATACTTTTGTCCCATTATTTTCACTATGCATTAGTGATATTTCTAAGTAGGACTTGCATGGAATTTTGCTAAGTGTAAACTATGCCATGGGAAATCCTAGTAGATGAAACCTTAGTAGAACTTCCTAAGTTAAGATTCCTACTACTATCATGCCTAGCTTAGCTAATAGAAAACAAGGGTGGAATATATAATCATGCTATGGAAAAATTTCTAAGTCTGAGGACTTGTGTTTTGTTTAATAAAACAACTAAGTGAATGAATCACCTGGGTGGAATGGAAAGAATGGTTTGTGTTGAGTGGTCATGCAAGTCCAGTATGCTGGGGGAAACTTGGGCATCACCAAGTCCAGTATGCTGGGGAAAACTTGGTGTCTCACTTGTGGATGGCCATCCAGGAACAAAGAGATTTGAGATGTCAAATGTTGAGAAGCTTCAAGTGCAGCCACTTGGCATTATGGGCTCTGCCTGGATCATATAGGTTGCAATAACTTAGCCAAATGGACAGTTGGTGGTAGGGGAATGATAGGTTGGAACGCGTCCATTCTGGTCTAAGGGAAGGCTTCTGAAAGATCTTGTCTTGGTGAAACCAAGTCTTGTGGGGAAAGTGCACAACCTCTGCAGAGTGTAAAATCTAAGTACTTAGCCATGTCCCTGGCAAAGGAAAATTTGAGCATCAAGACATGGAAGCTATCAAGAATCTCATCATCCAAATTTCTAAGTTAAAAACTTGTGGTTGAACAAGGGATTGAAAGGATCACCAATTTCTATTGGGGGATGCCTTGGGAAAGATTTTGTCAAAGCAAAAAACTTAGAGTTTTCAAATGATAAGAAAGATCTATTTTTAAGCAAAGCAAGCCTAAGCTCCACTTAGCCAAATGCATATAGATGATAGAATCCACAATGCTACCATAGTATCACTTGCCAATACAATTCAAAAGTATTAACCCTTGTGGCTGTAACTTGTTATGTTGCAGGTTTGTTAGATATTAGTGAAGTTATTGATTAGGATTACAAGTCTACAACCAACATGTCTGCCTGTGGCACTTTGAAGATGAAGGACCCCATGCTATTGTTATATTCTGCTGCATTGTAATGAGATAGCCAAATGAGCTATATAAGATGTAATAAAATTATGTTATTCCTGGTTATAAAGTTGTATTATGACCTTTGTTTCTTGATATTACATCTTAACTGTGGATGCTAGCTATTGATCCAGGGACTAGCATTGTAAACATAGGGATCTATACCTTATTAAAGGTTGGGAACCTTACAAAAAGGCAGATTGTCAGCAGGCCGGAATAGTAAAAGGCTAGATTTCTAGCAGTCCGGAATAGTAAATGGCCAGATTTACAGCATGCCGGAACAGTAAATGGCTAGAAACACAACAGACTAGAACAGTGAAAGGCTAGATTATCAGCAGACCAAAATAGTAAATGTCTAGATTGTTAGCAGGCCAGAACAGTAAATGGCCAGATTCACAGCAAGCCAGAACAGTAATGGACCAGATTCACAGCAAGCCAGGACAGTAGATGGCTAGATTGTCAGCAGGCCGGAACAGTAAATGGCCAGATATACAGTAGGAAGGCATAGTAAAAGGCCAGATGCATATCAGGCCGAAACAGTGGAAGGCCGAAATAACAGCGGGCCTAAATAGTACTGGTCCTAAGTATATGACGGACAAACTTGTGGGCCCATTTCGAACAGTGTTGCTCTAAACAGTAACGGGCCTACTTACTATTGGGATTTCATAATGGGACGGCCCACTTAATAATTGTCAGGCCTTGGATGGGCCTGGCTTTCTACCACGGTTTCCATGACAGTTAATGATGTTAACCGGCTGTTAACGACGTTCACCATGTGGCAGTTTGCATGATGTCAGCAGTCAACATGGCTAGCGAACAGATCTACGACGGAATGACTTTTCGTGGCTGAAGGGTGCGATCCGCCACGGTCAAAAAAACCATGGTAGATTCATTTGTGACGAGGATTTTACCACGAATGGCATCTGTCATATAAGACTCTTCAGCCACGAAAAACGGGCCTTCTACCACGAAAATCGTCCGTTGTAAAAGGACATTTTTCTTGTAGTGTTAGAGATTGTAATGAAACCTTGTTTGACATGGTGAAATCAAAGGTGTCAGTTATAAAACTGTTGTATTTTAAAGATTAAAACTTTAGTGACTACCGTGTTTTCTCTAAAAAGAGTACCATCGTGATCCGTTGAAATAACACCATATAAGTTATTGTTTGGGATAAAACCCAAGTTGTCCTTTCTTAAACTTTGGTATGCTAGGCATAAGTAAAATATTTACAACCAAAGTCGGATGAGCATGTCTTTGTATGTTATTTCAAATAACTGTTGGTTATCCTCCATAACACCAAAGACAGAAGTGTTTTTCACTTAGAACGTAAAGTTTCTTTAAAAGGAATTTTTCTTGAAAAGTTAAGTGGGAGGAAAATAGAACTTTGATGAGGTTTTTAAACCTTAGCTAATATGTTCTGAGTTGTGCAACACCGGATAGTGTCCCGGAGACAGCAACAATGCTCATGGCTCACGTGCCTCAAAGGTTGTGGTCAAGAAGGTCTAAGTTCCTATTGAACCAAGTAGGTCGGGTAAAACAATCAAATACTAAGATTTGAGAGTAAGTCATTGTTGTTTGACAATGATGAACCGACTATATGCAAAAAAGCGATGATGGGCCCTGACTTCATCAAATGGCTTGAAGCCATAGAATCCGTGATAGTTCCATACATGAGAAATTAAGTTTTTGAACTTGGAAGACCCTTTGGAAAGGTGTAAGACCTTTCAGTCGTATTTGGATCTATAAAGAAATATACATGGATGTTTCACATCTATATTCGACATGTCGGGAAAGAGTTTACGACAATGTTCAAGGAGTTGACTATGACAAGATTTGATCTTTCATATCAATTTTTAGTCTGGACGGATTAATGTAGCAACCACTACATATATTGGTATATGATAGTTGAACAAACAAAACAAAGTTCTTCCAATAGAATGGTTACCTAGGACATGTACATGACACGATCCAAAGGATTTTGTTAATTCAAAGGATGCTAAAAGCTATGCAAACTTCAATGGTTGAAGTAAGCATCGCGGAGTTGGAATCTTCACTATGATGAAACTGTTAAAAGGTTTTAATTTCATCGAAGACGATGAAGATGCTTGCATTTGCAAGAAACTAAGTGGGAGCGCTAATACATATTTCTAATACATTATGTGAAAGACATATTATTGATTGGAAATGATGTATCTTTTATTGACACAGGTTAAGAATTTCATTTCGATGAAAGACTTAGGCAAAACCAGAATATTAGGTATCAATGTCTATATGGATAGATTAAGATGCTAATATGGTTATACCAAATGTACATAGATGAGATATTGAATGAGTTCAATATGGAAACAACAAGAAAGGTACTTGTCGCACATGAAGGATTGAATCAAGATTCAAGTGTATTGGAACTTGGTGAGCGAAATCACTAGAATATTTTTGATCAATCATACTATGATGTGTACACATCAAGATATGTCCTATGCTCTAAATGTTATGAGCATATACCAGAATGATTCATAAGATAATCATTGGACGATAGTAAGGATATTCTTATGATCTTTGGAAGAACTAAGAATATGTTATTTATGTAGAGGTGACAAATATATAGATAGTTTATTGTAAAGTGTTACATTGATAGTAGTTTTGTCACAATATACAAATTAAGTTTATCTCAACTTAAACTATGGGTGGCACAATGTAATGGAAAGGAAGTTCCATAACGGATTTGGATGGGTTCCAAAGTTAAGACATTATGACAGATATTATAACAAAGGCTAAGTATATGACTGCTATTGTAGCAGCAAAAGAGAGCATTTGTGTCAAGTAGTTTGTTATCAAACTAGGGGTGGTTCACAGCGGGCTAGTATTATGAAGATTTATTGTACATAATTATATCGACATATGTTTAACCCCAAGGAACTAAAGGTCTCACCAAAGGAGAAAATTTATGCAATGTCATCTCATTAGAGAATGAGTGACGCGTAGAGACGCAAACACATGCAAATACACACGGACCTGGAAGTGTCAGATCCGAATATTATCTTTACCACTAGAAATCGTGTATATACAACACCAAAAAGCCATAGGTGTTGAATGCACAAAGTTTTTCCAAACTAGATTATTGACTTTAGTGCAAGTGGGAGACTGTTGGAGATATGCGCAAGAGGCAATAATAAAGTGGTTATTATTATATCTTTGTGTGTATGATAAATGTTTACATCCCATGCTATAATTGTATTAACAGGAAACATTAATACTTGTGTATTTTGTAAACATAAATAAGTCCCTAGTAAGCCTCTTGTTAAACTAGCTTGTTGATTAATAGATGATCATGGTTTCTGATCATGGACATTGGATGTTATTAATAACAAGGTCATATCATTAGGAGAATGATGTGATGGACACACACCAATAGTAAGCATAGCATTAGATCAAGTCATTAAGTTTGTTTTGCTACAAACTTTCAGATACATAGTAACCTAATCCTTCGACCATGAGATCATATTAATCACCGTCACTGGATGAGTACTTTGATGACATCAAACGCCAGTTCCATATCTGGGTGGTTATAAAGGTGGCATTGGGTATTCTGAAAGTATGCTTTGAAGCACATGGATTAAGAGTGGGATTTATCCATCCATATGACTGATAGATATACTCTGGGCCCTCTCAGTGGAATGTCATCCAATTGGCTTGCAAGCATGTGACTAGGTCATAAGGGATGTCATATCATAGGACAAGTAAAGAGTACTTATCGGTAACGAGGCTGAACGAGGTATAGAGATATCGATGATCAAACCTCGGATAGTATCACGTGACAAAGGGAATTGGTACTGTATGTAAATGGTTCATTCCATCACGAATTCATCATTGAAATATGTGGGAGCCATTATGGTTTTCCAGATCCCTCTATTGGTTATTGATCGGAGAGGTTTCTCGATCATGTATGCATAGTTCGCGAACCGTAGGGAGACACGCTTAAGGAATCGATGTTGTTTAAGTAGATATGGAATATGAGTTGGAGATCAAATGTTATTTGGAGTCTCGGATTAGATCCAGGACATCATGAGGAGATTCGGAATGGTCCAGAGAATAAGATTCATATAAGGAAAGTGGTTTTCTGGGGTTCGAAAAAGTTTCGGTGTTTTGAGCGGATACTTCTAGAATGTTCTAGAAGAACCACCAGTGCTTCCACCACTCCGGGAGGGGGTAACTTGGGTTGTGGCATGCCCTAGGGGGCAGCCGCACCAAGCCCTAAAGGGTCAGCCGACCAACACTAGTAGAAGGGTCTAACCTAGTTTGAATAGTCAAATCCTAGTTTGAAAAGTCAAACTCTAGTTTTGGTAAGAGGGAAAACTTGGTGGGAAAGTTCCCAACTCTTCCCCTTTGTGCCGAGTTGGGAGGGCACAGCTAGGGCTGGGAACCCTTGGTGTCCGCCCCCACCTATATAAGGAGTGGGGGCGCACCCCCCACACCCCAAGTCCCTAGCGTCCCTTCCTCCCAAACCCTTGATGAGCTCAGATCACTGTAGATCTGCGTTGGGAAGCCCCAAGAGGAAGGTGTGATGAGCACAGAAGTAAGTTTTCCCTCAGTTATGAAACCAAGGTTATCGAACTAGTAGGAGGAAGGAAACAACTTCCAAGGTGTTTCCAGCAACTTGGAATCCTGCACAACACAAACTCAAGACTTTGCCCCAACTTATAGTGAGGTTGTCAATCTCACTGGTTTGCTGAAACAAAGGATTAAACATATAGTGTGGAAGGTTATGGTTGCTTGAAAAAAGTAAACAATAATAGTAAATGATGTAACAATGGTAAAGATTGGACCAGGATCCACAGTTCACTAGAGGTGTTCTCCTTAAGATAAATAACATAACATGTTGGGTAAACAAATTACAGCGGGGCAATTGACAGGACTGGGCAAGGCATAACAATGCAATACTAGACATTCATGATCCTATGAGATTTTATTGGGCAATACAACAATATACATAGACCGCCATCCAAATGCATCTATGACTAGTAATCCACCTTCAGGTTATCATCCAAACCCCCTCCAGTATTAAGTTGCAAGCAATGGATAACTACATTAAGCAATGTGTGTAAAGTAAAAATACAATTGTTCCATGAACAAAAGATTGTTGTTTTCTCCCTAGTAGCAATAGCACATCTTTAACCTTAGAGATTTCTGTCACTTCCCAAGATTCAATAGAGGCATGAACCCACTATCAATCATAAATACTCCCTCTTGGAGTCACTAGCATCTACTTGGCCAAGATAGCTACTAGAAACAGAGAGCATGCAAGATCTCAAACAACACATACATGATAGAATCAACAATCAAGAAGACATGATAGAATCAACAATCAAGAAGACATGATAGAATCAATAATTAATCTGACATAGTAATCTCAGTATCCATCGGATCCCCACAAACACAACATGTATGATTACAAATAGATGATCTTGATCATGAACAGAGCTCACAAGATCTAAACATGATAGAACAAAGGAGGAGAAACAACCATCTAGCTACTGTATGGACCCATAGTCCAAGGGTGAACTACTCACGCATCATACCGGAGGTTGGCATGGTGATGAAGAAGGCCTCCGGGATTATCTCTCCCCTCTGGCAGGGTGCCGGGAAGAGCTTCATATCCCCCCCAATGTAGGGACGATGGTGGTGGCGGCTACAGACTGTTTCATGGAGATCTAATCGGGTGCTTAGGGTTTTGGCATTGGGGGCTTATATAGGCGAAGAGGCAAGGCAGGGGGTGGCCAGGGGGGCACACCCTGCCCAGGCATGGCCCAGGGTGGGACCGTGCATGGGGGTGGCCACCCTGTGGCTCCCCTCCGTCTCTCCCTTCAGTCTCTATGTTCCCCTCGGTGAAATATTGACTTTGGATTTTGTCCCATCCAATTCCGAGAATATTTCCTTACTAGCTTTTCTGAAACCAAAAACACTAGAAAATAGGCAACTAGCGCTGTGGCATCTTGTTTAGGTTAGTCCCACAAAATGTATAAAAATACCTCAAAGTGTAGACAAAGCATAGCAAAGTTGATACTAAACAAGCATGGAACATCAAAAATTACAGATACTATAAGGGTCCCAACCTTTAAATAAGGTAGAGTCCCCTGTGTTTACAATGCTAGTCCCTGGATCAATAGCTAGCATCCACAGTTAAGATGTAATATCAAGAAACAAAGGTCATAATACAACTTTATAACCAGGAATAACATAATTTTATTACATCTTACATAGCTCATTTGGCTATTACATTACGTTGCAGCAGAAAAACTATAAGCATGGGGTCCTTCATCTTCAAAGTGCCACAGGCAAACATGTTGGTTGTAGACTTTGTAATCCTAATCTATCAACTTCACTAAAATCAATCAAACCTGCAACATAACAAGTTACAACCACAAGGGTCAATACGTTTGAATTGTATTGGCAAGTTTCACTACTATGTAGAATATAAGTGGATCCTATCATTACATGCATATTTGGCTAAGTAGGGTTTAAGGCTCATTGGCAGAAGCAAAATTTATCCTATCTTTTCAAAATGGTTTTGATCTTTTGTCAAATCTCTTTATCAAAATCCCTTGAACTCCTTGGTAAATCCCCAAATGTTCAAGTCCTTGTCAAAAATCTCTTGAGCTCCTTGGTAAATCCCCAAGTGCATCAAGTTTTATCAAAATCTCTTGAGCTCCTTGGTAACCCCAAGTGCATCAAGTTTTTATCCAAATCCCTTGAGCTCCTTGGTAAGTCCCCAAGTGCATCAAGTTTTGTCAAAATCTCTTGAGCTCCTTGGTACCCCCAAGTGCTTCAAGTCTTTTGTTGTCACTTAAAAGTTTTCTTTTAGAAATTAGAATGTCGAGATTTCCAATAGCTTCAAGATTTAGTTGCTCAGTATTGTCCATAACCGGGGACACGGCTAAGTACTTAGATTTTATTATCTTCTGTAGAAGTTGTACACTTTACCCACATGTCACAATCTCATCTTGTTGCCACCAGTGGCCGCTGGATTGGTACTCACCAAGATGGAGTACTAGCAGATTGAGAATGTGACGAAGTCTTTCCAGAGGGTCCTCCCATACACCATTGCTAGCTTGTCTTCAGTACCCATGTAGGATTTCAAGTTCCTTCATTTTCAGTAACCTGAAGACAATGCATGGGTCTTCCCAATGTAGTTGACTAAGCCAGAGCCATAAGTAGCATGTGGTTGTACACGAAAGCCACAGTTGGAGAAACATGTTCAATCTCTAAGTTTCCTGGGTGGTTTTCTTTTGGTGCACAACACAAAGAGATTGCCATAGACATGGTTTCTTTAGTTGCCACCTACTCCAAAACTCAAAGTATCCTTGTCCACCCAGGTGGTTCATTGAGTCCTTGTTTTATTATATAAAACACAAGTCCTTTTCTCAACTTCATAAAAATCTCAACATGTATCTCTTCTCAAAAATATGTAGCATGGCTAAGCATTTTACAACTACATTGTTTTCACTAAGGAATGTATAAGGGGAATCCTATTATGATTTAGCATAGCATAAGTATAGAAATTCTTTTCATGCATGTTTCAAAATCCACTAAGTATAATGAAAATAGTATGACTTTTAGATGATAGTGTCACTTGCCTTTTTGGTAGGGAATGATGGTTCACTTCTTGATCTTGATAGTTTCACACTTTTCTAACTTCACTACAAATCAATCAAGCAAACACAATATCAACTATCATTCCAACCAATAATCAATCAATCAAATCATCACACATAAAATAATAGGAACTAAGTCATGCATGCAAACATGCAAAAGGTAGTTTTATTTGCAAAGATGGTTTCTACTAGGCTCTAAACTTTGTAAGGTTCAAAGTGGTCATTTTCTAAAGTGGCAAAGTTATTTGCAAAAGGGTTTTATCCATAAACCATTTTTAAATCCAATCAATATTTTATGTGGTGGAAAATGTTTTTATCAAAGCAACAACTTTATGTTGTTCACCAAATAGTTTGTTAATTTCCAAAACTTGGTGTTTAGGGTCAGTAGGTTTGAACCAAAACATTTTCCAAAGGTTTTTGTTCAAAAACCATTTCCATAACAAAAACAATGCTTTTTATTTGGCTAGAATTAGGTTAATTCAATTAATCAATCCTAATCTTCACCAAAAACATTTTTGAATCCACAAGTTGGTTCCTAGGGTCAGTAGGTTCACCACAAACTAATTTGCAAATATTTCAACCCTAAAAACATTTTGGAATAATTTTTATAACTTAAACAAGCATACAAATGTTTCTACAAAAACAAACATTTTACCAGAGGCTTTTTATTAAACAAGTTGCATGGTTGGCTAGGGCTTGTTCCACTGATTCCATTGATATGAAGTTTGAAAATTTTGGACGTGTGGATCCAAAGTTACAAGGGTTTCAAATCTGCATCTAAATCAGATTCAAACTTTGTTTTTAAACAGAACTGGTGACACGCGTCGCGTTTTTATTGGGCGGTACCGCTTCGTGCGGATCAGCCTCTGCGGGGCATTGGATTAAACTACATCGCACGGCTCAGACTGCGTACCCTTTCGCTGTTAAGTGATCTAATCGCATCCTTTGGATTTTCATCTAACGGCTATCGTCACCTTGACCAATATCTGGCGGCACTCGACGGCTGCGCGCGGCGGCGACGTTCGGCCAACGGCGGAGCTGGCGCTAGAGGATGCTAGGGGAAGGAAAGAATGGCTCACCGTGATCGCAGTAGCGTGGGGGAGCTCAACGTAGTTGCGAGGAGGCGAGGGGCGCTCAGGATCCGTCGGAATTCCTCACCGGAGTCAAGGACGACGTCAGGCGGCTCTGGTCGTGGTTGGAGGCGACGCTGCGGTTCGCCCCGAGGGAAAACGAGGACATGGTTAGATGCGCAAGATCAAGGCGAAGCTGCGTGCGTGAAGAGGGCGTGGGATGGTCTGTGCTTACCTGGGGACGTCGCCGGAGGAAGTAGCAGACGCGGCGGCGCTCAGAGGTCGTCGAAGCCGAGGTTCTGGGGCGCCCGCGGTTGAATGGGAGGTACAGGGAGAAGCGTCTAGGTATGGGGGATGTGCCCGTGTGCTTGGGGAAGCAAGGGGTGGCGTAGAGTCGCCGGAATTCACTGGTGACGGTGGTCGGAGCAGTGGTGTTGCGAGCTCGATTTGAGGCAGCCTAGGGGCTCTCGTGCTGCGGTGTTTGAGGGGAAAGGAGGAGAAGGCGCAGGCGATTAAAAGTACGTAGTCGCAGGGGGAGTAATGGCCGTTAACAGCGTGAATTGATCGCCGGAGTAAAGACAGGAAACAGCGAGGAGGAATTAGCGCGGGGTGAAGACGATGAACATGAGAGGTGGGACCTTGCTGCCAGCGAGAAGGTGAGAGGGAAAAGAGGTCCACCAGTCAGCGTCTGCGCGGGTCAGTTAACAGGTGCGAAACGTTTTCTTCGGGAGAGAGGGAAGCTGGGCTGGTACTGGGCTTAGTGGGCTTGCTGGGTTGGGCCGGGTTGGTTTTCATTTTTTTTTCTGAAAGTTTTATTCTTTTCCAATTCTGTTTTCTGTTTTGAATTTCAAACAACAATCAACATTCAAATCAAATCAAATTTTCACCAAACATTGCAATTGAATTTGGTTCTGTTTAACAATATAAACCAAAGTCCAAAGATAATATTTTTCTTTTAGGGTCCGTTATTAATTAAATAAATAGACCTTGTTTATTAATCAAATGGATTTTGATTTATTCAAAAACTCTATTTTTTGAAATCTAAATATTATCAAAACCAAATCAGTTGGTTTTATTTGAAAATAAAGAATACTTGGAAAACTTGTTTAAAATATATAAATAAGTTTTGATGTTTAAATAAGATAGTAAAACCTTTATTATTGATAAACTTGGATATTAAATCCTTATTATTAAAATAAACCTTTACTATTTTTATCAAATAGAAATATTTTTATTTCAAAGGCTTGGCCAAGTTTTAATTTGGCTATTTAAAATAAACCTTATTTGTATTTCTACCTTTTTATTTGAAAGATAAATCTTTTTATAAAAGATCCAAAATAGTATTTTCCAAATACTTTTAATTTTACTAATTATTTATCTTTTTAAATCCCTTTAGGATTTTGTTTGATCCAAATAGGTTTTGAAAGTTTCCAATTGGATTCAAAAAGTTTCTTCTCACCTTGAAATTCAACAAAGTTTTATTTTATTCATTTTTTTTTCACATTACAAGATTTGGAAAATCTTGGGATGTGACAGGCTACCACCCTTAAAATAAATCTCGTCCCGAGATTTGGGAAGGCTAGGGTTACAAGTAGGCTCAAAACATCTAGGGTACTACCACCCTTAAAAATTTCCAAACTAAATTACATATTGGCTTGCTTGGGATCCTGGGGAAACTTCTCTAGGAATACATCTGCTTAGTGTCCTTTGTTTCCACACTTAACTCATGGGCCAAGGTTGAGATCCTTCATAGGCTTGTTTAACTTGTTCTTCATCTTTTCCGGACAATTGCTTGCATAATGACCTGGGTTTTTGCAATTGAAACAGTTGATATCTTTGAGTTCTTTACGTGTCTCTTGTGGACAAGTTGCTGCATAATGGCCTAGCTCTTTGCAGTTGTTGCACCACACTTGGCCAATTTCCTTATACTTTTGGTTCTCTGGGCATTCACTGGAATAGTGTCTCATTTCTTTACAATTATGACATTGCACATGGCTTTTGTCTTTCTTTTGCTTTTTGGGTTTCTCCAAAGCTAGGAGTGCATCTAGTTCATGTTCCTCATATGTTATATGGTAGGTAGGGATGTCTACATGCTTCTTGGACCTTCTATTACTCTTTGGAAAATTCATATGCCTTTTCTTTGGTCCTTTGAATTGGGTTGTATTGCATGGAGGTATAAGTGGTCCTTTTCCTTTGTCATCATTCTTCTTGGTAGATTGGGATCCCTCTTGATAGTTTGCAATCATTTGTTGCACTCCACCTTGTTTCCTTTGTTCAACAGTGGAATAGATGGGGCATTGGATAGGGACATGATTGTTTCCTTCACATAGGTAGCAAGTAGCTTGAGAGGTGGGACATTTGCCAACAGGATGATTCTCTTCACAGTTGGGGCATTGATCACCATGTTCCTTGGAAGTGTGATCCTTGTCTCCACAAATAATGCAAGATGGGGCTCCATCTAGAATAACATTTCGGTCATCCTTGTTGTCACAAATTCTTTTGGAATAGTTGTCTTCCATGTTGATCATTTGATCTGTCACCTTAAGCATCAATTGGGCTTGAGTTTCCAAAAATCCTTGCAGTGTTGGATCTTCCCCACTGGTGTTGGCTATGAATTAAGCTGTCATTTGGTTCAACTGGTTTTGGGTTGCTATGAGTTCTTTCATGCTGTCCTCTTGGTTGGTGTTGTTGTCATCAACCTTGGAGTCTCTTGGAGTAGTCATCTGTTTGGGTTGAAGGGAGATTAGAATAGGCAAAAAGATTTCTAAGTAAGGATTCTAATCACACACATCACAATTCACACCAGCAATGTGCAAGCAATCATAACAACTTTTCACTCAAACAACAAAGTTCAAACACTTACTTTGGCAACAAATATTTTTGTTACACCACATAAGTTGGTGGGTTTGACTTAACTAAAATATGGTAGTCCATCTATATGGTTCAATTGTAATCTTTCCTTCCTTCTTGATTCTTCTTGTATGAGATCATGGTTTCCTTGGGGGAAAATCTTGGTTACAATACTTCAAGTGAAGTGAACTCCTTCTAATTTTGCATTTCCTTAGTCTCCACATATTGAGCAAGATTTCCTTGTCTCACTTGTAGTCCTTAGTGGTATCCAAGTTGGAAGTCCTTGGTGAATATGCTGAAGATGTTGAAGTCATTAGAGTTGAAGAAGTTGAAGTCATTAGAGTTGATGGAGTCCTTTGCACATGGTGAAGTATTTGGCCATGGGGTAGGTTTTTCCATCAAGTTGAAATAGAAGAGATGTAGAATCAAAACCAAAATTGGTTGAGGAAAGAGTTTACAAGATTGTTTGTAAATAAATTTTGGACACAAAACAACTCCTATTTTTCTAAGGGTTTTTGTCCAATCCTAGGTTTACAAATCCTACAGCCAACACAATGCTCTGATACCATATGTAAGGGTCCCAACCTTTAAATAAGGTAGAGTCCCCTGTGTTTACAATGCTAGTCCCTGGATCAATAGCTAGCATCCACAGTTAAGATGTAATATCAAGAAACAAAGGTCATAATACAACTTTATAACCAGGAATAACATAATTTTATTACATCTTACATAGCTCATTTGGCTATTACATTACATTGCACCAGAAAAACTATAAGCATGGGGTCCTTCATCTTCAAAGTGCCACAGGCAAACATGTTGGTTGTAGACTTTGTAATCCTAATCAATAAACTTCACTAAAATCAATCAAACCTGCAACATAACAAGTTACAGCCACAAGGGTCAATACGTTTGAATTGTATTGGCAAGTTTCACTACTATGTAGAATATAAGTGGATCCTATCATTACATGCATATTTGGCTAAGTAGGGTTTAAGGCTCATTGGCAGAAGCAAAATTTATCCTATCTTTTCAAAATGTTTTTGATCTTTTGTCAAATCTCTTTATCAAAATCCCTTGAACTCCTTGGTAAATCGCCAAGTGTTCAAGTCCTTGTCAAAAATCTCTTGAGCTCCTTGGTAAATCCCCAAGTGCATCAAGTTTTATCAAAATCTCTTGAGCTCCTTGGTAACCCCAAGTGCATCAAGTTTTTATCCAAATCCCTTGATCTCCTTGGTAAATCCCCAAGTGCATAAAGTTTTGTCAAAATCTCTTGACCTCCTTGGTACCCCCAAGTGCTTCAAGTCTTTTGTTGTCACTTAAAAGTTTTCTTTTAGAAATTAGAATGTCGAGATTTCCCATAGCTTCAAGCTTTAGTTGCTCAGTATTGTCCATAACCGGGGACACGGCTAAGTACTTAGATTTTATTATCTTCTGCGGAAGTTGTACACTTTACCCACATGTCACAATCTCATCTTGTTGCCACCAGTGGCCGCTGGATTGGTACTCACCAAGATGGAGTACTGGCAGATTGAGAATGTGACGAAGTCTTTCCAGAGGGTCCTCCCATACACCATTGCTAGCTTGTCTTCAGTACCCTTGTAGGATTTCAAGTTCCTTCATTTTCAGTAACCTGAAGACAATGCATGGGTCTTCCCAATGTAGTTGACTAAGCCAGAGCCATAAGTAGCATGTGGTTGTACACGAAAGCCACAGTTGGAGAAACATGTTCAATCTCTAAGTTTCCTGGGTGGTTTTCTTTTGGTGCACAACACAAAGAGATTGCCATAGACATGGTTTCTTTAGTTGCCACCTACTCCAAAACTCAAAGTATCCTTGTCCACCCAGGTGGTTCATTGAGTCCTTGTTTTATTATATAAAACACAAGTCCTTTTCTCAACATCATAAAAATCTCAACATGTATCTCTTCTCTAAAATATGTAGCATGGCTAAGCATTTTACAACTACATTGTTTTCACTAAGGAATGTATAAGGGGAATCCTATTAGGATTTAGCATAGCATAAGTATAGAAATTCTTTTCATGCATGTTTCAAAATCCACTAAGTATAATGAAGATAGTAGGACTTTTAGATGATAGTGTCACTTGCCTTTTTGGTAGGGAATGATGGTTCACTTCTTGATCTTGCTAGTTTCACACTTTTCTAACTTCACTACAAATCAATCAAGCAAACACAATATCAACTATCATTCCAACCAATAATCAATCAAATCATCACACATAAAATAATAGGAACTAAGTCATGCATGCAAACATGCAAAAGGTAGTTTTATTTGCAAAGATGGTTTCTACTAGGCTCTAAACTTTGTAAGGTTCAAAGTGGTCATTTTCTAAAGTGGCAAAGTTATTTGCAGAAGGGTTTTATCCATAAACCATTTTTAAATCCAATCAATATTTTATGTGGTGGAAAATGTTTTTATCAAAGCAACAACTTTATGTTGTTCACCAAATAGTTTGTTAATTTACAAAACTTGGTGTTTAGGGTCAGTAGTTTTGAACCAAAACATTTTCCAAAGGTTTTTGTTCAAAAACCATTTCCATAACAAAAACAATGCTTTTTATTTGGCTAGAATTAGGTTAATTCAATTAATCAATCCTAATCTTCACCAAAAACATTTTTGAATCCACAAGTTGGTTCCTAGGGTCAGTAGGTTCACCACAAACTAATTTGCAAAGATTTCAACCCTAAAAACATTTTGGAATAATTTTTATAACCTAAACAAGCATACAAATGTTTCTGCAAAAACAAACATTTTACCAGAGGCTTTTTACTAAAAAAATTGCATGGTTGGCTAGGGCTTGTTCCACTGATTCCATTGATATAAAGTTTGCAAATTTTGGACGTGTGGATCAAAAGTTACAAGGGTTTCAAATCTGCATCTAAATCAGATTCAAACTTTGTTTTTAAACAGAACTGGTGACACGCGTCGCGTTTTTATTGGGCGGTACCGCTTCGTGCGGATCAGCCTCTGTGGGGCGTTGGATTAAACTACATCGCACGGCTCAGACTGCGTACCCTTTCGCTAATCAGTGATCTAATCGCATCCTTTGGATTTTCATCTAACGGCTATCATCACCTTAACCAATATCTGGCGGCGCTCGACGGCTGCGCGCGGCGGCGACGTTCGGCCAACGGCGGAGCTGGCGCTAGAGGATGCTAGGGGAAGGAAGGAATGGCTCACCGTGATCGCAGTAGTGTGGGGGAGCTCAACGTGTTGGAGATATGCCCTAGAGGCAATAATAAATGTGGTTATTATTATATCTTTGTGTTTATGATAAATGTTTACATTCATGCTATAATAGTATTAACAAGGAAACATTAATACTTGTGTGATTTGTAAACTTAATTTGAAGTCCCTGGTAAAGCCTCTATATAATACCAGCTTGTTGGTTAATAGATGATTGTGGTTTCCCTATCATGAACATTGAGATGTTATTAACAACAAGATCATATCGTTAGGAGAATGATATGATGGACATACTCCTATAGATAAGCGTAGCATAAAGATCAAGTCATTTTAATAGTTCAAGTGCTATATGCTTTCTGATACATAGTAATCTAATTCCTTTGACCATGAGATCATGCATATCACCTTTACCGGATGGATGCTTTGATGACATCAAACACCACACCGTAACTGGGTGGCTATAAAGGTGGCATTTAGTGTTCGGAAAGTGTTGGTTGAAACACATGGATCAAGAGTGGGATTTGTCCATCCATATGACGGATAGATATACTCTGGGCCCTCTCGGTGAAATGTCATCCAATTAGCTTGCAAGCATGTGACTGTGTAGAGGTCCCAACCCAATAAGGTAGGGTCCTTCTGTGTTTTACAATGCTAGTCCCTGGATCAATAGCTAGCATCCACAGTTAAGATGTAATATCAAGATACAAAGGTCATAATATAAATTTATAACCAGGAATAACATAAGTTTATTACATCAAACATAGCTCATTTGGCTATTACATTATATTTGCAGCGGAATAACTATAAGTATGGGTCCTTCATCTTCAAAGTGCCACAGGCAGATGTTGGTTGTAGACTTTGTAGTCCTAGTCAATCAAACAATCTTCATTTTTAAAACAATCAACCTGCAACATTACAAGTTACAGCCACAAGGGTCAATACATTTTGAATTGTATTGGCAAGCTTCACTTTTATGTATAAGAGTGGATCCTATCATTACATGCATATTTGGCTAAGTAGAGTTTAAGGCTTATTTGCATAAAGCAATATTTTATCCTATCTTTTCAAAAAGGGTTTTAAAGTATTTTGTCAAATTTCTTTTCCAAGTTCTTTGAACTCCTTGGTAGAAACTCAAGTGTTCAAATCCTTGTCAAAATCTCTTGAGCACCTTGGTAACCCCAAGTGCAACAAGTTTTATCAAAACTCATGAGTTCCTTGGTAAAGCCCCAAGTACCTCATGCTCTTGAGCACCTTGGTAACCCCAAGTGCAACAAGATTTACAAAATCTCTTTGATTTCCTTGGTAGACACACAAGGGCATCAAGTTTTTATATTAGAAGTTGGAATGTCGAGATCTCCCATAGTTCAAACTTTAGTTGCTCAGTACTGTCCATAACCGGGGACACGGCTAAGTACTTAGATTTTATTTACTTCTGCAGAAGGAGTACACTTTACCCACATGTCACAATCCCATCTTGTTGCCACCAGTGGCCTACTGGATTAGTGCTCACCAAGATGGAGTACTGGCAGATTGAGAATGTGACGAAGTCTTTCCAAAAGGTCCTCCCATACATCATTGCTAGCTTTGTCTTCAACCCCCATGAAGCATTCCAGATCCCCATGTCCAGTAACTAAAGACAATGTATGGGTCTTCCTAATGTAATTGACTAAGCTAGAGCCATAATAGCATGTGGTTGCACACGAAAGCCACAATTGGAGAAGCATTTTTGATCTCTAAGTTTCCTAGGTGGTTTTCTTTTGGAGCACAACACAAAGTGATTGCCATTGACATGGTTCCCTTTTGTTGCCACCTTCCCCAAAACTTAAAGTATCCTCCACCTAGGTGGTTCATTGAATCCTTGTTTTATTATGTAAAACACAAGTCCTTTTCTCAACCTTTGTAAAATCACAACATGTATCTCTTTTTAAATTATATCATATAGCATGGCTAAGCATGTACAACTTCAATATTTTCACTAAGGAGTGTTTAGGGAATCCTATTAGGATTTAGCATAGCATAAGTATAAAATATCTTTTCATGCATATTTTCAAAATCCACTAAGTATAATAAAAATAGTAGGACTTTTGTATGATAGTGTAACTTGCCTTTTTGGTAGGGAATGAGGGTTCACTTCCTTGATCTTGCTAGTCTCACACTTTGCTAAATTCACTACAAGTCAATCAAGCAAATCACCAAATCAACTAACATTCCAAACCAAAGTTAAACAAACAATTTTGCACACATAGAAATGGAGTCTAAGTCATGCAAAGGGGGTTCTTTTTGCAAGGTTGGTCTCTACTAGGTTTATAAACTTTGTATGATCCAAATTGGTCATTTACCAAAATGGCACAGTCATTAGTTAGAGGGTTTTGCTCAAAGTATATTTTTAAAATCCATTCAACATTTTATGTGGTGAAAATTATTCTTTTCAAGGAAAAACTTTATGTTTTTCACCAAGTAAGTTGCCTTTGGCAAGGCTTGGTGTTTTGGATCAGTAAGTTTGGTCCATAACATTTTCCCAAAGTTTTCCTTGCACAAACTTTTCCGTAATAAAATTTAATGAGTTTATTAGGCTAGAAAATGACTAAGTTAACTAATTCAACTTAAATTTCACAAAAATCATTTTTAACTCTATGGGTTGGTTCCTAGGGTCAGTAAGGTCTCACAAATCTATTTTGCAAAAGATTTAATCCTAAAATCAATTTTAAACAATTTTTATACCCTATACAAGTACACAAATATTTCTGCAAATTCAAACAAGCCATTAGATACTATTGGTCAAACTAAGGCCATGGTTGGCTAGAGCTTGTTCTCCTGAATCCATTGATATAAAATTTGCCAAATTTGGACGTGTGGTTCAAAAGTTATAAGGGTTTGAAAATGGCATTTAAATCTATTTTCAAAATCTGTTTTAAACAGACAGGTGACACGCGGCGTCATTCCACTGGTTGATACCGGTTCGGGTGGATCGTGTGCTGTGGAGCGTTGGATTTAAGTTGGATCGTGTGGCCCAGAGGACATACCCCTTCGACGATAAGTGATCTAATCGTGGCCGCTAAATCTGGATCGAACGGTACTGGCGACTCTGACCTAAAGTGGGCGGCGCTGACGGCGGCGCTCTAGCGGCAGCGCTCCGGTGGGGTGGTCGCCGGTGATGCAGGATGCAAGGAAGAAGAGGAGAAGGCTCACCGATCGCAGGGTCGTGGTGATGCTCGTCGTGCTGTTGGTTTGACAAGGGGAGCTCGGGTACTGCGGCAATTGCTCGCCGGAGTGGAGGTCGGCGTCGAGTGGTTCTGTCCGTGGTCGAGGGCGACGCTGTAGATCATCCCGAAGCAAAACAATGATGCGGTCAGACGCAGAAAGGTGTGGCGAGTATGGGAGTGTGAACGAGGAGGCGCGGGGTAGTCGGATACTACCTGTGGGCTTCGCCGGAGATGAAGCAGACGGTGGTGGCGGTAGGAGTCGTCGCTACAGATCGCCCTAAGGTAAACCAGGAGCACATTCAGATGCGCAAGAGCAAGGCGATGCTGGGTGCGTGAACGAGAGGGGTCAGGGCGGTCTGGTTCACCTGAGAGTCGTCGCCGGAGTAGAAACGGACGGCGACGCTGTCGGAGCTTGTCGAAGCCGATGCTCCGGGGCGCCCGCGGTTGAAGGAAGGGCACGGGGAGAAGCGTCTGGGAGTGGGGAAGCTGCTAGCGTGCTCAGGGAGGCTCGGGAAGGTGTGTCTTGGCCGGAATCGACAGAGGAAGCTCGTTGCTGCGGCGGCGGTGCAGGAGTGATTGGCGACAGCCTAGGGGCAGAGAGAGGGAGTGGCCTGGGGGAAAAGGAGGGGGAAACGTTGGGGTTTTAACGAGCACAGTCAAAGCGAGGTAAAGGCGTGTCATTACAACGAATTGATCGCGGCATTCAAACTCAGCAAACGGCAGCGAGGTTTGGGGAAGAAAGGGTCGCGCGGTGAGGACGATGAACAGTATCGGTGGGTCTACCTATCAGTGGGAAAACGAAATGAGGAAAGGGTCCACTGATCATACACTGTATGGGTTAGAAACGAGGTGCGAATCGTTTTCTTTCTGGGTGAGGAGCTGGGCTGGTCTGATGGGCCTTAGTGGGCTGCTGGGTTGGGTCGACCCAATTCCATTTTTTTTATTCTGTGTCCTTTTCTTTTTTGTTTCTGAATTTCTGTTTTGAATTTCATTCAACCATTCAAGCATTCAAATAATTCAAACAATTCAAACCATTGTAATGAGTTTTTGGTTCTGTTTATCATCATAATTCACATTCTAAAATAAAATATTATTTTAAATCTTTTTAGGTTCCATTTATTAATTAAATAAAATGGACCATGGTTTATTATTAGAATAGGGTTTGGTTTATTTAAATAAATCTTCATTTAAAATCCAATTATTTTCAAAACCAACTCAGTAGGTTTTATTTGAAAATAAAGAATATTTGGAAGGCTTGTTCAAAATAAAATAACCTTTTATTTATGGTCCATTTGTAAATTAATAAAATGGCCTTAGTTATTAAATCAAATAGAGTTTGATTTTATTAATAAAATCTTTATTTGAAACCTAAATATTTTCAAAACCAAATCAGTAGGTTTTATTTGGAAATATTCAATACTTGGAAACTTGTTTTAACACAAAATAACATTTTTATTTTAGAGTCCATTATTAATTAAATATAATAGACTTTCATTATTATTTCAAATAGGTTTTATTTTATTGAGTTATTTATTTTGAAATCTAAAATAAAGCCAAAACACTTTAGTAGGTTTTAATTAAGAAAATAAAATACTTAGAAAACTTATTTAAAATAATTTAACAAGCTTTGATGTTTTAATTAAAATGGTAAAACCTTTTATTAAATAAAGTTGGATATTAAATCCTTATTATTTTTATTTATACAATCCTTTAAACCTTTGCTATTTTATTTAAAATAAAATGTTTTAATTCAAAAGCTTGGCCAAGGTTTAATTGGTTTTATATAAAATAATCTTTATTTATAAATCCATCTTTTCTTTTGAATACCAACTCTTTTATTTAAGAGATCCAAAATAGTATTTTAAATATTTTTATTTTCCTTTAATAAAAGTTTATCTTTTTAAATCTCTTTAGGATTTATTTAATTCAAATTGGTTTGAGGTTCCATTTGAATTCAAAAAGTTTCTTCTCGCTATGAAAATCAAACAAAGTTTTATTTTATTAATTTATTTTCACATTACAAGATTTGGAAAATCTTGGGATGTGACAGACTGGCTCACAAGGGATCACATATCACGGAAACGAGAAAAGAGTACTTATCGGTAACGAGGTTGAACTAGGTAAGCAGAGATACCGACGATCATAACCTCGGATAAGTAACATATCGTGAGAAAAAAGGGAAATTGATATCATATGTAAGTGGTTCATTCGATCGCAAAGTAATCGTAGAAATATGTGAGAGCCATATGAATTTCCAGATTCCTCTATTGGTTATTGTTCGGAGAAGTGTCTCGATCATGTCCGCATAATTCACGAACCGTAGGGAGACACACTTAAGGATTCGACATTGTTTGAGTATTTATGGAATGATGAGAAAGAGACCGAATGTTGTTCGGAGTCTCGGATGGGATCCGGGATATCACGAGGAGATCCGGAATGGTCCGGAGAATACGATTCATATAAGGAAAGTCCCGTTTCGGAGTTGGAGAATGTTTCCGGTGTTTTCATCGGGAATGTTCTAGAATGTTCCGGAATGTCCGGCACTCCGGAGGGGAAGGGTACATGGATGTGTTGTATCAAGTTGGTATGATTGCATCATGTACTAAGTGTCATCGCTGTTCCAAATAAAGGATTAATTCAAATCCTAGTTTGAAAAGTCAAATAGCTAAATTGAAAAGTCAAACGGCTAAATTTGGAAAGAGGAAAAGAGGAGGAAGGTGAAACCGAGTTGGGGAGGGAGTCCCTCCTCCCCAAGCCGGCGCACCACCCAAGCCGAGTTGGGGAGGGACTCCACTCCCTACCCTTGGCCGGCCGGCCCCTCCACCTATATAAGGAGGGCAGGGCTCCCTCCTAGGACACACAACTCCTACTCCTCCAAACCCTGGCCCCAAGCCGCCGCCGCCTCCAAGCCGCCGCCGGCCCCTAGGGCACCAACTCGCCACCGCCTAGATAAACCCTAGCCGTCGGCTTGTCCCCTCCTTGGTGTGTCTAAACCCTAGAACACCGAGGACTCTCTCATACTCCACCATACTCGCTCCGGCTTAAGGCGAAGCCCTGCGAGATCTCCCCTCTACTTCCGGTACCACGCCGTTGTGCTGCCGGAATCGCGAGGAGAGTGCTACAACCTCCGCTGCCTGCTGGAACAAGGGAGAGGAAGGTCTTCGTCGAGTACCGAACGTGTGACTGACTGCGGGAGCGCTGCCGGAACGCAGCGCCGGAAGGATTGTCGACACGATCTTGAGATCGGGAAGAGTACGACTACATCACCCACGAGAATCCGCTCTCGTTAAACACTTTGGAATCTTCGAGGGTGAGTTATTCTATCGACTCGTTGCTACAATCTAGTAGATAGATCTTGGCTTGTTTGTTTGTATGCGGTAGAAATTTTTTGTTTTCCATGCTACGAAACCCTACAGTGGTATCAGAGCCGTGTCTATATGTAGATCTGTTGCACGAGTAGAACACAATGGTCATTGTGGGCGTTGATGCTTTTATTGTCGATTGCTTCTTGTGTACTTTTCATCTTGCGGTATGTTGGGATGAAGCGGCCCGGGCTAACCTTACATGACATCGTTCATGAGACTTGCTCCACGCTTGACATGCAACTTGTATTGCATAAGTGGCTTTGCGGGTGCCTGTTTCTCCTAGCATAGTTAAGATCCAATTTACAACGGGTGATTAACAATACTAGTATCAATGTTGTGGTTCTTGTTCGGAAGTTAGAACGACACTTATTGAAAGCCCCAAACCACGTAAAATATGCAAAGAAAGTAGAGGCGTCTAACTTTGTTTTGCAGGGGTGTGCAGTGATGTGATATGGCCATGATTGTGATAATATTTGATGTATGCAATGTTCCTTATTGTAAGTTGGCAACCGGCAGGAGCCATATGGTTGTCTTTAATTTATGTTAAGACCCGCGTGTCTATTCAAAGTAGTTGTAATAGTTGAAGCCAGTGGACGACAACCATGGAGGAGCGTCATTGACCTTGATGCAATGCCGGTGATGATGGAGATCATGTTCGTGCTAGAAGATGGAGATCGGAAGCACAAAGAAGAAAGGCCATATCATATCACATATTATGAATTGCATGTGATGTTAATCCTTTATGCATCTTGTATTGCTTAGTAGACGACGGTAGCATTATAAGATGATCCCTCATGCACATAAATTTCAAGTCATAAAGTGTTCACCCTTAGTTAGCACCGTTGCTAAAGCTTGTTGTTTCGAAGCACCACGTGATGATCGGGTGTGTTAGATTCCGCAAGTGTATACAATGTGAGCAAGCCAGATTTTCTCATGCGGAAACTAAGGTTTGATCTTGACGAGCCTAGAATGTACAGACATGGTCTCGGAACACGGATCACCGAAAGGTAAAGCATGAATCATATAGTAGATATGATGAACATGTCGATTGTTCGCCATTGAAACTATATCAACTCTCGTGATGATCGGTGTTGATGTGGTGGATTTGGTTCGTGTGATCACTAAGACAATGTGAGGGATATTGTTTTGAGTGGGAGTTCACCTAGATTAATTTTATTATTAATTTGAACTCAATTTGTCATAAACTTAGTCTAAACTATTGCAAATATGTTGTAGATCAATGGCAGCCCCTACCATCAATTTTAATGCGTTCCTAGAGAAAGAAAAGTTGAAAAACAATGGAAGCAACTTCGCGGATTGGTTCCGCAATTTGAGGATTGTCCTCACAGCTGGTAATTTGACCTATGTGCTGGATGCACCGCTGGGTGACCCACCTGCAGCTGATGCTTCCGATGAAGTAAAGAATGTTTACCTCACTCGGAAGACTCAGTACTCCACAGTTCAGTGTGCTATCTTGTATGGTTTAGAATCGGAGCTTCAGAAAAGGTTTGAGAATTCAGACCCATATGATATTGTCGAGGATCTCAAATTTATCTTTGAGACTCATGCGGCAATTGAAAGCTATGAGGCTTCTGAAAAGTTCTTTAACTGCAAGATGGAAGAGGGCAGCTCCGTCAGTGAGCATGTGCTTAAGATGTCTGGGCACGCAAACAAACTTCAAAGCTTGGGTATAGTGATTCCTAATGCTTTGGGGATTTACCGTGTCCTCCAATCACTACCACCAAGTTACAAGAACTTTGTGATGAACTACAACATGCAAAACATGAACAAGACGTTGCCAGAACTCTTTGCCATGTTAAAGTCTGCAGAAGTGGAGATCAAGAAAGAGCACCAAGTGTTGTTGGTCAATAAGACCACCAAATTCAAGAAAGGCAAGTCTAAGCAGAAGGGACACTTCAAGAAGGGTGGTAAGAAAGTTACCACGCCGACGAAGAAGACCAAGGCTGGACCTAAGCCAGATACTGAGTGCTTTTACTGCAAGGGAGAAGGTCACTGGAAGCGGAATTGCCCAAAGTACTTGGCGGATTTGAAGAACGGCAACATCAAGAAGAAAGGTATATCTGATATACATGTTATTGATGTGTATCTCACTAGTACTCGTAGTAGTGCCTGGGTATTTGATACTGGTTCGGTTGCTCATATTTGTAACTCGAAACAGGTGCTCCAGAATAAACGGAAGCTAGCGAAGAACGAGGTGACGATGCGCGTGGGAAACGGATCAAAGGTTGATGTGATCGCGGTCGGCACACTACCCCTTCATCTACCATCAGGATTAGTTTTATACTTAAATAATTGTTATTTGGTGCCTGCATTGAGCATGAACATTATATCGGGATCTTGTTTATTGCGAGACGGTTACTTGTTTAAATCCGAGAATAATGGTTGTTCGATTTATATGAGTAATATGTTTTATGCACATGCACCTTTGATAGATGGTCTATTCTTATTGAATCTCGATAGTGGAAATACACATATTAATAACATTGAGGCTAAACGTTTGAAATCGAGCGATAACTCGACCTATATGTGGCACTGTCGTCTTGGTCACATTGGAGTGAAGCGTATGAAGAAACTCCATTCCGATGGACTTCTTGAATCACTTGATTTCGAATCACTTGATAGATGCGAAGCATGTCTGATGGGTAAAATGACTAAGACTCCATTTTCTGGTATGATGGAGCGAGCTACGGACTTATTGGAAATTATACATACCGATGTGTGTGGTCCAATGAGTGTAGCATCGCGCGGTGGTTATCGTTATGTTCTTACCTTCACGGATGACTTGAGTAGATATGGGTATATCTATTTCATGAAACATAAGTCCGAAACTTTCGAGAAGTTTAAGGAATTTCAAAGTGAGGTAGAGAATCAACGTAACAAGAAGATCAAATTTCTATGTTCTGATCGTGGAGGTGAATATCTAAGTTACGAGTTTGGCAAGCATTTGAAGAAATGCGGAATACTTTCGCAGTTGACACCGCCGGGAACACCACAGCGTAATGGTGTGTCCGAACGTCGTAATCGAACTCTCTTAGATATGGTTCATTCTATGATGTCACTTACAGATTTACCACTGTCATTTTGGGGTTATGCATTAGAAACATCTGCATTAACTTTAAATAGGGCACCATCTAAATCCGTTGAAACGACACCGTATGAATTATGGTTTGGGAAGAAACCTAAATTGTCGTTCCTTAAAGTTTGGGGTTGCGAAGCCTATGTAAAGAAGTTACAGCCGGACAAGCTTGAACCGAAAGCGGAAAAATGCGTCTTCTTAGGATACCCGAAGGAAACTATTGGGTATACCTTCTATCATAGATCCGAAGGCAAAATCTTCGTTGCTAAGAATGGATCCTTTCTAGAGAAGGAATTTCTCTCGAAAGAAGTGACTGGAAGGAAAGTAGAACTCGACGAGGTTGTCGAACCTTCTCTCGAAATTGCGAGTAGCGCAGCACCGGAAGAAGTTCCTGTGGTGCCTGCACCAATAAGAGAGGAAGCTAATGATGATGATCATGAAACTTCGGTTGAAGTTGCTACAGAGCCTCGCAGGTCAACGAGAACTCGTACCACTCCAGATTGGTATGATCCCGTTATGAGTGTCATGTTGGTGGACAACACCGATGACCCTGAGACATATGAGGAAGCGATGATTAGCCCAGATTCCAATAAATGGCAAGAAGCCATGAAATCCGAGATTGGATCCATGTACGAAAACCGAGTATGGACTTTGGTGGACTTACCGGATGGCCGGAAGGCTGTCGAGAACAAATGGATCTTCAAGAAGAAAACAGATGCTGATGGTAATGTTACTGTCTATAAAGCTCGACTTGTCGCAAAAGGGTTTCGACAAATTCAAGGAGTTGACTACGATGAGACTTTCTCACCGGTAGCGAAGCTAAAGTCTGTGAGGATTATGTTAGCAATCGCTGCATATTACGATTATGAGATATGGCAGATGGATGTCAAAACAGCATTCCTCAATGGAGACATTGATGAAGAGTTGTATATGATGCAACCCAAAGGTTTTGTCGATCCTAAAGATGCTAACAAGGTATGCAAACTTCAACGGTCCATCTATGGATTGAAGCAAGCATCCCGAAGTTGGAATCAACGTTTTGATAAGGTGATCAAAAGTTTTGGCTTTATACAAACTTATGAAGAAGCTTGTATTTACAAGAAAGTGAGTGGGAGCTCTGTAGCATTCTTAATACTATATGTGGATGACATATTGTTGATTGGGAATGATGTAGACCTTCTTAATAGTGTCAAGGAATATTTGAATAATAGTTTTTCAATGAAGGATCTTGGCGAAGCAGCTTACATATTAGGCATAAAGAATTATAGAGATAGATCGAAACGCCAAATATCATTGTCACAGAGTACATATTTGGACAAAGTTCTAAAGAGGTTTGGAATGGAAGATAGCAAGAAAGGGTTCTTGCCCATGTTGCCCAATACGACCTTGAGTAAAACTCAAAGTCCGACATCGGCAGAAGATAGAGAAAGGATGAGTAAGACTCCCTATGCCTCAGCCATAGGATCTCTAATGTATGCCATGCTATGTACTAGACCCGACATTGCATATGCTGTTAGTTTAACTAGCAGATATCAAAGTGATCCAGAAGTGGATCATTGGACAGCGGTCAAAAACATCCTTAAGTACTTGGGAAGAACTAAGGATATGGTTCTTTCTTATGGAGGTGATGAACAGCTCGTTGTTAATGGTCACACCGATGCTAGTTGGAACACCGATCCGGATGATTCTAAATCACAATCTGGATACGTATTTATTTTGAATGGTGCAGCAGTTAGCTGGAGGAGTGCAAAGCAAAGTGTTGTGGCGAGATCTTCAACTGAATCGGAATACATGGCTGCTTCGGAGGCTTCACAAGAAGCGATATGGATGAAAGAGTTCATTACAGAGCTGGGTGTGGTTCCTAGTCCGCTGGACCCAATGTCTATCTACTGTGATAACATGGGCGCCATAGCCAATGCGCAAGAACCAAGGTCACACAAGAAGCTGAAGCATATCAAGCTACGTTTTCACGCTATTCGAGAACATATCCAGGATGGGGATATAAAGATTTGCAAAGTACACACAGATCTGAATGTGGCAGATCCGTTGACTAAACCTCTCCCAAGGGCAAAACATGACCAGCACCAAACTGCCATGGGTGTTCGGTATATTACCATGTAATCTAGATTAGATGACTCTAGTGCAAGTGGGAGACTGTTGGAGATATGCCCTAGAGGCAATAATAAATGTGGTTATTATTATATCTTTTTGTTTATGATAAATGTTTACATTCATGCTATAATAGTATTAACAAGGAAACATTAATACTTGTGTGATTTGTAAACTTAATTTGAAGTCCCTGGTAAAGCCTCTATATAATACCAGCTTGTTGGTTAATAGATGATTGTGGTTTCCCTATCATGAACATTGAGATGTTATTAACAACAAGATCATATCGTTAGGAGAATGATATGATGGACATACTCCTATAGATAAGCGTAGCATAAAGATCAAGTCATTTTAATAGTTCAAGTGCTATATGCTTTCTGATACATAGTAATCTAATTCCTTTGACCATGAGATCATGCATATCACCTTTACCGGATGGATGCTTTGATGACATCAAACACCACACCGTAACTGGGTGGCTATAAAGGTGGCATTGAGTGTTCGGAAAGTGTTGGTTGAAACACATGGATCAAGAGTGGGATTTGTCCATACATATGACGGATAGATATACTCTGGGCCCTCTCGGTGAAATGTCATCCAATTAGCTTGCAAGCATGTGACTGGCTCACAAGGGATCACATATCACGGAAACGAGAAAAGAGTACTTATCGGTAACGAGGTTGAACTAGGTATGCAGAGATACCGACGATCATAACCTCGGATAAGTAACATATCGTGAGACAAAGGGAAATTGATATCGTATGTAAGTGGTTCATTCGATCGCAAAGTAATCGTAGAAATATGTGGGAGCCATATGAATTTCCAGATTCCTCTATTGGTTATTGTTCGGAGAAGTGTCTCGATCATGTCCGCATAATTCACGAACCGTAGGGAGACACACTTAAGGATTCGACGTTGTTTGAGTAGTTATGGAATGATGAGAAAGAGACCGAATGTTGTTTGGAGTCTCGGATGGGATCCGGGATATCACGAGGAGATCCGGAATGGTCCGGAGAATAAGATTCATATAAGGAAAGTCCTGTTTCGGAGTTGGGGAATGTTTCCGGTGTTTTCATCGGGAATGTTCTAGAATGTTCCGGAATGTCCGGCACTCCGGAGGGGAAGGGTACATGGATGTGTTGTATCAAGTTGGTATGATTGCATCATGTACTAAGTGTCATCGTTGTTCCAAATAAAAGATTAATTCAAATCCTAGTTTGAAAATTCAAATAGCTAAATTGAAAAGTCAAACGGCTAAATTTGGAAAGAGGAAAAGAGGAGGAAGGTGAAACCGAGTTGGGGAGGGAGTCCCTCCTCCCCAAGCCGGCGCACCACCCAAGCCGAGTTGGGGAGGGACTCCACTCCCTCCCCTTGGCCGGCCGGCCCCTCCACCTATATAAGGAGGGGCAGGGCTCCCTCGTAGGACACACAACTCCTACTCCTCCAACCCTAGCCCCAAGCCGCCGCCGCCGGCCCCTAGGGCACCAACTCGCCGCCGCCTAGCTAAACCCTAGCCGCCGGCTTGTCCCCTCCTTGGTGTGTCTAAACCCTAGAACATCGAGGACTCTCTCATACTCCACCATACTCGCTCCGGCTTAAGGCGAAGCCCTGCGAGATCTCCCCTCTACTTCCGGTACCACGCCGTTGTGCTGCCGGAATCGCGAGGAGAGTGCTACAACCTTCGCTGCCTGCTGGAACAAGGGAGAGGAAGGTCTTCGTCGAGTACCGAACGTGTGACCGACTGCGGGAGCGCTGTCGGAACGCAGCGCCGGAAGGATCGTCTACGCGATCTTGAGATCGGGAAGAGTACGACTACATCACCCACGAGAATCCGCTCTCGTTAAACACTTTGGAATCTTCGAGGGTGAGTTATTCTATCGACTCGTTGCTACAATCTAGTAGATAGATCTTGGCTTGTTTGTTTGTATGCGGTAGAAATTTTTTGTTTTCCATGCTACGAAACCCTACACAACGTAGTTGCGAGGAGGCGAGGGGCGCTCAGGATCCGTCGGAATTCCTCACCGGAGTCAAGGACGGCGTCAGGCGGCTCTGGTCGTGGTTGGAGGCGACGCTGTGGTTCGCCCCGAGGGAAAACGAGGACATGGTTAGATGCGCAAGATCAAGGCGAAGCTGCGTGCGTACCTGGGGACGTCGCCGGAGGAATTAGCAGAAGCGGCAGCGCTCAGAGGTCGTCGAAGCCGAGGTTCTGGGGCGCCCGCGGTTGAATGGGAGGTACAGGGAGAAGCGTCTAGGTATGGGGGATGTGCCCGTGTGCTTGGGGAGGCAAGGGGTGGCATAGAGTCGCCGGAATTCACTGGTGACGGTGGTCGGAGCAGTGGCGTTGCGAGCTCGATTTGAGGCAGCCTAGGGGCTCTCGTGCTGCGGTGTTTGAGGGGAAAGGAGGAGAAGGCGCAGGCGATTAAAAGGACGTAGTCGCAGGGGGAGTAATGGCCGCTAACAGCGTGAATTGATCGCCGGAGTAAAGACAGGAAACGGCGAGGAGGAATTAGCGCGGGGTGAAGACGATGAACAGGAGAGGTGGGACCTTGCTGTCAGCGAGAAGGTGAGAGGGAAAAGAAGTCCACCAGTCAGCGTCTGCGCGGGTCAGTTAACAGGTGCGAAATGTTTTCTTCAGGAGAGAGGGAAGCTGGGCTGGTACTGGGCTTAGTGGGCTTGCTGGGTTGGGTCGGGTTGGTTTTCATTTTTTTTCTGAAAGTTTTATTCTTTTCCAATTCTGTTTTCTGTTTTGAATTTCAAACAACAATCAACATTCAAATCAAATCAAATTTTCACCAAACATTGCAATTGAATTTGGTTCTGTTTAACAACATAAACCAAAGTCCAAAGATAATATTTTTATTTTAGGGTCCATTATTAATTAAATAAATAGACCTTGTTTATTAATCAAATAGATTTTGATTTATTCAAAAACTCTATTTTTTGAAATCTAAATATTATCAAAACCAAATCAGTTGGTTTTATTTGAAAATAAAGAATACTTGGAAAATTGTTTAAAATATATAAATAAGTTTTGATGTTTAAATAAGATAGTAAAACCTTTGTTTTTGATAAACTTGGATATTAAATCCTTATTATTAAAATAAACCTTTACTATTTTTATCAAATAGAAATATTTTTATTTCAAAGGCTTGGCCAAGTTTTAATTTGGCTATTTAAAATAAACCTTATTTGTATTTCTACCTTTTTATTTGAAAGATAAATCTTTTTATAAAAGATCCAAAATAGTATTTTCCAAATACTTTTAATTTTACTAATTATTTATCTTTTTAAATCCCTTTAGGATTTTGTTTGATCCAAATAGGTTTTGAAAGTTTCCAATTGGATTCAAAAAGTTTCTTCTCACTCTGAAATTCAACAAAGTTTTATTTTATTCTTTTTTTTTCACATTACAAGATTTGGAAAATCTTGGGATGTGACAGATACGTTTACGACGTATCAACCCTAGTCGCCTCCTTCCTCCCTCCTCCATCACCCTGCTCTGGCTTAGGCAAAGCCCTGCAGGGATTCTCCTCCAACACCACCACCACGTCATCATGTTGCTGGATTCCGAGGAGATCTACTACCTCCGCTGCCCTGCTGGAACCGGGAGAGGAAGGTCTTCATTGACTCTGTATGTGTGACCACTACGGAAGCGCTGCCAGAACGCGGCATCGGAAGGATCATCTACGCGATCTTGAGATTGGCAAATCATTGACTACACGGTGCAATATTGACTTTGGCTTTTGTCCCGTCCAATTCCGGGAATATTTCCTTAATAGCTTTTGTGAAACCAAAAACAGCAGAAAACAAGCAACTGGCAGTGTGGCATCTTGTTAATAGGTTAGTCATAGAAAATGTATAAAAATACCTCAAAGTGTAGACAAAGCATAGCAAAGGTTATACTAAACAAGCATGGAACATCAAAAATTATAGATACGTTTACGACGTATCGAGCATCCCCAAGCTTAACTCCTGCTCGTCCTCTAGTAGGTAAGTGATAAAAAGAATAATTTTTTAGGTGACATGCACCATCACAATCCTGATCAAACTATTTGCAAGCATTGAAAGCTAGGATCAAAGAACTCTAAACATGAGCATGAAAGATGAAATTCTAACAATAAGACATAGCAACTATGTTGCAACATGAGAGGATACAAACAAAGATCATGAATAACAATGCACTGAAATACGTTTGTTTGTTTCACATATAGAAAACGTAGCATAGTGGCATTCAGCTTGTCCCTCATGGAGTAGCAAAACATAAATGCATAGGACACCTTCAAAGTTCATAAGGGTGATTAGATACAAATAGTTCAAGAACAAGCAATATCAACATTATGAATCAATCAATAAGTTTTGGGAACATGCACATAGAACTAAGAATGACAACTATGCTCTCCTTATTGGTGCATAAAGATAGAAGGTGGAGACTCAGTATAAAAGTGGAAGAAAGGCCCTTCAAAGGGAAGCAGGGATTCCAAGTTTCATAAAGAGCTTCCAAAAATTATGGTACTTGTTAGCTTTCAGCTCTCATTGCCCTTATCATAAGCATCTTGAAGTGATTAAGGTTAAAGTGAACAAAATATGGAGTATATGCTTGACAAAGTATAAGTTGGCAATCTCATGTCCCTTGAGTATGAGGGTCGTACCTCATCCTACTCAACTTTAGTCACCAGTAAGTTCTTGTCATTGTAAGTATATGTGTATCATAGAGAACCGCCAATGGGGTACCCCTTGCCCCATGACACAGGATCTATCCCATATCAAAATGACAAGGAAAAAGACAATGAGCATCTCAGCAATCTTCTTATTACCATGGGAAAATGGTGCTTTTTCCTCTTCTTTCCTCTTTTTTTTCTTTTTCTCTTCTATTTTTCTCTATCTCTCTTTTTTTATAAGAAGAATGCTTCATAGATTGCTCACTATGGTGATGCTGCAAGTTTCCACCATGATTAGGCATGGCTTATACTAGCGGCCCATGCGTTTCTCTAACACATACATAACTCCATGGACTTACAAGCTCCCCTTTTATTTCACAACACTGGCATCCACAAACAAAAGAGCATGATATCAGCTGGTAGATATTTACGGGTGTTGAAAGCGTTCCCCGTGACAGCACGTTTCTGCTAATTCCGAATTTATAAGTGCAAGCATATACAACATAGATGACAGAATGGTTCAAGTTTATTAGGGGCAAGAAAAATAAAGTGTGCCATCAAGTTTGTGAGGGCTTTAATCACTAATTTTCACATAACAAGTTTAATTTGGAAGATAGATAAAACAAGGATATACATGGAATGGTGTAACACACCATGCATATGAATTTATAGTGGACTCTTTGGAATAACTTGGTTTCTTGGGAGTTGGATGCATGAGTAGAGCTTACTCAATACAAGTGGAGGCTAGCAAAAGGCTTGGAGCGACCAACTAAGAGAGCAATAATGGCCATAATCATGCAGAGCTACAAAACATTATTAATCAAAGTATAAAGTGGTACCACAAGTCAAAAACTAAATGACCATAGAGGCTAGGTGACTGGTTCATAGTCATAACATGGTGTGAGCATGTGCCAAGTCAACCTGTTAGACCCCTCCTTTCTAAAGGAATGGATCCCTGTGATTGCAATGCTAGTCCCTGGATCAATGCTAGCATCCACAGTTTAAGATGAAGTACACAGATACAAAGGTCATTTATTACATTCATTCCAGAGATAAAAACATAATCTTTTACAACTCAGGGCCAAAGGCCTAATACAAGAGTTTAAGGAATAAGTAAATAAACACAAGTCTTCATCTTCATGTGCCACAGGCAAGCATGTTGAGTGTAGACTCATGACTCCTACTCATCATCGGAGTAACCTGCAACATCACAAGTTACAGCCACAGAGGATCAATACTTTGGAATAGTATTGGCAAGTGATACCTTAGTATATTTTTAGTGGACTATATTACTATATGCTTTTGGCTAAGTGTAGCTTGGCCTGCTTTGCTTAAAATAGGTTTTACCTATTAGTTGAAATCACTAAGTTTTCTTTATCAAAACTTCCCAAGAAACCTCCAATAGACATTGGGGTCCTTCACCCTTGTTCACCCACAAGTTTTATTTTAGAAGTTGGAGTGATGAGATTCTTGTAGCTTCCATGTCTTGATGCTCAAGTTGTCCATTGCCTTGGACTAGGCTAAGTACTTAGGTTTTTCCATCTGCAGAGGTTGTGCACTTTTCCCACCAGACTTGGTTTCCCAAGACAGGACCCTTCAGAAGCCTTTCCTTAGTCAAATGGACGCGCTCCAACCTATTATTCCCACTACCACCAACTGTCCAAGTGACTAAGTTCTAGCAACCTATATGATCATGGCAGATCCCATATTGCCAAGTGGTTGCACTGTAAGCTTTCTCAACACTTGGCCTCCAAATCCCTTTGTGCCTGGGTGGCATACCACAAGTGAGATACACAACCCAAGTCCATGGCCTTGTGTAACCACTCAACATAACCCAATCCTTCCATTCCACCCAGGAGGTTCATTTGACTTAGTTGTTTTATTAGGAAAGTATAAGTCTCATGACTTAGAAATATTTTCCTCATAATAAGTATAGATTTTCACCAACCCTTGTTTGCTAAATAGCTAGGCTAAGCATGGTATGATAACTTAACTTAGGAAAATTCCCTAGCAATTCTACAATTCTACCCTACTTAGGATTTCCCCACTTAGCATTAGGCAAAAGTATCATGCAAGACTAAGCAAAATATCTAATGCTAGTACAAAACATAGGATATAAATATTCATGAAAATATCACTTGCCTTGGTAGTGGGGAGAGTAGCACTCTTCACAATCACAATCACTAGCAAAATCTACAAAAATATAGCATACAATTACACATAATTTTATACAACCAAAAATAGTATGAATGCATGCATGCAAGAATTTACTAAGTGGTAATTTTGAAAAACTCTACCAAGCATGCACATGACTACAGAAACTTAACATGTCACAAGTTTGCCAACTAAACTTATTTGGCACTAACACAATTTACCAAAATAAAACTATATTTTAAATAGCCTTAAACATGTTTCTACAAATAAAGTCATTTTAACTGTTACTATTTGTTAAACACATTGGACATTCAGAAAGGTCTTGTTTCACTGAATCCAACAGTATAAAGTTTGCAAAATTCCAACGTGGCAATCAAAAGTTATAAGCATTTGAAATTTGGATCAAATTCTGGTTTTAAATCTGTTTTTAGTTCTAACACCTGCCACGCGTCGTGTTGTGATTTGCGCGTACTGGTTCGCACCGGATCGAGCTCAGTAGCCGTAGGATCTAAATAGATCGCACGCTCTAGATCGTGTACCTCTTCGCCGATTAATGAATCTATCCTAACGCTTGGATCAAGATCCAACGGCACGCAAGCAAGCTATCATGTCCTGGCGGCGCGCGGTGTCGGCGAGCGGCGGAGCGCTCGGTCTACGGCGGCGCTAGCGTTCCAGATCGTTCCAGGACGCAAGAAGGTGCTTACCAGATCCGCAGAGGCGTGCTGAAGCTCGACGTGGTACTAGTTTGCGGAGGGGCGCGCTGACACGGCGAGGATTGCTCGTCGAAGTGACGGGCGGCGTCGGGTGGTGGTTGTCGAAGTAGTTGCCGATTTTTCGCGTCGTCCTAACACAAGCCAGGGGTTTTAGGTGATGCGCAAGAATGTGGCAAACAATCTCGTGTGAGTCAGAAGTGAAGGGGCGCACGGGACTTACGGATTTTGGTCGCCGGAGTTGAGGTGGTCGTCAGATGCTTGCGGCGTCGAGCGGAAACGGCGACCTGGGGCAGTATAGGATGAACGGGTGGGGTCAGGAGGTGCGCAAGAAGATTGCGAAATGGCTCGAACGAATCAGAGAGGAAGGGGCGCACGGGTCTTACCGGAATCGTTTGCCGGAGCAAGCTCTGTCTGCGGCGGTGCTGTGTGAATCGTGGGCAGCCTGGTGGCGTGAAGGCAGGAATGACTGGGGGAAAATGGTCGCTAGGAGGTGGGGATCTTATAGCCGGAGCCTCGACAGGAAACGCTCGCGGATTAATGCCCATTTATGTCGCGCCATTACCGGCCGTGACTGCAGCTGCGACATGGTCGCGGGCGCAGTTTGGGGAAGACGATGACAGCGTGGGCAGGGCCCGCTCGTCAGCGATGTGCGCGAAGTGAGGGTGGGGTCCGTCTGTCAGCGATAGGTTGCATGCGCTTGTGTGTGAGAAAAGAAAAGGAAACCCCCGGGTGGGCTAGTTGGGCTCGATTCGATGCTGGGCCTAAAACCTGGCGCGTGGCCTTTTCCTTTGTTTATTTCTTTTTCCTTTTCTATTTTGATTTTCTGGGTAGATTTTCAAATGAAATCAAGTTCAATTTGAATTCAAACTTTCCTGGGATTTTTGTAGTGAGCAGTGGTCTCAAAAATGGTCATATAACCATGGGGTAGCTTTGTAAAGGATTGGTCAAGCTTGGAGATCAAAATATCAGAGGCTATGCACTTGGTTTAAAATTTGAAAGATGGTTTTTGGAACCCATTTCCATTTGAAAAACTTGGTTTTAAATCTGCACTTAAATCCTATGCTCATAGAAGGCAACCTTCCTGGTTCACAACAATCAAACTTACAAGTGGTGTTGGCCATTTAAAATAAGTCTGTCCACATAAAATCATGATACCATATGTTTCTGTTTTATGAAATGTTTTGAGAAAACCCTAAATGATGATGGATGCAAGGATGATATGAATGAGCTTTGAAACATGAATTTAGGGATGTTACAAATCTAACCCCCTTAAGATGAATCTCGCCCTCGAGATTCGGATTGGCTAGCAAATAGGTGAGGGTGGTTTTTCCGAAGATCATCTTCTCTTTCCCATGTTGCTTCCTCTTCGGAATGATGATTCCATTGCACCTTGCAAAACTTGATAGTTTTTGTCCTTGTGACTCTTTCTGCGGTCTCAAGAATCTTGACAGGCTTTTCCTCATAGGTGATATCACTTTCTAGTTGGACTTCTTCCAAGGGTATGGTATCCTTCAAAGATGATTCTTCCATTTCTGGGTGACATTTCTTAAGTTGACTCACATGAAACACATTATGGACAGCTGACAGAGACTCTGGCAATTCAACTTCATATGCAACTTCTCCCTTGCGACTTAGAATCTTGAATGGCCCAACATATCTTGGTGCCAACTTTCCTTTGACTCCAAATCTTTTCACTCCACGAAGTGGTGATACTCTAAGATAAGCTCTATCCCCAACTTCGTAGGTGACTTCTCTACGCTTAGAATCCGCGTAGCTTTTCTGTCGGGACTGCGCTAGCTTCAACTTGTCCTTAACCAATTTGACTTTCTCTTCAGCGTCTTTGATGAGATCGGGTCCAAACAAACTCCTTTCTCCCACACCATTCCATAGCAATGGGGTGGTACACTTTCTTCCGTAGAGTAACTCAAATGGTGCCATTCCAATACTAGATTGGTAACTGTTATTGTAAGAGAACTCTGCGTAAGGCAAACTTTCATCCCAACTTGCTCCATAGTCTAGGGCACATGCCCTCAACATGTCTTCAAGAATTTGATTAGTCCTTTCTGTTTGTCCATCAGTTTGAGGATGAAAAGCAGTGCTGAATTCCAACCTCGTTCCTAAGGATTCATGAAGCTGTCTCCAAAAGTGAGAAGTGAACTGAGTTCCTCTATCTGACACAATACTCTTAGGCACACCGTGAAGGCATATAATTCTGCTCATGTAGATTTTTGCTAACTTGGCACTTGTATAAGTTGTTTTCACGGGTATAAAATGAGCCACTTTAGTTAGGCGATCCACTACTACCCATATGGAATCATACCCTGACCTGGTCCTTGGTAATCCGGTAATGAAATCCATACCAATATTTTCCCACTTCCATTCAGGAATAGGTAGTGGTTGAAGCAAACCCGCTGGTTTCTGATGCTCCGCTTTTACTCTGCTACATACATCACACAAAGTAATATGTTCGGCGATGTCCCTTTTGAGATTGTTCCACCAAAATCTTTCTTTCATGTCCATGTACATCTTGGTGTTTCCTGGGTGAATAGAATATGGAGAGTTGTGGGCTTCCTGTAAAATCAGTTTCCGCAACTCCGGGTCTTGTGGAACACATATACGTTTCCCGTGCCATAAAGTACCTTTTTCGTCTATATGGAAACTCTTAGCTTTCCCTAGACTTATATTTTCCTTAATCTTTTCAATTTCCTTATCAACCTTCTGAGTTTCTCGGATCTTGTCCAATAAAGTGGGTTGAACATCTAAGGACATGAGATGTCCTTCAGGCACAATCTCCATTCTGAGTTCTTTGAATTGCTTACACAAGTCATCTGGCAATTCTCCTTTGGTAAGGCCATTTACAAACGTCTTACGACTTAGGGCATCTGCTACTACGTTCGCTTTACCGGGGTGATATTGCAAACTTAAGTCGTAATCTTTGATAAGTTCCAGCCATCTCCTTTGTCTCATGTTGATTTCCTTCTGGGTGAAGATATACTTCAAACTCTTATGATCGGTGAATACTTCACAACGCTTTCCCAAAAGGTAATGTCTCCATGTTTTGAGTGCATGGACAACAGAGGCTAACTCCAAATCATGAGTGGGATAGTTTACTTCATGAGTTTTGAGTTGTCTCGAGGCATAGGCCACAACTTTACCGTCTTGCATAAGTACGGCACCTAATCCTTGATGCGAAGCATCACAATACACTTGGAAATCCTTTTCCAAATCTGGCAGACATAGTACTGGTGCTGTTACAAGTCTCTTCTTCAATTCTTGGAAGCTGACTTCACAACCTTCAGACCAAGCAAATTTCTTGTCCTTCTTCAGCAATTCAGTCATTGGCTTAGCAACCTTTGAGAAATTCTCAATGAACCTTCTGTTGTAACCTGCTAAACCAAGGAAACTGCGAACTTCTTTTACGTTCTTAGGAGATTCCCATTCTGTCACAGCTGAAACCTTAGCAGGATCAACTGCCACACCATCCTTTGTCATAACATGACCAAGAAAACCAACTTCCTCTAACCAGAACTCACACTTGCTGAATTTGGCATAAAGTTTATGTTCCCTCAGTTTCTCAAGTATCAAGCGTACGTGTTTTTCATGTTCCTCCTTGCTCTTGGAGTAGACCAAGATGTCATCGATGAAAACGACAACAAACTTGTCTAAAAATTCCATGAACACCTTGTTCATCATATTCATGAAGTATGCCAGAGCGTTGGTTAAACCAAAAGGCATCACAGTGTACTCATACAATCCATACCTTGTGGTGAAAGCTGTTTTAGGTATGTCTTGCTCTCTTATCTTGAGTTAAAAATAACCTGACCGGAGATCAATTTTTGAGAACACACATGCTCCTTCTAGCTGATCAAACAAGTCGTTGATTCTTGGCAAAGGGTACTTGTTCTTGATGGTTACCTCGTTGAGTGAACGATAGTCAATGCATAATCTTTGTGTTCTATCCTTCTTTTCCACGAATAAAACTGGAGCTCCCCAAGATGAAGAACTTGGTTGAATAAACCCTTTCTGCAACTGTTCTCCTAGTTGCTTCTTGAGCTCTTTCAGTTCATCAACTGACATTTTGTACGGTCTTTTTGCTATTGGTCCAGAACCTGGTACCAAATCTATCAAAAACTCCACATCTCTATCTGGTGGCATTCCTGGCAACTCTTCTGGAAACACATCCGGATACTCACACACAATTGGCACACTGTCCATGCTAACCCCCTTAAGAGAATTTAGCTTACTTCCTTTGGATTCAAAGTTTGACCTGAATTTTATTCTTTTTCCTTCTGGGGTTGTGAGTGCAACAGTACGATTAGCACAATCTAGTACTCCTTCATACTTAGCCATCCAATCCATTCCCAAAATTACGTCTAGTCCTTGGGAATCTAGGATTATCAGGCTCACTGGAAACTTATGCTTTCCAACCTCTATGACAAGATCCCGGCATCCAAGACTTACTATCATATCTCCACCCGGAGAACTAACTTTTATTGGACACCCAATGTTTTCAGATGCAAACCCATTTCTATCAACAAATGCTTTTGATATGAATGAATGAGATGCACCAGTGTCAAAGAGTACAAATGCTGGAATGGAATTGAGTCTGAACTTACCAGCAACGGCATCAGGCTCCTCATAGACCTCCTCCACATTGATGTGGTTAACCTGTCCTTTCTGGAAAGGATTGGGTTTGTTAGGTCCTTCAACTTTCTTCTCAGGGCACTCATTAGCATAATGCCCCAGCTTCTTGCATTTGAAGCACTCAACCTGACTAATATCCTTTTTAGGAGGCTGGCTTCCACTTCCACTACCATTTCCACTATAGTGGCTCTTATGTCCACCCTTGTGGTTCTTGTACTTGTCATTGTCATGACTGCGGTGATGCTTGTTGTCATGACGGTTGTGGTTGTGGTGCTTGTTGAATTTCCCATGCTTATGGGATCCCGAGCTGCCACTGTCATCAAAATGAGATCGTTTGTGAGACGATCCCGAGCTGTGCTTGTCGGAGTGTTTCCTCTTCCTACTCTCGACTTGCTTCATTTTACTCTCCAAAATAGCAGCCTTGTCACACAAAGACTGATAAGTTGGAACATACGCCACAGACAGCTACAGATTCAGCTCATCATTCAAGCCCTCCAGAAACTTTTCCTTTCTTTTTGCATCTGTGTCAACCTCATCCGGTGCATAGCGTGCCAGATTGTTGAACTCTTCTATGTATTCAGCCACGCTGCGGTGGCGCTGCTTCAGGTTGTGAAACTCCTTCTTTTTCAGGCTCATCATTCCTGATGAGATATGAGCAGTGCGAAAGCCATCTTCAAAGATATCCCAAGTCACCTCATCAATAGGAGTGGTGATTTGGAAGTTGTCCCACCATGTGGCGGCTGGTCCTTCCAACAGATGTGCTGCGAACCTGACTTTTTCAGCATCCGTGCAGCCCACGGTCACTAAGTCCTTGTTCACGGAACGTAGCCAGTCATTGGCCACCATGGGATCAGTTGTCCCCGAAAACTTTGCTGGCCTCAAACGCAGAAATCTGGTGAGCATATCAAAACCCGTAGGGTTGTTGTTGTTGTTGTTGTTATTGGGGTTGTTGTTGTTGTTGTTATTCTGGTTTTGGATGAATGTTGTCATCATCTGCATAAGCTGTGTTTGCGCATTCATCATTTGTTGCATTTCCGGGGTGATGTTGTTGGGGTTGGGGTTTGCGCGACGGGGAGGCATCTGTGGTTTGATCAAATAGATAAGAATGAGATACCCATAGATGTTTTATGCACACTACATCACAAGCAAACACATAGGATGCAATTCAAGAATAAAAGTTCAACAACCAGATAATAAGTTCATGAAATGAAACACACAAGAAGCAAGCCATCCACATGTCGGATGGTCCAATAACAAGTTCACAAATAACAAGTAGGATAGTGAAAGATAAACGAGTAGTCATGTCTACTCATCAGCATCAATCTCCTCCTCGACGAAGGTAAGACCTGCGTTCTCCATCGCGGTCTTGTTCTCCTCAATCGTAGTGGTCAAGGAATCGACCTTGGCCTTGAGAGCCCTCTTCTGGGAGCGAAGCCTCTCAATAACCATCTGCTGCTGCTCTAGCTCGAAATCCTTGGACTTCAGTTCCTCCGTCATGTCCCGGATCTTCTTGTTCCTATCCTGGACGCGTTTTTCCTGACTCTTGAACTTGCGGTCCTGGGCCTCGAACTTTGTCTCCATTTCCTTGATCATCACGTCCTGCTATGCGAAAAGCTTGTCCTTCTCGCGTAGCTGCACCTGAAGCTCGTCATTGCTGAGCATGACGTTCGTCCTCTCCGTGTCCACGTGCCTGATAAGAGACTCTAAGTCCTGGAGATAGAGACGTATCGGCTCCGCTACGTCCCTCGAGTCGTCCTCAAAGTCGATGGACTCTCCATCAACATCACGTCTTCCGAAGACGTGGAAGTGGGTGCCCCTAACCTGTCGGGAGTGACGGCCTAACAGACGTCCTATCAGGTCCTGCATGACTACCTCCATGCCTCTCTCCCTGTCATTGTGCATCAGCTTGAAGACGATGGCCTCTGTAGTGGGCTCTGTCTGGCGTCCGGGCTGGTTCACCTTGAAGCCCCAGAGGTCCTTCCTCTCGAACTTAGTGAGTGGGTACACCGTGATGGTGGGAAGAGGGAGATCGAGCAAAGTGGTAAGCTCAATGATACGGGGACCGAAACGGGTAACCTGGAACTCCTCAACGGTGCTGATGGTAATAGGCATCTATTTATTAAAATTGAAAAAGTTAGATCAACACAATTTAAAGTGTAACAAGACAAACATTCATACATATTCATGGAACACAAAATCAACCAAGTCATGCATACATAACTCCTTTACATCAATCATGGTCCAACTTATTTAAGGTATCATTTTTGGAAAATATGGTGATAGATGGTGGTCCAACTAACGAAGTGTGCTCACAATCCGATCTCACTGGATCTGGTGGCTATCACAATGTTCCTAGAGGCAACCCACCTATCTTGTTCACATGATTCCATTACTAAGTCTATTATATCTCCCCTTAATTCTTGGTTGGTGGCTTCCAACTCTTGGGTAAGTTCCTTCTCCTTCTCTAAGTCTTTTTGGAGGTTGAGCATCCTGCACTTGACTCTAGCACTTAGTTCTTTGATAGTCCTCCAAGCTGCATCTCTGGCTGACTCAAAGAATGTGGTGTGCATTATAGTGTTGGTGTACATGCAGAATCCCTTTTCCTTGTGGTTGTCTTCCTTGTTTTTGTACAAGTGAAGTTGCACCCACCAATACTCCACTCCTTCATTCATCACTGGAAAGCCTTTGTAAATAGCTGCTCCATGTGCTTCCATTGCCACCATGAGGTCCTTGAGAATCTTGGGAAACTCAGTTTCACACTCCAAGGTCATGGCCATGAGTGGTCCTTTCTTCACGGCTTCGTTGATGGAGTTCATCTACAAATGGAGTTGAGAATGAAAAGATTAGAAAAGTTTTACGAGAAGAATAGACAAGTGTAGAAGTAGTTGAAAATTTTTCCTTAGTGGTTTTCCAATCCTAGGGTCATAATCCTACTGGCAACACAGTGCTCTGATACCATCTGTTAGACCCCTCCTTTCTAAAGGAATGGATCCCTGTGATTGCAATGCTAGTCCCTGGATCAATGCTAGCATCCACAGTTTAAGATGAAGTACACAGATACAAAGGTCGTTTATTACATTCATTCCAGAGATAAAAACATAATCTTTTACAACTCAGGGCCAAAGGCCTAATACAAGAGTTTAAGGAATAAGTAAATAAACACAAGTCTTCATCTTCATGTGCCACAGGCAAGCATGTTGAGTGTAGACTCATGACTCCTACTCATATTCGGAGTAACCTTCAACATCACAAGTTACAGCCACAGAGGATCAATACTTTGGAATAGTATTGGCAAGTGATACCTTAGTATATTTTTAGTGGACTATATTACTATATGCTTTTGGCTAAGTGTAGCTTGGCCTGCTTTGCTTAAAATAGGTTTTACCTATTAGTTGAAATCACTAAGTTTTCTTTATCAAAACTTCCCAAGAAACCTCCAATAGACATTGGGGTCCTTCACCCTTGTTCACCCACAAGTTTTATTTTAGAAGTTGGAGTGATGAGATTCTTGTAGCTTCCATGTCTTGATGCTCAAGTTGTCCATTGCCTTGGACTAGGCTAAGTACTTAGGTTTTTCCATCTGCAGAGGTTGTGCACTTTTCCCACAAGACTTGGTTTCCCAAGACAGGACCCTTCAGAAGCCTTTCCTTAGTCAAATGGACGCGCTCCAACCTATTATTCCCACTACCACCAACTGTCCAAGTGACTAAGTTCTAGCAACCTATATGATCATGGCAGAGCCCATATTGCCAAGTGGTTGCACTGTAAGCTTTCTCAACACTTGGCCTCCAAATCCCTTTGTGCCTGGGTGGCATACCACAAGTGAGATACACAACCCAAGTCCATGGCCTTGTGTAACCACTCAACATAACCCAATCCTTCCATTCCACCCAGGAGGTTCATTTGACTTAGTTGTTTTATTAGGAAAGTATAAGTCTCATGACTTAGAAATATTTTCCTCATAATAAGTATAGATTTTCACCAACCCTTGTTTGCTAAATAGCTAGGCTAAGCATGGCATGATAACTTAACTTAGGAAAATTCCCTAGAAATTCTACAATTCTACCCTACTTAGGATTTCCCCACTTAGCATTAGGCAAAAGTATCATGCAAGACTTAGCAAAATATCTAATGCTAGTACAAAACATAGGATATAAATATTCATGAAAATATCACTTGCCTTGGTAGTGGGGAGAGTAGCTGTCACATCCCAAGATTTTCCAAATCTTGTAATGTGAAAATAAATTAATAAAACAAAACTTTGTTTGATTTTTCAAGGCCAGAAGAAACTTTTTGAATTTAAATGGAATCTCAAACCCATTTGAATCAAATAAAGTCCTAAAGGGATTTAAAAAGATAAACATTTTAAATAAAGGAAAACAAAATATTTTGGAAATACTATTTTTTGATCATTAAAAATAAAAAGGATTTGGTTTTCAATTGAAATAAAAGTTTTATAGATAAAGATTATTTTATAAGCCAAATTAAACCTTGGACAAGCTTTGGAATTAAAACATTTTATTCTAAATAAAATTAGCAAAGGTTTATTTAAAATAAATTAATAAGGATTTAATATCCAAGTTTTATTAATAAAGGTTCTATCATTTATAAACCATCAAAAAACTTATTTGTTTAATTTGGTAAAGTTTTCCAAGTACTTTATATTTTCAGATAATACCTACTAAAGTGTTTTGACTTTATTTTAGATTTCAAATAAAGATTTTATTAATAAAATCAAACTCTATTTGATTTAATAACTAAGGCCCATTTTATTTAATTATTAATGGATCCTAAAATAAAAGGATATGTTATTTTGTTTTAAACAAGTTTCCAAATATTCCTTTCATTCAAATAAAGCCCACTGATTTGTTTTTAGAAATATTTGGATTTCAAATGGGGATTTTATTAATATCAAACCCTATTCTAATAATAAACCATGGTCCATTTTATTTAATTAATAAATGGAACCTAAAAAGATTTAAAATATTATTTTGAGATTTGGATTATGTTGATGAACAGAACCAAAAACACAATGCAAAGTTTAATGATTGTTTGAATTGTTGAATTATTTGAATGCTTGAATAATTGTTTGAAATAACAAATCAGGAAATAGAAATGGAAAAAGAAAAAGGATTAGACAGAAAAAATAGAACAAAACGAGCAGCCCAACCATCTGGCCCAGCTCCAGCCCATCTAGCCCACCCCCTCTCCCGAACCGTTTTCTTCACCACAGAAAGAACCCGCTGAACCACTGACAACTGGACCCCTCCCCTTCTTCTTTTCTTTCACTGCCAGCGGACCCCACACTGCCTCCTCCTTCTTCTTCCTTGCGCGACCATGCCTCCCCAGACGACGCTGCCGTTGCTGCCCATGAATGCCGTGATCAATTCGCCTTAACGCCGCGTTAATTCCTCGTCGCGACCACGCCCTTTTAATCGCCTCGCTCTCTCCTCCGTTTTCCCCCAGACACCGCCTCCCCTCTGCCTCCAGGCCGCCCCAATTTCCCTCTGTACCGCTGCTACTCCGACGACCCTCCTCGCCAATTCCGGCCAAGACTCGCCGCCCCTCTCCTCCCCGATCAAACTCACAGCATTCCCATTCTCAGGTGCATCTGCTAGTGCATCCAACTCGACCGCGGGTACCCTGTAACCTCGCCTTCGACAACGGCCACCGTCGCCATCGTCTGCTTCAACTCCGACGACGCCCACTGGTAGATTCTGGTCACCCCTCTCCTCCTCGAGAACACGATGATGTTCTCCAAGCTCGGACGAACCTAACAGCACTTTCCGTTTGTCTTAGGGCGACCCCAATCTTTGCCATCGTCAAGCAGTGAGCGCCGCCGCGTCTGCCTCACTCCGGCGAGTACCCCAGGTAGTTCCGTCCGCCCTTTTTCCTCTCGCTCACGCACGCATCCTCGCCAGGACTGTGCGCATCTGACCCTGTCTTCCGTTTGCCCTGGTACGCGCTGTAGCCTCGTCCTCGACGACGCCTGAGCAAGCCCGACGCTAACGACGTCTCCGACGAGCAATCGCCGCCGTCCCCGTGCGCCCCCTGCCCAACGACGAGCACCTTGAGCTTCAGAGCGTCACCGCGATCACTGTAAGCACCCTCACCTCCTTCCTCGTTTCCTGTTTCGCCAGCGCCGCCACTATCTGACCGTCGCCGCCGCTAGCCACCGCCGGCGCCGCTCGCAAATGGTCGAGCACGTTAGCACCGTAGGATCACGATCCGACGTTCCCGATAGATCACTTAACCGCGAAGGGGTACGTGATCTGGACCATGCGATCTAACTTGATCCAACAGCCAGCATCGCCCGATCCGGCCGAACCGGTACTGACCAATCACGGTGCGCCGCGTGTCCCTGTTCTGATTAAAAACAGAATTTTGATCTGATTAGAATACAAATTTGTAATTGCTATAACTTTCAAACCACACGTCCAAATTTGGCAAATTTTATATCAATGAAATCAGGAGAACAAGCCCTAGCTAACCATGGCCTTAGTTTTGAAAATAGTATCTGTTAGCTTGATTGAATTTGCAAAAACATTTGTGTACTTGTTTAGAGTATAAAAATTGTTTAAAATTTATTTTAGGATTAAAACTTTTGCAAAATGGATTTGTGTGATCTTACTGACCCTAGGAACCAACCCTTAGTGTTAAAAATGAATTTGGTGAAATATAGGATGAATTATTTAACTTAGCCATTTTCTAGCCAAATAAACTCATTGATTTTATTATGGAAATGTTTTTGCAAGGAAAACTTTGGGAAAATGTTTTGGACCAAACTTACTGACCCAAAACACCAAGCCTTGCCAAGGGCAACTCACTTAGTGAAAAACCTAAAGTTTTACTTTGATAAGAATAAATTTTCACCACATAAAATGATGAATGAATTTTAAAATGGTCTTAAGGTAAAACCCAATTGCAAATAACTTTGCCATTTTGGTAAATGACCAATTTGGACCTTACAAAGTTATAAACCTAGTAGAGACCAACCTTGCAAAAGAACCCCCTTTGCATGTCTTAGACTCCATTGCTATGTGTGTGAAATTGTTTGTTTAACCTTGGTTTGGAATGTTAGTTGATTTGGTGATTTGCTTGATTGATTTGTAGTGAAATTAGCAAAGTGTGAAACTAGCAAGATCAAGGAGTGAACCCCCATTCCCTACCAAAAGGCAAGTTACACTATCATACAAAAGTCCTACTATTTTTATATTACTTAGTGGATTTTGAAAATATGCATGAAAAGATATTTCTGTACTTATGCTATGCTAAATCCTAATAGGATTCCCTAAACACTCCTTAGTGAAAATATTGAAGTTGTACATGCTTAGCCATGCTATATGCTATGTTTTGAAAAGAGAGACATGTTGAGATTTTACAAAGGTTGTGAAAAAGACTTGTGTTTTATATAATAAAACAAGGACTCAATGAACCACCTAGGTGGAGGATACTTTAAGTTTTGGAGAAGGTGGCAACAAAAGGGAACCATGCCTATGGCAATCACTTTGTGTTGTGCTCCAAAAGAAAACCACCTAGGAAACTTAGAGATCAAACATGCTTCTCCAATTGTGGCTTTCGTGTGCAACCACATGCTATTATGGCTCTGGCTTAGTCAATTACATTAGGAAGACCCATACATTGTCTTTAGTTACTGGACATGGGGATCTGGAATGCTTCATGGGGGCTGAAGACAAAGCTAGCAATGATGTATGGGAGGACCTTTTGGAAAGACTTCGTCACATTCTCAATCTGCCAGTACTCCATCTTGGTGAGCACTAATCCAGTAGGCCACTGGTGGCAAAAGGATGGGGTTGTGACATGTGGGTAAAGTGTACTCCTTCTGCAGAAGTAAATAAAATCTAAGTACTTAGCCGTGTCCCCGGTTATGGACAATACTGAGCAACTAAAGTTTGAACTATGGGAGATCTCGACATTCCAACTTCTAATATAAAAACTTGATGCCCTTGTGTGTCTACCAAGGAATTCAAAGAGATTTTGTAAAGCTTGTTGCACTTGGGGTTACCAAGGTGCTCAAGAGCATGATGTACTTGGGGTTACCAAGGAACTCATGAGTTTTGATAAAACTTGTTGCACTTGGGGTTATCAAGGTGCTCAAGATATTTTGACAAGGATTTGAACACTTGAGTTTCTACCAAGGAGTTCAAGGAACTTGGAAAAGAAATTTGACAAAGGACTTTAAAACCCTTTTGGAAAAGATAGGATAAAATATTGCTTTATGCAAATAAGCCTTAAACTCTACTTAGCCAAATGTGCATATAATGATAGGATCCACTCATATTATACATAGAAGTGAAGCTTGCCAATACAATTCCAAATGTATTGACCCTTGTGGCTGTAACTTGTAATGTTGCAGGATGATTGTTTTTAAATGAAGATTGTTTGATTGACTAGGACTACAAAGTGTACAACCAACATCTGCCTGTGGCACTTTGAAGATGAAGGACCCATGACTATAATTATTCCGCTGCAATGTAATGTAATAGCCAAATGAGCTATGAAAAGATGTAATAAAATTATGTTATTCCTGGTTATAAAGTTATATTATGACCTTTGTTTCTTGATATTACATCTATACTGTGGATGCTAGCTATTGATCCAGGGACTAGCATTGTAAACACAGGAGGAACCTAACTTATCTAAGGTTTGGACCCCTAAAGATGGTATCAGAGCAATGTGTTGCCTGTAGGATTTGTAAAACCTAGGATTGGACAAAAACCCTTAGAAAAATAGGAGTTGTATTTTGTTCCAAAACTTATTTACAAAACACTTGTAAACTCTTTCCTCAATCATTTTGGTTTCAACTCTACATCTTTTCTACTTCAACTTGATGGAAAACCTACCCCAAGACCAAAGACTTCATCATATGCAAAGGACTTCTTCAACATCTTCAACTCTAATGACTTCAACATCTTCAACTCTAATGACTTCAACATCTTCAGCATGTTCACCAAGGACTTCCAACTTGGAAACTACTAAGGACCACAAGTGAAACAAGGAAATCTTGCTTAAGATTTAGAGACTGAGGGAATGCAAAATAAGAAGAAGCCATCAACAACTTTGAAGTATTGCAACCAAGAGTTTTTCTCAAAGAAACCATGATCTCAAGTAAGAAGAATCATGAAGGAAGGAAAAATCACAAGTAAACCATATAGATGGACCACCATATTTTAGTCAAAACCACCAACTTATGTGGTGTAACAAAAATATTTTTGTTGCCTAAGTATGTGCTTGAACTTTGTTGTTTGAGTGAATTGTTTGGTTTGTGATTGCATGCACATTGCTTGTGTGTATTATGATATGTGTGATTCGAATTAAGTCCTTAGAAATATCTTGCCTATTCTAATCTACCATCAAACCCAAACAGATGACTACTCCAAAGGACTCCAGGGTTGATGACACCAACACCAACCAAGCTGACTGCGTAAAAGAGCTCCTAGCAACCCAACACCAGTTGAACCAACTGACAGCTCAGTTCCTAGTCAACAATAGTGATAAGGATCCAGCACTGCAAAGGTTTTTGGAAGAGCAGTCTCAACTGATGCTTAAGGTGACTAATCAAATGATTAGCATAGAAGAAAGCTATCCAAAGAGAGTTTATGATAACAAGGATGAAAAGAATATTGTTCTAGATGGAGCCCCAGCTTGCATTATTTGTGGAGACAAGGATCATACTTCCAAGGAGCATGAAGGACAATGCCCCAATTGTGAAGAAGATCATCCTGTTGGACAATGCCCCACCTCTCAAGCTACTTGCTACCTTTGTGAAGGAAGTGATCATATCCCTAACCAATGTCCCATCTATGCCATGGTGGAACAAAGGAAACAAGAAGGATCCAAGTCTACCAAAGGAAAAGGACCACTTCTACATCCAAACAAGACAACCCAATTCAAAGGATCAAAGAAAATCAAGAAGCCCAAGCAAGACATGAGCCTTGTGCAATGTCGTAAATGTAAGGAAATGGGACACTACTCCAGTGGATGCCCAGAGAACAAGAAGAATAAAGAGATTGACCAAGTGTGGTGCAACAACTGCAAAGAACCAGGCCACTATGTAGCAACTTGCCCACAAGAACAACGCAAAGAACTCAAGGACATTCATTGTTTCAACTGCAAGAATCCAGGACATTATGCAAGCAACTGTCCAGAAAGGATGAAAAACAAGTTGAACAAGCCTATGGAGAAACTCAACCTTGGCCCATGAATCAAGTGTAGAAATAAAGCAAAAGTTTGCTTAGAGAAGTTTCCCAGGACCCAAGAAGGCCAATATGTAATTTTTGTTTGAAGATTTTTAAGGGTGGTAGTACCCTAATTGTTTGAACCTGCTTGTAACCCAGCCTTCCCAAATCTCGGGACGAGATTTATTTTAAGGGTGGTAGCCTGTCACATCCCAAGATTTTCCAAATCTTGTAATGTGAAAATAAATTAATAAAACAAAACTTTGTTTGATTTTTCAAGGCCAGAAGAAACTTTTTGAATTTAAATGGAATCTCAAACCCATTTGAATCAAATAAAGTCCTAAAGGGATTTAAAAAGATAAACATTTTAAATAAAGGAAAACAAAATATTTTGGAAATACTATTTTTTGATCATTAAAAATAAAAAGGATTTGGTTTTCAATTGAAATAAAAGTTTTATAGATAAAGATTATTTTATAAGCCAAATTAAACCTTGGACAAGCTTTGGAATTAAAACATTTTATTCTAAATAAAATTAGCAAAGGTTTATTTAAAATAAATTAATAAGGATTTAATATCCAAGTTTTATTAATAAAGGTTCTATCATTTATAAACCATCAAAAAACTTATTTGTTTAATTTGGTAAAGTTTTCCAAGTACTTTATATTTTAAGATAATACCTACTAAAGTGTTTTGACTTTATTTTAGATTTCAAATAAAGATTTTATTAATAAAATCAAACTCTATTTGATTTAATAACTAAGGCCCATTTTATTTAATTATTAATGGATCTTAAAATAAAAGGATATGTTATTTTGTTTTAAACAAGTTTCCAAATATTCCTTTCATTCAAATAAAGCCCACTGATTTGTTTTTAGAAATATTTGGATTTCAAATGGGGATTTTATTAATATCAAACCCTATTCTAATAATAAACCATGGTCCATTTTATTTAATTAATAAATGGAACCTAAAAAGATTTAAAATATTATTTTGAGATTTGGATTATGTTGATGAACAGAACCAAAAACACAATGCAAAGTTTAATGATTGTTTGAATTGTTGAATTATTTGAATGCTTGAATAATTGTTTGAAATAACAAATCAGGAAATAGAAATGGAAAAAGAAAAAGGATTAGACAGAAAAAATAGAACAAAACGAGCAGCCCAACCATCTGGCCCAGCTCCAGCCCATCTAGCCCACCCCCTCTCCCGAACCGTTTTCTTCACCACAGAAAGAACCCGCTGAACCACTGACATCATCCCCTTCTTCTTTTCTTTCACTGCCAGCGGACCCCACACTGCCTCCTCCTTCTTCTTCCTCGCGCGACCATGCCTCCCCAGACGACGCTGCCGTTGCTGCCCATGAATGCCGTGATCAATTCGCCTTAACGCCGCGTTAATTCCTCGTCGCGACCACGCCCTTTTAATCGCCTCGCTCTCTCCTCCGTTTTCCCCCAGACACCGCCTCCCCTCTGCCTCCAGGCCGCCCCAATTTCCCTCTGTACCGCTGCTACTCCGACGACCCTCCTCGCCAATTCCGGCCAAGACTCGCCGCCCCTCTCCTCCCCGATCAAACTCACAGCATTCCCATTCTCAGGCGCATCTGCTAGTGCATCCAACTCGACCGCGGGTACCCTGTAACCTCGCCTTCGACAACGGCCACCGTCGCCACCGTCTGCTTCAACTCCGACGACGCCCACTGGTAGATTCTGGTCACCCCTCTCCTCCTCGAGAACACGATGATGTTCTCCAAGCTCGGACGAACCTAACAGCACTTTCCGTTTGTCTTAGGGCGACCCCAATCTTCGCCATCGTCAAGCACTGAGCGCCGCCGCGTCTGCCTCACTCCGGCGAGTACCCCAGGTAGTTCCGTCCGCCCTTTTTCCTCTCGCTCACGCACGCATCCTCGCCAGGACTGTGCGCATCTGACCCTGTCTTCCGTTTGCCCTGGTACGCGCTGTAGCCTCGTCCTCGACGACGCCTGAGCAAGCCCGACGCTAACGACGTCTCCGACGAGCAATCGCCGCCGTCCCCGTGCGCCCCCTGCCCAACGACGAGCACCTTGAGCTTCAGAGCGTCACCGCGATCACTGTAAGCACCCTCACCACCATCCTCGTTTCCTGTTTCGCCAGCGCCGCCACTATCTGACCGTCGCCGCCGCTAGACACCGCCGGCGCCGCTCGCAAATGGTCGAGCACGTTAGCACCGTAGGATCACGATCCGACGTTCCCGATAGATCACTTAACCGCGAAGGGGTACGTGATCTGGACCATGCGATCTAACTTGATCCAACAGCCAGCATCGCCCGATCCGGCCGAACCGGTACTGACCAATCACGGTGCGCCGCGTGTCCCTGTTCTGATTAAAAACAGAATTTTGATCTGATTAGAATACAAATTTGTAATTGCTATAACTTTCAAACCACACGTCCAAATTTGGCAAATTTTATATCAATGAAATCAGGAGAACAAGCCCTAGCTAACCATGGCCTTAGTTTTGAAAATAGTATCTGTTAGCTTGATTGAATTTGCAGAAACATTTGTGTACTTGTTTAGAGTATAAAAATTGTTTAAAATTGATTTTAGGATTAAAACTTTTGCAAAATGGATTTGTGTGATCTTACTGACCCTAGGAACCAACCCTTAGTGTTAAAAATGAATTTGGTGAAATATAGGATGAATTATTTAACTTAGCCATTTTCTAGCCAAATAAACTCATTGGTTTTATTATGGAAATGTTTTTGCAAGGAAAACTTTGGGAAAATGTTTTGGACCAAACTTACTGACCCAAAACACCAAGCCTTGCCAAGGGCAACTCACTTAGTGAAAAACCTAAAGTTTTACTTTGATAAGAATAAATTTTCACCACATAAAATGATGAATGAATTTTAAAATGGTCTTAAGGTAAAACCCAATTGCAAATAACTTTGCCATTTTGGTAAATGACCAATTTGGACCTTACAAAGTTATAAACCTAGTAGAGACCAACCTTGCAAAAGAACCCCCTTTGCATGACTTAGACTCCATTGCTATGTGTGTGAAATTGTTTGTTTAACCTTGGTTTGGAATGTTAGTTGATTTGGTGATTTGCTTGATTGATTTGTAGTGAAATTAGCAAAGTGTGAAACTAGCAAGATCAAGGAGTGAACCCCCATTCCCTACCAAAAGGCAAGTTACACTATCATACAAAAGTCCTACTATTTTTATATTACTTAGTGGATTTTGAAAATATGCATGAAAAGATATTTTTGTACTTATGCTATGCTAAATCCTAATAGGATTCCCTAAACACTCCTTAGTGAAAATATTGAAGTTGTACATGCTTAGCCATGCTATATGCTATGTTTTGAAAAGAGAGACATGTTGAGATTTTACAAAGGTTGTGAAAAAGACTTGTGTTTTATATAATAAAACAAGGACTCAATGAACCACCTAGGTGGAGGATACTTTAAGTTTTGGAGAAGGTGGCAACAAAAGGGAACCATGTCTATGGCAATCACTTTGTGTTGTGCTCCAAAAGAAAACCACCTAGGAAACTTAGAGATCAAACATGCTTCTCCAATTGTGGCTTTCGTGTGCAACCACATGCTATTATGGATCTGGCTTAGTCAATTACATTAGGAAGACCCATACATTGTCTTTAGTTACTGGACATGGGGATCTGGAATGCTTCATGGGGGCTGAAGACAAAGCTAGCAATGATGTATGGGAGGACCTTTTGGAAAGACTTCGTCACATTCTCAATTTGCCAGTACTCCATCTTGGTGAGCACTAATCCAGTAGGCCACTGGTGGCAAAAGGATGGGATTGTGACATGTGGGTAAAGTGTACTCCTTCTGCAGAAGTAAATAAAATCTAAGTACTTAGCCGTGTCCCCGGTTATGGACAATACTGAGCAACTAAAGTTTGAACTATGGGAGATCTCGACATTCCAACTTCTAATATAAAAACTTGATGCCCTTGTGTGTCTACCAAGGAATTCAAAGAGATTTTGTAAAGCTTGTTGCACTTGGGGTTACCAAGGTGCTCAAGAGCATGATGTACTTGGGGTTACCAAGGAACTCATGAGTTTTGATAAAACTTGTTGCACTTGGGGTTATCAAGGTGCTCAAGAGATTTTGACAAGGATTTGAACACTTGAGTTTCTACCAAGGAGTTCAAGGAACTTGGAAAAGAAATTTGACAAAGGACTTTAAAACCCTTTTGGAAAAGATAGGATAAAATATTGCTTTATGCAAATAAGCCTTAAACTCTACTTAGCCAAATGTGCATATAATGATAGGATCCACTCATATTATACATAGAAGTGAAGCTTGTCAATACAATTCCAAATGTATTGACCCTTGTGGCTGTAACTTGTAATGTTGCAGGATGATTGTTTTTAAATGAAGATTGTTTGATTGACTAGGACTACAAAGTCTACAACCAACATCTGCCTGTGGCACTTTGAAGATGAAGGACCCATGACTATAATTACTCCGCTGCAATGTAATGTAATAGCCAAATGAGCTATGAAAAGATGTAATAAAATTATGTTATTCCTGGTTATAAAGTTATATTATGACCTTTGTTTCTTGATATTACATCTATACTGTGGATGCTAGCTATTGATCCAGGGACTAGCATTGTAAACACAGGAGGAACCTAACTTATCTAAGGTTTGGACCCCTACAGTAGCACTCTTCACAGTCACAATCACTAGCAAAATCTACAAAAATATAGCATACAATTACACACAATTTTATACAACCAAAAATAGTATGAGTGCATGCATGCAAGAATTTACTAAGTGGTGATTTTGAAAAACTCTACCAAGCATGCACATGACTACAGAAACTTAACATGTCACAAGTTTGCCAACTAAACTTATTTGGCACTAACACAATTTACCAAAATAAAACTATATTTTAAATAGCCTTAAACATGTTTCTACAAATAAAGTCATTTTAACTGTTACTATTTGTTAAACACATTGGACATTCAGAAAGGTCTTGTTTCACTGAATCCAACAGTGTAAAGTTTGCAAAATTCCAACGTGGCAATCAAAAGTTATAAGCATTTGAAATTTGGATCAAATTCTGGTTTTAAATCTGTTTTTAGTTCTAACACCTGCCACGCGTCGTGTTGTGATTTGCGCGTACCGGTTCGCACCGGATCAAGCTCAGTAGCCGTAGGATCTAAATAGACCGCACGCTCCAGATCGCGTACCTCTTCGCCGATTAATGAATCTATCCTAACGCTTGGATCAAGATCCAACGGCACGCAAGCAAGCTACCATGTCCTGGCGGCGCGCGGCGTCGGCGAGCGGCGGAGCGCTCGGTCTACGGCGGCGCTAGCGTTCCAGATCGTTCCAGGACGCAAGAAGGTGCTTACCAGATCCGCAGAGGCGTGCTGAAGCTCGACGTGGTACTAGTTTGCGGAGGGGCGCGCTGACACGGCGAGGATTGCTCGTCGGAGTGACGGGTGGCGTCGGGTGGTGGTTGTCGAAGTAGTTGCCGAGGTTTCGCGTCGTCCTAACACAAGCCAGGGGTTTTAGGTGATGCGCAAGAATGTGGCGAACAATCTCGTGTGAGTCAGAAGTGAAGGGGCGCACGGGACTTACGGATTTTGGTCGCCGGAGTTGAGGTGGTCGTCAGATGCTTGCGGTGTCGAGCGGAAACGGCGACCTGGGGCAGTATAGGATGAACGGGTGGGGTCAGGAGGTGCGCAAGAAGATTGCGAAATGGCTCGAACGAATCAGAGAGGAAGGGGCGCACGGGTCTTACCGGAATCGTTCGCCGGAGCAAGCTCTGTCTGCGGCGGTGCTGTGTGAATCGTGGGCAGCCTGGTGGCGTGAAGGCAGGAATGACTGGGGGAAAATGGTCGCTAGGAGGTGGGGATCTTATAGCCGGAGCCTCGACAGGAAACGCTCGCGGATTAATGCCCATTTATGCCGCGCCATTACCGGCCGTGACTGCAGCTGCGACGTGGTCGCGGGCGCAGTTTGGGGAAGACGATGACAGCGTGGGCAGGGCCCGCTCGTCAGCGATGTGCGCGAAGTGAGGGTGGGGTCCGTCTGTCAGCGATAGGTTGCGTGCGCTTGTGCGTGAGAAAAGAAAAGGAAACCCCCAGGTGGGCTAGTTGGGCTCGATTCGATGCTGGGCCTAAAACCTAGCGCGTGGCATTTTCCTTTGTTTATTTCTTTTTCCTTTTCTATTTTGATTTTCTGGGTAGATTTTCAAATGAAATCAAGTTCAATTTGAATTCAAACTTTCCTGGGATTTTTGTAGTTAGCAGTGGTCTCAAAAATGGTCATATAACCATGGGGTAGCTTTGTAAAGGATTGGTCAAGCTTGGAGATCAAAATATCAGAGGCTATGCACTTGGTTTAAAATTTGAAAGATGGTTTTTGGAACCCATTTCCATTTGAAAAACTTGGTTTTAAATCTGCACTTAAATCCTATGCTCATAGAAGGCAACCTTCCTGGTTCACAACAATCAAACTTACAAGTGGTGTTGGCCATTTAAAATAAGTCTGTCCACATAAAATCATGATACCATATGTTTCTGTTTTCTGAAATGTTTTGAGAAAACCCTAAATGATGATGGATGCAAGGATGATATGAATGAGCTTTGAAACATGAATTTAGGGATGTTACAAATCTAACCCCCTTAAGATGATTCTCGCCCTCGAGATTCGGATTGGCTAGCAAATAGGTGAGGGTGGTTTTTCCGAAGATCATCTTCTCTTTCCCATGTTGCTTCCTCTTCGGAATGATGATTCCATTGCACCTTGCAAAACTTGATAGTTTTTGTCCTTGTGACTCTTTCCGCGGTCTCAAGAATCTTGATAGGCTTTTCCTCATAGGTGAGATCACTTTCTAGTTGGACTTCTTCCAAGGGTATGGTATCCTTCAAAGATGATTCTTCCATTTCTGGGTGACATTTCTTAAGTTGACTCACATGAAACACATTATGGACAGCTGACAGAGACTCTGGCAATTCAACTTCATATGCAACTTCTCCCTTGCGACTTAGAATCTTGAATGGACCAACATATCTTGGTGCCAACTTTCCTTTGATTCCAAATCTTTTCACTCCACGAAGTGGTGATACTCTAAGATAAGCTCTATCCCCAACTTCGTAGGTGACTTCTCTACGCTTAGAATCCGCGTAGCTTTTCTATCGGGACTGCGCTATCTTCAACTTGTCCTTAACCAATTTGACTTTCTCTTCAGCGTCTTTGATGAGATCGGGTCCAAACAAACTCCTTTCTCCCACACCATTCCATAGCAATGGGGTGGTACACTTTCTTCCGTAGAGTAACTCAAATGGTGCCATTCCAATACTAGATTGGTAACTGTTATTGTAAGAGAACTCTGCGTAAGGCAAACTTTCATCCCAACTTGCTCCATAGTCTAGGGCACATGCCCTCAACATGTCTTCAAGAATTTGATTAGTCCTTTCTGTTTGTCCATCAGTTTGAGGATGAAAAGCAGTGCTGAATTCCAACCTCGTTCCTAAGGATTCATGAAGCTGTCTCCAAAAGTGAGAAGTGAACTGAGTTCCTCTATCTGACACAATACTCTTAGGCACACCGTGAAGGCATATAATTCTGCTCATGTAGATTTTTGCTAACTTGGCACTTGTATAAGTTGTTTTCACGGGTATAAAATGAGCCACTTTAGTTAGGCGATCCACTACTACCCATATGGAATCATACCCTGACCTGGTCCTTGGTAATCCGGTAATGAAATCCATACCAATATTTTCCCACTTCCATTCAGGAATAGGTAGTGGTTGAAGCAAACCCGCTGGTTTCTGATGCTCCGCTTTTACTCTGCTACATACATCACACAAAGTAATATGTTCGGCGATGTCCCTTTTGAGATTGTTCCACCAAAATCTTTCTTTCATGTCCATGTACATCTTGGTGTTTCCTGGGTGAATAGAATATGGAGAGTTGTGGGCTTCCTGTAAAATCAGTTTCCGCAACTCCGGGTCTTGTGGAACACATATACGTTTCCCGTGCCATAAAGTACCTTTTTCGTCTATATGGAAACTCTTAGCTTTCCCTAGACTTATATTTTCCTTAATCTTTTCAATTTCCTTATCAACCTTCTGAGTTTCTCGGATCTTGTCCAATAAAGTGGGTTGAACATCTAAGGACATGAGATGTCCTTCAGGCACAATCTCCATTCTGAGTTCTTTGAATTTCTTACACAAGTCATCTGGCAATTCTCCTTTGGTAAGGCCATTTACAAACGTCTTACGACTTAGGGCATCTGCTACTACGTTCGCTTTACCGGGGTGATATTGCAAACTTAAGTCGTAATCTTTGATAAGTTCCAGCCATCTCCTTTGTCTCATGTTGATTTCCTTCTGGGTGAAGATATACTTCAAACTCTTATGATCGGTGAATACTTCACAACGCTTTCCCAAAAGGTAATGTCTCCATGTTTTGAGTGCATGGACAACAGAGGCTAACTCCAAATCATGAGTGGGATAGTTTACTTCATGAGTTTTGAGTTGTCTCGAGGCATAGGCCACAACTTTACCGTCTTGCATAAGTACGACACCTAATCCTTGATGCGAAGCATCACAATACACTTGGAAATCTTTTTCCAAATCTGGCAGACATAGTACTGGTGTTGTTACAAGTCTCTTCTTCAATTCTTGGAAGCTGACTTCACAACCTTCAGACCAAGCAAATTTCTTGTCCTTCTTCAGCAATTTAGTCATTGGCTTAGCAACCTTTGAGAAATTCTCAATGAACCTTTTGTAGTAACCTGCTAAACCAAGGAAACTGCGAACTTCTTTTACATTCTTAGGAGATTCCCATTCTGTCACAGCTGAAACCTTAGCAGGATCAACTGCCACACCATCCTTTGTCATAACATCACCAAGAAAACCAACTTCCTCTAACCAGAACTCACACTTGATGAATTTGGCATAAAGTTTATGTTCCCTCAGTTTCTCAAGTATCAAGCGTACGTGTCTTTCATGTTCCTCCTTGCTCTTGGAGTAGACCAAGATGTCATCGATGAAAACGACAACAAACTTGTCTAAAAATTCCATGAACACCTTGTTCATCATATTCATGAAGTATGCCGGAGCGTTGGTTAAACCAAAAGGCATCACAGTGTACTCATACAATCCATACCTTGTGGTGAAAGTTGTTTTAGGTATGTCTTGCTCTCTTATCTTGAGTTGAAAATAACCTGACCGGAGATCAATTTTTGAGAACACACATGCTCCTTCTAGCTGATCAAACAAGTCGTTGATTCTTGGCAAAGGGTACTTGTTCTTGATGGTTACCTCGTTGAGTGAACGATAGTCAATGCATAATCTTTGTGTTCTATCCTTCTTTTCCACGAATAAAACTGGAGCTCCCCAAGATGAAGAACTTGGTTGAATAAACCCTTTCTGCAATTGTTCTCCTAGTTGCTTCTTGAGCTCTTTTAGTTCATCAACTGACATTTTGTACGGTCCTTTTGCTATTGGTCCAGAACCTGGTACCAAATCTATCAAAAACTCCACATCTCTATCTGGTGGCATTCCTGGCAACTCTTCCGAAAACACATCCGGATACTCACACACAATTGGCACACTGTCCATGCTAACCCCCTTAACAGAATTTAGCTTACTTCCCTTGGATTCAAAGTTTGACCTGAATTTTATTCTTTTTCCTTCTGGGGTTGTGAGTGCAACAGTACGATTAGCACAATCTAGTACTCCTTCATACTTAGCCATCCAATCCATTCCCAAAATTACGTCTAGTCCTTGGGAATCTAGGATTATCAGGCTCACTGGAAACTTATGCTTTCCAACCTCTATGACAAGATCCCGGCATCCAAGACTTACTATCATATCTCCACCCGGAGAACTAACTTTTATTGGAAACCTAATGTTTTCAGATGCAAACCCATTTCTATCAACAAATGCTTTTGATATGAATGAATGAGATGCACCAGTGTCAAAGAGTACAAATGCTGGAATGGAATTGAGTCTGAACTTACCAGCAACGGCATCAGGCTCCTCATAGACCTCCTCCACATTGATGTGGTTAACCTGTCCTTTCTGGAAAGGATTGGGTTTGTTAGGTCCTTCAACTTTCTTCTCAGGGCACTCATTAGCATAATGCCCCAGCTTCTTGCATTTGAAGCACTCAACCTGACTGATATCCTTTTTAGGAGGCTAGCTTCCACTTCCACTACCATTTCCACTATAGTGGCTCTTATGTCCACCCTTGTGGTTCTTGTACTTGTCATTGTCATGACTGCGGTGATGCTTGTTGTCATGACGGTTGTGGTTGTGGTGCTTGTTGAATTTCCCATGCATATGGGATCCCGAGCTGCCACTGTCATCAAAGTGAGATCGTTTGTGAGACGATCCCGAGCTGTGCTTGTCGGAGTGTTTCCTCTTCCTACTCTCGACTTGCTTCATTTTACTCTCCAAAATAGCAGCCTTGTCACACAAAGACTGATAAGTTGGAACATACGCCACAGACAGCTGCAGATTCAGCTCATCATTCAAGCCCTCCAGAAACTTTTCCTTTCTTTTTGCATCTGTGTCAACCTCATCCGGTGCATAGCGTGCCAGATTGTTGAACTCTTCTATGTATTCAGCCACGCTGCGGTGGCGCTGCTTCAGGTTGTGAAACTCCTTCTTTTTCAGGCTCATCATTCCTGATGAGATATGAGCAGTGCGAAAGCCATCTTCAAAGATAGCCCAAGTCACCTCATCAATAGGAGTGGTGATTTGGAAGTTGTCCCACCATGTGGTGGCTGGTCCTTCCAACAGATGTGCTGCGAACCTGACTTTTTCAGCATCCGTGCAGCCCACGGTCACTAAGTCCTTGTTCACGGAACGTAGCCAGTCATTGGCCACCATGGGATCAGTTTTCCCCGAAAACTTTGCTGCCCTCAAACGCAGAAATCTGGTGAGCATATCAAAACCCGGAGGGTTGTTGTTGTTGTTGTTATTGGGGTTGTTGTTGTTGTTATTCTGGTTTTGGATGAATGTTGTCATCATCTGCATAAGCTGTGTTTGCGCATTCATCATTTGTTGCATTTCCGGGGTGATGTTGTTGGGGTTGGGGTTTGCGCGACGGGGAGGCATCTGTGGTTTGATCAAATAGATAAGAATGAGATACCCATAGATGTTTTATGCACACTACATCACAAGCAAACACATAGGATGCAATTCAAGAATAAAAGTTCAACAACCAGATAATAAGTTCATGAAATGAAACACACAAGAAGCAAGCCATCCACATGTCGGATGGTCCAATAACAAGTTCACAAATAACAAGTAGGATAGTGAAAGATAAACGAGTAGTCATGTCTACTCATCAGCATCAATCTCCTCCTCGACGAAGGTAAGACCTGCGTTCTCCATCGCGGTCTTGTTCTCCTCAATCGTAGTGGTCAAGGAATCGATCTTGGCCTTGAGAGCCCTCTTCTGGGAGCGAAGCCTCTCAATAACCATCTGCTGCTGCTCTAGCTCAAAATCCTTGGACTTCAGTTCCTCGGTCATGTCCCGGATCTTCTTGTTCCTATCCTGGACGCGTTTGCCCTGACTCTTGAACTTGCGGTCCTGGGCCTCGAACTTTGTCTCCATTTCCTTGATCATCTCGTCCTGCTGTGCGAAAATCTTGTCCTTCTCGCGTAGCTGCACCTGAAGCTCGTCATTGCTGAGCATGACATTCGTCCTGTCCGTGTCCACGTGTCTGCTAAGAGACTCTAAGTCCTGGAGATAGAGACGTATCGGCTCCGCTACGTCCCTCGAGTCATCCTCAAAGTCGATGGACTCTCCATCAACATCACGTCTTCCGAAGACGTGGAAGTGAGTGCCCCTAACCTGTCGGCAGTGACGGCCTAACAGACGTCCTATCAGGTCCTGCATGACTACCTCCATGCCTCTCTCCCTGTCATCGTGCATCAGCTTGAAGACGATGGCCTCTGTAGTGGGCTCTGTCTGGCGTCCGGGCTGGTTCACCTTGAAGCCCCAGAGGTCCTTCCTCTCGAACTTAGTGAGTGGGTACACCGTGATGGTGGGAAGAGGGAGATCGAGCAAAGTGGTAAGCTCAATGATACGGGGACCGAAACGGGTAACCTGGAACTCCTCAACAGTGCTGATGGTAATAGGCATATATTTATTAAAATTGAAAAAGTTATATCAACACAATTTAAAGTGTAACAAGACAAACATTCATACATATTCATGGAACACAAAATCAACCAAGTCATGCATACATAACTCCTTTACATCAATCATGGTCCAACTTATTTAAGGTATCATTTTTGGAAAATATGGTGATAGATGGTGGTCCAACTAACGAAGTGTGCTCACAATCCTATCTCACTGGATCTGGTGGCTATCACAATGTTCCTAGAGGCAACCCACCTATCTTGTTCACATGATTCCATTACTAAGTCTATTATATCTCCCCTTAATTCTTGGTTGGTGGCTTCCAACTCTTGGGTAAGTTCCTTCTCCTTCTCTAAGTCTTTTTGGAGGTTGAGCATCCTGCACTTGACTCTAGCACTTAGTTCTTTGATAGTCCTCCAAGCTGCATCTCTGGCTGACTCAAAGAATGTGGTGTGCATTATAGTGTTGGTGTACATGCAGAATCCCTTTTCCTTGTGGTTGTCTTCCTTGTTTTTGTACAAGTGAAGTTGCACCCACCAATACTCCACTCCTTCATCCATCACTGGAAAGCCTTTGTAAATAGCTGCTCCATGTGCTTCCATTGCCACCATGAGGTCCTTGAGAATCTTGGGAAACTCAGTTTCACACTCCAAGGTCATGGTCATGAGTGGTCCTTTCTTCACGGCTTCGTTGATGGAGTTCATCTACAAATGGAGTTGAGAATGAAAAGGTTAGAAAAGTTTTACGAGAAGAATAGACAAGTGTAGAAGTAGTTGAAAAAATTTCCTTAGTGGTTTTCCAATCCTAGGGTCATAATCCTACAGGCAACACAGTGCTCTGATACCATCTGTTAGACCCCTCCTTTCTAAAGGAATGGATCCCTGTGATTGCAATGCTAGTCCCTGGATCAATGCTAGCATCCACAGTTTAAGATGAAGTACACAGATACAAAGGTCATTTATTACATTCATTCCAGAGATAAAAACATAATCTTTTACAACTCAGGGCCAAAGGCCTAATACAAGAGTTTAAGGAATAAGTAAATAAACACAAGTCTTCATATTCATGTGCCACAGGCAAGCATGTTGAGTGTAGACTCATGACTCCTACTCATCATCGGAGTAACCTGCAACATCACAAGTTACAGCCACAGAGGATCAATACTTTGGAATAGTTTTGGCAAGTGATACCTTAGTATATTTTTAGTGGACTATATTACTATATGCTTTTGGCTAAGTGTAGCTTGGCCTGCTTTGCTTAAAATAGGTTTTACCTATTAGTTGAAATCACTAAGTTTTCTTTATCAAAACTTCCCAAGAAACCTCCAAAAGACATTGGGGTCCTTCACCCTTGTTCACCCACAAGTTTTATTTTAGAAGTTGGGGTGATGAGATTCTTGTAGCTTCCATGTCTTGATGCTCAAGTTGTCCATTGCCTTGGACTAGGCTAAGTACTTAGGTTTTTCCATCCGCAGAGGTTGTGCACTTTTCCCACCAGACTTGGTTTCCCAAGACAGGACCCTTCAGAAGCCTTTCCTTAGTCAAATGGACGCGCTCCAACCTATTATTCCCACTACCACCAACTGTCCAAGTGACTAAGTTCTAGCAACCTATATGATCATGGCAGAGCCCATATTGCCAAGTGGTTGCACTGTAAGCTTTCTCAACACTTGGCCTCCAAATCCCTTTGTGCCTGGGTGGCATACCACAAGTGAGATACACAACCCAAGTCCATGGCCTTGTGTAACCACTCAACATAACCCAATCCTTCCATTCCACCCAGGAGGTTCATTTGACTTAGTTGTTTTATTAGGAAAGTATAAGTCTCATGACTTAGAAATATTTTCCTCATAATAAGTATAGATTTTCACCAACCCTTGTTTGCTAAATAGCTAGGCTAAGCATGGTATGATAACTTAACTTAGGAAAATTCCCTAGCAATTCTACAATTCTACCCTACTTAGGATTTCCCCACTTAGCATTAGGCAAAAGTATCATGCAAGACTTAGCAAAATATCTAATGCTAGTACAAAACATAGGATATAAATATTCATGAAAATATCACTTGCCTTGGTAGTGGGGAGAGTAGCACTCTTCACAATCACAATCACTAGCAAAATCTACAAAAAATATAGCATGCAATTACACACAATTTTATACAACCAAAAATAGTATGAATGCATGCATGCAAGAATTTACTAAGTGGTGATTTTGAAAAACTCTACCAAGCATGCACATGACTACAGAAACTTAACATGTCACAAGTTTGCCAACTAAACTTATTTGGCACTAACACAATTTACCAAAATAAAACTATATTTTAAATAGCCTTAAACATGTTTCTACAAATAAAGTCATTTTAACTGTTACTATTTGTTAAACACATTGGACATTCAGAAAGGTCTTGTTTCACTAAATCCAACAGTATAAAGTTTGCAAAATTCCAACGTGGCAATCAAAAGTTATAAGCATTTGAAATTTGGATCAAATTCTGGTTTTAAATCTGTTTTTAGTTCTAACACCTACCACGCGTCGTGTTGTGATTTGCGCGTACTGGTTCGCACCGGATCGAGCTCAGTAGCCGTAGGATCTAAATAGATCGCACGCTCCAGATCGCGTACCTCTTCGCCGATTAATGAATCTATCCTAACGCTTGGATCAAGATCCAACGGCACGCAAGCAAGCTACCATGTCCTGGCGGCGCGCGGCGTCGGCGAGCGGCGGAGCGCTCGGTCTACGGCGGCGCTAGCGTTCCAGATCGTTCCAGGACGCAAGAAGGTGCTTACCAGATCCGCAGAGGCGTGCTGAAGCTCGACGTGGTACTAGTTTGCGGAGGGGCGCGCTGACACGGCGAGGATTGCTCGTTGGAGTGACGGGCGGCGTCGGGTGGTGGTTGTCGAAGTAGTTGCCGAGGTTTCGCGTCGTCCTAACACAAGCCAGGGGTTTTAGGTGATGCGCAAGAATGTGGCGAACAATCTCGTGTGAGTCAGAAGTGAAGGGGCGCACGGGACTTACGGATTTTGGTCGCCGGAGTTGAGGTGGTCGTTAGATGCTTGCGGCGTCGAGCGGAAACGGCGACCTGGGGCAGTATAGGATGAACGGGTGGGGTCAGGAGGTGCGCAAGAAGATTGCGAAATGGCTCGAACGAATCAGAGAGGAAGGGGCGCACGGGTCTTACCGGAATCGTTCGCCGGAGCAAGCTCTGTCTGCGGCGGTGCTGTGTGAATCGTGGGCAGCCTGGTGGCGTGAAGGCAGGAATGACTGGGGGAAAATGGTCGCTAGGAGGTGGGGATCTTATAGCCGGATCCTCGACAGGAAACGCTCGCGGATTAATGCCCATTTATGCCGCGCCATTACCGGCCGTGACTGCAGCTGCGACGTGGTCGCGGGCGCAGTTTGGGGAAGACGATGACAGCGTGGGCAGGGCCCGCTCGTCAGCGATGTGCGCGAAGTGAGGGTGGGGTCCGTCTGTCAGCGATAGGTTGCGTGCACTTGTGCGTGAGAAAAGAAAAGGAAACCCCCGGGTGGGCTAGTTGGGCTCGATTCGATGTTGGGCCTAAAACCTGGCGCATGGCCTTTTCCTTTGTTTATTTCTTTTTCCTTTTCTATTTTGATTTTCTGGGTAGATTTTCAAATGAAATCAAGTTCAATTTGAATTCAAACTTTCCTGGGATTTTTGTAGTGAGCAGTGGTCTCAAAAATGGTCATATAACCATGGGGTAGCTTTGTAAAGGATTGGTCAAGCTTGGAGATCAAAATATCAGAGGCTATGCACTTGGTTTAAATTTTGAAAGATGGTTTTTGGAACCCATTTCCATTTGAAAAACTTGGTTTTAAATCTGCACTTAAATCCTATGCTCATAGAAGGCAATCTTCCTGGTTCACAACAATCAAACTTACAAGTGGTGTTGGCCATTTAAAATAAGTCTGTCCACATAAAATCATGATACCATATGTTTCTGTTTTCTGAAATGTTTTGAGAAAACCCTAAATGATGATGGATGCAAGGATGATATGAATGAGCTTTGAAACATGAATTTAGGGATGTTACACAACCCAAACAAAGCATCAAAGGAGAATACCACAATACTATGCTTTTGTATGCTAAAACAACGCATGATTCTTTCATGGCACATTAAAAAATCTCAATTGTTTGTAACAATTCATGCTACAATAATAATAACTAAGCATAAGGTCAAAGCAACATCTAGCATGACATGATAAAGTCTAAGCCACAGTCAAAACAAGCTCCCTTTGTACCACTATAAGCATGGAACTTTCTACTCCTTTCCAACACCAATCAACTTATTTGAAACAACACAGCGAAAACGGTGGTCCAACTATTTTATTCAAGCAAACGAAAACCAGAAATGAAAACTAAGATGCTCCAAGAACAACACAATAGTGCATGAAACAATAAAAACGAAGTGTCTAGAAAGAGACCTGAAATTTTTATTGATGAAGAAGGGGATGCCTTGGGCATCCCCAAGCTTTGACGCTTGGACCTCTTGAATATTTCTTGGGGTGACACGGGGTGGCATCCCCTAGCTTGAGCTTTTTTCCATTCTTCATCTCATTACATCATTCTTTCCTTACACCTGAAAATTTTCCTTGATACAAAACTTCACACAATATTCATTAGCAACACTAGGGAAATTGCCCGTGCGTTGATACGGGTGACCCCAAGATCTGAGATCAACACTATCCGAGTTTTACACTTAACCCCTATCTTTCACCCATGATCGGTTCGTCTTCCATCTCACGTATGTGAAGAATGGACTCACAAACTATATATCCATAGTTTAAAAATCTGGACCCTATTGTCGGTTGAATTGGAAAAATGATAGTGGTGACTTCAAAGATCTGTTAAGCACAACATACTCTCCCATGACCGAACCGGAAAACATGTAGAAACGACGGTTTTTGGTGAGCTGCATGGTTTACTTATTGTTGTAAAAAATACCCCTTTTATAAAAATTGCATGGGAAATAGAAAACCGAAGAAATCCAATCCTTCACCCCCATATCCAGGTGGGTCTAGTTTCCATCATTGTTATAGTCTTCCTTTAGATCTCTGAAACAAAATAGTATAATCCTGATCATTCTGAATAAATTGCTGTAAATTAGCCATATCCTAAAAAACTACTCTCTTCGTCCAAAAATAAGTGATTTGAGTTTATCTAGATTTACATGTATCTATATATTAAAACATGTCTAGATACATGTGAATCTAGACAAATCCAAGTCACTTATTTCTGGACTGTGCAAGTATTTGATTGTTAATTTTATATCTTAACTGAAACTGCCATATCATTCATAACAGCACTTGCTGGAGTATAAATTAGCAGTATTGTGTACTAAAGATTTTGCACAAACAATATAATACATGCTCAACCCATCCATCCAAAATTCCAGATGAAACACATGTAACAAAACTTACAAGATCCAATCAATGGGGCCTATCTATAATCTGTTGGTGACTCGATAGTTTGAGCTCCACGCCGCGTTATGTGAAGTTGATGCATGGACTGCACCAACCTGGCGCATGGACAACAACAGCCATGACGCAACTATGTACTGGAGGTGAAGACGTAGAATCGAAGAAAGGACCTCGGCATCAACGATCTTGACGCGGCCACACCGATCGGTGAAGGCCGCAGCATCCGCGCAGGTCGCCTAAGACGGTGACGGCCACAATGGAGGAGGGTCTCACGACGGGGTCTCAGCTTAGCCACGCCAGCGAAGGCCTCAACACCCGCATAGGTCGCGTGTGACGGTGAAGACCACAACGAAGGGGGCGCATCAACGATCTTGACATAGCCACACCGGTCGGTGAAGGCCACAGCATCCGCGCATGTCGCCTGAGGGGGCGACAACCACAATGGAGGAGGGTCTCATGACGGGGTCTCAGCTTAGCCACGCCAGCGAAGGCCACAACATCCGCGTAGGTCGCGTGTGACGGTGACGACCACAACAAAGGGGGCCTCAATACGGGACTCAACTTGCAGTCCTCCCCTTGGGCCTCGGCTCCCGCGTCCACACTAGATTTTGACCGGCGGCGAGGGTGGGCTCCAGCGGCCTAAATTGGGGTGTGAGGCATGACGGGAGCAGGAGCGAGATGGTGAGCGGATATGGCGAGACGTGCGGCGGCCGGTTGTTGGAGTCGTTCCCTCCCCTTATTCCCTTCCACCGGGCAAACAGTTTTTTGAACAATTTTTTTACAATGGGCGAATAGTTTTTTTAATTTACTTACTGGTGGTTTGGTAGTATTATAAGATTTGGTGGGAGGGTAAATATGTACAAAAAAGTGTAGGTACTACAAGAAACGCTCATTCCTTTATTATTAGGTATAGATTACTGCATTCAAAAATAATAAACCTTTGGGTTTAGTTTCAAAACAGCAAAACTTTCATTAAATGCATAAGCTACTTTAGCAATTCCTTTAAAAAGCTCAATTTACCAAAGAGAACCCAGAAAGAAATCAATAAAGAGGCAAATGCAAATAATGGCAGAAATCTGTCAAAACAGACCAGCAAGTAAAAACCGAGACCTTATCTTGCTCAAATCAAAAAGTGTTGAACGAACGAAAGTTATATAACAACCTGGAGGATTTATTCAGAAAATTACAGCTCAATCCAACATACAGATATTTTTCACGAATTTTTACAGTGAAGCTCAAAAATCTATTTCGGGATAGCACTTCCCCAAATCTTACTTCCCTCTCATTAGAGGTTATTCTTGGCACAAAAATCAAATAAAAAGGATAAGGAGAGGTTATTACAGAAGTAATAACTTCCAAGACTTAAGAAAACTATTGGGTTATCTCTTAAGAAGTACTTTTCTTTAACGCATTTAAGTTAGGCATAGAAAGATGCTCACATAAGAAATATGAACTGAAGTAAAAGAGAGCATCAAGAAGCAAATTCAAAACACATTTAAGTATAACCCACTTCCTATGCATAGGAATCTTGTAAGAAAATAAATCAAAGAAGCACATAGTAACAAGAATGGGTAGATAAAACAAGAGCAACTTCAAAACTTTCAGCACATAGAGAGGTGTTTCAGTACCATGAAAACTTCTACAACCATATTTTTCTTCTCTCATAATAATTTTCAGTAGCCTCATTAATAAACTCAACATATAACTATCACATAAAGTATTATTTTCATGATCTACAAACACATAATTTTTATCAATCTCAAAAATAGTGCGATTAAAACCTTCAAATCCACTTTTAAAAATTTTATAACAAGATGACTGATCATTCTCAAGAGGTATGGGGTTTCAAGATAAAGTCAAGACCTCTCCAATCTCATTTTCAATAGTAGTACTATTAATATTATCACCCAATATAGGACCATAATCTAGAGCTTTATCATAAACATTTTCTAAGAAAAACTCTTTAGTACCATGCATAACAGGAACATAATTATTATCACAAGTTTTACCCATAGTAGATATTTCAAAAGAATCCACAGGAACATAACATTCATCCTCTTTTGGTAAGCATGGGGGAGAATCAAATAATGTAAGGGATAAAGAGTTACTCTCATTAGAAGGTAGGCATGGGTAGCTAATCCATTCTTCCTCCTTTTGTTCTTCACTCTCCTCCTCTTTTTCATCTAATGAGCTTCTCGTTTCAGGAATTTCTTCTTCCATAAGCTCCTGCAAGGCATTAGTATCTTCCGTTTGTGGAAAGCATCTATTAATATATTCAAGAATATAGCCATTTTCTTCCTTGTAATTATCAAAGCAAAATTTAAGTATATCATAAACCTCATATTTGTAAGGTGAATCATCAGTATTTTCAAGAAAACTAGCAAGTTCAAATGCACCCTTCCAAGCAATAAATTCTTCAATTTGTTCCACATCATAAAAGTCATAATTTCCTTTAACATAATAATATATGGTAACATTATCATTATACTCACACTAAAAAGGGAGGTGTTTATACCTCCTACAACAACAAGATTTATCACAGCAATAAGTAACATTATAAGTAGAGCACACGTTTCTAGCAATGGTATTCAATTTATAAATTTGTTCCCATAAGTGTTTCCCTTTTTGTGACAAGCGGTATTCCTTATAATAATATTTTTGTTCTTCCGTGAACCCACCTTGCCAATAATAACTAGTTTCAAAGAAACCAACCATTGATAGAAAGCATGACAAAGCAGGGCAATAATAGACCAACAACTATAGTAGTGATGGCGCCTGAGAGCGCTTCGTCGGGAAACCCCAATAGCAAGGTGTGATGCAGCACAATAGCAAGTCTTCCCTCAGTAAGAAACCGAGGTTATCGAACCAGTAGGAGGAAGGAAACATCTCAAAGGAGTTGCAAGCAACTTGTAGACCTGCACAACACAAACTCAAGACTTTGCCCCAACGAACAGTGAGGTTGTCAATCTCACCGGTTGCTGTAACAAAGGATTAACTGTATGGTGTGCAAGGTAATAGTGGTTTGCAGAAAGTAGACAGTAACAGTGGAAGATGTCTCAATGGTAAAGATTGGACCAGGGTCCATAGTTCACTAGAGGTGCTCTCCTTAGATAAACAAACATGGCATGATGGGTAAACAAATTACAGTAGGGCAATTGACAGGACTGAGCAAGGCATAACAATGCAATACTAGACATCAAGATCCTATGTGATTTGATTGGGCAATACAACAAGATACATAGACCGCCATCCAACTGCACCTATGACTAGAAGTCCACCTTTGGGTTATCATCCGAACCCCCTCTAGTATTAAGTTGCAAGCAACATACAACTACTTTAAGCAAAGTGTGTAAGGTAAACAATCCACTTGTTCCATGAACAAGAGACCGTTGTTTTCTCCCTAGTGGCAACAGCACATCTACAACCTTAGATATTTCTGTCACTTCCCTTAGATTAAATAGAGGCATAAACCCACTATCGAGCATAAATACCCCCTCTTGGAGTCACTAGCAACTACTTGGCCAAGATAGCTACTAACAACAGAGAGCATGCAAGATCACAAACAACACAGACATGATAGAATCAATAAGACAAAACCATTAATCAATCTGACATAGTAATCTCAATATCCATCGGATCCCTACAAACACAACATGCATGATTACAAATAGATGAGATCTTGATCATGAACGGAGCTCACAAGATCTAGACATGAAAGCACAAAGGAGGAGATACAACCATCTAGCTACTACATGGACCCGTACTCCAAGGTGGAACTACTCATGATTCATACCGGAGGCTGGCATTATGAAGAAGAAGGCCTCCGGGATGATCTCCCCTCTGGCAGGGTGCCGGGAAGAGCTTCAGATCCCCCCAATCTAGGGACGATGGTGGCGGCGGATATAGACGGTTTCGTGGAATATTGATCAGGTACTTAGGGTTTAGGCATCGGGGGCTTCTTATAGGCGAAGAGGCGAGGCTGGGAGATGGCCAGGGGGCCCACACCCTGCCCAGGCGCGGCCTAGGGTGGGCTCGCACCTAGGGGTGCGGCCGCCCTGTGGCTCCCCTCCGTCTCTCCTCTGGACTCTGTGTTCTCCTCGGTGAAATATTGACTTTGGCTTCTGTCCCGTCCAATTCCGAGAATATTTCCTTACTAGCTTTTCTATAACCAAAAACAGAGAAAACAGGCAACTGGCACCGCGGCATCTTGTTAATAGGTTAGTACCATAAAAAATATAAAAACACCTCGAAGTGTAGATAAAGCAAAGCAAAGTAGATACTAAACAAGCATGGAACATCAAAAATTAAAGATATGTTTCTGACATATCAAGCATCCCCAAGCTTAAATCCTTCTCGTCCTCGAGTAGGTAAGTGATAAAAGAATAATTTTTGAGCTGACATGCACCATAAAAATGAAGATCAAACCATTTGCAAGCATTGAAAGCTGGGATCAAAGAACTCTAAACATGTGCATGAAAGATGGAGTTCTAACAATAAGACAAAGTAAATGTGCATGCAACATGAAAGGCTACAAACAAAGATCATGAATAACATGCATTGAAAAACGTTTGTTTGTTTCACATACAGAAAACATGGCATAGTGGCAATCAGCTTGTCCCTCATAGAGTAGCAAATAGATGCATAGGACACCTTTAAAGTCCATAAGAGTGACTAGATACAAATAGCACAAGGACAAGTAATATCAACAATATGCATCAATCAATAAGTTTTGGGATAATGCACATAGAACTAAGAATGGAAACTATGCTCTCTTAACTGGTGCCTAAAGGTAGAAGGTGGAGACTCAATATAATAGTGGAAGAAAGGCCCTTCATAAGGGAAGCAGGGATTTCAAGTCTCAAAAAGAGATTCCAAAAATTATGGTACTTGTTAGCTTTCAGCCCTCATTGCCCCTATCATAAGCATCTTGAAATGACTAAGGTTAAAGTGAACAAACTATGGAGTATATGATTGACAAAGTATAAGTTGGCAATCTCATGTCCCTTGAATACGAGGGCTGCTCCTCATGCTACTCAAGTTTATTTACTTGCAAGTTCTTGTCATAGTAAGTACACATGTATCATAGAGAACCGCCAACGGGGTACCCCTTGCACATGGTACAGGAGCTTTCCCATAACCAAAATGCAAGCAGACAATGAGCATCTCAGCATTCTTCCTATTTACCATGGGAATATGGTGCTTTTTCTCTCTTTTCTCAATATGTCTCTTGTTCTCAATCTCTTTTTTTATAAGAAGAATGCTTCATAGATGTCACTATGGTGATGCTGCAAGTTTTCACCATGATTAGGCATGTCTTAGGCCAGCGGCCCAGGCATTTCTCTAACACATATACATAACTCCATAGACTTACAAGCTCCCCTTTCATTTCACACCGACAAAATCCATAGACAAAAGAGCATGATATCAACTGTGTACAAAGTATAAGTGCAATGTTGAAAGCGTTCCCCTTGACAACATGGTTCTGCTAATTCCAATGTATAAGTGCAAGCATATACAACATAAATGACACAATGATTCAAGTTTATTAGGGGCAAGAAATATAAAGTGTGCCATCAAGTTCGTGAGAGCTTTAATCACTAAGTTTTCACATAACAAAATACTTTTTAATTGGAAGATAGATGAAAACAAGAATATACTTGGAATGGTGTAACACACCATGCATAGGAATTTATAGTGGACACTTTGGAATAACTTGGTTTCTTGGGAGTTGGATGCATGAGTAGAGCTTACTCATGCAAGTGGAGGCTAGCAGAAGACTGGGAGTGACCAACTAAGAGAGCAATAATGGCCATAATCATGCAGAGCGACAAAACATTACTAATCAAAGCATAGAGTGGTGCTACAAGTCAAGGACTAAATGATCATAGAGGCTATGGTGACTTGTTCATAGTCATAACATGGTGTGATCATGTGCCAAGTCAACCCAAACAAAGCATCAAAGGAGAATACCATAATACTATGCTTTTGTATGCTAAAACAACACATGATTCTTTCAAGGCACACTAAGCAATCCCAATTGTTTGGAACAAGCCATGCTACAGCAATAATCACTAAGCATAAGGTCAAAACAACACCTAGCATGACATGCTAAAGTCTAAGTCACAGTCAAAGCAAGCTCCTCTTGCACTATTTCAAGCAAGAACTTTCTACTCTTTTCCAACACCAATCAACTTATTTGAAACAACACAGCGAGAGGGGGGGTCCAAACTACTTTATTCAAGCAAACTAAGCAAAGCAAATGAAAACTAAGACGCTCCAGGAACAACACAACAGTGCATGAAACAATAAAAATGAAGTGTCTAGAAAGACCCGAGCTTTTTATTGATGAAGAAGGGGATGCCTTGGGCATCCCCAAGCTTTGATGCTTGTACCTCTTGGATATTTCTTGGGTGACACCGGGGTGGAATCCCCAAGCTTGAGCTTTTGTCCATTCTTCATCTCTTTACATCATTCTCTCTCTACACCTAAAATTTTTCCTTCATATAAAACTTCACACAATCTTCATTAGCAACATTAGTGTATTCAAAAGATAATAGACCTTTGGTTTTAGCTTTAGAACAGAAAAACTTTCACTAAAAACACAAGATACTGTAGCAATTCCCTCAAAAAGCTCAATTTCCCAAAAAGAACCCAAAAAGGAATCAATAAGAAGCAAATGCAAATAACGGCAGAAATCTGTCAAAACAGACCAGCAGGTAGAAATCAATTTTCTTCGAAAACCTTTTGTTGCTCAAATCAAAAAGTGTTGAACTAACAAAATTTATCTAACATATTGGGGGATTTATTCGTAAATTATCAGTTCAATACTACTTACATAGATTCCTCGCGAATTTTTATGGTGGAGCGCAAAAATCTGTTTCTGGACAGCAACTCCCAAAATCTTACTTCCCTCTCATTAGAGGTCATTATTGGCACAAAAAGAAAATAAAAAATATAAGGAGAGGTCATTACTGAAGTAATAACTTCCAAGACTCAAGAAAACTATTGGGTTATATCCCAACAAGTACTTTTCTTTAACGCCTTTAAGTTAGGCACAAGAAGCAAGAATCAAGTATTTTCAAATGAAGAAGCATTAACACCAAACCTTGCTTTCAAAGGAGGAGCAAAAATCAACTTCTCTCTCCTCATAGGGAAGTGTTCAATACCTTTCTTGAATGGAAATTGATATTTAATGTTTCCTTCTTTCATATCAATGATGGCACCAACAGTTCTAAGAAAAGGTCTTCCCAAAGTAATAGGACAAGAAACATTGTATTCAACATCCAAAACATAGAAATCAACAGGGGCATAAGCATTGTTAACCATAATGAGAACATCATTAACACTCCCCCATGAGTTCTTCTTAGCATTATCATTAAGTGGGACATCCAAATAACAATCTTCCAAAAGTGGCAAATCAAGCATTTCATAAATCTTTCTAGGCATAATAGAGACACTAGAACGAAGGTCACATGAAGCTTTGAGATCAAAGTCATTCACTTGCATATTAATAATGGGTTCCCAACTATCTTCTACTTTCCTAGGAATATAAGCTTTGTTTTAAACTTATCTTCCTTAATTTTAACAAGAGCATCTGTAATGTGTTTGGTGAAAGCAACATGCATATCACTAGCATCAGGACATCTAGCAAGCTTTTGTAGGAACATAATCACTTCAGAAATGTTGAAACCATCAAGATCAAAATCAAACTTAGAATCACTAGTAGTAGACTCATTGGGCTTAGGAATTGTAGGAGGAGGAATATGGACTTCTTGTGGTTTAGTGGCATCCATATTGGTGGTGGTGATGGTGCACATACTATTTTTTCTAGCAATTTGATCTTCCCTTTCCCACTTAGCATGAAGCTGGGCTAACAGTCTAACATTTTCACCAATAGTAAATTGTATGGCATGAGTAGCAGCAAAGGTACTTTCCATGGTTTCAGGTTTAGCAGCCATTTTATTAATCAAAGAGGACTGTGCTTCAGACAAAGAGGAAATATTTTTCTCAGCACTCAAAATTTTTGACTGTAAACTAGGAATTTCTCTATTCAAATTCTCAAGCTGGTGAGTAATATTTTTCAAGATAGCATATTGTTCTTCCATAGTTTTAGTGAATATCTTGTTTTGCTCATATTGTATTTGCATAAAGTTTTTAGGATCTTTCAACTTCTAGAATCCTATCTTCACTAGGCATTCCAGATCTACCATGATAAGTACTTCCATTATTAGGAGGATAAGACCTATAGTTATTACCATAAGCATTATTGCCAAAATTATTATTCCTAATGAAGTTCACATCAACTTGCTCTTCTTTAGCAACCAAAGAGGCTAAAGGAACATTATTTGGATCTAAAGGAGCTTTCCCATTAACAAGCATAGCCAAGATAACATCAATCTTATCACTCAAAGAGGAGGTTTCTTCAACAGAATTTACCTTCTTACCATGTGGAGCTCTCTCAGTGTGCCATTCAGAATAATTAACCATCATATTATCAAGGAGTTTTGTTGCAGCACCCAAGGTGATGGTCATAAAGGTACCTCCAGCGGCTGAATCCAATAGGTTTCTTGAGGAGAAGTTCAAACCTGCATAAAAAGTCTGGATAATCATCCAAGAAGTAAGTCCATGAGTGGGACAATTCTTAACCAAAGATTTCATTCTTTCCCAATCTTGAGCAACATGTTCATTATCAAGTTGTTTAAATTTCATAATATCACTTCTCATAGATACAATCTTAGCAGGAGGGTAGTGCTTTCCAATAAAAGCATCTTTTCACTTAATCCAAGAATCAATACTATTTCTAGGCAAAGATAACAACCATTCTTTATATTTTCCTCTCAAGGAGAAAGGAAAAAACTTGAGCTTAATAATATCTCCATCTAAATCCTTATACTTTTCCATATCACAAAGTTCAACAAAGTTATTGAGATGGGCAGCAGCAGCATCATCAGAACTGGCACCAGAAAATTGCTCTCTCATCACAAGATTCAACAAAGCAGGCTTAATTTCATAAAAGGTAGCATCAGGAGCAGGTTGAGCAATAGGAGTGCTTAGGAAATCATTGTTGTTTATGCTAGTGAAGTCACACAACTTGGTGTTCTCAACAGAGTTCATTTTGGCAAAAGCGGAGAAAGCCAACAGCAATAGCAACTAGAGCATGAACTAATTTTTTGTGTTTTTTATAGGAGAAAGCAAACCAAACTAAACTATTTTTTTGGAGTTTTTTATAAAAAGAGGCAAACAAAACAAATCAAAAGAAACTAAGCAAAACAAAAACAAATTAAAGAGAAATTTTGAGAAGGACTCCCCTTGTGAAGACGTCCTTAGCCTCCCTGGAAACGCTGCTAGAAAACTTGTTGATGACACCTGATAGCGCTTCGTCGGGAAACCCCAAGAGCAAGGTGTGATGCAGCACAGCAGCAAGTGTTCCCTCAGTAAGAAACAAGGTTATCGAACCAGTAGGAGGAAGGAAATGTCTCAAAGGTGTTGCAAGCAACTTGTAGACCTGCACAACACAAACTCAAGACTTTGCCCCAACGAACAGTGAGTTTGTCAATCTCACCGGTTGCTGTAACAAAGGATTAACTGTATGGTGTGGAAGGTAATAGTGGTTTGCAGAATTTAAACAGTAACAGTGGAAGATGTATCAGTTGTGAATATTGGACCGGGGTCCATAGTTCACTAGAGGTGCTCTCCTTAGATAAACAAACATGGAATTCTGGGTAAACAAATTACAGCAGGGCAATTGACAGGACTGAGCAAGGCATAACAATGTAATACTAGACATCAAGATCCTATGAGATTGGATTGGGCAATACAACAAGATACATAGACCGCCATCCAACTGCATCTATGACTAGAAGTCCACCTTTAGGTTATCATTTGAATCCCCCAGTATTAAGTTGCAAGCAATAGACAACTTCGTAAGGTAAACAATCCACTTGTTCCATGAACAAGATACCGTTGTTTTCTCCCTAGTGGAAACAGAACATCTACAACCTTAGAGATTTCTGCCACTTCCCTTAGATTAAATAGAGGCATGAACCCACTATCGAGCATAAATACCCCCTCTTGGAGTCACTAGCAACTACTTGGCCAAGATAGCTACTAACAACGGAGAGCATGCAAGATCACAAACAACATAGACATGATAGAATCAATAAGACAAAACCATTAATCAATCTGACATAGTGATCTCAATATCCATCGGATCCCCGGCAAACACAACATGCATGATTACAAATAGAAGAGATCTTGATCATGAACGAAGCTCACAAGATCTAGACATGAAAGCACAAAGGAGGATATACAACCATCTAGCTACTACATGGACCCGTAGTCCAAGGTGGAACTACTCACGCTTCATACCGGAGACTGGCATGATGAAGAAGAAGGCCTCCGGGATGATCTCCCCTCCGGCAGGGTGCCGGGAAGAGCTTCAGATCCCCCCAATATAGGGTTGACGGTGGCGACGGCTACAGACGATTTCATGGAATAGGCGAAGGGGCAAGGCTAGGAGGCGGCCAAGGGGCCCACACCCTGCCTAGGGTGGGCCCATGCCTAGGGGGTGTGGCCGCCTTGTGGCTCCCCTCCGTCTCTCCTCTGGACTCCATGTTCTCCTCGGTGAAATATTGACTTTGGCTTTTGTCCTGTCCAATTCCGAGAATATTTCCTTACTAGCTTTTCTGGAACCAAAAACAGCACAAAATAGGCAACTGGCACTACGACATCTTGTTAATAGGTTAGTACCAGAAAACATATAAAAACACCTCGAAGTGTAGACAAAGCAAAGCAAAGTAGATACTAAACAAGCATGGAACATCAAAAATTATAGATATGTTTCCGACGTATCAAGTATGAACTAATTTTTTTGTGTTTTTTTATAAGAAAAGGCAAACCAAATGAAACTATTTTTTTGGAATTTTTTATAAAAAGAAGCAGGCAAAACAAAGCAAAAGAAACTAAGAAAAACAAAAACAAAGTAAAGAGAATGGTTGTAAAGGACTCCCCTTGTGAATCCATCCTTAACTTCCCGGCATTGGCGCCAGAAAATGTCTTGATGAGCTCAGATCACTGTAGAGCTTCATTGGGAAACCCCAAGAGGAAGGTGTGATGAGCACAACCGTAAGTTTTCTATCAGTTATGAAACCAAGGTTATCGAACCAGTAGGAGGAAGGAAACAACTTCCAAGGTGTTGCCAGCAACTTGGAATCCAGCACAACACAAACTCAAGACTTTGCCCCAACTTACAGTGAGGTTGTCAATCTCACTGGTTTGCTGAAACAAAGGATTAAATGTATAGTGTGGAAGGTAATGGTTGCTTGCAGAAAGAAAATAGTAACAGTATATGATGTAACAATGGTAAAGATTGGACCGGGATCCACAGTTCACTAGAGGTGTTCTCCTTAAGATAAATAACATAACATGCTGGGTAAACAAATTACAGCGGGGAAATTGACAGGACTGAGCAAGGCATAACAATGCAATACTAGACATTCATGATCCTATGAGATTTGATTGGGCATTACAACAATATACATAGACCGCCATCCAACTGCATCTATGACTAGTAATCCACCTTCAGTTTATCATCCGAACCCCCTCTAGTATTAAGTTGCAAGCAACGAATAACTACATTAAGCAATGTGTGTAAAGTAAACAATACAATTGTTCCATGAACAAAAGATTGTTGTTTTGTCCCTAGTATCAACAACACATCTACAACCATAGAGATTTCTGTCACTTCCCCAGATTCAATAGAGGCATGAACCCACTATCAAGCATAAATACTCCCTCTTGGAGTCACTAGCGTCTACTTGGCCAAGATAGCTACTAGAAACGGAGAGCATGCAAGATCTCAAACAACACAGACATGATAGAATCAACAATCAAGAAGACATGATAGAATCAATAATCAATCTGACATAGTAATCTCAATATCCATCGGATCCCCGCAAACACAAAATGTATGATTACAAATACATGATCTTGATTATGAACAGAGCTCACAAGATCTAAACATGATAGTACAAAGGAGGAGAAACAACCATCTAGCTACTGTATGGACCCATAGTACAAGGGTGAACTACTCACGCATCATACCAGAAGCTGGCATGGTGACAAAGAAGGCCTCCGGGATGATCTCTCCCCTCCGGCAGGGTGTCGGGAAGAGCTTTAGATCCCCCCAATCTAGGGATGATGGTGGCAGCGGCTAGGGACTGTTTCATGGAGATCTGATGTAAGACCTCACCCTTTAAGGTAAAGGTCACTGTGATTGCAGTGCTAGTCCCTGGATTGAATTTCTAGCACCCATAGTTTAAGACAAAGTACACAGATACAAAGGTCATTATTACATCGAAATTCCAGGAGTACAATAGTTCTTACAACTCATTAGCCCAAGGCTAACACATAGAGTTCTCATTACAAAGTATATCAATAAAGTCTTCATCTCCATGTGCCACAGGCAAACATGTTGAGTGTAGACTCATAACCCTACTCACCATCAGAGTAACCTGCAACATAATAAGTTATAGCCACAAGGGGTCAATACATTTGGAATTGTATTGGCAAGTGATATCATTGTTATATAGTAGAGACTATCAACTACATGAATTTGGCTAAGTGTGGTTTCAGACTGGCTTTGCACAAAGTAGTTTTTTCCTACTAGTTGAAAACACTAAGTTTTTCTTTACAAAACACTAAGGATCCACAATAGAAATTGTTGTACCTCTACTCTTGTTCACCCATCATTTTTAACTTAGAGAAATTGGGATGAGGAGATTCTTGATCATTTCAATGTCTTTGATGCTCAAAATGTCCGTAACCAGGGACACGGACACGGCTAAGTACTTAGGTTTTACCCTCTCGAGAGGTGGTGCATTTTCCCCACAAGACTCGGCATGCATCGAGACGAGACTTTTCAGAAGCAATCCCTCAGACCACCATGGACGCGTTCCATCCTATCAACTCTACCACCATTTGTCCATTCGGCTGAGTTCTTGCAACCTAGTTGGTCAAGGCAGATCCCATATGCCATGTGGTTACACTAGAAGCTTCTCAACACTAAACATCTTAAATCCCTTTGTTCCTAGGTGGCCATCCACAAGTGTGATACACAGGGTAAACCATAGACATGGGCCTTGTGTAACCACTCAAGACATACCATACAAGTCCCATTCCACCCAGGTGTTTCATTAACAAGTTGTTTTCTTAGTCAAAAACACATAGGAATAATCTTTCCATAATATCATAACATGAATTTTACACCCTTGAATTCTATTAGCTAGGCTAAGCATACTAGCATATCATGTCTCCTAACATAGGGAAAATACTACCAATATAACATCTATAGGATCTACCATAGCATAGCATATACTTTGAAAAATTACCATGCAAATCCTACTCAAAATAATAATAATGCAATAGGAAAAATAATTGGACAAAATATGGAGTATCACTTGCCTTAGTAGCTAGGGGAATAGGCACAATCCTCACAATCACACACTTCACAATCCACAAAATCTACACAACAAAATTAACAACAAAATATTCATAAATCAATAGACACACAAAAATAGTATGAATGCATGAAAAATGCAATGAGATTATTTTCCACACTTTTTAAATCAAACTCTATAGTACTAAAGACAAAGCATACATTCTAAAGTCTAAATAACACAAAAACCACTTTAAAATAATATTCCAAAATAATTTTTATAGTCAAATTAGGCCTACAATTGTCTCTGCATAAAATCCTAATTTTACAGAAGCAAATGACCAAAGCAAGGCCATAGATGCAAAGGTCTCAATTTTCTGAATCCATAGACACCTAATTTGTAATTTGTGGATTTACATAACAAAAGTTATGAATTTTACAAGTTAATTCATCTAAAAGATCAAAATCTGGATTTTAAATCTAAATCATAGACACGCGGCGTGTTTTGATTGGACGGTATCGGTTTGTGCGGATCACATGCGCGAGCTGCTGGATCTAAGTGTGATCCTATGGTCCAGATCTAACCATACCGCTTCGCGTCGGCGATCTAATCTAAGCCTCTTGATCTAGATCTAACAGACCACAACGCATTGGCCAGTAAGTGGCGGCGCAAATGGCGAGCGCGGCGGCGACCCGTCAAACAATGGCGCTCCAGCGTGGCCAGGAGGTAGGAAGGGGGCTTAGGGGCTTACTGAGGTTACGGAGATGTCGTGGATGCAGTGGAGGACGCGGGCGAGGCTGGGGCGCACGGACACGGACATAATCGCTCGTCAGAGTTCGGCCCGTCGTTGGGTGCTCGCAGTCGAAGACGAAGACGACGCTCTGGTGCAAAATAAGGCAAGTGGCAAGCATCGGGGGGTGCGGAAGGATATGGCGAGCACAACCGCATGAATCAGAGTCCAAGGGGAGCACTGGACTCACCGTAATGTGTCGCCGGAGCTCGTCAGGGCAGAGGTAGTGCAACACGAAATTTGGGGAGCCTGATGGCGCTCAGAGGTGGGTAAGTGGGGGAAATGGAACGGAGGGGAAGGGCGTTAAGTATCCAGGGCGAGGAAGGAAATCACGCGGTGAATCAATCGGAAATTAAGCGCATTTGCGTCGGCTTCAAAAGGGGAAGAAACGGCCGCGGCGCGGGTCTCTGGCGCGAGATTGACGACGAAGGGGTGACGTGGAGGTGGGACCCATTTGTCAGCGAGGGGGTGTGACGCGAGCGCGTGAGAAACATAGGGGTGAGGGGAGAGTCCTGGGTGGGCTAGGTGGGCTTCTAGTTGGGCCGTATCTGCTGGCAGGTTCGTTTCTATTTTTTTCTCCAAAGCTTTTTCTTTTTCTGTTTTGATTTTTCAAATAAGATTTGATCACCAAATCTAATCCAAAACTTTTCAAACTTTCACCAAAATTTTGTGAGGTGATCCTAGTATTTAAAAGTGTGTCAAACACAACAAATCACTCCAAAACATTTTGGGGTCATAAAAATAAAAATAAAACCATGCCCCATGCATGTAATATAAAAGGGTTATAAAATAGGGTTTTGCTAGGGTTTAAACTTTGAAATTTTTTGTGCAATGTAAATATTCCATGATAATAAGAATGCAATCATGATGTTTTGGATTTGATGAAATTTGGGATGTTACAAATCTAACCCCCTGAAGATGAATCTCGCCCTCGAGATTCGGATTGGGTAGCAAATAGGTGAGGGTGATCTTTCCGAAGCTCATCTTCTCTTTCCCAAGTTGCTTCTTCCTCGGTATGATGATTCCATTATACTTTGCAGAACTTGATGGTCTTAGTATGAGTAACTCTTTCTGCTGTCTTGAGAATCTTGATAGGTTTCTCTTCATAAGTGAGATCACTCTCCAATTGAACTTCTTCCAATGGTATAGTGTCCTTCAATGAAGTTTCTTCCATCTCTGGATGACACTTTTTCAACTGACTTACATGAAACACATTATGCACTGCTGACAGTGATTCTGGTAGCTCTAACTCATAGGCCACTTCTCCTTTGCGGCTCAAAATCTTGAATGGTCCTACATATCAAGGTGCCAGTTTCCCTTTGACTCGAAATCTCTTCACACCACGAAGTGGTGAGACTCTAAGATAAGCTCTATCACCTACCTCATAGGTGACCTCTCTACATTTTGGATCTGCATAACTCTTTTGTCGGGATTGGGCTATCTTTAATCTGTCCTTTATCATTCTGACTTTCTCTTCGGCTTCCTTGATCAGATCTGGTCCAAATAAATTTCTTTATCCTACTCCATTCCATAATAATGGTGTAGTACATTTCCTTCCATAAAGGAATTCAAACGGAGCCATATCTATGCTCGATTGATAGCTATTATTATAAGAAAATTCTCCATATGGCAGACTTTCATCCCAACTAGATCCATAGTCTAGTGCACAAGCTCTCAACATATCTTCCAAAATCTGGTTGGTTATTTCTGTCTATCCATCAGTCTGAGGATGAAAAGCTGTGCTGAATTCTAGTCTTGTTCCCAATGACTCATGCAGTTGTTTCCAAAAATGCGAAGTGAACTGAGTTCCTTTATCTGACACAATACTCTTAGGTATTCCATGCAGACACACAATCATGTTCATATAGATCTTGGCTAATTTAGAACTTGTATAAGTGGTCTTCACGGGTATGAAATGAGCCACTTTTGTTAAGCGATCCACAACAACCCATATAGAATCGTCTCCAGATCTAGTCCTTGGCAATCCTGTGATGAAATCCATACCAATCTTATCTCACTTCCAATCAGGTATTGGTAGTGGTTGCAATAACCCTGCCGGTTTCTGATGTTCCGCCTTCACTCTACTACATACGTTACACAAAGCAATGTGCTCTGCCTCTTTAGATTGTTCCACCAAAATCTTTCTTTCACATCCATGTATATTTTGATGTTACCCGGATGAATAGAATATGGTGAATTGTGTGCTTCTTGCAGAATCAATTTCTGAAGCTCCGGATCTTGTGGAATGCAGAAATGCTTTCCATACCATAAATTTTCTTGTTCATCTTCATGGAATCCTTTCGCCTTTCCTTTACCAATTTTACTCTTAATCTCCTCTATTTCCTTGTCTAACTTTGGGCTTCTTTGATCTTATCCAACAGTGTTGGTTGAACTTCCAAAGACATGAGGTATCCTTCAGGCACTATCTCCAATCTTAACTCTTTAAATTGGGCACACAAATCTTCTGGCAATTCTCCTTTGGTGAGGCCATTCACATAAACTTTGTGGCTTAATACATCAGCTACGACATTCGCTTTACCGGGATGGTATTGCAAACTTAAGTCGTAATCCTTGATAAATTCTAGCCACCTTCTTTGTATCATATTGAGCTCTTTCTAGGTGAAAATATATTTCAAGCTCTTGTGATATGTGAACACTTCACACCGCTTTCCCAAAAGATAGTGTCTCCATGTTTTGAGTGCATGGACAACAGAGGCCAACTCTAAGTCATATGTAGGATAGTTGACTTCATGAGTATTGAGTTGTCTCGAGGCATAAGCCACAACTTTTCCTTCTTGCATTACCACACCACCCAATCCTTGGTGAGATGCATCACAATAGACTTGGAAGTCTTTCTCTAGATCTGGCAGACATAAAACTGGTGCTGACACTAGTCTTTTCTTCAACTCCTGAAAACTGGTTTCACATCCTTCGGTCCAATCAAACTTCTTCTCTTTCTTAAGAAACTCTGTCATTGGATTAGATATTTTCGAGAAATTCTCGATGAACCTTCTATAGTACCCGACCAAGCCTAGGAAACTATGAACTTCTTTAACTGATTTGGGAGATTCCCACTTAGTTACAGATGACACCTTTGCGAGATTGATAGCTATATCATCTCCAGACACAATATGTCCAAGAAATCCAACTTTATTCAACCAAAACTCACACTTACTGAACTTGGCATACAACTTGTGCTCCCTGAGTTTCTCAAGAATCAAATGCAAATGTTCTTCATGCTCTTCATTGCTCTTGGAATAAATCAATATGTCATCGATGAATAACACAACAAACTTGTCAAGAAACTCCATGAACACCTTGTTCATCATGTTCATGAAATAAGCTGGTGCATTTGTTAGTCCAAATGGCATCACTGTATACTCATACAATCCATACCTAGTGGTAAAAGCAGTCTTAGGTATATCTTGTTCTCTAATATTTAGCTGAAAGTAACCTTATCAAAGATCAATTTTTGAGAACACACGAGATCCTTCTAGATGATCAAAGAGACCATTGATTCTGGGTAAGGGATACTTGTTCTTTATGGTCACTTCGTTAAGTGATCGATAATCTATGCATAGCCTCTAACTTCTGCCTTTCTTCTCAACAAACAGAACTGGTGCACCCCAAGACGAAGAACTTGGTTGGATAAATCATTTCTTCAACTATTCTCCAAGCTGTTTCTTGAGCTCTTTTAACTCATCAACTGACATCTTGTAGGGTCTCTTTGCTATTGGTCTAGATCCTGGCAGTAAGTCAATCAAAAACTCCACATCTCTATCTGGAGGCATTCCTGGTAATTCCTTCGGAAACACATCTGGGTACTCCTTCACTACTGGTACACTGTCTAGGCTAACCCCCTTAAGAGAATTTAGCTTACTCCCTTTGGGTTCAAAGTTAGACTTGAACCTTATCCGTTTCTTTTCCGGGGTTGTGAGTGTAACAGTTCTTCTGGCACAGTCTATTACTCCCTCATAACGGGTCATCGAATCCATGCCTAATGTTACATCCAATCCTTGGGATTCTAGAATTATCAGACTAACTGGAAACTTGTATTTTCCAAACTCTATTACTAGATCATGACATCCAAAATTTACTATCATCTCTCCCCCTGGGATCTTACTTTAATAGGACATCCAATTGTTTCAGTTGGGAGTCTATTTTTGTCTACAAATGCTCTTGAAATGAATGAATGAGATGCACCGGTATCAAAAAGGATAAGTGCTGGAAAGGAATTAATCTTGAACTTACCAGCCATAGCATCAAACTCCTCTTGGATTTTCTCCACATTGATGTGGTTCACATGACCCTTCTGAAAAGGGTTTGGCTTGTTGGCTCCATCAGTCTTCTTTTTTGGGCATTCATTTGCATAGTACCCAGTTTTCTTGCACTTGAAACATTCAACCTGACTGATGTCTCTCTTAGCTGGTTGATTCCCATTGCCATTTCCACTATGGTGACTCTTGTGTCCACTCTTGTTGCTGCGGTAATCACCATTGTTATGTCCATGATGTTTATTGCTATCGTGGTGACAGTTACTGTTGTGGTGGTTATTATGATTCCCGTGTTTGTGGGATCCAGAACCTCCACTTCCTTCACCAAAAGAACGCTTGTGAGACGATCCAGATCCATGCTTATCAAAATGGTGCTTCCTCTTCCTATTCTCCACTTGCTTTCCAAGATGGTAGCTTTGTCACACAGAGATTGATAAGTTGTAACATATGCAACAGAAAGTTATATGCACATCTCATCATTCAGCCCTTCAAGGAACTTCTCCTTCCTTTTTGCATCAGTGTCAACCTCATCCGGTGCATAGCATGCCAGCTTGTTGAACTCTTCAATATATTCTGAAACACTGCGATGGCGTTGTCTAAGGTTGTGAAATTCCTTATTCTTCAACCCCATCACTCCTGAAGAGATATGAGAAGTGCGGAATCCATCCTCAAATATTGCCTAAGTCACTTCTTCAATAGGGGTAGTGATTTGGAAGTTATCCCACCAAGTAGCTGATGGTCCTTCTAGTAGGTGTGCTAAAAATCTGACTTTCTCCTCATCAGTGCAACCAACTGTGACCAAGTCCTTGTTCATAGAATGTAGCCAATCATTTGCTACCATAGGATCAGTGGTTCCAGAAAACTTAGCAGGCCTCAACCTTAGAAACCTTGTGAGCATATCAAAAGTTGGTGGGTTGTTTTGGTTGTTGTTATTATTATTATTATTATTACTATTATTATTGTTGTTGTTTTAATTCTGATTCTGATTGGCCATAAACTGAGTCATCATCTGCATCAATTGAGTCTGTGCAGTCATCATCTGATGCATCTCATTGCCATTGTTGTTATTGTTGGGATTGGCACGACGGGGAGGCATCTGTGGTTTCAATAAGGATAAGTAACGAGATATAACCCATAGATCCTAACATGCACAATACAATATATAGGAACAATCACAAACATGCAAGCACATGATAAACTTTAGGATTCAAAACGAACAACAAGTTTTTGTAAAGTAAACACACTAGCACAGTCATCCACATGTTGGATGATCAATGCGACTCTATGAATAAAAAGATGATAAATGGACAGATAGCCAAGTAGTCAACACTACTCCTCCATATCGACTTCCTCCTCCACTAGAGCAAGTCCTGCTACATCGAAACCTGCCTTGTACTCCTCCACGCTGGTGGTCAAAGCATCGACCTTCACCTGAAGCTCTCTCTTCTGCGAACGCAGCCTCTCTATCACCTCTTGTTGTGTCTCTAGCTCAAGATCCTTGAGCTCCATCTCTGCCTTCATCTCATTGATCTTCTTGTTCCTATCTTGCACTCTCTTTTCTTGGTTCTTGAACCTCTTGTCTTGCTTCTCAAACCTAGTATCCATCTCCTTGATGCTCTCCTCCTGATCCTCGAAGGCCTTGTCCTTCTCCCTCAGCTGGACACGTATCTCATCATTGTTAAGCATGACGTTGGTCCTATCAGTATCGAGGTGCCTAAGGAGGCTCGCTAGGTCATGAAGGTAGTGGCGCACTGGCTCAATAGTCTCCCTAGTGGCCTCGTCAAACACTATAGCCTCTCCCTCCTCGTCGCGTCTCCCAAAGGGATGGAAGTAGAGGCCCTTGAGCTCGGTGTAGTGACGTACACAGAGGCGTCCAATCAGCTCCTGCATGGCGACGTCGAGGACCTTCTCCTTGTCATCATGGAGTATCTTGAAGGCAATGTTGGGTGCTTAGGGTTTTGGCATCGGGGGAAGGGGTTATATAGGCGAAGAGGCGAGGCAGGAGGGCGGCCAGGGGGCCCACACCCTGCCCAGGCGCGACCCAGGGTGGGCCCGCGCGTGGGGGGGAGGAGGGTGCGGCCACCATGTGGCTCCCCTCCGTCTCTCCCTTCGGTCTCTGTGTTCCCCTCGGTGAAATATTGACTTTGGATTTTGTCCCGTCCAATTCCGAGAATATTTCCTTACTAGCTTTTCTGAAACCAAAAACAGCAGAAAACAGGCAACTAACACTGTGGCATCTTGTTAATAGGTTAGTCCCAGAAAATCTATAAAAATACTTCAAAGTGTAGACAAAGCATAACAAAGTTGATACTAAACAAGCATGGAACATCAGACGTATCAACCCTAGCCTCCTCCTTCCTCCCTCCTCCATCACCCTGCTCCAGCTTAGGCAAAGCCCTGCAGGGATTCTCCTCCTCCACCACCACCACAACCACGCCGTCGTGCTGCTGGGATTCCGAGGAGATCTACTACCTCCGCTGCCCTGCTGGAACAGGGAGAGGAAGGTCTTCATCGACTCCGTACGTGTGACCGACTGCAGAAGCGCTACCGGACCATGGCATCAGAAGGATCGTCTACGCGATCTTGAGATCGGAAAATCATTGACTACATCAACCTACGAGAATCTGATCTCGTTAAACGCTTTGGATCTACGAGGGTTAGTTCTCTTCAATATCGTTGCACCGATCTCGATCTTGTCTTTGCCATAGATTGGATCTTGGTTTTATGTGTTCTTGCGATAGAATTTTTTTGTTTTCCATCCAACAAACCCTACAACAACAAGCACAAGCTTTCTTATTGATTCAAAAGGTGTGTGTCCCTTGGTTATAGTCCTCTTCACAAAGGAGTAAAATGTCTTGATGTGACAACTGGTCTTGTTTATATTTCCAGGGATGTTGTGTTTAATGAAAATGTCTTCCCTTCTGCCTCTCTTCATCCTAACGTTGGTCATCGTCTTAGTGAAGAAATTCTTATTCTTCCTAAAGATAAACCCTCTTTAGAGTCACATGATAGGGGTGTGCATCCTAATGATTGTTATTTACGCATTGTCCATATTATTGATCCCCCACATGTTGTAGCTGAAGAGGAAACTACACAAAGTTCTGATCACGATACTGACAAATGCACATCAAATGATGAAGTTGAACAACAACATACTACAAGACAAGAAAGCCCAGAAATTCACGTTAATACTGGAGATTCTAGGTAAAAATCTCTCTTCGATCGGGTGCAAATCCAGTCTGACGCGCCTGACACACTGTCTTTACACACACGCTAATCAGAGCCGGCCACGTCGCCTTCTCCTATCCTCTCTCCTTCCTAGGCACGCACTTCCGACCCGACTAGTCACGTCTCGCAGGCGGGGTAGCCACCTGGTCGCATGGATCAGGACGTCCCTTACCGCTCCCCCTGTCCACGTGCGGTACATCTCGGGACGCGATGCTAGAAAATGCATCGCTCATGTCCTCCCGTGAGAGGAGCGAAGCCCACGAATATGCTAAGAGCGGGGGGATGGCGGATGGGACACACCGTCTCCCTCATGGTCCCCCACGACCGTTCACCTTGCAGGTGACACGTCCATGGAAAGTGACGCGGTGATGTCGCCGTCCTCATCCAGTGGGGCCTAGGCGGACTCTTTCTAGGAGCCAGGATCTTCTGTGCAAGGTGAAGCTGCTCCTTCTTCTGCTGCTAAGCCATGCACACACCAACAAAAAGGTATTAGACAACCAAAAATTCGCGTTGATGGTATGTCACATCCCAAGATTTTCCAAATCTTGTAATGTGAAAAATAAATAAACAAAATAAATTTTTGTTGAAAATTAGGGTGAAAAGAAACTTTTGTCTCTAATTGGAAACTTAAAAATCCCATCTTGAACAAACTTTGGTAAAAGTTTGAATCCAACAAAATCCAAATCAAGAGAAATGCATTCCTCAATGAATGTATCTGGAAATTTAAACCCTTGGAAAATAAATCCAAACCCTAAACCCTATTGGAATAAAATCATTTCCAAGTTATCTCCAAATCCATGGATTTGATCCATATAAAAATTGTTCAACAAACAATCTCAAAGGATCAAGAAAGACAAACAGAAATAATATAAGACCATAGAAATTGGTTTCACTTAATTTGGAACCATAAATAAAATCCTATGAATTTAATAAAATTGAATTCCCAAAGCTATTAAAGCCCTTATCTAAACCCATACCAAATGGTGAGCAATTAATCATAAAAGGATTTAAAAGGATAAACAAATAATAAATAAGTTTTCACAAATTGGAATCACCAAGTTTGGATCTCCAAATAAAAGAATATGGATTTTATAAGAAAAGAAAGATTTATTAAATAAAGAATATTAAAGATCAAACCAAATATTGGCCAAATCTTTAAACAAATGGAGTGAATTATAATCCCAATCCAAATAAAAGTATTGGATAAATAATTGCCAAAATAAAATAAAATGCCTTAAACCAAATCCTATTGGAATAAAGACAAATCCAATTTTAAATAATTAATAAATCTTATTAAAAGTTTTTCCAAATAATTCAAGTTGAATTATTTGACACCCCTTTAAGTAATTAAAACCTATTGAAAAGTTTTGGAAGGTTTTGGAAAAATCAAATGGTGTTTAGAAATACTATTAAGTCTATTTGATTTAAAACTAGAACCTATTTTGAATAAATAAAAGCCCCCAAAATGAATAAGGTTTTATTCAAAAATTGACATCAGAATACAATACTAATCAGTATTTGAACCTACTCAAATTTTGGCAAAAGCTTGAATTCAAATAGGTGTTTGAATCAGTTAAACAAAATCAAAACAGATTTGAAGAAATGGAAAAAGAGAAAAAAACAAACAGAATAAAAAAAGGAGAGAACCAAGCCGACCCAGCCCAACTAGCCCACCTGGCCCAGTCCATCCCAGTCCCTCTATTCCCCGCGAGAAAACGCTTCGCACTCAGAAACTCACCCACTCAGCGACTAACCGACGGACCCCACCCCCACACTCTCTCTCTCGCTGACCAACCGACCCCACAGAACTGTTCGTCGTTTCCACCCGCGAAGACCACGCCCTGGCCGTTTAATGCCGTTGAATTCTCGCGATCAATTATCCTAAATGCTGCGCTTAATGCTCGCCGTGACCCTACAGTATCAATCTCCGTGCTCTCCTCTTCTCTTCCCCTCAGATCCCACTCGACCGGAGCCACTAGGCTGCCCAAATTTTCGCCTCAACGGCCGCTGTCTCCGACGAGCTTCCCTCTCGATTCCGGCCGTACCCTGCCGCCCCTTGCCTCCTCGAGCACATAGCCGTGATCCCCATCACCTGGCAGACCTTCCCGTATCGCCAGCTCACCCGTGCGTGCTCTGCAGGCTCGGCAACGACGACGACCACCGTCGCCACCGTCTGCTTCCTCTCCGGCGAAACTTCTGGTAAACACCTGACCGCGCCACTCCTTCTCCTTCACACACGCGTGCTCGCCGTGACCCCGTGCATCTAACCGCATCTTATTTTCTCTCTGGCGTGCCCCGTGCCTTCGCCATCATCTTCAACAGGACGAGTCCGAGCGAGAGCTCAACTACGGCGAGCAATTGCCGTGAACCCCGTGCGCCCCTTCACCAACCAAGGGCAGGTTGAGCATCCCCGTGCCTCGGCGATCACTGTGAGCCACCTCTCCTTCTTCCTTGCTTCCTCTAGCGCCAGCTCCGCCGCTAGCCGAACGTCGCCGCCGCGCGCAGCCGTCGAGCGCCGCCAGAACTTGGTCAGGGTGACGATGGCTGTTAGATGATGATCTGATGGATACGATAGATTCACTTAACGTCGAAGAGGTACGCAACCAGTGCCGTGCGATGTAACTTGATCCTACGGTCTGTGTTAGCCAATCCAGACGAAACGGTATGGGCGAATAGGATTAAAACACGTGGCTCAACTCGTTTGAATTAAAACAGAATAGATCTATTTGATATGTGGTTTTGTAAATTCCATAACTTTAAATCTACACGTCCAAATTTTGCAAACTTTATATAAATGGATTCAGAAAAACAAACCCTAGCCAACCATGCACTTTGTTTAGTAAAAAGCTTCTGGTAAAATGTTTGTTTTTGCAGAAACTTAAGTATGCTTGTTTAGGATATAAAAATTATTCTAAAATGATTTTGGGGATAAAATCTTTGGCAAATGGTGTGTTTTGAACCTACTGACCATAGAAATCACTTGGTGGTTTCAAAAATGTATTTGGAGAAGCAAAAGAATGAATCTTGGATTTAAACCATTTCTAGTCAAATAAAAATATGGTTTAATTGTTAAAAATGGTTTTAGATGAAAACCTTGTTTTGGAATAAACTCTCTGACCCCAAACACCAAGTTTTGTGACTTGAAAATGTATTTGGTAAACCCTATAAAAATTACTACTTTTCTAAAGGCAATTTCAATCACATGAAATAATGATTTGGTTTAAAAATGGTTTAGAGGTAGAATCTTTTGCAAATGGTTTTGCCACTTTACAAAATGACCAAATGGTGTTACCAAATGTTCATAACTTACTAGAAACCACTTTTACAAATAAAACAACCCTTTTGCATGCTTGCATGTATTGTTTTGTTTATTATTTTATGTGATGTTTTGCTTGATTGGTAGATTGAAATATTGTTTGCTTGATTGAATTGTAGTGACTTGAAGTGTGTGAACATTGCAAAGATCAAGGGTGAACTTATACTCTCTACCAAAAAGGCAAGTGATGCTTCATACTTTTGTCCCATTACTTTCACTATGCATTAGTGATTTTTATAAGTAAAACTTACATGGAATTTTTGCTAAAGTATAAACCATGCTATGGGAAAACCTAGTAGATGAAACCTTAGTAAAATTTCCTAGGTTAAGATTCCTACTACTATCATGCTTAGCTTAGCTAATAGAAAACAAGGGTGGAATATATATTCACACTATGGAAAAATTTCTAAGTCGGAGGACTTGTGTTTTGTTTAATAAAACAACTAAGTGAATGAATCACCTGGGTGGAATGGAAGGAAAGGTTTGTGTTGAGTGGTTCACAAGGCCCATTTTTATGGTTTACCTTGTGTATCTCACTTGTGGATGGCCACCTAGGAACAAAGAGATTTGAGATGTCAAATGTTGAGAAGCTTCAAGTGCAACCACATGGCATTATGGGCTCTGCCTGGATCATATAGGTTGCAAGAACTTAGCCAAATGGACAGTTGGTGGTAGGGGAATGATAGGTTGGAACGCGTCCATTTTGGTCTAAGGGAAGGCTTCTGAAAGATCTTGTCTTGGTGAAACCAAGTCTTGTGGGGAAAGTGCACCACCTCTGCAGAGTGTAAAATCTAAGTACTTAGCCATGTCCCTGGTAAAGGACAATTTGAGCATCAAGACATGGAAGCTATCAAGAATCTCATCATACAAATTTCTAAGTTAAAAACTTGTGGTTGAACAAGGGTTAAAGGATCTTCAATCTTTGATTGGTAGATGCCTTGGGTGATTTTTGTCAAAGCAAAAACTTAGTGTTTTCAAATGATAAGGAAAATCTATTTTGAGCAAAGCAATCCTAAGCTCCACATAGCCAAATGCATATAGATGATAGACTCCACTATATTACCATAGTATCACTTGCCAATACAATTCAAATGTATTGACCCTTGTGGCTGTAACTTGTTATGTTGCAGGTTTGTTTGATATTAGTGAAGTGTAATGATTAGGATTACAAGTCTACAACCAACATGTCTGCCTGTGGCACTTTGAAGATGAAGGACTCCATGTTTATAGATATTCTGCTGCAATGTAATGTAATAGCCAAATTAGCTATGTAAGATGTAATAAATTATGTTATTCCTGGTTATAAAGTTGTATTATGACCTTTGTTTCTTGATATTACATCTTAACTGTGGATGCTAGCTATTGATCCAGGGACTAGCATTGTAAACACAGGGATCTCTACCTTATTAAAGGTTGGGAACCTTATATGGTACAATTAGGTGGTTACTGTTAACATCTACAGGAGAACCAGAAAATTCACATGAACCTTTTAATGATGCAAACTGGAAGCATCCGATGCAAGATGACTATGATGAACTTATGGATGATAAAACCTGGCACCTTGTACCACCAAGCTCCAACAAAAATGTTATTGACTGAAATGGGTTTATTGCATCAAGAAAAATGCAGATGACACTATTGACAGGTATAAGGCTCGCCTTGTTGCAAAATATTTTAAAAAAGGTATGGCATAGATTATGAGGACACCTTCAGTCCTGTTATTAAAACTACAAATGTTAGACTTGTTCTTTCTATATCATTCTCTAGAGGATGGAGTTTGCGGCAGCTAGATGTCAAGAACACGTTCTTACATGATGTTCCAGAAGAGAAAGTATATATGAGACAAACACCTGGTTTTGAGTCTTCGCTACACCAAATTACATTTTCAAACTTGATAAAGCTATTTATAGACTGAAACAGGCACCTCGAGCATGGTACTCTCATCTTGCTCCAAACTACACACCCTTTAATTTGTTCCTTCCAAGGCGGATACCTCTTGGTTTCTCTTTAACAAGGCAGGTATTTAAATGTTTTTACTCATTTATATTGATGACATTATTGTGACTAGTTCTTCAGATACAACCATTACAAACCTTCTTCAGAACTTAAGTCATGAATTTGCTCTTAAGGATCTTGGCGAGCTTCATTATTTCTTAGGTCTTGAAGTTCACAAATAGTCTAATGGTTTACTTTTGAATCAAAATAAATATGCTACTGATTTACTTACACGAGTTGGTAGGACTACATGCACATCTTTCCCTACGCTGTTGTCCAACACTGATACATTGCAATACATGATGGTTCCCCTCTTGGCTCTAGGAACAAACACTTATTATAGGAGTATTGTAGTAGCTATTTAGTATTTGACATTTACACGACCTGATTTGTCCTTTTCATTTAGTAAGGTGTGTCAGTTTCTTCATGCTCCAACTACTTCCCATTGTACTGCAATTAAAAGAATATTAAGATATATTCATGGTACATGCACTATTGTTCTTACTTTTCAGCAGTCATCCTGAACATTGCTCAGTGCATTCTCAGATGCAAACTAGACTAGTGATTTAGATGACATATGGTCTACTAAAGGTTTTGCTGTGTTTTTTGGTCTCGATCTCAACTCTTGGAGTGCTAGGAAACAACCTACTTTGTCAGATTTAGTATCGAGGCCGAGTATAAGGCTTTTGCAAATGTTACTGCTGAGTTGATTTGGGTTGAGACTCTTGTTCAAGAACTAGGTGTAAGTTTATAGGAGAGGCCCTGTTTATGGTGTGACAATCTTGGTGCTATTTTTCTGTCTGCTAATCCTGTGTTTCATGCTCGCACCAAACACATTGTGATTAACTTTTATTTTGTTTAAGAAAGAGTTGCTAGTAAACAACTTGATGTCTGGTTCATCTCCAGCAAAGATCAGATTGCAGATGGTTTTACCAAGACCCTATGTGCTAAGAACCTATGAGTTTAAGCTTAAATACATTAAGAAAACATGTTAGAGTTTGTAATATATACGTATATGGTATGAAGTGTTGGAATTTGGTGTATATTGGGCTGTTGGCCCATTAGACAAATTCTGAAATTCTCTTTGGCCTACTTGTGCATGGCAGCATATGGCTGTGCTAGTGGTGCTAAAGTTTAGTCCCACATTGCTAGTTGAAGGGGAGTTGGACCACCTTATATAGTAGAGTGCTGCACCACTCACTAAGGTGTGACAAGAAGAGTAGCACTCGCGCACTCCTCCTCCGACGCCGCCCGCCTCGCCTCGCCATGCCACGCCTCGTCACGACGCGCGCGCGCCGCGGGTTGCGGGATTTATGGACATGGACTGTTACCGACTCGGACGTGGGCTGAGCCCATGATCCTCCTAACCTGCACTATATAAGCGTCCGGGGCTAAACCTAATCGACATCGTATCAATCCACACACGCGCCTACCCTCTAGAACCTTGCGCTGCCGCTTTCGTCTTCCTCATCCCGGCTTGCGGCGTGCACCGTAGATCGGGACAGTAGGCCTTCGGAACTCCGCCTCTCGTGAACCTGTACGGGTGAGGGGCGATCAGGTTTTTGGGGAGCGCTCAAGCGCGACTACTGGCAACCACGTTGTCGTCCAACGACGAGTTCCCGAACGACGACTTCTTCCCGGATGTCAGCGACCTCTTCGACAACCTCAACATGGGCGACGCTGCTGCAACCGCTGCGGCTGCTATTCAGCCTACATTGTATGTGATCTCGATTTCTCTCTTTCGGATTATGCTAGAGTTCCTTGTTCTAGCTTTTGGTGTAGATGTGATAGGTTTATCTCCTATAGATGTAATCTGTTCATCTACTTTGTTGATCTGCATAATTGGTTTTAGTACCGTTTGTATGATCATGATTTATCAGTTTATTATTCGGATTAAATCATATGGATTATTGCTTATATTTCCAACAATCCAAAAACCTGATTATAGGCAACTGAATTCCACTGGTGTAGCCGCGGCTACTAGGCCGCCTCCTTTTGATGGCATGCACTATAAGAGATGGCGCAAGAGAGCAATTCTCTGGTTTGAAAACCTAAACTGCTATAACGCCACTCTTGGCAAGCCTGAAGGAGATCTTTCTGCTGAGCAGGAAGCGAACTTTAAGAAAGCTGATACCATGTTTATGGCGGCTTTGTTCAGTGTTCTTGGGGACAACATTGTTGACCCTTATATGTCATTTGATAATGGCAAGGACGCGTGGGAATCGCTCGAGGCCAAGTTTGGGGTCTTGGACGCTGGCACTGAGCTGTATGTCATAGAGCAATTCTATGACTACAGGATGATTGATGAGCGCTCCATCGTTGAGCAAGCTCATGAGATACAATCACTTGCCAAAGAACTTGAGCAGTTCAAGTGTTCCTTACCGGACAAATTTGTGGCTGGTGGAATTATTGCCAAGCTTCCTCCTTCGTGGAGGAACTTTGCTACTTCTCTGAAACATAAGAGACAAGAGTTTTCTGTTACGGATCTCATTGGGTCTCTTCATGTGGAAGAGAAGGCGAGAGCAAAGGGCAAAACTGCTCGAGGACTTGAGGGAGGTTCTACTGCCAATTTAGTGCAGAGGAAAAACTTCCAATCCCACAAGTTTAAGAATAAGAACAAAACTGAAGGAAAGGGAAAGTTCGATGGCAAGAACAAGGCCACGCACTCAACCAACTTCAAGAAGAAAAATGATAAGAGGAAAGGCTCTTGCCACGTATGTGGTGATCCTGATCATTGGGCTCCTAGCTACCCTAGTCGCTTTGACAAGCGTCAACATGGGAACAGCGGCAAGACCACGAATGTTGTTATTAGCGATACTGAGATGAAGGATGCTAGGTACGGTATTTTACCTACTATCCTTTCAGTATGGCATTCTCCTGTTTGGTGGATAGACACGGGTGCTAATACACATGTATGTTCTGATATTTCCATGTTTTCCTCTTATCAGGTCTCAAGGACCTCTTCCGTGCTGATGGGAAACGGCTCACGTGCTTCTGTTCATGGTGTTGGTACGGTAAATCTGAAGTTTACTTCGGGGAAGACGGTACAACTGAAGAATGTGCAGCACGTTCCCTCCATCAATAAGAATCTCGTCAGCGGATCGCTTTTATGTCGAGATGGCTTTAAGTTGGTTTTTGAGTCCAATAAAGTTGTAATTTCTAAGTATGTACAATTTGTTGGAAAGGGTTATGAGTGTGGAGGTCTGTTCCGCTTGTCTTTGTCAGACTCATGTACTAAAGTTATTAATCATGTTTGCAATGATAATGAGTCCAATGTTTGGCATTCACGACTCTGTCATATTAACTTTGGTTGCATGACGTGGCTAGCCAATATGAGTTTAATTCCGAAATTTACCACTGTCAAAGGTTCTAAGTGCCAAGTTTGTGTGCAAGCAAAGCAACCCCGCAAGTCTCATACGGCTGCGGAACCGAGAAACTTAGCACCGCTAGAACTTATACATTCATATCTTTGTGAGATGAATGGTGTGTTGACAAAAGGTGGAAAAAGATACTTTATGACGTTGATTGATGACTCCACTAGATACTGCTATGTTTATCTTATGAAATCTAAAGATGAAGATTTGAACTACTTCAAAATCTATAAAGCTAAGGCAGAAAACCAACTTGATCTTAAAATCAAGCGGCTAAGGTCGGATCGTGGTGGAGAGTACTTTTCAAACGAATTTGATTTATTCTGTATGGAACACGGTATTATACATGAGAGGACGCCTCCCTACTCACCTCAGTCTAATGGGGTGGCCGAAAGGAAGAACCGCACTCTAACTGATTTGGTTAACACCATGTTAGATACATCGGGTCTTTCCAAGGAATGGTGGGGGGAGGCGCTAATGACTGCGTGTCATGTCCTAAACTGTGTTCCTGTAAAGGATAAAACCATGACTCCATTTGAGGAATGGGAAAAGAAAAGGCTTAAACTCTCTTACTTACGAACTTGGGGTTGTTTGGCGAAAGTCAATATTCCAATACCCAAGAAGTGAAAGCTTGGACCAAAAACCGTGTCACATCCCAAGATTTTCCAAATCTTGTAATGTGAAAAATAAATAAACAAAATAAATGATTGTTGAAATTTAGGGTGAAAAGAAACTTTTGCTTCTAAATGGAAACTTAAAATCCCATCTTGAACAAACTTTGGTTAATGTTTGAATCCAACTAAATTCAAATCAAGTGGAATGCATTCCTCATAAAATGCATCTTGAAATTTAAACACTTGGAGAATAAACCAAAACCCTAATGGAAGAAAACATTTCCAAGTTGTTCCAAAGCCTATGGATTTGAATCCACATAAAGATTGGTCAAACAAACATTTCAAAATGATCAAGAATGACAAGTAGAAATATTATAAAACCATAGAAATTAATTTCAATCAATTTGGAGCCATAAATAAAATCTTATGAATTTAATAAGATAAGGAAATTGAATTTCCAAAGCTAATAAAGCACCTATCTAAAAGTCCATAACAAATGGTGAGCAAATAATCCTAAAAGGAATTAAAAGGATAAATAAATATTAAATAAAAATATAAAAATTGGAATCACCAAGTTTGGATCTATAAATAAAAAGATATGGATTTTATAAGTTAAAGAAAGAAATATTAAATGAGGAACATTTAAAGGCCAAATCAAGTCTTGACCTAATCCATAAGCAAATGGAATGATTATAATCGAAATCCAAATAAAATAATGGATAAAGAGTTTTACAAATAAAATAAAATGGCATTAACCAAATTGAATAAAGACAAAATCCCTACTAAGAAATGATTAATTAAATCATGGGAAAAATATTTGGAATTTACCCAAGTGGAATAAAAAGTTATTTAATAAACTCAAATGAGATCAAAGAAATCTTCTAAATAAAAATTATGGATTTAAAACCATATTTAATTTCATTGGAATAAAGACAAATACCCAATTTTTAAATGATTAATAAATCATATTAAAAACATTCCTAATAATTCAAGGTGAATTATTTGACACCCAAATAAACAAATAAAACCTACTGAAAAGATTTGGAAGGATTTAGATTTCAAATGGAGTTTGAAAAACATTATTAAATCTTATTTGAATTAATACAAGGGCCTATTTTATTAATTAATATCCCCTAAAAACAATAAATATATTATTCTAAATTTGACTTCAGAATGTGTTATTAAACAGTATTTGAATATACTCAAAGTTTGGTTGAAATTTGAAATTCAAAAGTTGTTTGAATTGATTAATCAAAATCAAAACAGAATAAAATAAATGGAAAAAGAAAAAGAATCACATAAAAAAAGGGAATAGAAAGCAGCCCAGCCAGCAAAGCCCATCTGGCCCAGCAAGAGCCCACCCCGTTAACCCTCTCACCGAAACATTTTCTCACCGCGGACCTGACCCACTTAGTCGCCGACAAGCAGGCCCACCTCATCCCTCTCTATCTCACTGTCAACCCGACCCCACCGCCCAGTCTTCTTTCTCCCCGCGAAGACCACGCCCTCGTCGCCGTTTCTGCGTTGATTTCGCGAGTTGAATTCTCGATTAATGGCGCAATAACCCAGCCCCGCGACCATGCCTACTTAACCGCCTCTCCCTCCTCTCTGTTTCCCCCTCAATCTCCCACCCTAGTGCGCCCCCAGGTTGCCTAATTTCGCGCTGCACCGCCACTGTCTCCGGCGAGTACTTCCATCAATTCCGGCCAGACCCTGCCGCCCCTCGCCCCCTCGACCACACGAGCTTGACCCACAGACTCTGGCGCATCTCCCAGTACTCCTAGCTCAACCGCGCAAGCTCCCTAGCGTCGGCAACCTCAACGCCACTCGCCACCGTCTTCGGCTTGAACTCCGGCGAGTGCCCCAGGTAGCTTCCGTCCGCCCCTTCCCCTCTCGTTGACACACGCAGGTTCTACTCTCACTCATGCGTCTAACGGACCCCTTATCTCGCTCTCCTATGCCTTGTAGCCCCGCCCCCAACGTCGACCAGAGCGTGCCCGACGCTGTGCAGACTCCGGCGAGCGATTGACAACAGCTCTGTGCGCCCCTTCAGCTACGACGACCACCTCTAGCTTCAGCACGACGAGACGAACCCAGTGAGCATCATCTCCCTCTCTCGCACTTGCTAAATCGCTGGCAACCTCACTGCCAGTGCCGTGCCATCGCCAGCCACTGTCGCGCGCCGCCCATATTTGGTCAAACAAGCAACAACCTTGGATCTTGATCTGACGAGTGCGATTAGATTTAACTCGAAGGGGTAAGTTCGATTCTGTGCCATGCGATCTCACTTAAATCCAACGGCTGTCCTCTGTCGATCCAACCGAATCGGTATGGGCCAGTAGAATCAAGCCACATGGCCCATAGTTTGTTTTAAAAACAGAATTTGATCTATTAGATGATCAAATTTGTAAATTGCATAACTTTCAAACCACACGTCCAAATTTTGCAAATTTTATATCAATGGAATCAGCAAGACAAGTAATTTCCAACCATGCACTTTGTATAGTAAATTGCTTCTGGTAAAATGGTTGTTTTTGCAGAAACTTGTGTAGGCATATTTTGAGTATAAAATTCTTTCTAAAATTATTTTGGGGATAAAATCTTTGGAAAATAGTTTGTTTTGAACCTACTGACCATAGAAATCAATTTGTGGTTGCAAAAACATATTTGGTGAAGCAAAAGAATAAATCTTTGATTTAAAACATTTCTAGTCAAATAAAAATGTTGTTCATATGTGGAAAATACTTTTTTGAGAAAAACCTTTGGGAAATGTTTTGATTTAAACTCTCTGACCCTAAACACCAAGTTTTATGATTTGAAAATGTATTTGGTGAACCCTATAAAGATTGTTGCTTTGCTAAAAAGTATTTTCAACCACATAAAATAATGCTTGGTTTATAATTGGTTTATAGTAAAATCTTTTGCAAATGGTTTTGCCACTTTTATAAAATGACCAATAGGTGTTTTCAAATGTTTATAACCCATTAGAAACCACTTTTCCAAATAGAACAATCTTTGTATAGGGTTCGCAGCATAGAAAACAAAAAATTTCCTACGATGGGAACATCTAAGTACCAAGATCTATCTACTAGATACAAGCAACGGGTGGATATACATCCATAGAATACATACCCTCGAAGACCGAATAGCGTTAACGAGGTTGTACTCGTGGATGATGTAGACGAACGCTTGCCGATCTCAAGATCGTGATGAAGTCCATCTGGTCCAGCCGGTCCAGCATGATCAAGTCCAGCACCTCAAAGCAGTGGTGCATCCGTGATCGCACACACGTACGGGTACCCCCGACAACCTCCACGCCCTCGCTCCAGCGAAGCAGCGGAAGCAACAAATCCTTCCAGAAAAAGCCACCGGTAACATGTATCTCGCTGATCCGAGACCATGGGGAATTCTAAAGGGGGGAGAGAGATACTTCACGAGGAGGAGAGGGGGGCCTTTTATAGGGGAGAGGGGAGCACCCAAGGGGCATGGTGCCCAGCCATGGGGGCTGACCCCACCTCTTCCACATTCATGTGGGTGGAGCTCCCACTCAAAATGAAAAGCCTCCACTCCCATTAAAAAGCCTCCACTCAAAAATCCACTCACATGCATTAAATTTCCACCAAATTTAATGCAAGCTCTCATTTAAATAAAACTCTTTTATTTATTTATTCAGAATTTTGTTAATTACTTTACTTAACAAACATTCACATAAAACCCCTTTCTAGTATTCCATTTCACATGCAGAACCAGTTTCAGCAATTTCAACCGAAACAGTTTCGGTGTCTAGTGAAATAAATTCCTGCGCTTTCCTTTTCTTTTTCTGGCATATCATTTGTTCCGAATGGTGTAGGTATCCCTTAAGTGTGTCACCCTACGGTTCACGAATAATGCGGACATGATCGAGACCCTTCTCCGATCAATAATCAGTAGCGGGACCTGGAGATCCATACTGACTCCCACACATTCAACGATGACTTCTGTGATCGTGTGAACCTTTTACGCTAGTATCTTAATCCCTTTGTTTCATGATATATTACATGTCCGAGATTCAATCATCGGTATCTCCATACCTAGTTTGATCTCGTTACCGACATGCACTCTTTTCTCGTTCCCGTGATATAACATTCTAGTGATCAAATCACTTGCTTGCAAGCTAATCAATGTGATATCACCGAGAGGGCCCAGAGCATATCTATCCATCATCGGGATGAACAAATTCCACTCTCGATCCATGGGTCTCAACATAACACTTTAGTATTTCAGAAGCCATCTTTATAATCACCCAGTTATGGTGTGACGTTTGATGTCATCGAGAAACTCTTCCGGTGTTAGTGATTGACATGATCTCATGGTCTAAAGATTAGGATCACTTCGTAAGTTGTTATAGCAATATAAACTCAATGACTTTGATCGTAATGCTATACTTCGGATGAATGTTCATCACATCATTACACTAATGTTGTGACCTCGTTATTAACAACATCCAATGTCCATGATCAGGAAACTTTGATCATCTTGTTAATCAACGAGCTAGTTTATAAGAGAGGCATAACTAGGAACTTCCTTTTTGTTTATTAAACACACATGTATTAACGTTTCCGTATTAATACAATTATAGCATGCAAAATAAACATTTATCATAAATAAGGAATACGATAATAACCACTTTATTATTGCCTCTCGGGCATATTTCCTTCAGTCTCCCACTTGCACTAGAGACAATAATCTAGTTTGAAAACTTTGTATATTAAACACATATGGCTTTCTGGTGTTCCATATATGCAGCTGCAAGTGGTTAACATAATCTATGGATCTGACACTTTCAGGTCCGTGTGTATTTGCATATCTTTGCGTCTCCACGCATCACTCATTCTCCAATGAGATGGCATTGTATAAATTTGGTCTTTCGGTGAGACCTTTAGTTCCTTGGGGTTAAAACACGTCGATACTATTGTCATACAATATATCTTTAGTGTTAGCCCATTGCGAACCACACCTTAGTTTGATAACAAACTACTTGACACAAATGCCCTCCTTTGCTGCTACTATAGCAGTCATATACTTAGCCTTTTGTTGTAGTATTCGTCACAATGTCTTAACTTTGGAACTCTTCCAAATCCATCATGGAATCTTTCTTTCCATTTCATTGTGCCACCCATAGTTTAAATTGAGATAAACTTAATTTGTATCTTGTGACAAAACTAGTATCAATGTAACGCTTTACAATGAACTATTTGTAATTGTTTTCCACCTCTACACAAATATATTCTTAGTTCTCCAAAAGATCATAAGAATATCCTTACTATCGTCCAATGATCATTTTATGATTCATTCTGGTATATGCTCATAACACATAGAGAATAGGACATATCTGGATGTGTACATATCATGGTATGATTGATCAAAACATTCTCGTGATTTCACTCATCAAGTGTCAAAGCACTCTAATCTTGTTTCACTTATCAAGTGTCGATACACTTGAATCTTGATTCAATTCCTTTTCATGCGACAAGAACCTTTTCTTGTCGTTTCTATATTGAACTCCCTCAATATCTCATATATGTACGTTTGGCACAACCATATTAGCGTCACAGTCTATCCACTATAGACATTCATGCTAAATATTCGGGTTTTACCTAAGTCTTTCATCGAAATAAAATTCTTAACCATTGTCAATAAAATATACATCATTTCTAATCAACAAGATGTCGTCCACATAATGTATTAGAAATATGTCTCAGCGCTCCCACTTAATTTCTTACAAATGCAAGCATCTTCATCGTCTCCTGATGAAAACTCATTTTTCATCATGGTGAAGATTCCAACTCCGCGATGCTTACTTCAACCATTGAAGTTTGCATGCCCTTTTAGCATCCTTTGAATTTAACAAAACCCTTTGTAACATGTCATGTACACGTCCTAGGTAACCATTCTATTAAAAGAATTTTGTTTTGTTTATTCATCTACCATATACCAAATTATATGTAGTGGTTGTGTCACATCCCAAAATTCTCCTAATTTTGGAATGTGAAACAAATAAATAAGATTGATTGATTGTTTGACTTTGTTGAAAATTCTCAAAGAGAAGAAACTTTTTGAATAGAAAATCCTCTCAACCTTGAATTCAAAATCTTATGTTCTCTTGTTAAGACCTAAGTAGCCATATAGGCAAAAGGGCATGGATTGATTATGGATTGTAGAATTGGTGTGCAAGATTACAAAATGAAAATCATGAAGCATTCATATGCATTTCATCCATGCAAGTTTCTCACAAACTAAATCCAAATCCTGGCATCTAAATCCTATAGTTGATTCGCCCAAATGTTCCTAAGGGTAATTAAATTGACTTATTAAAACCCACTGTTGCTAAGGCATAAATTATTGCTAAATCATAGCCTAAAGAGATCCAATTAATACTACAAAATTTTAGAAACAAAATTGAGCTCATTTGGAGCTAGTATGAAAAAGTTATGGAATAAATACAAACACATAAAGATATAAATAAAATGAGATATACAAGGATTTATAAACCCACTACTTCCAAACTAGTAAAAAGATTACAAATTTGATTCTATAATGACCTATTCGATTTAAGAAAAATTTAGGAACAAGAATCATATCATTTGGAGTTCGTATGCAAAAGATATGAGGGAAACAAGTAAATAGAAAAAGAAAAAGAAAAAAAAGAAAAAAAATCTAACGGGCCGGCCCAGCAAGGACCGACCGAACCAGCCACGACCGATACAGAGAACGATCGATCTAGTGCTTTAATTTGCGTGCAAAAATCTGTTTTCTAGACCTATCTCTACTCAAACTCTTATAACTTTTTATCTACAACTCCGAATCGACTTCCGTTTGTTTCTACTTGTTCCCTACTCCAAGGCCTATCTCTACACCATCCTAAATCTCCATATAAACTCGTGGAGCCACGGCTGTACGAGTTTCTATTCTCGAAATCCCGAATCTACCTATTCCCGAATCTTATTTCGCTTTTTAACCCATCTAGACTTCGTCGTTTGCTTTCGGTCAAAAAACGAAAGTTGAAGATCGCGTCGAAATCTTTCAATCCCGACAAACCTCACCTCTTTTCATCCAACACAGCCGAAGAATTTCGTATCGCAATATTTCAGACCTTACGGTGTAAATCCAAGATGTACTCGCGCTCGTTTCTTCAAATCCAAATTCCTTTGGTGAGAAGGTAGGAATAATGATTCCCCACAACTTTCATGTTCTGAGTTTTTCGATTTGACCTACGGATTTGTCTCTCTAACACAGATCTATTTTTTGTCTATTCTGAGCCAAAATCGGGTCAATCTCTTCTTCTAGCCACCGGATCCTATCTAGACGGTCGAGATCCAATCAAACCGGTTCGTGCCATGTCGTCATCCCGGTCAGCTTCCTCATCAACGCCACGTCAACGTAAGGTCAACATCTAGTCCCAGTCAGCATGCAAAGTCAACATGTCCAGTCAGCGGAATATTCCCTGAAATATTCCGTTCGAATTTAAAATTGCACATTATAGGTCTAACTTGTAAAATTCATTAGAAATTCATACCACGTCTAAAAATTGCGTATAATATATCAAATTGAATATAATTTCACGTAGAATCATCTTATCAGAATAGATCCAACTTTTAATGTACGTGGTTACTGCAGTAATTTAATTAGTTTTAATGGTCTTTTAGGTTAATAAATTCATAAGAAATTATCTGTAACTCCGAAAAATATGAATAATATATCAAATTGAAGCTACTGTAATGTACTTTAAGAATATCTGGTTGGATCTAACCTTTGCAGATTATTTAACCCCTAGCAATTTAATTAGTTTTAATGGCTTTATAAATCATTAAATTCATAGTAAATTAATTGCTTGTCACAAAAATATAAATAATATACCGATAGAAAGCTGGTTCCATGTAGATCATCAATCTGCAAATGGTTCAGTAAAATACTATATGGTTTCGCAGTAATTAAATAAATGGTTTAATGGCTTATTTAGAGTAATAAATTCATAAGAAAATAAATACTATTCAGAAAATTACAAATAATATGTCCCTGAAATCACAATTCCGTGGAGATTACAGATATAATTTTTGTTTGATTTTTAGGCAACAGAAACTGTATGAATCATTTAAAATACATTAAACACTATTTAAATCATATAAAAAGATCTATAACTCCGATTAAGGTGAATCCAACGCCTACTGGTTCGTATTAACGTCCTCTATCCAGTAAACCCAAGAAACAAATTTAATTCTACAGTTAGAACAGGCGTTACAACAGAACTATCAAAACCCTTATATTGGCAAGTAATTATTAATAACAAGTACCCTATTGCTTTAATTGATCTCATACATGCGTCATATGATCTATTAATGCTCAGAGAACTAAATGTAAGAATTGTAACATATTAAACCATCGTGCATGTTTTTTTATCATCCTTGTTGTGTTTGCTATGTTTGCAATTGTTTTGATTGGAACTACCTTGTCCTCGTATTAGATTGTTCGGAGAGTGCGATTGCTGCAGAGAAATACAATCAACACCCATATTATCAACATAAGGCAAGTTACACCACTTGTTCATAATTTTGTCCCAGTTTTGATTCTATGCATGTGATCTTCAAAATTCTGTAGCATGCATGTGTAGGATATTCTAGTAGAATTTTTCCTTAGTATTATTTTGCAAGTGGGATGATTTTTGTAGTTTGCCATGAGTAGCTCTATACTTAGGATTTTTCCACTCCTAATATGTTACCCCTGTTTTTGCTAAGTATTGCTTGCTATGCTATATATACAAAGTACCGTTGGGGGGTTCGAAAGACAAAGAATTTTTCTAAGTATAAAGGCTCTCTAGAGCAAACTTTCTTCTCAAATCCACTTCAAAATAAAACTAAGTTTTCTTCTGGGCGGAATGGTTGTCGGGTCAACGAGTGTGATTTTTGGTGGAGGACGGCCGCCCAGGAATCAAAGAAGTCTGCCATGCTTCAGAATTCAGAAGCTTCCAGTGCAACCACAATACATTATGGGCTCTGTCTTGGCCTAGTACTTAGTGGGAAACCTCACTTGGGTACCAACATTTGGAGGTTCTTGGCACGGTTGGATCCGGAAGGTAGAGGGGCTACTAAGGGAAAGCCTCGCCATGGTCTTGTTTGTAAAAGGACTTGATCGTGGATTGTGGGTAAAGTGCACAAACTCTCGAGAGTATTGCAATCTGATCGATCAGCCGTGTTCACGGAAATAGAACAACATTGAGCATCTGAAGGATGGAGCCTCTGAAGGATCTTCCTCTCTCTTTTCTAAAACAAAGTTTTGAAACCCCATGGCGTGCGTAATATCGCTAATGGGTGGGAATTTGGGAACTTGGTGTGTAATATCCAAGTGACGCTTGGTGCGTAATATCCAAGTGTTTGGTTGTTTGGACACTTGGTGCGTAATATCCTCGTGTGCCACTCGACCTTATTTTATCTAAGAAAATGTTTACAAAGTAGGACAATCCTCTCTTCTTCTCTCTACTTAAGAAAATTAGCTTTATGCAAATGAACTCCAAAGCCTAAACTAGCCTTGCATGTAGAGTTAGTCTTTCCTTCCTTGGTGTAATTTGCCAATACATTCAAAGTATTGACCCAACTTGTTGGCTGCACGTTTCATGTGCAGAATTTCGGAGATCTTTGAAAGGTGCGCTAGGATCGCGGGTCTTCACTCAACCTGCCTGTGGCATTGATGGGACTCCAAGTTGTATTTATATCGCTTCTGTTGTAATAATGTAAACTCTGGATTATTCGATTCATGTAATAAAGACTTGTGTTTTACATGATATTTCATCGACTGTGAGTGCTAGCTGTTGATCCAGGGACTAGCATGTTATTCACAGGGACTTAGGATCTTATTTGATCCGAGGTCACTACAGATGGTATCAGAGCATAAGTTGACTGTAGATCGCGACCCTAGACATGGAAAAACCTTAGGACAAATATTTTCTAAGTTATTTCAGAAAACTCTCATACTTCTCATCATCTACCTTTGGGGTTTTAAAATTTCTTAAGTCTCTTCCTTTCAACATTAGAATATGACCACTACACACTTCAAGAAGAAACTTTTCTCAAGATTACCTTTTCAAAGAAGATCATCTCAATGTTTCGATTAAGTTGGGACTTTTGAAGACCTCCATGAAAGATGTTCCAAGACTGATGATACAAGATTAAAGACTTCAAAGGCCTTAAGTCAATGTTATTAACTAAAGAACTCGAAAGATTGAAGATTATGAAGAACATGAAGACTATCAAGAGCACGAAGACTTTTGGAGACTCGAAGCCTCGAAAATTCCAAGTGACCTATTAGGAACCAAACCCGAATAAGATTTCGCTAAATATAGATGCGACAAATTGTTTGCTATCTTGTATGGTTTATTACCTTAGCTAATGAAAACCTGTTTTCTAAATAAAATTTCTTGTATGGGTTATTCTTCTTCTTCCATACTCCATTCGTTCCTACTCTAAACCTTGGTCAACTCGACGGATGGACCATATCAATAAGGAGGACAAGGAACTCAACTCCACCAAGCGTAAGAGCCACGCCGATGCAAAGAATTGGATGCTCCAGGTTGAAGAAAGAATGAAGGATACCAACATTGAAGTCAACAGAATGCTTCATTATGCCACCCAATTCCTAAAGGACGACGCTCCAACTTGGTGGGAGATGCAACACACCATTGATGATCATCAAGGGGTGATATCTTAGGAAGAATTTAAAGTGGTTCTACTTCAATCTCGTCTCGTATACCAAAAATCCAAGAAGTTGAAGTCCCGAAACTTTTAGCTTGCACGATCTGTGGAGAAATAGGGCATATCACCAAGGAGCATCATGATCAGCGCCCCTACTGTGAAGGAAGGCACCCATCAGAAGAATGTCCCACCTCTCAAGTTACATTCTTCCTATGCGAAGGGACCAATCACAACCCCGCTCAATGCACCTCTACCCGGTGGTACATCAACTGAATCAACAAGTCAGAGACGGAATGCTCCAAGACCTCATGAAGCTCCGCGAGGACACGACAAATACAAGGAATGGATTCAAGACTCTAGACACCGCACCCAAAGTCATCACTTCGCAATACTCGACATATGAAAGGAATGCCCATTTTCCCCAAACTGGCTCAAGGAAACGATCAAGGCTTCCAAATGTTGAGGTAGAGCATGAAGAACCACAAGACGGGATGTCCTTGCCAAAAAGGAGGAAGGATCTAAGCAAAAGTCCTATGCTTCCAGTGTCACAATCCTGGGCATTATGCTGATAATTGTCCAAAACATGTGAATGTAGCTGGAAAGGATAAAAACGACGATGGTAATAGAAATAGAAGACCTCTATTAGGAGAACTATCATATTTTATACTTATTAGAGTTCTTATATTCCTTGTCTATCATTCCAACACCTCTCCTTGTTCAAACTTGTAGATGTCCATTCATTTGATTAGTAGAAGAAGTGATCTACCATAAAAACTACAAGAATTAGAAAATGTTATTAGTAGTTTCCGTAAAGCAAATCACTATATGAGAGTTGGCCTACAAGTAAAGAACAAATAACATGGCATAAATGAACATCTCACCAAGTTTGTTTAGGTCTGGACCACCATATTTTATCTCTTTAGGAGATCATCGCTATCGTGTTACCATATTGTTCTTACCAACTTATGTGGTATAACAATACAGGTTGTTTGCTTGGTTGGATTGAGCTATTTTGTGTGATGCCTTGTTTAGGATCTGTTGTTTTGAAACTCTAAAGTTGCTAGAGTTTTCGTGTGGTTTTAAAATTATTTTAATGGTGTGAATTGATTGAAATTCGTGGGATTACTGCTGCAGTTTTCTGCCTGACCTGTTGTACCGCGCGATTTTACATATTTTATTGGTAACTCAGAAAAATCTAACAAAATAGGATCTGGAGCGTAATTACCTGTGGTACATGCACAAAAATTGGCTAAAATTCCTGACGAGTTTAGGTCGGTTAGATAAATTCGTGAAGTCTGCTGTACCGTTTTGACAGATTTTGTTTATTGCTTATATGTTGCTCTATTTTACTCTAGTATTGTTCCCAATGCTTTCAAACTATTTTGTGGTTATATACTACTAAGTTTATACACATGTAATGTTATTATACAAGTGTTTGATTGAGTGTTGATCGCCTATGATTGCTTCCTTGTTTGTAACATTGATTGCTTCATATAGTTATGGGTAGGATTATTTTCTTAGTCGTTTCTCTCCTATAGAATCTATTCTTTCCTATCTTGAACCCTTGGAGATATAATGATGTGTTAAGTGGAAGGTTTAACAACACAATGCATTTAGGAAAGAAAATGCTTCACCTAATGGAAAAAGGATGTGCAAGTATGAAGTGTGGCACATGATGTTATGTAGTAGATTACCCAACCTGAAAGTTCAAGTATCGATAGCTTAGTTTTAGTAGTAGCTTTGTTGATTGAATACATGGGAGTATACATAGAGCATTAGTTCGTGCCCATGGAAACATTCTTCAAAGAAAGTGAGAATGCCCGAGTGATAGAAAAACGTGATTCACCTATCCTCATACAGGGTAATGATTGGGTGCAGGATGAATTGATCACATTCCTACTACTCTTATTATTCACTCTTGTACTGTTGGCTTTGCGAATCTTGAGTGCCCTTTTCAACCTTAGCAGAGAGTCGACGTTGAGCCTAAATCCTAGAATGGTATATTGTTACACCCCTCTAAAAGCATCCATTGCTAAGCATAGGATGTACGGTAAGGATGAATTCCAACCGTGAGTTATGGGCACCGTGAAGTAAACATTCCCTATTTGCCCACCATGAGAGTTTTGCTAGTTTAAGAAGTGCTTTCTCGGAAACTATCAATCATGATGTTTAGAATGTGCTAGAGACATTGTGCCAATAAAAGTCTAAAGGAGAACCAATCTGAGCTAAGTGAATCCTCGAGAAGTGACCTTGTCAATTTTCTTTTAAGGGTGGTAGCATCCTAATGGATCCCGAACCTTTCTTTCTTTCTAGCCTTCCCAAATCTCGGGACGAGATTTCTTTTTAGGGTGGTAGTCTGTCACATCCCAAAATTCTCCTAATTTTGGAATGTGAAACAAATAAATAAGATTGATTGATTGTTTGACTTTGTTGAAAATTCTCAAAGAGAAGAAACTTTTTGAATAGAAAATCCTCTCAACCTTCAATTCAAAATCTTATATTCTTTTGTTAAGACCTAAGTAGCCATATAGGCAAAAGGGCATGGATTGATTATGGATTGTAGAATTGGTGTGCAAGATTACAAAATGAAAATCATGAAGCATTCATATGCATTTCATCCATGCAAGGTTCTCACAAACTAAATCCAAATCCTGGCATCTAAATCCTATAGTTGATTCGCCCAAATGTTCCTAAGGGTAATTAAATTGACTTATTAGAACCCACTGTTGCTAAGGCATAAATTATTGCTAAATCATAGCCTAAAGAGATCCAATTAATACTACAAAATTTTAGAAACAAAATTGAGCTCATTTGGAGCTAGTATGAAAAAGTTATGGAATAAATACAAACACATAAAGATATAAATAAAATGAGATATACAAGGATTTATAAACCTACTACTTCCAAACTAGTAAAAAGATTACAAATTTGATTCTATAATAACCTATTCGATTTTAGAAAAATTTAGGAACAAGAATCATATCATTTGGAGTTCGTATGCAAAAGATATGAGGGAAACAAGTAAATAGAAAAAGAAAAAGAAAAAAAAGAAAAAAAAACCTAACGGGCCGGCCCAGCAAGGACCGACCGAACCAGCCACGACTAGTACAGAGAACGATCGATCTAGTGCTTTAATTTCCATGCAAAAATCTGTTTTCTAGACCTATCTCTACTCAAACTCTTATAACTTTTTATCTACAACTCCGAATCGACTTCCGTTTGTTTCTACTTGTTCCGTACTCCAAGGCCTATCTCTACACCATCCTAAATCTCCATATAAACTCGTGGAGCCACGGCTGTACGAGTTTCTATTCTCGAAATCCCGAATCTACCTATTCCCGAATCTTGTTTCGCTTTTTAACCCATCTAGACTTCGTCGTTTCCTTTCGGTCAAAAAACGAAAGTTGAAGATCGCGTCGAAATATCTCAATCCCGACAAACCTCACCTCTTTTCATCCAACACAGCCGGAGAATTTCGTATCGCAATATTTCAGATCTTACGGTGTAAATCCAAGATGTACTCGCGCTCGTTTCTTCAAATCCAAATTCCTTTGGTGAGAAGGTAGGAATAATGATTCCCCACAACTTTCATGTTCTGAGTTTTTCGATTTGACCTACGGATTTGTCTCTCTAACACAGATCTATTTTTTGTCTATTCTGAGCCAAAATCAGGTCAATCTCTTCTTCTAGCCACCGGATCCTATCCAGACGGTCGAGATCCAATCAAACCGGTTCGTGCCATGTCGTCATCCCGGTCAGCTTCCTCATCAACGCCACGTCAACGTAAGGTCAACATCTAGTCCCAGTCAGCATGCAAAGTCAACATGTCCAGTCAGCGGAATATTCCCTGAAATATTCCGTTCGAATTTAAAATTGCACATTATAGGTCTAACTTGTAAAATTCATTAGAAATTCATACCACGTCTAAAAATTGCGTATAATATATCAAATTGAATATAATTTCACGTAGAATCATCTTATCAGAATAGATCCAACTTTTACTATACGTGGTTACTGCAGTAATTTAATTAGTTTTAATGGTCTTTTAGGTTAATAAATTCATAAGAAATTATCTGTAACTCCGAAAAATATGAATAATATATCAAATTGAAGCTACTGTAATTTACTTTAAGAATATCTGGTTGGATCTAGCCTTTGCAGATTATTTAACCCGTAGCAATTTAATTAGTTTTAATGGCTTTATAAATCATTAAATTCATAGTAAATTAATTGCTTGTCACAAAAATATAAATAATATACCGATAGAAAGCTGGTTCCATGTAGATCATCAATCTGCAAATGGTTCAGTAAAATACTATAAGGTTTCGCAGTAATTAAATAAATGGTTTAATGGATTATTTAGAGTAATAAATTCATAAGAAAATAAATACTATTCAGAAAATTACAAATAATATGTCCCTGAAACCACAATTCCGTGGAGATTACAGATATAATTTTTGTTTGATTTTTAGGCAACAGAAACTGTATGAATCATTTAAAATCCATTAAACACTATTTAAATCATATAAAAAGATTGCTTTAATTGATCTCATACATGCGTCATATGATCTATTAATGCTCAGAGAACTAAATGTAAGAATTGTAACATATTAAACCATCGTGCATGTTTTTTTTATCATCCTTGTTGTGTTTGCTATGTTTGCAATTGTTTTGATTGGAACTACCTTGTCCTCGTATTAGATTGTTCGGAGAGTGCGATTGCTGCAGAGAAATACAATCAACACCCATATTATCAACATAAGGCAAGTTACACCACTTGTTCATAATTTTGTCCCAGTTTTGATTCTATGCATGTGATCTTCAAAATTCTGTAGCATGCATGTGTAGGATATTCTAGTAGAATTTTTCCTTAGTATTATTTTGCAAGTGCGATGATTTTTGTAGTTTGCCATGAGTAGCTCTATACTTAGGATTTTTCCACTCCTAATAGGTTACCCCTGTTTTTGCTAAGTATTGCTTGCTATGCTATATATACAAAGTACCGTTGGGGGGTTCGAAAGACAAAGAATTTTTCTAAGTATAAAGGCTCTCTAGAGCAAACTTTCTTCTCAAATCCACTTCAAAATAAAACTAAATTTTCTTCTGGGCGGAATGGTTGTCGGGTCAACGAGTGTGATTTTTGGTGGAGGACGGCCGCCCAGGAATCAAAGAAGTCTGCCATGCTTCAGAATTCAGAAGCTTCCAGTGCAACCACAATACATTATGGGCTCTGTCTTGGCCTAGTACTTAGTGGGAAACCTCACCTGGGTACCAATATTTGGAGGTTCTTGGCACGGTTGGATCCGGAAGGTAGAGGGGCTACTAAGGGAAAGCCTCGCCATGGTCTTGTTTGTAAAAGGACTTGATCGTGGATTGTGGGTAAAGTGCACAAACTCTCGAGAGTATTGCAATCTGATCGATCAGCCGTGTTTAGGAAACAGAACAACATTGAGCATCTGAAGGATGGAGCCTCTGAAGGATCTTCCTCTCTCTTTTCTAAAACAAAGTTTTGAAACCCCATGGCGTGCGTAATATCGCTAATGGGTGGGAATTTGGGAACTTGGTGTGTAATATCCAAGTGACGCTTGGTGCGTAATATCCAAGTGTTTGGTTGTTTGGACACTTGGTGCGTAATATCCTCGTGTGCCACTCGACCTTATTTTATCTAAGCAAATGTTTACAAAGTAGGACAATCCTCTCTTCTTCTCTGTACTTAAGAAAATTAGCTTTATGCAAATGAACTCCAAAGCCTAAACTAGCCTTGCATGTAGAGTTAGTCTTTCCTTCCTTGGTGTAATTTGCCAATACATTCAAAGTATTGACCCAACTTGTTGGCTGCACGTTTCATGTGCAGAATTTCGGAGATCTTTGAAAGGTGCGCTAGGATCGCGGGTCTTCACTCAACCTGCATGTGGCATTGATGGGACTCCAAGTTGTATTTATATCGCTTCTGTTGTAATAATGTAAACTCTGGATTATTCGATTCATGTAATAAAGACTTGTGTTTTACATGATATTTCATCGACTGTGAGTGCTAGATGTTGATCCAAGGACTAGCATGTTATTCACAGGGACTTAGGATCTTACTTGATCTGAGGTCACTACAGGTTGCTACTTTAATCCATCCAGACTAAATATCGCTATGAAAGATCCAATCTTGTCATAGTCAACTCCTTTGAACATTGTCATAAAATACTTTACGACATGTTGACTATTTCATAGATGTGAAACGTCCATGTCTGTTTCTTTATAGATCCAAATACGACTGATAGGTTTTTACACCTTTCCGGAGGGTCTTCCAAGTTCAAAACTTGATTTCTCGTGTATGGAACTATCATGGATTTTATGGCTTCAAGCCATTTGACGGAGTCAGGGCCCATCATCGCTTATTTGTATGTGGTCGATTCATCATTGTCAAACAATAATGATTTATTCTCAAATCTCAACATTTGATTGTTTATCCTACCGACTTGGTTCAATAAGAACTTAGATCTCCGTGACCACAACCTTTGAGGCACATAATCTATGAGCATTATGGTAGCCTCCGGAACGATTTCCGACGCTGCGCAACTCAGCACATTTAGCTAAGGTTCGTTAACCTTATCAAAGTTCTATTGTCCTCCCACTTAACATTTATGAAAAATTTCTTCTTCAAGGAACTTCACGTTTCAAGTGACAAACCCTTTTGTCCTTGGTGTTATGGAGGAATAACCAATTGTTATTCGAAATAACCTACAAAGACATGCTCATCCGACTTCGGTTGTAAACATCTTACTTATGTTTAGCATACCAAAATTTAAGAAATGACAACTTGGGTTTTACCCCAAACCATAACTTCCATGGTGTCATTTTAACGGATCAAGATGGAGCTCTTTTCAGTGTAAAAGCGGAAGTCTCTAAAGCTTTAATCTTTTAAAACATAATGGCAGTTTTATAAATAACACCTTTGATCCAACCATGTCAAACAAGGTTTCATTACAACTCTCAAACACTCCATACTCCTATGGTGTTTCGGGAAATGTAAATCTAGGTGTTTTGCTAAACTTGCAACTCAAATAAATCCCTTTATGATAAATCATAATTCATTTATTTTTCTTGTTACACTTGTAACTCAAATAAATCCCTTATGATAAAATCATAAACCATTTATTTTCTTGTCACAATGATTTTCACTTCATCTTGAAAGTCTTTGAACGTTTTCAAATATTTCACACTTCTTTCTCATTAAGTGAACATTCACTCAAATTTCCGTAGAAAGCATATGAAGTTGAAACCCATCGCTTACGACTACACATAATGGACTACATACATCGATATGTATAAATTCCAATATTTTAGTCGTTCGTTCTTCTTTGGCCTTTGAACGAAGTTTTAATTATCTCGAGGAAAGTCTCACAAGCGTCACTTGATCAAATCAAAGACTCCAAAATCCATAAAATGGAGTTTCTTCATGTTTTCTTTCCAATATAATTTAAACGGCTATGTCACTTCGTAAGTGATCTTTCAATCATTTGTCTTACGACATTTTAGCATTAGCTTTATGGATGTGATTTCTCCAACTAGATTTGTAAATCATTCATCTTATATGGAATACGGTAATTATTTGAACAACCTTTGTTCTCATAATACCTGATTCAAATAACAATTATTAAAACAAATCTTGAAGTCAAGCTTTGATGTCAACGAGAAATACAAACAACGGTTTGTTTGTTTTCGATGAACATCATCACATATTCTCTTGCTAGTTACTTATGCCATTGTGGTTCATGAATTGCGTTGTTCCGTATGAAATTTCATACCAACCAATTCGGTATCCAATACCCAAGAACCACATTGTTTAACAAGCAAAGAATACAACCATAACATGTATATCATCCATATACCTAAATTGGATATTTCCAATCTTTTATTTTCTGCCAAATATATTTTATAGATTCTCTTTCAGCATTTCCTTTTCCTTTTAAAAGAATTTATCAACATCAACAGTGGCGCCATATACATGACACATAGTCCAAAGCGTGTATATTCAAATAATAATACCTTTGGACTTGCACTTTGAAGTAGATCACCATCATCAAATGATCGTCGTTCTTTCAAAATCCATTCTTTAGTAATCTTTTAGTATAGTAAACACTTTACATACATCTTCTATTCATCCTTATCATGACGACTTTCATGATCAAGCTACTGTAGCTTATAAAGGTGAATCGTGAGTATAACATTACTTTCCAAAACCCTTTTGGATGATTAGGATGTCTAGCATCTCCAACCTTTATAAATTCTCATCCAATATGAGAACATATATTATACTCTATCATATTGCAACCAAAAACATTGTTTCAGATATCGTTATATCTGCCACACATGATGGTTTCTGAAACAATTCTTTCAGCTCCTAGATAAACTTGATGTTTAAATCAAGAATCATGGAGGCAAACATGATACTTAAGATACTAACACTGGAATTGTTACTCTCGATTTAATACCAATTATTAAATTTCATGGAGTAAATAGAATTTTGCTGAAAATTTGCAATAGGACTTTAAACTTTAGATTGGCACTCAACACAATACGATACCAGTTCGTAAAGTATATATCCAGAATTCTATAGTTCTATTATCTTAATTACAACTATGCATAAGGTGGTGAACGAATGCCAATGACTACAACAAATTATGCAAATTCACTTTGATTTAATTTATGATAAATTGAGTTCTACTAATCCAAATTAGAAATGAACTCCCACTCAAAAACGACATCCCTCGTGTCTTTTTGGTGATTACATGAACCAAATCCACTACACCAAGTCCGATCATCACGTGAGTCGGTGTAGCTTCAAAGGAGAGCATCAAATGGGCATCATATCTACTATATGACTCATGCTTAACCTTTCGTTCCGTGTTCCGAGGCCATGTCTGTACATGCTAGGCTCGCCAAGTAAGAACCTTAGTATTCGCGTGTGTAACTGTCTTACACCCGAGATGTGCTCGTGGATTCAAGTACACTCGATCATCACGTGATGTCTTGAAGAGACGAAACATTGTCAGTGCATACTTAAGGAAGAACACATTTTTATCTTGATATCTAAATAAGGTATCATCTTATTATGCTAATAAAACGCCAAACAAGCAATATAAGATGCTATCAAACATCACATGTTTATTAGTGGAATGATATGGTTCCCGCATATGATCTCTATCATGTGCACCGTGGTATGATCACTATCATACCTATATGTGTAAGTCCAAGGTCTATGGAGATTACACATTATGTGTGTTGTAAGAGTATCATCTCATACTTCTACTTACAACATCACCATATCATAACACTAGCCCAGCAACAATCTAAACTAGACGTCTCTAATTTATCCATTGCAAATTTTACATGGCTTAGGGCTTTCGAAGATAGAACCGTTCTTACCTACGAACATGAACCACAACGAGGATAACCAAATTGTTGACAACTCGTTGCAAATTAGATATTGACTATAGTACGAGAGACAGACACCCGCTAGCCACTTATGCAAAACTAGTTGCATGTCAAGCGTGGAACAGGTCTCATGTGCGAGGACATGTAAAGTTTGTCCGGGCCGCTTCATCCCACTATGCCACCAATATCCAAAGTACAACAAAGAAGCAATAAAATGATCATCATCGCCCACATACTCATATGTGTACTACCCATGCAAAGTATCTACGCATAGATCCGGCTCTGATACCACTATAGGGTTCGCAGCATAGAAAACAAAAAATTTCCTACGATGGGAACATCTAAGTACCAAGATCTATCTACTAGATACAAGCAACGGGTGGATATACATCCATAGAATACATACCCTCGAAGACCTAATAGCGTTAACGAGGTTGTACTCGTGGATGATGTAGACGAACGCTTGCCGATCTCAAGATCCTGATGAAGTCCATAACCATCAGGCAGGGAGGGGCGGCGTCGGAGGGCCCCTAGGTGGCGCGTTGGGGTGGCTGCTCGCGGCCAACGACGGCGCCTGCGGAAGAGGAGGGCGGCGGCTGGGTGTCGGGGGAGGAGGATGCAGTCGCTCGCGGGGGCTCCGGCGAGGGGAGGCCTGGCGGCTGCAGGAGGAGGGGCCGGTGGCGTGTGCATCCAGGGAGGGAGAGGGAGCGTGCGAGGAACGAGGAGGGGCGAGACAAGGGAGTGGGTCCACAGGGTGGGGCCAGGAGCGGGCGGAACAGGGAAAGAGAGAGCGTGCGGGGGGGGTGGGGCGTGTGTGGTGGGTCGCGGGGTGGGCCAGGGAGAGAGGCAGGGGCCAGGGTGGGGCCAGCAGGCGTGTGTGCTGTGTGGGGGTTTCGGTGGGGGAGTGGGGGTGAGAGAGGGGTTGGGGTGGAGGCTGGGATTGGTGAGGTGGCTGTGTGGAGTGATGAGGTGGAGGGAACGGTGAGGTGGCAAGCTGTGGTTGGTCGGGGTGAGGTGGCTGGGGATGGGTAGACTAGGATTGGGTAGGAAAAGATTTAGGTGGTCTGATTTTTGTACTGGGGGTGGCCGACTGGGTCGGATCGGCCCGGTTTGGCTGCCCCCTAAAAATAAAGTAAATTTTTGTTTAATTAAAAAATAACTTTTGTAATTAGTTTTTAGACAAAGAAAAGACCCTGAAGAGCCCGGCGCTTTGATTTGAAACTGAGACGGGGAATATTTAGAAAACCAAACTAGGCTTTTAGAAAATAGGTTTCGACAAACAAATGCATGATGACGTGACGAAGCTCAAATGCAATGAGGCATGATGACATGAGCATGCGGTCATGACGATGCAATGCACAAAAACAACGCGATTTTCTAGTAGTGGTTTTGCGGGGCGCCACAATTCGACACCACTAACAATGGATCTCGCCCTCGAGATCCGCCTCATGGTACCGGGACGAAGGGCGGCGATCTGAATCTTCTCGCATCGTGTAGATACTCGCGACACCACTAACAAGAGGTCGTCGTCCGTGATCGTCGAGAGAACACTCCGGGAAACAAAGGCGAAGGTAGAGGTATCAACCAATAAAGCCACCTCTAACTCCGATAGAAAGAGAGAACCGATGCATTCTCATCCACTTCAATGTACACAAGCGAATAGAAGGGGTAGTCGGCATGGGGGCCAATCCATCACGCACCCAAACTATTACTCTGCACAATCAGTAGAAAAGCGTGCAACCATTCTTGGAATCAGACTGAAGATCTCGACAATCGAGGTTCAGGAACAAAGGAGTGATGCAGACTCTGCATCGGATCTAGCGTAGATGATGTCGACGCGTCGGAAAACACCGGAAGGCACGAGAAGGAACAAAGAGAAGTTCACCAGACGAAGGATTCCTCGGATAGCATGAAGACCAGATGTAGCAACACCGTTATCAAAGGAGGAAGCGAAACCCTGAAGGTACGACGAAAACCCAACCACGAGAATTCCTGGACTCGAAGAAAGAGAAGGGAGCGGGTTCAAAACACGCATAGGTGAGAGGAGAGCAGCAGAGGGGTAAGGAGTAAAATCAGACCTAATCAGAACTATCCAACCGATTTTGCAAAAATAGTTTTGACACTCTACTTTGGCCGTTAGCTAGGTTATCCTACAGGCTGGACTTGTGGGGTATCGCAACTGCTGGGCTCTGATACCACTCTGTAACACCCTCAGAATCGACCCTATGCAAGTTTTAGCGATTCCGCCAAACCCGCATAGAAACGGTTCAAAGGTGCCCACCAGGCACTTGCGTGCGGGTGGAAAACGAAGTAATAACATTACACAACAGTCCTCGATGGGACCCACAGAACAGATATATATACAGCACGACTCCATGAGTCAAGATTACAAATATACAGAACAAAGATCCAAATCACCTTGAAAACAAGAGAGCGTCCGACTACGGACAAGATGCTAATGGGGCTAAGAGCCCTGAAGAATAACCAATGGCATCCATAACCCTGCCCAGGCCAAGCCGGAAGGGTAACCCTGCTAACGACGTCGATCTCAAAACCTACTTAAACAAAAGGGGTGCCGACAAAGGGCAAAGGAAAAAGAGAGAGCGGTCAGTACTGAGGCCAGTGCACGGCGAGACTAGAATTCGGCGGTCCTCGCCTACATAGGTATGGTGGACTGAAGCGGCAGCGCGGCATGCACGAAACACCCTATAGAGACTCAATATAACTGTCGGCTATCAGAGAGGAATAAGAAAGACCTATTCGGAACCATCCTGATACTACCACCAAACATACCCATCCTGGTGTTTCCCCCTCGAGACCAAACGAGGAAGTCAACCGAGGAAACTCACACAGTTGGCAATTTTATTTATTCGGTTATCGTTGTAGCAATTACTAGTCAGGTATAGATAGTCATCCTGATAGAATAAGCAGTGGGCAGTTTTAGTTAAACATTCCGTTGTAGTTGGAACACTTACTAGTCAGATACAATTAGCATGAGATATCCCAAAACCCAGCAGTTGTTGGTACTTTTATTTAGCCATTCCGTTATAGTTGCAATACTTACTAGTCAGGTACAATTAGCATGAGATATCCCGAAACCCAGCAGTTGTTGGTACTTTTATTTAGCCATTCCGTTATAGTTGTCAGGTACAATTAGCATGAGATATCCCAAAACCCAGCAGTTGTTGGTACTTTTATTTAGCCATTCCGTTATAGTTGCAATACTTACTAGTCAGGTACAATGGTAGTAAGCGACAACCCAAACAAGCAATTGTTGGCAATTTTATTTAGCCATTCCATTATAGTGAAGCTGATTACTAGTCATTATAAAGTCAAATTTATGGCACTACTTTAGTTATAGTTGTCTATGATCGAGATACTGTGCTCCAAGTCGTCCATAACCGCGGACACGGCTTTCAGAAAGTTTTACCCTGCAGGGGTGCACAAATAGCAACACACACTCGATCAACCTCGGAAAAACCAAATCAAAACCCAATGAGGCTTTCACGACAAAGCAATCACAGGATTCAAAAATATTTCAGGGGGCCACCCCATTAAGTATACCCTCAACAAAGTTAGCTGACTTCGAGATGGACTCAAGGTTTGGGTGGACGGCTGTAAACGACTGGGAACCCGAAAGTGTGACTGGGCTTGTCGATACCGCGAAACGTGTCCCGATCCTAAACAGTACAGGTGCTCCTCGCACAATCGTAAATAAAGCAGTAAAGCATGGCATAAGTACAGGATAGTAAATAAAACCTCAAACTAGTGTGTGGCCCCAAGAAATAAGAATGAATCAAGCTCTGGCTCAGGGGGGTCCCATAATCCTCCCGGATGTGGATAGCGCGAATATTCAAGGAACAGGTATCAAGTACTCGGGGTCCTACGGGACACAAGTGGACGGTTAAAAACCAAATAACATCTATTGCCCACCTGTGCCTCTGCATTTACCTACTTCAATTTTAGTTATTAAACAATAATTAAAATTATGATCATCTCCAACAATAAACACACGGCAATACTCCAACAACTGTGGTACTTGACGACACGCAACAGCACTTGAGCAAGCGACTACGTCGCGCAGGTCCAACTATCTACCAAACAACAGGTAATAGGATGTGTCCAACGCAATATAAGGCTGCAAGGGATAACACGGGTACGAAAACTAGAGCATCGCAACACAGATAGCAATAGATCAACATGAGGGAATAAATACTATAAAAGTAAGATAGGTAGAAAGAGGGAGATGCTCGCCTGAAAAACATTGCCGAAGGTTCATCCGAAGGTCGGGTCGATACTCGCATCAACTCATCGGCCTAATCCGCGAAGAAGCAAAACACTATAAGAAACACCGGATGCACTATTAAATACTATGGCAGAAGATCGGGCATGATGCATGTATGATGTATGGCATGGCAAAGGTGCGATGCAATTAGGCAATATTAAGCGGAACCGGGGTCCCGACATTTAATTAAACGGTTCAAGTTATGTATCTACCCCGCAAATTAAATGTTGTCTTAACAAGGCAAAATTAGATCACCGATTCGCTACACAAATTTAAATGGAACCAATATGAGACTAGATTTGCCCGCATATGGATCCCATATTTAATTCTGAGGTGAATCGGCATAAGGCCCCCAAACCACATGACAATATGTATGCAAGCTTGGACAATTAATATGCAACAAGATGATAATGTAATATTATAAAAATAGGGTCTCGGATCAGGGTCACACATTAGGGTTCGGCAGATCTTGGGTTCCGGGGGTTCGGGGTTCGACAGGGTTCGACGGGGATCGGTTCGACGGGAAACGAGGTTCGGACTCCGGGATTTAGGGTCTTCGGATCTGTGAAGGAGATCACGGCGTCCCGAGGAGAAGGTCTTGGCGTGCCGAGGGTTCGATCTTCAAATCCCGGGAAGGATGTCTTGCGGTATCCCGTGAAGGCGATCTTGACGCTCGGTGCCCGTGAAGTAGAACTTGTCGTTCCGACACCATCACATCCGATCTTCGGTTGGAGTCTTGTCGTCCGTCTTTTGTCGGTGGTGAACTTGACCGATGGTCTTCGGGTCCGGGAAGGAGTGCTTGGGGTTTCGAGGCTTCGATTGTCGATGGCGAACTTGGTTGCCGATAGAAACTTCAGAGATCTTGGCGTTGGTATAGCCCCTCGGTTTCTCGTCCAAACATCGGTCACGTGGGCGACAACATAGATGAGGAACCCGGCGATGCACATGTCGTCGTCGATCTTGAGTAGGGGTATGCAACAGCACCACACGGTCTTGCTTAGATACAGAGAACGAGCAAACACAGACACATAGGATCCTGGGGTGGCCTCCAAACGCCAGGAGCAGGACAGAGAGGGGCTTGCGCCCTGTGCACCGAGGAGGCAGAGGCGAGGAGGACCCGATGAGGAGGGGACTCGACAGAGGCGGCATCCGCGGAGAGCGCCGACAGCGGTGGCGGCTGGAACAGAGAGGAAGGCGGCGACGTTCTTCGGCGGGGCCGGCAGGGCGGCGACCCGAGCGGGAGGAGGGGACCACGGGGTAGGAGATGTTGTGTAACACCCTCAGAATCGGCCTATGCAAGTTTCAGCGCTTCCCGCCAAACCCGCATAGAAACGATTCGAAGGTGCCCACCAGGCACTTGCGTGCGGGTGGAAAACGAAGTAATATCATTACACAACAGTCCTCGATGGGACCCACAGAACGTATATATACAACACGACTCCATGAGTCAAGATTACAGATATACAGAACAAAGATCCAAATCACCTTGAAAACGATAGAGCGTCCCGCTACGGACAAGATGCAAATGGGGCTAAGAGCCCTGAAGAATAACCAATGGCGTCCATAACCCTGCCCAGGCCAAGCCGGAAGGGTAACCCTGCTAACGACGTCGACCTCAAAACCTGCTTAAACAAAAGGGGTGCCGACAAAGGGCAAAGGAAAAGAAAGAGAGCGGTCAGTACTGAGGCCAGTACACGGCGAGGCTAGAATTCGGCGGTCCTCGCCTACATAGGTATGGTGGACTGAAGCGGCAGCGCGGCATGCACTAAACAACCTATAGAGACTCGATATAACTGTCGGCTATCAGAGAGGGATAAGAAAGACCTATTCGGAACCAACCTGATGCTACCATGAAACAAACCCATCCTGGTGTTTCCCCCTCGAGACCAAACGAGGAAGTCAACCGAGGAACTCACACAGTTGGCAGTTTTATTTATTTAGTTATCGTTGCAGCAATTACTAGTCAGGTATAGATAGTCATCCTGATATAATAAGCAGTGGGCACTTTTAGTTAACCATTCCGTTGTAGTTGCGACACTTACTAGTCAGATACAATAAGCATGAGATATCCCAAAACCCAGCAGTTGTTGGTACTTTTATTTAGCCATTCCGTTGCAGTGAAGCTGATTACTAGTCATATCGGATACAAGTCAAATTATAGCAGTAAACTTTAGTTATAGTTGTCTATGATCGAGACCTTTGCTCCAAGTCGTCCATAACCGCGGACACGGCTTCTCGAAAAGATTTAACCCTGCAGGGGTGCACCAAAGTTTCCACACGCACCTACACCCTTGTTGTCGGATCAGGTAGGTACAAGATCACAAAACATACACCCAACGGTATGTCGACGGGGTTTCGGACACGACGTTTCCCAGACCCAAAGCAAGCACGGGGGGCCACCCCACTAAGTACACCCGCAACGAATTCGGCCGGTCTCCGAGACGGACTCAGGGTTTGTGGAGCCGGTTGTAAACGACTGGGAACCCGAAACTCTCGGGCTTGTCGATACAGCGAAAACGGGTCACGATCCTAAACAGTACATGTGCTCCTCGCACAATCGTAAATAAAGCAGTAAAGCATGGCATAAGTACAGAATAGTAATAAAGCCCCAAACTACTTTGTGGCCCCCAGTACAGTACTTGGAATCAGGTACTAAATCGATGGGGGTGCCCATACATCCCACATGTGGTTAGCGCGCTCGATCTCGGAACAGGTGTCAAGAACTCGGGGTCCTACGGGACACAAGTGGACGGTTAACAACCAAATAACATCTATTGCCCACCTGTGCCTCTGCATTTACCTACTTTCAGTTTTTGTTATTAAACAATAATTAAAGTAAACGATAATTAAAGCCATGATCATCTCCAACCTTAAACATACGGCAATACTCCAACAACTGTGGTACTTGACGACACGCAACAGCACTTGAGCAAGCAACTACGACGCGCAAGTCCAACTATCCACCAAACAACAGGTAATAGGATGTGTCCAAGGCAATATAAGGCTGCAAGGGATATCTCGGGTACGAGAACTAGAGCATCGCAACACAGATAGCAATAGATCAACAGGAGGGAATAAATACTATAAAAGTAAGATAGGTAGAAAGGGGGAGGTGCTCGCCTGAAAACATTGTCGAAGGTTCATCCGAAGATCGGGTCGACACTCGCATCAACTCATCGGCCTAATCCGCGAAGAAGCAAAACACTAGAAGAAACACCGGATGCACTTTTTAATACTACGGCAAAAGATCGGGCATGATGCATGTATGATGCATGACGTGGCAAAGGTGCGATGCAATTAGGCAATATTAAGCGGAACCGGGGTCCCGACAAATATTTAGGTGGTTCATGTTGTTTAGCTACCCTGCATTTTAAATGTTGTTTTAACAGGGCGAAACATGGCATCGGTTCGCTACACCAATTTAAATGGGGTTAGGAATGTGACGCAGATATCCCGCATAAACACTCCATATTTAATTTAGGTGAATCGCCTAAATACCCCCAAACACCCACAGATATGCATGCGAGATGACAATTAATATGCAACAAGTTTTATATATAGCATTTATAAAATAGGGCTCGGGAAAAGGTTCACACATTAGGGGTCGAAGATCTTGGTCCGGGGGTTCGGGGTCGGTCTCAGGGTTCAGGGTTCGACGAGATCGGTCTTCGAAGGTCGGATACAAGACGAAGAGCTTGGCGTTCCGGGAAGAAGGACTTGGTGTGGCTTCGGGGGCGCATCGGACTCGCCCTGGTCGGTGTCGATCTTGTCGGGCCCGCGTATCAGGTCGGTCTTGGCGCCCGGGATGAAGAACTTGGCGTTCTGCGTCGGTGATCTTGGCGTTCTTCAGGTTCGGGTTTTGGCGTCCGAGGGAAATACTTGGCGTTCCGGATCGGTCTCGGATCCATGTTGACGATCTTGTTCCTACGCCTCCGGGCAGGAGATCTTGTCACATCCTCGGGTTCAATTCTTGCGAGTTCCATCTTGTAGCCCTTGACAACAGTCTTCATGTTCAACTTCTATGTGGAGACATCCACGCACAACACGACGTCTCGGAGAAGGGCGACGAGGAGGTGCTGCATCGGAGGCTCGGGACGGCAGGGGCGACGCAGACCCGGCGACGGTGGCATGGGGTCTCGCAAGGAGGCACTGGGGAGGCCAGCAGCTCTGCTGCGGGTGTCAAGCAAAGGCGACGACGGAGAAGGCAGGGAGGCGGCGAACTTGCTCTGGGCAGCAGCGTCGCCAGGAAGGAAGGCGAGAGGCATAGGGTGCCGCGGGTCGGAGACGAGACGGCGAGGAGGCGCAGGCGCTTGCGGCGGCGCGCGAGGCGGGGCGAGCAGGGACGGTGGCTAGCGGGGACCCCGCAGAGGCGGCGGCGTGCGGTTGGTGGAGGAGACGCCGACGCGGGGGAAGAGAGAGAGGGGCGAGGCAGGGGAGAAGAGAGACAGGGGAGAGCGGGGTCGGGGTGGGACGCGCGGGAGTGGTGGGGCCGGGGTGGTCGGTTGGTCCAGGGAGTGCAGGAGTGTGCGTGTGTGGTGCTTGGGAGTGCGGCAGGTGGGATGAGGTGGCAGCATGGGAGGGTGATGTGGCAGGCTGGGAGTGGTTGGAGGAAAGATGAGAGATGAGGTGGCGAGAGGGGATTGGTCAGGGTGAGGTGGAGGGAGACTGGGTAGGATAGGACTGGGTAGGAAAAGGGTTTAGGGTAGGCTGGGATTTTATACTGGGGGTGGCCGACTGGGTCGGATCGGCCCGGTTTGGCTGCCCCCTAAAATTAATATAAAATTTTATGTATTATTTAAAAGACTTGTGCAATTTATTTTTAGACAAATAAAATATCCGGAAGGGTCCGGGGATTATTTCTAAATAGAGAGGGATCTTTGTAGAAAGCAAAAGTAGGTTTTAACAAAATAGTTTTAGTCAATGAGCTGCATGATGATGTCATGATGATGCAATGCACAAAAATCAACGCGATTTTCTAATAGTGGTTTTGCGGGATGCCACATGTTGATGGAGCCGCACGTGGCCAGGGATGCAGCGGCGCAGGAGGACTTGGGGTCGCATCCAGCGGTCGGCAGAGGGCGAGGAGGAACCGCAGCGGCGGCGTTGGGTGGTCAACGAGGAGGCGCATCAGGCAGGGAGGGGCGGTGCCGGAGGGCCCCTGGGTGGCGCGTTGGGGTGGCTGCTCGCGGCCAACGACGGCGCCTGCGGAAGAGGAGGGCGGCGGCTGGGTGTCGGGGGAGGAGGATGCAGTCGCTCGCGGGGGCTCCGGCGAGGGGAGGCCTGGCAGCTGCAGGAGGAGGGGCCGGTGGCGTGTGCATCCAGGGAGGGAGAGGGAGCGTGCGGGGAACAAGGAGGGGCGAGACAAGGGAGTGGGTCCACAGGGTGGGGCCAGGAGCGGGCGGAACAGGGAAAGAGAGAGCGTGCGGGGGGTGGGGCGTGTGTGGTGGGTCGCGGGGTGGGCCAGGGAGAGAGGCAGGGGCCGGGGTGGGGCCAGCAGGCGTGTGTGCTGTGTGGGGGTTTCGGTGGGGGAGTGGGGGTGAGAGAGGGGGTGGGGTGGAGGCTGGGATTGGTGAGGTGGCTGTGTGGAGCGATGTGGTGGAGGGAACGGTGAGGTGGCAAGCTGTGGTTGGTCGGGGTGAGGTGGCTGGGGATGGGTAGACTAGGATTGGGTAGGAAAAGATTTAGGTGGTCTGATTTTTGTACTGGGGGTGGCCGACTGGGTCGGATCGGCCCGGTTTGGATGCCCCCTAAAAATAAAGTAAATTTTTGTTTAATTAAAAATAACTTTTGTAATTAGTTTTTAGACAAAGAAAAGACCCGGAAGAGCCCGGCGCTTTGATTTGAAACTGAGACGGGGAATATTTAGAAAACCAAACTAGGCTTTCAGAAAATAGGTTTCGACAAACAAATGCATGATGACGTGACGAATCTCAAATGCAATGAGGCATGATGACATGAGCATGCGGTCATGACGATGCAATGCACAAAAACAACGCGATTTTCTAGTAGTGGTTTTGCGGGGCGCCACAGAGGAGAGGGGGGACTTTTATAGGGGAGAGGGGGGCACCCAAGGGGCATGGCACCCAGCCATGGGGGATGCCCCCACCTCTTCCACATTCATGTGGGTGGAGCTCCCACTCAAAATGAAAAGCCTCCACTCCCATTAAAAAGCCTCCACTCAAAAATCCACTCACATGCGTTAAATTTCCACCAAATTTAATGCAAGCTCTCATTTAAATAAAACTCTTTTATTTATTTATTCAGAATTTTGTTAATTACTTTAATTAACAAACATTCACATAAAACCCCTTGCTAGTATTCCATTTCACATGCAAAACCAATTTCAGCAATTTTAACCGAAACAGTTTCGGTGTCTAGTGAAATAAATTCCTGCGCTTTCCTTTTATTTTTCTGGCATATCATTTGCTCCGAATGGTGTCGGTATCCCTTAAGTGTGTCACCCTACGGTTCACGAATAATGCGGACATGATCGAGACCCTTCTCCGATCAAGAATCAGTAGCGGGACCTGGAGATCCATACTGACTCCCACACATTCAACGATGACTTTTGTGATCGTGTGAACCTTTTACGCTAGTATCTTAATCCCTTTGTTTCACGATATATTACATGTCCGAGATTCAATCATCGGTATCTCCATACCTAGTTTGATCTCGTTACCGACATGCACTCTTTTCTCGTTCCCGTGATATAACATTCTAGTGATCAAATCACTTGCTTGCAAGCTAATCAATGTGATATCACCGAGAGGGCCCAGAGCATATCTATCCGTCATCGGGATGAACAAATTCCACTCTCGATCCATGGGTCTCAACATAACACTTTAGTATTTCAAAAGCCATCTTTATAATCACCCAGTTACGGTGTGACGTTTGATGTCATCGAGAAACTCTTCCGGTGTTAGTGATTGACATGATCTCATGGTCTAAGGATTAGGATCACTTCGTAAGTTGTTATAGCAATATAAACTCAATGACTTTGATCGTAATGCTATACTTCGGATGAATGTTCATCACATCATTACACTAATGTTGTGACCTCGTTATTAACAACATCCAATGTCCATGATTAGGAAACTTTGATCATCTTGTTAATCAACGAGCTAGTTTATAAGAGAGGCATAACTAGGAACTTCCTTTTTGTTTATTAAACACACATGTATTAACGTTTCCGTATTAATGCAATTATAGCATGCAAAATAAACATTTATCATAAATAAGGAATACGATAATAACCACTTTATTATTGCCTCTCGGGCATATTCCCTTCACTTTGGCATGCTTGCATGCATTGTTTTGTTTCTATTATTTTATGTGATGGTTGCTTGAATGGTAGATTGAATTCTTGCTTGCTTGTTTGAATTGTAGTGATTTGAAGAGTGTGAATATTGCAAGATCAAGGAGTGAACTCATATTCTCTACCAAAAAGGCAAGTGATGCTTCATACTTTTGTCCCATTATTTTCACTATGCATTAGTGATATTTATAAGTAGGACTTGCATGGAACTTTTTGCTAAGTATAAACTATGCCATGGGAAATCCTAGTAGATGAAACCTTAGTAGAATTTTCCTAAGTTAAGATTCCTACTACCATCATGCTTAGCTTAGCTAGTAGAAAACAGGGGTGGATTATATTTCATGCTATGGAATATTTCTAAGTCAAGGACTTGTGTTTTGTTTAATAAAACAACTAAGTGAATGAATCACCTGGGTGGAATGGAAAGAATGGTTTGTGTTGAGTGGTTATGCAAGTCCAGTATGCTGGGGAAAACTTGGGCATCACCAAGTCTAGTATACTGGGGAAAACTTGGTATCTCACTTGTGGAAAGCCACCCAGGAACAAAGAGATTTGAGATTTCAAATGTTGAGAAGCTTCAAGTGCAGCCAATTGGCATTATGGGCTCTGCCTGGATCATATAGGTTGCAATAACTTAGCCAAATGGACAGTTGGTGGTAGGGGTTTGATAGGTTGGAACGCGTCCATTCTGGTCTAAGGGAAGGCTTCTGAAAGATCTTGTCTTGGTGAAACCAAGTCTTGTGGGGAAAGTGCACCACCTCTGTAGAGTGTAAAATCTAAGTACTTATCCATGTCCCTGGTAAAGGACAATTTGAGCATCAAGACATGGAAGCTATCAAGAATCTCCTCATCCAAATTTCTAAGTTAAAAACTTGTGGTTGAACAAGGGTTAAAGGATCACCAATTTCTATTGGGAGATGCCTTGGGTGATTTTGACAAACAAAAACTTAGTGTTTCAAATGATAAGGAAAATCTATTTTGAGCAAAGCAAGCCTAAGCTCCACTTAGCCAAATGCATATAGATGATAGACTCCACTATACTACCATAGTATCACTTGCCAATACAATTCAAATGTATTGACCCTTGTGGCTGTAACTTATTATGTTGCAGGTTTGTTTGATGTTAGTAAAGTGTGTTGATTAGGATTACAAGTGTGTGGCACTTTGAAGATGAAGGACCCCATGCTATTGTTATATTCTGCTGCATTGTAATGAGATAGCCAAATGAGCTATGTAAGATGTAATAAATTATTTTATTCCTGGTTATAAAGTTGTATTATGACCTTTGTTTCTTGATATTACATCTTAACTGTGGATGCTAGCTATTGATCCAGGGACTAGCATTGTAAACACAGGGATCTCTACCTTATTAATGGTTGGGAACCTTGCAAACCGTTGATTGTGTTTTTCTGGGATATGCTTTTCATAGCATTGGCTATAGATTTTTGATAGTAAAATCTGAGGTATCCGACATGCATGTTGGTACAATTATGGAGTCGAATGATGCGACTTTCTTTGAGGACATCTTTCCTATGAAAGGTATGTCTAGCTCATCAAATCAGGAGATGACTAGTTCATCTAGTCAGGAATTTTCTATAATTCCTGAACCCACTATGCCGATAGAACACTCTGATGATCCTGTGGAGGATGACAATGAAGCTTCCAAAAGGAGCAAGAGACAAAGGACTGCAAAGTCATTTGGTGATGATTTCATTGTGTACCTTGTGGATGATACTCCCACTTCTATTTCAGAAGCCTATGCATCTCAAGATGCTGACTACTAGAAGGAAGCTGTCTGAAGCGAGATGGACTCCATCTTAGCTAATGGTACTTGGGAAATCACTGATCATTCTTATGGGTGTAAACATGTAGGATGTAAATGGGTGTTCAAGAAAAAGCTTAGACATGATGGTACTATTGAAAAGTACAAGGCACGTCTTGTGGCTAAGGGTTATACCCAAAAGGAAGGTGAAGACTTCTTCGATACCTATTCATCTGTAGCCAGATTGACCACTATTCGGGTACTACTTTCCTTGGCTGCCTCACATGGTCTTCTCGTTCATCAAATGGACGTTAAGACAACTTTTCTAAATGGAGAGCTAGATGAGGAAATTTATATGGAGCAGCCTGATGGATTTGTAGTAGATGGTCATGAAGGAAAGGTGTGTAAGTTAGTGAAGTCTTTATATGGTCTTAAGCAAGCTCCTAAACAGTGGCACGAGAAGTTTGAAAGAACTTTAACTGCTGAAGGCTTTGTTGTAAACGAAGCTGACAAATGTGTGTACTATTGCCATGGTGGGGGCGAAGGAGTTATTATGTGTCTCTATGTCGATGACATATTGATATTTGGGACCAACCTTGCTGTTATCGAGGAGGTCAAAGAGTTCCTATCTCGCTGCTTTGAGATGAAGGACTTGGGAGTGGCTGACGTAATCTTAAACATCAAGCTACTAAAGGATGACAATGGTGGGATTACATTGCTTCAGTCTCACTATGTGGAAAAGATATTGAGTCGCTTCGGGTATAGCGACTGCAATTCTTCTCCAACGCCTTATGATCCGAGTGTGCTACTTCGAAAGAATAGAAGGACTGCTAAAGATCAATTGAGATATTCTCAAATTATTGGCTCGCTCATGTATTTAGCCAGCGCTACTAGACCTGACATCTCCTTTGCTGTAAGCAAGCTGAGTCGATTTGTGTCAAATCCTGAAGATGATCATTGGTATGCTCTTGAAAGAGTTTTGCGCTATTTGAAAGGCACTGCGAGTTATGGTATTCACTACACTGGGTATCCTCGAGTACTTGAGGGTTATAGTGATTCAAACTGGATATCTGATGCTGATGAGATTAAGGCCACAAGTGGTTATTTGTTTACACTTGGTGGTGGCGCTGTTTCCTGGAAGTCTTGCAAGCAGACCATCTTAACGAGGTCAACAATGGAAGTAGAACTCACAGCATTAGACACGGCCACTGTTGAAGCAGAGTGGCTTCGTGAGCTCTTGATGGACTTACCTGTGGTTGAAAAACCAATACCCGCCATCCAGATGAACTGTGATAATCAAACTGTGATCGTCAAAGTAAACAGTTCTAAGGATAATATGAAGTCATCAAGGCATGTGAAGAGGAGATTGAAATCTGTCAGAAAACTGAGAAACTCTGTAGTTATTGCGTTGGATTATATCCAAACATCTAAGAACCTGGCAGATCCTTTCACAAAGGGACTATCACGTAATGTGATAGATAATGCATCGAGGGAGATGGGTTTGAGACCCACGTTATGAGTTGATCTCAGTGGCAACCCACTCTATGTGATCGGAGATCCCGTGAATTAAAGCTGGAAGACAAGATGTTGGTCAGCTGAGAGGAGAGTATTTCCATATTATATTTACATCTCCATAAAGATGCAATACTCTCTTAATCTGCATGGCAGGCTGATATTTATCTTAATGTGTTCCAAGTGGCTTTTTATAAGCGGAGATGTTGTCCTGCATAACATCTCTTGAGGAACACACCTATATGAGTCTGACTGTCCAACGTCGCAGTCCGTGAGAGTTGGGTGCTCTCTAATAAACTCATGAAAGTCCCTGGAGTATGACGCATAAGCTCCAAACCGCGGGGAAGTCGACGGTATCCCTATACTGGTCTAGATTTTGTGTGAAACTAGCGCGCAGAAAACTTGTAGTTCAAGGCATAGTCCACTATTCAAGTTGCTAGCTAGCGTAACATGAAGTTTAACGTGGAAGTTTAACTTAACATTCTCCACTACACACCGGTATATAAAACAATGTTCTGGAAGAAAAGTGTTGTGATGTGCCAATGAGACTTTGTAGGGGATTGTTGGAATTTGGTGTATATTGGGTTGTTAGCCCATTAGACAAATTCTGAAATTCTCTTTGGCCCACTTGTGCATGGCAGCATATGGCTGTGCTAGTGGTGCTAAAGTTTAGTCCCACATTGCTAGTTGAAGGGGAGTTGGACCGTCTTATATAGTAGAGTGTTCCACCACTCACTAAGGTGTGACAAGAAGAGTAGCCCTCGCGCACTCCTCCTCCGACGCCGCCCTCCTCGCCTCGCCACGCCACGCCACGCCACGCCTCGCCTCGCCTCGTCACGACGCGCGCGCGCCGCGGGTTGCGGGAATCTCGCCGAGCCGAGCTTTATTTTGCTTGTTGAGAAAACTGATTATTTTATGGACGTGGACTGTTACCGACTCGGACATGGGCTGAGCCCACGATCCTCCTAACCTGCACTATATAAGCGTCCGGGGCTAAACCTAATTGACACCGTATCAATCCACACACACGCCTACCCTCCAGAACCTTGCGCTGTCGCTTTCGTCTTCCTCATCCCGGCTTGCGGCGTGCACCGTAGATCGGGACAGTAGACCTTCGGAACCCCGCCTCTTGTGAACCTGTACGGGTGAGGGCCGATCAGGTTTTTGGGGAGCGCTCAATCGCGACTACTGACAACCACGTCGTCGTCCGATGACGAGTTCCCGAACGACGACTTCTTCCCAGACGTCAGCGACCTCTTCGACAACCTCAACATGGGCGACGCTGCTGTAACCACTGCGGCTGCTATTCAGCCTACATTGTATGTGATCTCGATTTCTCTCTTTCGATTATGCTAGAGTTCCTTGTTCTAGCTTTTGGTGTAGATGTGATAGGTTTATCTCCTATAGATGTAATCTGTTCATCTACTTTGTTGATCTGCATAATTGGTTTTAGTACCGTTTGTATGATCATGATTTATCAGTTTATTATTTAGATTAAATCATATAGATTATTGCTTATATTTCCAACATGAAGTAATACTCCAACCCGTCTCCTCTTTGTATTATGCTATATTGAGGCCTTTTCAATTTATATTAACACTGATCGGCCCAACAAGCTAATAATCATTCTCTTAAAACCCTACCGACAAATTATACCATTAGATTCATATTTAAAATATGCTTTCGATGGTATAATTTTGTGACATATGATTTATATATTATTAACTAAATTTATGATTAAATTATTTTTTCGAAGTACGTATTAGCTCTATAATCTGGAACGAAGGAAGTAACACTTTTTTAAAATTATCATGTCACATTAATATTTTGCCAATGTAATATGAATGATACTTACTCCCAATAACATGTTAACCACATGAAGAGGTCGATTACTAAAGTACGCCAAAGATTTTTTTTTCTTTTAGGGAAAACGCTAAAGGCTGACTTCTTTTTAGCTTTTCAAAGAGATTTTAGACCCAGAACCAGAAAAGCTTAAAAGAAGGGGTTAGATTTTGTCTAGCTTAATTTCACCAGGAATCCCGTTTCTTCCTATACCAGGAATCGGGTCGAACCTGGCTTCTCCGCTGATTCCCGCGATTCTCCCCTAGTGAAACGAAAGGCTGTCTATCTTTAGACATTTGGTTGCTCGTATTTACAAACAAATGCCACTGGCAAGATTGAGGAGAAAAGAAAAGAAAAAAATGCCCCGTTTCTCAGCAATGCGCTGACCGCTCCGTTCCTCCCGTACACATCGACGCATCCAGATAGGGTTCGCTGCCGCCAGCGCCAGCCCCTCCGTCGCCGCCGCCAGCGCCCGCCGCCGCCGCTGCAGCTGCTCTGCTCCCGCCCGCCGCCGCTCCCTCCCGCCTGCCCGCCGCCCATCTGCTCGCCCGCCGCCGCCGCCCTGCGAGCTCGCTGCTCCGCCGACGCCATGACCTGCGAGCTCGCTGCTCCGCCTCCCTGACTGCTCGCCGCTCTGCCGATCTGACTGCTTGCTGCATCTCTGCCGCCCCGATCTGCGAGCTCGCTGCCCCGCATCGTCATGGCCTCCTCTCAGCCACTGCCCCAGGTTCACGATTCCCCCTGTTCCCCTTGTTCCCCCTGTTCAGTTGTTTTAATTTTAGATATTGGTAGTAATACAAGATTTTTAGTCTAGTTTAGTTGCAGTTAAACTGATTAGACATGAGCAAATGAATTTCATTATAGTCTATTTATGTACGTTGACCAAAGTGCAAGACTCGATCTGGCCTAGCAGTATGAGTGGAATTCCATTGTAGTTCATTGTAGGACTAGCAGTAGGTAAAGATGAACATTGTAGTTCATTGTAGGACCAAATTATGGTATGAGTGTAATTCCAGATTTGTGTTGTTTTACCTTATATTGATCTCCTTTAATTGCAAAACTTGAAAAAATATTAGCAGTAGGTAAAGATGAACATGTGTGACTGCCTGTTCTTTCATTGTTATTGTTCTTGCAGTAGCTAACAGTGTAAAATCTTTCATTGCTATTATTATGGTATGTATGTAGAAAGACAAGGTGAAAATTGTGAAAGCAAATTGGGATGCGGTAGCTCATCGTGCATTTCTTGACGTGTGCATCGAAGAAGTAAATAAACATAATCGTCCGGTTAATGTTTTGAATGCCAATGGTAAAGCCAATATGACAACAAACTTCAACAAGCGCACGAAGAGAAACTATTTTTGGAGTCAATTGAAAAATAGGTGGGACAGACTGAAAAAAGATTACACTGTTTGGAAGGGATTGCTTCAACATGCATCAGGTCTAGGAAGAGATCCTATCACTCATACCATTGATGCTGATGACGGTTGGTGGGAACTTGAGATACAGGTAATGATATTGGTGGGCACTTTTTATATGTTTGGCTTATGTGTTTTTTCTTATATGTTGTATTGATGTTTCTTTATGAATGCAGATGTGTCCAGAGGCATCCAAGTTTCGCATAGCCCCACTACAAGATGAGGAGGACTTGAAGAGAATATTTGATAAGAATGTTGTGACAAATGCGACTGCTAGGGTGCCTCCATCATCTCATGACCGAGCTGCTATGGCTACTGCTTCTCAGACCAATGTTGTCAATGTTGAGGATCTTGAAGGTTCAGGTTGTGAAGGTGACGAGGATACTAATATTACACCTTTGCGTGCACAAGATAAAAAGAACAAGCGAAGATGCCCTTACTCACCTAGCCCCACACCAACACCAAAGGCGAGCACTGGGAGTGCCTCGAGGTTCGATCATGTGATGGAGCTCATTGAAAAGAAGGAGGAGAAGAAGGAGAAGATGAGGTTGATGGAGGAAGAGAAGAGTAGGAACTCGGTGACATCTCCTGAAAGAAAGGAGGACAAGAAGGATTCTACTCGGCAGGAGATTAGGCGGATGGTTGCATTAATCGTTCAAGATGGAGCTAAGCCCGGGATGTTAGAATACTTCTATGCCACACAGTTGTTCATTCTACAGGAGTATCGTGATGTATTCATTTGCTTGGAGGAGGATGCTACACCGGAGCAGAGGCTTGAGTGGCTTAGGATGACATGGGAGCAGCATAACAAGAAGTTGGCTTAGGATGAGATGCGTCTCTTTATATTTTAATTTCTTTGAGCTTGTATCTTTGAAGACATATTTTATTTACTTTGAACTTGTATCTCGGATGATCATATTTTATTTATTAGTAACTTGTCTGTTTGAACCTACGTATGACCCAATTGTTTTATTTGCTTGAGTATTTGTGTGTACTTAAATATGAATGATTTACATATTTTTTCTATACGTACAGATATTATTCAAATGATGATTTGGACATGTACTACATGCTTGCGGCTGCGCTTGCAGAAGAGGGTGAAAATGCACCTTATGCGGCTAGAAGACTGCCCTTGGTGACAGGGATACAATGGGTTGAGGAAAGGATGAAGGATGCAAAGAAATTCTACAAGTGTTTTAGAATGAGGAGGTCAGTTTTCAGAATGTTGCATGAAACTCTTGTTGCTAAATATGGCCTAAAGTCGACCTCTCAGATGTCGAGTATAGAATCACTAGCTCTCTTTCTATGGATGTTGGGGGCACCTGAGTCCAATAGTCAGGCTGCAGATCGTTTCGAGCGTAGTGTTTCTACTGTCAGTAGGAAGTTTCATGAGGTGTTAGACTGTGTAGACCGTATGGCGGGTGATTACATTAGACCCCATGATCCTACTTTCACCCAAGTTCATGAAAAAATCAGACAACCAAGATTTTGGCCCCATTTCAAGAATGCTATTGGAGCAATTGATGGAACACATATTCCCGTCTTAGTTGCTGAGAAGGACAAGCAAAGATACACTAATAGAAAAGGCTATACAAGTCAGAACGTCCTTGCAATTTGCGATTTTGACCTCAGGTTTACATTTGCTGTTTCTGGATGGCCCGGATCTGCTCATGATAATCGTGTATGGACTGATGCTCGGCCTAGGTTCGCCAACTATCCACACCCTCCTCACGGTAATATTTTTGCATACGTACTATGCACACATAATTTATTCTCATAGTATATAGTTATGTTCTGATGTTTTTGCTACTCTTAGGAAAATACTATCTTGTCGACTCTGGATATCCCAATAGAACTGGTTATCTTGCCCCGTTTAAAGAGCAACGCTACCATATTCCTGACTTCCAAGGTGCGCCTCCACAGAACATGCAGGAGAAATTCAACCATCTTCATTCATCTCTACGAAATGCTATTGAAAGATCATTTGGTGTTCTTAAGATGAAGTGGCGTATTCTTCTTTCTATACCATTTTATCCGGATGAAGAGACGCAGTCAAAGATCATCACTGCATGCATGTGTTTGCATAACTTCATTCGTGATAGTAAACTATATGATGACCATTTCGACACAATTGAGCGAGGCTCATATTTCTATGAGGATAGTGCATCTTATGTCGGGGAAACGCCTCATCTTCTTCCGATGACGTCATGCGTGCGACGCGACAGGGAATTGCTGAAAGTTTAGTTGTCTGAGAAGTATTCTAATTGTAATTGTTGAATCACTAAGAAAAACTTTTATTTATTTCAGCATGTAATAAATTAATGTATGGTATCATCTCATTTGTCTGTATTCATTTCTATCTCATTTGTATTAAAAACTAGCATACAAATAAAATTTAGAGGTATTACAGACATTTCACCGCTCGACCCATCAAACAAGCCAAATGCCTAGAAGCTAATAAAAAATAGAAAACAACAGATTCTGTCAGCTTCTCCCCTACAATCTACCAAAATCCAGCTTCTCTGGAATGAATCATAAGCTGAAAAGAAGTCGGCCAAATATTGTTAGGTTGCGGTATCTGGCGTTGGTCTCCAGATTCCACAGAGCCCCGGAGAAACCCAAACCCCTTTCCCAACACAGGAACTGCTCCGAGCGGCGGCGGCGCGTTGAGATGGCCGACGACACGGAGAGCGAGCAGGCCGCTGTTTTGGCGGATGGAAATCCTCCGCCGCTTTCGAAGAGCGCTAGGAAGAAGCTACTGAAGCAGGAGCGGCTGGCGGCGCGGAAGGCCGAACGGAAGGTGGCCGAGAAGGAGCGCCGGCGCGCAGACATAGAGAGGCGGAGGCGCGAGTGGGAGGAGTCGCTGGCGGCGGCGCCATCGGAGGAGGCGCGCGAAGAGATGCTGGCGGCTCGCAGGGAGACACGGCTCGAGCGGGTGGGGAAGCGCGTGGAGGAGCGCGGCGCGCGCGCAGAGAGGCTCCGGCGTGCTGCCGAGGGCGCCGGGCAGAAGGTAGTGCTCGACCTCGAGTTCGCCGATCTCATGCGGCCCAACGAGCTTCACAGCCTCACTCAGCAGGTGAATTCCCTTGCCCTTCTCTCGCCTTTTTTTGCTAGACTTCTACGGAGTACCAAGTATAACCTCCATGGTTGGAGCAATAAGGGAACTATAAGGGGATTCTGCGATTCTTGATGATTTAAGGTAGGTCATATGTAGCTAATGCATTAGCAGAGTCTTTGGTGTTGTCTCTGAAATTGCTGAACTGAATGTAATAGCTAGACTAACATTAGATGCGTAGGTTGTATTTGTTGAATGTTCATGTAAGCTCCATCATGTGCTGTAGAACAAATGAGTTGTCCCTTTCACTATAATTTTGGTTAGTGGGATGGTTATATCATTCCAGAGGAATTGAATGATGTTAATAATTGGCTTATTAGTAAAATGCAGGGCCGAGCCGACACAATTCGGGGCTCTGTGCCAAACGCAAAAATAGGGCCCTGAAAATATAACTAATTAACAATTATAATACATATGCTATAATATCTTACATAGCAATTGGATATATAAGAACTACACCTATCCAACTCCGATTGCATAATGTTTTATCTGAACAATATCATTCATATAGTGTTCTGTGAAATAAAATCTTTAATGATATCCTCACAATCAATCTTATGAATCAGCTGGATAAGAAAAATCTCAATCAAATGAGAGCAAGCAGTCAAACAACCACACAATGGACGGACGTACATATAGAACATGGTTCTTTATGCACTTGCCTTAGTTGGACGTTTAAACCGAAGAACTACTTTCTCGCAACGCATGTAGATTCAAAGCATGTGGCACAGTTGTCATATAAAACTGCTTTTAGGAGAGACCCATATTAAAAAACAGACCGAACTGACTAGAAAAACCTGAACAGAACACTTCCTTTTTTTAAGAGGTATCAGTCGGAGGAGCAAAAAGGCAGAGAAAATAAGGAAATCCAACAGTTGCCTGGTAGCAATCAGACCTGAAACCTCTAGTTCATGCAAACGACGTCCGCTTGAGACCATTACCAATTGAGCTGAAACGGTTTGGTGACTATTTATTAAAGATTATGTTATATAATGATAACTTGAAATAAAGGGACCCAAAAAGTTCGGGGCCCTGTGCGTGCGCACGGGCAGCTCTCCCTTGGGCTCTGCCCTGGTGAAATGCATATGGTAGATAATGTATTTGGGTGGCATGGCTTATTTCTTGGTTTCATCTTACACTGATGATGATTTTTCCTCAAGATTGTATCATTTTGTGTCATATTGCTATCAAATGTTAATCATGGATGTGCTATACCCAAATCTTTCTTGTCTATCTGAAACATGTAGATCAACGTTCTGACATTTATTCAAAATGCACTATATCAGCATCAACCAATAGAGAAGAATGAGAGTAGCATATCCATTATTGTGGACTCAAGTATATCTAAATACCTATCTCGGACATGATACCTTCTAACATCATAAATCTTTAATCTGAGTAAACATCCCAACCATTAACTAATGCATGTTACAGATTATGTACTGCTATGCAGTGAATGGAAGATCAGCAACCCCGGCTCATCTATGGTTGACAGGTTGCAGTGGAGAAATGGGAACCCAGGTTCAAAGGATCCCTGGCTTTGATAAGTGGATCATAGAAAAAGAGGCGAAGCCTTACCTAGAAGCATTTGCGGATTGTAAAGAAAATCTTGTGTATCTTACAGCGGATGCTGAGACCGTGCTTGATGATCTAGACATGTCAAAAATATATATTATTGGTGGACTAGTGGATCGGAACAGATGGAAGGGCATAACACAGAAAAAGGCAGTTGATCAGGGTATTCAGTCTGCCAAGCTCCCCATTGGAAATTATTTAAAGATGTCAAGTTCTCAGGTGCGCATATGCATGCTCCTTTATTGTTTTGTTAGCTCACCCAATTAAAATGTAGACTTCTTTGCCTCTGTGCATTATCAATTTATTGTGTTTGTATTTCAAATTTGATGTTATATACCTTGGATATGCATTGACCCTTGACATGCCAAGATGCCTAGATGTTGTCATGATGTCTTTTCAAATAATATGGACATTTTGATTATCATATGACTCATCATTCCAAACCTAAACAGCATTTTAGAAAGGGGAAATATACCACACATTTTTTGGTGATATCGTACATAGTAGTATTTTTACATTTTAATGCAGCAACCATAGGAGCCCTGTGTATATTGTGCTGCTTCTTATTTTTAACTGTGACAACAAGTTCTCTATCGTTTCATGGGTGTGTCTAGGTGCTGGTTTTTTAATTACAGTCTTACGTTAAAATTGTTGCTATAGTATATCTGGACTAAAGTCTTGGCTTCAGATGACTTTGGAGTTTGGAGAGCTGTATTCATAATCTAAGCTTACCGACTTCCCTTGTGTGCTGCTCATGCAGGTTCTTACTGTTAATCAAGTCTTTGAGATCATGCAAAAGTTTGTGGAAACAAAGGATTGGAAGACTGCATTCTTTCATGTGATCCCACAGAGGAAACGAGGAGAAGCTGGCGCTGCAGATGACGAGGTCGAAGCAAGCATGGGCGATGATGCTGCACTTGAAGGGACTACAGACGGAGATCATCCCAAGAGAGACCTTGACAAATGTTCTGATGAGGAAGTAGACAACGATGATGATGGTTGTGATGAAGAAGACGATGCCTCTAAGAAGAGGCATTGTGTTAGAAATGAAAATGGAAAATCTTAGGACCACTCTTCCAGTGCCCTGGGTGGAAGTCTGGAATGAACTTCCGCTGGATACGCATGTTAGCTTGCAGAAGAGCAGAGCAAAACTTCAATCCGCTGCACCGGTGACTGAAAGATTACTCATCTCTAGGTGTATCATTATTATTACTCCCTTCTAAATTAATTGAAGTAGATAGATTCACATGTATCTACACGCTTAAACTCGTCTAGATACATGCATATCTATTTGCGTCAATTAATTTGGAACATAGATTTGCACACTCAAACTTTAGATACATGCCTTTCTATTTGTGTCAATTAATTTGGAATGGAGATAATACTATTTTTGCACGGCTGCTTTGTTTACTTTGGTTTGCATTCTCGGAGTGCTCTCTGGTCTCTGCTGTCGGAGTATTTCTCTTGCTTTTATCAGCACTACCTGTGCTTGGGGGTGGGGGAGCAATGAGCTATGCTTAACGTGACAGCACAATTGTACTACAGATAAATAGAGTGCTCTGCTCGCATCCTTGTCTGTTGTAGGGGTGGACACGATGCTCGAGGCTTGGCTCGGGCTCGACTCGGCTTGAAGTTCGGACAAGCCAAGCCTAAACCTTGCTACTCAGGCTCGACAAGCCAGCTCAGTAAAGCTCGCAAGCCGGCTCGAAGGCTCGATGCAAACATAACAATTCACGATCACAATCAACAATTGAGCATATATAGGTTTATTATAACATACTCAAATAGGTCAAAATATTAGTAACCATAATATTGGCATACATCAGAAGTTTTGTACTATATCCTTTCCTCTATTTTTGGTCAAAAGAAGGATGTCATGTGGCCACTGAAATCAGACTAAAATCCGTCAGACTAAAATCCGTGAAACGCTGCACAAGGACATTACAATTAATCCGTCAGACTAAAATCCCAAGGGCAACACTTCAAACTACTATTGCAACTCTGCAAGGGTACTCCTAGTTTATCAATCCTGTACAAAAATACTTACAGTATTCTCATTAACATATGAATGAAATAGAACGTCGAAACAAAAAATTGCCAGCTTCGGTTTTACTGCTATAGATAACAGGGAAAGAACCAAATAAACAATTGGAGATCTGTAGAAGTGACAGGGCAAGAACCAAATAAACAATTGGAGATATGTGAAAGTGATCCAGTTGTAGAGCATAGAGAACTTCACGTGCCAGCTACTTGGATGTGTTCTTCACGTCTAGGTCATTAGCATTGCAGAACCAACTACAGATGACAACGCCTCTTGAATCCTTGAGCATCCGTTGGTGCCTCGTGGTGGGAGGTGGAGGAGTCAGGAGGCGTGAGGCGTGAGAGTGAGGCCTGAGTTGAGTCGCTGATGCTGGGCGGCGGCGCCGTCGGCGAAGGCTGGCCGGAGGGCTGGCGGGTGGACCGGCGGAGGTCTCCTTACCGCTAACCCTATCCCTAGCTGGACGAGGGCACGGCGCGGGGAATCCCAAATCAGTCCGGGACTGGCGGCGCCATGGAAGACGGGAAGGAGGAGGACTGGAGCTGGAGGAGGCAACCGGCTTCGGTGGCGGCAGCCGGTGTTGGGGACGGGAGACGGGGAGGTGGAAGATTGGAAGACGACGGCGACCGGGCGAGGAGATAGCCTCGGGGCAACGGGGTGGGATCGAGAGATCGAGAGAGAGAGAGAGAGAGAGAGAGAGAGAGAGAGAGAGAGAGAGAGAGAGAGAGAGAGAGAGAGACGGGGGATGGGGACGGCCCGACGGGATGGGATATTTTGGGGTGGGTGGGCGGCTCGTCGAGCCGTTCGAGCGAGCCGCAAGCCTCCCGAGCCGAGCCGCGAGCCCTCTTTGTAGTGTGTTTTCAGCACCAAGCCGAGCCCAGGCTCGGCTCGATTTTTGCAAGATTTGACGAGCCGAGCCACGAGCCGGCTCGGCTCGGCTCGATTCCACCCCTAGTCTGTTGCATCTTTGAATTCAGATAAATGGTCTGTTTAATGTCCAGGTGAGCAATAATCAATTATCCTTACGTATACAGATGGTATAATTGACCCGATGCTCATCATTTTGAAGTGGATCGAACACATGTGGGTTTTCCTCTCCTTGGAGCATCTCAAGTCGTGGCCCCGATAGTCCTCTCAATAGCTTGCTGGACACAAAGGGCGTGATTGGTAGGATGGCCTAGGGGTGGGCAGGCCCGTGGAGAAAAAATTGGGTTGATTAGATCATTTTCAGCCTTTGTGCTATTGGTCTGCACAGACCTTAAAGCGTTCCGGGGCAGACTCGCTGAGAACTGTCGAATCAGCGTTTTAGTTTTCGTGGAGCCAAGCCCATTGCAGCGCAAGGTGTGGCCTCCACTGCACGCGTGAAGAAGGCGAGGGGGACGCCGCATCCCTTAGGAAACACACGCCATAAATCCTCTCACCGTCCCCTCATCCTCTCACTCCCATCGTCTCACTCTCACTCTTACTCTTCATGTATCAAGTCAGTGGTTCCTCTACCGTCCCCATCATCCGTGACGGCGCAAGGAGGAAGACAAGGTCAACGACCGTGACCTATACATCCACCGCAACTGCGACCTGTACATCGACCTCGATCTGACGATCTCATCGACATCCCCGTGCACTACCACCTCGACTCTGTCCTCGGCTGGTCATCCATCGCGGTAAGCGCTCATCTGACACTTACATATGTTTGGCCATTGATGGATCTATGAGTAGATGACGAGTACCTAGGGTATGCATGACATGCAGTGCATATCTGCTTATATTAGAGTTCTGGCTAGGGTTTGTAGTTTTGAGGATTTGGATTGCGGTCCGAGTTAGGCTATTTCTTGACTGATTGTAGGCTTGTTCTTGTATTCCTCATGGATTTGACAATCGTCTGCTGACAAGTACAACTAGGGTGGGTTTTTTCCCCAATCACGTTATGATTTACTGTTCATTATAAGGTTCCCAACCTTTAATAAGGTAGAGATCCCTGTGTTTACAATGTTAGTCCCTGGATCAATAGCTAGCATCCACAGTTAAGATGTAATATCAAGAAATATAGGTCATAATACAACTTTATAACCAGGAATAAAATAATTTATTACATCTTACATAGCTCATTTGGCTATCTCATTACAATGCATCAGAATATAACAATAGCATGGGGTCCTTCATCTTCAAAGTGCCACAGGAAGACATGTTGGTTGTAGACTTGTAATCCTACTTCACTAATATCAAACAAACCTGCAACATAATAAGTTACAGCCACAAGGGTCAATACATTTGAATTGTATTGGCAAGTGATACTATGGTAGTATAGTGGAGTCTATCATCTATATGCATTTGGCTAAGTGGAGCTTAGGCTTGCTTTGCTCAAAATAGATTTTCCTTATCATTTGAAAACACTAAGATTTTGTTTGACAAAATCACCCAAGGCATCTCCCAATAGAAATTGGTGATCCTTCAACCCTTGTTCAACCACAAGTTTTTAACTTAGAAATTGGGATGAGGAGATTCTTGATAGCTTCCATGTCTTGATGCTCAAATTGTCCTTTGCCAGGGACATGGCTAAGTACTTAGATTTTTCACTCTGCAGAGGTGGTGCACTTTCCCCACAAGACTTGGTTTCACCAAGACAAGATCTTTCAGAAGCCTTCCCTTAGACCAGAATAGACGCGTTCCAACCTATCATCCCTTACCACCAACTGTCTATTTGTCTAAGTTGTTGCAACCTATATGATCCAGGCAGAGCCCATAATGCCAAGTGGCTGCACTTGAAGCTTCTCAACATTTGACATCTTAAATCTCTTTGTTCCTAGGTGGACATCCACAAGTGAGATACACAAGGTAAACCATATAAATGGGCCTTGTGAACCACTCAACACAAACCATTCCTTCCATTCCACCCAGGTGATTCATTCACTTAGTTGTTTTATTAAACAAAACACAAGTTCTTGACTTGGAAATATTCCATAGTATGAATATATATTCCACCCTTGTTTTATAATAGCTAAGCTAAGCTAAGCATGATAGTAGTAGGAATCTTAACTTAGGAAATTCTACTAAGGTTTCATCTACTAGGATTTCCCATGGCATAGTTTACACTTAGCAAAATTCCATGCAAGTCCTACTTAGAAATATCACTAATGCATAGTGAAAATAATGGGACAAAAGTATGAAGCATCACTTGCCTTTTTGGTAGAGAATATATGTTCACTCCTTGATCTTGCAACAATCACACTCTTCAAATCACTACAATTCAATCAAGCAAGGAACAATCTCAATCTACCATTCAAGCAAAACATCACATAAAGTAATAGAAACAAACAATGCATGCAAGCATGCTAAAGATTGTTTTATTTGGAGAAGTGGTTTCTAATAGGTTATAAACATTTGAAAACACCTAATGATCATTTTATAAAGTGGTAAAATCATTTGCAAAAGATTTCACTTCATAAACCATTTTTAAACCAAGTCATTATTTTATGTGGTTAAAAATGCCTTTATCAAAGTAGCAATTTTTATAGAGTTCACCCAATACATTTTTAAATCATAAAACTTGGTTCTTGGGGTCAGTGAGTTTAAATCAAAACATTTCCCAAAGGTTTTCCTCCAAAATCATTTTTAATAATTAAACCATATTTTTATTTGACTAGAAATGCTTTAATTCAAGGTTTTATTCTTTTGCTTCACCAAATATGTTTTTGAAACCACAAATTGATTTCTATGGTCAGTAGGTTCAAAACAAACCTGCCAAAGGTTTTATCTCAAAAATCATTTTAGAACAATTTTTATATTCTAAACATGCATACACAAGTTTCTGCAAAAACAATCAATTTAATAGAAGCATTTTACTAAACAAAGTGCATGGTCAGAAAGTACTTGTCTTGTTGATTTCATTGATATAAAATTTGCAAAATTTGGACGTGTGGTTTGAAAGTTATGAATTTTGCAAGTTTACTAATTCAATAGATCAAATTCTGTTTTTAAATCAACACACTGGCCACGCGTCGCGCTGCGATTGGTCGGTACCGCTTCGCTCAGATCGATCGCTGATAGCCGTTGGATCTAAGTGAAATCGTTCGGCTCTGGTTCAAACTTACCTCTTCGTCTAGATCTAATCCTAGCCAGTCAAAATGGATCCTACGGCTACAAGGCGCTTGCCAGGAATTGACAGCGCGAGCGACGGTGGCTGGCGGCGGCGTGGTCTGACAGCGGTGTCGCCGGTGATGTAGGAAGCGGGAGAGGGTGGAAAGAAGCTCACCAGGTTCGCAGAGTCGCGGTGATGCTCAAGGTGCTGGCGAGAGTGCAAGGGGCGCACGGGGTCACTGGTGATTCCTCGCCGGATTTCTCTCTGGCGTCGGGTGCGGTCAGTCGTCGTCGAGGGCGACGCTACGGAGCACGAGGGAGCAAACGGAAGATGCGGTTAGCTTCATACGCGAGTCACGGACATGTGTGCATCAAAAGGAGGGCAAGGGGGGGGGTCTGGTCACACCGGTAGTGCTCGTCGGAGTGGAGGCAGACGACGGCGATGTGCAGTGGTCGTCGTTGTCGAGGTTTCGGGGCGCGCGCGAGCGAGAGAAAAGTGCTGGGAGGTGCAGAGGATGCTGGCGAGCAAGCTCGTGTGCTCAGGCGGCAGTGGGGCTGACGGTGGTGGCCGGAATTTGATTGCGAGCTTGTCGGAGCAGAGCATGGTCTAAGCGCAAATTAGGGCGGCCTGGGGGTGTAGAGGTTCTGGCGAGTGAGGGGAATGAGAGAGGGGGCGCAGGCGAATTAGTATGCGTGATCGCGGGGTTGAATTGCTGAGGCATTGAAGCGAATTTACGCGAGCGATTATAGCCATAAACGGCCGACGGGGTGACGGGAAGGAACGAGTCCGCGGGTTGAAGACGCTGACGGGGCAGATGGGGTCCGCTTGGCAGCGAGAGAGGGAAGGAGGAGGTGGGGTCTGGTCGTCAGCGGTGCTGGGGGTAAGTTCGCGAGTGAAAAACGTTTCACTGCGGAAGGGGGAGATGGGCTACTGATGGGCTTAGTGGGCTAGGTTAGTTGGGCTGCTCCTATTCCATTTTTTTTGATCTGAATGTTTTTCCTTTTTCCATTTCCAATTTCTGTTTTGATTTTTGTTTAATTATTTCAACATCAATTTGAATTTAAACCTCAACCAAAATTTGTGTAGGTTTAAATACTGATTAGTAATATAATCTGAAGTCAATTTTGGAATAAAACTTTATTCTTTTTGGGGTCTTTTAAATTATTCAAAAAGGCCCTTGTTTGAAATCAAATAAGTTTTAATAATATTTTCAAACACCATTTAAATTCTCAAACCTTCCAAATCTTTTTAGTAGGTTTTTATTTGTTTAATAGGGTGTCAAATAATTCATCTTGAATTATTTGGAAAGTATTTAATATGATTCATAAATCATTTGAATTGGGTATTTGTTTTAATTCCAATGGAATTAAATATAGTTTTAATTCCCTAAAGTTTATTTGGAAGATTTCTTTAATCTTAATTAAGTTGAATTAAACAACTTTTATTTCACTTGGGTAAATCCCAAAATACTATTTTCCCATGAATTATATAATTATTCTTATTAGAGATTTGTCTTTATTAAAAAATAGGGATATAATGGTTAGTGCCATTTTATTTTATTTTGGAAATTCTTTATCCTTTTATTTTATTTGGATTTGGATTCTATTCATTCTATTTGCTTATGGATTTGGCCAAGATTTAATTTGGTCTTTAAATATTCCTTATTTAATATTTCTTTCTTCATTTTTATAAAATCCATATCTTTTTATTTAGAGATCCAAACTTGGTGATTCCCATTTGTAAAATCTTGTTTAATATTTGTTTATCCTTTTAAATCCCTTTAGGATTATTTGCTCACCATTTGGTATGGATTTTAGATAAATGCTTTATTAGCTTTGGGAATTCAATTCCTTTATCTTATTAAATTCATAAGATTTTATCCATGGTTCCAAATTAAGTGAAACCAACTTCTATGGTCTTATAATATTTCTATTTGTCTTTCTTGATCTTTTGTAAATGTTTGTTGACAAATTTTTATATGGATCAAATCCATAGGCTTGGAGATAACTTGGAAATGATTTTCTTCCATTAGGGTTTTAGGGTTTTGGTTTAATTCTCAAGTGTTTAAATTTCCAGATGCATTTAAAGAGAAATGCATTCCACTTGATTTGGATTTTAGTTGGATTCAAACATTAACCAAAGTTTGTTCAAGATGGGATTTTAAATTTCCATTTAGAAACAAAAAGTTTCTTTTCACCCTAATTTTCAATAATTATTTTTTTTGTTTATTTTTTTCACATTACAAGATTTGGAAAATCTTGGGATGTGACATTAATATGGGGTTTTTGTTCATGGTCTGATTGCACTACGCCACATGCACTAAGGTTTGTGTCTATACACAACCATTGTAGTGAGCCAAATGCAGTAAGGTTTAGGGCTAATGATTAAAATTTTCTAGAATGCATCTTTTTTCAGGATGGGTAACCGAATCTAGTGCAATGTATAACCACATGTTGTGCTTGGCCCTTGATTCGCTTACTCCATCTCTGAAAGATACAAAGTTATCTACAAATGTATGATACCCTTGTGTTAGTTGATTGGTTTTTTTGTCTTTGGCCGATGATTAGAAGGATCCATCTATGTCTATGAGGTAATCTACATTTACCATGTGGCCTGTACATCGTCTATGTATGTTGTGCTTGCCATTTGTTAAATGTCTGATTATCTCACGAGTACCGCCTGCAAAATTTTATGTTATGCGACCTTCAATTTTAGTTGTTACTATTATGTGTGGCCTATGATTATGCTTGATGTGTGTGTGCAAGCCCCAATTTCCCTTATGTTAATTATGATTGGTATTTCCACACACATTTCTTATGGGGCAATCTTTTTTTGTTCTTCATTCTGTTGCAATGGCCTATGATTACAAGTAATGTACATGCCCCTTAAATATATGGATTGCAAGGGATGATCCTATCATACCTTGAGCTTTATACAAGCACTTGTCCTTGCACAATTCTCTTGGTATGATAGAACCATATCTTTGGATTGTGTCTTCTTGATCAATGAGGCATTGTTATCATTTCTCATTGTACAATGAACCATTTCATGATTTTTAGTAAGAGCAAATGATGACAATGTTGTTGGAGATATGCCCAAGAGGCAATAATAAAGTGGTTATTACCATATCTTCATACTTATGATAAATGTTTACATACCATGCTATAATTGTATTAACCGGAAACATTAATACTTGTGTGATTTGTAAACATAAAAGAGTCCCTAGTAAAGCCTCTTGTTAAACTAGCTTGTTGGTTAATATATGATCATGGTTTCCTGATCATGAACATAGAGATGTTATTAACAATAGGGTCATATCATTAGGAGAATGATGTGATGGACATACTCCTATAGTTAAGCGTAGCATAAAGATCAAGTCATTTAAAATAGTTCATTTGCTATAAGCTTTCTGATACATAGTAAACTAATTCCTTCGACCATGAGATCATGTTAATCACCATCACCGGAAGGATGCTTTGATGACATCAAACACCACACCGTAATTGGGTGGCTATAAAGGTGGCATTGAGTGTTCGGAAAGTATGGGTTGAGGCTCATGGATCAAGAGTGGGATTTGTCCATCCATATGACGGATAGATATACTCTGGGACCTCTCGGTGGAATGTCATCCAATTAGCTTGAAAGCATGTGACTGGCTCACAAGGGATCACATATCACGGGAACGAGAAAAGAGTACTTATCGGTAATGAGGTTGAACTAGGTATGCAGAGATACCGACGATCAAAACCTCGGATAAGTAAACTATCATGAGACAAAGGGAAATTGGTATCGTATGTAAGTGGTTCATTCGATCGCAAAGTAATCGTAGAAATATGTGGGAGCCATATGAATTTCCAGATTCCTCTATTGGTTATTGATCAGAGAAGTATCTCGGTCATGTCCGCATAATTCACGAACCGTAGGGAGACACACTTAAGGATTCGATGTTGTTGAGTAGTTATGGAATGATGAGTAAGAGACCGAATGTTGTTCGGAGTCTCGGATGGGATCCAGGATATCACGAGGAGATCCGGAATGGTCCGGAGAATAAGATTCATATAAGGAAAGTCCTGTTTCGGAGTTGGAGAATGATTCCGGTGTTTTCATCGGGAATGTTCTAGAAGGGTCCGGAAGGTCCGGCACTCGGGAGGGGAAGGGTGCATGAATGTGTCATAACAAGTTGGAATGGTTGCATCATGTACTAGGTGTCATCGCTGAGCAAAATAAAGGGATAAATCAAATCCTAGTTTGAAAAGTCAAACGCCAATTTGAAAAGTCAAACGACAAGTTTGCTTGGTGGAGGGAGAGTAGGAAACCTACTTGGGGAGGAAGTCCCACTCCCTCCACCCGCCGGCCAAGGAGGAGTTGGAGGAGGACTCCCTCCTCCTAGGCGCCTCCCTCCCACCTATAAAAGAAGGGGCAAGGGTGCCCCCTCTACCCTACACCTCTCTCCTCTAAACCTTAGCCCTAGCCGCTGGCCTCCACCAAGTCGCCGCCGCCCCTAGGGTTTGCCTAGCCGCCGAGTTGGGGCCCTCCCCTTGCCCTAGCCGCCGGCCTAGCTCTCTCTTCTTGGTGCCTCTAAACCCTATATCGCCAAGGCCTCTCTCATAGTCCACCATACTCGCTCCGGCTTAAGGCGAAGCCATGCGAGATCTCCCCTCTACTTCCGGTACCACGCCGTCGTGCTGCCGGAATCACGAGGAGAGTGCTACAACCTCCGATGCCTACTGGAACAAGGGAGAGGAAGGTCTTCATCGAGTACCGAACGTGTGACCGACCGCGGAAGCGCTGCCGGAACGCAGCGCCGGAAGGATCGTCTACCCGATCTTGTGATCGAAAGTGTACGACTACATCATCCACGAGAATCTGCTCTCGTTAACCGCTTTGGATCTTCGAGGGTTAGTACTCTATTGACTCGTTGCTACAATCTAGTAGATAGATCTTGGCTTGATCATAGATTAGATCTTGATTGTGTGTTCATGCGGTAGAAATTTTTTGTTTTCCATGCTACGAACCCCTACAGTGGTATCAGAGCCAGGTCTATATGTAGATCTGTTGCACGAGTAGAACACAATGGTCATTGTGGGCGTTGATGCTTTTGTTGTCGATTGCTTCTTGTGTACTTTGCATCTTGCGGGATGGTGGGATGAAGCGGCCCGGGCTAACCTTGCATGACATCGTTCATGAGACTTGCTCCACGCTTGACATGCAACTTGTATTGCATAAGTGGCTTTGCGGGTGCCTGTTTCTCCCAACATAGTTAAGATTCAATTTACAACGGGTGATTGACAATACTAGTATCAATGTTGTGGTTCTTGTTCGTAAGTTAGAACGACACTTATTGAAAGCCCCAAACCACGTAAAACATGCAAAGAAAATTAGAGGCGTCTAACTTTGTTTTGCAGGGGTGTTCTTGTAGGGGTTCGTAGCATGGAAAACAAAAAATTTCTACCGCATGCAAACAAACAAGCCAAGATATATCTACTAGATTGTAGCAACGAGTCGATAGAGGAACTCACCCTCGAAGATTCCAAAGCGGTTAACGAGAGCAGATTCTCGTGGGTGATGTAGTCGTACTCTTGCCGATCTCAAGATCGCGTAGACGATCCTTCCGGCATTGCGTTCCGGCAGCGCTTCCGCAGTCGGTCACACGTTCGGTACTCGATGAAGACCTTCCTCTCCCTTGTTCCAGCAGGCAACGGAGGTTGTAGCACTCTCCTCGTGATTCCGGCAGCACGACGGCGTGGTACCGGAAGTAGAGGGGAGATCTCGCAGGGCTTCGACTTAAGCTGAAGCGAGTATGGTGGATTAGGGTTTCCCGGAAAACTAGGGTTTAGAGATACGGGAGGAGGAGGAGGTGTCGGCAGCGGCTAAGGCGGCGGCGAAGGACCGGCGGCGGCGCGGCGGCGGCGAGCGGCGGCGGCTCGTGGAGAGGGCTTGGAACTTGTGTTGTTTGGGGCAGACCTCCCCCACTATTTATGAGAGGGAGGGGAAGCCTTGGGAGGGGTGGATTTGAATCCAAACTCAAACCCAAGTTGGATTGAGAGAAGGACTTGTTTCTTCTCCCACTAGGAAACCATTGTTCCAGTTTGCCTTTTCAAACTTCCCGTTTGACTTTCAATTTAGAGCTTTATTTCTCTCTTGTATATGCCAACACCAAGTGACCTTGGACATGATCCAATCATTCCACTTACCCATGACACATTCATGGACCATTCTCCTTTCGGACCGGTGAACCTTCTAGAACCTTCTAGAACCTCTCCGATGAAATCATCGGAAACTTTCCCGAACTCCGAAGTAGGACTTTCCTTATATGAATCTTATTCTCCGGACCATTCCGGATATCCTCGTGATATCCTGGATCCCATCCGAGACTCCGAACAACATTCGGTCTCTTACTCATCATCCCATAACTACTCAACAACATCGAATCCTTAAGTGTGTCTCCCTACGGTTCGTGAATTATGCGGACATGACCGAGACACTTCTCCGATCAATAACCAATAGAGGAATCTGGAAATTCATATGGCTCCCACATATTTCTACGATTACTTTGCGATCGAATGAACCACTTACATACGATACCAATTTCCCTTTGTCTCACGATAGTTTACTTATCCGAGGTTTTGATTGTCGGTATCTCTGCATACCTAGTTCAACCTCGTTACCGATAAGTACTCTTTTCTCGTTCCTGTGATATGTGATCCCTTGTGAGCCAGTCACATGCTTGCAAGCTAATTGGATGACATTCCACCGAGAGGGCCCAGAGTATATCTATCCGTCATATGGATGGACAAATCCCACTCTTGATCCATGTGCCTCAACCCATACTTTCCAAACACTCAATGCCACCTTTATAGCCACCCAGTTACGGTGTGGTGTTTGATGTCATCAAAGCATCCTTTCGGTGATGGTGATTAACATGATCTCATGGTCGAAGGAATTAGGTTACTATGTATCAGAAAGCTTATTGCAAATGAACTATATTAAATGACTTGATCTTTATGCTACGCTTAACTATAGGAGTATGTCCATCACATCATTCTCCTAATGATATGACCCTGTTGTTAATAACATCTCTATGTTCATGATCAGGAAACCATGATCATATATTAACCAACAAGCTAGTTTAACAAGAGGCTTTACTAGGGACTCTTTTATGTTTACAAATCACACAAGTATTAATGTTTCCGGTTAATACAATTATAGCATGGTATGTAAACATTTATCATAAGTATGAAGACATGATAATAACCACTTTATTATTGCCTCTTGGGCATATCTCCAACAGTCTCCCACTTGCACTAGAGTCAATAATCTAGTTTCAAACCTTTGTGTATTCAACACCTATGGCTTTCTGGTGTCGTATGTACACGATTGCTAGTGGTCAACTGATCTCCGGATCTGACACTTCCAGGTCCATGTGTAATTGCATGTCTTTGCGTCTCTACGCATCACTCATTCTCTAATGAGATGGCTTCGTACAAATTTGGTCCTTTGGTGTGACCTTTAGTTTTTTTTGTGGGTTAAAACATGTTGATAATATTGTCGTACAATATATCTTCATAGTACTATCCCACTGTTAACTACACCTAATTTGATAACAAACTACTTGACACAAATGCCCTCTTTTGCTGCTATAATAGCAGTCATATACCTAGCCTTTTGTTGTAGTATCTGTCACAATATCTTAACTTTGGAACTCATCCAAATCCATTATGGAACTTACTTTCCATTATATTGTGCCACCCTTAGTTTAGATTGAGATAAACTTAATTTGTACTTTGTGACAAAACTAGTATTAATGTAGTACTTTTACAATGAACTAACCATCTATTTGTCACTTCTACAAATAATATACTCTTAGTTCTTCCAAAAGATCATAAGAATATCCTTACTATTGTCCAATGATCATCTTATGAATCATTCTGGTATATGCTCATAACATTTAGAGTATAGGACATATCTGGATTTGTACATATCACAGTATGATTGATATAAATACTCTGTGATTTCATACATCAAGTATCAATCTATACTTGAATCTTTGTTTCACTTACCAAGTGTCAATACACTTGAATATATCATCAATATTGAACTCATTCAATCCTTTCTGTGCAACAAGAACCTTTCTTGTAGTTTCTATATTGAACTCATTCAATACATCATCTATGTACTTTCGGCACAACCATATTAGCGTCTATTGATGCCAAATATTTGGGTTTTGCCTAAGTCTTTCATCGGGATGAAATTCTTAATATGTGTTAATGAAAGATACATCATTTCCAATCAACAATATGTCTTCCACATAATGTATTAGAAACATGTCTTAGCGCTCCCACTTAATTTCTTGCAAATGCAAGCATCTTCATCGTCTCCGACAAATTTAAACTCCTTTAACAGTTTCATCATGGTGAAGATTCCAACTCCGCAATGCTTACTTCAACCATTGAAGTTTGCATATGCTTTTAGCATCCTTTCAATTAACAAAACCCTATGGACCGCGTTATGCACATGTCCTAGGTAACAATTCTATTAGAAGAACTTGTTTTGTTTATTCAATTACCACATAACAAAGTTATATGTAGTGGTTGCTACATTAATCCGTCTAGACTAAATATCGCTATGAAAGATCAAATCTTGTCATAGTCAACCTTTGAACATTGTTGTGAACTCTTTCCCAACATGTCGACTATTTCATAGATGTGCAACATCCATGTCTATTTCTTTATAGATCCAAACACAACTGTAAGGTCTTACACCTTTCTCGAGGGTCCTTCAAGTTCAAAACCTGATTTCTCGTGTATGAAACTATCACGGATTTTATGGCTTCAAGCCATTTTACGGAGTCAGGGCCCATCATCGCTTCTTTGCATGTAGTACGTTCATTATTCTCAAATAATAATTCAACCCTCAAATCTTGGTATTTGATTGTTTACTCGACCTACTTGGTTCAATAGAAACTTTGACCTTCGTAACCACAACCTTTGAGGCACGTGAGCCATGAGCATTGTTGCTGCCTCCGGAACACTTTTCGGCGCTGCGCAACTTTGCACATATAGCTAAGGTTCTTTTAACCTTATCAAAGTTCTATTGTACTCCCACTTAAATTTTCACGAAAAATTCCTTCTCAAAGAAACTTGACGTTCTAAGCGACAAACACTTTTGTCTTTGGTGTTATGGAGGAATACTTAACTATTATTCAAAATAACATACAAAGATATGTTCATCCGATTTTGGTTGCAAACATCTTTCTTATGCATAGCATACCAATGTTTAAGAAAGGACAACTTGGGTTTTATCCCAAACCATAACTTTATATGGTGTCATTTCAACGGATTATGATGGAGCTCTTTTCAGTGGAAAAACGGTAGTCTCTAAAGCTTTTAATCTTTAAAATATAATGGCAGTTTTATGAATTACACCTTCGATCTTACCATGTCAAACAAGGTTTAATTACATATCTCGAACGCTCCATACTCTTATGGTGTTTCGGGACATGCAAATTCATGGAACGATTCCTTAAATCTTAGGTATTATGCTAAACTTGTAACTCAAATATCTTCCTTTATGATCTTATCATGAACTATTTATATTCTTGTTACAGTGATTTTGCACTTCATCTTGAAAGTCTTTGAACTTTTCAAATGTTTCATACTTCATCCTTATTAAGTAAATATTCATATATTCACTCAAATTTTCGGAGAAAGCATATGAAGTTGAAATCCATCGCTCTTGACTACACATAATGGATTTCGTACAACAATATGTACAAGTTCCAATAAGCTAGTCCTTCGTTCCCTTTTGGCCTATGAACGAAGTTTTAATTATCTCTAGGAAAGTTTCACAAGCGTCATGTGATCAAAAATCAAAAGACTCCAAAATTCCATCCACATGGAGTTTCTTCATGTTTTCTTTCCAATATAATTTAAACGGCGATGTCACTTCCTAAGTGATCTTTCAATCAATTTGTCTTTCGACATTTTTAGCACTAGTTTTATGGATGTGATTTCTCCAACAAGATTTGTGAATCATCCATCTTTTATGGATTACGGCAATTATTTGAACAACCCTTTTGTTCTCATAATACCTGATAAAACAAATCTTGAAGGCAAGCTTTGATGTTTAACGAGCAACACAATAACCCTTGATTTGTTCTCGATGAACATCATCACATATTCTTTTGCTAGTTACTTAGGCCATTGTAGTTCATGAATTGTGTTGTTTCGTATGACGATTCACACCAACAAATTTAGTATCAAATACTTAAGAACCACATTGTTTAATAAGCAAAAAATATAGCCATAACATGTATATCATCTATATACTTAAACTGAACAATTCTAGTCTTTTCTTTTCTGCCATATATTTATGAGATTCTCTTTCAGTATTTCCTTTTCTGTCTGAAAGAATCTATCAACATCAATAGTGGAGTCATACACATGACACATATTCCAAAGCGTGTATGATTAAATACCAATGTCTTTGGACTTGCACTTTGAAGTAGATCACCATCATCAAATGTTTGGTGTGCTTTCAAATTCCATTCTTTAGTAATCTCTTGTTGTGGTAAATATTTTACCTACATCAAATATTCACCCTTATCATGGAATTATTCATGATCAAGCTACTTTTAGCTTATAAAGATGAATCGCGAGTATAATGTTGCTCTCCAAAACCTTTTGGTGGATTAGGACAACTAGTGTCTCCAACCCTTTGCAAATTCTCATCAAATATGAGAACATGACTTTTGCCATATTATACTCTATCATGTTGCAACCAAAACTTCGTTTCAGATATCACAATATCTTCCACACATCATGGTTTCTGAAACAACTCTTTCAGATCCTAGATAACCTTGATATTAAGACAATTCTTTGAATATCAAGAATCATGGAGACAAACATGATACTCATACACTAACTCTTGGAATTTTCACTCTCGATTTAATACCAGTTATTAAACTTTATGGAGTAACCGGAACTTACTGAAAGTTTTCAATAGGACTTTTAAACTTTTAGATTAACACTTCAAAACAATACGATACCAGTTCGTAAAGTAACTAACCAGAATTATATAGTTCTATCATCTCAATTATAACTAAGCGCAAGGTGGTAAACGGATGCCAATGACTACAAAAATTATGCAAATTCACTTTGATTTAATTTATGATAAATAGTGTTCAACTTTTAATCATATTGTCGTTGAACTCCCACTCAAAACAATATCCCTCACATTGTTTTAGTGATCACACGAACCAAATCCACCACATCAAAACCGATCATCACGAGAGTTGATGTAGCTTCAATGGCGAACAATCAACATGTTCATCATATCTACTATATGACTCATGCTTTACCTTTCGGTGATCCGTGTTCCGAGACCATGTCTGTACATGCTAGGCTTGTCAAGATCAAACCTTAGCTTCCGCATGAGCAAATCTGGCTTGCTCACATTGTATACACTCGCAGAATCTAACACACCCGATCATCACGTGGTGCTTCGAAACAACGAGCTTTAGCAACGGTGCTTACTAAGGATGAACACTTTAAAACTTGAAATTGTGTGCTTGAGGGATCATCTTATAATGCTACCGTCATGAACTAAGCAATACAAGATGCATAAAAGGATTAACATCACATGCAATTCATAATATGTGATATGATATGGCCTTTCTTCTTTGTGCTTCCGATCTCCATCTTCAAGCACGAACATGATCTCCATCATCACGGGCATTGCATCAAGGTCAATGATGCCGCTCCATGGTTCTCGTCCACCAGCTTCAACTATTACAACTACTTTGAATAAACACGCGGGTCCTAACAGAATTTAAAGACAACCATATGGCTCCTGCCGGTTGCCAACTTACAATAAGGAACATTGCATACATCAAATATAATCACAATCATGGCCATATCACATCACAACACACCCCTGCAAAACAAAGTTAGACGCCTCTAATTTTCTTTGCATATTTTACGTGGTTTGGGGCTTTCAATAAGTGTCGTTCTAACTTACGAACAAGAACCACAACATTGATACTAGTATTGTCAATCACCCGTTGTAAATTTAATCTTAACTATGTTGGGAGAAACAGGCACCCGCAAAGCCACTTATGCAATACAAGTTGCATGTCAAGCGTGGAGCAAGTCTCATGAACGATGTCATGTAAGGTTAGCCCGGGCCGCTTCATCCCACCATCCCGCAAGATGCAAAGTACACAAGAATCAATCAACAACAAAAGCATCAACGCCCACAATGACCATTGTGATCTACACGTGCAACAGATCTACATATAGACACGGCTCTGATACCACTGTAGGGGTTCGTAGCATGGAAAACAAAAAATTTCTACCGCATGCAAACAAACAAGCCAAGATCTATCTACTAGATTGTAGCAACGAGTCGATAGAGGAACTCACCCTCGAAGATTCCAAAGCGGTTAACGAGAGCAGATTCTCGTGGGTGATGTAGTCGTACTCTTGCCGATCTCAAGATCGCGTAGACGATCCTTCCGGCGTTGCGTTTCGGCAGCGCTTCCGCGGTTGGTCACACGTTCGGTACTCGATGAAAACCTTCCTCTCCCTTGTTCCAGCAGGCAGCGGAGGTTGTAGCACTCTCCTCGTGATTCCGGCAGCACGACGGCGTGGTACCGGAAGTAGAGGGGAGATATCGCAGGGCTTCGCCTTAAGCCGAAGCGAGTATGGTGGATTAGGGTTTACCGGAAAACTAGGGTTTAGAGATCCGAGAGGAGGAGGAGGTGTCGGCGGCGGCGAGCGGCGGCGGCTCGTGGAGAGGGCTTGGAACTTGTGTTGTTTGGGGCAGCCCTCCCCCTCTATTTATGAGAGGGAGGGGCAGCCTTGGGAGGGGTGGATTTGAATCCAAACCCAAACCCAAGTTGGATTGAGAGAAGGACTTGTTTCTTCTCCCACTAGGAAACCATTGTTCTAGTTTGCCTTTTCAAACTTCCCGTTTGACTTTCAATTTAGAGCTTTATTTCTCTCTTGTATATGCCAACACCAAGTGACCTTGGACATGATCCAATCATTCCACTTACCCATGACACATTCATGGACCTGTAACATCCCAAAAATCATAGTTTCAAAACTCATTCATATCATCTTTGCATCATTCATCCATTTAGGGTTTTCTCAAAAAAAACATTTAGAAACAGAAGTTGGAGCTATGATTTCATGTGGGCATTTTATTCCAAAATGACCATCACCCTTTGAAATGTGAAAGTTTAAATACTTGTTCACTTGCCTCCATGGTAGGAAAGTTTAAGTGAAGCTTTTTACCCAAGTTTTCAAATTTGGAAATGGTTTCAAAATCCTTTTTCAAATATTTGCAAACTAGAGCAAGCCTCTGTTTATTTTGAAACCCAAACTTGACCAAGCCTTGCAAAGTAACCACTGGTTTAAAAAGACTGTTTTTGAATCCACAAAACCCTGCAAAAATTTCCAAGACAGTTTAATTCAAAAGGATTTGAAAATTCATATCAAATTCAAACCAGGAAATGAATTCAGGAAAAGAAAAAGGCTTGAACAAAAGAAAAAGGCCACGCGGCCAGAATCTGGCCCAGCAGCCAATCAAGCCCAGCAAGCCCACCCGGGGATTTCTTTTTCTCCTCTCACGCGCGAGCGCACGCACTGAGCCGCTGACAGACGGACCCCACACTCACTTCGCGCACCTCACTGACAAGCGGACCACCTCCACGTCGGCGTCGTCTCCACCCGCACGACCCGTTCATCCCCAAATCAACGCGGGCGTTTCTGGTTTTAATTCGCGGCGTCAATTCGAGTTATTGGCAGAGTGATTCTCGCTCGCGACCAGGCTATAAGAAACCCCTCTGTCCCTTCTCTCTTTTCCCCCAAAACCCAAGCACAGAACGCCCCCAGGCTGCACGCATTTCTCTCTGCAACCCCGCCGTCTCCGGCGACTACTCCGGCCAATTACGGTGAGTTCTGCACTCCCCTCTGCCTCTCGTGCTTGCAAACTGGATCAGTGAGCCTCTGCGCTTCTTTTGACACTCTCCGTTTGCCTTCGCATGAACCACAGCGTCAGCAACAGCGACGACTGGACCGCCACCGTCTTCTGCACGAACTCCGGCGACCTCCCTCCGTAAGTAGCCACCGCCCCTTGCCCTCTGACTGATACGCCTAGAATCCTCATCGTCTTGTGCATCTGACAGTATCCCTATTTTGGCTTAGCGCGACGAGGAACCTCGCCAACGTCGACGACTGACCGTGGCTGACGCATTCGCGAACTCCGGCGAGGAATCCCCGACAACCCCGTGCGCCCCTTCCCAAGCCATTGCCACCTTGAGCATCAGCAGCCTCCTGCGGTTCTGGTAAGCATCTCCTCCTTTCCCCGGGCGACCTAGAACGCCGGCACCGCCACCGACTGACGCGCCGCCGCCTGTCACCGCCGGTAGCGCCGCTCGATTTTGGTTAGGAGATTTTTAGCCGTCAGATCTGAATCCTACGCGTGGAAACACTTCACTTAACGAAGGGGTATGGACAGATCTGAGCCGTGCAGCGTTAGTTAGATCCAACGGCACAGAAGGGTGATCCGGTGCGAACCGGCACGCGCCAGTAATAACGCGACGCGTGGCAAGGTTTAAACTAAAAACAGAATTTAAAACCAGATTTAGATTCAAACTTCAAATGCTTATAACTTTTGAACGCCACGTTAGATTTTTGCAAACTTTATACCGTTGGATTCAGTGAAACAAGGCCTTTCTGAATATCCAATTTATTTAGCATATAGTAACAGTTAAAAATGATTTTATTTGTGGAACAAGTTTAGGGCTATTTTAGATATAGTTTTATTCTTGTATATTATTTTGGGGCTAAATAAGTTTAGTTGGCAAACTTGTGTCATGTTAAGTTTCTGTAGTCATGAACATACTTGGTAGAATTTTCAAAACTCAACACTTGGTAAATTCTTGCATACATGCATTCATATTATTTATGGTTGTATATATTTGTGTGTAATTGTATGCTATTATTTCTTGTGTAGATTTTACAAGTGATTGTGATTGTGAAGAGTGCTACTCTCCCCACTACCAAGGCAAGTGATATTTTCATGAATTTTCTATCCTAAGTTTTGTACTGGCATTAGATATTTTGCTAAAGTAAATGCATGATATTTTGCTTAGTGCTAAGATGGGAAATCCTATGTAGAGTGAAATAGTAGAATTGCTAGGGAAATTTTCCTAAGATAAGATACCATACCTTGCTTAGCCTAGCTTATAGTAAACAAGGGTGGTGAACATCTATTTAGTTTATGATAAAAATATTCTAAGTCAAGAGACTTATATTTTCTTAATAAAACAACTAAGTTAAATGAACCTCCTGGGTGGAATGGAAAGATTGGGTTATATTGAGTGGTTACACAAGGCCATGGACTTGGGTTGTGTATCTCACTTGTGGAATGCCACCCAGGCACAAAGGGATTTGGAGGCCAAGTGTTGAGAAAGCTTACAGTGCAACCACTTGGCAATATGGGCTCTGCCATGATCATATAGGTTGCTAGAACTTAGTCACTTGGACAGTTGGTGGTAGATGGGATGATAGGATGGAACGCGTCCATTTGACTAAGGAAAAGCTTCTGAAAGGTCCTGTCTTGGGAAACCAAGTCTGGTGGGGAAAGTGCACAACCTCTGCAGATGGAAAACCTAAGTACTTAGCCTTGTCCAAGGAAATGGACACTTTGAGCATCAAGACATGGAAGCTACAAGAATCTCATCACTCCAACTTCTAAATAAAAATTGGTGGGTGAACAAGGGTGAAGGACCTCAATGTCTATTGGTGGTTCCTTGGGAATGTTTTTGACAAAGAAAACTTAGTGATTTCAACTAATAGGAAAAAACTATTTTCAAGCAAAGCAAGCCAAGCTACACTTAGCCAAAATGCATATAGTAATATAGTCCACTAAAAAATATAATAAGGTATCACTTGCCAATACTATTCCATAGTATTGACCCTCTGTGGCTGTAACTTGTGATGTTGCAGGTTACTCCGATGATGAATAGGAGTCATGAGTCTACACTCGACATGCTTGCCTGTGGCACATGAAGATGAAGACTTGTGTTTATTTACTTATTCCTTAAAACTCTTGTATTAGGCCTATGGCCATGAGTTGTAAAAGACTATATTTTAACTCTGGAATGAATGTAATAAACGACCTTTGTATCTGTGTACTTCATCTTAAACTGTGGATGCTAGCATTGATCCAGGGACTAGCATTGCAATCACAGGGATCCTTTCCTTTATAAAGGAGGGGTCTAACAGATGGTATCAGAGCACTGTGTTGCCTGTAGGATTATGACCCTAGGATTGGAAAACCACTAAGGAAAAAGTTTTTCAACTACTTCTACACTTGTCTATTCTTCTCATAAAACTTTTCTAATCTCTTTCAACTTCCTTTGTAGATGAACTCCATCAACGAAGCCGTGAAGAAGGGACCACTCATGACCATGACCTTGGAGTGTGAAACGGAGTTTCCCAATATTCTCAAGGATCTCATGGAGGCAATGGATGCACATGGTGAAGCCGTGTACAAGGGCTTCCCAGTGATGGATAAAGGAGTGGAGTATTGGTGGGTGCAACTTCACTTGTACAAAAACAAGGAAGACAACCACAAAGAAAGGGGATTCTGCATGTACACCAACACTACAATGCACACCACATTCTTTGAGTCAGCCAGGGATGCAGCTTGGAGGACTATCAAAGAACTAAGTGCTAGAGTCAAGTGCAGAATGCTCAACCTCCAAAAGGACTTAGAGAAAGAGAAGGATCTTACCCAAGAGTTGGAAGACACCAACCAAGAGATAAGGGGAGATGTTATAGACTTAGTGATAGAGTCAAGAGAGCAAGATTGGTGGATTGCCTCTAGGAACATTGTGTTTAATAGTAGATCCCGTGAGATTGGATTGTAAGGACACTTCGTTAGCTGGACCACCACTTATCACCTTGTTTTCCAAAATGATACCTTAAATAAGTTGGACCTTGGTTGATGTAATGGATTGTGTATGCATGACATATGTGGTATTTGTGTTCCATGGTTATGTATGAGATGGTTGTTTTTGTGTTCATCTTAAATAAGTGTTGTTCTAATTTTTTTTCAATTTTATAAATAGATGCCTATTGCCGTCAGCACAGTTGAGGAGTTCCAGGTTACTCGTTTCGGACCCCGTATCGTTGAGCTTACCACTTTGCTCGATCTCCCTCTTCCTACCATCACGGTGTACCCACTCACCAAGTTCGAGAGGAAGGACCTCTAGGGCTTCAAGGTGAACCAGCCCGGATGCCAGACTGAGCCTACTACGGAGGCCATCATCTTCAAGTTGATGCACGACGACAAGGAGAGAGGCATGGAGGTAGTCATGCAGGACCTGATAGGACGACTGTTAGGCCGTCACTCTCGACAGGTTAGGGGCACTCACTTCCACGCCTTCGGAAGGCGTGATGTAGATGGGGATTCCATCGACTTTGAGGACGACTCGAGGAGCACTGCAGAGCCGATACGCCTCTATCTTCAGGACTTAGAGACTCTTCTCAGGCACGTAGATACGGACATGACGAACGTCATGCTAGGTAATGACGAGCTCCAGGTGCAGCTACGCGAGAAGGAAAAGCTTTTCGCACAGCAGGATGAGATGATCAAGGAAATGGAGACGAAGTTCGAGGCTCAGGATCGCAAGTTCAAGAGTCAGGAGAAACGTGTCCAGGATAGGAACAAGAAAATCCGGGACATGACCGAGGAACTGAAGTCCAAGGACTTCGAGCTTGAGCAGCAGCAGATGGTCATTGAGAGGCTTCGCTCCCAGAAGAGGTCCCTCAAGGCCAAGGTCGATTCCTTGACCACTACGATTGAGGAGAACAAGACCGCGATGGAGAACGCAGGTCTTACCTTCGTTGAGGAGGAGATTGACGCTGATGAGTAGACTTGACTACTCGGTTACCTTTCATATTCATACTTGTTATTGTGAACTTATTATTGGACCATCCGACATGTGGATGGCTTGCCACTTGTGTGTTTACCTCATGAGCTTGTTATGTGGTTGTTGAAATTTTGTTCTTATGTTGCTGGTTATGTGTTTGCTTATGATGTATTGAGCATGAAACATTTATGGGTATCTCATTCTTATCTATTTGAACAAACCACAGATGCCTCCCCGTCGCGCAAACCCCAACCCCAACAACATCACCCCGGAAATGCAACAAATGATGAATGCGCAAACACAGCTTATGCAAATGATGACAACATTCATCCAAAACCAGAATAACAACAACAACAACAACGACCCCAACAACAACAACAACAACAATAACAATAACAACAACAACAACCCACCGGGTTTTGATATGCTCACCAGATTTCTGCGTCTGAGGCCAGCAAAGTTTTCGGGAACAACTGATCCCATGGTAGCCAATGACTGGTTACGTTCTGTGAACAAAGACTTAGTGACCGTGGGCTGCACGGATGCTGAAAAGGTCAGGTTTGCAGCACATCTGTTGGAAGGACCAGCCGCCACATGGTGGGACAACTTCCAAATCACCACTCCTATTGATGAGGTGACTTGGGCTATCTTTGAAGATGGTTTTCGCACGGCTCATATCTCATCAGGGATAATGAGTCTGAAAAAGGAGTTTCACAACCTGAAACAGCGCCACCGCAGCGTGGCAGAATACATAGAAGAATTCAACAATCTGGCGCGCTACGCACCGGATGAGGTTGATACAGATGCCAAGAGAAAGGAAAAGTTCTTGGAGGGTTTGAATGATGAGCTGAACCTACAGTTGTCTGTGGCATATGTTCCAACTTATCAGTCATTGTGTGACAAGGCTGCTATTTTGGAAAGTAAAATGAAGCAAGTCGAGAGTAGAAAGAGGAAACACTCCGACAAACACAGCTCGGGATCGTCTCACAAACGATCTCACTATGATGACAGTGGCAGCTCAGGATCCCATAAACATGGGAAATTCAGCAAGCATAACCGTCATGACAATAAGCATCATCGCAGTCATGACAAGGACAAGTACAAGAACCACAAGGGTGGACATAAGAGCCACTATGGTGGAAATGGTAGTGGAAGTGGAGGCCAACCTCCTAAAAAGGACATCAGTCAGGTTGAGTGCTTCAAATGCAAGAAGATGGGACACTATGCAAATGAGTGCCCCGAAAAGAAGGTGGAAGGACCTAACAAGCCGAATCCTTTTCAGAAAGGACAGGTTAACCACATCAATGTGGAGGAGATCTATGAGGAACCTGATGCCGTGGCTGGTAAGTTCAGACTCAATTCAATTTCAGCATTTGTACTCTTTGATACTGGTGCATCTCATTCATTCATATCAAAGGCATTTGTTGAAAGAAATGAACTGCCGGTAGAAACTACTGGGTGTCCTATAAGAGTAAGTTCTCCGGGGGGAGAGATGTTAGTAAACTCAGGTTGTCATGACTTAGTCATAGAGTTTGGAAAATATAAGTTTCCAGTGAACCTAATAATTCTAGATTCCCAAGGACTAGATGTAATTTTGGGAATGGATTGGATGGCTAAACATGAAGGAGTACTAGATTGTGCCAATCGTACAGTTACACTCACAACCCCAGAAAGGAAAAGAATAAAATTCAAGTCAAACTTTGAATCCAAAGGAAGTAAGCTGAATTCTCTTAAGGGGGTTAGCATGGACAGTGTACCAATAGTATGTGAGTATCCGGATGTGTTTCCGGAAGAGCTACCAGGAATGCCACCGGATAGAGATGTGGAGTTTCTGATAGATTTGGTGCCAGGATCAGGACCAATAGCTAAGAGACCGTACAAAATGTCTGTTGATGAATTGAAAGAACTTAAGAAACAGCTAGGAGAACAGTTACAGAAAGGGTTTATTCAACCAAGTTCTTCATCTTGGGGAGCCCCGGTATTGTTTGTGGAGAAGAAGGATAGAACACAAATATTATGTATTGACTATCATTCTCTCAACGAGGTTACCATCAAGAACAAATATCCTTTGCCAAGAATCAACGGCTTGTTTGATCAGTTAGAAGGAGCATGTGTATTCTCGAAGATTGATCTCCGGTCAGGTTATTTTCAACTCAAGATAAGAGAACAAGACATACCAAAAACAGCATTCACCACAAGATATGGATTGTATGAGTATACTGTGATGCCTTTTGGATTAACCAACGCTCCAGCATACTTCATGAATATGATGAACAAGGTGTTCATGGAATTCCTTGACAAGTTCGTTGTCGTTTTCATCGATGACATCTTGGTTTACTCCAAGAGCAAGGAAGAGCATGAAAGACACTTACGCTTGATACTTGAGAAACTGAGGGAACATAAACTATATGCCAAATTCAGCAAGTGTGAGTTTTGGCTAGAGAAAGTTGGTTTTCTTGGTCATGTTATGACAAAGGATGGTGTGGCAGTTGATCCTGCAAAAGTTTCAGCTGTGACAGATTGGGAATCACCCAAGAATGTGAAAGAAGTTCGTAGTTTCCTCGGCTTAGCAGGTTACTACAGAAGGTTCATTGAAAATTTCTCGAAGGTTGCTAAGCCTATGACAGAATTGCTAAAGAAGGACAAGAAGTTTGCTTGGTCTGAAGGTTGCGAAGTCAGTTTCCAAGAATTAAAGAAGAGACTCGTAACAGCACCAGTTCTATGTCTGCCAGATTTGGAAAAAGATTTCCAAGTGTATTGTGATGCTTCCCATCAAGGTTTGGGTGCCGTACTTATGCAAGATGGTAAAGTCGTAGCCTATGCTTCGAGACAACTCAAAACTCATGAAGTAAACTATCCTACTCATGATTTGGAGTTAGCCTCTGTCGTCCATGCACTCAAAACATGGAGATATTATCTTTTGGGAAAGCGCTGTGAAGTGTTCACCGATCATAAGAGTTTGAAATATATCTTCACCCAGAAGGAAATCAACATGAGGCAAAGAAGATGGATAGAACTTATCAAAGATTATGACTTAAGTTTGCAATACCACCCCGGTAAAGCGAACGTAGTAGCCGATGCTCTAAGTCGTAAGACGTTTGTAAATGGCCTTACCAAAGGAGAATTGCCAGATGACTTGTGTAAGCAATTCAAAGAACTCAGATTGGAGATTGTACCAGAAGGACATCTCATGTCCTTAGATGTTCAACCCACTTTATTGGACAAGATCCGAGAAGTCCAGAAGACCGATAAAGAAATTGAAAAGATTAAGGAAAATATTAGTCTAGGGAAGGCCAAGAGTTTCCATATAGATGAACAAGGTACTTTATGGCACGGGAAACGTATATGTGTTCCACAAGACCCGGAGTTGCGGAAACTGATCTTACAGGAAGGTCACAACTCTCCGTATTCTATTCACCCGGGAAATACAAAGATGTACATGGACATGAAGGAAAGGTTTTGGTGGAACAATCTCAAAAGGGACATCGCCGAACATATTGCTTTGTGTGATGTGTGTAGCAGAGTCAAAGCGGAGCACCAGAAACCAGCAGGTTTGCTTCAACCACTACCTATTCCTGAATGGAAGTGGGAGAATATTGGTATGGATTTTATCACCGGATTACCAAGGACCAGATCAGGGTATGATTCCATATGGGTAGTAGTGGATCGCCTAACAAAAGTGGCTCATTTTATACCCGTGAAGACAACTTATACAAGTGCCAAGTTAGCAAAAATTTACATGAGCAGGATTGTATGCCTTCACGGTGTGCCAAAGAGTATTGTGTCAGATAGAGGAACCCAGTTCACATCTCACTTTTGGAGACAACTTCATGAATCCTTAGGAACGAGATTGGAGTTTAGCACTGCTTTTCATCCTCAAACAGATGGACAAACAGAAAGGACCAACCAAATTCTTGAGGACATGTTGAGGGCCTGTGCTTTGGATTATGGAGCAAGTTGGGATGAAAGTTTGCCTTACGCGGAGTTCTCTTACAATAACAGCCATCAATCTAGTATTGGAATGGCACCGTTTGAGTTACTCTACGGAAGGAAATGTACCACCCCATTATTATGGAATGGTGTGGGAGAAAGGAGCTTATTTGGACCTGATCTTATCAAGGACGCCGAAGAGAAAGTTAAATTGGTTAAGGACAGATTGAAGATAGCACAGTCCCGACAGAAAAGCTACGCGGATTCTAAGCGTAGAGAAGTCACCTACGAAGTTGGGGATAGAGCTTATCTCAGGGTATCACCACTTCGTGGAGTGAAAAGATTTGGAGTCAAAGGAAAGTTGGCACCAAGATATGTGGGGCCATTCAAGATTCTAAGTCGCAAGGGAGAAGTTGCATATGAAGTTGAATTGCCAGAATCTCTATCAGCAGTCCATAACGTATTTCATGTGAGTCAGCTTAAGAAATGTCACCCAGAAATGGAAGAGTCTTCTTTAAAGGATACCATACCTTTGGAAGAAGTTCAGCTAGAAAGTGACCTCACTTATGAGGAAAAGCCTGTCAAGATACTTGAGACCGTAGAAAGAGTCACAAGGACTAAAACCATCAAGTTTTGTAAAGTACAATGGAACCATCACTCTGAGGAGGAAGCAACATGGGAAAGAGAAGATGATCTTCGGAAATACCACCCTCACCTATTTGCTAGCCAACCCGAATCTCGAGGGCGAGATTCATCTTAAGGGGGTTAGATTTGTAACATCCCAAAAATCATAGTTTCAAAACTCATTCATATCATCTTTGCATCATTAATCCATTTAGGGTTTTCTCAAAAAAAAAAACATTTAGAAACAGAAGTTGGAGCTATGATTTCATGTGGGCATTTTATTCCAAAATGACCATCACCCTTTGAAATGTGAAAGTTTAAATACTTGTTCACTTGCCTCCATGGTAGGAAAGTTTAAGTGAAGCTTTTTACCCAAGTTTTCAAATTTGGAAATGGTTTCAAAATCCTTTTTCAAATATTTGCAAACTAGAGCAAGCCTCTGTTTATTTTGAAACCCAAACTTGACCAAGCCTTGCAAAGTAACCACTGGTTTAAAAAGACTGTTTTTGAATCCACAAAACCCTGCAAAAATTTCCAAGACAGTTTAATTCAAAAGGATTTGAAAATTCATATCAAATTCAAACCAGAAAATGAATTCAGGAAAAGAAAAAGGCTTGAACAAAAGAAAAAGGCCACGCGGCCAGAATCTGGCCCAGCAGCCAATCAAGCCCAGCAAGCCCACCCGGGGATTTCTTTTTCTCCTCTCACGCGCGAGCGCACGCACTGAGCCGCTGACAGACGGACCCCACACTCACTTCGCGCACCTCACTGACAAGCGGACCACCTCCACGTCGGCGTCGTCTCCACCCGCACGACCCGTTCATCCCCAAATCAACGCGGGCGTTTCTGGTTTTAATTCGCGGCGTCAATTCGAGTTATTGGCAGAGTGATTCTCGCTCGCGACCAGGCTATAAGAAACCCCTCTGTCCCCTCTCTCTTTTCCCCCAAAACCCAAGCACAGAACGCCCCCAGGCTGCGCGCATTTCTCTCTGCAACCCCGCCGTCTCCGGCGACTACTCCGGCCAATTACAGTGAGTTCTGCACTCCCCTCCGCCTCTCGTGCTTGCAAACTGGATCAGTGAGCCTCTGCGCTTCTTTTGACACTCTCCGTTTGCCTTCGCATGAACCACAGCGTCGGCAACAGCGACGACTGGACCGCCACCGTCTTCTGCACGAACTCCGGCGACCTCCCTCCGTAAGTAGCCACCGCCCTTTGCCCTGTGACTGATACGCCTAGAATCCTCATCGTCTTGCGCATCTGACAGTATCCCTATTTTGGCTTAGCGCGACGAGGAACCTCGCCAACGTCGACGACTGACCATGGCTGACGCATTCGCGAACTCCGGCGAGGAATCCCCGACAACCCCGTGCGCCCCTTCCCAAGCCATTGCCACCTTGAGCATCAGCAGCCTCCTGCGGTTCTGGTAAGCATCTCCTCCTTTCCCCGGGCGACCTAGAACGCCGGCACCGCCACCGACTGACGCGCCGCCGCCTGTCACCGCCGGTAGCGCCGCTCGATTTTGGTTAGGAGATTTTTAGCCGTCAGATCTGAATCCTACGCGTGGAAACACTTCACTTAACGAAGGGGTATGGACAGATCTGAGCCGTGCAGCGTTAGTTAGATCCAACGGCACAGAAGGGTGATCCGGTGCGAACCGGTACGCGCCAGTAATAAAGCGACGCGTGGCAAGGTTTAAACTAAAAACAGAATTTAAAACCAGATTTAGATTCAAACTTCAAATGCTTATAACTTTTGAACGCCACGTTAGATTTTTGCAAACTTTATACCGTTGGATTCAGTGAAACAAGGCCTTTCTGAATATCCAATTTATTTAGCATATAGTAACAGTTAAAAATGATTTTATTTGTGGAACAAGTTTAGGGCTATTTTAGATATAGTTTTATTCTTGTATATTATTTTGGGGCTAAATAAGTTTAGTTGGCAAACTTGTGTCATGTTAAGTTTCTGTAGTCATGAACATACTTGGTAGAATTTTCAAAACTCAACACTTGGTAAATTCTTGCATACATGCATTCATATTATTTATGGTTGTATATATTTGTGTGTAATTGTATGCTATTATTTCTTGTGTAGATTTTACAAGTGATTGTGATTGTGATTGTGAAGAGTGCTACTCTCCCCACTACCAAGGCAAGTGATATTTTCATGAATTTTCTATCCTAAGTTTTGTACTGGCATTAGATATTTTGCTAAAGTAAATGCATGATATTTTGCTTAGTGCTAAGATGGGAAATCCTATGTAGAGTGAAATAGTAGAATTGCTAGGGAAATTTTCCTAAGATAAGATACCATACCTTGCTTAGCCTAGCTTATAGTAAACAAGGGTGGTGAACATCTATTTAGTTTATGATAAAAATATTCTAAGTCAAGAGACTTATATTTTCTTAATAAAACAAATAAGTTAAATGAACCTCCTGGGTGGAATGGAAAGATTGGGTTATGTTGAGTGGTTACACAAGGCCATGGACTTGGGTTGTGTATCTCACTTGTGGAATGCCACCCAGGCACAAAGGGATTTGGAGGCCAAGTGTTGAGAAAGCTTACAGTGCAACCACTTGGCAATATGGGCTCTGCCATGATCATATAGGTTGCTAGAACTTAGTCACTTGGACAGTTGGTGGTAGATGGGATGATAGGATGGAACGCGTCCATTTGACTAAGGAAAAGCTTCTGAAAGGTCCTGTCTTGGGAAACCAAGTCTGGTGGGGAAAGTGCACAACCTCTGCAGATGGAAAACCTAAGTACTTAGCCTTGTCCAAGGAAATGGACACTTTGAGCATCAAGACATGGAAGCTACAAGAATCTCATCACTCCAACTTCTAAATAAAAATTGGTGGGTGAACAAGGGTGAAGGACCTCAATGTCTATTGGTGGTTCCTCGGGAATGTTTTTGACAAAGAAAACTTAGTGATTTCAACTAATAGGAAAAAACTATTTTCAAGCAAAGCAAGCCAAGCTACACTTAGCCAAAATGCATATAGTAATATAGTCCACTAAAAAATATAATAAGGTATCACTTGCCAATACTATTCCAAAGTATTGACCCTCTGTGGCTGTAACTTGTGATGTTGCAGGTTACTCCGATGATGAATAGGAGTCATGAGTCTACACTCGACATGCTTGCCTGTGGCACATGAAGATGAAGACTTGTGTTTATTTACTTGTTCCTTAAAACTCTTGTATTAGGCCTATGGCCATGAGTTGTAAAAGACTATATTTTAACTCTGGAATGAATGTAATAAACGACCTTTGTATCTGTGTACTTCATCTTAAACTGTGGATGCTAGCATTGATCCAGGGACTAGCATTGCAATCACAGGGATCCTTTCCTTTATAAAGGAGGGGTCTAACAGGACCATTCTCCTTTCGGACCGGTGAACCTTCTAGAACCTTCTAGAACCTCTCCGATGAAATCATCGGAAACTTTCCCGAACTCCGAAGTAGGACTTTCCTTATATGAATCTTATTCTCCGTACCATTCCGGATCTCCTCGTGATATCCCGGATCCCATCCGAGACTCCGAAGAACATTCGGTCTCATCATCCCATAACTACTCAACAACATCGAATCCTTAAGTGTGTCTCCCTACGGTTCGTGAATTATGCGGACATGACCGAGACACTTCTCCGATCAATAACCAATAGAGGAATCTGGAAATTCATATGGCTCCCACATATTTCTACGATTACTTTGCGATCGAATGAACCACTTACATACGATACCAATTTCCCTTTGTCTCACGATAGTTTACTTATCCGAGGTTTTGATCGTCGGTATCTCTGCATACCTAGTTCAACCTCGTTACCGATAAGTACTCTTTTCTCGTTCCTGTGATATGTGATCCCTTGTGAGCCAGTCACATGCTTGCAAGCTAATTGGATGACATTCCACCAAGAGGGCCCAGAGTATATCTATCCGTCATATGGATGGACAAATCCCACTCTTGATCCATGTGCCTCAACCCATACTTTCCAAACACTCAATGCCACCTTTATAGCCACCCAGTTACGGTGTGGTGTTTGATGTCATCTAAGCATCCTTTCGGTGATGGTGATTAACATGATCTCATGTTCGAAGGAATTAGGTTACTATGTATCAGAAAACTTATAGCAAATGAACTATATTAAATGACTTGATCTTTATGCTACGCTTAACTATAGGAGTATGTCCATCACATCATTCTCCTAATGATATGACCCTGTTGATAATAACATCTCTATGTTCATGATCAGGAAACCATGATCATATATTAACCAAGAAGCTAGTTTAACAAGAGGCTTTACTAGGGACTCTTTTATGTTTACAAATCACACAAGTATTAAAGTTTCCGGTTAATACAATTATAGCATGGTATGTAAACATTTATCATAAGTATGAATATATGATAATAACCACTTTATTATTGCCTCTTGGGCATATCTCCAACAGTGCTGTGATGTGATATGGCAATGATTGTGATTATATATGATGTATGCAATGTTCCTTATTGTAAGTTGGCAACCGGCAGGAGCCATATGGTTGTTTCCATTAAGTCCTTCGTATCTATTATTCAAAGTAGTTGTAATAGTTGATGCTGGTGGAAGACAACCATGAAGCGGCGCCATTGACCTTGATGCCACACCGGTGATGATGGAGATCATGTTCGTGCTTGAAGATGGAGATCGGAAGCACAAGAAGAAAGGCCATATCATATCACATATTATGAATTGCATGTGATGTTAATCCTTTTATGCATCTTGTATTGCTTAGTTCATGATGGTAGCATTATAAGATGATCCCTCAAGCACACAAATTTCAAGTTTTAAAGTGTTCATCCTTAGTAAGCACCGTTGCTAAAGCTCGTTGTTTCGAAGCACCACGTGATGATCGGGTGTGTTAGATTCTGCGAGTGTATACAAGTGAGCAAGCCAGATTTGCTGATGCAGAAACTAAGGTTTGATCTTGACGAGCCTAGCATGTACAAACATGGTCTCGGAACACAGATCACCGAAAGGTAAAGCATGAGTCATATAGTAGATATGATGAACATGATGATTGTTCGCCATTGAAGCTACATCAACTCTCGTGATGATCGGTTTTGATGTGGTGGATTTGGTTCGTGTGATCACTAAAACAATGTGAGGGATATTGTTTTGAGTGGGAGTTCAACGACAATATAATTAAAAGTTGAACACTATTTATCATAAATTAAATCAAGTGAATTTGCATAATTATTGTAGTCATTGGCATCCGTTTACCACCTTGCGCTTAGTTATAATTGAGATGATAGAACTATAGAATTCTGGTTAGTTACTTTACGAACTGGTATCGTATTGTTTTGAAGTGTTAATCTAAAGTTTAAAAGTCCTATTGCAAACTTTTAGTAAGTTCCATTTACTCCATGAAGTTTAATAATTGGTATTAAATCAAGAGTGACAATTCCAAGTGTTAGTGTATGCGTATCATGTTTGTCTCCATGATTCTTGATATTCGAAGGATTGTCTTAATATCAAGGTTATCTAGGATCTGAAAGAGTTGTTTCAGAAACCATGATGTGTGGAAGATATTATGATATCTAAAACGAAGTTTTGGTTGCAACATGATAGAGTATAATATGGCAAAAGTCATGTTTTCATATTTGATGAGAATTTGCAAAAGGTTGGAGACACTAGTTGTCCTAATCCTCCAAAAGGTTTTGGAAAGCAACATTATACTCATGATTCATCGTTATAAGCTAAAAGTAGCTTGATCATGGATAATTCCATGATAAGGGTGAATATTTGATGTAGGTCAAATGTTTACTACACCAAGAGATTACTAAAGAAAAGAATTTGAAAGAACACCAAACATTTGATGATGGTGATCTACTTCAAAGTGCAAGTCCAAAGACATTGGTATTTAACTATACACGCTTTGGACTATGTGTCATGTATATGGCTCCACGATTGATGTTGATAGATTTTTTCATACAGATAAGGAAATACTGAAAGAGAATCTCATAAATATATGGCAGAAAAGAAAAGACTAGAATTGTTCAGCTTAAGTATATAGATGATATACATGTTATGGCTATATTCTTTGCTTATTAAACAATGTGGTTCTTAAGTATTTGATACTGAATTTGTTGGTGTGAATCGTCATACGTAACAACACAATTCATGAACTACAATGGCCTAAGTAACTAGCAAAAGAATATGTGATGATGTTCATCGAGAACAAATAAAGGGTTATTGTGCTGCTTGTTAAACATCAAAGCTTGCCTTCAAGATTTGTAATATCAGGTATTATGAGAATAAAAGGGTTGTTCAAATAATTGCCGTAATCCATAAAAGATGGATGATTCACAAATCTCGTTGGATAAATCACATCCATAAAACTAGTGCTAAAAATGTCGAAAGACAAATTGATTGAAAGATCGCTTAGGAAGTGACATCGCCGTTTAAATTATATTGGAAAGAAAACATGAAGAAACTCCATGTGGATGGAATTTTGGAGTCCTTTTGATTTTGATCAAATGACGCTTGTGAAACTTTCCTAGAGATAATTAAACCTTAGTTCATAGGCCAAAAAGGGAACGAATGACTATCTTATTGGAACTTGTACATATTGTTGTATGAAGTCCATTATGTGTAGTCAAGAGCGATGGATTTCAACTTCATATGCTTTCTCCGAAAATTTGAGTGAATATATAAATATTTACTTAATAAGGATGAAGTATGAAACATTTGAAAAGTTCAAAGACTTTCAAGGTGAAGTGCAAAATCATTGTAACAAGAATATAAATAGTTTATGATAAGATCATAAAGGAAGATATTTGAGTTACAAGTTTAGCATAATACCTAAGATTTAAGGAATTGTTCCGTGGATTTGCATTTCCCGAAACACCATAAGAGTATGGAGCATTCGAGATATGTAATTAAACCTTATTTGACATGGTAAGATCAAAGGTGTAATTCATAAAACTGCCATTATATTTTAAAGATTAAAAGCTTGAGAGACTACCGTTTTTCCACTCAAAAGAGCTTCATCATAATCCGTTGAAATGACACCATATAAAGTTATGGTTTGGGATAAAACCCAAGTAGTCATTTCTTAAACATTGGTATGCTATGCATAAGAAAGATGTTTGCAACCAAAGTCGGATGAACCTGTCTTTGTATGTTATTTCGAATAACTGTTCCTCCATAACATCGGAGACAAAAGTGTTTGTCGCTCAGAACGTCAAGTTTCTTTGAGAAGGAATTTTCCGTGAAAAGTTAAGTGGGAGGACAATAGAACTTTGATGAGGTTAAAAGAACCTTAGCTATATGTGCAAGGTTGCGCAACACCGAAAAGTGTTCCGGAGGCAGCAACAATGCTCATGGCTCACGTGCCTCAAAGGTTGCGGTCACATAGGTCTAAGTTCCTATTGAAACAAGTAGGTCGGGTAAACAATCAAATACCAAGATTTGAGAGTTAAATCATTATTTGATAATAATGATCCGACTACATGCAAAGAAGCGATGATGAGCCCTGACTCCGTCAAATGGCTTGAAGCCATAAAATCTGTGATAGTTCCATACACGAGAAATCAAGTTTTGAACTTGAAGGACCCTCGAGAAAGGTGTAAGACCTTACAGTTGTGTTTGGATCTGTAAAATAGACATGGATGTTTCACATCTATGAAATAGTCGACATGTTGGGAAAGAGTTCACAACAATGTTCAAAGGTTTACTATGACAAAATTTGATCTTTCATAGCGATATTTAGTCTAGAAGGATTAATGTAGCAACCACTACATATAAATTTGTTATGTGGTAGTTGAATAAACAAAACAAGTTCTTCTAATAGAATTGTTACCTAGGACATGTGCATAACACGGTCCATAGGGTTTTGTTAATTCAAAGGATGCTAAAAGCATATGCAAACTTCAATGGTTGAAGTGAGCATGACGGAGTTGGAATCTTCAATATGATGAAACTGTTAAAAGAGTTTAATTTCATCAGAGACAATGAAGATGCTTGCATTTGCAAGAAATTAAGTGGGAGCGCTAAGACATGTTTCTAATACATTATGTGGAAGACATATTGTTGATTAGAAATGATGTATCTTTTATTAACACATATTAATAATTTCATCCCGATGAAAGACTTAGGCAAAACCCAAATATTTGGCATCAATAGACGCTAATATGGTTGTGCCGAAAGTGCATAGATGATGTATTGAATGAGTTCAATATAGAAACTACAAGAAAGATTTTTGTCGCACATAAAGGATTGAATGAGTTCAATATTGATGATATATTCAAGTGTATTGACACTTGGTAAGTGAAACAAAGATTCAAGTATAGATTGATACTTGATGTATGAAATCACAAAGAGTATTTATATCAATCATACTGTGATATGTACAAATCCAGATATGTCCTATGCTCTAAATGTTATGAGCATATACCAGAATGATTCATAAGATGATCATTGGACGATAGTAAGGATATTCTTATGATCTTCTGGAAGAACTAAGAGTATATTATTTTGTAGAAGTGGCAAATAGATGGTTAGTTCATTGTAAAAGTATTACATTGATACTAGTTTTGTCACAAATTACAAATTAAGTTTATCTCAATCTAAACTAAGGGTGGCACAATATAATGGAAAGTAAGTTCCATAATGGATTTGGATGAGTTCCAAATTTAAGACATTGTGACAGATACTACAACAAAAGGCTAAGTATATGACTGCTATAATAGCAGCTAAAGAGGGCATTTGTGTCAAGTAGTTTGTTATCAAACTAGGTGTAGTTCACAGCGGGATAATACTATGAAGATATATTGTACGACAATATTATCAACATGTTTTAACCCCAAAGAACTAAAGGTCTCACCAAAGGACCAAAATTATACAAAGCCATCTCATTAGAGAATGAGTGATGCGTAGAGACGCAAAGACATGCAATTACACACGGACCTAGAAGTGTCAGATCCGGAGATCAGTTGACCACTAGCAATCGTGTACATACGACACCAGAAAGCCATAGGTGTTGAATACACAAAGGATTGAAACTAGATTATTGACTCTAGTGCAAGTGGGAGACTGTTGGAGATATGCCCAAGAGGCAATAATAAAGTGGTTATTATCATATCTTCATACTTATGATAAATGTTTACATACCATGCTATAATTGTATTAACCGGAAACATTAATACTTGTGTGATTTGTAAACATAAAAGAGTCCCTAGTAAAGCCTCTTGTTAAACTAGCTTGTTGGTTAATATATGATCATGGTTTCCTGGTCATGAACATAGAGATGTTATTAACAATAGGGTCATATCATTAGGAGAATGATGTGATGGACATACTCCTATAGTTAAGCGTAGCATAAAGATCAAGTCATTTAAAATAGTTCATTTGCTATAAGCTTTCTGATACATAGTAACCTAATTCCTTCGACCATGAGATCATGTTAATCACCATCACCGGAAGGATGCTTTGATGACATAAAACACCACACCGTAACTGGGTGGCTATAAAGGTGGCATTGAGTTTTTGGAAAGTATGGGTTGAGGCTCATGGATCAAGAGTGGGATTTGTCCATCCATATGACGAATAGATATACTCTGGGCCCTCTTGGTGGAATGTCATCCAATTAGCTTGCAAGCATGTGACTGGCTCACAAGGGATCACATATCACGGGAACGAGAAAAGAGTACTTATCGGTAACGAGGTTGAACTAGGTATGCAGAGATACCGACGATCAAAACCTCGGATAAGTAAACTATCGTGAGACAAAGGGAAATTGGTATCGTATGTAAGTGGTTCATTCGATCACAAAGTAATCGTAGAAATATGTGGGAGCCATATGAATTTCCAGATTCCTCTATTGGTTATTGATCGGAGAAGTATCTCAGTCATGTCCGCATAATTCACGAACCGTAGGGAGACACACTTAAGGATTCGATGTTGTTGAGTAGTTATGCAATGATGAGTAAGAGACCGAATGTTGTTCGGAATCTCGGATGGGATCCGGGATATCACGAGGAGATCCGGAATGGTCCGGAGAATAAGATTCATATAAGTAAAGTCCTGTTTCAGAGTTGGAGAATGATTCCGGTGTTTTCATCGGGAATGTTCTAGAAGGATCCGGAAGGTCCGGCACTCGGGAGGGGAAGGGTACGTGAATGTGTCATAACAAGTTGGAATGGTTGCATCATGTACTAGGTGTCATCGCTGAGCAAAATAAAGGGATAAATCAAATCCTAGTTTGAAAAGTCAAACGCCAATTTGAAAAGTCAAACGGCAAGTTTGCTTGGTGGAGGGAGAGTAGGAAACCTACCTGGGGAGGAAGTCCCACTCCCTCCACTCGCCGGCCAAGGAGGAGGAGTTGGAGGAGGACTCCCTCCTCCTAGGCGCCTCCCTCCCACCTATAAAAGAAGGGGCAGGGGTGCCCCCTCTACCCTACACCTCTCTCCTCTAAACCCTAGCCCTAGCCGCTGGCCTCCACCAAGTCGCCGCCGCCCCTAGGGTTTGCCTAGCCGCCGAGTTGGGGCCCTCCCCTTTCCCTAGCCGCCGGCCTAGCTCTCTCTTCTTGGTTCCTCTAAACCCTAGATCGCCAAGGCCTCTCTCATAGTCCACCATACTCGCTTCGTCTTAAGGCGAAGCCATGCGAGATCTCCCCTCTACTTCCGGTACCACGCCGTCGTGCTGCCGGAATCGCGAGGAGAGTGCTACAACCTCCGCTGCCTGCTGGAACAAGGGAGAGGAAGGTCTTCATTGAGTACCGAACGTGTGACCGACTGCGGAAGCGCTGCCGGAACGCAGCGCCGGAAGGATCGTCTCCGCGATCTTGAGATCGAAAGTGTACGACTACATCATCCACGAGAATCTGCTCTCGTTAACCGCTTTGGATCTTCGAGGGTTAGTACTCTATTGACTCGTTGCTACAATCTAGTAGATAGATCTTGGCTTGATCATAGATTAGATCTTGATTGTGTGTTCATGCGGTAGATTTTTTTTGTTTTCCATGTTACGAACCCCTACAAATGTACGTTGACAGAGTTGCTTCTGCTGGACCAAAAGGTCTGCATAACCAAAACGGTTGTACCTTTCCTCTGATTCCCATAGCACCAGCTCTATCAAACCAATATGATTATGCTATGTTGATGCTGATGCTCTACATTTGTTGCAATTCTAACCATTGTTGTCTTTTTTGTAGGCACTGCAGCTAGGTGAACCTGTGGAGGTAGAGGGGGAGGGATCCAACAAAAGACAAAGAGGAAGGCCTATCATTGTTGGGCATTTCCATGAAGAGTGCGACCCTACGCACTTCATCAAGTGCCTCTTTGCATCTGGGTTAGGGTTGCTGCAAATGCCTCCTGGATTCAGGCAATATTAGGCACCCTACCATGGAAGATCATCCTGAGGACTCACACGGGCTACAACTGGGAAGTGAAGCTGAAGGAGGAGTGTCACATCCCAAGATTTTCCAAATCTTGTAATGTGAAAAATAAATGAATAAAATAAAACTTTGTTGATTTTCAGGGTGAGAAGAAACTTTTTGAATCCAATTGGAAACTTTCAAACCTATTTGGATCAAATAAAATCCTAAAGGGATTTAAAAGGATAAATAAACAATAAACTTCAAAATATTTAAAATTACTATTTTTGGATCTTTTAATAAAAGATTTGGTTTTCAAAAGAAAAGGTAGATTTATAAATAAGGATTATTTTATAGAGCCAAATTAAAACTTGGCCAAGCTTTTGAAATAAAATATTTTGTTTTGATTAAAGAGTAAAGGTTTATTTAAATAAAAATAATGAGTGTTTATTAATAAACCAAATTTATTAAAGTAAAGGCTTTTCCCATTTTAATTAAACATCAAAAACTTATTAAATCATTTTAAATAAGTTCTCCAAGTGTTTATTATTTTCAAATAAAACCTACTGAATTGTTTTGGTACTATTTTAGATTTCAAATGGAGTTTTTTTTAAAATAAATCAAACCCTATTTGATTTAATAACTAAGGTCCATTTTATTTAATTAATAAATGGATCCTAAAAATATTAAAAATATTATTTTGTTTTGGACTTTGGTTTATGTTGTTAAACAGAACCAAAACTCAATACAAGTGTGGTGAATGTTTGATTTGATTTGAATGTTTGAATTGGTTGTTTGAAATTCAAAACAAAAAATCGAATTAGAAAAAGAAAAAGCAATCAGGAAGAAAAAAAATAGAAACGGACGCAACCCAACCCACCTGGCCCACTAAGCCCAGCAGCCCATTTCCCTCTCTCTCCCCCGAAGCGGTTTTCTCTCACTCACCAGACGACCCGCGCAGTGAATGACAATCGGGACCCACTCTTCCTCTCTCCTTTTCACTGACACCCAGTCCCCACTGCCACCTCATCATCGTTCTCACCCATGGTGACAGCGCCTCCCCCTCGACCGTTTCTGGCGGAATTTATCAGCTTCAATTTGCTTTAACACAACAGTTAATCTCCCATGCGACCATGCATTCTTAAACACCTCGCCCTCCTCCTCATTTCCCCTCAGTCGCCAGCTCCTCTCCGCCCAGGGCTGCTCGAATTGCTCGTGGCAAACCCACTGGCTCCGACGAGGTCCCGTGTAAATTCCGGCGACGCCTGACCATACCCTGCCCCCTTGTGCACGCGAGCTCACTCTCCAGTACCTTGCACACACACCAGTGGCCCCAGCTAGTCCGCGTGCACCTTAGAACATCGCCTCCGACAAAGCCATCTCGCCACCAACGGCTAGCTCAACTCCGGCGACTCATCTGGTAAGCACCTGACCGCCCCTCCCCTTCTCCTTCAAGCCCGCATCATCGCCGTGACCTTGCGCGTCTAACTATGCTTTCCGTTTTTCTCCTCGTGAACCGTAGCCTCGTCTCCAACGACGCCCGATGGTACCCGTCGCCAGGAGCAACTCCGGCGAGCCATTGTCCTCACTCCCGTGCGCCCCTCGACGAGATACTACCACATTGAGCACCAACGAAGCACGACGATCACGGTGAGCATTTTCCCATCCTCTCTCGCTTCCTGCTTCACCAGCGCCGCCACCATCTGGCCGCTCCGCCGCCAGCCACCGCCGCAGCGCCGCTCATTTTGGGTCAAGCTCGCAGCAGCCGTCGGATTTGGATCGCGTGGATAGGATAGAACCACTTAAAGCGAAGGGGTAAGCAATCTGATGCGTGCGATTTAATTAGATCCAACGCGCTAGAGTAGCTGATCCGGACGAAACGGTATGGACGAATCAGAATAGGACGCGTGTCACTGGTTTGATTTAAAACAGATTTTAGAATCTGATTTAGATGCAAATTTGCAAACCTTATAACTTTAGTTCCACACGTACAAATTTTGCAAACTTTATATCAATGGAATCATTGGAACAAGCCCTAGCCAACCATGCCATTTGTTTAGTAAAAAGCTTCTGGTAAAATGTTTGTTTTTGCAGAAACATTTATATGCTTGTTTAGGTCATAAAAATTATTCAAAAATGATTTTGGGGATAAAATCTTTTGCAAATGGTGTGTTTTGAACCTACTGACCATAGGAAACACTTTGTGGATTCAAAAATGTATTTGGAGAAACAAAATAATGAATCCTTGATTTAAACCAATTCTAGCCAAATAAAAATATGGTTTATTCATTAAAAATGGTTTTGGAAGAAAACCTTTGGGAAAATGTTTTGTTTCAAAGTCTCTGACCCCAAACACCAAGTTTTATGGTTTGAAAACATATTTTGTGAACCCTATAGATTAATGCCTTAGTAAAAACATTTCTACACCACATAAAATGATACCTTGTTTTGAAAATGGTTTATGAAGTGAAACCTCTTGCAAATGACTTTGCCACTTTATAAAATGACCATTAGGTGTCTTCAAATGTTTGTGAACCTTTAGAAACCACTTCTCCAAATAAAACTATCCTTTAGCATGCTTGCATGCATTGTTTTGTTATTATGATTTTATGTGATGTTTTGCTTGAATGGTAGATTGAGATTGTGCCTTGCTTGATTGAATTGTAGTGACTTGAAGAGTGTGATTGTTGCAAGGACAAGGAGTGAACTTATACCCTCTACCAAAAAGGCAAGTGATGCTTCATATTTTTGCCCCATTACTTTCACTATGCATTAGTGATTTTTCTAAGTAAAACTTGCATGGAATTTTTGCTAAGTATAAACCTTGCTATGGGAAATCCTAGTAGATGAAACCTTAGTAGAATTTCCTAAGTTAAGATTCCTACTACTATCAAGCTTAGCTTAGCTAATAGAAAACAAGGGTGGAATATACATTCATACTATGGAAAAATTTCTAAGTCTGAGGACTTGTGTTTTTGTTAAATAAAACAACTAAGTTAATGAATCACCTGGGTGGAATGGTAATTGCTTGGTGGTTTTTGGTTGAGTGGTTACACAAGGCCCATGTTTATGGTTTACCTTGTGTATCTCACTTGTGGATGGCCACCCAGGAACAAAGAGATTTGAGATGTCAAATGTTGAGAAGCTTCAAGTGCAACCACTTGGCATTATGGGCTCTGCCTGGATCACATAGGTTGCTAGAACTTAGCCATTTGGACAGTTTGTGGTAGTGGGATGATAGGTTGGAACACGTCCATTTGGTCTAAGGAAAGGCTTCTGAAAGATCTTGTCTTGGTGAAACCAAGTCTTGTGGGGAAAGTGCACCACCTCTGCAGAGTGTAAAATCTAAGTACTTAGCCATGTCCCTGGTAAAGGATAATTTGAGCATCAAGACATGGAAGCTATCAAGAATCTCATCATCCAAATTTCTAAGATAACAATTTGTGGTTGAACAAGGGTTAAAGGATCTTAAATCTTTGATTGGGAGATGCCTTGGGAAAGATTATTTTGTCAAGCAAAAACTTAGTGTTTTCAAATGATAAGGAAAAATCTATTTTGAGCAATGCAAGCCTAAGCTCCACTTAGCCAAATGCATATAGATGATAGACTCCACTATAATACCATAGTATCACTTGCCAATACAATTCAAATGTATTGACCCTTGTGGCTGTAACTTGTTATGTTGCAGGTTTGTTTGATATTAGTGAAGTTGATTGATTAGGATTACAAGTCTACAACCAACATGTCTTCCTGTGACACTTTGAAGATGAAGGACCCCATGCTTATAGATATTCTGCTGCAATGTAATGTAATAGCCAAATGAGCTATTTAAGATGTAATAAAATATTTTATTCCTGGTTATAAAGTTGTATTATGACCTTTGTTTCTTGATATTACATCTTAACTGTGGATGCTAGCTATTGATCCAGGGACTAGCATTGTAAACACAGGGGACTCTACCTTATTAAAGGTTGGGAACCTTACAGATGGTATCAGAGCATTGTGTTGCCTGTAGGATTTGTAAACCTAGGATTGGACAAAAACCCTTAGAAAAATAGGAGTTGTATTTGTTCCAAAACATATTTACAAACAATCTTGTAAACTCGTTCCTCAACCATTTTGGTTTCAACTCTACATCTCTTCTACTTCAACTTGATGGACAAACCTACCCCATGTCCAAAGACTTCACCATGTGCAAAGGACTTCTTCAACTCTAATGACTTCAACATCTTCAACTCTAATGACTTCAACATCTTCAGCATTTTCACCAAGGACCTCAATCTTGGATATCACTAAGGACTACAAGTGAGAGAAGAAATCTTGCTCAAAGATTTGGAAACTAAGGAAACACAACTTAGAAGGAGCCATCAACATCTTTGAAGTATTTGTGACCAAGAGTTTTCCCAAGGAAACCATGATCTCATGCAAGAAGGAATCAACCAAGAAGGATGGAAAGATCACAAGTGAACCATATAGATGGACCACCATATTTAGCTAAGTCAAACACACCAACTTATGTGGTGTAACAAAAATTATTTTGTTGCCTAAGTATGTGCTTGAACTTTGTTGTTTGAGTGAAAAGTTGTTGTGATTGATTGCACCTTGTTTGTGTGAATTGTGAAGTGTGTGATTAGAACTATTTCCTTAGAAATATCTTGCCTATTCTAATCTCAATTCAACCCAAACAGATGACTTCTCCAAGAGACTCCAACATCAAGGTTGATGACAACAACACCAACCAAGAGGACAACATGAGAGAACTTATAGCAACCCAAAAGCAGTTGAGCCAAGAGACAACTCAGCTTTTAGCCAACAACAATGGACTAGACCCAGCCATACAAAGGATTTTGAAACCTCAATCCCAATTGTTGCAAGGATTGATTACTCAAATAATCAACATGGGAGAAAACTTTTCCCAAAGAACTAATGACAACAAGGATGACAAAGATGTTATTCTAGAAGGAACCCAAGCATGCAATATTTGTAGAGACAAGGATCATACATGCAAGGAGCATGAAGATCAATGCCCTAATTGTGAAGAAGAAAGTCATATCTCTAGTAACTGCCCCAAGAAGAGAGAAAGATTTCCCACCTTTGAGGTGAGATATGAAGAGCATGAACTAGAAGAACTCCTAGCTTTGGAGAAACCCAAGAAGAAGAAGAAATGCCCCAACCCTAGCAAGAAGGATATTACTCAAGAACAATGTTACACTTGCAAAGAGATGGGACACTATGCCAATGAATGCCCAGAAAAGAAGAAGAACCAAAGAAACAAACAAGAGGCAATGATATCAAAGGAAAAGAGAGATATCAGCCAAGTGATGTGTTTCAAATGCAAGGAGCTAGGCCACTATGCAAACTTCTGTCCAGGGAAGTTTCAACAGGATCCCAAGAAGGCCAATATGTAATTTAGTTAGAATATTTTTAAGGGTGGTAGTACCCTAGATGCTTTGAGCCAACTTGTAACCCTAGCCTTCCCAAATCTCGGGACGAGATTTATTTTAAGGGTGGTAGCCTGTCACATCCCAAGATTTTCCAAATCTTGTAATGTGAAAAATAAATGAATAAAATAAAACTTTGTTGATTTTCAGGGTGAGAAGAAACTTTTTGAATCCAATTGGAAACTTTCAAACCTATTTGGATCAAATAAAATCCTAAAGGGATTTAAAAGGATAAATAAACAATAAACTTCAAAATATTTAAAATTACTATTTTTGGATCTTTTAATAAAAGATTTGGTTTTCAAAATAAAAGGTAGATTTATAAATAAGGATTATTTTATAGAGCCAAATTAAAACTTGGCCAAGCTTTTGAAATAAAATATTTTGTTTTGATTAAAAGAGTAAAGGTTTATTTAAATAAAAATAATGAGTGTTTATTAATAAACCAAATTTATTAAAGTAAAGGCTTTTCCCATTTTAATTAAACATCAAAAACTTATTAAATTATTTTAAATAAGTTTTCCAAGTGTTTATTATTTTCAAATAAAACCTACTGAATAGTTTTGGTACTATTTTAGATTTCAAATGGAGTTTTTTTTAAATAAATGAAACCCTTTTTGATTTAATAACTAAGGTCCATTTTATTTAATTAATAAATGGATCCTTAAAAGATTAAAAATATTATTTTGTTTTGGACTTTGGTTTGTGTTGTTAAACAGAACCAAAACTCAATACAAGTGTGGTGAATGTTTGATTTGATTTGAATGTTTGAATTGGTTGTTTGAAATTCAAAACAGAAAATCGAATTAGAAAAAGAAAAAGCAATCAGGAAGAAAAAAAATAATAGAAACGGACGCAACCCAACCCACCTGGCCCACTAAGCCCAGCAGCCCATTTCCCTCTCTCCCCTGAAGCGTTTTTCTCTCACTAACCAGACGACCCGCGCAGTGAATGACAATCGGGACCCACTCTTCCTCTCTCCTTTTCACGGACACCCAGTCCCCACTGCCACCTCATCGTCGTTCTCACCCACGGTGACAGCGCCTCCCCCCTCGACCGTTTCTGGCGGAATTTACCAGCGTCAATTCACGTTAACGCAGCAGTTAATCTCCCCTGCGACCACACATTCTTAAACGCCTCGCCCTCCTCCTCATTTCCCCTCAGTCGCCAGCTCCTCTCCGCCCCAGGGCTGCTCGAATTGCTCGTGGCAAACCCACTGGCTCCGACGAGGTCCCGTGTAAATTCTGGCGACGCCTGACCATACCCTACCCCCTTGTGCACGCGAGCTCACTCTCCAGTACCTTGCACACACACCAGTGGCCCAGCTAGTCCGCACGCGCCTTAGAACGTCGCCTCCGACAAAGCCATCTCGCCACCGACGGCTAGCTCAACTCCGGCGACTCATCTGGTAAGCACCTGACCACCCCTCCCCTTCTCCTTCAAGCCCGCATCATCGCCGTGACCTTGCGCGTCTAACAATGCTTTCCGTTTGTCTCCTCGTGAACCGTAGCCTCGTCTCCAACGACGCCCGAGCGTACTCGTCGCCAGGAGCAACTCCAGTGAGCCATTGTCCTCACCCCCGTGCGCCCCTCGACGAGATACTACCACGTTGAGCACCAGCGAAGCACGACGATCACGGTGAGCATTTTCCCATCCTCTCTCGCTTCTTGCTTCACTAGCTCCACCACCATCTGGCCGCTCCGCCGCCAGCCACCGCCGCAGCGCCGCTCATTTTGGGTCAAGCTCGCAGCAGCCGTCGGATTAGGATCGCGTGGATAGGACAGAACCACTTAAAGCGAAGGGGTAATAAATCTGATCCGTGCGATTTAATTAGATCCAACGCGCCAGAGTAGCTGATCCGGACGAAACGGTATGGACGAATCAGAATAGGACGCGTGTCACTGGTTTGATTTAAAACAGATTTTAGAATCTGATTTAGATGCAAATTTGCAAACCTTATAACTTTAGTTCCACACGTCCAAATTTTGCAAATTTTATATCAATGGAATCAGTGGAACAAGCCCTAGCCAACCATGCCATTTGTTTAGTAAAAAGCTTCTGGTAAAATGTTTGTTTTTTCAGAAACATTTGTATGCTTGTTTAGGTCATAAAACTTATTCAAAAATGATTTTGGGGATAAAATCTTTTGCAAATGGTGTGTTTTGAACCTAATGACCATAGGAAACACTTTGTGGATTCAAAAATGTATTTGGAGAAACAAAAGAATTTATCCTTGATTTAAACCAATTCTAGCCAAATAAAAATATGGTTTATTCATTAAAAATGGTTTTGGAAGAAAACCTTTGGGAAAATGTTTTGTTTCAAAGTCTCTGACCCCAAACACCAAGTTTTATGGTTTGAAAACATATTTTGTGAACCCTATAGATTAATGCCTTAGTAAAAACATTTCTACACCACATAAAATGATACCTTATTTTGAAAATGGTTTATGAAGTGAAACCTCTTGCAAATGACTTTTCCACTTTATAAAATGACCATCAGGTGTCTTCAAATGTTTGTGAACCTTTAGAAACCACTTCTCCAAATAAAACAATCCTTTAGCATGCTTGCATGCATTGTTTTGTTATTATGATTTTATGTGATGTTTTGCTTGAATGGTAGATTGAGATTGTGCCTTGCTTGATTGAATTGTAGTGACTTGAAGAGTGTGATTGTTGCAAGGACAAGGAGTGAACTTATACCCTCTACCAAAAAGGCAAGTGATGATTAAAATTTTTGTCCCATTACTTTCACTATGCATTAGTGATTTTTCTAAGTAAAACTTGCATGGAATTTTTGCTAAGTATAAACCTTGCTATGGGAAATCCTAGTAGATGAAACCTTAGTAGAATTTCCTAAGTTAAGATTCCTACTACTATCAAGCTTATCTTAGCTAATAGAAAACAAGGGTGGAATATACATTCATACTATGGAAAAATTTCTAAGTCTGAGGACTTGTGTTTTTGTTAAATAAAACAACTAAGTTAATGAATCACCTGGGTGGAATGGTAATTGCTTGGTGGTTTTTGGTTGAGTGGTTACACAAGGCCCATGTTTATGGTTTACCTTGTGTATCTCACTTGTGGATGGCCACCCAGGAACAAAGATATTTGAGATGTCAAATGTTGAGAAGCTTCAAGTGCAACCACTTGGCATTATGGGCTCTGCCTGGATCACATAGGTTGCTAGAACTTAGCCATTTGGACAGTTGGTGGTAGTGGGATGATAGGTTGGAACGCGTCCATTTGGTCTAAGGAAAGGCTTCTGAAAGATCTTGTCTTGGTGAAACCAAGTCTTGTGGGGAAAGTGCACCACCTCTGCAGAGTGTAAAATCTAAGTACTTAGCCATGTCCCTGGTAAAGGACAATTTGAGCATCAAGACATGGAAGCTATCAAGAATCTCATCATCCAAATTTCTAAGATAAAAATTTGTGGTTGAACAAGGGTTAAAGGATCTTCAATCTTTGATTGGGAGATGCCTTGGGAAAGATTATTTTGTCAAGCAAAAACTTAGTGTTTTCAAATGATAAGGAAAAATCTATTTTGAGCAATGCAAGCCTAAGCTCCACTTAGCCAAATGCATATAGATGATAGACTCCACTATACTACCATAGTATCACTTGCCAATACAATTCAAATGTATTGACCCTTGTGGCTGTAACTTGTTATGTTGCATGTTTGTTTGATATTAGTGAAGTTGATTGATTAGGATTACAAGTCTACAACCAACATGTCTGCCTGTGGCACTTTGAAGATGAAGGACCCCATGCTTATATATATTCTGCTGCAATGTAATGTAATAGCCAAATGAGCTATGTAAGATGTAATAAAATATTTTTTTCCTGGTTATAAAGTTGTATTATGACCTTTGTTTCTTGATATTACATCTTAACTGTGGATGCTAGCTATTGATCCAGGGACTAGCATTGTAAACACAGGGGACTCTACCTTATTAAAGGTTGGGAACCTTACAGGGAGGGTGGAAAATCCATCATCGATCAGGTCTAGGCCGCCTTTTCCATTGGTTACTGCCTAAAGGTGGGCTACTTCATCACCTTCAAGAAGCTCAGTGAGAAGGAGTATCGAGTGGTCATCTTTGACTACTCCTGTTGCAAGGTGGTGACAAAGTTCCTAGATCATGGCGATGCCACCAGGAGGATCGTCGATGAGACCAACTAGACTTGTTGTTGATGATGTGATGAACTTCAGTTTCTGTACTGCCAGCAAATAACCTCATAGACGATCATTGACTATGCTACTGTTATGAGTTAACTACTATGCTACTACTAAGTATGATCGCAGTACTATGATGTGTATGCTATTTTGTTGTGTGTTATGCTTGCTATTGTGTGATGTGCTTGTTGATGTGTTCTATAAGAGTAAGATGGTAACCTCACCAGTCGTGGGAAGAGGTGAGAGCACCTGCTACTTTGCATAGAACCGAATAATAGCACACTGTTTCTGTAGGCTTCAATGTGAGAAACCAAACATGTGTGAGTCCAATCTCCATAGGGACAAAAGTAGACCGTGTAGGCAACCAAACAAAACACACAATGTGACTAGACCACCGTTTCTTCACGGCCATGCCCTCTAGGGCCTAGCCACAAAGAGATGAAAATTTGATGCTAGCAACCAAACACGCCCAAAATGTGCATAGTCGCATGCCCAATAGTGTGTCCCAATTCGCCAAATACTTTGTACGACACACCCATGTTGGCCCGACCCATAGGGAGCTGTGTGTGAGCACCGGACACAGTAGAGTGCGTCGGGCATCCTTGCCAGTTCTAGAGCTAAATACCAATTTCACTTTTCCTTTTCTTCCTCCTCTTATTTCATTATCCCTCCACTAGTCTCGTTTCTGTACCGTCGTCGATGCAACTCGGTCGCACCCATCGCCATGGCTCCACCAAGGGAACTCCCTTTGTTTGCCCTAGGCAAGCCTCACATGTAGAAGGATAATCTCGAGGGAATGTCGGGAAAGGCATGAGAGGGGCACTATATTCAAAGGGTGGAGGTCATGTCGGACTACAGTGGGCGACGTGATAATGAGTTGGTTGTGGTGGCAGCGATGGAGGCGGTGGCATCCCCATCTCTAACAAAAGCCAAGGGAGCACCAAAGCTGATGTTTGTTCAAGGTGTGTGTCATCTTCTTCCCTATCCTACTTCCAAGAAAGCAACGATGAGACATCGCAGTCAAGGTTATCCCCTGAGGTTCATAGTAGCAAGCATTGTGGCTTCAGTACAATCGTTGTATTTCTCACAATCACCTCCAATCCCCACCATGAGAGACGTGTACCTCAAGTTCCCATACACTATCTCGCCGACCTTGCCAAGGGACAACTCCCATACGACGAGGACGCGGGCTCACAGGCTGACTGCAAACCTGTTCAGTGCTCCTGCTACGGACGTGGGCAACATGTCAGGAAATGCCACCCGGTAGATTCGACGCCTACGAGGTATGGGAAATCCTGATACCTTTGATCCGGATTCATGGATGCAGTATAATATCTTTTTACCTAGTAGACCTAGTGTCAACACCCGGATTTTTCAATCCTAGATGCCTGTTATGCCATACATCGCAATCCCAGGATTACCATTTTTGCGAGACATAACAGAATTGGATACCATAGTACATCATCCATTACACACGATACATAAGTTCTTACACGAATAGGGATCTCATGATCCAGTTCTTAATACAACTTCAAGCGGCGGAATACGTAATAGTAACAGTAGCGTAGGCGAAGCTCCATCTTCGGGGTCACAGGCAATGCTAACGATGGGAGATGATCCTAGTTGTCATAACCTTCCTGGGGTCCATCTTCCAGATACTCCTCTTCATAGTCTGGCCATGGGAATAGCCAGGGACAAAGCCATGAGTACTCTTTAAGTACTCGCAAACTAATACTAACAGGTAAAAGGGGTTTTTGGATAATAGGACACTAGGCTCTAGGGTTGCCAGATTTATCTCTACTAGGTTCCAAGGCTAGTCACAATTTTATAACTCCTAAGTGGGAACTTGTATTTCATATCACAACTCTGTTGTGGTCAAGTCAAAGTCTCAATTCATTTCACAGGTCATTTTAAAAAGTCTGACGGGGGAACAGTAGGCCACTCCAACTGTCCATAACCGCGGACGCGGCTATTCGAATAGTTTGACACTCTGCAGAGATTGTACACTTTCACCACAACATTCGATACATCCTTCAGGAACAAATCCTGAATTCACCATACTCAATATGCGGATAATCAATCCTAACCTTTCAATTAAACGCCCTAGTATAAGCACCTCTCCTGTGAGTTTGGCCTCCCAACCATGACCAACTGTCATCTTGGGTACTGCATAGGTGGACAATCTTCACAAGGTAGCCTCAGCTCAGACCTTGGCCGTGAGAGAACTAATACTAAGGTACATAAGTTTCCAGTTAAGCCCTACCCAATATTCGGGTATTGTTGTAGGGGTTCCAATCTTTAATAAGATAGAGCCCCCTGTGTTTACAATGCTAGTCCCTGGATCAATAGCTAGCATCCACAGTTAAGATGTAATATCAAGAAACAAAGGTCATAATATAACTTTATAACCAGGAATAACATAAGTTTTATTACATCTTTACATAGCTCATTTGGCTATTACATTACATTGCAGCGGAATAACTATAGTCATGGGTCCTTCATCTTCAAAGTGCCACAGGCAGATGTTGGTTGTAGACTTTGTAATCCTAATCAATCAATCTTCACTAAAATCAATCAAACCTGCAACATACAAGTTACAGCCACAAAGGGTCAATACATTTGAATTGTATTGGCAAGTGATACTATGGTAGTATAGTGGAGTCTATCATCTATATGCATTTGGCTAAGTGGAGTTGAGGCTTGCATTGCTCAAAATAGATTTTTCCTTAACATTTTAAAATACTAAGTTTTTGCTTTGATAAAATCATTTTCTCAATCAAAGATTGAAGATCCTTTACAAGGCATCTCTCAATCAAAGATTGAATATTTCAAACAACCCTTGTTCAAACCACAAGTTTTAACTCAGAAATTTGAATGATGAGATTCTTGATTGCTTCCATGTCTTGATGCTCAAATTGTCCTTTACCAGGGACATGGCTAAGTACTTAGATTTTACACTCTACAGAGGTGGTGCACTTTCCCCACAAGACTTGGTTTCCCAAGACAAAATCTTTCAGAAGCCTTCCCTTAGACCAAAATGGACGCGTTCCAACCTATCAAACACTACCACCCTCTGTCCATATGGCTAAGTTCTTGCAACCTATATGATCATGGCAGAGCCCATATTGCCAAGTGGTTGCACTTGAAGCTTCTCAACATTTGACATCTCAAATCTCTTTGTTCCTGGGTGGCATACCACAAGTGAGATACACAAGCCAAGTCCATGGCCTTGTGTAACCACTCAACATAAACCAATCCTTCCATTCCACCCAGGTGATTCATTAACTTAGTTGTTTTATTAAACAAAAACATAAGGCCTCAGACTTAGAGATTTTTCCATAGTGTGAATATATTTTCCACCCATGTTTTCTATTAGCTAAGCTAAGATTGATAGTAGTAGGAATCTTAACTTAGGAAAATCCTACTAAGGATTCATCTACTAGGTTTTCCTATAGCAAGGTTCATACTTAGCAAAATTCATGCAAGTTTTACTTAGAGAAAATCACTAATGCATAGTGAAAGTAATGGGACAAAAGTATGTAGCATCACTTGCCTTTTTGGTAGGGAATGGTGGTTCACTCCTTGATCTTGCTAGTCTCACACTTCACTACAAGTTAATCAAGCAAACACAAATTCAATTCACATTCCAACCAAAGTCAAACAAACAATTTTTCACACACAAGTAATGGAATCTAAGTCATGCATAAGCATGCAAAGGTTGGTTCTATTGCAAGGATGGTCTCCACTAGGCTTCTAAACTTTGTAAGTTCCAATTTGGTCATTTACGAAAATGGCAAAGTCATTTGCAAATGGGTTTTATCCATAAACCATTTTCCAATCCTTTCATCATTTTATGTGGTGAAAAACATTTTTCTCAATACCACAACCTTAAGTGGTTTCACCAATTAAGTTGTTGTTTCTTAAAACTTGGTGTTTTGGTCAGTAGGTTTGGTCCAAAACATTTCCTCCAAAGTTTTTACTCAAAACCATTTTCATAACAAAACCATAGTTTTATTTGGCTAGAAATGGACTAAACTAATTAATCTATACTAAACTTTTCCAAATTCATTTTCCAAACCATGGGTTGGTTCCTAGGGTCAGTAAGGTCACAACAAACCATTTTGCAAAAGTTTTAACCCTAAAATCATTTTTAAACATTTTTTCTAATCTAAACAAGCACACAAATGAATCTGCAAAAACAAGCAATCTAACAGATACTATTTGCTAAACCAAGGGCATGGTTGGCTAGGTCTTGCTCTCCTGAATCCAACGACATAAAATTTGTAATTTTTGGACGTGTGGATCCAAAGATACAAGGGTTTGAAATTTACAATTCAATCAGATTCAAATCTGTTTTTAGATCTAATACTGGCCACGCGTCGCTGTTTCATTGGTCGATACCGGTTCGGCCGGATCGGAAACGCGGTGCGTTGGATTTAACTTAGGTTGAGCGGTGCAGATCGAGCGTAACGGTTCAGGTTAAGTGATCTATCGCGTCCCTACGATCTTCATCCAACGGCTATCAACACAGCAACCAAGAACTGGCGGTGCCGAGAGACGGTGAGCGGCGGCGATGCTCGGCTAGCGGTGGAGCTGGCGCTAGAGGAAGCAAGGAAGAGTAAGGAGATGCTCACTAGGCTCAGGAGAACACGGCGAAGCTCAAGGTACTCGCGGTTGGTCAAGGGGCGCACTAGGGTCGCAGGAATTCCTCGTCGGAGTTGCGTCTGACGACGGCCACACTCTCTCGTGGTTGGGGAGGGTGCTGTGGATCACCTCGAGACAAAATGATGACGCGGTTAGGCGCACAGGATCAAAACAAAGTTGTGTGCGTGAACGAGAGGTGAAGGGGCGGTCTGGTTTACCGGGGAGACGTCGTCGGAGAAGAACCAGACGGCGGCGCTGGCTCGAGGAAGACGTTGCCGACGCTCAGGGACACGCGTGGTCGAACGAGGGGCACAGACGGATGCGTCAGGAGGTGGGGAATCTACTAGGGTGCTCAGGGAGGCGCGGGGCAAAGAGGCTCGGCCGGATTCCTCACCGGAGTGTCGTCGGACAGAGGCAGTGTTCGAGTAAAATTCGACGGCCTGGGGGCGTGCTTGAGGGAGGAGTCAGGGGGAAACGAGAGAGGAGAGGAATAAGATTTATCGTGCGTGATCACGACAGGTTTTACTCACGGCATTAAGGCGAATTCATGCCGCGAATTCAAAGCTTGCAACGGTGACGAGGGGAGGGAGAACAGGTCGTGGGGGTGGGTAAGATGACAGCGTGTCTGCGGGGTCCTCTGGCAGCGAGAGAGGGAGTGAGGGGACAAGGTCCACCAGTCTGTGACTTAGCGGGTAGCTTCTGCGGTGAAGAAAACGTTTCGGGGGCGTGGAAACAGGTGGGCTAGGTGGGCTGTTGGGCCAGTTCGTTGGGCTGGTTCCTTTGCTCTATATTTTTTTTTCTGTCTGAATGATTTAACCTTTTCTATTTCTATTTACTGATTTGAAATTCAAACAAATGATTCAATCAACCAAATCAATTCAAACAAACACCACACTTCACAACTTTGAACTTGGTTCTGTTTATCAACATAAACCAAATCCCAAAAATAAAATAATATTTTTATTCTTTTTAGGACCATTCATTAATTAAATAAAATGGTTCATTAGTTATTTAATAAAATAGGGTTTGATTTAATTAATAGAATCTCCATTTGAAATCCAAATATTTTCAAAACCAAATCAGTAGGTTTTATTTGGAAATAAAGAATATTTGGAAAACTTGTTTAAAACAAAATAACCTTTTATTTTAGGGTCCATTAATAATTAAATACAATAGACCTTCATTATTAAATCAACTAGGATTTATTTTATTTAAGATATTTATTTTGAAATCTAAAATAAAGCCAAAACACTTCAGTAGGTTTTAATTAAGAAAATAAAATACTTAGAAATCTTATTTAAAATAATTTAATAAGTTTTGATGTTTTAATTAAAATGGTAAAACCTTTTATTTAAATAAAATTTGGATATTATTTCCTTATTATTTTATTTAAATAAACCTTTACTATTTTTAATCAAAACAAAACATTTTATTTTAAATACTTGGCCAAGGTTTAATTTGGCTCTGTAAAATAATCTTTATTTATAAATCCACTTTTTCTTTGAGAGCCAAAACCTTTTATTTAAAAGATCCAAAATAGTAAGTCTAAATATTTCTATTTTCCTTTATTAAATGTTTATCTTTTTAAATCCCTTTAGGATTTATTTGATCCAAATTGGTTTGAAGGTTCCATTTGGATTCAAAAAGTTTCTTCTGGCCCTGAAATTAAACAAAGTTTTATTTTATTCATTTATTTTCACATTACAAGATTTGGAAAATCTTGGGATGTGACAATTGTGGTTGTACGATAAAATTGGAATGGTATCGCATCCAGACAACCATCAGTTTTTATAAAGGTCTAAGGCTCATGCCTCAACATTTTCATCACCAAGATCATCAGGTGTTCGGAAACACATGTCCAAAACATTTCAATAGAATGATCCATCATTCCAAGGTTTTCATAAGCATTTTTCCACCAAGTATTCCCATCTAAAGTTGATCAAGTTTTATGCTTAGCACTAGCATCTACAGGTGGGGGTAAGCAATAATGAGGGATGGTAAACTAGTGGGGTTTCAACTAAGTCCAACCTTATATCTTAGGCTAATATGAAGGTTTCTAACTTAGGCCAAATTTTATGCTCTTTATGCAACCTTCAGCATCTTTCTAGTATCTATAATTCACTTAAGTAAAATCTAAGTAAGCTTTGATAAAGAAATAAAGTAAGAAGCTTGCACATAAAACTAGGATTGGTTTATAAAGTGGGTGTGATCACATATGCTTAAGGCATATAGTAGGCATAGTAACAAGTAGGGGTTTGTTGCATCAGTAGGGTATCTTGCAAGTGTTAGCTTACATAGGTCAACTTGATTAGTATGGCTTGCCTTGTGCAGAGAAGTGGTTGAAGTTCTCCTCGGCTTCTTCTTCGTAGTATCCTCCTTCCTCCTCGTATCCTTGGTCCGTACTAGCGTCTATGAATAAATACGAGGTACACAATCACCAAACAATACTTAACTACTTGCAATCATCACACACAAGGGTCCTATAGATGATATAGCATCATCTCTAACATTACAAGGTTAAGGCTTGATTTAATTCCTTTTATTTTTAGAAAAGTAATTTCTACTCATTGAAAAACTACTTAAGATTTAATATTCTCCAAACCAAACATGGGATCATGTTGACACATGTCATCACCACATATTGTAGTCCATGGGAATGTGATTTAAAGTGGTGTCACAATTTAATAAGGTTTTACCCTTTTATTTTAATTAATTAAAGTGGCTAGTAATGCCTATGGGGCATTCTTTTATTACTTGAATATTATTTCTGCAAGTAAACCTGTATATTTGTATATATTCTAAAGGTATGGTTAAATGTGATTTTTGAGAGTTGGAATCAACTCAAAATCTATTATGGTTTAAATTTGAAAAATGTTTGAATGCAGAAAAGCTTCTGCCTTGTTTTTTTTACCATGGGTGATCTATAGATCCAAATGAATTGAATCCAACGGGCTTGGATTCAACATTCATAGACCTTTCTAACAAAATTGGTTTCATTCAATTTGGTGTACTGAATCGATCTGGGTTGATTTTTGAAGTTGGGTACAGAAGTGTGTTTGAATTGAAATGGAAAAAGATTAATTTGAAAAACTAGGCTGCACGGGAAAAGTTAACGGGCTGGCCTGCTAAGCGCAGTGCTCCCGCGGGCTGCTTAAGTGGGTGTCCCCACTCGTCAGTGACACGGGGATGGGCGAAGCGGTATGGGGCAACGTGGATCGTTCGATCTAGTTCTAATCCAACGTCTGGGAGTCATTGTCAACGCGAGACAACGCCGGTGAGAACGAAACCTAGCGAGGCCAGTGAGGGGTGCTGGGGGCTCACCGGGGTACGGGCGAGGGTCGGCGAGGCGGGCGAATGACGAAGTCGACGACGGCGAACTCAGGGGTGGTCGCGACAGCTCCTGGGGTGGACGAAATCGATGGCTCCCTTCTTCTCCAAAGGCGGCGGGCTCTGGTGAAATTCTGGCGGGGTGGTGCTCGCCTTGCTCTGAGAACGGTGTGGCACGATCAGTGAGGATAGGGGAGTGAGATGGTGTGAAGAAATCGAGCGGGGATGGCCTCTATTTATAGTCGAGCGAGGGGACCGTCGGGGCGCACGGTGAGCTCGTCGGGGGCGATGTTACAGGGGGCTAATGGCATGGGCAAGGGTAGAGGATGGTGCTGTGTCTCCTGGTGATGCTCAATGACATGGTTTCGAGGCGTGGGGCGGTGCGGCTTGGTCTGGAACGGTTGATGCTCTGCGCGGCAGAGGCGGCTGTCTTCGACGGCGGGCGGTGGTTGTGCGGCATGGGATGGCAAACAGGGATGTCTGGCGGTCTCCTGGGTCGGTGGCGATCGTGGGTGCACGCGGTGAGGGCGGCGCGCGGTCTGTGGGCGCTGGTCGAGGGTGGTGCTCTGGCGCACGCTCGGCATGGTCTCTAGCGGTCTAGGCGCGGTTCGTGCGCGTGGTCCAGGGCTTGGCAACGCTCACGGCTGGGACAGTGAGTGGCGGTGGACGGTGGGCTGCCTCCCAGACATGCTGGCTAGGCTTGCTGCTGCTCCTAGCTTGCTGTCGACTATGGGGTGGCAAGGGTATGCTCGGCTGTTCACCATTGATGGCAATGGCAAGCTCACAGTGGTGCTAGTGCTTGGCTAATCTTCCTAGATGATCTACTGAGCTGGTTGTGAGCTAACTAGGGAACAAGTTAGGCAAGAATCACTGCTCACAATAGTGTTTGATGTTTGTTTGATTTGTGTCTGCAACCTGTTTGATGAAATGGCCGCATGAAATCAAGTTTTGAATTTTGAAAAGATTTTTGGTGGGTTTGCTAGATTGGTGCTGGTGAGTCTACAGATGCTTGGGTTTTGAAAGTTGAGCTTGTTTGAGTGGTTTTTGAAAAAGTGGGATCTTCCCATATGATAAAGATTCAATTTTGAATTGTCATTTAAACTATGCATTTGAAAGTTTCTGGATGATCACAAAGTGGGCCTTGATACTTTGTTATGATTACATTCAAGGGGTGCAAAGATCCAGAAAAGTTTCTGTTAGGTTCTGAAAGTTTGAGACAGCCAAAGTAGGCATGGGAGTTAAATTGGTCAAAATGACCATTCGTTTAATATATGTGTTTTGATTTACTTGTCTTTAGGAAAAGTGTGGGGAATGTTTTAGATGATGTTTATTTCACCTAAGAAAAATTTTACAAGCAATGAAACAAACAAACAAGGTGGTTTTAAAAGAATTCAAAATCAATGCATACACATATGCATGCATTCATAAATTTATTTAGAAAAGTTTTTGTTAACCCTAAGTTTGATGATTAGAGTTTGATGATCCAAGCTTAGTATTTTTGGGATGTTACACCTAGGTTTAATCGAACCTTGGGAAACAATGCTAAAAGGAATTAAATAAGGACACGTCTATAAGACTTTGTTTGTTCGTTTTACCTTCGTTTACCAGACCTTTCTAGATTACTTTATATCGTAGGTTGTTTCAATGGATGAAGATAGTCCAGGGTTGAAGATTCACCTACAGCTGCACATCATATGGGATAAAGATAATAATAAGCACGGTCATGTATAATGTTTTAATAGAGATAAACTTTGTGGATAGCACATCCTGATATAATAAAGCCCCTGCGAGCCACATTCTTAGCAATAGCCTTTTGATCCAACCATTTTCACCACGAAGCACCGGGCTACAAAAAATTATTAAGTGAAAACAAATATCAAAGCCTTAAGAAGTGATGTTGCTTTTTTTCCTGAATGGATCGCTAAGCAAAGACCGTACAACCCTTTTTGTCACTGGGTTTCCTATGAGATTGCCGCTAACCAAGTATCTCACCTTAACCCTTTATCGATCTCGAGGGGTCTTGGGTACATACAAGTCCAAAGATCGAGGCAAGAGACAAAGAAACAAAGATACAAATCCCTTATTCAAAAAATACACAATGCTCCCATAGATTAGATGCACATAATACCTACAAGGCTTCACCACAACCCATAGCCCATGAGGACTACTCACTCATAGCAATAAGATCAAGGATAGAAAACATTGTGCAAAATACTTAGATTTAAATCAAATATTCTTACAATGGTCGTCAAATCACAAGGATATCTCAAGTACAAGATAATGGCTATGGATATGGAGAGGATGGAGGATGGAGAGGATGAACTATGGTGTGTATCTACTTTGGTGGTGTTGTGATGCAATCTAAGAATGGCGGCCCTTTGCACGACGTCTGGGACCTCGAAATATATAGCTTCATGAAAGTTGTAGGGTTTAACGTGATGAAGCCATCACCACATGGTATGGTCGGGCCCTACCCGTACTAGTGGTTGTTATGGCCTCTAGCGCCTGTAATTTGTTCCAGTATTACTTGGCCATTTAGACTTCCTCAAAATATTCATTTATGGCTCCTGATTTCTCCTTAAAAGCGTGATTTCCTGCACAATACAATTAAAAGTAATGGTTTGCATATCTTTGCAATAATTACTCATTAGTGGAAAAGCTAGAGAGATTCTTGTCAATTGCTTGACTAAAAAAATTTAAACGCGGAAAAAGATGGCTATTTTTACAGCTATCAACTTCCCCAAAGCTCAAACCTTGATCGTCCTTGAGCAAGAAAAACAACAAAATCATAAAAAACTCAGCGTTTAAGTTGAAACAACGAGAATATGAATTCACTTACGGTTAGTGGTTAGTAGTCATACGCGTCTAGCATTTATTCCAATTGAAAATCTCATCAAAATTAGAGAGATGCCAAGAACACTATACAAGTTTTGATAACTGAAAACAATCAAAGTAGAGTTTAATATAAGTATTAATAACTAGAAGTGTAACAATCAATCCAATACATCTAGTTAACTCGAAGCTTGCCAAGGAACACTAGGATGTTTTATAGTAGCAAAATTAAGTAAGAGAGATCATGTCCTAAGTAGCGTAGCAGTGAAGTGTCTTATTGACACCCACATTAGTAAATCAAGACTATCAAAACACATCTATTCCATTCATTGTCTTTCAAGAAAATTCATAAAGTAGTAATGAGACATGCCTAGGACTTGTTGTGTGGATCTTCATTTTTTCTTTCAAGGATAATTCTCAACAAGGATCATTGAGTGATTCTTTTAAACAACAGTTTGCACAACCTTCGAGAGTACCAATACTTTTGCCCATTACGGTGACAAGTGCCACCCATGTCGTCAACTCATAGCCAAAATTAGGGGTTGTACCATTGATTGTTTGTAGGCCAGCGGAGTTGTTGGCATCCAAAGGTGTGCATCAAAAACATAGAAATTTTTAAATAGTATCATAGTTTGATCTAGAAGGTTAGCTTTGGCATGGATCACAATTACCGCTAAAATTCAAATCTATCAAACAACTCCTTTGAAGAGTGCTATCAAGTCTATTCTATGGGGTTAAGTATCTTAAAAGGTAAACTCTCAAGACAATCATTAATCAAACAAGTCATAAATTTGAGACTTTTCTTGTTGTACTTGTTTGGCAATATTATTTATAAGGCAAGACTCAGTTAGCTAAAAGAACTAGAGCAAAAGCTTCCACAACTAATTATTCATGAAATAAAAAGCTTTACTCTAACTATTTTGAATTACTCCCACTAGCATAACATCTTAGAAAATCAACTAACTAAGATAAAAAATTCAAATTTCTAAAGTGGGAGACATAGGACATACCTCCCATGCGTGAATTCATAATTCTCCTCCTTATGGGGATATGTTCCTTCAAAACTCAAGTTAAAATCACTCTCATAATAATATTAAAGCAAAGAGGCAATAGATAAATCCACTTTCATGAAAAAGTAAAAAGGGAAAAAACTTTTTGTATTTTTGTGGATGGGGATTAAAGAATAGAAAAGAACTTGTCGACCAAGGAAGGAACTAAGAAAAGAAAAACAAATGAAAAATAAAAGCAAATGAAAACAAAAGAAAAGGCAAAGTGTTGGAACAGAGCTACACGAGTGTTTCAAAGCTCGCAAGGAGCTGGAGTACAACCTCATTAATACACAAATAAAAATGCTGGGGGACACATTCCCAAGCTTAGGCTTTTGCAATCCCTTTTGTTGCTCATTGTGGTGGCGGTGGATAATCTCCCATGTTCCATTGGCTGCTCCAATTGTTAAACTGGGTGGAGAGGTTGACAGTAGCATCTTAAAGGTTGATGGAGAGATTGTTCATGTTTTGAATGCTTCCTTCGAGAGCATAGATATCATCATAGGTGGTGTAGAAGTTTGGTGGCTACACGTCTTGTTCGGATCCTTCTTGTTCTACTTCTTCATCTTCTCCTTCTTCATCCATGGGTACTTATTGTTGGGGTAGAATTGCCTCAACCTGCGTGTCATAACACAAACGCCCATTCTTGATAGAGAACAAACCATTAGGTAGATGAGATGGGATAAAGTGATCCGCTCCAGGTATATAACGGAAGTATCTACCATTAGTTCTAGAAATCATACCACAAGCTCTTAGAGTAGAAAAACCAAGACGGTGGTCTCCTGTCAATGGTTGGATATTACCTTGGTTAACGTGAAGCGCACATGCAAGAATGGTTATGATTCCTCCTCCGCATATGGAACCATGAGACTGCAGAGCTTGATGCTTAAGATAAAAAAAGAAGGGCCCCAAATTTGGCGTTAAGTTACAATTAGGAATAACTGCTCTAGCGAGGATCGTCATATCCTCCTCATTAACTCTTGTAAACTAACCACATTCCCGCAAGGTGTTAGCAATAACATAAAACAAATACCAAACATCAGGATGATCAATTTGGTTTTCCTTGGGTGTGTTTCCATGAATTATCATTCTATTAAAGTAAGCCAAGGGTGATGGATCAAGAACAAAGGTGGTGGAGCGTATGTCGGTGGCGTTGTTGGAAAACCCAAAGTAGTAAGCCCATTGGTCGAGTGCCAAGGAATACTCATGGTTCATAAGATGGAAGTTGATGCAATCAACTCGATACATTTTCTCCTCAGGAAAATAGTGTGAGCACACTATATGTGTCAAGGTGCTGAGGAACTCAAGCGTCAAGGGGCGGTACGTGACGACATCCTGAAAATCAAAGTGATAAAAACCAACATTATTGCAGAGTATGTCAAAATCATAATGAATGCCTAATTGGTTCATGATTTAAGGACACGCCCACTTGGTGTACTTGATCTCTCGGATCTTGAGTTGGTTGAAATGGTTCAGCTAAAACTCCTCGGTGAACTTGATACCAAGTGACTTGGGGGGTTAGCGTATCAGCGGGTGGCGTGGCTTGTTCCACAGCCATCACATGTGTACGGCTCCTCGTGTTCATATAAAACAAAACAAATAATAAAGCTAATCAAAAATTTGTTCCAATAGAAACATAGCATATATGATTCTATACACTTATTACAAAAGAAACTCCTCTAAAAACAAAACTAAGCATGCTCATAATCAAGATTGGTTCAAGAACAAGACCTAAGTCTATATTGATAATGGTGAAAAACTGAGCAAGGTTTTGATACCAATAAGTTGGGGATCGGAGGAGAAACATACCTTAGATTGATTGGGTGTGAGGAATCGAAGAAATAATAGACAAAATTGAAGATCCAATGGAGGTGTTTTGGAGTTTGGAGGTAGAATAAAGAGAGATTTGTGTTTTGGGAATCTTAGGGTTACCTTTTCCTGGGTAGAAATATCGTCCGTGTACTCAGTACGGGAGGGCGGTACAGCTGGATCCCACCCGTACCGAGTGTCCTACCTTGGGGTCAACAAAACCCTTCCGGCGGTGCACTCGGTATGAGCATGTAGTACGGTCGCGTGCGCCCATAGTACTGGTCATTATTCGGTCAGTACATTTGCTCGAAACTTGATGTTTTTCTTTGGATACGGTACGGGCGAGCGGTATGACCGCCTCCGGTTGTACCAGTGGTCGCTATGGCCACTGTGTCCTGTAGAAAAAAAATCAAAATTTCTATTTTGTCAAGCTATGATGTGGTACGAACGCGTGGTACGGGATCTCCCGGTCATACCAATGGTCATTATGCGTCCTGGAAACTGAAAAACTTGTGGAATTGAGTTAGTATCTTCACACGCCTTTGCACATCTCAGCAATTGATAAAATAACAGCAAATAGACTTCATAAAAACAGCAGCATCTTAAGGCTATGTGTTTAGCAAATATAAAATATTGAGGATTACCTTATTTTCTTCTCCTCTCTCCAAAGGAACTTATTGAACACTCTTTATTAAAAACAAAACAAAAACTAAACTAACACAAGAATAAAAACTTTATTTCACTGTGGTTGCCTCTCATGAAGCGCTTCTAGTTAAGGTCAGTTAACTTAACCCAGATGGTGATCATTTAGGCTTTGTAAGTGGAACAACCACTCCAAAATAATTAGCTTTTAGTGTGATTATACCATCATCATTATTATACTTGGACTTCTTCTTCCTAGGGTAGTGGACTATAAAAGGATCTCTATATGGCAGTCCTATTCTCACATTCCCTTCATGTAGATTGATCAAAGATTTAATAGTTCTTAGGAATGGCCTACCTAGAATTATAGGTGTTATGGGATCTTCGGGCATGTCCACTATAACACGACCAATAAGAGAAGGACATCCTTTAATTTCAATAACTGTGTTTTCTTTTATCCCAAAATCTTGCTTATAAGTTGAATCAGCAAGATGGAGTCTCATTTCAGTAGTTGTAAAAGGCCCCAAGTTTAACTTGTAAAATAGACTCTTGGAAATTGTTGAGACGCTTGCACCAAGATCACAAAGTGTAGATACCTCTGTTAAAACCAATTTTAACTTTAATAGAGATATCATCTAGCTTAGTAGGAAGCTTACCATCTAGTTTCTTATACTCCATTTCTAGTTCATGAACTTTATATGCTACTTGTTGTATAAATTGCTGGTATGTAGCATCATTACCTTATTCTATAATAGGATTTATGGTGATCATATTAAATAAGTCTACCATGGTGTATTCAGGTGATGGCGCGTTGCTATAGTCTAGCTCTTCAAGCTTCTCTTCTTTTATTTCTTCCCTCATCATTTTGAGGTCTTCTACCGTGTTTGGCTCGGGCTTTCTAGCGAATTTGCAAGTATGAGAGTTTGGCTCTCAGGTACTTTCCCCAATTGTTCCTCCATGGTTTTGGTCCTGTAGATCTTGCACATCATTTCTAGTTGGAATGGTCTGGTTAGATAATTTACCAATACTAGTTTCATAGTTCTCAGTGATTTTAATAAGCATATTATTTTGCTCGGTTTGAGCTTGCATGAAAGTTCTAACAGTATCTTCAAAAGAGAGATTGCCATGATTTGCTCCATTATGATAATCATAATTATTATGTGGAGCACCTGCAGGTTTAGAATATTGCTTTTGAAAATTAGAGCCAAAGTTTTGACTCTTCCAAGCAGGATTATAAGGATTATGAGCTATAAAATTAACATCATTAACATCGGTAGAGATAGCATTAATTTGGGTATCTTCGTTACCTTTTACTATGTTGAGTAACTCATCTACCTTTGCAGCAAGCTCTTCATTGTTTACCTTGGTGATTGAATTCACTCTTTTTGAGGTTCTTTCCATATGCTATTGGGAATGGTTGTTTTGCATATCATCAAGTAGTTTCTTTGCAACACTCACTTGCCTTCCCATGATGGTTCTTCCTGTCACGGTATCTAGCATAAACTTAAGGCCATTATAAAACAAATGTAATATAAGCCATTCTTCCATCCCATACTAGGACGGTTCATTACAGCTTCTTTCATCCTTTCCCAATCAAGAGCTAGTGACTCGCGGTCTTCTTGTCTAAAACTTATAATGTTGGATCTTAGCTGCATAGTCTTAGCTAGAGGATAAAATTTAGTCATAAAGAGATTAGTCCATTCCTCCCAAGATGTAATAGTGCCTTTAGGAAGAGCTAGCAACCAGTCCTTAGCCTTTGCTCTAGAGAGAAAGGGAATAAACGTAATTTAAAAGCATTTGGGTCGACATCTTTAATGCGCATCATGTCACAAATTTCAGTAAAAGTATTAAGGTGCAAAACTGAATCCTCGGAAGATGAGCCTCTGAATTTGTTCTGTTGAACCAAACTCAAAAGTTTAGGATTAATTATATATGCTTCCACATCAACAGCGGGCTAAGTAATAGGTGCACGAATAAAATCATTGGCAGGAGTAGCATACTCTCTAAGTTTATTTTGAGACATGGCTCTTTTTTGTGTTTTTTGAAATAAGGGAAACAAATATACAAGTAACTATTTTTTTGGGTTTTCAAATAGATAAAAAGAAAGTAAACTAATAACAAGAAATAAACTACAAACAAAAAAACTAAAAACAAGGTCTCTAGTGATCTCACCAGGATAGCGAATTGCTTTCCCAGTAATGGTGCCAGAAAAAGGTTTGATACCTTCGATCCAGATTCACGGATGCAGTATAGTAGTTTTTTCCCTAGTAGACCTAGGTTCAATCGAACCTTGGGAAACAATGCTAAAAGAATTAAATAAGGACACAAATACAAGACTTTGTTTGTTCATTTTCCCTTCTTTTATCAAACCTTTCTAGTTTACTTTATATCATAGGTTGTTTCAATGGATAGAGATGGGCCAGGGTTGAAGATTCACCTATAGCTGCACATTATATGGGATAAAGATAATAATAAGCATATTCATGTGTAATGTTTTAATAGAGATAAACTTTATGGGCAGCACAACCCGATATACTAAAGCCCCTGCGAGTCACAGGCATAGCAATAGCCTTTTGATCCAACCGTTTGCACCACGAAGCACCGGGCTACAAAAAAATATTATTAAGTGAAAACACAGATCAAAGCCTTAAGAAGTGATGTTGCTTTTGTTCCCAAATGGATCGCTAAGGGAAGATCATATATCCCTTTCTATCACTGGGTTTCCTATGAGAACGCCGCTAACCAAGTATCTCACCTCAAGACTTTATCGATCTCGGGGGTCTTGGGTACATACAAGTCCAATGATCGATACAAGAGATAAAGAAACAAAGATACAAATCCCTTATTCAAACAATACACAATGCTCCCATAGATTATATGCACATAATCGCTACGAGGTTTCACCCCAACCCTCAGCCCGTGAGGACTACTCACTCATAACAATAAGATCAAGGATAGAAAACATTGTACAAAGTACTTAGATTGAAAGCAAATATTCTTACAATGGTCGTTGAATCACAAGGATATCTGAAGTACAAGATAATGACTATGGATATAGAGAGGATTGAGGATGGAGAGGACGAACTATGGTGTGGATATCCTTTGGTGGTGTTGTGATGCAATCTGAGAATGGCCACTACAATAATTTGGATGGTCCATGACATTTTTTATGACTCCCAGTAAAAACGTCGCGGATGCCTGAGGTTCTTGCCCATTCGTCACAACTCCCTCGAAGGCCCTCCAACCTGGTTTTCCATGATGTTCCTTGGTTTTTCATGGAAGATTTCATAGTTTTCGTCCCGGGCCCTGAAGCCCAGTTCTCCATTTCGTCTCCTGCTTCATTCAGCATATATTTCATCGCGGCCCATTGTCAACTTTTTCTCATCGACCGCATATTCTGTGCATCAAGCCCACATGTCATATCGGTCTGCATAGTAGTGTCGGGCGGTATCAGATGGGTTTGATGGTGCTTCCTGACATTTTTGGCCAGCCCCAGCTGTTAGTGCGCTTGGTAGAAATTAAATAAGAGAAAAAATTATCTGCGCAAAGATAGAATTGAACCAACGACCGGCTGTTTGGGTCCATATAATTGTAATCGCCGCAGTTGTCTAGTTGTTTGTTGCATATAAACTACTTCAGTCTAGATGTTATATACCATCTCCCAGTCATAGGAATTAAAGAAATTTAAAATAGAAGAATCAACACAATATGTATGTACTTTTCGTACAACCATAAAATAAGAAGAGCATATTTTTAGGTCATCCTTTAAGATTACATAGAAAAGCAACAACATGCACACAATCGACCAAATATAGACATATCATATAGAGATAATATTACTTAGCATGTACAACACTAGGTTGACATCAAGTTCCTCAACACTACAAGTTCACCGACAACATATTACTTTAATGGTGCATCCAACACTAGAATAAACAAAATACTGTTTGGCCTCACTACAGAACATTAACACTACCAATGAAGCCTGGTAGCCGCTCATTTAAAAATCTGAATAGGCACACATTCCCCTTCCTGATTCTAGCAAGTTCAAGAACCCTAGGCCATTCACTTGTCATCTGGGCAACACCATTCATGCATTCGAAGAAGTAAACATGCAAAAAATGGTCTTGTAGGAGCATACGAGTGGTAAACCCTTTGGGAGATAGTGGTTGAGGTGGGCACTACTGTAGCTAGCTGAAAAGTATTATATGAGAAGAAGAATATTAGTTTTTGGCTAGATTTTCAATGTGCATAAGAAACTTTAAATATTGAAATAATGAAAAATGTTAACCATCTTGGCCTTCCCAGGGCTGGCATTTGACTTGTTCATCTTGTACACATAGTATAGTATAGATAGCCTGTGTCCTTTAACCATCGCTTTGAGGGAAGCAACTTGGTCAGAAGTATATTCCAAATTTCCGAACACGCATTGATAATCGAATTCCTAGCCCCTATCATCCTTGGTCCTAGAAAGAAAATGTTAGAAAGTAATAATCTGTATGTATAGTTGCATATAAATGTAGCGGAACATGTACTTAGTCAATGCCACACCTCTACGAATAAGGATCCTCATTTTCTTGACTAATTTAAATCTTTTCATATAAGCCTTATCTCTTCGCCTTGCCATCTTAGCTTTCATCTTACGAGAGACTACAACTGGTTTCTTCACATCGTCATCATCAGATGAGACATCGATGACGACAGCCTTGGTTTCACCAACCTTGTAGGCATACTTTTTAGCCTAAATTGGACATTGCACTAATTAGAATATTTTATTTTTATGCCATATATAGTAGTTCCAGTATCAATAATTTAGGACCAACTCATGTATCTCCCTAGACTTCATACCGCAGAACTGGCATTCCTCACAAATCATCCTACCTTCCCCTAAATAGTAAATACAAGAATTATGTTAGAATAAATATTTTAATTATTGAATTATTACGAGAATGAAATTCAGCGAGTAAAGCTAGCATACAGAGAATAAATCTAAAGGGCGCTTCTGGTGAACTCGACTGAATGTTTTGCCGTAAGAAGCAACGTCAGGTACAACATCACTGACGCTATGAAAACAGTGAACCAGATTGAACTAAACAACAACATCGACGCGGTGACCTAGAATGAGCATAGAGGCGCTGCCATATAGAACAAGGAGACGACGTGTCGAACTAGAACAAAGACGCGATGACGTCGATGGTGATGAGGAGGCGACGACATCGCTGGCCGGTCAACAAAGAGATGATGCAGTGAAAGGTCAAGGATCACTTACATGTCAGTTTGCAGCCTCCGTTTCCACCGTCTTTGCCGGTGGGGAGGGGATTTGGTCATCAGCGGAAAAGGGGATTTTGTCGTCGGCGGGAAGGGGAGAGGGTTTTTTCTAGCACGGATTTGGGAGAAGTGGTGTGGGATTTGGGAGTGGCATGGAGCAGAGAGGGTTTTTTCTAGCTGCTATGACGGGTGGGTCCCATATATGGGCGGTTTTGGATCGCACGGGCATCGTTTGTGATTCTGACGAATGGGTCCCACACAGAATGAATAAAAGCACATTTTTCTACCACAAAAAGAGCTTATGATCAACCAAGTTTGACAGAAATAATAATAGCACAATGTATTGGCTAATTGATCAGCTCGTCACACGATCATCAGTTCAACACAATGCACATATGATAGACATGCACACAACCATCTGTTCAATCATGCAACACAAAGCATGCAGACACGATCATCAGTTCAACAGATGCATGCACACAACCATCAGTTCAGGCATGCAACACAAACCATACACACACGATCATCAATTCAACACAAGTATACACACATGCATGCACACGATCATCAGTTCAAGCATGCAACATAGAGCATGCACACGGTCATCAGTTCACCACAGGCTGTAACTACTCTTCATCAGTATCATCTTGTAGTTCCTCTTATTTGCCACTACAATACTCCTCAATTGTTTCGTCTTCTTTAGGCTCACTGGAAACTTCCTCCTCCTCAACAACTTTCCTTTTACCTCTGATACGCTCGAACGCTGATGCATCTATGATGCGGCCTCCTTTGATAGACATATGATGTTTCCTGAAAGGCAGAGCCTCAGATATAGTCTCATCATCGGAGCCTACAAACTCTTGGTATGCTACATCAGTATGCACCACCTCCTCCTCTCCTTCGGCAACATCAAACTTATGTATTTGAACTAATATTTGAACCACCCGCTAATATTTGCCCTTGGCTATGTCTGGCACATAGAACACTTTTGTAGCTTGGGTTGCCAAGATGTAACTTTCATCTTTGTACAAAAATTTGGTAATGTTAACACTCTGGAAGAGTTTATCATACACCATTTCAGTATCCTTGCGGCCCTCAAGCTGATACCAATCATAGTGGAATAACAGAACTGATCATTGGTGTTCCAAATCAGAGTTCAAATACATCACCTTTATATCCTTGAGGACACCATACAAATGGATATCCTTCTCAAAGTGACAACCTTCAGTTATTACTCCACTGTTTTGCGTTTTCTTTCCCTCTCACGGTCAGTGGTGAGGAACCGAACACCATCCACAATTCATGGTTAATATGTTCTTACTCAAAAGTCTGGGCCACATGCCAATGCAAAAAGCTATTCATCCACAACTTCTGGATTCTCCTGTCGCTTTTTCATGACCTGTATGTACCGTAGCAGAAAAACAATATGGTCAAATCATGCATTGAAATGCTATATACAAAGGATATGGATAAATGCAAAAGCAAACTAATATGGTCCTTGAACCATCTTTGAAATCCCTGCTCAAGCCTTCTTTCCACATTGGGCATCACATCATTCACCAGCTGTTCTCGGTGAAGACTGCAATATAGAGAGTAACTTGGAATTAAAATCTTTACGTGTATGGCAATTTTGAATTCATAAGTATGGGAGATCAGAAAATACAATCTGGCTTAACCTCCTTACAGTTGTTTAGGACATACCAAGTCATCTTGGTTAGCTCCCTTTTGAGGGTCAAATCATTATCATTGCTTGCTCCATAGCAGGTGACATGGCTTCCTACAATAAAATTCACACCATGGCCAAACACATCACAAGATGATTCATGCTGGTCACCTACATTTCTTGCTGGCCAATTGAATCTTGTGACAATATCATCGAGGTATCTAGAGAAAAAAGTCAGGCACTTAGTATCAATGTAGGCATATGCCACTAAACCTTCTAGACTTGACATGTTCCTAACATATCTCATCAGAGTACACACCAACCTCTCTATTGGATACATCCACCCATAGTTCACAGGGCCTCGAAGCATCGCCTTTTTAGGTAAATGCATAGCAGGTGGACCATCAAATCAAAGAATGCAGGTGGAAAGATGTGTTCAAGTTTGCACAGAATTACTGGGATTTCATCTTTGAGCCTTTCCAACACTGACAATGTCAAAATTTTACTGCACAATTGCGCAAAAATTCTTCCCAGCTCTCTAGGTGTTGTGTAGATATCAGGATGAAAATACCCTCGCATGCCAGCAGCCAATTCTCCCTGCAACAGGATGTGGCAGTCATGGGTTTTAAGTCCCATGATCTCGCGTGTAGGAACACTGACACATTTCCCCATGTTTGAACAAAACCCATCATGAAAAGTGTAGTCTCACAGATACTGACAAAACCCGTCTTCTACTCTTTATTCAGGTAATACGGTGCATATAGACAGAGAAGGTCCTTCTCTAACTCTATTGGTTACGCCTGTAGATCTTGCCTAATGCCTAGGGCTTCACAATCATACCTAGCCTTCAAGGTGTCCTTATTCTTCCCATCAAGTTCAAGTAGTGTGCCAACAAAGTTGTCAAAGATGTTTTTCTCGATGTGCATCACCTTGATATTATGTCAAAGTTTCAATGATTCCCAGTAAGGCAAGTCCCAGAAACCATGTCGTCGGTTCCAGATCGGTGAGGGATCTGTCCACTTCCTCTTTTTGCTCCAAGGATCACCTCCAATTCCTGGTTTAAGATGCCTAACCTTCCCCAACTCAGCTTGTAACTCAACCGCAGTAAATTTGCTTGGCCTCGAGTTGTCATCATGAATGCTGGCAAGCTCCGTGTCTCGCTGCAAGCGGTGGAGCTTCGGGAGGAAATGATGGTGCCCAATATAGCATATTTTGCTCTTTATGGATTTGGACAGAGGATTTTTGTCACAATGCAGGCATGCATGATATCCTTTTGTTGTATGCCCAGACACAGTGCTGGATAGTCATGCGTACACCAAAGAACCTCCACACAAAGATCAAACATTTCACTTTTAAATGCATCGTAATAACACATGCCCTTCCAAAGCTTATGCAAATCGTCCAACAGAGGCTCCATAAAGAGATCAAAGTCCTTTCTAGGACTTAATTTGCCAGGGATTAGAAGGCAAATCATGTAGTCTGATGCATCCATACAATCCCATGGTGGAAGGTGTACGACATGGAAAATATAGGCCACATATTGTAGCTTGTGCTCATAGTTCCATAAGGATTGAAGCCATCTGTGGCAAGGCCAAGCCTTATGTTTCTAGGGTGATCTGAAAAGTCCTGCCATGTTCTGTCAAAATCCTTCCATGCTTCACCATCAACCAGATGACTAAGTATATCAACTCCATGCATTCTCTTTAACTTGTTCCACTACAGGTTCTCTTCCTCGAAGAGAAAAATCTCTTCAGCCGTGGCGCCAAAGGAAAATGATGCAAGACTTTGACATCCAAAGACATTCTATTTGTATATTTCCACCTTGAGGCACCACACTTATCGTAGTTGTCCAGCTTGGCATTTGTCTTCCAGAACAACATGCAATTGTTTTTGCACATGTGTATGATGTCATCGGAAATTCCAAACTCCTTCAGATAAGTTTTTGCTTCATGATATGATCTCGGCAGGGTATTGGGGTCCGGCAGTGCATCGGCAAATAGCTTCATCCAATCATTGAAAGCAGTGTTGGTGATCCGGTGATATGACTTGTGATTAAGGAGCTTCACAACAAATTCATACCTGGAGTGTTTACTTCCTAGGTAAAGCTTGCGCTTTGCCCCTTCCAACAACTTTGCAGATAGTTGCTCATGTTTACCGCCAGTTTCGACATTACCAGAAATCTTCTCTGCAATTTCTGCATCCCCTCCTTGCTTAAGGTCTTGCAATATTCCTAGAACACTGTCACCTCCATCGTCATCACCTTCTTCATCAGATACATATTTCCATTGTCATCACCGGCCGTACCACCATTGTATTTATTGGGTGGATCTTCAAAAACTACAACATCAAGTGGCTCTCCATGGCGTATATACCGAGTATATTGTGTGACATGACACCAATGAGTAAGTGGTTACGAAGACGCCCTACATGTATTGTATTCGGTTCAGGCACTTATGGCAAGGGCATGGAACCTCTGCATTCTCGCCATATCTCTCCTTGACAAATCTGACAAACTCCTTCATGCCATCGTTGTAGGGACCAGTAAACTGTCTTCCATGAACAATCCAACTCCTATGCATCTGTTGCAAATTAAACAAACAAATCACACTTTCATAACAGGCTAGTGATTTTTTAGAACAATATTCTTTACAATGAATAATCCAACTCATATCCATGTGATGAACAATTAAAAAAACCAATCTCATTTTTAGAACAGACTAGTCATTTTTTATAACAATTTACTTTATCATGAACAAATCCAACTCCTATCCATCTATTGGAAAATCAAACAAACTATTCACATTTTCAGAATGGACTAATCATTTTTAGAACAATTTTCTTAACAATGAACAATCAAAGTAATATCCATGTGTTGAACAATATTCTATATCATGAACAATTAGAAATAGGTAGATTTTTTTACCTTGGCAGACACGAAGATGAAGGACAAAAGGTGAGCACCGCCAACTTGAGCACGGAGATGGCGCATAGAAGGGAAGTAACGTGTGGACGCATGCATGGAGACAACAACAAGAATGAGAGTCCCGGCGGCCAGCCATGGAGTGCGTATGTTGACACGTACGGGGATACGACGAACGGACGAAAGCTCTGGCGCCACAGTGGGTGATGCACCGACAGAGACATCAGTGCCCTAGCCGCCGCATGTGTTGGACCAGATTTTAGATGTGATTTCAAAATCTCCTGGTGGTGGGGGGATCCAGGTGAGTGTAAGATCCCTCCTTTATAAAGGAAAAGGGTCCCTGTGATTGCAATGCTAGTCCCTGAATCAATGCTAGCATCCACAGTTTAAGATGAAGTACACAGATACAAAGGTCTTTATTACAGCCATTCCAGAGATAAACATAGTCTTTACAACTCCAAGGCCACAGGCCTAGTACAAGAGTTTGAATAAGTAAATAAATAAAAGTCTTCATCTTCATGTGCCACAGGCAAACATGTTGAGTGTAGACTCATGACACCTAATCCTCATCAGAGTAACCTGCAACATCACAAGTTACAGCCACAGTGGGTCAATACTTTGGAATAGTATTGGCAAGTGATACCTTAGTATAATTTAGGTGGACTAGATACTATATGCAATTTGGCTAAGTGTAGCTTGGCTTGCTTTGCTCAAAATAGGTTTTGCCTATTAGTTGAAATCACTAAGTTTTTCTTTGTCAAAACTTTCCCAAGGAACCACCAATATACATTGAGGTCCTTCACCCTTGTTCACCCACAACATTCTTGATAGCTTCCATGCATTGATGTTCAAGTTGTCCATTACCGTGGACTTGGCTAAGTACTTAGATTTTCCATCTGCAGAGGTTGTGCACTTTCCCCACAAGCCTTGATTTTCACCAAGACAGGACCTTTCAGAAGCCTTCCCTTAGACCAAATGGACGCGCTCCAACCTATCATTCCCACTACCACCAACTTTCCAAATGGCTAAGTTCTAGCAACCTATGTGATCCTGGCAGAGCCCATATTGCCAAGTGGCTGCACTAGAAGCTTCTTAACACTTGGCCTCTAAAATCTCTTTGTTCCTGGGTGGCTTACCACAAGTGAGATACACAAGGTAAACCATAGAAATGGGCCTTGTGTAACCACTCAACATAAACCATTCCTTCCATTCCACCTAGGTGTTTCATTAACTTAGTTGTTTTATTAGGAAAAACACAAGTACAAAGACTTAGAAATATTTCCAACATAGCATGTATATTTCACCAACCCTTGTTTGCTACTAGCTAGGCTAAGCATGGCATAGATAGTAACTTAACTTAGAGATTCCCTAGCAATTTTACAACTACTAGGATTTCCCAACATGGCATATAAGCAAAATAAGAACATGCAATACTTAGCAAAATATTTCTAATGCTTAGTATAAAACATGGGGATAGAAATATTCATGAAGTACCACTTGCCTTGGTAGTTTGGAGAGTAGCTACACTCCTCAGAATCACAATCACTAGCACCAAAATCTACACAAAGAATCATAGCCACAATCACATACAAAACATATACAATCAAAAATATATGCATGCATGCAAAATGATATGTGATGACTTTTTTTAAAACTCAACAAAGCAAGTAAACAGTACTGATTCATAAAGAAGTTAAAAACTTACCAAACAACATTTATTTAAACCCTAAATCATTTCCTAAACATTTCACATACTCAAATTAGTCCTACACAAGTTTCTGCAAATAAAACCTTTTTAACAGAAGAAAAACATTAAACACATTGCATATTTAGAAATAGCTTGCTCTCCTGATTCCAACGATATAAAATTTGTCAAATTCTAACGTGAGGATCAAAAGTTATAGCCAAAACAAATTTGAACATCAATCAGATTCAAATCCTGTTTTAAATCTAAACTCCAGCCACGCGGCAGCGTCTGATTGGACGATACCGCTTCGCACCGGATCATGCTCGGCTACCGTTGGATCTAACTAAACACGCACGGCTCAGATCTAAACTTACCTCTTCGTCACAGATCTAATCTCACACGTTAGATCTAAATCCAATGGCCCTAATCTAATTGACCACAGACGGGCGGCGCTAGCGGCGGCGTGCTATGCCTACGGCGGCGCGGCGCTACAGGTGGTCCTAGGGTCGTCGAAGGGGCTTACCAGAACCGTGGCGACGCGCTGATGCTCAACCTGGCGGCGGCTTGTCAAGGGGCGCACGGAGTGGGCTGCTGGAGCTCGTCGAAGTTGCGGGCGGCGTCGGGTTCGAGTGGACGGCTACGTTGGCGACGCTCCTGGTCTCCCTAGCACAAACAAACGACACCAGATGATGCACAAGACAGTGTCGAACAACCTCGTGTGAGTCAGAGGCGAAGGGGCGCAAAGGGCTTACGGAATTTGGTCGCCGGAGTCGAGGTTGTCGTCGGGAGCTTGCGGTGTTGAACGGAACCGACGACCTGGGGCAGTAAAGAAGGAACCAGCGGTGTCAGTAGATGCGCAAGAAAGTGGCGAGGCTATCTGCAAGAACCCGAGGGAGAGGGGCGCACAGGGCTCACCGGGATTGGTCGCCGGAGTGAGCTCTGTCTGCGGCGGTGCAGGGGCGATTGTGGGCAGCCTGGGGGCGCTTTGTGCTCGGAGTTTGGGGAAAAATGGAGAGGGGGCAGAGGGGGTTTAAGTAGCATGGTCGCGAGCGAGATTTACTCCAGCATTCAACGTGAATTGACGCCGCGAATCAATACAGGGAACGCCCGCGTGATTTGGGGATGAACCAGTCGCTGGGTGGAGACGACGATGGTCGTGTGGTCCGTGGCTGTCAGCAAGCTAGTGGGTGCGGGGGCGAGTGAAGAAAAACGGTTCGCGGGGTGGGGTGTTGGGCTTAGCTGGGCTGGTTGGGCCAGATTCGGCTGAGTGATTTTTTCCCTCTTTAAGCTTTTTCTTTTTCTGTTTGTTTTTCTGAAATGGTTTTCAAACTTCAATTCAAATCTGTTTGATTCCAAAACTTTTTAGGGTTTTTGTACAATAAATCTTGTACTCAAATAAGTGCCAAACACAACTGTTCACTCAAACACACTTGGTTTTTTTTAAATAAAATAAAACCATGCCTTTATGATATATATTCAATAGGCATAATATTGGTTTTATTATTCATTTTGTTTTTGAAATTTTGTTCAAACTTTTGGTGGTGCCTAAGTTTGAATAAACAAACTTTACTGAATCAAAACAAGTATTTCTTCTCATTGGAAGATAGAACTAAGGCTTAGAGCAAGCTTACATGAAATAATAAGCACAAATGCTTCTGTTTTGAATTGATTTGTTTGAAATGAAAATCATATACTCATGGATGCATGGATGATATGCATAAGTTTGAAACATGATTTTGAGGATGTTACAAATCTAACCCCCTTAAGGTGAATCTCGCCCTCGAGATTCGGATTGGCTAGCAAATAGGTGAGGGTGTCTTTCCGAAGATCATCTTCTCTTTCCCAAGTTGCTTCTTCTTCAGTATGATGATTCCACTGCACTTTGCAAAATTTGATAGTCTTAGTCCGTGTGACTCTTTCTGCAGTCTCAAGAATCTTGATAGGCTTCTCTTCATAAGTGAGATCACTCTCCAACTGGACCTCTTCCAAAGGTATAGTATCCTTCAAAGAAGTTTCTTCCATTTCTGGATGACATTTCTTAAGTTGACTCACATGAAACACATTATGGACAGCTGACAGAGATTCCGGTAGTTCAATTTCATAGGCAACTTCTCCTTTACGACTCAGAATCTTGAATGGTCCAACATATCTTGGTGCCAATTTTCCTTTGACTCCGAACCTCTTCACTCCACGAAGTGGTGACACTCTAAGATAAGCTCTATCACTGACTTCGTAGGTGACTTCTCTACGCTTAGGATCTGCGTAGCTTTTTTGTCGGGACTGTGCTATCTTCAATCTGTCCTTAACCAACTTAACCTTCTCTTCGGCTTCTTTGATAAGTTCTGGTCCGAACAAACTTCTTTCTCCCACACCATTCCATAACAATGGGGTGGTACACTTCCTTCCGTAGAGAAACTCAAATGGTGCCATCTCAATGCTGGCTTGATAGCTGTTGTTATAAGAAAATTCTGCGTAAGGCAGACTTTCATCCCAACTGGCTCCATAGTCTAGGGCACATGCCCTCAACATGTCTTCAAGAATCTGATTAGTCCTTTCGGTTTGTCCATCGGTTTGAGGATGAAAAGCAGTACTGAATTCCAACCTCGTTCCCAATGACTCATGTAGCTGTCTCCAAAAATGGGAAGTGAATTGAGTTCCCCTATCAGACACAATACTCTTGGGCACTCCATGTAGACATACAATTCTACTCATGTAGATTTTGGCCAACTTAGCACTTGTATAGGTTGTCTTCACGGGTATGAAATGAGCCACTTTAGTTAGGCGATCCACTACTACCCAAATAGAATCGTATCCTGACCGGGTCCTTAGTAATCCGGTAATGAAATCCATACCAATCTTGTCCCACTTCCAATCAGGAATAGGTAGTGGTTGAAGCAAACCTGCTGGTTTTAGATGTTCCGCTTTCACTCTACTAAACACATCACACAAAGCAATATGTTTGGCGATGTCCTTATTGAGATTATTCCACCAAAATCTTTCCTTCATGTCCATGTACATTTTGGTGTTACCCGGATGAATGGAATACGGTGAGTTGTGTGCTTCCTGCAAAATCAGTTTCCGCAGCTCCGGATCTTGTGGAACACAGATACGTTTCCCATGCCATAAAGTACCCTGTTCGTATTCATGGAACCCTTTGGCTTTTCCTTTGCCAATCTTTTCTTTAATCTCTTCAATTTCTTTATCAATCTTCTGGGCTTCTTTGATTTTGTCCAACAAAGTGGGTTGAACATCCAAAGACATGAGATGTCCTTCAGGCACAATCTCCAATCTAAGATCTCTAAATTGGGCACACAGATCATCTGGCAATTCTCTTTTGGTAAGGCCATTCACAAAAACTTTACGACTTAGAGCATCTGCTACAACATTTGCTTTACCGGGGTGGTATTGCAAACTTAAGTCATAGTCCTTGATGAGTTCTAGCCATCTTCTTTGTCTCATATTAATTTCCTTCTGGGTGAAGATATACTTCAAACTCTTGTGATCTGTGAACACTTCACAATGCTTTCCCAAAAGATAGTGCCTCCATGTTTTGAGTGCATGGACGACAGAGGATAACTCTAAATCATGAGTAGGATAGTTCACTTCATGAGTTTTGAGTTGTCTCGAGGCATACGCCACAATTTTTCCTTCTTGCATAAGTACTGCACCCAAACCATGATGAGATGCATCACAATATACTTGGAAAATTTTTTCCAAGTCTCGCAAACACAAGACTGGTGCTGTCACAAGTCTCTTCTTCAATTCCTGAAAGCTGAGTTCACAACCTTCCGTCCAAGCAAATTTCTTGTCTTTCTTTAGCAATTCTGTCATAGGCTTAGCTACCTTGGAGAAATTTTCAATGAACCTTCTGTAGTAACCTGCTAAGCCAAGGAAACTACAAACTTCCTTTACTGACTTGGGAGATTCCCATTCCGTTACAACTGAAACTTTTGCAGGATCAACTGCTACACCATCTTTTGTCATAACATGTCCAATAAATCCAACTTCATTCAACCAGAATTCACACTTGCTGAAATTTGCATATAGTTTATGCTCTCTAAGTTTCTCAAGTATCAAACGCAAATGTTCTTCATGTTCTTCTTTGCTCTTGGATTAGATCAAAATGTCATCGATGAAAACGACAACAAACTTGTCAAGGAATTCCATGAACACCTTGTTCATCATATTCATGAAGTATGCTGGCGCATTGGTCAAACCAAATGGCATCACGGTATACTCATATAATCCATACCTTGTGGTGAAAGTTGTCTTAGGTATGTCTTGTTCTCTTATCTTGAGTTGAAAAATAACCTGATCGGAGATCAATCTTTGAGAACACACAAGATCCTTCTAGCTAATCAAACAAGTCATTGATTCTAGGCAAAGGATATTTGTTCTTAATAGTCACCTCATTAAGTGAACGGTAATCTATGCATAACCTTTCACTTCTATCTTTCTTTTCCACGAACAAAACTGGGGCTCCCCATGATGAAGAACTTGGTTGAATAAATCCTTTCTGCAACTGTTCTCCAAGTTGTTTCTTGAGTTCCTTCAGTTCATCCACTGACATCTTGTATGGTCTCTTTGCTATTGGTCCCGATCCTGGTACCAAATCTATAAGAAACTCCACATCTCTATCTGGTGGCATTCCCGGCAATTCTTTCGGAAACACATCCGGATACTCACACACAATTGGCACACTGTCTATGCTAACTCCCTTAAGAGAATTTAACTTACTCCCTTTTGATTCAAAGTTGGACTTGAATTTAATCCGTTTTCTTTCTAGGGTTGTGAGTGCAACAGTACGATTAGCACAATCTAGTACTCCTTCATACTTAGCCATACAATCCATTCCCAATATTACGTCCAGTCCTTGGGAATCTAGGATTATCAAACTCACTGGAAATTTATGCTTTCCAAACTCTATTACTAGATCCCGGCATCCAAGACTTACTATCATATCTCCACCTGGAGAGCTAACTTTTATTGGACACCCAATGTTTTCAGTTGGAAACCCATTTCTATCAACAAAAGCTTTTGATATGAATGAATGCGATACTCCAGTATAAAAAAAGAACAAATGCTGGAATTGAATTGAGTCTGAACTTACCAGCAACAGCATCAGGCTCCTCATAGACTTCCTCCACATTGATGTGGTTAACTTGCCCTTTCTGAAAAGGGTTAGGCTTGTTGGGTCCTTCAACTTTCTTCTCTAGGCATTCATTTGCATAATGCCCCATCTTCTTGCACTTGAAGCATTCAACCTGACTTATGTCCTTCTTGACAGGCTGGCTTCCACTTCCACTTCCATTACCATTGTGGTGGCTCTTGTATCCACCCTTGTGGTTCTTGTACTTGTCATTGTCATGACTACGGTGATGCTTGCTGTCATGACAGTTGTGGTTGTGGTGCTTGTTGAATTTCCCATGCTTGTGGGATCCTGAGCTTCCACTATCATCATAATGGGAACGTTTGTGAGACGATCCCGAGCTGTGCTTGTCTGAGTGCTTTCTCTTCCTGCTTTCAACTTGCTTTATTTTGTTCTCCAAAATAGCAGCCTTGTCACAGAGAGACTGATAAGTGGGTACATAGGCCACTGCCAACTGCAGGTTCAGTTCATCATTTAACCCTTCGAGTAATTTTTCTTTCCTCTTAGCATCTGTGTCAACTTCATCCAGTGCATATCGCGCCAGATTGTTGAACTCCTCAATTTTTCTTTCCTCTTTCCTCGGAGGGGCTTACCAGAACCGTGGCAACGCGCTGATGCTCAACCTGGCGGCGGCTTGGCAAGGGGCGCACGGAGTGGGCTGCTGGAGCTCGTCGAAGTTGCGGGCGGTGTCGGGTTCGAGTGGACGGCGACGTTGGCGATGCTCCTAGTCTCCCTAGCACAAACAAACGACACCAGATGATGCACAAGACAGTGGTGAACAACCTCGTGTGAGTCAGAGGCGAAGGGGCGCAAAGGGCTTACGGAATTTGGTCGCCGGAGTCGAGGTTGTCATCGGGAGCTTGCGGTGTTGAACGGAACTGGCGACCTGGGGCAGTAAAGAAGGAACCAGCGGTGTCAGTAGATGCGCAAGAAAGTGGCGAGGCTGTCTGCAAGAACCAGAGGGAGAGGGGCGCACATGGCTCACCGGGATTGGTCGCCGGAGTGAGCTCTGTCTGCGGCGGTGCAGGGGCGATTGTGGGCAGCCTGGGGGCGCTTTGTGCTTGGAGTTTGGGGGAAAATGGAGAGGGGCAGAGGGGGTTTAAGTAGCATGGTCGCGAGCGAGATTTACTCCAACATTCAACGTGAATTGACGCCGCGAATCAATACAGGGAACGCCCGCGTGATTTGGGGATGAACGAGTCGCTGGGTGGAGACGACGATGGTCGTGTGGGCCGTGGCTGTCAGCGAGCTAGTGGGTGCGGGGGCGAGTGAAGAAAAACGGTTCGCGGGGTGGGGTGTTGGGCTTAGCTGGGCTGGTTGGGCCAGATTTGGCTGAGTGATTTTTTTCTCTCTTTAAGCTTTTTTTTTCTGTTTGTTTTTCTGAAATGGTTTTCAAACTTCAATTCAAATCTGTTTGATTCCAAAAAAATTTAGGGTTTTTGTACAATAAATCTTGTACTCAAAATAAGTGCCAAACACAACTGTTCACTCAAACACACTTGGTTTTTTTTAAAATAAAATAAAACCATGCCTTTATGATATATATTCAATAGGCATAATATTGGTTTTATTATTCATTTTGTTTTTGAAATTTTGTTCAAACTTTTGGTGGTGCCTAAGTTTGAATAAACAAATTTTACTGAATCAAAACAAGCATTTCTTCTCATTGGAAGATAGCACTAAGGCTTAGAGCAAGCTTACATGAAATAATAAGCACAAATGCTTCTGTTTTGAATTGATTTGTTTGAAATGAAAATCACATACTCATGGATGCATGGATGATATGCATAAGTTTGAAACATGATTTTGAGGATGTTACAGTGAGTGTTTTGGCGGCAAGGAGGTGAGTCCCACAAGTCAGCCATAGAAACATTTCGTGTCCAGCTGACATGAGGGGTCCATCTCGTGTGGACCCATAGTTCAGGGACCTCTAGGTTGCTGGTTGGAGACCTAGATGTATCTATTTTATTGAATTTCTTTTGTCTTTATTTTGGCTCCATTTTGTTGGAGCCAAAGAGGCACATAGAGAGAGTGGAAAAGACATGTGCATATCTTCTAGAGAGAGACATAGCGTGCCCCATTGCTGCCTCCAGCGAACTCTCCTTCGGCAGGAGGTGCGCGACTTATTCTCCATTCTTCCTTCGCTTGTAGGTGCGCGGAATGGCCCAATCTCATGCATTTTCTCTGCACGAATGCAGGGTAGCAGCAACATCCACGAGACGACGGCAAAGTAAGGGACGCAATCGGTCATGGAATAACTGGCGGCGAGGCTCGTCAACAAAGGTAAGAATACCCTTCATTGGAGTATAACCCGGTGGTGAAGATCTTTAGGAGCAGCCGCTTGATGAATTTGTAGGGTTTTTAGGAGCAGCATAGCTCAATGAGTATAGTACTAGTTCTTCAACGAATCCATAGGGTTTTCAGGAGCAGCGTATATAGTACTAGTTATTCATCGAATCCATAGCATTTTCTCGACGATTGCTTCATTGAATCTCTTCAGAAATCTAGTTTCTATAGATTTTGTTGAATCTAGGATCTGCAGATTTTGTTTGGGTTCAATTTCTGTAGATTTTTTTGTTAGTGCAATTTCTGCTGAGATTTTGTTAATAACAATCTTCAGTATAGTGTGTAGAATTACAGATTAGTAGAGTTTGCACATCATTCATAACATATAGAATTGTAGATTTTTGACACTGGTACAAGTAGGGTTTAGAGATGATATTAGTATCATCATATCATTTATTTTCCTGATCTTTTGTAGTTTTGGTGTTCATAAAAAAGAATGGCTCAAAACGAATGTGTGACATGTCATCAGCAACCTACCTGGTGTGGGAGAGGAAAACTAGACAATATGATGCATTTTTAGAATGAGGCTGAGATCACCCTATTTTGTAGAGATTTTTTAAGTATTCTCAATTGTCATATACATATGCATATTTAGATGTTGTTGATATTATTTAAAATTGCCATATATTTACTGCTTTATGTTCATGATCTGATGTATTTTTTTCTATTTCACAAATTAATGCAGGGTATTCCTTTGTTGTTTCGTTGAGCGTATGTGACAATTCACTATTGGTCCACATCTGACATGGATCCGTTCTTGGATTGACCGCCATGATAAATATAGAAGAAGTGATGAATACTACTTCTATGTGTTGTATGATGACAATTTAGGGAGGCCAGTAGCATTATGTGGACCATATTGGAGGGGGTGTGTGTGCAGCTTATAACATTGAGCAGAATGATGTTTTCACATTTTCATATTAATAGAGTAGACATGTGATTTGATATTGAAGTGTAAAATGCTAATAATGTTGTCAAAAAACCTTGGGTTCAACACCATGGTATGTATTGACTTCTCAGTATTGAATTATTTTTTCTTACACACATTGACTAGTTTCTTAATTATGTTTCTTACACACAAACCTCCTTCAATTTCCAATGCATGATCAGGGTGTTCTGAGACCAAAGATTGTTGCATGATGACACTAGAGAAATCCATATTTCAGCACCCATATATTGTCAATTGATCTAAAATGAATTGCATATCTTGGGCATTCTACAAGGATATTTTAAGAGACCTGGATGAAGATGAGGTGTTTGAGATCCCTCAGTTCTTAGTGCACTAGGTGAAAGCTGACGATGATCTTGATCAGATGGTTAGTTGATCACTTTTTGCTATGCTTTTCCTTCTTATTTTTGTAAATTTATAAGGGTCGTCAGTTAACTAAGATCTGTTATATTTAATTGTTACTCAAGATATCCCTTTGAGATGCACGAGGGGACACGGTATCCCAGAGGAGGGTTCTATCGTGTATGCATGAAGAATAATTCTAGCCAAGGACATATCATGGGGGAATATCGCATATCTGGGAGAGATGATTCCATTGAGTTAACTACCGGCTGTCATGAAAACAGAATTGACCTTGATGATCTTCTTGTCATACAAGTCAAGGTGATAACGCATTATATCAAGATGATTATTGAGGTGGTCACCTGTCTGGCAGAGCAGGGGCAGGACGACGATGAAGATGACAACATTGACGAGGAGGAGGAGGATAAGGAGAAGGAGACAGAGAAGGAGAATGAGAAGGAGAAGAATGGGAGGGAGGAGTAGGACAACGACAAGAGCATTGGCTCGGTTGTAGCTCGGAACTTCCGAATATATTATCTGAACTTAAATTTCAAGAATGCATGATCGTTTTTGTGTTGTTGTATGTTAAACTAGGAAATCTATTGTGTTGTATATATATGTAGTGGTAGTAGTACCAACTCCATTTTGTTTAATTATGCAAGAGAAAATAGAAATGATTTATCTCAATTTCTCGCATAGAAAAATTACTTAGAAAAATGCACAGTTACTTATAATTCCATATTCTCATAGGAACTGGAGCCACTGCCACATGTGGAACCCGCTCCATCTCCACGATCGCCACATATCCCTGGTGAGTTCCAGTTTCTTCTTCCTCTTTGGAACCATCGGCAGTTCCTATTCCACCAGTTCGTCTTCCCTCTCCCTCATTCCATTCATCCTATCACATTCTTCCTATTCCACCTGTTCGTTCACCCATTTCACAGGCATGGATGACGATAAAATCATAATAGAGACCCACATGGTCACTGCCCATGGCACCACGACTTTGAAGGTGGTGTACACCAATGATTAATCGACTGTGGGAAGAACTATCGCTAGGATTGAGCAATTTCTTGAGAAGGAGAAATACAAATTCGTGGGCCTAGACTTGGAGTAAACCGTTGAAAATAAGAGGAAATTACCCCCACAAGAGATCGCCGTTGTTCAAATCGCCCTGCATGAGTACGTCCTCATTTACCACTTCTACATGTATGCATGAAATTTAAATTTGAGATCACATTGCATCCCTTGTGATATACTTACATGTTCACCTTGCATCCCTAACCCTCTAACTGCAGGAGTAAACCAACTGAGAAGCATTATCCAACTCTGGTTAGCTTCTTGTGTGAGAAAGGGACAACTTTTGCAAGCGTGGACATTATAAATGACACAACTATGCTTGCTCGTGCGTCGATAAAAATTCCATATGGGTACCACTTAGACATCCAGAATCTATACAAGGTCAAACCATTACCAGAAAGGTAAGGAATGGGTGATTTGGTAGCAGAAATCATCGACGACTCGTGTGCGAAATTTAAGAATTTTCATTGGACACAACACAACTACTAGGAGTGGAAGCCGATGACCCAGGTGCACCTCGAGTATGCATCAAGAGACGCCTACATGGTGTACGAGATGTATCATAGGCTCATTACCATGAAATATGGTATGCTTAAGGGGTTTTTCGTGACAGAGCTATGCCCTGGTTGCAAGATAGCCCAGAAGAGGAAGCAGGAGGAGGACAAGAAGCAATAGGAGCAGCAGGAATGTTGGAACGGTGGCAGCAGCAAGTGGTTGAATGGGAAGCAGATCAAGAAGGACGACAACTAGTGGTGGTGATCAATTATGTGTTTGAACTAGTTCATTTTATAGTTTATTATGTTTAGTATGTTTGTGATCTACACAGTTCAGTTTGGGATCTATGTGTTGGAAGGGGGAACATGGATCAAACGTGCATCATCAGTTCAGTTTATTTTGGGTAGTATGTGTCCAGTTTCAAAGATCTTTCATGCATTTAGTTTGAGAGATTAGTTGTCATTATGTGTCTAGTTGTAGTTTCCACATGTGTGCAATGACAAACAATATATGATGCCCTAAGATATATATGTTTCCATCTTCTGTGCTAGGAGATGTTTTCACATATATATGAATATACCATGTATGAGGATATGTTCTCACAGTTATATGTATATACCATGAAAGAGGATATGTTCTCACAGTTATATGTATATACCATGAAAGAGGAGATGTTCTGACAATTATATATATCCATGCAACGATCGATAATACATGCGACACGTCGGGTCAATCGGAGGGGGGGGTGTCCTTTGAGATCTTGGGATCAAACTTTGATCCACCATGCTATGACCTTATAATATATTGCTACTATAACCTAAACTAATCAAATAAGGATAAAAGTCCATTGGTCAGCCCTCATGTGGAGATATAGCTAGGTAAAAAGTGCGATGGGATGTTGAGATAGACAATATATATGTATGCACCATGTGTGAAGAGATGTTCTCACACATACAAGTATATCCATGGGACGATCGACAATATAGCGCCGCTTTGGGTCAATCAGAGGGGGGGGGGTCCTTTGAGATCTTGGGCTCAAACTTTTATCCACCATGCTATGACCTAATAAACTAAACAAAAATGCATCACCCCATTTTTAATAAATACTAGAGAGCATATAGTGGTCAATTCACCAGTTGGCTACACCTAGAACCTCTCAGTGCAACCCCCGCGATATAAACAATTTTCTACTGATCTAGCTGGAAGGGGCTCAAATTTATCCTAGAGCTACCTCGTAGCTCTCCCAAGAATTTTACAAAAAAATCATTTCCAGGTACAAAATATGGCATTTCTTTAGAGATCCAATAAGATATTAGCAAGAACAGGCACATAGCCAGGAACCCTAACTGTCGTGATCTCTGCCAAATTTCAAAACTAGCATAAAAAATTCAAAAAATGTGAAACCTTCACACATAGTTGTTTTATGTTTCCTAGTTATAGGTAAAAATAAAAAACATGGCATATGAGGATTATTCGAAAAAAGTGTTCACATAAATCACCTACTACCTTTGAGGATTTGTGTATTTTAGGGCAAGATGAGCTAGGTCATGACCACATCCATTGCATAGTTTGTTATAATGTGCCCATATTCCACACATGTGTGTATATTGTGATGGAAAACAATGTTTCTTCATGAAGTTTTCACGTTCTCTTCACGGAAAATCCATTTTCCATTTTCCTGGTGCCGAAAAGGGATTATTTCATGAAGCATCCACCAAGGATGTGATGTGAAAATGCATCACCCCATTTTTAATGAATACTAGAGAGCATCTAGTTGCCAAATCACTAATTGGCTTTAGCTAGAACCTGTCGACGCAACCCCCACGGTATAAAAAAGTTTCTATAGGTCTAGTTGGAAGGGGCTCAAATTTAGCCTAGATCTACCTCATAGCTCTCCCAAGAATTTTCCAAAAACTCATTTATAGGTACAAAACATGGCATTTATTCAGATATCCAATAAGAGATTAGCAAGACCCGACACACAGCCAGGCACGCTAACTTCCACGATCTTGGCCGAATTTCGAAACCAGCATAAAAAATGAAAAAATGTGAAGCCTTCATACAGAGTCGTTTTATGTTAACTAGTTGCTGGTAAAAATATCAATCATGGCATATGAGGATTATTCAAAAAAGTGTTAATAGAAATCACCTATTGCCTTCGAGGATTCATGGCTTTTAGGAAAGATGAGCTAGGTCATGACCACAACCATTCCATAGTTTGTTATAATATGCCTATATTCTGCATATGTGTGTACCTTATGATGGGAAACAATGTTGCTTCATGAAATTTTCACGTTCTCCACATGGAAAATCCATTTTCCATTTTCTCGGTGCCAAAAAAGGCCTATTTTGTGAAGCAACCACCAAGGATGTGATGTGAAAATTCATCACCCCTTTAATAAATACTAGGGAGCATTTAGTGGTCAATTCACCAGTTGGCTTCATCTAGAACCTATCGGCGCAACCCCCGTAATATAAACAAGTTTTTGCCGGTCTAGCTGGAAGGGGCTCAAATTTAGCCTGGAGCTACCTCGTAGCTCTCCCATGAATTTTCCCAAAAATAATTTCCACGTACAAAACATGGCATTTCTTCAGAGATCCAATAAGAGATTAGAAAGACCCAGCACATACCTAGGAACCCTAACTGCCGCGATCTCGGCCGAATTTTGAAACTAGCATAAAAATTTAAAAAAAAATCAAAAAATGTGAAACCTTCGAACATAGTCGTTTTATGTTACCCAGTTGCCGGTAAAATATCAAACATGGCATATAAGGATTATTCGAAAATCCCATTTTCCATTTTCCATTTTCTCGCATAGCCATAAACCATAATTACAGAGGACCTCAGAAGAATTTCGAAAATTCAAAACAAATTCAAAAAAATGTGAAACCTTTGCAGATTTTCATTTTATGTTGCCTAGTTGAAGGTAAAAATAACATACATGTCATATAAGGATTATCCTAAAAAAGTGTTCACATAAATCACCTACCGCCTTCGAGGATTCATGGCTTTCAAGGCAAATGAGCTAGGTCATGACCACAACCATGGCATAGTTTGATTTAATGCTCCCCTATTGCACACATGTGTGCATATTGTGATGGCAAACAATGTTGCTTCATGAAGTTTTCACATTCTCTATATGGAAAGCCCATTTTCAATTTTCCCGGTGCCGAAAAGGGCATACTTTGTGAAGGAGCCACCAAGGATGAGATCTGAAAATGAATCAACCCATCTATAATAAATACTAGAGAGCATTTTGTATCCAGTTCACCATTTGGCTTCACCTAGAACCTCGTGGCGCAACCGCCGTGATATAAACAAGTTTCTGCCAGTCTAGCTGGAGGGGGCTAAAATTTATCCTGGAGCTACCTCGTAGCTATCTCAAGAATTTACCATAAAATCATTTCCAGGTACAGAATATGACATTTCTTTAGAGATCCAACAAGAGATTACCAAGACCCGGCGCATAGCCATGAACCCTAATTGCAGCGGATCACGGTAGAATTTCGAAATCAGCGTAAAAAAAGTGAAACCTTCGCACATTGTAATTTTATGTTGCCTAGTTGAAGGCAAAAATAATAGACATGGCATATGAGGGTTATCCTAAAAATGTGTTCACAGAAATCATCTACCGTGTTCGAGGATTCATGGCTTTCAAGGCAAATGAGCTAGGTCATGACCACAACCATGACATAGTTTGCTTTAATGCGCCCATATTGCACACATGCGTGCATATTGTGATGGCAAACAACGTTGCTTCATGAAGTTTTCACACTCTCTACACGGAAAGCCCATTTTCCATTTTCTTGGTGCTGAAAAGGGCTTAATTTGTGAAGCAGCCACCAAGGATGAGATGTGAAAAATGCATTACCCCATTTTAAATAAATACTAGAGAGCATTTAGTGGCTAGTTCACCAATTGGCTTCACCTAGAACCTCTCGGCGCAACCATCACGATATAAACAAGTTTCTGTCGGTCTAGCCGGAGGGGCTAAAATTTAGCCTCTAGCTACCTCCTAGCTATCTCAGGAATTTTCCAAAAAATAATTTCCAGGTACAGAATATGGCATTTCTTCTGATATCCAATAAGAGATTACCAAGACCCGGCGCATAGCCATGAACCCTAATTGCAGCGGAACAAGGCAGAATTTCGAAACCGGCCTCAAAAATTCAAAAAAAAATCAATAAATGTGAAACCTTTGCACATTGTCATTTTATGTTGCCTAGTTGAAGGCACAAATAATAGACATGGCATTTGAGGATTATCGTAAAAAAGTGTTCACAGAAATCACATATCGCCTTCGAGGATTCATGGCTTTCAAGGCAAATGAGCTAGGTCATGACCACAACCATGGCATAGTTTGATTTAATGCACCCATATTCCGCACATGTGTGAATATTGTGATGGAAAACAATGTTGCTTCATGAAGTTTTCACACTCTTTGCACGGAAAGCCCATTTTCCATTTTCTTGATGCCAAAAACGGCCTACATTGTGAAGCAGCCACCAAGGATGAGATGTGAAAATGCATCACCCCATTTTTAATAAATACTAGAGAGCATTTAGTGGCCAGTTCACCAATTGGATTCACCTAGAACCTCTCGGTGCAACCGTCGCGATATACACAAGTTTCTGCCGGTGTAGGTGGAGGGGGCTAAAATTTAGCCTGGAGATACCTCGTAGCTATCTCAGGATTTTTCCAAAAAATCATTTCTAGGTACAGAACATGGCAGTTCTTTAGAGATCCAATAATAGAATAGCAAGACCGGACACATAGCCATGAACCCGAACTGCAGCGGATCTCGGCAGAATTTCAAAACCAGCCTAAAAAATTCAAAAAAATATTTAAAAATGTAAAACCTTCGCACATTGACATTTATTTTGCCTAGTTGAAGGAAACAATAACATACATGCCATACAAGGATTATTCTAAAAAAGTGTTCACACAAATCACCTACCGCCTTCGAGGATTCATGGATTTCAAGGCAAATGAGCTAGGTCATGAACACAACCATGGCATAGTTTACTTTAATGCGCCCATATTCTTCACATGCATGCATATTGTGATAGCACACAATGTTGCTTCATCATGTTTTCACATTCTCTACACGGAAAGCCCATTTCCCATTTTCCCTGTGCCGAAAAGGGCTTAGTTTGTGAAGCAGCCACCAAGGATGAGATGTGAAAATGCATCACCACAATTTTAATAAATACTAGAGAGAATTTAGTGGCCAGTTCACCAATTGGCTTCACCTAGAACCTCTCGGTGCAAGCATCGCGATATAAAGAACTTTCTGTCGGTCTAGCTAGAGGGGGCTAAAATTTACCCTGGAGATACCTCGTGGCTATCTAGGGAATCTTCCAAAAAATCATTTCCAGGTACAGAACATGGCATTTCTTCAGAGATCCAACAAGATATTAGCAAGACCCGACGCATATCCATGAACCCAAATTGCACTGAATCTCGGTAGAATTTCGAAACCGGCCTAAAAAATTAAAAAAAAAATCAAAAAATGTGAAACCTTCGCACTTTGTTATTTTATATTGCCTATTTGAAAGCTGAAATAATAGACATGGCATATGAGGATTATCCTAAAAAAGTGTTCACATAAATCACCTACCGCCTTTGAGGATTCATGGCTTAAAAGGCAAATGAGCTAGGTCATGACCACAACCATGACATAGTTTGCTTTAATGCGCCCATATTCCGCACATGCGTGCATATTGTGATGGCAAACAATGTTGCTTCATGAAGTTTTCACACTCTTTGCATGGAAAGCCCATTTTCCATGCTCCCGATGCCAAAAAGGGCTTACTTTGTGAAGAGGCCACTAAGGATGAGACCTTAAAATGTATCACCCCATTTTTAATAAATACTAGAGAGCATTTAGTGGCCATTTCACCAATTGGCTTCACCTAGAAACTCTCGGTGCAACCATCGCGGTATAAAAAAGTTTCTACCGGTCTAGCAAGAGGAGGCTAAAATTTATCCTAGAGATACCTCGTAGCTATCTTGGGAATTTTCCAAAAAATCATTTTTAGGTATAGAAAATGGCAGTTCTTTAGATATCCAACAATAAAATATGAAGACCCGACACATAGCCATGAACCTTAAGTGTTGTAGATCTCGGAAGAATTTCAAAACCAGCCTCAAAAATTCAAAAATAATTAAAAAACTTAAAACATCCGCACATTGTCATTATATGTTGCCTAGTTGAAGGCAAAAATAACAGACATGGCATACGAGGATTATCCTAAAAAAGTGTTCACAGAAATCATGTACCGCCTACGAGGATCCATGGCTTTCAAGGAAAATGCGCTAGGTCATGACCACAACCATGACATAGTTTATTGCGCCCATATTCTTCACATACATTCATATTGTGATGGCAAACAATGTTGCTTCATTAAGTTTGGACATTCTCTGAACAAAAAGCACATTTTCTATTTTCCTAGTGTCGAAAAGGGCTTACTTTGTGAAGCAGCCACCAAGGATGAGATGTGAAAATGCATCACCCCATTTTTAATAAATACTAGAGAGCATTTAGTGGCCAGTTCACCAATTATCTTCACCTAGAACTTCTCGGCGCAACCATCGGGATATAAAGAAGTTTCTGCCGGTCTAGCTGGACGGGGCTAGAATTTAGCCTGGAGCTACCTCATATCTATCTCGGGAATTTTCCAGAAAGTAATTTCTAGGTGCAGAACACGACATTTATTCAGAGATCCAACAAGATATTAGCAAGACCCGGCACATAGCCATGAACCCTAATTGCAGTGAATCTCGGTAGAATTAAGAAACCGGCCTAAAAATTCAAATAAAACAAAAATGTGAAACCTTCGCACATTGTCATTTTATGTTGCCTAGTTGAAGGCAAAAATAATAGACATGGCATATGAGGATTATACTAAAAAAGTGTTCACATAAATGAGCTACCGCCTTCGACTATTCATGGCTTTCAAGGCAAATGAGCTAGGTCAGGACCACAACCATGGCATAGTTTGCTTTAATGCACCCATATTTCGCACATGCGTGCATATTGTGATGGCAAATAATGTTCTTCCATGAAGTTTTCACACTCTTTGCACGGAAAGCCCATTTTCCATTTTCCCTGGGCCAAAAAGGGCTTACTTTGGGAAGCAGCCACTAAGTATGACATGTGAAAATGCATCACCCTATTTTTAATAAATACTAGAGAGCATTTAGTGGCCAGTTGACCAATTGGATTCACTTAGAACCTCTCGGTGCAACTGTCGCGATATAAACAAGTTCATGACGGTCTAGCTGGAGGGGGCTAAAATTTAGCCTAGAGATACGTCATAGCTATCACTGGAATTTTCCAAAAACTCATTTCTAGGTACAAAACATGGCATTTATTCAGAGATCTAACAAGAGATTTGCAAGACCCGAAACATTGCCATGAACCCTAACTACAGGGGATCTCGGCAGAATTTCAAAACCGACATAAAAAATTTAAAAGAAAATCAAAAAATTAAAAACCTAAAAAGTGTTCACAGAAATCACATACCACCTTCGAGGATTCATGGCTTTCAAGGCAAATGAGCTAGGTCATGACCACAACCATGGCATAGTTTGATTTAATGCCCCATATTCCGCACATGCGTGCATATTATGATGGAAAACAATGTTGCTTCATGAAGTTTTCACATTCTCTATATGGAAAGCCCATTTTCCTGGTGCCGAAAAGGGCTTACTTTGTGAAACAGCCACTAAGGATGAGATGTGAAAATGCATCATCCCATTTTAAATTGGCTTCACCTAGAACCTCTCGGGGCAACCGCCGTGATATAAAGAATTTTCTGCCGGTCTAGCTGGAGGGGGCTAAAATTTACCCTGCAGCTACCTCGTTGCTATCTCGGGAATTTTCCAAAAAATCATATCCAGGTATAGAACATGGTATTTCTTTAGAGATCCAACAAGATATTAGCAAGACCCCGCGCATAGCCATGAACCCTAATTGTAGAGAATCTCGGTAGAATTTCAAAACTGGCCTAAAAAATACAAAAAGAAAATCAAAAAATGTGAAACCTTTGCACATTTTATTTAATGTTGCCTAGTTGAAGGCAAAAATAATAGACATGGAATATGAGGATTATCCTAAAAAGTGTTCATAGAAATCACCTACCGCCTTCGAGGATTCATGGCTTTGAAGGCAAATGAGCTAGGTCATGACCACAACCATGTCATAGTTTTCTTTGATGCGCCCATATTCCAGATATGCATGCATATTGTGATGGAAAACAATGTTGCTTCATGAACTTTTTACACTCTTTGCACGGAAAGCCCATTTTCCATTTCCCCGGTACTGAAAAGGGCTTACTTTGTGAAGTAGCCACCAAATATGAGATGTGAAAATGCATCACCACATTTTTGATAAATACTAGAGAGAATTTAGTGGCCAGTTTACCAATTGGCTTCACCTAGAACCTCTCGGCATAACCATAGCGATATAAACAAGTTTCTGCCGGTCTAGGTGGAGGGGGTGAAAATTTAGCCTAGAGATACCTCATAGTTATCTCCGGAATTTTACAAAAAATAATCTCTAGGTACAGAACATGGAATTTCTTCAGAGATCCAAGAAGAGATTAGCAAGACCCGACACATATCCATAAACCCTAACAGTAGCGGATCTCGGCGGAATGTTAGAACCAGCCTAAAACATTCAAAAATATCAAAAGATGTAAAACCTTTTGCACATTGTCATTTTATGTTGTGTAGTTGAAGGCAAAAATAATAGACATGGAATACGAGGATTATCCTAAAAAAGTGTTCACAGAAATCACCTACCGCCTTCGAGGATTCATGGTTTTGAAGGCAAATGAGCTAGGTCATGACCACAACCATTGCATAGTTTGCTTTAATGCGCCCATATTGCGCACATGCATGCATATTGTGATGTAAAACAATTTTGCTTCATGAAGCTTTCACATTCTCTACACAAAAAGCCCATTTTCCATTTTCCAGGTGTCGAAAAGGGCTTACTTTGTGAAGTAGCCACGAAGGGTGAGATGTGAAAATGCATCACCAAAGTTTTAGTAAATACTAGAGAGAATTTAGTGGCCAGTTCACCAATTGGGTTTACCTAGAACCTCTCAACGCAACCGTCGTGATATAAAGAAATTTCTGCCGGTCTAGCTGGCGGTGGCTAAAATTTACCCTAGAGCAACCTCGTAGCTATCTTGGGAATTTTCCAAAAAAAACATTTCCAGGTTCAGAACATGGCATTTCTTCAGAGATCCAACAAGATATTAGTAAGAACCGGCGCAGAGCCATGAACCCTAATTGCACAGAATCTCAGTAGAATTTTGGAACCGGCCTAAAAAAATCAAAAAATGTGAAACCTTTTCCATTGTCATTTTATGGTTCCTAGTTGATCGCAAAACTAACAGACATGATATACGAGGATTATCCTAAAAAACTGTTCACATAAACCACCTACCGCCTTCGAGGATTCATGGCTTTCAAGGCAAATGATCTAGGTCATGAACACAACCATGGCATATTTTTTTGCGCCCATATTCCGCACATGTGTCCATATTGTGATGCAAAACAATGTTGCTTCATGAACTTTTCACATTCTCTGCACGAAAAGCCCATTTTCCATTTTCCCGGTGCCGAAAAGGGCTTACTTTTTGAAGCAGCCACTAAGGATGAGATGTAAAAATGCATCACCCCATTTTTAATAAATACTAGAGAGCATTTAGTGGCCAGTTCACCAATTGGCTTCACCTAGAACCTCTCGGCGCATCCATCGCGATATAAATAAGTTTCTGCCGGTCTAGCTGCAGGGGGCTAAAATTTATCCTAGAGCTACCTCGTAGCTATCTCGGGAATTTTCCAAAAAATCATTTCCAGGTACTGAACATGGCATTTCTTCAAAGATCCAACAAGATATTAACAAGATCAAACGCATAGCCATGACCATAATTAGATCGAATCTCGGTAGAATTTCAAACCGGCCTAAAAAATTAAAAAAAGTGAAACCTTCGCACATTGTCATTTTATGTTGCCTAGTTGAAGGCAAAAATAAGAGACATGACATATCAGGATTATCCTAAAAAAGTGTTCTTAGAAATCACCTACCGTCTTCGAGGATCCATGGCTTTCAAGGAAAATGAGCTAGGTCATGGCCACAACCATGGCATAGTGTAACATCCCTAAAATCATGTTTCAAACTCATGCATATCATCCATGCATCCATGATCATATAGAATTCATTTCAAACAAAACAATTCAAAAACAGGAGCATATGGGCTCATTATTTTTATGTGATCATCATTTGAAACAAATTCTACTTTTTCTATGAGAGGTTGTTGTTCATGAAACCAAACCTTGTACCTTATTGCTTTCAGAATGAGTTGATAGATTGCTAAGACCTAAACCCAAGTTTTCAAAGCAAATACAATTTGAAAACCAAATTCAAAACCAATATAAAACAAGTGCTAAGTCACTGTTTATTTTATTTAACCAAATGACCAAGCCAATTCAGAGTGACCACTTGGTTGTATGCCGAGAATTGTGACTATTGCACACTGCAAAAATCCTGAATAGATTTGAATTCAAATAGAGTTTGAATTCATTTGAAAATCATTCCAGAAAATCAAATTAGAAATAGAAAAGGAATAAAGAAAAAGAAAAGGGCCGGCGCCAGACTTTGGGCCCAATAGAGAATCTAGCCCAGCTAGCCCACCCGGGTTTTCCCTCTCTCACTCTCACGCGCAGACGCACCCACAGAGCCGTTGACGCCCGGACCCCACCCCCTCTCTGGTTCTCTCGCAGACAGCTGGGCCCCGTCCACGTCATCATCGTCTTCCCCAAATTCCGCGCATGAGCACGTCGCCGCTGGCCGTTGCTGCGTTGATTCCGCGGCGTAATTGACATTGATTCGCCAGGCGTTTCTTGTCGAGCTCCTGCCTATTTAAACCCCTCCCTCTCGCGGCCATTTCCCCTCACTCACCAACCACAGAGCGCCCCCAGGCTGCGAGTATTTCTCGCCGCAACTCCGTTGTTCCGACGACCTCGCCGACGAATTCCGGTGAGCACCGCACCCCCCTCTGTCCATGGTTCATACTATCATGCTCTACAGCTCCGTGCGCATCCACTGACACCTCCCTTTCGCTCGCGCATGGTCTGTAGCCTCGGCAGCGACAACAACTGAGCGCCGCTGTTCTCTGCTTGAACTCCGGCGACCTCTCCCCGTAATTACCAGCCGCCCCTTGCCCTCTGGTTGATACGCCTAAGATCCCCAGCGTCTTGCGCATCTAACGGTGACCTCCTCTTATCTTAGCGCGGCTCAGAACCTCGCCAACGTCGACAAGAAGCCGTACCCGACGCGTTCGCGAACTCCGACGAGCAATCCGTGACGACTCCGAGCGCCCCTTCGCCAACCAGAGACACGTTGAGCTTCACCTCGTCACGGCGGTTCTAGTGAGCATCCTCTCCCCTCCCCGGGCGACCTAGAAAGCCGGCACCGCCACTGACAGACACGCCGCCGCCAGTCGCCGCCGCTAGCGCCGCTGGACTATGGTCAAAGCAACAACAGCCGTTAGATATAGATCTCGCGGTTTAAATTAGATCTGGAGCGAAGCGTTTTATTTTGATCTGGCGCGTTGGATCTAACTTGATCTGACGGCGCGGAAGCGTGATCCTGAGTGAAACGGTATCGACCAATAGGAAAGAGACGCGTGGCTAGGGTTTGGTTTTAAAAACAGAATTTGAATCTGATTTATATCCAAATTTGAATTAGCTATAACTTTTGATCCCCACGTTAGAATTTGACAAATTTTATGCCGTTGGAATCAGGAGAGCAAGATCTTTCTGATTATGCAATGTGTTTAATGTTTTGCATCTTTTAAAATGGTTTCTTTTGCAAAAATAGGTGTAGGGCTTATTTGAGCATATGAATTGTTTAGGAATTAATTTAGGGTTTAAATTATTGTTGTGTGGCAAGTTTTTGACTTGTTTAGGATTCAGTACTATGCACTTGCTTGGTTGAGTTTTAAAAATCATCACTTAGCATTTTGCATGCATGCATATATTTTTGTTTGTTTGTATATGTTGTGTGTAATTTGTTGCTACCATTCTTTGTGTAGACTTTGGTGCTAGTGATTGTGATTGTGAAGAGTGATACTCTCCGAACTACCAAGGCAAGTGGTACTTCATGAATAATTCTATCCCTATATTTTATACTAAGCATTAGAAATATTTTGCTAAGTCTTGCATGTTATTATTTTGCCTATATGCCATGTTGGGAAATCCTAAGTAGTTGTAGAATTGCTAGGAAATTTCTAAGTTAAGTTACTATCTATGCCATGCTTAGCCTAGCTAGTAGCAAACAAGGGTTGGTGAATTATACATGCTATGATGAAAATATTTCAAAGTCTTTCGACTTGTTTTACTTAATAAAACAACTAAGTCAATGAATCACCTGGGTGGAAAGGGACTTGATTGGTGGTTTTTGGTTGAGTGGTTACACAAGGCCCATGGATATGGTTTACCTTGTGTATCTCACTTGTGGTAAGCCACCCAGGAACAAAGAGATTTTAGAGGCCAAGTGTTGAGAAGCTTCTAGTGCAGCCACTTGGCAATATGGGCTCTGCCTGGATCACATAAGTTGCTAGAACTTAGCTATTTGGACAGTTGGTGGTAGTGGGAATGATAGGTTGGAGCGCGTCCATTTGGTCTAAGGGAAGGCTTCTGAAAGGTCCTGTCTTGGTGAAACCAAGTCTGGTGGGGAAAGTGCACAACCTCTGCAGATGGAAAAATCTAAGTACTTAGCCAAGTCCATGGCAATGGACAACTTGAGCATCAAGGCATGGAAGCTATCAAGAATCTCCTCATCCCAATTTCTAAGTAAAAACTTGTGGGTGAACAAGGGTGAAGGACCTCAATGTCTATTGGTGGTTCCTTGGGAAAATTTTTGACAAAGAAAAACTTAGTGATTTCAACTAATAGGAAAAACCTATTTTGAGAAAAGCAAGCCAAGCTACACTTAGCCAAATTGCATATAGTATCTAGTCCACTTAAAATTTACTAAGGTATCACTTGCCAATACTATTCCAAAGTATTGACCCACTGTGGCTGTAACTTGTGATGTTGCAGGTTACTCTGATGAGGATTAGGTGTCATGAGTCTACACACAACATGTTTGCCTGTGGCACATGAAGATGAAGACTTATATTTATTTACTTATTCAAACTCTTGTATTAGGCCTATGGCCTTGAGTTGTAAAGACTATGTTTATCTCTAGAACAGATGTAATAAATGACCTTTGTATCTGTGTACTTCATCTTAAACTGTGGATGCTAGCAATGATCCAGGGACTAGCATTGCAATCACAGGGATCATTTTCCTTTATAAAGGAGGGATCTTACAGATGGTATCAGAGCACTGTGTTGCCTGTAGGATTATGACCCTAGGATTGGAAACCACTAAGGAAAAATTTTCAACTTCTACACTTGTCTATTCTTCTCGTAAAACTTTTCTAATCTTCCTTCTCATCTCTATTTGTAGATGAACTCCATCAACGAAGCCGTAAGGAAAGGACCACTCATGGCAATGACTTTGGATTGTGAGACAGAATTCCCCAAGGCTCTCAAGGACCTCATGGTTGCATTAGAGATACAAGGTGCAGCTGTGTATAAGGGTTTTCCTGTGATGGATGAAGGAGTGGAATGCTGGTGGGTGCAACTTCACTTGTATAAAAACAAGGAAGACAACCATCAGGAAAAAGGATTCTGCATGTTCACCAATTCAGTGGTGCACACTACATTCTTTGAATCAGCAAAGGATGCAGCTTGGAAGACCATCAAAGAACTTGGTGATAGAGTCAAGTGCAGAATGCTCAACCTCCAAAATGATCTAAGGAAAGAGAAGGAACATACCCAAGAGTTGGAAGCCACCAACCAAACCTTAAGAGGAGACATTATAGACTTAGTGATGGAATCATGTGAGCAAGATAGGTTGATTGCTTCTAGAAACATTGTGTTAGCCAACAGATCCAGTGAGATAGGATTGTAAACGTACTTCGTTAGTTGGACCACCACTATCACCTTATTTTCCAAAATGTTGCTTTAAAATAAGATTGAACCTTGGTTGTTGTAATGTTTTCATGTATGCATGACTTGTGTGTTTTGCTTCCCAAGGATATGTATGTGTTGTTTTGTCTTTTGTTTTATCTTGATTTGTGTTGTTCTAACTTTTCTATCTTATAAATAGATGCCTATTACCATCAGCACTGTTGAGGAGTTCCAGGTTACTCGCTTTGGTCCTCGTATCGTTGAGCTTAATACTTTGCTCAATCTCCCTCTTCCCACCATCATGGTGCATCCCCTCACCAAGTTTGAGAGGAAGGACCTCTGGCGCTTCAAGGTCAACCAGCCCGGACGCTAGACAGAGCCTACCACGGAGGCCATTGTATTCAAGCTCATGCATGATGACAGGGAGAGAGGCCTTGAGGTAGTTATGCAGGATCTGATAGGACGTCTGCTAGGGAGACACTCCCGACAGGTTAGAGGTACCCACTTCCACGTCTTCGGAAGACGTGATGAGGATGGAGAGTCCATCGACTTCGAGGACGATTCGAGGGACGTAGCAGAGCTGATATGCCTGTACCTCCAGGACTTAGAGTCTCTCATTAGGCACGTGGACACGGACAGGACCAATGTCATGCTCAGCAATGATGAGCTCCAGGTGCAGCTTCGCGAGAAGGACAAGCTCTTCGCGGAGCAAGACGAGATAGTCAAGGAAATGGAGGCGAAGTTCGAGACCCAGGACAGGAAGTCCAAGAGTCAGGAGAAGCGTGTTCAGGATAGGAACAAGAAGATCCAGAACATGACTGAAGAACTGCAGTCCAAGGATTTTGAGCTCGAGCAGCAGCAGACAGTGATAGAGAGGCTTCGTTCCCAGAAGAGGGCTCTCAAGGCCAAGATAGAGACCTTGACCACTAACGTCGAGGAATACAAGACCGCGATGGAGAACGCAGGTCTTACCATTGTCGAGGAGGAGATTGATGCCGATGAGTAGACTTGACTACTCATTTATCATTTATTATCGTACTTGTGAACTTGTTATTTGACCATCCGACATGTGGATGGCTTGCTACTTGTGTGTTTTACTTTGTGAACTTTTTATCTTGTTGTTGAACCTTTATCTTTGTGTTGCATGCTTTATGTTTGCTTATGTGATGTAATGTGCATGAAAGAATCTATGGGTATCTCATTCTTATCTCTATTGAACAAACCACAGATGCCTCCCCATCGTGCAAACCCCAACCCCAACAACAACAACAACATCACTCTAGAAATGCAGCAAATGATGACTGCTCAAAAACAGCTGATGCAGATGATGACGACGTTCATCCAGAACCAAAACAACAACAATAACAACAATAACAACAACAACCCACCGGGCTTTGATATGCTTACCAGGTTCTTGAGATTGAGGCCAGCAAAGTTCTCAGGGACGACTGGTCCCATGGTGGCCAATGATTGGCTACGTTCTGTAAACAAGGACTTGGTAACCGTGGGCTGTACGGATGCTGAAAAGGTCAGATTTGCAGCACATCTGCTGGAAGGACCATCCGCCACTTGGTGGGATAACTTCCAGATCACCACTCCCATAGATGAAGTGACATGGGCTATCTTTGTGGATGGCTTTTGCACTGCTCATATCTCATCTGGAGTGATGAGTCTAAAAAAGAAAGAGTTCCACAATCTGAAGCAGCGCCACCGCAGCGTGGCCGAATATATTGAGGAGTTCAACAATCTGGCGCGTTATGCACCGGATGAAGTTGGCACCGACGCTAAGAGAAAGGAAAAATTTCTTGAAGGCCTGAATGATGAGCTGAATCTGCAGTTGGCTGTGGCATATGTTCCCACTTATCAGTCGCTCTGTGACAAGGCTGCTATTTTGGAGAACAAAATGAAGCAAGTTGAGAGTAGAAAGAGAAAGCACTCCGACAAGCACAGCTTGGGATCTTCTCACAAACGATCTCATTATGATGACAGCGGAAGCTCAGGATCCCACAAGCATGGGAAATTCAACAAGCACCACAACCACAACCGTCATGACAACAAGCACCACCGTAGTCATGACAATGACAAGTACAAGAACCACAAGAGTGGACATAAGAGCCACCACAGTGGTAATGGAAGTGGAAATGGAAGTCAGCCTGTTAAGAGAGACATCAGTCAGGTTGAATGCTTCAAATGCAAGAAGATGGGGCATTATGCAAATGACTGCCCAGAAAAGAAAGTTGAAGGACCCAACAAGCCCAATCCTTTCTAGAATGGACAGGTGAACCACATCAGTGTGTAAGAGGTCTATGAGGAGCCTTATGCTGTTGCTGGTAAGTTCAGACTCAATTCTATTCCAGCATTTGTTCTTTTTGATACTGGAGCATCGCATTCATTCATATCAAAAGCATTTGTTGATAGAAATGGGTTTCCAACTGAAAACATTGGGTGTCCAATAAAAGTTAGTTCTCCGGGTGGAGATATGATAGTAAGTCTTGGATGCCGGGATCTAGTAATAGAATTTGGAAAACATAAATTTCCAGTGAGTCTGATAATCCTAGATTCCCAAGGACTGGATGTAATATTGGGAATGGATTGGATGGCTAAGTATGAAGGAGTACTAGATTGTGCTAATCGTACTGTTGCACTCACAACCCCGGAAAGAAAGCGGATTAAGTCCAACTTTGAATCTAAAGGAAGTAAGCTAAATTCTCTTAAGGGGGTTAGCATGGATAGTGTGCCAATTGTGAGTGAGTATCCGGATGTGTTTCCGGAAGAATTGCCGGGAATGCCACCAGATAGAGATGTGGAGTTTCTGATAGATTTGGTACCAGGGTCTGGACCAATTGCAAAGAGACCTTATAAAATGTCAGTTGATGAACTGAAAGAACTCAAGAAACAACTTGGAGAACAGCTACAGAAAGGATTTATTCAACCAAGTTCTTCATCTTGGGGAGCCCCAGTTTTGTTCGTGGAGAAGAAGGATAGAAGTCAAAGGTTATGCATAGATTACCGATCACTCAACGAGGTGACTATCAAAAACAAATACCCTTTGCCTAGGATCAATGACTTGTTTGATCAGCTGGAAGGAGCATGTGTGTTCTCAAAGATTGATCTCCGGTCAGGATATTTTCAACTCAAGATAAGGGAACAAGACATACCTAAAACAGCTTTCACTACAAGGTATGGATTGTATGAGTATACCGTAATGCCTTTCGGTTTGACCAATGCTCCAGCATACTTCATGAATATGATGAACAAGGTTTTCATGGAATTCCTTGACAAGTTTGTTGTCGTTTTCATCGATGACATCTTAGTCTACTCCAAGAGCAAAGAAGAGCATGAAGGACATTTGCGTTTGATACTTGAGCAGTTAAGAGAGCATAAACTTTATGCCAAATTCAGCAAGTGTGTGTTCTGGTTGGATGAAGTTGGTTTTCTTGGTCATGTTATGACAAAGGATGGTGTAGCAGTTGACCCTGCTAAGGTTTCAGCTGTGATAAATGGGAATCTCCCAAGTCCGTGAAAGAGGTTCGTAGTTTCCTCGGCTTAGCAGGTTACTACAGAAGGTTCATTGAGAATTTCTCAAAGGTTGCTAAGCCTATGACTGAATTGTTAAAGAAAGACAAGAAGTTTGCTTGGTCTGAAGGTTGTGAACTCAGCTTTCAGGAATTGAAGAAGAGACTTGTGACAGCACCCGTCTTGTGTCTGCCTGATTTGGAGAAAGATTTCCAAGTATATTGTGATGCATCTCATCAAGGTTTGGGTGCAGTACTTATGCAAGATGGTAAAGTTGTGGCTTATGCCTCGAGACAACTCAAAACTCATGAAGTGAACTATCCTACTCATGATTTAGAGTTGGCCTCTGTTGTCCATGCACTCAAGACATGGAGACACTATCTTTTGGGAAAGCGTTGTGAAGTGTTCACAGATCACAAAAGTTTGAAATATATCTTCACCCAGAAGGAAATTAATATGAGACAAAGAAGATGGCTAGAACTTATCAAGGACTATGACTTAAGTTTGCAATACCACCCCGGTAAAGCAAATGTTGTAGCAGATGCTCCAAGTCGTAAGGTTTTTGTGAATGGCCTTACCAAAGGAGAATTGCCAGATGATCTGTGTACCCAATTTAGAAAACTCAGATTGGAGATTATGCCTGAAGGACATCTGATGTCTTTGGATGTTCAACCCACTTTGTTGGACAAGATCAAAGAAGCCCAGAAGACTGATAAGGAAATTGAAGAGATTAAGGAAAAGATTGGCAAAGGAAAAGCCAAAAGATTCCATGAAGACGAACAGGGTACCTTATGGCATGGGAAACGTATCTGTGTTCCACAAGATCCGGAACTACGGAAACTGATTTTGCAAGAAGCACACAACTCTCCGTATTCCGTTCATCCGGGTAACACCAAAATGTACATGGACATGAAAGAAAGATTTTGGTGGAATAATCTCAAGAAGGACATCGCCGAACATATTGATTTGTGTGATGTGTGTAGTAGAGTAAAGGTAGAACATCAGAAACCAGCAGGTTTACTTCAACCACTACCTATTCCTGATTGTAAGTGGGACAAGATTGGTATGGATTTCATTATCGGATTACCAAGGACCCGGTCAGGATACGATTCTATTTAGGTAGTAGTGGATCGCCTAACTAAAGTGGCTCATTTCATACCCGTGAAGACAACCTATACAAGTGCAAAGTTAGCCAGAATCTACATGAGTAGAATTGTATGTTTACATGGAGTGCCCAAGAGTATTGTGTCTGATAGGGGAACTCAATTCACTTCCCATTTTTGGAGACAGTTACATGAGTCATTGGGAACGAGGTTGGAATTCAGTACTGCTTTTCATCCTCAAATTGATGGACAAACGGAAAGGACTAATCAGATTCTCAAAGACATGTTGAGGGCATGTGCCCTAGACTATGGAGCCAGTTGGGATGAAAGTCTGCCTTACGCAGAATTTTCTTATAACAACAGCTATCAAGCCAGCATTGAGATGGCACCATTTGAGTTTCTCTACGGAAGAAAGTGTACCACCCCATTGTTATGGAATGGTGTGGGAGAAAGAAGTTTATTCGGACCAGATCTTATCAAGGAAGCCGAAGAGAAGGTCAAGTTGGTTAAAGACAGATTGAAGATAGCACAGTCCCGACAGAAAAGCTACGCGGATCCTAAGCGTAGAGAAGTCACCTACGAAGTTGGTGATAGAGCTTATCTTAGAGTGTCACCACTTCGTGGAGTGAAGAGGTTCGGAGTCAAAGGAAAATTGGCACCAAGATATGTTGGACCATTCAAGATTCTGAGTCGTAAAGGAGAAGTTGCGTATGAAATAGAACTGCCAGAATCTCTGTCAGCTGTCCATAATGTGTTTCATGTGAGTCAACTTAAGAAATGTCATCCAGAAATGGAAGAAACCTCTTTGAAGGATACTATACCTTTGGAGGAGGTTCAATTGGAAAGTGATCTCACTTATGAAGAGAAGCCTATCAAGATTCTTGAGACTGCAGAAAGAGTCACACGGACTAAGACTATCAAGTTCTGCAAAGTGTAGTGGAATCATCATTCCGAAGAGGAAGCAACATGGGAAAGAGAAGATGATCTTCGGAAAGACCACCCTCACCTATTTGCTAGCCAATCCGAATCTCGAGGGCGAGATTCACCTTAAGGGGGTTAGATTTGTAACCTCCCTAAAATCATGTTTCAAACTCATGCATATCATCCATGCATCCATGATCATATAGAATTCATTTCAAACAAAACAATTCAAAAACAGGAGCATATGGGCTCATTATTTATGTGATCATCATTTGAAACAAATGCTACTTTTTCTATGAGAGGTTGTTGTTCATGAAACCAAACCTTGTACCTTATTGCTTTCAGAATGAGTTGCTAGATTGCTAAGACCTAAACCCAAGTTTTCAAAGCAAATACAATTTGAAAACCAAATTCAAAACCAATATCAAACAAGTGCTAAGTCACTGTTTATTTTATTTAACCAAATGACCAAGCCAATTCAGAGTGACCACTTGGTTGTATGCCAAGAATTGTGACTATTGCACACTGCAAAAATCCTGAATAGATTTGAATTCAAATAGAGTTTGAATTCATTTGAAAATCATTCCAGAAAATCAAATTAGAAATAGAAAAGGAATAAAGAAAAAGAAAAGGGCCGGCGCCAGACTTTGGGCCCAACAGAGAATCCAGCCCAGCTAGCCCACCCGGGTTTTCCCTCTCTCACTCTCACGCGCAGACACACCCACAGAGCCGCTGACGCCCGGACCCCACCCCCTCTCTGGTTCTCTCGCAGACAGCTGGGCCCCGTCCACGTCATCGTCGTCTTCCCCAAATTCCGCGCATGAGCACGTCGCCGCTGGCCGTTGCTGCGTTGATTCCGCGGCGTAATTGACATTGATTCGCCAGGCGTTTCTTGTCGAGCTCCTGCCTATTTAAACCCCTCCCTCTTGCGGCCATTTCCCCTCACTCACCAACCATAGAGCGCCCCCAGGCTACGAGTATTTCTCGCCGCAACTCCGTTGTTCCGACGACCTCGCCGACGAATTCCGGTGAGCACCGCACCCCCTCTGTCCATGGTTCATACTATCATGCTCTGCAGCTCCGTGCGCATCCACTGACACCTCCCTTTTGCTCGTGCATGGTCTGTAGCCTCGGCAGCGACAACAACTGAGCGCCGCCGTTCTCTGCTTGAACTCCGGTGACCTCTCCCCGTAAGTACCAGCCGCCCCTTGCCCTCTGGTTGATACGCCTAAGATCCCCAGCGTCTTGCGCATCTAATGGTGCCCTCCTCTTGTCTTAGTGCGGATCAGATCATCGCCAACGTCGACAAGCAGCCGTACCCGACGCGTTCGCGAACTCCGACGAGCAATCCGTGACGACTCCGAGCGCCCCTTCGCCAACCAGAGACACGTTGATCTTCACCTCGTCACGGCGGTTCTGGTGAGCATCCTCTCCCCTCCCCGGGCGACCTAGAACGCCGGCACCGCCACTGACAGACACGCCGCCGCCAGTCGCCGCCGCTAGCGCCGCTGGACTATGGTCAAAGCAACAGCAGCCGTTAGATGTAGATCTCGCGGTTTAAATTAGATCTGGAGCGAAGCGTTTTCTTTTGATCTGGCACGTTGGATCTAACTTGATCTGACGGCGCGGAAGCGTGATCCTGAGTGAAACGGTATCGACCAATAGGAAAGAGACGCGTGGCTAGGGTTTGGTTTTAAAAACAGAATTTGAATCTGATTTATATCCAAATTTGAATTAGCTATAACTTTTGATCCCCACGTTAGAATTTGAGAAATTTTATACCGTTGGAATCAGGAGAGCAAGCTCTTTCTGATTATGCAATGTGTTTAATGTTTTGCATCTGTTAAAATGGTTTCTTTTGCAAAAACAGGTGTAGGGCTTATTTGAGCATATGAATTGTTTAGGAATTAATTTAGGGTTTAAATTATTGTTGCGTGGCAAGTTTTTGACTTGTTTAGGATTCAGTACTATGCACTTGCTTGGTTGAGTTTTAAAAATCATCACTTAGCATTTTGCATGCATGCATATATTTTTGTTTGTTTGTATATGTTGTGTGTAATTTGTTGCTACCATTCTTTGTGTAGACTTTGGTGCTAGTGATTGTGATTGTGAAGAGTGCTACTCTCCCAACTACCAAGGCAAGTGGTACTTCATGAATAATTCTATCCCTATATTTTATACTAAGCATTAGAAATATTTTGCTAAGTCTTGCATGTTATTATTTTGCCTATATGCCATGTTGGGAAATCCTAAGTAGTTATAGAATTGCTAGGAAATTTCTAAGTTAAGTTACTATCTATGCCATGCTTAGCCTATCTAGTAGCAAACAAGGGTTGGTGAATTATACATGCTATGATGAAAATATTTCAAAGTCTTTGGACTTGTTTTACTTAATAAAACAACTAAGTCAATGAATCACCTGGGTGGAAAGGGACTTGATTGGTGGTTTTTGGTTGAGTGGTTACACAAGGCCCATGGCTATGGTTTACCTTGTGTATCTCACTTGTGGTAAGCCACCCAGGAACAAAGAGATTTTAGAGGCCAAGTGTTGAGAAGCTTCTAGTGCAGCCACTTGGCAATATGGGATCTGCCTGGATCACATAAGTTGCTAGAACTTAGCCATTTGGACAGTTGGTGGTAGTGGGAATGATAGGTTGGAGCGCGTCCATTTGGTCTAAGGGAAGGCTTCTGAAAGGTCCTGTCTTGGTGAAACCAAGTCTGGTGGGGAAAGTGCACAACCTCTGCAGATGGAAAAATCTAAGTACTTAGCCAAGTCCATGGCAATGGACAACTTGAGCATCAAGGCATGGAAGCTATCAAGAATCTCCTCATCCCAATTTCTAAGTAAAAACTTGTGGGTGAACAAGGGTGAAGGACCTCAATGTCTATTGGTGGTTCCTTGGGAAAAGTTTTGACAAAGAAAAACTTAGTGATTTCAACTAATAGGAAAAACCTATTTTGAGAAAAGCAAGCCAAGCTACACTTAGCCAAATTGCATATAGTATCTAGTCCACTTAAAATTTATTAAGGTATCACTTGCCAATACTATTCCAAAGTATTGACCCACTGTGGCTGTAACTTGTGATGTTGCAGGTTACTCTGATGAGGATTAGGTGTCATGAGTCTACACTCAACATGTTTGCCTGTCGCACATGAAGATGAAGACTTATATTTATTTACTTATTCAAACTCTTGTATTAGGCCTGTGGCCTTGAGTTGTAAAGACTATGTTTATCTCTGGAACGGATGTAATAAATGACCTTTGTATCTGTGTACTTCATCTTAAACTGTGGATGCTAGCAATGATCCAGGGACTAGCATTGCAATCACAGGGATCCTTTTCCTTTATAAAGGAGGGATCTTACACATAGTTTGCTTTAATGCTCCCCTATTCCTCACATGTGTGCATATTTTGATGGCAAACAATGTTGCTTCATTAATTTTTCACACTCTTTGCATGGAAAGCCCATTTTCCATTTTCCCAATGCCAAAAAGGGCTTACTTTGTGAAGCAGCCACCAAGGATGAGATGTAAAAATGCATCACCCCATTTTTAATGAATACTAGAGAGAATTTATTGGCCAGTTCACTAATTGGCTTCACCTAGAACCTCTTAGCGCAACCGTACGACATAAACAATTTTCTGCCAGTCTAGCTGGAGGGGGATAAAATTGAGCCTGGAGATACCATGTAGCTATCTCGGGAATTTTCGAAAAAACCATTTCTAGGTACATAACATGGCAGCTCTTTAGAGATCCAACAATATAATATCAAGACTCGACACATAGCCATGTACCCCAACTGCAGTGGACCTCGGCAAAAGTTTGAAACCGGCCTAAAAAATTCAAAAAAAATGAAAAAATGTAAAACCTTCACACATTGTCATTTTATGTTGCCTAGTTGAAGGAAAAAATAACAGACATGGCATACGAGGATTATCCTAAAGAAGTGTTCACAGAAATCACCTACCTCATTCGAGGATTCATGGCTTTCAAGGAAAATGAGCAAGGTCATGACCACAACCATGGCATAGTTTGTTGCGCCCATATTCTGCACATGCATGCATAATGTGATGGCAAACAGTGTTGCTTCATGACGTTTTCACATTCTCTGCACGAAAATCCCATTTTCCATTTTCCCGATGCCGAAAAGGACTTACTTTGTGAAGAAGCCACCAAGGATGAGATGTGAAAATGCATCACCCCATTTTTAATAAATAATAGATAGCATTCAGTGGCTAGTTCACCCGATGGCTTGTTGCCTGACAGAGAGGACTTCGTTGGAAACCCCAAAAGCAAGGTGTGATGAGCACAACAACATGTCTTCCCTCAGTAGAGACCGAGGTTATCGAACTTGAAGGAGGAAGGAAACGTCACACAGGTGTTGCTAGCAACGCGGAGACCTGCACAACACAAACTCAAGACTTTGCCCCAATGAATCAGCGAGGTTGTCAAGCTCACCGGTTTGCTATAACAAAGGATTAAACGTATGGTGTGGAAGGTAATGGTTTGCAGCAAGTAAACAAGTAACAGTGGAAGATGTATCAATGGTAAAGATTGTACCGGGGTCCATAGTTCACTAGAGGTGCTCTCCTTAGATAAACAACATGGCATGCAGGGTAAACAAATTATAGCAGGGCAATTGACAAGAACTGAGCAAGGCATAACAATGCAATTACTAGTCAGAAAGATCCTACGAGATTCGATTGGGCAATATAACAAGATACATAGACCGCCATCCAACTACATCTATGACTAGAAGTCCACCTTCAGGTTATCATCCGAACCCCCTCCAGTATTAAGTTGCAAACAACAGACAACTGCTTTAAGAAAAGTCTGTAAGGTAAACAGTCCACATGTTCCATGAACAAGAGACCGCTGTTTTATCCCTAGTAGAAACAACACATCTACAACCGAAGAGATTATTGTCACTTCCCTTGGAAACTAGAGGCATGAACCTATTATCGAGCATAAATACTCCCTCTTGGAGTCACTAGCAACTACTTGGCCAAGATAGCTACTAACAACGGAGAGCATGCAAGATCACAAACCACACAGACATGATAGAATCATAAAGACAAAACCATTAATCAAACCAACATAATAATATCAATATCCATCGGATCCCCGCAAACACAACATGCATGATTACAAATAGATTAGATCTTGATCTAGAACGGAGCTCACAAGATCTATACATGAAAGCACAAAGGAGGAGATAAAACCATATAGCTACTAAATGGACCCATAGTCCAAGGTGGAACTACTCACGCATCATACCGGAGAGAAGGCCTCCGGGAGGATCTCCCCTTCGACAGGGTGCCGGGAAGAACTTCAGATCCCCCCGATCTAGGGACGATGGTGGCGGCGGCTATAGACTGTTTCGTGGAGATTTGATTGGGTGCTTAGGGTTTTTGCATCGGGGGCTTCTTATAGGCGAAGGGGGAGCCGAGGCGGTGGCCAGGGGTCCTACACCCTGCCTAGGCGCGGGTCAGGGCCCACCCGCGCCTAGGGGGGTCTCGGCGCCCTGGCCCGCCTCTCTGGCTCCCCTCTGGACTTCTTGTTCCCCACGGAAAGTAATTAACTTTAACGTTTGTCCTGTCCAATTCCGAGAATATTTATTTACTAACTTTTCTAGAACCAAAAACAACTGAAAACAGGCAACTGGCACTGTAGCAACTTGTTAATAGGTTAGTACCAGAAAACATGTAAAAAGCACCTCAAAGTGTAGACAAAGTAAAGCAAATTAGATACTAAACAAGCATGTAGCATCAAAAATTATAGATACGTTTCTGACGTATCAAGCATCCCCAAGCTTAACTCCTGCTCGTCCTCGAGTAGGTAAGTGATAAAAGAATAATTTTTGAGGTGACATGCACCCTCACAATAAAGATCCAACCATTTGCAAGCATGAAAGCTAGGATCAAAGAACTCTAAACATGTGCATGAAATATGGAGTTCTAACAATAGGACATAGTGACTATGCATGCACCATGAAAGTATACAAACAAAGATCATGAATAATATGCATTGAAAAACGTTTGTTTGTTTCACATACAGAAAACATAGCATAGTGCCAATGAACTTGTCCCTCATAGAGTAGCAAATAGATGCATAGGACACCTTCAAAGTTTGCAAGGGTGACTAGAAACAAATAGCACAAGAACAAATAATATCACAATATGCATCAATCAATAAGCTTTGGAACAGTGCACACATAATGACAACTATGCTCTCTTAATGGTGCCTAAAGGTAGAAGGTGGAGACTCAAGTAATGGTGGAAGAAAAGCCTTTTTGTAAAGGAAGCAAGGATTTCAATTTTCAAAAAGAGCTTCCAAAAATTATGGTACCTGTTAGCTTTCAGCCCTCATTGCCCCTATCACAAGCATCTTGAAGTGATTAAGGTTAAAGTGAACAAAGATGGAGTATATGCTTGACGAAGTATAAGTTGGCAATCTCAAGTCCCTTGAATACGAGGGCCACACCTCATGCTACTCAACTTTAGTCACCTGTAAGTTCTTGTCATTGTAAGTATTTGCATATCATTGAGAACCCCCAACGGGGTACCCCTTGCACATGGTATAGGATCTATCCCATAACCAAAATGACAAGGCAAGCAGACAATGAGCATCTAAGCAATCTTCTTATTTACCATGGGAATATGGTGCTTTTTTCTCTCTTTCCTCTTTTCTCAACGTGTCTTTTTTTATAAGAAGAATGCTTCATAGATGTCACTATGGTGATGCTGCAAGTTTCCACCATGATTAGGCATGGCTTAGGCTAGCGGCCTAGGCGTTTCTCTAACACAGGATACAAACTCCATGGACTTACAAGTTCCCTCTTTATTTCACACCGGTGACATCCATAGACAAAAGAGCATGATATCAAGTGAGTACAAAGTACAAGTGCAATGTTGAAAATGTTCCCCGTGACAGCATGGTTCTGCTAATTCCAACACATAAGTGCAAGCATATACAACATAGATGACACAATGGTTCAAGTTTATTAGGGGCAAGGAATATAAAGTGTGCCATCAAGTTTGTGAGGGCTTTAATCACTAAGTTTTCACATAACAAAATAGTTTTTAATTGGAAGATAACTGAGAACAAGAATATACTTGGAATGGTGTAACACACCATGCATAGGAGTTTATAGTGGACACTTTGGAATAACTTGGTTTCTTGGGAGTTGGAAGAATGAGTAGAGCTTACTCATACAAGTGGAGGCTAGCAAAAGACTGGGAGCAACCAACTAAGAGAGCATAATGGCCATAATCATGCAGAGCAACAAAGCATTACTAATCAAATCATAGAGTGGTACTACAAGTCAAGGACTGAATGATCATAGAGGCTAATGGTGACTTTTCATAGTCATAACATGGTGTGAGCATGTGCCAAGTCAACCCAAACAAAGCATTAAAGGAGAATACCACAATACTATGCTTTTGCATGCTAAAACAACGCATAATTTCTTCAAGGCACACTAATCAATCCCAATTGTTTGGAACAAGACATGCTACATCAATAATCACTAAGCATAAGGTCAAAACAACACCTAGCATTTCATGCTAAAGTCTAAGTCACAGTCAATGCAAGCTCCTCTTGCACTTCAAGCAAGAACTTACTACTCCTTTCCAACACCAAGCAACTTATTTGCAAAACAACACAGTGAGAACGGGGGTCCAAAATACTTTATTCAAGCAAACTAAACAACCTAAGCAAAGCAAACTAAAACTAAGACTCTCCAAGAACAACACAACTATGCATGAAATAATAAAAAACGAAGTGTTTAGACAGACCTGAGCTTTTTATTAATGAAGAAGGGGATGCCTTGGGCATCTCCAAGCTTTGACGTTTGTGCCTCTTGTATATTTCTTGGGGTGACACCATGGTGGCATCCCCAAGCTTGAGATTTTTTCCATTCTTCATCTCATTGCATCATTCTCTCTCAACACCTGAAATGTTTCCTTCACACAAAACTTCACACAATCTTCATTAGCAACATTAGTGTATTCAAAAGATATTAGACCTCTGGCAAAGCTTTGAAACAGTAACATTTTTCACTAAAAACATAAGCTACTATAGTAACTCCTTCAAAAAGATTAATTTACCAAATAGAACTCAAAAGGAATCAATAAGAAGCAAATGCAAATAATGACAGAAATCTGTCAAAACAGACTAGTGGGTAGAAACCAATTTTTTCAAACATCTTCTGTTGCTCAAATAAAAAAGTGTTGATCTAACGAAAGTTAGATAACATACTAGGGGATTTATTCATAAATTTTGAGCTCCATCCGAGTTATAGAGTCTCCTGACGATTTTTTTGGTAGAGGACAGAAATCTGTTTCGGGACAGCAACTCCCCAAATCTTACTTCCCTCTTATTAGAGGTCATTCTTGGCACAAAAAGCAAACAAAAAGGATAAGGAGAGGTCATTACTGAAGTAATAACTTCCAAGAATCAAGGAAACTCTTGGGTTATCTCCCAACAAGTACTTCTCTTTAACGCCTTTAAGTTAGGCACAAGAAGCAAGAAGAATCAAGTATTTTCAAATGAAGAAGCATTAACAACAAACCTTGATTTCAAAGGAGGATAAAAAAGCAACTTGTTTCTCCTCATAGGGAAGTGTTCAATACCTTTCTTGAATGGAAAATTATATTTAATGGTGCCTTCTTTCATATCAATCAATGATGGCACCAATTGTTCTAAGAAAATGTCTTCCCAAAGTAATAGGACAAGATGCATTGTATTCAACATCCAAAACATAGAAATCAACAGGGACATAAGCATTGTTAACCATAATGAGAACATCATTAATACTCCCCATGAGTTTCTTCTTAGCATTATCATTGAGTGGGACATCCAAATAATAATCTTCCAAAAGTGGCAAATCAAGCATTTCATAAATCTTTCTAGGCATAATAGAGACACTAGAACGAAGGTTACATGAAGCTTTGAGATCAAAGTCATTCACTTGCATATTAATAATGGGTTCCCAACTATCTTCTACTTTCCTAGGAATAGAAGCTTTGTGTTTTAGCTTCTCTTCCTTAATCTTAACAAGAGCATCTGTAATGTGTTTGGTGAAAGCAACAGGCATATCACTAGCATCAGGACTTATAGCAAGCTTTTGTAGGAACATAATCACTTCAGAAATATTGCAACCATCAGTATCAAAATCAAACTTAGCATCACTAGTAGTAGGCTCAATAGGCTTAGGTATAGTAGGATGTCCCAATCTTTAATAAGATAGAGCCCCCTATGTTTACAATGCTAGTCCCTGGATCAATAGCTAGCATCCACAGTTAAGATGTAATATCAAGAAACAAAGGTCATAATATAGCTTTATAACCAGGAATAACATATTTTTATTACATCAAACATAGCTCATTTGGCTATTACATTACATTGCAGCGGAATAACTATAGTCATGGGTCCTTCATCTTCAAAGTGCCACAGGCAGATGTTGGTTGTAGACTTTGTAATCCTAATCAATCAATCTTCACTAAAAACAATCAAACCTGCAACATTACAAGTTACAGCCACAAGGGTCAATACATTTGAATTGTATTGGCAAGTGATACTAGGATAATATAGTGGAGTCTATCATCTATATGCATTTGGCTAAGTGGAGTTGAGGCTTGCATTGCTCAAAATAGATTTTTCCTTAACATTTGAAAATACTAAGTTTTTGCTTTGACAAAAATCATTCTTCTCAATCAAAGATTGAAGATCCTTTAACAAGGCATCTCTCAATCAAAGATTAAAGATTTCAAACAACCCTTGTTCAATCCACAAGTTTTAACTTAGAAATTTGAATGATGAGATTCTTGATTGCTTCCATGTCTTGATGCTCAAATTGTCCTTTACCAGGGACATGGCTAAGTACTTAGATTTTACACTCTGCAGAGGTGGTGCACATTCCCCACAAGACTTGGTTTCCCAAGACAAGATCTTTCAGAAGCTTTCCCTTAGACCAAAATGGACGCGTTCCAACCTATCAAACACTACCACCCTCTGTCCATATGGCTAAGTTCTTGCAACCTATATGGTCATGGCAGAGCCCATATGTAGCATCCCATTTGTCTAACAACTGTAATGCTACTTGGTTTAGCAATATAATGGCTACTTCCTACATATAATTGTTGCATCATCATGTTATCATGCTCATGTCATCATGCCACCTTGCATTTGAACATCATACCAAAAACCCTTTTGTTTTGGTTCTTATCTCATATGCATTATTAATTGTATCTGCCTCTTGATATTGTATTTGGTTCTTGATATATTGTTTAAATGCCCAAGTTGAGTTGGGGCATATCTTTTATTCAACTCCACCACTTTGTTTTCACCACCTTACAATTCCACCATCCCATTATCCATGAGCTTGTAATTATTTTTCTTTTGGTGTTTAGTCTAGCTCATGAGAGATAGGGTGGATCCAATTCTACAAATCCTTTTTCTTGACCCTTACTCCAACTTTGGAGGATGCAAATAAATAAATGCCATGAGATATTACTTTGTTTTCACAAGGATGACACATGGCATTAAATGCTTGCATGGGCCATGCAAGTGCAAGTCTTTTGGATTTTATTTGAAACCCTTTGAGTGAATCATCCTCTCACGTCTCTCTCTCTCCTTCTTTTGCTTGATCTAGCTTGATGCATGCAAACCCTAAACCCCTTTGGTTGGTCTTGCCTTGGCCATGCTCTAACCCTAAAAACCCTCACCACCTTTTTTTCCCCCTCCTCTCTTTCGTCTAGATCTTGCTTGAGCTTGGCTTGATCTTGTTTGGGTTTGTCAAAAGAGCACACCACCCTTCCTCATCTCTCTCTCTCATCTAACCCTCTCTCTTTAACTTTCCCCCTACCCTAGCTACCCCATCTAACCCTAACCCGAGCCATACCCCCTCTAATCTAACCCTAGTTCCTCCCTCTCTCTCGGCCCTCTCTCTCCCACCTAGCTCGGCCCCACCTGACCACCCCCTCCCATGTGCATCCCCCTGGTTCCTCCTCTCTCCAAACCCTAGCCAAAACCCGAGCCACCCCCCTTCTCCCTTTTTGCATAAAGGTGGAACCCCCCATGTGCCTCTCCCCTCTCCTCCCTTATCCCCCAACCACCCAGCTCGCCCCACCCCAGATCCTTCCAGGAGGCTCCTGGGACCTCCTCTTCCTACCCTCTTCCTCCTTTCTTCCTCCCCAAGCTTGCAAGCCCGCCGCCGTGCCCTAAACCCTAGCCGCGGCTACCTCTCCCTCTGGACGATCTGGGTCGCACCGAGCTGAGCCAGGAGCACCAGGGCCTCCCTCTGCTACCTCTTCGACGCCCAGGACGCGGGGCAGCTGCTGGACTTCGCCGGAGCCGCCTGACGCCGCCGTGCACCGCCCGGACCAGGAGCTCCAGAGCCCCAGCTACGCGCCCGATCGTGACCACCCCGGGCTCCTCCGACCACACCGTCGAACTCCCGGTGAGCTCCTCGACCCCCTAGACATGACCCCTTTCCCCCTCGTGCACCGTAGCGCCGCCGCCGTCCGTCGAGCACCTCACGCGCACGCACGGCCGCTCGCCGCGCGCAGACAGACAGCTGCAGCAGTCATCCTGCCCCTGTTCCTCGCCCTGCCCCGCACGTTGCAGCCCTCCTCCGCGCAAGCTCCCTGAACGAAACTTGTAGCCGATAGCGCCCTCTTCAACTTTGGTTTTTGCGGCTTGGCAAGAATCGCCGTGGTTCGCTCGCCATCGTCGCCGGAAAGCGGCCAGATCCGTCGCCGGCAGCGACGCGTCTGTCAGCGCGCCGCGTCAGTTCCGACAGCCGCTGCGCGTTTTGCAAAGAAACCCCTGCCCTTTTTCCCGCCTCAACCCGCAGCCCCCACGACCCCACCTGCCAGCGCCTGCGGGATCTTTGCAAAAAGGATCCTCGGCTTCCGCTGTTTTCCACCCGCGCGCCCTGGATCGCACACGTGTCACGCCCCGGCTGGCGACGCGTGCGTGCGTGGCCCCGCTCTGCCCCTGGCCCGCCTGTCATTCGCTGTGACTAGGTGAGTCCGCGGTGACAAAACCCCTTCTGCACGCGTGTGTCCCAGTCAGCACAGCGGCCCACCAGTCAGTGTCAGTGGCTAGTTTTGGCTAAGTATTAAAATGTTTTCTGTTGTCTGTTCAAATTCAAATCCTTTCCCAAATTATTCAAATTCAAATTTCAATCTGTTTAAATATAAATGAATTCATAACTTTCAAATGGTTTGGAATTCGAATTCAAACTTAATATGAAAAATGTTTTGTCTTTGAATGTGAATTCAAATCTTTAATCAAATATTTTCAGAATTAATTTAAATAGTCAACCTTTGACTTTGACCCTATTTAATAATTTTGACTTTTAAATAAATTTAAATTCATAATTCCAAATAATACAAATAATATATGTTTTTGAATCAGAAAATGTGAGGATTTCAAATATGCCATCCAAAATACATTTTGGGCACTTAAAATTTCAAGTTGAATTAAATTACAATAAAATGCCCTTCACCTTAATTAATTAATAACTTTTGATTTATAACTCCAAATTTAACAAATGATATGTCTAAGATGATCAGCTCGACGAGACCTTTCTGTTTATGCATTCCATGTTCTGAATTGCAGCATGCATCATATAAATATAATGCAAACAGCAACTATTATGGGGATAAAATGTGGCCAAAACTCAATAAAATGATTTATTCTTGTATTCCACACCTCACCCATGCCATACTACTTTAATGCCATGCAAATTGTGCATCATTCATCATGGCATGAGTGTTTGCTTGTCGCATTTTATTCATATGCTTGTGCACTATATTTATGTTGGCCCTTGTTTGTTTGGTTCTTCTTCGAATAGACGCTGAGCAGGGGATATATCAAGAAACCCAGGAGCACTACCCAGATCCGTCTCTCGCTTCAACTGAGCTGCCAGGCAAGCACTACCACATGCTTGCATACATATAGTACCTATTGCCTCTATCTTATTCTTGCATCATTAAGTCGCGATTGCATTAAACTGAATCCCAAGTATTGCATAGCCTTTACTTTTAAACCCCACCAAGCTTGTTCCTCCATCCCATGAGCCATTACTACAGGAGTTGTTTGAGCCATGCGAGTCGTAGAACAGCATGTGTAGGGTATGTGAGTGTCTGTTGGATAACGAGGTACCTAAACAACTTAACTTGAGTAGTAATGGGATAACTAATGAAAGTGGCACCGGTGAGCAATATATGCTATTTGGTTTTTCCTGCTCACTTGTGTCCCGTAGGACCCCGAGTACTTGATTCCTGTTCCTTGATTATTCGCGCTATCCACATCCGGGAGGCTTATGGGACCCCCCTGAGCCAGAGCTTGATTCATTATTATTTCTTGGGGCCACAAACTAGTTTGAGGTTTTATTTACTATCCTGTACTTATGCCATGCTTTACTGCTTAATTTACGATTGTGCGAGGAGCACCTGTACTGTTTAGGTAAGCGGAGTGTTTTCGCGGTATCGACAAGCCTAGTCACATTTTCGGGTTCCCAGTCATTTACAGCCACTGACGCAAACCTTGAGTCCGTCTCGAAGTCAGCTAACTTCGTTGCGGGTAGCTTAATGGGGAGGCCCCCTGAAATATTTCTGAATCCTGTGATTGCTTTGTCGTGAAGGCCTCGTTGGGTTTTGATTTGGGTTTTCCGAGGTTGATCGAGTGTGTGTTGCTATTTGTGCACCCCTGCAGGGTAAAACTTTCTGAAAGCCGTGTCCGCGGTTATGGACGACTTGGAGCACAGTTTCTCGATCATAGACAAGCATAACTAAAGTACCGCTTTTAATTTGACTAAGTAACTGACTAGTAAATAGTGCAACACTCATGGAATGGTTAATAAAATTGCCAACGGATGGGGGGTTGTTCGTCCGCTTCCTCGTTGGTAAGCGAGGAGGAGGATGGATCTGTGGATATTACTGTTATCACTGTTGTCATTAATTCACGGACATCCATCTATCTTTGGTTAGGCGGATGGTTAGCGAGTATCTATAGAATTGCTAGGTATTATCTTTTGCTGCAATTGCGTCACCCCAGGTTGTGTCCCCTTTAGAGGCATAAAGACTTGCTGAGTACCCCTAGGGTCTCACACGATAAATTGTTTGATTCAGATGGACAGGTACACTCACAAGAGGGATACTGGGTGGAGGAGGCAGACGATGTGGGAAACGATCGTTCGGTGTAGAGATTCCGGGAACGGGGATCCGTGAGATCTGTGGGCGGGATGTGCTTATTTATGGGGCATCTTATGACGATTTGCTTCTTATCCGTACTCGGACCTTGTTTGCCGCTTCCGCCTGATACTCTGATGTTTGATGTATGAGGAGATATCCTAAACTATTATATCTATCTAGGACATTTGAATCTTGCCGTATGGCGTTGCTATATTTCCTTTCTTTTTAGATGGAATGGCTCTGATGTACTGTTGTATGGTGGATTGCATACATACTCATTTGTGTATGTAGTTGATCCCTTCGCCTGCCGATTACGCCGCCCGTTCTTGTCCCGATGTTTGGAAATGGTTGGGACGGCCGAAAGGTCTACCTGTGAGTGGCATTTGGGCCCCACCGTACTATTTCAACCATTTCCGCTCATCCAGGCTTGTAACTAGGAGCATAATTCACCGAGGTAGTTACACCATATTGCCAAGTGGTTGCACTTGAAGCTTCTCAACATTTGACATCTCAAATCTCTTTGTTCCTGGGTGGCATACCACAAGTGAGATACACAAGCCAAGTCCATGGCCTTGTGTAACCACTCAACATAAACCAATCCTTCCATTCCACCCAGGGGATTCATTGACTTAGTGGTTTTATTAAACAAAAACATAAGTCCTCAGACTTAGAGATTTTTCCATAGTGTGAATATATTTTCCACCCATGTTTTCTATTAGCTAGGCTAAGCTTGATAGTAGTAGGAATCTTAACTTAGGAAAATCCTACTAAGGATTCATCTACTAGGTTTTCTTATAGCAAGGTCTATACTTAGCAAAATTCATTCAAGTTTTACTTAGAGAAATTCTCTAATGCATAGTGAAAGTAATGGGATAAAAAGTATGAAGCATCACTTGCCTTTTTGGTAGGGAATGGTGGTTCACTCCTTGATCTTGATAGTCTCACACTTCACTACAAGTCAATCAAGCAAACACAAATTCAATTCACATTCCAAACCAAAGTCAAACAAACAATTTTTCACACACAAGTAATGGAATCTAAGTCATGCATAAGCATGCAAAGGTTGGTTCTATTGCAAGGATGGTCTCCACTAGGCTTCTAAACTTTGTAAGTTCCAATTTGGTCATTTACCAAAATGGCAAAGTCATTTGCAAATGGGTTTTATCCTTAAACCATTTTCAAATCCTTTCATCATTTTATGTGGTGAAAAACATTTTTTTTCAATACCACAACCTTAAGTGGTTTCACCAATTAAGTTGTTGTTTCTTAAAACTTGGTGTTTTGGTCAGTAGGTTTGGTCCAAAACATTTCCTCCAAAGTTTTACTCAAAACCATTTTCATAACAAAACAATAGTTTTATTTGGCTAGAAATGGACTAAACTAATTAATCCATTCTAAACTTTTCCAAATTCATTTTCCAAACCATGGGTTGGTTCCTAGGGTCAGTAAGTGTAACGTTTTCAATCCTCTTCTTAAAAGTTCAAACTAGGATTCACGTGTTCTGGGTTTCCGTAGTACCATAGGTTGTGTGTTTGTGTGTGTGTAATTCCTTGTCTATCTATTGCATCCAAGTTGTTATCACAATCGGCCTTTTGGTTATCAACTGTTGGTACATTCCATACCGACAGGCTTTTGCAAACCGACATGACCTATCTGATTCGTTGTATACCGTCGCGATCTGTCTTACTCTTTGTTATCCGACGTTATCTTGTTTGGGGTGTTCGTTTCCGTAGTTACCAATCTTTAGGTTCATCGTGAGAATAAGGGGTTAGGATATGTGTTCCACTTATTCATGTGCGGAGTAATGATTTGAGTGCGGGATGGAGTCGCGACCATACCACTACTCTTATCATTCGCTTTTGTATATTGAATTGGTAGAGTCACTAATCTTGATTCGTTAAGTGATTTTGCGCATCTATTGGTATTTTAATGCCGAAATTTGTGGAAAAATTTTCTTTGATATATTTGTGTACCACACTCCTTTTCAGTCGTGTGCGATATGCTTAATATCTTCTAGGTGCTTTGAACTTTGTTGATATTTTAATATCATCTTAGTAAATTGTATCCTTTAATCTTGGTTAATTCCATCTTGGTACTATTTTGGATTATTATTATTCTCCATTATAGTACTGACTTGTGTTTTATATCAATCACAGGATGGCTCCACCACGTCGTTCTGATGAGGACATACCACCTGAACTGGGGTCCGCGTTGTCAAACATCGCCAATGCCTTGGCAGCAATGCAGCAGAACCAGCAGCGTTTTGAGGAAAGTGTCAGGAGGAATGAGTTTGCTCCGCTACCTCCACCTCCCAAGCGAGGAGACATCAAAAGCTTCCTGAAGTTCAATCCACGCCAATTTGATGTTTCTGATCAACCACTTGATGCTGATGATTGGTTGCGTGAGATGTCAAGGTTACTGGAGACTGCTGATGTTCCTGAGCAAGAATGGGTAAAATGGGCTACTCACCTTCTGAAGGGAGATGCAGCTCTCTGGTGGGAGAATTACCTGAAGGCAAACTACATTGGTTTTCAGCCTACTTGGGAACGGTTCACTGGAGCATTCAAAGAGCAGTATCTGCCAGAAATTGTCATGGAAAGGATGAAGGAAGTGTTTCTCAACCTCAAGCAGGGAAATGACAATGTCAACACCTACATCAGGAACTTCATGAACCTTTCTCGTTATGGGGGCGATGAGATCTCCGATGACAAGAAGAAGCAAAAGAGGTTCCGGCAAGGGCTCAATGCATCGATCAAATATGCAATCACACATGCAAGGCCGGCGTCTTTTCTGGAACTTCAGCATACAGCTCTGCAGGAGGAAGCAAGTAGGCAAGTGTTTGAGGAGTCAAAGAAACACAACCGTGATGCACCAAGCTCTTCAGCTATGTCAGCTCCTTCTAAGCGTCGTGTCTGGGTTCCTAACACCCCACCGTCGCTCCCGGCTCCACCAAGACCTACAAGCTTCGCGGCAAGGCCAACAAACTTCCTCACTGCTGCTCCCAGGGGCTACAACCACCACTACCCTGGAGCGCCTGGCGGAGTCCCTGGCCACGTTGCTCCACGTCCACCTGGTGTTTGTTACACGTGTGGAGACACTGGACATCTAAACTGGAACTGTCCGATGAAAAACAAAGCTCTTCCTACACCCCCTCCAAGATCTGCGGCAAGCTCTCCTTTGGTTCGTGCACCACCACCTCGGGCTCTCAACATCAACACCAAGCCCGGGTCTACTGTTGCTCGTGCCAACTGTGTCAACGCCGCTCAAGCTGAGCATGCACCTGGAGTTGTGATGGGTATGCTTTCCGTTAACTCAGTCCCTGCACGAGTTTTGTTTGATTCTGGTGCATCGCATTCTTTCGTTTCTCACAAGTTTGCAAATGAGAATGAGTTAGCGTTGGACCCTCTCCTCAAGCGGTTAATGGTCCTTTCTCCTGGAGCAAAGATGGCAGCTTCTAAAATCAGCCATGGCAATCAAATTGAGATTGGTGGCTCTTCGTTCTCGGCATCCTTAATTGTTCTGGGCAATTCGGACATTGATGTCATCTTGGGCATGGATTGGTTGACATCAAATGCAGCTGTGATTGATTGTGCTGAACGCTCGGTTTCTCTGAAGATTCCTGAAGGCCATATAGTCTTTTCTCCAAGTCTGACTCCTGCTATCCAGCTTTTCTCTTTGGCGGCTCTGAATGATGATGCTATGGAAGCTATTCAGAGTATTCCGGTGGTCTGTGAGTTTCCAGATGTTTTTCCTGAAGAGTTGCCGGGTATACCTCCAGATCGTGAGGTTGAGTTTGTAATTGAGCTTGAACCTAGAACGGCTCCTATCTCCAAGCGGCCTTATAAAATGGGTCCTGCTGAGTTGGCTGAACTCAAACGACAGCTTGATGAACAAGAGAAGTTGGGTTTCATTCAACACAGTACCTCTTCTTGGAGTAGCCCAACAATCTCTGTGAAGAAGCGGGACAGGACTGATAGACTTTGTGTGGACTATCGGGCTCTCAATGCTAAAACAATCAAGAATAAATATCCCCTTCCGCAGATTAATGATCTCTTCGATCAGCTAGCTGGAGCTGTGGTGTTCTCTAAGCTTGACTTGAGAAGTGGTTATCACAAAATTAAGATTCGCAAGGAAGATGTTCCTAAAACAGCTTTCACCACCCGCTATGGCCTGTATGAGTACACGGTCATGTCTTTCGGTCTCACCAACGCACCTGCTACCTTCTCGAGGCTCATGAACTCGGTTTTCATGGAGTATCTTGATAAGTTCGTTGTGGTCTATCTGGATGACATCCTAGTCTATTCTAAGTCAAAGGAAGAACATGAAGAACACCTTCGGTGTGTCCTAAACAAGCTTCGTGAGAACCGCTTGTATGCAAAGTTCTCCAAGTGTGAGTTTTGGCTGCCTCAAGTAACCTATCTTGGTCACGTTATCTCTGCCAAGGGCATTGCAGTCAACCCGGAAACTTTGAAGACAATTGTTGAATGGCTTCCTCCTATTAATTTCAAAGAAGTGCGGAGTTTCCTTGGTTTGGCTAGTTATTGCCGTCGCTTCGTTCAAAACTTTTCGAAGATAGCGAAGCCTCTTACCGATCTCCTCAAGAAAGGCAAGAAATACCTTTGGACTCCTGCATGTCAAGCAAGCTTTGAGACACTCAAAGAGAAGCTCACTTCCACACCAGTCTTGGTTCCTCCGGATACATCTAAGCCTTTCCAGATATTCTGTGACGCCTCTTTGCAAGGATTGAGTGCGGTCCTTATGCAAGAAAAACAAGTTGTTGCTTATGCCTCTCGACAGTTGAAGACGCATGAGATCAACTATCCTACACATGACCTCGAGCTCGCAGCAGTTGTCTTTGCTTTGAAGCTATGGAGGCACTACTTGCTTGGCAACCGTTGTGAAATCTTTTCTGATCACAAGAGTTTGAAGTATATCTTCACTCAGCCTGATCTCAACCTTCGGCAGAGGAGATGGATTGAAGCAATCAATGATTTTGATTTGACCATCAACTACACTCCGGGAAAAGCTAATGTCATGGCCGATGCTCTCAGCCGCAAAGCTTATGTCAACAACCTCATGATGGAACAACAACAGCCTCTCTTGTGCGAGGAATTCCGTCAGCTCAACCTTGAAATTGTGGAACAAGGGCATCTCCTGAACCTTCTGGCTACTCCTCTCTTGGAAGAAAAGATTCGCTCTCGTCAGCTTGGTGATCCGCACACCAGAAAGATCATCTCCAAACTTCAGCTTCCGAAGTATGAGTCCTTCCACGTCGATGATCAAGGCACGCTTTTCTTTGAACACCGGATGTTTGTTCCGAACTACCCGGGTTTGAGAGAGCAAGTTCTCAAGGAGGCGCATGATTCTGTTCTTTCTATCCACCCTGGCAGCACAAAGATGTACATGGACTTGAAAACACAATATTGGTGGCTGGGTTTGAAACGATATTGTGCCAAGTATGTCTCGGAGTGTGATGTTTGCCGCAGAGTGAAAGCTGTCCATCAGAAACCTTTCGGTCTTCTACAACCATTGAAACACCCGGAATGGAAATGGGAGAAAGTAGAGATGGACTTCATCACTGGTTTTCCAAGGTCGCAGAAGGGCAACAATGCAATCTTTGTTGTCATCGACAGGCTTTCTAAAGTGGCTCACTTCTTCCCCGTCAAGGAAACAATTTCTGGAATTCAGTTGGCTGAGCTCTATATCAACAGAATTGTCTCTCTATATGGGGTTCCGCTTGAGATTAGTTCAGACCGTGGGAGCATCTTCACTTCCAAGTTCTGGGAAAGTTTCCAAAATGCTTTGGGAACAAAATTGAACTTCAGCACAGCTTACCACCCTCAGTCGCAAGGACAAGTTGAAAGGATCAATCAGATTCTGGAGGACATGCTTCGTGCTTGCGTCATCTCTTTTGGCATGAAGTGGGAAGAATGTCTTCCTTATGCTGAATTCTCTTACAACAACAGCTTCTAGAAAAGTCTGAAGATGGCACCATTTGAGGCTCTCTATGGTCGCAAGTGCAGAACTCCGATTGGTTGGTCGGGTGCAGGAGAAAGAATTTGGTTTGGCCCTGACATTGTAACTCAAGCGGAGGAGAAGGTGCATATCATTCTTGAAAATCTGAAGATTGCTCAAAGTCGCCAGAAGAGCAATTATGACAGGAAGCACATGGACATGGTGTATGTCCCTGGTGATCTCGTTTACCTTCGTGTCACTCCCATGAAAGGCACACACCGTTTTGGTATCAAAGGAAAGCTGGCTCCTAGATACATCGGTCCTTTCAAAATTCGTGGAAGAAGAGGAGAAGTTGCTTATGCTCTTGAGCTCCCGGAAAAACTCAAAGTCCATGATGTTTTCCACATCTCTCAACTCAAGAAGTGCTTCATGGATCCCGGCAGGACCGTGGATCATGAGCTAATCAATCTCCAAGAAGACCTGTCTTATCAAGAACACCCCACAAAAATCCTTGAGACCGTAGAAAGAAGGACTCGCAACAAGTCCATCAAGTTCTGCAAGGTGCAGTGGTCGCACCATTCTGTTGATGAAGCCACTTGGGAGCGTGAAGATGAACTCCGTGCCAACTATCCTACCCTCTTTGTGTCTTCTTCTTCTTCCTAGAATCTCGGGGCGAGATTCCTGTTTAGTGGGGGAGAGTTGTAGCATCCCATTTGTCTAACAACTGTAATGCTACTTGGTTTAGTAATATAATGGCTACTTCCTACATATAATTGTTGCATCATCATGTTATCATGCTCATGTCATCATGCCACCTTGCATTTGAACATCATACCAAAAACCCTTTTGTTTTGGTTCTTATCTCATATGCATTATTAATTGTATCTGCCTCTTGATATTGTATTTGGTTCTTGATATATTGTTTAAATGCCCAAGTTGAGTTGGGGGCATATCTTTTATTCAACTCCACCACTTTGTTTTCACCACCTTACAATTCCACCATCCCATTAACCATGAGCTTGTAATTATTTTTCTTTTGGTGTTTAGTCTAGCTCATGAGAGATAGGGTGGATCCAATTCTACAAATCCTTTTGCTTGACCCTTACTCCAACTTTGGAGGATGCAAATAAATAAATGCCATGAGATATTACTTTGTTTTCACAAGGATGACACATGGCATTAAATGCTTGCATGGGCCATGCAAGTACAAGTCTTTTGGATTTTATTTGAAACCCTTTGAGTGGATCATCCTCTCACCTCTCTCTCTCTCCTTCTTTTGCTTGATCTAGCTTGATGCATGCAAACCCTAAACCCCTTTGGTTGGTCTTGCCTTGGCCATGCTCTAACCCTAAAAACCCTCACCACCTTTTTTCCCCCTCCTCTCTTTCGTCTAGATCTTGCTTGAGCTTGGCTTGATCTTGTTTGGGTTTGTCAAAAGAGCACACCACCCTTCCTCATCTCTCTCTCTCATCTAACCCTCTCTCTTTAACTTTCCCCCTACCCTAGCTACCCCATCTAACCCTAACCCGAGCCATACCCCCTCTAATCTAACCCTAGTTCCTTCCTCTCTCTCGGCCCTCTCTCTCCCACCTAGCTCGGCCCCACCTGACCACCCCCTCCCATGTGCATCCCCCTGGTTCCTCCTCTCTCCAAACCCTAGCCAAAACCCGAGCCACCCCCCCTTCTCCCTTTTTGCATAAAGGTGGAACCCCCCATGTGCCTCTCCCCTCTCCTCCCTTATCCCCCAACCACCCAGCTCGCCCCACCCCAGATCCTTCCAGGAGGCTCCTGGGACCTCCTCTTCCTCCCCTCTTCCTCCTTTCTTCCTCCCCAAGCTTGCAAGCCCGCCGCCGTGCCCTAAACCCTAGCCGCGGCTACCTCTCCCTCTGGACGATCTGGGTCGCGCCGAGCTGAGCCAGGAGCACCAGGGCCTCCCTCTGCTACCTCTTCGACGCCCAGGACGCGGGGCAGCCGCTGGACTTCGCCGGAGCCGCCTGACGCCGCCGTGAACCGCCCGGACCAGGAGCTCCAGAGCCCCAGCTACGCGCCCGATCGTGACCACCCCGGGCTCCTCCGACCACACCGTCGAACTCCCGGTGAGCTCCTCGACCCCCTAGACATGACCCCTTTCCCCCTCGTGCACCGTAGCGCCGCCGCCGTCCGTCGAGCACCTCGCGCGCACGCACGGCCGCTCGCCGCGCGCAGACAGACAGCTGCAGCAGTCATCCTGCCCCTGTTCCTCGCCCTGCCCCGCACGCTGCAGCCCTCCTCCGCGCAAGCTCCCTGAACGAAACTTGTAGCCGATAGCGCCCTCTTCAACTTTGGTTTTTGCGGCTTGGCAAGAATCGCCGTGGTTCGCTCGCCATCGTCGCCGGAAAGCGGCCAGATCCGTCGCCGGCAGCGACGCGTCTGTCAGCGCGCCGCGTCAGTTCCGACAGCCGCTGTGCGTTTTGCAAAGAAACCCCTGCCCTTTTTCCCGCCTCAACCCGCAGCCCCCACGACCCCACCTGCCAGCGCCTGCGGGATCTTTGCAAAAAGGATCCTCGGCTTCCGCTGTTTTCCACCCGCGCGCCCTGGATGGCACACGTGTCACGCCCCGGCTGGCGACGCGTGCGTGCGTGGCCCCGCTCTACCCCTGGCCCACCTGTCATTCGCTGTGACTAGGTGAGTCCGCGGTGACAAAACCCCTTCTGCACGCGTGTGTCCCAGTTAGCACAGCGGCCCACCAGTCAGTGTCAGTGGCTAGTTTTGGCTAAGTATTAAAATGTTTTCTGTTGTCTGTTCAAATTCAAATCCTTTCCCAAATTATTCAAATTCAAATTCAAATTTCAATCTGTTTAAATATAAATGAATTCATAACTTTCAAATGGTTTGGAATTCGAATTCAAACTTAATATGAAAAATGTTTTGTCTTTGAATGTGAATTCAAATCTTTAATCAAATATTTTCAGAATTAATTTAAATAGTCAACCTTTGACTTTGACCCTATTTAATAATTTTGACTTTTAAATAAATTTAAATTCATAATTCCAAATAATACAAATAATATATGTTTTGGAATCAGAAAATGTGAGGATTTCAAATATGCCATCCAAAATACATTTTGGGCACTTAAAATTTCAAGTTGAATTAAATTACAATAAAATGCCCTTCACCTTAATTAATTAATAACTTTTGATTTATAACTCCAAATTTAACAAATGATATGTCTAAGATGATCAGCTCGACGAGACCTTTCTGTTTATGCATTCCATGTTCTGAATTGCAGCATGCATCATATAAATATAATGCAAACAGCAACTATTATGGGGATAAAATGTGGCCAAAACTCAATAAAATGATTTATTCTTGTATTCCACACCTCACCCATGCCATACTACTTTAATGCCATGCAAATTGTGCATCATTCATCATGGCATGAGTGTTTGCTTGTCGCATTTTATTCATATGCTTGTGCACTATATTTATGTTGGCCCTTGTTTGTTTGGTTCTTCTTCGAATGGACGCTGAGCAGGGGATATATCAAGAAACCCAGGAGCACTACCCAGATCCGTATCTCGCTTCATCTGAGCTGCCAGGCAAGCACTACCACATGCTTGCATACATATAGTACCTATTGCCTCTATCTTATTCTTGCATCATTAAGTCGCGATTGCATTAAACTTAATCCCAAGTATTGCATAGCCTTTACTTTTAAACCCCACCAAGCTTGTTCCTCCATCCCCTGAGCCATTACTACAGGAGTTGTTTGAGCCATGCGAGTCGTAGAACAGCATGTGTAGGGTATGTGAGTGTCTGTTGGATAACGAGGTACCTAAACAACTTAACTTGAGTAGTAATGGGATAACTAATGAAAGTGGCACCGGTGAGCAATATATGCTATTTGGTTTTTCCTGCTCACTTGTGTCCCGTAGGACCCCGAGTACTTGATTCCTGTTCCTTGATTATTCGCGCTATCCACATCCGGGAGGCTTATGGGACCCCCCTGAGCCAGAGCTTGATTCATTCTTATTTCTTGGGGCCACAAACTAGTTTGAGGTTTTATTTACTATCCTGTACTTATGCCATGCTTTACTGCTTAATTTACGATTGTGCGAGGAGCACCTATACTGTTTAGGTAAGCGGAGTGTTTTCGCGGTATCGACAAGCCTAGTCACATTTTCGGGTTCCCAGTCGTTTACAGCCACTGACACAAACCTTGAGTCCGTCTCGAAGTCAGCTAACTTCGTTGCGGGTAGCTTAATGGGGAGGCCCCCTGAAATATTTCTGAATCCTGTGATTGCTTTGTCGTGAAGGCCTCGTTGGGTTTTGATTTGGTTTTTCCGAGGTTGATCGAGTGTGTGTTGCTATTTGTGCACCCCTGCAGGGTAAAACTTTCTGAAAGCCATGTCCGCGGTTATGGACGACTTGGAGCACAGTTTCTCGATCATAGACAAGCATAACTAAAGTACCGCTTTTAATTTCACTAAGTAACTGACTAGTAAATAGTGCAACACTCATGGAATGGTTAATAAAATTGCCAACGGATGGGGGGTTGTTCGTCCGCTTCCTCGTTGGTAAGCGAGGAGGAGGATGGATCTGTGGATATTACGGTTATCACTGTTGTCATTAATTCATGGACATCCGTCTATCTTTGGTTAGGCGGATGGTTAGCGAGTATCTATAGAATTGCTAGGTATTATATTTTGCTGCAATTGCGTCACCCCAGGTTGTGTCCCCTTTAGAGGCATAAAGACTTGCTGAGTACCCCTAGGGTCTCACACGATAAATTGTTTGATTCAGATGGACAGGTACACTCACAAGAGGGATACTGGGTGGAGGAGGCAGACGATGTGGGCAACGATCGTTCGGTGTAGAGATTCCGGGAACGGGGATCCGTGAGATCTATGGGCGGGATGTGCTTATTTATGGGGCATCTTATGCCGATTTGCTTCTTATCCGTACTCGGACCTTGTTTGCCGCTTCCGCCTGATACTCTGATGTTTGATGCATGAGGAGATATCCTAAACTATTATATCTATCTAGGACATTTGAATCTTGCCGTATGGCGTTGCTATATTTCCTTTCTTTTTAGATGGAATGGCTCTGATGTACTGTTGTATGGTGGCTTGCATACATACTCATTTGTGTATGTAGTTGATCCCTTCGCCTGCCGATTACGCCGCCCGTTCTTGTCCCGATGTTTGGAAATGGTTGGGACGGACGAAAGGTCTACCTGTGAGTGGCATTTGGGCCCCACCGTACTATTTCAACCATTTCCGCTCATCCAGGCTTGTAACTAGGAGCGTAATTCACCGAGGTAGTTACACCATATTGCCAAGTGGTTGCACTTGAAGCTTCTCAACATTTGACATCTCAAATCTCTTTGTTCCTGGGTGGCATACCACAAGTGAGATACATAAGACAAGTCCATGGCCTTGTGTAACCACTCAACATAAACCAATCCTTCCATTCCACCCAGGGGATTCATTGACTTAGTGGTTTTATTAAACAAAAACATAAGTCCTCAGACTTAGAGATTTTTCCATAGTGTGAATATATTTTCCACCCATGTTTTCTATTAGCTAGGCTAAGCTTGATAGTAGTAGGAATCTTAACTTAGGAAAATCCTACTAAGGATTCATCTACTAGGTTTTCTTATAGCAAGGTCTATACTTAGCAAAATTCATTCAAGTTTTACTTAGAGAAAATCACTAATGCATAGTGAAAGTAATGGGATAAAAAGTATGAAGCATCACTTGCCTTTTTGGTAGGGAATGGTGGTTCACTCCTTGATCTTGCTAGTCTCACACTTCACTACAAATCAATCAAGCAAACACAAATTCAATTCACATTCCAAACCAAAGTCAAACAAACAATTTTTCACACACAAGTAATGGAATCTAAGTCATGCATAAGCATGCAAAGGTTGGTTCTATTGCAAGGATGGTCTCCACTAGGCTTCTAAACTTTGTAAGTTCCAATTTGGTCATTTACCAAAATGGCAAAGTCATTTGCAAATGGGTTTTATCCTTACACCATTTTCAAATCCTTTCATCATTTTATGTGGTGAGAAACATTTTTTTTCAATACCACAACCTTAAGTGGTTTCACCAATTAAGTTGTTGTTTCTTAAAACTTGGTGTTTTGGTCAGTAGGTTTGGTCCAAAACATTTCCTCCAAAGTTTTACTCAAAACCATTTTCATAACAAAACAATAGTTTTACTTGGCTAGAAATGGACTAAACTAATTAATCCATTCTAAACTTTTCCAAATTCATTTTCCAAACCATGGGTTGCTTCCTAGGGTCAGTAAGGTCACAACAAACCATTTTGCAAAAGTTTTAACCCTAAAATCATTTTTAAACAATTTTTCTAATCTAAACAGGCACACAAATGAATCTGCAAAAACAAGTAAATTAACAGATACTATTTACTAAACCAAGGGCATGGTTGTCTAGGGCTGGTTCTCCTGAATCCATTGATATAAAATTTGTAAAATTTGGATGTGTGGTTTGAAAGTTACAAGGGTTTCAAAATGGCATTTAAATCTGGTTTCTAAATCTGTTTCAATCAAACACTGGCCACGCGTCGCGCCGTGATTGGCCAGTACCGGTTCGTCTGGACCGAGTGACACAGACCACAGGATTAAAAGAGGCATGTGCGGCTCAGATCAAACGTACCCCTTCGTTTTAATGAATCTATCCTAGCCAACGGATCTACATCTAACGGTTGCTACGTGTTTGACCTAAAATGAGCGGCGCTGACGGCGGCTGTGCGGCGGCGGCGCTCTGGCGGCGAGGTTGCCGACGATGCAGGATGCGAGAAAGAGGGAGGGGGAGCTCACCGAGTTCGCAGCACACTGCTGATGCTCCTCGTGGTCTTTGTTGGCCAAGGGGCGCACGAGTTCCTAGGGAATTGCTCACCGGAGTTGAGCCGTGCCTCGGGTGCGGTCAGTTGTCGACAGAGGCGAGGTTGCAGGCCACACGCGAGTGTTTGGCAAGCACCTGGAGATGCGGAAGACGCAGACTAATCAAATGGCATGATTTACAGATCAAGGCGCGCACGGAGTCGAGTGCTAGAGCTCACCGGAGTTGCGGGGTCGTCGGTGGCGTACAGGTGGAGACGTTGCCGACACTCTGGGGCGCTCGGGGGCGAGCTGGCGCTACGGGGATGATCGCCAGGAGGTGGGGATCACGAGAGCATGGTCGAGGAGGCAAGGGGCTGCCGGAATCGGCCGGGGAAATCGTCGGAGACAGAGCGGATCGGGGAGAAATTGGAGCGGCCTGGGGGCGTGCTTGGGGGATGAGACAGGGGAAATGGAGAGGAGTCACTGGCGTTTAAAGGGGCATGGTCATTGCGAGAAATCAAAGCCTCCTTCATGCGCAATCAACGCCGGAGTAATCTCACTGCAACGGTCAGGGCGACGGGGTCTCGTTGAAGACGATGGCTGGGGATGTGGGGCCTGCTTGCCAGCGAGTGAGGAAAGTTTCAGGTGGGCTCCAGTTTTCATTCACTGCATGGGTTTGTTTTGCGGTGAAAAACGATTCACTTCACTGAGAGGGAGAGGTGGGCTCGGTTGGGCTGAGTTGGGCTAGGATAGCTGGGCCAGTCCGTTTCCATATTTTTTTTCCTTCTGAATTCTTTTTCCTTTTTTTATTTCTATTTTTCTGTTTTGAATTTGAATCAATTATTCATTCACTCAAACCATTCAAACAATTCAAACTTATAATGAGTTTTTGGTTCTGTTTATCAACATAAACCAAATCCCAAAAATAAAATAATATTTTTATTCTTTTTAGGACCATTCATTAATTAAATAAAATGGTTCACTAGTTATTTAATAAAATAGGGTTTGATTTAATTAATAAAATCTCCATTTGAAATCCAAATATTTTCAAAACCAAATCAGTAGGTTTTATTTGGAAATAAAGAATATTTGGAAAACTTGTTTAAAATAAAATAACATCTTTATTTTTGGTCCATTATCAGTTAAATAAAATGGGCCTTATTCATTTACTTCAAATAAGATTTGTTCTATTAGAATATTTATTTTGAAATCTAAAATAAAACCAAAACACTTCAGTAAGTTTTATTTGAGAATATAAAATATTTGGAAAAACTTATTTAAAAATAAGTTTTAGTGTTTTCTTAAAATGGGAAAAGCTTTTATTTAAATAAAATTTGGATATCAAATCCTTTTTATTAAACAAACTTTTACTCTTTTAATCAAAGCAAACCCTTTTGTTTCAAATTCTTGGCCAAGGTTTAATTTGGTTTTATAAAGTATTCTTTATTTACAATATTTCTTTTCCCTTTGAAAAACCAAAAACCTTTATAAAAGTTTTCAAAGTAGTAGTAAAATATTTTTTTTATTTTCCCTTTAATAAATATTTATCTTTTTAATCCCTTTGGGATTTATTTAATCCAAATTGGTTTGAAGGTTTCCAATTGGATTTCAAAGTTTCTTCTGGCTGTGAAAATCATTATTTTATTCATTTATTTTTCACATTACAAGATTTGGTTAATCTTGGGATGTGACAGGCTACCACCCTTAAAATAAATCTCGTCCCGAGATTTGGGGAGGCTAGGGGTTACAAGTTGGCTCAAAAGCATCTAGGGTACTACCACCCTTAAAAATTTTCAAACAAAAATTACACATTGTCCTTCTTGGGATCCTGGGAAAACTTCTCTAAGCAAACATTTGCATTGAGTCCTTTGTTTCCATGCTTGACTCATAGACCAAGGTTGAGATCCTTCATAGACTTGTTTAACTTGTTCTTCATCTTTTCTGGACAATTGCTTGCATAGTGGCCTAGTTCCTTGCATTTGAAACACATCACTTGGCTGATATCTTTCTTTTCCTTGGGTAATAATTCTTCTTGTTTGTTTCCTTGGTTCTTCTTCTTCTCTAGGCATTCATTGGCATAGTGTCCCATCTCTTTGCAACTGTAACATTGCACTTGAGTAATGTCCTTCTTGTTAGGGTTGGGGCATTTCTTCTTCTTCTTGGGTCTCTCCAAAGCTAGGAGTTCTTCTAGTTCATGTTCTTCATAGGTGGGAGATCTTTCTCTCTTCTTGGGGCATTGATCTTCATGCTCCTTGGATGCATGATCCTTGCCTTCATAAATAATGTAAGCTTGGGTTCTCTCTAGAATAATATCCTTGTCATCCTTGTTGTCATTATCTCCTTGGGAAAAGTTTTCTCTCATGTTGATCATTTGAGTAACCAATCCTTGCAACATTTGGGATTGAAGTTTCAAAATCCTTTGTATGGCTGGGTCTAGTCCATTGTTGTTGGCTAAAAGTTGAGTTGTCTCTTGGCTCAACTGGTTTTGGGTTGCTATAAGTTCTCTCATGTTGTCCTCTTGGTTGTTGCTGTCATCAACCTTGATGTTGGAGTCTCTTGGAGGAGTCATCTGTTTGGGTTGAAGGGATATTTAGAATAGGCAAGATATTTCTAAGGAGTCAATTCTAATCACACACATCACAATTCACACAAGCAATGTGCATGCAATCACAAACCAAACAATTCACTCAAACAACAAAATTCAAGCACATACTTGGGCAACCAAAAATATTTTTGTTACACCACATAAGTTGGTGGTTTTGTCTCAACTAAAATATGGTGGTCCATCTATATGGTTTACTTGTGATCTTTCCTTCCTTCATGATTCTTCTTGTATGAGATCATGTTTTCCTTGAGAAAAACTCTTGGTTGCAAATACTTCAAAGTTGTTGATGGCTCCTTCTTATTTTGCATTCCCTCAGTCTCTAAATCTTGAGCAAGATTTCCTTGTCTTACTTGTAGTCCTTAGTGATATCCAAGTTGGAAGTCCTTGGGGAATATGCTAAAGATGTTGAAGTCATTAGAGTTGAAGAAGTTGAAGTCATTAGAGTTGAAAGTGTTGAAGAAGTCCTTTGCACATGGTGTAGTCCTTGGCTATGGGTAGGTTTTTCCATCAAGTTGAAATAGAAGAGATGTAGAGTTGAAACCAAAATGGTGGAGGAAAGAGTTTACAAGTGTTTTTGTAAATAAGTTTTTGGAATAAGACAACTCCTATTTTTCTAAGGGTTTTTGTCCAATCCTAGGTTTACAAATCCTACAGGCAACACAATGCTCTGATACCATCTGTAAGGGGTCCCAATCTTTAATAAGATAGAGCCCCCTGTGTTTACAATGCTAGTCCCTGGATCAATAGCTAGCATCCACAGTTAAGATGTAATATCAAGAAACAAAGGTCATAATATAGCTTTATAACCAGGAATAACATATTTTTATTACATCAAACATAGCTCATTTGGCTATTACATTACATTGCAGCGGAATAACTATAGTCATGGGTCCTTCATCTTCAAAGTGCCACATGCAGATGTTGGTTGTAGACTTTGTAATCCTAATCAATCAATCTTCACTAAAAACAATCAAACCTGCAACATTACAAGTTACAGCCACAAGGGTCAATACATTTGAATTGTATTGGCAAGTGATACTAGGATAATATAGTGGAGTCTATCATCTATATGCATTTGGCTAAGTGGAGTTGAGGCTTGCATTGCTCAAAATAGATTTTTCCTTAACATTTGAAAATACTAAGTTTTTGCTTTGACAAAAATCATTCTTCTCAATCAAAGATTGAAGATCCTTTAACAAGGCATCTCTCAATCAAAGATTGAAGATTTCAAACAACCCTTGTTCAATCCACAAGTTTTAACTTAGAAATTTGAATGATGAGATTCTTGATTGCTTCCATGTCTTGATGCTCAAATTGTCCTTTACCAGGGACATGGCTAAGTACTTAGATTTTACACTCTGCAGAGGTGGTGCACTTTCACCACAAGACTTGGTTTCCCAAGACAAGATCTTTCAGAAGCTTTCCCTTAGACCAAAATGGACGCGTTCCAACCTATCAAACACTACCACCCTCTGTCCATATGGCTAAGTTCTTGCAACCTATATGATCATGGCAGAGCCCATATTGCCAAGTGGTTGCACTTGAAGCTTCTCAACATTTGACATCTCAAATCTCTTTGTTCCTGGGTGGCATACCACAAGTGAGATACACAAGCCAAGTCCATGGCCTTGTGTAACCACTCAACATAAACCAATCCTTCCATTCCACCCAGGGGATTCATTGACTTAGTGGTTTTATTAAACAAAAACATAAGTCCTCAGACTTAGAGATTTTTCCATAGTGTGAATATATTTTCCACCCATGTTTTCTATTAGCTAGGCTAAGCTTGATAGTAGTAGGAATCTTAACTTAGGAAAATCCTACTAAGGATTCATCTACTAGGTTTTCTTATAGCAAGGTCTATACTTAGCAAAATTCATGCAAGTTTTACTTAGAGAAAATCACTAATGCATAGTGAAAGTAATGGGATAAACAGTATGAAGCATCACTTGCCTTTTTGGTAGGGAGTGGTGGTTCACTCCTTGATCTTGCTAGTCTCACACTTCACTACAAGTCAATCAAGCAAACATAAATTCAATTCACATTCCAAACCAAAGTCAAACAAACAATTTTTCACACACAAGTAATGGAATCTAAGTCATGCAAAGGTTGGTTCTATTGCAAGGATGGTCTCCACTAGGCTTCTAAACTTTGTAAGTTCCAATTTGGTCATTTACCAAAATGGCAAAGTCATTTGCAAATGGGTTTTATCCTTAAACCATTTTCAAATCCTTTCATCATTTTATGTGGTGAAAAACATTTTTTTTCAATACCACAACCTTAAGTGGTTTCACCAATTAAGTTGTTGTTTCTTAAAACTTGGTGTTTTGGTCAGTAGGTTTGGTCCAAAACATTTCCTCCAAAGTTTTACTCAAAACCATTTTCATAACAAAACAATAGTTCTATTTGGCTAGAAATGGACTAAACTAATTAATCCATTCTAAACTTTTACAAATTCATTTTCCAAACCATGGGTTGGTTCCTAGGGTCAGTAAGGTCACAACAAACCATTTTGCAAAAGTTTTAACCCTAAAATCATTTTTAAACAATTTTTCTAATCTAAACAAGCACACAAATGAATCTGCAAAAACAAGTAAATTAACAGATACTATTTACTAAACCAAGGGAATGGTTGGCTAGGGCTGGTTCTCCTGAATCCATTGATATAAAATTTGTAAAATTTGGACGTGTGGTTTGAAAGTTACAAGGGTTTCAAAATGGCATTTAAATCTGGTTTCTAAATCTGTTTCAATCAAACACTGGCCACGCGTCGCGCCGTGATTGGCCAGTACCGGTTCGTCTGGATCAAGTGACACAGACCACAGGATTAAAAGGGGCATGTGCGGCTCAGATCAAACGTACCCCTTCGTTTTAATGAATCTATCCTAGCCAACGGATCTGCATCTAACGGTTGCTACGTGTTTGACCTAAAATGAGCGGCGTTGATGGCGGCTGTGCGGCGAGGTTGCCGACGATGCAGGATGCGAGAAAGAGGTAGGGGGAGCTCACCGAGTTCGCAGCACACTGCTGATGCTCCTCGTGGTCTTTGTTGGCCAAGGGGCGCACGGGTTCCTGGGGAATTTCTCACCGGAGTTGAGCCGTGCCTCGGGTGCGGTCAGTCGTTGACAGAGGCGAGGTTGCAGGCCACACGCGAGTGTTTGGCGAGCACCTGGAGATGCGGAAGACGCAGACTAATCAAATGGCATGATTTACAGATCAAGGCGCGCATGGAGTCGGGTGCTAGAGCTCACCGGAGTTGCGGGGTCGTCGGTGGCGTACAGGTGGAGACGTTGCCGACACTCTGGGGCGCTCGGGGGCGAGCTGGCGCTACGAGGATGATCGCCAGGAGGTGGGGATCACGAGAGCATGGTCGAGGAGGCAAGGGGCGGCGAGGGGCTGCCGGAATCGGCCGGGGAAGTCGTCGGAGACAGAGCGGCTCGGGGAGAAATTGGAGCGGCCTGGGGGCGTGCTTGGGGGATGAGACAGAGGGGAAATGGAGAGGAGTCACTGGCGTTTAAAGGGGCATGGTCATTGCGAGAAATCAAAGCCTCCTTCATGCGCAATCAACGCCGGAGTAATCTCACTGCAACGGTCAGGGCAACGGGGTCTCGTTGAAGACGATGGCTGGGGATGTGGGGCCTGCTTGCCAGCGAGTGAGGAAAGTTTCAGGTGGGCTCCAGTTGTCATTCACTGCGTGGGTTTGTTTTGCGGTGAAAAACGATTCACTTCGCTGAGAGGTAGAGGTGGGCTCGGTTGGGCTGAGTTGGGCTAGGATAGCTGGGCCAGTCCGTTTCCATATTTTTTTTCCTTCTGAATTCTTTTTCCTTTTTTTATTTCTATTTTTCTGTTTTGAATTTGAATCAATTATTCATTCACTCAAACCATTCAAACAAATTCAAACTTATAATGAGTTTTTGGTTCTGTTTATCAACATAAACCAAATCCCAAAAATAAAATAATATTTTTATTCTTTTTAGGACCATTCATTAATTAAATAAAATGGTTCATTAGTTATTTAATAAAATAGGGTTTGATTTAATTAATAAAATCTCCATTTGAAATCCAAATATTTTCAAAACCAAATCAGTAGGTTTTATTTGGAAATAAAGAATATTTGGAAAACTTGTTTAAAATAAAATAACATCTTTATTTTTGGTCCATTATCAATTAAATAAAATGGGCCTTATTCATTTACTTCAAATAAGATTTGTTTTATTAGAATATTTATTTTGAAATCTAAAATAAAACCAAAACACTTCAGTAAGTTTTATTTGAGAATATAAAATATTTGGAAAAACTTATTTAAAAATAAGTTTTAGTGTTTTCTTAAAATGGGAAAAGCTTTTATTTAAATAAAATTTGGATATCAAATCCTTTTTATTAAACAAACTTTTACTCTTTTAATCAAAGCAAACCCTTTTGTTTCAAATTCTTGGCCAAGGTTTAATTTGGTTTTATAAAGTATTCTTTATTTAAAATATTTCTTTTCCCTTTGAAAAACCAAAAACCTTTATAAAAGATTTCAAAGTAGTAGTAAAATATTTTTTTTATTTTTCCTTTAATAAATATTTATCTTTTTAATCCCTTTGGGATTTATTTAATCCCAATTGGTTTGAAGGTTTCCAATTGTATTTCAAAGTTTCTTCTGGCTCTGAAAATCAAACAAAGTTTTATTTTATTCATTTATTTTTCACATTACAAGATTTGGAAAATCTTGGGATGTGACATAGGAGGAGGAACAGGGACTACTTGTGGTTTAGTGGTGATAGTGCACACACTATTGTTTCTATCAATTTCAGCTTCCCTTTCCCACTTAGCATGAAGTTGAGATAACAACCTAACATTTTCATCAATAATAACTTGTATGGCATGAGCAGTAGAAAAGGTATTTTCCATAGTTTCAGGTTTAGCAGCCATTTTATTAACCAAGGAAGTTTGAGCTTCAGACAAAGAGGATATATTTTTATCAGCACTCAAATTTTTTGACTGTAAACTAGGAATTTCTCTATTCAGATTCTCAAGTTGATGACTAATATTTTTCAAAATGATAGATTGTTCCTCCATAGTTTTTGTGAAAATCTTGTTTTGTTCATATTGCATTTGCATAAAGTTTTTACTGGATCTCTCAACTTCTAGAATCCTCTCTTAACTAGGCATTCCAGATCTACCCTGATAAGCATTTCCACTAGGAGGATAAGGCCTATAATTGTTGTTCCTACCAAAATTATTCCTATAGGCATTGTGGTTGAAATTGTTGTTTCTAATGAAGTTCACATCAACTTGCTCTTCTTGAGCAACCAAAGAGGCTAAGGGAACACTATTAGGATCTAAAGGAGCTTTCCCATTAACAAGCATAGCCATAATAACATCAATCTTTTCACTCAAAGGGGAAGCTTCCTCAAAAGAATTTACCTTCTTACCATGTAGAGCTCTCTCAACATGCCATTCAGAGTAGTTAACCATCATATTATCAAGGAGCCTTGTTGCAGCACCCAAAGTGAGGCCCATGAAGGTACCTCCAGCAGCTGAATCCAACAGATTTCTTGAGGAGAAGTTCAAACCTACATAAAAATCTGGATAATCATCCAAGCAGTGAGTCCATGAGTGGGGAAATTCTTAACCAAAGATTTCATTCTTTCCCAAGCTGGGGCAACATGTTCACTATCAAGTTGTTTAAATTTCATAATGTCACTTCTCATAGATATAATCTTAGCAGGAGGATAGTACTTTCCAACAAAATAATCTTTGCACTTAGTCCAAGAATCAATACTATTTTTAGGCAAGGAAAGAAACCATTCTTTAGATTTTCCTCTCAAGGAGAAAGGAAAAAGATTGAGCTTAATAATATCTCCATCTACATCCTTATATTTTTTTCATCTCACAAAGTTCAACAAAGCTATTGAGATGGGCAGCAGGATCAACAAAGCAGGCTTAATTTCATAAAAGGTAGCATCAGGAGCAGGTGGAGCAATAGGTGTGCTAAGGAAATCATTGTTGTTGGTGCTAGTGAAGTCACACAACTTGGTTTTCTCAGCAGAGTTCATTTTGGCAAAGGTGGACAAGCCAAAAACAGCAGCAGCAGCTAGAGCAGGAACTATTTTTTTTTGTGTTTTTGAATAAAGAAAGCAAACCAAACTAGACTAATTTTTTGGTTTTTTTTTTGAAAAGAGGAAAAAAAAACAAGCAAAAGAAACAAAGCAAACTAAAAAAAAGTAAAGAGAAAGAAAGTGGAGGACTCCCCTAGTGAAGATGTCCTTAGCATCCCCGGCAACGGCGCCAAAAAACTTGTGATCGCACTTAGTTGATGTGGGGGCTTCTTTCTTTATTCCCCGGCAACGGCGCCAGAAAACTTGTTGTCTGAAACAGAGGACTTCGTTGGAAACCCCAAGAGCAAGGTGTGATGAGCACAGCAGCAAGTCTTCCCTCAGTAGAGACTGAGGTTATCGAACCAGAAGGCGAAAGGAAACGGCACACAGGTGTTGCTAGCAACGCGGAGACCTGCACAACACAAACTCAAGACTTTGCCCCAACGAATCAGTGAGGTTGTCAAGCTCACCGGTTTCCTGTAACAAAGGATTAAACATATGGTGTGGAAGGTAATGGTTTGCAGCAAGTAAACAAGTAACAGTGGAAGATGTATCAATGGTAAAGATTGGACCGGGGTCTATAGTTCACTAGAGGTGCCCTCCTTAGATAAACAACATGGCATGAAGGGTAAACAAATTACAGTAGGGCAATTGACAGGAACTGAGCAAGGCATAACAATGCAATTACTAGTCAGAAAGATCCTATGAGATTTGATTGGGCAATACAACAAGATACATAGACTGCCATCCAACTGCATCTATGACTAGAAGTCCACCTTTAGGTTATCATCCGAACCCCCTCTAGTATTAAGTTGCAAGCAACAGACAAGTGCTTTAAGCAAAGTGTGTAAGGTAAAAAGTCCACATGTTCCATGAACAAGAGACCATTGTTTTCTCCCTAGTAGCAAAAACACATCTACAACCGAAGAGATTATTGTCACTTCCCTTGGAAACTAGAGGCATGAACCTACTATCGAGCATAAATACTCCCTCTTGGAGTCACTAGCAACTACTTGTCCAAGATAGCTACTAACAACGGAGAGCATGCAAGATCACAAACAACACAGACATGATATAATCATAAATACAAAACCATTAATCAAACCAACATAATAATCTCAATATCCATCGGATCCCTGTAAACACAACATGCATGATTACAAATAGATTAGATCTTGATCATGAACGGAGATCACAAGATCTATACATGAAAGCACAAAGGAGGAGATACAACCCTATAGCTACTACATGGAACCATAGTCCAAGGTGGAACTACTCACGCATCATACCGGAGAGAAGGCCTCCGGGATGATCTCCCCTCCGGCAGGGTGTTGGGAAGAACTTATCCCCCCGATCTAGGGATGATGGTGTCGTTGGCTATAGACGGTTTCATGGATATTTGATCGGGTGCTTAGGGTTTCTACATCGGGGGCTTCTTATAGGCGAAGGGGGAGGCCGAGACGGTGGCCAGGGGTCCTACACCCTGCCTAGGCATAGGGCAGGGCCCACCCGCGCCAGGGGGGAGGGTCTGGGCGCCCTGACCCGCCTCTCCGGATCCCCTCTGGACTTCTTGTTCCCCACATAAAGTAATTGACTTTGACGTTTGTCCCGTCCAATTTCGAGAATATTTCTTTACTAACTTTTGTGGAACCAAAAACAGCAGAAAACAGGCAACTGCCACTGTGGCAACTTGTTAATAGGTTAGTACCAGAAAACATGTAAAAAGCACCTCAAAATGTAGACAAAGTAAAGCAAAGTAGATACTAAACAAGCATGGAGCATAAAAAATTATAGATATGTTTCCGACGTATCATGGCTTCACCTAGAACCTCTCGGTGCAATCATCGCGATATAAAGAAGTTTCTACCGGTCTAGCTGGAGGGGGCTAAAATTTAGCATGGAGCTACCTCGTAGCTATCTCGGGAATTTTCCAAAAAATCATTTCCAGGTAGAGAACATGGCATTTCTTCATAGGTCCAACAAGATATTAGCAAGACGCAACGCATAACCATCAAACCTAATTGCAGCGAATCTCGATAGAATTTCAAAACCGGCCTAAAAAATTCAAAAAAAAAATAAAAAAATGTCTAACCTTCGCACATTGTCATTTTATGTTGCCTAGTTGAAGGAAAAAATAATAGACATGGCATATGAGGATTATCCTAAAAAAGTGTTCATAGAAATCACCTACCGCCTTCGAGGATTCATGGATTTCAAGGAAAATGAGCTAGGCCATGACCGCAACCATGGCATAGTTTGGTTTAATGTGCCCATATTGTGCACATGCATGCATATTGTAATGGAAAACTATGTTGCTTCATGAAGTTTTCACACTCTCTGCATGGAAAGCCCGTTTTCCATTTTCCCGGTGCTAAAAAGGGCATACTTTGTGAAGAAGCCACCAAGGATGTTATGTGAAAATGCATCACCCCATTTTTAATAAATAATAGAGAGCATTTAGTGGCCAGTTCACCAATTGGCTTCAGCTAGAACCTCTCGGCGCAGCCATCGTGATATAAAGAAGTTTTCGCCGGTCTAGCTGGATGAGGCTAAAATTTAACCTGTTGCTACATCGTAGCTATCTTGGGAATTTTCCAAAAAATCATTTCTAGGTACATGATGAGTGCATATTTGCATCATGTTTTAGATTATTGTTTTGCATTGTCAATGTAGGATCTTGGTATTTTACGGTGTTCACACGCACTTTTTATGTTTATTTCACCAGGATCAGGACAGATGATGTATCCGATGGACATAATTCTTGGACTAGTTATATTGGAGTGAAAAGGAGCCAAAAATTATGTAAATTGCTTATTTGGGAAATATTACCAATACCAGAATAAAACCTGAAGCGAGCAAAGAACACAAAAGGTTTAACGACCAACTATATGGGCCGCCGCCATATAGTTGCCTCCGTATAGTTGGCGCCACCTCCGCCTCCTCAAATAGTTTCACCCTATGCAACTGGATCAAGGAGAAGACATACAAAACACCTAGAAATCGCCAAAACCTCACCTCCAGATGGCATCTGGAGGGGGAACTTGCCCTAGGGATCCATCTTTGCCCTAAGCAGATCTAGGAGGCCAAGGCATCGATCTCCATCTTCATCAACCGCTGCATCTTCATCACCACCACCATCATCTCCATCCATCCCATCTAGATCTTGTTGTAATTCTTGCACTAGTTGTGGATTTATACAAGTACTATTCATCGATAATCGTTTCCATTGCCATGATGTTGTTTGCCTCCATGTCTGAGTAGATCATTAGTTCTTGGGGAGATGGTTATGAGGATGATTTGAGCAGTGGTTGCTGCCTCTTTGTCCAAATACGGAGTTCCTCCCACACATACATAGTTGAGAATGTTCATGATAATAATCTTCACCTTATCCCTTTATAATGCTAGTGGTGTATCCGCTAATCCCCGAGAACGCTTTTTCGCACTGAAGTTTCAGTTAGTTTTGTTTACTTTACTCATTCGTATCTTATACCAAAAACCCAAAAACACATTTTTACGCAATACTCGCATTTTATCTTCTCACTTAGAACTTTATTTAGCATTTATAGTTTTAGTATTTATTTCAAGAATTCCTAGACTTCAGACTCCTTCTCCCTTGGGATCGATATCTTTATTTCAAAACTAGCTACAACCGATCTATGCACTTGCAGTCATCAAGCTATTTTCTAGCGCCGTTACCGGGGAGCTAAGCATTGTAGGTCTTTTAGTTCTTGCTTATTTGCTTTGGTTTTGTTAAGTTTTTTTTGAGTTACAGGTTTCCACCAACATGATGGAGTTTGAGCATATGTCTAGTGCTAACCCACTCAACCGCTTTGGGAAGCCCTATGATATTTATAAAAGAGACAACTCCAACAAGAAGACAAGGGGTTTTGAAATAAATCCTATACTATTTGGTATTTTACACAAGAAGAAATTAACCGGAGATGAAGAAGATCCTGATCCATATGATCATATTCCATGTTTCAAAGATATATGTGGCACGTTCCAATTAACGGGGTATACCGCCGATGAGGTAAGGTTTAAATTTTTTAGTCAAACTTTGACAAGTTGATGTCTACGCATGCTTCTATTCTTGTAGACAGTGTTGGGCCTCCCAGTGCAGAGGTTTATAGAACAGCAGCAAGTTTCCCTTAAGTGGATCGTCCAAGGTTTATCGAACTCAGGAAGGAAGAGGTCAAAGGTATCCCTCTCAAGCAACCCTGCAATCAAGATACGAGAAGTCTCTTGTGTCCCCAACACACCCAATACACTTGTTAGGTGTATAGGTGAACTAGTTCGGCGAAGAGATAGTGAAATACAAGTAATATGAATGATTATAAATGGTAATTGCAATCTGAAATAAATATGGCAGCAAGAAAACATGTAACAAGATTGATTGTAAATGGTGTTTCAATGCTTAGAAACAAGGCCTAGGGATCATACTTTCACTAGTGGACACTCTCATATAAATATCTTCTCTTCATTATGCTACTCTGAACTACTCTCCGGTTGGACGGTGTAGGGATATAACAACACACCTTGAAGTTCGCATTCCACATCTAGATAACCCCACACTATCATCTTGAGCGCTAGATGGTTCCAACAAACACCACAATCTCATAGAGACATCCAAATCAAATTATAACTCATGATAAGTATTTGTGTAACCTTTAGCCTAAGTGCCACATGGTGTGCACACTGCCAACTTCACACACGTGGGGATAAGCAGATATTAATTAAAGCACTTGAGTAGCAGAGTAGATCTACTTATTCAACTAGATTACAAAGCTCATGATCACAATAAGATCACGCATAGAGAGAGAGAGACGAACACATAGCTACCGGTAGAGCCCTTAGCCTCGAGGGAGAAATACTCCCTCCTCATCATAGGAGTCAGCAACGGCGATGGATATGGCGGTGGAGTCGATGGAGATGGCTCCGGGGGAAATTCCCCGTCCCGGTAGGGTGCAGGAACAAAGGCTTCTGTCCCCTGAATATTGTCTTTGGTGGCGGCGGCGCTGCGGAACTTTTCGTGGATTCCTAATCTGGATAGGGTTTTCATCTTGGGGAGACGTATATATATAGGCGAAAGGGAAAGGTTATGAGGACCCGCACCATCCCTTGGTGTGGCCACCTCGTGGCTCCACTTTGTCTCTCCTTCGGGCTCCTTGTTGCGTCTGGAAAATAGGCACTGTGGCATCCAATTCTGCGAATATTTCCTCACTAGCTTTTCTGAAACGAGAAAAAACAAAAAACAGGAAACTGGCACTGTGGCATCTTGTCAATAGGTTAGTTCTAGAAAATGTATAAAAATGCCTCAAAGTGTAGACAAAACATAAGATAGTTGGTACAAAACAAACATGGAGCATAAAAAATTATAGATACGTTTACGACGTATCACAAGTACAACTCTCTCTTTGTATAGATCTATACCCTCGGAAGCCACTACTACTTGGGATAATTTAGCTTGTGAATTCCTATTTAAATATTACCCATTATATAAATCCTTTGGAATCAGGCGTCTTATAATGACTCGGAGGAACCGTCCAAATGAAGGACTAGTAAGAGCTTATATAAGATTTAAAATTTTACTTAGTCAATGTCCTCACCATGATTGGCCTGAATGGTATTGATTGCATATCATTTATGACGGTTTAATTGAAACTAATAAAATTGAAATAGACTCTTGCACGAGAGGAGTTTTATGGATTTACCTATAAATAAAGCTTGGGCTTTACTTAATAAACTTCGTGATAATAGAGTTTCATGGAATTTTGGTGTAGGAAGTGAAGGAGGCACATAAATAGATCATGAATGTATTCATGACTGTAATAAAAAGGGCCATGTTAATGAATCATCTAAAGAGCATTATTTAGATTCAGATCTTGTGTTGCAAGTTGTTAATGCTTTTATAGAACACATCAAAGCTCCAAAAGATGGTTCAGCCAAGTATGATCCACCACTCGAACCCGAGAAGAAAAGATAAGTTAAAGAAACATTGGCCTCCCTAGAACCAATATATGAGATACCTTTCCCTAACACTGCATAGAAGCATATTTTGTAATATGAATAGGTCAAGGAAGTACATGAGGTGAAAGAAGAGGAAAGTGTGCCAATAATTGAAGAACATCTGGATAAAACCAAAGATGAAGAAGTAACCAAGGAAGCAATCATGGCTATGTATGCACATTGTAGCATAGTTGAACTTGATGAAGATACTTCTATATTGGTTGACTATAAAATTATGGTAAAAGATGTGGGTAAGCCTATTCTTCCCTGCATATTAAAAGAAACCTCGCATTACAGTTTATGTGATGTTGGCACCATAGTTAATGTTATATCCTATGACTTTTATTTATAAAAAATGAAGAGACAGCACCGTCTACAATAGAAAATACTGATATGATAATCATGTTAGCCAATAAAAATCTTAGAATTCCAACGGGTGTAGTTGAAGATGCAACTGTCACAATAGGCAATAAAAATTTCCCTATTAATTTTGTAGTTGTTGATATGCCAGTTGACACTCTTTGCCCAATCATATTTGGAAGAAACTTTTTGATGATATAGGTGCCACAGTCGACTTCAAAAAGGAGGTTGTATCCCTTAAGCGTGGGAAAGTGGAAAAATAATTCCACTTTTCCAAATTTAAATACAAACCTCTACATATACAATAAGAAGAGAAAGAGAAGACTATCGAGGAAATGGCAGCTCTTTTCTTAAATAATCAAGATGAAGAAATAAATGAAGACCCAAATTTTGAGGAAATAATTATGGAGGACAGAACTTTAGAAGAATTAGAAAGTGAATTTGATTCATTTCCCATTGAAGAACCTTGAACTGATGAAGCTTTTGAAGAGCCAGAAAAGAGAGGGGATGAAGAATTACCACCCCTAGAATTTAAAACTCTACCAGATAATCTTAAGTATAGATTCTTAGATGATACTAATAAATTCCCTGTTATTATTAGTGCTAGACTTTCAGGGGAAGAAGAAGAATAACTCATGAAGGTACTAAAGGAGCACCACAAGGCCTTTGGGTACTCGATGGACAACTTGAAGGGTATTAGTCCCATGATAGCCTCCCATAGAATATTCATGGAGGAAGGTGCCAAACCAGTTGCGGAATTTAATAGAAGACTAGAGCCTGAAATGAAGGAAATGGTAAGAAAGGAAATAGTATGCCTACTTGATGCATGTATAATTTATCCTGTAAAAGAAAGTGAATGGGTAAGTCCTATTCATTGTGTTCCTAAGAAAGGTGGCTTTACTGTTGTTCCAAATGAAAACAATGAATAAATACCTCCTAGAACTGTTGTTGGACATAGGATGTGCATAGATTTCAGGAAATTGAATAAGGAAACAAGGAAAGATCACTATCCTTTACCGTTGATACATCAAACTTTAGAGAGGTTAGAAAACCACACTCATTTTTTCTACTTGGTCGGATATTCTGGTTTTTCCCAAATAGTTGTTAATCCTGATGACCAACTTAAAACAACTTTCATTAGTCCTTATGGTTTACATGCTTACCGATGCATGCATTTTGGGTTATGTAATGCTCCAGCTACTTTTCAAAGATGCATGATTGCTATTTTTGCAGATTTTATAGAACTAATAATGGAAGTGTTTATGGATGATTTTTCTGTTTATGGAACTTTGTTTACTAGTTGCTTGGATAATCTCAATAGAATCTTGTAGTGTTGCGAAGAAACCAATCTTGTCTTAAACTGGGAGAAGTGCCATTTTATGGTCAAAGAAGGCATAGTCCTTGGACATAAAGTATCAGGTAAGGGTATTGAAGTAGATAGGGCTAAAGTTGAAGCAATAGAGAGAATGCCACAACCAAGGGACGTAAAAGGTATATGAAGTTTTCTTGGTCATGTAGGATTTTATAGACGGTTCATTAGGAATTTTTCTGGAATTTATAAACCTTTGACTAATCTGTTGCAAAATGAGTAAGATTCAATTTTGATGATAAGTGCCTGATTACCTCTGATAAACTTAAATATTCTTTATCTCGTGCTCCCATCATTAAACCACCTATATGGGATATGATTTTTATTTAATCTATGAAGCTAGTGATGATGTTGTAGGAGTAAATCTAGGACAACACATAGGTCACAGATTTAATATTATACATCATTCTAGTAGAACTCTCAATAGTGATCAAATGAATTATCCTAAGGAAGAAAGATAACTCTTTGCTGTATTTTTCTCTTGTGATAAGTTTCATTCTTATATTGTTGATGCAAAAGTAAGAGTTCATATGGATCGTGATGGTTTAAAAGAACTCCTCGAGAGGAAGATTCATCAGCCAAGACTGATCTGTTGGGTCCTTTTACTTCAAGAATTTAAGTTGCAGATTATGCAGAGACAAGAAGCAAAGGTAGTGGATGCAACATCCATATTTGTCCAGCAAGACACTGATCTTATTGAGAGGAGCTTTAGTCCTGGTGATTTTCGTTTCCGAGAATTACTATATGAACTAAGGTCAAATCCTCCCAAGAAGAAGAAGTCCTTGTTGTTGGAGGAGTTTGTCACTCCTGACTAAATAAACAGTAAGTGGAAGGTAAGTTTTCTAACTCTAATAAGTTCTTTATTTAAACAGTTTCTACTTCTAAGAATTTTGCCTTTGTTTTCCTCTTGTTTTTTTGAAGTTTTTGAGGGTTTCTGTAACTATACGGGCGCAACTATACCGCCGGAGAAAATTCTCCCGCTGTATAGTTGGTCGTTAAACGTTCTATATCCCCCTTGCAAAATAATTTTCGGGATGCGGCATCTATACGGCCGCAACTACATGGCCGGAGAAAATTCTTCCGCCATATAGTTGGTTGTTAAACGATCTGTATCCCCTTGTGAAATAATTTTCGGGGTACCGTATCTATACGTCCACAACTATACGACCGGAGAAGATTCTCCCTCCATATAGTTGGTCGTCAAAGCTTCAGTACCCTCGACCCGTTTTCGTTCTTATTCCTTCTATAAAAAAAGCTTTGTCAGTTCCTAGTCGGTCATCTAACCGACCTAGGCTCGAGATATTTGGAATTTTCTTCCCGGAACCAACTATACGGCCAGAACTACACGGGCCGGGACCGTATAGTTGGTCATTACGGTGCATGACTCCTCCAAATCCATGATTTCTTTTCATTATCGAGTTGGATTGTTTTCTTGGACAATAATTTGGTGTTTCTCGTGAGTTTTACTGGCCTCTGACCCCTCTTATATACTTCCCTTGTGCCTCTCTCTAATCACAAATCACCAGGAACAAATCCAGCTATGCGATATCCTGTCCCAGGCTGTGGAAAACCTATGGGGCTCATTGCACCTAGGGACCTTTCTAGCAGCCCGTCGATGGAGGATGGCGCTGAGGAGGTGGAGAGGTTTAGCCCGGGGTACACAGAGTACACCTGTAACATCCCAAAAATACTAAACTTGGATCATCAAACTCTAATCATCAAAATTAGGGTTAACAAAAACTTTTCTAAATAAAAATATGAAAGCATGCATGTGTGTATGCATTCCAATTTGAATTCTTTTGAACCACCTTGCTTGTGTGTTTCTTTGCTTGTAAATGGATTATTAGGTGAAATAAACATCATCTAAACAATCCCCACACTTTTCCCAAAGACAAATAAATCAAAACAAACAAAATAAGGGAATGGTCATTTTGGCCAAATTAACTCCCATGCCTACTTTGGTTGTCTCTAACTTTCAAAACTTAACAGAAACTTGTTTGGATCTTTACACCCCTTGATAGTACTCATAACAAAGTACCAAGGCCCACCTTGTGATCATCCAAAAACATTTGAATGCATAGTTTAAATGATAGTTCAAAATTGAATCTTTATCATATGAGAAGATCCCACTTTTTCAAAAACACTCAAACAAGCTCAACTTTCAAAACCCAAGCATCCACAGACTCACCAGCACCTACCTAGCACACCCGCCAAAAATCTTTTCAAAATACAAAACTTGAATTCTTGAGGCCATTTCATCAAACACCTTGCGGATGCAAATCAATAAAATCCTAAACACTATTGTGAGCAATGATTGGAACCTAACTTGTTCCCTCTCTAGCTCACAGCAACCTCAGTAGATCATCTAGGAAACTTAACTAAGCACTAGCCCCACTGTAAGCTTGGAAATGTCATCAATGGTGAATAGCCGGGCCTCACCATGTCACCCAGTGTGGACAGCAAGCTAGGAGAAGAACTAGCCGTTCCAACCTTGTCTAGGACACAGCCCACCATCCACCGCCACCCCCTGTCCAGCGCTCGAACCTTGCCAGCCCCTGGACCACACGCACAGACCATGCCCAGCTCGCCAGCAACCATGCCGAGCATGTGCCAGAGCGCCTCCCTCGACACACACCCACAGACCGCGCGCCGCCCTCGCCACGTGCATACACGATCACCACCGTCCCAGGAGACCGCCAGACATTCCCGTTTGTCGCCCCATTCCTCACAGCCACCGCTCGCCATCGAAGACGCCGCCTCCGCCGCGCAGAGCATCGCGTGTTCCAGACCGTTTGCCATCGCCCCTACACGCGCATTAAAGCCGTAGAGCATCGCCAGGATACCACCGAGCGATCGCCAGCACCGGCCATGCCTCTAGCAGCCCGTAGCCATGTCGCCACCGTCGCCTGCCCATCCCGTTCGGTCTCGTCGTCGACACTATAAATAGAGGCCTCCCTCGCTCAAACTCTTCAAACCATTCTACTCCCCTCTCCTCACTGATCTTTCTATCCCGTTCCCGGAGCAAGGCGAGTAGAGCTTCGCCGGAATTTCACCGGAGACCGCCACTGCTGGAGAAGAAGGGGGCCAGCGATTGGAGCCGCCCCAGGAGAAGCTGTCGGTACCAGGAGGTTCTCCGTCGTCGACTTTGTCGTTCGCCCGCCTCACCGACCCTCGCCTGAGCCCCGGTGAGCCTCCCACGACCCCCACCTGCCGCGTTAGGGTTCTGTCTCGCCGGCGCTGCCCGACGTGGACGATGAACCAGAGCCGTTGGATTAGAACTAGATCAAACGTACCACATTGCCCCTGTAGAGGTCCCAATCTTAGATAAGATAGAACCTCCTGTGTTTTACAATGCTAGTCCCTGGATCAATAGCTAGCATCCACAGTTAAGATGTAATATCAAGAAACAAAGGTCATAATATAACTTTATAACCAGGAATAACATAATTTTATTACATCTTTCATAGCTCATATGGCTATTACATTACATTGCAGCGGAATAAATATAAGCATGGGGTCCTTCATCTTCAAAGTGCCACAGGCAGATGTTGGTTGTAGACTTTGTAATCCTAATCAAACAATCTTCACTAAAATCAATCAAACCTGCAACATACAAGTTACAGCCACAAAGGGTCAATACATTTTGAATTGTATTGGCAAGTGATACTATGGTAGTATAATGGAGTCTATCATCTATATGCATTTGGCTAAGTGGAGTTGAGGCTTGCATTGCTCAAAATAGATTTTTCTTATCATTTTGAAAATACTAAGTTTTTGCTTGACAAAATCATTTTTCTCAATCAAAGATTTCAAGATCCTTGTACCAAGCCATCTCTCCATCAATGATTGAAGAATTCAAACAATCCCTTGTTCAACCCACAAGATTTTAATTTAGAAATTTGAATGATGAGATTCTTGATTGCTCCCATGTCTTGATGCTCAAATTGTCCTTTACCAGGGACATGGCTAAGTACTTAGATTTTACACTCTGCAGAGGTGGTGCACTTTCCCCACAAGACTTGGTTTCCCAAGACAAGATCTTTCAGAAGCCTTCCCTTAGACCAAAATGGACGCGTTCCAACCTATTAAACACTACCACCCACTGTCCATTTGGCTAAGTTCTTGCAACCTATATGATCATGGCAGAGCCCATATTGCCAAGTGGTTGCACTTGAAGCTTCTCAACATTTGACATCTCAAATCTCTTTGTTTCCTGGGTGGCCATCCACAAGTGAGATACACAATCCAAGCCTATGGCATTGTGAACCACTCAACCATTCTCCACCAAGCAAGCCCATTCCACCCAGGTGATTCATTAATTTAGTTGTTTTATTAAACAAAATCACAAGTCCTTTAGACTTAGAATATTTTTCCATAGTGTGAATATATAATCCACCCATGTTTTCTATTAGCTAGGCTAAGCTTGGTAGTAGTAGGAATCTCTAACTTAGGAAAATCCTACTAAGGATTCATCTACTAGGTTTTCCTATAGCAAGATCTATACTTAGCAAAATCTATGCAAGTTTTACTTAGCAAAATCACTAATGCATAATAAAAGTATTGGGATAGAAAGTATGAAGCATCACTTGCCTTTTTGGTAGAGTATAGGTTCACTTCTTGATCTTTGCAACAATCACACTCTTCAAGTCACTACAAATCAATCAAGCAAGGCACAAACTCAATCTACAAATCAAGCAAAACAACACACATAAATAACATAGTCAAAGAAATGCATGCAAGCATGCCAAGCTTTGTTTTGTTTGAAAAAGTGGTTCCTAGTGGGTCATAGTCATTTGGGTACATCTAATGGTCATTTCCTAAAGTGGCCAAGTCATTTGCAAAAGGTTTCACTTCAAAACCATTTTCAAAACAAAGTGTTATTTTATGTGGTGTAGAAATATTTTTACTAAGGCATTAGCCCATAGGGTTCACCAAATGAGTTGCTTTTGCAAAACTTGGTGTTTTCGTCAGTAGGTTTGGTCCAAACCATCTACTCAAAGTTTTCTTCCTATAAACATTTCCATAATAAAATCAATTCTTTTTATTTGGCTAGAAAATGACTAAGTCAAGTAATCCAACCTAAATCTTACAAAAATCATTTTTAATACCAAGGGTTGGTTCCTAGGGTCAGTAAGGTCACAACAAAACATTTTGCAAAGGTTTTAATCCAAAAATCATTTTTAAACAATTTTTATACTCTAAACAAGCTCACAAAAGTTTCTGCAAATTCAAACAAGCTAATAGATACTATTTGTAAAACTAAGGCCATGGTTGGCTAGGGCTTGTTCTCCTGAATCCATTGATATAAAATTTGTCAAATTTGGACGTGTGGATCCAAAGATATAAGGGTTTGAAGTTTGCAAAAGTTTTTGTTTTCAATTTCTGTTTTAAATCAAACAGGTGACACGCGGCGTATTCTTACTGGTCGATACCGGTTCGCTGGGATCGGCTACTGGGGTGCGTTGGATTTAACTGAAAATGTGCGGCGCAGATCGACGCATACCCCTTCGGTAAGTCATCTGTTTCTACGCGTCTGATCTAAATCGAACGGTCCTGATCAATCAACCACAAAGTGGCGGCGCTGGCTGCGGTGGTTGGCGGCGGAGCGGCCAGTTGACGGTGGCGCTGGCGAGGCAGGAAGCGAAATAGGGAGGGAGCAAGCTCACCGAGGTCGCGAGGATGAGTTGATGCTGGTCGCGTGGTCGTCGTGGCAAGGGGCGCACGGGGACGGGCAGGATTTCTCGCCGGAGTTGATTCTGACGACGGTCGCGTGCGGTCGAGGTCGAGGACGACGCTGTGGTCCACGGGAAGACACGAGACACACGGTCAGGAGCGCAAGGACACGAATAAGGCGTGTGCGTGAACGAGAGGGGTCGGGGTGGTCTGGAATTACCGGAGGAGCTCGTCGGAGGCGAGACAGACGGCGGCGCTCAGAAGCTTGACGTAGGCGACGTTCTGGGGCGCCCGCGGTTGAACAGAGGGTACTGGGAGATGCGTCAGGTAGTGGGGAGTGTGCTTGTGTGCTTGTGGAGGCAGGAGGGGGTGTGGCTCGGCCGGAATCGGGGGAGGACGGTGGTCGGAGTTGCGGCGGTGCGAGCTCAATTTGCAGCAGCCTCGGGGCAGAGAGGGAGTGGCGAGTGAGGGGAAGGGAGGAGGAAACACTGGCGATTAAGCGTGTGTGGTCAGGGGGCGTTAATCGCACGGCACTGAAGTGAATTGACGAGGCAATCAATCGGCAGTAAACGGCGAGGAACGGGTCGCTGCGGGTGGAGAAGAAGAACAGGGGAGTGGGGTCCTCTGTCAGTGAGAAAAGGAGAGAAAGGGGGAGGTCCACTTGTCAGGGGCTTTGCGGGTTATTTCAGCGGTGAGGAAAACGGTTCGGGGAGGGGAGAGGGGAGCTGGGCTGGATTGGCTTAGTGGGCTGGGCCTTTTGCACTATTTTTTTTTCTATCTGCTTTATTTTTCCTTTTCTATTTCCTGATTTGTTATTTCAAACATTTATTCAAGCATTCAAATAATTCAACAATTCAAACAATCATTTAAACTTTGCATTGTGTTTTTGGTTCTATTCATCAACAAAGTCCAAAGTCCAAAATAATATTTTTATTTGTTTTAAGACTCATTTATTGATTAAATAAAATGGATCTTTAGTTATTTAATAAATTAGGGTTTGTTTTAATTAATAAAATCTTCATTTAAAATCCAAAATGTTTTCAAAACCCAAACAGTAGGTTTTATTTGGAAATAAAGATATTTTGAAAACTTGTTTAAAATAATATAATCCTTTTACTTTAGGGTCCATTAATAATTAAATAAAATAGGTCTTAGTTATGAAATCAAATAGAGTTTGATTTTATTAATAAAATCTTTATTTGAAACCTAAATATTTTCAAAACCAAATCAGTGGGTTTTATTAAAAATAGAATACTTGGAAACTTGTTTTAAAACAAAATAACATTTTATTTTAGAGTCCATTATTAATTAAATATAATAGACTTTCATTATTAAATCAACTAGGGATTGTTTTATTGAGAATATTTATTTTAAAATCTAAAACAAAACTAAAACACTTTATTAGGTTTTATTAGAGAATATAAATTACTTGGGAAACCTATTTAAAATAATTTAATAAGTTTTGAGGTTTTAATAAAAATGGTAAAACCTTTAAATAAAATTTGGATAGTAATTCTTTATTAATTTACTTAAATAAACCTTTGCTATTTTTATTCAAAACAAAATGTTTTAATTCCAAAGTTTGGTCAAGGTTTAATTTGGCTTTAAGAATAATCCTTATTTATGAATCCACCTTTTCTTTTGAAAACCAAATCTTTTTATTCAAAGATTCAAAATAATAATTTTAAAACATTTTAATTTCCTTTAATAAATGTTTATCTTTATAAATCCTTTTAGGATTTATTTGATTCAAATTGGTTTGAGGTTCCATTTGAATTCAAAAAGTTTCTTCTGGCTCTGAAAATCAAACAAAGTTTTATTTTGTTCATTTATTTTCACATTACAAGATTTGGAAAATCTTGGGATGTGACAGGCTACCACCCTTAAAATAAATCTCGTCCCGAGATTTGGGGAGGCTGGGGTTACAAGCAAGTTCAAAACAACTAGGGTACTACCACCCTTAAAAATTTTCAAACAAAAATTACACATTGTCCTTCTTGGGATCCTGGGGAAAATTTCTCTAAGCAAACTTTTGCAGGGTGTCCTTGGTTTCCATACTTGACTCATGGGCCAAGGTTGAGATCCTTCATAAACTTGTTTAACTTGTTCTCCATCCTTTCTGGACAATTGTTTGCATAGTGGCCTAGTTCCTTGCATTTGAAACATGTGACAAGGCTGAGATCTCTCATAGGCTGGTTTATCTTATGCTTCATCTTTTCTGGACAGTAGTTTGCATAATGTCCTAACTCTTTGCAGTATTTGCACATCACTTGGCTAAAATCCTTTCTTATCTTGGGTTTCACTAGCTTTTGTTTGTCTTCTTGTCTCTTCTTCTTTTCTGGGCATTCACTGGCATAGTGTCCCATCTCTTTGCATTTGTAACATTGCAACTGGCTTATGTCTTCCTTCTTCTTTTTGGGTCTCTCCAAAGCTAGGAGTTCTTCTAGTTCATGTTCTTCATAGGTTGGAGATCTTTCTCTCTTCTTGGGGCATTGGTCTTCATGTTCCTTGGATGCATGATCTCTGTCTCTAAAACTATTGTTGGCTTGGGTTCCTTCTAAAATAGCATCTTTGTCATCCTTGTTGTCATTAGCTCTTTGGGAAAAGTTTTCTCCCATGTTGATCATTTGAGTAACTAATCTTTGCAACAATTGGGATTGAAGCTTCAAAATCCTTTGTATGGCTGGGTCTAATCCATTGTTGTTGGCTAAAAGCTGAGTTGTCTCTTGGCTCAACTGGTTTTGGGTTACTATAAGTTCTCTCATATTGTCTTCTTGGTTGGTGTTGGTGTCTCTTGGAGTAGTCATCTGTTTGGGTTGAATTGGGATTAGAATAGGCAAAATATTTCTAAGGAAATATTTCTAATCACACACATCACAATTCACACAAACAATGTGCATGCAATCACAAACAACTTTTCACTCAAACAACAAAGTTCAAGCACATTTTAGGCAACAAAATATTTTTGTTACACCACATAAGTTGGTGTGTTTGACTTAACTATAAATGGTGGTCCATCTATAGGGTTCACTTGTGATCTTTCCATCCTTCTTGGTTGATTCTTCTTTTATGAGATCATGGTTTCCTTGGAAAAAAAAACTCTTGGTTACAATACTTCAAAGTTGTTGATGGCTCCTTCTTATTTTGCATTTCCTCAGTCTCTAATTCTTGAGTAAGATTTCCTTGTTTCACTTGTAGTCCTTAGTGATATCCAAGTTGGAAGTCCTTGGTGAACATGCTAAAGATGTTGAAGTCATTAGAGTTGTAGAAGTTGAAGTCATTAGAGTTGAAGATGTTGAAGAAGTCTTTTGCACATGGTGTAGTCTTTGGTCATGGGGTAGGCTTTTCCATCAAGTTGAAGTAGAAGAGATGTAGAGTTGAAACCAAAATGGTTGAGGAAAGATTTTACAAGTGTTTTTGTAAATAAGTTTTGGATCAAAATATAACTCCTATTTTTCTAAGGGTTTTTGTCCAATCCTAGGTTTACAAATCCTACAGGCAACACAATGCTCTGATACCATCTGTAGAGGTCCCAATCTTAGATAAGATAGAGCCTCCTGTGTTTTACAATGCTAGTCCCTGGATCAATAGCTAGCATCCACAGTTAAGATGTAATATCAAGAAACAAAGGTCATAATATAACTTTATAACCAGGAATAACATAATTTTATTACATCTTTCATAGCTCATATGGCTATTACATTACATTGCAGCGGAATAAATATAAGCATGGGGTCCTTCATCTTCAAAGTGCCACAGGCAGATGTTGGTTGTAGACTTTGTAATCCTAATCAAACAATCTTCACTAAAATCAATCAAACCTGCAACATACAAGTTACAGCCACAAAGGGTCAATACATTTTTAATTGTATTGGCAAGTGATACTATGGTAGTATAATGGAGTCTATCATCTATATGCATTTGGCTAAGTGGAGTTGAGGCTTGCATTGCTCAAAATAGATTTTTCTTATCATTTTGAAAATACTAAGTTTTTGCTTGACAAAATCATTTTTCTCAATCAAAGATTTCAAGATCCTTGTACCAAGCCATCTCTCCATCAATGATTGAAGAATTCAAACAATCCCTTGTTCAACCCACAAGATTTTAATTTAGAAATTTGAATGATGAGATTCTTGATTGCTCCCATGTCTTGATGCTCAAATTGTCCTTTACCAGGGACATGGCTAAGTACTTAGATTTTACACTCTGCAGAGGTGGTGCACTTTCCCCACAAGACTTGGTTTCCCAAGACAAGATCTTTCAGAAGCCTTCCCTTAGACCAAAATGGACGCGTTCCAACCTATCAAACACTACCACCCACTGTCCATTTGGCTAAGTTCTTGCAACCTATATGATCATGGCAGAGCCCATATTGCCAAGTGGTTGCACTTGAAGCTTCTCAACATTTGACATCTCAAATCTCTTTGTTTCCTGGGTGGCCATCCACAAGTGAGATACACAATCCAAGCCTATGGCATTGTGAACCACTCAACCATTCTCCACCAAGCAAGCCCATTCCACCCAGGTGATTCATTAATTTAGTTGTTTTATTAAACAAAATCACAAGTCCTTTAGACTTAGAATATTTTTCCATAGTGTGAATATATAATCCACCCATGTTTTCTATTAGCTAGGCTAAGCTTGGTAGTAGTAGGAATCTCTAACTTAGGAAAATCCTACTAAGGATTCATCTACTAGGTTTTCCTATAGCAAGATCTATACTTAGCAAAATCTATGCAAGTTTTACTTAGGAAAATCACTAATGCATAATAAAAGTATTGGGATAGAAAGTATGAAGCATCACTTGCCTTTTTGGTAGAGTATAGGTTCACTTCTTGATCTTTGCAACAATCACACTCTTCAAGTCACTACAAATCAATCAAGCAAGGCACAAACTCAATCTACCAATCAAGCAAAACAACACACATAAATAACATAGTCAAAGAAATGCATGCAAGCATGCCAAGCTTTGTTTTGTTTGAAAAAGTGGTTCCTAGTGGGTCATAGTCATTTGGGTACATCTAATGGTCATTTCCTAAAGTGGCCAAGTCATTTGCAAAAGGTTTCACTTCAAAACCATTTTCAAAACAAAGTGTTATTTTATGTGGTGTAGAAATATTTTTACTAAGGCATTAGCCCATAGGGTTCACCAAATGAGTTGCTTTTGCAAAACTTGGTGTTTTCGTCAGTAGGTTTGGTCCAAACCATCTACTCAAAGTTTTCTTCCTATAAACATTTCCATAATAAAATCAATTCTTTTTATTTGGCTAGAAAATGACTAAGTCAAGTAATCCAACCTAAATCTTACAAAAATCATTTTTAATACCAAGGGTTGGTTCCTAGGGTCAGTAAGGTCACAACAAAACATTTTGCAAAGGTTTTAATCCAAAAATCATTTTTAAACAATTTTTATACTCTAAACAAGCTCATAAAAGTTTCTGCAAATTCAAACAAGCTAACAGATACTATTTGTAAAACTAAGGCCATGGTTGGCTAGGGCTTGTTATCCTGAATCCATTAATATAAAATTTGTCAAATTTGGACGTGTGGATCCAAAGATATAAGGGTTTGAAGTTTGCAAAAGTTTTTGTTTTCAATTTCTGTTTTAAATCAAACAGGTGACACGCGGCGTATTCTTACTGGTCGATACCGGTTCGCTGGGATCGGCTACTGGGGTGCGTTGGATTTAACTGAAAATGTGCGGCGCAGATCGACGCATACCCCTTCGGTAAGTCATCTGTTTCTACGCGTCTGATCTAAATCGAACGGTCCTGATCAATCAACCACAAAGTGGCGGCGCTGGCTGCGGTGGTTGGCGGTGGAGCGGCCAGTTGACGGCGGCGCTGGCGAGGCAGGAAGCGAAACAGGGAGGGAGCAAGCTCACCGAGGTCGCGAGGATGAGGTGATGCTGGTGGCGTGGTCGTCGTGGCAAGGGGCGCACGGGGACGGGCAGGATTTCTCGCCGGAGTTGATTCTGACGACGGTCGCGTGCGGTCGAGGTCGAGGACGACGCTGTGGTCCACGGGAAGACCAACGAGACACACGGTTAGGAGCGCAAGGACACGAAGAAGGCGTGTGCGTGAACGAGAGGGGTCGGGGTGGTCTGGAATTACCGGAGGAGCTCGTCGGAGGCGAGACAGACGGTGGCGCTCAGAAGCTTGACGTAGGCGACGTTCTGGGGCGCCCGCGGTTGAACAGAGGGTACTGGGAGATGCGTCAGGTAGTGGGGAGTGTGCTTGTGTGCTTGTGGAGGCAGGAGGGGGTGTGGCTCGGCCGGAATCGGGGGAGGACGATGGTCGGAGTTGCGGCGGTGCGAGCTCAATTTGCAGCAGCCTCGGGGCAGAGAGGGAGTGGCGAGTGAGGGGAAGGGAGGAGGAAACGCTGGCGATTAAGCGTGTGTGGTCAGGGGGCGTTAATCGCACGGCATTGAAGCGAATTGACGAGGCAATCAATCGGCAGTAAACGGCGAGGAACGGGTCGCTGCGGGTGCAGAAGAAGAACAGGGGAGTGGGGTCCTCTGTCAGTGAGAAAAGGAGAGAAAGGGGGAGGTCCACTTGTCAGGGGCTTTGCGGGTTATTTCAGCGGTGAGGAAAACGGTTCGGGGAGGGGAGAGGGGAGCTGGGCTGGATTGGCTTAGTGGGCTGGGCCTTTTGCACTATTTTTTTCTGTCTGCTTTATTTTTCCTTTTCTATTTCCTGATTTGTTATTTCAAACACTTATTCAAGCATTCAAATAATTCAACAATTCAAACAATCATTTAAACTTTGCATTGTGTTTTTGGTTCTGTTCATCAACAAAGTCCAAAGTCCAAAATAATATTTTTATTTGTTTTAAGACTCATTTATTGATTAAATAAAATGGATCTTTAGTTATTTAATAAATTAGGGTTTGTTTTAATTAATAAAATCTTCATTTAAAATCCAAAATGTTTTCAAAACCCAAACAGTAGGTTTTATTTGGAAATAAAGATATTTTGAAAACTTGTTTAAAATAATATAATCCTTTTACTTTAGGGTCCATTAATAATTAAATAAAATGGGTCTTAGTTATGAAATCAAATAGAGTTTGATTTTATTAATAAAATCTTTATTTGAAACCTAAATATTTTCAAAACCAAATCAGTGGGTTTTATTAAAAATAGAATACTTGGAAACTTGTTTTAAAACAAAATAACATTTTATTTTAGAGTCCATTATTAATTAAATATAATAGACTCTCATTATTAAATCAACTAGGGATTTTTTTATTGAGAATATTTATTTTAAAATCTAAAACAAAACTAAAACACTTTAGTAGGTTTTATTAGAGAATATAAATTACTTGGGAAACCTATTTAAAATAATTTAATAAGTTTTGAGGTTTTAATAAAAATGGTAAAACCTTTAAATAAAATTTGGATAGTAATTCTTTATTAATTTACTTAAATAAACCTTTGCTATTTTTATTCAAAACAAAATGTTTTAATTCCAAAGTTTGGTCAAGGTTTAATTTGGCTTTAAGAATAATCCTTATTTATGAATCCACCTTTTATTTTGAAAACCAAATCTTTTTATTCAAAGATTCAAAATAATAAACATTTTAATTTCCTTTAATAAATGTTTATCTTTATAAATCCTTTTAGGATTTATTTGATTCAAATTGGTTTGAGGTTCCATTTGAATTCAAAAAGTTTCTTCTGGCTCTGAAAATCAAACAAAGTTTTATTTTGTTCATTTATTTTCACATTACAAGATTTGGAAAATCTTGGGATGTGACAGGCTACCACCCTTAAAATAAATCTCGTCCCGAGATTTGGGGAGGCTGGGGTTACAAGCAAGTTCAAAACAACTAGGGTACTACCACCCTTAAAAATTTTCAAACAAAAATTACACATTGTCCTTCTTGGGATCCTGGGGAAAATTTCTCTAAGCAAACTTTTGCAGGGTGTCCTTGGTTTCCATACTTGACTCATGGGCCAAGGTTGAGATCCTTCATAAACTTGTTTAACTTGTTCTCCATCCTTTCTGGACAATTGTTTGCATAGTGGCCTAGTTCCTTGCATTTGAAACATGTGACAAGGCTGAGATCTCTCATAGGCTGGTTTATCTTATGCTTCATCTTTTCTGGACAGTAGTTTGCATAATGTCCTAACTCTTTGCAGTATTTGCACATCACTTGGCTAAAATCCTTTCTTATCTTGGGTTTCACTAGCTTTTGTTTGTCTTCTTGTCTCTTCTTCTTTTCTGGGCATTCACTGGCATAGTGTCCCATCTCTTTGCATTTGTAACATTGCAACTGGCTTATGTCTTTCTTCTTCTTTTTGGGTCTCTCCAAAGCTAGGAGTTCTTCTAGTTCATGTTCTTCATAGGTTGGAGATCTTTCTCTCTTCTTGGGGCATTGGTCTTCATGTTCCTTGGATGCATGATCTCTGTCTCTAAAACTATTGTTGGCTTGGGTTCCTTCTAAAATAGCATCTTTGTCATCCTTGTTGTCATTAGCTCTTTGGGAAAAGTTTTCTCCCATGTTGATCATTTGAGTAACTAATCTTTGCAACAATTGGGATTGAAGCTTCAAAATCCTTTGTATGGCTGGGTCTAATCCATTGTTGTTGGCTAAAAGCTGAGTTGTCTCTTGGCTCAACTGGTTTTGGGTTACTATAAGTTCTCTCATATTGTCTTCTTGGTTGGTGTTGGTGTCTCTTGGAGTAGTCATCTGTTTGGGTTGAATTGGGATTAGAATAGGCAAAATATTTCTAAGGAAATATTTCTAATCACACACATCACAATTCACACAAACAATGTGCATGCAATCACAAACAACTTTTCACTCAAACAACAAAGTTCAAGCACATTTTAGGCAACAAAATATTTTTGTTACACCACATAAGTTGGTGTGTTTGACTTAACTATAAATGGTGGTCCATCTATAGGGTTCACTTGTGATCTTTCCATCCTTCTTGGTTGATTCTTCTTTTATGAGATCATGGTTTCCTTGGAAAAAAAAAACTCTTGGTTACAATACTTCAAAGTTGTTGATGGCTCCTTCTTATTTTGCATTTCCTCAGTCTCTAATTCTTGAGTAAGATTTCCTTGTTTCACTTGTAGTCCTTAGTGATATCCAAGTTGGAAGTCCTTGGTGAACATGCTGAAGATGTTGAAGTCATTAGAGTTGTAGAAGTTGAAGTCATTAGAGTTGAAGATGTTGAAGAAGTCTTTTGCACATGGTGTAGTCTTTGGTCATGGGGTAGGCTTTTCCATCAAGTTGAAGTAGAAGAGATGTAGAGTTGAAACCAAAATGGTTGAGGAAAGAGTTTACAAGTGTTTTTGTAAATAAGTTTTGGATCAAAATATAACTCCTATTTTTCTAAGGGTTTTTGTCCAATCCTAGGTTTACAAATCCTACAGGCAACACAATGCTCTGATACCATCTGTAGAGGTCCCAATCTTAGATAAGATAGAGCCTCCTGTGTTTTACAATGCTAGTCCCTGGATCAATAGCTAGCATCCACAGTTAAGATGTAATATCAAGAAACAAAGGTCATAATATAACTTTATAACCAGGAATAACATAATTTTATTACATCTTTCATAGCTCATATGGCTATTACATTACATTGCAGCGGAATAAATATAAGCATGGGGTCCTTCATCTTCAAAGTGCCACAGGCAGATGTTGGTTGTAGACTTTGTAATCCTAATCAAACAATCTTCACTAAAATCAATCAAACCTGCAACATACAAGTTACAGCCACAAAGGGTCAATACATTTTTAATTGTATTGGCAAGTGATACTATGGTAGTATAATGGAGTCTATCATCTATATGCATTTGGCTAAGTGGAGTTGAGGCTTGCATTGCTCAAAATAGATTTTTCTTATCATTTTGAAAATACTAAGTTTTTGCTTGACAAAATCATTTTTCTCAATCAAAGATTTCAAGATCCTTGTACCAAGCCATCTCTCCATCAATGATTGAAGAATTCAAACAATCCCTTGTTCAACCCACAAGATTTTAATTTAGAAATTTGAATGATGAGATTCGTGATTGCTCCCATGTCTTGATGCTCAAATTGTCCTTTACCAGGGACATGGCTAAGTACTTAGATTTTACACTCTGCAGAGGTGGTGCACTTTCCCCACAAGACTTGGTTTCCCAAGACAAGATCTTTCAGAAGCCTTCCCTTAGACCAAAATGGACGCGTTCCAACCTATCAAACACTACCACCCACTGTCCATTTGGCTAAGTTCTTGCAACCTATATGATCATGGCAGAGCCCATATTGCCAAGTGGTTGCACTTGAAGCTTCTCAACATTTGACATCTCAAATCTCTTTGTTTCCTGGGTGGCCATCCACAAGTGAGATACACAATCCAAGCCTATGGCATTGTGAACCACTCAACCATTCTCCACCAAGCAAGCCCATTCCACCCAGGTGATTCATTAATTTAGTTGTTTTATTAAACAAAATCACAAGTCCTTTAGACTTAGAATATTTTTCCATAGTGTGAATATATAATCCACCCATGTTTTCTATTAGCTAGGCTAAGCTTGGTAGTAGTAGGAATCTCTAACTTAGGAAAATCCTACTAAGGATTCATCTACTAGGTTTTCCTATAGCAAGATCTATACTTAGCAAAATCTATGCAAGTTTTACTTAGCAAAATCACTAATGCATAATAAAAGTATTGGGATAGAAAGTATGAAGCATCACTTGCCTTTTTGGTAGAGTATAGGTTCACTTCTTGATCTTTGCAACAATCACACTCTTCAAGTCACTACAAATCAATCAAGCAAGGCACAAACTCAATCTACCAATCAAGCAAAACAACACACATAAATAACATAGTCAAAGAAATGCATGCAAGCATGCCAAGCTTTGTTTTGTTTGAAAAAGTGGTTCCTAGTGGGTCATAGTCATTTGGGTACATCTAATGGTCATTTCCTAAAGTGGCCAAGTCATTTGCAAAAGGTTTCACTTCAAAACCATTTTCAAAACAAAGTGTTATTTTATGTGGTGTAGAAATATTTTTACTAAGGCATTAGCCCATAGGGTTCACCAAATGAGTTGCTTTTGCAAAACTTGGTGTTTTCGTCAGTAGGTTTGGTCCAAACCATCTACTCAAAGTTTTCTTCCTATAAACATTTCCATAATAAAATCAATTCTTTTTATTTGGCTAGAAAATGACTAAGTCAAGTAATCCAACCTAAATCTTACAAAAATCATTTTTAATACCAAGGGTTGGTTCCTAGGGTCAGTAAGGTCACAACAAAACATTTTTCAAAGGTTTTAATCCAAAAATCATTTTTAAACAATTTTTATACTCTAAACAAGCTCACAAAAGTTTCTGCAAATTCAAACAAGCTAACAGATACTATTTGTAAAACTAAGGCCATGGTTGGCTAGGGCTTGTTCTCCTGAATCCATTGATATAAAATTTGTCAAATTTGGACGTGTGGATCCAAAGATATAAGGGTTTGAAGTTTGCAAAAGTTTTTGTTTTCAATTTCTGTTTTAAATCAAACAGGTGACACGCGGCGTATTCTTACTGGTCGATACCGGTTCGCTGGGATCGGCTACTGGGGTGCGTTGGATTTAACTGAAAATGTGCGGCGCAGATCGACGCATACCCCTTCGGTAAGTCATCTGTTTCTACGCGTCTGATCTAAATCGAACGGTCCTGATCAATCAACCACAAAGTGGCGGCGCTGGCTGCGGTGGTTAGCGGCGGAGCGGCCAGTTGACGGCGGCGCTGGCGAGGCAGGAAGCGAAACAGGGAGGAAGCAAGCTCACCGAGGTCGCGAGGATGAGGTGATGCTGGTCGCGTGGTCGTCGTGGCAAGGGGCGCACGGGGACGGGCAGGATTTCTCGCCGGAGTTGATTCTGACGACGGTCGCGTGCGGTCGAGGTCGAGGACGACGCTGTGGTCCACAGGAAGACCAACGAGACACACGGTCAGGAGCGCAAGGACACGAAGAAGGCGTGGGCGTGAACGAGAGGGGTCGGGGTGGTCTGGAATTACCGGAGGAGCTCGTCGGAGGCGAGACAGACGGCGGCGCTCAGAAGCTTGACGTAGGCGACGTTCTGGGGCGCCCGCGGTTGAACAGAGGGTACTGGGAGATGCGTCAGGTAGTGGGGAGTGTGCTTGTGTGCTTGTGGAGGCAGGAGGGGGTGTGGCTCGGCCGGAATCGGGGGAGGACGGTGGTCGGAGTTGCGGCGGTGCGAGCTCAATTTGCAGCAGCCTCGGGGCAGAGAGGGAGTGGCGAGTGAGGGGAAGGGAGGAGGAAACGCTGGCGATTAAGCGTGTGTGGTCAGGGGGCGTTAATCGCACGGCATTGAAGCGAATTGACGAGGCAATCAATCGGCAGTAAACGGCGAGGAACGGGTCGCTGCGGGTGGAGAAGAAGAACAGGGGAGTGGGGTCCTCTGTCAGTGAGAAAAGGAGAGAAAGGGGGAGGTCCACTTGTCAGGGGCTTTGCGGGTTATTTCAGCGGTGAGGAAACCGGTTCGGGGAGGGGAGAGGGGAGCTGGGCTGGATTGGCTTAGTGGGCTGGGCCTTTTGCACTATTTTTTTTTCTGTCTGCTTTATTTTTCCTTTTCTATTTCCTGATTTGTTATTTCAAACACTTATTCAAGCATTCAAATAATTCAACAATTCAAACAATCATTTAAACTTTGCATTGTGTTTTTGGTTCTGTTCATCAACAAAGTCCAAAGTCCAAAATAATATTTTTATTTGTTTTAAGACTCATTTATTGATTAAATAAAATGGATCTTTAGTTATTTAATAAATTAGGGTTTGTTTTAATTAATAAAATCTTCATTTAAAATCCAAAATGTTTTCAAAACCCAAACAGTAGGTTTTATTTGGAAATAAAGATATTTTGAAAACTTGTTTAAAATAATATAATCCTTTTACTTTAGGGTCCATTAATAATTAAATAAAATGGGTCTTAGTTATGAAATCAAATAGAGTTTGATTTTATTAATAAAATATTTATTTGAAACCTAAATATTTTCAAAACCAAATCAGTGGGTTTTATTAAAAATAGAATACTTGGAAACTTGTTTTAAAACAAAATAACATTTTATTTTAGAGTCCATTATTAATTAAATATAATAGACTTTCATTATTAAATCAACTAGGGATTGTTTTATTGAGAATATTTATTTTAAAATCTAAAACAAAACTAAAACACTTTAGTAGGTTTTATTAGAGAATATAAATTACTTGGGAAACCTATTTAAAATAATTTAATAAGTTTTGAGGTTTTAATAAAAATGGTAAAACCTTTAAATAAAATTTGGATAGTAATTCTTTATTAATTTACTTAAATAAACCTTTGCTATTTTTATTCAAAACAAAATGTTTTAATTCCAAAGTTTGGTCAAGGTTTAATTTGGCTTTAAGAATAATCCTTATTTATGAATCCACCTTTTCTTTTGAAAACCAAATCTTTTTATTCAAAGATTCAAAATAATAATTTTAAAACATTTTAATTTCCTTTAATAAATGTTTATCTTTATAAATCCTTTTAGGATTTATTTGATTCAAATTGGTTTGAGGTTCCATTTGAATTCAAAAAAGTTTCTTCTGGCTCTGAAAATCAAACAAAGTTTTATTTTGTTCATTTATTTTCACATTACAAGATTTGGAAAATCTTGGGATGTGACAGCCCCATACCGCTTCGCACCCCCTGTCTCACTGACGCGTGGGCACATCCACTTAACCAGCCCGCATAAGCGTTGTGCTTAGAAGGCCGGCCCAGTATCGTTTCCCGCGCAGCCCAGTTGTTTGAATTGGGATTTTTCCATTTTCATTCAAACACAGTTCTATAACTAGTTTCAAAAATCAACCCAGATCGTTTCAGTGAACCAAATTAAATGAAACCAATTTTTTTTAGAAAGGTCTGGAAATGCTGAATCCAAGCCCGTTGGATTCAAATCAATTGGATCTTTAGATCATCCTTGGTAAAAATAACAAGGCAGAAGCTTTTCTGCATTCAAACATTTTTCAAATTTAAACCCTGATAGCTTTTGAGTTGATTCCAACTCTCAAAAATCACATTTAACCATACCTTTCAGAATATATAAAAATATATGGGTTTACTTACAGAAATTTTGTGCAAGAAATAAAAGAAGGTCACATAGGCATTTCTAGTCACTTATTTAATTAAAATAAAAGGGTAAAACTGTATTAAATTGTGACACCACTTTAAATCACATTCCCATGGACTAAAATATGTGGTGATGACATGTGTCAACATGATCCCATGTTTGGTTTGGAGAATATTAAATCTTAAGTAGTTTTTCAATGAGTAGAAATTACTTTTCTAAAAATAAAATCATTAAGTCAAGTGCCTTAGTCTTGTAATGTTAGTGATGATGCTAGATCATCTATTAGAACCCCTTGTGTGATGATTGAAAGTATTTAAGTATTGTTTGGTGATTGTGTACCTCGTATTTATTTATAGACGCTAGTACCGACCAAGGCTACGAGGAGGAAGGAGGATACCACGAGGAAGAAGTCGAGGAGAACTTCAACCACTGCTCTGCACAAGGCAAGCTTATACCGATACTGTGCAAGCTAACACTTGCAATATATTATACTTTAGCAAGCCTTACCATGCCAACTATATGCCTTAAGCATATGTGATCATACTCACTTGATAACCCAATCCTAGTTTTACTTACAAGCTTTCTACTTTATTTCTTTATCAAAGCTTTTACTTAGAGTTTACTGAAGTAACTTGTAGATTATAGGAGGATACCGAAGGTTGCATAAAGAGCATAAAATTTGGCCTAAGTTAGAAACCTTGATATCATCCTAAGATATGAGGTAGTACTTAGTTGAAAATCCACTTGTTTACCACCCCTCATTAGTACTCACCCCCACTTGTAGATGCTAGTGCTAAGCATAAAACTTGATCAACTTTAGATGGGAATACTTGGTGAAAATGGTTATGAAAACCTTAGAATGATGGATCATTCTACTGAGATGTATTGGCATGTGTTTTCGAACACCAGATGATTTTGGTGATGAAAATGTTGAGGCATGAGCCTTATCCCTTTATAAAACTGATGGTTGTCTGGATGCGATACCTTTCCAATTTTACCGTACAACCACAATACCCGAAGATTGGGTAGGGCTTGACTGGAAACTTATATACCTTAGTATTGGTTCCCTCACGGCCAAGGTCTGAGTTGAGGATACCTTGTGAAGAATTGTCCACCTGTGAAGTACCCAAGATGACAGTTGGTCATGGTTGGGAGGCCAAACTCAGATGAGAGGTGCCTATACTAGGGCGTGTAATTGATAGGTTAGGATTGATTATCCGCATACTGAGTATGGTGAATTCAGGATTTGTTCCTGACGGATGTATCGAATGTTGTGGTGAAAGTGTACAATCTCTGCAGAGTGTCAAACTACTCGAATAGCCGCGTCCGCGGTTATGGACAGTTGGAGTGGCCATACTATTCCCCCGTCAGATGTTTTCAAAATGAATTGTGAAATGAATTGAGAATTTGACTTGACCACAATAGAGTTGTGACATAATATACGAGTTCCCACTTAGGAGTTATAAAATTGTGACTAGCTTCTCTTGATTCTGAACTTAGTAGAGGTAAATCTGGCTTTTTGCAAAACAACCCTAGAGCTTAGTGTCCTAGTACAAAAACCCCCTTAACTTGTTAGTATTAGTTTGCGATTACTTAAAGAGTACTCATGGCTTTGTCCCTGGCTATTCCCGTGGCCAGACTATGAAGAGGAGTACCAGGATGATTGACCCCAGGAAGGTTACGACAACTAGGATCATCTCCTATCGTCAGCATTGCCTGTGACCCCGAAGATGGAGTTTCGCCTACGCTACCGTTATTATTACGTATTTCCGCTGCTTGAGTTGTATTAAGAACTGGATCATGAGATCCTTATTTGTGTAAGACCTTATGTATGGTTTGTAATGGATGATGTACTGTGGTATCCAATTCTGTTATGTCTTGCAAAAATGGTAATCCTGGGATTGCGATGTATGGCATAACAAGCATCTGGGATTAAAAATCCTGGTGTTGACAATGTCGAGCAAAGGTTCTACAATAGCGACCCCGATGAAGGATGGGGCGACGTTTACATCTACCGCGATGTCTATGATCCCCCGGAGATCGACTGGGCAGCGATGAAAGTAACTCAAGAATAGAGATAAGGCCGCATGCCACACAGAAAAGGGCGTGTGGAGATGGTCAAGTTTGTCACTACAGATCCAAGACCGCATAAGCGTATGGAAATACCTAATATTGGTGCAGGTGCTAGCAAGGGACTGACATTGCCCCGATCGAGGCCTACCACTAGAGCTTGTATGAGGGTGAAGCCTCAAGAGGAGTGGAGGAGCAGATTCTACTTCCCTGATCCATCAATAATGGATGAGGAAGAAGAAGTTGTCCTAGGACAAAAGATTATGTGCGGGCACTGGAAGTATACCAGAAGCAGGAGCTACTACATCATGTTGAAGTCCATCACCGCCTCAAGTAGATAGAGGAGAAGGATGATCTTCTCCCGCTAGTGACTAAGCTCACAGATAGGGTGGATACTCTGCAATCTAATTTGTGCAGGTGCTACAGCCGCATCACCCCTCTGGAGGATACCAACAAGAAGCTACGCACCGCAGTTCTACATGCCATGGCTCCATAGTGACCTTCAATAAAACACGGTATCAAATAATCACAAGGGATTATTTGATCCCGCCTGGCTTGATCCCAAGTTTGGGGAGATCTTTAAGACTTTGTAATTTATCTTACAAGTTTTTATTTCTATTCTAGTTTTGCATTAGTTCGAGCTCATAAATAAAGTTTGCATCATTAGAATTCCCTTCAGGAATAGTTGATCCCTCTTATGAAATTCTGAGTTTATAATAATATATGGAGCATTATTGAGTTTGAGTTTGTCTTATTGGATATATGAATGACTTGAGTATGATTTTACTTACACTTGATGATAGCAATATGAATCTTCCACACCATTGGTATTAATGGAACATATAAAGATAATTTTATCAATATGTTGTAGGTCAATGGTTTGATTTACAAAAAGGAGAAATTATCTAGTTAATTAAGATGAAAAATAAAAACCTTGAACAAAGGAGAAATTATAATTGCTATCAAATAGAGTGAGAACAAGTTTGAGGTAGGATATTCAAGTTATAAAGATGCTTCATATATATTTGGAATTTGATAATTGAGATTGTTAAACTTTGAAATTCCTACATGAACTGGAATATATGGCTAGCTACTTTGCACAACACTTAAACAAAAGTGTGAGCACAAATATATAGAAAAATAAGAAAAATAAAGATGAAGAAAAAGAGCGAATGTGCAAAGAGCAAATAGGCATATACCACTATATTGTAGCAAGACAAAGAGACGTTTGAGATTTTGAATCCCATGTGAATATGTTAATCCTAAAAACACTTCGGACTACCTCACTAACTCATTTATTTGAACCGAATACTTTTACATCATGTTGAGAATAATCTTTTGAGAACTATTAATTGCTAAGGTGTGGAAGCCTGCTAATATTTTTTAGATGGTTCGAGTAAGGTACTATTCATGAACTCATTTATGTGTATCCTTTATGATAAATACATGCTGCAACTTCCTCATTTATTTTATCGACTTAGCTTCATGAATATGAGGATCACATCCATTAAGCTAAACTTGCTCGGTACGAGCAAGAGTCTAAGCTTGGGGAAGTTGATGAGTGCATATTTGCATCATGTTTTAGATTATTATTTTGTATTGTAGATGTAGGATCTTGGTATTTTACGGCGTTCGCACGCACTTTTTATGTTTATTTTCACCAGGATCAGGACAGATGATGGATCCGATGGACATAATTCTTGGACCAGTTATATTGGAGTGAAAAGGAGCCAAAAACTATGTAAATTGTTATTTGGGAAATATTAACAATAACATAAGAAAACCCGAAGCAAGCAAAGGAGACAGAAGGTTTAACAACCAACTATACGGGTCGCCGCCATATAGTTATCGCCGTATAGTTGGCGTCGCCTCCTCCTCATCAAATAGTTTCACCCGTACAATTGGATGAGGGAGACGACATACAGAACACCTAGAAATCTCCGAAACCTCACCTCTGGAAGGCATCTGGAGGGCAAACTTGCCCTAGGGATCCATCTTCACCCTAAGTAGATCTGGGAGGCCAAGGCATCGATCTCCATCTTCATCAACCGTTTCATGTTCATGACCACCATCATCTCCATCCATCCCATCTAGATCTTGTTGTAATTATTGCACTAGTTGTGGATTTATACAAGTACTATTCATCGAGAATCATTTCCATTACCATTGCCATGATGTTGTTTGCCTCCATGTCTGAGTAGATCATTAGTTCTTGGGGAGATGGAGAAACCAAAGCATGGTATTGAAATAAGATAAAGTTTATTACGATATTCATCGCTGTGACCATGTGTTAGATTGTCTACATCTTGATGTTAGGAGAATTCAACCTCTCAATATTTGCCTCTTGTGGGGACTTGATGTAGGGAACTACTTATTGGCAGACGGAGGGATGTTAGCACTTATAGTGACTATAAAGCTGTTGTCACTCCATACGTATCAACTTGGGAATCGAGGAAACTCAAAAAACACTATCAATGCCATGGGATACATCATGCTGGATTATGTCCCTTAATAGCACAGTAATTCAATTGATGTTGATTGCTGTCTGCTGTGGTTATGAGGATGATTTGAGCAGTGGTTGCTGGCTCTTTGTCCAAATACGGAGTTCCTCCCACACATACATAGTTGAGAATGTTCATGATAATAATCTTCACCTTATCCCTTTATAATGCTAGTGGTGTATCCGCTAATCCCTGAGAACGCTTTTTCCCACTGAAGTTTCAAATCTCTTTTACATACGAGATACTTATTTTCTGTATTCAGTTTTGTTTACTTTACTCATTGTTCTCTTATACCAAAACTCCCAAAACACCTTTTTACGACATACTCGCATTTTATCTTGTCACTTAGAACTTTATTTAGCATTTCTAGTTTTAGTATTTATTTCAAGAATTTTTAGACTTCAGACTCCTGCTCCCTATGGGATCAATATCTTTATTTCAAAACTAGCTACAACCGATCTGTGCACTTGCAGTCATCAGTACATAACATAACATTTCTTCATAGATCCAACAAGAGATTAGCAAGACTCGGCGCATAGCAATGAACCCTAATTATAGCAGATCTCAGAAGAATTTCGAAAATTCAAAAAATGTGAAACCTTCGCACATTCGCATTTTATGTTGTGTAGTTGAAGGCAAAAATAACATACATGTCATATAAGGATTATCCTAAAAAAGTGTTCACAGAAATCACCTACCGCCTTCGAGGATTCATGGCTTTCAAGGCAAATGAGCTAGGTCATGACCACAACCATGGCATAGTTTGATTTAATGCGCCCCTAATACACATATGTGTGCATATTGTGATGGCAAACAATGTTTATTCATGAAGTTTTCACACTCTCTACATGGAAAGCCCATTTTCCATTTTCCCGGTGCCGAAAAGGCTTATTTTGTGAAGAAGCCACCAAGGATGAGATGTGAAAACGCATCTCCCCATATTTAATAAATACTAGAGAGAATTTAGTGGCCAGTTCACCAATTTGCTTCACCTAGAACCTCTAGGCGCAACCATCATGTTGTACACAAGTTTCTGCCGGTCTAGGTGGAGGGGTCTAAAATTTAGCCTATAGATACCTCGTAGCTATCTTGGGAATTTTCCAAAAAATCATTTCCAGGTAGAGAATATGGCATTTCTTCAGATATCCAACAAGAGATTACCAAGACCCGGCGCATAGCAATTGACCCTAATTGCAGCGAAACTCGGCAGAAATTTGAAACCGGCCTAAAAATTCAAAAAAAATCTAAAAATATGAAACCTTCGAACATTGTCATTTTAAGTTGCTAGTTGAAGGCAAAATAATATACGTGTCATAGGAGGATTATCCTAAAAATGTGTTCATAGAAATCACATACCGCCTTCCAGGATTCATGGCTTTCAAGGCAAATGAGCTAGGTCATGACCACAACCATGGCATAGTCTGGTTTAATGCACCCATATTCTGCACATGCGTGCCTATTGTGATGGAAAACAATGTTGCTTCATGAATTTTTCACACTCTTGCACGGAAAGCCCATTTTTCTGATGCCGAAAAAGGCTTACTTTATGAAGCAGCCACCAAGGATGAGATGTGAAAATGCATCACCCCATTTTTAATAAATACTATAGAGCATTTAGTGGCCAGTTCACCAATTGGCTTCACCTAGAACCTCTCCGCGCAACCATTGCGATATACACAAGTTTCTGCCGGTCTAGGTGGATGGGGCTAAAATTTATCCTGGAGATACCTCGTAACTATCTCGGAAATTTTCCAAAAAATCATTTCTAGGTATAGAACATGGAACTTCTTTAGAGATCCAACAATATAATAGCAAGACCCGACACATAGCCATGAACCCTAACCGCAGCGGATCTCGACAGAATTTCAAAACCGGCTAAAAAATTCAAAATAATTAAAAAAATGTAAAACCTCCGCATGTCATTTTATTTTGCCCAGTTGAAGTTAAAAATAACGTACATGGCATACGAGCACGACCCGTAGACGCGGTGCGCCATTAAAATGCCCGTCGGACCGCCCATAGCACCACAAAGTTCCGACAGTCTTGCACCGCCCCACGCCTCGCGACCATGCCGTTGAGCTTCGCCAGGGAGCACAGCACCGCCCCTACCATCGCCCATGCTATTAGCCCACTGTGACGACGACCACGACGAGCTCCACCCGCGCCCTTCGGTCCCCTCTTGGCACTATAAATAGAGGCCACCCCCGTTCGATTTCTTCACACCAACACACTCCCCTCTCTCTCAGAACCACCCCACCTCACCCCCGGAGCAAGGCGAGTAGCAGGTCACCGGAATTTGGCCAGAGTCTGCTGCGGAGGAGGAAGAAAGGATCCAACGATTGGAGTCGCCCCAGGAGAAGCCACTGGTACAAGGAGGTTCGCCATCGTCGACTTAATTGTTCGCCCCCATCGCCGACCCTCGCCTGAGCCCTGGTAAGCCCCCGTAGACCCCCACTGGCCGTGCTAGGGTTCTTTCTTCCTGGATTTGCCCGACGGAGACGATAGGTCACAACTGTTCGATTTGTTTGATCGTGCAGTCTAGATCACCTCGTACCTCTTTGCACCCCCTATCTCACTGACTGTTGGGGTCATCCACTTAAACTCACCCCCGCGCGTGCTATGCGCCATGGGCCGTACCATTTACATTCCCGCGTGACCCAGTAGTTTGAATTTAGGTTTATTCTTTTAGTTTCAAACTCAGTTCTGTACCTAGATTCAAAAATCAACCCAGGTCGATGCACTGAACCAAATTGCATGAAACCAATTTTTTTAGAAAGGTACTGGAATCCTTAATCCAAGCCCGTTTGATTCAATTCATTTGGAATGGTAGATCACCTATAGTAAAAATAACAAGGCAGGAGCTTTTGTGCATTCATACATTTTTCAAAATTCAACCACAAAAGCTTTTGAGTTGATTCCAACTCTCAAAAATCACATTTAACAAGGCCTTTTGGAATATATAAAAATATCTAGGGTTACTTGCAGAAATAATGGACAAGTAATAAAAGAATGCCTCATAGGCATTTCTAGTCACTTTAATTTATTAAAATAAAAAGGTTAAACTTTATTAAATTGTGAAACTACTTTAAATCACATTCCCATGTACTAAAATATGTGGTGATGACATTTGTCAACATGATCCCATGTTTTAGTGGGAGAATATTAAATCTAAAGTAGTTTTTCAATGAGTAGAAATTACTTTTCTAAAATAAAAGAAAAAAACTATTGCCTTAATCTTTGTGATGATCCTAGATCATCTAGTGAAAACCTTGGTGTGATAAATAGAAGTAGTTAAGTATTGTTTGGTGATTGTGTACCTCGTATTTATTTATAGACGCTAGTAACGACCAAGAATACGAGGAGGAAGGAGAATACTACGAGGAGGAAGGAGAATACTACGATGAAGAAGCCGAGGAGAACTTCAACCACTGCTCTGCACAAGGCAAGCTAACACTTTCAACTGTGAAAACTATATGCTCTATGCAATGCATTAGGCATGCCTTGGTTATACCCCTTGATGACACATAATCCTAGTTTTACTTGTAAGCTTATTATTTTATTTCTTTATCAAAGCTTTCTATTGAAGTTTACTTGGCAAATTGTAGATTTTAGAAAGATTATTTAAAGGTAGCATAAAGAGCATAAAACTTGGCCTAAGTTAGATAATCTTGATGTCATCCTAAGGCATGAGATTAAGCTTAGATAAGATACACTTGTTTACAACCCCTCTTAGTGTTTACCCTCACCTATAGATGCTAGTGCTAAGCATAAAACTTGATCACTTTAGATGGGGATACTTGGTGAAAATGGTTATGAAAACCTTAGAATGATGAGTCATTCTACTAAAATGTTTTGACACTTGTTTGATGATGAAAACGTTAAGGCGTGAGCCTTAGACCTTTATAAAACTGATGGTTGTCTGGATGCGATACCATTCCAATTTTACCATACAACCACAATACCCGAAAATTTGGGTAGGGCTTGACTGGAAATTTATATACCTTAGTATGGGTTCCCTTGCGGCCAAGGTTTGAGCTGAGGCTACCTTGTGAAGATTGTCTACCTGTGCAGTACCCAAGATGACAGTTGGTCATGGTTGGGAGGCCAAACTCACAGGAGAGGTGCCTATACTAGGGCGTGTAATTGAAAGGTTAGGATTGATTATCCGCATACTGAGTATGGTGGATTCAGGATTGTTCCTGACGGATGTATCGAATATTGTGGTGAAAGTGTACCACCTCTACAGAGTGTCAAACTATTCAAATAGCCGCATCTGCGGTTATGGATAGTTGGAGTGGCCATACTGTTCCGTTGTCAGATGTTTTCAAAATGACCTGTGAAATGATTCATGACTTTGACTTGACCACAACAGGGTTGTGTTATGAAATTCAAGTTCCCACTTAGATGTAATAAAACTTTCAACTAGCTTTCTTTGCTTCTGAACTCAGTAGAGGTAAATCTGGCTTTTTGCAAAACAACCTAGACCGTAGGAAGGTTATGACAACTAGGATCATCTCCCATCGTCAGCTTTGCATGTGACCATGAAGATGGAGTCTATCCTACGCTATCGTTATTATTACGTTATTCCGCTGCTTGATTTGTATTAAGACTGGATCATACGATCCTTTATTTGTTGTAAGACCTTATGTATGGTTCGTAATGGATGATATACCGTGATATCCAATCTGTTATGTATTGCAAAAATGGTAATCTTGGGATTGCGATGTATGACATAACAGGCATCTGGGATTAAAAATCCGGGTGTTGACACTTCACAAGGGGAGTCCTTCACAACCTTTCTCTTTACTATTTTTTTGTTTTGCTTAGTTTATTTTGCCTTTTTTTCTTGTTTCTTTTTATCAAAAATTACAAAAAAATTAGTTTCCTTGGTTTTGCTTTTTCTTATCAAAAAGACATAAAAATTAGTTCCTGCTCTAGTTGTTGTTGCTGTTGGCTTGCTCCACCTTTGCAAAAATGAATTCTGCTGAGAACACCAAGTTGTGTGACTTCACTAGCACCAACGACAATGATTTCCTGAGTACACCTATTTCTCTACCTGCTCCTGATGCTACCTTTTATTAAATTAATCCTGCTTTGTTGAATCTTGTGATGAAAGAGGAATTTTCGGGTGCTAGTTCTGATGATGCTGCTGCCCACCTCAATAACTTTGTTGAACTTTGTGAGATGCAAAAATATAACAATGTAGATGGATATATTATTAAGCTCAAATTGTTTCCTTTCTCCTTGAGAGGAAAAGCTAAAGAGTGGTTGCTATCCTTGCCTACAAATAGTATTGATTCATGGATTAAGTGCAAAGATGCTTTTATTGGAAAATACTATCCTCCTGCTAAGATTATATCTATGAGAAGTGAAATAATGAAATTTAAACAACTTGATAATGAACATGTTGCTCAAGCTTGGGGAAGAATGAAATCTTTGGTAAAGAATTGTCCCACTCATGGACTGACTGCTTGGATGATTATCTAGACTTTTTATGCAGGTTTAAACTTCTCTTCAAGAAATCTGTTGGATTCAGCTGCTGGAGGTACCTTTATGACCCTTACCTTGGGTGCTGCAACAAAGCTCCTTGATAATATGATGGTCAACTATTCTGAATGGCACACTGAGAGAACTCCACATGGTAAGAATGTAAATTTAGTGGCCAGTTCACCAATTGGCTTCACCTAGAACCTCTCGGTGCAACCATCATATTAAATACTAGAGAGAATTTAGTGGCCAGTTCACCAATTGGCTTCACCTAGAACCTCTCGGCGCAACCATCGTGACATAAAGAAGTTTCTGCCGTTCTAGCTGGAGGGGGATAAAATTTAGCCTGAAACTACCTCATAGCTATTCGCGAATTTTCCAAAAAAATCATTTCTAGGTATAGAACATGGCATTTCTTCAGAGATCCAATAAGATATTAGCAAGACCCAGCGCATCGCCATGAACCCTAATTGGAGCGAATCTCGGTAGAATTTTGAAACAAGCCTACAAAATTCAAAAAAAAATAAAAAAATGTGAAAACTTCGCACATTGTCATTTTATGTTGCCTAGTTGAAGGAAAAAACTAACAGACATGGAATACGAGGGTTATGCTAAAAAAGTGTTCACAGAAATCACCTACCGCCTTCGAGGATTCATGGCTTTCAAGGCAAATGAGCTAGGTCATGACCACAACCATGGCATAGGTTTCTTTAATTCACCCATATTGCACACATGCATGCATATTGTGATTGCAAACAATGTTTCTTCATGAAGTTTTCACACTCTCTGCACAGAAAGCCCATTTTCCATTTTCACGGTGCCAAAAAGGGCTTACTTTGTGAAATAGACACCAAGGATGAGATGTGAAAATGCATCACCCCTTTTTTAATAAATACTAGAGAGAATTTAGTGGCCAGATCACCAATTTTCTTCACCTTGAACCTCTCGGTGCAAGCATCATGACATAAAGAAGTTGCTGCCAGTCTAGCTGGTGGGGGCTAAAATTTAGCCTGGAGCTACCTCATAGCTATTCGGGAATTTTCCAAAAAAATCATTTCTAGGTACAGAACATGGCATTTCTTCGGTGATCCAACAAGATATTAGCAAGACCCGACGCATATCCATGAACCCTAATTGTAGCGAATCTTGGTATAATTTCGAAACCGGCCAACAAAATAAAAAAAATAAAAAAATGAGAAACCTTCGCACATTGTCATTTTATGTTTCCTAGTTCAAGAAAAAACTAACAGACAAGGCATACGAGGGTTATCCTAAAAAAGTGTTCATAAAAATCACCTACCGCCTTCGAGGATTCATGGCTTTCAAGGCAAATAAGCTAGGTTATGATCACAACCATGGCATAGTATGCTTTAATGCGCCCATATTGCGCACATGCGTGCATATTGTGATGGCAAACAATGTTTCTTCATGAATTTTTCACACTCTCTGCACAGAAAGCCTATTTTCCATTTCCCGGTGCCGAAAAGGGCTTACTTTGTGAAACAGCCACCAAGGATGAGATGTGAAAATGCATCACCCCATTTTTAATAAATACTAGAGAGAATTTAGTGGCCAGTTCACCAATTGGCTTCACCTAGAAACTCTCAGAGGAACCGTCACGATATAAAAAAGTTTCTGCCGGTCTAGCTGGAGGGGCTAAAATTTAGCCTAGAGCTACATCGTAATTATCTCGGGAATTTTTCAAAAAATTATTTCTAGGGACAGAACATGGCATTTCTTTAGAGATCCAACAAGAGATTAGCAAGACCCAGGGCAAACCCATGAACCCTAATTGCAGCTGATCTCGGAAGAATTTCAAAACCGGCCAAAAAATGTCAAAAAATGTGAAACATTCGCACCTTTTCATTTTATGTTGCCAAGTTGAAGGAAAAAATAACAAACATGGCATACGGGGATTATTGTAAAAAAGTGTTCATAGAAATCACCTATCGCCTTCGAGGACTCTTGGCTTTCAAGGCAAATGAGCTAGGTCATGACCACAACCATGGCATAGTTTGCTTTAATGCACCCATATTGTGCACATGCATGCATATTGTGATGGAAAACAATGTTGTTTCATGAAGTTTTCACACTCTCTGCATTGAAAGCCCATTTTCCATATTCTTGGTGCTAAAAAGGTCTTACTTTGTAAAGCAGCCACCAAGGATGTGATGTGGAAATGCATCACCCTATTTTTAATAAAATACTAGAGAGCATTTAGTGTCTAGTTAACTAATTGGCTTCACCTAGAACCTCTCGGCGCAACCATCATGATATAAACAAGTTTTTGTCGGTCTAGATGGAGGAGGCTAAAATTTAGCCTGGAGCTACCTCGTAGCTATCTCGGAAATTTTCCAAAAAATCATTTCTAGGTACATAACATGGCATTCCTTCAGAGATTCAACAATAGATTAGCAAGATCAGACACATAGCCATGAACCCTAATTGCAGCGGATCTCGGCAGAATTTCGAAACCGGCCTCGAAAATGCAAAAAAAATTCAAAAAATGTGAAACCTTCACACATTATCATTTTATGTTGACTAGTTGAAGGAAAAACTATTAGACATGGCATACGAGTATTATCCTAGAAAAGTGTTCATAGAAATCACCTACCGTCTTCGAGGATTCATGGCTTTCAAGGCAAATGAGCTAGGTCATGACCACAACCATGACATAGTTTGCTTTAATGCGCCCATATTGTACACATGTGTGCATATTGTGATTGCAAACAATGTTTCTTCCTAAAGTTCTAGAAAACAATGCGTGTATATAATTAAAACTCTATCGGTTATATATATGAAGAATTTGATATATATAGAGACGGTTAGAGATTAATAAAAATGATTTAATGGAAAATAAATCGATTTAAAGGACCATCGCCGTACACAAACAGTTTCCCGCTCCTATGTTTTGCATTGACACGTATATGTTTCCCCTTTCCCCTAAAAAATAAAACCGTAAACTCGTGCGCTCCCACCGCCCAACTGCCACATCGTCTCCCAGGTGACATGGATATACCCTACGGGTGCCTAACATTGGTGTACCAGTCCAGCCCAGGGAAGGCCCGCATAAAGACTTGCTGCCCAAGGAGAATCCGGGTGGCCCAAGCCCTGTAGAAGTTTGACTCCTTGGAGAACACGACCAAGCTATAGATAGAATATTCATGGGTGAAACCCTAACTTGTAACCGACTCGACGTACACTCAGGACCTGTCCTATCTATATAAGGGCCAGGAGGGCACGGCTAGGAGGATCTTCCCAACTCATACGCACACCTCACGCCAGATTGTATCTATGCACCCCTGTAATTTTCGGTTACGCCATAATCAAGAACAAATAAGAAGGAGTACGGTTTTCCCTCCGGGGGCCTGAACCTGGGTAAACCTCCTGTTCCCTTGCCGTGTGTCCGTTAACCGTCTCGCGATCTCCAGCATCCCTATATTCTCCATAACCCTATTCCATAACAATGGGAATTGACGAGTCAAACCCTCATCACCAGGAGCATTTAAAGGACCATCGGCCACATTGCCTCCCCCATTCCACTCTCTCCACTCCAAAGAAACCCGATGATGAAGAGCAAGATCGCTGACACGACGATGAACAGAACAATATCGATGGTCGGTGAGACAGGGAACATCGTTGATGAGAAGGCAGTGAAGGTCCTCGTTGAGTAGGAAGCATCGAAGGTCGACAAGGAAGAAGCTGTGGTTGCAGATCCGGTGGGGTAGCAGTTCGTATATGATTTCAGCGACAACAACGAGGATGAAGAACCCACTGATCCGTTTGCATTCGAGAAGGTGGTCAGCGATAGAGAATCAGAGGTTAGATCTAAACTAATTTGAATGCAGAGTTTATTGTTCATATTTTGATGGGGTTTTCTGAATTTATTATTTAATTAAATGATTTGTTTTGATCTGCCCTATTAGTTATATATGCACATATTTTGTATTTTTTTTTCATCTTCCCCTAGTAAGTAGTTCTATGTGCACATTTTTAGATAGTTTGTTTTCATCTGCCCCCTAGTATTCCTTTCAGGCTCTAATTTTGTAGTTCGATTTGAACCGATGTATGTTCTAGTTCTATAATTTCATGTGGAGTTCAGATATTATGTTGAGTGCATTTTGTACAATGTAGTTTGATTTGCACGATAGAAGGCATATATATACTTATCATACGAGCTCCTAATTGCACAATAACTAAAATTTAATATTTTGTAACTGAAATTCAATGGAGTTCAGAAGTAAGGTTCAGAGATTTAACACATTAATTTTTGGTTTTAATTTGTTCAAGCAGAGTCATATATATTAATATATATATTGAATAATAGATTATCCAATCTCTATTATATTAAGTTATGTATGTATCTGAATATATGCATTCGAATGATACATACGATATGATGTGTTGTCCATTTATAGTGAGTATTTAGGAACCAAATTCTTGAATTTCTAATTAACCGAGTATATTTATTTAGGACTAGCAAATTCTTATTGTTAAAACTGAATAAACTACTCCCTCTAATCCATATATTAATAGCCTCATCTTTATCTAGATTCGTACGAATCTTGTTAAGTATTTAGACTAGATTCATTCGTATAAAGACAAAGTTGAGACCGTTAATATGGACTAGAGGGTGTAGCTGTTAGTCATAACTAATTTTTGTTGTACCAATTTAATGATAAGATGCATGGAAAGAATTACTCCATGTGTCTTAAAAAAAGGATGTCTCGGGGATTTGTTGTAATGTTTGGATATATCTATACACTAAAACGTGTCTAGCTAGATTCATTCAAATTTGAAAAAAAATGTGAAATGTTTTATAGTATGGAGGGAGTATGATTTTACATAGCACTCATATATGCATTCAAACAAATCTATGTTAATGGTCTAGTTTTGTTCAAAGCTGGTTCAACTTGTGCATACACATGTGTAGAGGCCCCAACCTGATAAGGTAGAGATCCCTGTGTTTACAATGCTAGTCCCTGGATCAATAGGTAGCATCCACAGTTTAAGATGTAATATCAAGGATCAAAGGTCATATTATAACTTACAACCAGGAATAAAATAATACATTACATCATACATAACTCATTTGGCTATCTCATTACAATGCAACAGAAATATCTATATAGCATGGAGTCATTCATCTTCATATGCCACATGCAATCATGTTGGTTATAGACTTGTAATACTATTCAACACACTTCACTAACATCAAACCAACCTGGAACATAATAACTTACAGCCACAAGGGTCAATACATTTGAATTGTATTGGCAAGTGATAATATGGTAGAATAGTGGTATCTATCTTCTATATGCATTTGGTTAAGTGGATCTTAGGCTTGCTTTGCTCAAAATAAATTTTCCTTATCAGTTGAAAACACTAAGTTTTTGTTTGTCAAAAACCACCCAAGGAATCTACCAATAAAAATTGGTGATCCTTTAACCCTTGTTCAACCACAAGTTTTTAACTTAGAAATTGGGATGATGTCGTGGGAATGACCACAGCAGATGCTACAATCGGCCGCGAGTAGTAGAACATGGGTCAAGGGTGGCCAGCCATCTGCGGTGCGAGATGAGGGCTGAAACACGAGGGTTTACCCAGGTTTGGCCCTCCGGAGGGTAAAGACCTACTCCTGCTAGATTGTATTATGGTGAGAGTACAAAGGGGCGAGCTCGACGGCTAGGCGGCGAGTCGCTTGGGTGTATGATGGAACGTATCCTCTATGCGTCCCCTAGGGAGGTTTATATAGACTTACCTCGCTAGGGTTTACAGATCACAACCGAATTTGTTAAGAATTCGGAGATTCTATGACCTAATCCGATTGGGCCTAGCTACGCTTCTGGGCCTTTAGCTTCCAGTCGCCTGAGTCCACACCAAGTCTTGATCCAGTCGCTGTCCTGCAGACCCACTCGCCGACGGCTTGGGCCAGCAGGAAATGTCCTGCTGGGTATACCCCGGTAGGCATATCCCCATCAGTAGTCCCCGAGGCCATCGTTGATTTGTCGCAGGTGTTTGCTGGCAATCGGAGTATGCAGGTCCAATGCGGACGCCCAGTCGAATCGGCAGTGGACTCCTGAACAAAGGAAAGAACTAGTCATTTAGTCACAATACGGCGACCAAACGTGCCGCAGCTCGGCGAACGGGTCGGGAGACACTTAGTCAACGTTATAGTGATCGGGTTGGAGAGTCGTCGAGTCGCTGGGAGCGACGAGTCGAATGGATGAAGCTGGACCGTCAATTAGGGTCAAACTAGCCGTTGGGTAATCCAACGGTAACTTCGGCGTAATTACCGCGTAGTAACAGCCCCCGAAACTAGCGGGTAGCAACCGCTATATAAGGAGGATGAAAGGCGAACGGGGAAATACTTCTTATTTCTTCCTCCGATTATGGTCTTCTCTGTTTCCCCATTCCGCGCAGCGATCAGAGCAATCTAGAGACCCTCGACCTCCACGAATTTCCAAACGATGGCCCCCTCCACCGAGCCGTGGGGCAGATCCAAATGCACTAAAGCGCTACTAGCATCCTTCGAGGAGGCTGGGATCCTCCGCGCCGGTAGATGGCGCATCCCCGCGGCCGGAGAAGTGACTCCATATCTGTGTGAGGGGGAGTTCATCTGCTTCACTAGCCACCTGGAGCGGGGGCTGGGCTTCCCAACTTCCCTCTTCTTCCGGCGTTTCTGTGCCTACTACGGAATCCAACCATCGGATCTGGGTCCAGACAGTATCGAGCAGCTCGCCATCTTCGTGGCATTCTGTGAGTGCTATCTAGGCTGCAGGCCCTACTTTCCCCTGTGGCAAGACCTGTTCCATGGGAGAGTCAGCCGCAAAGAGACAGGCGGCCCGATGCCAGCCGCGGGCGGCCTGACGTTCTAGCTGAAGTCGAAGGCATCGTTCTTCGATCTGATGCTGCCCGCCAAGGCGGCGAACGAGTGGAAGAAGTACTGGTTTTACGTCACCGAGTCAACTCCAGGCGATGAAGTGGCGCTTCCAAGGTGCTCCGCCGATCGGCCCGAGCCGCGTCGGCTCCAGGTCGTCAAACTCCCGCTGGACCAGCGGATGGTTGTCGACGAAATGTTACAAACCATCCGTGGCCTAAAGAAGAAAGGCCTCCAGACCATCAACCTCTACAACTGCTGGCTCGGGCGGTGGCTCGTGCCCCTGGCCAGCCGCGACCACTACATGTATGAATATACGGGTAAGGACGACCCGACAAAGTCCTGCCTCGTTGAGTGGAGACTCAATGATTATACGCAGGCCCTGAAGAAGATTACCCAGGCCGTGTACCTCGACGCGAAGGTCGGGGTCGCCCCTTATACCGCAGGGCGCCCAACTCCAACAGTAAGCGGTCATTCCATTAACACTCGCAGTCGCAGCTTGTGCATTCGCGGTCGTGCTAACATTGTTTGTTCTTGTTGCAGTTGTTCCAAGTGGTGGAAGGGTGGCTTCCACCAGCAGATGACGAGAACTCGAGCTCGTCTGTCCAGGACGGAAGCGAGTCATCGCCCTCCAAAGGTAACGTCGAGAGCGATGGAGGCGACGACGGCGATGAAGATGACGAGCCCGTGGAGGTCGCTGCCCCCACGGTTCGCAAAACTTGTGGGCAACACCAGCATGAGCTTGAAGCGAGCAAGAGCCTCGAGCCCCACGGCGATGACGACGACAAGCTTCCCGAGCACACCTCACATCGCGAGGCCACGCCGTCGAAGAAGAAGAAAGCTCCGCCGAAGAAGAAAACAAAACCAGCGAAGCCGATATCTCCGCCCCGATCTACAAAGGACTCCGACGCCACCAGCTCGGCTGAGGATGCAACGGTACATGCGACCGTGGCAACAGGTGCTGCCTCCCCCAGGGACGAGGCACCGCTGGCGTCGTTACCACCGCTATTCGCCCCAGTCGTTAATTTGTGGGCCGCACCAGCCGCAGGGGCCTCACCACCAAGGGGGGCTCCCGTAGCAATTACCACGGAGGCTCCTGCCGCGGCTTCATCTTCGAAGAAGCCGTCAGTGTCTTGGGCACACGATGTGTTCAAGACGGGCCTCACTCGGAAATTGGGGCCCGAACTGGAGAAGCCGGCCAGCATCCGCACCGGTCTATGGTTCATACCAGTCGCCAAGTGAGTGTTGTTCTATCCTTTACTCATCTGCTTGTTCATCTCTTTTTAGTCGGACAGTCTTATTCATAACACTGTTTCACAGGACTGGTGTTAAAAAGATCGGCCATCCTTCTGTGGCCAAGGTTCCGCCAGTCGCCACCGAGGTGTCAGCAGATTCCTCGCGGAAGAGCAAAACCGACGAGGTCGCTGCTCCCGTCGAAGGCGTCAAGAGGACGAAAGGCGACGAAGTCCTCACAGTCTCTGATGATACGGCGGTTGCCCGGAGCGATCCTCCAACTGCAGCAGAAGTGGCTTCGAAAACCAAGGAGGGTGCTGGGTCGCAGCCTATGGTGATTGCGGACTCGTCCGAAGTGGACGAACCGACTCCGAGTGGCGCAGCGGCATCTACAGCGACCTTCCCTCGCTCTATGGCGAAAGAGGCCGCAGCGAGTGCCTCGGTGCCGGCGAGCCGGATGCCTGGGGTCGCCGGGGCGGAGGTTGAGCAGCGTCTCGGCCATACTCTGGTCATGCTTGCGTCTGTGGATGCACTGGAGCTTCACGGCATGCTAGGAGCTTCCATCCAGGTATGTCCAGTCCCTGAGGATCGGGCCACTGAATTTCAGTGGTCGGATTCGTAATGCTTTTATATCATCTAGTCCCCGAGTGCCTAGTCGTTGAATCTCAGCGGCTGGGCACTTAGGAATTTCGTTGTCCAGTCCCCGAGTGCCTAGTCGCTGAATTTTAGCGGCTGGGCACTTGCGAACTGTTTTTGTTGACACTGTAGTTTGTGCGCAGGGCCTGCAGCGCGAGTCAGCCGAACGGCTTGCTGCGAAGTGTCTCTTAGAGAAGGAACTCGTTGCCGTCCAAGAGACGAACAAAGAACTTCAATCAGCTGCAGCCGAGGTGAAGGAAGCCCGCCAAGGTCTCGTCCCGGTGGGTGACTTGACGGCAGCTCAATCCGCTCTAAGCGCGGTTGAGAAGCGATTCGCCGCCCTGGAACGTGAGCTCAAGGAAGCGAAGGCGGAAGCGAGCTCAGCAGAGGGGCGAGCGAAAGCTGTTGTTACTTCTGCCGCGGAGGAATGGAAAGTATCTGATGCGCTTGTTGCTGGGCTGCAAAACAACTTTTCTTCTCTTCAAAGCTTCATCACGGACCTCTGCCAACCGTTAATTGGTAAACCTTCCTTCTTCTTCCCTCCGACTGCAGTAACTATATTGTAATGTCGATGGTTTGCTCAATGCTTGCTTGTGTGCCGCAGGACGGATCATTGATGAAGAAAAAGAGGCGCAGTCGTACGACGCGCGGCAATGTGTGACCACCCTGGTCGACTCAGCCGCGTTATCAGCGACTTGCCTTCAAGCATATCTTCAGGAGATATCGCCCACGGAGGTGATCCCCAGCGACCTTGTCGAGGTATGGCGTTACCTGGAAAAGGCTTCGTCGGTCGTCGAGTTCATGACGCGGTCGGCCTTCCGACGCGGGGCAGCGACGGCGCTCAGCCTTGGGCTTGCCCATTTCCCGGAGGATTTCGACCTTGAAAATGTCACGAGTGGCTACCCCTCGTCAATGGGCTCAATGGAGATTGCCGAGGTACTGAAACTAACGGACCGGGCCGCGGTGTACCCCGATCCTGTTTGGGCGATGGGCGACCCCATCCCCTATCAAGAGACGATTGTCGCTCCCAATGATCCTGAACCGAAGCATCGGGACTTCAAGGTTGAGCAGCCGTTTCGTGCGGCGGTGGTGGGCGAGCTGACGACGTACCCGTCGAACCCGTACGTGCCCTTCATCCGCAGCCGTGGGGACGGTGGCGCGTCTGCATCATAACCCGCAGAGTAGAAATGTTATGCACTTGGGTGTTAGTACGGAATAACTATGTAACTTTCCTTGTATGTGGAACAATTTGTGCTGCTATGAAGGAAACTCATGTTATTTTGTTATTCGTTTTGCGATTTTGGATGTTGATTGAGCGAGTCCCCGAGGGCGTCCGCCCTTTTTATGGGGTTTACCTCGTTGTTATATGTTTGTTAACTTTTACTGAGTTAAGGTCGACTCGCCATAGCTCGGAGAGCCAGTCGCATGGCGACTCCCAGGGGTGCTCTGTACTTGACCGTTTTCCTGGGCGTGAACGAGGTCGGGTTGCCGAGTCCCCGAGCATGGTACTTGGTGGTTCTAGTCGTAGGCCCAGGGTAGGTGAGGACTAAGCGCGTTATAGTAAGCGCGTCACTCCTGCCTGATCTGAGGGATCAGTCGCATGGCGAGTCCTGGGCACGCTCTCATACTTGGCGTTTTTCCCTAGTCGCTTGTATGTGGCTGGGTGTCAGTCCCCGAGCGTGGTACTTGGCCGTTTGAGTCGCTGCGTCAAGGATGCGGGGGACTCGGTCGCTGTGAGGAGCGACTGCAGTTGTCTTGGCTCGGGGAGCCAGTCGAGCTAGGCGACTCCAATGGTGCTCCGGGTTAGCGTTTTTCATGGATGTTACGAGGCCTGGGGTTTCCCAGTGCCCTCGGACCGCACTACTTGGCTGTGCCGGTCGCTTTACCAGAGGTTCACTACTGCGAATAGCATAACGCTGTTATTACGAGTGCGAGTGGCACAAGACACGGAGAGTAGACACAATTTTCGGTAACCAATCTGTTTTTATTTCACAGCGGGTGGGGAGTACATGTATGGAGTTCTAGGAGTAGAACTTCCTTAGGAGGTTTACATTCCATGGCCGCTTGACGTCGAGTTTTCCATCTCCTCGGACATCGGTGAGGTAGTAGGCGTCGTTGCCCAGGATTCTTCCAATGGTGAATGGTCCCTCCCAAGGGGGGGAGAGATTGTGCATGCCTTTCTTGTCCTGGATAAGGCGCAGTACTAGGTCATTTTCCTGGAAAGTGCGAGTCCTTACATGCTGGCTATGGTAACGGCGGAGACCTTGCTGGTAGATGGCAGTGCGGGAGCGAGCTAGGTCGCGTGCCTCGTCGAGTTGGTCGACTACGTCTTGGCGTGCGAGTTCGTTTGCGGCCTCCGTATAGTTGACCACCCTTGGTGAGTCGTGCTCGAGGTCGGTTGGCATGACTACTTCGGCGCCGTAAACCATGAAGAAGGGGGTGAATCCTGTCGACCTGTTGACGGAGGTGCGGATTCCCCAGATGACGGAGGTAGATCCTCGACCCAGCACCCGGCGGTGCGCTCGAGTGGGACTTGTAGGCGTGGCTTCAGGCCATGGAGGATGCTCTGATTGGCGCGTTCCGCCTGGCCATTGGACTCAGGGTGAGCGACTGAGGCAAGGTCAAGTCTAATTAGGTGTTCCTCGCAGAACTCAGCTATGGATCCTTTGGCGAAGTTGGTGCCGTTGTCCGTGATGATGCTGTTGCGGAAGCCGTAGCGATAGATGAGCTCGCGTAGGGACTTGGTGGCGGTCTTCCCGTCGCACTTGCGGATTGGCTTGGCCTCCAGAAATTTTGTGAATTTTTCGACTGCGACTAGGAGGTGGGTGAAGCTGGAGGGGGCCTTCTTGAAGGGGCCTACCATGTCCATGCCCCATACGGCGAACGACCAGGTGATGGGGATTGTCTTGAGCGCCGAGCTCGGCACGTGGGTCTGGTTGGCGTATTTCTGGCATCCGACGCACCGTTGGACGATGTCGACAGCGTCTGCGTGTGCGGTAAGCCAGTAGAAGCCGTGTCGCATAGCCTTTGCGACCAAAGAGCGGGCGCTGGCGTGGTGGCCGCAGTCGCCGGAGAGAATGTATTGGAGGATTTTGCGTCCTTCAGCGGGTTGAACACAGCGTTGGAACACGCCGGTCATGCTACGCTTGTGGAGCTCACCGTTGATGATGACGAAGGATTTGCAGCGGCGTGCTATCATCCGGGAGTCCGTTTCATCCGCGGGTAGTGTGCCTCCCTCCAGGTAGGCGACATATGGCGCGGTCCAGTCGTTTGGCTCGGCGATTAGTGCGACCAGGGCTGCTTCTGGTTGCAGCGGGATTCCGATGTCGATCTCCCTTGGGGGAGAGGTGGAAGGCTTGGTGATGGTGTTGAGGAAGATGCCGGCGGGTGGTGCGAGTCGAGCCGAGCCGATGCGAGAGAGTGCGTCGGCATCCTTGTTCTTCCGCCTATCAATCCACTCGACGGAGTAGCCTGCGAAGTGTCCACCCAGCTGGTCCACTGCTTGGCAGTATGCCGCCATGGTGGGGGAGACGGCGTCGCAGGTGCCGGCGACTTGCCCGGCGACGAGGTCGGATTCTCCGTAGCAGCGCAGGCGATTGATGTTCATCTCCTTGGCTGCCCGCATGCCGTGGAGTAGTGCCTCGTACTCGGCCATGTTGTTGGTGCAGGGGGTGAAGTCGACGTAGAGGATGTAGCGGAGCTTGTCGCCCTTCGGAGACGTTAACACGATCATCGCCCCTGCGCCGTCCACGTTCTTGGAGCCGTCGAAGTGTAGGTTCCAGTAGTGGAGGTATGGCAGCTTCTCTGGCTGCTGGGCCTCCTCCCAATCGGCGAGGAACTCCGCGAGAGCCTGCGATTTGATCGCCTTGCGCCGCTCGTACTTGATGTTGTGGACGCCGATCTCGACGTCCCACTTGGCGACTCGCCCGGTCGCCTCGCGGTTGCGGATGATGTCCTGCAACGGTGCTGAGGAGACGACCGTTATTGGGTGCTCCTGGAAGTAGTGCGGCAGTCGCCGCTATGCTCTGAAGACCGCGTATACCAATTTCTGGTATTGCGGGTAGCGCTGGCGCGACTCGGTGAGGCCTTCGCTGATGTAGTACACTGGTCGCTGCATCGGGCGCTCCTTTCCTTCCTCTGGCCGTTTGACAACCATGACGGCGCTGACGACGCGTTCGTAAGCCGCGACATAGACCAGGATGGGTTCCTTGTCGACGGGGGCGGCGAGTAGCGGTGCTGCGAGTAGCACCTCCTTGAGGGCATGGAGCGCATCGTCTGCCTCCTTGTCCCACTAGAAGGTGGGGTTCTTGCGCATTAGGCGGTAAAGAGGCATCGCCTTTTCGCCTAACCGGGGAATGAAGCGACTGAGAACCGCGACCTGCCTGGCCAGCTTCTAGATGTCGCGCAGGCACTCGGGTCTGCCGAGTCGAGCGATCGTGTTGATCTTGGCGGGGTTCGCCTTGATCCCGCGCTTGGAGATGACGTATCCTAGTAGTTGTCCGGTTGGCACACCAAAGGTGCACTTTCCTGGGTTTAGTTTTATCTTATACTTCCGAAGGTTGGCGAATGTTTCTGCCAGGTCGGTGAGTAGATCGACCTGGCGAGCGGATTTCACCACCACGTCGTCGATGTAGACGTGGATATTGCGGCCAATTTGGCTCGCAAGGCACTCCTGCATGCACCTCTGGTAGGTCGCCCCAGCGTTTTTGACGCCTAAGGTCATGGCAGTGTAGCAGAAGGTTCCGAATGGCGTGATGAACGCCGTCTTTTCTTCATCCTCGACGGCCATTTTGATCTAGTTGTACCTAGAGTAGGCGTCGAGGAAGCATAGAGTCTCCGAGCCCGCGGTGGAATTGATGATCTGATCGATCCGCGGGAGGACGAATTGCTCCTTCGGGCAGGCGCTGTTTAAGTTTGTGTAGTCGATACACATTCTCCAGGTCCCGTTTTTCTTCTCGACCAGGACTGGGTTTGCCAGCCACTTGGAGTACTTGATTGGCCGGATGAAGCCTGCAGCGAGTAGACGATGCACCTCCTCGGCGATGGCACGGCGACGCTCTTCATTGAAGGGCCGTAGCGACTGCTTGACGGGTCGCACTTTGGGGTCGGCGTTGAGTTTGTGCTCAGCGAGTTCCCTCGGTACACCAGGCATGTAGGATGGTTTCCATGCAAAGATGTCCCTATTCTCACGGAGGAACTCGATGAGCGCGCCTTCGTATGTTGGGCTCATGCCCGTCCCGATCGTCACCGTCTGACTGGAGTTGCCTGGGACCAGCTCAACGGTGTGGGTGTGCGTCGTTGCCTCGAAGGCGGTGCAGTTGCCGCCCTCCGAATTGGGCTTCTTGAGTATAGTGGGGTCGTCGCTGTTGACCCTTCTTGCATACTTCACGAACTCCTCGGCGTGGTTTGCCTTCGCCGCGATGACGGCGTCAGCGAGTTCGGCTCCTTTGGCCTCGCATTCTGCGGCCATGTCGGGGTCGCCAAGGATGGTGATGATGACGCATGGCCCTGGTAGCTTCATCGCGTTGTACGCGTAGTGGGGTGCTGCCATGAACTTGGCGAATGCCTGGCGCCCAAGAACGCAGTGGTAGGGGCTGTCGAAGGGCACCAGCTCGAAGACGATCCGCTCGGTGCGGAAGTTCGCTGGAGTGCCGAAGGTGACTGGCAGCATCACCTTGCCGATCAGGTACGCCTTCCGTCCGGGGACGATGCCATGGAAGGTGGTGTAGGTCGTCTCGATCATCGACTGCGGGAGTCATAGTTGCCTGAAGGTGTCTAGGTACAGGATGTTGATGGAGCTACCGGCGTCCATCAATGTTTTGGGGAGCCAGTAGTCTCCCACCTTGGGCTTGACCACTAGGGCGACTCGGCCCGGATACTCGATCCATGGCGAGTGATCCTCGCGGCTCCAGACGATTGGTTGCTCAGACCAGTTGAGGAACTGGGGGATGTCTATCTGGGCCACCACGTTGACAGCGACGGCACGGGCGATGACCTTCTTCTCACACTTCGTGTTGAAGCCTATGAAGGTGTGGAGAGAGCCGGCGACGCTGCTGAATTTTCCGCCGTTTGGCGGGTTGTTGTCGGGGTCTTCCTGCGCGCGCCGTGCCTTCTCGATCTCCTTGAGAGTGTGGCAGTCGGCGGTCGTGTGCGTGGCAGGCTTTCCTTCCCTGCTATGAAACACACAGGATTGGTTAAGAAGGGCCGCGGGATCGAACCTCGCTTTGCCTTGTAGTTGCCACCGTCGCGGCGCTGTCCTCCGTTGCGGCAGAAGCTTTTGGGCTCGCGCTGCGCGTATCCGGTGTTGGTGAAGAAGTCGACTCGCCCGTCACTGCGGTGTTTGCCGGTGAGGCGAGTTTTGCTGTAGTGTAACTCGGGTCGCCTCCCGTTGTCGTGCCCACTCGTGCGGCGATGTCCTCCCGACTCGTCATCGGTTTCTTGGTTTGGGTCCTCCTCCGTGTACTTCTTTGCGATCTCCAGGAGGTCCGGTATGTTGTCAAGTGTGCGGTACACTCGTTTGAGCTTGGCGACCAGGGGCTTGTAGCGGCACGAGGTCTTGAAGCAGTGGATCGCGGTGTCTGGGTGGATCCTGGCCGCGTTATACCACAGATCTTGCCACCGTTGGACCCAGCTGTGGGTTGACTCGCGGGGTCCCTGGACACACCGCTCCAGGTCCTCGATGGTGGTGGAGCGGGTGTATGAACCCTCGAAGTGCCTTACGAAGGCGTCGCGCATATCCTCCCAGGAGTCGATGCTATCCGCGGGGAGGGTGTTAATCCACTGCCTGCACGCCCCCTCCATCATCAGGGGGAGGTAGCGGGAGGCGAGTAGATCGGTGTGGCCGGCGATCCCCATCGCCATGAGGTAGGTATCCAGCCACACGGAGGGATCGTACGAGGGGTCATACTTTTCTATTTCCTTCGGCGCTTTGAAGTTCGTCGGGTATCTTTCACCTCGGATCATCATTCCAAAGAACGGGGGCCCCACTCGGCTCAGCGATCCCCTTGGTTCGCCGTCGCGGCGGTTGGTGAGGGTGTGCTGCAGGTCATCAGGCTGGCGTGCACGCCAGTTCTGGTTGTTGATGATGTGGGTGCGGGCGTCGACGGGTTGTCCGTTGGTAGCGACGAAGTTGTTCGTCGGCCGAGGGTCGTTGGTGGATAGTGCCGCGTTCGCGGGTCGATGTTGGAGCTGCAGGGGTTCGGGTGGCGGGCAGTTGAGGGTATTCGCCGCCATGGGGCAGCCGCTCTGATGCCTGATGAACGCTAGTACATCCAACCCTGTGAGTCGACGCCTGCGTTTTGTTGCTCGACCGTTTTGGCGAGCAGAGCACTGGCGTACTGGATCTGCAGGGCGCCTTCCCCGATGGCTTCAATGTTGTCGACTGCTGCTCGGCCCGCGACGAGGTTGTCCATTGGGGTGGAGAGCAGCGGGAGGCCGTTCGCGTCTCGCTCTCGTGAAGAGACCACGATCCTTGGCTGGTCGCTGGGGGGTGCGCGGTTGGGTGGTGGTGGGGCACCGTTGGCCGTTTCCCCTGGTGGGGGCCGGGTGCTTCCTCCCGGCGGTGCGTTCTCGTAGATCGCGCGCTCGGCCACGCGGGCCGGGTCGTTTTCGTCGTCGAAATTCAGGGCGCGCCCCTGAACGGTAGGATTCAGGCGTGACCTGATTCGGAGTTGGTGGTAGCGCGACAGCTCCTGCGCTGTCACCTGCTCGAGGCAAAAAAAATTCGCGCTCGGCTTCTTCCTTGCGGACTGCCTCCGCCAGCTTCAGGCGGAGTTCCTGGACTTCCGTTGCCATCGCGTTCGGTGGGATCGGCATGGAGAAGGGGTCTTCCGGCGGGTCAGCGCCAGTCGCCATATAGGTCACGGCGTGGCGACCGGTTCTGTCGTGGAGGTCGACGGAGTTCTCCGACCCGAAGTCGAATTCGAAGATCCCGAGGATAGAGGGATCCTCGAAGTCTCCGACGTTGGAGACCTGGGTGATGGAACCCGCGGGTGATGCGGTGACGATGCATCCGGCGAGTGACGCTGGGGTCGCCAAATCGGCGTCGTCGTTGAGGGCCGCGTCGTCCACGGCCACGGTGGTTTCGGCCACGTTGCTGTGGGTCGAGTCGTACTCGGAGGCGAGGCGGTGAATCGTGCGGACCTAGCTCTTAGAGATCCGGTCGCGTGGCGGCGACTCGCGGATGCGAGCCGAGTCCTCCGAGATGATGACGTCGGTGAGGCCGACGAAGAGGCTAATCATGCCGACCGGCAGGATCATGCTATGCGTGATGGGTCGCGCCGCCGGGATGTAGCTGCTCGGCAAGATCTAGAGCATCTCGCCGATCGCGATGATGCGGCCGGTAGCGATCAACTCGTTGATGGGCAGATTGGATCTCGCCGCAGAACACCGGCCTGACCATCCAGGCCCCACGGTGGGTGCCACTGTCGTGGGAATGACCACGACAGATGCTGCAATCGACAGTGAGTAGTAGAACATGGGGCAAGGGCGGCCATCCATCTGCAGTGCGAGATGAGGGCTGAAACACGAGGGTTTACCCAGGTTCGGCCCCCCGGAGGGTAAAGACCTACTCCTGCTAGATTGTATTATGGTGAGAGTACAAAGGGGAGAGCTCGACGGCTAGGCGGCGAGTCGCTTGGCTGTATGATGGAACGTATCCTCTATGCGTCCCTTAGGGAGGTTTATATAGACTTACCTCGCTAGGGTTTACAGATCACAACCGAATTAGTTAAGGATTCGGAGATTCTATGACCTAATCCGACTAGGCCTAGCTACGCTTCTGAGCCTTCAGCTTCCAGTCGCCTGAGTCCACACCAAGTCTTGATCTAGTCGCCGTCCTGCAGATCCACTCGCCGACGTCTTGGGCCAGTAGGAAACGTCCTGCTGGGTATACCCCGGTAGGCATATCCCCATCAGATGAGGAGATCCTTGATAGCTTCCATGTCTTGATGCTCAAATTGTCCATTGCCGGGGACACGGCTAAGTACTTACATTTTAATCTCTCAAGAGGTGGTGCACTTTCCCCACAAGACTCGACATGCATCGAGACAAGATCTTTCAGAAGCCTTCACTTAGACCAAATGGACGCGTTCCATCCTATCATCCCTACCACCTTCTATCCATCTGGCTAAGTTATTGCAACCTATATGATCCAGGCAGAGCCCATATGCCATGTGGCTACACTAGAAGCTTCTCAACATTTGTCATCTCAAATCTCTTTGTTCCTGGGTGGATTTCCACAAGTGAGATACACTAGGGAGGCCATTAATATGGGCCCTGTGTAACGACTCAACATAATCCATTCACACCCTTCCACCTAGGTGATTCATTCACATAGTTGTTTTATTAAACAAAACACAAGTCATAGACTTAGAAATATTCCATAGCATGAATATAGTCCACCCTTGTTTTCTACTAGCTAGGCTAAGCATACTAGTAGCAAGAACCTTAACTTAGGGAAAATTCTAATAAGGCATCATCTACTAGGATTTCCCAAGTCATAGCATACTTAGTAAAAATTCCATGCAAGTCCTACTCAAAATATCACTAATGCATAGTGAAAATAATAGGACAAAATGTATGAAGCACCACTTGAATTTTTAGTAGAGAATATAGATACACTCCTTGATCTTGCAATTGTCACACTCTTCAAGGTTCACTACAATTCAATCAAGCAAGGCACAAATTCAAAACTAGTAATCAAACAATTCACCACATAAAAATAATAAAAACAAAGCAATGCATACAAGCATGCAAAGGTTGTTTTATTTGGAAAAGTTGTTTTAAATAAGGCTATACACATTCTAAAACACCTACTGGTCATTTATAAAAGTGGCAAAACCATTTAAAACCAAGTTAGTGAAAATGGCCCATTTAAATCATTTTTATTTTGCTAGAAATGATTTTAATCAAAGGAATAATTTCTATTGTTTGACAAATATATTTTTAAACACAAATGTTAGTGTTTAAGTTCAAGGTGTTTAAAACTAATCCATTTGCAAAAGGTTTCACTCAAAAATCATTTTGAAATCATAGCAACATTTTGTTTTACTAGAAATTCCTTTATTCAAAGTAATAATTTTCCAATGTTAACAAAATATATTTCTAAACCCAAAAGCTTGTGTTTCTGGTAAGTAGGTTCAAAAAAATCATTTTCAAAAGATTTTACCCAAAAATCATTTTTAGAATATTTTTTATACTCAAAATAGGCCTAGAAATGTTTCTGCAAAAACACCTAATTTTTCAGAAGCAAATTACTAAACTAAGGGCATGGTTGAAAAGTTTGCATTTTCTTGATTCCAATGATATAAAATTTGAAGATTTTGGACATGTAGATCAAAATTTATGGATTTTACAAATTCAAACTTCTAATAGATCTAATTTCTATTTTAAATCCAGAGCGTGGCTACGTGTCACAATTTGATTGGACGACACCGCTTCGTCAGGATTGAGCGACGTGGGAAGTTGTATTAAGTTACATCGCATGGCTCTGATGACTCGTACCGCTTCAGTTAAATGATTCTTTCACAGCCACGAGATCTAGATCTAACGGTCTACAGCGACTCGACCATAGGTGGGCGGCGCTTGCTGGAGACGAGCGGCGGCGCGGCTCTGGCTACGGCGTTCCGGCGACTACATGGAGCAAGGATGGAAACGGAGGGGATTACCAGATTCGCCGTGATGTGCTGATGCTCAACGTTGTCGCCGTCGACGGAGGGGCACACGGGGTTGGTGTGAATCGCTCGCCGGAGATGCTACTAACGACGGTGTGCTCGGTGTGTCGTCATTCGAGAATCTACGGACCATGCGAAGGCTAACAACTAGTGTCGTTAGATGCGCAAGACGAAGGCGAGTACCCATGTGTCAATGAGAGTGAGGGGAGCGGTCAGGGTTTACCTGGGAAGATCGCCGGAGTTGAAGCAGACAGCGGCGATGCTCAGTCGTCGTTTCCGAGCTTCTAGGGCGCGTGCGAGCGAGCTAAGAGTACAGGAAGGTGCGCAAGGTTTTGGAGAGCAGGCTCGTGTGCACTGGGGACAGTGGGGTGGCTGTGTTGCCCGGAATTGGCCGGGGAACTCGTCGGAGGCAGAGGAGGTTGCGAGTAGCAATTCGAGTAGCCCTACGGCGGAGAGGAGATGGCGAGTGAGGGGAAAGAGAGAAGAGAGGGGAGTGCTTAACAGGGCAAGGTCGCGGACGGGAATTACTCGCGCATTGACGCGAATTGATTCGAGCTTTCAACGGCCAGAAATGGAAGGAGGGATTTGGGGGCGGGTCAGCGCGTGAAGACGATGAAGCTGATGTGGCGTGGGGTCTTTCTGTCAGTGAGTGGGTGGGTTGATTTACGGGTGAGAATGAACGGCTTGCGGGGAAAGAGAGTGGAGCCGGGTGGGCTGCTGTTGGGCCAGAAGGTTTGCTGGGATGGGTAGGTTAGTGGGTTGGGTCTATTGTGCAGGTTCTTTTCTATTATTTTCTTCTCTTTTTCTTTTTCTTTTTCTTTTTCCTTTTCCAATTTCTATTTTGATTTTATTTAAATGATTCAAACACTCATTTTATTTCAAAACTTTTCCAAACTTCTAGTATATTTTTATACTGTTTAACAATGTATTTTAAAGTCCATTTTAGAATAATTTCTTTTATTCTCTTATGGTTAAATATTTATTTAAATGAGGCACTTGTTTTTATTCAAACCGTTGATTCAAGCCTCCATTTGATTTCAAATTTTCATCAAACCTTTTCAGTAGGTTTAAATTTATTGATTAGTGTGTTTAAATAGTTCACTTTGAATTATTTCAAACATTTTATTATGATTTAATATTTATTTAAATTAGTCATTTGTCCTTATTTAAATTTATTTGAATATAGTTCCAAACCATATAATTTTACCTAATTAATCCTTTATTCTTTTAATTTAATTAGATAACTTTTAATCTACTTTGGCTATTTCAATTATTTATTTTCTCATGATTTGATTAATCATTTATATTAGGGATTTTGTCTTCTTTCAAATAGAATATGGTTCAAGTCCATATAAATTTTATTCAAATAATCTTTATTTATTTTATTTGGATTATCTTTATTCCATTTGCTTATGGATTTAATTCAAGTTTTAAATTGTCTTCTAAATAATTTTCTTGGGATTTATTATTTAGTTTAGGCAATTTGTCTTTATTTATGGATTTGTCCAAGATTTAATTTGGCTTTTAAATATTCCTTATTTATTTATTTCTTTCTTTATCTTATAAAATCCATATCATTTTATTTATAGATCCAAAATTGGCGATTCCAATTTGTATAATTTTATTTAATATTTGTTTACCTTTTTAAATCCCCTTAGGATTAATTTGCTCACAATTTGGTATGGATTTTAGCTAGGAGATTTATTAGCTTTGGAAATTATTTCCTTTTATCTTATTGAATTCATAAGTTTTTATCCATGGCTCCAAATTAAATGAAACCAATTTCTATGGTTTTATAATATTTTTATTTACCATTTTTGGTCATTTATAAATGTTTGTTGCTGAAATTGTTTTATATGGAATAAATCCATAGTCTTTGAGAGATCTTGGAAATGATTTATTCCATTAGGGTTTTAGGGTTTTGTTTATTTTTTCCAAGTGTTTAAATTCAAGATTCTTTCCATGCATTAAATGCATTTGATCTTTGGAAGAGTTTTCTTTCATTAAGATTTTGAGTTTTGGTTTAAATTTTCCAAGTGTTTGAATTTCAAGTTACATTCATTGACGAATGCATTTCACTTGGTTGAAATTTTGTTGGATTCCCTTTTCATTCAAATTTGTTCAAGAACGGTTTTGATGTTTCCATTTAATAGCAAAAAGTTTATTTTCACCCTAAATTTTAACAATTATTTATTTTGTTTATTTATTTTTCACATTTCAAAATTTGGAAAATTTTGGGATGTGACAGGCTACCACCCTTAAAAGAAATCTCGTCCCGAGATTTGGGAAGGCTAGAGGTTACAAATTGGTTTCAAGACAACTAGGGTACTACCACCCTTAAAAGATTTTTAACTAGATTGCATCTTGGGTTACTTGAGGTCTTGATGTAACTTCTCTGGACAGATGTCTGCATAGTATCCTTTGTTTCCACACTTGAAACATGTGACAAGGTTGATGTCTTGAGGTATCTTCTTTCGACAATATGATGCATAATGGCCTAGCTCTCTGCAGTTGTTGCACATCACTTCGCTAATATCCTTCTTTATCTTTGGTATCATTACCTCTTGTTTGTTTCCTTGGTTCTTCTTCTTTTCTGGACATTTATTGGCATAGTGTCCCATCTCTTTGCAATTGAAACATTTCACCTGGCTATTGTACTTCTTCTTCTTGGATTTCTCCAAAGCTAGGAGTTATCTTACTTCATGTTCTTCATACTTCACCTCAAAGGTGGGAAACCTTTCTCTCTTCTTGGGGCAGTCACTAGAGATGTGACCTTGTTCTCCACATGAGTAACAACATTTTGTTGTCACTTTGAGTATGGCCTTATGAGGCACGGTTATGACTTTGTCTTTATCCTTCTTGGTAGAAGTTGTTCCCTTATGGAGGTTTCCAACATTTGATGCATTCCATCTTGTTTCATTTGTTGAACTATAGGATAGATGGGGCATTGGATAGGTACATGATCATTTCCTTCACATAGGAAACAAGAAACTTGAGATGTGGGGAATTGTTTAGTTGGATGTTTCTCTTCACAATTAGGGCATTGGTACACATGCTCTTTATAAGTGTGTCCTATGTCTCCACAAATATTGCAAGCTTGAGTTCCCTCTATAATACCATCCTTGATATCATTGTTGTCACAATCACTTTGGGAATGGTTGCTTCTCATGTTTATCATTTGATTTGTCATCCTTTACAACAATTGGGATTGGGTTTCCAAGAACTTTTGCATGGTTGGGTCTAACCCATTGTTGTTGGCTAAAAACTAAGTTGTCGCTTGATTCAAATGGTCCTGGGTTGCTAGTAGTTGTTCTCTCATGTGTATCTCTTGGTTGTTGTTGTCGCCATCCTTGATGTTGGAGTTGTGGTCTCTTAGGGAAGTCATCTGTTTGAGTTATATTGGGATTAGAGTAGGCAAAAGATTCCTAGAGAAATATTTCTACTCACACACAAAAATTCACACAAGCGATGTGCAAGCAATCACAGACATGCATTCCACTCAAACAACAAGATTCAAACATATTTTTAGGCAACAAAATATTTTTTCTACACCTCATAAGTTGGTGTGATCAATATATGATCTAAATTAAACACTAGTATGGTGGTCCAACTATGGTTATCACTTGAGATAAATCCATTCTTATTAGTTGTTTCTTCATGAACAAGATCATGGTATCCTTGGAAAAATTCTTGTATTTCGGGTCACAAGGCTCTAAGATATTGTCTAAAATGTTTCCTCATGAGTTGAGTTTCCTTAGTCTCCAAATCTTGAGTAATATTCTTGTCTCACTTGTAGTCCTTAGTGTTGTCCAAATTGAAGTCCTTGGTGAATCCAAAGTTGAAGTCATTGGTGTTGGTGAAGTCTTTGCTCAAGTTGAAGTTTTTGTCCATCAAGTTGAAAAGGAAGAGATGTAGAATCAAAACCAAAAAGGTTGAGGAAAGAGTTTAAAAGATTGTTTGTAAATAAGTTTGAACAAATACAACTCCTATTTTTCTAAGGTTTTGTCCAATCCTAGGGTTACAATCCTACAGGCAACGCAGTGCTCTGATACCATCTATAGAGGTCCCAACCTGATAAGGTAGAGATCCATGTGTTTACAATGCTAGTCCCTGGATCAATAGCTAGCATCCACAGTTAAGATGTAATATGAAGGAAAAAAGGTCATATTATAACTTCTAACCATGGATAAAATAATACATTACATCTTACATAGCTCATTTGGCTATCTCATTACAATGCAGCAGAAATATCTATATAGAATGGGGTCCTTCATCTTCATATGCCACATGCAATCATGTTGGTTGTAGACTTGTAATCCTATTCAACACACTTCACTAACATCAAACAAACCTGGAACATAATAAGTTACAGCCACAAGGTTCAATACATTTGAATTGTATTGGCAAGTGATACTATGGTAGAATAGTGGTATCTATCTTCTATATGCATTTGGCTAAGTGGAGCTTAGGCTTGCTTTGCTCAAAATAAATTTTCCTTATCAGTTGAAAACACTAAGTTTTTGTTTGTCAAAAATCACCCAAGGCATCTACCAATAAATATTGGTGATCCTTTAACCCTTGTTCAACCACAAGTTTTTAACTTAGAAATTGGGATGAGGAGATCCTTGATAGCTTCCATGTCTTGATGCTCAAATTGTCCATTGCCGGGGACACGGCTAAGTACTTACATTTTAATCTCTTGAGAGGTGGTGCACTTTCCCCACAAGACTCGACATGCATCGAGACAAGATCTTTCAGAAGCCTTCACTTAGACCAAATGGACGCGTTCCATCCTATCATCCCTACCACCTTCTATCCATCTGGCTAAGTTATTGCAACCTATATGATCCAGGCAGAGCCCTTATGCCATGTGGCTACACTAGAAGCTTCTCAACATTTGTCATCTCAAATCTCTTTGTTCCTGGGTGGCTTTCCACAAGTCAGATACACTAGGGAGGCCATTAATATGGGCCCTGTGTAACGACTCAACATAATCCATTCACACCCTTCCACCCAGGTGATTCATTCACATAGTTGTTTTATTAAACAAAACACAAGTCATAGACTTAGAAATATTCCATAGCATGAATATAGTCCACCCTTGTTTTCTACTAGCTAGGCTAAGCATACTAGTAGCAAGAACCTTAACTTAGAATTCTAATAAGGCATCATCTACTAGGATTTCCCAAGGCATAGCATACTTAGTAAAAATTTCATGCAAGTCCTACTCAAAATATCACTAATGCATAGTGAAAATAATAGGATAAAATGTATGAAGCACCACTTGACTTTTTAGTAGAGAATATAGATACACTCCTTGATCTTTTAATTGTCACACTCTTCAAGGTTCACTACAATTCAATCAAGCAAGGCACAAATTCAAAATTAGTATTCAAACAATTCACCACATAAAATAATAAAAACAAAGCAATGCATGAAAGCATGCAAATGTTTTTTTATTTGGAAAAGTGGTTTCAAATAAGGATATACACATTCTAAAGCACCTACTGGTCATTTATAAAAGTGGCAAAACCATTTAAAACCAAGTTAGTGAAAATGGGCCATTTAAATCATTTTTATTTTGATAGAAATGATTTTAATCAAAGGAATAATTTCTATTGTTTGCCAAATATATTTTTAAACAAAAATGTTAGTGTTTAAGGTCAAGGTGTTTAAAACTAATCCATTTGCAAAAGTTTTCACTCAAAAATCATTTTGAAATTATAGCAACATTTTGTTTTACTAGAAATGCCTTTATTCAAAGTAATAATTTTCCAATGTTAACAAAATATATTTCTAAACCCAAAAGCTTGTGTTTCTGGTAAGTAGGTTCAAAACAAATCATTTTCAAAAGATTTTACCCAAAAATCATTTTTAGAATAATTTTTATACTCAAAATAGGCCTAGAAATGTTTCTGCAAACACACGTAATTTTCCAGAAGCAAATTACTAAACTAAGGGCATGGTTGAAAAGTTTGAATTTTCCTGATTCCAATGATATAAAATTTGAAAATTTTGGATGTGTAGATCAAAAATTATGGATTTTACAAATTGAAACTTGTAATAGATCTAATTTCTATTTTAAATCCAGAGTGTGGCTACATGTCACAATTTCATTGGACGATACCGCTTCGTCAGGATTGAGCAACGTGGGAAGTTGGATTAAGTTACATCGCACGGCTCTGATGACTCATACCGCTTCAGTTAAATGATTCTTTCACAGCCACGAGATCTAGATCTAACGGTCTACAGCGACTCGACCATAGGTGGGCAGCGCTTGCTGGAGATGAGCGGCGGCGGGCTCTGGCTACGGTGTTCCGGCGACTACATGGAGCAAGGATGGAAACGGAGGGGATTACCAGATTCATCGTGACGTGCCAATGCTCAACGTTGTCGCCGTCGACAGAGCGGCACAGGGGGTTTGTGAGAATCGCTCACCAGAGATGCTACTGACGACGGTGTGCTCGGTGCATCATCGTTGGAGAAGCTACGGACCATGCGAAGGCAAACAATTAGTGTCGTTAGATGCGCGAGATGAAGGCGAGTACGCATGCATCAATGAGAGTGAGGGGGCGGTCAGGGTTTACCTGGGAAGATCGCCGGAGTTGCAGCAGACAACGGCGACGCTCAGTCGTCGTTGCCGAGCTTCTAGGGCGCGCGCGAGCGAGCTAAGGGTACAGGCAGGTGCGCAAGGTTTTGGAGACCAGGCTCGTGTGCACTGGGGACAGTGGGGGTGGCTGTGTTGCCAGGAATTGGCCGGGGAACTCATCGTAGGCAGAGGAGGTTGCGAGTAGCAATTCGAGCAGCCCTAGGGCGGAGAGGAGATGGCGAGTGAGGGGAAAGAGAGAGGAGAGGGGAGCGCTTAAGAGGGCAAGGTCACGGACGGGAATTACTCGCGCATTGACTTGAATTGATTCGATCTTTCAATGGCCAGAAACAGCAGGAGGGATTTGGGGGCGGGTCAGCGCGTGAAGGCGATGAAGCTGATGTGGCGTGGGGTCTTTCTGTCAGTGAGTGGGTGGGTTGATTCACGGGTGAGAATGAACGGCTTGCAGGGAAAGAGATTGGAGACGGGTGGGGTTCTGTTGGGCCAGAAGCTTTGCTAGGCTGGGTAGGTTAGTGGGTTGGGTCTGTTGCGAAGGTTCTTTTCCATTTTTTTCTTCTCTTTTTCTTTTTTCCTTTTCCAATTCTTGTTTTGATTTTATTTAAATGATTCAAACACTCATTTTATTTCAAAACTTTTCCAAACTTCCAGTATATTTTTATACTGTTTAACAATGTATTTTAAAGTCCATTTTAGAATAATTTATTTTATTCGCTTATGGTTAAATATTTATTTAAATGAGGCACTTGTTTTTATTCAAACCATTGATTCAAGCCTCCATTTGATTTCAAATTTTCATCAAACCTTTTCAGCAGGTTTAAACTTATTGATTAGTGTGTTTAAATAATCCACTTTGTATTATTTCAAACATTTTATTATGATTTAATATTTATTTAAATTAGGCATTTATCCTTATTTAAATGAATTTGAATATGTCTCCAAACCATATAATTTTATTTAATTAATCCTTTATTCTTTTAAGTTAATTAGGTAACTTTTAATCCACTTTGGCTATTTCAATTATTTATTTTCTCATGATTTGATTAATCATTTATATTAGAGATTTTGTCTTCTTTCAAATAGAATATGGTTCAAGTCCATATAAATTTTATTCAAATAATCTTTATTTCTTTATTTTATTTGGATTATCTTTAGTCCATTTGCTTATGTATTTAATTCAAGTTTTAAATTGTCTTCTAAATAATTTTCTTGGGATTTATTATTTAGTTTAGGCAATTTGTCTTTATTTAAATAAAATTGAATAAGATTAAATTCATATAATTGTATTTAAATAACCTTTTATTCCTTTTCATTATTCAGTAAACTTTCATTTGTTTATGGATTTGGCCAAGATTTAAATTGACTTTTAACTATTCCTTATTTATTTATTTCTTTCTTTATCTTATAAATTTATATCTTTTTATTTATAGATCCAAAATTGGTGATTCCAATTTGTATAATTTTATTTAATATTTGTTTACCTTTTTAAATCCCTTTAGGATTAATTTTCTCACAATTTGGTATGGATTTTAGCTAGGAGATTTATTAGCTTTGGAAATTATTTCCTTTTATCTTATTAAAATCATAAGTTTTTATCCATGGCTCCAAATTAAATGAAACTAATTTCTATGGTTTTATAATATTATTATTTACCATTTTTGGTCATTTATAAATGTTTGTTGCTGAAATTGTTTTATATGGAATAAATCCATAGTCTTTGAGAGATCTTGGAAATGATTTATTCCATTAGGGTTTTAGGGTTTTGGTTTATTTTTTCCAAGTGTTTAAATTCAAGATTCTTTCAGTGCATTAAATGCATTTGATCTTTGGAAGTGTTTTATTTCATTAAGGTTTGGAGTTTTGGTTTAACTTTTCCAAGTGTTTGAATTTCAAGTTACATTCATTGACGAATGCATTTCACTTGGTTGAAATTTTTTTGGATTCCCTTTTCATTCAAATTTGTTCAAGAAGGGTTTTGATGTTTCCATTTAATAGCAAAAAGTTTATTTTCACCCTAAATTTCAAAAATTATTTATTTATTCACATTTGAAAATTTGGAAAATTTTGGGATGTGACAACATGCTATAATTAATCTATGTTTGGTCTCGTGGTTTTCTGGTAGTAATAAATTTCGTCCATTGACTTGTTATCTCTACTTTCTAATTCCTAGGAAGAAGATAGCAATGTCGGTGAATGCATGGCGTCTAGGAACGCAAAAAGCAGGCACATTCTGAAGCATATGAGGAATGGGAGGTTTCCCTTCCGCCGAGCTCTTGACAGGTGCAAGTGCCCCTTCTATTGCTGAATCATTGCGAAAGACCTAAAAAGCATCGTGCAGCATGCCAGGGGAATTGACCAGGGAAGACAATGGCGTCCGGCTCATACGAAGGCAAAGCACACTGCCTTCATGGTGTACCTGAGCAAGTATGTCAACCTCGGTGCAATCGCTCTGTGACCTGCTCCCAGGAGGAACAGAAGGGGCCCTAACTAGCTCCCTCTGCATACTGTTTGTCGCCGCCTCATGGAATTGCCTGTGGCCGCCTCTTATTGCCTATGCTTCCCCTAGGATATATTACTGTTGATTCTATAATTAAGTACTACTAGTAATATTATATCTAAGTACTATCTGGTGGTTGTGATCGAACCTATTTAACTAGTACCTATATATCATCACACCTTTAAGTAGTTAATTTCAGTTATGATTGTTCCTGGTTGCACATATTTCCTTTTTTAAATATTTTTTAATATGAATCTTTGAGAAACACACATGATTGTTCCTGGTTTTGCAACAATATATAAATTAAAAGCCATGGTTTTTCCAGGTTGCAACATGTCTGAAATCAACCGAAGATAAATACACACAACAATTACTTGAAACCTTGATTTTTCCTAGTTGCAACAAGTTGGGTACAACAAATAATAGACATACTTCTCATGAATACTAAACACAACTGACTAGCTAGCTAACTAAACAACCAACAAAAGATCATTCTTCATAATTACTAATGATCATTTCTTCTTAGAAGTTCTGATAGTTAGCATGAAACTCAATTCAAAACCAAGAGAAGAGTAGATCCATAAATCAACCATTATATCCACAATTTCCAACAACAAAAATAAGAACACATCCTAAAGTCACTGCCACACTAATCATCATCATGAACCAAACATGCTTTCTTTCCATTTCTTTTATCATTTTCTTCAACCTTGATTTATATAAATGGAGATCTATGTCTCTATCTTCTAGCCTCAACTCAAGGAACATCTTATCATCTGAATTCTTACATAACTGGGAAAGGATTCTCTGCATCTGTGTTGGCCATGGATTGTCCATCCAGTACAAGAAACAACACACCTCATCTGGACAGCCTACAAATTTTCTACCAATGTCTGCACCATAGGAGGCAACCTTCCTAGAAGGAACATGGTTGCACTGGCATCTGGAACTAGGATCTAGATCCTTCCCACCAATGTTTGATCTATGATGGAAATTGTTAGCTCACCATCGATTCCAACCCAACTCTGTAGAACAAGTGAGGGAAAACTTAAATTCCCCCAAATCGCTAGAACCCTAGCTAGAACAGATTCATGGAGGAAGACCGAATGTACCTGGTCCACAATGTCGCCCTCTCTTGGTGGTGCAGGCATCCCCATGTTAGACCTCTTCCTCCACTATGGCAGCTGAGATGCGACAGCAACGGCGATGGAGTTACGCCAAGACGACGCTGCGCGGAGCGGTCTGGTGTGGTGCAGTCTGGTGTCATGTGGTGCGGTGCGGTCAAGGCCACTAGTCAGCTCTTGTGTTGGCCCCACTTCTCATTGGGTGATACAGGTCCTTAGTAGCTTTCCCTTCCCTAGTACCCACCTCGACCAAATCCACTCACCTCCCATCGCTGGGAAAACCCTCTCTGGCGATGGAAAAACTCCCTCCCCTCCTCGGCAAAACCAAATCCCCTCTCCTTCCCAGCGCCAATCAAATCCCATTCCCTCCTTGATGACGATGGTTGCATCTAGGTCACCAATATAAGTGCTCCTTGACCTATTGCACTTTGTCGTGTTACCTCGTCATCTGGGTTCACCGTGTCTGTGCTCCATCTAGTTCCCCGGTGATGGATCTTGGTCGCCATGTCACCGCCTTGTTCTAGGACATCGGATCGGCGTTGTTGTCTAGGCCACATTATGATCTTGTAGTAGTCACCAAATTAATGCCCCAAATTCTTGTTTTAGTAGCTACGTTAGTGCTAATGGACAATCTTATGCCCCAAATTAGTGTCAATGATGAAGATGTGGCACTTAGAATGTTGATGATATGATCTGCATCTACCTAGTGTCTTTGTAAAACCACTATGCTTTATTGATGATTCATCTCATTGACTTGTGTGTGTTATCTTACTATGAAGCCCACAATATATATTGGTTGTCATTGTTTTATTCACATGCATTTGGCCAATGATTAGTGTGTGGTACTATCTATGTCCATTGGATAATGTCCATATAGCACATGTTCTGTACAAACACATTAGTTGTGCATGCATTTTGCTATATGTTAGATTATCTCATTTATTTATGTGTGCTTCGTTAGTATGACGCCCAATTTGTTTTTTCAAAGCTATGTTAGTGCTAAGGGATAATCGTATGATATTCACTATTTACAACTAGTCAATGATGAAAATATGGCACTTTGAATGTTCATGGGATGATAGGCATCTACTCCCTCTGTTTCAAAATATAAGATGTTTTAGCTTTGTGAAGCAAATGTATCTAGACTACTTTTAGTATGTAGGTTCACTTAGGTTTAGAGTGAATCTAGACACTAAAATAAGTATAGATACATTTTCTTCACAAATCTAAAACATCTTATATTTTGAAACAGAGGGAGTACTTATTGTCTTCGTACAACCATTATGGTTCCACATGCTCCTTGGTAGATACAGATTCATCTCATTGGATGATGCTTGTAGTTGACCAAACCATATGCTTTTAAATTTGATTATTGTAGTTCACTACTTATAATTTGATTCTTCTAGTTAGCAAGTATCCAAATGGCTGCACTGTCAAGGGCAGATCTAGAAAGAGGCGCCTGTAGGAATTGTGAATACTACAAAATGGAAGGGCTGATGCTGAAGGAGCCTATTGTACATCATAGCAATATCATAGAATTGTAGGTTTTAAAATTGTTTCTACTGTCTCCAAGATAGTAGTTAAACCTATTGTACATCTTCAACACAAAAAATTCTAACTACTGCAATGTCTATTTAGGTTTCCAAAACCAATGCTTGCTTAATCGATGTCTCGTCGGATGATGATGATGATGATGATGATGATGATGATGATGATGATGATGATGATGATGATGATGATGATGTGAAGCAACCTATAGTCAAGAGACCTAAGAAAGCGAGGGTCGGAGAATCAGATGATGATGTGAAGCAACCTATAGTAATGAGACCTAAGAAAGCAAGGTTCAGAGCATCTGATGATGATGTGAAGCAACTAGTCAAGTGACCTAAGAAAGCGAGGTTCGGAGCATCTGATGTTGTTGTTAGAACCAACAAAGCTAAGAAAACTAGGACTACAACTCAGATGTTTAAATTATAAAATGTGTAATGTATACACAATCTATTCCTTTTGAGAGTTTAGTTACATATATCACTTAAACATTCATCATTTTTGCCTAACAGGATGTGGCGTCGTGTCAAGTATGCAAGAGCAATTGCAAATCCAGGTTGTCATTGGCACGTCCTTTTGTATCTACTTATCAGAATTAGAGGGGTTCCAGAACCATTGGTAAGTGGTAACAAGCAATTTTCTTTCTAACTACACTATAAGTCTGTAACCATTTGTTAATGTCTGATTCTTCTGTTTTTGGTGCATAGACTGTGCCATGCAATTAAAGGTTCATGTTCAATCTAGCCACAACTAAATGTGAGAGTGTGCCCTTCAAGGTTCTTGGACGCACCTACAAGATTGACCTCAAGAAAAGAAAGAACAGGACTACCATGGGAGGTGAAGGATGGATGCAATTCATTACACAAAACGATCTTACCAGGGAAGAAATGTTATGTTTTTCTTTGACAGGACATGTGCCGAGGATAACTGTTCTCTGTACATGTGGTCTTGGTGGTGAGGAAGACGTATATGAATCTATGCTAGTTCACCAATGATGCCACCTTACTGATGATGATATGGAACACATCCTAGATACCTTACCGCCAATCAACACCTTCATTGGGGTTCCATTTGTGACCCGTTTGACAAGGACAAATCTTTTACAACATAATATGGTATGACAACTACCTATGTTTGTTCCTTATATGGCTCCATATATAATTGTGGTGGTCATCTGACATGATTACTTCTTTTTTTCAATCCACGGCGCGACATCATAGAGATTACCTACGAAAGTGGTTTCCTCCATGGACATCCCTGATGATGGCATGGCTGGAGTACAGCTAGGAGATTTTGACAGAACCCCAATTGCATACAAGCCTGACCCAGATGGTCGTATAGTCTTCAGCAATCAGGGGTGGAAGAAATTCACCAGAGTGAAGATGATCTAAAGGTTGTACAAGTCATGCTAATCACTGGCAGGAACACCACAGAAGAGATGTTGGACGTGAAGTTTGTGTTCGAGACCATCTAGAGTAGTTGTGGTTGGGAACTGTTAAGGATAAATAGTATGACGTAGTCTGGAACAGTTAATTACTAGTCATTTGAAACCTAGTGTATATATAATATATTTTCCTATTTAGTCTACTTTTGGAAGATTTTTTCGGGTATGGTTATTATTGTGTGAACTGGAAGCTACTATAAAGAATTATGGAAGCTACTACTAAGAATTCTGAAAGCTTTCCTGTCCACATGCATTCCGGTCGTTTGGGCTGCTCACGAGAGTGTGCCTAGTCACGAGATTTCTGTGAGACTCTACTCTTCGTGAGATTTTTTGAATCAATATTTACAATTTGAGTGCTACCAGTAATAGCTAAAAGATAGTACTTAGACATAATTCTAAAAGGTACCACAGAGAATTCTGAATGTACTAAAAATAAATACATTACAACTTTTATCTAAAAGCTAATATGTTGGAGATATGCCCAAGAGGCAACAATAAAGTGGTTATTATTATATATTTGTGTTTATGATAAATGTTTACATGCCATGCTATAATTGTCTTAACTGGAAACATTAATACTTGTGTGTTTTGTAAATGTAAAAGAGTCCCTAGTAAGCCTCTTGTTGAAATTAGCTTGTTGATTAATAGATGATCATGTTTTCTGATCATGGACATTGGATGTTATTAATAACAAGATCATATCATTAGGAGAATGATGTGATGGACACACACCCATAGTAAGCATAGCTGAATATCAAGTCATTAAGTTCATTTTGCTACAAGCTTTCAGACACATAGTAACCTAATCATTCAACCATGAGATCATGTTAATCACCATCACCGGATGAGTACTTTGATGACATCAAACGCCACTTCCGTAACTGGGTGGTTATAAAGGTGGCATTGGGTAGTCTTAAAGTATGTGCTAGAGCGCATGGATCAAGAGTGGGATTTGTCCATCCATATGACGGATAGATATACTCTGGTCCCTCTCGGTGGAATGTCATCCAATTTTCTTGCAAGCATGTGACTAGGTCACAAGGGATGCCATATCACGGAATGAGTAAAGAGTACTTATCGGTAACGAGGTTGAACTAGGTATGGAGATACCGATGATCGAACCTCAGATAAGTAAAGTATCACGTGACAAAGGGAATTAGTATCGTATATTAATGGTTCATTCAATCACAAAGTCATCATTGATTATGTGGGAGCCATTATGGATCTCCATATCCTGCTATTGGTTATTGATCGGAGAGGTGTATCGATCATGTCTTCATAGTTCACGAACCGTAGGGTGACACAATTAAGGTTCGATGTTGTTTCAGTAGATATGGAATATGAGTTGGACACCGAATGTTGTTCCGAGTCTCGGATTGTATCTAGGATATCACGAGGAGATTCAGAATGGCCCGAAGAACAAGACTCATAGTAAGTCATTTTCCAGGGTTCAGAAAATTTATCGGTATTTTGACCGCAGTTTCTAGAATGTTCTAGAAGCGTCCACCAGTGGGCCCACCACCCCGGGAGGGGCCACATGGGCCGAAGGTATGCTACGGGGGCCATGGGACAGCCGCACCATGACCCAAAGTGCCCAACCGGCTAGCACAAGGAAAGGGGCAAAAACCCCATTAAGTGAAGGGGAAGAAACTTCGGGGGCAAGTTTCCCCCTCCCTCTTGCACTGCCGACTTGGGGAAGGACTCGGCCAAGGGGTGGGAACCCTTGTCCTCACCCCCCGTCTATATAAAGAGGGGTGGGGTGACATCACCCTTGCCCCCTCACCTTAACCCTAGCCGCTGCACCTCTCCCTCCTCCATCGTATTGCTCCGGCTTAGGTGAAGCCCTACAGGATTCTTCTTCTCCTCCACCACCACCACCACCAGCACGCTGTCGTGTGTTGGGATCCGAGGGGATCTACTACCTCCGCTGACCACTGGAACAGCGAGAGGAAGGTCTTCATCGACTCTGTCCGTGTGACCGAGTGCGGAAGCGCTGCCGGAACACGGCACCGGAAGGATCGTCTATGCGATCAAGTGATCAACTACATCAACCACGAGATCTGATCTGGTTGACACTTTGTATCTATGAGGGTTAATTTTCTTCAATATCGTTGCACCAATCTCGTAGATTATATCTTGGCTTCTCCATAGATTACATCTTGGTTTTATGTACTCTTGCGATAGAATTTTTTGTTTTCCGTGCAACGAACCCTACAGTGGTATCAGAGCCAAATCTATGCGTAGATCGGTTGCACGAGTAGAACACAATGGTTTTGTGGGCGTTTATTCTCTTGTTGTCGCTTGCTTTTCATGTACTTTGCATCTTGGGGATGGTGGGATGAAGCGTCCCAGGCTAACCTTACATGTCGTCGTATATGAGAGTTGCTCCACGCTCAATGTGCAACTTGTATGGCACAAGTGGCTTTGCGGGTGTCTGTCTCTCCCACCATAGTTAAGATTCAATTTACAATCTCCACTTGACAACACTTGTATCAGTGTTGTGGTTCATGTTCGTAGGTAAGAACGGTTCTTATTCGAAAGCCCCAAGCCACGTAAAACATGCAAAGAAAATTAGAGGCGTCTAACTTGTTTTTGAATTTTCATGTGATGTGATATGGCCATGATGTGATTGTGATTATATTTGATGTATGGAATGATCCTTATTGTAATATGGCAACCGGTAGGAGCCTAATGGTTGTCTTTAAATTTGTTAAGACCTACATGTCTATTGATCATGTAATAGCTTTATTTCAAGTAGTTGTAATAGTTGTTGTTGGTGATGGACAACCATGAAGAGGCGCCACTGACATTGACGCCATGCTGGTGATGATGTAGATCATGTCCATGCTTTGGAGATGGAGATCAAAGGCACAAGGAGAAAGGCCATATCATATCACATATTATGAATTGCATGTGATGTTAATCCTTTTTTATGCATATTGTATTTCTTAGATCACGACGGTAGCATTATAAGATGATCCCTCTCACTAAATATCAAGTAATAAAGTGTTCGTTCTTAGTAGGCACCATTGCTATGACTCGTCGTTTCAAAGCATCTCGTGATGATCGGGTGTGATAGATTCTACGTGTTCATACAATGGGTGCAAGACAGATTTCTAATGCAGATACTAAGGTTAATCTTGACGAGCCTAGCATGTATAGACATGGTCTCGGAATACAGAATACCAAAAGGTAAAGCATGATTCATATGAATGATATGATGAACATTGTTCGCCTTTAAAGCTACATCTTATCTCACGAAGATCGTACTTGGTGCAGTGGATTTGGTTCGTGTGATCACTAAGACAACACGAGGGATGTTGTTTTGAGTGGGATTTCACCTAGTTAATTTAAGAATTAAATTTGAACTCAATTTATGATAAACTTAGTCTAAACTCTTTGCAAATATGTTGTAGATCATGGCTACCCCTACCATCAACTTTAATGCATTCCTAGAGAAAGAAAAGCTCAAAAATAATGGAAGCAACTTCACAGACTGGTTCCGTAACATAAGGATTGTCCTCAATGCTGGTCAGTTGACCTATGTGCTAGATGCACCACTAGGTGACCTGCTTGCAGCTGATGCTATCGATGAGGTGAAAAATGTTTACCTCACTCGGAAGAATTACTACTCCACGGTTCAGTGTGTCATCTTGTACGGTTTGAATCGGAGCTTCAGAAGCACTTTGAGAACCACGACCCTCATGATATTATCAATGAGATCAAAATGATGTTTGAGACTCATGCGATCGTGGAAATATATGAAGCTTTCGAGAAGTTCTTTAACTGCAAGATGGAAGAGGGCAGCTCCGTTAGCGAGCACGTTGTCAAAATGTCTGGGAACACAAACAAACTCCAGGATTTGGGAATAATGATTCCTAATGCATTGGGAATTCATCGTGTCCTCCAATCACTGCCAGCAAGTTACAAGAACTTTGTGATGAACTACAAAATGCAGCACATGGATAAGTCATTGCTCGAACTCTTCTCCATGCTAAAGACTACGGAAGTGGAGATCAAGGAAGAGCACCAAGTGTTGATGGTCAATAAGACCACCAATTTCAAGAAGCAAGGAAAGCCTAAGGCAAGGGCAACTTCAATAAGGGCGGAAAGAAAGTTGCGAGGCCTTCTAAGAAGCCCAAGGTTGGACCTAAGCCTGATACTAAGTGCTTTTACTGCAAGGGCAAAGGTCACTGGAAGCAGAATTTCTCCAAGTACTTGGCAGATCTGAAGAACGAAAACATAAAGAAGAAAGGTATATTTGATATACATGTTATTGATGTGTATCTTACTAGTAATTGTAGTAGTTCCTGGGTAGTTGATACTAGTTCAGTTGCACATATTTGTAACTCGAAACAGGTGCTGCAGAATAAACGAACACTAGCGAGAGACGAGACAATGATGCATGTTGGAAATGGCTCCGAGGTTGATGTGATCGCCGTCGGCATGCTCCCTCTTCATCTACTGTCAGGATTAGTTTTAAATCTAAATAATTTTTATTTGGTGCATGCGTTAAGCATGAACATTATATATGGATCTTGTTTATTGCGAGAAGGTTACTCTTTTATGTCAGATAATAATGGTTGTCCTATTTATATTAGTAATATCTTTTATGGTCATGCGCCTGAGATAGATGGTATATTCATATTGAATCTCAATAGTAGTGATACACATGTTCATAATATAGATGCTAAACGAATGAAATTGAATGATAATTCCACATACATGTGGAACTGCCGTCTTGGTCACATTGTGAAGCACATGAAGAAACTCCATTCTGATGGACTTCTTGAATCACTTGATTTTGAATCACTTGAAAGATGTGAAGCATGTCTAATGGGAAAAATGACTAAGACTACATTATCTGGGATAATGGAGCAAGCTACGGACTTACTGGAAATAATACATACCGATGTGTGCGGTCCAATGAGTGTAGCATCGCGCGGTGGATATCGTTATGTTCCTACTTTCACGGATGACTTGAGTAGATATGGGTATATCTACTTTATGAAACATAAGTCCGAAACTTTTGAGAAGTTTAAGGAATTCCAAAGTGAAGTACAAAATCGGCGTAACAAGAATATTAAGTTTCTGCGATCTGATCGCGAAGGTGAGTATCTTAGTTACGAGTTTGGCATGCATTTGAAGAAATGCGTAATACTTTCGCAGTTGACACCGTCAGGAACACCACAATGTAATAGATATGGTTCGGTCTATGATGTCTCTTATAAATTTACCGTTATCATTTTGGGATTATGCATTAGAGACAACCGCATTTACTTTAAATAGGGCACCATCTAATCCATTGAAACGACACTGTATGAATTGTGGTTTGGTAAGAAACCTAAGTTTTCATTCCTTAAAGTTTGGGGTAGCGAAGCTTACGTAAAGAAGTTACAGCCCGACAAGCTTGAACCCAAAACGGAAAAATGCGTCTTCATAGGATACCCTAAGGAAACAATTGGGTATACCTTCTATCATAGATTGAAGGAAAACAAATTGTCGCAAAGAATGGATCCTTTCTTGAGAAGGGGTTTCTCTCGAAATAAGTGACTGGAAGGAAAGTAGAACTCGACGAGGTTATTGAACCTTCTCTCTTATTTGAGAGTAGCACATATCCGTAAGATGTCCATGTGCCGCCTGCACCAATAAGAGAGGAAGCTAATGATGGTGATCATCAAACTTCGACCGAAGTTGCTACTGAACCTTTCATGTCGACGAGGATTCGTACCACTCCTGATTGGTATGACCCTGTCATGAATGTCATGTTGGTTAACAACACTGAAGACCTGTGACATATGAGGAAGCAACGATGATCCCAGATTCCAAAAATCGCAAGAAGCCATGAAATTCGAGATTGGATCCATGTACGAAAACCAAGTGTGGAATTTAGTGGACTTACCTGATGGCAGCAAGGCTATCTATAACAAATAGATTTTCAAAAAGAAAACATGCACTGATGGTAATGTTACTGTCTATAAAGCTTGACTTGTCTCGAAAGGGTTCCGACAAATTCAAGGAGTTGACGACAATGAGACTTTGTCACCGCTAGAAAAGCTAAAGTCTGTGAGGATTTTGTTAGCAATCGCTACATTTTTCGATTATGAAATTTGGCAGATCGATGTCAAAATGGCATTCCTTAATGGTGACATTGAGGAAGAGTTTTATATGGTACATCCCAAAGGTTTTGTCGATCCTAAAGATGCTAACAAAGTATGCAAACTTCAGCGGTCTATTTATGGACTGAAGCAAGCATCCCGGAGCTGGAATCAATGTTTTGATAAGGTGATCAAAAACTTTGGATTTGTACAAACTTATAGAGAAGCATGTATTTACAAGAAAGTGAGTGGGAGCTCTGTAGCATTCCTGGTACTATATGTGGATGACATATTGTTGATTGGGAATGATATAAAACTTCTTGAAAGTGTCAAAGTATATTTGAATAATAGTTTTTCAATGAAGGATCTTGGCAAAGACACATACATCTTAGGCATCAAGATTTATAGAGATAGATCAAGACACTTAATAGCGCTTTCACAAAGTACATACTTGGACAAGGTTCCAAAGAGGTTTAGTATGGAAGAAAGAAAGAAAGGGTTCTTGCCCATGTTGCCAGGTAAGACCTTGAGTAAGACTAAAAGTCCATCTATGACAGAAGAGAGAGAGAGAGAGAGAGAGAGAGAGAGAGAGAGAGAGATGAGCAAAATGCACTATGCCTCGGCCATAGGCTCTATCATGTATGCCATGCTGTGTACAAGACCAGATATCGCACATGTTGTTAGTTTGACCAGCAGATATCAAAGTGATCCAGGAGTGGAACACTGGATAGCGGTCAAAAATATCCTAAAGTACCTAAAGAGGACTAAGGATATGGTTCTTTATTATGGAGGTGACTAAGATCTTGGTGTAAATGGTTACACCGATTCTAGTTGGAACACCGATCCAGATGACTCGAATTCACAGTCTAGATACATATTTATTTTGAATGGTGCAGAAGTGAGCTAGAGGAGTGCATAGCAAAGCGTTATGGTGAAATCTTTAACTAAATCGGAATACATAGATGCTTCGAAGGCTTCACAAGAAGCTATATGGATGAAGGAGTTCATTACTGAGTTTGGTGTGGTACCTAGTGCGCTGGACCTGATGGCCATTTATTGTGATAACATGGGTGCCATAGCTAATGCACAGGAGCCAAGGTCACACAAGAAGCTGAAGCACATCAAGCTACAATTCCATTTGATTCGCGAGTATGTCCAAGAGGGTGACATAAAGATTTGCAAAGTAAACACAGATTTTAATGTGGCAGATCCGTTGACTAAACCTCTCCCTAGAGCAAAACATGACCAACACTAGAACGCCATGGGTGTTCGGTACATTACCATGCAATCTAGATTATAGACTCTAGTGCAAGTGGGAAACTGTTGGAGATATTACCAAGAGGAAATAATAAAGTGGTTATTATTATATCATTGTGTTTATGATAAATTTTTACATCCCATGCTATAATTGTATTAACCAGAAACATTAATACTTTTGTGTTTTGTAAACATAAAAGAGTCCCTAGTAAGCATATTGTTGAAACTAGCTTATTGATTAATAGATGATTATGGTTTTCTGATCATAGACATTGGATGTTATTAATAACAAGATCATATCATTAGGTGAATGATGTGATGGACACACACCCAGTAAGCATATCATAAGATCAAGTCATTAATTTCGTTTTGAAGGGAATATGCCCTGAGAGGCAATAATAAAGTGGTCATTATGTATATTCCAAGTATATGACAGATGTTTATTTTGCATGCTATAATTGTATTAATACGGAAACATTAATACATGTATGTTTAATAAACAAACATAAAGTAAACTAGCTTGTTGATTAACACGATGATCAAGGTTTCCTGATCATGGACATTGGATGTTGTTAATAACGAGGTCACAACATTATTGGAATGGTGTGATGAACATTCATCTGAAATATAGCATTACGATCAAAGTCATTGAGTTTATATTACTATAAAATCATACGAAGTAATCCTAATCCTTAGACCATGAGATCATGTCAATCACTAACACTGGAAGAGTATCTTGATAACATCAAACGTCACACTGTAACAGGGTGATTATAAAGATGGGTTCAATGCTACTAAAGTGTTATGTTGAGGCCCATGGATCAAGAGTGGAATTTGTTCATCCCGATGACGGATAGATATACTCTGGGCCCTCTCGGTGATATCACATTGGTTAGCTTGCAAGCAAGTGATTTGATCACTAGAATGTTATATCAGGAGAATAAGAAAAGAGTACATGTCGGTAACGAGATCAAACTAGGTATGAGTATACCGATGCTCGAATCTCGGACATGTAATATATCGCGAGACAAAGGGATTAAGATTCTAGCGTAAAAGGTTCTCACGATCACAAGAAAGTCATCGTTGAATGTGTGGGAGTCAAAATGGATCTCTAGGTCCCGCTTCTGATTATTGATCCGAGAGGGGTCTCGATCATGTCCGCATTATTTGCGAACCGTAGGGTGACACACTTAAGAGACACCAACACCATTTGGAACAAATAGTTTCCTGTTGAAAATATTAACAAAGCGCAGGAATTTATTTCACTAGACACCAAAACTATTTTCGGGTGAAATTGCTGAAAGTGTTTCTACATGTGAAATGAAATACTAGCAAGGGGTTATATGTGAATGTTTTTCCATTATGGTAATTGAAAAAATTCTGAATAATTAAAAGAACTTTTATTTAAAGAGAGATTGCATTAAATTTGGTGGAAATTTAATGGGAATTTTGAGTGGAGAAATGAAGGGGCTATTTTGTGAGTGGGAGTTCCACCCACATGAATGGAGGAGGGGAGGGGATGTAGAGGTCCCAACCTGATAAGGTAGAGATCCCTGTGTTTACAATGATAGTCCCTGGATCAATAGCTAGCATCCACAGTTTAAGATGTAATATCAAGAAACAAAGGTCATATTACAAATTATGACTAGGAATAAAATAATTCATTACATCTTACATAGCTCATTTGGCTATCTTACTACAATGCAGCAGATATAACTATATAGCATGGAGTTCCTTCATATTCATATGTCACAGTGAATCATGTTGGTTGTAGACTTGTAATACCTACTCAACAAACTTCAGTAACATCAAACAAACCTGCAACATAATAAGTTACAGCCACAAGGGTCAATACATTTGAATTGTATTGGCAAGTGTACTATGGTATAATAGTGGTATCTAACATCTATATGCATTTCCCTAAGTGTAGATGAGGCTTTCTTTGCTCAAAATAAGTTTTCCTTATTAGTTGAAAACACTAAGTTTTATTTGTAAAAATCACCCAAGGAACTACCAATAAAAATTGGTGAACCTTTACCCTTGTTCAACCACAAGTTTTTAACTTAGAAATTGGGATGAGGAGATCCTTGATAGCTTCAATATCTTGATCCTCAAATTGTCCATTGCCGGGGACACAACTAAGTTCTTAGATTTTGCTCTCTCGAGAGGTGGTGCACTTTCCCCGCAAGACTCGACATGCATCAAGACAAGATCTTTCAGAAGCCTTCCCTTAGACCAAATGGACGCGTTCCAACCTATCACCTTATGTACATATAGCTAAGTTATTGCAACCTATATGATCCAGGCAGAGACCATATTGCCATGTGGCTGCACTAGAAGCTTCTCAACACTTAGCATCTCAAATCTCTTTGTTCCTAGGTGGCTTTCCACAAGTGTGATACACAAGGTAGACATAGAAATGGGCCTTGTGTAACCACTCAACATAACCCTTTCATACTATTCCACCCAGGTGATTCATTCACATAGTTGTTTTATTAAGCAAAACACAAGTCATAGACTTAGAAATATTTCATAGCATGAATAATCCACCCTTGTTTTCTACTAGCTAGGCTAAGCATGATAATATCAAGAATCTTATCTTAGGGAAAATTCTACCAAGACAACATTCTACTAGGATTTCCCAAGGTATAGCATAGTATAGATACTTAGAAAATTTCCATGCAAGTCCTACTCAAAATATCACTAATGCATAGTCAAAATAATAGGACAGAATATATGAAGCACCACTTGCCTTTTTAGTAGAGAATATAGGTTCACTCCTTGATCTTGCAATTGTCACACTCTTCAAATTTCACTACAATTCAATCAAGCCAGCACAAATTCAAACTAGCATTCAACAAATCAATTACAGAAAATAATAAAAACAAGGAAATGCATGCAAGCATGCAAAGGTTGTTTTATTTGTAAAAGTGGTTTCTAATAAGGCTATAAAAATTTCAAAACACCTAATGGTCATTTATAAAAGTGGCAAAACCATTTAAAAACAAGTTAGTGAAATAGGCCATTTAAATCATTTTTGTTTTTGCTAGAAATGCTTCTATCCAAAGGAATAATTTCTAGTGTTAGCCAAATATGTTTTTAAACACAAATGTTAGTGTTTATGGCCAAAGTGTTTAAAACTAATCCATTTGCAAAAGGTTTCACTCAAAAATCATTTTTTAATCATAGCAACATTTTTGTTTTACTAGAAATGCTTTTATTCAAAGGAATAATTCCTTGTGTTAGACAAATTCATTTCTAATCCAAATGTTAGTGTTTAGGGTCAGATAGTTCAAAACAAAACCATTTGCAAAAGATTTTACTCAAAAAATCATTTTTAAAACAATATTTATACACAAAATAGTCCTACAAATGTTTCTGCAAAAACACCTAATTTTCCAGAAGCAAAATATTAAACTAAGGCCATGGTTGCAAAGTTCACATTTTCTGAATCCATTGATATAAAATTTGTAAATTTTGGACGCGAACAAAAGTTATGAATTTTTTAAAATCAATCATCTAATAGATTCTTTTATGTTTTGAAAACAACATGCTGGACACGAGGCGTGTTCTTACTAGCGCATACCGGTTCTCACGGATCAAGCAACATGGATCGTTGGATCTAAGTTGATCTGTGCGGCGCAGATCAAACGATAACGGTTCGTTAAGTCATCTATTCTAAGCCATGCGATTAAGATCTAACAAACAGAAACTATCTGGTCAAGAATTGGCGGCCGCGCTCGGGCAGAGGTGTTCCGGCAAAAACAGGAAGCAAGGGAGGAAGGGGAGAGGCTCACCGGGTTTGCCGTGGCGTGAGGAAGCTCAACGAGGTCGTGGGAAGGCCAGTGGCACACGTGGTTGTCGTCGATTTCTCACCGGAGTTTGTATCAACGTCGGGCAAGCACGGTCGTCGATGGAGGCGAGGATATAGAGCACGCTAAGACAAACAGACAGTGTCGTTAGACACGTAGGAGATTGGCGAGTATAGGAGCATCATTAATAGGGGGGGGTCAGGGATTACCGGGGGAGCTCGTCGGAGTGCATCAGTCTATGGTGGCGCTTAGAGGTTTGTCCGAGGCGAGGTTCTGGTGCACGCGCGGGAAAGCTGAGGCTACTGGTAGGTGTGCGAGGCGATGGCGAGCAAGCTCATGTGAAGCAGGGACAAGGGGGCAGTCGGGGTTAGCCGGAATTCGAGTTGGGGCTCGTCGGAGGCAGTGGCAGAGAAAGGAGGAATTCGCGTAGCCTAGGGGCGATCTGGCAGCAACGTTTGAGGGGAAAGAGAGAGGATGGCGAGGCGCTTATGAGGGCGAAGTCGTGGGGCTAATTACTGGCGCATTCAATGTGAATTTACACAGATTGAAAACAGGAAGAAACGGCCGGGGAGAGGGGCAAGGTCAGCGCACGGGGAAGAAGGTGATGACGATGATGCTAGGTGGCTGTGGGGCCTAGGCGTCAGCGAGGTAAGGGGTACGCGTGCGAGTGAGAAAAGAACGGTTCGTGGGGTGAGAGAGGTGAGAGCCGGGTGGGCTGTAGTTGGGCCAGGGTTGGGCTAGGTTAGTTGGGCTGGGTCTTTTCCATTTTTTTCCTTCTATGAATCTTTTTCCTTTTTCATTTCTGATTTCTGTTTTGATTTGATTTAAATGATTTGAGCTTTAATTTGAATTCAAATTTTTGCATAACCTTTTCAGTAGGTTTTCTCTGTTTATTAATGTGTTTAAATAATTCACTTTGAATTATTCCAAATATTTTCTTAAGATTTATTATTTAATTAAATTAGGCCTTTTGTCTTTATTCAAATAAAATTTAATATGGTTCAAATCCATATTATTTTATTTAAATAATTCTTTTATTCTTTTTAAGTTAATCCATTTTGGCAATTTCAATTATTTTTCTCATGATTTAATTAATCATTTATATTAGGTATTTTGTCTTTATTCAAATAAAATTGAATATGGTTAAAAGCCCATATAATTTTATTTAAATAATCTTTATTCATTTATTTTTATTTGTATTTTCTTTATTCTATTTGCTTATGGATTTTGCCAAGATTTAATTTGACTTTTAAATATTCTTTATTTATTTATTTCTTTATCTTATAAAATCCATATCTTTTTATTTATAGTTCCAAATTTGGTGATTCCACTTTGTATAATTTTATTTAATATTTATTTATATTTTTAAATCCTTTTAGGGTTACTTTTCTCATGATTTGGCATTTAATTTAGTTAGGAGCTTTATTAGCCTTGGGATTTATTTTCTTTTATCTTGTTAAATTCATAAGTTTTTATCCATGGCTCCAAATTGAATGAAACCAATTCCTATGGTTTTATAATATTTTTGTTTACCATTTTTGATCATTTAGAAATGTTTTTTGCTGAATTTTTATATGTATCAAATCCATAGTCTTAGAGAGAGAGAGATCTTGGAAATTATTTTCTTTCATTAAGATTTAGGGTTTTGGTTTATTTTTCCATGTGCTTTAAATTCAAGATTCTTTCCATGCATAAATGCATTTGACTTGGGAATATTTGTTTGTTGCTTTGTTATTCAAATTTTGTTCAAGTAGGGTTTTGATGTTTCCATTTAGAAGAAAAACGTTTCTTTTCACCCAAAATTTCAACAATTGTTTATTTTTTTTATTTATTTTTCACATTTCAAAATTTGGAGAATTTTGGGATGTGACAGGCTACCACCCTTAAAAGGAATCTCATCCCGAGATTCGAGAAGGCTAGAGGTTACAAGTTGGCTTCAAGACAACTAGGGTACTACCACCCTTAAAAGATTTTCAAGTAGATTACATCTTGGCTTACTTGGGATCTTGATGTATCCACTCTAGGCCATTGTTTGCATGGTGTCCTTTGTTACCACACTTGAAACATGTGATAAGGTTGAGATATTCATGTATCTTCTCTGGACAGTTGTTTGCATAGTATCATTTGTTTCCACATTTGAAACATGTGACAAGGCTGAGATCCTGATGTATCTTCTCTGGACAATGTGATGCGTAATGGCCTAGCTCTTTGCATTTGTGGCACATCACTTGGATATTATCCTTATTCTACTTGGGTTTCTCCAAAGCTAGGAGGGCTCTTAGTTCATGTTCTTCACACTTCACCTCAAAGGTGGGAAAGCTTCCTCGGTTCTTTGAACGATTCCTAGGATAATGTCCATGTTTCCTCTTTTTTCCACCATAGTGATTCACAATATATGGAGGTGCATACTAAGACTTTACTTTGTCTTCATCATTCTTGATAGAAGTTGTTCCTTTATGGAGGTTTCCAAACATTTGATGCATTCCATCTTGTTTCATCTGTTGAACTATAGGATAGATGGGGCATTGTATAGGGACATGATCATTTCTTTCACATAGGAAACAAGAAACTTGAGATATGGGGCATTGTTTAGCTGGATGTTTCTCTTCAAAATTTGGGCATTGGTCCACATGTTCTTTGTAAATGTGTTCTATGTCTCCACAGATTTTGCAAGCTTGAGTTCCTTCTATAATATCATCCTTGATATCATTGTTGTCATAATCTCTTTGGGAAAGGTTGCTTCTTATGTTGATCATCTGATTGGTCATCCTTTGGAACAATTGGGATTGGGTTTCCAAGAATTTTTGCATCGCTAGGTCTAACTCAATGTTGTTGGCTAAAAACTGAGTTGTCACTTGATTCAACTGGGCTTGGGTTGCTAGTAGTTGTTCTCTCATGTGCATCTCTTGGTTGTTGTTGTCACCATCCTTGATGTTGGAGTCTCTTGGAGAAGTCAGCTGCTTGGATTGGATTGGGATTAGATTAGGCAAATGATTTCTAGAGAAGAATTCTACTCACACACATCAAATCACACAAAGCAATGTGCAAGCAATCACAATCATGCATTCCACTCAAAAAACAATATTCAAGCATATTTTTAGGCAACAAAATATTTTTGTTACACCACATAAGTTGGTGTGATCAATGAATCAATCTAAACTAAACACTAGTATGGTGGTCCAAATATAGGTGTCACTTGAGATCATCCCATTCTTCTTGGTTGTTTCTTCATGAACAAGATCATGGTATCCTTGGAAGAAATTCTTGCATCTTGGTCACAAGGCTTAAAGGTCATTATGGTTCCTTCTAAGTTGTATTTCCTTAGTCTTCAAGTCTTGAGTAATATTTCTTGTCTCACTTGTAGTCCTTAGTGATGTACAAGTTGAAGTCCTTGGTGATATTGTAGTTGAAGTCATTGGTGATGGTGAAGTCCTTCCTCATGTTGAAGTCTTTGTCCATCAAATTGGAAAAGGAAGAGATGTAGAATCAAAACAAAAGGTTGAGGAAAGAGTTTACAAGATTGTTTGTAAAATAAGTTTTGAACAAATACAAATCCTATTTTTCTAAGGGGTTTTGTCCAATCCTAGGGTTTACAATCCTACAGGCAACACAGTGCTCTGATACCATCTATAGAGGTCCCAACCTGATAAGGTAGAGATCCATGTGTTTACAATGCTACTCCCTGGATCAATAGATAGAATCCACAGTTTAAGATGTAATATCAAGAAACAAAGGTCATATTACAAATTATGACCCGGAATAAAATAATTCATTACATCTTACATAGCTCATTTGGCTATCTTATTACAATGTAGCAGATATAACTATATAACATGGAGTTCCTTCATCTTCATATGCCACAGGCAATCATGTTTGTTGTAGACTTGTAATCCCTACTCAACAAACTTCACTAACATCAAACAAACCTGCAACATAATAAGTTACAGCCACAAGGGTCAATACATTTGAATTTCATTGGCAAGTGTACTATGGTATAATAGTGGTATCTAACATCTATATGCATTTGGCTAAGTGTAGCTGAGGCTTGCTTTGCTCAAAATCAGTTTTCCTTATTAGTTGAAAACACTAAGTTTTTACTTGTCAAAATCACCCAAGAAACTACCAATAGAAATTGGTGAACCTTTACCCTTGTTAAACCACAAGTTTTTAACTTATAAATTGGGATGTGGATATCCTTGATAGCTTCAATGTCTTGATGCTCAAATTTTCGATTGTCGGGGTCATGGCTAAGTACTTAGATTTTACTCTCTCGAGAGGTGGTGCACTTTCCCCACAAGACTCGACATGCATCGAGACAAGATCTTTCATAAACCTTCCCTTAGACCAAATGGACGTGTTCCAACCTATCACCCTACCACCTTCTGTCCATCTGGCTAAGTTATTGCAACCTATACGATCCAGGCAGAGCCCATATTGCCATGTGGCTGCACTAGAAGCTTCGCAACACTTAACATCTCAAATCTCTTTGTTCCTGGGTGGCTTTCCACAAGTGTGGTACACAAGGTGGACATAGAAATGGGCCTTGTGTAACCACTCAACATAACCCATTCATACCATTCCACAAGGTGATTCATTCACATAGTTGTTGTATTAAACAAAACACAAGTCATAGACTTAGAAATATTCCATAGCATGAATAATCCACCCTTTTTTTCTACTAGCTAGGCTAAGCATGATAGTATCAAGAATCTTAACTTAGGGAAAATTCTACTAAGACAACATTCTACTAGGATTTCCCAAGGTATAGCATAGTATAGATACTTAGAAAATTTCCATGCAAGTCCTACTCAAAATATCACTAATGCATAGTAAAAATAATAGAACAAAATATATGAAGCACCCCTTGCAATTTTAGTAGATAATATAGGTTCACTCCTTGATCTTGCAATTGTCACACCCTTCAAAGTTCACTACAATTCAATCAAGCAAGCACAAATTCAAACTAGCATTCAACAGATCAATCACATAAAATAATAAAAACAAGGAAATGAATGCAAGCATGCAACGTTTGTTTTATTTGTAAAAGTGGTTTCTACTAAGGCTATAAACATTTCAAAACACCTAATGGTCATTTATAAAAGTGGCAAAACCATTTAAAAACAAGTTAGTGAAAATAGGCCATTTAAATCATTTTTGTTTTTGCCAGAAATGCTTCTATCCAAAGGAATAATTTCTAGTGTTATACAAATATGTTTTTAAACACAAATGTTAGTGTTTATGGCCAAAGTGTTTAAAACTAATCCATTTGCAAAAGGTTTCACTCAAAAATCATTTTTTAATCATAGGAACATTTTTGTTTTACTAGAAATACTTTTATTCAAAGGTATAATTCCTTGTGTTAGCAAAATTCATTTATAATCCAAATGTTAGTGTTTAGGGTCAGATAGTTCAAAACAAAACCATTTGCAAAATATTTTACTCAAAAATCATTTTTAAAACAATTTTTATACACAGAATAGTCCTACAAATGTTTATGCAAAAACACCTAATTTTCCAGAAGCAAAATAGTAAACTAAGTCCATGGTCGAAAATTTCACATTTTTCTGAATCCATTGATATAAAATTTGTAAATTTTGGACATGTAGAAAAAAAGTTATGAATTTTTCAAAATCAATCATCTAATAGATTCTTTTCTGTTTTGAAAACAACAGGCAAGCCACGTGGCGTGTTCTTACTAGCACATACCGGTTCACACGGATCAAGCAACATTGGGCGTTGGATCTATTTTGATCTGTGCGGCTTAGATCAAACAATAATGGTTCGTTAAGTCATCTATTCTAAGCGATGCGATTAAGATCTAACAGACAAAAACTATCTGGTCAAGAATTGGCGGCGCTGGCGACGGTGGGCGGTGGCGGTGCTCGGGTAGAGGTGTTCCGGCGAAAACAGGAAGCATGGGAGGAAGGGGAGAGGTTCACCGGGTTTTCTGTGGCGTGAGGAAGCTCAACGTGGTCGTGGGAAGGCCAGGGGTGCACGGGGTTTCCGTCGATTGCTCGCCGGAGTTTGTATCAGTGTCGAGCAAGCACGGTTGTCGAGGGAGGCGAGGATACAGGTCATGCTAAGACAAACAGACGGTGTCGTTAGACGCATAGGATATTGGCGAGTAAAGGAGCATCATTTAGAGGGGGAGGGGAGGTTAGGGATTACCGGGGGATCTCATCGGAGTGGATGTAGTCTACGGTGGCAGTCAGAGGTTTGTCCGAGGCGAGGTTCTGGTGCACGCAAGGGCAAGCTAAGGCTACTGGCAGGTGCGCGAGGCGATGGCGAGCAAGCTCGTGTGAAGAAGGGAAAAGGGGACGGTCGGGGTTTCGAGCTGGGGCTCGTCGGTGGCAGTGGCAGAGCGAGGAGGAATTCGCGCAGCCTAGGGGCGATCTAGCAGCGAGGTCTGAGGGGAAAGAGAGAGGATGGCGAGGCGCTTATGAGGGCGAGGTCACGAGGCAAATTACTGGCGCATTCAACGTGAATTTACGCAGATTGAAAACAGGCATAAACGACCGGGGAGAGGGGCGAGGTCAGCGCGCGCGGAAGAAGGTGATGACGATGATGCTAAGTGGCTATGGGGCCTGGGCGTCAGCGAGGTAAGGGGTACGCGTGCGAGTGAGAAAATAATGGTTCGCGGGGAGAGAGAGGTGAGAGCCGGGTGGGCTGTAGTTGGGCCAGGGTTGGGCTAGGTTAGTTGGGCTGGGTCTTTTCCATTTTTGCCCTTCTCTGAATATTTTCCTTTTTCATTTCTGATTTCTGTTTTGATTTGATTTAAATGACTTGAGCCTTAATTTGAATTCAAATTTTTGCACAACCTTTTCAGTAGCTTTTATCTGTTTATTAATGTGTTTAAATAATTCACTTTGAATTATTTCAAATATTTTCTTAAGATTTATTATTTAATTAAATTAGGCCTTTTGTCTTTATTCAAATAAAATTTAATATCGTTCAAATCCATATTATTTTATTCAAATAATTCTTTTATTCTTTTTAAGTTAATCCATTTTGGCAATTTCAATTATTTTTCTCATGATTTAATTAATCATTTATATTAGGGATTTTGTCTTTATTCAAATAAAAATGAATATGGTTAAAAGTCCATATAATTTTATTTAAATAATCTTTATTCCTTTATTTTTATTTGTATTATCTATATTCCATTTGCTTGTGGATTTGGCCAAGATTTAATTTGACTTTTAAATATTCTTTATTTATTTATTTCTTTCTTTATCTTATAAAATCCATATCTTTTCATTTATAGTTCCAAATTTGGTGATTCCACTTCATATAATTTTATTTAATATTTATTTATATTTTTAAATCCTTTTAGGATTACTTTGCTCACAATTTGGCATTGAATTTAGTTAGGATCTTTATTTGACTTGGGATTTATTTTCTTTTATCTTGTTAAAGTTTTATCCATGGCTCCAAATTGAATGAAACTAATTTCTATGATTTTATAATATTTTTGTTTACTAGTTTTGATCATTTAGAAATGTTTGTTATTGAATTTTTATATGGATCAAATCCATAGTCTTAGAGAGAGATCTTGGAAATTATTTTCTTTCATTAAGATTTAGGGTTTTGGTTTATTTTCCAAGTGCTTTAAATTCAAGATTCTTTCCATGCATAAATGCATTTGACTTGGGAATATTTGTTTGTTGCTTTCTTATTCAAATTTTGTTCAAGTAGGGTTTTGATGTTTCCATTTAGAAGCAAAAAGTTTCTTTTCACCCTAAATTTCAACAATTGTTTATTTATTTTTCACATTTCAAAATCTGGAGAATTTTGGGATGTGATAGGGGTAGCCCCCATGCACCGGCCACCCCCTTGGGTGCCCCCTCCCTCCTATATAAATCCCCTCTCTCTCACTCACACCTCCTTGTGAAGGATCTCTCTCCCCCTTTAGTTTATCCCCCATGGTCTCGGAATAGCGAGATACATGTTCCCGGTGGCTTTTCAGCAAGAAAGAGTTGTTGCTTCCGCTGCATCGCTAGAGCAAGGAGGCGGAGGTTGCTCGGTGGCTCGGACGTGTGTGCGACCACGGATGCGCCACTGATTTGTGGCGCTAGGACTTCCTCTCGATCTTGAGATCGACAAGTGTTCTTCTACATCATGCACGAGTTCAACCTCGTTAAGCTTTGTTGGTCTTCAAGGGTATGTTCTCTACGGATGTATATCCACCCGTTGCTTGTATCTAGTAGATAGATCTTGGTACATAGTTGTTCCCATCGTAGGAAATTTTTTGTTTTCTATGCTGCAAACCCTACATGTTTTGCTATAATCTTTCAGACACATAGTAACCTAATCCTTCGACCATGAGATTACGTTAATCATCGTCACATGATGAGTACTTTGATGACATAAAAAAGCCACTTCCGTAACTAGGTGGTTATAAAGGTGGCATTGGGTATTCTGAAATTATGTGTTGAAGCGCATGGATGAAGAGTGGGATTTGACCATCCATATGATGGATAGATATACTCTGGGACCTCTTGGTGGAATGTCATCCAATTGGCTTGCAAGCAGGTGACTAGGTCACAAGGGATGTTATATCATAGAACGAGTAAAGAGTACTTATCGATAACAAGGTTGAACTAGGTATGGAGATACCGAAGATGGAACCTCGGATAAGTAAAGTATCGCGCGACAAATGGAATTGGTATCATATGTTAATGGTTCACTCGATCACGAAGTCATCATTTAATATGTGGGAGCCATTATGTATCTCCAGATCCCGCTATTGGTTATTGATCAGAGAGGTGTCTCGATCATGTCTGCATAGTTAACGAACCGTAGGGTGACACAATTATGGTTCGATGTTGTTTAAGTAGATATGGAATATGAGTTGGAGACCGATTTTTGTTCAGAGTCTCGGATTGGATCCAGGACATCATGAGGAGATCTAGAATGATCCAGAGAATAAGATTCATATAAGGAAAGTCATTTTTCGGGGTTCGGAAATTTATCGGTATTTTGACCGGAGCTTCTAGAATGTTCTACAAGGGGCCACCAATGGGCCCACCACACCAGGACGGGCCACATGGGCAGAGCATATGCTGCAGGGGCCATGGTCTAGCCACACCATGACCCAAAGGGCCCAACCGGACATCACAAGGAAAGGGGTCAAAATCCTAATAAGGAAATGGGAAGAAACTTGGGGGGCAAGTTTCCCCTCCTCCCTCTTGCGCCACATACTTGTGGAAGGACTCGTCCAAGGGGTGGGAAACCTTGGCCTCACCCATCCTCTATATAAAGAGGGGTGGGGAGGGCGCACCTGTAACATCCCTAAAATCATGTTTTCAAAGTTTGCATATCATCCATGCATGCATATAATTTAGGGATCAAATTTCCAACTCATTTCAAGAAAACAGTAGCACTTGGTGCCATTATTTTATGTGAGCAAACACTAATAAAATGCCACTCTCAAATGAGAGTATAATTGTTTTAAAACCAAGCTTTGTTGCTCTCAGATTTTTTTGGTTGAATGTTAGTGCTTGGACCAAAATTTACAAAACAAAAATGGTTTTAAAACCAATTTCAAAACTTATTCAAATCAAGTGCTATGACACTGTTTAGTTTTTTTAATCAAAGGGCCAAGCTAGTACAGAGAGACCACATGGTTTTATGCCCAAAAATATGAGTGTTACACTCTACAAAAATCCAGAAAAGATTTGAATTCAAATTGCATTGGAATTTATTTGAAAATGAACCTAGAAAATCAAAACAGAATTAAAATAAGGAATAAAGAAAAGAAAAAGGGCCAGCGTTGCCAATCTGGCCCAACACTGGATCCAGCCCAACAACCAGCCCACCCGGGGTTTCCCTCTCCCTCTGTTTCTCACCCACGCGAGCACCCCCCCTCTCGCTAACGCCCCGGACCCACCTCCACGTCACCCCTTCGTCCCCAAATCACGCCCGCGACCAGCTCCGCCGTGGCCGTTTCTTCCCGATGATCTCGCGCTTGATTACGCGTTACTACAGGCATAACTCCCTCTCTCGCCCCGGCTACTTAAACCCCTCCTCACTCCGCTCCATTCCCCTCACTCACCAACCACAGAGCGTCGCTAGGCTGTCCACAATCGAGCTCGCGCCGCCGCTGTCCCGAACCACTCCGGCGAGCCATCACGGTGAGTCCCGAGCACGCCATGCCTTCTGGTTCACACGACCTGCTTCGTCATCGCCTTGCGCATCTCCTCATGCTTTCAGTTTTTCCTAAATCACCCCAGGTCGTCGCCCCCGTCAACGCCTGCAAGTGTCCGAAGCTCAGCTCAACTCCGACAAGCCATTCCGGTGAGCCCCGTCTTCCCCTTGATCTCTGGTTCATGCGAGTGAGTTCTCTTTTGTCTTGCGCGTCTGCGAACACATGCCGCTTGTTCCCTTGCGCACTAGGTTGTCGCCTTCGTCTCTGCTAGTGAACCCGACGCCGCCTGCAGCTCCGACGACCCCTAGCCGCCGCTACAGCATGCCCCCGTCCCAACGGCGACCACGTTGAGCTTCCTCGTGCACGTGAGAGTCTGGTAAGCAACATCATCACCCCCAGCCCTCGCTAGAATCGCTGGACAATCGCCGGTAGAGCCGTCGCCGCCGCTGTGTCCATGAGCGCCGCCGGATTAGGGTCAAGTCGATTAGATCAACTGGATCTAGATCCAGTGGTCTAGATTAAACTCCAGCCCGAAGGGGTACGGGTAGATCTGAGCCGCTGGATCTCATTTAGATCTGACGGTGCGCGTGTGTGATCCGCATGAAGCGGTACCAGCCAATCAGGAAGCGCCGCGTGGCTAGGTTTAGATTTAAAAATCTGGATTTTCATCTATTAAATGTTCAAACTTGTAAATTCAATAACTTTTGATTCCCACGTCCAAATTTGACAAATTTTATATCATTGGAATCAGGAGAGAAAAAACTTTCTGTTTATGAAATGTGTTTAATGTTTTTCCTCTGTTAAAATGGTTGTTTTTACAGAAACATTTGTAGGCATAATTTGAGTATAATAATTATTTAGTAAAGTTTTTGCTAATCAAATAAAGTTTATTTGTCAAGTTTTGGACTTGTTTATGTTTCAATATTGTGCACTTGTCTTGTTTGGTGTAGAAAATCACCACATGGCATTTTGCATACATTCATGTATTTTTGCTTGTATAAATTGTATATGTGATTTTGTGCCATTATTTTATGTGTAGATTTTGGTGCAAATAGTGATTGTGATTGTGAGGATTGTTGCTACTCCCAAGCTACCAAGGCAACTAGTGCTTCATGATTTTATTCCTATGCTTTTCAACTGTGCATTAGAAATATTTTGCTAAGTCTTGCATGCATATTTTGATCTATAAATGCTATGCTTGGGAAATCCTAGTAGTTGTAGAATTGCTAGAAAGTTTCTATGTTAAGATTCTTATCAATGCCATGCTTAGCCTAGCTAGTAGCAACCAAGGGTGGTTATATATATTCATGTTATGAGAAAATATTTCTATGTCTTTGGACTTGTGTTTTGTGTAATAAAACAACGAAGTGAATGAAACACCTGGGTGGAATGGAAGGATTGGTTTGTGTTGAGTGGTTACACAAGGCCCATTTCTATGGTTTCACTTGTGTATCTAACTTGTGGAAAGCCACCCAGGAACAAAGGGATTTGATATGCCATATGTTAAGAAGCTTCTAGTGCAGCCACTTTGCAATATGGGCTCTGCCTTGATCATATAGGTTGCAATAACTTAGCCATTTGGACAGTTGGTGGTAGTGGGATGATAGGTTGGAGCGCATCCATTTGGTCTAAGGGAAGGCTTCTGAAAGGTCCTGTCTTGGTGAAAATAAAGTCTTGTGGGGAAAGTGCACAACCTCTACAGATGGAAGAATCTAAGTACTTAGCCATGTCCCTGGTAAAGGACAATTTGAGCATCAAGACATGGAAGCTATCAAGAATCTCCACATCCCAAATTTCTAAGTAAAAACTTGTGGTTGAACAAGGGTGAAGGTACACCAATTTATATTGGTGTTTCCTTAGGAAAGATTTTGTCAAAGAAAAACTTAGTGTTTTCAACTAATAGGAAAAACCTATTTTGAGCAAATCAAGCCCGAGCTACACTTAGCCTAATGCATATAGTATCTAGTTGACAATATTATTATAAGGTATCACTTGCCAATACTATTCCAATGTATTGACCCACTGTGGATGTAACTTGTGATGTTGCAGGTTATTCTGATGGTGATTAGGGGTTATGAGTCTACACTCAACATGCTTGCCTGTGGCACATGAAGATGAAGACTTATTTATCTTATTACATATTTAAACTCTTGTACTTGGCATGTGGTCATGGAGTTTGTAAAAGACTATGTTTGTCTCTGGAATGAATAGTAATAATGACCTTTGTTTATGTGTACTTCATCTTAAACTGTGGATGCTAGCATTGATCCAGGGACTAGCATTGCAATCACAGGGATCCTTTTCCTTTATAAAGGAGGGATCTTACAGATAGTATCAGAGCACTGTGTTGCCTGTAGGATTATGACCCTAGGATTGGAATCCACTAAGGAATAATTTTAACAACTTCCACACTTGTCTTTTCTTCTCGTAAACTTTTCTAATCTTCTTTCTCATATCTATTTGTAGATGAACTCCATCAACGAAGCCGTGAAGAAGGGACCACTCATGACTATGACTTTGGAATGTGAGACAGAACTCCCCAAGGCTCTCAAGGACCTCATGGTTGCCATGGGAATACATGATGCAGCTATGTACAAAGGTTTTCCTGTGATGGATGAAGGAGTTAAATACTGGTGGGTGTAAATTCACTTGTATAAGAACAAGGAAGACAACCACAAGGAATCAGGATTCTGCATGGTCACCAACTCAGTGATACACACTACATTCTTTGATTCAACAAGGGATGCAGCTTGGAAGGCCATCAAAGAACTTGGTGATAGAATCAAGTGCAGAATGCTCAACACCCAGAATGACCTTAAGGAAGAAAAGAAGCATACCCAAGAGTTGGAGGCTACCAACCAAAGTTTAAGGGAGGACATCATAGACTTAGCAATGGAGTCATGTGATCTAGATAGACAGATTGTCTCTAGGGATGCCCTGTTAGCCAACTTGGCAAGTGAGATGGGATTGTAACGTACTTCGTTAGTTGGACCACCACTTTCATTTATTTCCAAATGTTGTTTAAAATAAGTTGAACCTTGGATGCTTGTAATGGTTTTATGTATGCCATGACTGTGTGTTTTGATTACCAAAGTTATGCATGTGATGTTTTGTCTTGTGATTCATCTCTATGTATGTTGATTCTAACTTTTTCTATCTTATAAAATAGATGCCTAATGTTTTTATCAGCACGGCTGAAGAGTTCAAGGGAACTCGCTTTGGCACTCGTCTCATGGAGCTCACTAGTTTGCTCAATCTCCCACTTCCTTCGATCATGATGCTTCCCCTGACCAAGTTCGAGAGGAAGGACCTTTGGGGCTTCAAGGTTATTCAGCCAGGACGCCAGACTGAGCCAGACACGGAGGCCATCACCTTCAAGCTCATGCATGATGACAAGGAGAGAGGCCTAGAGGCAGTCATGCAGGATTTACTTGGACGCTTGGTAGGGAGACACTCTCGGGAGGTTAGAGGTACTCATTTCCACGCCTTCGGTAGACGTGATGAGGATGGTGAGGCCATTGACTTCGAGGATACTGCTAGAGAGATAGTTGAGCCGATTCGTCTGTACCTCCAGGACTTAGAGGTTCTTCTTAGGCACCTAGACACTGATAGGACCAACGTCATGCTTAGTAATGACGAACTCCAGGTGCAGCTTCGTGAGAAGGACAAGCTCTTCGCGGAGCAAGATAAGATAATCAAGGAAATGGAGGCCAAGTTTGAGAGTCAGGATAGAAAGTTCAAATGTCAAGAGAAGAGAGTCCAAGATAGGAACAAGAAGATTCGAGACATGACTGCAGAACTAGAGGCCAAGGACTTAGAGCTCGAGCATCACTAAGGTGTGATTGAGAGACTTCGTGCACAGAAGAGGGCTCTCAAAGCCAAAGTAGAGGCCTTGACCACCAATGTCGAGGAATACAAGACCGCGATGGAGAATGCAGGTCTTACACTTGTTGATGAGGAGGTTGATGCAGAGGAGTAGTGATGACTACTCATTTACCATTTATTTACCATGCTTTTGATTATTGAGTAGCAATGACCATCCAACATGTGGATGGCTTGCTATTGGTGTGTTTACTTTTCCAAAAACCTGTTGTCTGTGTTGTTGAAATTTTACTACTATGAAGCATGATTGTGGTTTGTTATGTGATGTATTGTGCATGTTAGCATCTATGGGTATCTCATTCTTATCCTTATTGAAAACCACAGATGCCTCCCCGATGTGCCAACCCCAACCCCAACAACAACATCACCCCTAAGATGCAGCAAATGATGACAGCTCAGACTCAGCTGATGCAAATGATGACTACTTTCATACAGAACCAGAACAACAACAACAACAACAACAACAACAACAACGACAACAACAACAACGACAACAACAACAACAACAACAATAATAATAATAATAATAATAACAACAACAATCAGAACAACCCACCGGGTTTTGACATGCTTACCAGGTTCTTAAGACTAAGGCCAGGAAAGTTCTCAGGAACTACTGATCCTATGGTGGCCAATGATTGGCTACGCTCTGTGAACAAGGACTTGTTAACCGTTGGCTGTAATGATGAAGAGAAGGTCAGATTTGCAGCACACTTGCTCGAAGGACCAGCAGCCACTTGGTGGGATATCTTCCAGATCACCACTCCCATTGCGGATGTGACATGGTCTATCTTCTAAGATGGTTTCCGTACTGCTCACATCTCATCCGGAGTGATGAGTTTGAAGAAGAAAGAGTTTCATAATCTGAAGCAGCACCACCGCAGCGTGGCAGAGTATATTGAGGAGTTCAACAATCTGGCACGTTATGCACCGGATGAAGTTGACACTGATGCTAATAGGAAGGAGAATTTCCTCAAAGGATTGAACGATGAACTTAACCTGCAACTATCTGTGGCCTATGTTCCCACTTACCAGACACTTTGTGACAAGGCTGCCATCTTGGAAAGCAAGATGAAACAAGTTGAAAGCAGGAAGAGAAAGCACAACTCTGATAAGCAGAGCTCGGGATCGTCTCACAAACGTTCCCATTATGATGATAGTGGGAATTCTAGATCCCACAAGCATGGAAAGTACAACAACTACCACAACCACAACCGTCATCATGACAACAAGCATCACCGTAGTCATGACAATGACAGGCACAAAAATCATAAGAGTGGATATAAGAGCCACCACAATGGAAGTGGAAGTGGTAGTGGAAGCCAGCCTGTCAAGAAGGATCTTAGTCATGTTGAATGTTTCAAGTGCAAGAAGATGGGGCGTTATGCAAATGAATGCCCAGAAATGAAAGTTGAAGGACCCAACAAGCCCAACCCTTTTCAAAAGGGACAAGTGAACCACATCAATGTGGAAGAAATCTATGAGGAGTCTGATGCAGTGGCTGGTAAGTTCAAACTCAATTCTATTCCAGCACTTGTTCTTTTTGATACTGGTGCATCACATTCATTCATATCAAAAGCATTTGTTGATAGAAATGGGTTTCCAACTGAAAACATTGGGTGTCCAATAAAAGTAAGTTCTCCTGGTGGAGACATGATAGTAAGTCTTGGATGCCAGGATCTAGTGATAGAATTTGGAAAGCATAAAAGTTTCCAGTGAGTCTGATAATCCTAGATTCCCAAGGACTGGATGTAATTTTGGGAATGGATTGGATGACCAAGTATGAAGGAGTACTAGATTGTGCCAATCGTACTGTTGCACTCATAACCTCGGAAAAGAAACGGATTAGATTCAAGTCTAACTTTGAATCAAAAGGGAGTAAGCTAAATTCTCTTAAGGGGGTTAGCATAGACAGTGTGCCTATTGTGAGTGAATATCCTGATGTGTTTCCGGAAGAATTGCCGGGAATGCCACCAGATAGAGATGTGGAATTTCTTATTGATTTGCTACCAGGATCTGGACCAATAGCAAATAGACCGTACAAGATGTCAGTGGATGAGTTGGAAGAACTCAAGAAGCAACTTGGAGAACAAAGGTTTTATCCAACCAAGTTCTTCATCTTGGGGGGGCACCAGTTTTGTTTGTGGGAAAGAAAGATAGAAGTCAAAGGTTATGCATAGATTACCATTCACTCAATTAGGTGACTATCAAGAATAAATACCCTTTGCCTAGAATCAATGACTTGTTTGATCAGTTAGAAGGAGCTTGTGTGTTCTCAAAGATTGATCTCCGGTCAGGTTATTTCCAGCTCAAGATAAGGGAACAAGACATACCTAAGATAGCTTTCACCACAAGGTATGGATTGTATGAGTATACCGTGATGCCATTTGGCTTGACCAATGCACCAGCATACTTCATGAATATGATGAACAAGGTGTTCATGGAGTTCCTTGATAAGTTTGTTGTCGTTTTCATCGATGACATTTTGATCTACTCCAAGAGCAAAGAAGAGCATGAAGGACATCTACGTTTGATACTTGAGAAGCTTAGAGAGCATAAGCTGTATGCCAAATTCAACAAATGTGAATTTTGGTTAAATTAAGTTGGTTTTCTTGGACACGTTGTGTCAGGAGATGGTGTAGCAGTTGATCCTGCTAAAGTTTCAGCTGTAACTGAATGGGAATCTCCCAAGTCAGTGAAAGAGGTTCATAGTTTCCTTGGCTTGCCAGGATACTACAGAAGATTTATTGAGGATGTTTCCAAGGTAGCTAAACCTATGACAGAATTGCTAAAGAAAGACAAGAAATTTGCTTGGTCTGAAGGATGTGAACTCAGTTTCCAAGAACTGAAGAAGAGACTAGTGATAGCACTAGTTTTATGTCTGCCAGATTTGGAGAAGGATTTCCAAGTGTATTGTGATGCATCTCATCATGGTTAGGTGCAGTACTTATGCAAGAAGGGAAAGCTGTGGCTTATGCCTCGAGACAACTCAAAACTCATGAAGTGAACTACCCTACTCAAGATTTAGAGTTAGCCTCTGTTGTCCATGCACTCAAAACATGGAGGCATTATCTTTTGGGAAAACGATGTGAAGTGTTCACAGATCACAAGAGTTTGAAGTATATCTTCACCCAGAAAGAAATTAACATGAGACAAATAAGATGGCTAGAACTCATCAAGGACTATGACTTGAGTCTGCAATACCACCCCAGTAAAGCAAATGTTGTAGCGGATGCTCTAAGCCGTAAAGTTTTTGTGAATGGCCTTACTAAGGGAGAATTGCCAGATGATCTGTGTACCCAATTCAGAAATCTCAGATTGGAGATTGTACCTGAGGGACATCTCATGTATTTGGATGGTCAACCCACTTTGTTGGACAAGATCAAATAATCCCAAAAGACAGATATGGAAATTGAAGAGATTAAGGAAAAAAATTGGCAAGGGAAAAGCCAAAGGATTCCATGAAGATGAACAGGGTACTTTATGGTATGGAAAACGTATCTGTGTTCCACAAGATCCGGAACTTCGGAAACTGATTTTACAAGAAGGCCACAACTCACCATATTCCATTCATCCGGGTAACACCAAAATGTACATGGATATGAAAGAAAGATTTTGGTGGAATAATCTCAAGAAAGACATCGCCGAACATATTGCTTTGTGTGATGTATGTAGCAGAGTGAAAGCGGAACACCAGAAACCAGCAGGATTGTTACAACCACTACCCATTCCTGATTGGAACTGGGACAAGATTGGTATGGATTTCATCACCGGATTGCCAAGGACACGGTCAGGATATGATTCTATTTGGGTAGTAGTGGATCGTAACTAAAGTGGCTCATTTCATACCCGTGAAGACAACCTACACAAGTGCTAAGTTAGCCAAAATCTATATGAGTAGAATTGTATGTCTACATGGAGTACCCAAGAGTATTGTGTCTGATAGGGGAACTCAATTCACTTCCCATTTTTGGAGGCAAATACATGAGTCATTGGGAACGAGGTTGGAATTCAGTACTGCTTTTCATCCTCAGACTGATGGACAGACAGAAAGGACCAACCAGATTCTTGAAGATATGTTGAGGGCATGTGCTCTAGACTATGGAGCCAGTTGGGATGAAAGTCTGCCTTACGCAGAATTCTCTTACAATAACAGCTATCAAGCCAGTATTGAGATGGCACCATTTGAATTTCTCTATGGGAGAAATTGTACCACCCCATTGCTATGGAATGGTGTGGGAGAAAGAAGTTTGTTCGGACCAGAACTAATCAAAGAGGCTGAAGAGAAAGTCAAGCTAGTTAAAGACAGATTGAAGATAGCACAGTCCCGACAGAAGAGTTACGCAGATCCTAAGCGTAGAGAAGTCACTTATGAAGTAGGTGATAGAGCTTATCTTAGAGTGTCACCACTTCGTGGAGTGAATAGGTTTGGTGTCAAAGGTAAATTGGCCCCAAAATATGTTGGACCATTCAAGATTCTGAGTCGTAAAGGAGAAGTAGCTTATGAGATTGAATTGCCAGAGTCATTGTCTGCTGTTCATAATGTGTTTCATGTGAGTCAGCTTAAGAAATGCCATCCAGAAATGGAGGAGACTTCTTTGAAAGATACTATACCTTTGGAAGAGGTCCAGTTGGAAAGTGATATCACCTATGAGGAAAAACCTATCAAGATTATTGAGACTATAGAAAGAGTTACTCGGACTAAGACTATCAAATTCTGCAAAGTTCAATGGAACCATCATTCCGAAGAAGAAGCAACATGGGAAAGTGAAGATGATCTTCGGAAAGACCACCCTCACCTATTTGCTAGCCAACCCGAATCTCGAGGGCGATATTCACCTTAAGGGGGTTAGATTTGTAACATCCCTAAAATCATGTTTTCAAAGTTTGCATATCATCCATGCATGCATATCATTTAGGGATCAAATTTCCAACTCATTTCAAGAAAACAGTAGCACCTGGTGCCATTATTTTATGTGAGCAAACACTAATCAAATGCCACTCTCAAATGAGAGTATAATTGTTTTAAAACCAAGCTTTGTTGCTCTCAGATTGTTTTGGTTGAATGTTAGTGCTTGGACCAAAATTTACAAAACAAAAAATGGTTAAAACCAATTTCAAAACTTATTCAAATCAAGTGCTATGACACTGTTTAGTTTGTTTAATCAAAGGGACCAAGCTAGTACAGAGAGACCACATGGTTTTATGCCCAAAAATATGAGTGTTACACTCTACAAAAATCTAGAAAAGATTTGAATTCAAATTGCATTGGAAATTATTTGAAAATGAACCCAGAAAATCAAAACAGAATTAAAAAAGGAATAAAGAAAAGAAAAAAGGGCCAGCGTCGCCAATCTGGCCCAACACTGGATCCAGCCTAACAACCATCCCACCCAGGGTTTCCCTCTCCCTCTGTTTCTCACCCACACGAGCACCCCCCCTCTCGCTGACGCCCCGGACCCACCTCCACGTCACCCCTTCGTCCCCAAATCACGCCCGCGACCAGCTCCGCCCCGGCCGTTTCTTCCCGACGATCTCGCGCTTGATTACGTGTTACTACAGGCATAACTCCCTCTCTCGCCCCGGCTACTTAAACCCCTCCTCAATCCGCTCCATTCCCCTCACTCACCAACCACAGAGTGCCGCTAGGCTGTCCACAATCGAGCTCGTGCCGCCGCTGTCCCGAACCACTCCGGCGAGCCATCACGGTGAGTCCCGAGCACGCCCTGCCTTCTGGTTCACACGACCTACTTCGTCATCGCCTTGCGCATCTCCTCATGCTTTCAGTTTGTCCTAAATCACCCCAAGTCGTCACCCCCATCAACGCCTGCAAGTGTCCGAAGCTCAACTCAACTCCGACGAGCCATTCCGGTGAGCCCCGTGTTCCCCTTGATCTCTGGTTCACGCGAGTGAGTTCGCTTTTGTCTTGCGCGTCTGCTAACACATGCCGCTTGTTCCCTTGCGCACTAGGTTGTCGCCTTCGTCTCTGGTAGTGAACCCGACGCCGCCCGCAGCTCCGACGACCCCTAGCCGCCGCTACAGCACGCCCCCGTCCCAACGGCGACCACGTTGAGCTTCCTCGTTCATGTTCGAGTCTGGTAAGCAATATCATCACCCCCAGCCCTCGCTAGAATCGCTGGACCATCGCCGGCAGAGCCGTCGCCGCCGCTGTGTCCATGAGCGCCGCTGGATTAGGGTCAAGTCGATTAGATCCACTAGATCTAGATCCGGTGGTCTAGATTAGACGCCAGCCCGAAGGGGTACAGGCAGATCTGAGCCGCTTGATCTCATTTAGATCTGACGGTGCGTGTGTGTGATCCGCGCGAAGCGGTACCAGCCAATCAGGAAGCGCGCGTGGCTAGGTTTAGATTTAAAAATCTAGATTTTCATCTATTAAATGTTCAAACTTGTAAATTCAATAACTTTTGATTCCCACGTCCAAATTTGACAAATTTTATATCATTGGAATCAGAAGAGAAAAAACTTTCTGTTTATGCAATGTGTTTAATGTTTTGCCTCTGTTAAAATGGTTGTTTTTACAGAAACATTTGTAGGCATAATTTGAGTATAATAATTATTTGGCAAAGTTTTTGCTAATCAAATAAAGTTTATTAGTCAAGTTTTGGACTTTTTTATGTTTCAGTACTGTGCACTTGTCTTGTTTGGTGTAGAAAATCATCACATGGCATTTTGCATACATTCATGTATTTTTGTTTGTATAAATTGTGTATGTGATTTTGTGCCATTATTTTATGTGTAGATTTTGGTGCAAATAGTGATTGTGATTGTGAGGATTGTTGCTACTCCCCAAGCTGCCAAGGCAAGTGGTGCTTCATGATTTTATTCCTATGCTTTTCAACTATGCATTAGAAATATTTTGCTAAGTCTTGCATGCATATTTTGATCTATATATGCTATGCTTGGGAAATCCTAGTAGTTGTAGAATTGCTAGAAAGTTTCTAAGTTAAGATTCTTATCAATGCCATGCTTAGCCTAGCTAGTAGCAACCAAGGGTGGTTATATATATTCGTGCTATGAGAAAATATTTCTAAGTCCTTGGACTTGTGTTTTGTGTAATAAAACAACTAAGTGAATGAAACACCTGGGTGGAATGGAAGGATTGGTTTGTGTTGAGTGGTTACACAAGGCCCATTTCTATGGTTTACCTTGTGTATATCACTTGAGGAAAGCCACCCAGGAACAAAGGGATTTGAGATGCCATATGTTAAGAAGCTTCTATTGCAGCCACTTGGCAATATGGGCTCTTCCTGGATCATATAGGTTGCAATAACTTAGCCATTTGGACAGTTGGTGGTAGTGGGATGATAGGTTGGAGAGCGTCCATTTGGTCTAAGGGAAGGCTTGTGAAAGGTCCCGTCTTGGTGAAAATCAAGTCTTGTGGGAAAAGTGCACAACCTCTGCAGATGGAAGAATCTAAGTACTTAGCCATGTCCCTGGTAAAGGACAATTTGAGCATCAAGACATGGAAGATATCAAGAATCTCCACATCCTAATTTCTAAGTAAAAACTTGTGGTTGAACAAGGGTGAAGGTACACCAATTTCTATTGGTGTTTCCTTAGGAAAGATTTTGTCAAAGAAAAACTTAGTGTTTTCAACTAATAGGAAAAACCTATTTTGAGCAAAGCAAGCCTGAGCTACACTTAGCCTAATGCATATAGTATGTAGTTGACAATATTATTGTAAGGTATCACTTGCCAATACTATTCCAATGTATTGACCCACTGTGGCTATAACTTGTGATGTTGCAGGTTATTCTAATGGTGATTAGGGGTTATGAGCCTACACTCAACATGCTTGCCTGTGGCACATGAAGATGAAGACTTATTTATCTTATTACATATTTAAACTCTTGTACTAGGCCTGTGGCCATGGAGTTTGTAAAAGACTATGTTTGTCACTGGAATGAATTGTAATAATGACCTTTGTTTCTGTGTACTTCATCTTAAACTGTGGATGCTAGCATTGATCCACGGACTAGCATTGCAATCACAGGGATCCTTTTCCTTTATAAAGGAGGGATCTTACAGCACCTCTGCCCCCTCACCTTAACCCTAGTCGTTGCACCTCTCCCTCCTCCATCGTCTTGATCCGGCTTAGGCGAAGCCCTGCAGGATTCTTCTCCTCCACCACCACCACCACGATGTTGTGTTGCTGGGATTCCGAGGGATCTACTACCTCTGCTGTCCGCTGGAATGGGGATAGGAAGGTCTTCATCGACTCCGTACGTGTGACCGAGTGCGTAAGCGCTACCGGAACACGGCGCCGGAAGGATCATCTACGTGATCTTGAGATTGGCAAGTGATTGACTACATCAACCATGAGATTTGATCTTGTTAAAGCTTTGGATCTAGGAGGGTTAGTTCTCTTCAATATCGTTGCACCGATCTCGTAGATTAGATCTTGGCTTCACCATAGATTTTATCTTGGTTTTATGTATTCTTGCGGTAGATTTTTTGTTTTCCATGCAACGAACCCTACATAATACACATATACTGCTAAAATAATATAAACACAATACAAATTTCTACTTAGAATTGACCTGAACACTCTAGCAATGAATATAGGATTCATTCTCCACTATATATTTCGTCGTCGCCGGCTCCCAAGTGTTGCATCACATGTTCAGAGTGTAGGGTTCGCAGCATAGAAAACAAAAGTTTTCCTACGATGGGAACAACTATGTACCAAGATCTATCTACTAGATACAAACAACGGGCGGATGTATATCCGTAGAGAACATACCCTTGAAGACCGACAAAGCTTAACGAGTCCAAACTCGTGGTTGATGTAGACGATCTCTTGCCGATCTCAAGATCGAGAGGAAGTCCTAGCGCGGCAAAACAGCAGCGCATCCGTGCTCGCACACACGTTCGAGGCACCGAGCAACCTCCGCCTCCTCGCTCCAGCGATGCAGCGGAAGCACAACTCTTTCTTGCCGAATAGCCACCGGGAACATGAATCTCGCTAGTCCGAGACCATGGGGGATAAATTCTAGAGGGGGAGAGAGATCCTTCACGAGGAGGTGTGAGTGAGAAGTGAGAGGAGGGGCTCCTTTTATAGGGGAGGGGGCAGCCCAAGGGGGCATGGCCGCCGGCCATGGAGGGTGCCCCCACCTCTCCCTCATTCATGTGGGTGGACACTCCACTCACAAAATGGCCCTTCAATATTCTCCACTCAAAAACCCACTCAAATTCCCATTAAATTTCCACCAAATTTAATGCAAACTCTCATTAAATAAAACTCTTTTATTTTATTCAGAATTTTGTCAATTACTTTAATGAGAAACATTCACAAATAACCCCTTGCTAGAATTCTATTTCACATGCATAACCACTTTATGCAATTTCACCCGAAAACCTGTTTCAGTATCTAGTGAAATAAATTCCTGCGCTTGTTCATTCTTTCGGCATGAAACTTTTGCTCCAAATGGATGTCGGTGTCTCTTAAGTGTGTCACCCTACGGTTCGCGAATAATGCGGACATGATCGAGACCCCTCTCGGATCAATAATCAGAAGCGGGATCTGGAGACCCATACTGACTCCCACACATTCAACGATGACTTTCATGTGATCGTCGGAACCTTTTATGCTATTATCTTAATCCCTTTGTTTCACGATATATTACATGTCCGAGATTCGATCATCGGTATCTCCATACCTAGTTTGATCTCGTTACCGACATGCACTCTTTTCTCGTTCCCGTGATATAACATTCTAGTGATCAAATCACTTGCTTGCAAGCTAATCAATGTGATATCACCGAGAGGGCCCAGAGCATATCTATCCATCATCGGGATGAACAAATTCCAGTCTCGATCCATGGGCCTCAACATAACACTTTATTAGTTCTGAATCCATCTTTATAATCACCCTGTTACGGTGTGACGTTTGATGTTATCAAGAAACTCTTCCAGTGTTAGTGATTGACATGATCTCATGGTCTAAGGATTAGTATCACTTCGTAAGTTGTTATAGCAATATAAACTCAATGACTTTGATCGTAATGCTATACTTCGGATGAATGTTCATCACATCATTACACTAATGTTGTGACCTCGTTATTAACAACATCCAATGTCTATGATCAGGAAACCTTGATCATATTGTTAATCAACGAGCTAGTTTATAAGAGAGGCATAACTAGGAGCTTCCTTTTTGTTTATTAAACACACATGTATTAACGTTTCCGTATTAATACAATTATAGCATGTAAAGTAAACATTTATCATAAATAAGGAATACGATAATAACCAATTTATTATTGCCTCTCGGGCATATTCCCTTCAGTCTCCCACTTGCACTAGAGACAATAATCTAGTTTGAAAACTTTGCGTATTGAACACCTATGGCTTTCTGGTGTTCCATATACGCAATTGCAAGTGGTTAACATAATATACGGATCTGACGCTTCAGGTCCGTGTGTATTTGGATGTCTTTGCGTCTTCACGCATCACTCATTCTCCAATGAGATGGCATTGTATAAATTTGGTCTTTCGGTGAGACCTTTAGTTCCTTGGGGTTAAAACACGTCGATACTATTGTCATACAATATATCTTTAGTGTTAGCCCGTTGCGAACCACACCTTAGTTTGATAACAAACTACTTGACACAAATTCCCTCCTTTGCTGCTACTATAGCAGTCATATACTTAGCCTTTTTGTTGAAGTATTCGTCGCAATGTCTTTAATATGGATTTCATCCAAATCCATCATGGAATCTCCTTTCCATTACATTGTGCCACCCATAGTTTAAATTGAGATAAACTTAATTTGTATCTTGTGACAAAACTAGTATCAATGTAACGCTTTACAATGAACTATTTGTAATTGTTTGTTACCTCTACAAAAATATATTCTTAGTTCTTTCAAAAAGATCATAAGAATATCCTCACTATCGTCCAATGATCATTTTATGATTCATTATGGTATATGCTCATAACACTTAGAGCATAGGACATATCTGGATGTGTACATATCATGGTATGATTGATCAAAACATTCTCGTGATTTCACTCATCAAGTGTCAAAGCACTTGAATCTTGTTTCACTTATCAAGTGTCGATACACTTGAATCTTGATTCAATTCCTTTCCATGCGACTAGAACTGTTTCTTGTCGTTTCTATATTGAACTCCTTCAATATCTCATATATGTACGTTTGGCACAACCATATTAGCGTCACAGTCTATCCACTATAGACATTCATGCTAAATATTTGGGTTTTGCCTAAGTATTTCATCGAAATGAAATTCTTAACCTTTGTCAATAAAATATACATCATTTCTAATCAACAAGATGTCCTCCACATAATGTATTAGAAATATGTCTTAGCGCTCCCACTTAATTTCTTGCAAATGCAAGCATCTTCATCGTCTCCTGATGAAAACTCTTTTTCATCACGGTGAAGATTCCAACTCCGCGATGCTTACTTCAACCATTGAAGTTTGCATGCCCTTTTAGCATCCTTTGAATTTTAACAAAACCCTTTGGACCGTGTCATGTACACGTCCTAGGTAACCATTCTATTAGAAGAACTTTTTTTTGTTTATTCATCTACCATATACCAAATTATATGTAGTGGTGGCTACTTTAATCTGTCCAGACTAAATATCGCTATGAAAGATCAAATATTGTCATAGTCAAATCCTTGAACATTGTCGTAAAATACTTTACAACATGTCGACTATTTCATAGATGTGAAACATCCATGTCTATTTCTTTATAGATCCAAATACGACTGATAGGTTTTTACACCTTTCCGGAGGGTCTTCCAAGTTCAAAACTTGATTAATCGTGTATGGACTTATCACGGATTTTATGGCTTCAAGCCATTTGACGGAGTCAGGGCCCATCATCGCTTCTTTGCATGTAGTCGGTTCATCATTGTCAAACAATAATGATTTACTCTCAAATCCAAGTATTTGATTGTTTATCCGACCGACTTGGTTCAGTAAGAACTTAGATCTCCGTGACCACAACCTTTGAGGCACATAAGCTATGAGCATTATGGAAGCCTCCAGAACCATTTCCGGCGCTGCGCAACTCAGCACATTTAGCTAAGGTTCGTTAACCTTATCAAAGTTCTATTGTCCTCCCACTTAACATTTATGAAAAATTCCTTCTTCAAGAAACTTCATATCTCATCGGCAAACCCCTTTGTCCTCGGTGTTATGGAGGAATAAATAATTGTTATTCGAAATAACCTACAAAGACATGCTCATCCGACTTCGGTTGTAAACATCTTACTTATGTTTAGCATACCAAAATTTAAGAAATGACAACTTGGGTTTTACCCCAAACCATAACTTCCATGGTGTCATTTCAACGGATCAATATGGAGCTCTTTTCAGTGTAAAAGCGGTAGTCTCTAAAGCTTTAATATTTTAAAACATAATGGCAATTTTATGAATAACACCTTTGATCCAACCATGTCAAACAAGGTTTCATTACAAATATCAAACACTCCATATTCCTATGGTGTTTCGGGAGATGTAAATCTAGGTGTTTTGCTAAACTTGCAACTCAAATAAATCCCTTTATGATAAAATCATAATTCATTTATTTTTCTTGTTACACTTGCAACTCAAATAAATCCCTTTATGATAAAATCATAAACAATTTATTTTCTTGTTACAATGATTTTCACTTCATCTTGAAAGTCTTTGAACGTTTTCAAATATTTCACACTTCTTTCTCATTAAGTGAATATTCACTCAAATTTCCGGAGAAAGCATATGAAGTTGAAACCCATCGCTTACGACTACACATAATGGAATACATACATCGATATGTATAAATTCCAATAATTTAGTCGTTCGTTCTTCTTTGGCCTTTGAATGAAGTTTTAATTATCATGTGGAAAGTCTCACAAGCGTCACTTGATCAAATCAAAGACTCCAAAAATCCATGAATATGGAGATTCTTCATGTTTTCTTTCCAATATAATTTAAACAGCGATGTCACTTCGTAAGTGATCTTTCAATCATTTGTCTTGCGACATTTTAGCATTAGGTTTTATGGATGTGATTTCTTCAACTAGATTTGTAAATCATCCATCTTATATGGAATACGATAATTATTTGAACAACCTTTGTTCTCATAATACCTGATTCAAATAACAATTATTAAAACAAATCTTGAAGTCAAGCTTTGATGTCAACGAGAAATACAAACAACGGTTTGTTTGTTTTCGATGAACATCATCACATATTCTCTTGCTAGTTATTTAGGCCATCGTGGTTTATGAATTGCGTCGTTCCGTATGAAATTTCATACCAACCAATTCGGTATCCAATACCCAAGAACCACATTGTTTAACAAGCAAAGAATACAACCATAACATGTATATCATCTATATACCTAAATTGGATATTTCCAAAAAAAAAATTCTTTTCTGCCAAGTATATTTTATAGATTCTCTTTCAGCATTTCCATTTCCTTTTTAAAAGAATCTATCAACATCAAAAGTGGCGCCATATACATGACACATAGTCCAAAGCGTGTATATTCAACTAATAATACCTTTGGACTTGCACTTTGAAGTAGATCACCATCATCAAAATGATCGGTATTCTTTCAAAATCCATTCTTTAGTAATCTTTTAGTATAGTAGACACTTTACATACATCTTCTATTCATCCTTATCATGACGACTTTCATGATCAAGCTACTGTATCTTATAAGGGCGAATCGTGAGTATAACATTACTTTCCAAAATCCTTTTTGGATGATTAGGATGTCTAGCATCTCCAACCTTCGTAAATTCTCACCCAATATGAGAACATATATTATACTCTATCATTTTGCAACCAAAACATTGTTTCAGATATCGTTATATCTTCCACACAAGATGGTTTCTGAAACAATTCTTTCAGCTCCTAGATAAACTTGATATTAAAACAATCAAGAATCATGGAGGCAAACATGATACTTAAGATACTAACACTGGAATTGTTACTCTTGATTTAATACCAACTATTAAATTTCACGGAGTAAATAGAGTTTGCTGAAAGTTTGCAATAGGACTTTAAACTTTAGATTGACACTCAACACAATACGATACCAGTTCGTAAAGTATATATCCAGAATTCTATAGTTCTATTATCTCAATTACAACTATGCATAAGGTGGTGAACGAATGCCATTGACTACAACAAATTATGCAAATTCACTTTGATTTAATTTATGATAAATTGAGTTCTACTAATCCAAATTAGAAATGAACTCCCACTCAAAAATGACATCCCTCGTGTCTTTTTGGTGATTACATGAACCAAATCCACTACACCAAGTCCGATCATCACGTGAGTCGGCATAGCTTCAAAGGCGAGCATCCATATGGTCATCATATCAAAACATATGACTCATGCTTAACCTTTCGGTCCGTGTTCCGAGGCCATGTCTGTACATGCTAGGCTCGCCAAGTAAGAACCTTAGTATTCGCGTGTGTAACTGTCTTACACCCGAGATATGCTCGTCGATTCAAGTACACCCGATCATCACGTGATGCCTTGAAGCGACGAAACATTGTCGGTGCATACTTAAGGAAGAACACATTTTTATCTTGATATCAAAATGAGGGATCATCTTATTATGCTAATAAAACGCCAAACAAGCAATATACGATGCTATCAAACATCACATGTTTATTAGTGGAATGATATGGTTCCCGCATATGATCTCTATCATGTGCATCGTGGTATGATCACTATCATACCTATATGTGTAAATCCAAGGTCTATGGAGTTTACACGCTATGTGTGTTGTAAGAGTATCATCTCATACTTCTACTTACAACATCACCATATCATAACACTAGCCCAGCAACAATCTAAACTAGACGCCTCTAATTTATCCATTGCAAGTTTTACGTGGCTTAGGGCTTTCGAAGTTAGAACCGTTCATACCTACGAACATGAACCACAATGAGGATAACCAAATTGTTGACAACTCGTTGCAAATTAGATATTGACTATAGTAGGAGAGACAGACACCCGCTAGCCACTTATGCAATACTAGTTGCATGTCAAGCGTGGAACAGGTCTCATGTGCGAGGACATGTAAAGTTTGTCCGGGCCTCTTCATCCCACTATGCCACCAATATCCAAGGTACAACTAAGAAGCAATAAAATGATCATCATCGCCCACATACTCATATGTGTACTACCCGTGCAAAGTATCTACGCATAGATCCGGCTCTGATACCACTATAGGTGTCACATCCCAAGATTTTCCAAATCTTGCAATGTGAAAATAAATGAATAAAATAAAACTTTGTTTGCTTTTCAGAGCCAGAAGAAACTTTTTGAATTCAATTGGAACTTCAAACCCATTGGAATTAAATAAAACCTAAAGGGATTTAAAAAGATAAACATTTAATAAAAGGAAAAAAATAAAGACATTTGGAAATGCTATTTTGAAACTCTTAAATGATAAGATTTGTTTTCAAATGAAATAGAAGTTTCATAAATAAAGATTATTTTATAAAGCCAAATTAAGCCTTGGCCAAGCTTTGGAATTAAAACATTTTATTTTAAATAAAATTAGCAAAGGTTTATTTAAATAAATTAATAAGGATTTAATATCCAACTTTATTTAATAGAAGGTTTTACCAATTTAATTGAAACATCAAAACTTATTAAAATTATTTAAAATAAGCTTTCTAAATGTTTGATACTCACAAATAAAACCTACTAGAGAGTTTTTTTTTGGCTTTATTTTAGATTTCAAAATAAATATCTCAATAAAGCAAATCCTATTTGATTTCATAATGAAAGTCTATTATATTTAATTAACAATGGACTCTAAAATAAAAGGATATTTTATTTTAAACAAGTATTTCAAGTATCTTATATTTTCAAATAAAACCTACTGATTTGATTTTGAAAATATTTGGATTTCAAATGGAGATTTTTATAATTAAATCAAAACCCTATTTTATTTAACTAAAGAACCATTTTATTTAATTAAAGAATGTATCTTAAAAAGAATAAAAATTATTATTTTATTTTGGATTTTGGTTTATGTTTCTGAACAGAACCAAATTCATAGTTGCAAAGTTTGTTGATTATTTGAATTGATTTGAAGGTTGTTTAGTTGATTGAAATTCAAAACAGAAATCAGAAATAGAAAAAGAAAAAGTTACAGAATAAAAAAAATGGATTTGGACCCAGCCCAGCCGGCCAAGCCCAGGAAGCCCACCAACCAGCCCAGCTCCTCACCCCACAGGAAAACGTTTCACACCTCGCATCCGACCCACGCAGAGACTGACCAGTGGACCTCCTCCTCGCTTCTTTCCCACTGACTGACCGACCCCACTTGTCATTGTTCTTCTTTCCCACCCGCACGACCCCTTCTTCCTTCCTCGACGCCGTTACCTGCTGTAATCCCGCGGCTTCAATTCGTCATAATGCCAGGCCTTTACCTCGCCTTGACCACGCACCTTAAATCGCTCGCCCCTCCTCTCCGTTTCCCCTCTGTCACACCGCAGTATCACGCCCCCAGGCCGCCTCAATTCCTCCCCGAGCCTCTCTGTTCCGACGACCTTCCTCGTCGAATTCCGGCCAAGTGTCACCGCCCCTTACCTCCCTGTGCATGCTAGCAGACTCCCCACTCCCAGACCTTCCTCCTCGTACCACCCATTCGACCGCGGGCGCCCCAGAGCCTCGACTTCGACAAGCTCCCGACGCTGCCGTATTTGTCTTCTTCACCGACGACGTCCACAGGTAGTATTCAACCACCCCGCGCCTCCTCCTTCACGCTCGCATCACTGCAATGACTTTGCGCGTCTAACGCACCCTCTACCTTGCTTCGGCACGCACTGCAGCCTCGCCCTCGACCACGACCATGCGCAACCGACGCCAGCTGGAACTCCGGCGAGCAATCCACCTCGCTCCCGTACGCCCCTCAACGAGATACTGACACGCTGAGCTTCCCTAGGTGTCTACGAGCACGGTGAGCCAGCCCACTCCTCCTCTAGCTCCCTGTATCACCGAAACCGTCGCGAGCAGAGCCGCGCCGCCGCGCAGCCGCCGTTAGCGCCGCCCGTTCCTGGCAAGCGCCTGGTAGCCGTAGGATCTTAATCGCGTGGCCACGATAGATTGACTGAACGAAGGGGTACGCGTTGATCTAAGCCGCACCTGCCCCTTTAATCCTGCGGTCCACGTTGTCGATCCGGCCGAACCGGTACCGTCCAGTTAAAACACGCCGCGTGTCACTGTTCTGTTTAAAAACTGATTTGAAAACAGAATATTTTGTGAATTTCAAACCCTTGTAACTTTCAAACCACACGTCCAAAAATTACAAATTTTATATCAATGGATTCAGGAGAGCAAGACCTAGCCAACTGTGGAATTAGTTTAGAAAATAGTATATGTTAGTTTGCTTGATTTTACAGATTCTTTTGTGAGCTTGTTTAGAGTATAAAAATTGTTTAAAATTGATTTTAGGGTTAAAACTTTTGCGAAATGGTTTGTTGTGACCTTACTGACCCTAGGAACCAACCCTTGGTGTTAAAAATGATTTTGGTAAAATTTAGGTTGGATTACTTGACTTAGTCATTTTCTAGTCAAATAAAAAGAATGGTTTTTGTTATGAAAATGTTTATGGAAAGGAAACTTTGAGAAAATGGTTTGATAAAACCCACTAAACCACAACACCAAGTTTTGCAAATTAACAACTCCTTTAGTGAACAACTTAAGAGTTTTTCCTCGATAAAAACATTTTCCATCACATAAAATGATGATTGGATTTAAAAATGGTTTTGGACAAAATCCTTTTACTAATGACTTTGCCACTTAGAAAAATGACCACTATGGACCTTACAAAGTTTAGAAGCCTAGTGAAGACCATCTTTGCAAATAGAACCATCTCTTGCATGCTTACATGCATGATTTAAATCCCATAGTTTTATGTGTGTGTGAAATGTTGTTTGTTTGATTATTTGGAATGCTAGTTGATTTGGTGTTTTGCTTGATTGATTGTAGTGAAATTAGCAAAGTGTGAGACTAGCAAGATCAAGGAGTGAACCACCATTCCCTACCAAAAAGGCAAGTTACACTATCATACAAAAGTCCTACTATTTTCATTATACTTAGTGGATTTTGAAAACATGCATGAAAATGATTTATACTTATGCTATGCTAAATCCTAATAGGATACCCTATACATTCCTTAGAAAGAACTTAGTAGTTGTACATGCTTAGCCATGCTTTATTTTGAAAAGAGATACATGTTGAGATTTTACAAAGGTTGAGAAAAGGACTTGTGTTTTACATAATAAAACAAGGACTCAATGAACCACCTGGGTGAAGGATACTTGAAGTTTTGGAGAAGGTGGCAACAAAAGGAACCATGTCTATGGCAATCACTTTGTGTTGTGCTCCAAATGAAAACCACCTAGGAAACTTAGAGATTGAACATGTTTCTCCAATTGTGGCTTTCGTGTGCAACCACATGCTATTATGGCTCTGGCTTAGTCAACTACATTAGGAAGACCCATACATTGTCTTTAGTTACCGGACATGGGGATCTGGAATGCTTCATGGGGGCTGAAGACAAGCTAGCAATGATGTATGGGAGTACCTTTTGGAAAGACTTCGTCACATTCTCAATCTGCCAGTACTCCATCTTGGTGAGCACTAATCCAGTAGGCCACTGGTGGCAAAAGGATGGGATTGTGACATGTGGGTAAAGTGTACTCCTTCTGCAGAAGTTAATAAAATCTAAGTACTTAGCTGTGTCCCCGGTTATGGACAATACTGAGCAACTAAAGTTTGAACTATGGGAGATCTCGACATTCCAACTTCTAATATAAAAACTGGATGCACTTGGGGGTACCAAGGAATTCAAAGAGATTTTGTTAAGCTTGATGCACATGGGGTTACCATGGTGCTCAAGAGCATGATGTACTTGGGGTTACCAAGGAACTCATGAGATTTTGATAAAACTTGTTGCAGTTGGGGTTACCAAGTAGCTCAAGATATTTTGACAAGGACTTGAACACTTGAGTTTCTACCAAGGAGTTCAAGGAACTTGGAAAAAGAGTTTTGACAAAGGACCAAACCCATTTTTGAAAAGATAGGATAAATATTGCTTTATGCAAATAAGCCTTAAACTCTACTTAGCCAAATATGCATGTATTGATAGGATCCACTCATATTATACATAATAGTGAAGCTTGCTAATACAATTCAAATGTATTGACCCTTGTGGCTGTAACTTGTAATGTTGCAGGATTGATTGTCTTTAGTGAAGATCGATTGATTAGGATTACAAAGTCTACAACCAACATCTGCCTGTGGCACCTTGAAGATGAAGGACCCATGACTATAGTTATTCCGCTGCAATGTAATGTAATAGCCAAATGAGCTATGTATGATGTAATAAAATTATGTTATTCCTGGTTATAAAGTTATAATATGACCTTTGTATCTTGATATTACATCTTAACTGTGGATGCTAGCTATTGATCCAGGGACTAGCATTGCAAAACACAGGAGGGATCAATCTTATTAAAGGTTGGGACCTCTACAGATGGTATCAGAGCATTGTGTTGCCTGTAGGATTTGTAAACCCTAGGATTGGACAAAAACCCTTAGAAAAATAGGAGTGTATTTGTTCCAAAAACTTATTTACAAAAACACTGGTAAACTCTTTCCTTAACCATTTTGGTTTCAACTCTACTTCTCCTCTACTTCAACTTGATGGAAAGACCTACCCATGACTAAAGACTACACCATGTGCAAAGGACTTCTTCAACTTCTTCAACTCTAATGACTTCAACATCTTCAACTCTAATGACTTCAACATATTCAGCATGTTCACCAAGGACTTCCAACTTGGAAACTACTAAGGACCACAAGTGAAACAAGGAAGTCTTGCTCAAGATTTAGAGACTGAGGGAATGCAAAATAAGAAGGAACCATCAACAAAACTTTGAAGTATTTGCAACCAAGGACTTTTCTCAAGGAAACCATGATCTCATGCAAGGAGAATCATGCATGATGGAGTGATCACAAGTGAACCCTATAGATGGACCACCATATTTTAGTTAAAGACAAAACCACCAACTCATGTGAGTAACAAAAATATTTTGTTGACTAAGTATGTGCTTGAACCATGTTTGAGTGAAATGTTTGGTTTGTGATTGCATGAACATTGTTTATGTGAATTGTGATGTGTGTGATTAGAATTAAGTCCTTAGAAATATCTTGCCTATTCTAACCTCCCTTCAACCCAAACAGATGACTACTCAAAAAGACTCCAAGGTTGATGACATCAACACCAACCAAGCTGACAGCATGAAAGAGCTCATAGCAACCCAACACCAGTTGAACCAACTGACAGCTCAGTTCATAACCAACAATAGTGATAAAGACCCAGCACTACAAAGGTTTTTGGAAGAACAATCCCAACTGATGCTCAAGGTGACTAATCAAATGATCAGCATGGAAGAAAACTATCCCAAAGGAGTGTATGATAACAAGGATGACAAGAATGTTATTCTAGATGGAGCCCCAGCTTGCATTATTTGTGGAGACAAGGATCATACTTCCAAGGAGCATGAAGGACAATGCCCCAATTGTGAAGAAGAACATCCTATTGGACAATGCCCTGCCTCTCAAGCCACTTGCTACCTGTGTGAAGGAAGTGATCATACTCCTAACCAATGTCCTATCTACTCCATGGTGGAACAAAGGAAACAAGAAGGATCCAAGTCTACCAAGGGAAAAGGACCACTTATACCTCCAAACAAGACAACCCAATTCAAAGGATCAAAGAAACTTAAGAAACAAAAGCAAGACATGAGCCTTGTGCAATGTCGTAAATGTAAGGAAATGGGACACTACTCCAGTGGATGCCCAGAGAACAAGAAGAATAAAGAGATTGACCAAGTGTGGTGCAACAACTGTAAAGAGTTAGGCCACTATGTAGCAACTTGTCCACAAGAGCCACGTAAAGAACTCAAGGACATTCATTGTTTCAACTGCAAGAACCCAGGACACTATGCAAGCAACTGTCCAGAAAAGATGAAGAACAAGTTGAACAAGCCTATGGAGAAACTCAACCTTGGCCCATGAGTCAAGTATGGAAACCGAGGACACCATACAAATGTTGCTTAGAGAAATTTCTCAGGATCCCAAGAAGGACATTATGTAATTTTTGTTTGAAAAATTTTAAGGGTGGTAGTACCCTAGTTGTTTTGAACTTGCTTGTAACCCTAGCCTCCCCAAATCTCGGGACGAGATTTATTTTAAGGGTGGTAGCCTGTCACATCCCAAGATTTTCCAAATCTTGCAATGTGAAAATAAATGAATAAAATAAAACTTTGTTTGCTTTTCAGAGCCAGAAGAAACTTTTTGAATTCAATTGGAACTTCAAACCCATTGGAATTAAATAAAACCTAAAGGGATTTAAAAAGATAAACATTTAATAAAAGGAAAAAAAATAAAGACATTTGGAAATGCTATTTTGAAACTCTTAAATGATAAGATTTGTTTTCAAATGAAATAGAAGTTTCATAAATAAAGATTATTTTATAAAGCCAAATTAAGCCTTGGCCAAGCTTTGGAATTAAAACATTTTATTTTAAATAAAATTAGCAAAGGTTTATTTAAATAAATTAATAAGGATTTAATATCCAACTTTATTTAATAGAAGGTTTTACCAATTTAATTGAAACATCAAAACTTATTAAAATTATTTAAAATAAGCTTTCTAAATGTTTGATACTCACAAATAAAACCTACTAGAGAGTTTTTTTTTTTGCTTTATTTTAGATTTCAAAATAAATATCTCAATAAAGCAAATCCTATTTGATTTCATAATGAAAGTCTATTATATTTAATTAACAATGGACTCTAAAATAAAAGGTTATTTTATTTTAAACAAGTATTTCAAGTATCTTATATTTTCAAATAAAACCTACTGATTTGATTTTGAAAATATTTGGATTTCAAATGGAGATTTTTATAATTAAATCAAAACCCTATTTTATTTAACTAAAGAACCATTTTATTTAATTAAAGAATGTATCTTAAAAAGAATAAAAATTATTATTTTATTTTGGATTTTGGTTTATGTTTCTGAACAGAACCAAATTCATAGTTGCAAAGTTTGTTGATTATTTGAATTGATTTGAAGGTTGTTTAGTTGATTGAAATTCAAAACAGAAATCAGAAATAGAAAAAGAAAAAGTTACAGAATAAAAAAAATGGATTTGGACCCAGCCCAGCCGGCCAAGCCCAGGAAGCCCACCAACCAGCCCAGCTCCTCACCCCACAGGAAAACGTTTCACACCTCGCATCCGACCCACGCAGAGACTGACCAGTGGACCTCCTCCTCGCTTCTTTCCCACTGACTGACCGACCCCACTTGTCACTGTTCTTCTTTCCCACCCGCACGACCCCTTCTTCCTTCCTCAACGCCGTTACCTGCTGTAATCCCGCGGCTTCAATTCTTCATAATGCCAGGCCTTTACCTCGCCTTGACCACGCACCTTAAATCGCTCGCCCCTCCTCTCCGTTTCCCCTCTGTCACCCCGCAGTATCACGCCCCCAGGCCGCCTCAATTCCTCCCCGAGCCTCTCTGTTCCGACGACCTTCCTCGTCGAATTCCGGCCAAGTGTCACCGCCCCTTACCTCCCTGTGCACGCTAGCAGACTCCCCACTACCAGACCTTCCTCCCCGTACCACCCATTCGACTGCGGGCGCCCCAGAGCCTCGACTTCGACAAGCTCCCGACGCCGCCGCGTTTGTCTTCTTCACCGACGACGTCCACAGGTAGTATTCGACCACCCCGCGCCTCCTCCTTCACGCTCGCATCACTGCAATGACTTTGCGCGTCTAACGCACCCTCTACCTTGCTTCGGCACGCACTGCAGCCTCGCCCTCAACCACGACCACGCGCAACCGACGCCAGCTGGAACTCCGGCGAGCAATCCACCTCGCTCCCGTACGCCCCTCGACGAGATACTGTCACGCTGAGCTTCCCCAGGCGTCTACGAGCACGGTGAGCCAGCCCACTCCTCCTCTAGCTCCCTGTATCACCGAAACCGTCGCGAGCAGAGCCGCGCAGCCGCCGTTAGCGCCGCCCGTTCCTGGCAAGCGCCTGGTAGCCGTAGGATCTTAATCGCGTGGCCACGATAGATTGACTGAACGAAGTGGTACGCGTTGATCTGAGCCGCACCTGCCCCTTTAATCCTGCGGTCCACGTTGTCGATCCGGCCGAACCGGTACCATCCAGTTAAAACACGCCGCGTGTCACTGTTCTGTTTAAAAACTAATTTGAAAACAGAATATTTTGTGAATTTCAAACCCTTGTAACTTTCAAACCACACGTCCAAAAATTACAAATTTTATATCAATGGATTCAGGAGAGAAAGACCTAGCCAACTGTGGAATTAGTTTAGAAAATAGTATATGTTAGTTTGCTTGATTTTGCAGATTCTTTTGTGAGCTTGCTTAGAGTATAAAAATTGTTTAAAATTGATTTTAGGGTTAAAACTTTTGCAAAATGGTTTGTTGTGACCTTACTGACCCTAGGAACCAACCCTTGGTGTTAAAAATGATTTTGGTAAAATTTAGGTTGGATTACTTGACTTAGTCATTTTCTAGCCAAATAAAAAGAATGGTTTTTGTTATGAAAATGTTTATGGAAAGGAAACTTTGAGAAAATGGTTTGATCAAACCCACTGAACCACAACACCAAGTTTTGCAAATTAACAACTCCTTTGGTGAACAACTTAAGAGTTTTGCCTCGATAAAAACATTTTCCATCACATAAAATGATGATTGGATTTAAAAATGGTTTTGGACAAAATCCTTTTACTAATGACTTTGCCACTTAGAAAAATGACCACTATGGACCTTACAAAGTTTAGAAGCCTAGTGAAGACCATCTTTGCAAATAGAACCATCTCTTGCATGCTTACATGCATGATTTAAATCCCATAGTTTTATGTGTGTGTGAAATGTTGTTTGTTTGATTATTTGGAATGCTAGTTGATTTGGTGTTTTGCTTGATTGATTGTAGTGAAATTAGCAAAGTGTGAGACTAGCAAGATCAAGGAGTGAACCACCATTCCCTACCAAAAATGCAAGTTACACTATCATACAAAAGTCCTACTATTTTCATTATACTTAGTGGATTTTGAAAACATGCATGAAAATGATTTATACTTATGCTATGCTAAATCTTAATAGGATACCCTATAAATTCCTTAGAAAGAACTTAGTAGTTGTACATGCTTAGCCATGCTTTATTTTGAAAAGAGATACATGTTGAGATTTTACAAAGGTTGAGAAAAGGACTTGTGTTTTACATAATAAAACAAGGACTCAATGAACCACCTGGGTGGAGGATACTTGCAGTTTTGGAGAAGGTGGCAACAAAAGGAACCATGTCTATGGCAATCACTTTGTGTTGTGCTCCAAATGAAAACCACCTAGGAAACTTAGAGATTGAACATGTTTCTCCAATTGTGGCTTTCGTGTGCAACCACATGCTATTATGGCTCTGGCTTAGTCAACTACATTAGGAAGACCCATACATTGTCTTTAGTTACCGGACATGGGGATCTGGAATGCTTCATGGGGGCTGAAGACAAGCTAGCAATGATGTATGGGAGGACCTTTTGGAAAGACTTCGTCACATTCTCAATCTGCCAGTACTCCATCTTGGTGAGCACTAATCCAGTAGGCCACTGGTGGCAAAAGGATGGGATTGTGACATGTGGGTAAAGTGTACTCCTTCTGCAGAAGTTAATAAAATCTAAGTACTTAGCCGTGTCCCCGGTTATGGACAATACTGAGCAACTAAAGTTTGAACTATGGGAGATCTCGACATTCCAACTTCTAATATAAAAACTTGATGCACTTGGGGGTACCAAGGAATTCAAAGAGATTTTGTTAAGCTTGATGCACATGGGGTTACCATGGTGCTCAAGAGCATGATGTACTTGGGGTTACCAAGGAACTCATGAGATTTTGATAAAACTTGTTGCACTTGGGGTTACCAAGTAGCTCAAGAGATTTTGACAAGGACTTGAACACTTGAGTTTCTACCAAGGAGTTCAAGGAACTTGGAAAAAGAGTTTTGACAAAGGACCAAACCCATTTTTGAAAAGATAGGATAAATATTGCTTTATGCAAATAAGCCTTAAACTCTACTTAGCCAAATATGCATGTATTGATAGGATCCACTCATATTATACATAATAGTGAAGCTTGCTAATACAATTCAAATGTATTGACCCTTGTGGCTATAACTTGTAATGTTGCAGGATTGATTGTCTTTAGTGAAGATCGATTGATTAGGATTACAAAGTCTACAACCAACATCTGCCTGTGGCACCTTGAAGATGAAGGACCCATGACTATAGTTATTCCGCTGCAATGTAATGTAATAGCCAAATGAGCTATGTATGATGTAATAAAATTATGTTATTCCTGGTTATAAAGTTATAATATGACCTTTGTATCTTGATATTACATCTTAACTGTGGATGCTAGCTATTGATCCAGGGACTAGCATTGTAAAAAACAGGAAAGATCAATCTTATTAAAGGTTGGGACCTCTACAGTAGGGTTCGCAGCATAGAAAACAAAAAATTTCCTACGATGGGAAAAACTATGTACCAAGGTCTATCTACTAGATACAAACAACGGGCAGATGTATATCCGTAGAAAACATACCCTTGAAGACCAACAAAGCTTAACGAGTCCAAACTCGTGGTTGATGTAGACGATCTCTTGCCGATCTCAAGATCGAGAATAAATCCTAGCGCCGCAAATCAGCGGCGCATCCGTGCTCGCACACACGTCCGAGGCACCGAGCAACCTCCGCCTCCTCGCTCCAGCGATGCAGCGGAAGCACAACTCTTTCTTGCCAAATAGCCACCGGGAACATGTATCTCGCTAGTCCGAGACCATGGGGGATAAATTCTAGAGGGGCAGAGAGATCCTTCACAAGGAGGTGTGAGTGAGAAGTGAGAGGATGGGCTCCTTTTATAGGGGAGGGGGCAGCCCAAGGGGGAATGGCCGCCGTCCATGGAGGGTGCCCCCACCTCTCCCTCATTCATGTGGGTGGACACTCCACTCACAAAATGGCCCTTCAATTTTCTCCACTCAAAAACCCACCCAAATTCCCATTAAATTTCCACCAAATTTAATGCAAACTCTCATTAAATAAAACTCTTTTATTTTATTCAGAATTTTGTCAATTACTTTAATGACAAACATTCACAAATAACCCCTTGCTAGAATTCTATTTCACATGCATAACCACTTTATGCAATTTCACCCGAAAACCTGTTTCAGTATCTAGTGAAATAAATTCCTATGCTTGTTCATTCTTTCGGCATGAAACTTTTGCTCCAAATGGATGTCGGTGTCTCTTAAGTGTGTCACCCTACGGTTCGCGAATAATGCGAACATGATCGAGACCCCTCTCGGATCAATAATCAGAAGCGGGATCTGGAGACCCATACTGACTCCCACACATTCAACGATGACTTTCTTGTGATCGTCGGAACCTTTTACGCTAGTATCTTAATCCCTTTTTTTCGCGATATATTACATGTCCGAGATTCGATCATCGATATCTCCATACCTAGTTTGATCTCGTTACCGACATGCACTCTTTTCTCGTTCCCGTGATATAACATTCTAGTGATCAAATCACTTGCTTGCAAGCTAATCAATGTGATATCACCGAGAGGGCCCAGAGCATATCTATCCGTCATCGGGATGAACAAATTCCACTCTCGATCCATGGGCCTCAACATAACACTTTATTAGTTCTGAATCCATCTTTATAATCACCCTGTTACGGTGTGACATTTGATGTTATCAAGAAACTCTTCCAGTGTTAGTGATTGACATGATCTCATGGTCTAAGGATTAGGATCACTTCGTAAGTTGTTATAGCAATATAAACTCAATGACTTTGATCATAATGCTATACTTCGGATGAATGTTCATCACATAATTACACTAATGTTGTGACCTCGTTATTAACAACATCCAATGTCTATGATCAGGAAACCTTGATCATCTTGTTAATCAACGAGCTAGTTTATAAGAGAGGCATAACTAGGAACTTCCTTTTTGTTTATTAAACACACATGTATTAACGTTTCCGTTTAATACAATTATAGCATGTAAAGTAAACATTTATCATAAATAAGGAATACGATAATAACCACTTTATTATTGCCTCTCGGGCATATTCCCTTCACAGAGAACTCTCTTCGTCTGTAGTGTGTTGCCAGTATCTCGTCTAGAGGGTAAGGCCTAGGTGTATGTTCTAGCTAATGTATACCTAAGCCATGCATAACCGTTATTGGTTCCTCTTCCCAGGATTGAACATCACAATCGTAAAACCTGATATAATCCCTGTAGTATATGCAACTGGGTTTGACTATGGGGTGCAACCTGGTGTCGATGGAGATAGACCGATGGAAATTAACAAAGATGGCGCGACTTACAATGTCATTGACGTCCTTGAGCGAGCGGTTCTCCGTGTCCTCCTGCTACAACACCGGTTGACCTTTGGCGAAAACCCCATTCAACAAAAGGAGCAGATCACCATCTGACTCCACAAGGTAAAAATTCTAGGTTCCGTGTATGTGTTCAAAGACTAGGGATGCCATTATTTTGGCCATCATGACAGTGCTCGTACGCTTCTCTATCTGTATGTTGGTCGACATAATGTCTCCATTCTCAAGTATTGCATATACATCCCCTCGTAATGGCGTCATGCACTTTAGAAGCACATCTGGTGGTGGCGAATAAATTCCTTCTCCAAATGATTCATTGAATTTCCCCGTTGGGGTGCTCTCATCGGTCCATGCAATAATATCCAAATAATCTGTGCAAACAAACACAATCGTTAGGGACTTCATCGCAATGACAGATTGCAGAATATCAGATGGTATGTGTGCTTGAAACTCAGTGTTGGACTTATGAGTGATTGGGTTTAGAAGCCGAAACTTGTACGGATCCACCCTCTGAGAAAGCACGCTGATGCCATGAGAAACACTGACGAAGTAGAATCTTTGGAAGAAGAGGACAGTTAGCCCTAAGATGTATACAATGGAAAATTAATACAAATAAATGAATATATATCGAATGAATCTGAACCTGCAATGGACGTTCATTAGATTCGTCGTGAAGCAACGACCAGTGGCTAGGTTGAGGAAGGTGAAGTCGTCGACATCAAGAAGTGTGTGATCTATTAGGATCCAGTTGTTAAGAAGGAATTCAGGCTATTTTAAAGTGCGGCTCCAATTGGCGCAGACTTCCCGACAAGCAGCATATGTGTCGATGTATTCCTCTTTCTCCAGCAAGTGGTCGGCAAACTTGCAAAGTGGGTCGGCTGGGAGATCGGACCAGTTCACCTTCATCCGGCTGCTGGCCATGCCTTTCTATCAAGGAAGAAAGACGATGAGGAGAAGAACAGGGAGAGGAGGAGTCGAAGAGTAACTGCCCCTATCCCACTACGCGGTCAAGGAGAAGAACAAGGAGGCGAGGATAATAACAGGGAGAGGAGGAGTCGAAGAGGAATTGCCCTTAGCCCACTATATACACGGTCGAGGAGAAGAACAGGGAGGCGAGGAGACAAAGTGGAACTGTCGCTAGCCCACAATACGCACGGGAGAGTAACTGCCAATTTTAATTTATTTAATCTCTTTTATTAACCCTTCTATCAAACAGACTGACACGTGGGACCGTCTAAAACCACCATGAAGTACAACCTAGCAAACCATGCTGATAGGTGAGGTTATTCCATGAATAGCGAGTCCGTTCAAAAAATTAATGCCCTGACGAAATCCGTGACGATTATACGTAAGACGAATCAGGAGACAGGGCTTATGGTTCAGGGACGAAATCCGTGAAGAAATCGCCGTAATGAATAACCGGGACGTGGCCCTCCGACTACCTCATGAAGAAATTAACTAAAACGTCGGGGATCCGCAACGTTTTTAGGGAGCGTCATAAAAAAAGGTCATGAATCGCCCAGATTCTTGTAGTATATATAGCACCATTGTGATGAGTTGTTGAGATAGAATATACCAATGATCTAGGGTTTCATTGAAACCGAGATCAAGCACTATATGTAGCATAATTAACTACTTGTAGAGCTACATGCAATTTTGTAGGGATGATTCCGACATGCTCTGATATGCCTTTTCGAGCAAAACCCTAGATAGTGGCCTAGTAGATCTACCCATTTGATGAGCTTTCAACCGTGTTTTTGGCTGCAGTTTGAATCTTATATAAATTTGAATATAGTATCCAAAATAGTTTTACATCTCTTCATATCATTATACAAATATTATGTCACAAACAGAATATAGAGTAGTAGTCCACATTATTGCTTTTTTGTAGATTTATTTGTCAATAATTTATAGTTTTCATCATGAGGCCCTTATAGTGAAGTATTTTTAAAAATGGTTAATTTATTTGTACCCTCCATCATGCATCCGATGGCCAGGACACCAAGCCCAAATTTCTAGGTCAGGCCCTCCTGCCCATGCAAAATTTGGTGCCAGACGCAGGAGAATTTCTACCCAAATGAAAATTTCTCAGTGTGCAATTACCTTTTAGCATACCCCCACAGCACCACCTAAGCATTCCCCCAAAGGAAATCTAAGTAATCTATTCTAACCCCTTTTTATCCCCTCGCCAAAAAGAGACAGATCCAAATTTCCCCATCGCACTCGGCGCCGTCCTCTCTCTTCTCCCTTCGCCCTCCCCGCCATTTGCGCCCCTTCACTCTCTGCCTCTTCTCCCCTTGTCTCCATCCGTCCCTCAGTGGTAACCTCTCCATCACCCAAGCCCAAACCCAAACCCTAGCCCGTCCTCATCGTCCTAGTTTTTCGCCAGGCCATCAAGCTAGCAAGTTGTCCACCTCGCCGGCAGCACGTTGCCCTTGTCTACCACTGGGTCATACACTTCACCAGCATAGTCGGCCAGCTCGCCATCCATCTTTCCATCTAGCTCGCCATCCACCTCACCGACAGGGTCCTTCACTACACTGACAAGTCCCGTCTACCTCGTCGACGAGGTCTTCTACCTCGCCGTCTAGATCGACGCCACGTGCCAACGGTCACTACAAGAAACACGGTATCAAAAATTCCCTACAACATGCAGGCAAGAAAAACATGCTCATGATCAATTCTCATGTTTTTTACTTTTTCTTGTGAAATGTTGTTCATTATCATGTTCATGCCACCATTTTTCTTGTTTTGGTTCAATTAATCTCTCTTATTTGTTTTGCCTATGAAATTGGTTGTGATTTTACAAGGCTTGTGATCAGGGTTGCATTATACTATATGTTTCATCAGTTTGACTGCTTCATGATATGTCTGATAGGCAGAGTATTAAATGTTCATAGTTTTCTGTTTTACATGATGATTACTATTGAACAGTTATCCTGATAGGTTATTTTCTTAATTACTTGAAAGATGCTTATCCCTCTTATGTTTATTTGTCCTGCCCTTCTTATTTGTTATATTACAACCAATTGATAAGTGAGATTTAGAGTATTCGACTTATGATTAGTTTATGTGCACATAAAGTTTGCATTATATTGTCTATACTTTATTCCATTGGTTTGACTGCTTCATCCTATGTCTTTTGATCAGATTATAAATTACTTAGTGGATTGTATTACATGACGATTACTATAGAGAAATCAGCATCATAAGTTATATTTTGTTTATTTGCATTATAGTTTATTACCATGCTTATGTTTTATTCTAGTTATCATGTTTAACTGCATGTATACTAGTTCGTCTTATGATCTGTTTGTGTGTGATAAAGGTTGCATTATCTTGCTTTTTGCATTAGTTTGTCCACTTCATTATATGCCTTATGATCACAGTACAAATTTTTCATAGTGAGCTGTCACATAATTAGTTATATAGAACAATCAGTACCATAGGTTATATTTTGTTTAATTTCCTGTTTAATCGCATTATTGATGCTTATCCTGCTTATGTTTAATCATCCCACACTTCTTATTATTGCAACCAATTGGTCAATTGTCCAGCTTATATGTACTATTCGTCTTATGATCTGTTTTGCGTGTGATGAAGGTTTCATCATCTTGTCCGTTGCATTATTTCGGCTACTTAATCATATGTCGTATGATCAGAGTAAAAACTGCCCAAAGTGGATTGTTTTACATGATGATTGCTATATAACATAGATTATATTTTGTTTAATTGCCTCTTTAATTTCATGGTAGATGTTTACCTTTCTTATATTTAATTAACATGCATTGCTTATTATTGCAACCAATTGGCTCATTATCTTGTCTGTTTCATTACTTTTGTCGCTTCATCGTAAGTTTTATGATATGATATACAGAGTATAAGTTGATCATAGTGGACTATTGTACATTATTATTACTATAGAACAATCAACACCATAGGTTTTATTTTTGTAGCTTACTTGGGGTTGTTTATTCATGATATAACCACAGTTGCATCCAATGGAGGAAAGACAGGTAAAAAACATCACGATAAACAATGCACGGATGCAACAAATGGGTGTTAGTCCCCTTGTTTATGCATCACCCACTGAATTCTCCCCTAAAAAGAGCAAGGATGAAGGCCCTAGATCTGAGGATTATCCCTAAGGGGAGGAAGATGAGCCACAGGTTGTCCCATTACTTGCCTACTCATTTGTTGTATAATTGTTTGCTTACTGAATTTTCCATATATCTTTTTCTTTTTTATTATCCTAATTTGACTTCCTTTGAATTGTGTAGCCTGAGAATAGGAAATACAAAAGACACCTGTCGTCAGGACAAGGATGGATGATACTGGTGTATCAACTTCTCGGAAGTGCATCTTGGCTGGTGTAGTTTCCTACATAGAAAAATTGAGACATACCAGGTCCAAGGAGAATCCGCCAGAAGTACTTCCACCTCCAAGTTGTCCACGGAGCCCACCAAGACCGCCACGTGTTGAAACCCCTTCGCAAGGAACTCGGAGTGTTGCAGATCATGATGCCCAAGCCGAGAAGGTAGAAGCCCAATACGAGCCAGCATCACTCCATGGCAGGAAGACAGTAGTTAATGACCCACAAGTATAGGGGGTGTATCGTAGTACTTTCGATAAATAGGAGTGTCGATCCCAGGAGCAGAAGGTGTTGACTAGTGGTGTGGAGCGGGAACTCTGCAAATACTTAGCAAACTGATTTTTAGGGTTTTTTTGATAAAGCAACAAAACAAAGTGCAAGTAATAGAGAACAAACGCAGAAAGTGGCCCAATCCTTTCTTAGCAAAGGACAAGCTGGTGGAAATACTTATAAAGACCAAACGTTCTCGAGGACACATGGGAATTCTGTCAAGTGCTTTCGCTTCATATAGCTGAGTACTCTTCTTTGGTGTTGTAAGTGTTGTGTGGGTGAACCTGTGCTAATGTACCGACCTTACTTGGACTAATACATACTTGTGATTAAAACCCCTGCAAACATCTGTAACTACAGGAAAGTAATTAAGATATAAATCTAACCATAGCCTTAAACTCTAAGATCCTACACTCCCTTGTGCAAAGGTGTCCTAACGGGGGTTTAGGTTTCTATCACTCCGGCAACCCCAAAATTAGTAGCCAAATACACAATGCATTCCCCTAGGCCCATAAATGGTGAAGTATCATGTAGTCTATGTTCACATGACACCACTAGAATAATAGCACCACAACTTAAATACTAAACCATTGAATAATAACTCAACACAAATCCATTAATAACGACATGACTTCTCCCATTTCCTCAAGAACTAGACGAACTACTCACAAGACATCGTATGGATCAATATCAAAGATGATATGATAATGGATAACAATGTGAACATAAACAATAATCCAATGGTTCCACTCACAAGCATCAACTACAATAGTAATTAACACCGAGAAAGTTTCCCCTAAGAAGTAAAGCAATATCCAACACAATTGTTACAGCGGGACGGAGTGGTGATGATGGTGCTGGTGGAGATGATGGTGTGGATGATGATGATGATGATCCTGATGAATCCTAGCTTGATGGCGGTCTTGATGGCGGTGTTGATGGCGAAGATCTCCCCTCTCCGGGGAGCAATTTCCTAGGAAGAAATCTGTCTGCCGGAGAGATCTTTCTCTCTCGGTGTTTTCCGCCCCGCAGAGGCGGCGGAAATCTATCTGTGGTCTCCCCCTGGTGTTAGGGTTCCGTAGGGAAGATATAGGCGAGAGGGCGGAGTCGGAGGCCGGCCAGGTGGGCCACACCTTCCCTAGGCGTGGGGCATGGTGGGCCTGTGCCTAGGGGGTGTGGGCCCCCTGTGGCCCTTCTTCGCCTCCCCTTCTGGCTTCCTCAGTCTTTCGGGAAAATATAATTTTCTCATATTTTTCTGGTATTTTTATGATCTTCGCGAAATTGCATCAAAACGCCTCCTTTTCCATCAGATTCCAGGCTCCGGCAGTCCATCCTCCAAGAATCATCCAACATGCAAAAATAGTGGAAAATACATAAGTAATACCTCATAATAAGACATATATCAATGAATAGAGGCAAATTATGATATAGAATGGTGATGCAAATTGGACGTATCAACTCCCCCCAAGCTTAGACCTTCGCTTGTCCCCAAGTGAAAACTGAGCTCAGTAAACATGTCCATAGGTTTATGGAGTGAAGTGTTGCTAAAAGAATACGGATGAGAAGCATCACACTTACCATTACACGACTCATAGAAGAAATCAACACACCATTATATAACTTAGCTTGCAACAAGTACTAGAGTCACAATAGATATGCATAAAGATAAATCATAATTGGAATTGGCAAACTCTTGTTCCTGGTCAGAGAACAGCTGGCAAACAGTTTCACAAAAATCCTTTTGTAGAAGTTTTTCAACAGGAGAACTCTTTGCTCAAAAAGGTTTTTTAATGAAGGCTTTCAAAGTAATACTCAATAGATAAGAGTTTTGTGCAAACAAGTAATATAAAGAACATGATTGAATAAATCACCATATGAATGCTTGAAACACAACAACTCAAATGCTTGCTGGATATAGAGAGGAAGTAGGTTTACTGACTCAGCTCACAAAATAGGAGAAAGGTCCCTTCATGGATGTCACATCCCAAGATTTTCCAAATCTTGTAATGTGGAAATAAATGAATAAAATGAAACTTTGTTTGATTTTCAGAGCCAGAAGAAATTTTTGAATCCAATAGGAAACCTTCAAACCAATTTGAATCAAATAAAATCCTAAAGGGATTTAAAAATATAAACATTTATTAAAGGAAATTAAAAATGTTTTGGAATTACTATTTTGGATCTTTTAATAAAAGATTTTGTTTTCAAATGTAAAGGTGGATTTATAAATAAAGATTATTTTATAAAGCCAAATTAAGCCTTGGCCAAGCTTTTGAATTAAAAACATTTTGTTTTGAATAAAAACAGCAAAGGTTTATTTAAATAAAATAATAAGGAATTAATATCCAAACTCTTTTAAAATAAAAGGTTTTACCAATTTAATTAAAACTTCAAAACTTATTAAATTATTTTAAATAGATTTTCCAAGTATTTAATATTCTCTAATAAAACCTACTAAAGTGTTTTGGCTTTATTTTAGATTTTAAAATAAATATTCTCAATAAAACAAACCCTAGTTGATTAAATAATGAAAGTCTATTTTATTTAATTAATAATGGACTCTAAAATAAAATGTTACTTTGTTTTAAAACAAGATTTCCAAATGAATTGTATTTTCAAATAAAACCTACTGATTTGATTTTGAAAATATTTGGATTTCAAATGGGGATTTTATTAATATCAAACCCTATTTGATTAATAAACCATGGTCCATTTTATTTAAATTATAAATGGAACCTTTAATAAAATTGTTATTTATTTTAAACAAGCTTTCTAGATATACCTTATTTCAAATACAACCCACTATTTTGGTTTTGGAAAATATATGGATTTAAATTGAGTTTGAAATAAATCAAATCCTAATTTGATAAATTAGCAATGGGCATTTATTTAATTAATAATGGACTTTATTATTTAAAAATTATGGATTTTAGATTTAGGTTCAGGCTACTGAACAGAACCAAGTCAAACTTCCAAAGTTTTGGTGTTGGTTTGAAATTGAATTGAAACTTGTTTGTTTGTTTGAAAACCAAAACAGGAAAATAGAAATAGAAAAAGAAAAGGAATCAGACAAAAAAAAATATGGAAAAGGACTGAGCCAGCCCAAACAGCCCACCTAGCCCAATTCCCACCCCACCGCAGCGAAGCGTTTCTCACCGTAGAAAGAACCCTCAGAGCAACCGACAAGTGGACCCTTTCCCCTTCTTTCCTTTTTCGCTGATAGGTGTGCCCCACTCCACTGTTCTTCCTCTCCACCCCGCTCGACCGTTCCTCCCCGTTCCTGGCAGTAATTCGCGTCGTCAATTCGAGTTAATGCCAAGATTAAACCTCGCAGTGATCACGCGAGTTAAATCCCCTCTTCCTCCTCTTTCATTCTCCCCAAACCCCACGCATCGAGAGCCACCAGGCTGTCGCCAATCGTTTCTGCACCGTCGCCGTCTCCGACGAGTTCTCGGCTAAATTCCGATGACCTCACCTCGCCCCGTGCCTCCCCGAGCACACGAGCACACTCACCACTCTCTGACGCATCCCCTAGTACACTTCGTTCGACCGCGGGCGCCCCCAGGAAGCCGTCTTCGACAAAAGTTCTGAGCGCCGTCGTCTGTCTCGCCTCCGTCGAACTCCTCCGGTAATTCCAGACCACCCCGACCCCTTCCGTTCACGCACACGTCATCTCCGTGGTCTCCTGCATCTAATCACGACCTTTTCTTGCCTCCTGGTGATCGACAGCTTCGTCTTCGACCTCGACCAGAGCCAGCCGTTGCCAGACCGAACTCCGGCGAGGGATTCCTCTTTCCCTCGTGCGCCCCTTCGCCAACCAGTGCCTCCTTGAGCTTCCCCAGGCGTCTGCGAACACAGTGAGCACATTATTTTCCTCCCTCACTTCCTGTAGCGTCGAACCCGCCGTCGTCTGACCGTCGCTGCCGCGCGCAGCTGTCAAGCACCGCCCATCCTTGGCCTAGTTGCTTTGAACCGTAGGATGAGAAACGTCTGGCTGGGATTAGATCTGATCGAAACGGTATGCATCCATCTGTGCCGCACGTTCCAGTTAGATCCAACGAACCCCAGTAGTCGATCCACGCGAACCGTTTTCGGCCAATTAGAATATGACGCGTGGCATCAGAAGATCTGAAATAGAATTTGAAATCAGAATTTGATGCCATTTTCAAACCCTTATAACTTTTGAACCACACGTCCAAATTTGGCAAATTTTATATCAATGGATTCAGGAGAACAAGCCCTAGCCAACTGTGGAATTAGTTTAGCAAATAGTATCTGTTTGTTTGCTCATTTTTGCAGATTCATTTGTATGCTTGTTTAGAGTATAAAAATTGTTTAAAATTGAATTTAAGGATAAAACCTTTGCTAATTGGATTGTTGTGACCTTACTGACCCTAGGAACCAACCCTTGGTATTGAAAATGATTTTGGTAAGATTTAGGTTGGATTACTTGACTTAGTCATTTTCTAGCCAAATAAAAAGAATGGTTTTTGTTATGAAAATGTTATGGAAAGAAAACTTTGAGAAAATAGTTTGGACCAAACCTACTGAACCACAACACCAAGTTTTGCAAATTAGCAATTCATTTGGTGAACAACTTAAGAGTTTTGCCTTGATAAAAACATTTTTCACCACATGAAATGATGAATGGATTTAAAAATAGTTTTTGGACAAAAACCTCTTGCTAAAGACTTTGTCACTTTGGTAAATGACCAATTTGGATCTTACAAAGTTTAGAAACCCCATAGAGACCCCCTTTGCAAAATAAAACTATCTTGTGCATGCTCCCATGCATGAATTGGTTTTCTTTGTCTTGTGTGTGTGAATTTGTTTGAGTGATTATTGGTTGGAATGTAAAATTGAATTGGTGTTTGCTTGATTGTCTTGTAGTGAAGTGTGAGACTAGCAAGATCAAGGAGTGAACCACCATTCCTACCAAAAAGGCAAGTGATGCTTCATACTTTTTGTCCCATTACTTTCACTATGCATTAGTGATTTCTCTCTAAGTAAAACTTGCATGAATTTTGCTAAGTATAGACCTTGCTATAAGAAAACCTAATAGATGAATCCTTAGTAGGATTTTCCTAAGTTAAGATTCCTACTACTACCAAGCTTAGCCTAGCTAATAGAAAACATGGGTGGAATATATATTCACACTATGGAAAAATATTCTAAGTCTAAGGACTTGTGATTTTGTCTAATAAAACAACTAAGTTAATGAATCACCTAGGTGGAATGGAATAGCTTGGTGGAGAATGGTTGAGTGGTTCACAAGGCCATGGACTTGGATTGTGTATCTCACTTGTGGATGGCCACCCAGGAACAAAGAGATTTGAGATGTCAAATGTTGAGAAGCTTCAAGTGCAACCACTTGGCAATATGGGCTCTGCCATGATCATATAGGTTGCAAGAACTTAGCCGTATGGACAGTGGGTGGTAGTGTTTGATAGGTTGGAACGCGTCCATTTTGGTCTAAGGGAAGGCTTCTGAAAGATCTTGTCTTGGGAAACCAAGTCTTGTGGGGAAAGTGCACCACCTCTGCAGAGTGTAAAATCTAAGTACTTAGCCATGTCCCTGGCAATGGACAATTTGAGCATCAAGACATGGAAGCAATCAAGAATCTCATCATTCAAATTTCTAAGTTAAAATCTTGTGGTTTGAACAAGGGTTGTTTGAATTCTTCAATCATTGATGGAGAGATGGCTTGGTACAAGGATCTTGAAATCTTTGATTGAGAAAAATGATTTTGTCGAGCAAAAACTTAGTATTTTCAAAATGATAAGAAAAATCTATTTTGAGCAATGCAAACCTCAACTCCACTTAGCCAAATGCATATAGATGATAGACTCCATTATACTACCATAGTATCACTTGCCAATACAATTCAAATGTATTGACCCTTGTGGCTGTAACTTGTAATGTTGCAGGTTTGATTGATTTTAGTGAAGATTGTTTGATTAGGATTACAAAGTCTACAACCAACATCTGCCTGTGGCACTTTGAAGATGAAGGACCCCATGCTTATTGTTATTCTGCTGCAATGTAATGTAATAGCCATATGAGCTATGTGTGATGTAATAAAATTATGTTATTCCTGGTTATAAATTTATATTATGACCTTTGTTTCTTGATATTACATCTAAACTGTGGATGCTAGCTATTGATCCAGGGACTAGCATTGTAAAACACAGAGGGCTCTATCTTATTTAAGATTGGGACCCCTACAGATGGTATCAGAGCATTGTGTTGCCTGTAGGATTTGTAAACCTAGGATTGGACAAAACCCCTTAGAAAAATAGGAGTTGTATTTGTTCCAAAAACTTATTTACAAAACAATCTTGTAAACTCTTTCCTCAACCATTTTGGTTTCAACTCTACATCTCTTCTACTTCAACTTGATGGAAAAACCAACCCCATGGCCAAAGACTACACTATGTGCAAAGGACTTCTTCAACTCTAATGACTTCAACATCTTCAGCATATTCACCAAGGACATCCAACTTGGAAACTACTAAGGACTAAAAGTGAAACAAGGAAATCCTACTCAAGATTTAGAGACTGAAGGAATGCAAAATAATAAGGAGCCATCAACAACCATCAACAACTTTGAAGTATTGCAACCAAGAGTTTTTCTCAAGGAAACCATGATCTCAAGTAAGAAGAATCATGAAGGAAGGAAAGATCACAAGTGAACCATATAGATGGACCACCATATTTTAGTTAAAAAAAAAAACAAAACCACCAACTTATGTGGTGTAACAAAAATATTTTGTTGCCTAAGTTTGTGCTTGATCTTTGTTGTTTGAGTGCAAAGTTGTTTGTGAATGTTTGGCTTGTGATTGCATGCACATTGTTTGTGTGAATTGTGATGTGTGATTAGAGATAATTCCTTAGAAATATCTTGCCTATTCTAATCCCAATTCAACCCAAACAGATGACTACTCCAAAAGACTCCAAGGTTGATGACATCAACACCAACCAAGTTGATAGCATGAAAGAGCTCATAGCAACTCAAAACCAGTTGAGCCAAGAGACAACTCAGCTTTTAGCCAACAACAATGGACTAGACCCAGCCATACAAAGGATTTTGAAACTTCAATCCCAATTGTTGCAAGGATTGGTTACTCAAATGACCAACATGGGAGAAAACTTTTCCCAAAGAGCTAATGACAACAAGGATGACAAAGATGCTATTCCAGAAGGAACCCAAGCTAGCAATACTTGTGGAGACAAGGATCATGCATCCAAGAAGCATGAAGATCAATGCCCCAAGAAGAGAGAAAGATCTCCCACCTATGAAGAACATGAACTAGAAGAACTCCTAGCTTTGGAGAGACCCAAAAAGAAAAAGAAAGACATAAGCCAATTGCAGTGTTACAATTTCAAAGAGATGGGACACTATGCCAGTGAATGCCCAGAAAAGAAGAAGAGCCAAAGAAACAAACAAAAGGCAATGATACCAAAGGAAAAGAAAGATATCAGCCAAGTGATGTGTTCCAAATGCAAGGAACTAGGCCACTATGCAAACAATTGTCCAGAAAAGAGGAAGCCCAAGATAAACCAACCTATAAAGGATCTCAGCCTTGTCACATGTTTCAAGTGTGAAAACAAAGGACACTATGCAGATGTTTGTCCAGAGAAGATAAAAGACAAGTTAAATAAGTCTATGAAGGATCTCAACCTTGGCCCCTGAGTCAAGTATGGAAACCAAGGACACCATGCAAATGTTTGCTTAGAGAAATTTTCCCCAGGATACCAAGAAGGACAATGTGTAATTTTTGTTTGAAATTTTTTAAGGGTGGTAGTACCCTAGTTGTTTTGAACTTGCTTGTAACCCCAGCCTTCCCAAATCTCGGGACGAGATTTATTTTAAGGGTGGTAGCCTGTCACATCCCAAGATTTTCCAAATCTTGTAATGTGGAAATAAATGAATAAAATGAAACTTTGTTTGATTTTCAGAGCCAGAAGAAATTTTTTAATCCAATTGGAAACCTTCAAACCAATTTGAATCAAATAAAATCCTAAAGGGATTTAAAAATATAAACATTTATTAAAGGAAATTAAAAATGTTTTGGAATTACTATTTTGGATCTTTTAATAAAAGATTTTGTTTTCAAATGTAAAGGTGGATTTATAAATAAAGATTATTTTATAAAGCCAAATTAAGCCTTGGCCAAGATTTTGAATTAAAAACATTTTGTTTTGAATAAAAACAGCAAAGGTTTATTTAAATAAAATAATAAGGAATTAATATCCAAACTCTTTTAAAATAAAAGGTTTTACCAATTTAATTAAAACTTCAAAACTTATTAAATTATTTTAAATAGATTTTCCAAGTATTTAATATTCTCTAATAAAACCTACTAAAGTGTTTTGGCTTTATTTTAGATTTTAAAATAAATATTATCAATAAAACAAACCCTAGTTGATTTAATAATGAAAGTCTATTTTATTTAATTAATAATGGACTCTAAAATAAAATGTTACTTTATTTTAAAACAAGATTTCCAAATGAATTGTATTTTCAAATAAAACCTACTGATTTGATTTTGAAAATATTTGGATTTCAAATGGGGATTTTATTAATATCAAACCCTATTTGATTAATAAACCATGGTCCATTTTATTTAAATTATAAATGGAACCTTTAATAAAATTGTTATTTATTTTAAACAAGCTTTCTAGATATACCTTATTTCAAATACAACCCACTATTTTGGTTTTGGAAAATATATGGATTTAAATTGAGTTTGAAATAAATCAAATCCTAATTTGATAAATTAGCAATGGGCATTTATTTAATTAATAATGGACTTTATTATTTAAAAATTATGGATTTTAGATTTAGGTTCAGGCTACTGAACAGAACCAAGTCAAACTTCCAAAGTTTTGGTGTTGGTTTGAAATTGAATTGAAACTTGTTTGTTTGTTTGAAAACCAAAACAGGAAAATAGAAATAGAAAAAGAAAAGGAATCAGACAAAAAAAATATGGAAAAGGACTGAGCCAGCCCAAACAGCCCACCTAGCCCAATTCCCACCCCACCGCAGCGAAGCGTTTCTCACCGTAGAAAGAACCCTCGGAGCAACCGACAAGTGGACCCTTTCCCCTTCTTTCCTTTTTCGCTGACAGGTGTGCCCCACTCCACTGTTCTTCCTCTCCACCCCGCTCGACCGTTCCTCCCCGTTCCTGGCAGTAATTCGCGTCGTCAATTCGAGTTAATGCCAAGATTAAACCTCGCAGTGATCACGCGAGTTAAATCCCCTATTCCTCCTCTTTCATTCTCCCTAAACCCCACGCATCGAGAGCCACCAGGTTGTCGCTAATCGTTTCTGCACCGTCGCCGTCTCCGACGAGTTCTCGGCTAAATTCTGGTGACCTCACATCGCCCCGTGCCTCCCCGAGCACACGAGCACACTCACCACTCTCTGACGCATCCCCTAGTACACTTCGTTCGACCGCGGGCGCCCCCAGGAAGCCGTCTTCGACAAAAGTTCTGAGCACCGTCATCTGTCTCGCCTCCGTCGAACTCCTCCGGTAATTCCCGACCACCCCGACCCCTTCCGTTCACGCACACGTCATCTCCGTGGTCTCCTGCATCTAATCACGACCTTTTCTTGCCTCCTGGTGATCGACAGCTTCGTCTTCGACCTCGACCAGAGCCAGCCGTCGCCAGACCGAACTCCGGCGAGGGATTCCTCTTTCCCTCGTGCGCCCCTTCGCCAACCAGTGCCTCCTTGAGCTTCCCCAGGCGTCTGCGAACACAGTGAGCACATTATTTTCCTCCCTCGCTTCCTGTAGCGTCGAACCCGCCGTCGCCTGACCGTCGCCGCCGCGCGCAGCTGTCAAGCGCCGCCCATCCTTGGCCTAGTTGCTTTGAACCGTAGGATGAGAAACGTCTGGCTGGGATTAGATCTGATCGAAACGGTATGCATCCATCTGTGCCGCACGTTCCAGTTAGATCCAACGCACCCCAGTAGTCGATCCACGCGAACCGTTTTCGGCCAATTAGAATATGACGCGTGGCATCAGAAGATCTGAAATAGAATTTGAAATCAGAATTTGATGCCATTTTCAAACCCTTATAACTTTTGAGCCACACGTCAAAATTTGGCAAATTTTATATCAATGGATTCAGGAGAACAAGCCCTAGCCAACTGTGGAATTAGTTTAGCAAATAGTATCTGTTTGTTTGCTCATTTTTGCAGATTCATTTGTATGCTTGTTTAGAGTATAAAAATTGTTTAAAATTGAATTTAAGGATAAAACCTTTGCTAATTTGATTGTTGTGACCTTACTGACCCTAGGAACCAACCCTTGGTATTGAAAATGATTTTGGTAAGATTTAGGTTGGATTACTTGACTTAGTCATTTTCTAGCCAAATAAAAAGAATGGTTTTTGTTATGAAAATGTTATGGAAAGAAAACTTTGAGAAAATAGTTTGGACCAAACCTACTAAACCACAACACCAAGTTTTGCAAATTAGCAATTCATTTGGTGAACAACTTAAGAGTTTTGCCTTGATAAAAACATTTTTCACCACATGAAATGATGAATGGATTTAAAAATAGTTTTTGGACAAAACCCTCTTGCTAAAGACTTTGTCACTTTGGTAAATGACCAATTTGGATCTTACAAAGTTTAGAAACCCCATAGAGACCCCCTTTGCAAAATAAAACTATCTTGTGCATGCTCCCATGCATGAATTGGTTTTCTTTGTCTTGTGTGTGTGAATTTGTTTGAGTGATTATTGGTTGGAATGTAAAATTGAATTGGTGTTTGCTTGATTGTCTTGTAGTGAAGTGTGAGACTAGCAAGATCAAGGAGTGAACCACCATTCCTACCAAAAAGGCAAGTGATGCTTCATACTTTTTGTCCCATTACTTTCACTATGCATTAGTGATTTCTCTCTAAGTAAAACTTGCATGAATTTTGCTAAGTATAGACCTTGCTATAAGAAAACCTAATAGATGAATCCTTAGTAGGATTTTCCTAAGTTAAGATTCCTACTACTACCAAGCTTAGCCTAGCTAATAGAAAACATGGGTGGAATATATATTCACACTATGGAAAAATATTCTAAGTCTAAGGACTTGTGATTTTGTCTAATAAAACAACTAAGTTAATGAATCACCTGGGTGGAATGGAATAGCTTGGTGGAGAATGGTTGAGTGGTTCACAAGGCCATGGACTTGGATTGTGTATCTCACTTGTGGATGGCCACCCAGGAACAAAGAGATTTGAGATGTCAAATGTTGAGAAGCTTCAAGTGCAACCACTTGGCAATATGGGCTCTGCCATGATCATATAGGTTGCAAGAACTTAGCCATATGGACAGTGGGTGGTAGTGTTTGATAGGTTGGAACGCGTCCATTTTGGTCTAAGGGAAGGCTTCTGAAAGATCTTGCCTTGGGAAACCAAGTCTTGTGGGGAAAGTGCACCACCTCTGCAGAGTGTAAAATCTAAGTACTTAGCCATGTCCCTGGCAATGGACAATTTGAGCATCAAGACATGGAAGCAATCAAGAATCTCATCATTCAAATTTCTAAGTTAAAATCTTGTGGTTTGAACAAGGGTTGTTTGAATTCTTCAATCATTGATGGAGAGATGGCTTGGTACAAGGATCTTGAAATCTTTGATTGAGAAAAATGATTTTGTCGAGCAAAAACTTAGTATTTTCAAAATGATAAGAAAAATCTATTTTGAGCAATGCAAACCTCAACTCCACTTAGCCAAATGCATATAGATGATAGACTCCATTATACTACCATAGTATCACTTGCCAATACAATTCAAATGTATTGACCCTTGTGGCTGTAACTTGTAATGTTGCAGGTTTGATTGATTTTAGTGAAGATTGTTTGATTAGGATTACAAAGTCTACAACCAACATCTTCCTGTGGCACTTTGAAGATGAAGGACCCCATGCTTATTGTTATTCCACTGCAATGTAATGTAATAGCCATATGAGCTATGTGTGATGTAATAAAATTATGTTATTCCTGGTTATAAATTTATATTATGACCTTTGTTTCTTGATATTACATCTAAACTGTGGATGCTAGCTATTGATCCAGGGACTAGCATTGTAAAACACAGAGGGCTCTATCTTATTTAAGATTGGGACCCCTACAATGGAGGGTAGCAGGGATTACAAGTCATAAAGAGCTTCCAAAAGATTATGGTACTTACTAGCTTTCAGCCCTCATTGCCCCTATCATAGGCATCTTGAGATGATTAAGGTTAAAGTGCACAAATATGGAGTATATGCTTGACGAAATATAAGTTGGCAATCTCATGTCCCTTGAATACGAGGGCCACTCCTCATGCTACTCAACTTTGGTCACCGGTAAGTTCTTGTCATTGTAAGTACATGCGTATCATAGAGAACCTCCAACGGGGTACCCCTTGCACATGGTACATGATCTATCCCATAACCAAAATGACAAGACAAGCAGACAATGAGAATCTCAGCAATCTTTTTATTTACTATGTGCATAGCTTTTAATTGAGGATGCTTCATAGATAGCTCACTATGGCGATGTGACGACCCACAAGTGTAGGGGATCGCAATAGTCTTCGTGGGTAGTATTACCCAATTTATTGATTCGACACAAGGGAAGCCTGTAAGATCCCTCCTTTGTAAAGGAAAGGATCCCTGTGATTGCAATGCTAGTCCCAGGATCATTGCTAGCATCCACAGTTTAAGATGAAGTACACAAATACAAAGGTCATTTATTACATCCATTCCAGAGATAACATAGTCTTTACAACTCATGGCCACAGGCCTAATACAAGAGTTTGAATAAAATAAATATAAGTCTTCATCTTCATGTGCCACAGGAAAACATGTTGAGTGTAGACTCATGACACCTAATCCTCATCAGAGTAACCTGCAACATCACAAGTTACAGCCACAGTGGGTCAATACTTTGGAATATTATTGGCAAGTGATACCTTAGTAAATTTTAAGTGGACTATATTACTATATGCATTTTGGTTAAGTGTAGCTTGGCTTGCTTTGCTCAAAATAGGTTTTTCCTATTAGTTGAAATCACTAAGTTTTTCTTTGTCAAAACTTTTCCCAAGGAACCATCAATAGACATTGAGGTCCTTCACCCTTGTTCACCCACAAGTTTTTTACTTAGAAGTTGGAGTGATGAGATTCTTGATAGCTTCCATGCCTTGATTCTCAAGTTGTCCATTTCCATGGACTTGGCTAAGTACTTAGATTTTTCCATCTGCAGAGGTTATGCACTTTCCCCACCAGACTTGGTTTCACCAAGACAGGACCTTTCAGAAGCCTTTCCTTAGACCAAATGGACGTGTTCCAACCTATCATTCCCACTACCACCAACTGTCCAAATGGCTAAGTTCTAGCAACTTATGTGATCCAGGCAGAGCCCATATTGCCAAGTGGCTGCACTAGAAGCTTCTTAACACTTGGCCTCTAAAATCTCTTTGTTCCTGGGTGGCTTTCGACAAGTGAGATACACAAGGTAAACCATAGCCATGGGCCTTGTGTAACCACTCAACCAAAAACCACCAAGCAATTACCATTCCACCCAGGTGATTCATTGACTCAGTTGTTTTATTAAGTAAAACAAGTCCAAAGACTTAGAAATATTTTCATCATAGCATGTATAATTTTTACCAACCCTTGTTTGCTACTAGCTAGGCTAAGCATGGCATAGATAGTAACTTAACTTAGAAATTTCCTAGCAATTCTACAACTACTTAGGATTTCCCAACATGGCATTTGGCAAAAATAGTAACATGCAAGACTTAGCAAAATATTTCTAATGCTTGTATAAAAATATAGGGATAGACATATTCATGAAGTACCACTTGCCTTGGTAGTTGGGAGAGTAGCACTCTTCACAATCACAATCACTAGCACCAAAGTCTACACAAAGAATGGTAGCAACAAATTACACACAACATATACAAACAAACAAAAATACATATGCATGCATGCAAAAATGCTAAGTGATGATTTTTTAAAACTCAACCAAGCAAGTGCATAGTACTGAATCATAACCAAGTTAAAAACTTGCTAAACCAAGTTTATTTGACAGTAAAACCATCTTCTAAACAATTCATATAATCAAAATAGTCCTAAAAAAGTTTCTGCAAACAAAGTCATTTTAACAGAAGCTAAACACTAACACACATTGCATAAACAGAACGGGCTTGTTCTCCTGATTCCAACGGTATAAAATTTGTCAAATTCTAACGTGTGGATCAAAAGTTATAGCTAAATCAAATTTGGTTATAAATCTGATTCAAATTCTGTTTTTAAACTAAACCCTAGCCACGTGTCGCGCTCTGATTCGTCGGTACCGCTTCGCTTGGATCGACCAGCGTGGACCGTCAGATCTAACTTAACGCGCACGGCTCAGATTGTTACTTACCCCTTCGATGCAGATCTAATCTAGAGCGCTGGATCTAGATCCTACGGCTGCTAAGCGCGTGACCAAGGATGGGCGGCGCAAATGGCTGCTGGCGGCGGTGGCGCTACTGGCGGCGATGGTCCGGCGAATACAGGACGGGCTGGGGTGTGTGGCGTGGCTTACCAGACTCGCACGTTCACGAGGAAGCTCAACGTGGTCTTTGCTTGGACAGGGGCGCACTGGCACGGCCAGAAATCCTCGTCAGAGTTGAGCACAGCGTCGGATGCACGGTGACGAAGACGTTGGCGACGCTCTGGGTCACCCTAGCATAAACCAGTGGAATCAGAGGGTGCGCAAGTCTACAGCGAACACTAACGGATTAAGGAGAATACAAGGGGCGGTCGGATTATACCTCAAGTGCTCGTCGGAGTCAGACGGCGGTTCTGTCACTTGTGGGCGTGAATGATGATGACGATCTGGGTCATGAGAATGCAAACGAAAGGTATCAGGGAACTCGCAAGAACATGCTGGTCACGATAGTTTGAACCAGAGAAAGCGGGGCGGTCGAAGCTCACCGGAATCCGTCGCCGGAGGTCGTCGGTGTTGCGGGGTTTTGAGATCGAATGCGCGCAGCCTGGTGGCGGAGTGAGCGAGGAAAGTGGGGGAAAGTGACCGCGGCGGCGAGGGGTTTAAGTAGCCAGAAGAGGGGCAAGGATTGCATGCTGATTCAATGGAATTTAAGCGAGTTTTAATCGCGGCGTCACTGCACGGTGGTAACGGCGGAGCGGTGTCTGCGCGCGAGAAATTGGGGAAGACGACGCTGACGTGGAGAGGGCCCAGTGCTCAGTGGCTGCGGGGCTGGTTCGTCGCGGGTGTGAGAAGACAGAGAGAAGAGTGGCCCGGGTGGGCTGCTTTGCCTGTTGGGCTGGAATGGTGGCGCCAGGCCCAGCTAGATTTCTTATTCCCTTTTCTTTTTCGAGAATGATTTTCAGGAATGGTTTTCAAATGATTTCAAAAGCTAATTGAATTCAAAACTTTTTAGGATTTTTGTAGTGTGCAACAATCACATTTCAGGACATAAAATCAAGTGGTCTCCCTGTTCAAGCTTGGTTCTTTTGAAATAACAATATAAACAGTGCCATAGCACTAGATTTGCAAATGTTTTGAAAATGGTTTTGAACCCATTTTTATTTTGTAAAGTTTTGTTCTAACTCCACACTCAACCAATCAACAAGGGAGACAAACAATCTTGGTTTAAAACATTCAAGCTCTCAAATGGGGATGGCCATTTGATTTAAGTTTGCTCACATAAAATGATAGCACTATGTGCTTCTGTTTTCTTGAAATGAGTTTGAAATTGATCTCAAAACTATATGCATGCATGAATGATATGCAATCTTTGAAATCATGATTTTAGGGATGTTACAAATCTAACCCCCTTAAGGTGAATCTCTCCCTCGAGATTCGGATTGGCTAGCAAATAGGTGAGGGTGGTCTTTCCGAAGATCATCTTCTCTTTCCCATGTTGCTTCCTCTTCGGAATGATGATTCCACTGCACTTTGCAGAACTTGATAGTCTTAGTCCTTGTGACTCTTTCTACAGTCTCAAGAATCTTGACAGGTTTCTCTTCATAGGTGAGATCGCTTTCCAATTGAACCTCCTCCAAAGGTATAGTATCGTTCAAAGAGGTTTCTTCCATTTCTGGATGACATTTCTTAAGCTGACTCACATGAAATACATTATGAACAGCTGATAGAGATTCTGGCAGTTCTATTTCACAGGCAACTTCTCCTTTGCGACTTAGAATCTTGAATGGCCCAACATATCTTGGTGCCAATTTTCCTTTGACTCTGAATCTTTTTACTCCACGAAGTGGTGATACTCTAAGATAGGCTTATCACCAACTTCGTAGGTGACTTCTCTACGCTTAGGATCTGCGTAGCTTTTATGTCGGGATTGTGCTATCTTCAACCTGTCCTTAACCAACTTGACCTTCTCTTCGGCTTCTTTGATAAGATCTGGCCCGAATAAACTTCCTTCTCCCACACCATTCCATAACAATGGGGTGGTACACTTTCTTCCGTAGAGAAACTCAAATGGTGCCATCTCAATGCTGGCTTGATAGCTGTTGTTATAAGAAAATTCTGCGTAAGGCAGACTTTCATCCCAACTGGCTCCATAGTCTAAGGCACACGCCCTCAACATGTCTTCAAGAATCTGATTAGTCCTTTCTGTTTGTCCATCGGTTTGAGGATGAAAAGCAGTACTGAATTCCAACCTCGTTCCCAATGACTCATGTAGCTGTCTCCAAAAATGGGAAGTGAATTGAGTTCCCCTATCAGACACAATACTCTTGGGCACTCCATGTAGACATACAATTCTAATCATGTAGATTTTGGCTAACTTAGCACTTGTATAGGTTGTATTCACGGGTATGAAATGAGCCACTTTAGTTAGGCGATCCACTACTACCCATATGGAATCATATCCTGACCTGGTCCTTGGTAATCCGGTAATGAAATCCATACCAATTTTGTCCCACTTCCAATCAGGAATAGGTAGTGGTTGAAGCAAACCTGCTGGTTTCTGGTGCTCCGCTTTCACTCTACTACACACATCACACAAAGCAATATGTTCGGCGATGTCCTTCTTGAGATTATTCCACCAAAATCTTTTTTTCATGTCCATGTACATTTTGGTGTTACCTGGATGAATGGAATACGGAGAGTTATGTGCTTCTTGCAAAATTATTTTCCGCAACTCCGGGTCTTGTGGAACACAAATACGTTTCCCATGCCATAAAGTACCCTGTTCGTCTTCATGGAACCCTTTGGCTTTTCCTCTTCCAATCTTTTCTTTAATCTCCTCGATTTCTTTATCAATCTTCTGGGCTTCTTTGATCTTGTCCAACAAAGTGGGTTGAACATCCAAAGACATGAGATGTCCTTTAGGCACAATCTCCAATCTGAGTTTCCTAAATTGGGTACACAGATCATCTAGCAATTCTCCTTTGGTAAGGTCATTCACAAATACCTTACGACTTAGAGCATCTAATACAACATTCACTTTACCGGGGTGGTATTGCAAACTTAAGTCATAGTCCTTGATAAGTTCTAGCCATCTCCTTTGTCTCATATTAATTTCCTTCTGAGTGAAGATATACTTCAAACTTTTGTGATCTGTGAACACTTCACATCGCTTTCCCAAAAGATAGTGTCTCCATGTTTTGAGTGCATGGACGACAGAGGCTAACTCTAAATCATGAGTAGGATAGTTTACTTCATGAGTTTTGAGTTGTCTCGAGGCATAAGCCACAACTTTAACGTCTTGCATAAGTACTGCACCCAAACCTTGATGAGATGCATCACAATATACTAGGAAATCTTTTTCCAAGTCTGGCAGACACAAGACTAGTGCTGTCACAAGTCTCTTCTTCAATTCTTGAAAGCTGAGTTCACAACCTTCAGACCAAGCAAACTTCTTGTCTTTCTTTAACGATTCAGTCATGGGCTTAGCTACCTTAGAGAAATTCTCAATGAACCTTCTGTAGTAACCTGCTAAGCCAAGGAAACTACGAACTTCTTTCACGGATTTGGGAGATTCCCATTCAGTCATAGCTGAAACCTTAGCAGGATCAACTGCTACACCATCCTTCGTCATAACATGACCGAGAAAACCAACTTCCTCCAACCAGAACTCACACTTGCTGAATTTGGCATAAAGCTTATGCTCCCGTAACTTCTCAAGTATCAAACGCAAGTGTCCTTCATGTTCTTCTTTGCTCTTGGAGTAGACTAAGATTTCATCGATGAAAACAACAACAAACTTGTCAAGAAATTCTATGAACACCTTGTTCATCATATTCATGAAGTATGCTGGAGCATTGGTCAAGCCAAAAGGCATTACGGTATACTCATACAACCCATACCTTGTGGTGAATGCTGTTTTAGGTATGTCTTGTTCTCTTATCTTGAGTTGAAAATAGCCTGACCTTAGATCAATCTTTGAGAACACACATGCTCCTTCAAGCTGATCAAACAAGTCATTGATTCTAGGCAAAGGATATTTGTTCTTGATAGTTACCTCGTTGAGTGAGTGGTAATCTATGCATAACCTTTGACTTCTATCTTTCTTCTCCACAAACAAGACTGGGGCTCCCCAACATGAAGAACTTGGTTGAATAAATCCTTTCTGCAACTGTTCTCCTAGTTGTTTCTTGAGTTCTTTCAGTTCATCAACTGACATTTTATAAGGTCTCTTTTCTATAGGTCCAGACCCTGGTACTAAATCTATAAGAAATTCCACATCTCTATCTGGTGGCATTCCCGGTAATTCTTCCGGAAACACATCCGGATACTCCCTCACAATTGACACACTGTCCATGCTAACCCCCTTAAGAGAATTAAGCATACTCCTTTTTGCTTCAAAACTGGTCTTGAATCTGATCCTTTTATTTTCTGGAGTTATAAGTGAGACAGTATGGTTGGCACAATCTATCACTCCTTTGTACTTAGTCATCCAGTCCATTCCCAGAATGACATCCAATCCTTGGGAGTTTAGAATTATCAAGTTAACGGGAAACTTATATTTCCCAAATTCTATGACTAGATCATGACATCCCGAATTCACTATCATTTCTCCACCAGGAGAACTTACTTTTATAGGACACCCAATAGTTTCTACCGGTAGTTCATTTCTTTCAACAAATGCTCTTGATATGAATGAATGAGATGCACCAGTATCAAAGAGTACAAATGCTGGAATAGAATTGAGTCTGAACTTACCAGCAACAGCATCAGGCTCCTCATAGACCTCCTCCACATTGATGTGGTTCACCTGTCCTTTCTGGAAAGGATTGAGCTTGATAGGTCCTTCAACTTTCTTTTCAGGGCACTCATTTGCATAGTTCCCCATCTTCTTACATTTGAAGCATTCAACCTGACTGATGTCTCTCTTAACAGGCTGACTTCCACTTCCACTTCCATTACCACTGTGGTGGCTCTTATGTCCACTCTTGTGGTTCTTGTACTTGTCATTGTCATGACTGCGATGATGCTTGTTGTCATGACGGTTGTGGTTGTGGTGCTTGTTGAATTTCCCATGCTTGTGGGATCCTGAGCTTCCACTGTCATCATAATGAGATCGTTTGTGAGACGATCCCGAGCTGTGCTTGTCGGAGTGCTTCCTCTTTCTACTCTCAACTTGCTTCATTTTGTTCTCCAAAATAGCAGCCTTGTCACAGAGCGACTGATAAGTGGGAACATAGGCCACAGCCAATTGCAGATTCAGCTCATCATTCAAGACTTCCAGAAATTTTCCTTTCTCTTGGCATCGGTGTCAACTTCATCCGGTGCATAACGCGCCAGATTGTTGAACTCCTCAATGTATTCAGCCACGCTGCGGTAGCGCTGCTTCAGATTGTGGAACTCTTTCTTTTTCAGACTCATCACTCCTGATGAGATATGAGCAGTGCGAAAGCCATCCTCAAAGATAGCCCATGTCACTTCATGTATGGGAGTGGTGATCTGGAAGTTGTACCACCAAGTGGCGGCTGGCCCTTCCAGCAGATGTGCTGCAAATCTGACCTTTTCAGCATCCGTACAGCCCATGGTTACTAAGTCCTTGTTCACAGAACGTAGCCAATCGTTGGCTACCATGGGATCAGTCGTCCCTGAGAACTTTGCTGGCCTCAATCTCAAGAACCTGGTGAGCATATCAAAGCCTGGAGGGTTGTTGTTATTGTTGTTGTTGTTATTGTTGTTGTTGTTATTGTTTTGGTTCTGGATGAATGTTGTCATCATCTGCATCAGCTATGTTTGAGCAGTCATCATTTGTTGCATTTCTGGAGTGATGTTGTTGTTGTTGTTGGGGTTGGGGTTTGCACGACGGGGAGGCATCTGTGGTTTGTTCAAATTGAGATAAGAATGAGATACCCATAGATGCTTTCATGCACAATACATCACATAAGCAAACACAAAGCATGCAACACAAAGGTAAAGATTCAACAACAAATAACAAGTTCACAAAGTAAAACACACAAGTAGCAAGACATCCACATGTCGGATGGTCCAATAACGAGTTCTCAAATAACAAGTATGATAATAAAAGAGAAACGAGTAGTCAAGTCTACTCATCGGCATCAATCTCCTCCTCGACAAAGGTAAGACCTGCGTTCTCCATCGCGGCCTTGTTCTCCTCGATGGTAGTGGTCAAGGACTCTATCTTAGCCTTGAGAGCCCTCTTCTGGGAACGAAGCCTCTCGATCACCGTCTGCTGCTGCTCTAGCTCGAAGTCCTTGAACTGCAGTTCTTCAGTCATGTCCCGGATCTTCTTGTTCCTATCCTAGACACGCTTCTCCTGACTCTTGAACTTCCTGTCCTAGGTCTCGAACTTTGCCTCCATTTCCTTGACTATCTCGTCTTGCTGCGCGAAGAGCTTGTCCTTCTCGTGAAGCTGCACCTGGAGCTCATCATTGCTGAGCATGACATTGGTCATGTCCATGTCCACGTGCCTAATGAGAGACTCTAAGTCCTGGAGGTACAGGCGTATCGCCTCTGCTGCGTCCCTCGAATCGTCCTCGAAGTCAATGGACTCTCCATCCTCATCACGTCTTCCGAAGACGTGGAAGTGGGTGCCTCTAACCTGTCGGGAGTGTCGTCCTAGCAGACGTCCTATCAGATCCTACATCACTACCTCAATGCCTCTCTCCCTGCCATCGTGCATGAGCTTGAAGACGATGGCCTCCGTAGTAGGCTCTGTCTGGCGTCCGGGCTGGTTCACCTTGAAGCCCTATAGGTCCTTCCTCTCGAACTTGGTGAGGGGATGCATCATGATGGTGGGAAGAGGGAGATTGAGCAAAGTAGTAAGCTCAACGATACGAGGACCAAAGCGGGTAACCTGGAACTCCTCAACAGTGCTGATGGTAATAGGCATCTATTTATAAGATAGAAAAGTTAGAACAACACAATTCAAGATAAAACAAAGAGTCAAAACATCACATACATAACCTTGGAAAGCAAAACACACAAGTCATGCATACATGAAACCATTACATCAACCAAGGTTCAATCTTATTTTAAAGCAACATTTTGGAAAATAGGGTGATAGGTGGTGGTCCAACTAACGAAGTACGTTTACAATCCTATCTCATTGGATATGTTGGCTAACACAATGTTTCTAGAAGCAATCAGCCTATCTTGCTCACATGATTCCATCACTAAGTCTATAATATCTCCTCTTAAGGTTTGGTTGGTAGCTTCCAACTCTTGGGTATGTTCCTTCTCTTTCCTTAGTTCATCTTGGAGGTTGAGCATTCTGCACTTGACTCTATCACCAAGTTCTTTGATGGTCTTCCAAGCTGCATCCCTTGCTGATTCAAAGAATGTAGGGTGCACCACTGAGTTGGTGAACATGCAGAATCCTTTTTCCTGATGGTTGTCTTCCTTGTTTTTATACAAGTGAAGTTGCACCCACCAGTATTCCACTCCTTCATCCATCACTGGAAAACCCTTGTACACAGCTGCACCTTGTACTTCTAATGCAACCATGAGGTCCTTGAGAGCCTTGGGGAATTCTGTCTCACACTCCAAGGTCATTGTCATGAGTGGTCCTTTCCTCACGGCTTCGTTGATGTAATTCATCTACAATTAGAGGTGAGAGAGAAGATTAGAAAAGTTTACGAGAAGAATAGATAAAGTGTAGAAGTAGTTGAAAATTTTCCTTAGTGGTTTCCAATCCTAGGGTCATAATCCTACTGGCAACATAGTGCTTTGATACCATCTGTAAGATCCCTCCTTTGTAAAGGAAAGGATCCCTGTGATTGCAATGCTAGTCCCTGGATCATTGCTAGCATCCACAGTTTAAGATGAAGTACACAGATACAAAGGTCATTTATTACATCCATTCCAGAGATAACATAGTCTTTACAACTCATGGCCACAGGCCTAATACAAGAGTTTGAATAAGTAAATAAATATAAGTCTTCATCTTCATGTGCCACAGGCAAACATGTTGAGTGTAGACTCATGACACCTAATCCTCATCAAAGTAACCTGCAACATCACAAGTTACAGCCACAGTGGGTCAATACTTTGGAATAGTATTAGCAAGTGATACCTTAGTAAATTTTAAGTGGACTATATTACTATATGCATTTTGGTTAAGTGTAGCTTGGCTTGCTTTGCTCAAAATAGGTTTTTCCTATTAGTTGAAATCACTAAGTTTTTCTTTGTCAAAACTTTTCCCAAGGAACCATCAATAGACATTGAGGTCCTTCACCCTTGTTCACCCACAAGTTTTTTACTTAGAAGTTGGAGTGATGAGATTCTTGATAGCTTCCATGTCTTGATGCTCAAGTTGTCCATTGCCATGGACTTGGCTAAGTACTTAGATTTTTCCATCTGCAGAGGTTGTGCACTTTCCCCACCAGACTTGGTTTCACCAAGACAGGACCTTTCAGAAGCCTTTCCTTAGACCAAATGGACGCGTTCCAACCTATCATTCCCACTACCACCAACTGTCCAAATGGCTAAGTTCTAGCAACTTATGTGATCCAGGCAGAGCCCATATTGCCAAGTGGCTGCACTAGAAGCATCTTAACACCTGGCCTCTAAAATCTCTTTGTTCCTGGGTGGCTTTCCACAAGTGAGATACACAAGGTAAACCATAGCCATGGGCCTTGTGTAACTACTCAACCAAAAACCACCAAGCAATTACCATTCCACCCAGGTGATTCATTGACTTAGTTGTTTTATTAAGTAAAACAAGTCCAAAGACTTAGAAATATTTTCATCATAGCATGTATAATTTTTACCAACCCTTGTTTGCTACTAGCTAGGCTAAGCATGGCATAGTTAGTAACTTAACTTAGAAATTTCCTAGCAATTCTACAACTACTTAGGATTTCCCAACATGGCATTGGGCAAAAATAGTAACATGCAAGACTTAGCAAAATATTTCTAATGCTTGTATAAAAATATAGGGATAGACATATTCATGAAGTACCACTTGCCTTGGTAGTTGGGAGAGTAGCACTCTTCACAATCACAATCACTAGCACCAAAGTCTACACAAAGAATGGTAGCGACAAATTACACACAACATATACAAACAAACAAAAATACATATGCATGCATGAAAAAATGCTAAGTGATGATTTTTTAAAACTCAACCAAGCAAGTGCATAGTACTGAATCATAACCAAGTTAAAAACTTGCTAAACCAAGTTTATTTGACACTAAAACAATCTTCTAAACAATTCATATAATCAAAATAGTCCTAAACAAGTTTCTGCAAACAAAGTCATTTTAACAGAAGCTAAACACTAAACACATTGCATAAACAGAAAGGGCTTGTTCTCCTGATTCCAACGGTATAAAATTTGTCAAATTCTAACGTGTGGATCAAAAGTTATAGCTAAATCAAATTTGGTTATAAATCTGATTCAAATTCTGTTTTTAAACTAAACCCTAGCCACGCGTCGCGCTCTGATTCGTCGGTACCGCTTCGCTTGGATCGACCAGCGTGGACCGTCAGATCTAACTTAACGCGCACGGCTCAGATTGTTACTTACCCCTTCGATGCAGATCTAATCTAGAGCGCTGGATCTAGATCCTACGGCTGCTAAGCGCGTGACCAAGGATGGGCAGCGCAAATGGCTGTTGGCGGCGGTGGCGCTACTGGCGGCGATGGTCCGGCGAATACAGGACGGGCTGGGGTGTGTGGCGTGGCTTACCAGACTCGCACGGTCACGAGGAAGCTCAACGTGGTCTTTGCTTGGACAGGGGCGCACTGGCACGGCCGGAAATCCTCGTCGGAGTTGAGCACAGCGTCGGATGCACGGTGACGAAGACAATGGCGACGCTCTGGGTCACCCTAGCATAAACCAGTGGCATCAGAGGGTGCGCAAGTCTACGGCGAACACTAACGGATCAAGGAGAATACAAGGGGCGGTCGGATTATACCTCAATTGCTCGTCGGAGTCAGACGGCGGTTCTGTCACTTGCGGGCGTGAATGATGACGACGAGCTGGGTCATGAGAATGCAAACGAAAGGTATCAGGGAACTCGCAAGAACATGCTGGTCACGATAGTTTGAACCAGAGAAAGGGGGGCGGTCGAAGCTCACCGGAATCCGTCGCCGGAGGTCGTCGGTGTTGCGGGGTTTTGAGATCGAATGCGCGCAGCCTGGTGGCGGAGTGAGCGAGGAAAGTGGGGGAAAGTGACCGCGGCGGCGAGGGGTTTAAGTTGCCAGAAGCGGGGTGAGGATTGCGCGCTGAATCAATGGAATTTAAGCAAGTTTTAATCGCGGCGTCACTGCACGGTGGTAACGGCGGAGCGGTGTCTGCGCGCGAGAAATTGGGGAAGACGACGCTGACGTGGAGAGGGCCCAGTGCTCAGTGGCTGCGGGGCTGGTTCGTCGCGGGTGTGAGAAGACAGAGAGAAGAGTGGCCCGGGTGGGCTGCTTTGCCTGTTGGGTTGGAATGGTGGCGCTAGGCCCAACTAGATTTCTTATTCCCTTTTCTTTTTCCAGAATGATTTTCAGGAATGGTTTTCAAATGATTTCAAAAGCAAATTGAATTCAAAACTTTTCAGGATTTTTGTAGTGTGCAACAATCACATTTCAGGACATAAAATCAAGTGGTCTCCTTGTTCAAGCTTGGTTCTTTTGAAATAACAATATAAACATTGCCATAGCACTAGATTTGCAAATGTTTTGAAAATGGTTTTGAACCCATTTTTATTTTGTAAAGTTTTGTTCTAACTCCGCACTCAACCAATCAACAAGGGATACAAACAATCTTGGTTTAAAACATTCAAGCTCTCAAATGGGGATGGCCATTTGATTTAAGTTTGCTCACATAAAATGATAGCACTATGTGCTTCTGTTTTCTTGAAATGAGTTTGAAATTGATCTCAAAACTATATGCATGCATGAATGATATGCAATCTTTGAAATCATGATTTTAGGGATGTTACAAAGCCAAAGAACACTTGCAAGCCTTAACAACTGAGTTGTCAATTCAGCTGCACCTGGAAATAGTTCTTGCTCACAGAAGTTTATCAGTAGCAACAGCAAAGCAACAACAATAGTGAAACATGAGAAATAGTAACAGTAACGGTAACAGTGGGATTCGAGTGCGGTAGGCATAGGAATGGATGGACGGGCATTGCATGGACAAGTCTAAACATGTAACTTCAAGATCTAGGGCATTGCAGATAAATAATAATAAGCATCCAAGTACTAAACAATCCTAGGCATGTGCTCCAAATATAGTCATATGTGCTCGCAATGAGAAATTGCACAACATCTTCTGTCCAGCCAGCCCGTGGCAGCGGGGCCTCTAGGGAACTACTGGCAATTAAGGTGCTCCTCTTAATAGAGCATCAGAGCAAAGCATTAACACTCCATGAACACATGTGATCCTCACACCACAGCCATCCCCTCCAGTTGTCCCAATTATTGTCACTTTGGGGTCTTTGGATCCTTACAATGATATGTGTACACAACTTGCAGATAAGATCACAAACAATACTATCGTAATGATTCAATAATAAGTTCAGATCTGAGATCATGGCACTCGGGCCCTAGTGACAAGCATTAAGCACAACAAGTTGCAACAAAGTCAAATAGCACTAATAGAGATACTAGGCACTATGCCCTAACAGATCTTATTGGATTACATGATAGAGCTCATCCAATCCCTACTATCCCTAAGCCTATAGCGGGGGATTACTTGTAAGATCCCACCTTTATAAAGGTAAAGATCCCTGTGATTGCAATGCTAGTCCCTGGATCAATGCTAGCATCCACAGTTTAAGATGAAGTACACAGATACAAAGGTCATTATTACATATTATTCCAGAGACAACATATTATTTTACAACTCCATGGCCACAGGCCTAATACATGAGTTCAAATATAATAACATAAATAAGTCTTCATCTTCATGTGCCACAGGCAAGCATGTTGAGTGTAGACTCATAACCCCTAATCATCATCAGAGTATCTTGCAACATCACTAGTTACAGCCACAGTGGTCAATACATTTGGAATAGTATTGGCAAGTGATACCTTAGTAGAATATTAACATCTAGTTACTACATGAATTTTGGCTAAGTATAGCTTAGGCTTGCTTTTCTCAAAATAGGTTTTACCTATTAGTTAAAAACACTAAGTTTTTTGTTTGACAAAACTTTTCCCAAGGAACCACCAATACAAATTGGTGAACCTTCACCCTTGTTCAACCACAAGTTTTAACATATAAAATTGGGATGAGGTGATTCTTGATAGCTTCCATGTCTTGATGCTCAAGTTGTCGAATACCAGGGACATGGCTAAGTACTTAGATTCTTCCATCTGCAGAGGTTGTGCACTTCCCCACAAGACTTGATTTTCACCAAGACAGGACCTTTCAGAAGCCATCCCTTAGACAAAATGGACGCGCTCCAAACTATCATCCCACTACCACCAACTGTCCAAATGGCTAAGTTAGTGCAACCTATGAGATCCAGGCAGAGCCCATAATGCCATGTGGCTGCACTAGAAGCTTCTTAACATTTGGCATCTCAAATCCCTTTGTTCCTGGGTGGCTTTCCACAAGTGAGATACACAAGGTAAACCATAGAAATGGGCCTTGTGTAACCACTCAACACAAACCATTCTTTCCATTCCACCCAGGTGTTTCATTCACTTAGTTGTTTTATTAAGCAAAAACACAAGTCAATGACTTAGAAATATTTCTCATAGCATGAATATATAATCCACCCTTGGTTGCTACTAGCTAGGCTAAGCATGGCAATAGCATGTATCTTACCTAGAGGAAATTCTAACATTTCTACAACTACTAGGATTTCCCAAGCATAGCATATAGATACTTAGCAAATCCTATACAAAATATTTCTAATGCATAGGTAGAAATATAGGAATAAAAACATTAATCACCACTTTCCTTGGTAGTTTGGGGAGTAGCAACAATCTTCACAACCACAATCACTATTAGCACCAAAATCTACACATGAAATAATGGCACCAAAATCACATAACAAAATATACAAACAAAAATATATGAATGCATGCCAAAATTCCATGTGATGATTTTCTACGCCAAAAAAGACAAGAATCCAGTACTGAATCATAAACAAGACCAAGATACTCAAAATAAACTTTATTTGGTCTTTAAATCATTTTTCAAATAATTTCTATACTCAAATTAAGCCTATAAATGTCTCTGCAAAAATAACCAATTTTACAGAAGCAAAACCTTAAACACATTGCATAAACAGATAGCATTCTTTCTCCTGATTCCAAAGATATAAATTTTGTAAAATTTGAACGTGTGGATCAAAAGTTATGAATTTTACAAGTTTGAATCACTAATAGATCTAATTCAGATATTTAAAACAAAGAACAGGCCACGCGTCATGTTCTGATTGGCTGATACCGTTTTGGCTGGATCGATCAACGAGAGCCACAGGATCTAAATGAAAATGCACGGCCAGATCTAACACGTACCCCTTCGATAAGTGATTCTATCACATGTGTTGGATCTAGATTTGACGGCTATTGATCAAGTGACCACAGATGGGCGGCGCTAGCGGCGGTGGTGTGACGGCGCGGCTCTGCCAGTGATGTTCTGGCGGCTACGGAGGGGGCTAGGGTCAGCAGAGAGGCTTACCAGACTCGCGATGCCATGAGGAAGCTCAACATGCAAACGAGCAGGGTCGGGGCGCGCTGTAGAGGCTGCTGGGGCTCGTCGGACTTGCGGACGTCGTCGGGTGCTTGCAGATGGAGATGTTGCCGATGATGTAGATCACCCTAGCACAAACTAGTTGTGTCAGAGGATGCGCAAGGTCGTGGCGAACACGACAGGGTCAAAGATGGAGAAAGGGGCGCTCGGAGATTACCGGTATTTCTCGTCGGAGTTGAGCGGCGACTCTGTTGTTTGAGGAGGTGGACGAAGGCGACGTCCTGGTGCATGGCAGAACAAATGAATGGTGTGAGGTGATGTCTAGAAGCTAGGCGTACACGCAAGCATGAACCAGAGACGAAGAGGGGTGCTGTACTCACCGGAATGCGTCGCCGGAGGTGCTCGGTACTGCGGCGGTGCAAGTGGAATTGTGGGCAGCCTGGTGGCGGAGAAGAGGCACTGAGTGAGGGGAAAGATGCGGAGAGGAGACGGGGTTAAATAGCTAGTGAGGGGCGAGGAGATCGCGCGGCATTGATCGGCAATTAAGCCCGCTTCATTCGCGGCAGTGATGGAGGTAACAACAGCGTCGACGGGGTCGGGGGGGTGCGTGGCTTGGGGACGATGACGGCGTGGAGTTTGGGTCCACCGGTCAGCGAGCGCAGGGTAGGTTTGAGTCGCGTGAGAGAGAGAGAGAAAAAAACCCGGGTGGGCTTAGTGGGCTGGGTCTGCTATTGGGCTGAAAAGATGGCGCAGGCCTTTTCCTATTCTTTATTCTTTTTCTTTTTCTGTTTGATTTTCTAGGAAACAAATTCAATTGATTTCAAATGTGTTTGAATTCAAACTTGTTCTGGATTTTTATAAAGTGAAACCTGCACATTTTTTAGTATAAAACCATGCTGTTTCACTAAACTTGCTTGGTTCCTTTAGAGTTTTAAAATAAAACAGTGCCTTTACACAAGATTTAATAAAGACATGAAAATGGTTTTAAAACCATATTTTGTTTTTAAATTTTGTCCAAGCCTTGGAACACAACCAAACCAACTCATGAACAAACAATCTTGGTTTAAAACAAATAATCTGTCATCAGAGAGTAGCATTGGATCAATGCTTTGTTCACATAAAATAATAAGCATCCAAATGCTTCTGTTTTTGTAATAACTTTGAAAATGATCCCTGAATGATTATGAATGCATGGATGATATGCAAACTTTGAAAACATGATTTTAGGGATGTTACAAATCTAACACCCTTAAGGTGAATCTCGCCCTCGAGATTCGGATTGGCTAGCAAATAGGTGAGGGTGGTGTTTCCGAAGGTCATCTTCTCTTTCCCATGTTTCTTCTTCTTCGGAATGATGGTTCCTTTGGACTTTGCAGAATTTGATAGTCTTAGTCCGAGTAAGTCTTTCTGCAGTCTCAAGAATCTTGATGGGTTTTTCCTCATAAGTGAGATCACTTTCCAATTGGACCTCTTCCAAAGGTATAGTATCCTTCAGAGAAGTCTCTTCCATCTCTAGATGACATTTCTTTAGCTGACTCACATGAAACACATTGTGAACTGCAGACAATGATTCTGCTACTTCTCCTTTACGACTCATAATCTTGAATGGTCCGACATATCTTGGGGCCAATTTTCCTTTGACTCCAAATCTCTTCACTCCACGAAGTGGTGACACTCTAAGATAAGCTCTATCACCCACTTCATAGGTGAATTATCTACGCTTAGGAGCTACGTAGCTCTTTTGTCGGGACTATGCTATCTTCAATTTGTCTTTTACTAGCTTGACTTTCTCTTCAGCCTCTTTGATCAGTTCCGGTCTGAACAAATTTCTTTCTCCCACACCATTCCATAGCAATGGGGTGGTACACTTTCTTCCATAGAGAAAATCAAATGGTGCCATCTCAATGCTAGCTTGATAGCTGTTATTGTAAGAGAATTCTGCGTAAGGCAGACTTTCATCCCAACTAGCTCCATAGTCTAGAGCACATGCTCTTAACATATCTTCAAGAATCTGGTTGGTCCTCCATCAGTCTGAGGATGAAAAGCAGTGCTGAATTACAATCTTGTTCCCAATGACTCATGTAGTTGCCTCCAAAAATGAGAAGTGAATTGTGTTCCCCTATCAGACAGAACTCTTGGGTAATCCATGCAGACATACAATCCTACTCATATAGATCTTGGCTAACTTAGCACTTGTATAGGTTGTCTTCACGGGTATGAAATGAGCCACTTTAGTGAGACGATCCACTACCACCAAAATAGAATCATATCTTGACCTGGTTCTTGGCAATCCAGTGATGAAATCCATGCCAATCTTGTCCCACTTCCAATCAGGAATAGGTAGTGGTTGTAGCAATCCTGCTGGTTTCTGATGTTCCGCCTTCACTCTACTACACAGATCACACAAAGCAATATGTTCGGCGATGTCTTTCTTCAGATTGTTCCACCAAAATCTTTCCTTCATATCCATGTACATTTTGGTGTTACCCGGATGAATGGAATATGGTGAGTTGTGTGCTTCCTGTAAAATCAGTTTCCGAAGCTCCGGATCTTGCGGAACGCAGATACGTTTCCCATACCATAAAGTACCTTGCTCGTCTTCATGGAATCCTTTGGATTTTCCTTTGCCGATCTTTTCCTTAATCTCTTCAATTTCCTTGTCCGTCTTTTGGGCTTCTTTGATTTTGTCCAACAGTGTGGGTTGAACATCCAATGACATGAGATGTCCTTCAGGCACAATCTCCAATCTAAGTTCTCTAAATTGGGCACACAGATCATCTCGCAAATCTCCCTTAGTAAGGCCATTCACAAATACCTTACGGCTTAGAGCATCCGCTACAACGTTTGCTTTACCAGGGTGGTATTGCAAACTCAATTCATAGTCCTTGATGAGTTCTAGCCATCTTCTTTGTATCATGTTGATTTCTTTCTGGGTGAAGATATATTTAAAACTTTTGTGATCTGTGAATACTTCACATCGTTTTCCCAAAAGATAATGTCTCCATGTTTTGAGTGCATGGACAACAGAGGCTAACTCCAAATCATGAGTAGGGTAATTTACCTCATGAGTTTTGAGTTGTCTCGAGGCATAAGCCACAACTTTCCCTTCTTGCATTAGAACTGCACCTAATCCATGATGAGATGCATCACAATACACTTGGAAATCTTTCTCCAAATCTGGCAGACATAAGACTGGTGCTGCCACTAGTCACTTCTTCAATTCTTGGAAACTGAGTTCACATCCTTCAGACCAAGCAAATTTCTTGTCTTTCTTTAGTAACTCTGTCATTGGCTTAGCTACTTTGGAGAAATTCTTAATGAATCTTCTGTAATATCCTGCCAAGCAAAGGAAGCTACGAACCTCTTTCACTGACTTAGGAGATTCCCACTCAGTTACAGCTGACACTTTTGCGGGATCAACTTCTACACCATCTCCTGACACAACGTGTCCAAGAAATCCAACTTCATTCAACCAGAATTCACACTTGCTGAATTTGGCATACAGCTTATGTTCTCTAAGTTTCTCAAGTATCAAACGCAAATGTCCTTCATGCTCTTCTTTGCTCTTGGAGTAGATCAAAATGTCATCGATGAAAACAACAAAAAACTTATCAAGGAATTCCATGAACACCTTGTTCATCATATTCATGAAATAAGCTGGTGCATTGGTCAAATCAAATGGCATCATGGTGTACTCGTACAATCCATACCTAGTGGTGAAAGATGTCTTAGGTATGTCTTGTTCTCTTATATTAAGCTGAAAATAACCTGACCGGAGATCAATCTTTGAGAACACACAGGCTCCTTCTAACTGATCAAACAAGTCATTAATTCTAGGCAAAGGATATTTGTTCTTGATAGTCACCTCATTGAGTGAACGATAATCTATGCATAACCTTTGACTTCTATCCTTCTTTTCTACAAACAAAACTGGTGCTCCCCAAGATGAACTTGGTTGAATAAATCCTTTCTGCAACTGTTCTCCAAGTTGTTTCTTGAGTTCTTTCAACTCATCAACTGACATCTTGTAAGGTCTCTTTGCTATTGGTCCTGATCCTGGCAGTAAGTCAACAATAAACTCCACATCTCTATCTGGTGTAATTCCCGGCAATTCTTCCGGAAACACATCCGGATATTCACTTACAATTGGCACACTGTCTATGCTAACCCCCTTAAGAGAATTTAGCTTACTTCATTTTGATTCAAAGTTAGACTTGAATCTTATCTGTTTCTTTACCGGGGTTATGAGTGCGATAGTTCGATTAGCACAATCTAGTACTCCTTCATACTTGGTCATCCAGTCCATTCCCAAAATTACATCTAGTCCTTGGGAATCTAGGATTATCAGACTCACTGGAAACTTATGCTTTCCAAACTATATCACTAGATCACGGCATCCAAGACTTACTATCATATCTCCATCGGGAGAACTTACTTTTATTGGACACCCAATGTTTTCAGTTGGAAACCCATTTCTATCAACAAATGCTTTTGATATGAATGTGATGCACCAGTATCAAAAAGAACAAGTGCTAGAATAGAATTGAGTTTGAACTTACCAGCTACAGCATCAGACTCCTCATAAATCTCTTCGACATTGATGTGGTTCACTTGTCCCTTTTGGAAAGGGTTGGGCTTGTTCGGTCCTTCAACTTTCTTTTCTGGGCATTCATTTGCATAATGTGCCATCTTCTTACACTTGAAGCATTCAACCTGACTGAGATCCTTCTTGACAGGCTGATTTCCACTACCACTTCCACTTCCATTGTGGTGGCTCTTATATCCACCCTTGTGGTTCTTGTACTTGTCATTATCATGACTACGGTGATGCTTGTTGTCATGATGGCGATTGTGGTTGTGGTGGCTGTTGTACCTCCCATGCTTGTGGGATCTAGAACTCCCACTATCATCATAATGGGAACGCTTGTGAGACAATCCCGAGTTGTTCTTGTCAGAGTTGTGCTTCCTCTTTCTTCTTTCAACCTATTTCATCTTGCTCTCCAAGATGGCAGCCTTGTCACAAAGAGATTGATAGGTGGGGACATAGGCCACAGATAACTGCAGATTCAGTTCATCATTCAATCCTTTGAGGAACTTCTCTTTCCTCTTAGCATCAGTATGAACTTCATCCGATGCATAACGCGCCAGATTGTTGAACTCCTCAATATATTCATCCATGTTGCGGTGGCGCTACTTCAGATTGTGAAATTATTTCTTCTTCAAGCTCATCACTCCGGATGAGATGTGAGCTGTACGGTCTTCAAAGATAGCCCATGTCACATCCTCAATGGGAGTGGTGATCTGGAAGTTATCCCACCAAGTAGCTGCTGGTCCTTCCAACAAGTGTGGTGCAAATCTGACTTCCTCCTCGTCGGTGCAGCCGACAGTTACCAAATCGTTGTTCACTGAGCGTAGCCAATCATTGGCCACCATGGGGTCAGTAGTTCCTGAGAACTTAGCAGGCCTCGGTCTTAAGAATCTGGTGAGCATGTCAAATCCTGGTGGGTTGTTCTGATTGTTGTTGTTGTTATTGTTGTTGTTGCTATTGTTGTATTCTGATTCTGCATGAAAGTAGTCATCATCTGCATCAGCTGTGCCTGTGCTGTCATCAGCTGCTGCATCTCGGGGGTGACATTGTTGTTGTTCGGGTTGGGGTTGGCACGTCGAGGAGGCATCTGTGGTTTTCAATAAGGATAAGAATGAGATACCCATAGATGCTTAACATGCACAATACATCACATAGACAATCACCAAACAAGCATCAAAATAACAAAAAGTTCAATGACATAAACAACAAGTTTGAAAGGCAAACACACCAATGGCAAGCCATCCACATGTTGGATGGTCATTGCGACTTAAGAATCATAAGCATGGTAAATGATAAATAAATGAGTAGTCATCACTACTCCTCTGCATCAACCTCCTCATCGACAAGTGTAAGACCTGCATTCTCCATCGCGGTCTTGTACTCCTCGACATTGGTAGTCAAGGCCTCTACCTTGGCCTTGAGAGCCCTCTTCTGTGAACGAAGTCTCTCAGTCACACCCTACTGATGCTCGAGCTCGAAGTCCTTGGCCTCTAGTTCTGCAGTCATCTCTCGAATCCTCTTGTTCCTATCTTGGACTCTTTTCTCTTGACTCTTGAACTTCCTATCCTAACTCTCAAACTTAGCCTCCATTTCCTTGACTATCTCGTCTTGCTCCGCGAAGAGCTTGTCCTTCTCACGAAGCTGCACCTAGAGGTCGTCATTGCTAAGCATGACGTTGGTCCTATCAGTATCTAGGTGCCTAAGAAGAACCTCTAAGTCCTGAAGGTACAGACGAATCGGCTCTGCCGTCTCTCTAGTAGTATCCTCGAACTCAATAGCCTCACCATCCTCGTCGCGTCTACCAAAAGCGTGGAAGTGAGTACCTCTAATCTCCCGAGAGTGTCTCCCTAACAAACGCCCAAGTAAATCCTGCATGACTACCTCTAGGCCTCTCTCCTTGTCATCATGCATAAGATTGAAGGTGATAGCCTCCGTGGCTGGCTCATTCTGGCGTCCTGGCTGAGTAACCTTGAAGCCCCAAAGGTCCTTCCTCTCAAACTTGGTGAGGGGAAGCATCATGATGCTAGGTAGTGGAAGATTGAGCACACTAGTGAGCTCAATAAGACGAGTGCCAAAACGAGTTCCCGTGAACTCTTCAGCCGTGCTGATAGTAACATAGGCATCTATTTTATAAGATAGAGAAAAGTTAGAATCAACATCAATAGAAATACACAAGACAAGGTATCACAAGCATATCATTGGCAAAAAACACACAAGTCATGGTATACATAAATCCATTACAACCATCCAAGGTTCAACATAACTTAGACAAAAAATTTGAAATAAAATGATAAGTGTGGTGGTCCAACTAACGAAGTACGTTACAACTCTCACTCGCTAGACAAAATGGCTATCAAAGCATCCTTAGTAGCCATCTGCCTATCCTGTTCACAAGATTCCCAAATCAAGTCTATGATGTCTTCCCTTAGTTGTTGGTTGGTAGTTTCCAACTCTTGGGTATGCTTCTTTTCTTCCCTAAGGTCATTTTGGGTGTTGAACATTCTGCACTTGAGTCTATCACCAAGCTCTTTGATGGCCTTCCAAGCTGCATCCCTTGCAGAATCAAAGAATGTGGTGTGCATCACTGAGTTGGTGACCATACAGAATCCTGATTCTTTGTGGTTGACTTCCTTGTTTTTGTACAAGTGAAGTTGTACCCGCCAATATTCTTCTCCTTCATCCATCACAGGGAACCCTTTGTACACAGCTGCACCATGTATCCCCATGGTGACCATAAGGTTCTTGAGGGCCTTTGGAAATTCAGTCTCACACTCTAGGGTCATGGTCATGAGTGGTCCCTTCCTTACGCTTCGTTGATGCAGTCCATCTACAAATAGAGATGAGAAAAAAGATTAGAAAAGTTTACGAGAAGAAAAGACAAGTGTGGAAATTGTTGAAATTTTTTCCTTAGTGGTTTCTAATCCAATCCAAGGGTCATAATCCTACAGGCAACACAGTGCTCTGATACCATCTGTAAGATCCCACCTTTATAAAGGTAAAGATCCCTGTGATTGCAATGCTAGTCCCTGGATCAATGCTAGCATCCACAGTTTAAGATGACGTACATAGATACAAAGGTCATTATTACATATCATTCCAGACACAACATAGTCTTTTACAACTCCATGGCCACAGGCCTAATACATGAGTTCAAATATAATAACATAAATAAGTCTTCATCTTCATGTGCCACAGGCAAGCATGTTGAGTGTAGACTCATAACCCCTAATCATCATCAGAGTATCCTGCAAACATCACTAGTTACAGCCACAGTGGTCAATACATTTGGAATAGTATTGGCTACCTTAGTAGAATATTAACATCTAGTTACTACATGAATTTTGGCTAAGTGTAGCTTAGGCTTGCTTTGCTCAAAATAGGTTTTACCTATTAGTTGAAAACACTAAGTTTTTCTTTGACAAAACTTTTCCCAAGGAACCACCAATAGAAATTGGTGAACCTTCACCCTTGTTCAACCACAAGTTTTAACTTAGAAAATTGGGATGAGGTGATTCTTGATAGCTTCCATGTCTTGATGCTCAAGTTGTCCAATACCAGGGACATGGCTAAGTACTTAGATTCTTCCATCTGCAGAGGTTGTGCACTTTCCCCACAAGACTTGATTTTCACCAAGACAGGACCTGTCAGAAGCCTTCCCTTAGACCAAATGGACGCGCTCCAAACCTATCATCCCACTACCACCAACTGTCCAAATGGCTAAGTTATTGCAACCTATGTGATCCAGGCAGAGCCCACAATGCCATGTGGCTGCACTAGAAGCTTCTTAACATTTGGTATCTCAAATCCCTTTGTTCCTGGGTGGCTTTCCACAATTGAGATACAAAAGGTAAACCATATAAATGGGCCTTGTGTAACCACTCAACACAAACCATTCTTTCCATTCCACCCAGGTGTTTCATTCACTTAGTTGTTTTATTAAGCAAAAACACAAGTCAATGACTTAGAAATATTTCTCATAGCATGAATATATAATCCACCCTTGGTTTCTACTTGCTAGGCTAAGCATGGCAATAACATGTATCTTACTTAGAGGAAATTCTAACATTTCTACAACTACTAGGATTTCCCAAGCATAGCATATAGATACTTGGTATTTTGGGGATAAAAACATGAAGCACCACTTTCCTTGGTATTTTGGGGAGTAGCAACAATCTTCACAACCACAATCACTATTAGCACCAAAATCTACACATGAAATAATGGCACCAAAATCACATAACAAAATATACAAACAAAAATATATGAATGCATGCAAAAATGCCATGTGATGATTTTCTACACCAAACAAGACAAGCATCCAGTACTGAATCATAAACAAGACCAAGATACTCAAAATAAACTTTATTTGGTCTTTAAATCATTTTTCAAATAATTTCCATACTCAAATTAAGCCTATAAATGTCTCTGCAAAAATAACCAATTTTACAGAAGCAAAACCGTAATCACATTGCATAAACAAATAGCATTCTTTCTCCTGATTCCAAAGATATAAAATTTGTAAAATTTGAACGTGTGGATCAAAAGTTATGAATTTTACAAGTTTGAATCACTAATAGATCTAATTCAGATTTTTAAAACAAAGAACAGGCCACGCGTCATGTTTTGATTGGCTGATACCTTTTCGGCTGGATCGATCAACGAGAGCCACAGGATCTAAATGAAAACGCACGGCCAGATCTAACACATACCCCTTCGATAAGTGATTCTATCGCATGCGTTGGATCTTGATCTGACGGCTATTGATCAAGTGACCACAGATGGGCGGCGCTAGCAGCGGTGGCGCGGCTCTGCCGGTGATGTTCCGGCGGCTATGGAGGGGGCTGGGGTCAGCAGATGGGCTTACCAGACTCGCGATGCCACGAGGAATCTCAACATGCAAACGGGCAGGGTCGGGGCGCGCTGTAGAGGCTGCTGGGGCTCGTCGGACTTGCGAACGTCGTCGGGTGCTTGCAGATGGAGATGTTGCCGACGATGTAGATCACCCTAGCGCGAACCAGTTGTGTCAGAGGATGCGCAAGGTCGTGGCGAAAATGACAGGGTTAAAGAGGGAGCAAGGGGCGCTCAGAGATTACCGGTATTTCTCGTCGGAGTTGAGCGAAGGCTCTGTTGTTTGCAGAGGTGGACGGATGCGACGTCCTGGTGCATGGCAGAACAAACGAATGGTGTGAGGTGATGCGTAGAAGCTAGGCGTACACGCTCGCATGAACCAGAGATGAAGAGGGGCGCTGTACTCACCGGAATGCGTCGCCGGAGGTGCTCGGTACTACGGCAGTGCAAGTGGAATTGTGGGCAGCCTGGTGGCGGAGAAGAGGCGCTGAGTGAGGGGAAAGATGCGAAGAGGAGAGGGGGTTAAATAGCCGGTGAGGGGCGAGGAGATCGCGCGGCATTGATCGACAATTAAGCCCGCTTCATTTGCGGCAGTGATGGAGGTAACGGTGGCGTCGACGGGGTCGGGGTGCGTGGCTTGGGGACGATGACCGTGTGGCGTTTGGGTCCACCGGTCAGCGAGCACGGGGTAGGTCTGAGTCGCGTGAGAGAGAGAGAGAGAGAGAGAGAGAGAGAGAGAGAGAGAAACCCTGGGTGGGCTTAGTGGGCTGGGTCTGCTGTTGGGCTGAAAAGCTGGCGCGGGCCTTTTCCTATTCTTTATTCTTTTTCTTTTTCTGTTTGATTTTCTAGGAAAGAAATTCAATTGATTTCAAATGTGTTTAAATTCATACTTGTTCTGGATTTTTATAAAGTGAAACCTGCACATTTTTGAGTATAAAACCATGCTGTTTCACTAAACTTGCTTGGTTCCTTTAGAGTTTTAAAATAAAACAGTGCCTTTACACAAGATTTAATAAAGACATGAAAATGGTTTTGAAACCATATTTTGTTTTGAAAATTTTTTCCAAGCCTTGGAACACAAACAAACAAACTCATGAACAAAAAAATCTTGGTTTAAAACGAATAATCTCTCATCAGAGAGTAGCATTGGATCAATGCTTTGTTCACATAAAATAATAAGCATCCAAATGCTTCTGTTTTTGTAATAACTTTGAAAATGATCCCTGAATGATTATGACTGCATGGATGATATGCAAACTTTGAAAACATGATTTTAGGGATGTTACATTACTAACTCATGCATGAGGGAAACATCGATGGTTGATGGAGATGCGTTGGTGATGACGATGGCGATGATCCTCTCCAAAATCCCTGTCTCGGTAGGATGCCAGAACAGAGTTTCTGGATCCGAATCTTGGTTTCTGGTGGCGGCGGTGGAGCGGAACTCTTTCTGGAAAACTATCGAACTCCCCCTTAGTTTTTAGGTCTAAAGGAAACTTATAGGCGCAGAGGGAGGCCGAGGGGGTGCCTGGGGTGGCTGCACCCCCTAGGTGCGGGCAGGGCCCACCCACGCCTGGAAGGGGTGTGGTCCCCCCAGGCCCCTTCTCCGTCTCGTATTCTGGCTCCATGGATCTTTTGGTGAAATATAATTTTTAGCATATTTTCTGGGATTTTCTACACAAAAACTAGACACTAAGGTAATTCTGCTAAAAACAGCGTCAGTCCATGTTAGTTGTATCCAAATCACAAAAGTTTAGAGGAGAAACAATAGTAAAAGTGTTCGGGAAAGTAGATACGTTTTGGACATATCAACTCCCCCCAAGCTTAGCTTATTGCTTGTCCTCAAGCAATTCAGTTGAAAACTGAGTGCGATAAAAGAACTTTCACGAACACATTTGCTTCATATGATGTATATATTCTCATCACAGGAGTAGATGCTTAAACCATTCATAATAAGAAGTATGCGACTAAGTCTACTCAATAGTCATTGCAAGCTATGAAGAGAAAACGACTCAATAGTAGTAAGTAGCATGAAACATAAACATAGGCAACATTGCAATGCTCATAGTAAGGTATGATAGAGTGGTATTTCGCTTGCCTTTGTTTGAAGAGCACAATATAAATGCAAAGGCACCTCTGAAGTTCAAGTGAAGACTAGAGGTAAAGATATCAGAGATACAAGCATCAAAGTCATGACATAATTAACCAAGTTTTGGAACAAACACAAGAATGAAAACTATGCTCTCAAGAAGGTGCTCATAGAATAAGTGGTGACTCAACAAGGTTTTGAAAACGGTTTTGAAAAGTTTGTAAGGCTTACTAATGCTGAAAGGAAGGTACTTATTAGCTTTGAGCTCTCATTGCCCCTATCATAGGAATCTTCATGTGGTTAAGGTGAAAGTGAGGTCCACTCTGAATTATATGCTTGACAGACCATAGACTGCAAATCCCAAGTCCCTTGAGTACGAGGGCTGCTCCGCATGCTACTCAACTTTGGTTACCTGTAAGTTCTTGTCATTGTAAATACATGCATATCATAGAGAACCGCCAACGGGGTACCCCTTGCACATGGTACAGGAGCTTTCCCATAACCAAAATGACAAGGCAAGCAGACAATGAACATCTCAGCAATCTTTTTATTTACCATATGCATAGCTTTTTATTCAGGATGCTTCATAGATGCTCATTATGGTGATGCTACAAGTTTCCACCATGATTAGGCATGGCTTAGGTTAGCGGCCCAGGAGTTTCTCTAACACAATGTATAAATTCCATGAACTCACAAGCTCCCCTTTTATTTCACATTGTCGACATCCGTAAACAAAAGAGCAAAGTATCAACTGGATAGGATATCCAAAAGGTGTTGAAAGCGTTCCCCATAATAGCACGGTTCTGCTGACTCCCATCATATAATTTGCAAGCATATAACTTTCATGGACTAATCACAATAGTTAAGGATTATTAAGTGCAAGGAATAAAGTGTGCCATCAAGTTCGTGAGAGCTTTACTAACTAACTTTCTCAAAACAGACAAACATTTTATTTTGGAAGAAAACAAGGCATATCGAATATGCACCGAAGTAGCAAATGATGCTAATAGGTAGGTATGGTGGACACAACTGGAAATATTGGTTTTGGGGAGTTGGAAGCACAGGTAGAGCTCATACTCAGTGCAAGTGAAGGCTAGCAAAAGAGAGGGAGCGACAAACGCAAGAGAAATAACTGTCATAACCATGCTTGCAACAAAACAGGACTAATTATGGCATGAAAGTAATACAAGAACTCTGAGGCAGAATAAATCATCAAGGCTTACTGACTATTGATTAGTCATATGCATGCGTGAGAATGTGCCAGGTCGATTCACATGAACATTCAAAGGAGGATACCACAATATCATACCAAAATATGAATAAAACAATGCAAGCAAACATTCATATGACATGCTACAAACTAATAGCAAGTTGGAGTGTTAGGCCCCTCCTTTATAAAGGAAAGGATCCCTGTGATTGCAATGCTAGTCCCTGGATCAATAGCTAGCATCCACAATTAAGATGTAATATCAAGAAACAAAGGTCATAACATAAACTTTATAACCAGGAATAACATAATTTTATTACATCATACATAGCTCATTTGGCTATTACATTACATTGCAGCGGAATAACTATAGTCATGGGGTCCTTCATCTTCAAAGTGCCACAGGCAGATGTTGGTTGTAGACTTTGTAATCCTAATCAATCAATCTTCACTAAAATCAATCAAACCTGCAACATTACAAGTTACAGCCACAAGGGTCAATACATCTGAATTGTATTGGCAAGCTCCACTATTATTTATAATATGAGTGGATCCTATCAATACATGCATATTTGGATAAGTAGAGTTTAAGGCTTATTTACATAAAGCAATATTTTATCCTATATTTTCAAAAATGGTTTTGGTCCTTTGTCAAATCTCTTTTCCAAGAATCCCTTGAACTCCTTGGTAGAAACTCAAGTGTCCAAGTCCTTGTCAAAAATTCCTTGAGCACCTTGGTATCCCCAAGTGCATCAAGTTTTATAATATCTCATGAGTTCCTTGGTAACCCCAAGTGTTCATGTTTTCATCAAAATCTCTTGAGCACCTTGGTATCCCCAAGTGCATCAAGCTTAACAAAATCTCTTTGAATTCCTTGGTAGACACACAAGGGCATCAAGTTTTTATTTTAGAAGTTGGAATGTCGAGATCTCCCATAGTTCAAACTTTAGTTGCTCAGTATTGTCCATAACCGGGGACACGGCTAAGTACTTAGATTTTATTATCTTCTGCAGAAGGAGTACACTTTACCCACATGTCACAATCCCATCTTGTTGCCACCAGTGGCCTACTGGATTAGTGCTCACCAAGATGGAGTACTGGCAGATTGAGAATGCGACGAAGTCTTTCCAAAAGGTCCTCCCATACATCATTGCTAGCTTGTCTTCAGCCCCCATGAAGCATTCCAGATCCCCATGTCCGGTAACTAAAGACAATGTACGGGTCTTCCTAATGTAGTTGACTAAGCCAGAGCCATAATAGCATGTGGTTGCACACGAAAGCCACAATTGGAGAAACATGTTCAATCTCTAAGTTTCCTAGGTGGTTTTTATTTGGAGCACAACACAAAGTGATTGCCATTGACATGGTTCCCTTTTGTTGCCACCTTCTCCAAAACTTAAAGTATCCCCCACCTAGGTGGTTCATTGAGTCCTTGTTTTATTATATAAAACACAAGTCCTTTTCTCAACTTTGTAAAATCTCAACATGCATCTCTTTTCAAAATATAGCATGGCTAAGCATGTACAACTTCAATGTTTTCACTAAGTAATGTAAGGGCATCCTATTAGGATTTAGCATAGCATAAGTATAAATTATTTTCATGCATGTTTTCAAAATCCACTAAGTATAATGAAAATAGTAGGACTTTAGATGGTAGTGTCACTTGCCTTTTTGGTAGGGAATGGTGGTTCACTCCTTGATCTTGCTAGTCTCACACTTTGCTAAATTCACTACAAGTCAATCAAGCAAACACAAAATCAACTAACATTCCAAACCAAAATCAAACAAACAATTTCATACTCACAAAGCAATGGAATCTAAGTCATGCATAAGTATGCAAAGGATGGTTCTATTGCAAGGTTGGTCTCCACTAGGTTTCTAAACTTTGTAAGGTCCAAATTGGTCATTTACCAAAATGGTAGAGTCACTAGTTAGAGGGTTTTTCCCAAAACCATTTTTAAAACCATTCATCATTTTATGTGGTGGAAATTAGTTTTATCAAGTCTAAAAACCTTTAAGTCTTCACCCAAAGTTTCTAACTCTCAAGACTTGGTGTTTTGGGGTCAGTAGCTTTGAATCAAAATATTTTCCCAAGGTTTTTATTCCAAAATCCTTTTTCAAAATAAAACCATTATCATTACTTAGCTAGAATTAGACTAATTCAATTAATCCATTCTAAATTTTTCCAACTTCATTTCCAAAACCATGGATTGGTTCCTAGGGTCAGTATGGTCACTACAAACCATTTAGAAAAAGATTTAATCCTAAAATCAATTTTAAACAATTTTTCTACTCTAAACAAGCTCTCAAAAGAATCTGCAAAATCAAGCAAACAAACAGATACTATTTTCTAAACTAAGTCCATGGTTGTCTAGGGCTTGCTCTCCTGAATCCAACGACATAAAATTTGTAATTTTTGGACGTGTGGTTTGAAAGTTACAGAGGTTTGAAGTTTGCAAATAATTCTGATTCAAATCTGTTTTTAGTTTTAATACTGGCCAAGCGTCGTCGTTTCATTGGTCGATACCGGTTCGGTTGGATCGCGCGTTTACAGCCTTTGGATCTAATCGAATCGTGCGGCACAGGACGCGTACCTCTTCGCGGTAAGTGATCTAATCGCAGCGCTTGGATCTACATCCTACGGTGCATAGCACGTTAGTCATCGAGTGGCGGCGCTGGTGACGGCGACTGGGTGCGGCGACTCTGCTTCGCGGCGGTGCCGGCTATACAGGAAGCAAGGAAGGGGGAGAGGATGCTCACCGGGTTCAGGAGGTCGCGGCGATGCTCAACGTGCTGTTGGCTTGATAAGGGGCGCTCGGGTACTGCGGCAATTGCTCGCCGGAGTTAGGTCTGGCGTCGGTTGCGCGTGGTCGTGGTCGAGGTCGACTCTGTGGTTCACCCCGAAGCAAAATGAGGGCACGGTTAGAATCATAAGATCAAGGCAGAGCTGTGTGCGTGAATGAGAGGGCGCGGGGTGGTCGAGGCTTACCGGGGAAGGTCGTCGGAGAGGTTGCAGACACGGCGGCGTTCGGAAGCTCGTCGTAGCCGACGCGCTGGGGCGCCCGCGGTTGAACGGAGGGAACAGACAGAAGCGCCAGGGGATGGGGAGCGTGCGTGCTTGGTCGATGAAGCAAGGGGAGGCAGTGTGTGGCCGGAATTGAGAGCTAAGCTCGTCGGAGACGGCGGCGGTGCAGAAGAGATTGGCGACAGCCTAGGGGTAGAGAGGAGGAGTGGTCTGGGGGAAAATGTCGCGGAGAGGGAGGTGCTTAAGAATGCGCGGTCGCAGGAGCGATTAACTGCCGCCTTAACGTCAATTGATGCTCGCAATTGTCGCCAGAAACGGTCGAGGAGAAGGGGGCGCTGTTACCGCGAGGAAGAAGGAGGATGAACAGGAAAATGGGTCCAGTCGTCAGTGGGGAAAAGGAGTGTGAGGGAGGTCCACCCGTCAGCTGCTTAGCGGGTGCGAGACTGGGTGAGAAAAACGGTTCGGGAAATTAGAGGAGGTGGGATGCGAGTGGGCTGTTGGGCTGGGGCAGTTGGGTCAGATCCTTTTTCTTATTTTTTTTCTGTCTGCTTTCTTTTTCCTTTTCTAATTCTTTTTCTGTTTTGAATTTTTCAAACAAACAAACAATGTCCAAATCAAATCAAACAACACCCAAACTTTGTAATATTGAAATTAGTTCTGTTCAGTAACATGAATCAAAAACCAAAATAAAATAAATAATGTTTTAAACCTTTTTAGGTTCCATTTATTAATTAAGTGAAATGGTTCATGGTTCATTATTAAAATAGGGTTTGGTTTATTAATAAAATCTTCATTTGAACTCCAAATCCTTTCAAAACAAAAAAAATCAGTAGGTTTTATTTGGAAATAAAGAATACTTGGAAATTTGTTTAAAACAAAATAACCTTTTATTTTAGAGTCCATTATTAATTAAATATAATAGATTTTCATTATTAAATCAATTAGGACTTATTTTATTTAAAATATTTATTTTTGAAATCTAAAACAAAGTCAAAACATTCCAGTAGGTTTTATTTGTGATTATAAAATGCTTGGAAACCATAATTTAAATAATTTAAGTAGTTTTGATGTTTTCAATTAAAATGGTAAAACCTTTTATTTGAACAAAAATTGGATATTAATTCCTTATTATTTTATTTAATTAAACCTTTGCTATTTTTAATCAAAACAAAATGTTTTAATTCAAAAGTTTGTCCAAGGTTTTAATTTGGCTTTATAAAATAATCTTTATTTATAAATCCATCTTTTCTTTTGAACACCAAATCTTTTATTAAAAGATCCAAATAGTATTTCCAAAAATATTTTATTTTCCTTTGTTAATTGTTTTATGTTTTTAAATCCCTTTAGGATTTTATTTGATTCAAATGGGTTTGAAGTTCCAATTGCATTCAAACAAAGTTTTATTTTATTCATTTATTTTCACATTACAAGATTTGGAAAATCTTGGGATGTGACAGGCTACCACCCTTAAAATAAATCTCGTCCCGAGATTTGGGGAGGCTAGGGTTACAAGCAAGTTCATAACAACTAGGGTACTACCACCCTTAAAATATTTCAAACAAAAATTACATATTGTCCTTCTTGGGATCTTGGGGAAAGATTTTCTCTAAGCAAACATTTGCATGGTGTCCTTGGTTTCCATACTTGACTCATGGACCAAGGTTGAGCTTCTCCATAGGCTTGTTTAACTTGTTCTTCATCTTCTCTGGACAATTGCTTGCATAGTGTCCTTGGTTCTTGCAGTTAAAACAATGAATGTCCTTGAGTTCTTTACGTGGCTCTTGTGGACAAGTTGCTACATAGTGGCCTAACTCTTTGCAGTTGTTGCACCACACTTGGTCAATCTCTTTATTCTTCTTGTTCTCTGGGCATCCACTGGAGTAGTGTCCCATTTCCTTACATTTACGACATTGTGCAAGGCTCATGTCTTGCTTTTGTTTCTTAAGTTTCTTTGATCCTTTGAAGTAGGTTGTCTTGTTTGGAGGTATAAGTGGTCCTTTTCCTTTGGTAGACTTGGATCCTTCTTGTTTCCTTTGTTCCATCATGGCATAGATAGTACATTGGTTAGGAGTATGATCACATCCTTCACATAGGTAGCAAGTGGCTTGAGAGGTAGGGCATTGTCCAATAGGATGTTCTTCATCACAATTGGGGCATTGTCCTTCATGCTCCTTGGAAGTATGATCCTTGTCTCCACAAATAATGCAAGCTGGGGCTCCATCTAGAATAACATTCTTGTCATCCTTGTTATCATACACTCCTTTGGGATAGTTTTCTTCCATGCTGATCATTTGGTTAGTCACCTTGAGCATCAGTTGGGATTGTTCTTCCAAAAACTTTTGCAGTGCTGGATCTTTATCACTATTGTTGACTATGAACTGAGCTGTCAGTTGGTTCAACTGGTGTTGGGTTGCTATGAGCTCTTTCATGCTGTCAGCTTGGTTGGTGTTGATGTCATCAACCTTGGAGTCTTTTGAAGTAGTCATCTGTTTGGGTTGAAGGGAGGTTAGAATAGGCAAGATATTTCTAAGGACTTAATTCTAATCACACACATCACAATTCACATAAACAATGTTCATGCAATCACAAACCAAACATTTCACTCAAACATGGTTCAAGCACATACTTAGTCAACAAAATATTTTTGTTACTCACATGAGTTGGTGGTTTTGTCTTTAACTAAAATATGGTGGTCCATCTATAGGGTTCACTTGTGATCTCTCTATCATGCATGATTCTCCTTGCATGAGATCATGGTCTCCTTGAGAAGAGTCATTGGTTGCAAATACTTCAAAGTTTTGTTGATGGTTCCTTCTTATTTTGCATTCCCTCAGTCTCTAATTCTTGAGTAAGATTTTCTTGTCTCACTTGTAGTCCTTGGTGGTATCCAAGTTGGAAGTCCTTGGTGAATATGTTGAAGATGTTGAAGTCATTAGAGTTGAAGAAGTTGAAGAAGTCCTTTGCACATGGTGTAGTCTTTGGCCATGGGGTAGGTTTTTCCATCAAGTTGAAGTAGAAGAGATGTGGAGTTGAAACCAAAATAGTTGAGGAAAGAGTTTACAAGTGTTTTTGTATATAAGTTTTGGATCAAAATATAACTCCTATTTTTCTAAGGGTTTTTGTCCAATCCTAGGGTTTACAAATCCTACAGGAAACACAATGCTCTGATACCATCTGTTAGGCCCCTCCTTTATAAAGGAAAGGATCCCTGTGATTGCAATGCTAGTCCCTGGATCAATAGCTAGCATCCACAGTTAAGATGTAATATCAAGAAACAAAGGTCATAACATAAACTTTATAACCAGGAATAACATAATTTTATTACATCATACATAGCTCATTTGGCTATTACATTACATTGCAGCGGAATAACTATAGTCATGGGGTCCTTCATCTTCAAAGTGCCACAGGCAGATGTTGGTTGTAGACTTTGTAATCCTAATCAATCAATCTTCACTAAAATCAATCAAACCTGCAACATTACAAGTTACAGCCACAAGGGTCAATACATCTGAATTGTATTGGCAAGCTCCACTATTATTTATAATATGAGTGGATCCTATCAATACATGCATATTTGGCTAAGTAGAGTTTAAGGCTTATTTGCATAAAGCAATATTTTATCCTATATTTTCAAAAATGGTTTTGGTCCTTTGTCAAATCTCTTTTCCAAGAATCCCTTGAACTCCTTGGTAGAAACTCAAGTGTCCAAGTCCTTGTCAAAAATTCCTTGAGCACCTTGGTATCCCCAAGTGCATCAAGTTTTATAATATCTCATGAGGTCCTTGGTAACCCCAAGTGTTCATGTTTTCATCAAAATCTCTTGAGCACCTTGGTATCCCCAAGTGCATCAAGCTTAACAAAATCTCTTTGAATTCCTTGGTAGACACACAAGGGCATCAAGTTTTTATTTTAGAAGTTGGAATGTCGAGATCTCCCATAGTTCAAACTTTAGTTGCTCAGTATTGTCCATAACCGGGGACACGGCTAAGTACTTAGATTTTATTATCTTCTGCAGAAGGAGTACACTTTACCCACATGTCACAATCCCATCTTGTTGCCACCAGTGGCCTACTGGATTAGTGCTCACCAAGATGGAGTACTGGCAGATTGAGAATGCGACGAAGTCTTTCCAAAAGGTCCTCCCATACATCATTGCTAGCTTGTCTTCAGCCCCCATGAAGCATTCCAGATCCCCATGTCCGGTAACTAAAGACAATGTACGGGTCTTCCTAATGTAGTTGACTAAGCCAGAGCCATAATAGCATGTGGTTGCACACGAAAGCCACAATTGGAGAAACATGTTCAATCTCTAAGTTTCCTAGGTGGTTTTTATTTGGAGCACAACACAAAGTGATTGCCATTGACATGGTTCCCTTTTGTTGCCACCTTCTCCAAAACTTAAAGTATCCCCCACCTAGGTGGTTCATTGAGTCCTTGTTTTATTATATAAAACACAAGTCCTTTCCTCAACTTTGTAAAATCTCAACATGCATATCTTTTCAAAATATAGCATGGCTAAGCATGTACAACTTCAATGTTTTCACTAAGTAATGTAAGGGCATCCTATTAGGATTTAGCATAGCATAAGTATAAATTATTTTCATGCATGTTTTCAAAATCCACTAAGTATAATGAAAATAGTAGGACTTTAGATGGTAGTGTCACTTGCCTTTTTGGTAGGGAATGGTGGCTCACTCCATGGGTTGGTTCCTAGGGTCAGTATGGTCACTACAAACCATTTAGCAAAAGATTTAATCCTAAAATCAATTTTAAACAATTTTTCTACTCTAAACAAGCTCTCAAAAGAATCTACAAAATCAAGCAAACAAACAGATACTATTTTCTAAACTAAGGCCATGGTTGTCTAGGGCTTGCTCTCCTGAATCCAACGACATAAAATTTGTAATTTTTGGACGTGTGGTTTGAAAGTTACAGAGGTTTGAAGTTTGCAAATAATTCTGATTCAAATCTGTTTTTAGTTTTAATACTGGCCACACGTCGTCGTTTCATTGGTCGATACCGGTTCGGTTGGATCGCGCGTTTACAGCCTTTGGATCTAATCGAATCGTGCGGCACAGGACGCGTACCTCTTCGCGGTAAGTGATCTAATCGCAGCGCTTCGATCTACATCCTACGGTGCATAGCACGTTAGTCATCGAGTGGCGGCGCTGGTGACGGCGACTGGCGGCGGCGACTCTGCTTCGCGGCGGTGCCGGCGATACAGGAAGCAAGGAAGGGGGAGAGGATGCTCACCGGGTTCAGGAGGTCGCGGCGATGCTCAACGTGTTGTTGGCTTGATAAGGGGCGCTCGGGTACTGCGGCAATTGCTCGCCGGAGTTAGGTCTGGCGTCGGTTGCGCGTGGTCGTGGTCGAGGTCGACTCTGTGGTTCACCCCGAAGCAAAACGAGGGCACGGTTAGAATCGTAAGATCAAGGCAGAGCTGTGTGCGTGAACGAGAGGGCGCGGGGCGGTCGAGGCTTACCGGGGAAGGTCGTCGGAGAGGTTGCAGACGCGGCGGCGTTCGGAAGCTCGTCGTAGCCGACGCGCTGGGGCGCCCGCGGTTGAACGGAGGGCACGGACAGAAGCGCCAGGGGATGGGGAGCGTGCGTGCTTGGTCGATGAAGCAAGGGGAGGCAGTGTGTGTGGCCGGAATTGAGATCTAAGCTCATCGGAGACGGCGGCGGTGCAGAAGAGATTGGCGACAGCCTAGGGGCAGAGAGGAGGAGTGGTCTGGGGTAAAATGTCGCAGAGAGGGAGGTGCTTAAGAATGCGCGGTCACAGGAGCGATTAACTGCCGCCTTAACGTCAATTGATGCTCGCAATTGTCGCCAGAAACGGTCGAGGAGAAGGGGGCGCTGTTACCGCGAGGAAGAAGGAGGATGAACAGGAAAATGGGTCCAGTCGTCAGTGGGGAAAAGGAGTGTGAAGGAGGTCCACCCGTCAGCTGCTTAGCGGGTGCGAGACTGGGTGAGAAAAACGGTTCGGGAAATAAGAGGAGGTGGGCTGCGAGTGGGCTGTTGGGCTGGGGCAGTTGGGTCAGATCCTTTTTCTTATTTTTTTCTGTCTGCTTTCTTTTTCCTTTTCTAATTCTTTTTCTGTTTTGAATTTTTCAAACAAACAAACAATGTCCAAATCAAATCAAACAACACCCAAACTTTGTAATATTGAAATTAGTTCTGTTCAGTAACATGAATCAAAAACCAAATTAAAATAAACAATGTTTTAAACCTTTTTAGGTTCCATTTATTAATTAAGTGAAATGGTTCATGGTTCATTATTAAAATAGGGTTTGGTTTATTAATAAAATCTTCATTTGAACTCCAAATCCTTTCAAAACAAAAAAAATCAGTAGGTTTTATTTGGAAATAAAGAATACTTGGAAATTTGTTTAAAACAAAATAACCTTTTATTTTAGAGTCCATTATTAATTAAATATAATAGATTTTCATTATTAAATCAATTAGGACTTATTTTATTTAAAATATTTATTTTTGAAATCTAAAACAAAGTCAAAACATTCCAGTAGGTTTTATTTGTGATTATAAAATGCTTGGAAACCATAATTTAAATAATTTAAGTAGTTTTGATGTTTTCAATTAAAATGGTAAAACCTTTTATTTGAACAAAATTTGGATATTAATTCCTTATTATTTTATTTAATTAAACCTTTGCTATTTTTAATCAAAACAAAATGTTTTAATTCAAAAGTTTGTCCAAGGTTTTAATTTGGCTTTATAAAATAATCTTTATTTATAAATCCATCTTTTCTTTTGAACACCAAATCTTTTATTAAAAGATCCAAATAGTATTTCCAAAAATATTTTATTTTCCTTTGTTAATTGTTTTATGTTTTTAAATCCCTTTAGGATTTTATTTGATTCAAATGGGTTTGAAGTTCCAATTGCATTCAAAAAGTTTCTTTTGGCTCTGAAAATCAAACAAAGTTTTATTTTATTCATTTATTTTCACATTACAAGATTTGGAAAATCTTGGGATGTGACATGGAGCTAATCATAGACAAGTAAGAACTACTAAGCATCCATAATGACATACACCTTACACAAACAGGCTAAGCATGCTCACAATGATGAGTATATGTACAAAAATAAAACAAATAGAGTTCGTTACCAGCCTCTTACCACACCTCGAGTTGCCTTAATCATCATTATTGCCCTTCAATTGTGTGACTTGAATAATAACATGAAACCAAAATCGATCGAGGACGGCTGAACCCTGCAAAGAACTCACAAAACCAAAGAAGAACAACAAATATTTTTGGTGTTTTCGATTATTTTAGAAACAAGCAAACAAATAAAAACCAAACAAAATCAAAGCAAACCAAACAAAGCAAAATCTTTTTGGATTTTTCTTTTAAGGCAAACCAAAGCAAAGAAACAAACCAAGAGAAACAACGAAAATATTTTTGGTATTTATGTGTTTTTGAGAAAGAAGCAATAAGAACCAAAATGAAAGCGAAACAATGGATACACAAAGAACCGACCAAACATGATATATATATGACTGTGATGTCGGTATACCTCCCCCCAAGCTTAGGATTTTGGCCTAAGTAGGGCTCAATCCCATGGTGCCCAAGTAGATGCACCTCCGTAGTATGACGAGGAGGCTCCTTCGTCCTGGTACGAGCTTGAGGACTCCCCTGTGTAGTGCACTGCGGGGTCATATGAGTGTGCTTCCTCCTGATAGTGCCCATGGAAGTTAAGGGAGCGCAGCAACTCATCCATCTCCACCTTGGAGCGTGACAAAGGTGCCTGAGAAATACTAAACAAAGTGGTTTGGGGGAGAGGGATTTCTCTCTCTTCCCCGTCAATAAACAACATTCTATAAACCAATTTCTCCAGGGTAGATCTAGTGGTGACAAAGTGATGTGCCTTCATGGCAGCAAGATCAAGCCTCTCAGGAGCCAAGATTGTATCATTTGGATCAACGGCAATGTCTAAGGAAGCAGCAACACGCGTAGCAATAATTCCCCCATAAATGGGTCCCTTAGCTGTTAACCGACGAGAAATGAGAGAACCAAGATTATACTTGGTATCATTGTTGAGCACAGCAGCTAAGAAAGCCAAATGATAGCTGGAAATATTATTATTTTCTCCCTACCAAGAACACTAGTGGAAAGATAGTAAGCGAAGTACCTGATGGCTGGAAGCTGAATGTTTCTTATCTTTCCCCGTTGAGCTTGACGGCTATCATCATTAGTTATTCCTCGGTAAAGCTCCAACAAATCAGCCGGTTGAGCTAGAATCTTCTTTGCTGACCCAGCTGTACCAAGTCCAAGAGCACCACAAAATTTCTTCAATGTCATATGGTAAGACCTGCCATAAACTTTAAAAGCAACATCTGGATGGAACACACTGTTATTAAAGGAGAAACTCTCCACAAATGTTTTGGTGAGCGTAGCATATTGCGCGCTCTCATCCTACATAAGACTTGTTATACCAGCCCTCCAAACCAAGGTCATAAAATCATTAAGGATCCCAGCAGCCTGCAAGAAGGTTTGGCAAGGAAAGGCGGAGGGATGCGAATCCCCCTCATCTCCCTCGTCACCAAATCGCGGAGTGAGGAGATCCTCATTGTATGAGGTCCTGACACTGGTGGATGATCTTGCAAGCCTTGCTCTTCTAGGTGCATCACCCTCAAATATTTCACCAAATGTGTGGTGGTCCATGACTTCCCTTTTCTGAAATTTTAGACAAGCATCAAACCAAGTGATTTCTAAGTTGATAAATGATGAGTAACTACTATAGGAACTTGCTAGAGGACTACACATGCATCAAAATGAAATTTCTAAGCATATAACAAGCATGCAAGCTCAAACAACCTGTCAGCTATAGCAGCAAAATACTCAAGATACAATCTACCAATCACAAATCTATTTGGACAAGTGGAGGAGGCACATACCAAGGAACAATCTCTCCAAAAATCAGCAGCAAAGATGGGCTGAGCAAGGAGAGCGAAAATCATGAGCAAGAACAGCAAGAACTCGAGCTTGAGCAAGTTTCCCGGTGTTTTTAGGGAGAGAGAAAGAAGATGTCTTTGAGGAGGTAGCCTGGAGGGGCCCAGGTGGGCCAGACCCCCCAGGCGCCGCCACCTGGTAGGCCGCGCCTACCATGGATTTGGTGGCCTGGGGTGGCCCCCTGGGTCACTTCAGATGTCTCTCTGCCCCTTTTTTCGAGGAAAAATTTATTTTGAATTTTCTGGGATTTTTCGAGAAACTTTATTTTTGGCCAATTTTTAGGGTATGAAAATTGATTTTCTCGCAGAAACAGTTTTTCAGAAGAAGCAAAAGAAAACCAAAAGCCAAACTACAGGAGCTCTAAGACAAACTAACAATCAAACAACTAGCAAAACCAAAGCTAGGAAAAAAAGACAAAGACTAGGAAGGAGAAAAGTAAAATAAAGCAAGTATAACCATGGTGGAAACATTATTTTGTTCATAAAAATCCTTTTGTTAACAAGGTTGATCAAGTCTTGTTACTAGAACAATCTTATATGAAATAAAACTTTGCAATCCACAAGGTGATTATGTTACCTCATACTTGATAGCAATGGTCCCAATCATAATAGTTTCAAATTAGAGACAATATCCTTCATATACTTTGAATAATGAGGCAATTTAATAGCACCAGTCGAAGGAATTTGCAAAAATAAAGGTTTCATCCATTCACAAAACTTGTTGTAGTGTTCTTCCTCCTTTGACTTGTGTTTCTTACCTGGAAAAGGCATAGGTTTCTGCACCCAAGGTTCTCTCTTTACCATGTTTATTAGCAATAAAATATTCCTTAGTGTACCTAGTATTCTTAGTGTGCTTCTCAGGTTCTTCCTCAACTTCCTCCTTATCAGGAGCATCATTATTATTACCACTCTTAGTTTCAGCATCAGATATAGATATACTATTAGGATCTACAGCAGGTTCAAGTGGTTCCTCAACTACTTTATGTTTCTTATTCTTTCTCTTACGAGGACTACCACTATTCTCACCTTGTTGAGAATCCTGCTCAATTCTTTTAGGATGTCCTTCAGGATATAAAGGATCTTGAGTAGCTATACCACTCCTAGTTCTAATTCCATAAGCATGTTTATTTCCTGAAGCATTAACTAGCATATACTTTTGTACCTTAGCAAGTTGATCAAGTTGGGTTTGAACCATTTGAAAGTGTTTACAAAGCATTTTAATATCATTAGAAGTTCTTTCCACAATATCTTTCAACTCATGGACAGCTCTTGAGTTTTCCAATAAATGATTCTGAACTTGTTTATTAAAATTACCTTGTTTAACAATAAATGTGTCAAGTTCCTCTAAGCATTGATCAGGAGTCTTACCATAGGGAATATCCCCTTATTAAAGTGGAGAGAGTGTACCTCAATAGTGGATGAGTGGGGAATTAGCTTACATAATTCTTCTATAGGAGGTAGATTCTTCACATCTTCAGCTCTAATACCTTTCTCCTTTAGACATATCTTAGCTTCCTTCATCACTTCATCATTTAATGCAATAACTCCCCTCTTCTTTGGTGTTGGTGTTGGAACTGGTTCAGGAACATCTGGTTTAGGAATATTTAGCTTAGTTGAAGTCCAATCATCATAATTCTTGCTTATCTTAGCCATTAATTCTTCAACGTCTGTAGGAGTTCTTTTCCTGAAAACACAAACAGCAAAGCTATCTAGGTATGTCCTAGAATCATCAGTTAGTCCATTATAATAAATATCAAGAAGCTCATTTTTAGGTAATCGACATCCAGGATGTGCATGAATCAAGGCACAAAACCTTGTCCATGACTCAGGCAATTTCTCTTCTTCTCCCTGTTTAAAATCAAAAATTCTCTACAAAGCAGCATGTATAGCACTAGGAGGAAAATATTTATCGAAGAAAGAAGCAATCAAGCAATCAGGGCTATCAATGGAACCATGAGGTAATCTATTAAACCAAGCCCTAGCTTCTCCTTTTAGTGAAAAGGGAAGATCTTAGTAACAAAGTACTCGTGCATCTTAAAATCATCAGAGAATAAAGCACTCATAGTATAAATCTCATTCATCAGAGCCACAACACTCTCATTTTCAGTACCACAAAAAGGTTCTTTCTCAACAATATCCAAGTAAGACAAATCAAGAGAGAAAATCATAGTCTTCATCTTTAATGTCTATGGGAGAGGTGGCAAACTTAGGATCAGAGGACAGTTTAGGCATAATGATGTGTCTAGCAAGGAGACTCTTCATAGCACTAGCACCATGTGTGTTTCGGCACTCTTCAACAAATTCATCACTGAACTAAATTTAACCATCATTAATATCATAACTCTCTCTAGACTCAGGTGAGATAATAGGTGTAACAGTGTCTTCACTAGGAGTTACGGTATTTCCTAGACTAGACATAGTAGCATCTAGGAAAGGACCCAATGAACCACTCGCATCAAGCACAGTAGAAGTAACATCATGAGCATCAAAAGTAGTTTCAGACTCAACAGTAGTAGTAGTGTGTGTAGCATGAGTATGTGGTGGTGGTGTCGCAAGCTTACTTATAACAGACGGTGAATCAAGAGCTGCGGAGGTGTTTAGGACTGTATGTCAACACCCGGATTTTTAATCCTAGATGCCAGTTATGCCATACATCGCAATCCCAGGATTACCATTTTTGCGAGACATAACAGATTGGATATCATAGTACATCATCCATTACAAACCATACATAAGGTCTTACACAAATAAGGATCTCATGATCCAATCTTAATACAATTCAGGCAGTGGAATAACATAATAATAACGAAAGCGTGGGCGAAGCTCCATCTTCATGGTCACAGGCAATGCTGACGATGGGAGATGATCCTAGTTGTCGTAACCATCCTGCTTCCCATTCTCCTGATACTCCTCTTCATAGTCTGGCCAAGGGAATAGCCAGGGACAAATCCATAAGTACTCTTTAAGTACTCGCAAACTAATACTAACAAGTGAAGGGGTTTTGAGTAGGATATACTAAGCTCTAGGGTTATTTTGTAAAAATCCAGATTTACCTCTACTGAGTTCAGAAGCAAAGAAATCTAGTTGAAAGTTTTATAACACCTAAGTGGGAACTTGAATTTCATGTCACATCTCTGTTGTGGTCAAGTCAAAGTCATAATTCATTTCACAAGTCATTTTGAAAACATCTGATGACGAAACAGTATGGCCACTCCAACTGTCCATAAACACGGACGCGGCTATTCGAATAGTTTGACAGTCTGCAGAGATTGTACACTTACACCACAACATTCGATACATCCGTTAGGAACAAATCCTAAATTTACCATACTCAGTATGCGAATAATCAATCCTAACCTTTCCATTACACGCCCTAGTATAGGCACCTCTCCTGTGAGTTTGGCCTCCCAACCATGACCAACTGTCATCTTGGGTACTACACAGGTGGACAATCTTCACAAGGTAGCCTCAGCTTAGACCTTGGCCGCAAGGCAACCCATACTAAGGTATATAAATTTCCAGTCAAGCCCTACCCAAATTTCGGGTAATGTGGTTGTACGGTAAAATTGGAATGGTATCGCATCCAGACAACCATCAGTTTTATAAAGGGCTAAGTCTCATTCCTTAACATTTTCATCATCAAAATCATTTGGTCATGTCAAAACATTTCAGTAGAATGACTCATCATTCTAATGTTTTCATAACCATTTTCTCCAAGTATTCCCATCTAAAGTTGATCAAGTTTTATGCTTAGCACTAGCATCTACAAGTGGGGGTAAATACTAATGAGGGGTGGTAAACAAGTGTATGTTATCTAAGTTCAATATCATGCCTCAGGATGACATCAAGATTTATCTAACTTAGGCCAAGTTTTATGCTATTTATGCTACCTTCCAATATCCTTCTAATATCTACAAATCACTAAGTAAACTCTCAGAGAAAGTTTGGATAAAGAAATAAAATATTAACAATTGCAAGTAAAACTAGGATTGGGTATCATCAAATGGGTATAAGCTTGCAAAGTCAATTGGTAGTATTAGGCTTGCTCAGTTAATATCTTGCATAGGTAAGGTAACTTGCAATTGTTAGCTTGCCTTGTGTAGAGCAGTGGTTGAAGTTCTCCTCGGCTTCTTCCTCGTAGTATCTTCCTTCCTCCTCGTATCCTTGGTCGGTACTAGCGTCTATAAATAAATACGAAGTACACAATCACGAAACAATACTTAACTATTTCTATTTATCACACAAAGGTTCACACTAGATGATCTAGAATTATCACTATTATTACAAAGATTAAAGCACTTGTCTTATTTATTTTATTTTATAAAAGTAATTGCTACTCATTGAAAAACTACTTAAAATTTAATATTCTCCAACTCAAACATGGGATCATGTTGACACATGTCATCACCACACATTTCAGTACATGGGAATGTGATTTAAAGTGGTGTCACAATTTAATAAGGTTTAACCTTTTTATTTTAATTACATAAAATGACTAGAATGGCCTATGAGGCATTCTTTTATTACTTGATCATTATTTCTGCAAGTAAACCTACATATTTTTATATATTTTGAAAGTTATGGTTAAATGTGATTTTTGAGAGTTGGAATCAACGTAAAATCTTTCATGGTTGAATTTTGAAAAATGTTTGAATGCAGAAAAACTTCTGCCTTGCTATTTTTACCATGGGTTATCTACAAATCTAAATGATTTGAATCCAATGGGCTTGGATTAAGCACTCCAATACCTTTCAAAAAAATTGGTTTCATGCATTTTGGTTTAGTGAATCGAGCTGGGTTGATTTTTGAATCTAGGTACATAATGGAGTTTGAAATTAAATGAATAAACCTAAGTTTGAATTAATGGGTTGCGCGGGAGGTTTCACTGGGCCAGCCCACTATCCACAACACGTGCGCGGGCTAGTTAAATGAGCGACCCCACTCGTTAGTGAGATAGCGAGTGGCGAAGCGGTACGGGACGATCTAAGCCGCACAATCTAACTCTAATCCTACGGCTCTGGTTTATCGTCCATGTCGAACAACGCCGGCAAAATAGAACCCTAGCACGGCCAGTGGGGGTCGTGGGAGGCTCACCGGGGCTCAGGCGATGGTCGGCGACAGGGGCGAATGACGAAGTCGACGACGGCGATTCACCTAGTACCGGTAGCTCCTCCTGGGGCGGCTCCAATCGATGGCGCCTCTCCTCCTCTGCAGCGGCGAACTCCGGTGAGATTCCGGCCACCTGGTGCTCGCCTTTCTCCTAGAGTGAGTGTGTGTGATCAGTGAGAGGTGGGGAGTGAGATGGTGTGCTCAAATCGAACGGGGGTGGCCTCCTTTTATAGTGGCTGAAGGGGACCGACGGGCGCGGGTCGAGCTCGTCGTGGTTGTCAGCACAGAGTGCTAATGGCATGGGCGACGATAGGGGCAGTGTTGTTCTCCCTGGAGAATCTCAACGGCATGGTCACGAGGCACGGGGCGGTTCTAAACGGTCGGAACGTCGTGGTGCTCTGGGCGGGTCTGACGGGGATTTTAATGGCGCACAGCGTCCGTGGTCCGCGCGGCGGTGAACTGGGTTGTCTGGCGGGTTACTAGGGTGCTGGCGATAACGTATGCAAGCGGCGAGGACGGCGCGCGGTCTGTGGGCTGGTGTCGCATGCGGTTCTATGGTGCGCTCTCGTCTCGCACGTAGAGAGATTGGGCATGAGCTTGTCGTGTGCTCCATAGGCTGGAAAGGCTCGAGGCTTGGAAAGGGGGGTGGCGGTGGACGGTGCTGCGTGTCCCAGACAGGGTTGGCAAGGCTAGTGCTTCCTCTAGCTCGCTGGCGACATGGGGGTGGCAATGGTGCTCTCGGCATGGTCACCATTGATGGATATGCTTGCTCACAGTGGTGTTAAAGCTAGTTAGATTAGTTTGATCATCTACTGAGAGTGTAGAGTGAGATAGGGAGGGGACAAGGTTAGCCAAAATTACTGCTTCTAATAGTGTTTGATGTTTTGTTGTTTGCTGATCACAAGGTGTTTGATGAAATGGCCAAAAGAAATTCAAATTTGAATTTTGGATTCAAACTTGGTGGGTTTGCTAGGCACATACTAGGGAGTATCTGGTTAGTTGGATTAGTCAAGGGGCACCGGTTTGGTTGGGTTTTGAAAAGATGTGATCTTCACATATGTTATAGATTCAATTTTCAATTGTCATTTGAATGGGGTTGCCAAATGTTTCTTTAAGTTCTAAAGGTGGGCTTTGATTCACTTTTACTTGGTCTTGCAAGGGGTGAAAAGAAATGGAAAAGTTTTTGTTTGAAATCTTGGACTAGGAACACTCAAAGTGACCTAGTGAGCAAGATTTGCAAAAATGACCATTTTCCTTCTTTGTTTTGTTTTTTGTTTTCACTTGATTTGTTTCTGCTTGGAAATGTTTTAGGTGATGTTATTTTCATCCTTAAACCATTCCTTTCTATTTAGGTTAATCACACAAGTCCATTTATGCATTCATTCAATCATCACATACACTCATGCATTCATTTGGTTTTTATTTAATCAAAGTTTTTGTTAACCCTAATTTTAGTGATTAGAATTTGATAATCATTGTTCAACACTTTTGGGATGTTACAAACCTTCCCTCCTTAAACAAAATCTTGTCCCAAGATTTGAAAAAGAAGAAAAAAGAATACCTAGGATTTAAAGAGATCGCGAAACTACGTCCTAATGTGATCTTCTCGCTCCCAGGTAGCTTCTTGTTCAGTGTGGTTACTCCACTGAATTTTTAGAAACTTGATGCTTCTGGTCCTGGTGGTTCTGAAAGATTCCTCCAAAATACGGATGGGTACTTGGGGATATATCAGGTCATCATTGATCTCTATGGTCCGGTGATCAATGTTCTTGAAAACTTCAGTCTTCTCCGGAACTTCAAGCCATTTGCGAAGTAACGCTATATGGAACACATTATGCGCGGCTGACATTTCTTCCGGAAGTTCCAACTGATATGAGACTTCTCCTCGACGATTCAGAATCTTGAAAGGTCCGATATATCTGGGGGCTAACTTTCCTTTGATATGGATACGCTGCATTCCCTTCAAAGGCGACACTTTGAGATACACAAAATCTCCGATGTTGAAAGCGAGGTCTCAACGTCTCTTGTCGGCGTAACTCTTCTGTCTTGACTGGGCGGTCTTGAGGTGCTCACGAATCTTCTGAACTTTCTCTTCTTCTTCTCGTAGGATGTCGGGTCCAAAAATCTGACTCTCTCCTACTTCCGACTAATTCAAAGGGGTGCGACACTTCCTTCCATACATGAATTCAAATGGGGCCATTTGCAAACTAGCTTGATAATTGTTGTTGTATGAAAATTCTGTGAAAGGCAGACAGTCTTCCCATTTAGATCCATACTCTAGCACACAGTCTCTCAACATATCTTCGAGTATTTGATTTACTCGCTCTATTTGTCCATCAGTCTAAGGGTGATACGCTGTGCTGAAATCTAGTCGGGTTCCTAAACCTTCTTGGACTTTCTTCCAGAATCTCGAGGTAAACTGGGTTCTTCGATCTGATACGATGTTCTTGGGGACTCCATGCAAACTGACAATCCTAGCGATGTATAACTCTGCCAGCTTCGAACTCTGGTATGTAGTCTTGACTTGTAAGAAATGGGCTACTTTGGACAAGCTGTTAACTATGACCCAAATAGAGTCATTTCCCCTACTAGAAGTAGGCAATCCGGTTATAAAGTCCATTTCGACTGAGTCCCATTTCCATTCCGGAATCTGCAATGGTTGCAACAGTAATGCGGGTCTCTGATGTCCCACCTTGACTCTCTGACAAATGTCACACTTGGCGATATAGCTTCCGATTTCTCTCTTCATCTTATGCCACCAAAATTGCTCCTTCTGATCCTGATACATCTTCGTTCCTCCGGGGTGGATAGAATAAAGGGTATCATGGGCCTCCTTCAAAATAACTTCTTTCAACTCTGAATCTGTAGGTACACAAAGACGTCCTTTGTACCACAGAACTCCTTCTTCATCCTAAGTGAATCCAGGTACTTTGCCTGTACCGATGCGACGTTTGATTCCGTCGATACTAGCCTTTGCTTTCTGCGCCTCCTTGATCTGACTGATCAAAGTGGGTTGAAGTTCTATGCTAGCCAAAAATCCTTCACTTACTAGTTCCATTCTAAAATCTTCCATCTCCTTGTGCAAACTTGGTTGCTCCTTTAGAATCATGGAGTTCAAGCGGCACGGCAATCTGCTAAGGGCATCTACTACCACATTGGCTTTATCGGGGTGATAGTGAATGTCCAGATCATAGTCCTTGATTAGCTCAATCCATCTTCTCTGCCTCATATTCAGCTCCTTCTGAGTGAATATATACTTTAGGATCTTGTGATCCAAATAAATCTCACAACGGTTTCCCATAAGATAATGCCCCCATGTCTTCAGGGCAAGAACTATGGCTGCTAGTTCAAGTTCATGGGTGGGATAGTTCTGCTCATGCTGCTTCAGTTGTCGGGATAGATAAGATATAACTTTTCCTTCTTGCATCAACACACATCCGAGACCGATCTTGGATGCGTCACAATACACATCAACGGGCTTCGTGATATCCGGCATGATCAATATTGGGGCTGAAATCAGTCTCCTCTTGAATTCTTGAAAACTTGCTTCACATTTTTCCGTCCATTCAAACTTCTTGTACTTCTTCAGCAATTGGGTCATGGGTCTTGCGATACTCGAGAATCCTTCTACAAACTTGCGGTAGCATCCCGCTAATCCGAGGAATGCACGAAATTGGGTTTGAGTGGTTGGGGCTTTCCAATCTTCAACATCCTTCACCTTTGCAGGGTCAACGGAAATTCCTCCAGCCAATACAATGTGTCCGAGGAATCCTACCTCCTATAACTAGAATTCACATTTTCTAAACTTGACATACAACTGATGCTCCCTAAGAGTTCCAAGGATGGTTCTTAGGTGTAGCTCATGTTCTTCTTCTGATTTGGAATAAATCAGAATGTCATCGATGAAAACAACGACAAACTTATCCAGGAAGTCCATAAAAATCTTATTCATGAGGTTCATGAAATAAGCGGGGGCATTGGTTAATCCAAAAGACATGACAGTATACTCATATAATCCATATTTGGTAGTAAAGGTAGTGTTTGGAATATCCTCTGCGCGAATCTTGAGTTGATGATAGCCAGTTCTAAGATCAATCTTAGAAAACACTTTGGCACCAGTCAACTGGTCAAACAGGTCTTCTATCTGTGGCAATGGGTACTTGTTCTTGATGGTGACGTCATTCAACTTCCGATAATCCATACACAAACGGTTACCTCCATCTTTCTTGTCCACAAACAAAACAAGTGATCTCCATGGCGAAGCACTTGGTTGAATCAATCCAATTTCCAGCATAGCATCCAGTTGCTTCTTCAGTTCCACTAGTTCAGACGGGTTCATACTATATGGTCTATGGGCTATGGGTCCGGTTCCAGGGATTAGTTCAATGATAAACTCGATATCCCGATCTGGGGTCATACCTGGCAAAACATATGGAAATACATCGGGGTATTCACAGACTATCCGAACTTGGTCAATGGTTGGTTGGGCTATACTCTTGTTGCACTTGAATTGACGGGCAAGGTTTCAGATACATGCTCTACTGATATTCTGGCTATACTGGTCATGGTTATGGCTTTCTTGGCACAGTCGATTAATCCTTTATGTTTGGACATCCAATCCATTCCTAGTACTACTTCCAAACCTTTAGTTCCGAGTACTATTAGATTAGCATAAAAATCTATGCCATGGATTCGTATAGGTACAGCTTTTCAAATTTGTCTAGCTTTGGTGGTTGAACCAGGTATTTGAACAATCATAACATGCTTCAATTTTGTGGGTTGAATCTTACTAGTGCATGAAAATTCTTCAGTAACAAACGAGTGCGATGCTCCAGAATCAAACAACACTCTTGCAAGTACTGAGTTAACAGAAAACATACCCAGCACGACATCTGGCGCTTCTTGGGATTCTTCAGCATGCATGAGGAAGAGACGACCGTTGCGGTTGAGCGAGTTCCCTGGGGCAAACCTTCTTCCGGGTTGAACACGACGCTGCTGCTGAGCTGGGGCATTTGCATTGGGGGCTGCAACAATCTTCTTGGGGCACTCATTGGAATAGTGACCTTTGGTTCCACATTCATAACAAGTCACCTGAGACTTGTCCTTTGCTGCAATAGGCACCGCATTGCTTCCAGTCCTTGGGGCAGTATTGATGTTGGTGGCGACATTGTTGTTGTTGAACTTGGGCGGGGCACGGTTGAAATTGCTGGGGTTGTCGGGGTTACTGTGATTTCCTCCGGGACTTGGGTTTCCACGGTTGGGATTGGTTGGACGGGTCATCGGGGGTCTGTTGGTTCTTGGGTCAAATCTTGGAGATGGGTTGGGGCGATACTTTGGTGTATGGTGGGTTCCTGGTTGATGCATCATGTGACTCTTGCGGTTCTCATTAGCTTGGTTGATCTTTCCTTCCATCTGAATGGCAGAGTCAACTAAGGTATCATCAAAGGGGATGTTGACTAACACTGTCTGCATCTCATCATGCAGACCATTCAGGAATCTCTCTTTCTTCTTGGCTTGAGTGTCTATCTCATCCGGTGCATACCTAGCTAATGACAAGAATTTGTCACGGTATTCCACTACGGTCATTGTTGCTTGCTTCAGTTCCCTGAATTCATCTCTCATCCTCTTGATCAAACCCGGTGGCACATGGGTTCTGCTGAACTTGACTTTGAATTCATCCCAAGTCATCATCTGACCTCTGGTCATCGCACGAACGCTGTTCCACCATGCTCTTGCATCTCCAACCAGATAATGGGTGGCAAACAGAACTTTCTCGTTAGCTTCCACTCCTGCAACTTCCAGATTTTTTTCCATGGTTTGCAACCAATCATCTGCATCTAGGGGCTCTTCTGACTTAGTGAAAACGGTTGGACTGGTGTTCTGGGAATTCTTGAGCTTAGATCCATGGTTGTCCTGATTTCCATGGCCTTGATTGTTTTTGGCCATCTGAGCGATGAGTTGAAGGGTGGCTAAGTTGGCTTGACGTTCAGCTCTTTCATCTTCGCGGTCAGAAACCAACATTTGCAAGATCTGCAACATCGGGTCCGGGGATGAACTGCTTCCTTCGCGAGGCATCTGAAGATTGAGGTAGATCATGAGAAAAGAGGGAAATTTCTAAGGTTCAGGGTTTTCGGTTTGAAAAGTTTTCAAAGTTTGACTCAGGTTTTTCTAGCAACTTGATTTTCATTCATTCATTCATAGCACACAATACAAACACACACCACAACAAAGGAAAACATATGGTTTTAAGAACCATTCTGGGAAACTATGATATAGTGGGATCGAATAGAACTCACTAACGCTAGTGCTCAAGTGCTACTACTCCTCGGAGTATGTGTCCTCCTCGTCCTCATCATAATCATCGATGAAGGCGAAGTCATCCTCATCGGTGAAGAAGTCCATGGCCTGATCCTCCAGAAAGTCATCATCATCGCTGAGATGGAGTAGGGGTCTCCACGAAGGTCTTCCCCTGCATTCTCCCTCTCCTCCTACTGCATATCCCTCTCGTGGACAGTCTCCTCCAACTCTGTGATCCGGTGGCGACGACGGGCAATGATGTGCTCCTTCTTGTCAATCTGACAGCGACGAGACTGGTGATCCTGCACTAGCATGGTGACGGTCTGATCCTTCTTGGCGGCGATGGCATACTTGTGGTTAGCGTAGGAGCGGGCATTGTCCAACTCCTTCTGATGGTCATACATCTTGAAGCTGAGGTGGTCCAATTGAGTCTTCAGCTCGTGGTGGTATGGGGCCTCTAGTGGCTGTCACATAGCATCACGCCTTGGGTAGAACTCGAAGTGGATACCCTTGATCTGATTGATACTCTGCCCACACAGACGGGCAAGAGCTTCCTGCATGGCTCTGGCAAGTCCATCGACCCAGTTGTTCTCTCTCAAGATGAACTAAATTCCCTCTGCGGTGGGGAGTTCAATCTTTCCTCGAAGACTTGCAACAACTAACCACTTCAAATCCTCTCCTTCCTGATCATTGAGCTGAGCTCCGAAGAACTCGGGGTGCGGATGCTCCAGCATTTCTGCCAGCTGGTCCAAGTCACGCTCAAAGATGAGGTCTCCTTCCTTCCCCAACTGATAAAACTTGTTGTACTTCACGTCCATCTATAAGAATATAGGATGAGTAAGTTAGTAGAGTGATCAAGTGTGTCAAATTTTATGTAAGTTTGCAAAAAAATTGAGGAACATGAATTTTTCATGAAAGAGTCTAAGTGATAAGAATGAGAATAATTTTTCATAAATACTCACTTCCTTGGTTTTGAAAATAAGTTTTTGATTCAAACGTATTCTAAACTAGGGTCTCCTATGGTCAGGATGGCTTTGATACCAACTTGTCAACACCCGGTTTTTAATCCCAGATGCCTGTTATGCCATACATCGCAATCCCAGGATTACCATTTTTGCGAAGACATAACAGATTGGATATCACAGTACATCATCCATTAAAAACCATACATAAGGTCTTACACAAGTAAGAATCTCATGATCCAGTCTTAATACAATTCAAGCAGCCGAATAACGTAATAATAACGATAGAGTGGGCGAAGCTCCATCTTCATGGTCACAGGCAATACTGATGATGGGAGATGATCCTAGTTGTCGTAACCATCCTGCTATCCATCTTCCTAATACTCCTCCTCATAGTCTGGCCATGGGAATAGCTAGGGACAAAGCCATAAGTACTCTTTAAGTACTCGCAAACTAATACTAACAAGTGAAGGGGTTTTTAGTATGACATACTAAGCTCTAGGGTTATTTTGCAAAAAGCCAGATTTACCTCTACTGAGTTCAGAAGAAAAGAAATCTAGTTGCAAGTTTCATAACACCTCAGTGGGAACTTGAATTTCATGTCACAACTCTGTTGTGGTCAAGTCAAAGTCATAATTTATTTCACAAGTCATTTTGAAAATATCTGACGACGAAACAGTAGGGCCACTCCAAATGTCCATAACCGCGGACGCGGCTATTCGAATAGTTTGACAGTCTGCAGAGATTGTACACTTTCACCACAACATTCGATACATCCGTCAGGAACAAATCCTAAATTCACCATACTCAGTATACGAATAATCAATCCTAACCTTTCCATTACACGCCCTAGTATAGGCACCTCTCCTGTGAGTTTGGCCTCCCAACCATTACCAACTGTCATCTTGGGTACTGCACAGGTGGACAATCTTCACAAGGTAGCCTCAGCTTAGACCTTGGCCACAAGGGAACCCATACTAAGGTATATAAATTTCCAGTAAAGCCCTACCCAAATTTCGAGTATTGTGGTTGTACGGTAAAATTGGAATGGTATCACATCCAGACAACCATCAGTTTTATAAAGGGCTAAGGCTCATGCCTTAACATTTTCATCATCAAAAACATTTGGTGTTCGGAAACACATGTCAAAACATTTCAGTAGAATGACTCATCATTTTAAGGTTTTCATAACCATTTTCTCCAAGTATTCCCATCTAAAGTTGATCAAGTTTTATGCTTAGCACTAGCATCTACAAGTGGGGGTAAATACTAATGAGGGGTGGTAAACAAGTGTATCTTATCTAAGTTCAATCTCATGCCTTAGGATGACATCAAGATTTTTCTAACTTAGGAAAAGTTTTATGCTCTTTATGCTACCTTCCAATATCCTTCTAATATCTACAAATCACTAAGTAAACTCTCAGAGAAAGTTCGGATAAAGAAATAAAATATTAAGCATTGCAAGTAAAACTAGGATTGGGTATCATCAAATGGGTATAAGCTTGCAAAGTCAATTGGTAGTATTAGGCTTGCTCAGTTAATAGCTTGCATAGGTAAGGTAACTTGCAAGTGTTAGCTTTCTTTGTGCAGAGCAGTGGTTGAAGTTCTCCTCGGCTTGTTCCTCGTAGTATTCTCCTTCCTCCTCGTATCCTTGGTCGGTACTAGCGTCTATAAATAAATACGAAGTACACAATCACGAAACAATACTTAACTATTTCTATTTATCACACAAAGGTTCACACTAGATGATCTAGCATTATCACTATTATTACAAAGATTAAAGCACTTGTCTTATTTATTTTATTTTAGAAAACTAATTTCTACTCATTGAAAAACTACTTAAGATTTAATATTCTCCAACTCAAACATGGGATCATGTTGACACATGTCATCACCACACATTTCAGTACATGGGAATGTGATTTAAAGTGGTGTCACGATTTAATAAGGTTTAACCTTTTTATTTTAATTAAATAAAATGACTAGAATGGCCCATAAGGCATTCTTTTATTACTTGATCATTATTTATACAAGTAAACCTACATATTTTTATATATTTTGAAAGGTATGGTTAAATGTGATTTTTGAGAGTTGGAATCAACTCAAAAGCTTTCATGGTTGAATTTTGCAAAATGTTTGAATGCATAAAATCTTCTGCCTTGTTATTTTTACCATGGGTTATCTACAAATCTAAATGGTTTGAATCCAACTGGCTTGGATTAAGCACTCGAATACCTTTCTAACAAAATTGGTTTCATGCATTTTGGTTTAGTGAATAGAGCTGGGTTGATTTTTGAATATAGGTACAGAACTAAGTTTGAAATTAAATGAATAAACCTAAGTTTGAATTAATGGGTCGCGCGGGAGGTTTCACTGGGCTAGCCCACTACGCATAGCGCATGTGTGGGCTTGTTAAGTGAGCGACCCCACTCGTTAGTGAGACAGCGAGTGGCGAAGTGGTACGGGACGATCTAAGTCGCAGGATCTAACTCTAATCCTACGGCTCTAGTTCATCGTCCACGTCGAACAACGCCGGCGAGACAGAACTCTAGCACGGCCAGTGGGGGTCGTGGGAGGCTCACCGGGGCTCAGGCGATGGTCGGCGATGGGGGCGAATGACAAAGTCGACGACGACGATTCTCCTGGTACCGGTAGCTCCTCCCGAGGCGGCTCTAATCGACGGTGCCTCTCCTCATCTGCAGCGGCGAACTTCGGTGAAATTCCGGCCACCTGGTGCTCGCCTTGCTCCGGGAGTGAGTGTGTGTGATTAGTGAGAGGTGGGGAGTGAGATGGTGTGCTCAAATCGAACGGGGGTGGCCTCCTTTTATAGTGGCTGAAGGGGACCGACGGGCATGGGTCGAGCTCATCGTGGTCGTCGGCACAGAGTGCTAATGGCATGGGCGACGATAGGGGCGGTACTGTGCTTCCTGGCGAAGCTCAACGGCATGGTCGCGCGACGCGGGGCGGTGCTGAACGGTCGGAACGTCGTGGTGCTCTGGGCGGGTCCGACGGGGATTTTAATGGCGCACAGCGTCCATGGTCTGCGTGGCGACGAACGGGGTTGTCTGGCGGGTTACTAGGGTGCTGGCGATCACGTATGCAAGCAGCAAGGGCGGCGCGCGGTCTGTGGGATGGTGTCACGTGCGGCGCTGTGGCACGCTCTCAGCTCGCATGCAGAGAGATTGGGCATGAGCTTGTCTTGTGGTCCATGGGCTGGCAAGGCTCGGGGCTTGGACAGGGGGTGGCGGTGGACAGTGCTGCATGTCCCAGACAAGGTTTGCGTGGCTAGTGCTTCCTCTATCTCGCTGGCGACATGGGGTGGCAATGGTGCTCTTGGCATGGTCACCATTGATGGATATGCTTGCTCACAGTGGTCCTAAAGCTAGTTAGATTAGTTTGATCATCTACTGAGAGTGTAGAGTGAGCTAGGGAGGGGACAAGTTTGGCCAAAATTACTGCTTCTAATAGTGTGTGATGTTTTGTTGTTTGCTGATCACAAGGTGTTTTATGAAATGGCCGAAAGAAATTCAAATTTGAATTTTCGATTCAAACTTGGTGGGTTTGCTAGGCACATACTAGGGAGTATCTGGTTAGTTGGATTACTCAAGGGGCACTGGTTTGTTTGGGTTTTGAAAAGATGTGATCTTCACATATGTTATAGATTCAATTTTCAATTGTCATTTGAATGGGGTTGCCAAATGTTTCTGTAAGTTTGAAAGGTGGGCTTTGATTCACTTTTACTTGGTATTGCAAGGGGTGAAAAGAAATGGAAAAGTTTCTGTTTGAAATCTTGGACTAGGAACAATCAAAGTGACCTAGTGAGCAAGATTTGCAAAAATTACCATTTGCCTTATTTGTTTTGTTTTTGATTTTCTCTTGATTTGTTTCTGCTTGGAAATGTTTTAGGTGATGTTATTTTCATCCTTAAACCATTCCTTGCTATTTAGGTTAATCACACAAGTCCATTTATGCATTCATTCAATCATCACATACAATCATGCATTCATTTGGTTTTTATTTAATCAAAGTTTTTGTTAACCCTAATTTTAGTGATTAGAATTTGATAATCATTGTTCAACACTTTGGGGATGTTACAAACCTTCCCTCCTTAAACAAAATCTCGTCCCGAGATTTGAAAAAGAAGAAAAAATATTACCTAGGATTTAAGGAGATCGGGAAACTCCGTCCTAATGTGATCTTCTCGCTCCCAGGTAGCTTCTTATTCAGTGTGGTTACTCCACTGAATTTTTAGAAACTTGATGCTTCTTGTCCTGGTGGTTCTGAAAGCTTCCTCCAAAATACGGATGGGTACTTGGGGATATGTCAGGTCATCGTTGATCTCTATGGTCCGGTGATCAATGTTCTTGAAAACTTCAGTCTTCTCCGGAACTTCAAGGCATTTGCGAAGTAACGCTTTATGGAACACATTGGGCATGGCTGACATTTCTTCCATAAGTTCCAACTAATACGATACTTCTCCTCGATGATTCAGAATCTTGAAAGGTCTGATATATCTAGGGGCTAACTTTCCTTTGATCTAGAAACATTGCATTCACTTCAAAGGCGACACTTTGAGATACACAAAATATCCGATATTGAAAGCGAGGTCTCGACGTCTCTTGTCGGCGTAACTCTTCTGTCTTGACTGGGCGGTCTTGAGGTGCTCACGAAACTTGTGAACTTTCTCTTCTGCTTCTCGTAGGATTTCGGGTCCAAAAATCTGACTCTCTCCTACTTCCGACCAATTCAAAGGGGTGCGACACTTCCTTCCGTACATGAATTCAAATGGGGCCATTTGCAAACTAGCTTGATAACTGTTGTTGTATGAAAATTCTGCGAAAGGTAGACAGTCTTCCCATTTAGATCCATACTCTAGCACACATGCTCTCAACATATCTTCGAGTATTTGATTTACTCGCTCCGTTTGTCCATCAGTCTGAGGGTGATACGCTCTTCTGAAATCTAATCGGGTTCCTAAACCTTGTTGGACTTTCTTCCAGAATTTCGAGGTAAACTGGGTTCCTCGATCTGATACGATGTTCTTGGGGACTCCGTGCAAACTGACGATCCTAGCGATGTATAACTCTGCCGGCTTCGAACTCTGGTATGTGGCCTTCACTGGTAAGAAATAGGCTACTTCGGACAATCTATCAACTATGACCCAAATAGAGTCATTTCCCCTACCTGAAGTCGGCAATCCGGTGATAAAGTCCATTCCGACTGAGTCCCATTTCCATTCCGGAATCTGCAATGGTTGCAACAGTCCTGCGGGTCTCTGATGTCCCGCCTTGACTCTCTGACAAATTTCACACTTGGCGATATAGCTTCCGATATCTCTCTGTATCTTATGCCACCAAAATTGCTCCTTTAGATCCTGATACATATTCATTCCTCCGGGTGGATAGACTAAAGGGTATCATGGGCCTCTTTCAAAATAACTTCTTACAACTTTGAATCTACTGGTACACAAAGACGTCCTTTGTACCACAGAACTCCTTCATCCTCGGTGAATCCAGGTACTTTGCCTGTACCGATGTGACGTTTGATTCCGTCGATACTAGCATTTGCTTTCTACGCCTCCTTGATTCCGTCACATACACTCATGCATTCATTTGGTTTTTATTTAATCAAAGTTTTTGTTAACCCTAATTTTCGTGATTAGAATTTGGTAATCATTGTTCAACACTTTTGGGATGTTACACTGTACTCTTCTTGTAGTGGATGATAAAATAGGAAAATTTCATCACGAGACTTCCCCATGATGAAAGGAGTAACAGTGAACAATAATAGATCCAAGTGAACTTACAAATAAAGCTATGCTCCCTGGCAACGATGCCAGAAAATAGTCTTGATGACCCACAAGTATAGGGGATCGCAACAGTCTTCGTGGGTAGTATTACCCAATTTATTGATTCGACACAGGGGGAGCCAAGAATACTTGCAAGCCTTAACAAATGAGTTGTCAATTCAGCTGCACCTGGAAATAGTTCTTGCTCACAGAAGTTTATCAGTAGCAATAGTTTGATAGTAGCAACAGCAAAGCAACAGCAACAGTGAAACAAGAGCAATAGTAACAGTAACGGTAACAGTGGGATTCGAATGCGGTAGGCATAGGGATGGATGGACGGGCGTTGCATGGACAAGTCTAAACATGTAACTTCAAGATCTAGGGCATTGCAAATAAATAATAATAAGCATCCAAGTACTAAACAATCATAGGCATGTGCTCCAAATATAGTCATACGTGCTCGCAATGAGAACTTGCACAACATCTTCTGTCTAGCCAGCTCGTGGCAGCGAGGCCTCTAGGGAACTACTGGAAATTAAGGTGCTCCTTGTAATAGAGCACTGGAGCAAAGCATTAACACTCCGTGAACACATGTGATCCTCACACCACAGCCATCCCCTCTGGTTGTCCCAATTATTGTCACTTTGGGGCCTTTGGATCCGGACAATGATATGTGTACACAACCTGCAGATAACATCACAAACAATACTATCATAATGATTCAATAATAAGTTCAGATCTGAGATCATGGCACTCGGGCCCTAGTGATAAGCATTAAGCACAGCAAGTTGCAACAAAGTCAAATAGCACTAATAGAGATACTAGGCACTATGCCCTAACAGATCTTATTGGATTACATGATAGAACTCATCCAATCCCTACCATCCCCAAGCCTACAGCGGGGGATTACTCACTCATGGATGAGGGAAACATCGATGGTTGATGGAGATGTGTTGGTGATGACGATGGCGATGATCCTCTCCAAATTCCCCGTCCCGGCAGGGTGCTAGAACGGAGTTTCTGGATCCGAATCTTGGTTTCTGGTGGCGGCGGCGAAGCGGAACTCTTTTTGGAAAACTATCGAACCCTCCTCGGTTTTTAGGTAGAAAGGAAACTTATAGGCGTAGAGGGAGGCCGAGGGGGTGCCTGGGGTGGATGCACCCCCCTAGGCGCGGGCAGGGCGCACCCGCGCCTGGAAGGGGTGTGGGCCCCCAGGCCCCTTCTCCGTCTCGTCTTCTAGCTCCGTGGATCTTCTGGTGAAATGTAATTTTTGGCATATTTTCCGGGATTTTTCCTGATAGTTCATTTTCTGCACAAAAACTAGACACCAAGGTAATTCTGCTGAAAACTGCGTCAGTCCATGTTAGTTGTATCCAAATCACACAAGTTTAGAGGAGAAACAATAGAAAAAGTGTTCGGAAAAGTAGATACGTTTTGGACATATCATGATGCTGCAAGTTTCCACCATGATTAGGCATGGCTTAGGCTAGCGGCCCAGGCGTTTCTCTTACACAAAATACAGACTCCATGGACTTACAAGTTCCCTCTTTATTTCACAGCATTGATATCCATAGACAAAAGAGCATGATATCAACTGTGTACAAAGTATAGGTGCAATGTTGAAAATGTTCCCCGTGTCAGCACAGTTCTTCTAATTCCAACGTATATATGCAAGCATATACAAATTCGATGACACAATGGTTCAAGCCTATTAGGGGCAAGAAAATAAGGTGTGCCATCAAGTTCGTGAGAGCTTTACGAACTAGTTTTCACATAACAAAATAATTTTTAATTCTAAAGGTAGATGAAGCTTGCAAATTCTCTTGGAATAGCAAAAGCTACTAGGTAGATACGGTGGACACAAGTGGCAAAGGTTTTGGTTCAAAGGGATTGGAAACACGAGAGTATGCCCTCTCAAAACAGTTTTTTGGCTAGCAAGGCTGGGTAGCAAGCAAGAGAGTTGAAAGAAACAAGCAAACATACAAGTAATAAAGCCAAACATGCAATTTTCCTTCAAGACACAAAAGATCTTAAATAGAGAATACTAAACTTACGAGCCAACAAGAAATAAAATAAATGATACAAAATACATGTAAGCGTTTTCTCCTTTTTTTTCTTTCAAACCTCAAAAAGTGTTGCTACTGACCAAAATTCGTTTGCCAAAACCAATTTAGATCCACTTGATGCTCCCAAAGTGATGCCAATACTGGTCAACAAGATCCATCATATAATAGAGATTGCAAACTAAAAGTAAGAAGTGCAAAAAGTAAAAGATGAAACTTCTCATTAATATTCCAATAAAGGCACTCACACCAAGGGATACATAGATAATCAACTAAGGAGAGATACTTCCACATGCAAATCAAACTATAAGATAACTTCTCTACCAAATATATAAATCCACTAAAAAGGTAAAAGACAAAATATAATGATTGTGATACCACGGCACCCCCCGCCCCCAAGCTTGGAACAAGCCAAGGGGATGCCAAACCTGATGAAGAATTACTCCTTCGGTAGTGGTGGTGTTCTCTTGATAAGCTCTTCAATAAGTTTCTTCAAATCCTCCATGTCTCCTTCATAACCTACCAAAAGCTCTTCCTCCTTGGGTTTGTGAGGATCGCCTTCCTCGGGCTTCTTGCCTTTGTCGTTGGTGGAGACCATGGTGCTCTAAACTTGAGAAGTTTTCCTGACAAAAACATATCAAAATGAAAACACGACGAGAACACGATGCATGAACCTCGGGGGATCCAGGGGGTTATATATTATGAAGTTTCAAAGCATAAGGAAGGTTTTGATACAGAAACGAGGTGGATTCGGAGCTCGGGGGAGGCACACCCCCTCCAGGCGTGGGGCAAGGTGGGACCGTGCCTGGGGTGGGTTTGGCCACCCCGGCCTCCGGTTCCTCCTCTATTTCGTCTTGTAACTTCTCTTATGTATTAAAAGCATCAAAAATATAAAAAGATTGGGGTTTCACAAACCTTCTGTTTTCACCACTTTTACCTATTCAAAGACGAACTCTGCAGACTCCTTTTCTCCTTCTCCTAGAATTTCCTTTCCTACAAGGTCTCACACAAATCTCAATGGCAACATTAGTGTAAGCAAAAACAATAACCCTTAGGTTCACACTTCAACTGAAATCTATAAAAACAAAAGATTCTATAAGAGGCAAATGCAAATGATAGCAGAAATCTGTCAAAACAGACCAGCAGGTAAAGATTGATTTTTTTCGAAAACCTTCTGTTGCTCAAACCAAAAAGTTCAAAACTAATGAAAGTTGTAACAACTTGGAGAACAGGATCAGATAAATGAAGCTCCATCCGACGTACTGAGCTCCCTCACGAATTTTTAAAGTGCAGCACAAAAATCTGTCCTAGCACAGCCACTTTTCACAACTCCTCTTCTTCACAAAAGTAGTTGGACTTGACACAAAAACAAAAACAAAAAGTATAATGTAACATCCCAAAAATACTAAGCTTGGATCATCAAACTATAATCATCAAACTTAGGGTTAACAAAAACTTTTCTAAATAACTTTATGAATGCATGCATATGTGTAGGCATTGATTTTGAATTCTTTTAAAACCACCTTGTTTGTTTGTTTCATTGCTTTTAAAATGTTTCTTAGGTGAAATAAACATCATCTAAAACATTCCCCACACTTTTCCTAAAGACAAGTAAATCAAAACACATATATTAAATGAATGGTCATTTTGACCAATTCAACTCCCATGCCTACTTTGGCTGTCTCAAACTTTTAGAACATAACATAAAATTTTCTGGATCTTTGCACCCCTTGAATGTACTCATAAAAAGGTATCAAGACCCACTTTGTGATCATCCAGAAACTTTCAAATGCATAGTTTAAATGACAATTCAAAATTGAATCTTTATTATATGGGAATATCCCACTTTTTCAAAAACCACTCAAACTAGCTCAACTTTCAAAACCCAAGCATCTATAGACTCACCAGCACCAATCTAGCAAACCCACCAAAAATATTTTCAAAATTCAAAACTTGATTTCATGCGGCCATTTCATCAAACAGGTTGTAGACACAAATCAAACAAACATCAAACACTATTGTGAGCAGTGATTCTTGCCTAACTTGTTCCCTAGTTAGCTCACAACCAACTCAGTAGATCATCTAGGAAGATTAGCCAAGCACTAGCACCACTGTGAGCTTGCCATTGCCATCAATGGTGAACAGCCGAGCACACCCTTGCCACCCCATAGTCGACAGCAAGCTAGGTGCAGCAGCAAGCCTAGCCAGCATGTCTGGGAGGCAGCCCACCGTCCACCGCCACTCACTGTCCCAGCCACGAGCGTTGCCAAGCCCTGGACCACGCGCATGAACCGCACCCAGACCGCCAGAGACCTTGCCGAGTGTGCGCCAGAGCACCACCCTCGACCAGCGCCCACAGACCGCGCGCCGCCCTCACCGCGTGCACCCACGATCGCCACCGACCCAGGAGACCGCCAGACATCCCTGTTTGCCGCCCCGTGCCGCACAGCAACCGCCCGCCGTCGAAGACGCCGCCTCTGCCGCGCAGAGCATCACCCGTTCCAGACCAAGCCGCACCGCCCCACGCCTTGAAACCGTGTCGTTGAGCATCGCCAGGAGACACAGCACCGTCCTCTACCCTTGCCCATGCCATTAGACGCCTGTAACATCGCCCTCGACGAGCTCACCGTGCGCCCCAACGGTCCCCTCGCTCGACTATAAATAGAGGCCACCCCCGCTCGATTTCTTCACACCATCTCACTCCCCTCTCCTCACTGATCGTGCCACACCGTTCTCAGAGCAAGGCGAGCACCACCCCGCCGGAATTTCACCGGAGCCCGCCGCCTCTGGAGAACAAGGGAGCCATCGATTTCGTCCACCCCAGGAGCTGCCGCGACCACCCCTGAGTTCGCCGTTGTCGACTTCGTCGTTCGCCCGCCTCGCCGACCCTCGCCCGTACCCCGGTGAGCCCCCAGCACCCCTCACTGGCCGCGCTAGGTTTCGTTCTCGCTGGCGTTGTCTCGCGTCGACGATGACTCCCAGCCGTTGGATTAGAACTAGATCGAACGATCCACGTTACCCCATACCGCTTGGCCCAGCCCCGTGTCACTGACGAGTGGGGACACCCACTTAAGCAGCCCGCGGGAGCACTGCGCTTAGCAGGCCGGCCCGTTAACTTTTCCCGCGCAGCCCAGTTTTTCAAATTAATCTTTTTCCATTTCAATTCAAACACACTTCTGTACCCAACTTCAAAAATCAACCCAGATCGATTCAGTACACCAAATTGAATGAAACCAATTTTGTTAGAAAAGTCTGTGAATGCTGAATCCAAGCCCATTGGATTCAATTCATTTGGATCTATAGATCACCCATGGTAAAAATAACAAGGTAGAAGCTTTTCTGCATTCAAACATTTTTCAAATTTAAACCATAATAGCTTTTGAGTTGATTCCAACTCTCAAAAATCACATCTAACCATACCTTTCAGAATATATAAAAATATATAGGTTTACTTGCAGAAATAATGTTCAAGTAATAAAAGAATGCCCCATAGGCATTACTAGCCACTTTAATTAATTAAAATAAAAGGGTAAAACCTTATTAAATTGTGACACCACTTTAAATCACATTCCCATGGACTACAATATGTGGTGATGACATGTGTCAACATGATCCCATGTTTGGTTTGGAGAATATTAAATCTTAAGTAGTTTTTCAATGAGTAGAAAATACTTTTCTAAAAATAAAAGGAATTAAATCAAGCCTTAACCTTGTAATGTTAGAGATGATACTAGATCATCTATAGGACCCTTGTGTGTGATGATTGCAAGTAGTTAAGTATTCTTTGGTGATTGTGTACCTTGTATTTATTCATAGACGCTAGTACCGACCAAGGATACGAGGAGGAAGGAGGATACTACGAAGAAGAAGCCAAGGAGAACTTCAACCACTGCTCTGCACAAGGCAAGCCATACTAATCAAGTTGACCTATGCAAGATAACACTTGCAAGATACCCTTCTGATGCAACAAACCCCTACTTGTTACTATGCCTACTATATGCCTTAAGCATATGTGATCATACCCACTTGATAAACCAATCCTAGTTTTATTTGCAAGCTTCTTACTTTATTTCTTTATCAAAGCTTTAACTTAGAGTTGACTTAAGTGACTTGTAGATACTAGAAAGATGCTGAAGGTTGCACAAAGAGCATAAAATTTAGCCTAAGTTAGAAACCTGGATATCAGCCAAAGATATAAGGTTGTACTTAGTTGAAACCCCATTAGTTTACTACCCCTCATTAGTGCCTACCCCCACCTGTAGATGCTAGTGCTAAGCATAAAACCTGATCAACTTTAGATGGGAATACTTGGTGGAAAAATGGTTATGAAAACCTTGGAATGATGGATCATTCTATTGAAATGTTTTGGACATGTGTTTCCGAACACCTGATGATCTTGGTGTTGAAAATGTTGAGGCATGAGCCTTAGCCCTTTATAAAAACTGATGGTTGTCTGGATGCGATACCATTCCAATTTTATCGTACAACCACAATACCCGAATATTGGGTAGGGCTTGACTAGAAACTTATATCCCTTAGTATTAGTTCCCTCATGGCCAAGGTCTGAGATGAGGCTACCTCGTGAAGATTGTCCACCTGTGCAGTACCCAAGATGACAGTTGTTCATGGTTGGGAGGCCAAACTCACAGGAGAGGTGCTTATACTAGGGCGTGTAATTGAAAGGTTAGGATTGATTATCCGCATACTGAGTATGGTGAATTCAGGATTTGTTCCTGACGGATGTATCGAATGTTGTGGTGAAAGTGTACAATCTCTGCAGAGTGTCAAACTATTCGAATAGCCGCGTCCGCGGTTATGGACAGTTGGAGTGGCCATACTGTTCCCCCGTCAGACTTTTCAAAATGACTTGTGAAATAAATTGAGACTTTGACTTGACCACAACAGAGTTGTGATATGAAATACAAGTTCCCACTTAGGAGTTATAAAATTGTGACTAGCCTTGGAACCTAGTAGAGATAAATCTGGCTTCTGCAAAACAACCCTAGAGCCTAGTGTCCTATTATCCAAAAACCCCTTTACCTGTTAGTATTAGTTTGCGAGTACTTAAAGAGTACTCATGGCTTTGTCCCTGGCTATTCCCATGGCCAGACTATGAATAGGAGTACCTGGAAGATGGACCCCAGGAAGGTTACGACAACTAGGATCATCTCCCATCGTCAGCATTGCCTGTGACCCCGAAGATGGAGCTTCGCCTACGCTACCGTTATTATTACGTATTCCGCTGCTTGATGTTGTATTAAGAACTGGATCATGAGATCCCTATTTGTGTAAGAACTTATGTATCGTTTCTAATGGATGATGTACTATGGTATCCAATTCTGTTATGTCTCGCAAAAATGGTAATCCTGGGATTGCGATGTATGGCATAACAGGCATCTAGGATTGAAAAATCCAGGTGTTGACAAGTTGGTATCAGAGCCATCCTGACCATAGGAGACCCTAGTTAGACTGGACGTTTGAACCCAAAAACTTAGTTTCAAAACCAAAGAAAATAAATATTTACAAAAACTTATTCTCATTCTTATCTCTTTAATTCTTTCCTAAAAATTCATGTTCCTCAAACACTCTTGCAAAATACACAAAATTTTGACACACTTGATCACCATGCTAATCTACTCATCCTCTATTTTTATAGATGGACGTCAAGTACAGCAAGTTTTACCAACTTGGGAATGGAGGAGACCTTATCTTTGAGAGGGATCTGGACCAGCTTTCGGAACTTCTGGAGCGTCCGCACCCCGAGTTCTTCGGAGCTCAGCTTATTGATCAAGGAGAACAAGATCTACAGTGGCTAATTGTTGCAAGTCTCCGAGGAAAGATTGAACCTCCCACTGCGGAGGGAATTAAGTTTACCTTAAGGGAAAACAACTGGCTCGATGGACTTGCTAGAGCAATGCAGGAAGCTCTTTCCCGTCTGTGTGGGCAGAGCATCAATCAGATCAAGGGTACTCGCTTTGAGTTTTTCCCAAGGCGTGATGCAAATGGACAACCACTGGAAGCCCCATACCACCCCGAGCTGAAGACTCAATTGGACCACCTTAGCTTCATGATGTATGATAGTCAGCAGGAGTTGGACAACTGCCGTGACTACTGCGACCACAAGTCTGCTGCCATCAAGACAAAGGACCAGACCATCGCCATGCTAGCAAGGGATCGCAAGTCTCGCCGCCGTCAGCTCGACAAGAAGGAGCGTATTATTGACCGTCTTTGCCACCGCATCTCATCTTTTGAGGAGACCATCCACGAGAGAGACATGTAGTTGGAGGAAAGGGAGAATGCCGGAGAGGATCTTTGTGGAGACCCTTACTTATATCTCAGCGATGACGATGATTTTCTGGAGGATCAGGCCATGGACTTCTTCACCGATGAGGATGATTTCGCCTTCATCGATGATGATGAAGATGATGAAGCCACAGACTCCGAGGAGTAGTAGCACTTGAGCACTAGCGTAGTGAGTAGTATTCGGTCCCACTGTATCGTAGTTTCCAGAATGGTTCTTAAAACCATCTTTTTTTCTTGTTGTGGTGTGTGTTGTACTGTGTGCTATGAATGAATGAATGAAAAAGCAAGTTGCTAGAAACTCTGAGTCAAACCTTTAAAAAATTTCAAAGTCCCCGAAACCTTAGAAATTTCCCTCTTTTATCATGATCTATCTAAATCTTCAGATGCCACGTGGAGGAAGTGGTTCAGCCCCGGACCCAATGTTGCAGATCCTGCAACTATTGACTTCTGACCGTGAAGCTGAAAGAGCGGAACGTCAAGCCAACCTAGCCACTCTGCAACAGATAGCCCATCTAGCCCACAACAACCAAGGCCAAGGAAATCAGGATAACCATGGATCTAAGCTCAAGAATTTCCAGAACACCAACCCACCTGTTTTCACTAAGTCAGACGAGCCCCTAGACGCCGATGATTGGCTGCAAACCATGGAAAATAACTTAGAAGTAGCCAGAGTGGAAGCCAACGAGAAAGTCCTGTTCGCCACCCATTATCTAGCCGGAGATGCCAGGGCATGGTGGAACAGTGTTCGCGCAATGACCGGAGGCCAGATGTTGACCTGGGAGGAATTCAAGGTCAAGTTTAGCAGAACCCATGTACCACCAGGTTTGATCAAGAGAATGAGAGACGAGTTCAGAGAGCTGAAGCAAGGAAGAATGACTGTAGTGGAATACCGTGACAAAATTTTGTCATTAGCTAGGTATGCCCCGGACGAGATAGACACCGAAGCCAAGAAGAAAGAAAGATTCCTGAATGGTCTGCATGACGAGATGCAGACGGTGTTAGTCAATATCCCCTTTGCGGATATTGAAGCCCTTGTCGACTCTCCTATCCAGATGGAAGGAAAGATCAACCAAGCCAATGAGAACCGCAAGCGTCGTATGATGCATCAGCCAGGAACCCATCAGACCCCAAAGTACCGCCCCAACCCATCTCCAGGATTTTCCCCAAGAACCAACAGACCCCCGATGAACCGTCCGACCTATCCCAACCGTGGAAACCCTAGACCCGGAGGAAATCACAACAACCCCGGCAACTCTAGCAATTTCACCCGTGCCCCACCCAAGTTCAACACCAAAAATGCTACCGCCAACACCAACACTGCCCCAACGACTGGAAGCAATGCTGTGCCTGTAGAAGCGAAGGACAAGTCGCAAGTAACTTGTTATGACTGTGGAAATAAAGGCCACTATTCCAACGAGTGCCCCAACAAGAAGAATGCTACAGCCCCCAATGCCAATGCCCCAGCTCAGCAGCAGCGTCGTGTTCAGCCAGGGAGAAGATTTGCCCCAGGGAATTCACTCAACCGCAATGGCCGTCTTTTTCTCATGCATGCTGAAGAAGCTCAGGAAGCGCCAGACGTCGTGCTGGGTATGTTTTCTGTTAATTCAGTACTTGCAAGAGTGTTGTTTGATTCTGGTGCATCGCATTCATTTGTCACCAAAGAATTTGCATGCACTAGTAAAATTCAACCAACCAAATTGAAGCATGTGATGATTGTGCAAATTCCCAGATCAACCACCAAGGCTAGGCAAATTTGCAAAGTCGTCCCTATCCGAATCCATGGCATAGATTTTTATGCTAATCTGATAGTACTCGGAACTAAAGGTTTGGAAGTAGTACTAGGAATGGATTGGATGTCCAAACATAAAGGATTGATTGACTGTGCCAAGAAAGCCATCACCATGACCAGCACAACCGGAATATCAGTCGAGCATATATCTAAAACCTTACCTCGTCAATTTAAATGCAACAAGAGTATAGCCCAACCTACCCTTGACCAAGTCCGGATAGTCTGTGAATACCCCGATGTATTTCCAGATGTTTTGCCCGGTATGCCCTCAGATTGGGATATCGAGTTTATCATTGAACTAATCCACAGAACTGGACCCATAGCCCAGAGACCCTATAGTATGAACCCGTCAGAGCTCGCAGAACTGAAGAAGCAACTGGATTCCATGTTGGAAATTGGATTGATTCAACCAAGTGCGTCCCCATGGAGATCACCTGTCTTGTTTGTGGACAAGAAGGATGGAGGTAACCGTTTATGTACGGATTATCGGAAGTTGAATGACGTCACCATCAAGAACAAGTACCCCTTGCCCAAGATAGAAGATTTGTTTGATCAGTTGACCGGTGCCAAAGTGTTTTCTAAGATTGATCTTAGAACTGGCTATCATCAACTCAAAATTTGTGCAGAGGATATTCCAAAGACTGCCTTTACCACCAGATATGGATTGTGTGAGTATACAGTCATGTCTTTTGGATTAACCAATGCCCCCGCTTATTTCATGAAATCTCATGAATAAGATTTTTATGGACTTCCTGGATAAGTTTGTCGTTGTTTTCATCGATGACATTCTGATTTATTCCAAATCAGAAAAAGAACATGAGCTACACCTAAGGACCATTCTTGGAACCCTTAGAGAGCATCAGTTGTATGCCAAGTTTAGCAAATGTGAATTCTGGTTACAGGAGGTAGGATTCCTCGGTCACATTGTATCCGCTGGAGGAATTGCCGTTGACCCTGCCAAAGTGAAAGATGTAGAAGATTGGCAAGCCCCAGCCACTCAAACCCAAGTTCGTGCTTTTCTCGGATTGGCGGGATATTACCGCAAATTCGTAGAAGGATTCTCGAGTATCGCCAGACCCATGACCCAATTGCTGAAGAAGGACAAGAAGTTTGAATGGACCGACAAGTGTGAAGCGAGTTTTCAAGAACTCAAAAGGAGATTGATTTCAGCCCCAATCTTGATCATGCCGGATATCACGAAGCCCTTCGATGTGTATTGTGACGCATCCAAGATTGGTCTCGAATGTGTGTTAATGCAAGAAGGCAAAGTTATATCTTATCTATCTCGACAATTGAAGCAACATGAGAAAAACTATCCAACCCATGACCTCGAACTCGCAGCCGTAGTTCTAGCCCTGAAGACATGGAGACATTACCTGATGGGAAATCGTTGTGAGATTTATTCGGATCACAAGAGCCTAAAGTATATATTCACTCAGAAGGAGCTGAATATGAGGCAGAGAAGATGGATTGAGCTAATCAAGGATTACGATCTGGACATTCACTATCACCCTGGTAAAGCCAACGTAGTAGCTGATGCCCTTAGCAGATTGCCGTGCCGCTTGAACTCCATGATTTTGAAGGAGCAACCAAGTTTGTAGTAGGAGATGGAAGATTTTTGAATGGAATTAGTAAGTGAAGGATTTTTGGCTAGCATAGAACTCCAGCCCACTTTGATCAGTCAGATTAAGGAGGTGCAGAAGGAAAATGCTAGTATCGACGGAATCAAGCGTCGTATCGGTATAGGCAAAGTACCTGGATTCACCGAGGACGAAGAAGGAGTGTTGTGGTACAAAGGACGCCTTTGTGTACCAGCAGATTCTGAGTTGAAAGAAGTTATTTTGAAGGAGGCTCATGATACTCTTTATTCTATCCATCCAGGAGGAACTAAGATGTATCAAGATTTGAAAGAGCAATTTTGGTGGCATAAGATGAAGAGAGAAATCGGAAGCTATATCGCCAAGTGTGATATTTGTCAACGGGTCAAGGCAGGACATCAAAGACCTGCTGGATTGTTGCAACCATTGCAGATTCCGGAATGGAAATGGGATTCTGTAGGAATGGACTTTATCACTCGACTACCTACTTCTAGTAGGGGAAATGACTCTATCTGGGTCATAGTGGAAAGATTGTCTAAAGTCGCCCATTTCTTGCCTGTCAAGACCACCTATCAGAGTTCGAAGCTAGCGGAGTTGTACATCGCTAGAATCGTCAGTTTGCATGGAGTCCCCAAGAACATAGTATCGGATCGAGGAACTCAGTTTACCTCGAGATTCTAGAAGAAAGTTCAAGAAGGTTTAGGAACCCGCCTAGATTTCAGTACCGCGTATCACCCTCAGACCGATGGAAAACGGAGCGAGTAAATCAAATACTCGAAGATATGCTGAGAGCATGCGTGTTAGAATATGGATCCAAGTGGGAAGACTGTCTGCCGTTCGCAGAATTTTCTTACAACAACAGTTATTAAGCCAGTCTACAAATGGCCCCATTTGAATTCATGTACGGAAGAAAGTGTCGCACCCCTTTGAACTGGTCGGAAGTAGGAGAGAGTCAGATTTTCGGACCCGACATCCTACGAGAAGCAGAAGAGAAGGTTCACAAGATTCGTGAGCACCTCAAGACCGCCCAATCCCGACAAAAGAGTTACGCCGACAAGATACGTAGAGACCTTGCCTTCAATATAGGAGATTTTGTTTATCTGAAAGTGTCGCCATTGAAGGGAATGCAGCGTTTCCAACTCAAAGGAAAGTTAGCCCCCAGATATATCGGTCCTTTCAAAATTCTGAACCGTCGAGGAGAAGTATCGTATCAATTGGAGCTACCCGAAGAGATGTCGGCAGTACACAATGTGTTCCATATCTCGTTACTTGCAAGTGTCTCGAAGTCCCGAAGAAGACCGAAGTGTTCAAGAATACGACCATCGGACCATAGAGATAAACAATGACCTGACCTATCCCGAAGTACCCATCCATATTTTGGAAGAAGCTTTTTGAACTACCCGAACCCGAATCATCAAGTTTCTCAAGATTCAGTGGAGCAACCACACAGAAGAGGAAGCTACCTGGGAGCGCGAAGATCACATCAGGACGGAGTTTCCCGATCTCTTCATATCCTAGGTAATATTTTCGTCCTTTTTCAAATCTCGGGATGAGATTTTGTTTAAGGAGGGAAGGTTTGTAACATCCCAAAAATACTAAGCTTGGATCATCAAACTCTAATCGTCAAACTTAGGGTTAACAAAAAACTTTTCTAAATAACTTTATGAATGCATGCATATGTGTAGGCATTGATTTTGAATTCTTTTAAAACCACCTTGTTTGTTTGTGTCATTGCTTGTAAAATGTTTCTTAGGTGAAATAAACATCATCTAAAACATTCCCCACACTTTTCCTAAATACAAGTAAATCAAAACACATATATTAAATGAATGGTCATTTTGACCAATTTAACTCCCATGCCTACTTTGGCTGTCTCAAACTTTCAGAACCTAACAGAAACTTTTCTGGATCTTTGCACCCCTTGAATGTACTCATAACAAGGTATCAAGGCCCACTTTGTGATCATCCAGAAACTTTCAAATGCATAGTTTAAATGACAATTCAAAATTGAATCTTTATCATATGGGAAGATCCCACTTTTTCAATCATCTGTAGACTCACCAGCACCAATCTAGCTAACCCACCAAAAATCTTTTCAAAATTCAAAACTTGATTTCATGCGGCCATTTCATCAAACAGGTTGCAGACATAAATCAAACAAACATCAAACACTATTGTTAGCAGTGATTCTTGCCTAACTTGTTCCCTAGTTAGCTCACAACTAGCTCAGTAGATCATCTAGGAAGATTAGCCAAGCACTAGCACCACTGTGAGCTTGCCATTGCCATCAATGGTGAACAGCCGAGCACACCCTTTCCACCCCATAGTCGACAGCAAGCTAGGTGCAGCAGCAAGCCTAGCCAGCATGTTTGGGAGGTAGCCCACCGTCCATCGCCACTCACTGTCCCAGCCGCGAGCGTTGCCAAGCCCTGGACCACGCGCATGAACCGCGCCCAGACCACCAGAGACCATGCCGAGCGTGCGCCAGAGCACCACCCTCGACCAGCGCCCAAAGACCACGCGCCGCCCTCACCGCGTGCACCCACAATCGCCACCAAGCCAGGAGACCGCCAGACATCCCCGTTTGCCGCCCCGTGCCGCACAGCCACCGCCCGCCGTCGAAGACGCCGCCTCTGCCGCGCAGAGCATCACCCGTTCCAGACCAAGCCGCACCGCCCCACGCCTCGAAACCATGTCGTTGAGCATCGCCAGGAGACACAGCACCGTCCTCTAACCTTGCCCATGCCATTAGCCGCCTGTAACATCGCCCCCGACGAGCTCACCGTGCGCCCCAACGGTCCCCTCGCTCGACTATAAATAGAGGCCACCCCCGCTCGATTTCTTCACACCATCTCACTCCCCTCTCCTCACTGATCGTGCCACACCGTTCTCAGAGCAAGGCGAGCACCACCCCGACGGAATTTCACCGGAGCCTGCCGCCTCTAGAGAAGAAGGGAGCCATCGATTTCGTCCACCCCAGGAGCTGTCGCGACCACCCCTGAGTTCGCCGTCGTCGACTTCGTCGTTCGCCCGCCTCGCCGACCCTCGCCCGTACCCCGGTGAGCCCCCAGCACCCCTCACTAGCCGTGCTAGGTTTCGTTCTCGCCGGCGTTGTCTCGCGTCGACGATGACTCCTAGCTGTTAGATTAGAACTAGATCGAGCGATCCACGTTGCCCCATACCGCTTCGCCCAGCCCCGTGTCACTGACGAGTGGGGACACCCACTTAAGCAGCCCGCGGGAGCACTGCGCTTAGCAGGCCGGCCCGTTAACTTTTCCCGCGCAGCCCAGTTTTTCAAACTAATCTTTTTCCATTTCAATTCAAACACACTTCTATACCCAACTTCAAAAATCAACCCAGATCGATTCAGTACACCAAATTGAATGAAACCAATTTTGTTAGAAAGGTCTGTGAATGCTGAATCCAAGCCCGTTGGATTCAATTCATTTGGATCTATAGATCACCCATGGTAAAAATAACAAGGCAGAAGCTTTTCTGCATTCAAACATTTTTCAAATTTAAACCATAATAGCTTTTGAGTTGATTCCAACTCTCAAAAATCACATCTAACCATACCTTTCAGAATATATAAAAATATATAGGTTTACTTGCAGAAATAATGTTCAAGTAATAAAAGAATGCCCCATAGGCATTACTAGCCACTTTAATTAATTAAAATAAAAGGGTAAAACCTTATTAAATTGTGACACCACTTTAAATCACATTCCCATGGACTACAATATGTGGTGATGACATGTGTCAACATGATCCCATGTTTGGTTTGGATAATATTAAATCTTAAGTAGTTTTTCAATGAGTAGAAACTACTTTTCTAAAAATAAAAGGAATTAAACCAAGCCTTAACCTTGTAATGTGAGATATGATGCTAGATCATCTATAGGACCCTTGTGTGTGATGATTGCAAGTAGTTAAGTATTGTTTGGTGATTGTGTACCTCGTATTTATTCATAGACGCTAGTACCGACCAAAGGATACGAGGAGGAAGGAGTATACTACGAAGAAGAAGCCGAGGAGAACTTCAACCACTGCTCTGCACAAGGCAAGCCATACTAATCAAGTTGGCCTATGCAAGCTAACACTTGCAAGATACCCTACTGATGCAACAAACCCCTACTTGTTACTATGCCTACTATATGCCTTAAGCATATGTGATCATACCCACTTGATAAGCCAATCCTAGTTTTATTTGCAAGCTTCTTACTTTATTTCTTTATCAAAGTGTTAACTTAGAGTTGACTTAAGTGACTTGTAGATACTAGAAAGATGCTGAAGGTGTAGGGTTTCGTAGCATGGAAAACAAAAAAATTCTACCGCATACAAACAAACAAGCCAAGATCTATCTACTAGATTGTAGCAACGAGTCGATGGAATAACTTACCCTCGAAGATTCCAAAGTGTTTAACGAGAGCGGATTCTCGTGGGTGATGTAGTCGTACTCTTTCCGATCTCAAGATCGCGTAGACGATCCTTCCGGCGCTGCGTTCCGGCAGCGCTCCCGCAGTCGGTCACACGTTCGGTACTCGACGAAGACCTTCCTCTCCCTTGTTCCAGCAGGCAGCGGAGGTTGTAGCACTCTCCTCGCGATTCCGGCAACACAACGGCGTGGTACCAGAAGTAGAGGGGAGATCTCGCAGGGCTTCGCCTTAAGCCGGAGCGAGTATGGTGGAGTATGAGAGAGCTCCTCGGCGATCTAGGTTTTAGACACACCAAGGAGGAGGTGCTAGAGCCGGCGGCTAGGGTTTGGGGCACCCCAAGTCGGCGGCTAGGGCAAAAACCCTAGGGGGCGGCGGCGGCTATGGTGGGCAGCAGCTGCTAGGGTTTGAGGAGAGGTACTTGTGTGTGCTAGGAGGGAGCCCTGCCCCTCCTTATATAGGTGGAGGGGCCGGCGGCCAAGGGGAAGGGAGAGGAGTCCCTCCCCAACTCGGCTTGGAGGGCGCGCCGCCGGTTGGAGGAGGGAACTCCTCCCCAACTTGGTTTCCCCCTTCCTCCTCTTTTCCACTTTCCAAATTTAGCTGTTTGACTTTTCAATTTAGCTATTTGACTTTTCAAACTAGGATTTGAATTAATCCTTTATTTGGAACAGCGATGACACTTAGTACATGATGCAATCATTCCAACTTGTAATGACACATTCATGTACCCCTTCCCCTCCGGAGTGCCGGACATTCTGGAACATTCTAGAACATTCCCGATGAAAACACCGGAATCATTCCCCAACTCCGAAACGGGACTTTCCTTATATGAATCTTATTCTCCGGACCATTCCGGATCTCCTCGTGATATCCCGGATCCCATCCGAGACTCCGAACAACATTCGGTCTCTTTCTCATCATACCATAACTACTCAAACAACGTCGAATCCTTAAGTGTGTCTCCCTACGGTTCGTGCATTATGCGGACATGATCGAGACACTTCTCCGAACAATAACCAATAGAGGAATCTGGAAATTCATATGGCTCCCACATATTTCTACGATTACTTTGCGATCGAATGAACCACTTACATACGATACCAATTTCCCTTTGTCTCACGATACTTTACTTATCCGAGGTTATGATCGTCGGTATCTCTGCATACCTAGTTCAACCTCGTTACCGATAAGTACTCTTTTCTCGTTCCCGTGATATGTGATCCCTTGTGAGCCAGTCACATGCTTGCAAGCTAATTGGATGAAATTTCACCGAGAGGGCCCAGAGTATATCTATCCGTCATATGGATGGACAAATCCCACTCTTGATCCATGTGTCTCAACCAATACTTTCCGAACACTCAATGCCACCTTTATAGCCACCCAGTTACGGTGTGGTGTTTGATGTCATCAAAGCATCCATCCGGTAAAGGTGATATGCATGATCTCATGGTCGAAGGAATTAGGTTACTATGTATCAGAAAGCATATAGCAATTGAACTATTGAAATGACTTGATCTTTATGCTACGCTTATCTATAGGAGTATGTCCACCATATCATTCTCCTAATGATATGATCTTGTTGTTAATAACATCACAATGTTCATGATAGGGAAACCACAATCATCTATTAACCAACAAGCTAGTATTATATAGAGGATTTACTAGGGACTTCAAATTAAGTTTACAAATCACACAAGTATTAATGTTTCCTTGTTAATACTATTATAGCATGAATATAAACATTTATCATAAACACAAAGATATAATAATAACTATATTTATTATTGCCTCTAGGGCATATCTCCAACAGAAGGTTGCATAAAGAGCATAAAATTTAGCCTAAGTTAGAAACCTGGATATCAGCCTAAGATATAAGGCTGTACTTAGTTGAAACCCCATTAGTTTACTACCCCTCATTAGTGCCTACCCCCACCTGTAGATGCTAGTGCTAAGCATAAAACTTGATCAACTTTAGATGGGAATACTTGGTGGAAAATGGTTATGAAAACCTTGGAATGATGGATCATTCTATTGAAATGTTTTGGACATGTGTTTCCGAACACCTGATGATCTTGGTGATGAAAATGTTGAGGCATGAGCCTTAGCCCTTTATAAAAACTGATGGTTGTCTGGATGCGATACCATTCGAATTTTATCGTACAACCACAATACCCGAATATTGGGTAGGGCTAGACTGGAAACTTATATCCCTTAGTATTAGTTCCCTCACGGCCAAGGTCTGAGCTGAGGCTACCTTGTGAAGATTGTCCACCTGTGCAGTACCCAAGATGACAGTTGGTCATGGTTGGGAGGCCAAACTCACAGGAGAGGTGCTTATACTAGGGCGTGTAATTGGAAGGTTAGGATTGATTATCCGCATACTGAGTATGGTGAATTCAGGATTTGTTCCTGACGGATGTATCGAATGTTGTCGTGAAAGTGTACAATCTCTGTAGAGTGTCAAACTATTCGAATATCCGCGTCCGCGGTTATGGACAGTTGGAGTGGCCATACTATTCCCCCATCAGACTTTTCAAAGTGACTTGTGAAATGAATTGAGACTTTGACTTGACCACAACAGAGTTGTGATATGAAATACAAGTTCCCACTTAGGAGTTATAAAATTGTGACTAGCCTTGGAACCTAGTAGAGATAAATCTGGCTTCTGCAAAACAACCCTAGAGCCTAGTGTCCTATTATCCAAAAACCCCTTTACATGTTAGTATTAGTTTGCGAGTACTTAAAGAGTACTCATGGCTTTGTCCCTGGCTATTCCCATGGCCAGACTATGAAGAGGAGTACCTGGAAGATGGACCCCAGGAAGGTTACGACAACTAGGATCATCTCCCATCGTCAGCATTGCCTGTGACCCCGAAGATGGAGCTTCGCCTACGCTACCGTTATTATTACGTATTCCGCTGCTTGATGTTGTATTAAGAACTGGATCATGAGATCCCTATTTGTGTAAGAACTTATGTATTGATTGTAATGCATGATGTACTATGGTATCCAATTCTGTTATGTCTCGCAAAAATGGTAATCCTGGGATTGCGATGTATGGCATAACAGGCATCTAGGATTGAAAAATCCGGGTGTTGACAGATAAGGAGCGGTTATTATAGAGGTAATAACTTCCAAGACTCGACAAAACTCTTGGGTTATCTCCCAACAAGTACTTTTCTTTAATGCCTTTAAGTTAGGATTGAAAGTCTCAAAGATGCTCACGTAGGAGATATATATTTGAAGTGAAAGAGAGCATCAAGAAGCAAATAACCAACACATTTGAGTCTAACCCACTTCCTATGCATGGGGTATCATGAGAAAACGAATTGTTTAAACAAAAAGCCACTAGCATAGGAAGACAAAACAAATGCAACTTCAAAGCTTTAAACATGAAACGGGGAAACTTAATATTATTGAGAAGCATAAAACAATGTTTCCCTCTCTCATAATAACTTTCAGTAGCACTTTGAATAAAGTTGACAATATAAGTGTCACAAGAAACAACTTTATCATCAGAATAAGCATACTTACAGTCAACAAAAAGAGGTCCAAGGTCATAAACTAGATCAATAGAAGCAAGTTGTTCCATCCTGAAATCTTCATTAGGCAAGCTATTTTCACAAGGAGCGTTAGCAAATTTGGAAAAGTTAAACTCATAAGAATCTCCATCAAACTTAGTTAAAACTTTTTCCTTCTTACAATCCATAATATCTCCACAAGTGTTCAAGAAAGGTCTACCAAAAATGATAGGACAAGTTTTACCAGCTGCTGCATTAAGTACCAGAAAATCAGCAGGATACTTAATCTTACCACAGAGAACCTCCACATCTCTTACAATACCAATAGGGAAAATGGTTTCCTTATTTGCAAGGTGAATAACCACATCAATGTCCTCAAGCTCACAAGGACCAATTTCATGCATAATTTCCCTGTAAATCTTATAAGGAATAGCACTAGAACTAGCACAAATATCACATAAACCATGGTAGCAATGATCACCAATTTTAACAGAAAGCATAGGAACACTAGCTTTTCTAGCCTTATTAGGATGAGAGATAATATTAGAAGCGTCTTCACAGAAGACAATATACTCATCCTCTATATTTCTAGCATCAAGATCTTTCACAATAGCTACCACAAGTTCAATAGTCAATTTCTCATTAGGCTCCACAGTTTTCTTAGTACCTTTTTTATTTGCACTAATCATCATAGAATACTCCTTTACCTTAGATGGGAAAGGTATTTTCTCAACATAAGGTTTAGGCACAATATGATCAATAGTACAAACTTCAGTACTTCTAACAGGAACATGACTAACAACATCTTTATAAGATGTGTGGTACTTATTCCACTTCTTCTTGGGAATTTCTATGTAAGAGGCAAAGGCCTTAAAACAGTTGGCAATACTTTGGGAATCAAGACCAAACTCATTACTAATATCATGGAAGTCATCAGTTCCCATAAAAGATTTAATGCATTCATAATCATAGTTTATACCTGACTTTCTTCCTTTGTCATTCTCCCAAGCTTCAGTGTTCTCTTGAATACGGTCTAGGAGATCCCATTTAGCTTACCTTCGTACGTATAAATGATCCAGCACAAGAAGCATCTAGTAAATCCTTATCATGAAGAGAAAACCTAGCATAAAAGTTATTGATAATAATATTGTTAGGGAGTTCATGAATAGGACATTTAAGCATTAGTAACTTCAATCTTCCCCAAGCTTGAGCTGTACTCTCTCCATCACGAGGCCAAAAGTTATATATCAAATTTCTATCCTTATGAATCTCACTGGGAGGATAGAATTTAGTGTAAAAGAGAGATGCCATTTCCTCACATTCCATGGATTGTCCATTCTTCAGCAGCGTATACCATTTTTCAGCTCTCCCTTTCAAGGATATGGAGAGTAGCTTCTTCTTCACCTGTTCAGTTGTGATACCTGCACACTTAAACAAAACGCATAGTTCATGGATAAAAAGAAAGTGATCACCAGGATGGACAGTTCCATCCCCAAAATAATAATTATCCATAACACGATCAACAATACTTGTAGGTAACTTAAAATGATCTATCTCAACAGATGGTGGTTCATCTACTACCCTAACAGTGGTAGTAGTTTTCCCAAACAGAAAACCAAGTGGGTTATCCATATTGGAAACAAAGTAACAAGCAGTAACAAAAAGCAATACTCACAGTAGAAGTTTCCTTTACCAGATCCACTCTTCAATAGCGCTTCACTTCCCGGCAACGGCGCCAGAAAATAGTCTTGATGACCCACAACTATAGGGGGTGTATAGTAGTACTTTCCATAAATTGGAGTGTCGATCCCAACGAGGAGCAGAAGGTGTTGACTAGTGGTGTGGAGCAGGAACTCTCTGCAAATACTTAGCAAACGGATTTTTAGGGGTTTTCGGATAAAGAAACAAAACAAAGTGAAAGCAATAGAGAACAAACGCAGCAAGTGGCCCAATCCTTTCTTAGCAAAGGACAAGCCGGTGGAAATACTTATAAAGACCAACCGGTCTCGAGCACACATGGGAATTCTGTCAATTGCTTTCGCTTCATATAGCTAAGTACTCTTTTTTGGTGTTGTAAGTGTTGTGTGGGTGAACCTGTGCTAATGTACCGACCTTACTTGGACTAATACATACTTGTGATTAAACCTCCTACAAACATCTGTAACTATAGGAAAGTAATTAAGATATAAATCTAACCCCAGCCTTAAACTCTGAGATCCTACACTCCCTTGTGCAAAGGTGTCCTAATGGGGGTTCGGGTTTCTATCACTCTGGCAACCCCACAATTAGTAGACAAATACAAAATGCATTCCCCTAGGCCCATAAATGGTGAAGTATCATGTAGTCGACGTTCACATGACACCACTAGAAGAATAGCACCACAACTTAAATACTAAACCATTGAATAATAACTCAACACAAATCCACTAATAACAACATGACTTCTCCCATGTCCTCAAGAACTAGACGAACTACTCACAAGACATCATATGGATCAAGATCAAAGATGATATGATAATGGAGAACAATCTGAACATAAACAATAATCCAATGGTTCCACTCACAAGCATCAACTACAATAGTAATTAACACCGGGAAAGTTCCCCCTAAGAACTAAAGCAATATCCAACACAATTGTTACAGCGGGACGGAGTGGTGATGATGGTGCTGGTGGAGATGATGGTGTGGATGATGATGATGATCCCGATGAAGCCTAGCTTGATGACGGTGTTGATGGTGACGATCTCCCCTCTCCGAGAAGGAATTTCCTCGGCAGAAATCTGTCTGCCAGAGAGATCTTTCTCTCTCGGTGTTTTCCACCCTGTAGAGGCGGCGGAAATCTATCTGTGGTCGCCCCCTGGTGTTAGGGTTCCGTAGGGAAGATATAGGCGAGAGGGTGGAGTCGGAGGCCAGCCAGGTGGGCCACACCTGCCCTAGGCGCGGGGCAAGGTGGGCCCGCGCCTAGGGGGTGTGGGCCCCCTGTGGCCCTTCTTCGCCTCCCCTTCTGGCTTCCTCAGTCTTTCAGGAAAATATAATTTTCCCATATCTTTCTAGTATTTTTCTGGTCTTCGTGAAATTGCATCAAAACACCTCCTTTTCCATCAGAATCCAGCCTCCGGCAGTCCATCCTCCAAGAATCATCCAACATGCAAAAACAGTGGAAAAGACATTAGTAATACCTCATAATAAGACATATATCAATGAATATAGGCAAATTATGATATATAATGGTGATGCAAATTAGACGTATCAGTAGTCCAAGACGACAGATGGTCATGGTTGGGAGACCAAACTCATAGGAGAGGTGCCTATAGTAGGGCGTGTAATTGAAAGGTTAGGATTGATTGTCCGCATACTGAGTATGGTGAATTCGGGATTATTCCTGACGGATGTATTGAATATTGTGGTGAAAGTGTACCACCTCTACAGAGTGTCAAACTATTCCAATAGCCGTGTCCGCGGTTTTGGACAAATGGAATGGCCATACTGTTCCGTCGTCAGATGTTTTCAAAATGACTTGTGAAATGAATCATGACTTTGACTTGACCACAACAGGGTTGTGAAAGTGAAAACTTAAGTCCCCACTTAGGTGTCATAAAACCTTAAACTAGTTTTCTTTGCTTCTAAACTCTATTAGAGATAAATCTGGCTTTTTGCAAAATAACCTAGAGCCTAGTACTCCTACTTGAAACCACCTTACTTGTTAGTGATAGTTTGCGAGTACTTAAAGAGTACTCATGGCTTTGTCCCTGGCTATTCCCGTGTCTAGACTATGAAGAGGACTATCAGGATGATGGACCGCAGGAAGGGTACGACAACTAGGATCATCTCCCACCGTCAGCATTGCCTGTGACCATGAAGATGGAGCTTCGCCCATGCTACGGTTATTACGTTATTCCGCTGCTTTGATTGTACTAAGACTGGATCATGAGATCCTTTATTTGTTGTAAGACCTTATGTATGGTTTGTAATGCATGATGTACTGTGATATCCAATCTGTTATGTCTCGCAAAAATAGTAATCCTGGGATTGCGATGTATGGCATAACAGGCATCTGGGATTAAAAATCCGGGTGTTGACACATGAAAAGCAAGATGGCGCTTTCTGCTACAGAAGATGTCAATGTGGCTGAACGACCTCCTTCCACCGAAATTGTGCACTATTTTTTGCTAGAGGACATCGACATCCATTCTTCAAGACCAACCAAGACTCTCCTTGAAACACAACTCGGGGCAGAGAAACTATACCAGGTCCATATTTGTAATCTTCGTGCAATTCAATACCATGTTTGTCTCTAAAATGTATATGATGTGCTTATAATTTTCTTGCTAGTAGTCTAATATTTGCTTTTATAACTGTCAGGAAATTACAAATCGCATTGAGCATAGACCAACTTCTGGTATAGATGATGCGCTATCAACCAACTCTCTTCTTGAGCAACTTAGGGCTGAGAGAACAATGAATGAGGCACTACGCATACACATTATAGCATTGCTAAAGGAGAAAGAAGCAGAGGAATAAGCGCGGAAAACACTTGTGAACTTCACAGACCGTGGAAGTGCATTACTTCATCAATTTGTAGCTCTTTTTAGTAGGTAAGTGAACTGGTGGTGAATATGTGAAAACTTGTGAGTGAAAGCTTGTTAGAATTTTGCGAATAAACTGTTGTTTAATATGTGGAAACTTTTGTCAGGCTGTAAGTGATGTATATAAATTTTATGTGGTTTGGAACATCTGTCTGGAAATTTCTATCATTTGTCGCCTATGGTGTGAAATTTCTATCATTTCATCTAGACCACTTAATCTAGGGGTGATGCCAGCACACATTCCTTTCGTAAACAAAAAATTCATGGTTGTTTACTCGACGAAAATATTTCCGTCATAGATAGACGCCGACGTGCCTCAATTTCAATGGTCAATGACCTTGACAAAACAGAAACATCAGGGCAAATGATAACGTCGCCTCTTCTGGCCTGACGAAAAAAAGTTCATATGTTTGAGATATGCGCCTAGATCTCATTGGTCCACATGTCGTTCTTGGGACGACCCACGTGTCCTCATACTATTGGTCCACCTCTGAGCAGGCCAGCTTCGTGCCATGACAGAAAAAAATTAGCCACGGCTCAAGTGACATCAAGAATGGACTAGATGATGCCACCAATAGAATGAATGATATCATCAACTGGCTTTAACAGAATCAAGCCGTGACGAAAAAAACATTAGGACAACGATGACGTTACTAAAGGTCGGCATGACATCAGCGGATGGTGCTAACGGGCGCCCGCGGCGCCACCTTCCATGTGACGTGGGCCGTTTTAAAAAAATGTCACGACTGATTGGTCTGGGCTGGGCTGGACTCGTTTGTCGCGACAAAATTGAAGGAACATCACGGACGGCTATGATATTTTCAGGTAGAAAAAACGTCACAGATCAGATTATGACGTAGGGTTCACGACCTTTTTTCTATCGCAAAATTCATCATGGATGGTGATCTACGACGTTTTTCCACTGATCCACGATGATATCAGATCGCCATGGACCATCCAGGTTCTTGTAGTGGGTGTCACTCTGCGCGGCAACTGGAACCTCAAAATATATAGGTGCCTTCATGGAAGTCCCAGGGTTTAACAAGACAAAGCACACCCATATGGTACGGGCATACCCTGCCCGTATTAGTGGTTGTTATGGCCTCTGGCGTCTGGAGTTTGTTCTAGGATTAGTTGATCGTGTAGACTTGCTCAAAATCTTCATTTATGGTTCCTGATCGATTTTTCCTTCAAAGAGTGATTTCTTGCACAACACAATTCAAAGTAATGGTTTTCATATCTTTGCAATAATTATTCTTTAGTGGAAAATCTAGAGAGATTCTTGTCAATTGCTTGACTAAAAAGAATGATTAAACACAGAAAAGATGGCTATTTTCACAGCCATCAACGCTCACATTATGTTTTTTGTGCATAGCATGATCATATTATTATCTAGGGCTTTTATTTGTGTGCATAGAACAAATACAACGCCATCATGAATGAGATGATCAATGATGGAAGCGTGGCTATCATTGTCGGCACACAAAATGAACAAGAAGAGGATGAAGAGGAACCCATCGCAACCGCCGATGTTGAGGTCGGGAATAAAGGAAAACCGAGGAATGGGAACTGAGGCCCCAAGTGGAAGACCATGGAGGATGGAGAGCTTATGTGATGCTTGGAAGTTCGTGACTCTCGACCCCATTGCCGATTCCAGACAATCTAGTGGAGAGTATTGTAAAAGGATCAAAACCCAATTTGATTCACGCAAAAACCTCAATGACCAATGACTACAAGAAATTTCACATGAGCCACAACCAATTGGCTATGTCGCATAGGTTGCGCATTAAACAACCAGCGGTCAACACATTCCGTGCATTCCTTGAGAAAATTCATGAAACAAAAGAGAGTATAAAGACAATGGAGGATCAAATAATTGCTCCAAAACTTGCTTAATTTGGCACACTAATCTTGGCTATGTATTGTTGGTTGTCCTTTTGCTTAGTTGTTGGATTCTCTAAGGATGTTTTGTGGGTACAATACAAGAAGGAATTCAACTTGATGCATTGCTTCAAAAAGCTCCGAACTTGTGATAAATGGAGGATCATCCAAAATAAACTCAACAAGGGCGTCCAAGGTGTCATCATAGATGTAGATGTGCCGGATTCCTTCTCGGTGGGACGCTCCACCAGGAACAAGAGGGAAAAGGCAGCCATTGTTGTTGGGTCATCGTAGGAAAGGGTGCAACCATTGATTAATAACTGACTCATCAAGGTCACACCAAACTCGACCTTAAAAAGTCAAGATAAAGATGCAAGGTGGGCAGTCTTGATGGTGAAGCAAGGCAATAAGATCGAATTTGAGATGACAAGAGTGGCATTGTATAAAATAATAAAAATCACTTCATGATCTTGACGGCCGACACATCAAGCATGGGTCCAAACGCGAAGGCGTGGCTCATATTAAATTGTCAACACATACTACATGAAAGTGGGATTTTTAGGGCCTCAACAGTGACATAAGAGCCATCATCGGAGAGGGAGGGGGAGCCTACATCTTCCATTTGATCTCTACGCTATGCATGTGATGTTGTAATATGTGTGGACAAATTTGGCGATGTTTTGGTGGCCGAGACTTTTAAATTTGTGGCCAGGATATCTACTAGGAAAATGATTATAGAAAGTGGCGCATATAGGAAAAATGCTCCACTAAAATTAATTTTGTGGCGCATATAGTAAATGCTTCATAGAATTATTGCAATTCCATGGCACATATAGCTATGTGCGCCATGGAAAGTGAGAATTCTGTGGCGCATATAGCCATATGCACCACAGGATTCCTGTGGGCCCCATGTGGGCCTGACCCAGCACATGGGCAGGCCAGAATTCTGTGGCGCATATGGCTGATGACCCACAAGTATAGGGGATCGCAATAGTCCTCGACGGTAGTATTACCCAATTTATTGATTCGACACAAGGGGAGACAAAGAATACTTGCAAGCCTTAACAACTGAGTTGTCAATTCAGCTGCACCTATAAATAGTTCTTGCTCACAATAGTTTATCAGTAGCAACAGTTTTTTAGTAGCAAAATAGCAGCAGTAGTAAAGCGAAAGCAATAGTAACAGTAGTAGCAAACCGTAGGATATGAGTGCGGTAGGCATAGGGATGGATGGACGGGCGTTGCATGGACAAGTCTAAACATGTAACTTCAAGATCTAGGGAAATTGCAGATAAATAAGATAAAGAATCCAAGTACTAAACAATCATAGGCATGTGCACCATATATAGTCATGCATGCTCGCAATGAGAACTTGCACAACATCTTTTGTCCTGCCAGCCCGTTGCAGCGGGGCCTCAAGGGAACTACTTGAAGTTAAGGTGCTCCTTTTAATAGAGCACCGGAGCAAAGCATTAACACTATGTGAACACACGTGATCCTCACATCACATCCATCCCCTCAGGTTGTCCCAATTTCTGTCACTTCAGGGCCTTTGGTTCCGGACAATGATATGTGTACACAACTTGTAGATAAGATCACAAACAATACTATCATAATTAATCAATAATAAGTTCAGATATGAGATCATGGCACTCGGGCCCTAGTGACAAGCATTGAGCACAACAAGTTGCAACAAAGTCAAATAGCACTAATAGAGATACTACACCATGCCCTAACAATCTTATTCGATTACATGATAGAACTCATCCAATCCCTACCACCCCCATAGCCTACAGTGGAGGATTACTCACTCATGGATGGGGGGAACGTGGATGGTTGATGGAGAGGCATTGGTGATGACGATGGCGATGATCCTCTCCAAATTCCCCATCCCGGCAAGGTGCCAGAATGGAGTTTCTGATTCCGAATCACGGTTTCTGGTGGTGGCGGCGCAGCGGAACTCTTTCTAGAAAATTGTCGTACCCCCCTGAGTTTTTAGGTCAGAAGGCAACTTATAGGCGAAGAGGGAGTCCGAGGGGGTGCCTGGGGCGGCCACACCCCCTCCAATCATGGCCAGGCCTGGCCCGCACGGCTAGCGGGTGTGGGCCCCCTAGGCCCCACTCCGTCTCGTATTCTGGCTCCGTGAGTCTTCTGGTGAAATAGGATTTTTTGCATATTTTCCGAGATTTTCCCTAATAGTTGATTTTCTGCACAAAAACAAGACACCAAGGTAATTCTGCTGAACAGCGTCAGTCTGTGTTAGTTGTATCCAAATCACACAAGTTTAGAGGAGAATCAATAGCAAAAGTGTTCAGGAAAGTAGATACGTTTTGGACGTATCAACTCCCCCCAAGCTTAGCTTATTGCTTGTCCTCAAGCAATTCAATTGAAAACTGAGTGCGATAAAAGAACTTTCACGAACACATTTGCTTCATATGTGTATATATTCTCAGCACATGAGTAGATACTTAGACAATTCATAATAAGGAGTATGCAACTAAGTCTACTCAATAGTCATTGCAAGCTATGAAGAGATTCCATCTCAATAATAATAAGTAGCATGAAACATGAACATAAGCAACATTGCAGTGCTCATAAGAAGGTATGACAGAGTGGAATCTCGCTTGCCTTTGTTTTTAGAGCACAATATAAATGCCAAGGCACCTCCGAAGTTCAAGTGAAGTCTAGAAGTAAAATATCAAAGATACAAGCATCAAAGTCATGACATAATTAACCAAGTTTTGAGACAAGCACATTACACTAAGAATGACAACTATGCTCTCAAGAAGGTGCTCATAGAATAAGTGGTGACTCAACAAGGAAGTGAAAAGGTTTTGAAAAGTTTGAAAGGCTTCCAAATGCTGAAAGTAAGGTACTCATTAGCTTTGAGCTCTCATTGCCCCTATCATAGGCATCTTTAGATGGTCAAAGTGAAAGTGAGGTCCAATATGAGTTATATGTTTGACAGACCATAAAGTGGAAATCTCATGTCCCTTGAGTACGTGGGCCGCTCCTCATTCTACTCAACTTTAGTTACCGGTAAGTTCTTGTCATAGTAAATACATGCGTATCATAGAGAACCGCCAACAGGGTACTCCTTGCACATGGTACAGGAGCTATCCCATAACCAAAATGCAAAGGCAAGCAGAAAATGAGCATCTCAGCGATCTTATTATTTGCCATGGGAAAATGGCGCCTTTTCTCTCTTTCCTCTTTTCAATATGTGTCTCTCCTTTTTTAGAAGAAGAAAGCTTCATAGATTGCTCATCATGGTTATGCTGCAAGTTTCCACCATGATTAGGCATGGCTTAGGCTAGCAACCCAGGCGTTTCTCTAACACATATACATAACTATATGAACTTACAAGCTCCCCTTTTATTTCACACCGATGACAACCGCAAACAAAAGAGCATGATATCAACTTGGTATATATTTACAGGTGTTGAAAGCGTTCCCCATGACAGCACAGTTCTGCTAACTCCCAGCCTATAATTTGCAAGCATATGACTTTCATGGACAGGTCACAATGGTTCAGGTTTATTAAGTGCAAGAAATAAGGTATGCCATCAAGTTCGTGGGAGCTTTACTAACTAACTTTCTCAAAACAGACAAACATTTTATTTGGAAGAAAACAAGGCATAATGAATATGCACGGAATCGAAAATGATGCTAGTAGGTAGGTATGGTGGACACTTTTGACAATAATGGTTTTGGGGAGTTCGAAACACGAGTAGAGCTCATACTCAGTGCAAGTGAAGGCTATCAATAGAGAGGAAGCGAAAAACAAGAGAGCAATAAGTGTCATAATGTAAGACCCCACCTTTATAAACGTAAAGGTCCCTGTGATTGCAATGCTAGTCCCTGGATCAATTGCTAGCATCCATGGTTTAAGATGAAGTACATAGAAACAAAGGTCATTATTACATCATCATTCTAGAGATAACATAGTCTTTTAGAACTCCATAGCCATAGGCTAGTACAAGAGTTTAACTTAACAATATAAATAAAAGTCTTCATCTTCATGTGCCACAAGCAAGCATGTTGAGTGTAGACTCATAACCCTAATCCTCATCAGAGTAACCTGCAACATCACAAGTTACAGCCAGAGTGGGTCAATACATTGGAATAGTATTGGCAAGTGATACCTTAGTAGAATAATATTATCTAGCTTCTTCATAAGTTTGGCTAAGTGTAGCTTAGGCTTGCTTTGCTCAAAATAGGTTTTACCTATCAGTTGAAAACACTAAGTTTTTGTTTGGCAAAAACTCCCGAGGAACCACCAATAGACATTGGTGAACCTTCATCCTTGTTCAACCACAAGTTTTAACTTAGAAATTGGGATGAGGAGATTCTTGATAGCTTCCATGTCTTGATGCTCAAATTGTCCTTTTTCGGGGACACAGCTAAGTACTTAGTTTCTTCCTTCTGCAGAGGTGGTGCACTTTCCCCACAAGACTTGATTTTCATAAAGACAGGACCTTTCAGAAGCCTTCCCTTAGACCAAAATGGACGCGCTCCAAACCTATCATCCCCTACCACCAACTGTCCATTTGGCTAAGTTATTGCAACCTATATGATCCAGGCAGAGCCCATAATGCCATGTGGCTGCACTAGAAGCTTCTTAACATATGACATCTCAAATCCCTTTGCTCCTGGGTCGCATTTCACAAGTGAGATACACATGGTACACCATTGGAAAATGGGCCCTGGTTACCACTCAACCAAAATCCACCAAGCAATTACCATTCCACCTAGGTGTTTCATTCACTTAGTTGTTTTATTAAGCAAAAACATAAGTCAAAAGACTTATCAATATTTTTCCATAGCATGTGTATATTCCACCCTTGGTTTCTACTAGCTAGGCTAAGCATGGCAATAGCAAGTATCTTAACTTAGAGAAAATTCTAACAATTCTACATCTACTATGATTTCCCAAGAATAACATATATATACTTAGCAAAAATTATCATGCAAGCCCTATACAAAATATTTCTAATGCATAGGCAAAATATTGGGACATAAGTATGAAGCACCACTTGCCTTGGTAGTTGGGGGAGTAGCAACAATCCTCACAGTCACAATCACCACTAGCACCAAAATCTACACATAAAATGATAGCACCAAATTCATATTTCAAACAATCAAGCAAAAATATATGAATGCATGAAAATGCCATGTGATCATTTTTCTAAACCCAACAAGACAAGTAAAATAGTACTGAACAATAAAATAAAAATTTATACATCAAATAAACTTTAGTTGGCCTTTAAAACATTTTCCAATAAATTTTTATACACAAAATAAGCCTACAAATGTCTCTTCAAAAACAACTAATTTTACAGAAGCAATTCATTAAACAAAGTACATGGTTGGATAGAATTCTTTTTCCTGATTCCATTGATATAAAATTTTCAAAATTAGGACGTGTGGATCAATAGTTATGAATTTTGCAAGTTTGAACATCTAATAGAAATGATTCTGTTTTTAAATCAAACTACAGGCCACGCGGCGCTTTCTGATTGGACGGTACCGTTTCGCGCGGATCAGGCTCTCTGGATCGTCAGATTAAAAGTGCATCGCATGGCTCAGATCTAATCGTATTGCTTCACTTAAGTCATCTATCATACGCATTGGATCTAGATCTAACGGCCCAAATCTAACAGGCCAAAAACGAGCGGCGGTGGCTGGCGGCGGCGCGGTCAGACGAGGACAGTGCCGAAGATACAGGAAGTGCGGGCGAGGGAGGGATATCTCACCGAGTTCGTCGTGCATTGCTGATGCTCAAAGTGTGCTTGGTTGGCGAAGGGGCGCTCGAGGTCGACGGGGATTGCTCGCCGTAGTTTCTTCTGGCGACGACCGCTTCTGTTCGTCGTCGCTGGCGAGGGTACAGGTCATGCCAAGGCAAGAGAAGAAGTGCGTTGGATGCGCGAGACGATGTTGGTCACGCGAGTGTCTACGAGAGGGAAAGGCGCGGTCTGTACTAACCAGGGGAGCTCGTCGGAGTTGCTTGCTTCGTCGGGCACGTGCAGTCGTCAACGTTGGCGAGGCTCTGGATGGTCCTAGCACACACCAGTGGTGTTAGAAGATGCGCAAGGTTGCAGTGATCATACTGGCAAGACTAGAAGTCAAGGGGCGGGGAGTGCTCATCGGAATTTACCGATGGAGATCGTCGGTACTGCGGCGGAGTTCTGCGTAATACGGACAGCCTGGTGGCGGAGTGGGGGTGCAGAGTGAGGGGAAATGGTCGCAGAGGGGTGGGGATTAAGTAGCCGGAGCAGGGGCAGCATTCACGCGGTGAATCAATGGAATTTAAGCAGAGAGTAATCGCGGCGTCACTGCGGGGAGGTAATGGCGGAGCGGTTCGTCGCGCGGTGATTGAGGACGATGATGACGGGGCAGGTGGGTCCCAGTGGTCAGTGAGGGGGTGTGCGCGGGCTTGGTGAGAAACAGAGGGAGAGGGGGAAACCTGGGTGCGCTGCAACCGTTACTGGGCCGAATAAGTGGCGCCGGCTCTTTTCCTTTTCTTTTCCCTTTTTCTTTTTCTATTTGATTTACCAGGAATCCTTTTCAAATGATTTTAAAAGAGTTTGAATTCAAAACCTTATGGATTTTTGTAAAGTGAAACAGGTACATATTTGTGTATAAAGTATTGCTATTCACTCAAATTTATAATGGCCTATTGATATTTAATATAAACCTTGCCTTTATTATTTATTTAAATAAGACATGAGAATGGTTTTGAATTCATAATTTGTTTTGAAAACTTTGACCAAGCCTTAGAAACATCACTCAAACTTATGTTCAAATATTTTCTGATTAAAACAAATATTTTCTTAATAGAAGGTAGCAATAAGGTCATTGCCTTGCTTACATAAAATAATAGACATCAAATGCTTCTGTTTTTTGGAAAATGATCCAAAAATGATTATGAATGCATGAATGATATGCAAACTTTGAAATCATGATTTTTGGGATGTTACAAATGTAACCCCCTTAAGGTGAATCTCTCCCTCGAGATTTAGATTGGCTAGAAAATAGGTGAGGGTGGTCTTTCCGAAGATCATCTTCTCTTTCCCAGGTTGCTTCTTCCTCGGAATGATGGTTCCACTGAACTTTGCATAATTTTATAGTCTTTGTCCGAGTAACCCTTTCTGCAGTCTAAAGAATCTTGATAGGTTTTTCTTCATAAGTGAGATCACTTTCCAATTGGACCTCCTCCAAAGGTATAGTATCCTTCAAAGAAGTCTCCTCCATCTCTGGATCGCATTTCTTTAGCTGACTCACATGGAACACATTGTGAACGGCAGACAATGATTCAGGCAATTCAACCTCATATGCCACTTCTCCTTTACGGCTCAGAATCTTGAATGGTCCAACATATCTTGGGGCCAATTTTCCTTCGACTCCAAATCTCTACACTCCACGAAGTGGTGATACTCTAAGATATGCTCTATCACCCACCTCATAGGTGACTTCCCTACGCTTAGGATCTGCATAGCTCTTTTGTCGGGACTGTGCTATCTTCAATCTGTCCTTTACTAACTTGACTTTCTCCTCAGCTTCCTTGATTAGTTCTGGCCCAAACAAGTTTCTTTCTCCAACACCATTCCATAGCAATGGTGTAGTACACTTTCTCCCATAGAGAAATTCAAACAATGTCATCTCAATACTGTCTTGATAGCTGTTGTTGTAAGAGAATTCTGCGTAAGGTAGACTTTCATCCCAACTAGCTCCATAGTATAGGGCACATGCCCTCAACATATCCTCTAAAATCTGGTTGGTCTTTTCTGTCTGTCCATCAGTCTGGGGATGAAAAGCAGTACTGAATTCCAATCTCGTTCCCAATGACTCATGTAGTTGCCTCCAAAACTGAGAAGTGAATTGAGTTCCTCTATCAGACACAATACTCTTGGGTACTCCATGCAGACACACAATCCTATTCATATAGATCTTGGCTAACTTAGCACTTGTATAGGTTGTCTTCACGGTATGAAATGAGCCATTTTAGTTAGGCGATCCACTACGACCCAAATAGAATCATATCTCGATCTAGTCCTTGGCAGTCCGGTGATGAAATCCATGCCAATCTTGTCCCACTTCCAATCAGGAATAGGTAGTGGTTGTAACAATCCTGCTGGTTTCTGATGTTCCGCTTTCACTCTACTACATACATCACACAAAGCAATATGTTCGGTGATGTCCTTCTTGAGATTATTCCACCAAAATATTTCCTTCACATCCATGACATTTTCGTGTTACCCGGATGAATGGAATATGGTGAGTTGTGCGCTTCTTGTAAAATCAGTTTCCGAAGTTCCGGATCTTGCGGGATACAGATATGTTTTACATACCATAAAGTACCATGTTCGTCTTCATGGAATCCTTTGGCTTTTCCCTTGCCAATCTTTTCCTCAATCTCTTCAATTTCCTTGTCCATCTTTTGGGCTTCCTTGATTTTGTCCAACAAGGTGGTTTGAACATCCAATGACATGAGATGTCCTTCAGGAACAATCTCCAATCTGAGATCTTTGAATTGGGCACACAGATCATCTGGCAACTCTCCCTTAGTAAGGCCATTCACATAAACCTTACGGCTTAATGCATCCGCTACAACATTTGCTTTACTCGGGTGGTATTGCAAACTCAAGTCATAGTCCTTGATGAGTTCTAGCCATCTTCTCTGTCTCATGTTGATTTCTTTCTGAGTGAAAATATACTTCAAACTTTTGTGATCTGTGAACACTTCACATCGTTTTCCCAAAAGATAATGTCTCCATGTTTTGAGTGCATGGACAACAGAGGCTAACTCTAAATCATGAGTGGGATAATTCACTTCATGAGTTTTGAGTTGTATCGAGGCATAAGCCACAACTTTACCTTCTTGCATCAGAACTGCACCCAATCCTTGGTGAGATGCATCACAATACACTTGGAAATCCTTCTCCAAATCTGGCAGACATAAGACTGGTGTTGTCACTAGTCTTTTCTTCAACTCTTGGAAACTGAGTTCACATCCTTCAGTCCAATCAAATTTCTTGTCTTTCTTTAGTAACTCTGTCATTGGCTTAGCTACCTTGGAGAAATTCTCAATAAACCTTCTATAGTATCTTTCCAAGCCAAGGAAACTATGAACTTCTTTCACTGACTTAGGAGATTCCCATTCAGCTAAAGCTGACACTTTTGCGGAATCAACTGCTACACCATCTCCACACACAATGTGTCCAAGAAATCCAACTTCATTCAACCAGAATTCACACTTGCTGAATTTGGCATACAGCTTATGCTCTCTAAGCTTCTCAAGTATCAACCGCAAATTTCCTTCATGCTCTTCATTGCTCTTGGAGTAGATTAAAATGTCATCGATAAAAACGACAACAAACTTGTCAAGAAACTCCATGAACACCTTGTTCATCATATTCATGAAGTAGGCTGGTGCATTGGCCAAACCAAATGGCATCACGGTGTATTCATATAATCCATACCTAGTGGTGAAAGCAGTCTTAGGTATGTCTTGTTCCCTTATCTTAAGCTGAAAATAGCCTGACCGGAGATCAATCTTTGAGAACACACGGGATCCTTCTAACTGATCAAACAAATCATTGGTTTTGGGCAAAGGATATTTGTTCTTGATAGTCACCTAATTGAGTGAACGATAATCTATGCATAACCTTTGACTTCTATCTTTCTTTTCAACAAACAAGACTGGTGCTCCCCAAGATGAAGAACTTGGTTGAATAAATCCTTTCTGCAACTGTTCTCCAAGTTGTTTCTTGAGTTCCTTCAACTCATCAACTGACATCTTGTAAGGTCTCTTTGATATTGGTCCTGATCCTGGCAGCAAGTCAATCAGAAACTCCACATCTCTATCTGGTGGCATTCCCGGCAATTCCTCCAGAAACACATCCGGATACTCTCTCACAATTAGCACACTGTCTATGCTAACCCCCTTAAGAGAATTTATCTTACTCCCTTTTGATTCAAAGTTAGACCTGAATCTAATCCGTTTCTTATCCGGGGTTGTGGGTGCGACAGTACGGTTGGCACAATCTAGTACTCCTTCATACTTGGTCATCCAATCCATTCCCAAAATTACATCCAATCCTTGGGAATCTAAGATTATCAAACTAACTGGAAACTTATGCTTTCCAAATTCTATCACTAGATCACGACATCCAAGACTTACTATCATATCCCCACCGGGAGAACTTACTTTTATAGGGCACCCAATATTTTCAATTGGAAATCCATTTCTATCAACAAATGCTCTTGATATGAATGAATGCGATGCACCAGTATCAAAAAGAACAAGTGATGGAATAGAATTGAGTTTGAACTTACCAGCCATAGCATCAGATTCCTCATAAATCTCTTCCACATTGATGTGGTTTACTTGTCCCTTCTGGAAAGGGTTGGGCTTGGTGGTTCCTTCAACCTTCTTCTCTGGGCACTCATTAGCATAGTGCCCCATGTTCTTACACTTGAAGCATTCAACCTGACTGATATCTCTCTTTGTAGGCTGATTTCCACTTCCACTTCCACTTCCACCTCCACTCTGGTGACTCTTGTGTCCACTCTTGTGGTTCTTGTATTTGTCATTATCATGACTACGATGATGCTTGTTGTCATGATGGCGGTTGTGGCCGTGGTGGTTGGTGTACTTTCCATGTTTGTGGGATCCAGAACTCCCACTATCATCATGATGCGAACGCTTGTGAGACGATCCCGAGCTGTGTTTATCAAAGTTGTGCTTCCTCTTCCTACTCTCAACCTGTTTCATCTTGTTCTCCAAGATGGTAGCCTTGTCACAAAGTGATTGGTAGGTTGGTACATAGGCAATAGATAGCTGCAGATTCAGTTCATCATTCAGTCCTTCGAGGAATTTCTCCTTCCTCTTGGCATCAGTATCAACTTCATCCGGTGCATAATGCGCCAGATTGTTGAATTCCTCAATATATTCAGCCACACTGCAGTGACACTGCTTCAGATTATGGAACTCCTTCTTCTTCAAATTCATCACCCCGGATGAGATGTGAGCTGTACGGAATCCATCCTCAAAGATATCCCAAGTCACATCCTCAATGGGAGTGGTGATCTGAAAGTTGTCCCACCAGGTTGCTGCTGGCCTTTCCAACAAATGTGCTGCAAACCTGACCTTCTCTTCGTCGGTGCAGCCGACAGTCACTAAATCCTTGTTCACCAAACGTAATCAATCATTGGCCACCATTGGATCAGTGGTTCCTGAGAACTTCGCAGGCCTCAGTCTTAGGAATCTGGTGAGCATGTCAAATCCTGGTGGATTATTCTGGTTGTTGTTGTTGTTGTTGTTGTTATTGTTATTGTTGTTGTTATTCTGATTCTGATTCTGGTTCTGCATGAAAGTGGTCATCATCTGCATCAGTTGTGTCTGTGCTATCATCAACTGTTGCATCTTGGAAGTGACATTGTTGTTGTTTGGGTTGGGGTTGGCACGTCAAGGAAGCATCTGTTTCATAAGGATAAGAATGAGATACCCATAGATGCTTAACATGCACAATACATCACATAGATAATCACAATAACCAAGCATAAAAAATAACAAAGAGTTTGAACGACATAAACAACAAGTTTTGGAAAAAGCAAACACACCATAGCAAGCCATCCACACGTTGGATGGTCATTGCGACTCAATAAACAAAGTACGGTAGATGAAAGATAATCGAGTAGTCTACACTAATCCTCCGCATCAATCTCCTCGTCAACAAGTGTAAGACCTGCACTCTCCATGGCGGTCTTGTACTCATCAACACTAGTAATCAGGGCCTCAATCTTGGCCCTAAGAGCTCTCTTCTGTGAGCGAAGCCTCTCGATCACTCCCTGCTGATGCTCGAGCTCGAAGTCCTTGGCCTCTAACTCTTCCTTCATCTCCCGGATCTTCTTGTTCCTGTCTTGGACTCTTTTCTCCTGGCTCTTGAATTTCTTGTCCTGGCTTTCAAACTTGGCCTCCATTTCCTTGACTATATCGTCTTTCTCCGCGAAGAGCTTGTCCTTCTTACGAAGCTGAACCTGGAGCTCATCATTGCTAAGCATGACGTTGGTCCTATCAGTATCTAGGTGTCGAATAAGACCCTCTAGGTCCTGGAGGTATAGACGAATCAGCTCCATCGTCTCTCTAGCAGCATCCTCGTACTCTATAGCTTCACCCTCTTCGTTGCATCTCCCGAAGGGGTGAAAGTAAAGACCTCTAAGCTCGGTGGAGTGTCTCCCTACCAGACGCCCAAGTAACTCCTGCATGACTACATCTAAGCCTTTCTCCTTGTCGTCATGCGTCAGCTTGAAAGTGATGGTCTCCATGGTTGGCTCTGTCTGGCGTCCGGGCTGAGTGACTCTGAAGCCCCATAGGTCCTTCCTCTCAAACTTGGTGAGTGGAAGTGTCATGATGCTAGGAAGTGGAAGGTTGAGCACACTAGTGAGCTCAATGAGACGAGTACCAAAACGAGTTCCCTTGAACTCCTCGGCCGTGTTGATAGTAACATTAGGCATCTATTTTTATAAGATAGAGAAAAGTTAGAATCAACATCAAAATAGAGAAAAATCACAAGACAAAATATCACAAGCACATCTTTTGCAACAATCACACAAGTCATGGCATACACAATCCATTACAAGCATCAAAGGTTCAACATAACTTAAACAAATTTTTGGAAGTAAAACGATAAGTGTGGTGGTCTAACTAACGAAGTACGTTACAACTCTCACTCACTAGACAAAATAGCTATCAGGGCATCCTTAGTAGCCATCTGTCTATCTTGTTCACAAGACTCCCATATTAAATCTATGATGTCTCCCCTTATTTGTTGGTTGGTAGTCTCCAATTCTTGGGTATGCTTCTTTTCTTCTCTAAGGTCATTTTGAGTGTTGAGCATTCTGCACTTGAGTCTATCACCAAGATCCTTGATAGCATTCCAAGCTGCATTTCTTGCAGAGTCAAAGAATGTTGTGTGAATTTCTGAGTTGGTGACCATGCAGAATCCTGACTCCTTGTGGTTGTCTTCCTTGTTTTTTTACAAGTGAAGTTGCACCCACCAATACTCTTCTCCTTCATCCATCACAGGGAGTCCTTTGTACACAGCTGCACCATGTATCCCCATGGTAACCATAAGGTTCTTAAGGGCCTTGGGAAATTCAGTCTCACACTCCAAAGTCATGGTCATGAGTGGTCCCTTTCTTACGGCTTCGTTGATGGAGTTCATCTACAAATAGAGATGAGAAAGAAGATTAGAAAAGTTTACGAGAAGAAAAAGACAAGTGTGGAAATTTTCAAAGTATTGAATTTTTTTCCTTAAAGGTTTCTAATCCAATCCTAGGGTCGTAATCCTACAGGCAACACAGTGCCCTGATACCATCTGTAATACCCCACCTTTATAAAGGTAAAGGTCCTTGTGATTGCAATGCTAGTCCCTGGATCAATTGCTAGCATCCAAAGTTTAAGATGAAGTACACAGAAACAAAGGTCATTATTACATCGTCATTCCAGATATAACATAGTCTTTTACAACTCCATAGCCATAGGCTAGTACAAGAGTTTAACTTAACAATATAAATAAAAGTCTTCATCTTCATGTGCCACAGGCAAGCATGTTGAGTGTAGACTCATAACCCTAATCCTCATCAGAGTAACCTGCAACATCACAAGTTACAGCCACAGTGGGTCAATACATTGGAATAATATTGGCAAGTGATACCTTAGTAGAATAATAGTATCTAGCTTCTTCATGAATTTGGCTAAGTGTATCTTAGGCTTGCTTTGCTCAAAATAGGTTTTACCTATCAGTTGAAAACACTAAGTTTTTGTTTGGCAAAAACTCCCGAGGAACCACCAATAGATATTGTTGAACCTTCACCCTTGTTCAATCACAAATTTTAACTTAGAAATTGGGATGAGGAGATTCTTGATAGCTTCCATGTCTTGATGCTCAAATTGTCCTTTTCCGGTTACACGGCTAAGTACTTAGTTTCTTCCTTCTGCAGAGGTGGTGCACTTTCCCCACAAGACTTGATTTTCATCAAGACAGGACCTTTCAGAAGCATTCCCTTAGACTAAAATGGACGCGCTCTAAACCTATCATCCCCTACCACCAACTGTCCATTTGGCTAAGTTATTGCAACCTATATGATCCAGGCAGAGCCCATAATGCCATGTGGCCGCACTAGAAGCTTCTTAACATATGGCATATCAAATCCCTTTGTTCCTAGGTGGCATTCCACAAGTGAGATACACAGGGTAGACCATTGGAAAATGGACCCTGGTAACCACTCAACCAAATCCACCAAGCAATTACCATTCCACCTAGGTGTTTCATTCACTTAGTTGTTTTATTAAGCAAAAACATAAGTCAAAGACTTAGCAATATTTTTCCATAGCATGTGTATATTCCACCCTTGGTTTCTACTAGCTAGGCTAAGCATGGAAATAGCAAGTATCTTAACTTAGAGAAAATTCTAACAATTCTACATCTACTAGGATTTCCCAAGCATAGCATATATATACTTAGCAAAAATTATCATGCAAGCCCTATACAAAATATTTCTAATGCATAGGAAAAATATTGGGACATAAGTATGAAGCACCACTTGACTTGGTAGTTGGGGGAGTAGCAACAATCCTCACAGCCACAATCACCACTAGCACCAAAATCTACACATAAAATGATAACACCAAATTCATATTTCAAACAATCAAGCAAAAATATATGAATGCATGCAAATTCCATGTGATGATTTTTCTAAACCCAACAAGACAAGTAAAATAGTACTGAACAATAAAATAAACATTTATACATCAAATAAACTTTATTTGGCCTTTAAAACATTTTCCAATAAATTTTTATACACAAAATAAGCCTACAAATGTCTCTTCAAAAACAACTAATTTTACAGAATCAATTCATTAAACAAAGTACATGGTTGGATAGAATTCTTTTTCCTGATTCCATTGATATAAAATTTTCAAAATTTGGACGTGTGGATCAAAAGTTATGAATTTTGCAAGTTTGAACATCTAATAGAAATGATTCTGTTTTTAAATCAAACTACAGGCCACGCGATGCTTTCTGATTGGACAGTACCGTGTCGCGCGGATCAGGCTCTCTGGAGATTAAAAGTGCATCGCATGGCTCAGATCTAATCGTACCGCTTCACTTAAGTCATCTATCATACGCATTGGATCTACATCTAACGGCCCAAATCTAACAGGCCAAAAACGAGCGGTGCTGCGACGGCGGCTGGCGGCGGCGCAGTAAGACGAGGATGGTGACGATGATACAGGAAGCGCGGGAGAGGGAGGGATAGCTCACCGAGTTCTTCGTGCGTTGCTGATGCTCAAAGTGTGCTTGGTTGGCGAAGGGGCGCTCGAGGTCGACGGGGATTGCTCGCCGTAGTTTCTTCTGGCGACGGCCGCTTCTGTTCATCGTCGCTGGCGAGGTTACAGGTCATGCCAAGTCAAGAGAAGAAGTGAGTTAGATGAACGAGACGATGCTGGTCACGCGAGTGTCAATGAGAGGGGAAGGTGCGGTCTGTACTAACTAGGGGAGCTCATCGGAGTTGCTGGCTTCGTCAGGCACGTGCAGTCGTCGACGTTGGCGAGGCTCTAGATGGTCCTAGCACACACCAATTGTGTTAGAAGATGTGCAAGGTTGCAGTGATCATACTGGCAAGACTAGAAGGAAAGGGGCGGGGAGTGCTCACCGGAATTCACCACCGGAGATCGTCGGTACTGCGGCGGAGTTCTGTGTAATACGGGCAGCCTGGTGGCGGAGTGGGGGTGCTGAGTGAGGGGAAATGGTCGCAGAGGGGTGGGGATTAAGTAGCCGGAGTAGGGGCGGCATTCATGCGGTGAATGAATGGAATTTAAGTAGAGAGTTATCGCGGCGTCACTGCAGGGAGGTAACGGCGGAGCGGGTCGTTGCGCGGTGATTGAGGACGATGATGACGGGGCAGGTGGGTCCAAGTGGTCAGTGAGGGGGTGTGCACGTGCGCGGTGAGAAATAGAGGGAGAGAGGAAAACCCGGGTGGGCTGCAACCATTACTGGGCCGAATAAGTGGCGCCGGCCCTTTTCCTTTTCTTTTCCCTTTTTCTTTTTCTGTTTGATTTACCAGGAATCCTTTTCAAATGAATTAAAAGAGTTTGAATTCAAACACCTTCTAAATTTTTGTAAAGTGAAACAGGTACATATTTGTGTATAAAGTATTGCTGATCACTCAAATTTAATGGCCTATTGATATTTAATGTAAACCTTGCCTTTATTATTTATTTAAATAAGACATGAGAATGGTTTTGACTTCGTAATTTGTTTTGAAAACTTTGACCAAGCCTTAGAAACATCACTCAAACTTATGTTCAAATCTTTTCTGATTAAAACAAATATTTTCTTAATAGAAGGTAGCAATAAGGTCATTGCCTTGCTTACATAAAATAATAGACATCACATGCTTCTGTTTTTCGAAAATGATCCAAAAATGATTATGAATGCATGAATGATATGCAAACTTTGTCATGATTTTTGGGATGTTACACATAATCATGCTTGCAACAAAACATGACTAATTATGGAATGAAAGTGATACAAGAACTCTGAGGAGAAATAAATTATCAAGGCTTACTGACTATTGTTTAGTCATATGCATGCGTGAGCATGTGCCAAGTCGATTCACATGAAACATTCAGAGGAGGATACCATAATATCATACAAAATTATGAATAGAACAATACAAGGAAACATTCATATGACATGCTACAAACTATTAGCAAGCTAGAGCTAATCATAAGAGAGCAAGAACTACTAAGCATCCATAAATAACATACACCTTACATGAATAGACTAAGCATGCTCACGATGATGAGTATATTTACAAAAATGAAAACAAATAGAGTTCATTACCAGCCTCTTACCACACCTCAAGTTGTCTTAATCTTCATTATTGCTCTTCACTTGTGTGGCTTGAATAATAACATGAAACCAAACTCCACTGAGGACTGCTCAACTCTGCAAAGAACTTCACAAAACCCAAAAAGAACAACAAATATTTTTGGTGTTTTCAATTTTTTAAAGCAAGCACAAAAAGGCAAAAACAAAAAAAGCAAAATCTTTTTGGATTTTTCTTTAAGGCAAACCAAATCTAAAAAGCAAAGAAACTAACCAAGAGAAACAACGAAAATATTTTTGGTCTTTTTGTGTTTTGAGAAAGTAGAAACAATAACCAAAAAGAAAGTCAAACATGGATATACAAAGAACCGACGAAACATGATATATAGATGAGTTCGATGTCGGTATACCTCCCCCCAAGCTTAGGCTTTTGGCCTAAGTGGAGCTCAACTCCATGGTGACCAAGAAGGTGCACCTCCTTAGTACGACGAAGAGGACCCTTCGTCCTGGTATGAGCTCGAGGACGCCCCTGTGTAGTGCACAGAGGGGTCGTATGAGGGCGCGTCCCCCTGGTAGTGTTCGTGGAAACCACGAATGCGTAGCTGCTTGTCCATATCCTCCTTGGAGTGCGACCAAGGTCCCTGGGAAATACAGAACAAAGTGGTTTGGGGTAGAGGAATCTCTCTCTCTTCCCCATCAGTAAACATCATCCTATAAACCAAATTATCAAGGATAGAGCTAGTAGTAACAAAATGATACGCTTTCATGGCAGCAAGATCGAGCCTCTAAGGAGCCAAAATTGTATCATTTGGATAAACAGATAAGTCTAAGGCAGCAACAACACGTGGAACAATAATTCCCCCATAAATGGGTCCCTTAGCAGCTAAGCAACGAGCAATGAGAGAACCAAGACTGTACCTGGTTTCATTGTTGAGTGCAGCAGCTAGGAAGGCCAAATGATAGTTGGAAATATTGCTAGTGTTCTCCCTACCAAGAACACTAGTGGCAAGATAATAAGCAAAATACCTGATAGCTGGGAGTTGAATATTTCTTATCTTTCCATGCTGGGCTCTGCGGTCATCATCATTAGTTATCCCGTGGTAGATCCCCAAAAATCAGCGGGTTGAGCTGGAATCTTCTTCACCGTCCCAGCCGTGCCAATACCCAAGATTTCACAAAATTTCTTCAATGTCATGGATAAAAGCCTGTTATAGATTTTGAAAGACACATCTGGTTTGAAAGGGCTGTTAGAAAAAGAGAAACTCTCCACAAAGGTTTTAGTGAGCGTAGCATATTGCACACTCTCATCCTGCATATAACTCGTTAGTCCAACCCTCTGAACCAAGGTTTGGAAATCATTGAGAATCCCTGCAGCCCGCAAGAAGGTTGGACAAGGGAATTTAGAAGGGTGTGCATGCCCCTCATCTCCCTCGTCGCCAAATCGAGGTATAGTGAGATCCTCTTTTTTTGAAGGTAGTGAGATCCTCATTGTATGAGGGCCTAGCTAGGGAGGATGATCTTGAAGGCCTTGTCCTCCTAGGTGCATCACTCCCAAATACTTCACCAAAGGTGTGGTTGTCCATGACCCCTTTTTCTGAAATTTTTAGACAACATCAAGCCAAGTGATTTCCAAGTTGATAAATGATGAGAAACTACTATAGGAACTTGCTAGAGGGCCAAACATGCATCAAAATGAAATCTCCAAGCATAGAACAAGCATGCAATCTCACACAACCTGACACCTATAGCAGCAAAATACTCAAGATACAATCTACCAATCACAAATCTAATTGGACAAGAGGAGGCACATACCAAGGAGCAATCCCTCCAAAAATCGGCAGCAAAGATGGGCTAAGCAAGGAGATCGAAAATCGGGAGCAAGAATAGCAGAAACTCGAGCTTGAGAAAAAATTTCGCTGTTCTTCGGGAGAGAGAAAGAAGTGGCTGGGAGGAGGCAACTTGGAGGGCCACAGGTGGGGCCCCTCCTAGGCCAGGCGCGCCCTGGGGGCTGGCCGCGCCACCAGGGGGTGTGTTGTCCTGGTGGGTCCCCCTGGGACACTCCAGGTGTCCCTCTACCCCTTTTTTCGAGGAAAATTTAATATGAATTTTCTGGGATTTTTCGGGAAACTTTATTTTTGGACAATTTTCAGGGTATGAAAATTGATTTTCTCACAGAAACAGATTTTTTAGAAGAAGCAAAAGAAAACCAAAACCAAAACTACAGAAGTTCTAAGACACTCTTACAAGAAAACAACTAGCAAAACTAAAGCTAACAAGAGAAAGAGCAAAAACTAGGAAGGAGAAAAAATAAAAGTGAGCAAGTATAACCACTATGAAAACATTTTTTTATTCATTAAAATCCTTTTGTTAACAAGGTTGATCAAGTCTTGTTACCAAAACAATATTATATGAAGCAAAATTTGCATTCCACAAAGTGATTATGTTACCTCAAACTTGATAGCAATAGTCCCAATCATAATAGTTTCAAAACATTCTTGTGGAATGGGACAATATATTTCTGCAACCTTGATGCTCTAAATATTTTCAATGGAATTCAGGCAATAGCCCTTATCAATCTTCTTGGGGAAATAGACAGTATGCTCTTTGTCATTATTATTAAAAGTTACTTTTCCTTGATTACAATTGATGACAGCACCTGCGGTATTAAGAAAAGGTCTCCCAAGAATAATAGACATATTATCATCTTCAGGCATCTCAATCACAACGAAATCAGTTAAAACCAGGAAATTATGAGCCACTTGCACAGGAACATCCTCACATATACCAACAGGAATAGTAGTTGACTTATCAGCCATTTCCAAAGATATAACAGTTGGTATCAACTTTTCTAGCTGTAGTCTATTGTAGAGAGAAAAATGCATAACACTAACTCCAGCTCCCAAATCACATAAAGCAGTTCTAACATTATTATTCTTAATAGAGCAAGGAATAGTTGGTATACCTGGATCACCAAGTTTCTTTGGAACTTTACCATTGAAGGAATAATTAGCAAGCAAAGTAGAAATTTCCATATTAGGAATCTTCCTTTTATTAGAGACAATATCCTTCATATATTTTGAATAAGCAGGCAACTTAATAGCATCCACTCACAAAACTTGTTGTAGTGTTCTTCCTCCTTTGACTTGTGTTTCTTATTGGGAAAAGGCATAGGTTTATGCACCCAAGGTTCTCTCTCACTACCATGTTTTTTAGCAATAAAATCTTCCTTAGTGTACCTGGTGTTCTTAGTGTGCTTCTCATGTTCTTCCTCAACTTTCTCCTTATCAGGAACATCATTTTTATAATTACCACTCTCAGTTTTAGCATCAGAGACTGATATACTATTAGGATCTACAACAGGTTCAGGTGGTTCCTCTACTATTTTGTGTTTCTTTTTCTTTCTCTTATGAGGACTACCACTACTTTTAGCTTGTTGAGGATCTTGAGTGGCTATACCACACCTAGTTATAATTCCATAAGCATGTATATCTCCTGAGGCATTAACTAGCATATCCTTTTGTACCTTAGCAAATTGATCAATTTGGGTTTGAACCATTTGAGATTGTTCACAAAGCATTTTTAACATCATTAACAGTTCTTTCCACAATATCTTTCAACTCATTAATAGCTCTAGAGTTTTCCAATAAATGATTCTAAACTTGTTTATTAAAACTAGCTTGTTTAACTATAAATGTGTCAAGTTCATCTAAGCATTGATTAGGAGGATATGAGTGCGGTATGAGTGCGGTATGCATAGGGATGGATGGACGGGCGTTGCATTGACAAGTCTAAACATGTAACTTCAAGATCTAGGGAAATTGAAGATAAATAAGATAAAGCATCCAAGTACCAAACAATCATAGGCATGTGCTCCATATATATTCATGCATGCTTGCAATGAGAACTTTCACAACATCTTTTGTCCTGCCAGCCCGTTGCAGCGGGGCCTCAAGGGAACTATTGGTAATTAAGGTGCTCCTTTTAATAGAGCACCAGAGCAAAGCATTAACACTCCGTGAACACACGTGATCCTCACATCACAGCCATCCCCTTAGGTTGTCCCAATTTCTGTCACTTCGGGGCCTCTGGTTCCGGACAATGATATGTGTACACAACTTGCAGATAAGATCACAAACAATACTATCATAATGAATCAATAATAAGTTCAGATCTGAGATCATGGCACTTGGGCCCTAGTGACAAGCATTAAGCACAACAAGTTGCAACAAAGTCAAATAGCACTAATAGAGATACTAGACACCATGCCCTAACAATCTTATTCGATTACATGATAGAACTCATCCAATCCCTACCATCACCATAGCCTACAGCAGGGGATTACTCACTCATGGATGGGGGAAAATGGATGGTTGATGGAGAGGCATTGGTGATGACGATGGCGATGATCCTCTTCAAATTCCCCGTCCCGGCAGGGTGCCAGAATGGAGTTTCTGGTTCCGAATCGTGGTTTCTAGTGGTGGTGGTACAGCGGAACTCTTTCTGGAAAATTGTCGACCCCCCTGAGTTTTTAAGTCAGAAGGCAACTTATAGGCGAAGAGGGAGCCCAAGGGGGTGCCTGGGGCGGCCACACCCCCCTCCAGGTGCGGACAGGCCTGGCCTGTGCGGCTAGGGGATGTGGGCCCCCCAGGGCCCCACTCCGTCTCGTATTCTAGCTTCGTGAGTCTTCTGGTGAGATAGGATTTTTGGCATATTTTCTGGCATTTTTCCTGATAGTTGATTTTCTGCACAAAAACAAGACACCAAGGTAATTCTGTTGAAAACAGCGTCAGTCTGTGTTAGTTGTATCCAAATCACACAAGTTTAGAGGAGAAATAATAGCAAAAGTGTTCAGGAAAGTAGATACGTTTTGGACGTATAAATGGCTATATGTGCCACAGAATTCTCACTTTTTGTGGCGCATATAGCTATATGCGCCACAGAATTTTGACATTCTGTGAAGCATTTGCCATATGCGCCATAGAATGTGCGAAACAGATCTTAAAAAGACGGCATCCCTCCTACCGACCACCATCCTTTCCCTTCTTCCCACCTCCAATTAGCTCGTCCCCCTCCTCCCTCCCACTCCATTTTTCTCATACTCACGTCCATTGTTGATAGCTAGACCTACTTTGGTTCATGTACTTGTGTAGCACCCCGAGAAAACCATAATTATAATATCGCCTGTCTTTATATCTATGCATCATCATGACATTAGCATGCATCTATCTGTCTTAAACTATTTTGCTAAAAGCCCTATTCGGTTTTCTATATGAATCCCCTCCCTTTATTTTAAATCAAAACGCTGGTGTTTTCGGATATCTCTATTTATCAAAAACGATTTACAAAATACTTTCGAAATAAAATATAAAAACCTTAAATATTTTGTTGCGGGGAGGCGGTCCATCCTGTCAGGTCCAAAGGCCCAACCAGACAAACCACCTACTACCCCAGAAAACAAAACCCTAGTCCCACATAAAACCCTAACCCTAAAAACCCCACCTACCACACCCCACCCCGCCGCCAGTTGCAACCTGTACCCACCATACCCACACAACCGGTCAGCACAGACCCGACCCACATCACAAAGCCGAAACAGAACACTCAACACACACAACACAAGTCCAACACGCACGCACGCACGCCACCCCGCATCATGACCCACTCCCCCGGACCCACCCCGGCCTCACCGATCGCTCGCTCGCGTTTCTCTCACGCGAACCGCGCCCTCGCTTCGCTCTTCCCCGCGACCCTGCCGCATCGCGCGTCCTCTCTGGACGCTTGGCGCCGCCCCTACCCGGTGCTCTGGCCACATATCCTGCCCCCTCGTCGATCCCCCATGTCACATCCCAAGATTTTCCAAATCTTGTAATGTGAAAATAAATGAAAAAAATAAAACTTTATTTGATTTTCAGGGTGAGAAGAAACTTTTGATTCCAATTGGAAAACTTTCAAACCTATTTTGATCAAACAAATCCTAAAGGGATTTGAAAAGTTAAACAATTAATAAAGAAAATATTTTGAATAAGTGAAATTACTATTTTGGATCTTTTAAATAAAAGGTTTTGGCTTTCAAAAGAAAAGGTGGATTTATAAATAAAGATTATTTTATAAAGCCAAATTAAAACTTGGCCAAGTTTTTGAAATAAAATGTTTTGTTTTGATAAAAATAGTAAAGGTTTATTTAAATAAAATAATAAGGATTTAATATCCAATTTTTAATTAAGTAAAGGCTTTACCTATTTTAAATAAACACTAAAACTTATTTAATTATTTTAAATAAGTTTTCCAAGTATTTGATATTCTCAAATAAAACCTACTGAAGTGTTTTTGGTTTTATTTTAGATTTTAAAATAAAGATTTTATTAAAACAAATCCTATTTGATTTAATAACTAAAGCCCATTTTATTTAACTATTAATGGACCTTAAAATAAAATGTTATTTTATTTTGAACAAGTTTTCCAAATATCTTCTATTTCCAAATAAAAACCTACTGATTTGGTTTTGAAAATATTTGGATTTCAAATGGAGGTTTTAAATAAATTAAAACCCATTTAATTTATTAACTAGTGTCCATTTTATTTAATTATAAATGGACTCTAAAATAAAATTATTATTTTATTATTTGACTTTGGTTTTGTGTTGTTAAGCAGAACCAAATTCAACTACAAGTGTGGTGATTGTTTGAATTGTTTGAATGTTTGAGTGTTGTTTGGAATTTCAAATAAGTAAATAGAAATAGAAAAGGTTAAATCATTCAGACAGAAAAAAATAGTGCAAAGGACCCAGCCCAACAAACCAGCCCAGCCAGCCTAGCCCAGCAAGGCCCAACTCGCAGCCCACCTTTCCTTTCCCTCAGCGAAACGTTTTGCACTCGATCACGCACCCATACAGACAATGACAAGTGTACCCTCCTTCACTCTCACTCACTCGCTGACCAGCCGACCCCACCCTCTCATGTTCATCATCCTCACCGCTGCGACCACTTCCTTCCCCCGTTTCTGCATTGATCTCGCGGGAGTAATTCTCGTCAATGCAGTGAATAATGTCTGTCATCAATCACGCTCAATAACTCGCCTGTGTTCCCTCTCTCTTTCCCCTCTCTCGCCCGACCCTCTCTGCCTCAGAGCTGCTCCAATTCGGAGCCACATCACCTCTGACTCCGGCGAGCTCCGCGGGAAATTCTGGCCACACCTCGCCGCCCCTCAACTCCCTCTACACGCGAGCATGTTCTACATCGCCTGGCGTACCTCCCAGCATCAACTGCTTGGACGCGGCCACACCAGACGCTCGGCTTCATCAACTTCTGAGCACCACCGATGTCGCGACTACTCCGGCGAAACCTCTCTAGTAATCCCTGACCGCCCCTCCTCTCTAGTTGACACTAGCATACTCTCCTTCCTCGCACGTGTCTAACGCTCCCTCTGTTTTACACCGGCGTGCCTTGTAGCCTCGTTCCCGACAGCGGCCGAGCGTGCCTGACGGAAACAGGGACTCCGGCGAGCAATTGTCGTCACCTCCGTGCTCCCCTTGGCCAACCAAAGCAGCAACGAGAATCAGTGCTTCATTGCGAACCTGGTGACAACCTCACTCTTCCCCGCTCGTCCTATTTCGTCGGCAGCGTCATCGACAGAGCCGCGCCGCCGCGCAGCCACTATCAGCGCCACCAGTTCCTGGCAGACGCGTTGTAGCCGTAGGATGCGAATCATCTGGCTAGGATTAGATCCAATCGAAAGGGTACGCGTCCATCTGTGCCGCACGTTTTCAGTTAGATCCAACGCACCCCGTAGCCGATCCGAGCGAACCGTTTTCGTCCAATCAGAGACAGACACGTGGCCTGTAGTGGATTTAAAAGACAGAATTGATCTATTAGGATTCCAATTTTGTAAATTGCACAACTTTTAAACCACACGTCCAAAAATTACAAACTTTGTATCATTGGAATCAGTAGAACAAACCCTAGCCAACCATGCCCTTGGTTTAGCAAATAGTATCTGTTAGAGTGTTTGTTTTTGCAGAAACATTTGTATGCTTGTTAAGGATGTAAAATTTGTTTAAAAATGAATTTGGGGATAAAATCTTGGAAAATGGTGTGATTTGAATCTACTAACATTAGGAAACACTTTGTGGATTCAAAAATGAATTTGGTGAAACAAAATAATGATTCTTTGATTTAAAACCATTTCTAGTCAAATAGAAATGTGGTTTACTCATTAAAAATGGTTTTGGAAGAAAACCTTTGGAAAATGTTTTGTTTTAAACTCTCTGACCCCAAACACCAAGTTTTATGGTTTGAAAATGTATTTTGTGAACCCTATAGGATAATGCCTTAGTAAAAATATTTCTACACCACATAAAGTGATACTTTGTTTTGAAAATGGTTTTTAAAGTGAGACCTTTTGCAAATGACTTTGCCACTCTACAAAATTACCATTAGGTGTACCCAAATGTCTATGACCCATTAGGAACCACTTTTCAAAACAAAACAAAGCTTGGCATGCTTGTATGCATTACTTTGACTTTGTTATTTTATGTGTTGTTTTGCTTGATTGGTAGATTAAGATTGTGCCTTGCTTGATTGATTTGTAGTGACTTGAAGAGTGTGATTGTTGCAAGGACAAGGAGTGAACCTATACCCTCTACCAAAAAGGCAAGTGATGCTTCATACTTTTTGTCCCATTACTTTCATTATGCATTAGTGATTTTTCTCTAAGTAAAACTTGCATGGATTTTGCTAAGTATAAACCTTGCTATAAGAAAACCTAGTAGATGAAACCTTAGTGGAAATCTTCCTAAGTTAAGATTCCTATTACTATCAAGCTTAGCCTAGCTAATAGAAAACATGGGTGGAATATATATATTCACACTATGGAAAAATTCCTAAGTCTGAGGACTTGTGTTTTGTTTAATAAAACAACTAAGTTAATGAATCACCTGGGTGGAATGGGACTTGCTTGGTGGTTTTTGGTTGAGTGGTTCACAAGGCCCATGTCTATGGTTGACCTTGTGTATCTCACTTGTGGATTGCCACCCAGGAACAAAGAGATTTGAGATGTCAAATGTTGAGAAGCTTCAAGTGCAACCACTTGGCATTATGGGCTCTGCCTAGATCATATAGGTTGCAAGAACTTAGCCATATGGATAGTTGGTGGTAGTGTTTGATAGGTTGGAGCGCGTCCATTTTGGTCTAAGGGAAGGCTTCTGAAAGATCTTGTCTTGAGAAACCAAGTCTTGTGGGGAAAGTGCACCACCTCTGCAGAGTGTAAAATCTAAGTACTTATCCATGTCCCTGGTAAAGGACAATTTGAGCATCAAGACATGGAAGCAATCAAGAATCTCATCATTCAAATTTCTAAGTTAAAAACTTGTGGTTTGAACAAGGGTTAAAGGATCTTCAAACTTTGATTGAGAAAAATGTTTTTGTCAAGCAAAAACTTAGTGTTTTCAAAATGATAAGGAAAATCTATTTTGAGCAATGCAAGCCTCAACTCCACTTAGCCAAATGCATATAGATGATAGACTCCACTATACTACCATAGTATCACTTGCCAATACAATTCAAATGTATTGACCCTTGTGGCTGTAACTTGTTATATTGCAGGTTTGATTGTTTTTAGTGAGGATTGATTGATTAGGATTACAAAGTCTACAACCAATATGTCTGCCTGTGGCACTTTGAAGATGAAGGACCCCATGCTTATACTTATTCCGCTGCAATGTAATGTAATAGCCAAATAAGCTATGTAAGATGTAATAAAATTATGTTATTTCTGGTTATAAAGTTAATTATGACCTTTGTTTCTTAATATTACATCTTAACTGTGGATGCTAGCTATTGATCCAGGGACTAGCATTGTAAACACAGGGGACTCCACCTTATATTGTTTAAAGGTTGGGACACTCCCTCTACACCCCACCTCATTTGCCCATAACCTTCCGCGTCCGCAGCTCCTCCCGCAGCCACATACGTCGCCCGCTGTCCCGGTCACGGCCCCGTGCGCCTCTTCCCTCCATTGGTACCGCCGGCCATGGCCCCGTCGCCTCGCCGAGCTGCAGCATCGGCGGTCGCCGCCGCTCGCTGCTCCTCGCCAAGCCACGCGCGTCACCGTCGCCCTGCGCCTGCCTCTGCCTCACGAAGCTCGTTGTCGTGGTTCCCCTGCGGCCGTCCGCTTTTCTGCGCCCTCCTCTTCCCCGAGCCCGGCCGGCGCTCGTCCGTAGCTCCCTCGCGCCGACCTGCCTCACCTCGGTCCTGCGCCCTGTTGCCGGCCTGCATTTGTAGCCTCCGTCAGCGCGCGACGCTGCCTCTCTGCTCCGTTCCTCACAGCCGCCTTCACGTCCGGCGCCGTCTTTCTGACGCCGTTGTCTCACCTCCTCCTGCCGTGGAGGCTGCTCGGGCCGCCGCTAGTTGTGTTTCTCGCCGGCTATTTTTTCCTTTCTGCAGCACAAGCACGACGCCCTCCCCACAAGTTGTTCGAGCTAGTGACCATATGGGACATGCCCTATTTGTTTATTCTGCCTTAGGTGTGTTTGCCCCGTGTCCATCTTGTTGATGGTTTGTCGTAACAGAGATGACCCATGGCTCCACAAGATCTGCCCGATGATTTGATTGGGTTCACAAGATCTCCTCATGAACAAACCAACCCGAAGTAATCGATGTCGAATCAAGATCTTCACCGACAAACCAAGTTTGAACCCCAAGATCTCCATCGTGGAACCCGGAGGCGATGACGCCAATTCGACAAGGCCTCGTTCCCGAAGTTCGAAGACCGATCCCAGAGTCCAAAGATCTTCACTGACAAACCAAGTTGCAACCCCAAGATCTCCATCATGGAACCCGTAGGCGGTGACAACATCGCGCGGTTGTAAGTTATGTGAGTGAGATGAACACTTGTGAATTGTACTTGTACAGTTATTCGGTTCTAAGTGATGTGATTGATGAACATTTGTGAACATTCGTGCTTGTTGATGTATTATATGTGACCTGGATCATTTGTACTGCTGTGTGCAGCTTTTCTATGTATTTCTGTCAATTTTTTTATATTTCCTGTAATATACCTGTATTTGTACCAGATTCTAAAAATTTCAAAATTCTGAAAAAAATAATTAGGTGGCGTATATGTCCATATGCGCTACAGAGTCTGGGACAGAATTCCACAGAAATATAATCTTAGTGGCGATAATTTAGTGGCCACCACTAGATGCCCCACGGAATTTTTTTTGGTGCGCCACTAAAAACGTTTTTCCTAGTGGTGGAACTCTATGTATTTGTTTTCACATAATTTTTACATTGCAAAAGTTATGTCACAATTATATTGAAATGTTGTATCGGAAGCGGCGCCGATAGAGACGCTTTCAATACGACGGAAACATGTGCTAGCGTCCAAAATAGCCCTCGTCTCCTGGCTGAACATAGTACCGGGGCAGGGCTAGTGTGCTCTCTTAAGGGTGCGTTCGGTTCTGGAATTCGGTGGGATGGAACCGGTCCGTTTCGTGCCTAGCGTTCGTTCGTGTGTTAGATTGGAAGAAAGTAACGGAACCAGGTAGTTCCTCAGAACGGAATATTCCTCTAATATGCGGAACGAGGTCGTCCGACCGAATCGGCCGGATCGCGCGGAACGGCTCGCTAATTCACGAACTAACCCAGGTAAAACAATTAATTACCGAATCAGCAGGGATTTTTAGCTGTGACGATGATTAGCTGAGATGATTAGCGACAAAATCTTGCAAAACATGCGGCCTCTAATTTGAGTATATTTTGCAAAGATTTTGAAATAAAAAGATTTCTATGATTTGATACTTTTAGCAAAGATTTTAAGATAAAAAATATATTTTCTACCGTTAATTACAATTGTTAAATTTAAGCTCAAATTATTAGAATTTTAAGCATCATTATAGCTATTCTGTTCCAGTCCCAATTCTCCCAACCGAACACAATATGGGATCATTCCGTTCCTTATTCTTTTCCGAACCGAATATAGGGTCGGAACCGTCCCATGCCCTCAGAATGGACTCACTCCGTTCCATTCCCTCTCGTTCTAGAACCGAACACACCCTTAGTGAATCTCCACCAAACCGACTTATTCGACCACTGTCTGTTCGTATCTGTCCAAGTGGACAGGCGGTTTAAAAAAACTCACCAATGGCAAGACACAAATGGACACAAGCGTCCGGGCCGGCCCATTCATGTTCTAAATTTTGGCTAGGGCCGAACCATTTTTGTTCGAAATTTTGGCCGAATGCGTCTAGCCGAACAAGACGCGCCACGAACAGCACATGTGTCTGACTGTGTCCGCGTGTCGGCTAAACTGGGCCCACAAATCATTGACGCATTGGGATAATTAGACAAGCTCAGTTCTCTATTACCACTACATTGGTTTAAAACACACATAAACTACGACCGCGGCTGTCCAAAAACTTATCGGTCATCCTACACCCTACACTCTACAACGGGAACTTTCAGAAAGTTGCTTGCCGTCCTACACCATTTGATGGGCCATGCGCTCTACAACTCACCGACATATCCATTCTTGTCCCTAGCATGTCCGAAAGGGCCAACATCGTTGAGAGGCCCTTCCCAATGGCATTGGATGCCGCGTCCATTGCCGCCACCCGGGCTCGATACCTGTCGACAACACGCCGCGCCGATCTGTCAGAGGGCGTGTGGTGCCTTATTGCAACCTTCTCCTATCGACCTTCTAGCGAGCCCTTGCCTCCTCCACCTCCTCCTTTGCCTCCGCGATGGCCATGTCCTCCGCCAAGGCCACCATCGGGTCCTCCTCTGGCATGGACACCACGACATGGCGTTATGTGACCCGTGTGGTCGTCGTGGACGCCCTGGCAGAGATGATGACTTGCAGGGCCTCCCGCTTGACAACCATGAACTGACGGCCAATGTCGTCGTGGTTGGTGGTGTGGAACGACGTGAGTAGAACCCGCTGCTCGTCGCTCATGTCTAGCACACCCACGTTGTCGCCGAGATCCTCGAGCTAGACGCCGTCCACAATGAGCGTGTCGTCGTTCGATATCTTCTCCACCACGGGGGGAAGCGAACTGGCTTGGTGTAGCACCTCTTGATCCTCAGCCACGGTGGCCATGTACAATGCAGCATCCTGCGCTATAGCGTGTACCGCATCCACCTCCTCGCGATTCGCCTCCCTGGCCAGCAAGGGGTGGAAATAAAACTCGAAGCTCACGAGTTTAACGAGTACTCGAACACTCGGCTCGACTTGGCTTGAACTCGGATACAAATGAGCCGAGCTGAGCTGGTATTTTTAGCTTGTTAAGAGAATGAGTTTAATGATTCGAACTATGAGTACTCGGTAAACTCGTTAATATCCTTACACTTGTATGCTAACTCATAGATTAGTGATCACAAAATAAAAGTCAATACTAATATGCCAAAGAAATATGAGTAGTCATGTTAAAATCACCAAAGTATACACGAAGATGCATAAATGATGAATTATCCTTCTGGTATTCTTACTTTGTGATGAATTTATTATGTTGTTAAGTTTCTTCATGAGCTTATCAAGCTTATCGAGCCAACTCAAGTATTTATCGAGTCGAGCCAAGCTGAGGTTACAAACTCGTTATGTTAACGAGTCGAGTTGAGCAAGCTCGTTAACTAACGAGTATTTACGAGTTGAGTTGAGTTGAGTCGAGCTGGCTTGATATCCACCTGGTAGCACCTCCGTCCTTGCCTACCTCACAGCAACCTCCTTGGATTCAACGAAGGTGGTCACGTGCGCCTCATCCTCGGCATGGTCTGTTGGGAACTAGTCGCGTTCCATTGCGCTGATCCTTGCTTAGGTGGTGATCTTGCGGTGAGGCATTGGTGATGAACTGCTAGGGTCTGACCATCTACCTTATAGTGTCGGCTTTCTTTATAGCCCACAGTTAGTGCGGGAAACGAAAGCTAGCCGTATACGCAGTGTCTGGGCGGGAAACTGCGGAAAAAGGAGCAGCAGGGCGGTAAACCACCATAGCGGTGGCCGACATGAATTGCGGTAATTATACCGCTGATTCATTAACGATGGTTGGAGAAAGGTCAAATGGGTCGGCCTGCTGAGTACCCCACCGCAAATAGACCTGAGCAAAAAAGCCTCATTTTATATTCGGCGAGCCGCCAATCACAATAATTTCGTGTCCCAAATGGGTAGGTTAGCTTGAGTTGCCCTTATCTTCTTTGGATGGGACAACATATGGTGTGGTTGGGCAGCTCTCCCTTTCCCTCTTGCTACAGTAGTTTCCTCCCTTGAGAGTCGCCCGTGTTCTCCTGGCGCCTCCCCCTCCTCTCCCGCCGGCGATGCTAGTAAGAGAGGAGACGGGGATGGTTGCCGGGATTTTCCGTGTAGAGTAGGCGTAGGGCATCTCGCAGTAGGTTTAGGATTAGGGTTAGTCGTTGTTGCCTTCGTGGCGTATGGCGAGATGCCGATGGGCTTGTCCCCTCTGTCGTTGCCGCTCGGCGACAGACGGCTGTCCTCCTCGTGCTCCGGCGAGTCCCTAAGGTGGGGGAACGCTGGTGGTGCGTCAGAGGACGGAAGCCTCTATAATAACGGCGGCGGCTGCTTCTGCGAGATCTGGAGGCCGGCGCTCGTGCTTCTCCCCCTGACCGGCCGTGGTGGCGAGGGGGGGGGGAGATGTTTGGCGCGGTGCAGACCAGATCTCCCAAAGAGCCAGGATGCGATCCGCTGGATCTTTCTGGCCAGATCCAGCGCCTGTTGGGAGGGATCCTCGGTGTGGAGCTTCCATGGAGGAAGCCAGATGCAGCGGCGACGACTCCCATCGGTGGCTCCGCTCATCAGGTCAGTGGTCTCAGTACACCCTGTCTTCGTATGAGGCCCCTTCAACCTTCTCTGGCCGGCCATGGTGGCGAGGGGAGAAGTAGAGAAGTTGCTGCTTTCGTTGTTCAGGATGTGTTGAGGAAGCCGCGAACTGGCATCGGTGGCTCGTTTTCTTCTTCTTCTGCTGTGACGACCTCTGCTGCTGCTGGAGCTCTTAAGATCTCGAGGAATCCCCTCCAGTTCGCAGCCAGGGTGGCTCGGGTGGTTCGCCGGCATCAGTGGTTTCGCTGGCCAGTTTCCGAAGCCCCCTCCTTCAACCTCCGACGGGAGGCCCCTCTTCCTTGCTTGTCTTCGGCAAGGTCGCGGCTGGCGATGGTGGCAATTGCATCGTCGGCGAGGTCGGGATTTACTCGAGGACTCGATGGCTTTTGGAAATATTTTTCTAGGGTCCTCTGTGTAAATTGGAAGGACATGGTTGTAATTTACTATCTTTCAGGTCCTTTCTGCAGCATTGTAACAATTTTGATATATTAATGCCAGTTCTGGGACCTTCGGGTCCCTTCCCCTGTTCAAAAAAAAAAAAACATATGGTGTGGTTTGATTGTTTGAACCTTATAGCAAAATAGTATTATATAGACGGATGGAAAGTAGACAGGTGAATGAAATAACTAGAGTAGTACACGAGGCACCATGCCAAGGAGGCAGAGGGAGCTACGGAGGAAGGATCAAGCCGACTTTGATGTTGGGATGTAGATTTTCCTACCCCGTATTTGTTTCTTAGTTTTAGAAGTTATGTGTGGAAAAAATGTTTTACAATTTGCAAAAAAGAAGTTGTGGATCTGATCGTTAGGGGACGTCAGCATGGACGGTCTCCTTGAAGCGCCAACAGTTTGAATGCTGGCCCCGAAAATCACTGCTGGACAAGCTTGCTGGCCATATTTAGAGCATCTCTAATCAGGGCCGGAACTGTAAAATTCTGGCGACTTTACGGGCCTGCTCGCGCTGCGACGCTCTAGTCGAGACCGTGAACATAGCCCGGCATGTAAAAGCGTTTACAGTGGCCCGGTCATCCGGCGCCATGATCGGTACAAGTACAGGCAACTCAAGCAGGTGTGGGTCAAAACCCTGACTTGTGCCCGCACCCAACCCTAGCGCCGCCGCCAAGGTCAACTCCGGTGAGCAATCCACGCCGCCTTCCTTCGCAATCGGCGGCATGTCTTCGCATAGTGGTAGGTTTGGGGTTGAGAGAGGGAGATGCGGAGGCGGGGGCGTCGACGACAGCCCTCCACGTCACCTCGCCGACGACGCGCATGCGAAGTTCATGTGATCCAAGGGGGCAAAGAAGCAGGCCACCCTTAAATGGGTGAACCGCGATCAGTTTTCATCCCTCCGCACCTACGCGCCAGTGTGGTGGCACACGGTGAGGGCACCGCGTAGATCCACAGGTACGCCACCACCAGGGAGGGATCCTCGTGTGGCCCCGCTCCTCCCTCCCCTCCCTCCTCTGATGGCTTCAGCTCCTCGTCTCCTCCGCGTGCGCGCGTCATCGGCAAGGTGGATTATGCCAACGAAACTAACGAGGAGTAGATGGCGCTCGAGCTCATGACGCGCGAGTCCGAGCTCCCTGTCAAGGCGGAGCTCGAGATCGAGCGAGCCGAGCAGCGCCGGGCCATCTTTCTCCTCTAGGCGTGCGTGGCCAGTGAGGGGGAGGAGGCACGTGCTTCGACCAACATCGGCACCGTCATCAAGTTCGAGGTTGGCGACCTCATCGACCCCACCGAATGAGGTCCTCGCCGCCACAACGCCGTCGTGCCCCACAGCTCCCGCCGATGAAGAGGGGGACTCAATTTTGGTCTAGGACGCGGCAACGCCTCGCAGTAGTCGATGTAGGCATCGTGCAGTTTTTGAATTGCTGCGTAATTATATGTAATTAACGTATGTATGGCCAAAGAACTTTGATCCGACGTGAGATCGTCCTTCGATTTACCCATCTTGTTTGAATGCCGTATTTTTAGTTCGTTTTTATGGACGCAAACAATTTACGAACTGCGAACTAGATTTTCAGTTGAATGTACTCTGCGTCTACGGTTTGAAAAAATACGGGCACGGTTAGAGTGCTGCTGGGGACGTCGGTGGAGTTGTCATTATTATCTTGTTTAGATGGGACAACATATGGTGTGGTTTGATTGTTTGAATCTTATTAAAGCGAAGTAGTAGTAGTAGTATAATAGACAGATGGAAAGTAGACAGGTGAATGAAACGAGTAGAGTAGTACGCGCGCATGGGCATGGACGAACAGGTACGCACAGGACGCTGCATGCATGCATGGCTACAGGGTATTCAGGTCCGGGTATCTCGTCACGCCCGCAGGCGCAGCGCAGGCGCAGCAAGAAACCAAAAAAAGATGTGACCTAAGCTCACACGGTCGTGCGTACAGTAGAGACTAGAGAGAGGCACAAGGCAGAGGACGAGGACGAGGACGAGCAGGAGCTGGCCAAGAGACTGCGCGAGAGCTCACGGAACTAGGCCGGGCTGCCGCCTGCGGTTCCCGAAGCGGCAGCGAAGCGGCCATGCACTGGAGCAGGGGAAACGAAAAGAAGCACCCGATACTGATACATGCAGCGCCAGTCCTGCAGCCGCTACAGCGGCATATTTTAACCCGGCCGAAGCGAAAATCGGAGGGGAACCTACGTGTGCCCGGCCGGCACTTGTCACGCGGCTCTCGCTGTAGATTATACGCGACGATCGGACGCTTATACGGACATTCGCACCCCTCTACGTACGTACGTACGTACTCCTTCACCGGTCATGCCCGCTTGATACTCTGTTCGTGAATTGAACTAGCAGCAACACTTAGCCCGCGTACGCCGTCGAATGTCAGTCTATCTTTGGGAGTTTGTTAGCAGTTCGAGAGATATTATGATAATGACAAGGTATCTTTCACTAAACTGTACTCCCTCTGTTTGAGATTATAGGTCCTGACGCATATATCTAGTTCATTATAGGTCCTACGCATATAGTATTTTTTTACATGAAAAGGGATCACTCCCTCAGCCCCATTTTCATTAAAATGAGACCACCCGAGTTCAGAACTAAAACAGAATTACAAACTCCACACAGCGAAACTAAAGGAGACCGACAAAACGAAACTAAAACAGACTAAAGTGCAAAGTTTATAGCAACCACAACAAGCCTAATACGAAAGTGCAGGGGACAACAACCCAGGCACAGCCTCCACACGGTAGGAACACCGAAGACTTTGAATCACCCAATGATCACATGCACTGAATCTTCATCTTCAGGGTGCGCCTTCAAGTGCTCCACCGTCGCTCTCCCAGCGTGGATTGAGGCAGCACTGTCTTTCCAGGTGGAAGCCACCCAAAGCCAGGGCATTTCAACTCGCCAGGAGCCTCAGAGGCGTTTTTAGGTTGCTGGCCATCCTGTCCATGAACATCTCCAAAGCCCCCCCCCCCCCCCCTCCCCCCCACTCCAACTCTTTGAATGGAACTTTCCAGTTCCGAAGGTACAGCAGGACGAGGCGCCAAATCTGTTTCATATTTACCCAGGAACAAGTGTTAAAAACTAAGTTATTTCTATTGTTCCAGATGCTCCATAGAATAGCCGAAGACACAACATTAAAATGTAAGTGTCTTTTATTAGCAATCCACTTGGAAGCTACTGAAAAAAAATTATCTACTGCAATCCCAAAAACTTCAAACACATCATTCCAGAGAAGTTTAGAAACAATGCATTCAAAGAAAAGGTGATTCACAGATTCAAACTCAGTGCAGAGATTGCACTCAAGGGGTTTAGGAATCCCCCTGGCCCTAAGATTATCTCTAGTCATGATTTTATTCTGTGAAAGAAGCCACAGGAAAATTTGAATCCTTGGGGGAATTTTTAAGGACCAAACTGCAGGCAGGAAAACAGGAGTAACACCTCTAAAATTAATCACAGCATACATGGATTTAGAAGAATACACTCCTGAGGTTTCATACTGCCAAACAAGTTGGTCATCTGATTCCAACAAACAGATAGTACCAGCAATACTTCTAAGTTCTAGCCATTGGACCATCATATTATCAGAAAAGTTCCTTCTAAAGTCACATCTAAGCTGAGCACCATCCCACAAATCAGCAATAGTTTTAGTTTGTTGATTTGAGATTACATAGAGGTCCCAGAACTGAGTAGCTAGGGGAGAATTACCAAACCAGATATCCTCCCAGAATCTGACCTGTCTATCATTACCTACTTTCCACCTATATCCTAAAGCTACAGATCTAAATGCCCACATCACCCCTTTCCAGAAGGTAGAAGGATGAATATCCCTACAGCACAGTATATTTGGGGATCCAGTATGATATTTGGCATCAATAACTCTCCTCCAAAGGGTGCCCTCCCCCTGAATGTATCTCTTAACCCAGGAGCCAAGTAGGCACAAATTGAGATCTTTGAGATTAGGAATACCCAAACCCCCAAAATCCTTCTTCATGCAAACCGAAGGCCAATTAGCTAAATGAATTTTGTGATTTCCTTCTTCATCATTCCAAAAGAAATTGGCAAGATGAGAACCTAAGATTTTCAAAGCCCATTTAGGGAATTTGAAAAAGGAAAGCAAATAAATAGGTATGCTAGAAAGGCAGGCTTGGATAAGGACTTTCTTAGCAGCATAAGAAAGCAATTTCCCTCTCCAACCAGTAATTCTATGGAGAATGTTATCAACCAAAGGTTGAAGATCCTCCCTCTAAGTTTATCATAATGAAGAGGAATGCCCAAATATTTCACTGGAAAACTACCCAAGACACACTGAAAAATATCAATGAAAGATTGGCATTCCTCAACCTCCAGATTTATTGGAATGAGTTCACTTTTGGCATAATTGATTCTCATTCCAGAGATCTGTTCAAAGCAGGTAAGGATCCATTTCAGATTCACAGCTACTCTTTCATCTTTTTCTAGGAATAGTAGAGTATCATCAGCATACTGAAGACAAACTACACCACCAGGGACAAAACCAGAGCACAAACCTCTGATGGCCCCTGAATGTGTCCCCCTACTGAGCATCCTAGCAAAAACATCAATCATAATATTAAACAGGAGAGGGGCAATGGGGTATCCTTGCCTAAAGCCTTTGTCAGTCAGGAAAAAATTACTCTCAACATCATTAACTCTAACCCCAATGAACCCTCCTTGGGAGATCTGTTTAATCAGCCTAATAAAGAAAGGATCAAAACCTCTGAGCTCAAGGATCTCAAAAAGGAAATCTAAATTGACCCTATCATAAGCTTTCTCATAGTCTATTTTAAAAACTAAACCTTTATCTTTTTTCCTATGCACCTCATGGATGACTTCATGAGCAGTAACTACACTCTCTAGAATGAATCTACCTCTAATGAAGGCAGATTGGTTTATAGAAATGATCCTACCAATCACTTTAGCAAGTCTATTGGTGAGAACTTTAGTGAAAATTTTAAAGGAGCAATTCAGTAAACTAATGGGTCTAAACTTCTTCATGACTCTAGCATCATTTTCCTTAGGAATTAAAGTAATCATAGCAAAATTAAGTCTAAATAGATCTAACTTATCATCAAACCGCTCCTGAAACATGCAAAGAAGATCCATCTTAACGATATCCCAATAAGTCTGATAAAAAAGGAAAGACAAACCATCAGTCCCAGGGGCGCCTTCCCCATAAGAACCAAAGACAGCATCCTTAATCTCTTCTTCCATAAAAGGAGCACTCAAAGTCAGATTCTCATCAGCACTAATTTTATCCTCCTCACTAAAGAAGTCTTGACATAAACGGATGTCAGGTCTATCCTCTTTCTTGAAAAGGTCCTTATAAAAATCAGTAGCCACTTTAAGCATGTCATCTATCTCAGTTACAGGGCCATCAGGACCATCTAAAACATGAATCAGTTTTTTCCTTCTACGTTGGTTAGCTACAGCATGGAAATATGATGTATTCCTATCACCCTCTAGAATATTCCTATCTCTAGATCTCTGTCTAGCCTTAACTTCTTCCATGATCCAAAAAGAGTTAAGGTCTTGCAGGATCTTATCTAATCTCTCTCTTTCTACTGGAGACAACAAATTAGTTTCAGCTTTTATATCTAACTCATCATACTCATCCATAAGAAGTTTCCTATCCCTTCTTAAAGCTGCCTCAACATTGAGATTCCAGCCTTCTGCTAGTCTCCTAAAATATCTAACCTTGCTCTGCCAAATATCCAAGCTATTAGAACTATCCACTCTATGTGACCAGGCCTTAATGACTATATCCTTAAAGTCTGGTCTACCAATCCACCATTTTTCAAATCTAAACTTTTTAGTTCTGATCACCTGCCCCTCCCCTGAATCCCATATGATGGGGGTGTGATCACTACCCACTCTAGGCAAAGCTTTGGCACTAGCTAAAGGAAATCTAGCATCAAACTGAGTGGAACAAAAAATCCTATCAATCCTACTCATAATAAGGTCCTCCTAATTATTGCCCTAGATGAAAGCTCTACCAGAAAGACCAATCTCCATCAATGCCCAGAGCTCAACCCAAGCATTGAATCTATCAATCCATCTAAAATATACATTCCTATTGCTTTTATCTTCAGGAGATCTGACTAAATTAAAATCTCCCCCAATTAAAGCAAGCCCATCCCAATTCAAGAAAAGTTCATGGAGTTCAGAGATAAACTCCTGCTTCTTTTCTTCATAAGCAGAACCATAAACAGTAGTAATTCTACAAACTACATTATTACTTTTATTTTTAAGAACAGTACTAACAGAGAAAGATTTAATATCCTAGGAAATAACATCAAAAAGATCTAAATTAACTCCTACTAGGATCCCACCTGCAGTCCCAACAGAGGGCAGGAAGTTCCAAGCAAAATTTCTATTACCTAAAAGATTTTTCAATAAAGAATTACTAAAACTATCTTTCTTAGTCTCTTGAAAACCAATGTAGTCAACATGCAAAGGAAAAATGTTATCTTCTAGAAATTTATGTCTACCAGGAGCAGAGATACTCCTGCAGTTCCAAAAGGCACAAATCATTGTAACTTTTTCCTGGGGTGCTTGCCCCGAGATTTATTTACTACCTCTATCCAACCATCAGCTTCATCTTCCAAATCTTTGTCATTATGCAAAGACTTGGAAGGTGAGAAACTACTATCAACTATCTCCTTAATGGGAAAAACAACACCTATATCTCTAGAAATCACCTCAATATCAGCAACATCTAGAACATTAAAAGGATTGGAGTTCATTATACCTTTCATGGATTTGGGAGCATCTAGGTTTACCACTTTCTTAAGATCCATGGCTTTTTCCAGAATGCTTTTAGAATTGTCCACCCTAGCACTCTGTCTAACAGCTTGAACTGGGACCCACACCTTCTGTTTTTTCTTGTTGTTAGAAACAGCATCCCCACTAAAACCCTGAAGATCAGCAGAAGAAGGTAAGATATCTTCAGGCAAAGCAGCAATCTGGGCACTGCTCTCCTTTTCACCACCATAAATCAGCCGCTCTTCCTGTTCTGCAGCCCAGAACTGATGGGCCCCAAGAGTAACCTCCCCAGCATTCCTCTCTTGTGGCCCCAAATTGATAGTATCCAGACTAACTAGTTTCTTCTGAAGGAGCAAGTTAAACACAGCAGTAGCAGGATTCTGACCCTCTAACATCCTAACTCTAGAAGCACCAGCACCTCCAGCTTGATGGCTACTCCTGTTCTACTGAGATTGACTGGGTTTAGTATTCCTGAAACCATTAGTATCCTTAGAGACACCCCTATCATTTCCTCCTGCAGCCCCATCCTCATTCTCCCTCCTATGATCATTCAATTCATCAGTCAGAAGATCATCCTCATCATCCAGATTTGGAGCTGAAACATCAAGAGAAAACCCCAGCTGGAATAAGTGACTATTTGAAAGAACATTTCTTAATCCCTAGTGTTTTGTGTGTTAGATAACAATACCAAGGATCATTTAATGTGTGTTGAAGTGTTGCAGCTCTATTTGAGAATAAAGGGAAAAGAACTCTGCCTTTGGGGGCGGATAATCCGGCCCCACCAGGGGCGGATAATCCGCCCCTCCCTTTGCCCAAGCAGGTGCAAGCCCCAGAGAGGGGGCGGAGTTTTGGCCGGACTTTCCGGTCTGGCCGGATAATCCGCCCCTCAGGGGGGCCGGATTATCCGCCCCCCAAGAACTTCACCAAGCTTCACCTAGGCGCAAGCCCCAGAGAGGGGGCGGACTTTCCCCCGGAGAATCCGCCCTTGGGGCGGAGTTCTCCCAGGGGGCGGATAATCCGCCCCAAGTGGGGGGCGGATAATCCGCCCCCAAAGTTGTGCAACGGCCAGATCTGGGGAGGGGGTATTTAAGCCAGCCATCCCCCTCCTGCCAGAACTCTTGATTCATCTCGAAAAAGAACAGATCAGATCTGAAAGCTTCATCCAAGAGTGCTCCACCTAGATCCACCCAAAGGCCCCATCCCTTGGGGAATCGAAGGAGGAGAACTCGATCTTCATCATTAGCAATCAAGCGCTTCATCTCCTCTCCATTCATTTGGAGAACCTCCGATCTAGTATTTCTTGCAAATATCTAGATCCTCGTTTTTGTTTATATTGATAGACCTTGTTCTTGTGGCAGCTTGTTGTCATCTCGGGAGCCCCCAATTCGGTTGTGGGTGTGTGCCTCGATAGTGTTGTAAAAGGCACCGGTTCCCGCCTCGAAGGGATCCAATAGTGGAGGAGGTGGATCAGGCCTCTCGTGGCGAGATCCATCGGAGAATAGGGTGAGGCCTATTGTGGCGTGGTGGTCTTAGAACTGCCCACCCCTCCAACGCAGATGTACTTCCCTTAACAAGGAAGGAACTGCGGTAAAACAAATACCTGTGTCTCCGCGTGCTCCACTATGGTTTCCTCGCTCCTCTTTTACGTGCTTAGTAGTTAGGGTTACATATAGGGAAATTCTCGTAGTTGCATATCTAGAGAATTTACTTTGTGTCAAGCCTAAAATTGAAAAAGTATTAAAAATTGGTAAGCACCTATTCACCCCCCGCTCTAGGTGCCCATACGATCCATTTCAATTGGTATCAGAGCCTCGGCTCTTATTTCGGGCTTAACCGCCTAAGAGAAGTATGGGTTCCAAGGGAGATGGGAGTGATGCTCCGGAGGTAGTCACCATGAACGATCTCAAGACGTTGGAAACAACCTTGGTGAGTTCAATGGAGGCTAAGATGGAAGAGATGCGTCAATTGATAATGCGTCTCTCCACATCCGCAGCATCACCTCCATCTAACTCTGAGGATACCACTCCGCAATCCAAGGAAATGGGTAAAACTGTTTCCAAAGATAACGAAGTGGTAGGTGATGATACTAGCAAGAGCTCCTCCTCGAAAAAGGATAGCGGTAAGGATGGATACAATGAGGTTTCTCATGTGTATTCCCCTGATCCGCCTATCCCTCACCCACATATACATAATAGGGGTGATCCACCCAAACTTTCAGCATCTACTTTTTCTCAATGGCAATTTTTGATGAAATCTCATGTGTGCAGTTCCTCCATAGAGTTGTGGAAGATCATCGAAAATGGTCTTCATGTTGGAAACCCCAACAATATCACAAGAAGAGAAGTGGTCGATACCAACTCAACGCTACAGCTCTACACATGATACAGCTTGGTGTGGGTGACAAAGACATGCCACACATTCAGCATCTTAGCACAGCTAAAGAAGCTTGGGATGCCCTCACCGAGCTCTTCATCGGAAATGAAAGTATGAGAAGGAATAGATATGATTCCTTGAGCAATGAAGCTGAAGGATTTTATATGCTGGATGGAGAAGACCACGAGGACATGTATAGGAGGCTCAAGGCAATAGCCACAACCTTCAGAAACCACGGTGCAGCTCATGTTGATGATGCTTGGATCAAGCGCAAGTATGTCAGTGCTCTTATGCCATTTGAGCCCACAGATTTGAAAAGTCTCCAAGGTAGGCATAACTATCACCTCATGTCATCCAATGAGGTAATGCAAGAAATGGCCGCCTTCAAAGTGGCTGCCAAGAATGCCGAAGATGCTCGTGCTCGACTATGGGGATGCAAAAGGGGGTCAACATGGCCTTGAAGACTAGTGTGATTGATCATGATGAATATGCAGTAGAAGGTCTGGACTGTCCCGAAGATATAAAAAGGATCCACGGACAATACTTGGCTCTTTATGCAAGAAACTTTTGGAAAGATCCAGCCAAGGCTAAAGCTGAACTAGATCGCAAGAGTGGAGCCTATGGAAGAAAAGAAAATGGTCCCAAGCTGAGAACATGCTTTAATTGTGGTGACCGGTTGCACTTCGTAGCTGAGTGTCCATATCAAAGTAGAGAGGATAATGGAGGAAGACTCATTTTCAAGGACAAATCAAAAGCTCCACGTAAGAAACAGTTTGTAAAGAAGAATGCTCCTTTCAAGAAGCAACCAAAGATTGTTCTAGTGGCTCAAGAAGAATATTCATCGGGGAGTGAAGATCAGGACGGGGACGATAGCTCTCAAGAGGTGGCTGCTATAGCCACTACATCTACATCAACATCTCTCTTCGACTCTCCGAACGAAAGCATCATCAACAAGAATGCTACTTGCCTCATGGCAAGAAGCTCCGAGGTAACTTCTTCTAACTCTTCTTTTCCCAAGGCTATGATAGACATGGATGATCCTGCTAGTCTTAAGGTTAAAGAAGAGATTATTGCTTTGGATTATTTCTATACTAACTTGCAAGGTGAGCACAAAGTTTGTTTTGAGGCTCTTATGGATCAGCTGGCCCAAAACGAAGCACTCCTCGAAGAAAAGGGCAGAATTGAAAGGGAAGATGCAATGGAAATTGCATCCCTAAAAAATGCTCTTGAAGAAGAAGAAGAAGCTCGGGTCTCTCTTGAAGAGAGGCTTGAGTCTATGGAAGAGTCACATGAAGAAATTGTGACTAAACTTGTTAAGGAACGTGACAATGCTGTCACCAAGGCAAAGAAGTTAAAGAAGGAAAGGATTGAATTTGGGGCTGCTCATGATAGACTCTCCGAGGAATTGGAGAAACTTGACAATGCTCACAAGGCATTGAAAAACGAGTTCTCTATTCTCAATGAGTCACATGATCAGCTTCAAAGTCGATTGGACAAATATGATGCTCCTAGCTCATCCAACTCAACATATAGTAACAAGAAAAATGCTAGTGTGGAAAAAAAAGTGATCAAGGACATCACTACAAAGGACAAAGGTGTGCTTGATGAAGTCCTTGGCAAGCAAAGGTCAAATCATGGTAAAGAGGGACTTGGGTATGTCACCAAGTCCAGGAAGAAGAAAACCAAGAAGAACAAGACCAAGAATGTGCAATTAAAGATAAGCACTGCTGAGAAGGTTGTCACAAAAGACAAGACTAATAATATTGGTTTTGCAGGGTCTCACAATCCGAATTATGAACTCTTTTGTGATGACTATGGCGATGTTTATGCTTATTGTGTTGGTCCTTTTGATGAATATATTGCTTGGTCTATTTGGGTCCCAAAGACCCTTGTTACTAACATGAAAGGACCCATTGAAAAATGGGTACCTAAAACCAAGAAGTAATTTTCTTGCAGGGCTATGCTTCCGGTGGGTCGAAATGGGTGCTGGATAGTGGCTGCACTAGTCATATGACCGGAAGCAAGGAGATCATCACGGAGATGCGTCCAAATCATGATAATATCACAGTCTCCTATGGTGATAAGTCTAAACCTCAGGTATTGGGTCTTGGCAAGGTTGTGGTTGCCCATGATATCTCTCTCGTGGACGTCATGCTTGTTGAGACCCTTGGCTACAATCTTCTTTCTGTTCGTGCCCTTGGCAAGATGGGTTTTGCTGTTTTTATCGATGATGATTTGGTGGTACTCTTATGGAGCAAGTCTCTAAAGGTCGCTTTCGTTGGATACGTCGAAAATGACCTGTATGTGGTGGACTTCTCGGGGAAAACCACTTCGGGTCCGATGTGTCTATTCGGAAAGGCCGACGTGGGCTGGCTATGGCATCGCCGTTTAGCCCATGTCAAAATGAGAACTTTGCAAAGTCTCCAAAAGGGTGGCCACATCCTTGGACTAAAAGACAATGTCTCTTTTGCCAAAGATCGTGTTTGCAGGGCTTGTGTTGAAGGAAAGATGCATGATTCTCCCAACAAGAGGAAGACTATTGTGTCATCAAAGAGGATCTTGGAATTACTTCATGTGGATTTATTTGGTCCTCCTTCTCATGCAAGTCTTGGTGGGGAAAAATATTGCTTGGTCATTGTCGATGATTACTCAAGATATACATGGGTATATTTTTTCAAGCTGAAAAGTGAGACTCAACAAACTGTCATCGACTTTGCCAATGAAGTTCAACGTCAACACAATGTTCCCATCTTGGCAATTAGAAGTGACAACGGCTCAGAATTCAAGAACTACACTTTAAACGAGTTTCTTAGCGAAGAGGGGATTAGACACCAATATTCCGCTGCGTACACCCCTCAACAAAATGGTGTAGCCGAGAGGAAGAACCGGACTTTGATGGATATGGCAAGATCTATGCTAGCTGAATTTAAGTCTCCTTATAATTTTTGGGCTGAAGCCATATCCACTGCTTGTCACTCATCAAACCGGCTCTACCTTCGGAAGATCTTGGACAAGACCCCATATGAAATACTTACCGGTAACAAACCCAGCATCTCATACTTCAGGGTATTCGGGTGTAAGTGTTTCTTTCTTATTAAAGGTGTCCGTTTGTCAAAATTTGAATCCAAGGCTTTAGAAGGTATTTTTGTTGGTTACGGTGCCGAATCCCACACTTATAGAGTCTACAACAAGCTCACTGGGATTGTTGTAGAATCTTGTAGTGTGGAGTTCGATGAAAATAACGGCTCCTTTGTAGGGCAAGTTGATGTTTGTGATGCAGATGTTGAAATACCCCAAGATGCCATAAGAAGAATGGGCGTGGGATTTTTCCGCCCCATTGAGGAACCCCTTATGGCGGATCGGGAAGGACAATGCTCCACACATGTGGAGCCCTCATCTACACAAGATCAACAAGCTCCTACTGTTGGAGACAATCCTGCACCAACACCACAATCTGCTGAAGACCATCTGTCCCCTGGACAAGATGGTAGTCCCAGGCCGGACTATCCGCCCCCTCCAAGGGGCGGACAATCCGCCCCTGGCACTCCAACTCGTTCTAGAGGATCCGAAGGAGAAGCCAACAACTCTGAAGCTCCCAGGCCGGATTCTCCGGCCCCCAGGGGCGGAGTATCCGGCCCTGAGTCTCCAACTCCAGTCAGGCTTTCTCAGGAAGATGGTTCTGGTACTACACCTCCCAGGCCGGATAGTCCGGCCCCTCCAAGGGGCGGATTATCCGGGCCTGATGAAAATGTTCAGCAACAATCTTCAGGCAGTAACATTGACCAAGATCAAGGGCATGGCAGTAATCAAGACAAGGATACAACTATTGAATCCACTCCTCCTAGGAACAATAAGGACATTGAGGCTCGTCGCAAGGCTCGTGCTGATCGGAACCTTGAACTAACAGGTCACACTCTTGACAAGGTTGTTGGTTATCTACGACGAAGGGTATCCACTAGAAGAGAGCTTGCAAGCTTCTGTGATCATCAAGCTCACATTTCCATGGTTGAACTGAAGAAGGTTTATGATGCTCTTGAAGACCCCGATTGGGTTGTTGCAATGCATGAAGAATTAAATAACTTTGAACGCAACAAAGTTTGGAAGCTCGTATAAAAACCAAAGGATTGCCGCAATGTTATCTGCACCAAGTGGATCTTCAAGAACAAACAGGATGAAAATGGCATTGTTGTGAGAAATAAAGCACGACTCGTGGCTGAAGGATTCTCTCAAGTGGAAGGAATTGATTTTGGCAAGACCTACGCTCCTGTGGCTCGCCTTGAGTCCATCCGTATCCTTCTTGCATATGCAGCCCATCATAATTTTAAATTACAACAAATGGATGTTAAGAGCGCTTTCCTTAATGGTCCTCTACATGAGTTAGTATACGTCAAGCAGCCCCCGGGGTTTGAGGACCCCAAATTTCCGAACCATGTCTACAAACTCGATAAGGCGCTCTATGGCCTTAAACAAGCCCCACGTGCGTGGTATGAGCACCTTAAAGAGCTTTTGCTAGACCGTGGATTCGAAGTTGGGCAAATCGACCCCACTCTTTTTACTAAGAAGGTTAATGGGGAGCTTTTTGTATGCCAACTTTATGTAGATGACATTATTTTTGGCTCTACTAACCAAGCTTTTAACGATGAATTTTCAAAGCTTATGACTGACAGGTTTGAGATGTCCATGATGGGTGAGCTCAGGTTCTTTCTTGGATTTGAGACCAAACAACTTAGAGAAGGAACTTTTATTAATCAAGCTAAGTACATCCAAGACATGCTCAAAAGGTTCAAGATGACGGATCTCAATGGCGTTGCTACCCCAATGCAAACAAAGTGTCATCTTGAGCTCAATCCCAAGGGTAAAGACGTGGATCAAAAGGTATACCGATCCATGATCGGCTCTCTCTTTACCTTTGCGCATCTAGGCCCGATATCGTGTTAAGTGTAGGAGTGTGTGCAAGGTACCAAGCCGCTCCTAAAGAAATCCACTTAGTGGCAGTCAAGCGAATCTTCCGATATTTGGTTCATTCCCCAAATTTTGGGCTATGGTATCCCAAGGGTTCAAGTTTCTCTCTATGTGGTTACACTGATTCAGATTGGGCTGGTGACAAAGATGATAGGAAATCAACCTATGGTGCATGCCAATTCTTGGGCAGGTCTCTAGTGTGTTGGTCATCAAAGAAACAGAATTGTATTTCACTCTCAACCACCGAAGCTGAATATGTTGTTGCTGCAAGTGCTTGTACTCAATTGTTATGGATGAGGCAAACTTTAAAGGAATATGGTGTCAATTGTGAAAAAGTGCCTCTTTTATGCGACAATGAAAGTGCTATCAAAATTGCTTACAATCCCGTGCAGCATACAAGAACAAAACATATAGAGATTCGCAACCACTTTATTTGGGATCATGTTGCTCGTGGAGATATTGCTCTATCCTTTGTGAGCACGAAGAACCAACTTGCTGATATTTTCACGAAGCCTCTTGATGAAGCAAGATTTTGTTATTTGAGGAATGAGCTAAATATCATAGATTCAAGGAGCTTGGCTTGACTACCCTTGCACACTCACTTGCGCTTATTCATGTATTTGGTTTAGATGTGGGCATAGACATAGGGGGAGTGTGGTCCTAATTGATTGGGCCAACCCTCCCCCCATAATGCCGAAAGCAAGTAAAATCATTTCCCTTAATATCATTTTGTGATATGTGGGTCATCGATGAGCATTGGTTTTGAACTCAAGATACATCTTCGCAGTGTCATGCCATGCGCTCCAACATGGTGGCCTCGGCCATCGCCCTCTTCCTTGAGAAGATTTGGTTTTTCATGGGTCTCGCTGGATTTTGTTGCATATCTTTTATTCTTATGGAAAACACACTCAAATTTGGCTTTTGATTGATTTGATTCTTGCAAATTTGGGTGTGTAGTACCATCTCAGTTTGATGCTCTCAACCCAAGCTTTTCTCTCCCTCCTTGAACCCTCTATTCTTGCACACAAGTCCTCTAAAACACCATCGAGAGATTTGCTAGGTTGCTCTGGGCTGATTCTGTTTTCCAGAATTTCTGGGGGGGGGGGGGGGCGGATTATCCGCCCCGGGCGAAATCAGCCCCTTATAGGCTGGGTCGGGGAGGGCAGGCTCAAACAGAGCAGCCAATCCTCCCCCAACCCTACCTCTGCCCCCCAGCCGCCGTCGGAGCATCCGCCTCTCCCGGAGTCGATTCGACCACCGGATTCTCCGGGCTCTCCCCGGATCTTCTTCACCTCGCCTCCGGGTATCGTCGCCTCCGTGATTTTCCTCCAATGAGTGAGGGTAACTCCCTCATCTCTCTCCTTTTGTATGGGATGTATTCTATTTGGTGGAAATATCGTTGTAGAAGGTTCTTGGTGTTGTTTCTTACATGCTAGAATCAGTAGCCTTGCAACCCTAGTACCCGATCTGTTTTGCCATGGTAGATCTGAGCCAATCCAGAATTTTTTGCGGGGGGCGGATTATCCGCCCCTGCCAGGGCCGGATAATCCGGCCTGGAGAGTTACACTCTGGTCTGTTTTGGTTCTGGTTCTGCTCATGCACATCATTGGTTATGGGGTTGCATTGCTACTCTTTCTCCGTGTTTTCTTTCTCCTGGACTTGTGTGTATGCTCATCTCCATGCTACCTCTCTCAATGCTATTCACAGGTGGTTCCAAGCCGACCAAGACGTTCGCCCGTCGTCCCCGTCCCCGTTATCTCAAACCCACTGCAGAAGGGAAGTTTATTGACGAAACAGAGGTCAGTAGGGCAGCAAGAGAGGCTGCAAGGATAGCAGAGGCAAGTAAGAAATCTAAGCGGACCGCTTCTCGCAAGGGAAAACGGTATCGGCCCAATTACAAGTCTATGGACAGCATTCAGTACGCCACCATCCGCCAGACAGACTACTATGATGATGTTGACAGTGATGGCCAACCCGAGGGCACCCACTCCTTCAGCTGATGACGATGATGATGAGTATGATGAAGAGGAAGGGGACGGGGATGACTACGACGAGGATGAGGATGAGTGATCTCCAGGGGCGTTAGCATCACTCTTCTTCCTTTTTGGCGTTTCGATGCCAAAGGGGGAGAAGTAGTTCTATTAGGTCTCGTGGATTTGCAAGGGTCGGGCACAAGCTCTTCGATTTTAGTCGTTTTTATTTGCTTGCTTGTGCCTTTTCTAGCGTGAACTCGTTTGCTATTTGTGTCTGCTTATGTAAGACTATGTCGTACTCCACTATGTTTGGTATTCTTGGAATTCTGGATTTATCTATTGTGGACCTCATGGATTTCTGGAATTGTGGAGCATATTTGATGGCATATGGATTCATGGGATTATCTACGTATGCCTTGGCTATATTCTCACTCCGGTGGTATGACTTTTTTTCCCAAACCTTAAAGTAGTGTTCTCCCTAGTGTGTGTATTTGTATTCAAATGCAAATCTTTAATATGCACACATCTAGGGGGGGCGTCTTTCATTATTTAAAGTGGCTTTTGCCGGTTTTATTGCAAATCCTAGTATTGTCATCTAACACCAAAAAGGGGGGAGAATGAAAGAACATTTCTTAATCCCTAGTGTTTTGTGCGTTAGATAACAATACCAAGGATCATTTAATGTGTGTTGAAGTGTTGCAGCTCTATTTGAGAATAAAGGGAAAAGAACTCTGCCTTTGGGGGCGGATAATCTAGCCCCACCAGGGGCGGATAATCCGCCCCTCCCTTTGCCCAAGCAGGCGCAAGCCCCAGAGAGGGGGCGGAGTTTTGGCCGGACTTTCCGGTCTGGCCGGATAATCCGCCCCTCAGGGGGGCCGGATTATCCGCCCCCCAAGAACTTCACCAAGCTTCACCTAGGCGCAAGCCCCAGAGAGGGGGCGGACTTTCCCCCGGAGAATCTGCCCTTGGGGCGGAGTTTTCCCAGGGGGCGGATAATCCGCCCCAAGTGGGGGGCGGATAATCCGCCCCCAAAGTTGTGCGACGGCCAGATCTGGGGAGGGGGTATTTAAGCCATCCATCCCCCTCCTGCCAGAACTCTTGATTCATCTCGAAAAAGAACAGATCAGATCTGAAAGCTTCATCCAAGAGTGCTCCACCTAGATCCACCCAAAGGCCCCATCCCTTGGGGAATCGAAGGAGGAGAACTCGATCTTCATCATCAGCAATCAAGCGCTTCATCTCCTCTCCATTCATTTGGAGAACCTTCGATCTAGTATTTCTTGCAAATATCTAGATCCTCGTTTTTGTTTATATTGATAAACCTTGTTCTTGTGGCAGCTTGTTGTCATCTCGGGAGCCCCCAATTCAGTTGTGGGTGTGTGCCCCGATAGTGTTGTAAAAGGCACCGGTTCCCGCCTCGAAGGGAGCCAATAGTGGAGAAGGTGGATTAGGCCTCTCGTGGCGAGATCCATCGGAGAATAGGGTGAGGCCTATTGTGGTCTGGTGGTCTTAGAACCGCCCACCCCTCCAACGCAGATGTACTTCCCTTAACAAGGAAGGAACTGCGGTAAAACAAATCCCTGTGTCTCCACGTGCTCCACTATGGTTTCCTCGCTCCTTTTTTACGTGCTTAGTAGTTAGGGTTACATATAGGGAAATTCTCGTAGTTGCATATCTAGATAATTTACTTTGTGTCAAGCCTAAAATTGAAAAAGTATTAAAAATTGGTTAGCACCTATTCACCCCCCCCCTCTAGGTGTCCATACGATCCATTTCACTATTGAATTCAAAAAGTCTCCCAATAGGAAGCTTGGAAGGGTCTCTGCACTTAACTAACACTCTAACCTCCTTAGCATTGTCTTTGAAAATAGATAACCAATCCACATCCACTAAGATCCCACAGGCAGAAACAGCTTGATCAAGAGTGTTCCATTCACACCATTTTGTCTGAAGGCCAGTGATGATAATCCAAACTTTCTTTAAAGATTCCACAGGTTCAGGGTCATCATTCCAAGCCTCAACTTTGACCCACACCCCTGGTTTGGACACACCAAATTTGGGATAACCAATCACCTGCTCCACAACAATATGGGGGGGAAACTTGACCAGGAAAGTGTTGTCTGCTCCTAAGTCCCTAATCTGCCATGGCCAATTGGTCTTGTAGATTTTTGAAAATTCCTCAGCAAGCTCTCTAGCAGACAAGGAACCTTCCTCAATCAACACAATACCACAGTTCTTAGTTGAAGCAATTGGAGTAGCCACAACCTCAGGGATCTCAATGTGATAGAACCCAAGCCCTGGTGCACCACTACCAATATATCTAGCAACCTGATGGGGTCTTTTTCTGACAGGGCACTTGTCCACTAAGTGACCAAAGATTTTGCATATGAAACACATTGGCTTCTTCTCACAGGCAAGCTGCAAATGTCCTGGTTCACCACAACCCAAGCAAATACCATCAAAGTAGCTCATCTGACCACTGGGATTAGCAAACACCTGGTCCTCTCTCCCCACAGACACCCCCTGCTTTTTCTTAGCTTTCTGGGTGGGCTTTGCTTTATCCTCCTGGTCAATCCCCTGACTCTGAAGCTGCTGGTTTTGAGAAGAATTGATTGTAGGGGAAATCCATTGATTGGAGCCACCTCCAAACTGTGGAGGATGTTGGAATGGAGGAAAAGGACCATTGAAACCCCAGGGAGGCATCATACCACCAGGAGCAAAACCAAAAGGAATTTGCCCAGCAAAGAACTGAGGGAACTGGATAAACTGCCTCTGATGCATACCTTGCTGCTGAGGCTGCCCCTGTTGAGGTTGAAGATGTTGGTTCTGCCACTGATCCGGACCAGCAACATTCCCTCTCCCACGCCCTTTTCCTCCCCTTCCACGATCTCCCATCCTTCCTTCACCAACACAAGCTTCAGGATCTAGAGAAACTTCAAGCCCAAGGCACTGTAAGCCAGAAAGATGTTCAGTATGCGCCGCCACCAGAGTGAGAGGAACACAAACCCTAGGAATCCGGAGGTGGTTTTTTATACTGGGCTTCAGTGGAGGGGTTCGAGCTTGTGGTGGAGATTTCTGCAGCTGGATATGTTGATCTCCAGGCAACCAGAGCTGGGAGAAAAAGTCATCAATACTTTCCCCTCCACCTCCAACCACCATCCCTTTTCCTTCCTCACTGACCACTGGCCCCCTCCAGAGGCTGAACTTTCTCCTTCGTTGCCTCTCCTCCTTACATGCTAACTGTCTGAACTGTCGACTTGTGGAACAGCTGAGAGCCATGAAATCCGATCCTCCTGCAGAGCTTCTAGTGTCGCCGCAAACAACATTGTCTGCAAGTTGAGGTCGAGCAGAGCCAGAGCAGCCGACCATTCCTTCCTCGAGAATTCCGGTGCCACAGGGACCGTCCCAAGCCCCTTCAGCAAACCCCGCCGGCGAACTTGCACAAATCGAGAGAGCGGAGAGCACTCCCGCCTCGGCCTCCCCCTCTTTCGACTGGCCTTCACAGGAGTAGCCGCCAACTCCAGCGCGATCCCCGGTGCGGTACGCATCATGAGCTTGCTCAACGCCATGCTCCTCCGCCTCCTCCGCGCGCCTCGCCTGGTCAGGCAACCCCCCGATAGGGATTGGGCCGAATGATCCGATGAAGAGGTCGAATGATTCGCCGGAAGCACTTGCGCACCCCCCGCACGGAGCCGCCGGGAGCGTCCCCTTCGCGCACCCCAATCCGAAACCACCCCAGAGAGCCGACGTCCCGGTAGTGGGTGATTCGGGCCACCAAATCTCCCCCTCATTCCTGCTCTGTCCCCCTCCCGAACCTCCTCCATCACCTCCAGGAATCGCTAGTGTCAGCCTCCGATGATCCCCCGATTCGAAATCCAGGAATCTCGCCGTCGGCAATGAGCTTTGCGAGTCGCGGAACCTGAGCGGGTTTCTAGGAGTGGGTGGGGGAGAAGCAGGTAGGGACAGAGTAGGATGACCCGAGCTTGACCCCCGAAGACCGCCACGGGTGGGAATCGAGGAACCGCCATGGACGTTGTCCAGGGTCGAAACAGTGGGAGAAACGTGTCGGGGTGACATTCTCTCCATCATCAGCTTTGGCTTTCTTCTCATCACCTCCGCAATTGTTCGGCCTCCTTCCCCCTGTCCTACGCATATAGTATCTAAAGTTTCTAATGGTATAATTTTTGTATTATTATATTTATATTTTATTGATCAAATTGACAACCTAGTTAACCGTGCGTGACCTATAATCACAAACGGAGGGAGTAGTATCCACCAGATTTAGAAAATACAACTTACAAGTCTTTGCATTCCAATGATGGTTTTCCTAATCGATACTCCTAATCGAGTACTAATTGCATAACTAAAACAAAGACGAGAGGAGTGCAGTCGCTATGATTGCCAAACTAGTTTTGGAAGATACTACTTGATAATTGCATACGCAACTAAGCTTAGCAACACATTTTTTTAGGTAGCTTCAGAGACATACTACACGAACCGGAATGAAAACTGGATGCAGGAAGATACCATCATCGCCAAGCGAACGTGACAACCGAGAGTCGATCGCTACTAATACGCCTAAGGTACTGTAGTTTCTATGAAGCTGGACGCTTCACTTCTGGCTACTTGTACCCGAACGTCTGCTGGTGCTCGAAGTTCGCGGCCGGCGGCGTGCTCGCATCGCCGTTGGCATTGCTGCTGCTGCCACTCCCGTCGCCGTTTCCGGGCGCGTACGCACCTCCGTAGTACGGGGCCATCCCATGCTCCGCGCCGTACATCTCGTACTGCGCCGGGTAATGGCCGTGGTGCTGCGGCATCAGCTGGTACGCGTGATGGTGCGGTGTTTGGGGCGGCACGGTGCCACCCCCGTACATGGCTGCGGCGTGCATCTGCATGTCGTGGTGCGGCAGCATGGACGCCGCCGCTCCCCCGCGGGGCTTGAGCACCATCGGCGGCATGCCACCGCCGTGGTGGTGGCCGTGGTGTTCGCCTCGTGCGCCGCCGATGCCCATGCCCATGCCAATGCCGAGGCCGCCGCCGCGCGCCTCGCCCTCGAACTCGCGAAAGCGGTGGAGGTAGACGCTGAGGGGCTCGACGTAGTCGTCGAAGCCGAGGCGGCTCATGGCCCAGAGCACGTCCTCGGCGGTGATGGTCTTGCGCTGCTCCCGCTGGCACCGCTCGTTGGCCTCCCCGGTGATGAAGCTGATGTACTCCGACACGCACTCCTGGATCGTCTCCTTGGCGTCGTCCGAGATCTTGGCGTGCGGCGGCAGCACGCGCCGCATGATGCGGATCACGTTGGCGATCGGCATCAGCCGGTCCTGCTCGCGTATGGGCGCCGCCGGCACCTGCACGTTGCCGCCACCGTTATTAACGGCCGCCACCGCACCGCCGTTCGCCGTGCCGGGGAAACCCATCTCCATCTTCTGTGTGGGTGGCGAGAGCTAGGGTTGTTTGTGACCGTGTGAACAGTCGTGCCTACACGTACGAACTGTTGCTTGCTCGGTATGCGTCGTGTGCTGTTTGGGGGTGTGCGAGGATACGTTAAATAGGAAGCTACGAGGTGTGTACGTACGTTTGACTGGAGGAGCTAGAGAGAGGAGCTAGAGAGAGGGGCCGCGCCTGCATGCGACAAGTGGCATCGTCTTCCCTGTGATTGAGTTACTGCTCCATCTGTGCACTGATCATGGCATGCATGCTGTGCATTGAGCCGTGGAATCGCGGTACTATTATTCAAACAGCAGAGCCGGTGACCAACGAGGTTGTTTTGCTATTTCCCAACACACGCCCAATAGTTAAATGCTTATTCAGATTGACAGCTCGTCCCATGCACCTCAGTAAAATTGGTTGATCGCCACTGGATGCATGTGCATTTGGAACTTCGGAGGTGATCGATGAGAAAACACACTCAATTACTACTCCCTAATTAAACACACCCAGCTTCGAATCAAGGAATCAATGCATGCACGCAAGCAGCTGGTGTGGCAAACATGCTTCCAAGCATGCATGCGTATGTGCTGTGCTGTGTGCTCACTGCATGCGCATGGTCATCACCCTGGCAGAACCACAAGACTACGTACTGATAAAATTGTCTGATCGTGCATAAATTGGGCTTGCGTACACAGGACACAGGAAATGACGGGATCGTGTACGTGTACATGGCGACGCTAGCGGCACTATTGGCTTCTTAAGAGCAATTCCAGTAATACAGCTGACTTACTTACTGGCTATAAGGTCATATATAATCAGCTTATAGTTAAGTGAATGACAATAGTTACTTTTAAAGATTTACTATTTTATAAGTGAATGACTCACTCACATACTCACAAAGTATCTAGGAACACGCGCAAGAGCTTCCACCTTTTCTCTCTCATCCAATTAACAATACTAGTATAATTATAGTCGGCTGATTAGAACTTATTGTACTTACTTTAAAAGTACAGGAGAATACAAAATTAGCTTACGGAAACATACATATGGAGTACCATGGAGTATCTCTCTTACAGGAATCAGGGGATACGCCGACCATGGCCATCGTCGTGCCAGGCAAGATCACGTACGCGGTACGCTTAATGCAGGTAAGCTGCCGGTGTGAGCTGGTCGCCGGCTTAGTGCAGCCATCAACGCGTGGCGCGTAACGGACGCCTAAATGACGGCGCAGGAGATATGTCGATGGCTTGTCGGCTTATCTACCCTCATTTCGTCGAACAGACGGTCTCGCTGGGTGAGGTGGGCTCACTACGCCGACGACATAGAAGGCCCTCGGTCTTGTTTGCCACGCGGCAACCCCATGTTCATCGCCGGACGGAGGTATACCGCCGTTCACCATCAACATAGAGGCGATACTCCGAAGACATTGTCATTGGCCTAGCACCTATACGCTGACGACCACCTTTTGCATAGAAACGATGTGGCATGATCTAGTGGCTCGCTGGCGCCAAGGGATCTGATATGGCTGTTGCCAGATTTCAGTTTTGGTTGTTTTGGTTTGTCCATGCAATTCAGAAATACCCTAGGCTACCAGATGCATATATGGATACATATTCACTGTATGCATATAAAAACCATGGTCAATGATATCAACATACACTAGTGGAAACTGTCCTTTCGTCCGGGTCATTAGTCCCGACCGGCCCGAACAAACAACCCCCTCCCCAAAAGCACTTGTCTCGGTCTGTTAGATACCATTTGTTCCGGTTGGAGATGCAAACCAGAACTAATGGGTCTGGGGCCTGCTGCGGGCACACCCATTAGTCCCGGTTTGTTTCTCAAAATGGGACAAATGGACTAGCCCTACATATATGGCACAACCCCTCCTCTCACTCTTGTTTTTTCATGGTGGGATGTGGCATAGTATGTGCAAGTGTTTTTTTCATATGCACTAGAGGTGTTTGGTGAAATGCCGGTTAGAGCGATGCGACTTTAGTTCACACAAGACAAACATGATATGAGGTGTCCGAGCCACACTTAAGTTTTCTCATCTTTGTTTCCAAGTGTCCTTAAAGGTTAGCAATTATTTTCTCGTTTATACCGTGTGGTACTAATTTTAGCATCGTGATTGCGTTTGATATATAATTGTATAATGCAGATGAGTCATCCATAGATGTACGGTGACCGACGCTCTGCCGATTACAGAGAAGGCCTGCATTCTTTTCGCCTTGTGGTCGAGGCGAACAAGCGGCAGGATGGTTTTATGTGTTGTCCATGTGATGAATGTAGGAATGAGAAGGCTCACACTTCCTCGAGAGTCATTCAAAGCCACCTGCTTTGGTCTAGTTTCATGTTCGACTATAATGTTTGGACCAAGCACGAAGAAATAGGGGTTATGATGGAAGACGGCGATGAAGAAGAGAACGGTGATGACAACTACCGATCTATGTTCCTTGAATACGCTGATACCGCAATGTAATAAAATGAAGAAGAAGGAGGTGCAGGACGGGAACCAGATGAGCCCGCTGATGATCTTGGTCAGGTCATTTCTGATGCAAAATCAGAGTTTGCAGTTCAAGCAGATGTTACAGGACCATAATAAATTGTTGTACCCAACTTGTGAAGATGGCCAGAAGAAGCTCAATAGCACACTAGACTTGCTGAAGTGGAAGGCAAAGACCGGTGTGACTGACTCGGGATTTGAAAAGTTGCTGGTACTAATAAAGAAGATGCTTCCAAGAAAGAACGAATTGTCCGCCAGTACGTATGAAGCAAAGAAGCTTGTCTGCCCTTTAGGATTAGACGTGCAGAAGATACATGTATGTCCTAATAACTACATCCTCTACCACGATGAGAAGTACGAGAATATGGATAAATGCCCCGTATGCACTACATTGCAGTATAAGATAAGAAAAGATGGTCCCGGTGATGTTGAGGGCAAGCCACCCAGGAAGAGGGTTCCTGCCAAGGTTATGTGGTATGCTCCTATAATACCACAGTTTAAATATCTGTTCAGAAATAAAGAGCATGTAAAATTATTGTGATGGAACATGGAAGACCGTAAGAAAGACGGGATGTTGAGGCACCCCGGTGATGGTCGGCAGTGGAGAAAAATTAAGAGAGACTTCCTGAACTTTGCCGGTGACGCAAGAAACTTATGGTTTGGTCTAAATACAGATGATATGAATCCTTTTGGGGAGCAGAGCTACAGCTACATCATCTGGCCCGTGACTCTATGTATCTACAACATTCCTCCTTGGTTATGCATGAAGCGGAAGTTTATTATGATGCCGGTGCTCATCCAAGGCCCGAAGCAACCCCGCAACCTATTCATAGTAGTAAGGAAAAATCGAGTTAGTTTCTACCATAACTCCACGAGTAATAACGCGGCCGGAATTAACGATACGACTCATTTCCAAGTAAGTAACCTCAAATTATGGAAGCACATCATTTGCCAATAAATCAACCATGGTACGAGATCTTCATAATTTGATAGCCTGCAATTTATCTCCCAACTTTCACATTTTTTTTTATTCTTGGAAACTTTGGTGTCTGTTTCACTGTTGCAATGGGCACACTACGGAATCTTCCTCCTCTCTACCACATTATCTTGGAAGGTCACGTATCTTTCTTCTTGGACCAGTCTTTCGTCCCGCTTTATAAGTAAAGCAACCACCAAGTATAGGATACAACACTCAAATAGACACCAAAGTGTCCAATAAGAAAAATGAGGTGAAAGTTGGAGATAAATCGTCGGCTGTCAAATTAGAAAGATCCCATACCATGGTTGATTTACTGGCAAATGATGTGCTTCCGTAATTTGAGGTTACTTACTTGGAAATGAATCGTATCGTTAATTCTGCTCGCGTTATTACTTGTGGAGTCGTGCTAGAAACTAACTCGATTTTTTCTTACTACTATGAATAGGACGATGGACTTGCTTCACTTTTGCTGCCATGCCTTTGACGCTCACAACATATAAAAACACGTCATCGAGCACTGTCGTCGTTCCCCATCATCAAGCAAACCTGCCACGACACCATGCCATTGACTCTCGCGATTAGATATATCTCTCTCATCGCCACAACCAAACCCTAATTAGTGCTTTCTCTCGAGCTCGGTGTCGATCCGTAGCCACCGATGATTTTGCCCATCAATCGACCTCCAGCCGCCGCCGTCCCCTCTCCGACCGTGTGAAGAAGGAAGATATCGAGGGGAGCGAGTTCCTACGTCGCCCCGACATAGTCAAGGAGGAGGGGCGACCACAGATTAAGCGCGAGCGTCTTACCGTCATTGTTGGTTCCCAGTCGTTGCCTTACCGTTGCGAGTGTCGCGTCTGTGGGAGGGGGTTCACAAGCACCAACGCGGTGTCCGGTCACATGCGAATCCATGCTCTACACGGTCCCAACGGACACCACAAGAAGGAGCGGTCACTGGTCGTTTCGGCCATCAGCGGTGGCATGGCCATCGTGGTTGCGGAGGCCATGATCGACACCATGCCCATTGCATTCGAGAGCAGGAATAGCAGGCACGTCGACCCCAATCCCCCTACCAATGGCCACTCCATGGCCATCCTCATTGCAGCGGCCAATGCTCCTGACCATAAGAGCCAGATCGTCCTACACCCCCTTTGTTCGCCAAAATTCAACCAAGGCCACCAGCCTGTCAAACCTCAGGTCACCCAAGGTCAAATCATGGTGGCGCCGCAGCAAATCCTCCATCCCATATCCCAAGGTAAACTCTAGCGCACCGCGCCGCTGGCCTAGGACGAGTTCGGCTGGTGGCTCTGCAAGGAAGATGGGTGCGATTAGCGGTTCGCCATTCACCAGGGGCTCGGTGGCCACAAGAGAAGACAGATCAAGGGGGCCATGGTAACTGGTCTCTAACTCGGTCACGCGGCATCCGACAGACTGGCGGAGCTGCACCCCTGCAAGCACTCTCCTGGAGTGTTCGCCTTGGGAGTGCAACTCGGCGGGGACATGAGGAAGCACTACCCGGAGCAAGTTGATACACAAGAATAAGCATGGTGCGGGCAAGGGTGCAGCCGCTAGACCCAGGGATTCGGTGCCAGAGCTCGCTTCATTGCTGAGTCTGTCCCTCATGATGCCGCTCGCCGCCACGGAAGGGCATCCTGCTGTCAATTCGGTTGCCCAAGTAGTGTCGCTGGGCATTCTGAGGATTTCTGGGGTCAGCATCGTACCGGTGGGGCCACCTTTTGCTGCTGCTGAAGAAGTTTCTTCAGCCGTGCCACCTGCTTCTGCCATCGCCATCGCAAAATAAGAAGGGTCGTCTGCCATGACAGAAACGGTTCATAGCTCCACAGCATCTACGGACAACATCCAGCATTAGGTCGACGACGTGCGTACAAGGAAATTACAAGTTTGCTAAACCTCGTTGGAGCCTCGGAAGGAATGGAAGATAACGGAGGATCTTTTGGGGAATCCATGTATGCCTCTTCTTCCCATCACTGGTGTCAACCTCGAAGTACCTAGAGGAATTGCAATGGATGCAATAGTTTCCTTTATAATGTTCATTTCAAAATAGCATACATCCCTTTGGACAAGAGTCTATCTTATGATATGTCATCTTTAGTGAACGGAGGATTTTTGTCGACTCGTAAAATCTTTTTGACAAGAGGTGCCCTTTCGGCAGGATGCAGCCAATGAAAATGAGAAGATCATCAAACCGATCTCTAGATAAGTTACTCTAGCACTTGAAGGACATTAGGAGAGCCATGGCATCCAACTGGGTAACCTCTGTATGTGGATGAAGGGGTTTTTGCGCATCAAACATAGCCTCGTATAACTTCTTTGTGCTCTCCTATGGCTCCTCACTTGTCTCCGCCTCCTCTGCATTTCAGGCGCATTTGCATGAAAGAAGTCATCAAAGCACTTGTCAAACCCAGCATCAGATCCTCCCGCTGGCTGACTCTGTTGTGACTGCTTTCTAACATGTTTTGGTGCTTTTGATGGTGGCTTTCCATGGAAAATCCACCGATCATATTTCAGTGTAAACCCGAGTTTGATTAGGTGTAAACTCATTTCATCATTCAACTTTTGTTTAAAATTGCGGCATTGCACGCAGGGACAGAACACTTCTACGGGTATGATAGGGTCGGAAAACACATTGTCCACAAACTGCTTGGTATTTTCGTTCCACTCATCAGTAAATTCCCCCTGACTGGTTTAGCCCTCGTACATCCACAAACGATCTGGATCCATCCTCTAACTAGTACAAAAACAGACATAGAATGCTTTCAATTTAATATGTCATTACATCCGGTATTAATTCGATTAATTTTAACAAATACAGGTTTTACGCGTTGCACCCACACATATCTCTCTAATTGGTAAAGATAGGTCCTAATCCCATCTGAGGATGTGCAGATTGGGTACGTTCTCCATGATCCACCCCTCCCGAGACAGAATTTTGGCACCACCTCCCTTCTGTTCTTCCGATACACGTATCAGCCAAAAGCCGAGAGGATATGCATCCGGAGAATAAAGGGGAGGTGCCGCCGAAATCCTGTCTCGGTATGAAGCAGAGCACGGAAAACGTACCCAATATACACATCCTCCGGCTTTTCAAAATGCATGGACAATCTGAAAGAGTTATGGCCATAAATATGCAATTTAATATATATTTACTCGCGTAACCCTTCCAAACAGGAGATGCCTAGGTAGCGCGACTGACTTGGTGATCTAGACACAAAATTAAAACCTAGGTACATGTAAAGATGGGCACGATATTTATACCCTCTCGTAGCGTGCTAGACCGTTAAAAAAATCTAGGGCACTACTTCAAGAAGCCTTGCGACGCTTGTCCTAGTCTCCACCTCCAAACATAGCATGCACATGCGAGAAAATGAATTAGTCATGCAAAAGTAAAATTTATTTGACCATTTTACTATTTTCTTGCAACACATTATTATATAGTAATTATGCATGATGCAAATAATAGAATACATAGAATAAATAGATTCCTTATCTTTTGCTAGTCATTTTAGACATATTATTTGTCAAATTCTGACTTATACTTAAAAAATTATTGCCTTTTGATGTTTACATTTCAAATATCATGTCTAAATCCTATTTTTGCTAAATGGGCCTATTTCTAATTTATTTACTGCCATAAAATCATCCCTAAATTCTACTTCTAAAATCCCTAAACTAAATCCTACTTCTCAAATCCCTAAACTAATCCTACTTCTAAAATCATCCCTAATCCTATTTGCCTATAGGGGCGCCCTGAAGCGTGCGGAGGCACGGGCGACTGGGTGGGTGGCGGCCGGAGCAGCATCGACGGCGGCCCCGAGCTCGCAGCGACGATCTCAACCCGGGCCCATTCCCGACGGCCGGAGTTGAGATGTGCTCCGAACAACTCGGGGTGCGGGCGCTCAAGAAGTTCCGAGAGTTGGCTTAAATCGCGCTCGAAGATGAGCTCTCCTCCATTGGCCAACTGGTAGAACTTTCTATTCTTGAGTTCCATCTATAAGAATGTAGGATGAGTAAGTTAGTGAGGTGATCAAGTGTGTCAAATTTTTATGTAGGATTGCAAGAATTTTTGAGGAACATAACTTTTCTTGAAAGAATCTCAGTGATAAGAATGAGAATAGGTTTTTATAAATACTCACTTCTTTTGTTTTGAAACTAAGTTTTTGATTCAAGCGTCCATTCTAACTAGGGTCTCCTATGGTCAGGATGGCTCTGATACCAACTTGTCAACACCCGAAATTTTAATCCCAGATGCCTGTTATGCCATACATCGCAATTCCAGGATTACCATTTTTGCGAGATATAACAGATTGGTACCATAGTTCATCATCCATTACAAACCATAATAAAGGTCTTACAAATAAAGGATCTCATGATCCAGTCTTAATACAATCAACGCAGCAGAAATATATAAGAACGGTAGCATGGTCGAAGCTCCATCTTCAGGGTCACAGGCAATGCTGACGATGAGAGATGATCCTAGTTGTCATAGACTTCCTGCTGTCCATCATCCTGGTAGTCCTCCTCATAGTCTGGCCACGAAAATAGCCAGGGACAAAGCCATGCGTACTCTTTAAGTACTCGCAAACTATCACTAACAAGTAAAGTTGTTTGAGTAGGAATCCTAAGCTCTAGGTTTATTTGCAAAAAGGCAGGTTTATCTCTAACTGAATTTAGAAGTAAAGAAAACTAGTTTAATGTTCTACAACACCTAAGTGGGAACTTAGTTTTCATGTCACAACCCTGTTGTGGTCAAGTCAAAGTCATAGTTCATTTCACAAGTCATTTTTAAAACATCTGACGATGGAACAGTATGGCCACTCCAACTCTCCATGACCACGGATGCGGCTATTCGAATAGTTTGATACTCTGCAGAGATTGTACACTTTCACCACAACATTCGATACATCCGTGATACATCGTAAACGTATCTATAATTTTTGATGTTCCATGCTTGTTTAGTATCTACTTTGTTTTGCTTTGTCTACACTTTGAGGTATTCTTATACATTTTCTGGTACTAACCTATTAACAATATGCCACAGTGCCAGTTGCCTGTTTTGTTCTGTTTTTGGTTCCAGAAAAGGCAGAAAATCAATATTCTCGGAATTTGATGGGACAAAAGCTAATCTTCCTATTTTTCCTGGAGCAACACGGAACCACGAAGCAGAGGTGGAGGAGGACACCAGGGTGGCCGCACCCCCCTAGGCGCGAGCCAGCCCTGGTGGCGCCCACAGGGGGTGTGCGCCCCCTGGACCTCCACCTACCATGCCTCCTGCGCCTATAAGAAGCCCCCGGGGATAAAACCCTAGATCATCCAGAAGAAATCCACGAAAACCTCCGTAGCGCCGCCGCTACCAAAGGGGAGATTCGAGGGACAGAAAGTATTTGTTTCGGCACCCTTCCGGGATGGGGAAGTGCCCCCGGAGCCATCTTCATCGATCTCCACCACCATCTCCATCACCATTGTTGATTCCCATGATGAGGAGGGAGTAGTTCTTCCTCGAGGCTAAGGGCTCTACCGGTAGCTATGTGTTCATCTCTCTCTCTATGCATGATCTTGTTGTGGTCATGAGCTTTGTAATCAAGTAGATCTACCTTGCTACTCAAGTGCTTCAATAGATCTCTGCTCTCCCCATGTCTGTGAAAGTGACAGCGTTCACGCCATGGTGGCACTTAGGCTAGAGGTTACATAAATACTCATCGTGCTTTAATAGATCTATGTTTTTTCCCACGTGTGTGACAGTGACAGCGTGCGCGTCGTGTGTGACACTTAAGCTAGATTACATATATTTATCATGAGTATATTTTGAGTTGGTTGTTTCTATGAAATTGTGGTGTTTGTTGGAACCATCTAGCGCTCAAGGTGATAGTGTGGGGTTATCTAGATTGGGAAAGACGGACTTTGAGGAGTGCTGTTATAGCCCTACCATGGATTAGAGTGTCCAACCGGAGAGTATTTAAGAGTAGTATCATTAAGAGAAGATATTTATATGAGAGAGTGTTCACTAGTGAAAGTATGATCCCTAGGCCTTGTTTCTAATTAATTGAAACACCGTTTTCTACTAGATATGTTGCATGTTTTCTTGCTTGCTTCCTTTTTCCTTTAGTCTTTACCTCACCGTCAAGCTATTTTCTGGCACTGTTGCCGCTTGTATTTCACTATCTCTTTGCCGAACTAGTGCACCTATACACCTGACAAGTGTATTGGGTGTGTTGGGGACACAAGAGACTTCTTGTATCTTGATTGCAGGGTTGCTTGAGAGGGATACCTTTGACAACTTCCTCCATGAGTTCAATAAACCTTGGGTAATCCACTTAAGGGAAACTTGCTGCTGTTCTACAAACCTTTGCACTTGGAGGCCCAACAACTGTCTACAAGAATAGAAGTGCGTAGACATAAATCCGTCAAGGATAACCCTGAATCATCATACTTAGTATGCGGATAATCAATCCTAACCTTTCAATTACACACCTTAGTATATGCACACCCACTATGAGTTTGGCCTCCCAACCATGACCATCTGTTATCTTGGGTACTGCATAGGTGGACAGTCATCACGAGGTAGCCTCAGCTCAAACCTCTTCCGCAAGGGAACCTATACTAAGACATATAAACTTCCAGTCAATCCCTACCCAAATTCGGGTATTGTAGTTCTACGGTAACATTGGAATGGTATCGCATCCGAACCCAACCATCAGTTTTATGAAGGGCTAAGGCTCATGCCTCAACATTTTCATCATCAAAACATCTTATGTTCATAACACATGTCAAAACATTTCAATAGAATGAACCTTCATTTCAAGGTTTTCATAATCATTTTCACCAAGTATTCTCATCTAAAGTGATCAAATTTTATGCTTAGCACTAGCCACTAAAATTGAGGGTATTCACTAATGAGGGGTGCTAATCAAGTGTGACTATCCAAATCTAGTCTCATGCCTTAGTATGACATCTAGTTCTAACTACTTAGGCCTAGTTTTATGCTCTTTATGCTATCTATACTATTTTTCCAAAACTCACAAGTCACTAAGTAAGGGTAAAGAACTTTGGTAAAGGAATAAAAGAATAAAGCTTGCAAGTAAAACTAGGAATTTGTATAATCAAGTTTGCATAACCAAAGAACTAAGGGTGCGGGCGCTCAAGAAGTTCCGAGAGTTGGCTTAAATCGTGCTCGAAGATGAGCTCTCCTCCGTTTCCCAACTGGTAAAACTTGCTATACTTGACTTCCATCTATAAGAATGTAGGATGAGTAAGTTAGTGAGGTGATCAAGTGTGTCAAATTTTTATGTAGGATTGCAAGAATTTTTTAGGAACATAACTTTCCTTAAAAGAATCTTAGTGATAAGAATGAGAATAGGTTTTCATAAATAATCACTTCTTTTGTTTTGAAACTAAGTTTTGATTCAAGCGTCCATTCTAACTAGGGTTTCCTATGGTTAGGATGGCTTTGATACCAACTTGTCAACACCCGGATTTTTAATCCCAGATGCCTGTTATGCCATACATCGCAATCCCAGGATTAACATTTTTGCGAGACATAACAGATTAGTACCATAGTTCATCATCCATTACAAACCATAATAAAGGTCTTACAAATAAAGGATATCATGGTCTAGTCTTAATACAATCAACATAGCGAAAATATATAATAATGGTAGCATGGTCGAAGCTCCATCTTTAGGGTCACAGGCAATGCTGACGATGGGAGATGATCCTAGTTGTCATAGACTTCATGTTGTCTATCATCCTGGTAGTCCTCCTCATAGTCTGGCCACTGAAATATCCAGGGACAAATCATGAGTACTCTTTCAGTACTCGCAAACTATCACTAACAAGTAAAGTTGTTTGAGTAGGAATCCTAAGCTCTAGGTTTATCTCTAAAACGCAGGTTTATCTCTAACTGAGTTTAGAAGTAAAGAAAACTAGTTTAATGTTCTACAACACCTAAGTGGGAACTTAGTTTTTATGTCACAACCCTGTTGTGGTCATGTCAAAGTCATAGTTCATTTCACAAGTCATTTTTAAAACAACTGACGACGGAACAGTATGGCCACTCCAACTATCCATGACCGCGGACGCGGCTATTCGAATAGTTTGACACTCTACAGAGATTGTACACTTTCACCATAACATTCAATACATCCGACAGGGATAACCCTGAATCATCATACTTAGTATGCAGATATTCAATCCTAGCCTTTCAATTACACACCCTAGTATAGGCACCTCCCCTATGAGTTTGGCCTCCCAACCATGACCATCTTTTATCTTGGGTACTGCATAGGTGGACAGTCATCACGACGTAGCCTCAGCTCAAACCTCTTCCGCAAGGGAACCCATACTAAGACATATAAACTTCTAGTCAAGCCCTACCCAAATTTAGGTATTGTGGTTGTATGGTAACATTGGAATGGTATCGCATCCGAACCCAACCATCAGTTTCATAAAGGGCTAAGGCTCATGCCTCAACATTTTCATCATCAAAACATCTTGTGTTCATAACACATGTCAAAACATTTCAATAGAATGAACCTTCATTCCAAGGTTTTCATAATCATTTTCACCAAGTATTCTCATCTAAAGTGATCAACTTTTATGCTTAGCACTAGCCACTAAAATTGAGGGTATTCACTAATGAGGGGTGCTAATCAAGTGTGACTATCCAAATCTAGTCTCATGCCTTAGTATTACATCTAGTTCTAACTACGTAGGCCTAGTTTTATGCTCTTTATGCTATCTATACTATTTTTCCAAAACTCACAAGTCACTAAATAAGGGTAAAGAACTTTGGTAAAGGAATAAAAGAATAAAGCTTGCAAGTAAAACTGGGAATTTGTATAATCAAGGTTGACCCAAGCATGCCTAATGCATCTTGCATAGGTTATTTAGCTTGCATGGTTAAGAAACTTGCAAGTGTTAGCTTGCCTTGGTTGGTGCAGTGGTTGAAGTTTTCTTCTTCGTAGTACTCCTCCTCCTTGTAGCCTTGGTCGGTACTAGCGTCTATAAATGAATATGAGGTACACAATCACCAAACAATACTTAACTACCTCTATTTGGCACACAAAGGTTCACACTAGATGATCTAGCATCATCACACTCACCACATGAAATAAAGACCTAGTCATATTTATTTTATTTTGGAAAAGTAATTTATACTCATTGAAAACTACTTAAAATTTAATATTCTCCAATTAAAATATGGTATCATGTTGAAACATGTTATCACCACATATTCTAATACTTGGGAATATGATTTAAAGTGGTGGTAATATTTTATTAAGTTTAAAATTATTATTTTATATAATTAAAGTGACTAGAAATGCGTATGTAGCATTCTTTTAGTACTAGTTCAAGACCACTGCAGGTAAACCTAAATATTTTTACATATTTAGATAGATCTTGTCAAATGTGATTTTTGAGAGTTGGAATCAACTCAAAAGCATTTATGGTTGATTTTTGAAAAATGTTTGAATGTGGAAAAGTATCTGTCTTGTTATTTTTACTATCGGTGATCTATAATTTCAAATGGTTTGACTCCAACGGGCTTGGATTGATAATTTGGATACCTTTATAACAAAATGGAATCATGAAATTTTGTTCAGTACATCTCCTTGAATTGAATTTTGAATCTACTGACAAAACTAGGGTTTCAATAAAATGGAAAATAACTATTTGAATTACTGGGCTACACACGGGAAAGGAAATGGGCTGGCCTAGCTGCACTGCGCGCGCACAGCGGGCTACTGACAGGGGGGTCCCAAGCGTCAGCGACTCATCTAACCCAAAGCGGTACGTTTCAATCTAGGCCATGCGATTAGACTAGGATCTACGGCTCACGTTCGTCGTCTCCATCGAACAACTCCGATGAGACCGAACCCTAACAACGATGGTGGGGGTACGCGGTGGCTCACCTGGGCTCCAGCTAATGTCGGCGATGGGGGCAAACGATGTTATCGACGACGGCGGTTCGAATGGTGGTCGTGGCGGCTCCTGGGGTGGCTCCAATCAATGGCTCCTCTCCTCCTCTGCTGCGGCGGACTCCGGTGAAATTCCAGCGGGCTGGTGCTCGCCTTGCTCTGGGGAAGGGTCAGGGGTGGTTCTGAGAGACATGGGACTGAGATGGTGTGAATAATTGAGGTGGGGGTGGCCTCTATTTATAAACCAGCGAGAGGGGCAGAGCGGCATGGGCTGGGCTCGTCGGTGACGACGATGTAGTGAGCTAACGACATGGCTAAGGGCATAGGACGGTGCGGTGTCTCCTGGCGATCATCATGGGCTTAATGGCATGGCACGGGGAGGTCGAGGATGGTCGGAACGGGTCGGTGCTCTGTGCGGAACCGACGGCGTTCGAGAAGGTGTACAGAAGTTTCGTGTCGCGCGGCGGCGAATGGTCATGTCTAGGAGGTAGCTAGGGTCATAGTGAGTGCAATTAAGCACGGCGAGGGAGAGGTGCGGCATGTGCGCGCGTGTCGGCTGCGGTGCTCTGGCGCGCTCTTGGCATGGTTGTAGAGAAATGGGCGCGATGATTCTCTGGTGGTCCATGGCTTGGCTGCGCTTGAGGGGTGGACGGTGGCCTGTCTCCTAGACATCATGGACGGGTGCGGTGCTTCCTCCTGCGAGTTATCCATGGTCAGCCAACAATGGTGGCTTGGGTGGCGCGGCACTGGTGCAAGCAGTGAAGGGGTAGCTGCTTCAATGCGTTACTGGGCACTAGGGGAGACAAGGGCTTGTAGTGGCGACAAGTAGTGGACAAGGCATTGATCAAGAACAGTAGAAGTTAGGCAACTTTGATCTGTGCTCATGATACGTCCAAAACGTATCTACTTTCTCGAACACTTTGCTATTGTTTTTCCTCTATACTTGTGTGATTTGGATACAACTAACACAGACTGCCGATGTTTTCAAGAGAATTACCTTGGTGTCTTGTTTTTGTGCAGAAAATCAACTATCAGGAAAAATCCCGAAAAATATGCCAAAAACTATTTTTCACCAGAAGATCCACGGAGCCAGAAGGGGAGACAGAGAGGAGGCCTGGGGGGGCCCAGACCCACCCTAGGCGCGGGCCCACCTGACCCCGCGCCTGGAGGGGGTGCTGCCACCCTAGGCAGCTCCTCGGCCTCCCTCTACGCCTATAAGTTGCCTTCTGACCTAAAAACTCAGGGGGGGGTCGATAGTTTTCCAGAAAGATTTCTGCTCCGCCGCCACCAAAAACCAAGATTCGGATCCAAAAACTCCGTTCTGGAACCCTGCCGGGACGGGAAATTTGGAGATGATCGTCGCCATCATCATCACCAACGCATCTCCATCAACCACCGATGTTTCCCTCATCCATGAGTGAGTAATCCCCCGTTGTAGGCTTGGGGATGGTAGGAATTGGATGAGTTCTATCATGTAATCGAATAAGATCTGTTAGGGCATAGTGCCTAGTATCTCTATTAGTGCTATTTGACTTTTTTGCAACTTGTTGTGCTTAATGCTTGTCACTAGGGCTCGAGTGCCATGATCTTAGATCTGAACTTATTATTGAATAATTACGATAGTATTGTTTGTGATCTTATCTGCAAGTTGTGTACACATATCATTGTCCGGATCCAAAGTCCCCAAAGTGACAATAATTGGGACAACCAGAGGGAATGGCTGTGGTGTGAGGATCACATGTGTTCACAGAGTGTTAACGGTTTGTTCCGGTGCTCTATTAAAAGGAGCACCTTAATTGCCAGTAGTTCCCTAGAGGCCCCGCTGCCACGGGCTGGCTGGACAGAAGATGTTGTGCAAGTTCTCATTGTGAGCACGTATGACTATATTTGGAGCACAAGCCTAGGATTGTTTAGTATTTGGATGCTTGTTATTATTTATCTGCAATGCCCTAGATCTTGAAGTTACATGTTTAGACTTGTCCATGCAACGCCCGTCCATCCATCCCTATGCCTACCGCACTCAAATCCTACTGTTACCGTTACTATTACTATTGCTCCTATTTCACTGTTGTTTTTGCTGTTGCTACTACAAACTGTTGCTACTGATAAACTTTTGTGAGCAAGAATATTTCTAGGTGCAGCTGAACTGACAAATCAGTTGTTAAGGCTTGCAAGTATTCTTTGGCTCCCCTTGTGTCGAATCTATAAATTGGATAATACTACCAGCGAAGACTGCTGCGATCCCCTATACTTGTGGGTCATCAAGACTATTTTCTGGCGCCGTTGCCGGGGAGCATAGCTTTATTTGTAAGTTCACTTAGATCTATTATTGTTCAGTGCTACTCCTTTCATCATGCGGAAGTCTCGTGATGGAAAGTTCCCTATTTTACCATCCACTACAAGAAGAGGTACAGTCCTAAACACCTCTGATGCTCTTGATTCACCTTCTGTTATAAGTAAGCTTGTTACACCACCACCACATACACATGCTACACACACTGCTACTACTGCTGAGTCTGAAACTGCTTTTGATACTCATGATGTTACTTATACTGTGCTTGATGCAAGTGGTTCATTAGGTCCTTTTCTAGATGCTACTATGGCTAGTCTAGGAAATACCGAAACTCCTAGTGAAGACACTGTTACACCTGTTAGCTCACCTGAGGCTAGTGAGAGTTATGATATTAATGATGGTTACATTGAGTTCACTGATGATTTTGTTGAAGAGTGCCGAAACACACATGGTACTGGTGTTGTTAAGAGTCTCCTTGCTAGATGTACTATTATGCCTAAGTTGTCCTCTGATCCTAAGTTTGCCACTTCTCCCATAGATATTAAAGATGAAGATTATGATTTCTCTCTTGATTTGTATTATTTAGATATTGTTGATAAAGAACCTTTTTGTGGGACTGAAAATGAGAGTGTTGTGGCTCATATGAATGAGCTTTCTACTATGAGTGCTTTGTTCTCTGATGATTTTAAGATGCGCAAGTACTTTGTTGCTAAGATCTTCCCTTTTTCACTAAAAGGAGAAGCTAGGGCTTGGTTTAATAGATTACCTCCTGGTTCCATTGATAGCCCTGATTGCTTGATTTCTTCTTTCTTTCAGAAATATTTTCCAGTGCTAGACATGCTACTTTGCAGAGACTTTTTGATTTTAAACAGGGAGAAGAAGAGAAATTGCCTGAGTCATGGATAAGGTTCTATGCCTTGATTCATGCACATCCTGGATGTCCATTACCTAAGAATGAGATTCTTGATATTTATTATAATGGACTAACTGATGATTCTAAGACCTACCTAGATAGCTTTGCTAATTGTGTTTTCAAGAAAATAAATCCTACATATGCTGAAGAATTAATGGCTAAGATAAGCAAGAATTATGATGATTGGACTTCAACTGAGCTGAATGCACCTGAGCCTATTACTCCTGAACCAGCTGTTCCTGAACCAGTTCCAACACCAACAACAAAGAAGGGGGGAGTTATTGCATTAAATGATGAAGTGATGAAGGAAGCTAAGAAGTGTCTAAAGGAGAAAGGTATTAGAGCTGAAGATGTGAAGAATCTACCTCCTATAGAAGAATTATGTAAGCCAATTCTCCACTCATCTACTATTGAGGTACACTCTCTCCAACACTTTGATAATGGTGATATTCCTTATGGTAAGCCTCCTGATCAATGTTTAGAGGAACTTGACACTTTTATTGTTAAGCAAGGGTATTTTAATAAACAAGTTCAGAATCATTTATTGGAAAACTCTAGAGCTATACATGAGTTGAAAGATATTGTGGAAAGAACTTCTAATGATATTAAAATTCTTTGTAAACACTTTCAAATGGTTCAAACCCAACTTGATCAACTTGCTAAGGTACAAAAGGGTATGCTAGTTAATGCTTCAGGAGATAAACATGCTTATGGAATTAGAACTAGGAGTGGTATAGCTACTCAAGACCCTTTATATCCTGAAGGACACCCTAAAAGAATAGAGCAGGATTCTCAACAAGGTGAAGATAGTGGTAGTCCTCGTAAGAGGAATAAAAATAAACATAAGATAGTTGAGGAACCACTTGAACCTGCTGTAGATCCTAATAGTATATATGTCTCTGATGCTGAAACTGAGAGTGGTAATGATAATAATGAGTCTCCTGATAAGGAGGAAGGTGAGGAAGAACCTGAGAAGCATAGTAAGAACACTAGGTATACAAAGGAAGATTTTATTGCTAATAAACATGGTAAAGAGAGAGAGAACCTTGGGTGCAGAAACCTATGCCTTTTCCAGGTAAGAAACACAAGTCAAAGGAGGAAGAACACTACAAAAAGTTTTGCGAGTGGATGAAGCCTTTATTCTTGCAAATTCCTTTAACTGATGCTATTAAGTTGCCTCCTTATTCAAAGTATATGAAGGATATTGTCTCTAATAAAAGGAAGATTCCTAATGAGGATATTTCTACTCTACTTGCTAATTATTCCTTCAATGGTAAGGTTCCAAAGAAACTTGGTGATCCAGGTATACCAACTATTCCTTGCTCCATTAAGAATAATTATGTTAGAACTGCTTTATGTGATTTGGGAGCTGGAGTTAGTGTTATGCCTTTTTCTCTCTATAAGAGACTCCAGCTAGAAAAGTTGATACCAACTGATATTTCTTTGCAAATGGCTGATAAGTCAACTACTATTCCTGTTGGTATATGTGAGGATGTTCCTACTCAAGTTGCTCATAATTGCATGGTATTAACTGATTTTGTTGTGCTTGAAATGCCTGAAGATGATAATATGTCTATTATTCTTGGGAGACCTTTTCTTAATACTGCAGGTGCTGTCATAAATTGCAATCAAGGAAAAGTAACATTCAATATTAATGGCAAAGAGCACACTGTCTATTTCCCCAAGAAGGTTGTTAAGAGCTATTGCCTGAATTCTATTGAAAATATTGAAAGCATCAAGGTTGGAGAAATATATTGTCCTATTCCACAAGAAAAAATTGAAACCATTATGATTGGGACCATTGCTATCAAGTATGAGGTAACATAATCACCTTGTGAAATGCAAAGTTTTGTTTCATATAAGATTGATTCGGTAACAAGACTTGATCAACCTTGTTAACAAAAGGATTTTAATGAACAAAATAATATTTCCACTGTGGTTATACTTGCTTTATTTTTCCTTTCTTCTTCCCAGTCTTTGCTTTAGCTTTAGTTTTGCTAGTTGTTTGCTTGTTTGAGTTTCTTAGAGCTCCTGTAGTTTGGCTTTTGGTTTGCTTTTGCTTCTTCTAAAAAAACTATTTCTGCGAGAAAGTCAATTTTCATACCCTGAAAATTGGCCAAAAATAAAGTTTCCCGAAAAATCCCAGAAAATTCAAAATAATTTTTTCCTCGAAAAAAGGGGCGGACTGGCACCTGAGATGATCTAGGGGGGCACCCCAAGCCACCAGACCCCTGGTAGGCACGGCCTACCAGGTGGCGGCGCCTGGGGGGTCTGGCCCACCTGGGCCCCTCCAGGCTGCCTCCTCAAAGCCACCTTCTTTCTCTCTTCCGAAAAACACCAGAAAACTTGCTCAAGCTCGAGTTCTTGATATTCTTGCTCGTGATTTTCGATCTCCTTGTTCAGCCCATCTCAAGTGCTGATTTTTGGAGGGATTGCTCCTTGGTATGTGCCTCCTCCACTTGTCCAACTAGATTTGTGATTGGTAGATTGTATTTTGAGTATTTTGCTTTTATAGGTGACATGTTGTTTGATCTTGCATGCTTGTTCTTTGCTTCGAAACTTTGTTTTTATGCATTTGTAGTCCTCTAGCAAGTTCCTATAGTAGTTTCTCATCATTTATCAACTTAGAAATCACTTGGTTTGATGGTTGTTTAAAATTTTATAAGAGGGAAGCCATGGACCACCACACCTTTGGTGACATATTTGAGAGTGATGCACCTAGAAGGGCAATACTTCCAAGGTCATCCACCAGTTCTAGATCCTCATACAATGAGGATCTCATCACTCCGCGATTTGGTGACGAGGGAGATGAAGGGGATGCGCACCCCTCCACCTTTCCTTGTCAAAACTTCTTGCAAGCTGCTAGGATTCTTAATGATTTTATGACTTTGGTGCAGAGAGCTGGACTAACAAGTTACATGCAGGATGAGAGTGCACAATATGCTTTGCTTACTAAAACATTTGTGGAGAGTTTCTCCTTTACTAATAGTATGTTCAAGCCTTCTGTGTCTTTCAAAATTTATGGCAGGGATCATTCTATGACATTGAAGAAATTTTGCAAGGCCCTAGGACTTGGTACAGCTGGGTCATCAAAGAAGATCCAAGCTCTACCCACTGATTTGTTAGAGCTTTACCGAGGAATAACCAATGATGATGACCGTAGAGCTCAGCGAGGGAAGATAAAGAAAATTCAACTTCCAGCCATCGGGTATTTTTCCTACTATCTTGCCACTAGTGTTCTTGGTAGGGAGAACACTAGTAATATTTCCAACTATCAATTGGCCTTCTTAGCTGCTGCGCTCAAAAATGAGGATAAGTATAATCTTGGTTCCCTCATTGCTCGTTGCCTAGCTGATAAGGGACCCATTTATGGGGGAATTATTGCTACTCGTATTGCTGCTACCTTGGACATTGATGTTGATCCACATGATATAGTTTTGGCTCCTCAGAGGTTTGATCTTGCTTCCATGAAGGCGCACCATTTTGTCACCACTAGCTCTACTCTTGAGAACTTGGTTTATAGAATGTTGTTTATTGACGGGGAAGAGAGAGATCCCTCTACCCCAAACTACTTTGTTCAGTATTTCTCAGGGACCTTGGTCATGCTCGAAGGCGGAGATGGATGAGTTGCTGCGTTCTTTGAACTTCCATGGGCGCTATCAGGAGGAAGCGCCCTCATATGACCCAGCGATACATTACACAGGGGAGTCATCAAGCTCGTACCAGGACGAGGGAGCCTCCTCGTCATACTATGGAGGTGCATCTACTTGGGCACCATGGGATTGATCCCCACTTAGGCCAAAAGCCTAAGCTTGGGGGGGTATACTGACATCACACTCATATATATATACCATGTTTGGTCGGTTCTTTGTATATCCATCGTTTTGCTTTCTTTTTGGTTCTTGTTGCTTATTTCTCAAAAAACCCAAAAATACCAAAGTTGAGTAGCATGCGGAGCGACCCTCGTACTCAAGGGACTTGGGATTTCCAGTCTATGGTCTGTCAAGCATATGACTCAGAGTGGACCTCACTTTCACCTTAACCACATGAAGATGCCTATGATAGGGGCAATGAGAGCTCAAAACTAATGAGTACCTTCCTTTCAGCATTGGGAAGCCTTTCAAACCTTCACAAAACCGTTTTCACAACCTTGTTGAGTCACTACTTATTCTATGAGCACCTTCTTGAGAGCATAGTTGTCATTCTTGTGTTTGTTCCAAAAATTGGTTAATTATGTCATGACTTTGATGCTTGTATCTCTGATATCTTCATCTCTAGTCTTCATGTGAACTTCAGAGGTGCCTTGGCATTTATATTGTGCTCTTCAAACAAAGACAAGCGAGGTACCACTCTATCATACCTTATTATGAGCATTGCAATGTTGCTTATGTTTATGTTTCATACTACTTATTATTTTTTAGTTGGTTTCTCTTCATAGCTTGCAAGGACTATTGAGTAGACTTAGTTGCATACTCCTTATTATGCCCTAGATCTTGAAGTTACATGTTTAGACTCGTCCATGCAACGCCCGTCCATCCATCCCTATGCCTAATGCACTCGAATCCTACTGTTACCGTTACTGTTACTATTGCTCATGTTTCACTGTTGCTGTTGCTACTACAAACTGTTGCTATTGATAAACTTCTGTGAGCAAGAACTATTTCCAGGTGCAGCTGAACTGACAACTCAGTTGTTAAGGCTTGCAAGTATTTTTTGGCCCCCCTTGTGTCGAATCAATAAATTGGGTAATACTACCCGCGAATACTGTTGCGATCCCTTATACTTGTGGGTCATCAGCTCACCATGTGTTTGATCAAATGGCCGCATGAATTCAATGTTTGAATTTTTGGATGGATTTTGGTGAGTGCTTTGGTCACATGCTTGGTAGTCTCTGGTTGCTTGGGTTTGGCAAGGTGCATTGATTTGGTTGGTTTTTGAGAAATGGCCATCTTAGTCCCTACACTTGATTCAATTTTTAATTGTCCTTTAAATAGATTTGGAATTTGTTTCTGTTCATTTGTAAAGTGGGATTGGGTTCAATTGTACTTGGTATAGCAAGGGGTGAAAAGAATTGGATTTGTTTCTGTTAGAAATCTTTGACTAGGAACACCCAAAGTGGTCTAGTGAACAAGTTTGGCCAAAATGACCATTTGCTCATATTTCTTATATTTGATTTTCTCTTCATCTCATTCTGCTTGGAAATGATCTAGATGATGTTGTTTTCATCTTTAAAGTAATCCTTAACATTCATAGCAATCAAACATGGAAATTGCACTCATTCATGCATTAATCACACACACTCATGCATTCATATTAATTTTAATAACAAAAGTTTTTGTTAACCCTAAACTTGGGGATTAGAACTTGATAATCTTGTTTAATATTTTTGGGATGTTACAAACCTTCCCTCCTTAAACAAAATTTCATCCTGAGATTTAAGAAAAAGAAAACTAGGAACTAAAGAGATCTGGAAACTCAGTCCTAATGTAATCTTCTCGCTCCCAAGTAGCTTCTTCTTCGGTATGGTTACTCCACTGGATCTTGAGAAACTTGATACTCCGGGTTCTGGTGGTTCTGAAGGCTTCTTCCAAAATACGAATGGGTACTTTAGGATATGATAGGTCCTCGTTAATCTCTATGGTTTTGTGATCAATATTCTTGAAAACTTTGGTCTTCTCCGGGGCTTCTAGGCATTTGCGAAGTAACGAGATATGGAACACATCATGCATGGCTGACATCTCCTCTGGCAGTTCCAGTTGATATGATACTTCTCCTCAGCGATTTAAAATCTTGGAGGGTCCAATATATGTGGGGGATAACTTTCCTTTGAGTTGGAAACGTTGCATTACTTTCAAGGGTGATACTTTAAGATACACAAAATCTCCGATAGCGAAGGCTAGATCTCGACGTCTCTTGTCATCATAACTCTTCTATCTGGATTGGGCGGTCTCTAGGTGCTCACGGATCTTGTGAACTTTCTCTTCGTCTTCTCTTAGGATGTCGGGTCCAAAAATCTGACTCTCTCCTACTTCCGACCAATTCAGTGGGGTATGACACTTCCTTCCATAGAAAAACTCAAATGGGGCCATTTGCAAACTGGTTGGTAACTGTCGTTGTAGGATAATTCTGTGAAGGGAAGACAGTCTTCCCATTTTGATCCATATTCTAGCACACAAGCTCTCAACATATCTTCGAGTATCTGGTTTACTCGCTCCGTTTGTCCATCAGTCTGTGGGTGATAAGCTGTGCTGAAATCCACTCTGGTTCCCAATCCTTCTTGGACTTTCTTCCAAAACCTCGAGGTAAACTGAGTTCCTCGATCCAACACAATGTTCTTTGGGACTCCATGCAAACTGAATATCCTATAAATGTACAACTCTGCTAGCTTCCAGCTCTGATTGGTGGTCTTGACTGGTAAGAAATGTGCTACTTTGGACAGTCTATCCACTATGACCCAAATAGAGTCATTTCCCCTACTAGATGTAGGCAAACCGGTGATAAAATCCATTCCTACAGAATCCCATTTCCATTCCGGAATCTACAATGGTTGCAAAAGTCCGATGGGTCTCTGATGTCCCGCTTTGACTCTCTGATAGATATCACATTTGGCTTTGTAGCTTCTGATTTATCTCTTCATCTTATGCCACCAAAATTGCTCCTTCAAATCCTGATACATCTTGGTTCCTCCATGGTGGATAGAATAAAGAGTATCATGGGCTTCTCGCAAAATAGCTTGTTTAAACTTTGAATCTACTGGTACATAGATATGTCCTTTGTACCACAAAACTCCTTCTGACATGGTTATATCCTACGGGTACGTGATCTCAGCATACCTGGTCCAGCCCAAGGAAGGCCCACGGCAGATGTACGCCGGCCCATGAAGATTTTCGGGTGGCCAAGGCCCATGACGCCTTCGGATCCTTGGAGAGCAAGACTAGCGTAGATAGGAAATTCAAAGGGGTAAAACCCTAGAACTTGTAACCGACTAGGTCTATGCCCAGGACCTGCCTGAGTCTATATAAAGGCTAGGAGGGCACGACCTAGATCTCTCTCTCATACTTCCGCATACACGCCTCCAAGCCAGATTGCATCTGCGCACCCCTGTAACCTTCGGTTCTGCCGTAATCAAGAGCAGACAAGCAGGAGTAGGGTTTTCCCTCCGGGGGCCTGAACCTGGGTAAACCTTGTGTCCCCGTGTTGCTTGTTTGCTAACCGTTCCACGATCTCCAGCATCCCTATCTTCTCCAAAACCCAAGTCCATAACAATGGGCATTGATGAGATCAAACCTCGTCAATTGGCGCCATCTGTGGGAATCGGGGACGCTGATTGTGCAATCGTGACGGTCCCAACCCGATCGATATACAACTCTGCGGCGACGGAGAGTCATCTCCTCTTCGGCGCTTTCGACTTCGCCGCCCACTCACCGGCCACCATGAAGGACTTCGAGCCCGTAGGCGACAGACTCGAAATCCTATTCGGGAGCTTCTGCTTCCAGGTGGGGCAAACCGGCACCCTCCGCCTCCCTGAGCGGGTGCCCCTACCATCAATCAGGCCCGCTTCATGGACCCCACACCCCGTGCTACGCACAACATCATCAACAGATGATTCCTACGACAGCAGCAGCTGCAACTCCGATCTGTGCGATCCGCCGTCGGATGAAGGGACCTACGGTTCCAGATCTGAAAGCTGCGGTAGCAGGGGACCAATCTACGAGCGCTACCAATGCGCCGTAGTCATATAGGCTGACGGGGATCAGCAAACACCCAACCTGCCGCCCAACCCTCCACCTAACCCGCCAGATCGAAAAGGCGGGAAAAGAAGAAGCCAGTCCCCCCCACCCGAAGGGGAAAACAACGGCCACGTCATTCGCCTTAGCAAAGAAGGATGGGCCCAGGCCCGCAACGCCGTGGCAGGCAACATAGTCCTGCCTGCAGACTCCTCCCGGGATCTGCTGATGGCCTACCACCTGCTCCTGATCGAGGAGCACAAGAAGCAGGTCAAGATGCAGGAGGTGCTTGACAAACGCAAGCAAGCAGCCTCAGAGTCCAGCGCGCGACGAGCCTCTCTCTCCGCCATGGGCATCGGCTCCAGCTCAAACGCCAACCAAGGCAACAAGCACCGCTCTCGGATGGAGAACATGGATCCCAAGGAGCGCCGTGAGGTGACCCGAACTCTCCACACATCCTTCATGGAGATGGACGCCGATGGCAACGTCATCCCGAAAACGCCGCAGGCTGCGATCATGGCAGCAACTGCATACCTCGCAGCCCACCCACCTCCAGAGGGGGACCCGAAGAGGGCCATGCACAAGTCCTCACTTACCGGACTCGGACTCGTCGGAGCGGCGCTCCACCAGGAAGCTCCTACGGAGCCGAAGAAGAAAGCTCCGGTCAGGTTCGACCGCAGCCCCACCCCTTCATCCAAAGAAGAGGAACATGACCTTCCTCGAAGGAAGAAGAGTTCGCGCCACCGCAACTGCGACTAAGACGCCAGAGACGCTCTCACATAGCGCAAAATCGACAAAGCGCGAGCAAAGCGCGCATGCTCGTCTGAATCTGAGATGGACGAAGACGAAGGAGAACTCTGCGGAGCCCGATGCTTCAGCAGATCTGTTCGGCGAACAAAGATGCCGCGCAATTTCAAGCTCCCTATGGATACTCCGAAGGTCGACGGCACACAGGACGCAAAGGCATGGCTCAGCGACCACCTATCGTCCGTCAAATTACACGGCGGAAACAAGGAAACCGCCATGCAATGCCTTCAGCTGCAGCTGATAGGAGCGGCCCGGATCTGGCTCAGCAGCCTATCTTCAGGGTCCATCCGAAGTTGGGATGAGCTAGCTTACAGCTTCATCCGAAACTTCAAGGGCACCAGCAAGAGGCCCGCCTCAATCGAAGAGTTGCGAGCCTGCACTCAACGAACGGGCGAATCCATTCGCTCGTACATACTACGCTGGTCCAACACAAAAAACTCTGCAGCGCACATCTCCGAAGAGAGGGCCATCGACGCCTTTAGGGATGGCGTCAAGCACCAAGACTTCAAGGAGGAACTTGGGTGCGTCAAGCCCAAAACACTCGACCACCTCATGGACATCGCCAACAGGTGGGCTGACGGAGAAGACTCCATTCACCGAGCACAATCGGAAGAAGAAGACGACTACGGTCGACGACGAGAGCGCCGTAGCAAGAGAAGATCGCGCGTCTACGACGATCACGACGGACCCGACATGGTCGCGGCCGGCTACGCCGATCGCCGCAACGACGCCAACCGCAACAGTGGAGGATACCACGGAGGAAACTTTCGCGACGGGGGACGCCCAGCGCAGTCGTGGCAGCGCCGCAACCGCGATAACGGACCCTCAGCATACGAAAAGCTTTCGGGTCCATGCACCATCCACTTCTACATCGACAAGCAGGATGGCAAAAAGAAGGCGAGCCACATGCTCAAGGACTGCCGTGAGTTCCAGAAGCTCAGCAAAAGTATGGTGCAGATGAGGCAGCAAGCCCCAATCCCTGCGTTCGGAAACGCACCAGCGCCAGGTGAAATAGCGCATGGAGCTCCTCCACCGCCACCTGTAGGAGGCCCGAACCAACCAGTCGCACCAGCACAGAACAACGCTGGGAACGGGTATCCCCAACCGAAAGGAGCACTGATGATCCAAAAGGGGCGCCCCACGAATAGGGTGTAGAAGAAAATCACCCGACAGATCAACCTGGCCGTGGCAACTCCACCCGCCATCCCTGAGTACCTCAGCGGATCGGAGTCCTGTATCACGTCTAGTCGTTCGGATCACCCTTGCCAGATCCCTCGCCCAGGTCATGCTGCCCTGGTGCTGGAGGCGCAGATCGGAGGTTTCGAGATGAGTCGCGTCTTCATGGACGGCGGCAGCGGCATCAATCTGATGTTCGCAAGTACTTTGGCAGCAATGTGGATCCCGCAGTGCAGCCTGGAACAATCAGATACAACGTTCCACGGCATTGTCCCAGGAAAGGGCATATTTCCCCTGGGCAAAATATGGCTCGACGTCATCTTCAGCAAGCCGGACAATTTCTGACTGGAGCGGCTCGAATTCGAAGTGGTGGACTGGCCATCACAGTACCACACCATCCTCGGGCGTGTAGCATTCGCAAGGTTCTTGGCGGTCCCACACTATGCATACCTGCTACTCAAGATGCCAGGGCCAAAAGGCATCATCACAATCCACGGGAGCTTCACCCGATCGGACCAATGCGACAGGGATTTCAATAGAATCTCCCAATCATTCGGCATGCAGGAGGAACTTGTAAGGCTCCACGAAGTGACGGATAATGGGGCACCCCCAGTCGCACGACAAAACGCACCTGACATGTCCTTTGACTCCACCGTTAACACAAAGAAGGTGCAGGTCCATCCGACAGATGCCTCCAAGACGGCGCTGATCGCCAACGACCTCAGCCCCGCATAGGAAAGCGTGCTCGTCGAATTCCTCCGTGAGCACTGGGAAATCTTCGCCTGGTGTCCTGCGGACATGCCAGGAGTTCCCAGGGAATTCGCCGAGCACGCACTCAACGTCTTTCCAGACACCAAGCCCGTCAAGCAGTCCATCCGGAGACTGTCTGAGCCACGGGCCGAAGCCATCGGGAAGGAAATATACAGGTTACTCGCCGCAGACTTCATCAGGGAGATCAAAGAAAGCGAGTGGCTCGCAAATACAGTGATGGTCCCCAAGAAGGACACGGATATCCTGCGGATGTGCGTAGACTTCACGTCGCTAAACAAGCACTGCCCAAAGGACCACTTCCCTCTTCCTCGGATCGATCAGATCATCGATTCGACTGCAGGTTGCGAGAAACTCTCCTTCCTCAACGCCTACTCAGGCTACAACTAGATTCGACTCAAGGTCGAAGATCAGGAGAAAACGGCGTTTATCACACCGTTCGGAGTATTCTGCTACAACACAATGCCCTTCGGGCTAAAGAACGCAGGTGCCACGTACCAGCGATGCATGCAGGCATGCCTCAAGGACCAGATCGGTCGCAACGTTCAAGTCTATGTCGACGACATAGTCATCAAAACCAGGGAGGCAAGAACACTCATCGACGATCTCCGCGAGACGTTCGACAACCTCGATCGCTACAGGATCAAGCTCAACCCCGAAAAGTGCGCCTTCGGCGTCCCATCGGGTCAGCTGCTTTGGTACTTCATCTCTCAGCGAGGGATCGAGGCGAACCCGAAGAAAATCAGGGCCATCATGGCGATGGAGAAGTCGAAAAACCTCAAGGGTGTCCAGCAGCTAGCAGGACGAATAGCGGCGTTGAGAAGATTCATCAGCCGCATGGGCGAGAAGGCCCTGCCATTCTACCAGCTGCTACTCAAGGCAGATAAATTCGAGTGGACACCCGAAGCCGACGATGCGCTCGAAAGCCTCAAGCGGCTACTCTCCACCTCGCCCGTCCTAGTCACACCAAAGGAGCACGAGCCTCTGCTGCTGTACATAGAAGCCACACACCAGGTAGTCAGCACCGCGCTAGTGGTCGAACGACCCGAAGAAGGAAAGACCCACGGGGTCCAACGCCCAATCTACTACCTCAGCGAGGTACTGACGCCAACAAAGCAGAGGTACCCTCACTACCAGAAACTCGCCTACGGCGTGTTCATGACGGCTCGACGGCTGAGCCATTACTTCCAGGAGAACCAGGTGATGGTCGTCAACGAGACACCCCTGAACAGCATCATGAATAACCCAGAGGCCACAGGACGCGTGGCCCTGTGGGGCATCGAGCTGTCACCCATGGACATCGTCTACGAGAAGCGACTCGCAATCAAATCTCAAGTCCTCCCGGACTTCCTTGTACATTGGATGGAGCTGCAGCTGCCAGACACCCCAAACATGTCGCAGTCTTGGACGATGCACTTCGACGGCTCCAAGCGTGAAGCCGGAGCAGGGGCCGGGGTCATACTGACCTCCCCGCCGGGCGACCAGATGAAGTACGTCCTCCGGATGAAATTCCGAGCTTCCAACAACGAAGCCGAATACGAAGCCCTCATCCACGGCATGAGGATGGCAAAGATCTGCGGCGCAACGCGCCTGGTCATCTACGGTGACTCCAACCTCGTCGTCCAGCAGACGATGAACGAGTGCGACACACACGCCGAAAACATGATCGCATACCGTGCACTCTACAACGCACTCGAAGGAGAATTCGACGGCTGCGAGCTTCGGCACGTTGGAAGAGAAAGCAACGAGGAGGCCGATAGACTCGCCAACATCGGCTCCACCTGCGCAAAGGTACCACCAGGTGTGTTCCTCGAACATATCTGCGTGTCATCCATCAAGCGGAAATTCCCCAAAGGATCACCCGAAGAAGCAGAACACTCGGGGGCTACGCTGCCCGAAGGACACGAAGGACCCGAGAAACTGGACACAGAGGTTGCTATGGTCAACCTGATGCAGGTCATGGCAGTCGAAGAAACTTGGACGCGACCATACCTCCAGTTCTTGATAAACGGAGAACTGCCTGACAGCCCGACGGATGCCCGGCGCATATCTCGTCGGTCAAAAGCCATCACCATCATCAATGGCGAGTTGTACAAGCGCAGTATTACGGGTGTCCTACAAAGGTGCGTCACCATCGGTGACGGGAAAGCCATCCTCCAAGACATCCACGAGGGCATCTACGGCCATCACGCAGGCAGCCGCTCCCTTGTCGCCAAAGCTCTACGAGCTGGATTCTACTGGCCAACGGCCATGAGCGATGCAAAGGACATCGTCCGAAGATGCAACGGGTGCCAATGGTTCGCCGATAAACCGCACGCACCCGGGTCAGAGCTCAGACCCATACCTATAGCCTGGCCCTTTGCTTAATGGGGCCTCGACATGATCGTCAAACTGCCAAAGTCCTCGAAAGGGGGGCAGGTTTACCTCCTGGTCGCAATCGATAAATTCACCAAGTGGGTCGAAGCCATGTCGGTTACCAACCAAAAGGGTAAGACCGCCGTCAAGTTCTTCGAGTCCATTGTCTAAATGTTCGGCGTACCGCACAGCATCATCACCGACAATGGATCGAACTTCATCTCCAAATAATTCCAAGACTTCTGTGAAGGCCTCGGAATCAACATCACATACGCCTCAGTGTCTCACCCGCAAACGAATGGGCAGGTCAAAAAGGCCAACGGCCTAATCGGCGCTGGCATCAAGAAGCGCCTCATGAGCCCACTCGAGCGAAAGGCCGGAGCCTAGACGAAAGAGCTGCCATCCGTCCTATGGAGTTTGCGTACTACGCCAAACAGCTCCACCGGCTACACACCGTTCTTCATGGTGCATGGAGCCGAAGCCGTGCTACCAGCCGAAGTACGCCACCAGGCCCCCCGGGTCGTCGCTTACAGCGAAGCCGAATCCACGGCTGCACTCGAAGACGCCGTCGACACACTCGATGAAGCAAGAGACGTAGCAGCAGCTCGATCAGCGGTGTACCAGCAGAGTCTCCGCAACTACCACAGCCGCCGGCTGCGCCCAAGGTCCTTCATCGAAGGAGACCTCATCTTGCGACTCAAGCAAGAGCGACCGAAGAAATTCGAGTCACCATGGGAAGGACCCTACATCATCACCAAGGTCATCCCAGGTGGCGCCTATCGCCTCAAGCACGCGGAGTCCGGAGTCGCATACTCCAACCCATGGAACATCGCGCACTTGCGACGATTCTACCCCTAGCTACCTACCCCTTTACTTTCAATAAGGCTTTTCAGTCAAGGCTATTCAGCCGAACAATGTACTTACTCCACTACGATATAAATAAAGCTAAGTTCTCGCCCCAAAAATTCGTTTCGCTATCTGCAACCTTACTTTATGCTGCAAACGAACTCGGGGGCTCCCCCACCTCACGATTTCATCGATTGAGAATCACACGTGTGCACCCTGAGTAGCTGACAACGTCAGGCAAACGAAAAGGACACGTATCCAATCAAAGCACTGCATGCTCAAACAACAAACAAACCTTTATAACAAAGGGCACAACACGCCCAGTCAAAATATACAAATTTTACATCTAACTCTTTTACAGGTACTACCTATTCTGGAGAATAACTTGAGCACGCAGCTCAAACAAATCTACGACCTGTTCGGCATACTGCCTTACAGCCGCATAATGCGGACGCATATCCCACTCGCCACCATCCGGCCGAAGAGGTGGCCCAGCTGCTACAACAGACAGATCTACATCAGGACGATGCAGCCTAATAAGGGACAACGCAGCCTTCACCCCTGCGACGAGCTGCTGCCTCACCAATTCCTGGACACGAGTCATGCTCCAAAATCTAGACAGAAGACCGGACAGGGTTATTGGCACAGCATCCAGGGGAAACATCACATGCAGAACCGACGAGAGTGAAGTCTGCACTTGACGAAGCACCCGCGATACTTGGTGAACGCGATCCTGCACCGTTGCCAGAGCCATGGCACGGTCGCGATCCAACCAGAAGAACCCTCCAGAAGAACCCTGCACCGTTGCTGAGTCAAACAATTGACCCGAACAGCAACACGCTCTTTCTCCTTCCTTGGAGCAAGGTTAGCACATGCGATACTCGCACAAAAGTAAGAAGCAAGCTAAGCATACGCATCCGAAGAACCGAGCTGCAGCTCGAAATAGAAAACAACTTACATTGCAGCTGCTCAGACAGTCGAAGCAGCTCCGCCATCAAATACTCCTCCCTGGCTGCACCGCGATCTGCCTTGGACTTCCAAACATCGGCGTGACCATGCACCCCAAGCAACTCCTTCTCAAGACTACGAACACGGTCTCAAAGAAAAGCAAGTTGTGATGAATCATCCAAAGATGGCCGCTGCCGCGTTGCAGGCGAGGTGTCAATGGGATCAGCACCCGAAGGAACCTAGAGCAGCAGAAAATAAAAGGACATAAACATTCAGACGGAGAAGAGCACAACTCAACAAAACTCATTAAGCATATAAAGGCCACTACGTGGCACAATGATTTTTGTTCCCCAACATAATTACAAGCAAAAGAAGATTACAAACTATCCTACAGCTACAACGCCTAAGACGTGGCACCCTGAGTAGCCTCGGAGCCGGATTGCCTCGCCTTGGCCTCCCCCTGTTGCCACAGCGCATACTCGGACAGCAGATCAATGAGCTTTGGCCCATATCGCTTGCAGCGAGCAGAATAGGTAGCAAAGGCTACCTCGGATCCATCCGCGGTCGTCGGCATCCGGGAGGTGATCTGGGGAAGGTCCAGCTCCGCTCCAGCCGCCAAGGCCATCGCCAGCCCGACAGACGCGCTGATGCCCTTCTGCTTACGCTTGTACGCCGCAGGCGCTTCGGCTGACAAAGCCTCCGCCAGGGCGTCAACATCATCAAGGGCCGCGCCCTTGGGGACAAGCTCCTTGTAGAAGCGGCCAAGGACCTCCTTCGCCTTGGCGAGGGAGCTGATGACGGTGCTGCAGCGATCTTTGACCGCTGCAGTAGCATCGTCCAGAGCACTCCCGTGCTCCAGAGCGCTGCGGTCAAACTCGATGCCTGCGGCATCTGAGAAAAAAAAGAAGAGGACTGAAGAAAGTAACACAGAAGAAAGACAAGAAAACGAAAAGAAAGAAGCAAAAATAAGGTACTCACCCGAAACAGCCTTGGCAGCAGCCATGAGCTTGCCTGCCACCTCTCTTTCACGCGCAGTCGCAGCAGTGGCAAGCTGCTCCTCGCGGTCCGTGGCCTCCTGCTGTAGACGCTCCTTAGCCTTGGCTGCCTTGGCCAGCTCCATCTCAAGGCACTCTTTCGCACCAGCGGCGTCCTCGGCCTTCTTCTCCGCTTGACCAAGGCTCTTCTTGAGAGCATCAATCTCACAGAGGGAAGTGTTATGCTCATCTGCATTCAAAACATACAAGCGTCAGAAAGCAAGACAATAATGCGAAAAGAAAGAAGCACCAAAGCATACAGGTACCTTGAAGCTGTTGGAGGTTGGCCTCCAGCACCAGGTGCTCCTGCACCAGTCGCTTGGCATCCTGCACAAAAGGCTGCAGGAAGAAGAACTACCAGTAAGGAAAAGTACTTGGGGGCTGCGCCCAACACGAAGGAACAAAAGCAAAATTCGCACACGAAAACGCCCGGGGGCTCCCCCCGAAGACTCGAAGAAAGAACAAGACAAGAAAAATTTTAGATGCTCGGGGGCTCCCCCCGTGGCAGGAAACAGAAGTACTTACATGCTCCGATGGCGACTCCGAAGGCCCGCTCGCAGCCTTCTGAGGCGCAACCACCTGAGCTTCCTGCGGAGAAGGGACCGGCGCAGCACCCTCAGAGGTAGCCACCATCTGAGGAGGAGGAGACACAACCTTCGACTCTCCCATCATCTCCCGAGCACCATCGCTGGAGGAGTCGTGGGAGGAATGCCTGCACACGAAATAATTAGCACAAGCACAAAAGTCAACAGCAAAAAGACAGCAGTATAAAAGAAACTTACGAGTCCAGTGAGCTCAGGTCGAAGACAGGAGGAGTCCTTCAGGCTCTCTTCTCCCCCTTCTTCTCTTCTTTCTTCTCTTCCTTCTTCCGCTTCGCTGGCGGGTGCGGCGCTACAGCCCGCACAGGAATGGCAGGAATAGGGGAGGAAGAGCCTCCATGCCCATCACTGTGACGCTCAAGGCACAGAGGGTTCCTAGGAGTCGGAGGAGTCGAGGAATCCGAAGACTCGCTGGAGCTCCGCGATCGTTTGCGCGTGTGGTCCTCGCTCGAATCGTTGGCATCTTCCGCCGGAGATCGCGCCGACGGCAGCTCGGACATGGAATCCAACAAATCATTGTCCGGAGCATCCGAATATACTTCGGGTAATGGAGGCGACATACCCGACACTTTGAAGCTCTGCACAAGAGAAGAACAATTTGTCAGCAAACAAATACAAAACAATAGAGTCGAAAAATAGCGCTACGTGCACGGATCTACACCTGTGGAACAGGAAGCGAAGAAGAAAACGGAGGAGTCAGCGACTTCCCCGGGATTTCCTCTCCGGCCTTGAACTTCAGCAGCAAGCGAAGGGCCCTGTCAAGATCTCCCTTGGAGATTTTCTCAGCCGAAACCCTCGTCGGATCACGCCGGCCAGCATAAAGGAACATTGGGTGCACCCTAGCCTGGAGTGGCTGCACCCGACGCTTGAGGAAGGTGCAGATGATATCCACACCCTTCACTTCCTTCTCCGGAATCAACTAGAGATCCTCCACCTGACGATATAGCGCCTCTATCTCCGCCACCTCGCCATCCAAGATCTTGTTTTTCCAAGACCTTTTCGGCTCAATCTTCTGGGAGGGGTCGAAAGGAACAAGACCAAAATCTTGCCCAGGCACTCCGGAGTCGTGGATATAAAACCATCGCCTCCGCCAGTACTGACAGATTTGGACATGGAAAAGGAAAAGAAAAGCAGATTGGGTTTGAGGGAGATGATGCAACCCCCAATGGGATAAACACCATCCGAACCAGATTGCCTCTTCACGGAATAAAGTTTCTGGAAGAGGCCAAAGTGCGGCTCGATGCCGAGCCAGCACTCACAGAAAGTGATGAAACAAGCAATGTGAAGAAGAGAATTGGGCGAAAGATGATGCATCTGGATGCCATAGAGAAAGAGCAGCCCACGAAGGAAGTCGTGGACTGGGAAGGAAAACCCACGAATAACGAAGGCAAGAAACATAACCCGATACCCAGCGGGGGGGACGGGGGATTACCTCATTGCCGGGGAGTCTGACGGCCTCCCTATCCTGTGGGATCAAGCCCTGCTCGCGAAGCTTGCGGAGGTCACTCTCCCGCGTCTCTGATCGCCGCCAACCACCATCAGTGACACGGGTAGTGGTGGCGCCTTTCTTCCCTCCGGCGGCGCTGGTACCAACCGCGGATGATGACTTCTTTGGTTTACCCATCGCGCTACGGCGGCGCCGGCGGTGAGAGCGCGGAAGGGAAGAGGGAAATGTGGAAGGATATTCCAGCGCGCAGCAATAACTCCTAGAGCACAAGGAGGCAGTGAAAACAAGAATCGATGCGGTGAAAACAAACTGCAGCTTTCTCCAATGATTATAACGGCGAAGACAACGCACGGCAACCGTCCATCAAGAAGACCTAACGCCAACGGCAGATCTGGCCATACACGTGTCAGCATCACAACGAACCGTCGTTACCACGCCGTCCACTACGCGCGGAAATCGAGGCGACGCCGTAATTATATCCACGCCGCGTGTGACCGGTCAATTCAAGGTCAGCAAGTGGGACCCACGTTCGTCCAGTCAAGTCATCTCTGGCACAGCAGACACTTGAGGTCATTGATCGTCAGCACTGATGTCATCAAAAGCTATACTAGCAACAACTACATTTTCTTCGGCTTCAAAGCTAAGAGTACTCACTCGAATCTACGATTCGACTAAATACTCGGGGGCTACTCCTATTAGGAGCGCTGGCCGCGCACCTGAAAGATGAATAAAAACGAACTATTTCTTCGAGTCCTACGTCGAGTCTACGACTCCACTACGGACTTGGGGGCTACTCCCATAGGGAGGATGGATTTAAGCATCCGAATTTTTTTGTGTCCAACGGACTTAACACTGAACAATGTCTGAATTAAAGTCTCCGCTCGAGTCTACGACTCGAACAAACACTCGGGGGCTACTCCCATAGGGAGCGCTGGCCGCGCACCCTATGAATTCTTCGACTTCGATCTTTCGGATTAGCATGCAAAAAACTTTTCGGCAACTCTGCCCCAACAAAACGCTAAGTGAGCAACATTCTCCTTGGCCACCCAAAACACCTCCGCGGTGATAAATGTTCGGATGCTGTGTCTGCGACTCAAAGATAAGACCTACAGATATCATCTGATGGCCTGGCAACGCACACGACTGCGCTCTGCTAGTATAAACCCGTGCCAGCAGGCGCGATGAAAAATCCCGACGGACGCGTTGGGTACATCAGTTAAAATTACTGGAATTCCACTCCTGTAAGTCCTCCGCGGCCTGAGTCGAATTACGCCAGCATATGTTCCGGGTTAGAGTTAGGGACTCGAACGTGAGGAAGATCGTGTTGTTTCGTCCTAAGACAGTTAACTGACCCTGATCCGTCGGGTGAGTCAGGCACACGCATCAACAATCCCTACACACATACTGTTAATACATAGTTGCACCCGAAGGATTGAAGAGTCCTCAGCCGAATCTATGATTCGACTGATCACTCGGGGGCTACTGACATGGTTATATCCTACGGGTACATGATCTCAGCATACCTGGTCCAGCCCAAGGAAGGCCCACGGCAGATGTACGCCGGCCCATGAAGATTTTCGGGTGGCCAAGGTCCATGACGCCTTCGGATCCTTGGAGAGAAACACTAGCGTAGATAGGAAATTCAAAGGGGTAAAACCCTAGAACTTGTAACTGAATAGGTCTATGCCCGGGACCTGCCTGAGTCTATATAAAGGCTAGGAGGGCACGGCCTAGATCTCTCTATCTCATACTTTCGCATACACGCCTCCACGCCAGATTGCATCTGCGCACCCCTGTAACCTTCGGTTTCGCCGTAATCAAGAGCAGACAAGCAGGAGTAGGGTTTTCCCTCCGGGGGCCTGAACCTAGGTAAACCTTGTGTCCCCGTGTTGCTTGTTTGCTAACCGTTCCACGATCTCCAGCATCCCCATCTTCTCCAAAACCCAAGTCCATAACAATGGTCATTGATGAGATCAAACCTCGTCACCTTCATCTTCGCTGAATCCGGGTACCTTCCCTATACCGATATGACGTTTGATTTCGTCGATACTAGCATTTACTTTCTGCGCCTCCTTGATCTGACTGGTCAAAGTGGGTTGAAGTTCTATGCTAGCCAAAAATCCTTCACTAACTAGCTCCACTCTGAAATTTTCCATCTCCTCATACAAACTTGGCTGGGCTTCTTTTATCATGGTGTTCAATCGACACGGCAATCTTCTAAGAGAATCTGCTACCACATTGGCTTTGCCGGGGTGATAGTGAATGTCAAGATTATAGTCCTTGATTAACTCTATCCATCTCCTTTGCCTCATATTTAGATCCTTATGGGTGAAAATATACTTCAGACTCTTGTGATCCGAATAAATCTCACAGCGGTTACCCATGAGGTAATGTCGTCATGTATTCAAGGCTAAAACTACGACTGTTAGTTCGAGGTCATGGGTAGGGTAATTCTGCTCATGTTGCTTCAGTTGTCGGGACAGATAAGATATGACTTTGCCTTCTTGCATCAACACACATCCGAGACCAACCTTGGATGGATCACAATACACATCAAAAGGCTTCATGATATCCGGCATAATCAAGATTGGGGCTGAAATCAATCTCTTCTTGAGCTTCTGAAAACTTGCTTCACATTTGTCCGTCCATTCAAACTTCTTATCTTTCTTTAACAACTGGGTCATTGGTCTTGCGATGCCCGAGAATCCTTCTACGAACTTGCGGTAATATCCAGCTAATCCGAGAAATGCGCGAACTTGGGTTTGAGTGGTTGGGGCTTGCCATTCTTCAACATCCTTAATCTTGGCGGGATCGACAGCAATTCCTCCTGCCGACACGATATGTCCTAGGAATCCTACTTCCTTTAACCATAACTCACATTTGCTAAACTAGGCATACAACTGATGCTCTCTAAGTGTTTCAAGGATGGTCCTTAGGTGTAGCTCATGGTCTTCTTCTGATTTGGAATAGATCAGAATATCGTCGATAAAAACAACGACAAACTTATCAAGAAAGTTCATAAAATTCTTATTCATGAGGTTCATGAAATAAGCGGGGGCATTGGTTAATCTGAAAGACATGACAGTGTACTCATATAATAAATATATGGTGGTAAAGACAGTCTTTGGAATATCAGTTGCGCGAATCTTGAGTTTGTCAACACCCGGATTTTTAAACCCAGATGCCTATTATGCCGTACATCGCAATCCCAGGATTACCATTTTTGCGAGACATAACAGATTTGGATACCACAGTACATCATCCATTACAAATCATACATAAGGTCTTACACAAATAAGGATCTCATGATCCAGTTCTTAATACAACTCAAGCAGCGGAATATGTAATAATAACGGTAGGGTAGGCGAAGCTCCATCTTCGGGGTCATAGGCAATGCTGACGATGGGAGATGATCCTAGTTGTCGTAACCTTCCTGGGGTCCATCCTCCAGGTACTCCTCTTCATAGTCTGGCCATGGGAATAGCCAGGGACAAAGCCATGAGTACTCTTTAAGTACTTGCAAACTAATACTAACAAGTGAAGGGGGGTTTTGTAGTAGGACACTAAGCTCTATGGTTATTTTGCAAAAAGCCAGATTTACGTCTACTAAGTTCAGAAACGAAGAAAGCAATTTGAAGTTTTATAACACCTAAGTGGGAACTTGTATTTCATATCACAACACTGTTGTGGTCAAGTCAAAGTCTCAGTTCATTTCACAAGTCATTTTGAAAACATCTGACGGGGGAACAGTATGGCCACTCCAACTGTCCATAACCGCGGACGCGGCTATTCGAATAGTTTGACACTCTGCAGAGATTGTACACTTTCACCACAACATTCGATACATCCATCAGGAACAAATCCTGAATTCACCATACTCAGTATGCGGATAATCAATCCTAACCTTTCAATTACACGCCCTAGTATAAGCACCTCTCCTGTGAGTTTGGCCTCCCAACCATGACCAACTGTCATCTTGGGTACTGCACAGGTGGACAATCTTCACAAGGTAGCCTCAGCTCAGACCTTGGCCGTGAGGGAACCAATACTAAGGTATATAAGTTTCCAGTCAAGCCCTACCCAATTCTCGGGTATTGTGGTTGTACGGTAAAATTGGAATGGTATCGCAACTAGACAACCATTAGTTTTATAAAGGGCTAAGGCTCATGCCTCAACATTTTCATCACCAAAATCATCTGGTGTTCGGAAGCACATGTCAAAACATCTCAATAGAAAGATCCATCATTCCAAGGTTTTCCTAACCATTTTTCCACCAAGTATTCCCATCTAAAGTTGATCAAGTTTTATGCTTAGCACTAGCATCTACAAGTGGGGGTAAGTACTAATGAGGGGTGGTAAACTAGTGGAGTTTAACTAATTTTAATCTCATGCCTTAGGATGACATAAAGATTATCTAGCTTAGGCCAAGTTTTATGCTCTTTATGCAACCTTCAATTATCTCTCTAGAATCTACCATTCACTTAAGTAAGCTCTAAGTACTATCTTTGATAAAGAAATAAAGTATAAAGCTTGTAAGTAAATCTAGGAATGGGGTTATCAAATGGGTATGATCATCTATGCTTAAGGCATATAGTTGGCATGGTAACAAGCAAGTATTTAATTGCATATGTCAACTTGATTAGTAAGGCTTGCTAAAGTAGAGTCTCTTGCAAGTGTTAGCTTGCATAGGTAAAGTATCTTGCAAGTATTGGCTTGCATCAATATCAGTATAAGCTTGCCTTGTGCAGAGCAGTGGTTGAAGTTATCCTCGGCTTCTTCTTCGTAGTATCCTCCTTCTTCCTCGTATCCTTGGTCGGTACTAGCGTCTATAAATAAATACGAGGTACACAATCACCAAACAATACTTAACTATTTTCAATCATCACACAAAAGGGTCCTATAGATGATCTAGCATCATCACTAACATTACAAGATTAAAGCTTGGTTTAATTTCTTTTATTTTTAGAAAAGTAATATCTACTCATTGAAAAACTACTTAAGATTTAATATTCTCCAAACCAAAAATGGGATCATGTTGACACATGTCATCACCACACATTTCAGTACATGGGAATGTGATTTAAAGTGGTGTCACAATTTAATAAGGTTTAACCTTTTATTTTAAATAAAATAAGTGACTAGAAATGCCTATGTGGCCTTCTTTTGTTACTTGAACATTATTTATGTAAGTAAACCCATATGTTTTTATATATTCTATAAGGTATGATCAAATGTGATTTTTGAGAGTTGGAATCAACTCAAAAGCTATTATGGTTTAAATTTGAAAAATGTTTGAATGCAGAAAAGGTTCTGCCTTGTTATTTTTACCAAGGTTGATCTATAGATTCAAATGATTTGAATCCAACGGTCTTGGATTAAGAATTTCAATATATTTTTAACAAAATTGGTTTCATTCAATTTGGTTCACTGAATCGAGCTGGGTTAATTTTTGAAACTAGGTACAGAACTGTGTTTGAATTAAAATGGAAAAAGTTAAATTCAAATGACTGGGCTGCGCGGGAACTGCTAATGGGCCGGCCTGCTACGCACAGCGCTTACGCGGGTTGGTTAAGTTGTTGTCCCCACGCGTCAGTGAGACGGGGGATGCGAAGCGGTACGGGGCAACGTGGTGCGTTGGTTCTAGTTCTAATCCAACGGCTCTGGTCCATCGTCCATGTCGGGCAGCGCCGGCGAGACAGATCCCTAACGCGGCAGGTGGGGGTCATCGGGGGCTCACCGGGGCTCAGGCGAGGGTCGGTGGTGCGGGCGAACGACGAAGTCGACGACGGCGAACCTCCTGGTACCGGCAACTTCTCCTGGGGCGGCTCCAATCGCTGGCTCCCTTCTTCTCCTGCAGCGGCGGGCTCCGGCCAAATTCCGGCGATGCGCTGCTCGCCTTGCTCCAGGAACTGGGTGGAACGATCAGTGAGGAGAGGGGAGTGAGATGGTGTGCTCAATTCGGCTAGGGGTTGTCTCTTCTTATAGGCTCGACGGTGAGACCGAACGGGATGGACAGGCGACGGTGGCGACATGACTACGGGCTGCTAGAGGCATGGCCGAGGGTGGCAATCGATCGGTGGTCTCCTGGCGATGCTCTATGGCTTTAATGGGTGTGTAGGGGCGGTGTCAAACGGTCGGGAACGCTCGATGCTCTACGAGGCAGAGGCGGCATCTTAGACGGCGAGCGGTGGCTACGGGGTACGGGCGGTGAAATGGGCATGTCTGGCGGTCTCCTGGGACGGTGGGGAGCATGTTTGCGGGCTGCGAGGGATCGAGGTGGTCGGGTTGCGTGGGAACGGTGCGTGCTCTGCGGCGCACGTCGGCATGGTCGACAGCGGCATTCCTGGCGGTTCTGGGCATTGTCTGCGAGGCAGGGCTGGTCGAGAGGGGGCGGTGAGGCATGGGCTACCTCCCAGACATGCTTGCTAGGCTTGGTGCTTCTCCTAGCTTGGTGTCGACATGTGGGTGGCAAGGGTGCACTCGGCATGCCCACCATTGATGACAATGGCTAGCTTACAGTGGTGCTAGAGATTTAGTTTAGGTTGTTAGATGATCTACTAAGGCTAGTGGTGTCCAAAGAGGGAACAAGTTAGGCCAGAATCACTGCTCAAAATAGTGTTTGTGATTTTGTTGATTTGAATTTGCAAGGTGTTCGATGAAATGGCCGCATGAATTCAAGTTTTGAATTTTGAAAATATTTTTGGTGGGTGTTCTAGGCATGTGCTGGTGAGTCTGTAGATGCTTGGGTTTTGAAAGTTGAGCTTGTTTGAGTGGTTTTTGAAAAAGTGGGATCTTCCCATATGATATAGATTCAATTTTAAACTGTCATTTAAACTATGCATTTGAATGTTTCTGGATGATCACAAGGTGGGACTTGGTACTTTGTTATGAGTACTATCAAGGGGTACAAAGATCCAAACAAGTTTCTGTTAAGTTCTGAAAGTTAGAGACAGCCAAAGTAGGCATGGGAGTTAATTTGGCAAAAGTGACCATTCCCTTATTTTGTTTGTTTTGATTTATTTGTCTTTGGGAAAAGTGTGGGGATTGTTTAGATGATGTTTATTTCACCTAAGAATCCTTTTACAAGCAAAGAAACACACAAGCAAGGTAATTCAAAAAGAATCCAAAATGGGATGCATACACATATGCATGCTTTCATATTTTTATTTAGAAAAGTTTTTGTTAATCCTAATTTTGGTGATTAGAGTTTGATGATTCTAGTTTAATATTTTTGGGATGTTACAAACCTTCCCCCCTTAAACAAAATCTCGTCCCGAGATTTGAAAAAGGACGAAAAAGATTACCTAGGATTTGAAGAGATCGGGAAACTCCGCCCTAATGTGATCTTCGCGCTCCCAGGTAGCTTCCTCTTCCTTGTGGTTGCTCCACTGAATTTTGAGAAACTTGATGCTTCAGGTTCTGGTAGTTCGGAAAGCTTCTTCCAAAATACGGATGGGTACTTCGGGATAGGTCAGGTCATCATTGATCTCTATAGACTGGTGATCAATATTCTTGAACACTTCAGTCTCCTCTGGAACTTCTAGACACTTGCGAAGTAATGAGATATGGAACACATTGTGCACGGCTGACATCTCTTAGGGTAGTTCCAATTGATACGACACTTCTCCTTGATGTTTCAGAATTTTGAAAGGTCCGATATATCTGGGGGCTAACTTTCCTTTCAGCTGGAAATGCTGCATTCCCTTCAATGACGACACTTTCAGATATACAAAATCTTCTATGTTGAAGGTGAGGTCTCGACGTCTCTTGTCGGCGTAACTCTTCTGTCTTGACTGGGCTGTCTTGAGGTGCTCACGAATCTTGTGAACCTTCTCTTCTGCTTCTCGTAGGATATCGGGTCCAAAAATCTGACTCTCTCCTACTTCCGACCAGTTCAAAGGGGTGCGACACTTCCTTCCGTACATGAATTCAAATGGGGCCATTTGTAAACTAGCTTGATAACTATTGTTGTACGAAAATTCTGCAAACGGCAGACAGTCTTCCCACTTAGATCCATATTCTAACACACATGCTCTCAACATATCTTTGAGTATTTTATTTACTCACTCCGTTTGTCCATCGGTCTGAGGGTGATACGCGGTGCTGAAATCGAGGCGAGTTCCTAAACCTTCTTGGACTTTCTTCTAGAATCTCGAGGTAAATTGAGTTCCTTGATCAGATACGATGTTCTTGGGGACTCCATGCAAACTAACGATTCTAGAGATGTATAACTCCGCTAGCTTCGAACTCTGATATGTGGTTTTGACGGGTAAGAAATGGGCGACTTTGGACAATCTGTCCACTATGACCCAGATAGAGTCATTTCCCCTACTAGAAGTAGGCAATCCAGTGATAAAGTCCATTCCAACGGAATCCCATTTCCATTCCGGAATCTGCAAGGGTTGCAACAATCCAGCGGTTCTTTGATGTCCGGCCTTGACTCGCTGACATATATCACACTTGGCGATATAGCTTCCGATTTCTCTCTTCATCTTATGCCACCAAAATCGCTCTTTCAAATCTTGATACATCTTAGTTCCTCCGGGGTGGATAGTATAAAGAGTATCATGAGCTTCCTTGAGAATAACTTCTTTCAACTTAGAATCTGCTGGTACACAAAGGCGTCCTTTGTACCACAGAACTCCTTCTCCGTCTTCGGTGAATCCGGGTACTTTGCATGTACCGATACGACGCTTGATTCCATCAATACTAGCATTTCCTTTCTGCACCTCTTTGATCTGGCTGATCAAAGTGGGTTGAAGTTCTATGCTAGCCAAAAATCCTTCACTTACTAATTCCATTCGAAAATCTTCCATCTCTTTGTGCAAGCTTGGTTGCTCCTTCAAAATCATGGAGTTCAAGCGGCACGGCAATCTGCTAAGGGCATCTGCTACCACGTTGGCTTTACCAGGGTGATAGTGAATGTCTAGATCGTAATCCTTGCTCTTCTCTGCCTCATATTCAGCTCCTTCTGAGTGAATATATACTTCAGGCTCTTGTGATCCGAATAAATCTCACAACGATTTCCCATCAGGTAATGCCTCCATGTCTTCAGGGCTAGAACTACGGCTGTGAGTTCGAGGTCATGGGTTGGGTAATTTTGCTCATGTTGTTTCAATTGTCGAGATAGATAAGAGATAACTTTGCCTTCTTGCATTAGCACACATCTGAGACCGATCTTGGATGCGTCCAATACACGTCGAAGGGCTTTGTGATATCCGGCATGATTAAGATTGGGGCTGAAATCAATCTCCTCTTGAGTTCTTGAAAACTCTCTTCACATTTGTCGGTCCATTCAAACTTCTTGTCCTTCTTGAGCAATTGGGTCATGGGTCTGGCGATACTCGAGAATCCTTCTACGAACTTGCGGTAGTATCCCGCCAATCCGAGAAATGCATGAACTTGGGTTTGAGTGGTTGGGGCTTGCCAATCTTCGACATCTTTCACCTTTGCAGGGTCAACGACAATTCCTCCGGCTGATACAATGTGGCCGAGGAATCCTACTTCCTGTAACCAGAATTCACATTTGCTAAATTTGGCATACAACTGATGCTCTCTAAGGGTTCCAAGAATGGTCCTTAGGTGTATCTCATGTTCTTCTTCTGATTTGGAATAAATCACAATGTCATCGATAAAGACAACGACAAACTTATCCAGGAAGTCCATAAAAATCTTATTCATGAAATTCATGAAATAAGCGGGGGCATTGGTTAATCCAAAAGACATGACATTATAGTCGTATAATCCATATCTGGTGGTAAAGGCAGTCTTGGAAATATCCTAAGCGCGAATCTTGAGTTGATGATAGCCAGTTCTAAGATGAATCTTAGAAAACACTTTGGCACCGGTCAACTGATCAAACAAATCTTCTATCTTGGGCAAGGGGTACTTGTTCTTGATAGTGACATCATTCAGCTTCCGATAATCCGTACACAAATGGTTACCTCCATCCTTCTTGTCCACAAATAAGACAGGTGATCTCCATGGTGACGCACTTGGTTGAATCAATCCAATTTCCAACATGGAATCCAGTTGCTTCTTCAGTTCTGCTAGTTCAGACGGGTTCATACTATAGGGTCTCTGGGCTATGGTTCATGTTCCGGGGATTAGTTCAATGATAAACTCGATATCCCGATCTCGGGGCATACCGGGCAAAACATCTGGAAATACATCGGGTATTCACAGACTATCCGGACTTGGTCAATGGTAGGTTGGCTATACTCTTGTTGCACTTGAATTGACGAGGTAAGGTTTCAGATATATGCTCGACTGATATTCCAGCTGTACTGGTCATGGTGATGGCTTTCTTGGCACAGTTAATCAATCCTTTATGTTTGGACATCCAATCCATTCCTAGTACTACTTCCAAACCTTCCAAGTACTATCAGATTAGCATAAAAATCTATGCCATGGATTCGGATAGGGACGGCTTTGCAAATTTGCCTAGCCTTGGTGGTTGAACCGGGAATTTGAACGATCATAACATGCTTTAGTGTGGCATCCCGCAAAACCACTACTAGAAAATCGCGTTGTTTTTGTGCATTGCTTCGCCATGACCGCTTGCTCATGTCATCATGCCACATTGCATTTGAGCATCGTCATCGTCTTTCATTTGTTTGCATAAAACTAATTTCCGAAACGCCTGGTTTGTTTTCTAAACGCCCCGTCCTTTTTCCAACGCAAACCTCGGGGTCTCCGGATTATTTTGTTTTGTCGGTTATCGGGTTGCAAAGGCCCTGGATTAAATAAATAAAACATTTAAATATTTTTAGTGGGGGCAGTCGAACGGGCCAACCCGACCCGCACGACCACCCCCAGGTTTTGACAAACGGTCCACCTACACCCGCCCTTCTAAATCCTACATCTACCCAACTTCCTACCCACCCTTGCCTCCACATCACTCTGGCCAATCAGAACATGCCACCTCACTTTTTCCCTTCCCCCACCCATCCACCAACCGCCACATCAGCCTCTCTCCCTCACCTCTCTCTCTCTCCCTTCCCCCACTCAACGCACGCCAGCCACACACCCCACACGCACGCTGCAGCCCACCCCCTGCCCCCTGGTCCCACCGTCAGCCGACCCCACTCCCCATGGCCCACCCAGACCCACGCGTCCACCCACCACCCCTTCTCCTCTTTCCCCGACCCCGCTCCTCTCCCTGCGTCGCCCGCCAACCGCCTGGCTCGCCTGCACCGCCGCCTCGCTCCCACCCTCGGCCACCGCCACCGGCCCGTAGTCTCCTCCTCCTCCGGCGCCGCGCTCGCCCGCCCTCCGTTCTCTCCCCTCCACCCTCGCCGCGCCCCGCTCGAGCTCGCTCCGCCGCCCGTGCTCTCCTCGCCGACACGCCCTCTCCGCCGCTGCGTCCTCTGCACCCTTCCGTTGTCCCGACCCTCCCCGTCGGCCCCGCGTCCCCTCCCGCGGCGCGCCTCCTCCTCCGCTCCGGCGACGTCGCCCGTCATCCTCCCCCGCCTCCCGTCGTCCCCTCAAGCGCCCCGGCCCCGTCGCGTCCTGCCACGAGCCGCCGCCCGCGGGTCCCTCTCCCCTCCCTCCGGCGCCTCTCCTCCTGGCCACGGGCCGCCCCGGCCGCGGTCTCGCCGCCCTGCAGCCGCCGCCATCGGCCTCCTCGCCACCGACCCGAGCCCTCCACCGCGCGGCCTCCCATCCGTCGGCCCCGAGCTCGGCCACGCCGCCGCAAGACTCCGCCCGCAGCCGTCCGTCCGCCTCCCTCCGTCAGGCGCGCCGCCGCAGACCCTGCCCGTCACCGCCCGACGGCCTCCTCCTCGCGTCATCGCTGTCGGCAGCGAGCCGTCGTTACGAGGCCTGCAGCTACCGCTCGTGTGGGCGCCCCCAAGCTCATGGCAAGTGCACGTGTGGGCATGCTGCTGTTCGACGGTTCGGTGTGGTGTTTTGACAGTACGGTGGAAAGCTGCGAGTTTTCAAGAAGCAAAGATCTCCGGAGACAGTACTTCAGGGAATCCGAGGACTGGTTCCGGCGAGACCAAACCGTTCCCCTTTTCGAACCCCCAAGGTCGCTGACGCAAGATCGACACGGAAGACGAGACGGACGCCAAGATCTCCTTCACGGGAACTCCGAAGTCCGAAGATCAAGTCCGAACCCGGTGATCCGAAGGACGCCAAGATCTGGACCCGGAGACCGAACCCCGTGCCGACAAGTACGCCTACCCGGACACGAGCGCCAAGATCGCCATCGGGACTACAAGCACTTCTCCCGGACGCCAAGACCGACTCGATGGCGCGGGCCCGACAAGACCCTCGCAACGACAAGATCGACCCCGTGGGACCCGGCAAGATCTACCATATGAAGATCGTACCGGACCGGTGAACCTCGACGAACCTCCGACAAGTACGGCACCGACCAAAATGAACCCGATGCACCCCGACGCCACGCCAAGTTCATCTACCCGAACGCCAAGAACTGCTTCCGACCGCCAAGACCGATAAGATCTACCCCGATCCGAAGACCCTAACCCCGGAGTCCGAGAACGATCCCGTCGAGACCGATCCGTCGAACCCTGGACCCTGAGACCGACCCCGAACCCCGGAACCCCAAGATCGTCGAGCCCCCTCAATGTGTGAACCTTTTCCCGAGCCCCTATTTTATAAATGCTAAATATAAAACCTGTTGCCTATTAAATTGCCCTACTTGCATGCATACTTGTCTGTGGTTTGGGGGCCTTATGCCGATTCACCTTCTAATTAAATATGGGGCCCATATGCGGGCAAATCTAGTCTCATATTGGCCTCATTTAAATTTGTGTAGCAAACCGGTACTATCTTTTGCCATGCTAAAACAACATTTAAATTGCGGGGTAGCTAATTCAGTTGAACCGTTAATTAATTGTCGGGACCCCGGTTCCGCTTAATATGACCTAAGTGCATCGCACCTTGCCATGCCATGCATCATACATGCATCATGCCGATCTTCTGCCGTTGTATTAAATATTGCATCCGGTGTTTATTCTAGCGTTTTGCTTCTTCGCGGATAAGGCCGATGAGTTGATGTGAGCTTCGCCCCGATCTTCGGTTGAACCCTTCGACAATGTTTTCAGGCGAGCATCTCCCCCTTTCTACCTATCTTACTTTTATAGTATTTATTCCCTCCTGTTGATCTATTGCTATCTGTGTTGCGATGCTTTAGTTTCCGTACCTGTGATATACCGTGCAGCCCTATATTGCCTTGGACACATCCTATTACCTGTTGTTTGGTAGATAGTTGGACTTGCGCGTCGTAGTCGCTTGCTCAAGTGCTGTAGCGTGTCGTCAAGTGCCACAGTTGTTGATGTATTGCCGCATGTTGATGATGGAGATGATCATAGTTTTACTTATCGTTCACTTTAATTTCTGTTTAACAACTAAAATTAAAATAAGCAGAGGCATCGGTGGGTGATAGATAATATTTGGTTTCCGAACGCCCACTTGTGTCCCGTAGGACCCCGAGTACTTGATACCTGTTCCTTGATTTATCGCGCTATCCACATACGGGGAGTATGGGCCCCCCTTAGCCAGAGCTTGATTCCGTCTTATTTCTTGGGGCCACAACTAGTTTGAGGTTTTATTTACTATCCTGTACCTATGCCATGCTTTACTGCTTTATTTACGATTGTGTGAGGAGCACGCTGTACTGTTTTGGAAGCGGAGTGTTTTCGCGGTATCGACAGTCCCCGTTTGGGGATCTGCTGTCGTTTACAGCCACTGACGCAAACCTTGAGTCCGTCTCGGAGCTTGCTTACTTCGTTGCGGGTGTACTCCAAGGGGTGGCCCCCTGAAATATTTCTGAATCTTGTGATTGCTTTGTCGTGAAAGCCTCGTTGGGTTTTGTTTTGGTTTTTCCGAGGTTGATCGAGTGTGTGTTGCTATTGGTGCACCCCGGCCGGGTAAAACTTTCTGAAAGCCGTGTCCGCGGTTATGGACGACTTGGAGCACAGTATCTCGACCATAGACAAGCATAACTAAAGTTTATTGCTATAAATTTGACTTTATAATGACTAGTAATCAGCTTCACTATAATGGAATGGCTAATTAATACTGCCCACAATTGCTTGTTTGGAGTGTCGCTTGCGACCTTTGTACCTGACTAGTAAGTATGACTACTATCACGGAATGGCCAAATAAAAGTACCAACAACTGCTGGGTTTTTGGGTTATCTCATGACATCTGTATCTGATTAGTAAGTATTGTAACTATCACGGAATGGTTAACTAAAAATGCCCACTGCTTACTTTATCGGGACGATTATCTATACTTGACTAGTAATTGCTGCAACGATAACCGAATAAATAAAATTGCCAACTGTGTGAGTTCCTCGGTTGACTTCCTCGTTTGGTATCGAGGGGGGAAACACCAGGATGGGTATGTTTGGTGTTAGCTTCAGGTTGGATCCGGATAGGTCATTCTTACCCCTCTCTGATAACCGCCAGTTGTATCGAGTCTCTATAGGTTGTTCAGTGCATGCTGCCGCTGCCGCTCAGTCCACCATACCTGTGTAGGCGAGGACCGCCGAATTCTAGTCTCGCCGTGTACTGGCCTCAGTACTGACGCTCCTCTTTTTCCTTTGCCCTTTGTCGGCACCCCTTTTGTTAAAGCAGGTTTTGAGATCGACGCCGTTAGCAGGGTTACCCTTCCGGCTTGGCCTGGGCAGGGTTATGGACGCCATTGGTTATTCTTCAGGGCTCTTGGACCCATTTGCATCTTGTCCGTAGTCGGACGCTCTATCATTTTCAAGGTGATTTGGATCTTTGTATATTATATCTGTATTCTTGACTCTTTGAGTCGCTGTTGTATATATCTGTTCTGTGGGTCCCATCGAGGACTGTTGTGTAATGTTATTACTTCGTTTTCCACCCGCACGAAAGTGCCTGGTGGGCACCTTTGAATCGTTTCTATGCGGGTTTGGCGAGTTTCGCTAAAACTTGCATAGGTCCGATTCTGAGGGTGTTACATTTAGTTTGGTTGGTTGAATTTTACTAGTGCATGCAAATTCTTTGGTGAAAAATGAGTGCGATGCACCAGAATCAAACAACACTCGAGCAAGTACTGAATTAACAGAAAACATACCCAGTACGACGTCTGGTGCTTCCTGAGCTTCTTCAACATGCATGAGAAAAAGATGGCCGTTGCGGTTGAGTGAATTCCCTGGGGCAAACCTTTTTCCTGGCTGAACACGACGTTGCTGCTGAGCTGGGGCATTTGCATTGGGGGCTGCGGCATTCTTCTTGTTGGGGCACTCGTTGGAGTAGTGACCCTTATTTCCACAGTCATAACAAGTCACTTGTGACTTGTCCTTTGCTGCAACAGGCACAGCGTTGCTTCCAGTCCTCGAGGCAGTGTTGGTGTTGGCGGTAGCATTGTTGTTGTTGAACTTGGGTGGGGCACGGTTGAAATTGCTAAAGTTGCCGGGGTTGTTGTGATTTCCTCCGGGCCTTGGGTTTCCACGGTTGGGATAGGTCGGACGGTTCATCGGGGGTCTGTTGGTTCTCGTGGCAAATCCTGGAGATGGGTTGGGGCGATACTTTGGGGTCTGATGGGTTCCTAGTTGATGCATCATGCGACGCTTGCGGTTCTCATTGGCTTGGTTGATCTTTCCTTCCATCTGGATGGCAGAGTCGACAAGGGCTTCAATATCAGCAAAGGGGATATTGACTAACACTATCTGCATCTCATCGTTCAGACCATTCAGGAATCTTTCCTTCTTCTTGGCTTCTTTGTCGATCTCATCCGGGGCATACCTAGCTAATGACAAGAATTTGTCACGGTATTCCACTACGGTCATCTGTCCTTGCTTCAGTTCTCTGAATTCGTCTCTCATTCTCTTGATCAAACCCGGTGGCACATGGGTTCTGCTAAACTTGACCTTGAATTCCTCCCAGGTCATCATCTGTCCTCCGGTCATTGCACGAACACTGTCCCACCATGCTCTGGCATCTCCGTCTAGATAGTGGGTGGCGAACAGAACTTTCTCATTAGCTTCCACTCTTGCTACTTCTAGGTTGTTTTCCATGGTTTGCAGTCAATCGTCGGCATCTAGGGGCTCTTCTGACTTAGTGAAAACAGGTGGGTTGGTGTTCTGGAAATTCTTGAGCTTAGATCCATGGTTGTCCTGATTTCCGTGGCCTTGATTGTTGTGGGATAGCTGAGCTATCTGCTGAAGGGTGGCTAGGTTGGCTTGACGTTCCGCTCTTTCAGCTTCGCGGTCAGAAACCAACATTTGCAGTATCTGCAACATCGGGTCCGAGGATGAACCACTTCCTCCGCGTGGCATCTGAATATTGAGATAGATCATGAGAAAAGAGGGAAATTTCTAAGGTTCTGGGACTTGGAAAAAAAATTAAAGTTTGACTCAGATTTTCTAGCAACTTGCTTTTCATTCATTCATTCATTCATAGCACACGATACAAACACACACCACAACAAAGGAAAGCAGATGGTTTTAAGAACCATTCTGGAAACTACGATACAGTGGGACCGAATACTACTCACTACGCTAGTGCTCAAGTGCTACTACTCCTCAGATTCGGTGTAGTCGTCATCCTCATCATCCTCATCGTCATTAATGAAGGCGAAATCCTCCTCATCGGTGAAGAAGTCCATAGCCTAATCCTCCAGAAAATCATCATCATCGCTGAGATAGGAGTAGGGGTCTCCACAAAGATCCTCTCCGGCATTCTCCCTTTCCTCCAACTGCATGTCTCTCTCGTGGATGGTATCCTCCAAAGACGAGATACGGTGGCGAAGACGGGCAATGATGCGCTCCTTCTTATCGAGCTGACGGCAGCGAGACTTGCGATCCTTTGCTAGCATGGCGATGGTCTGATCCTTCGTCTTGATGATGGCGGACTTGTGGTTGGAGTAGTCACGGCAATTATCCAACTCCTGTTGACGATCGTACATCATGAAGCTGAGGTGGTCCAACTGAGTCTTCAGATCGTGGTGGTATGGGGCTTCCAGTGGCTGTCCATTAGCATCACACCTTGGGCAAAACTCAAAGCGAGTACCCTTGATCTGGTTGATACTCTGTCCACACAGACGGGCAAGAGCTTCCTGCATGGCCCTGTCAAGTCCATCGAGCCAGTTGTTCTCTCTTAAGGTGAACTGAATTCCCTCGGTAGTGGGAGGTTCAATCTTTCCTTGGAGACTTGCCAAAATTAGCCACTGCAGATATTCTCCTCCTTGATCATTGAGCTAAGCTTCGAAGAACTCGGGGTGCGGACGCTCCAGAAGTTCCGAAAGCTGGTCCAGATCCCGCTCAAAGATAAAGTCTCCTCCATTCCCCAACTGATAAAACTTGTTGTACTACACGTCCATCTAAAAGAATATAAGATGAGTAAGTTAGTAGAGTGATCAAGTGTGTCAAATTTTATGTATTTTGCAAGAATTTTTGAGGAACATGAATTTTTATGAAAGAATCAAGGTGATAAGAATGTGAATAAGTTTTTGTAAATATTTGCTTCCTTTGGTTCTGAAACTAAGTTTTTGATTCAACATCCAGTCTAACTAGGGTACCCTATGGTCAGGATGGCTCTGATACCAATTTGTCAACACCCGGATTTTTAAACCCAGATGCCTGTTATGCCATACATCGCAATCCCAGGATTACCATTTTTGCGAGACATAACAGATTTGGATACCACAGTACATCATCCATTACAAACCATACATAAGGTCTTACACAAATAAGGATATCATGATCCAGTTCTTAATACAACTCAAGCAGCGGAATACGTAATAATAACGGTAGCGTAGGCGAAGCTCCATCTTCGGGGTCACAGGCAATGCTGACAATGGGAGATGATCCTAGTTATCGTAACCTTCCTGGGGTCCATCCTCCATGTACTCCTCTTCATAGTCTGGCCATGGGAATAGCCAGAGACAAAGCCATGAGTACTCTTTAAGTACTCGCAAACTAATACTAACAAGTGAAGGGGATTTTTGTAGTAGGACACTAAGCTCTATGGTTGTTTTGCAAAAAGCCAGATTTACCTCTACTAAGTTCAGAAACGAAGAAAGCTAGTTGAAGTTTTATAACACCTAAGTGGGAACTTGTATTTCATATCACAACTCTGTTGTGGTCAAGTCAAAGTCTCAAATCGTTTCACAAGTCATTTTGAAAACATCTGACGGGGGAACAGTATGGCCAATCCAACTGTCCATAACCGCGGAAGCGGCTATTCGAATAGTTTGACACTCTGCAGAGATTGTACACTTTCACCACAACATTCGATACATCCGTCAGGAACAAATCCTGAATTCACCATACTCAGTATGCGGATAATCAATCCTAACCTTTCAATTACACGTCCTAGTATAAGCACCTCTCCTGTGAGTTTGGCCTCCCAACCATGACCAACTGTCATCTTGGGTACTGCACAGGTGGACAATCTTCACAAGGTAGCCTCAGATCAGACATTGGCCGTGAGGGAACCAATACTAAGGTATATAAGTTTCCAGTCAAGCCCTACCCAATTCTCGGGTATTATGGTTGTACGGTAAAATTGGAATGGTATCGCAACTAGACAACCATCAGTTTTATAAAGGGCTAAGGCTCATGCCTCAACATTTTCATCACCAAAATCATCTGGTGTTCGGAAACACATGTCAAAACATCTCAATAGAATGATCCATCATTCCAAGGTTTTCATAACCATTTTTCCACCAAGTATTCCCATCTAAAGTTGATCAAGTTTTATGCTTAGCACTAGCATCTACAAGTGGGGGTAAGTACTAATGGGGGGTGGTAAACTAGTGGAGTTTAACTAATTTCAATCTCATGCCTTGGGATGACATAAAGATTATCTAGCTTAGGCCAAGTTTTATGCTCTTTATGCAACCTTCAATTATCTCTCTAGAATCTACCATTCACTTAAGTAAGCTCTAAGTACTAGCTTTGATAAAGAAATAAAGTATAAAGCTTGTAAGTAAAACTAGGAATGGGGTTATCAAATGGGTATGATCATCTATGCTTAAGGCATATAGTTGGCATGGTAACAAGCAAGTATTTGCTTGCATAGGTCAACTTGATTAGTAAGGCTTGCTAAAGTATAGTCTCTTGCAAGTGTTAACTTGCATAGGTAAAGTATCTTGCAAGTATTGTCTTGCATCAATATCATTATAAGCTTGCCTTGTGCAGAGCAGTGGTTGAAGTTCTCCTCGGCTTCTTCTTCATAGTATCCTCCTTCTTCCTCGTATCCTTGGTCGATACTAGCGTCTATAAATAAATACGAGGTACACAATCACCAAACAATACTTAACTATTTTCAATCATCACACAAAAGGGTCCTATAGATGATCTAGCATCATCACTAACATTACAAGATTAAAGCTTGGTTTAATTTCTTTTATTTTTAGAAAAGTAATTTCTACTCATTGAAAAACTACTTAATATTTAATATTCTCCAAACCAAACATGGGATCATGTTGACACATGTCATCACCACACATTTCAGTACATGGGAATGTGATTTAAAGTGGTGTCACAATTTAATAAGGTTTAACCTTTTTATTTTAAATAAAATAAGTGACTAGAATGCCTATGTGGCCTTCTTTTGTTACTCGAACATTATTTCTGTAAGTAAACCCATATGTTTTTATATATTCTGTAAGGTTTGATCAAATGTGATTTTTGAGAGTTGGAATCAACTCAAAAGCTATTATGGTTTAAATTTGAAAAATGTTTGAATGCAGAAAAGGTTCTGCCTTGTTATTTTTACCAAGGTTGATCTATAGATTCAAATGATTTGAATCCAACGGTCTTGGATTAAGCATTTCAATATATTTTTAACAAAATTGGTTTCATTCAATTTGGTTCACTGAATCGAGATGGGTTGATTTTTTAAACTAGGTACAGAACTGTGTTTGAATTAAAATGGAAAAAGTTAAATTCAAACGACTGGGTTGCGCGGGAACTGCTAATGGGCCAGCCTGCTACGCACAGCGCTTACGCGGGCTGGTTAAGTTGTTGTCCCCACGCGTCAGTGAGACGGGGGGTGCGAAGCGGTATGGGGCAACGTGGTGCGTTGGATCTAGTTCTAATCCAACGGCTCTGGTCCATCGTCCACGTCGGGTAGCGCCGGTGAGACAGAACCCTAACGCGGCAGGTAGGGGTCATCGGGGGCTCACCGGGGCTCAGGCGAGGGTCGGCGGTGCGGGCGAACGACGAAGTCGACGACGGCGAACCTCCTGGTACCGGCAGCTTCTCCTGGGGCGGCTCCAATTGCTGGCTCCCTTCTTCTCCAGCAGCGGCGGGCTCTGGCCAAATTCCGGCGATGCGCTGCTCGCCTTGCTCCGGGAGCAGGGTGGAACGATCAGTGAGGAGAGGGGAGTGAGATGGTGTGCTCAATTAGGCTGGGGGTCGTCTCCTTTATAGGCTCGACGGTGAGACCGAACGGGATGGGCAGGCGACGGTGGCGACTTGGCTACGGGCTGCTAGAGCCATGTCCGAGGATGGCGATCGATCGGTGGTCTCCTGGTGATGCTCTATGGCTTTAATGCGTGTGTAGGGGCGGTGGCAAACGGTCGGGAACGCTCGATGCTCTGCGAGGCAGAGGCGGCATCTTCAACGGTGAGCGGTAGCTATGGGGTACGGGCGGTGAAATGGGCATGTCTGGCGGTCTCCTGGGACGGTGGGGAGCATGTTGGCGGGCGGCGAGGGCTCGAGGTGGTCGGGTTGCGTGGGAACGGTGCGTGCTCTGTGGCGCACGTCGGCATGGTCGACAGCGACACGGGTGCGGCGTTCCTGGCGGTTCTGGGCATTGTCTGCAAGGCAGGGCTGGTCGAGAGGGGGCGATGAGGCATGGGATACCTCCCAGACATGCTGGCTAGGCTTGGTGCTTCTCCTAGCTTGGTGTCGACATGTGGGTGACAAGGGTGCACTCGGCATGCCCACCATTGATGACAATGGCTAGCTTACAGTGGTGCTAGAGATTAGTTTAGGTTGTTAGATGATCTACTAAGGCTAGTGCTGTCCAGAGAGGGAACAAGTTAGGCAAGAATCACTGCTCAAATTAGTGTTTGTGATTTTGTTGATTTGAATCTGCAAGGTGTTCGATGAAATGGCCGCATGAATTCAAGTTTTGAATTTTGAAAAGATTTTTGGTGGGTGTGCTAGGCATGTGCTGGTGAGTCTGTAGATGCTTAGGTTTTGAAAGTTGAGCTTGTTTGAGTGGTTTTTGAAAAAGTGGGATCTTCCCATATGATATAGATTCAATTTTAAACTGTCATTTAAACTATGCATTTGAATGTTTCTGGATGATCACAAGGTGGGCCTTGGTACTTTTTTATGAGTAATATCAAGGGGTGCAAAGATCCAAACAAGTTTCTGTTAAGTTCTGAAAGTTAGAGACAGCCAAAGTAGGCATGGGAGTTAATTTGGCAAAAGTGACCATTCCCTTATTTTGTTTGTTTTGATTTATTTGTCTTTGGGAAAAGTGTGGGGATTGTTTAGATGATGTTTATTTCACCTAAGGATCCTTTTACAAGCAAAGAAACACACAAGCAAGGTAATTCAAAAAGAATCCAAAATGGGATGCATACACACATTCATGCTTTCATATTTTTATTTAGAAAAGTTTTTGTTAATCCTAATTTTGGTGATTAGAGTTTGATGATTCTAGTTTAATATTTTTGGGATGTTATAGAGTTGATGATAACCAGTTCTAAGATCAATCTTAGAAAACACTTTGGCACCGGTCAACTGGTCAAACAGATCTTCTATCTTCGCAGTGGGTACTTGTTCTTAATGGTGACATCATTCAGCTTCCGATAATCCGTGCACAAACGGTTACCTCCATCTTTCTTATCCACAAACAAAACAAGTGATCTCCATGGTGACACACTTGGTTCAATCAAACCTGTCTCCAGCATAGCATCCATTTGCTTCTTTAGCTCCACTAATTCAGACAGGTTCATACTATAAGGTCTCTGAGTTGTGGGTCCAGTTCCAGGGATTAGTTCAATGATAAACTCGATATCTCGATCTGGGGGCATACCGGGCAATTCATCTAGAAATACGTCGGGGTATTCACAGACTACTCTGACTTGGTCAATGGTTGGTTGGGCTAGACTCTTGTTTCACTTGAATTGACGGGGCAAAGTCTCAGATACATGCTCTACTGATACTCCAGTGGTACTAGTCATGGTTATGGATTTCTTGGCACAGTCGATTAATATTTTATGTTTCGACATCCAATCCATTCCTAGTACTACTTCCAAACCTTTGGTTCCAAGAACTATTAGATTAGCATAAAAATCTATTCCATGGATTCTGATAGGTACGGCCTTGCAAATTTGTCTAGCTTTGGTGGTTGAACCAGGTATTTGAAATATCTTAACATGCTTCAATTTTGTTGGTTGAATCTTACTAGTGCATGCAAATTCTTCTGTAACAAACGAATGCGATGCTCCAAAATCAAACAATACTCTTGCTAGTACTGAGTTAACAGAAAACATACCCAGCACGACATCTGGCGCTTCCTGAGCTTCTTCAGCATTCATGTGAAATAGACGGGCGTTGCGGTTGAGCGACTTCCCTGGGGAAAATCTCCTTCCAAGATGAACACGGCGTTGCTGCTGAGCTGGTGCATTCACATTGGTGGCTGCTGCAAGCTTCTTGGGCCACTCGTTGGAGTAGTGACCCTTGACTCCGCATTCAAAACAAGTAATCAGAGACTTGTCTTTTCCTGCAACAGGCACGACATTGCTTCCAGTCCTTGGGGCGGTATTGTTGTTGTTGTTGTTGGACTTGGGCGGTGCACAATTGAAATTGTTGGAGTTGCCGGGGTTGTTGTTGTGGTTTCCTCCGGGCCTTGGGTTTCCTCCTCCATGGTTGGGATACTTCAGACGGGACATAGGGGGTCTATTGTTTCTCGGGGCATATCCCGGAGACGGGTTGGGGCGATGCTTCGGGGTATGGTGGGATCCTGGTTGATGCATCATTCGGCGCTTGCGATTCTCGTTGGCTTGATTGATCTTGCCTTCCATCTAGATCGCAGAATCCCCTAAGGCTTCAAGGTCAGCAAAGGGAATGTTAACCAGCACTATCTGCATCTCATCATGCAGACCATTCAAGAATCTCTCCTTCTTCTTGGATTTAGTACTAATTTCATCAAGGGCATACTTAGATAGAGACAGAAATCTTTCGCTGTACTATACCACAGTCATCCTTCCCTGCTTCAGCTCCTTCGATTCATCCCTCATCCGCAGAATCAAACCTGGTGGCACATTGGTTCGGCTGAACTTGAGTTTGAATTCATCCCAAGCCACATCTGTCCTCCATTCATGGTACGAATGCTATTCCACCAAGCTCTTGCATCACCTGCCAGATAATGGGTTGCAAACAGTACTTTCTCATTGGCCTCCACTCCTGCGACTTCTAAGTTGTTCTCCATGGTCTGCAGCCAGTCATCAGCATCTAAGGGCTCTTCAGACTTACTAAATATAGGGGCATTGGTGTTTTGAAATTTCTTGAGCTTGGATCCATGGTTGTCCTGGTTTCCATGGCTTGGATTATTATGGTCCATCTGAGCTATTTGTTCAAGGGTGGCTAAATTGTCTTGGCGTTCAGCTCTTCCAGCTTCACGGTCAGCAACCAACATTTGCAGGATTTGCAGCATTGGGTCTTGAGATGAGCTGCTCCCTCTGCGAGGCATCTGAAGATTGAGATAGATTATGAGACAAGAGGGAATTACTAAGGTTCATGGATTTGTTTTTGAAAAGCTTTTAAACTTTGAGTTTGACTTTGGTTTTGCCAACTAGCAACTTGATTTTCATTCATTCATAGCACCCAATACAAACACACACCACACTAAGGTAACAGATGGTTTTAGGAACCATTCTGTGAAGCTATGATACAGTGGGACCAGATACAACTCACACCTACGATAGTCCTCAAGTGCTACTACTCATCAGAACGGGTGGCTTCGTCATCATCAATGAAGGCGGAATCATCATCATCGGTGTGGAAGTCCATGTCGAGGTCCTCCAGGTAGTCATCATCATCACTGAGGTAGGAGTAAGGGTCTCCACGGATATCTTCACCTTCGTTCTCCCTCTCCTCAAGTTGCATGTCGCGCTCATGGATGGTCTCCTCCAAGTCTGACACTTTGTGACGAAGGCGGGCAATGATGCGATCCTTCTTGTCACGCAGACGGCAAAGTGACTTGCGATCCTTCACAAGGATGGCGAAGGTCTGGTCCTTCTTGACTGCAATGGCATAGTTGTGGATGAAGTAGGCGCGGGCGTTGTCCAACTCCTTCTGCCTGTCATACATCATGAAGTCGAGATGATCCACCTAATGCTTCAGCTCCGAATGGCCTGGTACCTCCAATGGCTGTCCCATAGCATTACGCCGCGTAGTACTCAAAGCGAGTGCCCTTGATTTGGTTGATGCTTTTCCCACACAGACAGATAAGAGCCTCCTACATTGCCCTGGCGAGTCCGTCTAGCCATTTGTTCTTCCTCAAGCTGAATTGGATCCCCTCTGAGGTGGGTGCCTCCATCTTGCCTCTGAGATTTGCCACTATCAGCCATTGTAGTTCTCCTCCTTGCTGATCATTGAGATGTGCTCCAAAGAACTAAGGGTGCGGGCGCTCAAGAAGTTCCGAGAGTTGGCTTAAATCGTGCTCGAAGATGAGCTCTCCTCCGTTTCCCAACTGGTAAAACTTGCTATACTTGACTTCCATCTATAAGAATGTAGGATGAGTAAGTTAGTGAGGTGATCAAGTGTGTCAAATTTTTATGTAGGATTGCAAGAATTTTTTAGGAACATAACTTTTCTTAAAAGAATCTTAGTGATAAGAATGAGAATAGGTTTTCATAAATAATCACTTCTTTTGTTTTGAAACTAAGTTTTGATTCAAGCGTCCATTCTAACTAGGGTTTCCTATGGTTAGGATGGCTTTGATACCAACTTGTCAACACCCGGATTTTTAATCCCAGATGCCTGTTATGCCATACATCGCAATCCCAGGATTAACATTTTTGCGAGACATAACAGATTAGTACCATAGTTCATCATCCATTACAAACCATAATAAAGGTCTTACAAATAAAGGATCTCATGGTCTAGTCTTAATACAATCAACATAGCGAAAATATATAATAATGGTAGCATGGTCGAAGCTCCATCTTCAGGGTCACAGGCAATGCTGACGATGGGAGATGATCCTAGTTGTCATAGACTTCATGTTGTCTATCATCCTGGTAGTCCTCCTCATAGTCTGGCCACTGAAATATCCAGGGACAAATCATGAGTACTCTTTCAGTACTCGCAAACTATCACTAACAAGTAAAGTTGTTTGAGTAGGAATCCTAAGCTCTAGGTTTATCTGCAAAAAGGCAGGTTTATCTCTAACTGAGTTTAGAAGTAAAGAAAACTAGTTTAATGTTCTACAACACCTAAGTGGGAACTTAGTTTTCATGTCACAACCCTGTTGTGGTCAAGTCAAAGTCATAGTTCATTTCACAAGTCATTTTTAAAACAACTGACAACGGAACAGTATGGCCACTCCAACTATCCATGACCGCGGACGCGGCTATTCGAATAGTTTGACACTCTACAGAGATTGTACACTTTCACCATAACATTCAATACATCCGACAGGGATAACCCTGAATTCATCATACTTAGTATGCAGATATTCAATCCTAGCCTTTCAATTACACACCCTAGTATAGGCACCTCCCCTATGAGTTTGGCCTCCCAACCATGACCATCTTTCATCTTGGGTACTGCATAGGTGGACAGTCATCACGACGTAGCCTCAGCTCAAACCTCTTCCGCAAGGGAACCCATACTAAGACATATAAACTTCCAGTCAAGCCCTACCCAAATTTAGGTATTGTGGTTGTATGGTAACATTGGAATGGTATCGCATCCGAACCCAACCATCAGTTTCATAAAGGGCTAAGGCTCATGCCTCAACATTTTCATCATCAAAACATCTTGTGTTCATAACACATGTCAAAACATTTCAATAGAATGAACCTTCATTCCAAGGTTTTCATAATCATTTTCACCAAGTATTCTCATCTAAAGTGATCAACTTTTATGCTTAGCACTAGCCACTAAAATTGAGGGTATTCACTAATGAGGGGTGCTAATCAAGTGTGACTATCCAAATCTAGTCTCATGCCTTAGTATTACATCTAGTTCTAACTACGTAGGCCTAGTTTTATGCTCTTTATGCTACCTATACTATTTTTCCAAAACTCACAAGTCACTAAATAAGGGTAAAGAAATTTGGTAAAGGAATAAAAGAATAAAGCTTGCAAGTAAAACTGGGAATTTGTATAATCAAGGTTGCATAACCAAAGCATGCCTAATGCATCTTGCATAGGTTATCTAGCTTGCATGGTTAAGAAACTTGTAAGTGTTAGCTTGTCTTGGTTGGTGCAGTGGTTGAAGTTTTCTTCTTCGTAGTACTCCTCCTCCTCATAGCCTTGGTCGGTACTAGCGTCTATAAATGAATACGAGGTACACAATCACCAAACAATACTTAACTACCTCTATTTGGCACACAAAGGTTCACACTAGATGATCTAGCATCATCACACTCACCACATGAAATAAAGACCTAGTCTTATTTATTTTATTTTGGAAAAGTAATTTCTACTCATTGAAAAATACTTAAGATTTAATATTCTCCAATTAAAATAAGGGATCATATTGACACATGTCATCACCACATATTCTAATACTTGGGAATATGATTTAAAGTGGTGGTCATATTAAAGTTTAAAGTTATTATTTTATATAATTAAAGTGACTAGAAATGCCTATGTAGCATTCTTTTAGTACTAGTCCAAGATCACTACAGGTAAACCTAAATATTTTTACAGATTCGGATAGATCTTGTCAAATGTTATTTTTGAGAGTTGGAATCAACTCAAAAGCATTTATGGTTGATTTTTAAAAAATGTTTGAATGTGGAAAAGTCTCTGTCTTGTTATTTTTACTATAGGTGATATATAATTTCAAATGGTTTGAATCCAACGGGCTTGGATTGATAATTTGAATACCTTTCTAACAAAATTGGAATCATGCAATTTAGTTCAGTACATCTCCTTGAATTGAATTTTGAATCTACTAACAGAACTAGGGTTTGAATAAAATGGAAAATAACTATTTGAATTACTGGGCTACGCGCGGGAAAGGAAATGAGCCGGCCCAGCTGCACTGCACGCGCGCAGCGGGCTGCTGACAGGGGGTCCCAAGCGTCAGCGGCTCATTTAACCCAAAGCGGTAAATTTCAATCTAGGTCGTGCGATTAGACTAGGATCTATGCCTCACGTTCGTCATCTCTGTAGAACATCTCCGACAAGACGGAACCCTAACAGCGACGGTAGGGGTACGCGGTGGCTCACCTGGGCTCCAGCTAGGGTCGATGATGGGGGCGAACGTTGTTGTCGACGAAGCCAGTTCGAACGGTGGTCGCGGCAACTTCTGGGGTGGCTCCAATCAACGACTCCTCTCCTCCTCTCCAGCGGCGGACTCCGGTGAAATTCCAGTGGGCTGGTGCTCTCCTTGATCCGGGGAAGGGTTAGGGGTGGTTCTGAGAGAGAGGGGAGTGAGATGGTGTGAAGAATTGAGGCGGGGGTGGCCTCTATTTATACACCAGCGAGAACGGGCAGAGCGGCATGGGCTGGGCTCATCAGTGATGACGATGCAATGAGCTAACGGCATGGCTGAGGACGTAGGACGGTGCGGTGTCTCCTGGCGATCCTCACAGGCGTAATGGCGCGGCACGGGGCGGTCGAGGATGGTCGGAACGGGTCGGTTCTCTGCGTGGAACCGGCGGCGTTCGAGATGGCATACAGAGGTTTTGTGTCACGCGGCGGTGGATGGTCGTGTCTAGGAGGTAGCTAGGGTCATAGTGAGTGCAGTTAAGCGCGGTGAGGACGAGGCACGACGTGTGCGCGCGTTTCGGCTGCGGCGCTCTGGCGCGCTCTCGGCATGGTTGCAGATAAATGGGCGCGGCGATTCTCTGGTGGTCCATGGCTTGTCTACGCTTGAGAGGTGGACGGTGGTCTGTATCCTAGACATTATGGACGGGTGCGGCGCTTCCTCCCGCGAGTTGTCCATGGTCGGCCGACAATGGTGGCTCGGGTGGCGCGGCACTGGTGCAAGCAGTGAAGGGGTAGCTGCTTCAATGCATTGTTGGGCACTCAGGGAGACAAGGGCTAGTAGTGGCGACTAGTAGTGGACAAGGCATTGATCAAGAATAGTAGAAGTTAGGCAAGTTTGATCTGTTCTCACCATGTGTTTGATGAAATGGCCGCATGAATTCAGCTTTTGGATTTTTGGATGAATTTTGGTGAGTGCTCTGGTCACATGCTTGGTAGTCTCTGGTTGCTTGGGTTTGGCAAGGTGAATTGATTTGGTTGGTTTTTGAGAAATGGCCATCTTAGTCCCTACACTTGATTCAATTTTGAATTGTCCTTTAAATAGATTTGGAATTTGTTTCTATTGGTTTGTAAAGTGGGTTTGGGTTCACTTTTACTTGGTATAGCAAGGGGTGAAAAGAATTGGATTTGTTTCTGTTAGAAATCGTTGACTAGGAACACCTGAAGTGGTCTAGTGAACAAGTTTGGCCAAAATGACCATTTGCTCATATTTCTTATATTTGATTTTCTCTTCATTTGATTCTGCTTGAAAATGATCTAGATGATGTTGTTTTCATCTTTAAACTAATCCTTAACATTCATAGCAATCAAACATAGCAATTGCACTCATTCATGCATTAATCATACACGCATGCATTCATATTAATTTTTAATTTTTTTTGACACAAAGACATTGGGGAAGTCCCCCACTGTGTCATTTTTATTTTATAAATGGGGCACTGTACATGGTGGGAATCACATAAAGTAAATAAGAAAATTACAAAGTATCTAACCAAGCCTGCATGCCTTCAAGTAAGCTGGGTTTGATTCTATGTCTAATATCAGCCACTAACAATTTGAATATGCCATAACAGCTATCCATGCACCTAGTATGTTGCTCGGAGATGATGTTATTCCTGTGATTCCATAAGCTCCAACATCCTGTCATCATAGTGATGTTGAAGAACTGATTCAATGTTCTATCATGTGCCTCTTGGATCATACTAATCAATGGATAATCAGTGTTCCATTCAATTCCAAGTTTTCACCAGAAATTTTGACTAAATTCACATCTGAAGAAGAGATGATCAAATGATTCAATAGTGTTTTCCTCACAAAGGACACAAGTGTCCTCCTCAATGTTGAAATTTTTTTCTGACAAGAAGTTCTATGGTATTTAATCTATCATTTAGTAGCAGCCAGAAGAAAAACTTGTGCTTGGGAAGACATGGGGATTTCCAAATCCATTTAAAAGGCTTGGTGCATCAGGTGCTTTGACAAGAAGGTCATATACCTTTTTAGTAGAGAATCTATCACCTCCCCATGGGAATGTCCATTTGTCTTTCTCAAGATCATTTGAATTCTGGAGGATTGTACATAAACTGTCCATCTGGTTTTCTGCAATAAGTGATAGTGGCAGTTGAAACATACCTAGTAACTCCCCTGCAAGATGATATTGTTTGGCTTCCTGAGTTCTGATTTTTGGATTTTTGGCAAATGAAAAATAATTCAGGAAACTTATTGCATAGTTCAGTGCCATGCCATTTGTCCTGCCAAAACATAGTGCTATTTCCCTGAACAGGCACAATAGTGGTCATATTCTTGAAGCCAACCAGAAATGAGAGGCAATTTCTCCACCAGAAAGATCCCTTGTATGAATTGCAATCTGGCAGGGAGCCATTCTGATAATATGCTTTCCAGATAAGGTTGACCCAAGGTATATCCAGATAGTTGAAGAATTTATAAAGATTTTTGATCATCATTGCCTTATTATGTTGCCCCAAGTTTAAAATTCCTAGTCCACCTGCTTTTTTGGATAAGCAAACTTTGTCCCAGGCCACCAGACATTTTCCTTTTTTTTCAATGTCATTCCCATGCCATAGAAAAGTTCTTGTAGATTTGTTCACATGGTCAATATGAGAGTAGTGCAACTTCATGACACACATAATATGATTGGCATAGCAGATATTACTGATTTGATGACAACAACTCTGGAGCAGTGTGATAGTAGATTGGAGATGTCATCCAACCTTTTATCAACCTTGCTGATCAAGGGTGTAAGGTCACCTATACTTGGTTTAGTGGTTCCCATTGGAAGGCCCAGATATGTGAAGGGTAGAGACTCTAATCTGCATCCAAAACTATTAGCAAATGTTCTGCATCTGTCAGCTGTCATATTAATAGGGACCATAGAAGATTTATGAAAATTTATTTTAAGTCCAGTTGATTTGGAGAAGTCCATAAGCAGATTCTTCAGATAGATGAGTTGTTCCTGAACTGCAGGCAAGATGAGTAGTGTGTCATCTGCATACTGGAGAATTGGGTAATTCTGTCCATATGTATGGTCAACATGGAGATCTAACTCATTAATATGCCAAACATGATTAACGATAATTTGTAGAAGTTCAGCAGTGGCAACAAATAGTAATGGTGATAGTGGGTCACCCTATCTTACGCATGCATTCATATTAAATTTTAATAACAAAAGTTTTTGTTAACCCTAAACTTTGGGATTAGAACTTAATAATCTTGTTTAATATTTTGAAATGTTATATAAATGTTGCACACCTTCTATTCACACATGCTGAGTCTGAAGTATCCCCCACCTATCCAAATCCGAATCTCATGTTGATATGATGGTTGGTGTTCTTCAAGGTTATGACATATGTCTCTTTGAAAATCTAGCCAGATTAAACTAATGGTTACACAATTAGTCGGAAGATATATTGTCATATTCTCTTCAGTAAATAATAACAACCACTCTTCATGAGGCTTCTTCCTTGATTTATTACAGGAGTTGCGCTTGTGGTTTTCTTTGTATCCAAATTCTGACATTTACTTGATGTATCGAACATCAAGGAGAACATTTAAAGTAGTGTTGCTAAATGTCTCTCGATCGATCCTTCAGGCCCTCTTACGTTGGCAAGCATTTTCATACCAAATACTTGAAGTCTAAGAATGAAGTTTCTTTTTCTCGTGTCATCAGGATTCGTCTCAAATTTTCATGCCAAATAATTATCACGTAGCGACGTCGTTTATTAGATGCTTTTTATGCTCGTCTCTAAATGAATAATGAACACTGTATAGAGACGTTTTGTGAGACGCTAACCGATTCGTCCCAAATTATACACGCTCATCTAGTCCGGTCCACCAATATCACCAACGATGTCCCTTGGATCAATTCTCCTTCCCGCGACTTAGAAAGGAAACGTGCAAAACCTAGAGCCGCCGCCACATCTTTCTCTCTGCCAAAGCAGGTCGCATAGACGGCATAACGGCGGGCGGGCGCTTCTGAGGCTCTACATCCTCGATGATGCGGAGGTTTTCTATTAGCGTCCACTTGGCTAGCCCAGTACTCAGCCCGCGTTATGGACGTTCATACGCTCACAGCCCAACAATAAGAACAGAGCCCACTTCATCCCAAAAGCCCGGACTGAAGAGATGAAGAAATCTCTCCCTTATAAGCTGGGTGTGGCCACCTCCCGTAAGCGAGGTGGGACTAAACTTCGTGTAGTCTCACCGGTCAACAGCAGCCTAACATCCCCTCCCCCTGAGAAGCCCCTTAGGAAGGCATGACGATCGCTAGCTCTGATACCAGATGTTAGCGTCCATTTGGCCAGCCCAGTACTCAACCTACGTTCTGGACGTTCATACGCTCACAGCTCAACAATAAGAAGAGAGCTCACTCCATCCCAAAAGCCCGGACTGATGGGAGGAAGGAATATCTCCCTTATAAGCTGAGTGTGGCCTCCTCCCGTATGCGAGGTGAGACTAAACTTCGTGTAGCCTCACCGGTCAACAGCAGCCTAACATCCCATCCCCCTGAAAAGCCCCTCAGAAAGGCATGGCGATCGCTAGCTCTGATATCAGATGTTAGCGTCCACTTGGCTAGTCCAGTACTCAGCCCGTGTCCTGAGCGTTCATGCGCTCACAGCCTAACAATAAGAAGAGAGTCCACTCAATCCCAAAAGCCCGGACTGAAGGGAGGAAGGAATCTTTCCCTTATAAGTTGGATGTGGTCTCCTTCCATAGGCGAGCTGGGACTAAACCAAGCAGCCTCCACTAGTCAACAGGCCCCTAACATCTCATCTCCTTGAGAAGCCCCTCCGGAAAGCATGACGATACTGGCTCTGATACCAGATGTTAGCGTCCACTTGGCCAGCCCAGCACTCAGCCTATGTTCTGGACACTTATACGCTCATAGCCCAACAATAAGAAGAGAGTCCACTCCATCCAAAAAATCCAGACTAAAGAGAAAAAGAAATATCTTCCAAATGAACGCTGACATTTTCTCGATCAAGCCCGCCTCGTGGAGACCCTGCCGTACCCCAGGAACACGAGCCGCGTCAGCCACCTCTCGCCGGCTAGCCAGCGGTGCCCGCCCATTGCCTTAATCCAGACAGTCACGCCTATGGTCTTCTTCCATAGGCGAGCTGGGACTAAACCAAGCAGCCTCCACTAGTCAACAGGCCCCTAACATCTCATCTCCTTGAGAAGCCCCTCCGGAAAGCATGACGATACTGGCTCTGATACCAGATGTTAGCGTCCACTTGGCCAGCCCAGCACTCAGCCTATGTTCTGGACACTTATACGCTCATAGCCCAACAATAAGAAGAGAGTCCACTCCATCCAAAAAATCCAGACTAAAGAGAAAAAGAAATATCTTCCAAATGAACGCTGACATTTTCTCGATCAAGCCCGCCTCGTGGAGACCCTGCCGTACCCCAGGAACACGAGCCGCGTCAGCCACCTCTCGCCGGCTAGCCAGCGGTGCCCGCCCATTGCCTTAATCCAGACAGTCACGCCCTTATTTGTGCGATGCAATCTCCGCCAAGCCCCTCCTTCCTGGTCCTTTACCCACCCCAGTATTCACCGTCGGCTCTACCTGATTTTCCTCGATGAGTAAAAGGTTGGCCCCCTAGCATGCATCATTCCTCGTTAATTGTCTGTTACTTAAAGATTAGCGGTAACATGAATAGTTGTTTTACATTCCATGCTGCTTTGACAGTTCGGAACAAACTGAATTCCTTTTTCAGCTGGAAGCTGAGTGTATGATTGAGGAGTGCTGATGTCATCATCTTTTAAGTTCCGTCAGTACAGCTAACAGATTATTTTACACTGATGCAGTACTTAAGAGCTTTATCAAACAACCGACTGGCTTATGGACATCTAAGCTTTCTATAGTAGCATGAATGAGAATGGTATGTGGCAGATATTATAGAACTATTGAATAGATGACAACTCGGATTAGTCCCAGATTTGTTTTATGGCTTGGTTATGTGAATAATGTATTGTACAGTTTTTGCAAGAACTGAAAGACAGGTATAATTCGTATAGTGGCCTTGCTCTCCTTACCCCCTCCATTTAAGTTACTCGATCTGTATCTGTGTTCGAAATTTGATTTTTTTTTTTCTTTGGTTTCGTTTACAAACAGGAGAAGATGGTAACGGCTGGGAATAATGGCATGGAGATATATATATATTTTAAGTAACACAAAAGCATTTTCCAACAACTCAATTTTCTATGGAAGATATCTGAAGATCCATTCTTGTTAGCACGCTTTAGGTATATTTCCTAGAGCATGAAACTACCTTGACATTTGGATACACTTTATGCTAAAATATTCAACTGATGAACCATTATTTTTCTTACAAATTTCTAGGAGAAAATTCAATGGAATTGGCTGCCGGAAAAGTATATAGTCATGTTTTTTTTTGGAAAAGAGTATATATTAATATACACCAATTATACGTAGCCTCTGCAACAACGCATATCCTAACGGCTTTACGGATACACACAACTCAGAAAAAAAAAGAAATTACAAAAAAGAAAAATCCCGCTACAGAGAACTAATCCTTAAAGCAACGAAAGTGACACCATCAGAACAACACCAGTAGTCCCCCACTCCAATAACAACGCCTTCAAGAAGGAAACAGTGCCCAAGCGCCGTCGTTGCCCGACCAAAGGTCATAGGTTTTCACCCTCAAAAAAATCCTTACACACAAAACAATGCCTTCAACAAGATCATTGCCAGGCACAACCAGCTAAGGCCAGACCTTGGATTTTCACCCTGCAAGATAAGACTGGGAACTCCCCTGTGTTGTGTTCCCGCACCAACTGTCGCTGCAACGACTATCAGATCACGCAGTCAGATCTCCGTCGTCACAAGAACAAAAATCATCATCGATACCCTCAAATTTCCGCTTTCCTGACATTCTCCGCATCTGACATCACCATGGCTCAACGCATGGCACTTGGAGGGAACAAGCAACAGAAATTCGCAACACTCCCGCTGAAACCAAACAGCCAGAATAATAAGGTGCGCGCGACCGAATACCTTCCGATCCAGCAATCTCCAGGCATGATACGCCCATGAGAGTTCGCCAGCGGAGCCTTCCGGAACCCGCCTCTCCAGACCAGATCAAGGAGGGCAGACATCAAGCAGATCTTCGTCTTCTTGCGAAAGAAATCAAAGGACCACCACCTTTATTAGATCCGACACAACGATCCCCACACCGCCGGCCGGTTCCCGGAGGACGGATCGAGCAGGCAAAATGGGAGAGAACCAAACCGGGAACCACCATAGCAGCGCCAGAGCCGCCGCCCAGCAGGATCCCAGCACCACGCCTTGACCGATGCCTACCACGGCGCCCGTGCCGACCTGGCCGAGATCCAGATCTAGCCCACGCGGCGCACCCGCAGACGGTCGTCGTCGCAGCGAGGCCCCTCCGTACGCCACCCACACCGCCTCCGTCGAGCCACCATGCGCCGCCCGCGACCCAGAGCAGGCCGCTCCGTCGCCCCGACCCGCCAAAACGCCTCCACGGCAGCTCCCCCCCCCCCCCCCCCCTCCAGCCTTCGGCGGCGAGGGCGCCCGCCGCCACCGCGTGAGGGATCTGCGGCAGCGGCGGCGAAGGGAGACTCGCAGGGGGAGCCCGCCGGCGGTGGCGGCTAGGGTTCCCCCGAGTCGCCCCGGGTCAGGAGCGACGCGGGGTCCTTCTGTTTTTGTCCTTGTCTGCTACATGATATTTTAGTTCAGATGAAAAGAGGGATCAGTCCTTCTCTTCTCCGCACCATATAGTCATGTATGAAGTGTGAACCATAAAATGTTCTTTTGTCAGGCTAATTCACTTACTCTCTTGCCTTGCTCGCTCTAAACTGTGGTCTGACATCGGAACTCTTGTTTAAATTGGTATGATGCACTATTTCGAGAAGTTTATGTCTAATTAACTTTCATACTTTGCAGGGTGTTGAATGACTGCAAAGGACATGTACGTATGGACTGAGCGGATATTAAAGTTATGGGATGCTTGTAAATAGGATGTTCATTGATAGATCATGTTATTTTGAGACAAAATGTTTGTAAATATTTAATATTACACTTGTATCTTTCAGCTTGTGGATGATTTAAGTTGTTGTCAAACTTAATTACTACTCCACGAGCTATTCTTTTTCTTGATTCTATATATGAACGGTGTAATTTTGCATATGTAATGCCTATATCCTGAACACTGTCAGGAATACGTGAAACATCTGGCATCAACACCCTAGCTAAAAGGAACCATGCCCTTGATGATGTATTTGAGACACGATGTAACGTCACTAAGGATGATAGAGACTACATGAAAATACATACAAAGAAACGTCTTTAGACTTGTAGATATGCAAAATAATCGTCTCATCTTTTTATAAACACGCTCACCAAAGCGTCCCTGTTAGCTTTGAGATAGTGCATTATAAGACGCTCATGAGACGCTTTACCACAGCAACTCTACGATGCCGTACAGATGATATAAAATGTCTTTAGATTTTGCGTCTCTACATGACTATTTTCTTGTAGTGTATGAGTCCTCTTCACCAAAACAACTTTCGGGGTCTTGGCCTTCTGTTGAACGAAAGAGTGACCCTTCTATGTCAAAAGTAGTTCAACATCTTGGTTTTGTTGATCCATATCTCTGCAGCATAAAATCTCTATCTAAGACGTTTAGTAGAAGTTCCCTATCAAAGTATGTGGTTATGTTCTTTCTGTTGGAAGCCTTCATCCCTTAGAAGTTTAAACTCTCATGTTAACTTCATGGTCTAAATCCTTATGGAGAACAGCTATCTAACAACTTGAAACATTCACCTTTTGTTTCGTCCTTTGCCTTGACGTGTTTCATACTCATCACCTCAAAGTTGTTCCTGAACACTCCATTCCTGAAATAATCATGAGATACTCGGTGTGTTGTTTAGTGTGTTTCCCTCTTATCCTTAGAGTAACCATGTTTCCTTCTTTCTTCCTACCTTAGGAATCTTGAGTCGAGATTCTCATAAGAGGGATAGAGTTGTAACACCCCTAGTTATATTAAATACTAATTATGTTTATTTGTGCATTATCATAAGCATCATGTATTTTGCTAAGACAAAATATGCTAAGAAAAACAAATCAAAACCCTAAACCCTAGCTTTCCCCTCCCTCTTTGAAAACCTCTCAAATGTTTTTGAAATTTTTGAAAACACAAAGTGAGGAGCCCAGATTATATACAAGGGCCCCTGAAGTATTTTATATAATTAAAAAACCTCTGGTAATTTTAAAACTATTTGAAATAGAATTGAAATGGTTTTAGAAAGAGAAAAGTAGAAAATAGAAAAAGACAAACGTTTTGAGGAATAAAAACATAGTTAGACCAGAACTAGGCCGGCCCAAACCTTCTCCCTCACTACCTTCCGCTCAGCGCACGGCCCGCAACCCTACAGCAGCCCACCCCGGCCCAATACTCCTTCGTCGTCTTCCTCACGAGAGGAAGCAACTCGGTGTTATGCCGGCCGTCGTCGATCGCCGCTGCTTCAAGATGCCTGCCCTCCCGCCTTGGAGATGGTGATAAGACCTCCCCCAAGCCTCTCTTCCATCTTCATCCTCTCCAGCTCTCCCTAGCGAAATCCCTCTCTCGTTTCCTCTCTGGCTGACAAACCCTATCCTTAGAACCCGCCGGCGCTCGCCCATTCCCAAGCTCCCCTTAGCTGAGGCCCTCACCGGAACCGCCGCTTCATCCTCGCGAACGGGAAGTGGTGTTTCCAGTGGCGAACGGGTGAGTAACGCGTAAGAACCTGCCCTTGGGAGGGGAACAACAACTGGAAACGGTTGCTAATACCCCGTAGGCTGAGGAGCAAAAGGAGAAATCCGCCTAAGGAGGGGCTCGCGTCTGATTAGCTAGTTGGTGAGGCAATAGCTTACCAAGGCGATGATCAGTAGCTGGTCCGAGAGGATGATCAGCCACACTGGGACTGAGACACGGCCCAGACTCCTACGGGAGGCAGCAGTGGGGAATTTTCCGCAATGGGCGAAAGCCTGACAGAGCAATGCCGCGTGGAGGTGGAAGGCCTACGGGTCGTCAACTTCTTTTCTCGGAGAAGAAACAATGACGGTATCTGAGGAATAAGCACCACCTTGTTGTCCCCCTCCCTCTCCGGTTTGCTCCTGCATCATATCTTGCCGAGCGCCGTCGCCAGTTGCCGTCGTTGCCGTCGCTCCAGCAACCAATAGCCAGCGGCACCACCACCATTCTGATCCCCTTGGTTGCCTCGATCGAACGCGCGCATCCGTGCAGCCCTGCTCTCTTTCTATCGCCTTCCCCCGCCGCCATCTACCATGACCTTCGGCGTGCCTACGTGGTCCTATGTGGAACCCGCGTGTTGTCTGTGTGGCGCATGTGTCAGCGCCGTGCAAGGTTTGCCACGGTGGCAAGCCTATGTGGCTCGGTCCTAGCAGTCAGTCTCACTGGCTAGCTCTGGCTCGGGTGAGAAATGTTTTACAGTTGCGCTTTTGTCATCCATGCATCATAAAGTATTTAATTGGTTTAATATTCTTAGAAAATAATATAATCTTGTAAATTCAATAAATTCTAATATATAAATCATAAAAATATGTATAATACTAGATGCATATGCTTTTTAAACGACATGCACGTGTGATATCTATCCTAGAACCGAAATTAACTTTGCTGTTCCAATCCATTATTTCCGGGATTAGGTTGCTCTCCCTCAGCACCATGGAACGACAACATGCCCCATAATATTAACAGCCAAGAGAGCTTCGAAGCGCTCCCTCTGAAATCCAAACGGTCAGAGTAAAATTGAAGGGAATATGCCCGAGAGGTAATAATAAAGTGGTTATTATCGTATTCCCTGTTTATAATAAATGTTTATTTTGTATGCTATAATTGTATTAATACGGAAACGTTAATACATGTGTGTTTAATAAACAAACAGAAAGTTCCTAGTTATGCCTCTCTTATAAACTAGCTCGTTGATTAACAAGATGATCATAGGTTTCCTGATCATGGACATTGGATGTTGTTAATAACAGGATCACAACATTAGTGTAATGGTGTGATGAACATTCATCCGAAGTATAGCATTACGATCAAAGTCATTGAGTTTATATTGCTATAACAACTTACGAAGTGATCCTAATCCTTAGACCATGAGATCATGTCAATCACTAACACCGGAAGAGTTTCTTGATAACATCAAACGTCACACCGTACAGGGTGATTATAAAGATGGATTCAGAACTAATAAAGTGTTATGTTGAGGCTCATGGATCGAGAGTGGAATTTGTTCATCCCGATGACGGATAGATATACTCTGGGCCCTCTCGGTGATATCACATTGATTAGCTTTCAAGCAAGTGATTTGATCACTAGAATGTTATATCACGGGAACGAGAAAAGAGTGCATGTCAGTAACGAGATCAAACTAGGTATGGAGATACCGATGATCGAATCTCGGACATGTAATATATCGCGAAACAAAGGGATTAAGATACTAGCGTAAAAGGTTCCGACGATCACAAGAAAGTCATCGTTGAATGTGTGGGAGTCAGTATGGGTCTCCAGATCCCGCTTCTGATTATTGATCCGAGAGGGGTCTCGATCATGTCCGCATTATTCACGAACCGTAGAGTGACACACTTAAGAGACACCGACATCCAATTGGAGCAAAAGTTTCATGCCGAAAGAATGAACAAGCGCAGGAATTTATTTCACTAGATACCGAAACAGGTTTTCGGGTGAAATTGCATAAAGTGGTTATGCATGTGAAATAGAATTATAGCAAGGGGTTATTTGTGAATGTTTGTCATTAAAGTAATTGACAAAATTCTGAATAAAATAAAAGAGTTTTATTTAATGAGAGCTTGCATTAAATTTGGTGGAAATTTAATGGGAATTTGAGTGGGTTTTTTAGTGGAAGGAATTGAAAGGCATTTGAGTGAGTGGAGTGTCCACCCACATGAATGTGGAAGAGGTGGGGCAGCCCCATGGCTGGGCGCATGGCCCCTTGGGTGCCCCCCCCCTCTCCCTATAAAAGGAGCCCCCCTCCCTCTCTCTCACTCACACCTCCTCGTGAAGGATCTCTCTCCCCCTCTAGATTTTATCCCCCATGGTCTCGGACTAGCGAGATACATGTTCCCGGTGGCTATTCGGCAAGAAAGAGTTGTGCTTCCGCTACATCACTGGAGCGAGGAGGTGGAGGTTGCTCGGTGCCTCGAACGTGTGTGCGAGCACGGATGCGCTGCTGTTTTGCGGCGCTAGGACTTCCTCTCGATCTTGAGATCGGCAAGAGATCGTCTACATCAACCACGAGTTTGGACTCGTTAAGCTTTGTCGGTCTTCAAGGGTATGTTCTCTACGGATATACATCCGCCCGTTGTTTGTATCTAGTAGATAGATGTTGGTACATAGTTGTTCCCATCGTAGAATTTTTTTTTGTTTTCTATGCTGCGAACCCTACAGTGGTATCAGAGCCGGATCTGTGCGTAGATACTTTGCACGGGTAGTACACATATAAGTATGTGGGCGATGATGATCATTTTATTGCTTCTTAGTTGTACTTTGGATATTGGTGGCATAGTGGGATGAAGCGGCCCGGACAAACTTTACATGTCCTCGTACATGAGACCTGTTTCACGCTTGACATGCAACTAGTTTTGCATAAGTGGCTAGCGGGTGTTTGTCTCTCCTACTATAGTCAATATCTAATTTGCAACGAGTTGTCAACAATTTGGTTATCCTCGTTGTGGTTCATGATCGTAGGTAAGAACGGTTCTATCTTCGAAAGCCCTAAGCCACGTAAAACTTGTAATGGATAAATTAGAGGCGTCTAGTTTAGATTGTTGCTGGGCTAGTGTTATGATATGGTAGTGTTGTAAGTAGAAGTATGAGATGATACTCTTACAACACACATAGCGTGTAAACTCCATAGACCTTGGATTTACACATATAGGTCTGATAGTGATCATACCACGATGCACATGATAGAGATCATCTGCGGGAACCATATCATTTCACTAATAAACATATGATGTTTGATAGCATCTTATATTGCTTGTTTAGCGCTTTGTTAGCATAATAAGATGATCCATCATTTAAATATCAAGATAAGAATGTGTTCTTCCTTTAGTATGCACCGATTATGTTTTCGTCGCTCCAAGACATCACGTGATGATCGGGTGTTCTTGGATCCACGACCATATTTCGGGTGTAAAACAGTTACATACGCAAATACTAAGGTTCTAACTTGGCGAGCCTAGCATGTACAGACATGGCCTCGGAACACGGACCGAAAGGTTAAGCATGAGTCATATAGTTGATATGATGCCCATTTGATGCTCGCTTTTGAAGCTATACTGACTCACGTGATGATCGGACTTGGTATAGTGGATTTGGTTCATGTAATCACCAAAAAGACACGAGGGATGTAGTTTTTGAGTGGGAGTTCATTTCTAATTTGGATTAGTAGAACTCAATTTATCATAAATTAAATCAAAGTGAATTTGCATAATTTTCTGTAGTCATTGGCATTCGTTCACCACCTTATGCATAGTTGTAATTGAGATAATAGAACTATAGAATTCTGGATATACACTTTACGAACTGGTATCGTATTGTGTTGAGTGTCAATCTAAAGTTTAAAGTACTATTGCAAACTTTCAGCAAAATTCTATTTACTCCGTGAAATTTAATAATTGGTATTAAATCGAGAGTAACAATTCCAATGTTAGTATCTTAAGTATCATATTTGCCTCCATGATTCTTGATTGTTTTAATATCAAATTTATCTAGGAGCTGAAAGAATTGTTTCAGAAACCATCATGTGTGATAGATATAACGATATCTGAAACAATGTTTTGGTTGCAATATGATAGAGTATAATATATGTTCTCATATTGGATGAGAATTTACAAAGGTTGGAGATGCTAGACATCCTAATCATCCAAAAAGGGTTTTGGAAAGCAACATTATACTCACGATTCACCTTTATAAGCTACAGTAGCTTGATCATGAAAGTCGTCATGATAAGGATGAATATAAGATTTATGTAAAGTGTTTACTATACTAAAAGATTACTAAAGAATGGATTTTGAAAGAACGCCGATCATTTGATGATGGTGATCTACTTCAAAGTGCAAGTCCAAAGGTATTATTATTTGAATATACACGCTTTGGACTATGTGTCATGTATATGGCGCCACTTTTGATGTTGATAGATTCTTTTAAAAAGGAAAAGGAAATGCTGAAAGAGAATCTATAAAATATATTTGGCAGAAAAGAAAATATTGGAAATATCCAATTTAGGTATATAGATGATATACAGGTTATGGTTGGATTCTTTGCTTGTTAAACAATGTGGTTCTTGGGTATTGGATACCGAATTGGTTGGTATGAAATTTCATACGGAACGACGCAATTCATGAACCACAATGGCCTAAGTAACTAGCAACAGAATATGTGATGATGTTCATCGAAAACAAACAAACCGTTGTTTGTATTTCTCGTTGACATCAAAGCTTGACTTCAAGATTTGTTTTAATAATTGTTATTTAAATCAGGTATTATGAGAACAAATGTTGTTCAAATAATTACCATATTCCATATTAGATGGATGATTTACAAATCTAGTTGGAGAGATCACATCCATAAAACCTAATGCTAAAATGTCGCAAGACAAATGATTGAAAGATCACTTACGAAGTGACATCGCTGTTTAAATTATATTGGAAAGAAAACATGAAGAATCTCCATTTTCATGGATTTTTGGAGTCATTGATTTGATCAAGTGACGCTTGTGAGACTTTCCTCGGGATAATTAAAAACTTCGTTCAAAGGCCAAAGAAGAACGAACGACTAAAATATTGGAATTTATACATATCGATGTATGTAGTCCATTATTTATAGTCGTAAGCGATGGGTTTCAACTTCATATACTTTCTCCGGAATTTTGAGTGAATTTTCACTTAATGAGAAAGAAGTATGAAATATTTGAAAACGTTCAAAGACTTTCAAGATGAAGTGGAAAATCATTGTAACAAGAAAATAAATGGTTTATGATTTTATCATAAGGGATTTGTTTGAGTTACAAGTGTAACAAGAAAATAAATGAATTATGATTTCATCATAAAGGGATTTATTTGAGTTACAAGTTTAGCAAAACACCTAGATTTACATATCCCGAAACACCATAGGAATATGGAGTGTTTGAGATTTGTAATGAAACCTTGTTTGACATGGTTGGATCAAAGATGTTATTTATAAAACTGCCATTATGTTTTAAAAGATTAAAGCTTTAGAGACTACCGCTTTTACACTGAAAAGAGCTCCATCTTGATCCGTTGAAATGACACCATATGAGTTATGGTTTGGGGTAAAATCCAAGTTGTTATTTCTTAAATTTTGGTATGCTAAACATAAGTAAGATGTTTACAACCGAAGTCGGATGAGCATGTCTTTGTAGGTTATTTCGAATAACAATTGGTTATTCCTTCATAACACCAAGGACAAAAGGGTTTGTCGCTTGAAACGTGAAGTTTCTTGGAGAAGGAATTTTTCATAAAAGTTAAGTGGGAGGACAATAGAACTTTGATAAGGTTAGCAAACCTTAGCTAAATGTGCTGAGTTGCGCAGCACCGGAAATTGTTCCGGAGGCAGCCATAATACTCATAGATTATGTGCCTCAAAGGTTGTGGTCACGGAGATCTAAGTTCTTATTGAACCAAGTCGGTCGGATAAACAAATCAAATGCTGAGATTTGAGAGTAAATCATTATTGTTTGACAATGATGAACCGACTATATGCAAAGAAGCGATGATGGGCCCTGACTCCGTCAAATGGCTTGAAGCCATAAAATCCGTGATAGTTCCATACACGAGAAATCAAGTTTTGAACTTGGAAGACCCTCCGGAAAGGTGTAAAAACCTATCAGTCGTATTTGGATCTGTAAAGAAACAGACATGGATGTTTCACATCTATGAAATAGTCGACATGTCGTAAAGTATTTTACGACAATGTTCAAGGAGTTGACTATGACAAGATTTGATCTTTCATAGCGATATTTAGTCTGGACGGATTAAAGTAGCAACCACTACATATAATTTGTTATATGGTAGATGAATAAACAAAACAAAGTTCTTCTAATAGAATGGTTACCTAGGACGTGTACATGACATGATCCAAGGGGTTTTGTTAATTCAAAGGATGCTAAAAGGGGCATGCAAACTTCAATGGTTGAAGTAAGCATCGCGGAGTTGGAATCTTCACCGTGATGAAAAAGAGTTTTCATTAGGAGACGATGAAGATGCTTGCATTTGCAAGAAATTAAGTGGGAGCGCTGAGACATATTTCTAATACATTATGTGGAGGACATCTTGTTGATTAGAAATGATGTAATTTTTATTGACAAAGGTTAAGAATTTCATTTCGATGAAATACTTAGGAAAAACCCGAATATTTAGCATGAATGTCTATAGTGGATAGACGGTGACGCTAATATGGTTGGGCCAAACGCACATATATGAGATATTGAAGGAGTTCAATATAGAAACGACAAGAAACGGTTCTTGTCGCATGGAAAGGAATTGAATCAAGATTCAAGTGTATCGACACTTGATAAGTGAAACAAGATTCAAGTGCTTTGACACTTGATGAGTGAAATCACGAGAATGTTTTGATCAATCATACCATGATATGTACACATCCAGATATGTCCTATGCTCTAAGTGTTATGAGCAAATACCAGAATGAATCATAAAATGATCATTGGACGATAGTAAGGATATTCTTATGATCTTTTGGAAAGAACTAAGAATATATTTGTGTAGAGGTGAAAAACAATTACAAATAGTTCATTGTAAAGAGTTAGATTGATACTAGTTTTGTCACAAGATACAAATTAAGTTTATCTCAATTTAAACTATGGGTGGCACAATGTAATGGAAAGGAGATTCCATGATGTATTTGGAAGAGTTCTAAAGTTAAGACATTGTGACGAATACTACAACAAAAAGGCTATGACTGCTATAGTAACAGCAAAGGAGGGAATTTGTGTCAAGTAGTTTGTTATCAAACTAAGGTGTGGTTCGCAACGGTCTAACACTAAAGATATATTGTACGACAATTGTATCGATGTGTTTTAACCCCAAGGAACTAAAGGTCTCACCAAAAGACCAAATTTATACAATGCCATCTCATTGGAGAATGAGTGATGTGTGAAGACGCAAAGACATGCAAATACACACGGACCTGAAAGTGTCAGATCCGTAGATTACGTTAACCACTTGCAATTGCGTATATGGAACACCGGAAAGCCATAAGTGTTCAATACGCAAAGTTTTCAAACTAGATTATTGTCTCTAGTGCAAGTGGGAGACTGAAGGGAATATGCCCGAGAGGCAATAATAAAGTGGTTATTATCGTATTCCTTGTTTATGATAAATGTTTATTTTGCATGCTATAATTGTATTAATACGAAAACGTTAATACATGTGTGTTTAATAAACAAACAGAAAGTTCCTAGTTATGCCTCTCTTATAAACTAGCTCGTTGATTAACAAGATGATCATAGGTTTCCTGATCATGGACATTGGATGTTGTTAATAACGGGATCACAACATTAGTGTAATGGTGTGATGAACATTCATCCGAAGTATAGCATTACGGTCAAAGTCATTGAGTTTATATTGCTATAACAACTTACGAAGTGATCCTAATCCTTAGACCATGAGATCATGTCAATCACTAACACCGGAAGAGTTTCTTGATAACATCAAACGTCACACCATAACAGGGTGATTATAAAGATGGATTTAGAACTAATAAAGTGTTATGTTGAGGCTCATGGATCGAGAGTGGAATTTGTTCATCTCGATGACGGATAGATATACTCTGGGCCCTCTTGGTGATATCACATTGATTAGCTTGCAAGCAAGTGATTTGATCACTAGAATGTTATATCAAGGGAACGAGAAAAGAGTGCATGTCAGTAACGAGATCAAACTAGGTATGGAGATACCGATGATCGAATCTCGAACATGTAATATATCGCGAAACAAAGGGATTAAGATACTAGCATAAAAGGTTCCGATGATCACAAGAAAGTCATCGTTGAATGTGTGGGAGTCAGTATGGGTCTCTAGATCCCGCTTCTGATTATTGATCCGAGAGGGGTCTCGATCATGTCCGCATTATTCACGAACCGTAGGGTGACACACTTAAGAGACACCGACATCCAATTGGAGCAAAAGTTTCATGCCGAAAGAACTAGATACCGAAACAGGTTTTCGGGTGAAATTGCATAAAGTGGTTATGCATGTGAAATAGAATTCTAGCAAGGGGTTATTTGTGAATGTTTGTCATTAAAGTAATTGACAAAATTCTGAATAAAATAAAAGAGTTTTATTTAATGAGAGCTTGCATTAAATTTGGTGGAAATTTAATGGGAATTTGTGTGGGTTTTTTAGTGGAGGGAATTGAAAGGCATTTGAGTGAGTGGAGTGTCCACCCACATGAATGTGGAAGAGGTGGGGGCAGACCCATGGCTAGGCGCATGGCCCCTTGGGTGCCCCCCTCTCCCTATAAAAGGAGCCCCCCTCCCTCTCTCTCACTCACACCTCCTCGTGAAGGATCTCTCTCCCCCTCTATAATTTATCCCCCATGGTCTCGTACTAGCGAGATACATGTTCCCGGTGGCTATTCGGCAAGAAAGAGTTGTGCTTCCGCTGCATCGCTGGAGCGAGGAGGCGGAGGTTGCTCGGTGCCTCGAACGTGTGTGCGAGTACGGATGCGCTGCTGTTTTGCGGCGCTAGGACTTCCTCTCGATCTTGAGATCGGCAAGAGATCGTCTACATCAACCACGAGTTTGGACTCGTTAAGCTTTGTCGGTCTTCAAGGGTATGTTCTCTACGGATATACATCCGCCCGTTGTTTGTATCTAGTAGATAGATCTTGGTACATAGTTGTTCCCATCGTAGAATTTTTTTTTTGTTTTCTATGCTGCGAACCCTACAAAAATATGGGTGCGCACGACCGAATCACTCCAATCTGGCAATCTCCAGGCATTATTCGCCCATGGGAGTTTTATAGGGGTTCGTAGCAGGGAAAATAAAAAATTTCTACCGCATACAAACAAACAAGCCAAGATCTATCTACTAGATTGTAGCAACAATTCGATAGAATAACTCATCCTCGAAGATTCCAAAGTGTTTAACAAGAGCGGATTCTCGTGGGTGATGTAGTCGTACTCTTGCCGATCTCAAGATCGTGTAGACGATCCTTCCGGTGTTGCGTTCCGGCAGCTCTCCCGTAGTCGGTCACACATTCGGTACTCGATGAAGACCTTCCTCTCCCTTGTTCCAGCAGGCAGCGGAGGTTGTAGCACTCTCCTCGTGATTCCGGCAGCACGACGACGTGGTACCAGAAGTAGAGGGGAGATATCGTAGGGCTTCGCCTTAAGCCGGAGCGAGTATGGTGGACTATGAGAGAGGCCTTGGTGATCTAGGGTTTAGACACACCAAGGAGAGAGGGCTAGGCCGGCGGCTAGGGCTTGGGGAAAGCCCCAAGTCGGCGGCTAGGGTTTGCCCTAGGGCGGTGGCGGCTGCAGGAGGGCCGGCGGCTAGGGCTAGGGTTTTGGGTGGTGGAGGTGTAGGTCTAGAGGGGCAGCCCTGCCCCTCCTTTTATAGGTGGAGGGCGCCGGCCAAGGGGGAGGGAGTCCTCCCCCAACTCGGCCTCCAAGGCCGGCGGTGGAGGGAGAGGAACTCCTCCCCAAGTAGGTTTCCTACTCTCCCTCCACCAAGCAAACTTGCCGTTTGACTTTTCAAATTGGCGTTTGACTTTTCAAACTAGGATTTGATTTATCCCTTTATTTTGCTCAGCGATGACACCTAGTACATGATGCAACCATTCCAACTTGGTATGACACATTCATGTACCCTTCCCCTCCGGAGTGCCGGACCTTCCGGAACCTTCTAGAACATTCCCGATGAAAACACCGGAATCATTCTTCAACCCCGAAACAGGACTTTCCTTATATGAATCTTATTCTCCGGACCATTCCGGATCTCCTCGTGATATCCCGGATCCCATCCGAGACTCCGAACAACATTCGGTCTCTTACTCATCATTCCATAACTACTCAACAACATCGAATCCTTAAGTGTGTCTCCCTACGGTTCGTGAATTATGCGGACATGATCGAGACACTTCTCCAAACAATAACCAATAGAGGAATCTAGAAATTCATATGGCTCCCACATATTTCTACGATTACTTTGCGATCAAATGAACCACTTATAAACGATACCAATTTCCCTTTGTCTCACGATAGTTTACTTATCTGAGGTTTTGATCGTTGGTATCTCTGCATACCTAGTTCAACCTCGTTACTGATAAGTACTCTTTTCTCATTCCCGTGATATGTGATCCCTTGTGAGACAGTCACATGCTTGCAAGGCAATTGGATGACATTCCACCGAGAGGGCCCAGAGTATATCTATCCGTCATATGGATGGACAAATCCCACTCTTGATCCATGTGTCTCAACCCATACTTTCCGAACACTCAATGCCACCTTTATAACCACCCAGTTACGGTGTGGTGTTTGATGTCATCAAAGCATCCTTCCGGTGATGGTGATATGCATGATCTCGTGGTCGAAGGAATTAGGTTACTATGTATCAGAAAGCATATAGCAATTGAACTATTAAAATGACTTGATCTTTATGCTACGCTTATCTATAGGAGTAGGTCCATCATATCATTCTCCTAACGATATGATCTTGTTGTTAATAACATCTCAATGTTCATGATAGGGAAACGACAATCATTTATTAACCAACAAGCTAGTATTATAAAGAGGCTTTACTAGGGACTCTAATTTAGTTTACAAATCACACAAGTATTAATGTTTCCTTGTTAATACTGTTATAGCATGAATGTAAACATTTATCATAAACACAAAGATATAGTAATAACTACATTTATTATTGCCTCTAGGGCATATCTCCAACAGTCTCCCACTTGCACTAGAGTCAACTAATCTAGATTACATGGTAATATACCGAACACCCATGGCAGTTTGGTGTTGGTCATGTTTTGCCCTCGGGAGAGGTTTAGTCAATGGATCCGCCACATTTAGATCTCTGTGTACTTTGCAAATCTTTATGTCACCATCTTGGACATATTCTCGAATAGCGTGAAAATGTAGCTTGATGTGCTTCAGCTTCTTATGTGACCTTGGTTCTTGCGCATTGGCTATGGCGCCCATGTTATCACAGTAGATAGACATTGGGTCCAGTGCACTTGGAACCACACTGAGCTCTGTAATGAACTCCTTCATCCATATCGCTTCTTGTGAAGCCTCCGAAGCAGCTATGTATTCCGATTCAGTTGAAGATCTCGCCACGACGCTTTGCTTTGCACTCCTCCAGCTAACTGCTGCACCATTCAAAGTAAATACGTATCCAGATTGAGATTTAGAATCATCCGGATCGGTGTTCCAACTAGCATCGGTGTAACCATTAACAATGAGTTGTTCATCACCTCCATAAGAAAGAACCATATCCTTAGTTCTTCTCAAGTACTTAAGGATGTTTTTGACCGCTGTCCAATGATCCACTCCTGGATCACTTTGGTATCTGCTAGTCAAACTAACAGCATATGCAATGTCGGGTCTAGTACATAGCATGGCATACATTAGATATCCTATGGCTGAGGCATAGGGAGTCTTACTCATCCTTTCTCTATCTTATGTCGTTGCTAGACTTTGAGTTTTACTCAAGGTCGAATTGGGCAACATGGGCAAGAACCCTTTCTTGCTATCTTCCATTCCAAACCTCTTTAGAACTTTGTCCAAATATGTACTTTGTGACAATGATATTAGGCGTCTCGATCTATCTCTATAAATCTTTATGCCTAATATGTAAGTTGCTTCGCCAAGATCTTTCATTGAAAAACTATTATTCAAATATTCCTTGACAATATTAAGAAGGTCTACATCATTCCCAATCAACAATATATCATCTACATATAGTATTAAGAATGCTACAAAGCTCCCACTCACTTTCTTGTAAATACAAGATTCTCCATAAGTTTGTATAAAACCAAAACTTTTGATTACCTTATCAAAACGTTGATTCCAACTTCGGGATGCTTGCTTCAATCCATATATGGACCTTGAAGTTTGCATACCTTGTTAGCATCTTTAGGATCGACAAAACCTTTGGGTTGCATCATATACAACTCTTCATCAATGTCTCCATTGAGGAACACTGTTTTGACATCCATCTGCCATATCTCATAATCATAATATGCAGCGATTGCTAACAAAATCCTCACAGACTTTAGCTTTGCTACTGGTGAGAAAGTCTCATAGTATTCAACTCCTTGAATTTGTCGAAACCCTTTTGCGACAAGTCGAGCTTTATAGACAGTAACATTACCATCAGCATTTGTTTTCTTCTTGAAAATCCATTTGTTCTCGACAGCCTTCCGGCCATCCGGTAAGTCCACCAAAGTCCATACTTGGTTTTTGTACATGGATCCAATCTCGGATTTCATGGCTTCTTGCCATTTATTGGAATCTAGGCCCATCATCGCTTCCTCATATGTCGCAGGGTCATCGGTGTTGTCCACCAACATGACACTCATAACGGGATCATACCAATCAGGAGTGGTACGAGTTCTCGTTGACCTGCGAGGCTCTGTAGCAACTTCAACCGAAGTTTCATGATCATCATCATTAGCTTCCTCTCTTATTGGTGCAGACACCACAGGAACTTCTTCCGGTGCTGCGCTACTCGCAAGTTTGAGAGAAGGTTCGACAACCTCGTCAAGTTCTACTTTCCTTCCAGTCACTTCTTTCGAGAGAAATTCCTTCTCTAGAAAGGATCCATTCTTGGCAACGAAGATTTTGCCTTCGGATCTATGATAGAAGGTATACCCAATAGTTTCCTTTGGGTATCCTATGAAGACGCATTTTTCCGCTTTGGGTTCAAGCTTGTCCGGCTGTAACTTCTTTACATAGGCTTCGCAACCCCAAACTTTAAGGAACGACAATTTAGGTTTCTTACCAAACCATAATTCATATGGGGTCGTTTCAACGGATTTATATGGTGCCCTATTTAAAGTGAATGCGGTTGTTTCTAATGCATAACCCCAAAATGATAGCGGTAAATCTGTAAGTGACATCATAGAACGAACCATATCTAAGAGAGTTCGATTACGACGTTCGGACACACCATTATGTTGTGGTGTTCCCGGCGGTGTCAATTGTGAAAGTATTCCGCATTTCTTCAAATGCTCGCCAAACTCGTAACTTAGATATTCACCTCCACGATCAGAACGTAGAAATTGAATCTTCTTGTTACGTTGATTCTCTACCTCACTTTGAAATTCCTTAAACTTCTCGAAAGTTTCGGACTTATGTTTCATGAAATAGATATACCCATATCTACTCAAGTCATCTGTGAAGATAAGAACATAACGATAACCACCGCGTGATGCTACACTCATTGAACCACACACATCGGTATGTATGATTTCCAATAAGTCCGTAGCTCGCTCCATCATACCAGAAAATGGAGTCTTAGTCATTTTACCCATCAGACATGCTTCGCATCTTTCAAGTGATTCGAAATCAAGTGATTCAAGAAGTCCATCGGAATGGAGTTTCTTCATACGCTTCACTCCAATGTGACCAAGATGACAGTGCCACATATAGGTCGAGTTATCGCTCAATTTCAAACGTTTTAGCTTCAATGTTATTAATATGTGTATTTCCACTATCGAGATTCAAGAAGAATAGACCATCTATCAAAGGTGCATGTGCATAAAACATATTACTCATATAAATCGAACAACCATTATTCTCGGACTTAAACAAGTAACCGTCTCGCAATAAACAAGATCCCGATATAATGTTCATGCTTAACGCAGGCACCAAATAACAATTATTTAAGTATAAAACTAATCCCGATGGTAGATGAAGAGGTAGCGTGCCGACCGCGATCACATCAACCTTTGATCCATTTCCTACGCGCATCGTCACCTCGTTCTTCGCTAGCTTCCATTTATTCTGCAGCACCTTTTTCGAGTTACAAATATGAGCAACCGAACCAGTATCAAATACCCAGGCACTACTACGAGTACTAGTGAGATACACATCAATAACATGTATATCAGATATACCTTTCTTCTTGATGTTGCCGTTCTTCAAATCCGCCAAGTACTTTGGGCAATTCCGCTTCCAGTGACCTTGTCCCTTGTAGTAAAAGCACTCAGTATCAGGCTTAGGCCCAGCCTTGGTCTTCTTCGTCGGTGCGGTAACTTTCTTACCACCCTTCTTGAAGTGTCCCTTTTGCTTAGACTTGCCTTTCTTGAATTTGGTGGTCTTATTGACCATCAACACTTGGTGCTCTTTCTTGATATCCACTTCTGCAGATTTTAACATGGAGAAGAGTTCTGGCAACTGCTTGTTCATGCTTTGCATATTGTAGTTCATCACAAAGTTCTTGTAACTTGGTGGCAGTGATTGGAGGACACGGTAAATCCCCAAAGCATTAGGAATCACTATACCCAAGCTTTGGAGTTTGTTTGCGTGCCCAGACATCTTAAGCACATGCTCACTGACGGAGCTGCCCTCTTCCATCTTGCAGTTAAAGAACTTTTCAGAAGCCTCATAGCTCTCAACTACCGCGTGAGTCTCAAATATCAGTTTAAGTTCACGGACAATATCATGTGGGTCTGAATTCTCAAACCTTTTCTGAAGCTCCGATTCCAAACCATACAAGATAGCACACTGAACTGTGGAGTACTGAGTCTTCTGAGCGAGGTAAACATTCTTTACTTCATCGGTAGCATCAGCTGCAGGCGGGTCACCCAGTGGTGCATCCAGCACATAGGTCAAATTACCAGCATTGAGGACAATCCTCAAATTGCGGAACCAATCCGCGAAGTTGCTTCCATTGTTTTTCAACTTTTCTTTCTCTAGGAACGCATTAAAATTGATGGTAGGGGATGCCATTGATCTACAACATATTTGCAATAGTTTAGACTAAGTTTATGACAAATTGAGTTCTAATTAATAGTTAAATTAATCTAGGTGAACTCCCACTCAAAACAATATCCCTCACATTGTTTTAGTGATCACACGAACCAAATCCACCACATCAAAACCGATCATCACGAGAGTTGATGTAGCTTCAATGGCGAACAATCAACATGTTCATCCTATCTACTATATGATTCATGCTTTACCTTTCGGTGATCCGTGTTCCAAGACCATGTCTGTACATGCTAGACTCGTCAAGATCAAACCTTAGCTTCCGCATGAGCAAATCTGGCTTGCTCACGTTGTATACACTTGCAGAATCTAACACACCCGATCATCACGTGGTGCTTCGAAACAACAAGCTTTAGCAACGGTGCTTACTAAGGATGAACACTTTAGAACTTGAAATTTATGTGCATGAGGGATCATCTTATAATGCTACCGTTGTTAACTAAGCAATACAAGATTCATAAAGGATTAACATCACATGCAATTCATAATATGTGATATGATATGGCCTTTCTTCTTTGTGCTTCCGATCTCCATCTTCAAGCACGAACATGATCTCCATCATCACCGGCATTGCATCAAGGTCAATGACGCTGCTCCATGATTGTCGTCCACCAGCTTCAACTATTACAACTACTTTGAATAGACACGCGGGTCTTAACAGAAATTAAAGACAGCCATATGGCTCCTGCCGGTTGCCAACTTACAATAAGGAACATTGCATACATCAAATATAATCACAATCATGGCCATATCACATCACAGCACACCCCTGCAAAACAATGTTAGACGCCTCTAATTTCTTTGCATATTTTACGTGGTTTGGGGCTTTCAATAAGTGTCGATCTAACTTACGAACAAGAAGCACAACGTTGATGTTTGAACTATCAAGTGCCTGTTGTAAATTGGATCTATACTATAATGGGAGAGACAGACAGCCGCAAAGCCACTTATGCAATACAAGTTGCATGTTGAGTGTGGAGCAAGTCTCATGAACGATGTCATGTAAGGTTAGCCCGGGCCGCTTCATCCCATCATACCGCAAGATGCAAAGTACACAAGAAGCAATTGATAATAAAAGCACCACCGCCCACAATGACCATTGTGTTCTACTCGTGCAACAGATCTACATATAGACACGGCTCTGATACCACTGTAGGGGTTCGTAGCATGGAAAATAAAAAATTTCTACCGCATACAAACAAACAAGCCAAGATCTATCTACTAGATTGTAGCAACGAGTCGATAAAATAACTCACCCTTGAAGATTCCAAAGTGTTTAACGAGAGCGGATTCTCGTGGGTGATGTAGTCATACTCTTGCCGATCTCAAGATCGTGTAGACGATCCTTCCGGCGCTGCGTTCCGGTAGCGCTCCCGCAGTTGGTCACACGTTTGGTACTCGATGAAGACCTTCCTCTCCCTTGTTCCAGCAGGCAGCGGAGGTTGTAGCACTCTCCTCGCGATTCCGGCAGCACGACGGCGTGGTACCGGAAGTAGAGAGGAGATCTCGCAGGGCTTCGCCTTAAGCCGGAGAGAGTATGGTGGACTATGAGAGAGGCCTCGGTGATCTAGGGTTTAGACACACCAAGGAGAGAGGGCTAGGCCGGCGGCTAGGGCTTGGGGAAAGCCCCAAGTCGGCGGCTAGGGTTTGCCCTAGGGCGGTGGCGGCTGCAGGAGGGCCGGCGGCTAGGGCTAGGGTTTTGGGTGGTGGAGGTGTAGGTCTAGAGGGGCAGCCCTGCCCCTCCTTTTATAGGTGGAGGGCGCCGGCCAAGGGGGAGGGATTCCTCCCCCAACTCGGCCTCCAAGGCCGGCGGTGGAGGGAGAGGAACTCCTCCCCAAGTAGGTTTCCCACTCTCCCTCCACCAAGCAAACTTGTCGTTTGACTTTTCAAATTGGCGTTTGACTTTTCAAACTAGGATTTGATTTATCCCTTTATTTTGCTCAGCGATGACACTTAGTACATGATGCAACCATTCCAACTTGTTATGACACATTCGTGTACCCTTCCCCTCCGGAGTGCCGGACCTTCCGGAACCTTCTAGAACATTCCCGATGAAAACACCGGAATCATTCTCCAACCCCTAAACAGGACTTTTCTTATATGAATTTTATTCTCCGGACCATTCCGGATCTCCTCGTGATATCCCGTATCCCATCCGAGACTCCGAACAACATTCGGTCTCTTACTCATCGTTCCATAACTACTCAACAACATCGAATCCTTAAGTGTGTCTCCCTACGGTTCGCGAATTATGCGGACATGATCGAGACACTTCTCCAAACAATAACCAATAGAGGAATCTGGAAATTCATATGGCTCCCACATATTTCTACGATTAATTTGCGATCGAATGAACGACTTACATACGATACCAATTTCCCTTTGTCTCACGATAGTTTACTTATCCGAGGTTTTGATCGTCGGTATCTCTGCATACCTAGTTCAACCTCGTTACTGATAAGTACTCTTTTCTCGTTCCCGTGATATGTGATCCCTTGTGAGCCAGTCACATGCTTGCAAGCCAATTGGATGACATTCCACCGAGAGGGCCCAGAGTATATCTATCTGTCATATGGATGGACAAATCCCACTCTTGATCCATATGTCTTAACCCATACTTTCCGAACACTCAATGCCACCTTTATAACCACCCAGTTACGGTGTGGTGTTTGATGTCATCAAAGCATCCTTCCGGTGATGGTGATATGCATGATCTCATGGTCGAAGGAATTAGGTTACTATGTATCAGAAAGCATATAGCAATTGAACTATTAAAATGACTTGATCTTTATGCTACGCTTATCTATAGGAGTATGTCCATCGTATCATTCTTCTAACGATATGATCTTGTTGTTAATAACATCTCAATGTTCATGATAGGGAAACCACAATCATTTATTAACCAACAAGCTAGTATTATATAGAGGCTTTACTAGGGACTCTAATTTAGTTTACAAATCACACAAGTATTAATGTTTCCTTGTTAATACTGTTATAGCATGAATATAAACATTTATCATAAACACAAACATATAATAATAACTACATTTATTATTGCCTCTAGGGCATATCTCCAATAAGTTTGCCGGCAAAGTCTTCCGGAAATCGCCACTTCGACAAGATCAAAGAAGGCAAGTAGATCCTCGTCTTGGCGCGAGAGGAATCCTAGGACCGCCGCCATTATTTTTAGTAGACGAGCAGGCCCCCACACCGCCCGTCATCTCCGTGCAGCACCAACAGAGGAGGAGAGGGCAACGACCGCAGGATATCGACGTGGCTAGGCCACAGCCTCACCCCCGGCGGCGGGGCCATCGGCCCAACCTGCCAAAGACGGCAGAACGGCGGTGTGCCTCCATCCCCTCGTCGGCCGCCGGAGATCCTCAGGCCCTGACCAAGACGTCCACGCCGCACCAAGACCATAGCCAGCGCCGCACCTCCCCCATTTGAACACCGTCGCATACCCCTCTCCTACCCCACATCTTTCATGGACGGGGTGCCGCCACCGCCACCGGAGTCAGCAGCAGCGGCGACCGACGTGGTGAGGGTTGGGAGGGTTCTTAGAGGAGGATGGAAAGGAGGCCCTTTGGATCCGTTGGAGTCGTCTGGGGGTGGCTCGGGAGAGGGCGGCTCAGGAGAGGGTTAGGGTTACTCGGGGGCTTACTATATTTGTTTTATTGTTGCAGGATATAAATAAAATTATGCAAGTAGGCACATGTTGGAATAGTTGGAATTGCACTATCCGATAGAAGAATACAAGATCATAAAATGCTTGTGATTATGTATTCACGAGAGGCTATTCTCACCTCCAAGATGGGGGCACATAAATTATGGATTCAGATACGTTGCTTTGCTTCAGCTTGGCTGCCAGTGTCACTCCATTGGGTTTGATAATGTCCACTTGTTAAGATGCTTCTAGGTTCCATCCTATTGTCATAGAAAATAATAATATAATCACTAATTTCTTTGTTTTGCACTATGTTAAAACTGCAGAGTATTCATAAAAAGTTAGCGAGAAGAACGAACATAACTGCTACATCTTCTCCTCAAATTGGTATTATGCAGCCTCAGTTCGAGGTAATCACGTTGTCCTTCCTAAGGTCTCGTTTTGCGTAGGTGGTTTAAATGGAAATGTTGGGTATAACCCGACAGGGTTTGGGTGAAAACACTGGTAACACCCAATCCACCTGATTTCACTCTAATCCACTTCCACCCTAAACCCCTACTTCAAGTTGTTTGTTTTGCACATAGGGATCATTTCAGGACAAAAATTCACAGGAATAGCTAGAATTGTGTCAAGATAAATAGAGCAAGACTGAATATCTATCTGAATAAAAATACAATTTTTATAGCAATAATAATATCAGATTACGTGCCAGCGGAGAGTAATGGCATGCGATAACAATACCAGATTACAACAAACGAGTAAGAGACAAACTCTTAAATTTCAGTATAAGTTACATACATGAAAAAATTTCTGGCAATGCGAGTGAAAACGGTCAACAACGAGAGTTATCACCTTCCAGGACTGTCAGTTGTATACATGATCGCTACAGACTGGGTCACTTGTGGGGACCTAAATGGATGTTTGGACTGGCCGGGGTTGGATCTGTTGCTGTCATAATCTATTCGGTTGGTAAGGATGTCGGCAAGGCACCTTAGCACTATAGTACTTTTGAACAAGGAATTGTAGCATGGGCAGGCAATCTCTTCGATTGATTCCCCTCCGGTACTTGATAGAAGCCCACAGAGGGAAATATCGAACTTAACCTATACTATAAAGTAATATGTAGCTACTTGATGTCTAAGTATGATTCTATTCTTGTAGACAGTGTTGGGTCTCCAAGTGCAGAGGTTTGTAGAACAGCAACAAGTTTCCCTTAAGTGGATCACCCAAGGTTTATCGAACTCAGGGAGAAAGAGGTCAAAGATATCCCTCTCAAGCAACCCTGAAATTAAGATACAAGAAGTCTCTTGTGTCCTCAACACACCCAATACACTTGTTAGGTGTATAGACGCACTAGTTCAGCGAAAAGATAGTGAAATACAAGTAATATGGATGATTATAAGTGGTAATTACAATCTGAAATAAAAATGGCAGCAAACAAACATGTAGCAGGACTAGTTGCAAACGGTGTTTTAATGCTTAAAAACAAGGCCTAGGGATCATAATTTCACTAGTGGACACTCTCAACAATGATAAAATAATTGAATACATAAATATCTTCTCTTCATTATGGTACCCTGAACTACTCTCCGGTTGGATAACGAACACCAATTCACCGCATAGGGCTACAAAAGCACTCCTTAAATTTCGTATTCCCCATCTAGGTAACCCCAAACTGTCATCTTGAGCGCTAGATGGTTCCAGACAAACACCACAATTTCATAAAAACATCCAACTCAAATTATAACTCATGATAAGTATTTCTGTAATCATTAACCTAAGAGCCGCACACGGTGCGCACACTGTCACCTTCATACACGTGGGACAAGGTGTCTCCGAAGATCACATTAATAAAAGCACTTGAGTAGCATAATAGATGAAGAGCAACATCTACTTATTCAACTAGATTACAAAGCTCATGATCACACCATGCAGAGAGAGATGAACATATAGCTACTGGTAGAGCCCTTAGCCTCGGGAGAAAACTACTCCCTCCGCATCATGGGAGTCAGCAACAGCGATGAAGATGGCGGCGGAGTCGATGGATATGGCTCCAGAGGCAATTCCCTATCCTAGCTGGGTGCCGGAACAAAGACTTTAATCCCCCGAATCTCGTTTTCGATGGCAGCGACGCTGCGAAAGTTTTTGTGAAATTCTAATCTGGTATTTAGGGTTTTCGTCTCGGGAGAAATATATAGGCGAAGAGGCAATGTCAGTGGATGCCCGAGGGGCCCACACAATAGCCATGCGCGGCCAGGGTGGGGCCACGCCACCCTATGGTGTGGCCGCCTCGCGGCGTCTCTTCGTCTCCTTCGGGCTCTATGTCATGTCAGGAAAAATAGAAACTTCGGCTTTTGTTTCATCCAATTTTGAGAATATTTTTTTACTAGTTTCTCTGAAACCAAAAATAGCAGAAAACAGGAACTGACATTGTGGTATCTTGTTAATAGGTTAGTTTCAGAAAATACATAAAAATACCATGAAGTGCAAGCAAAACATAAAGCAATTGATGTAAAACAAACATGGAGCATCAAAAATTATAGATACGTTTGCAACGTATCACTACTTCATACTTATCTTAGTCTTCCTCCTCTGTTACAACCTGTCTAGAGAACTATCACCATCACCCTGTTGAAAAACCAAAATGTCAGCCTTTCTTATAAGAAATGAATTTCATTTTAGAAATATACTTTAAGTTCTGTAATTCGTAGGTGATATATACTGCAAGTTCTGTAAGATGTTGGTCTGATTGCCAATACAATAAATATAACTTGGGATAAAATGTGTACTGCATATAAATTTCACCGGCTTTCTTATAAGATCTAAATTTCTACTAGTTTCTATAATCACACACTTTTAGAAGTATATGTCAAGATAGTGTATGTTAGGCCAATGAACAATTCACTACTAGTTTCTATAATTTTAGAAGCCAAATCAAATAAAAAAAAACTTGTGTGGTATGGAGCAAACTGAACGCAATAGCCAGCGTACAACTCCACATCAAAAAAGGATACACATGATAAAAAAGCATACATTTATAATATAGTGGCCTAATAAATAGGTAGTGCAAGTAAGGTACATGCTACATGATAGAATTTGGTTGAGTGAGCAATCAAGCATAAGACTGGATTTAAAATATAGTGCTACTAATGTCGAGCTGAATTGTAGCGGTGAACAAGGTCATCAGATGGTTTAGTCAGAGCATAGTAGCAAAGAAAAATGGAAACATATGCGGCTTGACATTAGTAGTTCACACTACATGAGCTAAGCAAATCACACTACAAAACAATATTATTGCTGGTATTTTCTCATACTCCAGTTCACACTATAAAATAATATTATTTCTGGCATACATGAGCTAAGCAAATCAAGAATAATACAGAACAACAGAGCAAGAGATCACTAGGAGCTCAAGTGAAATAGAGCAAGCAGTCAAAAGCATCCCAGCTTAGTCCAGTAGAGAAGAGAATAAAGTTGCAAATACTATAGAAGATATGGATCTAGTTACTATTAATTGCTAGCTAGTATATACCATGATAAACATATTCCAGCACCAACAAGCCAAATCTCAATTTTAACACAAGATATGGAGCTCCTATCTCAGCAGTAAGCAACAATGGAAAGTACTCAAAACTAACAGCAACAATCGATCTCCGTCCATCCAATGGAAACAATATGATTGAGATGCCTACATCCTAAGAGCAACACATACAAGATAGTGGTCTCACAAAAAATAGGATTGTTGTTATAGTGTTGGCAGAGCCCCTTACTTGGCAGCAACATAGCAGTTCACTACAGATATAATCTCAACTACGTTCCATATATGTTGTATAAGAATCAAACTCTGTCCATCACGCTTTGTTTCTCAGTTTAGAAAATACTAATCTTTTGTTTCTTGTGGCCAACAGAGTCATTTTTCAGTTTAGCAAATACAAGTGGTACTTCATGATGTGCTCTGTTTCTTGTTGTTGAAGCTCTAGTGATTTACGCAACAGGAGACTTTGATGAAATCATAGTCAAAATGGTGGGAACAGGATAGAGATCCTCCTCGTCAATTTATTCATCGGACCTGGCACTGTCAGCCACCAACAACTTTTTAAGGTCAAAACTTCTGATGGGAGATGGCTATGCTTATTATGCAAGTATATTGTTACGTTCCATTCTGATTCCTTGTAGATAAGGACCCAATAAATTTGCCATAGATCTGTAGTTCAATTTTTCAATCATGTGCTTTGTATATTGTAGTCCTTAGAGATTACATTGATCAATAGGTGGAGTACTGTGTGTGAGGTCAGTGCAGAGAAATGTGGTGTTGCGGGGAAACTGAAAGCATCCATAGTTAGACCACCTTTTGTTAGTACATCTTTAGTTTTGCCGCACTTTGACTATCGATCTCAGTTTCTATACGATTTCATGATGAACAGGTTTGATGAAGTACGTAACAGTTCAGAAATTCAGGCACTGACATGTAGCAGGATGCTAACAAGAAAATCAGACGAACGGTAAGGATCTATATTTTGACAGATGCGCCCGTACATACAGTCCGGGAAACTCTACAAAATTCTGGTTGTGGAGTAATACACTTTGACTCGTTGGAATTAGGACGAAACAATTCCCTCTTGCGCGGGAAGCGGCCTTCACAGCTCATCGGAGCGCACTCTTCCGGCTGAACCGCCGGGTGGTGGCGAGCAGCCCGACCCGGTTTGAATCAAAAACCCTAGGTCAAGAATCTTATGTATAGAGGACATGAGGGGACGAAGTGGATAGGACTTACGAGAGAAATCTAGGACCGCCGGAGAAGACGGACGGTGGAGGGATCTTCAAGACTGACGGCGGACGGCGGACGGCGGAGGGAGTTCGAGTCAGCGTCGGCGTCGGCGGAGGACTGCGGGATGAGAAGAAGGCGGCAGAGCTCAGGAATTCTTGGCTGCAAGATGGCGGAGCGGCCGGCATCGTCGGCGACGCCACTAGGGCGGTCGATCGCTGCGAGCGGCGTGCGCCGCCACGAGCCAAAGAGAAACGCGAGGGCTAGGGAGATTTTCGGTTCCACCTCAACCCTGCGTGGTTCTACAGGGTCGATGGGGTCGAGCCCAACCAAAACCGGCCTACAAAACGTCCTGATCTTGGTTTTGGGTGGATCTTAACTGGGCCGGGATCAAACGCGATGAAACAGGTCAATCCACGCGTACAAAACGAGGCCTAAATGAGAGCTGAGTGTGGGATCGCCAACCAAGCACATAATAGAAGGAAGAGAAAGGTCGAGGCTGTGATGCATCAACGGCGACCTGTCGTCCTTACTGCATGATGGTGCATGGAACAACGAAGTGCAGAGCGGGAGGAGGTGCGATGGTAGGTGCCTTGATCGATCATGTCAAACCATCTAGACCTCCCACATGGTGGTAAATTTAAATATTTTTTAGAACCGGACTGGCGCGTGAACGTGCCTGTTGTAGACCTCGCGCGACGGGAAAGAAAGTTGCCGGGGTAAAATTGTCGTGGGCCTCGGCAACTCCTGTTTTCTTTTGTTTCTTTTTGTAAAAATCAAATGGCCGTCCAGATTTTAAGAGATACTCGCAATCGCGTCGCTCCTGCGCATCATAAAGTTCTCCCGACATATTTATTTCCTTTTTGAAAAGAAAATCTTAGGGAAAAAACTCGCTTGTAGGGATGCAAGTGGATTGTCCGATGGGCTGTGGCGGACTGTCCGCATGATGTGCAATGAACACATGGTTAAGGATTGATGAGAAACTGAGTGTGTAATTAGGCCAACTCCAATGATCCAGACTCCACGTGTCAGAACTGGTCTTATCAACACGTTCCAATGCGTACCTGCAAATGGAGAGGACAGAGCGGCGCGGTCTATTTTGGAGTAAACCAGCCCCAAACATGGGGCTAGAATGCGGTGCGACGGATGTCGGCCTCGTCCGACCGTGTCCACTCGAGTCTTTCACGGTTCCTACCTGGCAGTGTCTCAGAGGAGAGAAAGCTTCCTTTTTAATGGGACTGCGTCGTCATCCCCATCAACACCCCACTCCCACTCCCACTCCTAGTTAAACCCCAAAACCCTAGCCGCTCCCTCCCCATCGACAAGTCCCTCCTTCGTCGGCCCTGATGACGAAAGGAGGCTGGAAGGGGTGGTTCCGGCCATGCCGGAACGACCACGAGGCCGGATCCTCCACCGACGGCGGCCATTGCTGCCATTCCGTGTCCAGGTTGTCGCCAAGGCGCAACTCCTCCTCATTTTTCCGCGGTCCATCGGCGCGTCTACGTGAGTGACATGAGTATGGCCTATCGGGTCCCTATGATTAGTTATCCTATGCGCATAAAGGCCTATGGCCCGTGAAGCCCAAATCAGTCCAAGGAGCATCCGACGGATAAAAGTTTACCTTGCCAAACAAGAAAAGACTACGAACCGACATAAAGTTTTATTGTAGTCTTAAACCTGTAACCTCTCCGGATACGACTCAAGGACCTAGCCTCTCATATAAAGGCTGTGTGGACCCGATGGAGAGGGCACCTTAGTTTTCCAGCAACCCATCGTGAGGTAGATTGCAACTAGCGAATCAACGACTTTGTACTCAAGTTTCCACCATAATCAGACTACATCGACTCCCGTGTTCGTCTGATTAGCCCATAAACATGGGCATTGTCAAGGTTACCCCTCGTCAATTGGCGCTGTATGTGGGAAAGCTGAACGCTGGAGTCATGGATTCGGCGACTTCCTCTCCACCAAGCAGCAACCCGATGATCGAGGTCGGTGAGGTCCATCGCGATCTCGTTGATCCACGCCCACCCAACCCTTTATCGACTCCAATAGATTTCGACCAGGAGACCGATCTCATGATCATAAGCTTCCACTTTTGAGTGGGCGAATCCGAAAATCTTTGCCTTTCAGCCCCAATCTACTCAGATCTGTCGGCCAAACCTGCATCTCCCATGGAGACACCCGCGTCTTCTATTGGCTCGACTGGAAATGCCGCAACCAACAAGACAAACATCAATGAAAACCGCGGAAATTCCGTAAATCTAGAAGATCTGGCTGATCTATATGACGGTCTATATTTTAGCTCAGACTCACAGCCAACACTGTTGGGCAGCCCAATCCCACCAAACATCGTTCCCGACAAATCGGAAGAAAGCGTCGACTCCGGAATCTGGAAGGCTGAATCATACCTAGAGCAATATCCATGGGACTTCACTGGTTCGCAAAACAGTGTCTCCTACGGGTATGGAAACGGTGATAACTGATTGTACATCACGCATCACTAAGTGAGTGTGATCCTGGAAGAAGGAGGAACATCAACACCTATGGACTCCAATGGTAACCCGATCCTTAACCGCGATGACATTTTGTCGGATGACAACGCAGGACGTCGTGAGGACAGGCAGGACTCGCCAGTAAACGACCGCCGCGTCATACCAAGAGACCAAGAGCGCGAGGGCAAGTGCATAACACTTCGGATACCTCCATCAACCTGACAGAAGGCCTGAGACGCTGTTTCGGGTGTGGTACCAATGACAACGCATGCCACGCAAGAAGATTTGATGGCCTATCAGTATCTGCTGCACTACAAGAGAAGGGACTTGCTTAGATTGCAAAGGTCTCTAGACGATAGGAAAAGGTTAGACGATGAATCCAGCCTCCGCAAAGCACAACTCAGTTCTACCGAAGGTTCTGGCAGCGTCACCGGAGGACCGTAGCCCAAGAGGGGCACTTCGCGGCTGCAATGCTTACCCGAAGCCGAAAGACGCGAGTTAGCCAAAGATCTGGATTTGTCCTTTATGCCAGTAGATTCTATGGGAAATATTAAAGCAAAAACATCACAGGTTGCCCTTGTCGCTGCCCAGACCTACTGTGGCATCCCGCAAAACCACTACTAGAAAATCGCGTTGTTTTTGTGCATTGCATCATCATGACCGCATGCTCATGTCATCATGCCACATTGCATTTGAGCATCGTCATCATCTTGCTTTTGCTTGCATAAAACTATTTTCGGAAAAACATATTTTGTTTTCAAACGCCCCGTTTTAATTAAATAAAATATTTAATTATTTTTTTGGGGGGCAGCCAAACCGGGCCGATCCAACCCAGTCAGCCACCCCCAGTTCAAACCGGACCACCCAAAATCCCTTTTCTACCTAAACCTAGTCTACCCACCCAACCAGCCACATCACCCCCTCCTATCGCGAGACGCCACCTCACCCTCTCCCTTCCCTCCAGCCAACCCCCAGCTGCCACGTCACCCCAGCCACCTCTCTCATCCCACCAACCCTGCCACCCTGGCCCCACACGCACCACCCACACACTCAACACACGCACGCCTGCCCAGACCCCACCCAGCGACCAGCCCCACCCCCGGCCCCACCAGCTAGCGGCCCTGTCCCCCACCTTTCTCTCCTTCCTATCTCCCCTCCCCGCTCACCCGTTTCTCTCTGCTCGCCGGCCGCAGCACCACCCCGGCTCGCCGGAGCTCGCCCCATCTCCTCTCCGGCCACCGCCTTCCTCCCCATCGGGCAGCCCTCCGCCTCGATGAACGCGTCCCCCGCGGGCCCGCCCCACCGACGTGCGGCCGCGCCCGCCCGCGTCCGCTCCCTCTTCCTCCCGCCTCGCCATCGTCTCCTCCTCCTGCAGCCGCCTGGCCTCCCCTCGCCGCCAACCCCTCCGGCGCCTGCAGCCTCCCCTTCGCCCCGCTCGGCTCCCGTCGCCCCCACCTCCGGCCGCCCTCCTCCCGGCTCCGGCCACAACCGCCGCATCCCCCGCGCGCTCCTGCGCAGCATCCTCTCCCGCCTCGCCGTCGTCCCGCAAGCCCGTGACCGCCACGCCCGTCTCTGCCCTCCGCTCGGTGCTCCTGGCCGCCGCCCTGGGCCTCCTCTGCGCCGCCACCCACCGGTGGGCCGCCACCGCCGCCGCGGGCTCCCGCTCTTCGCCGCCTCGGCCCCCTTCGTCCTCGCCAGCACCGGCCGCCGTCCTCCCTTCCCCCGGTGCCGCCCTCGCAGACGCGCGCCGTGGAGCTCCTTCCCGCCTTGGCTCGTCCCGTCTCTGCCGTTCTTCCGACCGTGCGCGTCACCGTCCAACCAAGCCATATGCCCCTCTGTTTTGTTGAGGCCAGCAACACGATGCCCTCGCAGGATTCCTGCGTGAGTTCTCCCTATGGCAAGTCATGCGGTTCCCCTCAGGTGTTTCCTCTAGCCGTCATCAAGTGAGTCGGGTGCAAGCAAATCTGTGTATCCAAGGAACCGTCAAGATCTTCATGACGACAAGTTCAACACCGACTCAGGATGAACCCCGAGAATTCCGCCGCGGTACCCGGGAATCTCCTACTTGGAACCATCGGGCCACGTAAAACCATCGACGCCACACCCGAGTCCGGCACCGACACCCGACAACCTCAACATATGACGCCAAGGTCTTCTCCTCGGAACGACGAGTGCTCCTTCCTGGCTTCGAAGCCCGACCCCCGTGGACCGACATGATCTCCTTCACGGATACAACAAGTACTCCCTCGAGGACGCCGAGTACTTCATCCCGGACACCGAGACCCTGGACGACAAGTTCTCCTTCCCGGAAGCATTGACGCTCGTGCGACAAGATCTACTTCCCCGATCCGAAGACCCTAAATCCCGGAGTCCGAGAACGATTCCGTCGAACCCTGAGCCCCTGTCGAACCCCGAACCCCCGGAACCAAGATCGCCGAACCCAGATGTGTGAACCTTTTCCCGAGCCCTATTTTTATAAATGCTATATATAAAACTTGTTGCGTATTAATTGTTCATCTCGCATGCATATCATGTGGGTTGGGGCATTAGGCCGATTCACTGCATAATTAAATATGGGGCCCATATGCGGGCAAATCTAGTCTTATATTGGCCTCATTTAAATTTGTGTAGCGAACCGGTAACTTATCTTGCCCTGTTATTACAACATTTAATTTGCGGGGTAGATAAATAACTTGAATCGTTTAATTAATTGTCGGGACCCCGGTTCCACTTAATATTGGCCTAATTGCACCGCATATTTACCATGCCATACATCATACATGCATCATGCCCGATCTTCTGCCGTAGTATTAAATATTGCATCCGGTGTTTATTCTAGTGTTTTGCTTCTTCGCGGATAAGGCCGTTGAGTTGATGTGAGCTTCGCCCCGATCTTCGGTTGAACCTTCGGCAATGTTTTCAGGCGAGCATCTCCCCCTTTCTACCTATCTTACTTTTATAGTATTTATTCCCTCCTGTTGATCTATTGCTATCTGTGTTGCGATGCTCTAGTTTTCATACCCGTGATATCCCTTGCAGCCTTATATTGCCTTGGACACATCCTATTACCTGTTGTTTGGTAGATAGTTGGACCTGCGCGTCGTAGTCGCTTGCTCAAGTGCTGTTGCGTGTCGTCAAGTACCACAGTTGTTGGAGTATTGCCGCATGTTTAATGTTGGAGATGATCATGGCTGTAATTATCGTTTAATTCAATTATTGTTTAATAACTAAAATTGAAGTAGGTAAGCAGAGGCACAGGTGGGCAATAGATGTTATTTGGTTGTTAACCGTCCACTTGTGTCCCGTAGGACCCCGAGTTCTTGACACCTGTTCCGAGATCGAGCGCGCTAACCACATGTGGGATGTATGGGCACCCCATCGATTTAGTACCTGATTTCAAAGTACTGTACTGGGGGCCACAAGTAGTTTGGGGCTTTATTACTATTCTGTACTTATGCCATGCTTTACTGCTTTATTTAAATTGTGCGATGGATAGCACCTGTACTGTTTAGGATCGGGACACGTTTTCGCGGTGTCGACAAGCCCAGTTTTGGGTTCCTAGTCGTTCAGAGCCATCCACCCAAACCCTGAGTCCGTCTCGGAGACCGGCCGACTTCGTTGCGGGTAGACTTAGTGGGGTGGCCCCCCGTGCTTGCTTTGGGTCTGGGAAACGTCATGACTTAGGCCCCGCCGACATACCGATGGGTGTATGTTAACTGATCTGGCAAAAAGGGTCGAAGTGCGTGTGGATACTTTGGTGCACCCCTGCAGGGTTAAATCTTTTCGAGAAGCCGTGTCCGCGGTTATGGACGACTTGGAGCACAGGTCTCGATCATAGACAACTATAACTAAAGTTTACTGTTATAATTTGACTTGTATCTGATATGACTAGTAATCAGCTTCACTACAACGGAATGGCTAAATAAAAGTACCAACAACTGCTGGGTTTTGGGATATCTCATGCTAATTGTATTTGACTAGTAAGTGTCGCAACTACAACTGAATGGTTAACTAAAACTGCCCACTGCTTATTATATCAGGATGACTATCTAAACCTGACTAGTAATTGCTGCAACGGTAACTGAATAAATAAAACTGCCAACTGTGTGAGTTCCTCGGTTGACTTCCTCGTTTGGTCTCGAGGGGGAAACACCAGGATGGGTTTGTCTGATGGTAGCATCAGGTTGGTTTCGAATAGGTCTTTCTTATCCTTCTCTGATAGCCGACAGTTATATCGAGTCTCTATAGGTTGTTTAGTGCATGCTGCGCTGCCGCTTCAGTCCACCATACCTATGTAGGCGAGGACCGCCGAATTCTAGTCTCGCCGTGTACTGGCCTCAGTACTGACCGCTCTCTCTTTTTCCTTTGCCCTTTGTCGGCACCCCTTTTGTTTAAGCAGGTTTTGAGATCGACGTCGTTAGCAGGGTTACCCTTCCGGCTTGGCCTGGGCAGGGTTATGGACGCCATTGGTTATTCTTCAGGGCTCTTAGCCCCATTTGCATCTTGTCCGTAGTTGGACGCTCTATCGTTTTCAAGGTGATTTGGATCTTTGTTCTGTATATCTGTATTCTTGACTCTTGGAGTCGTGTTGTATATATATATATCTGTTCTGTGGGTCCCATCGAGGGCTGTTGTGTAATGTTATTACTTCGTTTTCCCACCCGCACGAAAGTGCCTGGTGGGCACCTTTGAATCGTTTCTATGCGGGTTTGGCGGGTTTCGCTAAAACTTGCATAGGGCCGATTCTGAGGGTGTTACACCTACCTCCTAACAACCCAACCAGCAGTCTACGATATGCGGGCAGCTATTCATCGCTCCACCCTCATTGGACTTGGCATGGTAGGCGAAACTCTTGCGCATGGATAATAAGGAGTTCCGCAACGAGTCGATAAATCACCCCACCGTCGCAGAAGCCCTCCGCACGTGGGGAACACCCGAAGATCAAGTTCACCTCACCACATCTGGTTTACACATTCCTCGTGTGGAGACGATGTGAGAAACGACATCACACAAAGAAGGGTTGATAGATGCCGGGAAGAGCGCAGCAACCAAAGATATTTTGATGCAAAGAGCGAGGATGAGAGCGAACCTTGCGGCGCTAGTTGCTTTACCCGTTGGGTTCGCAAAACCCTAGTACCCAAGGATTTCAAGCTCCCTCATGACCTTCAGAAGTATGACAGACTCCAGGAACCCAAAACATGGCTAGCGATTATTTGAAAACTGTCAAACTTCAGGGTGGCTCAAAAGCTACAGCTATGCAGAGCCTCTAGTTACACTTGAGTGATGCGGCACGCTCATGGTTGATGCATGTAAAATGCATACATGAACTTTGTAGTTTGTTGACATGTTTACCCACATATTTGCATCATATATAATGTTATATCCATGTTTTACATTGATTTTTAGGGATTTACCAATGATCCCCTTTATATTGGTTATAACCCTGTAGGGTAGAAAAACCCTGTTTTCTATGTTTTTGATGTTTCAGGACTTATACGGAGTCAAATGGACCAGAGTTTTTGGGGATGTCAATATTTTACCACGAGAAGCAGTTGGATCACAAGAACCTCGGGAGAAGGGCCAGGAGGCTCAAAATACCCCAGAGGGCACGCCCAGCCTAGGTGGGCGCGCCCCTGCCTCTGTTTCCTCCTCGTCCGTTTGATCGCCTTGATTCTTTCACCCACATAGTTCTCTTAACCTAAAAACCCCTATATAAGGACCCCCGGGGAGTCCTCGAGACAGAGCACACCAGAGACAAAAATACCACAAAACAAAGTCAAATTTAGCGAATATTGAAGGGGGAAACTCTGCTGGAGCCGCCTCCGGAGGGATCTCCACCCTCTCCAACATCTCCATCATCATCACCATGATGAAGAGGGAGTAGTCCACCCCTGGAATGTGGGTTTGTGGCACTAGCTTGATCTATTTCTCTCTTGTTCTTCATAAATCTAGTACCGTATGAGCTACCCAACATGATTATGGTCATATACGTAATTCCTATGTGGTGGATCTTTATTTGATGATTTGATATATGAGATTGGATCTATTTTATGTAAGATGTATTAGTAGATGCATATCATGTACCCCGTTCTTAATTGCTTGTTTTGATCCAACTTGTATGCAAGAACTTGTATGGGGAGAAGTGTGTATTAGATGGAGTATCATGGTGGTAGTGATTGAATTGTGAAACCAATATTCAAGGTCTATTTTGGTTTTTACCTTTCTTTTGATGCCTCACTAGGGATAAAGTGAAATCATGTGCTATAATTATCTTGTGACAGTGAGATCATCTTGTCAGGTCAAGGTAGTATATTTGTATTTCAAACATCATGTCATATTACTTAAAGCTATGCTCTTATTTGTTTTTAATTCAAGATTGCATGGAGGTTTCCCTTTCTTGAGGAGTATAAGAGATATGTGTTTCATCTCTATGTTAGGACGTGATGCCAATATGAATGATTATCATACATATATAGAAGTTCCATTAATATTTATCATTGATGAATTGTTTTATGATCACCACAACTTAAAAAGAGAGTAGAAAAGTGAACCCATGAACCCCGGTTCAATTTTAATCATAAGAAAGACCTTGTGAGCTCCGTTCATGATCAAGATCTAATATATTTGTAATCATGCATGTTGTGTTTGCGAGGATCCGATGGATATTGAGATTATTATGTTGGTTAGATTAATGGTTTTGTCTTTATGATTCTATCATGTCTGTGTTGTTTGTGATCTTGCATGATCTCCGTTGTTAGTAGCTATCTTGGCTAAGTAGTTGCTAGTGACTCCAAGAGGGGGTATTTATGCTCGATTTTGGGTTTATGCCTCTAGTTTCCAAGGGAAGTGACAATAATCTCTTCGGTTGTAGATATGATGTTGCTACCAGGGAGAAAACAATGGTCTCTTATTCAGGGAACACGTGGACTGTTTACCTTACACACTTTTCTTAAAGCAGTTGTCTGTTACTTGCAACTTAATACTAGAGGGGGTTCGGATGATAACCTGAAGGTGGACTTATAGTCATAGATGCAGTTGGATGGCGGTCTATGTATCTTGTTGTATTGCCCAATCGAATCTCATAGGATCTTTCTGACTAGTAATTGCATTGTTATGCCTTGCTCAGTTCCTGTCAATTGCCCTGCTGTAATTTGTTTACCCTTCATGCCATGTTGTTTATCTAAGGAGAGCACCTCTAGTGAACTATGGACCCTAGTCCAATCTTTACCATTGATACATCTTCCACTGTTACTTGTTTACTTGCTGCAAACCATTACCTTCCACACCATACGTTTAATCCTTTGTTACAGCAAACCGGTGAGCTTGACAACCTCACTGATTCGTTGGGGCAAAGTCTTGAGTTTGTGTTGTGAAGGTCTCCGTGTTTCTAGCAACACCTATGTGACGTTTCCTTCCTCCTGCTGGTTCGATAACCTCGGTTTCTTACTGAGGGAAACTTGCTGCTGTGTTGCTTTATACCTTGCTTTTGGGGTTTCCAACGAAGCGTCCCACAGCAAGTGCTTGGCGCCATCAAGCTATTTTATGGCACCGTTGCCGGGAAGGCTAAGGACGTATTCACAAGGGGAGTCCTCAACTTTCTCTCTCTTTACTTTGTTTTTAGTTTGCTTTGTTTATTTTGCTTGGTTTTGTTTGCCTCTTTTCAGAAAACCCAAAAAAAATTAGTTCCTGCTCTAGTTGCTGGTCTGTTATTGCCTTGCTTGGTCATGCTTTCTATCAATGGATGGTTTCTTTGAAACTAGTTCTTATTGGCAAGGTGGGTTCACAGAAGAACAAAAGTATTATTATAAGGAACACCGTTTGTCACAAAAGGGGAAACACTTATGGGAACAAATTGATAAGTTGAATATTATTGCTAGAGAGGTGTGCTCTACTTATAATGTTACTTATTGCTTTGACAAGTCTTGTTGCTGCAGGAGGTATAAACACCTGCCTTTTCAATGTGAGTATAATGATAATGTTACCATATCTTCTTATGTTAAGGGAAATTATGAATTTTATGATGTGGAACAGATTGAAGAATTTATTGCTTTCAAGGGTGCATTTAAACTTGCTAGTTTGCTTGAAAATACTGATGATGCACCTTATGAATATGAGGTCTATGAGATACTTAAATTCTGCTTTGATAATTATAATGAAGCAAAAGGCTATATTCTTGAATATTTTAATAGATGCTTTCCAAAAATAGAAGAGACTAATGCCTTGTAGGAGCCTATGGAAGAAGAAATTGTTGAAACTGAAAGCTCATTAGATGAAAAAGAGGAAGAGAGTGATGAACAAAAGGAGGAAGAATGGATCTACCCATGCCTACCTTCTAATGGGATTAACTCTTTACCCCTTATATTATTTGATTGTCCCCCATGCTTACCAAAAGAGGATGAATGTTACGTTCTTGTGGATCCTTTTGAAATATCTACTTTGGATAAAACCCGTGGAGGTTTTAATCCCACTATTTTTTAGCTTGATAGAAACCATGTGTTTGTAGCTCATGAAAGGCACGCTTTATGTGATAGTTATATTGTTGAGTTCATTCATGAGGCTACTGAAAATTATTATGAGAGAGGAAAATATGGTTATAGAAGTTTTCATGGTACTGAAACACCTCTCTATGTGCTAAAAGTTTTGAAGTTACTCTTGTTTTATCTTCCTATGCATGTCACTTTGTTCTTTATGAATTTATTTTCTTACAAGATTCCTATGCATAGGAAGAGGGTTAGACTTAAATGTGTTTTGCATTTGCTTCTTGATGCTCTCTTTTACTTCAACTCATAGTTCTTATGTGAGCATCTTCTCAAGCTTTCAAGCCTAACTTAAAGGCGTTAAAGAAAAGTACTTGTTGGAAGATAACCCAAGAGTTTCCTTGAGTCTTTTGGAAGTTATTATTTCAGTAATGACCTCTCCTTATCCTTTTTGTTTTCTTTTTGTGCCAAGAATGACCTCTAATGAGAGGGAAGTAAGATTTGGGGAGTTGCTGTCCCAAAACAGATTTCTGTCCTCCATCAAAAAATTCGTGAGGAGTCTCTGTAGCTCGGATTGAGCTAAAAAATTATGAATAAATCCGCCAGTATGTTATCTAACTTTCGTTAGTTCAAAACTTTTTGATTTGAGCAACATAAGATGTTCGAAAAAATTGGTTTCTACCTGCTGGTCTGTTTTGACAGATTTCTGCCATTATTTGCATTCGCTTCTTATTGATTCCTTTTTTATTTCTCTTTTGGGGAATTGAGCTTTTTGAAGGAGTTACTACAATAGCTTGTGTTTTAGTGAAAATCCTTGCTGTTCCAAAGCTTTTCCAGGGGTCTAACATCTTTTGAATACACTAATGTTGCTAATGAAGATTGTGTGAAGTTTTGTATGAAGGAAAAATTTCAGGTGTAGAGAGAGAATGATGCAATGAGATGAAGAATAGACAAAAGCTCAAGCTTGGGGATGACACCATGGTGTCACCCCAGCAAATATCCAAGAGGTACAAGAGCCAAAGCTTGGGGATGCCCAAGGCATTCCCTTCTTCATCAATAAAAAGCTCAGGTCTGTCTAGACACTTCGTTTTTATTGTTTCATGCACAGTTGTATCGCTCTTGGAGCATCTTAGTTTTTGTTTGATTTGCTTAGGTTGTTTAGTTTGCTTGAATAAAGTAGTTTGGACCCCAATTCTCCTGTGTTGGTTTGCAAATAAGTTGCTTGGTGTTGGAAAGGAGTAGTAAGTTCTTGCTTGAAGTGCAAGAGGAGCTTGTATTGACTGTGACTTAGACTTTAGCATGACATGCTAGGTGTTGTTTTGACCTATGCTTAGTGATTATTGTTGTATCATGTCTTGTTCCAAACAATTGGGATTGCTTAGTGTGCCTTGAAGAAATTATGTGTTGTTTTAGCATGCAAAAGCTTAGTATTGTGGTATTCTCCTTTGATGCTTTGCTTGGGTTGACTTGGCACATGATCACACCATGTTATGACTTTGACAAGTCACCATTAGCCTCTTTGATCATTTAGTCCTTGGCTTGTAGTACCACTCTATGATTTGATTAGTAATGCTTTGTTGCTCTGCATGATTATGGCCATTATGCTCTCTTAGTTGGTTGTTCCCAGTCTCTTGCTAGCCTCCACTTGTATGAGTAATCTCTACTCATGCTTCCAACTCCCAAGAAACCAAGTTATTCCAAAGTGTCCACTATAAACTCCTATGCATGGTGTGTTACACCATTCCAAGTATATTCTTGTTTTCAGCTATCTTCCAATTAAAAACTATTTTGTTATGTGAAAACTTAGTGATTAAAGCCCTCACGAACTTGATGGCACACTTTATATTCTTTGCCCCTAATAAACTTGAACCATTGTGAAATCTATGTTGTATATGCTTGCACTTATACGTTGGAATTAACAGAACCGTGCTGTCACGGGGAACGTTTTCAACATTGCACTTGTACTTTGTACTCATTTGATATCATGCTCTTTTGTCTATGGATGTCACCGGTGTGAAATAAAGAGGGAACTTGTAAGTCCACGGAGTTTGTATCCTGTGTTAGAGAAATGCCTGGGCCGCTAGCCTAAGCCATGCCTAATCATGGTGGAAACTTGCAGCATCACCATAGTGAGCTACCTATGAAGCATCCTCAATAAAAAGCTATGCATATAGTAAATAAAAAGATTGCTGAGATGCTCATTGTATGCTTGCCTTGTCATTTTGGTTATGGGAAAGCTCCTGTACCATGTGCAAGGGGTATCCCGTTGGCGGTTCTCAGTGATATGCAAATACTTACAATGACAAGAACTTACCTGGGCCTGAAGTTGAGTATGCATGAGGTGTGGCCCTCGTATTCAAGGGACTTGAGATTGCCAACTTATACTTCATCAAGCATGTACTCCATCTTTTTCACTTTAGCCTTAATCACTTCAAGATGCTTATGGTAGGGGCAATGAGGGCTGAAAGCTAACAAGTACCATAATTTTTGGAAGCTCTTTTTGAAACTTGTAATCCCTGCTTCCTTTACAAAAAAAGGCCTTTCTTCCACCATTATTGAGTCTTCACCTTCTACCTTTAGGCACCATTAAGAGAGCATAGTTGTCATTCTGTGTGCAGCGTTCCAAAGCTTATTGATTGATGCATATTGTGATATTACTTGTTCTTGTGCTATTTGTTTCTAGTCACCCTTGTGAACTTTGAAGGTGTCCTATGCATCTATATTGCTACTCTATGAGGGACAAGCTGATTTCCACTATGCTATGTTTTCTGTATGTTAAACAAACAAACGTTTTTCAATGCATATTATTCATGATCTTTGTTTGTAGCTTGCCATGTTTCATGCATAGCTACTATGTCCTATTGTTAGAACTCCATATTTCATGCACATGTTTAGAGTTCTTTGATCCCATCTTTCAATGTTGGCAAATGGTTGGATCTTTATTGTGAGGGTGCATGTCACCTCAAAAATTATTCTTTTATCACTTACCTACTCGAGGACGAGCAGGAGTTAAGCTTGGGGATGTTGATACGTCGGAAACGTATCTATAATTTTTGATGATCCATTCTTGTTAGTATCTACTTTGATTTGCTTTATCTGCACTTTGAGGTGCTTTTTACATGTTTTATGGTAGTAACCTATTAACAAGTTGCCATAGTGCCAGTTGCCTGTTTTCTGCTATTTTTGGTTTCAGAAAAGTTAGTAAAGAAATATTCTCGGAATTGGACGGGACAAACGCCAAAGTCAATTACTTTCGTGGGGAACAAGAAGTTCAGAGGGAAGACGGATAGGCGGGCTAGGGCACCCAGACCCCCTAGGCGCGGGTGGGCCCCGCCCCACGCCTGGGAGGGGTGTGGGGCCCCTGGCCACCGCCTCAGCCCCCCCTTCGCCTATAAGAAGCCCCCGATGCAGAAACCCTAAGCACCCGATCAAATATCCACAAAACCGTCTGTAGATGCCACCACCATCGTCCCTAGATCGGGGGGGGGGGGGTCTGAAGTTCTTCCCGGAACCCTACCAGAGGGGAGATCATCCGGAGGCTTTCTCTCCGGTATGATGCGTAATTAGTTCCACCTTGGACTATGGGTCCATGTAGTAGCTAGATGGTTGTATCTCCTCCTTTGTGCTTTCATGTATAGATCTTGTGAGATCCGTTCATGATAAAGACCTAATCAATTTGTAATCATGAATGTTGTGTTTGCGGGGATCCGATGGATATTGAGATTATTATGTTGGTTTGATTAATGGTTTTGTCTTAATGATTCTATCATGTCTGTGTTGTTTGTGATCTTGCATGCTCTCCGTTGTTAGTAGCTATCTTGGCCAAGTAGTTGCTAGTGACTCCAAGAGGGGGTATTTATGCTCGATAGTAGGTTCATGCCTCTAGTTTCCAAGGGAAGTGACAATAATCTCTTCGGTTGTAGATGTGATGTTTCTACTAGGGAGAAAACAACGGTCTCTTGTTCATGGAACATGTGGACTGTTTACCTTACACACTTTGCTTAAAACAGTTGTCTGTTGCTTGCAACTTAATACCGGAGGGGGTTCGGATGATAACCTGAAGGTGGACTTCTAGTCATAGATGCAGTTGGATGGCAGTCTATGTATCTTGTTGTATTGCCCAATCGAATCTCATAGGATCTTTCTGACTAGTAATTGCATTGTTATGCCTTGCTCAGTTCCTGTCAATTGCCCTGCTGTAATTTGTTTACCCTTCATGCCATGTTGTTTATCTAAGGAGGACACCTCTAGTGAACTATGGTTCCCGGTCCAATCTTTACCATTGATACATCTTCCACTATTACTTGTTTACAGGCTGCAAACCATTACCTTCCACACCATATGTTTAATCCTTTGTTACAGCAAACCGGTGAGCTTGACAACCTCACTAATTCGTTGGAGCAAAGTCTTGAGTTTGTGTTGTGCAGGTCTCCATGTTGCTAGCAACACCTGTGTGATGTTTCCTTCCTCCTACTGGTTCAATAACCTCGGTTTCTTACTGAGGGAAACTTGCTGCTGTGGTGCTTCATACCTTGCTCTTGGGGTTTCCAACGAAGCATCCCACAACAAGTGCTGGGCGCCATCAGTGAGCTAACCCATTCTCAACAAATGAAGTTTAAATTTGTTTTATTTTATTTTACTTTGTGTGTATTAATAAATTTATTCGAGTCTTGAGATTTGCAAAGGATTTACCATAGTGGAGTCTAAATAAGAAAGAGAAAAATGAAGGGAAAAAGTAAACAGGGTTCAGACTGCATAACGATCATCGGTACGGCCATAGACGCCTGTACTGCCCTCCCGTACTAATCTTCGATGAATTCACCAAAAGTTCACTGTATCGATAACGAGCATCGGTACAACCGGAAGCGCCCGTATCGTCCGCCCATACTGAACTTCGATGGATTCACGCAGAGTTCACATTACTGGTAACGAGCATTGGTATGGCCAGGACGTGCCTATACTGTCCCCCCGTACCAGACCATCTGTGTTTTATCTCGAACTCTAACCTTGATCCAAAGGTTACGACAACCGGTATGGGTGGGACGCACCCATACCACCCTCCCATACCGACTACATCGCCAGATAAAGGCCGACGGTGGCTGGCTGACATCCTTTCTTCTTCTTCCTATTTCTTTCTTTCTCTTTCTCTCTCCACGTCAAACCCTAGCCTCCTACAACCTTCGATTCTTCATTGATTTCGTGTTTTTGAGTGGGGGAATCTTCACATCGGTAAGTTTCTCATCCGAATCATGCTCTATTTTCTGAAATTGATGGTTGAGTTCCTCACATTGGCAATTTAGATGAGTTCATCATATTTTGAGATTATTGTTGATTCCTCATGTTAGGATTTGTAATTTCTTCCTATAATCGTTTCTCTATGTGGTAGAAACGTGATGCCTATATTTTTCTTTGAAAATTTTGCAGCACAATGCATAACATTGGAAAGATTTTCCGCTCGGGCAAGGGCTCGGGGACGGCAGGGGCCTCGTGTTCCAATAGGCCACCGGGTTTGAAAAAGAGGCGTTCGGAGGAGGATATCTTGAGAGCCGCCATGAGCCAAGACTTTGAGAGGGTGAGAAAACACAAGGTTTTACCCACTAAGTGGGTAGACCGTGAGTTCCTCTCCCTCCAGGGTCTTTTGGATGACTTTGAGCAGATGACTATGCAAGCTAGCATGGATCCTTTCTCACACCTCTCTGTCGACACCTACAAGCTCACCATGTTTGAGTTCCTGTCATCATTCCATGATGATCTTGAAGTCCAGGAGGGTAATTGCACTGTAAGTTTGTACTCAATGGGCAACCCTACAACCTTTCCATTTATGAATTTTGTGATCGTTTCAGATTCTCCCATGAGGGTAACTCGATATTAATGACAATGTACACGTAGACGCAATGCATTCTTAGGAGCAGATTTCTGTCCATGTAGAGGATGGAAAATCCCGAGATGGAGTATAAGGTAAACTTAGGTTCTTTGCTCATCCAGCACTTTCACCGTCAAAGGCCAGCTTCTGCCGGGGACATTCGCTGTGGTGGCTTGATCACACAGATCGCCTACACAAGAGAATGTGTCCTGCCTCAGGAAAGAGCTGTGGCTGGCAGTAAGATCTAGATGATATCCACATGTCTAGCACCAAATTCATGGGGTTCTATAGACACCCAACGCTCCCTTTGTGCTTATCAATTACATTTTGAGCCTAATGGTGACCTCCACCAAGTTTTGCCTCCTTTTATCCAAGCTTTTGGTTTGCTAGGTAAACAGAGTTGGGTCCTTACCAAGGAGGAGTTCCAACAAGAATTGATCCTCTCAGGGAGGATTGCATAGTTGGAAGGGCACCCCAACTAGGAAGACGAAGCAGCTGGCCAACAATAGGAGCAAGGTGGAGAGGACTGGAATGCAGCAGGCTGGGATGACTATAGTCAATAGTACCATCACCAGCAACCTTTCCCTTACTACCAGCAGCAAGGTATGCCTCCACCACAGCTGGGATTCAACTATGTCCCGAGAAGTGATTTTGACCAAGTGGTGCATCACATCGACAACATAGAAAATATGTTGCATGATGCCAATGCCAACATAGTCAACCTCACCCAAGACTTCACATCTTTATGACCGATTTTCCAAACCGCTACCCGAACTTTCCATACCAGCATCCAATGCCTGATGAAGCTGGCAACTTTTGATTCTAGATAGGCCAGGATCCTAAACTTGGGGAGGTTAAAACCTCCTACCTTTTGAACCCATATTTTTTGTTCTTCTTTTGATCTATTTTGTTTTCATTCCAGTGCATGTTTACTTTCAGTTTTTCATTAATAAAAATAAAACCAAAAAATTAGACTAGCTTTTATCTTGATTTGTGCAAATTTCTTTCGGCTCTCATTGATTTTTCTGCAGGTTATTAGTTTCTAGTGATTTAGCTATGGAGATGAACGTAAAGAGTTGGCTCACGCAGGAGATGAGCAAGCAAGAGGAGGTATCACATGTTTATTTTCCTTCTTCCTGTAAGTTTGAATTATTCATGAACATTTTATGTCTGGTCTATTGAACTTGAGTTCTACTCCACGCTTAACTCATTATCTTTTAGGACTTTAGGTCAAAGGTTTTTGTCACTACTTTGGTTGATACTTATGACAATTAATATCAGTTTGAAAAACATCTCCTTGGATTAAAATCCAAAAAATTTAGGAATAAGAGAAAGTGTCTATTGACAACTTTGGTGCCATGTTTTTGTCTTAAGGGGTTAATCTTAGTAGTACTCAACCCCACATACTGATCATGACTTGATGATACCTTCTGAAAAAGAAATGTTTGATAGAATAAACTTTTTATGGTGGGAGTGGGAGATGCTAAAACCTGTTTTGACCAGTTGTAAAGAAAAGGGAAGAAGAGGAAAATGTTTCATGTTTCTCATACACACCTTTGGGATGCCAACAACTCTGCTAGCTTTTGAATGATCTATGGTATAACCCCAGATTTCGGCTATGAGTTGATGACCTGAGCGGCATACATGTCAATATATGGGCAAAATTATTGGTATTCTCAAAGGTTGTGTAAGAATTTGTAAAAAGAAACAATCAATGATCCTTTAAAGAGGAAAAAAAGAGAGAAGAACTTCCACTAAGATATGAGCTGAAAACATTCTATACATTTTGGTTTCTTGTGATGGATTTTAGGTTATGAACATTTCTAGAAGATATAATATCATTTATGGGCTAATTACATCTAAAGAAGTAAATCCCTAATTGGAGCCCCTTTCATTGGAGGCATTCAAGGGGCATAACGACCACCGATACGGTCGGGATGCGCCCGTACCATCTGCCCGTACTACCCGCCGCCAGCTCCGTTATATCAATACAAGCAACTTCCATGAAGGGGAGACGGCAAAAAAGAGAACACAGCTGCCGCAAACTCATCTAGAGAGGAAGAGATCAGATCTGGAGATAGGGAAGAACCCTTTCTGATTTCTCAACAATTTCTAGGCTCTGAACCACTCACTCCACCATCATCCCCATTGTTACTTAGAGAGAGAGAGAGAGATTGGCATTTGTAAGATTAGGGTTTAATACTTTGATCTACCTTTGGTTTGTATTTGATTTGATCTTCAACTTGTATTGTGGCTTGCTAGGATAACTTTGAGATGATTCGCATTTGCAATACAATTATGCCTTTGATTTGTCTTCCCATCATGTCTGAGTAAATCCCCATAGGCGTGGGAGATGTAGGGTTAGTGATATGTGTTGTGCCTTCTTTAAATCCATCCATTTGTGATTGTTGTAGTACTTATTAAATAGTGAGAATGATTATCTATGTTTTCCTAATGCTTGTTATCTAATTTAAGAGACCAGGTAACATGATCTCTCATAGGTATGAGCTTGTATGCTAGCAAATCAGCGAACCTCGAGTGAAACGGCCGATACCAATGAGGAGCTAGTACTACTCGAGGACAACAAGTAACCATCAAGATTAAAGCCTTGATCCGGTTGAAAGACCTTAATTAATGTGCTGACCATTGCCATGGTAACAGGCAGACGGATCATTCGGGCTGGGAAGAATTGGCCATGAGGACTCCCAGTCGGTATATGGTTTGCTTTCCTACTCACTTATAAATAATAAATATCACTATCACTTATTCCACTTTATTCATCTTGCACATTCACTATCACCACGAACCGTTTCTCTTCGCACCTAACTTCTCATCTACAGGATCTTCAAACACCTTTCTCATTTTTTAATTCTATGCAATTTAATTCTTATTCCTTTCTTACGCAAGTTTCCTCTATATTTCACTCACCACATTCCACCTTTAGCAATTGCAGTCAATTCACTCAAGACCGGTGACACCTTGAGTGCGATAGAATTTCATAACAGAACACTTACCTAGGCTCCTTATTAGGTTCGATATAAAAAGTGGAATTAATACTTCTGTGAAAACATGCTCTGACGAACCTGTGCACTAGCAGGCCATCACACCACTCCAAGAGAAATCCAAGAATGGTGAAAACCATAAGCTTGGGGATGCCTAAGGCACCCCATTGGACCTATTAAACTCTTGGTTTACAAACCTCTAAACTTTGTTTTTCGAGCAACGTAAGACTATCATAGAAACTTGGAGTGTCTATTTTGTTATTTTTACTGTTGTTTGCAATAAAAGGACCACCATCATGAATCATTATGCATGTTTATGATTAAGCTACTAAAAAGAAACTTTGCGATGATGAGATTAAAAGTGGATATGAATGCCTTGAAATAAAATAAAAGGGGGGATACAAGCAAAAAAGCTGAAATTCATGTTATACCTAGTTACTTAGATCAAATACTTTACATGAAGTATGATTTGTTTATGCATATTAATTTGTACAATTTTCTCATGTATATTTATGTTCAACCATAAGGACAAAGGTGAGAAAATAAATGTTGGCATTGTGAACTAGATGGCACTCTTTAGATCACTTTTTGCTAAGCCTTCACAATGCAAGCTAAGACTTGCTCCAAACCCCTTAAACTAGATTAGGAATATCTACCTATTTGTGGCAAAAGCTATTTCCAAGTATAATATGCATGCTGATACTCCAAAATATTCAAAATCATTTATTTTGTGTAATTTAAAGCTCATAAGAAAGTATGGTTTGGGGTGATACCACTATGGAACTTTATGTGCTTTACATTTTATAAGTTGTTTGTTGGCCAAACCATGCTATCATGACACAAGCTTACAATATACATTATTGAAATATCATGTTTTTTCTTGCTTTGTCCTGCACTACACACTTGAGTAAGCATAAGGAAAGAGAAAATGCTCCTGGGCTGCTAGCCAAACCCATGCATGACATGGTGGAAACTTACATCATGACAATAAATGATTCTATTTTCAAAAAATATTGCCAAGAGGACTCATATGTCTGTTTGCCTTGTCTTCTGAAATATGGAGATATGCCCGTGATGAAAATAATGCAAAAGAAGCATATGCTTCCTAGCTACCAAACATATGTTTGGCGTATAGTCACACAAGGGCAAGAGGTACCTCAGTGATGCAGTTTTTATAACAACCTATGTTATACAATGAGAGGTTGTAGTGTCAGTTCATTGGTACAGGTGCATGAGACATTCAACTTGTAAAATGTCATAAACCATATGCAACTTTTGGAACAAAATCTACTTGGAACCCCATCCTTTTTAGTATTGTTGACATGAACTACATAGCTCAAAACTTTATTTTACATTCTTTATGGAGGGTTAACATATGTATTCAATGCTTACTATCGGCACGAGATGAAAAACATCTCAAGGGAAGACATGAAACTAAGAAGTGAGTATTCTAGTCGGGCATTAAACTAAGAACTGGGCCCAAAAATAAAAGTAGAGGCATAAAACACCAATGCCGATGATAGGAAGAGTCTCCTATTCTATAGGTTCATCAAAGTTGGCTTGAAGGTTTGTTTTGTTCCTCATTTGTTTTGGCACACCGTTACTTATTGTTTAACATGTTTATAGATGTGCAAATGATACAACTTGATAGTACACTTGCTTATCATGTTTCATTAGAAAGATTTGAACCTATGAACTTTGTATGATAATGAAAGAAGCAAAGTGACAAACTCCAAAGTCCATGTGTATTTTTATCATCTTTATGCTCGAGGACGAGCATAGGTTAAGCTTGAGGATGTTGATGCATGTAAAATGCATACATGAACTTTGTAGTTTGTTGACATGTTTATCCATATATTTGCATCACATATAATGTTATATCTATGTTTTACATTGATTTTGGGGGATTTGCCAATGATCCCCTTTATTTTGGTTATAACCATGCATGGCAGAAAAACCATGTTTTGTTTTTTATGTTTCACGACCTATACGGAGTCAAATGGACCTGAGTTTTTGGGGATGTCAATATTTTACCACGATAAGCATATGGAGTGCAATAACCTAGGGAGAAGGGACAAGAGGCCCAAAAGAGCCTAGAGGGCACGCCCTGCCTCCGTTTCCTCCTCGGCCGTCCGATCGCCTTGATTCTTTCACCCACGGAGTTATCTTGACCTAAAAACCCTATATATGGATCCCCCAAGGAGTCCTCGAGACAGAGCACACCAGACACTACTAGGAAAATGGATATAGGTAATCCACACATCCGTGGCGCACGTGCTAGTTGTGCCCCACAGGTAAAATAGGCCTGGCGCACTGCTCACAAGTGCCCTACGGCTAACTGTCGTAAGTGTGGCGCACATGGGGGTGGTGCGCCATGACTACGTGTGGGCTAGGGAACAGGTGGCCGCAGACCACCTAGCTGTAGCGCACCTATGCGCGGTGCGCTACTGGTGTGAAACTTAGTCGTAGCGCACTCTGACCTAGTGTGCTAAGGGTATGTGGGTTGTGTCGTGCTGTGCAGCTGTGCCAACTTACCCGTAGGGCACTCTGACCTAGTGCGCCACGACTAAGTTGCCTGCACCAACTCCACACCCCCCTTGTGGATCGCCTTTTTAGCCTTGCAAAAAATAAAATAAAATGATAAATAGTTCAAAAAATAAAATCCTTTAACATGTAGGTAGGTAATGTGGTATAGTTTGTAGGAAAATTAACAAACAAGAATTTCGACTTTTTCTGCAAAAAAGGTCATGCCACGGTAAAACGGCCGTAACTTTAGCACATGATATCGAAAAAAAAGTTTAATATACCAAAATGACGAGAACAAAATTCCGCATACAATCGCAATGACCAAAGGTCATTTAGTGATTTTTAGATTTTCAAAATTCGAAAAGAGTAAAAAGTTATGGTCAAAATATCTTTTTTTCCTGCAGAAAAAAAAGTGAGGCCACTTGCCCGTGGCGTGATACCTTCGATACTGATTACATATTTAGTATAGCTGTTTTCCCTAGTAGACCTAGGTTTTTGAATCCTCGGGAAGCAGAAAGCAAACTGAGATTACCTTAACGGACCTTCGAGAGTTTTAGAATTCCTATTACGTTTTCACCGGACCAAGAGTTTGTGATCTTGTTGTTGTTGTTGACGGTGGAGGGAGAGAAGGCCTAGGGTCATAGGTTTTCACCAGTAGCTGTGCAAAACATCTGATGGGAATAATATATAGTAATAACGTACTCATATAATTGTTGGAGAAAGATAATTATATATGGACAGTGCATCCTTAATTGTTATCGCCTCCGCAACCGCTTATGGATATAACCTAGTAGTCTCATCCATAGAAGAAAGAGAACTAATGATATGCATAGTGATGTCACCGTTAATCCCAAGTAAGTTCCTCACATATAGCCATACTACCCTTTTTGTCACTAGGGTTCCTATCATGCAGATCATTCGTTACTCACACTCCCTTTACCTGGATCAATCCTCGGGGTCTTGGGTACCTAACAAGTCCTTAGATTGAGGCAAGAGAGGGTACTACAATCACTAAGTCATACAAACTAATACATGATCCCATCTATGGTAAATAACATGCACAAAAGCATATGGCTAGGACGAAGCCCTTAGCCCAAGGAGAATTGCTCACACATAGAGATGAAATCGAAAACCGTAAACATTGTAATAGAGATCATAGAGTTGGTAACAAATAGTCTTACAATGTCGCCAATTGGAGATGAGATCTACTATTACAAGTGGTGGAAGATGGCTATGGTGGTGGAGAAGGGTTTAGAGGTTTAGATCTAGATCTATTCCTCCGGCGTGGCGGCAGGGAGAGTTGAGGATGAAAGAAGCGATGTTGTGGAGTCAGGGGCTCGTTTCTCGTTGCCTGAAGACTCTTTATATAGGGTCCCTTCACGAAAGTTGTTCTGTTTGACCTAAGGAGGTCGATGCAAACTATACTGCCTCACCTATGCGGCGGTGGGTCGTATAGTTGGTCGTTAAACTTGCATTTGCCTCCTCACGGCTCCTGGTTTCTTTGGCGTGTTGGAAATCTCGTATCTTTGGCATTTATGCAGTGATTCCCTTCATAATATGTCATTATCTGCATGGGCAAAAATAGCAAGAAAGGATTGCATACGCCTCTGATTATTAGGCATTAGTGGCAGGAAATAGAGATATATTTCATCAAATATATGAATAATATCTAGTTTAAATGTGGACGTGGATGGCTATATTTCATAGCCATCAACCTCCCCAAGCTTAAACTTGATCATCCCCGAGCAAGAAAACCAAAATCAAAGGGAACTCAGCATTTAAACTAAAATAACGAGATGATAATCTTACTCATGATTGGTAGTCTCATGTTTCCTCTACTTTATTAATCTGAAAAACTTTAGCATAGATAGAGTGATGGCAAGCATATCATACGGGATTCATGAATCCTTATAGCACAACAAAATTATTATAAGCATGGATGATTCAAAAGAGTAAACTTTATTCCATGTCATGTAATTAACTCATAGGCTTGCCTTTGAACAATAAAGTGTAATCATGTAAAATTAAGAGTGTGAGAGTTTTTCATGAAAAGCATATATAATAGAGTATCTCAATTCTCCCACATCAATAAATCAAGACTTTTCAAGCACTACTTCTTTATTCATTGTCCTTCAAGAATTTCAGTTCTTAAGTAATTGAGAGCATGCCAAAAAATGTCATTAGTTTATCGGGCTGGGATGGACACTCGTGGCATCACTAAGGTTTTTCTTCCTTTTGCATAATGATTACTCATATCAGCCAGAGGAGTGATTCCATCATGTTACAGCTACCCGGGAGTGCTAAGAATCTTACTCATTATAGCATTTCCGCTACCAATGTTTAATCAACTCATAGCCAAAATCTAGGAGTTTCCTCCATGAAGATCGTTCGTTGGCCAGCAGAGTTGTTGGCATCCCATCAAGTTTGACACGTATAAAGCTATATCATTCTTATGATTTACAAGTCAAACTTTGGCATGCTCACAAAAACCACTAAATATTAATTCAATTGAACAAATCTTTTCAAAGAGAGGTATCAAGTCAATCATTATTTTCTGTGGTGTGTCGAGTGACTCTAGGAATAAGCTTTCAAGACTAAACACTACAACACTCAAGTCTTCAATTTGTGAGACTTTTTCTTATTTCAATTGTTTAGCAAATTTTTAGGCAAGACTTGGTTAACTACAAGAGCTAGAACAAAATGTACACAGTTAAATACCCATGCAAACAAAATTTTACTACAATATAGAGACTCACTCCACCGATATAACATCTCAACATTACTACTAACTAGCATGGTTTTCTCAAACTTCAAAAGTGGGTAGTCATAAGGCATACATCTCATGTTTGGTTCCACTTCTCTCTTTCCTTTTTATTTGTTTATTGGAAAACCGAAGCAATCACTCTCCTGAAAATCAACAAGAACTTCGAGGCGGAAAGAAAAAGAGAGAGGGAAAATAAAGATAAACGGAGAAATCTTTTTGTGGTTTTTTAGAAGGGGAATTAAAGAATAGAAAATTGGCGGCAAAGCTCGGCTTGAAAATCTCAAAAAAAATAAAGCAACTAAGTTAAGTGTTGGGGAAACCAACACGAGTGATTATAAACTCAAATAAAAGCATAACCTCGAAATTAAGATAAAGCAAATGAAAATCAAAATATAAAATAGATAGAAAACCTCCCAAGCTTAGGCTTTTGCAAGCCCTTTAAATCACTGTTGTGGGAAAAAAGTTGTAACTCCAGTCCACAAATTGAGTTGAAAGGTTACTTGTTGTTTCTCGGAGGTTCAGGGCGAGATTGTGCATTCCCTCCACAGTTCCTCCAAGTTCATGAAAATCTTCATATGTAGCGAACCGGTTTGGTGGCTGCTGCTCCTGATGAGGGACTTGTTGCTCCTCCTCTTGGTCCTCATCCTCCTCCGGAATCTCTTCCCCGGGTTGGTGTTGCTCAACCTGCAAGTCATAAAGCACACGTCCTTCCTCAATAGAGAAAATATAATTAGGCAAAGGAGCAGGGTAGATACGCCTAGCTCCAGCAATATGCAGATAATAAACACCACGTCTCCTAGTAAGCATTCCACAAGCCCTCAAAGTAGAGTAACCAACACGTCGCTCACCTAGCACAAGCTGTAGCTCACCTAGGTCGATGCCCAATGCATTGGAAAGCACGGTGATGACGCCTCCACAAGTGGTTGGTCCTTGGCTTTGGTGGGATTGGTACTCCAATTAGCGCACAAGTATTGCACCCAAGTGAAGTGACAAGTTGTCATAGTTGAAAGAAGCTTTTGCGAGGACTAAGATGTCCTCCTCGTTGAGTCTTGTAAACTCATTACACGCCTGCAAGGTGTTAGCAATAACATAGAACAAATAGAAAATAGCAGGATGTTGAATATTCTTCCCCCTACTGACTCTAGAGGCGAGGCTCATTCTATTATAACAGAGTTCAGGGGAAGGTTCCATGTTGGTAAAAGCTACACGCGTAGCATTAGGATCATTGTTGGGTAAACCAAAAAAATTGCACCATTCATCTAGTGTTAGAGAATAATTATTTTTCATGAGTCGGAAAGTAATCTTATCCTCCCCATGCCATGCCTTAATGGTGCTTTGCAAAGAGCGAGTTGATTCAAAGTGACGGGGCAATCCCACTTGGTTGCCTTGACTTCTCAATTTTTGATCCTGTCGAAACGATCATGGTGGGCTTTGTTCTTGAATCGAATCCGCATGCGTTCCTAAGCTGCAGCCCGAGAAGAACTGGCCGCAGCAAAAGCACGTGTCTGGCTCCTTGTGTTCATCTTCTAAAAATAATAAAAGAGACAAATATAAAACTTTTTGATCCAACAATAATAGTCATAGTATAATCCCCATCATAGCACACTAAAGAATCTCCTCAACATATTAATCTAGGCAAGATAATCATGGCAATTAGTTCAAATATAAGTCTGACCTTAGATTGATAATGACAATAGATCAGATATGAATTTGCAAAAAGTAATTGGAGGATCAGAGGAGAAACATACCGTAGATCACTTGTGTGCAAGGAATTCGAACGAAATCGAGGAGGGGTGAAGATCCCTTGAGGTTTTGAGAGATTTTGGAGGTAGAAGAGAGAAAAAGGATTGTGTTTTTGATGATTTGGGTACCTCCCCGAGCGTTTAAGTGGTCGGACGCAACTATACAGCGGGAACAGGGCGTTCCGGCCGTATAGTTGGTCTGACGGAAAAATTTTAGGGTTTCCTAGGGTTTTTGTCTGCCGGCTGTAACTATACGGCGATAACTATATGGCCAGAACTTTTGTTCCCGCCGTATAGTTGGTCGTCAAACCTTCTGTACTCTGGGATGAAAAATTGTCGATAGGTAATATAACTATACAGCTGAAACTATACGGCGGGAATAAAAGTTCCCGCCATATAGTTGGTCGTTAACCTTTCTGTACACATAAAAAAAATTCTATTTCTTCGTAGATTACTTTTTAGACTTAAACTTAGCGAAGCACCTTGTTTTCACAGAAAAAAGATAGACTAAAATTTCGACCAACTATGGCCTTAAAACATGAATTTTTAGTACCACTGAATCTCTTCCTCCCACTGGAGTTTTCTAGCACTCTTTATTTATACAAAACTTAAACTAAAACTTAAAAAATTAACTCAAACCTTTATTTCACATGGTTTGCCTCCCATGCAGCACTCTTTTATGGTCAATAGTTTGACCTTGATATTGCTCACTTGGGCCATATGAATGAAACACCCACTCCGGAGTAATTGGCCTTCAAAGTTATGGCCTCCTTATCATCTTGCTTGGCTTTCTTTTTCCTAGGGAAATGAATAACAAAAGGATCCCATGAAGGCAATTCAAGCTTCACCTTCCCTTCATGCAAATTGATTAAAGACTTAATAGTTCTTAAGAAGGGCCGGCCTAATATGATAGGGGCAGTAGCATCTTTAGGCATGTCAACAATAACAAAATCAATAAGAGCAAGACAACCTTTAATATATACTAAAGTATTTTCCTTTATGCCTACTGCTTGTTTATAGGTAGAATCTGCTAGATGTAATTTCAGTTCGCTGATTTCAAAAGAGCCAAGATTTAAATTGTTAAAAAGACTCTTTGGAATTGTTGAAACACTTGCACCTAGATCACATACTACAGCTATTTCATTAGTCCCAATTTTAATCTTAATGGTAGGCTCAAATATATCATCTATCTTAACAGGCAAAATTTTCAGCAATTTTATTGTATTCTTATTCAAGCTCACCTACCTTTATTGCTACCTGATTAACGAAGTGTTGATACATGGCTTCTTCATTTCCTTCACTTACTGGAATCTTGACATTGATCCTTTTTATGAGATCTTCAACAATGTAGTTTGGTGAAGGAGCATTGCTATAATCAAGTTCTTCAGGCTCCTCCCTTTGGATTCTTATCATCTTGAGCTCTTCAACTGGATTGGGCTCATCTTTACCTGCAAATTTTGCTAGAATGAGAGTTTGACTCCCGGTTATCTTACCTAGCTGTGCCTCAAAGATCCTTGTTCTTTGTTGGAGGGCCTGCAAATCTTTCTTAAACTAATAGCTTGGTTAGATAATTTACCAAGCATAGCATCATGATTATTCGTAATTTTGACAAGAATATTGTTTTGCTCATTTTGTGAGTCCATCAAATCTTTAAGAGTTTCTTGGAGACTAGTATTGCTTGATGCCATATTATTATTGGAGTTACCTGCAAGACTAGAGTAATGTTTCTAAAAGTTTGGATTGTAATTCTTTTTCCAAGCAGGGTTATAGTCATTACGAGCAATGAAGTCTACATCTTCAATAGTTGGTTCTAGAGTAGTTCTTACCGGCGTTTCCTTACCTTTAACGGCTAATATAAGCTCATCCAACTTAGCATTGAGTTCTTCATTCTCTTGAGGTGTGACGGGGTTCACCTTCTTCGTGTTTGATCTTTCCACATGCCATTGGGCATGGTTGTCTTGCATATTGTCTAGCAGCTACTTTGCTTCGGTAATTTTCTTACCCATAAATGTTCCTCCAGCTGTAGTATCTAGCATAGACTTAGAAATAGGGTTTAGAGCATTATAAAATAAATGGAGAACTAACCAATCTTCCATCCCATGGATGGGATAGTTTCTCATGCGTTCTTTCATTCTCTACCACGCAAGCGCTAGTGGCTCACGCTCTTCCTGTCTAAAACCAGTAATATTAGATCTGAGTTGCATAGTCTTTGCAGGTGGAAATAATTTAGTCATAAATAAATAAGTACATTCCACCCATGATGCAATAGTATTTCTAGGCAAAGATAGCAACCACTCTTTTTCTCTTCCTCTAAGAGAGAAAGGAAATAAGCGCAATTTGATCGCATCGGGGTCAACATCTTTAATGTGCATCATATCACATATTTTAGTGAAAGTATTCAAGTGCATACCTGCATATTCTACAGCAGAGCCTCCAAATTGATTCAGTTGAACCAAACTTAAATAGTGGGGCTTAATTTCATAATCTTCAGCAGTAATTGCTGGCTGAGTATTAGGAGTACACAAATAATCATTGTTAGGAGTTGCACACTCCCCAAGATTCTTTTCAGCCATACTTTCTATATTTTTGTATTTTCTTAAACAAGTACTAATGATGATAAAGCAAGAATTAAAAATATTAACTATTTTTTTTCTTTTCAAGTAAAAACTGAAAGCAAACTAAGAAAATTAAAAACGAGAATTTAAAACTAGCAAGGTTCCTACTAACCTCACCAAGGTAGCTATTGCTTCCCTGACAATGGCGCCGGAAAAAGGGTTGATACCTTCGATCCGGATTACGGATGTAGTATAGCTCTTTTTCCCTAGTAGACCTAGGTTTATCGAATCCTCAGGAAGTAGAAAGCAAACTGAGATTACCTTAATGGACCTTTGAGAGTTTTAGAATTCCTATTGAGTTTTCACCGGACCAAGAGTTTGTGATCTTGTTGTTGTTGTTGTTGTTGACGATGGAGAGAGAGAGGGCCTAGGGTCTTCGGTTTTCACCAGTAGCTATGCAAAACATCTGATGGGAATAATAGATAGTAATCATGTAATTGTTAGAGCAAGATAATTATATGTGGGCAGTGCATCCTTAAATGTTATCGCCTTCGCAAACGCTTATGGCAATAACCTACTAGTCTCATCCATAGAAGAAAGAGAACTAATGATATGCATAGTGATGTCACCGTTAATCCCAAGTAAGTTCCTCACATACAGCCATACTACCCTTTCTATCACTGGGGTTCCTATCCTGCAGATCAGTCGTTACTCACACTCCCTTTACCTGGATCCATCCTCAGGGTCTTGGGTACCTGACAAGTCCTTAGATTGAGGCAAGAGAGGGTACTACAATCATCAAGTCATACAAACTAATACATGATCCCATCTATGATAAATAACATGCACAAAATCTACATGGCTAGGCCGAAGCCCTTAGCCCAAGGAGAATTACTCACACATAGAGATGAAATTGACAATCATAAACATTGTAATAGAGATCAAAGAGTTGATAACAAATAGTCTTACAATGTCGCCAATTGGAGATGAGATCTACTATTACAAGTGGTGGAAGATGGCTATGGTGGTGGAGAAGGGTTTAGAGGTTTAGATCTAGATCTATTCCTCCAACATGGCGGCAGGGAGAGTTGAGGATGAAAGAAGCGATGTTGTGGAGTCGGGGGCTTGTTTCTTGTCACCTAAAGACTCTTTATATAGGGGTCCCTTCATGAAAGTTGTTCTGTTGACCTAAGGAGGTCGGTGCAAACTATACGGCTGCAACTATACGGCGGCGGGTCGTATAGTTGGTCGTTAAACTTATAGTTGCCTCCTCATGGCTCCTGGTTTCTTTGGCATGTTGGAAATCTCGTATCTTTGGCATTTATGTAGTGATTCCCTTCATAATACGTCATTATCTGTGTGGGAAAAATAGCAAGAAAGGATTGCATACCCATCTGATCATTAGGCATTAGTGGCAGGAAATAGAGAGATATTTCATCAAATATATGAAAAATATCTATTTTAAATGCGGACATGGATGGCTATATTTCACAGCCATCATGGCGCACCACCCCTAGTGCACCACGAGTAAGTGGGTGGGATTCGAATTTTGAATCCCGCCGCACCTACCTCCCTTCCTCCCTCTATTCTTCTCTTCTTACCTCCCTTCCTCTTATCTTCCTCCCTTCCTTCCTCCCTCTCTTCTTCTCTTCCTCCCTTCCTCTTCTCTTCTTTCCTCCCTTCTTTCATCCCTCTCTTCTTCTCTTCCTCCCTCTCTTCCACTCTCTTCTCCTTCTCCTCTCTTTAGCCTCCTCTGACCAAGGACGACCACGGGTAACCTCCACCTCTGTCGTGGTGTGGAACACGGAAGTGCCATCAGGGATGGCAAAGAAGGGACACACAGATGCATTCGGTGGCTCACACAACGGGTTGGGTACGGTGAACTGCAAACACAGCGATGTACCCAGGTTCGGGGCCCTCTCGGCGAGGTAACACCCCTACTCCTGCAAGATGAACTATATGAGGGAGCAAATGCCCTGTACAGATGCTCCTTGAGCTATTTCCTTAGTAACTATCGAGAGCTAGAGGAAGATTGGAACTTGGTGCTAACACTTCTATCCTTCTATTGTTGCCTACCTAGAACCCTAGCTCTGCCCTCCCTTATATACTGGTCAGGGGGCAGATTACAGATCGGGTTCTAGGGTTTACTGTTTGGATATGGGTTTACAGTACAGGGCCGGCTGTAGGGCACAGCCGGTGGGCCAAGACCCAGTCCGCCCTTCTTTTAGCGTCATCCTTCTCTTTAGTGGTCACCCGGGCTTCCTTTGGGGCGTCACCCTTGCTTTAACGGTCACCCGGGCTTTCGCCAGTCCAGCCGACCACTTTGCTTTATCTTCGTCGGGTAGCGCTGGTCATGATGGCATGGCAACTTGCCCGATGACAAGGGAGAGCTAGAGGCGTACCCCGCACGGAGCGTCAGCCCTTCCGTGCTCTCCATTGAATCCGAGGTGAGCCGGGTGGAAGCGGCCACCCGACCGGTTCTTCTGGCCACCGGCTAGACGGGCCAGCCGGTAAGGTTATAAGCCCAGCCGGGTGTGTTCGCCAGTTAGCTGGAGTTGTCCTTCTTGAAGGCCAGGCGACCTTCTCCTTCTAGAGTCAGCCTACTTGTGCTTCGCTTTCCCCACCCAGGGGTTATCCCCCCGACAACCTCCAGCTACCGCCGCCGCCTCCTCCGACCACACCTCCTCCAGCTGCCACCGCCACCTCCTCTGACCGCACATCTGACCTCCTCCTCTGACAACACCTTTTCCTACTGCCTCGATGCCGACGAGGACTAGCGTGGCCACGGCCTCCCGCACCTCCTTGCGGTGGTAGGTTGTGGATACGGCCACCATTCTCCGGCGAGGTGACATGACGATGGCGATGCGTGGACCTGATTGCTTTTGCAATTCAAAACGAGGGTGTTTTTTTGCATTTTTATTTGTTTTTGAAAAACACAGTCGTGGCGCACCTGTACCCCTACCCGTGGCGCCCTGGATGGCTTGCCACGGGTAACTTGGTTTTACCTGTAGCGCACCATACAGTGCGCTATATGTATGTTTTAGCCATAGCGTGCGCCTCGTGGCACACCCCTAGTGCGCCACGGATGGAAAAACATGTGCGCCACTAATAGGCTTTTTTCTTGTAGTGAGAGACGAAAACACCACCAAACAAAGCCGGATTCAGCAAATATTGAAGGGGGAAACTCTGCCGGAGCCGCCTCTAGAGAGATCTCCACCCTCTCCAACATCTCCAGCATCATCACCATGATGAAGAGGGAGTAGTCCATCCCTGGACTATGGGTTTGTGGCAGTATCTTGATCTATTTCTCTCTTATTCTTCATAGATCTAGTACCATATGAGCTGCCCAACAAGATTATGGTCATATATGTAATTCCTATGTGGTCGATCTTTATTCTATGATTTGATATATGAGATTGGAACCTATTTTGTGTAATATGTATTGGTAGATGCATATCATGTAACCTGTTCTTAATTGCTTGTTTTGGTCCAACTTGTATAGGGAGAAGTGTGTATTAGATGGAGTAGCTTGGTGGTAGTGACTGAATTGTGACGACAATATTCAAGATCTACTTTGGTTTTACCTTTATTTTGCTGTCTCATTAGGGATAAAGTGAAATTATGTGCTATAATTATCTTGTGACAGTGAGATAATCTTGTCAGGTCAAGGTAGTATATTTGTATTTCAAACATCATGTCATATTACTTAAAGCTATACTCTGATTTGTTTTTAATTCAAGATTGCATGGAGGTTTCCCTTTCTTGAGGAGTATAAGAGATATGTGTTTTATCTCTATGTTAGGACGTGATGCCAATATGAATGATTATCATACATATATAGAAGTTCCATGAATATTTATCATTGATGAATTGTTTCATGATCACCACAACTTAAAAAGAGAGTAGACAATTGAACCCACGAACCCTGGTCCAATTTTAATCATAAGAAACACCTTTCCATTACAATTATCATCACTTCTATTTTCTGCAATTTATTATTTCGAAAATATAAAAATACTTTTCCTACTTGCAATCACTCATATAAACCCTAAAACAACTTTATTTTCACATATCTCATATAGTTTGCAATGTTTTACTTTATTTATTTCAATTTACTATATTTATTTCACATTACTAATACGTAACCTTGTGCTTGACAACCACTTGGTGGAGTTGGGGAAATAAGACAAATTGTTTTGGTTTATAGGTTGCTTGACAAGGAGAAGGCAAAAAACTTCTAAGCTAGTTCCCAAGAGTTCAATTTAAACCCTCGAGTCACCCTTGTGGGGAAAATAAGTTTGCTACAACACTCTGAACTTGGAGTCCCAGCAAAAAGTGGCCATGATTGTTGCCATCAATGGCTCATATAGCTACCCGAAGAATCCATTAGCAACTGGAGTGACCTGGAGGACAAGTTCATCCAAAACTTTTAAGTCCACATTCAAATGACCCGATGAATTGCGAGGATGCAAGCAGAAGCCTGGAGAGTCAATCTATGCATACATTCAAAGGTAGAACGTGATAAAGAATTCTGCTGAAAGCATATCCAACGAAAGGGCAATTGATGCCTTTAACAATGTGTAATAGCCCATGTTTGTAATATATGTACTCAGTACTTAAGCATGGCATGCATCTATTTAAATCATCCAAGTAATGCATGTGATCAAGTGTGTTGAATTAAATGCAAACCCTAAACCCTAGATTCTTCCCCTCTCTTTGAAACACATTCAATTGGTTTGAATTTTGAAAACCCCCAAAATTTGTGGAGCCCAAATTGTTTACAAGGGTCCCATAGTGTTTCAGTTATTTTTACAAAACCTCTTGTATTTTTGAAATAACTCAAAAACAGAATTTGAAAGGAAAATACCAAACAGAAATAACAAAACTTAAAAGGAAAAAGTTTTGGTTAAAAAAAAAGAGCAACAGCCGAACCAGGCCACGACCCAGCTTCTCTCTCTCCCTCTTAGAACCTTTGATGCAGCCCAACCGGCCTAGCTTCGGCCCGCTCCAGCCCGGTACCGTTTCTTTCTCGTCGTCTTCGTCGATGACGGGGAGCTGCCCATTGTCGCCGCTGCAGCCGCCCGATGCTGTCGGCCATCACGATGCGTCACGCCGCCCCCGGCCGAGCATAAGGCCCTCCTCGAGCACGTCTCTCTCCTCCCCTGGCTCCCTGTTCCCCTGGCACTCCCCTCCCCTCTTCTCTGCGAGGCGGCCGAAGCCTAGCCCGCAGAACCACCGTCGATTCCATCGTCTCCGGCCACCCTAAGCCTCGCCGAGCAGCTCAAAAGAAGCGCTGTGTCTCCCTCTCACTCCCTGCCGATGGAATCGTGCCCGGAAGCCTTGAATCTTCCTCAACATCGCTGTTTCCTCGCCTCTGTCCGAGCTCCGCCGTCGACATTGCCGATGTTCAATACCTCCTCCGGCCTCGTCGTCACCCCCGTTACAACCACGGTGAGCCCATGGTCCTCCTAGACCACCTCGCTAGCCCCATCCTTCACTGGTTCATCTCAGCGTCGTGTTTTGCCACCGTGCGCCGCCAGTCACCGCCGTAGCCGTCTCTCCGGCGACCAAAACGAGGCGGCGCCGGCAGGGTTAGGTCCCTCTCGGTGAGCTTGTTCGAAACCGCCCCTTTGCGCTTCCCAGATCAGCCCCTAGCACCGCCTGCCGCCGCCGTCTGGCCGTGCTCCAGCAAGCCCCGCGTGGAGCCTATGTGGCTTGCTTGCGTGGCCAGGCCCCACCAGTTAGCCCCTCTAGCTAGAGCCAGCCCCGGTGAGAAACGCCCTGACCCCCACTTTGTGCGTGTGGCTGCTGATATGGCTCCGGCCCCACCAGCCAGTCACTATGGGTAGGTTCAGATGTGGTAACAAAAGCCCTGGGTTGTTTTATGACGTCAGCCTGATGTAATAAATTGTTTTATTAATTTCAGAAAAGGTTTAAATATTGTAAAATTAATAACTAATTATTTACAAGTCAGAAAAATACAAATAATATATCAAAATGTTCAGAAAAATGATTTCTACCTATTTAAGCTATAATCTTGAATTGCTAATAAACTTTAATGACAAGTTTAATTAAAACAACATAGTAACCCCTTTCATGTGTTTCCGGAGTTTTCCGAGTTAGGGTTTTCAACCCTCGGAACCCCATTTAAATTGCCGAGCATGTTTTATGGTTTCATTTCAATGCAATTCAACTTGTCATATCATCATCACCATTGTTTGAGCATTGCATCGATGCCATGTCTTGATTGTCGCCTTTGTTTCCGGTATTGGTTCTTCGCGATAGGATCCGAACCCGAAGCTGAAGTCAACAACACCGAAGATCCGTACCTGTCTACTGACGGACAAGGCAAGCGTAGCCTCTCATTCTGAACCTACTTTTACAAAGTATATTACTTTCTCGCTATGATGCACATGATTCCAATATGGTCTTTTGTCAGTAGTTAGTGTTACCTATCTGCTGCATAGTTTCCCTATTGTAGCCCTATACTCCTGATCCACTGCTCCTAGCATACCTAGGTCTGGCATCTGAGCGTTGCTAGAGCTTCTGAGATCGACAGCTTAGCCATGCATAGTATCAATATCTGATCTATCCGAACGATGAATCAGAGGTGCCGAAGAATCTAGAAAGGTAGGAGGTGGTGACATCATCGAAGGAGTTAACTAATCATGCTAAGGATTGTATGGGAGGCCACGTTGGGTGTGATTTTTGCAGTCCCATGCTCGCCACCAATAGGACCCGAGTTCTTGCCTCTTGAACCAAGACGAGCGTACAACCACACGGGGCCTGGAAAACCCCACGAGCAACTAACTTGCCTAGTAGATTCCATGAGTCACATAGTTCAGGCTTTCCATCTGGCATACGCATTGAAAACCTTTTCAAAATGAGGAGGTGAAGGAGGTGCATCATAACAGGTAGGGAAGCGTGGTCCGGGTTTCTTGGGGTCGATTGAGCCCCTGGTGAACCAACCTCGCCTCACATCTTTAGGGACCGGCTTCGGGACTTGACCCGTTACGGCGGAACCATCCCTAGGGAGTGACTCATGGTCTCGACGAAAGCAAGGTAAAGGTCGTGGTCAACCACCCTCTGCCGGCCTTCCAAGGAAGAGGGCTAATAATTTGGCATTAAGAGTCGGTTGGTACGTGTGGGTAAAGTTGTACACCCCTGCAGGGTATTAATCTTTTCGAAAAGCCGTGTTCACGGTTATTGACGACTTGAGAACAGACGTGATGATCATAGAGAACTATAACCTAAGTAAAACTTGTTGATCTACGTGTGCTTAAGGATGCTTCCTCTGGGTCGAGGGGGTGATCCTAGATAGGAGGTTCTGATGAAGCTGGTGGTTACCAAGATGTGATGAACAAGATGAAGAAGTCGCTATCTTATCCCTTTTTAAAAGATTTTGAGTAGACGAGCCTCTTCTCTCTCTTGTTTACAAATAAAGATTGCTTTTCGCAAAAGAAAATCCAGAGAAAGCCTTTCTAGCCAGAGCATGTAGATACTAGGTTATCTAAGTCTTGCGGAGTACATCCTCGTACTCAGCCTTGTGCCATTGTTGTTTTTCTATAGAGGATCTGGTTGCAACTGAAGGTGGCTTCTACGTTGACATCAACGAGTAGTTGGGGGTCCCAGGTAGCAGCCTGAGGACTATGGGATGGACGTCGCTTTTGTTAATGGCCTCTTAGGCCTTTTGCTAAGTTGTTGTGTAGAACAACATAATTTGCTTTCACTGTGTGATGTAATGTTGGGTCTCTGACCTCTGGTTTGTAATAACTCTAATATCTCACTCTGCTAAGAGTTTAAACTCATGCCGTTGAATCCCTGTGTCCTGTGATGTTACCAAATCATACTGTTATCTTCCGTGCTTGGGAGTTGAACTTATCTTAGATGGTGATATGAGGTTAGTTTAACCCTACCCCCGGGGGGTGCTACACGATGGTCTGTGTTGCAAGGAGTTTATCGAGGAGCTGGGCCATGAAAAGCAGAAAATAATCTCTCAACTGATGGACATGGCAAATCGCTGGGCTGATGATGAGGACATTGTACATAACAAGCGCGGGCAATCACCCGAGGAAGAGCGCGAGAGGCACAACAATGAAAATAGAAGGAGACACAATTACCATGGGTACAACAGGAAAAACTATGTCGCAGCTGATTTTGTCGGGGACGACAGCCGAAGAAACGACAACCGTGGCGATGGATATTATAGCATTTGAGAGGACGCAGGATAAAGCACACCAACTCAGCAGTATCGACCTAGGGAACCCCTGATGTCCCCAATGCATATGTTAGAAGGACCATGAAATATGCACTTTTATGTTGACTCCGAGGGGATACAACGTTCAACTCACCTCATGAAGGATTTCCGCACCTTTCTAGGGATGCAGGCAGTATGCAACGCCAAAGTAAACGATGCAACAAATCGCGAGTACACTACTGCACCATGAACCCTTGCTATCACAACATCATCACCTCCACCAGGGTCAACGCTAGCAGGCCAGCCACAGCCTGCAGGAAACAAAAACCAAGAAGAGGAGTACCCGAGATCTATAGGAGCAAAATCCCCTGCTATAATTGTATTAACCAGAAACATTAATACTTCTGTGTTTTGATAAACATAAAAGAGTCCCTAGTATGCCTCTTGTTAAACTAGCTTGTTGATTAATAAATGATCACGGTTTCCTGATCATGGGAATTAGATGTTATTGATGCGGCTCGGTTACTATAGAGCTTGTTTTCCCTCAATTGTGATGAGCACAGCAGCAAGTTTTCCATCAATTGTGAAACCAAGGTTATCGAACCAGTAGGAGAAAGGAAACAAGTCCCAAGGTGTTGCTAGCAACGTGGAACCTGCACAACACAACCACAATACTTTGACCCAACTTACAGTGAGGTTGTCAAGCTCACCGGTTTGCTGAAAACAAAGGATTAAACGTATAGTGTGGAAGAAAGTAATTTCTTGTAGTAATTGCAGAGAGTAAACAATAGACAATAGATTAAATATCAGTGGGAAGGAATGGACTAGGGTCCACAGTTCACTAGAGGTGTTTCTCCATAAGATAAATAGCATGTTGGGTGAACAAATTACAGTTGGGCAATTGACAGATTGATAATGCATAACAATGCATGTACATGTCATGATGATTTCTATGAGATTTACTTGGGCATTACAACATGATACATATACCGTAATCCAACTGCATCTATGACTAATAATCCACATCCGGGATATCATCCGAACAACCCTCGGGTATTAAGTTGCAAGCAACAGATAATTGCATTAAGCAAAGTGTGTAATGTAAACAATACAATTGCCCTTGGACAAAGGATTCTTGTTTTCTCCCTAGTAGCAACAACACATCTACAATTTTAGAAGTTTCTGTCATTCTCCCAGATTACTGGAGACATGAACCTACTATCGAGCATAAATACCCCCTCTTGGAGTCACAAGAAAATACTTGGCCAGAGTAACTACTAGCAACAGAGAGCATGCAAGATCACAAATAACATAAACATGATAGATTCAATAATCTATCTTGACGTAGTACTCATATCCATCGAATCCCAACAAACACAACATGTAGGATTACAAATAGATGATCTTGATCATGATAGGCAGCTCACAAGATCTAAACATGATAGCACAAAATAGGAGAAGCGAACATCTAGCTACTTCTATGGACCCATAGTCCAAGGATGAACTCTCACGCATCACTCCGGAGGCTGGCATCGTGATGAAGAATGAAGGGAATATGCCCTGAGAAGCAATAATAAAGTGGTTATTATGTATATTCCAAGTATATGATAGATGTTTATTTTGCATGCTATAATTGCATTAATATGGAAACGTTAATACATGTGTGTTTAATAAAGAAACAGAAAGTTCCTTGTTATGCCTCTCTCATAAACTAGCTCGTTGATTAACAAGATGATCAAGGTTTGCTGATCATGGATATTGGATGTTGTTGATAACGAGGTCACAACATTAGTGTAATGGTGTGATGAACATTCATCCGAAGTATAACATTATGATCAAAGTCATTGAGTTTATATTGCTATAGCATCATATGAAGTGATCCTAATCCTTAGACCATGATATCATGTCAATCACTAACACCGAAAGAGTATCTTGATTACATCAAACGTCACATCATAACAGGGTGATTATAAAGATGGGTTTAGTACTACTAAAGTGTTATGTTGAGGTCCATGGATCGAGAGTGGAATTCGTTCATATCGATGATGGATAGATATGCTCTGGGCCCTCTCGGTGATATCACATTTATTAGCTTGCAAGCAAGTGATTTGATCACTAGAGTGTTATATCACGGGAACGAGAAAAGAGTACATGTCAGTAACAAGATCAAACTAGGTATGGAGATACCAATGATCGAATCTCGGACATGTAATATGTCGTGAAACAAAATGATTAAGATACTAGTGTAAAAGGTTCTCGCGATCACAAGAAAGTCATCGCTGAATGTGTGGGAGTCAGTATGGATCTCCAGGTCCCGCTTCTGATTATTGATCTGAGAGGGGTCTCGATCATGTCTGCATTATTCGCGAACCATAGGGTGACACACTTAAGAGACACCGACATCCATTTGGAGCAAAAGTTTCATGCCGGAAAGAATAACAAGCGTGGGAATTTATTTCACTAGATACCGAAACGAGTTTTCAGGTAAAATTGCAGAAAGTTTTTTTGCATGTGAAATGAAATACTAGCAAGGGGTTATATGTGAATGTTTGCCATTAAAGTAATTGACAAAATTCTGAATAAATAAAAGGAGTTTTATTTAATGAGAGTTTTCATTAAATTTGGTGAAAATTTAATGGGAATTTGAGTGGATTTTTTAGTGGAGGGAATTGAAAGACATTTGTGTGAGTGGAGTGTCCACCCACATGAATGAAGGAGGGGAGGGGGCAGACCCATGGCCGGCGGCCACCCCCTTGGGTGATCCCCTCCTCCTATAAAAGGAGCCCCCTCTCCTCTCTCTCACTCACACCTCCTCGTGAAGGATCTTTTTCCCCCTCTAGTATTTATCCCCCATGGTCTCCGACTAGCGAGATACATGTTCCCGATGACTATTCGGCAAGAAAGAGTTGTACTTCCGATGCATCGCTGGAGCGAGGAGGTGGAGGTTGCTCGGTGCCTCGGACGTGTGTGCGAGCACGGATGCACCGCTGATTTGTGGCGCTAGGACTTCCTCTCGATCTTGAGATCGGCAAGAGATCGTCTACATCAACCATGAGTTCAACCTCGTTAAGCTTTGTCAGTCTTCAAGGGTATGTTCTCTATGGATGTATATACGCCCGTTTCTTGTATCTAGTAGATAGATCTTGGTACATAGTTATTCCCATCGTAGGAAATTTTTTGTTTTCTATGCTGCGAACCCTATAGAGGTATCAGAGCCGGATCTATGCGTAGATGCTTTGCACGGGTAGTACACTTATGAGTATGTGGGCGTGATGATCATGTTATTGCTTCTTTGTTGTACTTTGGATATTGGTGGCATAGTGGGATGAAGCGGCCCGGACAAACTTTACATGTCCTCGCACATGAGACCTGTTCCACGCTTGACATGCAACTAGTTTTGCATAAGTGGCTAGCGGGTGTCCGTTTCTCCTACTATAGTCAATATCTAATTTGCAACGAGTTGTCAACAATTTGGTTATCTTCGTTGTGGTTCATGCTTGTAGGTAAGAACGGTTCTATCTTTGAAAGCCCTAAGCCACGTAAAACTTGCAATGGATAAATTAGAGGCGTCTAGTTTAGATTGTTGCTGGGCTATTGTCATGATATGGTGATGTTGTAAGTAGAATTATAAGTTGATACTCTTACAACACACATAACGTGGAAGTTCCATAGAACTTGGCCTTACACATAGAGGTATGATAGTGATCATACCACGATGCACATGATGGAGATCGAGTGCAAGAACCATATCATTCCACTTATAAACATGTGATGTTGATTGCATCTTATATTGCTTGTTTGGCGTTTTATTATCATAATAAGATGATCCCTCATTTAGATATCAAGATAAGAATGTGTTCTTCCTTAAGTATGCACCGATTATGTTTCGTCGCTCCAAGACATCACATGATGATCGGGTGTTCTTGGATCCACGATCATACTTCAGGTGTAATACAGTTACACACACGAATACTAAGGTTCTTACTTGGCGAGCCTAGCATGTACAGACATGGCCTCAGAACATGGTCCAAAAGGTTAAGAATGAGTCATATGGTAGATATGATGCCCATTTGATGCTCGCCTTTGAAGCTACACCGACTCACGTGATTATCGGACTTGGTGTAGTGGATTTGGTTTATGTAATCACAAAAAAGGTACGAGGTATGTAATTTTTGAGTGGGAGTTCATTCTTAATTTGGATTAGTTGAACTCAATCTATCATAAACTTAGTCTAAACTTTACAATTTTTTTTGTAGATGGCACCACCTGCTTTTAATTTCAATGTGTACATGGAGAAAGAGAAACTTGCAACGAACGGTAGCAACTTTACCGAATGGGCCATGAATTTGAGGATTCTCCTCTCTGCTGCACAAAAGCAATATGTGCTAGAAGCGCCGCTAGGCCCCCACCGTTCGATGATGCCCCTGACAAGGAGAAGAATGTCTATCATACACGTCAGGAGGACCACAACTTAGTTCATTGCGGCATATTGTATGGGCTAGAGCCAGAACTTCGAAAGTGTTTCGAAAACGGAAATGCATTTGATACAATGGGTTAGTTGAAAATGATTTTCGACACACATGCTGCTGTAGAGAGCTACAATGCTTCAGAAAAGTTCTTTAGCTGCATGATGGAAGAGAACAGCTCCGTAAGTGAGCATGTACTCAAGATGCCGGGTTACGCCGATAAGCTTGTGTCCTTGGGAATAACGATTCCCATTGACTTAGGCATCCATTGTGTTCTGCAGTCTCTACCACCTAGCTATAAGAGCTTCATGATGAACTATAATATGCAAGGCATGAATAAGTCTCTCCCCGAGCTTCTATCAATGCTTAAAACTGCAGAAGTGGAGATCAAGAAAGAACATCAAGTGTTGATGATCAATAAGACCACTGGTTTCAAGAAAGACAAGAAGGGAAAACGGAAAGGAAGTAAGGGCAGAAAGACAGTTGCCGTGCCTGAAAAGAAACCCCGAGTTGGCCCTAAGTCTGATACCGAGTGCTATTATTTTAAGGGGACTGGACACTGGAAGCGCAACTGCCCCAAGTATTTGGTAGACAAGAAGTACATCAAGGAAAATAAAGGTATATATGATATACATGTTATTGATGTGTACTTGACTAGTACTCGCAGTAGCACCTGGTTATTTGATACCGGTTTCAGTTGCTAATATTTGTAACTCGAATCAGGGGCTGTGGAACAAGCGACCGCTAGCAAGGGATGAGGTCAAGATGCGTGTCGACAATGGATCAAGTGTTGATGTGATCGCCGTCGGAACGCTACCTCTCCACTTACCGTCGAGATTAGTTATAAACTTTAATAATTGTTATCTGGTGCCAGCACTGAGCATGAACATTGTATCTCGATCGTGTTTGATGCGAAGTGGTTATTCATTTAAATTTGAGAACAATGGTTGTTCTATTTATATGAATGAAATATTTTATGGTCATGCACCGATGATGAATGGTTTATTTCTATTGGATCTCGATAATAATGTTACACATATTCATAATGTTGATGCTAAAACGATTAAACTTAATGATGATATATCCACATATATGTGGCACTTCCGTGTAGTCATATTGGCGTTAAACGCATGAAGAAGCTCCATTCGGATGGACTTTTGGAATCACTTGATTTTGAATCATTTGATACATGTGAGCCATGCCTTATGGGCAAGATGACTAGAACGCCGTTTTCTGGTTCAATGGAACGGGCGACAGATTTATTAGAAATCATACATTCTGATGTATGTGGTCCAATGAGTGTGTCATCGCAAGGTGGATATCATTATTTTGTTACTTTCATAGATGATTTGAGTATATACGGTTATATCTACTTGATGAAACACAAGTCTGAAACCTTTGAAAAGTTCAAGGAATTTCAGAGTGAAGTAGAAAATCATCGTAATAGAAAGATCAAATTTCTACGGTCCGACCGTGGAGGTGAGTATCTAAGTTATGAGTTTAGCACTCATATGAAAAAGTGTGGAATTGTTTCACAACTCACACCTGCCAGAACACCACAGCGAAATGGTGTGTCGGAATGTCGTAATCGTACTTTATTGGATATGGTTCGATCTATGATGTCTCTTGCGGACTTGCCACTGTCATTTTGGGGTTATGCACTAGAAACTGTTGCATTCACTTTAAATCGGGCACCATCTAAATCCGTTGAAAAGACATCGTATGAATTATGGTTTTGAAAGAAACCTAAGCTGTCATTACTTAAAGTTTGGGGGTGCGATGTTTATGTGAAGAAACTTCAATCGGATAAACTCGAACCCAAAGTGGAAAAAATGCGTCTTCATAGGATACCCTAAGGAAACTATTGGGTATTACTTCTATCACAGATCCGAGGACAAGGTTTTTGTTGCCAAGAATGGATCCTTTCTAGAGAAAGAGTTTCTTGCAAAATGCGTGAGTAGTCGGAAGGTAGAACTCGAAGAGGTTGTAGAACCTTCTCTTCATAGTATGGCGAGTAGCGCAGCGCCGGAAGTCGTTCCGGAGTTGGCTTCACCAATTGAAGAGGGAACTAATGATAATGATCATGAAACTCCAAAAGAGAGTACTACCAAACCTCGCAGGTCTAGCAGGACGCGTGCAACTCCCGAGCTGTACAGAAATCCTGTTATGAATTTCATGGTTGATGAAATTGATGACCCTGCGATGTATGAAGAAGCGATGATGAGCCCAGATTCCAGCAAATGGTTAGAAGCCATGAAATCCGAGATGGAATCAATGCACAAAAACCAAGTTTGGAACTTGGTGGACTTACCTCACAACCGAAAGGCCATGGAGAATAAATGGATTTTCAAAAGGAAAACTGATGATGATGGTAATGTGACCGTCTATAAAGATCGACTTGTCGCAAAGGGGTTTGATGACCCACAAGTATAGGGGGTGTATCTTAGTTGTAGGGGTCCCAACCTTTAATAAGATTGATCCCTCCTGTGTTTACAATGCTAGTCCCTGGATCAATAGCTAGCATCCACAGTTTAGATGTAATATCAAGAAACAAGGGTCATAATATAACTTTATAACCAGGAATAACATAATTTTATTACATCAAAACATAGCTCATTAGGCTATTACATTACATTGCAGCGGAATAAATATAGTCATGGGTCCTTCATCTTCAAAGTGCCACAGGCAGATGTTGGTTGTAGACTTTGTAATCCTAATCAAACAATCTTCACTAAAATCAATCAAACCTGCAACATACAAGTTACAGCCACAAAGGGTCAATACATTTGAATTGTATTGGCAAGTGATACTATGGTAGTATAGTGGAAACTATCATCTATATGCATTTGGCTAAGTGGAGTTGAGGCTTGCATTGCTCAAAATATATTTTTCTTATCATTTTGAAAATACTAAGTTTTTGCTTGACAAAATCATTTTTCTCAATCAAAGATTTCAAGATCCTTGTACCAAGCCATCTCTCCATCAATGATTGAAGAATTCAAACAACCCTTGTTCAAACCACAAGATTTTAATTTAGAAATTTGAATGATGATATTCTTGATTGCTTCCATGTCTTGATGCTCAAATTTTCCTTTACCAGGGACATGGCTAAGTACTTAGATTTTACACTCTGCAGAGGTGGTGCACTTTACCCACAAGACTTGGTTTCCCAAGACAAAATCTTTCAGAAGCCTTCCCTTAGACCAAAATGGACGCGTTCCAACCTATCAAACACTACCACCCACTGTCCATATGGCTAAGTTCTTGCAACCTATATGATCATGGCAGAGCCCATATTGCCAAGTGGTTGCACTTGAAGCTTCTCAACATTTGACATCTCAAATCTCTTTGTTTCCTGGGTGGCCATCCACAAGTGAGATACACAAGACAGGTCCATGGTGTTGTGTAACCACTCAACATAACCCAATCCTTCCACTTCCACCCAGGTGATACATTAACTTAGTTGTTTTATTAAACAAAATCACAAGTCCTTAGACTTAGAATATTTTTCCATAGTGTGAATATATATTCCACCCATGTTTTCTATTAGCTAGGCTAAGCTTGGTAGTAATAGGGAACTTAACTTATGAAATCCTACTAAGGATTCATCTACTAGGTTTTCCTATAGCAAGATCTATACTTAGCAAAATCCATGCAAGTTTTACTTAGCAAAATTACTAATGCATAGAGAAAGTAATGGGATAGAAAGTATGAAGCATCACTTGCCTTTTTGGTAGAGTATAGGTTCACTTCTTGATCTTTGCAACAATCACACTCTTCAAGTCACTACAAATCAATCAAGCAAGGCACAAACTCAATCTACCAATCAAGCAAAATAACACACATAAATAACAAAGTCAAAGAAATGCATGCAAGCATGCCAAGCTTTGTTTTGTTTGAAAAAGTGGTTCCTAGTGGGTCATAGTCATTTGGGTACATCTAATGGTCATTTCCTAAAGTGGCCAAGTCATTTGCAAAAGGTTTCACTTTAAAACCATTTTCAAAACAAAGTGTTATTTTACGTGGTGTAGAAATATTTTTACTAAGGCATTAGCCTATAGGGTTCACCAAATGAGTTGCTATTGCAAAACTTGGTGTTTTTTGGTCAGTAGGTTTGGTCCAAACCATCTACTCAAAGTTTTCTTTCCATAAACATTTTCATAATAAAAACTATTCTTTTTATTTGGCTAGAAAATGACTAAGTCAAGTAATCTAACCTAAATCTTACAAAAATCATTTCTAACACCAATGGTTGGTTCCTAGGGTCAGTAAGATCACAACAAACCATTTTGCAAAGGTTTTAATTCAAAATTCATTTTTAAACAATTTTTCTACTCTAAATAAGTACACAAATGTTTCTGCAAATTCAAACAAGTTAACAGGTACTATTTTCTAAACTAAGGCCATGGCTGGCTAGGGTTTGTTATCCTGAATCCATTGATATAAAATTTGTCAAATTTGGACGTGTGGATCCAAAGATACAAGGGTTTGAAGTTTGCAAAAGTTTCTGTTTTCAAATTCTGTTTTAAACAGAATAACAGACACGTGTCCTAACCCTACTCGCTGATACCGTTTCGGTTGGATCAAGCGTCGAGAGGTGTTGGATCTAACTCAAATCGTGCGGTCCAGAGGACATACCTCTTCGCGTTAAGTGATTCTGTCCAGTGCGTCCGATCTAGATCTAACGGCTTTGGGGTGCTCGACCATAGACGGGCGGCGCTGCGGCGGCTGCTGGCGGCGGAGCGACCAGACGATGGTGGCGCCGGCGGTACAGGAAGCAAAGGAGGGTGTGGAGATGCTCACCGGATTCGCTGACGCTCGCTGATGCTCAACGTGGCACTTGTCCGTCGAGGGGCGCTAGGGGGCAGCTGCGATTGCTCGCCGGAGTTGGTACTGGCGACGGACGCGCGCGGTCGAGGTCGAGGACGACCCTAGGAATCACCCGGAGACAAATGAGGCACATGGTCAGGAGCGCAAGGACACGAAGAAGGCGTGTGCGTGAACGAGAGGGGTCGGGGTGGTCTGGAATTACCGGAGGAGCTCGTCGGAGGCGAGACAGACGGCGGCGCTCAGAATTTTTGTCGAAGACGGCTTCCTGGGGCGCCCGCGGTTGAACGAAGTGTACTAGGAGATGCTCCAGAGAGTGGGGAGGCTGCTAGGTTGCATAGGAAGGCAGGTGGTGGAGTGTGTTAGCCGGAATCGGTGAGAACGGTCGTCGGAGACAGAGGAGGTGCAGAAGGAAATGGCAACAGCCTGGTGGCGGAAAGAGGGTGGCGTCTGAGGGAGAAAGGAGAGGAAAGCCTGGCGTTTAACGCTGAGTGGTCACGGTGAGGAGTAATCGCTGCAGTAAAGTGTATTGACCGCGAGAAATTTAACGACAGAAACGGTCGCGAGGTGAGGGAAGAAGGAGTCGCAGGGAGGAAGAAGAGCAGTGGGGTGTGGGGTCCGCTGGCAGTGAAAGAAAGGGAAAGGGAACGGGGTCCACTTGCCAGTCTCTTAGCGGGTTCCTTTCGCGGTGAAGAAAAACGGTTCGGAGAAAAGAGGAGGTGGGCTGCAAGTTGGGCTGTTGGGCTGGGGTAGTTGGGCTGCTGTTGTTTCTTCTTTTTTTTTGTACAGAAACATTTTCCTTTTCTTTTTCTATTTGCTGATTTGATTTTCAATCAATATTTCAAACATTCAAACCATTCAAACAATTCAAACTATCATCAAGCTTTTCAAATATGAATTTGGTTCTGCTTAACATCATAATTCACCTTCTAAAATAAATATTATTTTAAATCTTTTTAGGTTCCATTTATTAATTAAATAAAATGGACTATGGTTTATTAATAAAATAGGGTTTATTTTATTGAGATATTTATTTTGAAAAATAAAGCCAAAACACTTTAGTAGGTTTTAATTAAGAAAATAAAATACTTAGAAAACTTATTTAAAATAATTTAATAAGTTTTGATGTTTTAATTAAAATGGTAAAACCTTTTATTAAATAAAGTTGGATACTAAATCCTTATTATTTTATTTAAACAATCCTTTATTATTTTTATTTAAACCTTTGCTATTTTATTTAAAATAAAATGTTTTAATTCAAAAGCTTGGCCAAGGTTTTAATTGGCTTTACAAAATAATCGTTATTTATAAATCCATCTTTTCTTTTGAATACCAAATCCTTTTATTAAAAGATCTAAAATAGTAGTTTCATAACATTTTAATTTCCTTTATTAAATGTTTATCTTTATGAATCCCTTAGGACTTTATTTATTTCAAATGGGTTTGAGGTTCCAATTGGGTTCAAAAAGTTTCTTCTGGCTCTAAAAATCAAACAAAGTTTTATTTTATTTATTTATTTTCACATTACAAGATTTGGAAAATCTTGGGATGTGACAGGCTACCACCCTTAAAATAAATCTCGTCCCGAGATTTGGGAAGGCTGGGGTTCACAAGCAAGTTCAAACAACTAGGGTACTACCACCCTTAAAAATTTTCAAACAAAAATTACATAATGTCTTTCTTGGGTCCTGGAAAACTTCTCTAAGCAAACTTTTGCATTTATGTCCTTAGTTTCCATACTTGACTCATGAGCCAAGGTTGAGATCCTTCATAGACTTGTTTAACTTGTTCTCCATCCTTTCTGGACAATTGTTTTCATAGTGGCCTAGTTCCTTGCATTTGAAACATGTGACAAGGCTGATATCCCTCATAGGCTGGTTTATCTTATGCTTCATCTTTTCAGGACAGTAGTTTGCATAATGTCCTAACTCTTTGCAGTATTTGCACATCACTTGGCTAAAATTCTTCCTTATCTTGGGTTTCACCAGCTTTTGTTTGTCTTCTTGTCTCTTCTTCTTTTCTGGGCATTCATTGTAATAGTGTCCCATCTCTCTGCAAGTGTAACATTGCTCTTGAGTAATATCCTTCTTGTTAGGGTTGGGGCATTTCTTCTTCTTCTTGGGTCTCTCCAAAGCTAGGAGTTCTTCTAGTTTATGTTCTTCATAGGTGGGAGATCTTTCTCTCTTCTTGGGGCATTGGTCTTCATGTTCCTTGGATGCATGATCTTTGTCTCTAAAAACATTGCTAGCTTGGGTTCCTTCTAGAATAACATCTTTGTCATCCTTGTTGTCATTAGCTCTTTGGGAAAAGTTTTCTCCCATGTTGATCATTTGAGTAACCAATCCTTGCAACAATTGGGATTGAAGTTTCAAAATCCTTTGTATGGCTGGGTCTAGTCCATTGTTGTTGGCTAAAAACTGAGTTGTCTCTTGGCTCAACTGGTTTTGGGTTGCTATAAGTTCTCTCATGTTGTCTTCTTGGTTGGTGTTGGTGTCTCTTGGAGTAGTCATCTGTTTGGGTTGAATTGGGATTAGAATAGGCAAAATATTTCTAAGGAATTATTTCTAATCACACACATCACAATTCACATAAGTAATATGCATGCAATCACAAACAATCATTTCACTCAACAACAAAGTTCAAGCACATACTTAGGCAACAAAAAAAAATATTTTTGTTACACCACATAAGTTGGTGGTTTTGTCTTAGCTAAAATATGGTGGTCCATCTATATGGTTCACTTGTGATTTTTCCATCCTTCTTTGTTGATTCTTCTTGCATGAGATCTTGGTTTCCTTGGAAAAACTTTTGGTCACAATACTTCAAAGTTGTTGATGGTTCCTTCTTATTTTGCATTCCCTCAGTCTCTAAATCTTGAGTAAGATTTCCTTGTCTCACTTGTAGTCCTTAGTGATATCCAAGTTGGAAGTCCTTGGTGAATATGCTGAAGATGTTGAAGTCATTAGAGTTGAAGAAGTTGAAGTAGTCCTTTGCTCATGGTGTAGTCTTGGGTCATGGGGTAGGCTTTTCCATCAAGTTGAAGTAGAAGAGATGTAGAGTTGAAACCAAAATGGTTTGAGGAAAGAGTTTACAAGTGTTTTTGTAAATAAGTTTTGGATCAAAATATAACTCCTATTTTTCTAAGGGTTTTTGTCCAATCCTAGGTTTACAAATCCTACAGGCAACACAATGCTCTGATACCATCTGTAGGGGTCCCAACCTTTAATAAGATTGATCCCTCCTGTGTTTACAATGCTAGTCCCTGGATCAATAGCTAGCATCCACAGTTTAGATGTAATATCAAGAAACAAGGGTCATAATATAACTTTATAACCAGGAATAACATAATTTTATTACATCAAAACATAGCTCATTAGGCTATTACATTACATTGCAGCGGAATAAATATAGTCATGGGTCCTTCATCTTCAAAGTGCCACAGGCAGATGTTGGTTGTAGACTTTGTAATCCTAATCAAACAATCTTCACTAAAATCAATCAAACCTGCAACATACAAGTTACAACCACAAAGGGTCAATACATTTGAATTGTATTGGCAAGTGATACTATGGTAGTATAGTGGAAACTATCATCTATATGCATTTGGCTAAGTGGAGTTGAGGCTTGCATTGCTCAAAATATATTTTTCTTATCATTTTGAAAATACTAAGTTTTTGCTTGACAAAATCATTTTTCTCAATCAAAGATTTCAAGATCCTTGTACCAAGCCATCTCTCCATCAATGATTGAAGAATTCAAACAACCCTTGTTCAAACCACAAGATTTTAATTTAGAAATTTGAATGATGAGATTCTTGATTGCTTCCATGTCTTGATGCTCAAATTGTCCTTTACCAGGGACATGGCTAAGTACTTAGATTTTACACTCTGCAGAGGTGGTGCACTTTACCCACAAGACTTGGTTTCCCAAGACAAAATCTTTCAGAAGCCTTCCCTTAGACCAAAATGGACGCGTTCCAACCTATCAAACACTACCACCCACTGTCCATATGGCTAAGTTCTTGCAACCTATATGATCATGGCAGAGCCCATATTGCCAAGTGGTTGCACTTGAAGCTTCTCAACATTTGACATCTCAAATCTCTTTGTTTCCTGGGTGGCCATCCACAAGTGAGATACACAAGACAGGTCCATGGTGTTGTGTAACCACTCAACATAACCCAATCCTTCCACTTCCACCCAGGTGATACATTAACTTAGTTGTTTTATTAAACAAAATCACAAGTCCTTAGACTTAGAATATTTTTCCATAGTGTGAATATATATTCCACCCATGTTTTCTATTAGCTAGGCTAAGCTTGGTAGTAATAGGGAACTTAACTTATGAAATCCTACTAAGGATTCATCTACTAGGTTTTCCTATAGCAAGATCTATACTTAGCAAAATCCATGCAAGTTTTACTTAGCAAAATTACTAATGCATAGAGAAAGTAATGGGATAGAAAGTATGAAGCATCACTTGCCTTTTTGGTAGAGTATAGGTTCACTTCTTGATCTTTGCAACAATCACACTCTTCAAGTCACTACAAATCAATCAAGCAAGGCACAAACTCAATCTACCAATCAAGCAAAATAACACACATAAATAACAAAGTCAAAGAAATGCATGCAAGCATGCCAAGCTTTGTTTTGTTTGAAAAAGTGGTTCCTAGTGGGTCATAGTCATTTGGGTACATCTAATGGTCATTTCCTAAAGTGGCCAAGTCATTTGCAAAAGGTTTCACTTTAAAACCATTTTCAAAACAAAGTGTTATTTTATGTGGTGTAGAAATATTTTTACTAAGGCATTAGCCTATAGGGTTCACCAAATGAGTTGCTATTGCAAAACTTGGTGTTTTTTGGTCAGTAGGTTTGGTCCAAACCATCTACTCAAAGTTTTCTTTCCATAAACATTTTCATAATAAAAACTATTCTTTTTATTTGGCTAGAAAATGACTAAGTCAAGTAATCTAACCTAAATCTTACAAAAATCATTTCTAACACCAATGGTTGGTTCCTAGGGTCAGTAAGATCACAACAAACCATTTTGCAAAGGTTTTAATTCAAAATTCATTTTTAAACAATTTTTCTACTCTAAATAAGTACACAAATGTTTCTGCAAATTCAAACAAGTTAACAGGTACTATTTTCTAAACTAAGGCCATGGCTGGCTAGGGTTTGTTATCCTGAATCCATTGATATAAAATTTGTCAAATTTGGACGTGTGGATCCAAAGATACAAGGGTTTGAAGTTTGCAAAAGTTTCTGTTTTCAAATTCTGTTTTAAACAGAATAACAGACACGTGTCCTAACCCTACTCGCTGATACCGTTTCGGTTGGATCAAGCGTCGAGAGGCGTTGGATCTAACTCACATCGTGCGGTCCAGAGGACATACCTCTTCGCGTTAAGTGATTCTGTCCAGTGCGTCCGATCTAGATCTAACGGCTGTGGGGTGCTCGACCATAGACGGGCGGCGCTGCGGGGGCTGCTGGCGGCGGAGCGACCAGACGATGGCGGCGCCGGCGGTACAGGAAGCAAAGGAGGGTGTGGAGATGCTCACCGGATTCGCTGACGCTCGCTGATGCTCAACGTGGCACTTGTCCGTCGAGGGGCGCTAGGGGGCAGCTGCGATTGCTCGCCGGAGTTGGTACTGGCGACGGACGCGCGCGGTCGAGGTCGAGGACGACGCTAGGAATCACCCGGAGACAAACGAGGCACACGGTCAGGAGCGCAAGGACACGAAGAAGGCGTGTGCGTGAACGAGAGGGGTCGGGGTGGTCTGGAATTACCGGAGGAGCTCGTCGGAGGCGAGACAGACGGCGGCGCTCAGAATTTTTGTCGAAGACGGCTTCCTGGGGCGCCCGCGGTTGAACGAAGTGTACTAGGAGATGCTCCAGAGAGTGGGGAGGCTGCTAGGTTGCATAGGAAGGCAGGTGGTGGAGTGTGTTAGCCGGAATCGGTGAGAATGGTCGTCGGAGACAGAGGAGGTGCAGAAGGAAATGGCAACAGCCTGGTGGCGGAAAGAGGGTGGCGTCTGAGGGAGAAAGGAGAGGAAAGCCTGGCGTTTAACGCTGAGTGGTCATGGTGAGGAGTAATCGCTGCAGTAAAGTGTATTGACCGCGAGAAATTTAACGACAGAAACGGTCGCGAGGTGAGGGAAGAAGGAGTCGCAGGGAGGAAGAAGAGCAGTGGGGTGTGGGGTCCGCTGGCAGTGAAAGAAAGGGAAAGGGAACGGGGTCCACTTGCCAGTCTCTTAGCGGGTTCCTTTCGCGGTGAAGAAAAACGGTTCGGGGAAAAGAGGAGGTGGGCTGCAAGTTGGGCTGTTGGGCTGGGGTAGTTGGGCTGCTGTTGTTTCTTCTTTTTTTTTTGTACAGAAACATTTTCCTTTTCTTTTTCTATTTGCTGATTTGATTTTCAATCAATATTTCAAACATTCAAACCATTCAAACAATTCAAACTATCATCAAGCTTTTCAAATATGAATTTGGTTCTGCTTAACATCATAATTCACCTTCTAAAATAAATATTATTTTAAATCTTTTTAGGTTCCATTTATTAATTAAATAAAATGGACTATGGTTTATTAATAAAATAGGGTTTATTTTATTGAGATATTTATTTTGAAAAATAAAGCCAAAACACTTTAGTAGGTTTTAATTAAGAAAATAAAATACTTAGAAAACTTATTTAAAATAATTTAATAAGTTTTGATGTTTTAATTAAAATGGTAAAACCTTTTATTAAATAAAGTTGGATACTAAATCCTTATTATTTTATTTAAACAATCCTTTATTATTTTTATTTAAACCTTTGCTATTTTATTTAAAATAAAATGTTTTAATTCAAAAGCTTGGCCAAGGTTTTAATTGGCTTTACAAAATAATCGTTATTTATAAATCCATCTTTTCTTTTGAATACCAAATCCTTTTATTAAAAGATCTAAAATAGTAGTTTCATAACATTTTAATTTCCTTTATTAAATGTTTATCTTTATGAATCCCTTAGGATTTTATTTATTTCAAATGGGTTTGAGGTTCCAATTGGGTTCAAAAAGTTTCTTCTGGCTCTAAAAATCAAACAAAGTTTTATTTTATTTATTTATTTTCACATTACAAGATTTGGAAAATCTTGGGATGTGACATTAGTACTTTCGATAAATAGGAGTGTCGATCCCAACGAGGAGCAGAAGGTGCTGAACAGTGGTATGGAGCAGGAAATCCCTGTGAATACTTAGCAAACGGATTTTTAGTGGTTTTCTGACAAGGCAACAAAACAAAGAGCAAGTAACAGAAGTAACGAACAAATGGAGCAAGTGGCCCAATCCTTTCTTAGCAAAGGACAAGCCGGTGGAAATACTTATAAGGACCAAACGTTCTCGAGGACACATGGGAATTCTGTCAAGTGCTTTCACTTCAAATAGCTAATTACTCTTCTCTGGTGTTTGTAAGTGTTGTGTGGGTGAACCTGTGCTAACATACCGCCCTTCCTAGGACTAATACATACTTGTGATTAAACCCCCTGCAAACATCTGTAACTACAGGAAAGTAATTAAGATATAAATCTAACCACAGCCTTAAACTCTGAGATCCTACGCTCCCTTGTGCAAAGGTGTCCTAACGGGGGTTCAGGTTTCTGTCACTCTGGAAACCCCACAATTAGTAGCCAAATACACAATGCATTCCCCTAGGCCCATAAATGGTGAAGTATCATGTAGTCGACGTTCACATGACACCACTAGAAGAATAGAACCACAACTTAAATACTAAACCATTGAATAATAACTCATCACAGATTCACTACTAACAACATGACTTCTCCCATGTCCTCAAGAACTAAACGAACTACTCACAAGACATCATATGGATCAAGATCAAAGATGATATGGTAATGGATAACAATCTGAACATAAACAATAATCCAATGGTTCCACTCACAAGCATCAACTACAATATTAATTAACACCGGGAAAGTTTCCCCTAATGAACTAAGCAATATCCAACACAATTGTTACAGCGGGACGGAGTGGTGATGATGGTGTTGGTGGAGATGGTGGTGTGGATGATGATGATGATACCGATGAATCCTAGCTTGATGATGGTGTTGATGGCGATAGTCTCCCCTCTCCGGGAAGGAATTCCCCCGGCAGAAATCTGTATGCCGAAGAGATCTTTCTCTCTCGGTGTTTTCCGCCCCCCAGAGGCGGTGGAAGTCTATCTGTGGTCGCTCTTCTGGTGTTAGGGTTCCGTAGGGAAGATATAGGCGAAGGGGCAGAGTCGGAGGCCGAGCAGGTGGGCCAAACCCACCATAGGCGCGGGGTCAGGTGGGCCCGCTCCTAGGGGGTGTGGGCCCCCTGAGGCCCCCCTTCGCTCCTACTTCTGGCTTCCTTCGTCTTCTGGTAAAATAATATGTTTCCATATTTTTCTAGTATTTTTCTGATCTTCGCGAAATTGCACCGAAACGCCGTCTTTTCCATCAGAATCCAGACTCCGGCAGTCCATCCTCCAGGAATCATCCAACATGCATAAACTGATGAAAATCCATAAGTAATACCTCATATTAAGACAAATATCAATGAATAGAGGTAAATTATGATATAGAATGGTGATGCAAATTGGGCGTATCAACTCCCCCAATCTTAGACTTCGCTTGTCCCCAAGCGAATACTGAGCTCAGTAAACATGTCCACAGGTTTATGGAGTGAAGTGTTGATAAAAAGAATATGAACAAGAAGCATCACACTTACCAATGCACAACTCATAGAAGAAACCAACCCTCCATTATATAACTTAGCTTGCAACCAAGTACAACAGTCACAAATAGAGATGCATAAAGATAAATCATAATTGGAATTGGCAAACTTGTTCTTGGTCAGAGAACACCTGGCAAATAGTTTCACAAAAGCTTTTTGTAGAAGTTTCAAAACAGGAGCACTCTTTGCTCAAAAAGGTTTTTCACAAGTGAAGACTTTCAAAGTAATACTCAATAGATAAGATTTTTGTGCAAACAAGGAAGATAAAGAACATGATTGAATAAATCACCATATGAATGCTTGAAACACAACAACTCAAAAGCTTGCTGGAGATAGAGAGGAAGTAGGTTTACTGACTCAACTAGTAACTGGTAGAAAGGTCCCTTCTTAGAGGGTAACAGGGATTACAAGTCATAAAGAGCTTCCAAAATATTATGGTACTTACTAGGTTTAAGCCCTCATTGCCCCTATCATAAGCATCTTGAGATGATTAAGGTTAAAGTGAACAAAGATGGAGTATATGCTTGACGAAATATAAGTTGGCAATCTCATGTCCCTTGAATATGAGGGCCACTCCTCATGCATACTCAACTTTTGGTCCAGGTAAGTTCTTGTCATTGTAAATATTTGCATATCATTGAGAACTGCCAATGGGGTACCCCTTGAACATGGTACAGGAGCTTTCCCATAACCAAAATGACAAGGCAAGCAGACAATGAGCATCTCAACAATCTTTTTATTTACTATGCATATAGCTTTTTATTGAGGATGCTTCATAGATGACTCACTATGGTGATGTTGCAAGTTTACACCATGATTAAGCATGGCTTAGGCTAGCGGCCCAGGCGTTTCTCTAACACAGAATACAAACTCCATGAACTTACAAGTCCCCTCTTTATTTCACACCGTTGACATCCATAGACAAAAGAGCACGATATCAACTATGCACGACAAGGTACAAGTGCAATGTTGAAAACGTTCCCCGTGACAGCACAGTTCTGCTAATCCCAACGTATAGATGCAAGCATATACAACTTCGATGTCCACAATGGTTCAAGTTTATTAGGGGCATGTAAATAAAGTGTGACATCAAGTTCGTGAGAGCTTTACTAACTAGTTTTCACATAACAAAATACTTTTTAATTCGAAAGGTAGATGAAGCTTGAGAATTTACTAGGAATAGAAATAGCTATTAGGTAGATATGGTGGACACAAGTGGCAAAAGTTTTTGGTTCAAAGGGTTTTGGAAACATGAGAAGTATGGCTTCTCAAAATAGGTTTTTGGCTAGCAAGGCTGGGTAGCAAGCAAGAGAGTTGAAAGAAGCAAGCAAAAATACAAGTAATAAAGCCAAACATGCAATCTTCCTTGAAGACACAACAGAATCTTAAATAAAGAATACTAAGCTTATGAGCCAACAAGAAAGAAAACAAATGATACCAAATACCTGTAAGCTTTTTCTTTCTTTATTTTTTCTTTCAAACTAGTGCCACTGACCAGAACTCGGTTTGCCAAAACCAATTTAGATCCACTTGATGATCCCAAAGTGGTGCCAATACTGAACAACAAGATCCATCATATAATAGAGATTTCAAAGAAAAATAAGAAGTGCAAAAAGTAAAAGATGAGACTTCTCATTAATATTCCAATAAAGGCACTCACACCAAGGGATACATAGATAATAAACTAAAGGAGAGATACTTCCACATGCAAACCAAACTATAAGATAACTTCTCTACCATAGATATGAATCCACTAAAAAGGTAAAATATAAAAGATAATGGTGGTGATACCGTGGCACTCCCCCAAGCTTGGAACAAGACAAGGGTATGCCAAACCTGATGACGAATTACTCCTTTGGTGGTGGTCTCTTGTCATCATCAAACTTCCAAGGCAATGGTTCCCCATCCAAAAAGGATGTCTTTGTTTCTGCAATCCTGAAACTAGCAGCAGAGCTAATGCAATCAAATATAGCTTCATACTCACAGTTTTGATTTTGTATGTCATAGAGCTGTGCTTGCAATTGATTGGTGGTTTGATGGAGTGAGAAGATCTCTTCTCGGAACTCAGCAACTTCTCCCTCATGCTTGGTGATGAGTTCTGAACTTACCTTGTGAATAACATCCACTTCATGTTCTGCCATCTTCTTGTACCTGAAAACTTCTTGTTCCAATGCTTCCATCCTGTCTTCCAGGTTGCCTTCTCCTTTAGGGACTTGAACTTCTTTCATCTGTACCTTCCCCTCTTTGAGGATCAACTCTTTGGGGTGAATCCTCAACTCATACATGTACGGGTTGAGGACATCCGCAGAGGAATCCTCCATGGGTGATCCAGAGGAAGACATTGAGGCTCTAAATATGAGAATTTTCCTGACAGAAACATATCGAAAACGAAAACACGACGAGAACACGATGCAAGAACCTCGGGGAACCCGGGGGGTTATATATTACGAAGATTCAGTGCATAAGGAAAGTTTTGACACGGAAACGAAGTGGATATGGAGTTCGAGGATGGAAAACCCCCTCCAGGCGTGGCCAGGCTAGGCCTGCGCCTGGGGTGGGTTTGTCCACCCCGGGCTCCGTTTCCTCTTCAGTTTCGTCCCGTAACTTCCTTTATGTATTAAAAACATCAAAAAAATATAAAAAGATTGGAGTTTCACGAACCTTCTGTTTTCACCACTTTTACCTATTCAAAGACGAACTCTGCAGTTTCTGGTGTTCGGTTCTTGATAAATTCTTCTGGAGTCACCATTTGAATGACATCCACTTCTTCATTGTAAGAATCTCCAGAAATATAATGTTTATTATTTGACCATTAACCACCTGTGTTGTGTCATCCTTCAGAGAAGATATTTTGATGGCACCTGAACGGTACACTTCCTTGATAAAAAAAGGTCCTTCCCATTTGGAGAGTAGTTTCCCTGCAAAAAATCTGAGAGTAGACCTATACAAAAGAACTTTCTCACCAACATGGAACTCCCTTTTGAGAATTCTCCTATCATGCCATCTTTTTACTTTTTCCTTAAAGAGCATAGCATTTTCGTAAGCTTCCCCTCTCCACTCATCTAGATTACTTAAATCGAGCAATCTTTTCTCACCAGCAAGTCTAAAATCTCTATTCAACTCTTTCACTGCCCAATAAGCTTTGTGTTCTAATTCTAAAGGCAAGTGACAAGCTTTCCCATAGACCATTTTGTAAGGAGACATCCCCATAGGATTTTTACAAGCAGTTCTATAAGCCCACAAAGCGTCATTCAACTTTTTAGCCCAATTTTTTCTAGACAATTGACAGTCTTCTGCAAGATAGATTTAATTTCCCTATTGGAAAGTTCTACTTTCCCACTAGTTTGGGGGTGATAAGCTGAATCTATTCTGTGGTTTACATCATACTTAGCGAGAGTTTTTCTAAAACCCCCGTGCATAAAATGGGAGCCTCCATCAATCATGAGATATCTAGGTACACCAAACCTAGGAAAAATGACATCTTTGAGAATTTTCAAAGAGGTCTTACCATCAACACTTCTCGTAGGTATGGCTTGTACCCACTTTGTAACATAGTCAACAACAACAAGAATATGAGTATACCCTTTTGAAGGAGGAAAAGTCCCCATAAAGTCAAATCCCCAACAATCAAAAGGTTCAATAACAAGAGAATAATTCATAGGCATTTCATTGAGTCTAGAGATGTTACCTACTTGTTGGCATTCATCACGGTATAAGATAAACTTCCTTGCATCTTTAAAAAGAGTAGGCCAATAAAATCCAGATTGTAAAACCTTCTGTGCAGTCCTATCCCCAGCATGATGTCCTCCATAAGAACTGCCATGACATTTTCTCAATTTCTTTTGTTGTTCAAATTCTAGAACACATCTTCTCATAATGCCATCTACTCCTTCCTTATATAGGTGTGGGTCATCCCAAAAGTAATGCCTTAGATCATAGAAGAATTTCCTTCTTTGCTGGGATGTAAAGGTTGGAGGCAAATACTTGGAAACAATAAAGTTAGCATAATCAGCATACCAAGGATTCTCATGTGGACTTACCCTTATTGCAGCTAACTGTTCATTTGGAAAATTATCATTAACATGCAAAGGGTTAAAAGAAATGTTTTCTAAACGAGATAAATTATCAGCAACATGATTATCAGCACCTTTCCTATCCACAATATGCGGATCAAACTCTTGCAAAAGCAACACCCACCTTATAAGACTAGGCTTAGCGTCCTTCTTGGTCATAAGGTACTTAATAGCTGCATGGTCAGTATGAATAGTAACCTTAGAATCAACAATATAAGGTCTAAACTTATCACAAGCAAATATTACAGCTAAGAACTCTTTTTCAGTAGTGGCATAATTCTTTTGAGCAGCATCTAGAGTCTTGCTAGCATAATGAATAACATTCAGCTTATTATCAACACGTTGTCCAAGGACAACACCCACAACAAAGTCACTAGCATCACACATGATTTCAAAAGGTAAACTCCAATCAGGTGGTTGGACTATAGGAGCAGTTGTTAAAGCTTTCTTCAAAGTTTCAAAAGCTTCCTTACAACCATCATCAAAAACAAAAGGTACGTCTTTTTGAAGAAGATTAGTAAGGGGCTTTGAAATTTTGGATAAATCTTTAATAAATCTCCTATAGAAACCAGCATGACCAAGGATACTACGAATACCTTTGATATCCCTAGGACAAGGCATCTTCTCAATTGCTTCAATTTCGGCTCTATCAACTTCAATACCTCTTTCAGAGATCTTATGTCCAAGAACAATTCCTTCATTAACCATGAAATGACATTTCTCCCAGTTAAGAACAAGGTTGGTTTCTTCACATCTCTGCAAAACTTTATCAAGGTTGTGCAAACACTTATCAAAAGAAGTTCCATAGACGGAAGAATCGTCCATGAAAACCTCCACAATTTCTTCACAAAAACCATGAAAGATAGCAGACATACATCTCTGAAAGGTAGCAGGAGCATTACATAAACCAAAAGGCATACGCCTATAAGCATAAGTACCATAAGGACAAGTGAAAGTGGTTTTCTCCTGGTCCTGTGCTTTCACAGCAATTTGAGGAAACCCAAAATAACCATCAAGAAAGCAAAAGTGAGTCTTTTTGGACAGCCTCTCAAGCATTTGATCAATAAAGGGCAAAGGATAATGATCTTTCTTAGTAACTTTATTAATCTTTCTAAAATCAATGCACATTCTATACCCAACCACTACTCTCTGGGGTATAAGCTCATTATCCTCATTAGGCACAACAAATTTTTTTGAGGGTAAAATAGTAGGCACAACAGTAAAGACCCCTTTGTTGGGAACACAATGAACAGGGCTAACCCATTGACTATCAGCAATATGATAAATAATACCACCATCAAGGAGTTTTAATACCTCATTCTTACCACTTCCTTCATTTTAGGATTTAGACGGCGCTGGTGCTCAACAACAGGTTTTTCATCAGGCTCAATATTAATAGCATGCTGGCATATAGTGGGAGAAATTCCTTTTAAATCATCAAGAGTATAACCCATAGCTCCTCGGTGCTTCTTCAATACCTCCAATAGCCTTTATTCTTCCTTCCCTAAAAGTTTAGAACTAATAATAACAGGATATATCTTCTTATCATCAAGATAAACATATTTAAGATCATCAAGTAAAGGTTTTAATTCGAAAACAGGATCCCCTTTGGGTGGTAGTGTGGTACCCAAATCTTCCACAGGTAAATTATGCTTAAGTAACTCAGGCTGACGAAGGAAAACCTCATCAATCTCATTTCTTTCCTTCATAAAGGCATCACTTTCATGATCTTCCATGAACTACTGCAAAGCATTGTTAGGAGCAAGAGAAATAGCAGACAGTTGTTTAACCTTGAAATCCTCATCAGGTAATTCAGGGTTTGGCAAATTTGGAAAAATTAAACTCATAAGATTCTCCAGCAAACTTAGTCAACACTTTTTCCTTCCTACAATCTATGATGGCCCCACAAGTATTAAGAAAGGGTCTACCAAAGATGATAAAATAGGTTTTACTAGCTTCTTTACCAAGTACTAGAAAATTAGCAGGATATTTAATCTTACCACAAAGTACCTCCACATAGGGGCGAAGCCAGAAAAAATCACCATTGGTGTCATTGGGGTCATTCTTTAGATTCTTCTTGATTTTTTCCCTATTACTAAGAGTGATTCTCTAGTTTTAAAGGGAATTAATACAAATTCATTGGTGTCATTTGACACCAATGGTTGTATGATAGCTCCGCCCCTGCCTCCACATCTCTTACAATACCAATGGGGCAAACTTGCTCTCTATTGGCAAGGTGAATAACAACATCAATGTCTTCAAGCTCACAAGGACCAATCTCATGCATAATTTCCCTGTAAGCTCATAAGGAATAGCACTAGAACTAGCACCAATATCACATAAACCATAGTAACATTGATCACCAATTTTAACAGAGAGCACAGGAACACTAGCTTTTCTAGCCTTACTAGGATGAGAGATAATATTAGAAGCGTCTTCACAGAAGACAATATACTCATCCTCTATATTTCTAGTAACAAGATCTTTCACAATAGCTACCACAGGCTCGATATCAATAAGCTCATCGGAACCTACGGTTTTCTTTGCGTTTTACTAACCACATTAGCCAAAATAGAGTGCTCCCTTACCTTGGAGGGAAAAGGGATCTTCTCAACATAAGGTTCAGGCAAAATAGGATCGACAGTACAAACCTCTACACTGGCAGGAACATGGGTAACAATGTCTTTATAAGGAGCATGGTACTTGTCCCACTCTTTCTTGGGAATCTCAATATAAAAGGCAAAAGCATTAAAACATTCCGCAAGAACTTGAGGATCAAGGTCAAACTTATTGCTAATATCACGGAAGTTATTAGTTCCCATAAAAGATTTAATGCACTCATAATCATAGTTTATACATGACTTTCTTCCTTTGTCATTCTCCCAAGCCTCGGTATTATCTTGAATACGGTCTAAAAGATCCCATTTAGCTTCTTCCTTCATACTTGTGAATGATCCAGAGCACGAAGCATCTAATAAACCTTTATCATTAAGAGAAAGACTAGCATAAAAGTTATTGAGAATAATATTGTTAGGGAGTTCATGAATAGGACATTTAAGCATTAGCAACTTCAATCTCCCGCAAGCTTGAGCTGTACTTTCTCCATCAAGAGGCCAAAAGTTATATATAAGACTTCTATCCTTTTGGATTTCACTGGGAGGATAAAATTTAGAGTAAAAGATAGATGCCATCTCCTCCCATTCCATGGATTGTCCATTCTTTAGCAGCTTATACCATGCCTTAGCTCTCCCTTTCAAGGATATGGATAGTAACTTCTTCTTCACATGTTCAGTTGTGATACATGCTCACTTAAACAACCCGCATAATTCATGGATATAAAGAAAGTGATCACCAGGATGGACAGTTCCATCCCCAAAATAATAATTATCCATGACACGATTAGCAATACTGTAGGGGTCTCAACCTGATATGGTAGATTCCTCCTGTGTTTACAATGCTAGTCCCTGGATCAATAGCTAGCATCCACAGTTAAGATGTAGTATCAAGATACAAAGGTCATAATATAAATTTTATAACCAGGAATAACATAGTTTTATTACATCATACATAGCTCATTTGGCCATTACATTACATTGCAGCGGAATAACTATAAGTATGGGTCCTTCATCTTCAAAGTGCCACAGGCAGATGTTGGTTGTAGACTTTGTAATCCTAATCAAACAATCTTCACTAAAATCAATCAAACCTGCAACATTACAAGTTACAGCCACACGGGTCAATACATTTGAATTGTATTGGCAAGATTCACTACTATGTATAATATGTGTGGATCCTATCAATACATGCATATTTGGCTAAGTAGAGTTTAAGGCTTATTTGCACAAAGCAATATTTTATCCTATCTTTTCAAAAAATGGTTTTGGTCCTTTGTCAAATATCTTTTCCAAGAATCCCTTGAACTCCTTGGTAGACACTCAAGTGTTCAAGTCCTTGTCAAAAATCTCTTGAGCTCCTTGGTAACCCCAAGTGCATCAAGTTTTATAATATCTCATGAGTTCCTTGGTAACCCCAAGTGTTCATGTTTTCATCAAAAATTTCTTGAGCACCTTGGTAACCCCAAGTGCATCAAGCTTAACAAAATCTCTTTGAATTCCTTGGTAGACACACAAGGGCATCAAGTTTTTATTTTAGAAGTTGGAATGTCGAGATCTTCCATAATTCAAACTTTAGTTGCTCAGTATTGTCCATAACCGGGGACACGGCTAAGTACTTAGATTTTATTAACTTCTGCAGAAGGAGTACACTTTACCCACATGTCACAATCCCATCCTTTTGCCACCAGTGGCCTACTGGATTAGCACTCACCAAGATGGAGAACTGGCAGATTGAGAATGTGACGAAGTCTTTCCAAAAGGTCCTCCCATACACCATTGCTAGCTTGTCTTCAGCCCCCATGAAGCATTCCAGATCCCCATGTCCAGTAACTAAAGACAATGTATGGGTCTTCCTAATGTAATTGACTAAGCCAGAGCCATAATAGCATGTGGTTGCACACGAAAGCCACAATTGGAGAAGAATGTTCAATCTCTAAGTTTCCTAGGTGGTTTCCTTTTGGAGCACAACACAAAGTGAATCCCATAGACATGGTTCCTTTTGTTGCCACCTTCTCCAAAACTTAAAGTGTCCACCACCTAGGTGGTTCATTGAGTCCTTGTTTTATTATGTAAAACACAAGTCCTTTTCTCATCCTTTGTAAAATCTCAACATGTGTCTCTTTTCAAAATATAGCATGGCTAAGCATGTATCAACTACAATATTTCACTAAGAAGTGTATAGGGAATCCTATTAGGATTTAGCATAGCATAAGTATAAGATTTGTTTTCATGCATGTTTTCAAAATCCACTAAGTATAATGAAAATAGTAGGACTTTAGATGATAGTGTCACTTGCCTTTTTGGTAGGGAATGGTGGTTCACTCCTTGATCTTGCTAGTCTCACACTTTACTATCTTCACTACAAGTCAATCAAGCAAACACAAAATCAACTAATATTCCAAACCAAAGTCAAACAAACAATTTCACACTCACAAAGCAAATGGAATCTAAGTCATGCATAAGTATGCAAAGGATGGTTCTATTGCAAGGTTGGTCTCCACTAGGTTTATAAACTTTGTAAGGTCCAAATTGGTCATATACCAAAATGGAAAAGTCATTAGTTAGAGGGTTCTGCCCAAAAACTATTTTAAAATCCATTCACATTTTATGTGGTGGAAAATGTTTTTATCAAAACAAAACTTTTAAGTTTTTCACCAAATGAGTTGCTATTGCAAAACTTGGTGTTTTTGGGTTAGTAGGTTTGGTCCAAACCATTTTCTCAAAGTTTTCTTTCCATAAACATTTTCATAATAAAATCAATAATTTTATTTGGCTAGAAATTGGCTAAGTCAAATAATCCAACCTAAATTTTACCAAAATCATTTTTAACACCAAGGGTTGGTTCCTAGGGTCAATGAGTTTACAGCAAACCATTCTGCAAAGGTTTTAACCCTAAATACATTTTTAAACAATTTTTCTAATCTAAACAAGCTCACAAATGAATCTGCAAAATCAAGCAAGCTAACAGATACTATTTTCTAAACTAAGGCCATGGTTGGTTAGGTATTTCTCTCCTGAATCCAACGATATAAAATTTATAATTTTTGGACGTGTGGATCCAAAGTTACAAGGGTTTGAAGTTTGCAAATAATTCTGTTTTCAAATCTGTTTTTAAACAGATTAGGTGACACGCGGCGTGTTTTTACTAGACGGTACCGATTCGGCCGGATCGACGATGCGGTGCGTTGGATCAAGTTAGATCTCACGGTCCCTATTGTGTACCTCTTCGCGACTAAGTGATTCTATCTCGCTCGCCCGATCTAGATCGAACGGCTCGCGCGGGTTTGAACAAAAGGGGCGGCGCTGACAGTGGCTAGCGGCGGCGCACGGCTAGGCGGTGGCTCTGCGGTGGTTTTAGGAAGCGAGGGAGGAAGAGAGTAGACTTACCGAGGTTGCGAGGTTGTGGTGAAGCTCGGCGTGTGGTCGACGGGGCAAGGGGCGCACGGGGTCAGGTGGAATCTCTCGCCGGAGTTCGTTCTGGCGGCGGGTGGCTCTGGTTGAGGTCGAGGACGTTGCTGCAGATCGTCCTAAGGCAAAATGAAGGCGCAGTCAGATGCGCAGATCAAGACAACGCTGTGTGCGTGAACGAGAAGTGAAGGGGCGGTCTGGTTCACCTGGAAAACGTCGTCGGAGAAGAAACAGACGGCGGCGCTGTCGGAGCTTGTCAAAGCCGACGCTCCGAAGCGAACGCGGTTGAATGAAGGGCACGGGGAGAAGCGTCTGGGAGTGGGGAAGCTGCTAGTGTGCTCGGGAAGGTAGGAGGTGGCGTGTACTGGCCTGAATTGGTCGGAGACGGTGGTCGGAACAGAGAAGCTCGAGGAGGAATTGGGGCGGCCTAGTGGTGTGATTAAGGGAGGAGTTGGAGGGGAAATGAAGAAGGGGCGCTGGCGTTTTATCAAGCATGGTCAAGGCGAGGTAAAGGCGCGGCATTATGGCGTATTGAATCCGCGGAATCACAGCAGGTAACGGCGTCGAGGGAGGAAGAAGGGGTCGCGCGGGTGTGGACGATGAGCAGTAGAGTTGGGGTCCACTGGTCAGTGGAAAAAGAAACGAGGGAGAGGGTCCACTGGTCATACTCAGTGCGGGTCAGAAACGAAGTGCGAATCGTTTTCCTTCGGGGAGAGGGGAAGCTGGGCTGCTGGGCTTAGTGGGCTTGGCCAGTTGGGTCAGGTCCTGAATCTATTTTTTTCTTCCTGTAATCCTTTTCTTTTTCTGAATCTAATTTCTGTTTTGAATTTGCAAACATACAAACAAGTTTCAAATCAATTCAAACCATTTTCAATCTTTGCAGCCATGAAGCTGGTTCTGTTCAGTAGCCTAAACCAAAATCCAAAATAAAATAATAATTTTTAATCTTTTTAGTATCCATTCTTTAATTAAATAAATTGGTTCTTTGGTTATTTAATAAAATAGGATTTGATTTAATTAATAAAATCCCATTTGAAATCCAAATATTTTCAAAATCAAATTAGTAGGTTTATTGGGAAGTAGTGAATACTTGGAAACTTGTTTAAAAATAAAACAACCTTTTATTTTAGGGTCCATTAATTAATTAAATACAATAGACCTTCATTATTAAAACAACTAGTATTTATTTTATTTAAAACATTTATTTTGAAATCTAACATAAAGCCAAAACATTTTAGTAGGTTTTATTTGTGAATATCAAATATTTGGAAAACTTATTTTAAATAATCTAATAAGTTTTGATGTTTCAATTAAATTGGTAAAACCTTTTATTTAAATAAAGTTGGATATTAAATCCTTATTAATTTATTTAAATCAACTTTTGCTATTTTTATTCAAAACAAAATGTTGCAAATCCCCAAAGCTTGGCCAAGGTTTTAATTTGGCTTTATAAAATATTCTTTATTTATAAACCTTCTATTTCATTTAAAAACAAATCTTTTCATTTAATTGTTTCAAAATAATATTTCTAAATGTTTTTTTTATTTTTCCTTTTATTAAATGTTTATCTTTTTAAATCCCTTTAGGATTTATTTAATTCAAATGGATTTGAATTCAAAAAGTTTCTTCTGGCTCTGAAAATCAAATAAAGTTTTATTTTATTCCTTTATTTTTTTACATTACAAGAGTTGGAAAATCTTGGGATGTGACAGGCTACCACCCTTAAAATAAATCTCGTCCCGAGATTTGGGAAGGCTAGGGTTACAAGCAGGTTCAAACAACTAGGGTACTACCACCCTTAAAAATTTTCAAACAAAAATTACATATTGTCCTTCTTGGGATCCTGGGAAACTTCTCTAAGCAACTCTTGCATTGTGTCCTTGGTTTCCATTCTTGACTCATGGGCCGAGGTTGAGTTTCTCCATAGGCTTGTTCAACTTGTTCTTCATCTTTTCTGGACAGTTTCTTGCATAATGTCCTAGATTCTTGCAGTTGAAACAATGGATGTCCTTGAGTTCTTTACGTGGCTCTTGTGGACAAGTTGCTACATAGTGGCCTAGCTCTTTGCAGTTATTGCACCACACTTGGTCAATATCTTTATTCTTCTTGTTCTCTGGGCACTCACTGGAATAGTGTCCCATTTCCTTACATTTACGACATTGCACAAGGTTCATGTCTGGTCTTGGTTTCTTGGGTTTCTTTGATCCTTTGAATTGGGTTGTCTTGTTTGGAGGTATAAGTGGTCCTTTTCCTTTACCATCAACACTCTTGGCATACTTGGATCCTTCTTGTTTCCTTTGTTCAACAATGGCATAGATGGGGCATTGGATAGGGGCATGGTCGTTTCCTTCACAAAGGTAACAAGTAACTTGTGAGGTGGGACATTGTCCAACAGGATGATTTTCTTCACAGTTAGGACATTGACCTTCATGCTCCTTGGAGGTGTGATCCTTGTCTCCACAAATAATGCAAGCTGGGGCTCCATATAGAATAACATTCTTGTCATCCTTGTGATCATACACTCTTTTGGGATAGTTTTCTTCCATGCTGATCATTTGATTAGTCACCTTAAGCATCAGTTGGGATTGTTCTTCCAAAAACCTTTGCAGTGTTGGATCTTTATCACTATTGTTGGCTATGAACTGAGATGTCAGTTGGTTCAATTGGTGTTGGGTTGCTATGAGCTCTTTCATGCTGTCAGCTTGGTTGGTGTTGGCGTCATCCACTTTGATGTTGGAGTCCTTTGGAGTAGTCATCTGTTTGGGTTGAAGGGAGATTAGAATAGGCAAGATATTTCTAAGGAGTCAATTCTAGTTACACACATCACAATTCACACAAGCAATGTGCAAGCATTCACTAACCAAACATTTCACTCAAACAAGGTTCAAGCACATACTTAGTCAACAAAATATTTTTGTTACGCTACAGAAGTTGGTGTGTTTTGACTTAACTAAAATATGGTGGTCCATCTATATGGTTCACTTGTGATCTTTCCATCCTTCTTGGTTGCTTCTTCTTACATGAGATCATGGTTTCCTTGAGAAAAACTCTTGGTTGCAAGACTTCAAAGTTGTTTGATGGCTCCTTCTTATTTTGCATTCCCTCAGTCTCTAAATCTTGAGCAAGATTTCCTTGTCTTACTTGTAGTCCTTAGTGATATCCAAGTTGGAAGTCCTTGGGAAATATGCTGAAGATGTTGAAGTCATTAGAGTTGAAGAAGTTGAAGTCATTGGAGTTGAAAATGTTGTAGAAGTCCTTTGCACATGGTGTAGTCCTTGGCTATGGGTAGGTTTTTCCATCAAGTTGAACTAGAAGAGGTGTAGAGTTGAAACCAAAATGGTGGAGGAAAGAGTTTACAAGTGATTTTGTAAATAAGTTTTTAGAACAAATACACTCCTATTTTCCTAAGGGTTTTTGTCCAATCCTAGGTTTACAAATCCTACAGGCAACACAATGCTCTGATACCATCTGTAGGGGTCTCAACCTGATATGGTAGATTCCTCCTGTGTTTACAATGCTAGTCCCTGGATCAATAGCTAGCATCCACAGTTAAGATGTAGTATCAAGATACAAAGGTCATAATATAAATTTTATAACCAGGAATAACATAGTTTTATTACATCATACATAGCTCATTTGGCCATTACATTACATTGCAGCGGAATAACTATAAGTATGGGTCCTTCATCTTCAAAGTGCCACAGGCAGATGTTGGTTGTAGACTTTGTAATCCTAATCAAAAAATCTTCACTAAAATCAATCAAACCTGCAACATTACAAGTTACAGCCACACGGGTGAATACATTTGAATTGTATTGGCAAGATTCACTACTATGTATAATATGTGTGGATCCTATCAATACATGCATATTTGGCTAAGTAGAGTTTAAGGCTTATTTGCACAAAGCAATATTTTATCCTATCTTTTCAAAAATGATTTTGGTCCTTTGTCAAATATCTTTTCCAAGAATCCCTTGAACTCCTTGGTAGACACTCAAGTGTTCAAGTCCTTGTCAAAAATCTCTTGAGCTCCTTGGTAACCCCAAGTGCATCAAGTTTTATAATATCTCATGAGTTCCTTGGTAACCCCAAGTGTTCATGTTTTCATCAAAAATTTCTTGAGCACCTTGGTAACCCCAAGTGCATCAAGCTTAACAAAATCTCTTTGAATTCCTTGGTAGACACACAAGGGCATCAAGTTTTTATTTTAGAAGTTGGATTGTCGAGATCTTCCATAATTCAAACTTTAGTTGCTCAGTATTGTCCATAACCGGGGACACGGCTAAGTACTTAGATTTTATTAACTTCTGCAGAAGGAGTACACTTTACCCACATGTCACAATCCCATCCTTTTGCCACCAGTGGCCTACTGGATTAGCACTCACCAAGATGGAGAACTGGCAGATTGAGAATGTGACGAAGTCTTTCCAAAAGGTCCTCCCATACACCATTGCTAGCTTGTCTTCAGCCCCCATGAAGCATTCCAGATCCCCATGTCCAGTAACTAAAGACAATGTACGGGTCTTCCTAATGTAATTGACTAAGCCAGAGCCATAATAGCATGTGGTTGCACACGAAAGCCACAATTGGAGAAGAATGTTCAATCTCTAAGTTTCCTAGGTGGTTTCCTTTTGGAGCACAACACAAAGTGAATCCCATAGACATGGTTCCTTTTGTTGCCACCTTCTCCAAAACTTAAAGTGTCCACCACCTAGGTGGTTCATTGAGTCCTTGTTTTATTATGTAAAACACAAGTCCTTTTCTCATCCTTTGTAAAATCTCAACATGTGTCTCTTTTCAAAATATAGCATGGCTAAGCATGTATCAACTACAATATTTCACTAAGAAGTGTATAGGGAATCATATTAGGATTTAGCATAGCATAAGTATAAGATTTGTTTTCATGCATGTTTTCAAAATCCACTAAGTATAATGAAAATAGTAGGACTTTAGATGATAGTGTCACTTGCCTTTTTGGTAGGGAATGGTGGTTCACTCCTTGATCTTGCTAGTCTCACACTTTACTATCTTCACTACAAGTCAATCAAGCAAACACAAAATCAACTAATATTCCAAACCAAAGTCAAACAAACAATTTCACACTCACAAAGCAAATGGGATCTAAGTCATGCATAAGTATGCAAAGGATGGTTCTATTGCAAGGTTGGTCTCCACTAGGTTTATAAACTTTGTAAGGTCCAAATTGGTCATATACCAAACTGGCAAAGTCATTAGTTAGAGGGTTCTGCCCAAAAACTATTTTAAAATCCATTCACATTTTATGTGGTGGAAAATGTTTTTATCAAAACAAAACTTTTAAGTTTTTCACCAAATGAGTTGCTATTGCAAAACTTGGTGTTTTTGGGTTAGTAGGTTTGGTCCAAACCATTTTCTCAAAGTTTTCTTTCCATAAACATTTTCATAATAAAATCAATAATTTTATTTGGCTAGAAATTGGCTAAGTCAAATAATCCAACCTAAATTTTACCAAAATCATTTTTAACACCAAGGGTTGGTTCCTAGGTTCAGTGAGTTTACAGCAAACCATTCTGCAAAGGTTTTAACCCTAAATACATTTTTAAACAATTTTTCTAATCTAAACAAGCTCACAAATGAATCTGCAAAATCAAGCAAGCTAACAGATACTATTTTCTAAACTAAGGCCATGGTTGGTTAGGTCTTTCTCTCCTGAATCCAACGATATAAAATTTATAATTTTTGGACGTGTGGATCCAAAGTTACAAGGGTTTGAAGTTTGCAAATAATTCTGTTTTCAAATCTGTTTTTAAACAGATTAGGTGACACGCGGCGTGTTTTTACTAGACGGTACCGATTCGGCCGGATCGGTGACGCGGTGCGTTGGATCAAGTTAGATCGCACGGTCCCTATTGTGTACCTCTTCGTGACTAAGTGATTCTATCTCGCTCGCCCGATCTAGATCGAACGGCTCGCGCGGGTTTGAACAAAAGGGGGCGGCGCTGACGGTGGCTAGCGGCGGCGCACGGCCAAGCGGTGGCTCTGCGGTGGTTTTAGGAAGCGAGGGAGGAAGAGAGTAGACTTACCGAGGTCGCGAGGTTGTGGTGAAGCTCGGCGTGTGGTCGACGGGGCAAGGGGCGCACGGGGTCAGGTGGAATCTCTCGCCGGAGTTCGTTCTAGCGGCGGGTGGCTCTGGTTGAGGTCGAGGACGTTGCTGCAGATCGTCCTAAGGCAAAATGAAGGCGCGGTCAGATGCGCAGATCAAGACAACGTTGTGTGCGTGAACGAGAAGTGAAGGGGCGGTCTGGTTCACCTGGAAAACGTCGTCGGAGAAGAAACAGACGGCGGCGCTGTCGGAGCTTGTCAAAGCCGACGCTCCGGGGCGAACGCGGTTGAATGAAGGGCACGGGGAGAAGCGTCTGGGAGTGGGGAATCTGCTAGGATGCTCGGGAAGGTAGGAGGTGGCGTGTACTGGCCTGAATTGGTCGGAGACGGTGGTCGGAACAGAGAAGCTCGAGGAGGAATTGGGGCGGCCTGGTGGCGTGATTGAGGGAGGAGTCGGAGGGGAAATGAAGAAGGGGCGCTGGCGTTTTATCAAGCATGGTCAAGGCGAGGTAAAGGCGCGACATTATGGCGTATTGAATCTGCGGAATCACAGCAGGTAACGGCGTCGAGGGAGGAAGAAGGGGTCGCGCGGGTGTGGACGATGAGCAGTAGAGGTGGGGTCCACTGGTAAGTGGAAAAAGAAACGAGGGAGAGGGTCCACTGGTCATACTCAGTGCGGGTCAGAAACGAAGTGCGAATCGTTTTCCTTCGGGGAGAGGGGAAGCTGGGCTGCTGGGCTTAGTGGGCTTGGCCAGTTGGGTCAGGTCCTGAATCTATTTTTTCTTCCTGTAATCCTTTTCTTTTTCTGAATCTAATTTCTGTTTTGAATTTGCAAACATACAAACAAATTTCAAATCAATTCAAACCATTTTCAATCTTTGCAGCCATGAAGCTGGTTCTGTTCAGTAGCCTAAACCAAAATCCAAAATAAAATAATAATTTTTATTATTTTTAGTATCCATTCTTTAATTAAATAAATTGGTTCTTTGGTTATTTAATAAAATAGGATTTGATTTAATTAATAAAATCCCATTTGAAATCCAAATATTTTCAAAATCAAATTAGTAGGTTTATTGGGAAGTAGTGAATACTTGGAAACTTCTTTAAAAATAAAACAACCTTTTATTTTAGGGTCCATTAATTAATTAAATACAATAGACCTTCATTATTAAAACAACTAGTATTTATTTTATTTAAAACATTTATTTTGAAATCTAACATAAAGCCAAAACATTTCAGTAGGTTTTATTTGTGAATATCAAATATTTGGAAAACTTATTTTAAATAATCTAATAAGTTTTGATGTTTCAATTAAATTGGTAAAACCTTTTATTTAAATAAAGTTGGATGTTAAATCCTTATTAATTTATTTAAATCAACTTTTGCTATTTTTATTCAAAACAAAATGTTGCAAATCCCCAAAGCTTGGCCAAGGTTTTAATTTGGCTTTATAAAATATTCTTTATTTATAAACCTTCTATTTCATTTAAAAACAAATCTTTTCATTTAATTGTTTCAAAATAATATTTCTAAATGTTTTTTTTATTTTTCCTTTTATTAAATGTTTATCTTTTTAAATCCCTTTAGGATTTATTTAATTCAAATGGATTTGAATTCAAAAAGTTTCTTCTGGCTCTGAAAATCAAATAAATTTTTATTTTATTCCTTTATTTTTTTTACATTACAAGATTTGGAAAATCTTGGGATGTGACAAATATCCGCAGGTATCTTAAAAGGATCTATCTCAACAAGTGGTGGTTCATCTACAACCATAGAATTGGTAGTAGTTTTCCAAACAGAAAACCAAGTGGGTTATTCATATTGGAAACAATGTAACAAGCAGTAACAAAAGCAATACTCACAGTAAAAGTTTCCCTTACCAGTTCCACTCTTCAATAGCGCTTCACTCCCCGTCAACGGCGCCAGAAAATAGTCTTGATGACCCATAAGTATAGGGGGTGTATCTTAGTACTTTCGATAAATATGAGTGTTGATCCCAACGAGGAGCAGAAGGTGCTGAACAGTGGTATGGAGAAGGAAATCCCTGTGAATACTTAGCAAACGGATTTTTACTGGTTTTCTGACAAGGCAACAAAACAAAGAGCAAGTAACAGAAGTAACGAACAAATGGAGCAAGTGGCCCAATCCTTTCTTAGCAAAGGACAAGCCGGTGGAAATACTCTGAGATCCTACGCTCCCTTGTGCAAAGGTGTCCTAACGGGGGTTCAGGTTTCTGTCACTCCGGCAACCCCACAATTAGTAGAAAAATACACAATGCATTCTCCTAGGCCCATAAATGGTGCAATATCATGTAGTCGACGTTCACATGACACCACTAGAATAATAGCACCACAACTTAAATACTAAACCATTGAATAATAACTCATCACAGATTCACTACTAACAACATGACTTCTTCCATGTCGTCAAGAACTAAACGAACTACTCACAAGACATCATATGGATCAAGATCAAAGAAGATATGGTAATGGATAACAATCTGAACATAAAAAATAACCCAATGGTTCCACTCATAAGCATCAACTACAATTGTAATTAACACCGGGAAAGTTCCCCTAATGAACTAAGCAATATCCAACACAATTGTTACAGCGGGACAGAGTGGTGATGATGGTGCTGGTGGAGATGGTGGTGTGGATGATGATGATCCCGATGAAGCCTAGCTTGATGATGGTGTTGATGGCGATGGTATCCCCTCTCCGGGAAGGAATTCCCCGCGCAGAAATCTGTCTGCCGGAGAGATCTTTCTCTCTAAGTGTTCTCCGCCCCCCAGAGGCGGCGGAAGTCTACTTGTGGTCGCTCTTCTGGTGTTAGGGTTCCATTGGGAAGATATAGGCGAAGGGGCAGAGTCGGAGGCCGAGCAGGTGGCCAAACCCACCCTAGGCGCGGGGTTAGGTGGGCCCGCTCATAGGGGGTGTGGGTCCCCTGAGGCCCCCCTTCGCTCCTCCTTCTGGCTTCCTTCGCCTTCTGGTAAAATAATATGTTTCCATATTTTTCTGGTATATCTCTGATCTTCGCGAAATTGCACCGAAACGCCGTCTTTTCCATCAGAATCCAGACTCCGGCAGTCCATCCTCCAGGAATTATCCAACATGCATAAACAGATGAAAAGCCATACATAATACCTCATAATAAGATAAATATCAATGAATAGAGGTAAATTATGATATAGAATGGTGATGCAAAATTGGGCGTATCAGGGTTTCGACAAATTCAAGGAGTTGACTACGATGAGACATTCTCTCCCCGTAGCGATGCTAAAGTTAGTTAGGATTATGTTAGCAATTGCTCAATATTTTGACTATGAAATATGGCAGATGGATGTCAAACTGTGTTCCTCAATGGCAATATTGAAGAAGAGTTGTGTATGATACAACCAAAGGGTTTTGTCGATCCTAAGGATGCTGACAAGGTATGCAAGATTCATCGATCCATCTATGGACTGAAGCAAGCATCCCGGAGTTGGAATCTCTGCTTTGATGAGGCGATCAAAGAGTTTGGATTTGTCCAAACTGATGGAGAGACTTATATTTACAAGAAAGTGAGTGGGAGAAATGTGGCATTTCTGATATTATATGTGGATGACATATTATTGAACGGAAACGATATAGATCTTTTAAACATTATTAAAAGTTATCTAAACAGCATATTTTCAATGAAGGACCTAGGTGAAGCATCATATATATTAGGCATAAATATCTATAGAGATAGATCAAGGCGCCTAATAGGGCTATCGCAAAGTACATACCTTGATAAGATTTTAAAGAAGTTTAAAATGGACGGAAGTAAGAAGGGGTTCTTACCTATGTTTCAAGGAAAGACATTGAGTAAGAATCAACGTCCGGCTACGGCGGAAGAAATAGAGATAATGGACAAAGTCCCCAATGCTTCAGCCGTAGGATCTATAATGTACGCCATGCTATGTACAAGACCGGATGTGGCACATGTTATTAGTTTGACTAGTAGGTACCAATCGGGTCTAGGTTCGGAACACTGGATAGCGGTCAAGAATATCCTTAAGTACTTGTCAAGAATACCCTTAAGTACTTGCGAAGAATTAAGGATATGTTTCTTGTGTACGGAGGTGAAGAAGAGCTCGTCGCTAAGTGTTATGTCGACGCTAGCTTTGACACCAATCCGGATTACTCTAAGTCTCAAACCGGATACGTATTTCAATTGGATGGCGGAATGGTTAGTTGGAGGAGTTCCAAACAACCCGTGGTGGCGGGATCAACAATGGAGGCCGAATATGTTGCTGCTTCGGAAGCGGCTCAGGAAGCGGTTTGGATGAAGGAGTTCATATCCGAACTAGGTGTGGTTGCGAGCGTGTTGGACCCAATGGTGATCTATTGTGACAACAATGGTTCCATTTCTAATGCCAAAGAACCAAGGTCTCACAAGAATTCCAAGCATATTAAGTGCCGGTTTCACTCCATCCGCAAGCATGTCAAGGATGGAGATATAAAGATTTGTAAAGTACACGCGGATCTCAATGTAGGAGATCCATTGACTAAAACTCTCCCTAGAGCAAAACATGATCAACACCAGAACTCCATGGGTGTTAGAATTATCACTATGTAACTAGATTATTGTCTCTAGTGCAAGTGGGAGACTGAAGGGAATATGCCCTGAGAGGCAATAATAAAGTGGTTATTATGTATATTCCAAGTATATGATAGATGTTTATTTTGCATGCTATAATTGTATTAATACGGAAACGTTAATACATGTGTGTTTAATAAACAAACAGAAAGTTCCTAGTTATGCCTCTCTCATAAACTAGCTCGTTGATTAACAAGATGATCAAGGTTTCCTGATCATGGACATTGGATGTTATTAATAACGAGGACACAACATTAGTGTAATGGTGTCATGAACATTCAGCCGAAGTATAGCATTACGATCAAAGTCATTGAGTTTATATTGCTATAACATCATACGAAGTGATCCTAATCCTTAGACCATGAGATCATGTCAATCACTAACACCGGAAGAGTATCTTGATAACATCAAACGTCACACCATAACAGGGTGATTATAAAGATGGGTTCAATACTACTAAAGTGTTATGTTGAGGCCCATGGATCAAGAGTGGAATTTTTTCATCCCGATGATGAATAGATATGCTCTGGGCCCTCTCGGTGATATCACATTGATTAGCTTGCAAGCAAGTGATTTGATCACTAGAATGTTATATCACGGGAACAAGAAAAGAGTACATGTCAGTAACGAGATCAAAATAGGTATGGAGATACCGATGATCGAATATCGGACATGTAATATATCGCGAAACAAAAGGATTAAGATACTAGCGTAAAAGGTTCTCACGATGACAAGAAAGTCATCGCTGAATGTGTGGGAATCAGTATGGATCTCCAGGTCCCGCTTCTGATTATTGATCTGAGAGGGGTCTCGATCATGTCCGCATTATTCGCAAACCGTAGGGTGACACACTTAAGAGACACCAACATCCATTTGGAGCAAAAGTTTCATGTCAGAAAGAATAACAAGCATAGGAATTTATTTCACTAGATACCGAAACGGTTTTTTGGGTGAAATTGCAGAAAGTGTTTTTGCATGTGAAATGAAATACTAGCAAGGGGTTATATGTGAATGTTTGTCATTAAAGTAATTGACAAAATTGTGAATAAATTAAAGGAGTTTTATTTAATGAGGGTTTGCATTAAATTTGGTGGAAATTTAATGGGAATTTGAGTGGATTTTTTAGTGGAGGGAATTGAAAGACATTTGTGTGAGTGGAGTGTCCACCCACATGAATGAAGGAGGGTAGGGGGCAGCCCCCATGGCCGGAGGCCAACCCCTTGGGTGCCCCCCTCCTCCTATAAAAGGAGCCCCTTCTCCTCTCTCTCACTCACACCTCCTCGTGAAGGATATCTCTCCCCTCTAGTATTTATACCCCATGGTCTCGGACTAGCGAGATACATGTTCCCGGTGACTATTCGCCAAGAAAGAGTTGTGCTTCCGCTGCATCACTGGAGCGAGGAGGCAGAGGTTGCTCGGTGCCTCGGACGTGTGTGCGAGCACGGATGCGGCGCTGATTTGCGGCGCTAGGATTTATTCTCGATCTTGAGATCGGCAAGAGATCGTCTACATCAACCACGAGTTCAACCTCGTTAAGCTTTGTCGGTCTTCAAGGGTATGTTCTCTACGGATGTATATCCGCCCGTAGCTTGTATCTAGTAGATAGATATTGGTACATAGTTTTTCCCATCGTAGGAATTTTTTTGTTTTCTATGCTGCGAACCCTACAAAGAAGGCCTCCAGGGTGATCTCCCCTCTCCGGCAGGGTGCTGGGAAGTGCTTCAGATACCTCCTAATCTAGGGACGATTGTGGTGGCTACGGACATTTTCGGGGATTTCTGATCGGGTACTTAGGGTTTTCTCCTCGGGGTGTTTATATAGGTGAAGGGGCGAGGTCGGTGGACGCCTGGGAGCCCACACCATAGGGCGGTGCGACCCAGGGTGGACCCGCGCGGCTCCCTGGTGTGTCTGCCTCGTGGCGTTTCTTCGTCTCCCGTTCGGACTCAGTGTAGTGTCTGAAAAATAGGAACTTTGGCTTTGGTTTTGTCCAATTCCAAGAATATTTCCTTAGTAGCTTTTCTGAAACCAAAAACAGCAGAAAACAGGAACTGGCACTATGGCATCTTGTTAATAGGTTAGTTCCATAAAATGTTCAAAAATGCCTCAACGTGTAGACAAAACATAAGATAGTTGATACAAAACAAGCATGGAGGATAAAAATTATAGATACGTTTACGATGTATCAGTTATTAATAACAAGATCATGTCATTAGGAGAATGATATGATGGACACACTCCTATAGTTAAGCATAGCGTAAGATCAAGTCATTTAGAGTTCGTTTAATACAAGCGTTCAAATACATAGTAAGCTAATACTTTGACCATGAGATCATGTTACTCACCATCACCAGATGGATGCTTTGATGACATCAAACATCACTTCATAACAGGGTGGTTATAAAGGTGGAATTAGGTATTCTGAAAGTATGTGTTGAGGCACATGGATCAAGAGTGGGATTTGTCCATCCATATGACGAATATATATACTCTAGGCTCTCTTGGTAGAATGTCATCCAATTGGCTTGCAAGCATGTGACTAGGTCACAAGGGATGTGATATCATATAATGAGTAAAGAGTATTTATCGGTAACGAGGTTGAACTAGGTAAAGAGATACCAACGATCAAACCTCGGATAAGTAAAGTATCGCGCGACAAAGGGAATCGGTATCATATGTAAATGGTTCATTCGATCACAAAGTCATCATAGAAATATGTGGGAGCCATAATCGATTTCTGGATCCCATTAATGGTTATTGATCGAAGAGGTGTCTCGATCATGTCTGCATAGTTCACGAACCATAGGGAGACACACTTAAGGATTAAATGTTGTTTAGTAGATATGGAATATGAGTTGGAGACCGAATGTTGTTCAGAGTCTCAAATTGGATCCGGGACATCATGAGGAGATCCAGAATGGTCCGAAGAATAAGATTCATATAAGGAAAGTTTATTTCCGGGGTTCGGAAATGTTTTCGGTGTTTTGACCAGAAGCGTCTAGAAAGTTCTAGAAGGTCCACCACCCCGGGAGGGGGTACTTGGAATGCACCATACCATAATGAGGTAGGGGCATGGTGTAGGGGTTCGTAGCATGGAAAACAAAAATTTCTATCACATGAACACACACAAGCCAAGATCTATCTACTAGATTGTAGCAACGAATCGACAGATAACTCACCCTCGAAGATTCCAAAGCCGGTAACGAGAGCAGATTCTCGTAGGTGATGTAGTCGTTCACTTTCCGATCTCAAGATTGCGTATACAATCCTTCCAGCAGCGCTCCCGCAGTCGGTCACACGTTCGGTACTCGATGAAGACCTTCCTCTCCCTTGTTCCAGCAGACAGCGGAGGTTGTAGCTCTCTCCTCGCGATTCCGGCAGCACGACGGCATGGTGTCGGATTTACAGGGGATATCCCATAGGGCTTCTCCCAAGCCAGAGCGAGTATGGTGGAGTAGAAGAGGGCCTCGGCGATCTAGGGTTTAGAGGGCGCTGAGGGGGTGGTGTGGCCGACGGCTAGGGAAAGGGGATGCCCCAAGTCGGCGGCTTGGGAGGAGGGCAGTAGGGCAGCGACGACTTGGGTGGAGGCTGGCGGCTAGGGCTTGGAGTTGTGTGGCAAGGGGGCGCCCCCTCCCCTGTATTTATGAGGGGGAGGGGAGGAAAGGGGGAGGTAATCCTCCCCCAATACCACTTAATGTGGCCGGCGGCAAGGGGAGGGAGGATTCCTTCCCTAGGTAGGAATCCTTCCCTCCCTCCACTTGGAAATATTGTCCTAGTTTGACCGTTTCAAACTGCCTTTTTGTCTCTCAAATTAGAGTTTGATTTCTGTTCCAAGTGTCCAGCCAAGTGACCTAGTACATGATGAAACCATTCCACTTTGTCATGACACATTCTTGTACACTTCCCCTTCCGTATCGGTGAACCTTCTAGACCCTTCTAGAACATTCCGGCGAAAACACCGGAACCATTCCCGAACTCCGGAATTGGACTTCCCTTATATGAATCTTATTCTCCGGACCATTCCGGATCTCCTCGTGATATCCCGGGTCAAATTCGAGACTCTGAACAACATTCGGTCTTCTTACTCACATTCCATATCTACTAAACAACATTGAATCCTTAAGTGTGTCTCCCTATGGTTCTTGAATAATGCAGACATGACCGAGACTCTTCTCCGATCAATAACCAATAGAGGAATCTGGAAATTCATATGTCTCTCACATATTTCTATGATTACTTCATGATTGAATGAACCATTTACATATGATACCAATTTCCTTTTTCTCTCAATACTTTACTTATCTGAGGTCTGATCGTCGTTATCTCTGCATACCTAGTTCAACCCCGTTACCGATAAGTACTCTTTACTCGTTCCTATGATATGTGATCCCTTGTTAGCCAGTCACATGATTGCAAGCTAATTGGATGACATTCCACCAAGAGGGCCCGGAGTATCTATCCGTCATATGGATGGACAAATCCCACTCTTGATCCGTGTGCATCAACACATACTTTCCGAACACTCAATACCACCTTTATAACCACCCAGTTACAAAGTGGTGTTTGATGTCATCAAAGCATCCTTCCGGTGATGGTGATTAACATGATCTCATGGTCGAAGGATTTAGGTTACTATGTATCTGAAAGCTTATAGCAAAAGAACTATTGAAATGACTTGATCTTTATGCTACGCTTATGTATAGGAGTATATCCATCACACCATTCTCCTAAGGATATGATATTGTTGTTAACAACATCGCAATGTTCATGATCAGGAAACCATGATCATCTATTAACCAACAAGCTAGTATTATAAAGAGGCTTTACTAGGGACTCTAACAAGTTTACAAATCACATAAGTATGAATTTTTCTGTTTAATACAATTATAGCATGAATGTAAACATTTATCATAAAAACAAAGATATAATAATAACTACTTTTATTATTGCCTCTTGGGCATATCTCCAACAAATGGCCACTAGGTCAAGCCGTCTAAGGACAAGGAAGAGAGAAACAAACTCTAGTTTGAATAGTCAAATCCTAGTTTGAAAAGTCAAATCCTAGTTTGAAAAGTCAAATCCTAGTTTGGAAGTCAAAGTCCTAGTGGAGGAAGGAAAGGAAACCTTGAGGGAAAAGGTTTCCCTTTCCCTACCTATGCCGCCAGCCAAGAGGAGTTGGGGGAGGACTTGAACAAGGATTGGAACCCTGGCCGCCGCCCCTCCACCCATAAAAGGAGGGGTGGGGGCGCCGCCTACTCCCTCACCCCAAACCCTTTCCGCCATGCGCCTCCCTCTCTCCTCCATACATCTACTCCGGCTTAGGCGAAGCCCTGCAGTAATCTCTTCTCCACCACCACCACCACACCGTCGTGTTGTTGGGATTTCGTGGAGATCTACAACCTCTGCTGCCCTGCTGGAACAAGGGAGAGGAAGGTCTTCATCGACCACTGTACATGTGACTGACTGCGGAAGCGCTGCTGGAACATGGCGCCGGAAGGATCGTCTTCGCGATCTTGAGATCGACAAGTGAACGACTACATAAACCACGAGAATCCGATCTCGTTAAACGCTTTGGATCTACGAGGGTTAATACTCTAAAAACTCGTTGCACCAATCTCGTAGATTAGATCTTGGCTTTTGTGTGTTCCCGCGATAGATTTTTTTTCCATGCTGCGAACCCTACATGTTATACCTATGAAGCAATCACTCCACGGTTTTGCAGAACCCAAATGCCAGGACATTGGATGAGAACTACATCGCCTCATGGATGCCAAGTTCATCAAGGAGATCAAGAAAGAGTTATGGGTCGCAGATCCTGTGTGCATCCCGAGAAAAACACAAAAGAGTTACGTATTTGCATCGACTTCACCGCACTCAACAAACACTGCCCAACGGTTCACTTCCCGCTCCCGTGAATCGATCAAATTATCGATGCAACCGCCGGATGCGAACGACTTTCCTTTGAGGATGCATACTCCGGATATCACCAAATTCGTATGAAAGAGGAAGATCAAGATAAAACAGCATTTATCACACCTTACAGTGTATTATACTAGACAACAATGTCGTTCGGCCTAAAAAATGCGGGTGCCACGTACTAGCGGATGATGCAAAATTGCCTCGAGAGCCAAATCGGAAACAACATCCAAGTTTACATCGACGACGTCATAATCACCACCAATAAGGAGTCGAACTTTATCAGTTACCTTTAGGAAACATTCGATAATCTCGACAAATACTGCATCAAGCTCAATCCAACAAAGTGCTCCTTTGGAGTCCTAGCGGGGCAAATCCTTGGTACCTAGTGTCGACAAGAGGAATAGAGGCGAACCCTGAGAAAATACAGGCGATACTCAAAATGAAGAAGCCAACAAACCTACGGGGTGTCCAACAGTTGGCCGGACGCATGGCAGCAGTGAGCAGATTCATCGCTCGGCTGGACGAAAAGGCGCTTCCATTCTACGCCCTCATGAAAAAATCCAAAAAAATCGAGTGGACTAAAGAATCCCAATGATACTTTGAAGCACTTAAGAAGACAATTTCGACATCACCTGTCATCGTGTCCCCTAAATAAAAAGAGCCTCTGCTACTTTACATAGTCGCCACAAATCAGATGGTCAGTATAGTTCTGGTCATTGAGAGACCCAAAGAAGGAAAAGCCACGGTGTCTAATGGCCAGTATACTATCTCAAGGTCCTCTCGCCGTCCAAGCAAAGGTACCCTCATTACCAGAAACTCGCATATGGTGTCTTCATGAGAGCATGCAAGTTGCACAACTATTTCTCGGAGCACCCGATAGTGGTAGTCAATAAAGCTCCTCTCTCCAACATACTCAACAATCCAGAAGCCATAGGGCGTGTCTCTCTTTGGGGAATTGAACTATCCCCTCGAGAGATCATGTACGAGAAGCGAAAATCTACAAAATCTCAAGTATTACCTGACTTCATCACAGAATGTACATAACTCCAATGTGCGGGGTCCCCCAGATCTGTCTAGCGCTTGGACAATGTACTTTGATGGGTCCAAGCGAACCGAAGGAGAAGGAGCCAGAGTAATTTTGGTATCACCACAAGGTGACAGGATGCACTACATTATGCAAATGATCTTCTCCAACGCATCAAACAATGAAGCCAAATATGAGGCCCTGTTGCATGGCACGCGCATGGCAAAAGCCTGTGGCGCAACTCGCCTCAAAATCTTTGGTGACTCAAACCTCGTGGCACAACAAGTGATGAACAATTGTGAAGATGTTAACGAAAATATGGTCGCATATAGAGATCTATACAACATCATGCAATCCCACTTCAACGGGTGCGAGGTGTCCCATATAAGCAGAACAAGCAACGAGGAAGCCGATAATTTGGCAAATATCGGATCTCTATGCTTCCCTGTGGCACCTGGAGTTTTTTGGGAGGAGATAATTGAATGCTCCATCAAACCCAAGAAGGTTCCCAAGGCCACAAAACCAACCACAGGCAAGAAAGCCAAGCTGACAAAGGACTCGGGGGATGCACCCATGGATGGGAATGGAGCGAAAAACCCTGAAGAGGAGGAGGAACCAGTAGAAGTCATGATGATAGAATCTTGGATGCAACCATATATACTGTACATGATGCACGAAGAACTCCCTGAGGACACAATCGAAGCACGGCGCATCACACGCCACTCCAAGGCCTTCAGAATCGTCAATGGGGAACTCTACAAGAGAAGCTTCTCAGGAGTACTGCAACGATGCGTCACACCCGAAGAAGGGAAGCCCATCATCAAGGACATATACGAAGGAATATGCGGGCATCAAGCCAGCAGCTGAGCAATCACAGACAAAGGCCTTATGGGGAGGATTTTATTGGCTTACATCGGTCCAGGACGCAAAGGATATCATGAGAACGCGTGAGGTGTGCTAGAGCTCCGCGACCAATCCCAATGCAACGGCAGCAGAACTGGCCCATATACCCTTGGCTTGGTCGTTCACCCAATGGGGACTCGACATCATGGGAAAACTCCATAAATCTTAGCCTGGTGGCCACGTCTTTCTGCTAGTCTCAGTCGAAAAATTCACAAAGTGGATCGAAGAAGTACCCATCACCAGACAAGATGCAACCGCAACCATCAACTTCATATAGTTGATAGTTTTCAGCTTCGGGGTGCCTCAGAGCATTATCACCGATAACAACACAAATTGAACATCCAACAAATTCACAGATTACTGCAAGGAGATGGGCATACATGTTAGCTATGCTTTGGTGGCCCACCCACAAACAAATGGACAAGTCGAAAAAGCCAATGGACTCGTTGCTAGTGGCCTCAAGAAAATGCTATTAGCACCCCTGGAAAGAGCAAAAGGCGCTTGGGTAGATGAAATTCCTACCATCCTCTAGAGTTACACACACCCAAACACTGCTACACAGGAAACACCTTTTTTTCTGGTCCACAGCGCCGAAGTTGTGCTTCTAGTCGAAATAACTCATGAATCCCCTTGGGTCATCGCATATGACGACGAGAATTCAAGGGAATCACTCGAGGACAACATTGACACACTGGATGAAGCACGAGGCGTTGCTCTACAAAGAGCGACAACATACCAGCAGAACCTGCAAAATTACCACAGCCATCGACTGCGTCCCAGGTCCTTCGTCATGGGGGACCTAGTCCTTCTCCTCAAGCAAGATGGCCACCGTAAGTTGGAGTCACCATGGGAAGGACCATACGTCGTCAGCGAAGTAATCACCGACGGGGCATATCGGCTCCAAGACAAGAAGACTAGAGTTCACTACTCCAACCCATGGAACATTGCGCAGCTCTCACGTTTCTTCGCTTAGGATCTTTATTTTACGCAATTTACATTCAATAAGGCCTACGGCCAGGCTCTTCATCTAGAGACTCGCACTTTATTTTAAATAAGGCCTACTACTAGGCGATCATGCCAGATGTACCTCCATACCCAAATATAAATAATGATAAGTTTCCGAAACTCAGTCTCAATTTTTCAAGCTTTCTAGTGTCTTTTATCCTCTACCTGATACTCGGGGCTCATTACAACACAATCATCTAAAAAATTGCACTCAATACTCGGGGGCTTCGTTACTCAGCACAAAAAATATTTATCTACACCGTCTAGCTCAAAGCTTTGACCTGAATAGCTGACTCATCCCCAAGGCTTCAAGCAAACGAAAGGGTCTCGCACAGGGCACCCCCCTAGAAATATCATAGAATACATAAAAACACATGTGTAAACCATGTAAAAACATGCTTTACATAATTTTTTACGGGAGTTTTTTACAAGTACTAAGGTACACCTCAAAGTTGAGGAAAAACTCTTAATCTTCATCCAAACATTTGAGGATTATTCGAATAGCGGGACATCAAGCAGCCGCATAATGAGGCTCCATAACAAAATCATCACCCCCTAAGGAGAGGGGAGATCCTGAGATAACTCATCCAGGTCCAAGGCTGGATAGTGAGCATGCACCCAGGCAAGCGCTAGTTTTGCACCCGCAACAAGTTGAATTTTTACGAAGTGATGAATCCTCTCACATTGCCGAAATTTGCTCATCAACACGGAAAGGCCTTGGGGATGAGGATATTGAGGAAAAAGCACCTTATATACACAGGCTAGGGATTAACAACAACAACACTACAAATTCCTCCACCTCAGATACACTATCCTAGAGAAGAGCAAGCGTAAAATCGCGCTTGTGGTCGGTCCAAAAGTCAGCACTTGTACCTCGAGAGATTCTATCAGAGCATTCATCCGAACACGAAGATGTTGGCTCTCCTCCACCTCACTCAATTGGATGCCTAAAAGAATAAAGACTCGGGGTCATTTTACTTTAGCTACACAAAAATACCCGGGACTCTGCGAGAGAACTTACAAAGCATTTTCTCGCTTGCCCTAGAAATCTCCTCCAGAAGATAGGCTTCACGGTCCAAAGATTTCTGTGTCTTCGACTAAGAAACATCGACTATGGCTTGCATAGCATGAATATTGGTTTCCCATCGCTTTAAACGCTGAATTTTTTCGGCATACAAAGGAGGATCCACAATGCGTGTGAAAATGTTCTCAGGGGCATTAGTTTTGGATGGTGTTGCACGTACGACTGAGGCAGGAGAGATAGTCGAAGGACCAGAAGAATCATATATCATCTGAAAAGAAGGACAAAGCGCAAACATTCAGAAATTTGGGTACAAGACAAGTTCAAGCAACATAAGATCGATATATACAATAAGGATAAAACATTGTCTCAACACACAACCTGAGAAAGAGCAGGCGATTAAAGAGTTTTACAATGCAAAGTAAAAACTAGTAGGACCTTACCCTAAGGATATTTCTCGATAGATGCGGTAATGCTATCCAAAGGAACATCAGCTGTGGGCCTAGTAGAAGCAGCGGCGCTAATATAAGGAGTGTTAGTCGATGCTTTATCGTCAGCAGCTCCTTGCCCGTCAGGAGATCCTTTCCCTAAGCCGATCGAAATAAGTAGCCGCTAAAATCTTGTCGCCCTCTTTATAAAGGGCTTCAGATCAATATCTTGGCCGGTGTCATTGACTGGAATAGAGGAGCTAACCTTCTTCCAGTCGATCTTCTCGCCACGAGACATCACCAAAGCCATAGGAATCTCTGCGCCATTCTTCGACTACGTAAAGCTATATCCCGTTAGCGGGTTAGGGTCAGCATTTAAGATGGTCACCAGATCATTCAGATCGGTGGGTACTTGCTTCTCAGGGAAGATTTTGGCATGTAGGGATTTGAAGGCACGACGCGAGTGAATTGGAAGATTGCGCCTATGCACATTGTTTGCTTCCAAGACCACCACCGCATCTAACAACGAATCAGATCGTTGATCCTCTTCCAGGGTTAGCGATTGGACGATTATTTATGGAATATAAAGTCGGCAATTCAGGACCTAGAAGGAATCCGAGGAAGAGAGAAGTTCGCGTAGGTACAGGATAAGTGAAACACTTACTGGTTGTAATCCCCTGGACCCTACGCTCTAAACACAAGCCGATATACCCCAAAATTGGATAAATCGTGGAGGCCGAAGGCCACCGACATGTAGGCCCATCTAGCGGAGCAGGGCACTGTACCGGCCAACCATCCTACCCACTTCCCTTGGTTATAGCTTCATGCGCGAGAGACGTAGCCGGCTGGACTGCGAGCCAAGCATACACAAAAGAGTATGTATGCCAACAAAATATAAGAGTACATCAAAGCCAAACCATCTAAAAGAATTATAAATATTGCAATGACATATGACAAGATTCAAATCTCCTAGATAGAGATAATAGTTTATGATACATCCTCATACATGAATCAACATAGTATCAAGCGGAAGCAGAAGACAAGATCGAAGTATGAATAAGAAGAAAACTGGCATAACATGCCCATAATTAAGCACATTCCCACCCACAGATCTCAGAGATATCCATCCCCGGAATCTCCACGCATGAGGGTCATTGCCACCATCATCGGTCTCCTCGACCCAGTAACCTTCCATCGGATATACATGTCCATATGAACAATATTTATCGTGTGATACCCTAAGGGGATCGGCAAGTCTTTATGCATCTAAAGGGGATAACCTGAGTGTGGCGCAATTGCAGCGAAAAATAAAGCCTAACGGTTCTATAGAGACACGCTACAACATCCATCTAACCAAAGATAGACGGACGTTCATTAAATAAAAAATATTTAATTACCCAACATATATTTCAACATAAATAAACATCGCTCGCCCTCCTTCCCATTTACCGAGCGAGAAGGCGGAAGAACATCCCACCCGTTGGCAATTTTATTAATCATTCCATGATTATTGCGCTATTTACTAGTCATGTTTAGTCAAGTTAAAGACAGTACTTTATCTATAGTTGTCTATGATCAAGAAAATGTGCTCCAAGTATTCTATAACCGTGGACATGATTGTCAGAAATATTTACCCTGCAGAGGTGCACAAATAGCAACGCAAGCACGATCAAACTCAGAAAGAATCAAATAAAAAGCAATGAGGTATCACGACAAAGCATTCGCAAGATTCAAAAATGATTTCAAGGGCCACCCCACTAAGCTACCCGCAACAAAGTGGGCCAGGCTCTGAGACGGACCCAGGGTTTGTGTCGACGGTTGTAAACGACTGGGAACATGAAAGTGTGACTGGGCTTGTCGATACTGCATAAATGTAGCACAACTTCTAAACATTATAGTAGTAAATGTTCCTCGAGCAACATTAGTAAATAAAGAAATAAAGCATGGCATAAATACAGGATAGTAATAAAGCCCCAAACTAGTTTGTGACCCCAAGAAATAAAATCTAAATCAAGCTCGGACTAAGGGGATTCATGGTCCCACATGCGGATAGTGCGATAGTCAAGGAACAATAATCAAGTACTAGGTTCCTACGGGACACAAGTGAGCGGGTAAACACCAAATAACAGCTATTGCCCAGTGGTGCCTCTTCTTTTAGTTATCCCATTACTACTCAAATCAGTTGTTTAGTTACCATGCTATTCAAAGACTTTCACAAACCCTACACATGCAGTTATACGACTCGCATGACTCAAACAAATCCTATAGTAATGGCTGATAGGATTGAGGGTACAAGCTTCGGTGGGGCTTAAAAGTAAAGGCTATGCAATACTTGAGATTGCAATTTAATTCGAAATGCGATTTATGATGCAAGAATAAGATAGATGCAATAGGTATTGTATGTAGTGCAAGCATAGGGAATTGCTTGCCTGGTAGCTCAATTGAAGAATAAGTGGGATCTAGGTAATACTCCTGAGTCTCCTGATAGTTCCCTTGCTCGGCGTCTATTCAGATAAAAACCAAACACACGAGGGCCATAATAAATAAAGTGCACAATCATATGAAACATATGCAACAAACAATACAAAGCATGCCATGATGGAATGATGCACAATTGCATGGTATAATGTAACATGGCATGTGTGAGGTGTGGGGTACACGAATAAAGCATTTTATTAATTATTTAGTCATATTTTGCTTGCATAATCCTTGTTGTATATTTAATATTTATGTGATGCATGCTTCAATTCATATCATGGAATGCATAGTTGGAAAGGTCTCATCATTCTGATCATTTTAGACATATCATTTGTTGAATTCAGAGTTACCGAATTAAATTTATGATTTAAACAAAATAAAGGCATTTAATGGTATTTATTAATTCAAAAAAATTAAATGCCCAAAATTTATTTTAAATAGCATATTCATATTCCTGGCATTTTTATGATTCAAAACCATATATCATCTGTATATTTGGAAATATGAATTTAAAACATTATTTGAATCTAAATAATTCAAATTAGGGTCAAGGTCAAAGGTTTGACTAGTTTGAATCAATTCTGAAAATATTTGATATAAGATTTGAATTAACATTAAAAAACATATTTCATATTAGGTTTGTTTTGAAATTCAAACCGATTTGAAAGTTATGAATTAATTCATATATATTTAATATTCTTTTTATTTTTTGAATTCAAAAACTCGCAAGATTTTTGTTACTCGGACGTACACACATGCAATGATAAGTGGGGTCAGGATCTTCTGCGGGTCCATGCGGCGCGGGCCAGTGGGGTGGTGACATGTGGCGGAGTGAGGGATGGCGGGTTAAGGAAAACAAAACTGGAGGGGATTTTCTACAAAAGCTTCCTGAGAATTTTCTGACGAACTGAATTTTACGACAGGTTTCGTTGTGAAAACATCTCATCGGAGGATGAAGACGACTAAACCATTGCGAATTCAGGCACACCTCAAAAAGCAAAGTTGGAGGACAAAGATCTACAAGTTTCATTCAGGGTGTTTCTCCGGAGGAGGGCTACAGCGGTCAGGAATTGGCGAAGAACGGAGGGGTTGTGTCACATCCCAAATTTTAGATTTGGTGCTGCATAGCATTTATGTCATTGCATCATGATCATCAGTGCAAAAATTCAGTCTGAAAAAGTTTTGGCAAAATAAATCACTTGCTATTGCATTTTGACACCTACACTTGAATGCTCGGTTTTACCATGCTTCTGTTAAAAACAGTATATTTTGGTTTTTTGGATGGCACAGGTGCTACGGGTTCGTGGCACTTTGAATCGCATCAATCGGAGCTTCGTAGCAAAAGTTATGGCAATCTGATTTTTTATATAGACAGTTTTCTGTCAGCTAAATTCAGTAAAGTAATTCATCAGGAAAAAGAGAAAAGAAAAATAAAAAAAGAGGAAACCATCCAGCCCGCTGCGACCAGCCGGCCCAGCCGGGGCCTGCCAGGCCCGCGACAGTAGAAGCCCGCCAGCAGCAGCAGCCGCAGCAGCAGCGCCGCCCGCGCGGCGGATAGTGACCACCGCCCGCCGCCTGCCAAGCCCCGCTGACAAGCGGGCCCGGGCTGTCAGCCACCGCGCGTCACTGACGTGTGGGCCCCGCGCGTCAGCACGTTTCTTCTCCAACTCGTATGCTGCAACGATTCCTTTGGAATCGGGCCGTTTCCGAACCGATTTCTCCGGGATTTTTTGTCTATAACAATCTACTAGTTCTCCTCTTCTAAACCCCCCAAGATTCGTCATCTATCGCGCCGCCATCGTCGCGGAATTTTTCGCCGGTGTTTGCGACCGCCGTCACCGCCTCCGAGCTCGCTGAGCTGACGCTGTAGCGCGCGCCTTCTCCCTTGCCTCGCTCGCCCGCTGGGGGGTCACCGCCGCCACTTGCTGACAGCCTCCCTCTCCTTTCCCCCCCGCAGGACGACGCCCCGCGAGCAGCCACCTCGCCATCGACGCCGCCGCCACTCCAGCCGCCCGCCGCCGTCGCCCCCACACACGCCGACCCGCGCCATCGCCTCGAGGAACTCTGCCACCTCGCCCCCGACGCCGTCCCAACTTCCGCCGTCGCCGGGGACCGCCACCGCCGCCGCTGCCAACTGCTCCGGTGAGCTCCCCTTCGCGACCCTCCTCAGCCGTTCGATCGGCATCCAGTGGTCCATTGACTAGTCAGCCCAGGGCCATGTTAGCGCCACGTAGGCGTAGTCAAACGGTCCAGTTTGACTGTTTACTTTAATTCGAATTTAATTTGGCAGATTTTAGATGCAAATTGTAAAATTCATAGAAAATAATCTACTAGGCCAAAAATTGCAAATAAAATACTTATGGAATCAGTCTCTCATGTACAATATTGCTGTACAGTTGTTTCATGATTTTGCGTCAAGGTTTTGTCTTGGTTAATTAAACGAGTTAATATTCTTTTTAGAGTATTAAATTCATAGAAAAAGTTCTGTAACTCCAAAAATTGCAAATAAGATGCCCCTAGAATCAGTAGAACAAGTGGAATCCTATAGTGTATTAAAAAGGTAGACCTACTGTAATGGAATTTGCAGAATCTATAAAAGTCCTATTGGAGTATTTTAATTACTCAGGGAATTATATAGATCCTTTTCGAGTAATTCCAATTGGTACTGGTCCTATTTTAGTTTGCCTACACAATGGATATTTTTCCAAGATTTTACAAACAGTTTATTAGAAATGGCTAAATATTTGATTTCTAGCTCTATTATTTGGGCATTTAAAATTGCATGCTTTGTTTTCTATGCAGTTAAAATATTTTCCATGCATGCATACAGTAGGTATACCGAATAAGAATATATGATGCTACTGTAGCAATGTTCAACTTGTCATGCATGCATATTGCATTGTCATTGTTTGTATATGATTGTGTATGGTTCGTTTATGTGGTTGCAATTGTATCGTGTAGATTGTGACGAGTGCAACGCTTGCTCGTGTGTGGATTGTTCGTCCGACCGCTACAGCCAAGGAAAGTAGATCCTACCTTGTTCATGATGTTGTCCTACTATTTTCAATGCATTGTTGTGTATTTTGTAGATGCATGTGTAGGATATTACTATCGCCATGCTATGTCCTATTATGTGGTAGGGTTTTCCTGTAGATGAACCACCGTTGGTATATGTGCTTAGCCATGCTATGATGAACGAGGGCTGGGTTACATCACTGAAGTTGTTTCTAAATGTGTTGGTTTGCGAGAACTAAAAACAACTGAATTAATGAATCTCCTGGGTCTGATGTAATTGATAAATTTTGGTGGTATCATTGCGGAAAGGCACCCAGGTATCAAGAGAAAATGATTGGCTTCTTTATTTTCTAGCTTACGTGTACAACCATGTGCCAATAATGAAATGGGCGGTTGGTTGAACTCTGTAGGTTGTGGTAACTCGAACCCACGTATCTAGAGATGTAGAATTTTGGTAGGTTGGACCGGTGCATGTTGGGTTTGGGGAGCTACTTCCCGAACGGTCCCTTCTTGGATTTCTCCCTATCATCATCCAATATAAGAGTGGTGGTACGAGCTGAGATGGCCAAGTCACATGGGTAAAGTGTACTAACCCCTGCAGGGTGTATAAACTAATCGATTAGTCGTGTCCCCGGTTATGGACGTCTGAGTTGCTTGATATTAATTCCATGACATGTTTCTCGCTCATTCCAATTTCCTAATTGCTTTAATGTTGATGGGTTAACATAATTGGGATCTTTTCAAAGAAAATCAAAAACTGTTTATGAAAGTAGGACAAAGGTATTTGCAAATGCAAGCTAGCCACAACTCCACTTGCCAAATATGCATGTAGATGTTAGCTCTATTGTCTTCTTTAATAGCTCTACTTGCCATACATTCTATGTATTGACCCTTCGGGGCTACTACGTTTCATGTTGTAGGATATTCCGATTCTGAGTGATCGATTTAGGCCACGGTACTCCACTCGGCACTTGTTCACTTGTGGGCAATTTGAAGAATGGAGGAATTATTTTATTTATGTTGCTACTTGAATAAGATAAGATAGCCTTGAGCTAAGCCTTTATTGTAATAATGATACTCTGGATCTTTGTTATTTTGATACATGGATATTTTGCTATGTTATTCATCTTATTCTATTGTGAGCCAATGAACCGATCTAGGGATTGGCATGTCACATAGAAGCTACGGTCTTTTCAGAACTGTAGTGTTACAAGATGGTATCAGAGCCCGTGTGTCGACTGTAGGATCGTGACCTAGGTTTGGATTAGGAAGCCATAGAATTATTAAAGCTTATATTAACTCTGTCTTTCATCTTATGCCTTTCACTCTCGTAAACCTTACCATATGCTATTCTCACACTTTCCTCTTTTAATTGATAGATGGGAGAAGTCAGGACTGAGTATGCAATGATGGAATCACCAAGGCCCTTTGCAAGACAGTTGGCACAGCTCTCGCAGTCATTGGGATTGCCACTGCCCATGTTCAAGGGAAGAAGGCTGTACACCTATGGATATGGCGAGGACGCCTGGGATATCACCACCTTCATCTTCAGGGATGCCGCCTTGCCAAACCCTGTGCATCTGGTCTACACCAAGACATATTTCAACTGGGGACTTGGAATAAACTTGGCCCTGCATGAAGCCCTATCACGCCAGTGCCATCTTGTCCGACACCTGCTGCCAGAAGACTCACCCTACCATGACTACGGAAGGCGTGATGAGAATGGGAACGTTGTGGTTACCTCGGGCGACAGGAACAACATGCCGCCCCGTCGGAGGCACATAGAGGATATGGAAAGGGAGAATGGAGCTCTAGCTGAGAAAGTGATAATGGTAAAGGAGATAGCAGATTTTGCCAGCAATGGTATGGTGGTCCAGGGACAGGATATAGAGACCTTGCATGAAGCTGTGGATGTTCTGAATAATGCACTGATAGGCAGGGATGCAACCATAGAATAGCTTAATGGGACCGTGCAGGAAAACAATTAGGCCATACAACAGCTGCAAGGGACCGTCCAGGAAAGGGACCAGACTATTGAAGATATGGCAGCCCAGATTGCCTCTCTCCAAGCACAGTTGAATCCACCCTCTGATGATAACAATGGAGATGATGGCAACAATGATGATGACAGTGGGAACGATGATGATGATGAGGACGAGGATGATGATGATGGAGACGATGATGGTGGAGGAGATGAAGCCGTTGCAGCTGCAGCGGAGGATGAAGAAGAAGAGGAGGATCCAGAAGAGGTGGAATTTGAGATTTCAAGTGACAACTCAGGAGAGGTGTATACTCCACCGCCATGGTTGGTTCGTGGACCGAAACACCAGCGCATGAGTGCGAGGACCTACCGCAACCTCTTCATGAAGTAGATAGATGCCCACCAATTAGTCTTCATTAGGTAAAATCGTTAGGTTAAGTCTCGATCAATGTAAAAATTAATTACTGTTAGTTTAAGAGTGTTTAGTTGTTCCTATGTGTACTCCAATGTCCTAGGATTATTTGTGCGAATTTTATAGAAGAGTTATGAAAAGTTTTGGTTGATATCTGAGTTTTTCCTAATGCAGTTTTCTGCTGACACAGCTGTACTGCATGAATTTTCATATTTTATTGGTAACCGGAAAAATCTGAAAAATAGGGTCAGTTCGCAACTCTCTGTACTGTATACACAAAAATTAGCAAAAATTCCTGACGAGTTTAAGTCAGGTAAAAAAATTTGTGAACACTGCTGGACTGTTCTGGCAGATTCCTGTTTTTAATGCGTTGTTGGCCTTTTGTGTTGATAACTGTTGCCAACTCCTCTAATAACTATTTCAGTAGATATATACTGCTAGGATAACCCCTGGGATGTTGCTGGATCGTTTGTTTGCTGATGTGTTGCTTGCTTGAGATTGTCTGTGATTGCTTTGTTGTTGTTTGATCATAATGCATGGGTAGAATCCTGTTTTCATAATCGATTCTTTCTAAGCTTACCTGTGTTGAACCACAGATGCCTCCCCGCTGTCAACCTACCGAGTTGGAACAGCTCATGGCGGATTAGGCACAGCTGACCCAAGTGATGACCCAGTTCATGGAAGCTCAGAACAACAACAACAACAACAATGGGAACAACCAGCCTCAGGGAGATGCACTTACAAGGTTCCTGAGGCTAAGGCCAGCGAAGTTCTCAACTGCAGCAGAGCCGATGGTTGCCCTTGACTGTTTGCGTTTATTCAATAAGGATCTGGTAACTGTTGGGTGCACGGATGCTGAGAAGGTGAGATTTGCCGCTCACCTACTGGAGGGACCAGCCCCTTCGTGGTGGGACACTTTTCAGATCACCCACCCTCTGGACACTGTGACTTGGGCAATGTTTGAGGAAGGTTTCAGGACCAACCATGTTTCTTCAGGAGTTCTGAGCCTGAAGAGGAAGGAATTTTGCCACTTGCGCCAAACCAACCGCACCGTGGCTGAGTATATTGAGGAGTTCAACAACCTGTCTCGTTATGCACCTGAGGATGTTGACACTGATGCCAAAAGAAGAGAGAGGTTCCTGGATGGCCTCAGTGATGAGCTTTCAGTGCAACTGGTGGTGGTTTATTGTCCCACTTTACAGGAGCTTATGGACAAGGCCAGAATTTTGGAGGGGAAGCACAAACAGGTGGAAAACCGCAAGAGAAAGAGCAACAATCACCACTCTGGTTCTCAGCAAAAGTCTCGCACTTCTTATGATGGATACTCCAAGCATGGAGGGAGTGACCATGGGCACCATGGAAGACATGACCACCACAACCATGGAGGCGATGGACATTGCCATGATAGCCACAAGAGCAACCGCCACAGCCACAAGGGAGGACACACTCACCATTCTGGAGGACACAGTGGACATGACCGCAACCGTGACCGCAACTTTGTGAAGAAGGACCTAAGTGAGGTGACATGCTTGAAGTGTGGCCAGAAGGGACATTATGCAGATAACTGTCCAGAGAAGAAGGGACTGAAGCCAGGAAACAACCAGAAGGCCACAGTGAACCACATGAATGTGGAGGAGATCCCAGATGAGCCTGAGCTTGTGATTGGTAAGTTTCCAATCAACACTCACCCTACACTTATACTTTTTGATACTGGTGCATCGCATTCATTTATATCGAGGGCATTTGTGCATAAGTATAAGTTACCTACGGAGTCTCTAAAAGGGTCTATTAGAGTGAGCTCACCTGGAGGGGATATGATAGCTAGCGCGGGGTGCCGCGACTTAACTGTGAGGATTGGAGCACACAATTTCATTGCACATCTGGTAGTATTGGAATCACAAGGTTTAGATGTAATTTTGGGCATGGATTGGATGTCTATGCATGGGGGACACATAGATTGTGCACAGTGAGCGGTTTCGCTCAAAACCCCGGATGGTAAGAGGATTAGGTTCAAGTCGGCTATGCGACCGGGAAGGTGTAAGCTGAATTCTCTTAAGGGGGTTAGCATGGATACTGTGCCTGTGATTAAGGAGTACCCCGACGTGTTTCCGGAAAAGCTGCCAGGGATGCCACCTGACAGGGATGTGGAGTTTCTCATCGATCTGATGCCGGGAACAGGACCTATAGCAAAGAGACCATATAAGATGGATGTGGATGAGCTGAAGGAATGAAAGAAACAGCTAAAGGAGCTGTTGGACAAGGGATTCATTCATCCTAGTTCGTCATCATGGGGAGCACCTGTTCTATTTGTGGAGAAGAAGGACAACAACAAGAGGTTAGTGGTGGACTATCGCTCGCTGAATGAAGTGACCATCAAGAACAAATACCCCTGCCGAACATAAATGATTTGTTCGATCAATTGGAAGGAGCAAAGGTGTTTAGCAAAATTCATCTACGATCGGGCTATTTCCAATTGAAGATCCGGGAGGAGGACATACCAAAAACTGCTTTCACTACTAGGTATGGTTTATATGAGTATACGGTTATGTCTTTTGGACTAAAGAATGCTCCGGCAAATTTCATGACCATGATGAACAAGGTATTCATGGAGTACTTGGACAAGTTCATGGTTGTGTTCATCGATGACATACTGATATATTCTAAGGACGATGCTGAGCATGAAAAACATCTGCGACTAATTATGGAGAAGCTGAGGGGACACAAGCTGTATGCCAAATTCAGCAAGTGTGAATTCTGGCTTAACACTATTGGGTTTCTTGGACACGTGGTGTCAGGAGAAGGAGTCGCTGTTGATCCAAGCAAAGTGACTACAGTGACTGAGTGGGAAGCACCCAAGAATGTGGGTGATATTCGGAGCTTTTTGGGACTTGCTAGATATTACCGGAGGTTCATTGAAAATTTCTCCAAGATTGCTAAGCCGATGACGGAACTTCTGAAGAAGGAGAGGAAGTTTGAGTGGACAGATACGTGTGAAGCCAGCTTTTAGGAACTGAAGCGTCGACTAGTGACCGCACCTGCTCTGTGTTTACCTGACCTTCAGAAGGATTTCCAAGTGTACTATGATGCCTCCCGACAGGGACTTGGAAGTGTGCTGATGCAAGATGGGAAAGTGGTGTCATATGACTCTCGACAACTTAAACACCATGAGAGGAATTACCCCACGCATGACTTGGAATTAGCATAGGTCGTGCATGCGCTCAAAGTATGGAGGCACTACCTAATGGGAAAACACTGCGATGTGTACAGCGACCACAAGAGCATGAAGTACATATTTACACAGAAGGAACTGAACATGAGACAAAGGAGATGGTTGGAGCTTATCAAGGATTATGATATGAATCTGCAATACCACCCAGGAAAAGCCAATGTAGTAGCGGATGCTCTAAGCCGGAAGGTCTATGCCAATGGATTGACTGTTGGGGAATTGCCCGAGGATTTGTGCAAGCAATTCAAGGACCTTAGATTTGAGGTAGTGTCAGAAGGATATTTGGCAGTAATGGAAGTCCAACCAATGCTACAGGACAGGATCAGGAAGGCTCAAGTAGGAGACAAGGAGATGGAAGAAATAAAAGAAAAGATGAAGGAGGATCGAGCAAAAGAATTCCGTGTGGATGAGCAGGGAACCTTGTGGTATGGAGATTGTTTGTGCGTTCCCAACGATCCGGAGATAAGGAAGCTGATTCTGCAGGAAGCTCATGACTCGCCGTATTCCATACATCCGGGCAATACGAAGATGTATATGGATCTAAAGGACAGATTTTGGTGGAACAACATGAAGGGAGACATCGCCGAGCATATTGCCTTATGTGATGTTTGCAGCCGAGTGAAGGCGGAACACCAGAAGCTAGCAGGATTGCTACAGCCATTGCCCGTGCCGGATTGGAAGTGGGAATGGATTTTATCACAGGATTGCCCAGGACAAGGTCGGAATACGACTCTATTTGGGTAGTGGTCGACCATTTGACCAAGGTAGCCCACTTCATACCAGTGAAGAGAACCTACACGAGTGCAAGGTTGGCCAAGATTTATATGGACAGAATTGTGTGCCTACATGGAGTTCCCAAGAGCATTGTATCAGATAGAGGCACCCAATTTACATCACACTTTTGGCGCCAGCTGCACGAGTCATTGGGAACTAGGTTGGAGTTTAGCTCAGCGTTCCACCCACAGACTGATGGACAGACCGAGAGGGTAAATCAGATTTTGGAGGATATGTTGAGAGCTTGCGACTTGGCTCATGGTTCTAGTTGGGATGAGAATTTGCCATATGCCGAGTTCTCCTACAACAACAGCTACCAAACCAGCATCAAGACATCGTCGTTTGATGTACTATATGGGAAGAGATGTCGGACACCATTGCTATGGGGTGGAGTAAGAGAACGTCAGTTATTTGGACCTGATTTGATCAAGGACGCCGAGGAGAAGGTCGCTTTGATTAGGGATAGGATGAAGGTAGCGCAATCGAGGCAGAAGAGCTACGCTGACGCCAAGCGCAAGGAAGTGGTGTATGAGATAGGTGATAGATCATACCTCAGAGTGTCGCCACTGCGTGGAATTAAGAGATTTGGAATCAAGGGTAAGCTGGCACCTCGGTTTATTGGACCATATCGGGTCTTAGCCCGCAAAGGAGAGGTTGCTTATCAGTTGGAGTTGCTAGAGGCTCTATCCGCCGTCCACAATGTGTTCCACGTGTCCCAGCTGAAGAAGTGTCATCCGGAGATGGTGGATACACCATTGAGAGACATGGTGCCACTAGAGGAGGTTCAGCTTGAGAATTACTTGACCTATGAGGACAAGCCGGTCAAGATACTGGAGTCAGCGGAGAGGATTACCCGTACCAAGACGATCAGGTTTTGCAAGGTGCAATGGAGCCACCACATCGAAGAGGAAGCCACTTGGGAGCGTGAGGATGACATCCGAGAGGACCACCCACACCTATTTGCTAGCCACGCCGAATATCGGGGACGAGATTCATCTTAAGGGGGTTAGTCTTGTCACGTTTCAAATTTTAGATTTGGTGCTGCATAGCATTCCTGTCATTGCATCATAATCATCACTGCAAAAATTCAGTCTGAAAAAGTTTTGGCAAAATAAATCACTTGCTATTGCATTTTGACACTTACACTTGAATGCTCAGTTTTACCATAATTCTGTTAAAAACAGTATATTTTGGTTGTTTGGATGGCACATGTGCGTAAAGGGTTCCGTCACGAACCCGTAGCACTTTGAATCGCCTCAATCGGAGCTTCGTAGCAAAAGTTATGGCAATCTGAATTTTTATCTTTTATCTTATAATAGACAGTTTTCTGTCAGCTAAATTTAGTTAAATAATTCATCAGTAAAAAGAAAAAGAAAAAAATAAAAAGAGGAAACCAGCCAGCCCGCCGCGACCAGTCGGCCCAGCCGGGGCCTGCCAGGCCCGCGACAGCAGCAGCCTGCGAGCAGCAGCAGCCGCAGCAGCAGCGCCGCCCGCGCGGCGGATAGTGACCACCGCCCGCCGCCTGCCAAGCCCCGCTGACAAGCGGGCCCGGGCTGTCATCCACCGTGCGTCACTGACGTGTGGGCCCTGCGCGTCAGCACGTTTCTTCTCCAACTCGTATGCTGCTCCGATTCCTCCAAAATCGGGCCGTTTTCGAACCGATTTCTCCAAGATTTTTTGTCTATAACAATCTACTAGTTCTCGTCTTCCAAACCCCCCAAGATTCGTCATCTATCGCGTTGCCATCGTCGCGGAATTTTTCGCCGGAGTTTGCGATCGCCGCCGCCGCCTCCGAGCTCGGTTAGCCGAAGCCGCCGCGCGCGCCTTCTCCCTTGCCTCGCTCGCCCGCTAGGGGGTCACCGCCGCCACCTGCTGACCGCCTCCCTCTCCTTTCCCCCCCGCAGGACGACGCCCCGCGAGCAGCCACCTCGCCATCGACGCTGCCGCCACTTCAGCCACCCGCCGCCGTCGCCCCCGCACACGCCGACCCGCGCCATCGCCTCAAGGAACTCCGCCACCTCGACCCCGACGCCGTCCCACTTTCTGCCGCCGCCGGGGACCGCCACCGTCGCCGCCCCGACCGTCGCCGCCGCCGCTGCCAACTGCTCCAGTGAGATCCCCTTCGCGACCCTCCTCAGCCGTTCGATCGGCATCCAATAGTCCAGATGGACCATTGACTAGTCAGCCCAGGGCGCTGACTGGTCAGCGCCACGTCAGCGCCACGTAGGCGTAGTCAAACGGTCCAGTTTGACTGTTTACTTTAATTCAAATTTAATTTGGCAGATTTTAGATGCAACTTGTAAAATTCATATAAAATAATCTACTGGGCCAAAAATTGCAAATAAAATATGTATGGAATCAGTGTCTCATGTAGATTATTTCTGTACAGTTGTTTCATGCTTTTGCAGCAAGGTTTTGTCTTGGTTAATTAAATGAGTTAATGTTCTTTTTAGAGTATTAAATTCATAGAAAAAGTTCTGTAACTCCAAACATTTCAAATAAGATGTCCCTGGAATCAGTAGAACAAGAGGAATCCTACAGTGAATTAAAAAGGTAGACCTACTGTAATGGAATTTGCAGAATCTATAAAAGGCCTATTGGATTATTTTAATTACTCAGGGAATTATATAGATCCTTTCCGAGTAATTCCAATTGGTATTGGTCCTATTTTAGTTTGCCTACACAGTGGATATTTTTCCAAGATTTTACAAATAGTTTATTAATAATGGATAAATATTTAGGTTCTAGCTCTATTGTTTGGGCATTTAAAATTACATGCTTTGTTTTCTATGCACTTAAAATATTTTCCATGCATGCATACAGTAGGTATACCGAATAAGAATATATGATGCTACTGTAGCAATGTTCAACTTGTCATGCATGCATCTTACATTGTCATTGTTTGTATAAGATTGTGTATGGTTTGTTTATGTGGTTGCAATTGTATCGTGTAGATTGTGACGAGTGCAACGCTTGCTCGGGTGTGGATTGTTCGTCCGAGCGCTACAGCCAAGGCAAGTAGATGCTACCTTGTTGTATGATGTTGTCCTACTATTTTCAATTCATTGTCGTGTATTTTGTAGATGCATGTGCAGGATATTACTATCGCTATGCTATGTCCTATTATGTGGTAGAGTTTTCCTGTAGATGAACCACCGTTGGTAGATGTGCTTAGCCATGCTATGATGAACGAGGGATGGGTTACATCACTGAAGTTGTTTCTAAATGTGTTGGTTTGCGAGAACTAAAAACAACTTAATCAATGAATCTCCTGGGTGTGATGGGATTGATAAATTTTGGTGGTATCATTGCGGAAAGGCATCCAGGTATCAAGAGAAAATGATTGGCTTCTTTTTTTTGTAGCTTACGTGTACAACCATGTGCCAATAATGAAATGGGCGGTTGGTTGGACTCAGTAGGTTGTGGTAACTCGAACCCACGTATCCAGAGATGTAGAATTTTGGTAGGTTGGACCGGTGCGTGTCGGGTTTGGGGAGCTACTTCCCGAATGGTCCCTTCTTGGACTTCCCCCTATCATCACCCAATATGAGAGTGGTGGTACGAGCTAGGCTGGCCAAGTCACATGGGTAAAGTGTACTAACCCCTGCAGGGTGTATAAACTAATCGATTAGCCGTGTCCCCGGTTATGGACATCTGAGTTGTTTGATATTGATTCCATGACATGTTTCTCGCTCATTCCAATTTCCTAATTGCTTTAATGTTGATGGGTTAACATAATTGGGATTTTTTCAAAGAAAATCAAAAACTGTTTATGAAAGTAGGACAAAGGTATTTGCAAATGCAAGCTAGCCACAGCTCCACTTGCCAAATATGCATGTAGATGTTAGCTCTATTGTCTCCTTTAATAGCTCTACTTGCCATACATTCCATGTATTGACCCTTCGGGGCTGCTACTTTTCATGTTGCAGGATATTCCGATTCTGAGTGATCAATTTAGGCCACAGTACTCCACTCGGCACTTGTTCACTTGTGGGCAATTTGAAGAATGGAGGAATTATTTTATTTATGTTGCTACTTGAATAAGCTAAGCTAGCCTTGGGCTAAGCCTTTATTGTAATAATGATACTCTGGATCTTCGTTATTTTTGATACACGGATATTTTGCTATGTTATTCATCTTATTCTATTGTGAGCCAATGAACCGATCCAGGGATTGGTATGTCGCATAGAAGCTATGGTCTTTTCAGAACCGTAGTGTTACATGTTGTGATGCTAACTGAAGACTAAAGAGTAGTGCGGACATATTTTATGAACCTAACGGCGTACGCGCGTGCGGCGGAATGTCTAGCATCGGCGACACGCTGCCAGAAACATTAGAACAAGGGGAGATCAGGGACGAGAAGCTGGAGCTCACCTCGTCTGATTCCCGTCCGAAATAGGGTCGATGGCGCTCAAGACGAGGACGAACGATGATGGTTTCATGGCGGCTCTCCTTGGCTTAGCAGACGACGATGGGGAGGTGGTGCCTGGCTGTTATGGCTCTACCTATTGCTCCCAGTGAACAAGGAAGAAGCGACAAAGTCGTTCCCGGTCTTGGACAACATAAGAACGGACTACAACAATGGCAAGGACGAGCTCAAGCTCCTCCCATGACGCTCTCACTCAGAAAAGGAGAACAAGAAGGGGAAAAGAGGTACCAACATTATCTGGGAGGAAGGGGAACTTGGGTTTTCTTGGGGCTCTCCTGGTGGATAAGAGGGCAGCGAGCGGCACGGGGCTGACGAGGCAGATGGCCACCTACCTGCTCCCGTTAGCGATGCAGAGAGAGGGGTGACGAAGGAATCAGGGTCCAGGTGGGACTGTCCGTGGGAGTCCCACCTATGCCCACACAGTCTCACAAAAGTTAGGTGGGTGTCCCGCGGGAGCCCGCTACATGTATGCGGGTGTCCATCATCCCACTTATGCCCACATATGCCCGCAATAATTAAATTGTACTCCTCCGTCTCATAATAGATGTCTCAAGTTTGTCAAAATTTGGATGAATCTATATACTAAATAATGTCTAGATTTATCCAAATTTTGACAAATCTAAGACATCTAATTTGGGATGGAGGGAGTATACTTCTGTGAAAATAAAATGGTACATCCTTCGTCTCAAAATAGTTATTTTGCGTCTAGATACATTTAAATCTAGACAAATCCAAGTCAATTTGTTTCTAGATGGAGGGATACATGTTTTCTCATATATAGTTGTTGGTCTACCTCGACGGAGCAACCAATGATGGAGATGCCGGCAGCATACTAACTTGCGACCTAGAAACAATGCGGAATCGATGTGGAATGTGGGATAGCCCACTTATTTTTCTGCTTGCCCGCGAAATGCCCACTTAAATTTTTATGCTGTCTTGGGAAGCGGGTCCCGTGGGTAACCCACTCCCACCTGCAACCTGACGGAGGAAGAGGAACATGAGACGGCATCGCTGATGTGTAGCGATATGGGCTGGGAGAGGCTACTGGGCCGGGGCGCTGGCACTGTGCTAGGCTGGGTTGCTTGTTGGACTAGGCCACTGCGGCTGCAGGCTTCTCTTCCCTTCTCTTTACTCTGTTTATTCTTTTCTCTGTTTATTTTTCCTGCTTTGAATTTCTGGTTTGTTTCAAGAATTTTCAAACAATCTGTTGTTTGCAAAAGTTTTCAAAAAGACCAGAACCAACTAAGAGGAGGATATGTAGATGTTAACTAGGAGGTGGTGAAGAAGGCTTCAAGCGATCTTGCAAATTCCAAAGAGAAAAACCACTAAAACCCAAACAATTCAAAGGAAAGGAATGAGCACCATGCATGAGCCATCCATGCATGTGTGGTGTGGTGGTGATAACCAACACATCTCCACTAGCATATGCTCACCACAAATTTGTCAAACCAATTGATCCTCCTCTCATGAGTATATCTAGATAATGGGTATATTTGAAATGAAGACCAAGTGTTAGTGTGCATGAGCCACTATAGATGGTATGGTCTTGTAATCAAGTATACACACAAGTTTGGATAAAATCATGACAAGATGATAAAGGGGAAACCACACTCATAACATGCAAAGGTGGCCAAGGTGGATCCCACAATAATACTGTGAAAACAATACTATATCAAGTATGAGAGCATGTAGAAATAGAAGTGGATCAATCCCTATACATATGAGCTAGATTTAAATACCAAAGAGAAATTCCATAGATCATATATAAGTAGAATGGTGGAATTTAAAGGATAGGAACAAATAAAGGTGGTGGATCTTGAAAGAGATATGCCCCCAACTCAACTTGGGCATCAAGCAATATATCAAGATCCAACTACAATATATCAAGAGGAAAATACAAGTAATAGAGATACAAATTAATATGTAGGAAGAACCAAATAAAAGGTTAAAGGATGCTCAAATTCAAGGTGGCATGGTGACATGAGCATAATATAATGATGATGCAAGAAATGACATGTAGGAAGTATAATTTTATTAATATCCATGCAGTATTAAAGTTGTTATACAACTGGGATGCAACAACTCTCCCCCACTAAACAAGAATCTCACCCCGAGATTTCTAATAAAATGAAAAATACACGTTGAGAGGCGGGTGCTCGGAACTAAGGTGATCCTCACATTACCAAGTTGATTTCTCAACGTAATGGTGCGACCAGTACACCTTGCAAAACTTGCTAGACTTGTTGCGAGTCTTGTGTTTCTCCTCTTTGAAACAATAACTTAAAGAGATTCAAAAGAAGCGAGCTTCTTACTTCAAGCAGAAGGATGATACACATCGATAGGATTAAAGATCGAAAACTACATGTGAAGATGATTTTTTCTCTCGACGGAAGAAAAGAGCGACTTGGAAAAGTTAACAACTACTATTAAAATAGCATTGTTTCCACCCTTAGATTTAAGAAATGAAGTTTTTTAGAAACACTATTGCCTTCAAACAATAAAGTTCCGCGATGTCGACGGAAAGATTTGGGTTCCTAGATTCTCGGATCAGATTCTTCTTGCACCGGTAAGGACCAAAGGATCGCACAATTGAGGTGCGCGGATTTATATTCAAAAGAAGGAGGTGACCCAAATTATGGTGGAATCTTGAGAAAGAAGTTGACTATTGTAGATCTGGAGATTATTGTAGAGATGTTTATTGATTTCCTTAACCAATAGGTTATTGCAGTAGATTTTTCGATTGATGGCATCAACCATAATTCGCTTTACCAAGAGAAGATGAACTGAAGTTAGAGATATCTTCCGTCCATCTTGTTTGACGATGTTGAGCACCAGTAGAATGAAGAGTACCAGGGAAGATTTTGCATTTGTTTCTACCAGATCGTTTGAAGATTTTTCCCCATATATAAATAGACGAGACCACCAACAAGATGTTATTGATTATGTTATTTGAGAGAACACACCGGAGTACAAGGATGTAAGTAAAAGTCTCAATTGATAAAGGCCACTTCTAACTTCCGTGGAATGAGTAAAATCACATTAATCCACAAATTCACCGTAACAAAGCAAATGATAAGAGTAGTGGTATCATGTGACGAAGCCAAAGAGGAGGGCTCATCATCAACTGCAGCACCAGTAACATCAGCGTACCCTTCACATATTGTGGTACTATCAGGCAATTCGCCAGACTCGGGAAGCGGAGGCAGACAAGACAAATGGTTATGGTCCTACAAAGAAAACACAGAAAAGAATTACGCAAATAAATCAAGAGGACGAAAGTAACAAAAAACATAAGAACTCGGAGAACTTAATGCAGGCACCAAATTTTTCTTTCCGAAGGGTTTTACCCGATAATCGGCGGGGAGTGGGTTCTTCTTCGTCAACATGGTGAAGGAGCACACCCTCTTCTCCCCAACTTCGAGAGGAAGATCTTTGGATGAAATACTCATCAGATATTTCTTGCTAGCATATGTCCACATACTGGCTAGCCAAGCTAGTAGAGGCTAGATGTGGACTCGTAGAAAGTAAGCCAAGATCTATAAACCTGTCAATTCCGTGGCACGCAACTCCTCAATCCGGTCCACTAGCGGCTGTATCTCCTTCATTTTTTTGGCAGAGGGGTGCTTCTCCTATGAGTTGAGCCTCTGGTAAGTTTTCTTCGGGTCAAAGGGGGCTAACCCGAACTTCTGGCTCTCGATTTGCCGGTCCTTGATATAAAACAACTTTGACTTCCAACCTTGGACAGAATCCACAGTTTTCAAGTCAAAGTAATTTACATCAGAGTGAACATAGATAATTGCGCCTCCAATATCATGAATGATAGTACCAGAGGTGCTTCGACGAACAAATAAGAAGTGTTTCCACATGCCCCAATGGTGATGGATCCCGAGGAAACTTTCGCAGAGAGTGATGAAGAAGGTGTTGTGTAGAATAGAATTTGGTGTGAGCTGGTAGAGCTACACACTTTAAACAAAGAGAAGGCCATGAAGAAATTCGTGTGGCGGGAGAGAAATACCACAATATATAAAAGACAGAAACATTACCCGCCATCACGATTCGGGTGTAGGCACGACTTCATCTCCTGGGAGTTTGAAGGAATCCTCAAGTAGATGGAACTTGCATGCATCACGCAGATCACGTGCGGTGCACTTTGATGGCACCCAACCGATGGCCCTCTTCTTCCTGGCCATAGCATCCGCAGAAAATGAAGCCCCCTTCTACTTTCCCATGCTGGCTCTCGCAAGGGAAATGAGTGGTGAGAAGCAATGAATAGCAATAGGGGCACACAAGAACACAAGAGCGACACGAGGAGGAAGAAGAGGATTGCAGGGAGAAGTGAGCAATAAATTTCCTAAACCTCCATATTATAAAGCAACAGGGTGCAAACCTGTATCGTTGCATGTGGCTACAACAAAAAGAAAAATCATGGACAATAAAATCTCCGCGATAAACATGGTGGCGACCACACGATGTCTTTATATTCGCATGAACATGGGGCGACGCGGTAAAATTATCGCCGGTGCGCCGCCCACGCGTCACTCCTTGCAAAAAATGGGCCCACCAGAGTCATGTCCCATCCGGTCTCATATTTTTTTCATAAAATCGCGGCGCGCTATATTCTTCAGCAATGAAGTCATGCACAACCAAAAAGCTCAGGAAACAAAAGGATCCTTGTCTATGCCCTGGTGCAAACACTTGAACATAGACTCGGGGGTACTCCCATCGGGAGTGCTGGTTGCGCACCCGATAAACTATTCCTCCCATGGAGTCGACATATAAGCAAGAATAGAGCATAATCTTTGAGCCTACACTCGAATTCAAGAATTTGTATGTAGCCTGGGGGCTACTCCTATTAGGAGAGCTGTCGCGCACTTGATAGAAAAACAATGCAATCCTCTAACAAAGGCAAAACTATGAGTATTACAAACTTGTATTCTCATACGGTTACTCCTAGCGGGAGCATCTATGCCACACCCGATAAAAATATTGAGGAAGTCGACAACTTTAGTAATTCTAACAGCCAAGCAACGCAGTCGATAAATTTTCTCAGACCACGTCCGCCGCGATAACATGTCTGAATGCCGTGTCCACGACATGAAGATAAGACCCCAGGATCCGTCTTGTGAGGCCTGGTAATCGCACATGAATGCGCTCTGCCAGTATTTAATCCGTGTCCACGATACAATGAAAAATCCTGATGGACGCATTGGGTACCCAAAATAAAAGCACTGAAATTCAGCATTCGATAAGACCTCCGTGGCCCGAACTGAATTACGCCAGTAAATACCAAGTTCAAACCCAAGGACTTGAATTTGATGTAGGTTGATGATGTTTTTGCCCAAGAGAAATTAGGTGATTCCCGATCTATCGGATGTATCAGGCTCGTTATACCAAATCCATAGATGATAGAATAAAATATACAGATCATTTGCTTACAGTAAAACTTCGGCTTACAACTAAACAATGTTTTTGAGACTCAACCCGAACCTGTGATTCAGGTAGATTCTTGGGGGCTACTGACATGGGTATGACCTATCAGGTCCCTATGATTAGTTATCCTAGGCGCATAAAGGCCTATGACCCATGAATCCCAAAGAAGTCCAAGGAGCATCCGATGGATAAAAGTTTTCCTTGCCAAACAAGAAAGGACTGCGAACCGACATAAAGTTTGTATTATAGTCTTAAATATTTAACCTCTCCTTATACGGATACAAGACCTAGCCTCTCATATAAAGGCTGGGAGGACCCGACAGAGAGGGCACCTTAGTTTTCCAGCAATCCGCCATGAGCTAGATCGCAACTAGCGAATTGGCGACTTTGTAATCGAGTTTTCACCATAATCAGACTACATCGACTCCCTTGTTTGTCTGATCAGCCGACGAAACCCCTGGCATACTCTTTTCCACGAAACCCTAAGTCTGTAACCATGGGCATTGCCGAGGTCACCCCTCGTCAGTGAACCTCGAGGCCACGTGCATGCTCGACAAGGCAGGCATGCCTTTCCCGTGGCTGAACATGCACATGCCGACGGGATGGCATCTCAATGGCGCCCGCATGCCTGTGCCGGCCATCACAGGCTCGGGTCCTGCTCGTCACCACGAGATCTGCCATCGCCAGGCCTTCCTACCGCCAGATCTACGGTGGGATCCGTCCTATGTCATCCACTCCCTGGTTTGGGACTGGTGATTCGAGGCAGAGCACACAGCGTGGCGCGAAGCTATCGAGGCCCACCTCGAGAACCTCAACGACGACGAGGAGGACGACTGGGAGGAGTTCAACGAGGATCCCTATGTGGATGAGGACGACAACGACGATAGCCTCCACTTCCCACAGTCACAGGCTGGCATCCCGGACTGGTCGCGCTACAGGGGCGCCGACATTGTCGAGACCAAGGTGTGGTCTCAGTGGCCCGACCAGGTGGCGGTCAAGGAGGAGAAACCAGAGCCGCAACCCCGGTCTATGATGGAAGAGGAGCTCTAGGACACCATCCTCGCATCATAGCTAGAGGAGGAGAATTAGTAGATATCACCACCCAGGCCCTGCATGAGTCCTGGGTGGCCGCACAGGCCCAGATGCCCCCCGCACTCATGGCACTGCCTCTCTCTCCAGCCTAGAGCAGCGCGTGGCCACCTTCTCAGGTCTTCATCGTCATCGACAACAATGACGAGGAGTAGGCGGCATGCATGCGCAGGACCAGCCGACATCTAGCCAGCAACAATGCCCGCCGGTTCCCTTCCATGCCACGACATCGCATAATATTGGGCCTTTTTCTGTTGATATTTTGTGATCGGGACGAGGCCAAGGAAATTTTTATATAATATGTTTAATTATTTTTGGCCACACCTTTTTTTGCACATTTTTTTATTTGCGAGGCACTGGCTATTGGGGGCATAGGCCACCGCAACCAGGCTCATCCTGAAAGGCCTGTCCTCCACCCCGCAAACATGCTGAATTAGATAGATTGGATGTCCGAAATGCGGGGACCGAGTTGATCGCAGGACAACTCCAACGCCCCCTCTTGCAAATGGACTCCGCATGTTCGATCTCGGCCTTCCGGACTAAGGGAATGGCTTAACACGCACCCGCAAATGGACCGGACAGAGCGACGTGATCCGTTTCGGCATAAACCTGGTCAAAGCCTAGGCTGGAATTCGGGTGTCGGACGCCGGCCTTGTCTGGGCCGGTCTTCATCTGAACCCGTCCGACATACACAAAAAATCACTAAAAAACTAGATATCTTTACGTACAAAATTACTAATAACATTACATAGACTAAAATCTACTGAGCATCGGCCCTGTCCTGGCCGGAGGTTGTGTCCTTGGCCGCCTGCGCCCGCCTGGCCACCAAGGCTGCGATCTTGGCCTTTGTGGCCTCCCTCTAGCGGTGGCGCAGCAAGGTCTCCACCACCCTCAGCCTAGCCGCCGTTGAGCATGCGCAGTTGCGCGCCGCTCTCGTGTAACATCCCAGTATTTAGGACATAACGAAGGGTAGATTTAGGAATATGAATTATTGCATGCATTCATTTGTGAAAATGTGTGTAAATTTTTTGCCTAATAAAACCTTGAGTGATCAAAATTTCTTTCTTACTTTGAGATTAGGTTTAGTCAAAGGAGGATTGCTATAAACTTTGATATGATCTTAAAAGGAATTATGTGTGTTTTGAATAAGTTTGAATTTTAAAACCTAAGTGTTTGAATAATAATTTAAATGATTTAGATATAAGATTTGAATCTTAAATTAATTAAGAGATAATTATTATAACTTAAATCTTATCTAAAAACAATATTGAATATGAAATTCAATTCATATTATTAATACATAAACAAGTTACAAAGAATGTAACCTACTGAAGTCATTCCAAACTTCACAATTTACAAAAGAGTAAAGAATAAGAATATTCTTTATTAATAATAATATAATCTTTATTAAAATTGAATAAAATAAAGATTACAAGAATTATAAAAGAAAAATTACAAAAGAATAATAAAATTACATTTGTATATCTACTAACTATCCTATATCTAAGTCTACACTAAATTTTCATCTTTATCTTTGTACCTGCAAAACAAAGAATAAATAGAAACAAAATAAGATTAGTGTTAGTATATTTATCTCAAATATGTCAGTGAAGTGCACTTGACAAACTCATAATTGAGAAATGTTATAAAAGGGGAAAGTTTCACCAATATGAAAGATTTCATCTTTCATAGATTCAAAGCCAAAATTCAAATGACAGCCAAGAGGGACCAATTCACTAGCCAGGTGAAAGTAATTTGGTAATGGTAAGTTCAAAAATTCTGAACCTATCCACAAGTGCATAGCAGGCACACAAGCTGGACACACACCAGCATGCAAATGGTGTGCTTTCAACCTCACAAGCACATCCAAATCACACAAAACCACAGCACAGCCGTGGGGGAAGCACTAGTGTATCACTCCACTACACATCACACAAGAACAACCGGTGTAGACAGCAGCCAAACCAAGAACAGCAGCCAAACCAAACCACCCAGATCAACCCAAACATCACCAGGATGGTGACATAAGGAGGGGGATGAACCTGGTGGACAGCAAGGTCAAGCCCAGGAGCTAGGAGGAGCAGGCAAGCTCAAGAGCAAGCCTAGGAGCCCAGCAAAAGCAGATCAAGATCATCATCAATCTACTACACCAACATCAAATTTTGTGGTGAGCCTCATACAACCATCACATGATTTCATCATATTATCTAAACAGAAGCATGTGTTGCTTTATGAAATGATCTCTCAATAATCACCCAAGAGAGGTGAATATATCCTAGAGATTTCAAGTATAAGGATAAGAAATCAAGCTCAACCACAAGCACTAAACTCTCAGACCAGCATCACTGGGTTCAGTGTTACTTTTGCAACTTAGATCATTCTTCATTTGATCTTATCAGATCAGGGCACATCGCTCAGAGAGGGTAGCACCTCTAATCTTACAAGTTTCAAATAAACTATTTGCTCAACTAACTAGGAATTAAATCCTAGAGCCTCAGACCAACATCATAGTCAGGAAAGTTAATAAAAGCTTTCATATCATCTTGTCAATATTAATCACAAGTATAGACAAAGCTAAGCCAGAAATAAAAACTCAATCACTTGTGTGCCAGATTACAATGGTATCACAAGGACAGGTTTTAAATGAACTAGAACCAATCTTTGCTTAGTTTCCACAGATAAAAGGGACAACAAATAAATATCATTTTCCTGAAGCCAAGTGTCAGGAATCAATATCATATGCATCTATACATCCACAGAAAATCATTACATGTAATGATTTGATTCAGTGGGTATAATCTCATACAAGCTTCCCATCATAATTACAGTAAGCAACTACTGAGAGAAACCACTATCAGTACAAGCATTCTGACAGTAGAGTAAATTCTTAGATCAACAACATAATCCAATCAGGGAATTCATAGAAACACTAGCATAGGATCAAAGTGAATCATCACTAGAATAAATCTGACAGGCAACTAGCATCATCAAAGCCACTATAAATCATTAACCACAGCAGACAATCATTCTTCATGCTCAAGTATGATCATCACTAGATCTAAAGCATCATGGATATGATCAATAGGGGGTTATGAACTCTAATCAGAGCAAGAACCCTAATCCAGAGATGAATCCAATCATCACATAGTCACTAGGCATGAGAAGCCACTAGACACACATAGAGAGATTCATGGTAGTAGCATGAACAAGGACCATAGAAGCAACTTACCCGAGGTCCTCGCTGACGAATTGAAGAGGAAGCAGATTGGCCGACGAACCACGGCGGCACAGGGAGCACTCCAAGGGGCGCTGCAACCTGCACCAGTCACGGTGGCGGCCGCAGCAGCACACGATCCCAGCACACCACCACAGGCAGGACGCGGCGGTGGCGACAACACCTTTCACTACTAGGAAAATGGCTATAGGTAATACAAACTTCCGTGGCTCACGTGGTTGAAGTGCCCCACGGGTAAAACAGGCGTGGCTCACCTGTGGGTAGTGCCCTACTAGTAACTACAACAACTGTGGCGCACATGGTGATGGTGCGCCACGGATGTGTGTGGGCCAGGGCCCAGCTGGCCGCATGCCGCATATCTGTAGCGCACATGGGTAAGGTGCGCTACAGATGTTATGGTGAACCATGGCGCACGTGGAGGGGGTGCTCTACGCCTAAGTGGAGGCCTCTATGTTCTATAAATGGACAGACACATCAGTGGCGCACTAGGGCCATGTGCGCCACGGCTGTGTTTTGTTCCTGTGGCGCACTAGGGTCATGTGCGCCACGGTTGTGTCGACCAGTAATTTTTTGGTAGCTCCACTTTGTGCATATGTGTGATCATCTACCACCTGACACTTCACTTTCCCCTTCTTCTTCCTCCTTAGATCTAGTCGAGATCCTTCTCCTTCCCACCTCAATTTCTCCACTCATTCACCATTTTTAGCATGTGGAACTTGCCTTGGATGTTACATACTTAATAGAGGAAGCTCTTCGGTCTCTCGCATCTCCTTCTCCGGTCTCGAGCACCTCTCCTTTCCATCTTCTTGCGATCTCGGTCTCTCATATCGGTAAGTTGTCCATGTAAGGATGTGCTCATATGGATGTAGATAAGGATCGATGGTCATGTGTGTGTATATATATGGAAGAGTATCGATGCTCATATGCATGTGTGTATGGAGAGGATAATGATATGTTCATGTGTGTATGGATCAGTCTCTCTCTCTTGTGTTTATGTGTGAACAACTTGCCATTTGTTTTGCCTAAATGTTGATTCATTTCCATTTTGGCAAGACTTTGGCATTTCGCAAAAGTCCTAATTTTAGGATAGGTCATGCCGAAATTTTCTATCAACCATTGCATGCATGCATTCATGGCGAAGGCATTGTGGCTAGATTTTTGAAATGTGCGACGGCCGACATGATACGAAATAACAAGACGGATATAAGATGTCCGTGCAGAAGATGCAAACTCAACTGGGTGATCGACCCAGATTCCGGGAATCTGCAGGCACACCTTCTCCGCCATGGTTTCATGGATGGATACACTAGTTGGATAAGCGATGACGAAGACGATGGAGACGGTGAAGGTGGGCACCATGACGATGATCATCATCACGGCGAGAACGGGAGAGATGATGAAGAGTCTCCTGGAGATGGTGAAGGTGCGGAAGCAGACCGGGATGATGATGATCTAGATGCCAGAGGAGGAGACGACGATGGAACAACGTCAGGCTGGGTGCAGGACCCTTATGTGCAAGAGCTGCTTCTCAAGCAGACGAGTAATGCCAGGGCTGCCGCTAGAGAGAAAGCCAAGCTTGCGCAACTTGAGAAAGACGCGGTTACTCCATTGTATGAAGGATGTAGGCCCGATGATACCCGGTTGAATGTAACTCTCAAGGCTATGGAGATGAAGGCAAAACACAAATTGAGCGACGCAAGCTTCGACGATATGATGACATTCTGGCACGATCGTCTCCCGGAGGGGAACACATGTCCAACTAGTATCGAGGACGCCAAGAAAATCGTATGTCCTCTCGATCTACCGCACGTTAGATATCACGTATGCATCAGCGATTGCATCATTTATCGGGGCGAGGACGCGGAGAAAACCACATGTCCGATGTGCGGCATGAGTCGATACAAGAAAGGGAAGAAAGCACCTCAAAAAGTGGTATGGTACTTTCCTATCACTCCTCGTCTGCAGTGCTATTTCGTGGACCCTAAGGAAGCGAAGCTCATGCGATGGCATGCGGAAAGGAAGAAGCCAGGAGATGACGATGATGACCCCGAAATGGATGAGCTGCTGACGCACCCTTCAGATGCTAGCCAGTGGAAAGCATTGGACCTCGAATTCCCAGAATTCGGTGGAGATTCGAGGAACATCAGGCTTGGTGCGAGCACCGATGGACTCAATCTGTTCGGTAGCCAGAGCAGCACGCACAACACTTGGCCCGTGTTTGTATGGATGTACAACCTCCCTCCATGGTTGTGCATGAAGAAGAAGTACATACAAATGAGTATGCTAATTCAAGGGCCGAAACAACCTGGTACCGACACCAATCTGTATCTCAGGCTGTTGAAAGAGGAGCTAGCCACGTTATGGGAATCTGGAGCCAATACTTACGACGCCGTCGCACAAGATTATTTCACTATGATAGCCACGTTGGTCACTACGGTGCAAGACTATCCAGGTTGCGGGTATATCTTGGGGCAGGTTATCCAAGGATTCTGCGCATGCGTTAGGTGCATGGATAACACAAGCTATCTCCAACTAGAGAAAGATCCAGGGTCATCGAAAACCGTGTTCATGGCGCACCGGAGGTGGCTCGGCAAGAATGATCCATGGAGAAAACATGGAGACCTGTTCGATGGCAAATCCGAGACCCGAGGAATCCCAGAGCGTAGGAGCAGCGAAGAAGTGGAAGAGTTGCTAAAAAACTAGAAAGATTGTCCTAAGCCTGGAAAGAAGCAAAAGAGGCAGCAATAAGACAAGCCGCTGATGAAGGTATGGAAAACAAGGTCTGTTTTCTAGGAGTTGCCATACTGGAAGTTTCTCCGCACGCCTCATAGCCTCAACTGTAGGGGTTCGTAGCATGGAAAACAAAAAAAATTCTATCGCATACAAACAAACAAGCCAAGATCTATCTACTAGATTGCAGCAACGAGTCGATGGAATAACTCACCCTCGAAGATTCCAAAGCGGTTAACGAGAGCAGATTCTCGTGGGTGATGTAGTCGTACTCTTTCCGATCTCAAGATCGAGTAGACGATCCTTCCGGCGCTGCGTTCCGGCAGCGCTTCCGCAGTCGGTCACACGTTCGGTACTCGACGAAGACCTTCCTCTCCCTTGTTCCAGCAGGCAGCGGAGGTTGTAGCACTCTCCTCGCGATTCCGGCAGCACAACGGCGTGGTACCGGAAGTAGAGGGGAAATCCCGCAGGGCTTCGCCTTAAGCCGGAGCGAGTATGGTGGATTATGAAAGAGGGCTATTAGTGGTCTAGAGATTAGACACACCAATTAGAAGGCTCTAAACCGAAGGCTATGGCAATTAGAAGCTCTAAACCAAAACGGCTCTAAACCGGAGATTAGAGGTAGAAACTTGTGTCTAGAGGAGGAGGCCCTGCCCCTCCTTTTATAGGTGGAGGGGCTGGCGCGCCAGGGAAGGGGAGGGGAGTCCCTACCCAACTCGGCCAAGGCTGGCCGCCGGCTTGGAGGAGAGGTACTCCTCCTCCAAGTTGGTTTCAACCTCCTCTTGCTTGTTTCCCACAGTTTCCTGTTTCCCACAGTTTCCTGTTTTAGCCGTTTGACTTTCAAACTGGCAGTTTGACTTTTCAGTTTTGGAACAGCAAGAACACTTAGTACATGATGCAATCATTCAATGACACATTCATGTACCCTCCCCCCCCGGAGTGCCGGACAATCCGGAACCTTCTAGAACATTCCCGATGAAAACACCGGAATCATTCCCGAACTCCGAAACGGGACTTTCCTTATATGAATCTTATTCTCCGGACCATTCCGGATCACCTCGTGATATCCCGGATCCCATCCGAGACTCCGAACAACATTCGGTCTCTTTCTCATAATACCATAACTACTCAAAACAACGTCGAATCCTTAAGTGTGTCTCCCTACGGTTCGTGAATTATGCGGACATGATCGAGACACTTCTCCGAACAATAACCAATAGAGGAATCTGGAAATTCATATGGCTCCCACATATTTCTATGATTACTTTGCGATCAAATGAACCACTTACATATGATGCCAATTTCCCTTTGTCTCACGATAGTTTACTTATCCGAGGTTATGATCGTCGGTATCTCTGCATACCTAGTTCAACCTCGTTACCAATAAGTACTCTTTTCTCGTTCCCGTGATATGTGATCCCTTGTGAGCCAGTCACATGCTTGCAAGCCAATTGGATGACATTCCACCGAGAGGGCCCAGAGTATATCTATCCGTCATATGGATGGACAAATCCCACTCTTGATCCATGTGTTTCAACCAATACTTTCCGAACACTCAATGCCACCTTTATAGCCACCCAGTCACGGTGTGGTGTTTGATGTCATCAAAGCATCCATCCGGTAAAGGTGATATGCATGATCTCATGGTCGAAGGAATTAGGTTACTATGTATCAGAAAGCGTATAGCAATTGAACTATTTAAATGACTTGATCTTTATGCTACGCTTATCTATAGGAGTATGTCCATCACATCATTCTCCTAATGATATGATCCTGTTGTTAATAACATCTCTATGTTCATGATCAGGAAACCATGATCATATATTAACCAACAAGCTAGTTTAACAAGAGGCTTTACTAGGGACTCTTATTTTAGTTTACAAATCACACAAGTATTAATGTTTCCGGTTAATACAATTATAGCATGGTATGTAAACATTTATCATAAGTGTGAAGATATGATAATAACCACTTTATTATTGCCTCTTGGGCATATCTCCAACAGTCTCCCACTTGCACTAGAGTCAATAATCTAGTTTCAAACCTTTGTGTATTCAACACCTATGGCTTTCCGGTGTTGTATGTACACGATTGCTAGTGGTCAACTGATCTCCGGATCTGACACTTCCAGGTCCGTGTGTAATTGCATGTCTTTGCGTCTCTACGCATCACTCATTCTCTAATGAGATGGCTTTGTATAAATTTGGTCTTTCGGTGTGACCTTTAGCTCTTTGGGGTTAAAACATGTTGATAATATTGTCGCACAATATATCTTCATAGTATTATCCCACTGTGAACTACACCTAGTTTGATAACAAACTACTTGACACAAATGCCCTCTTTTGATGCTAAAATAGCAGTCATATACTTAGCCTTTTGTTGTAGTATCTGTCACAATGTCTTAACTTTGGAACTCATCCAAATCCATTATGGAACTCACTTTCCATTATATTGTGCCACCCTTAGTTTAGATTGAGATAAACTTAATTTGTACTTTGTGACAAAACTAGTATCAATGTAGTACTTTTACAATGAACTAACCATCTATTTGTCACTTATACAAATATTATACTCTTAGTTCTTCCAAAAGATCATAAGAATATCCTTACTATTGTCCAATTATCATCTTACGAATCATTCTGGTATATGCTCACAACATTTAGAGCATAGGACATATCTGGATTTGTACATATCACAGTATGATTGATATAAATACTCTTTATGATTTCATACATCAAGTATCAATCTATACTTGATTATTTGTTTCACTTTACCAAATGTCAATACACTTGAATATATCATCAACATTGAACTCTTTCAATCCTTTCTGTGCGACAAGAACCTTTCTTGTAGTTTCTATATTGAACTCATTCAATATCTCGTCTATGTACTTCTGGCACAACCATATTAGCGTCTATTGATGCCAAATATTTAGGTTTTGCCTAAGTCTTTCATCGGGATGAAATTCTTAATATGTGTTAATAAAAGATACATTATTTCCAATCAACAATATGTCTTCCACATAACGTATTAGAAACATGTCTTAGCGCTCCCACTTAATTTCTTGCAAACGCAAGCATCTCCATCGTCTCTGATGAACTTTTAAACTCCTTTAACAGTTTCATCACAGTGAAGATTCCAACTCCGCGATGCTCACTTTAACCATTGAAGTTTGCATATACTTTTAGCATCCTATTGAATTAACAAAACCCTATGGACCGTGTTATGCACATGTCCTAGGTAACGATTCTATTAGAAGAACTTGTTTTGTTTATTCAACTACCATATAACAAATTATATGTAGTGGTTGCTACATTAATCCGTCTAGACTAAATATCACTATGAAAGATCAAATCTTGTCATAGTCAACCTTTGAACATTTTGTGAACTCTTTCCCAACATGTCGACTATTTCATAGATGTAAAACATCCATGTCTATTTCTTTATAGATCCAGACACAACTGTAAGGTATTACACCTTTCTCAAGGGTCCTTCAAGTTCAAAACTTGATTTCTCGTGTATGGAACTATCACGGATTTTATGGCTTCAAGCCATTTGACGGAGTCAGGGCCCATCATCGCTTCTTTGTATGTAGTCGGTTCATTATTCTCAAATAATGATTCAACCCTCAAATCTTGGTATTTGATTGTTTACCCGATCTACTTGTTTCAATAGGAACTTAGATCTCCGTGACCACAACCTTTGAGGCACGTGAGCCATGAGCATTGTTGCTGCCTCCGGAACACTTTTCGGTGAAAACTTTGCACATATAGCTAAGGTTCTTTTAACCTTATCAAAGTTCTATTGTCCTCCCACTTTACTTTTCACGAAAAATTCCTTCTAAAAGAAACTTGACGTTCTAAGTGACAAACACTTTTGTCTCCGGTGTTATGGAGGAATACTTAACAAAGACAGGTTCATCCGACTTTGGTTGCAAACATCTTTCTTATGCATAGCATACCAATGTTTAAGAAAGGACAACTTGGGTTTTATCCCAAACCATAACATATGGTGTCATTTCAACGGATTATGATGGATCTCTTTTCAGTGGAAAAACGGTAATCTCTAAAGCTTTTAATCTTTAAAATATAATGGCAGTTTTATGAATTATACCTTTGATCTTACCATGTCAAACAAGGTTTAATTACATATCTCGAATCCTCCATACTCTTATGGTGTTTCGGGAAATGCAAATCCACGGAACGATTCCTTAAATCTTAGGTACTATGCTAAACTCTGTAACTCAAATATCTTCCTTTATGATCTTATCATAAACTATTTATATTCTTGTTACAATGATTTTGCACTTCATCTCGAAAGTCTTTGAACTTTTCCAAATATTTCACACTTCATCCTTATTAAGTAAATATTCATATATTCACTCAAATTTTCGGAGAAGGCATATGAAGTTGAAATCCACCGCTCTTGACTACACATAATGGACTTCGTACAACAATATGTACAAATTCCAATAAGCTAGTCTTTCGTTCCCTTTTGGTCTATGAACGAAGTTTTAATTATCTCTAGGAAAGTTTCACAAGCGTCATTTGATCAAAATCAAAAGACTCCAAAATTCCATCCACATGGAGTTTCTTCATGTTTTCTTTCCAATATAATTTAAACAGCGATGTCACTTCCTAAGTGATCTTTCAATCAATTTGTCTTTCGACATCTTTAGCACTAGTTTTATGGATGTGATGTCTCCAACGAGATTTGCGAATCCATCTTTTATGGATTACGGCAATTATTTGAACAACCCTTTTGTTCTCATAATACCTGATAAAACAAATCTTTGAAGGCAAGCTTTGATGTTTAACGAGCAACACAATAACCCTTTATTTGTTCTCGATGAACATCATCACATATTCTTTTGCTAGTTACTTAGGCTATTGTAGTTCATGAATTGTGTTGTTTCATATGACGATTCACACCAACAAATTCAGTCTCAAATACTTGAGAACCACATTGTTTAATAAGCAAAGAATATAGCCATAACATGTATATCATCTATATACTTAAACTGAACAATTCTAGTCTTTTCTTTTCTGCCATATATTTATGAGATTCTCTTTCAATATTTCCTTTTCTGTTTGAAAGAATCTATCAATATCAATAGTGGAGTCATACATATGACATATAGTCCAAAGCGTGTATAATTAAATACCAATGTCTTTGGACTTGCACTTTGAAGTAGATCACCATCATCAAATATTTGGTGTTCTTTCAAATTCCTTTCTTTAGTAATCTCTTGGTGTAGTAAACATTTTACCTACATCAAATATTCACCCTTATCATGGAATTGTCCATGATCAAGCTACTGTTAGCTTGTAACGATGAATTTATGAGTATAATGTTGCTATCCAAAACCTTTTGGAGGATTAGGACAACAAGTGTCTCCAACCTTTTGCAAATTCTCATCAAATATGAGAACATGACTTTAGCCATATTATACTCTATCATGTTGCAACCAAAACTTCGTTTCAGATATCACAATATCTTCCACACATCATGGTTTCTGAAACAACTCTTTCAGATCCTAGATAACCTTAATATTAAGACAATCCTTTGAATATCAAGAATCATGGAAACAAACATGATACTAACACTTGGAATTGTTACTCTTGATTTAATACTAATTATTAAACTTCATGGAGTAACCGGAACTTACTGAAAGTTTGCAATAGGACTTTTAAACTTTAGATTAACACTTCAAAACAATACGATACCAGTTCGTAAAGTAACTAACCAGAATTCTATAGTTCTATCATCTCAATTATAACTAAGCGCAAGGTGGTAAACGGATGCCAATGACTACAACAACTATGCAATTTCACTTTGATTTAGTTTATGATAAATTGAGTTCTAATTAATAATTAAATTAATCTAGGTGAACTCCCACTCAAAACAATATCCCTCACATTGTTTTAGTGATCACACAAACCAAATCCACCACATCAAAACCGATCATCACGAGAGTTGATATAGCTTCAATGGCGAACAATCAACATGTTCATCATATCTACTATATGACTCATGCTCTACCTTTCGGTAATCCGTGTTCCTGAGGCCATGTCTGTACATGCTAGGCTCGTCAAGATCAAACCTTAGTTTCTGCATGAGCAAATCTGGCTTGCTCACGTTGTATACACTTGCAGAATCTAACACACCCGATCATCACGTGGTGCTTCGAAACAACAAGCTTTAGCAACGGTGCTAACTAAGGGTGAACACTTTATGACTTGAAATTCATGTGCATGAGGGATCATCTTATAATGCTACCGTCGTCTACTAAGCAATACAAGATGCATAAAGGATTAACATCACATGCAATTCAATAATATGTGATATGATATGGCCTTTCTTCTTTGTGCTTCCGATCTCCATCTTCTAGCACGGACATGATCTCCATCATCACCGACATTGCATCAAGGTCAATGATGCTTCTCCATGGTTGTCTTCCACCGGCTTCAACTATTACAACTACTTTGAATAGACACGCGGGTCTTAACAGAATTTAAAGACAACCATATGGCTCCTGCCGGTTGCCAACTTACAATAAGGAACATTGCATACATCATATATAATCACAATCATGGCCATATCACATCACAGCACACCCCTGCAAAACAAAGTTAGACGCCTCTACTTTCTTTGCATATTTTACGTGGTTTGGGGCTTTCAATAAGTGTCGTTCTAACTCACGAACAAGAACCACAACATTGATACTAGTATTGTTAATCACCCGTTGTAAATTGGATCTTAACTATGCTAGGAGAAACAGGCACCCGCAAAGCCACTTATGCAATACAAGTTGCATGTCAAGCGTGGAGCAGGTCTCATGAACGATGTCATGTAAGGTTAGCCCGGGCCGCTTCATCCCAACATACCGCAAGATGCAAAGTACACAAGAAGCAATCGACAATAAAAGCATCAACGCCCACAATGACCATTGTGTTCTACTCGTGCAACAGATCTACATATAGACACGGCTCTGATACCACTGTAGGGGTTCGTAGCATGGAAAACAAAAATTTTCTATCGCATACAAACAAACAAGCCAAGATCTATCTACTAGATTGAAGCAACGAGTCGATGGAATAACTCACCCTCGAAGATTCCAAAGCGGTTAACGAGAGCAGATTCTCGTGGGTGATGTAGTCGTACTCTTTCCAATCTCAAGATCGCGTAGACGATCCTTCCGGCGCTGCGTTCCGGCAGCGCTTCCGCAGTCGGTCACACGTTCGGTACTCGACGAAGACCTTCCTCTCCCTTGTTCCAGCAGGCAGCGGAGGTTGTAGCACTCTCCTCGCGATTCCGGCAGCACAACGGCGTGGTACCGGAAGTAGAGGGGAAATCCCGCAGGGCTTCGCCTTAAGCCAGAGCGAGTATGGTGGATTATGAAAGAGGGCTATTAGTGGTCTAGAGATTAGACACACCAATTAGAAGGCTCTAAACCGAAGGCTAGGGCAATTAGAAGCTCTAAACCAAAACGGCTCTAAACTGGAGATTAGAGGTAGAAACTTGTGTCTAGAGGAGGAGGCCCTGCCCCTCCTTTTATAGGTGGAGGGGCTGGCGCGCCAGGGAAGGGGAGGGGAGTCCCTACCCAACTCGGCCAAGGCTGGCCGCCGGCTTGGAGGAGAGGGACTCCTCCTCCAAGTTGGTTTCAACCTCCTCTTGCTTGTTTCCCACAGTTTCCTGTTTCCCACAGTTTCCTGTTTTCCACAGTTTCCTGTTTTAGCCGTTTGACTTTCAAACTGGCAGTTTGACTTTTCAGTTTTGGAACAGCAAGAACACTTAGTACATGATGCAATCATTCAATGACACATTCATGTACCCTCCCCCCCCGGAGTGCCGGACAATCCGGAACCTTCTAGAACATTCCCGATGAAAACACCGGAATCATTCCCGAACTCCGAAACGGGACTTTCCTTATATGAATCTTATTCTCCGGACCATTCCGGATCACCTCGTGATATCCCGGATCCCATCCGAGACTCCGAACAACATTCGGTCTCTTTCTCATAATACCATAACTACTCAAAACAACGTCGAATCCTTAAGTGTGTCTCCCTACGGTTCGTGAATTATGCGGACATGATCGAGACACTTCTCCGAACAATAACCAATAGAGGAATCTGGAAATTCATATGGCTCCCACATATTTCTACGATTACTTTGCGATCGAATGAACCACTTACATATGATGCCAATTTCCCTTTGTCTCACGATAGTTTACTTATCCGAGGTTATGATCGTCGGTATCTCTGCATACCTAGTTCAACCTCGTTACCAATAAGTACCCTTTTCTCGTTCCCGTGATATGTGATCCCTTGTGAGCCAGTCACATGCTTGCAAGACAATTGGATGACATTCCACCGAGAGGGCCCAGAGTATATCTATCCGTCATATGGATGGACAAATCCCACTCTTGATCCATGTGTTTCAACCAATACTTTCCGAACACTCAATGCCACCTTTATAGCCACCCAGTCACGGTGTGGTGTTTGATGTCATCAAAGCATCCATCCGGTAAAGGTGATATGCATGATCTCATGGTCGAAGGAATTAGGTTACTATGTATCTGAAAGCATATAGCAATTGAACTATTTAAATGACTTGATCTTTATGCTACGCTTATCTATAGGAGTATGTCCATCACATCATTCTCCTAATGATATGATCCTGTTGTTAATAACATCTCTATGTTCATGATCAGGAAACCATGATCATATATTAACCAACAAGCTAGTTTAACATGAGGCTTTACTAGGGACTCTTATTTTAGTTTACAAATCACACAAGTATTAATGTTTCCGGTTAATACAATTATAGCATGGTATGCAAACATTTATCATAAGTGTGAAGATATGATAATAACCACTTTATTATTGCCTCTTGGGCATATCTCCAACATCAACATCATGCATATCACGAAATATGTGTGCGAGAGTCTGGTCGCCACCATAATCAACATGCCAGATAGGACAAAAGATGGTCCGAAAGAAAGGCACGACCTTATATGCTTGGGTATCCGGAAGGAGCTTCACGGAGGATGCACTACTCCTGATGATCAGGAAGATGATGATGATCATGAGTCGGAGACGACACAAGGTCATCGGAAGGGTAAAAAGTTCAAGAAGAACGAATATTACTGCCCTCCTTCTTGCTTCACTCTAAGCCAGGATGAGATCAAACAGTTTTTCAAGTGCCTTCTAGGAGTCAAATTTCCTTACGGCTACGCGGGCAAGATAAGCAGATACCTAGACGAGGCGAAGCAGTGGTTCAGTGGCATGAAGTCTCACGACTGTGCCATGCTAATGATGCAGGTACTTTCGGTCGCACTAAGAGGGATAATGGACGAGCGCGTCCGTGAAACGTTATTTGACCTCTACAAGTTTTTCGACGTCATCTCTAGGAAGTCGATTAGCGTGAATCAGCTCGGGAGGCTACAGGAGGAGATCGTGGTGATACTATGCGAGCTTGAGGTCTACTTCCCACCCACATTCTTTGACATTATGGTGCATCTGCTGGTCCATGTCGTGGAGGACATCGTCCAACTCAGGCCGATGTTCCTCCGCAGCATGATGGCGTTCGAAAGGATGAACGGACACATCAAAGGATACGTTCGCAACAGGTCCCGTCCAGATGGAAGCATAGCCAAGGGCTTTCTGGCCGAAGAGTGCATCTCTTTCTACACGAATTATCTAGACATCGAGAACCCTGTCGGTCTTCCCGTCAACAGGCACCTTGGCAAGCTCGACGGATCTGGTCACCAAGAGGGTCGTCGCATACTGCATGCAGACTTTGATTTTTGACGCGCAGACTTTGATCGAGCAAACCTCGTCGCGCTACAACATTTAGAACTGGTCGATCCTTGCGTATAGAAGCACAAAAGGTTAATAGAGAAGAAGTACAGTGACCGGGGCATACAGAGGACGCAGGGAGAAATAATCAAACGGCACAACTCAAATTTCACGCGTTGGTTTAGGCAGACGCTCCTTGATAATCCCCCGCGATCGCATTCTTTTGACACGGAAAAGATCATATTCACCTTATCACAGGGACCGATGCAAAACCTGGTGACCTATCAGGCGTATGATATCAACGGCTACACATTCTACATGGAGGAAAAGGACAACAAGTGTGATTATCAGAAGTCAGGCGTAACGTCGGAATGCTACACCGATGACAACGTGAAGGAAAGATTCTACGGAAGAATCGAGGAGATCTAGGAGCTCTACTACTGTGGAAAAAAGTTGCCGATGTTTCGTGTCAGATGGGCAAAGAGCGTCGAAATAAAAGACCGGTATTTCACAAACATGGTTATACCCGAAGCAGCCAAATCCAAGGCCGCTGGTGCGAACGTGGCCGCGAAAAATGAACCGTGGGTACTGGATACCAAAGTGGACCAATGTTTTTTCATTACTGACCCGACAAAGCCTAGACATGTTGTCGTGAGGATAGGAAAAAGAAACATCATTGGAATGGATGGAGTCGCCAACGAGCAAGACTTCGACCAGTACGGCGATCCAAAGATTGAAGATGCCGACGACTAAGATGCAGCAACATACATCACAAGAAGAAAAAGGACAACCCTACCCAAAAAAGGTATCCCGTTCAAAAGAAGAAACATTAAAGTGCCAGGGCTAAATTATTCAACCATGACAAAAAAGGGAAAAAAGATTGTAAAACGCTAGCTCAAAAAATATTGTAAAACGCGTGGTCGAAAAAGATTGTAATATTCATGGACAAATTATTATGACATATTTGTATCATGGACAAATTATTATGACATTTGAATCATATTTAATTTGTACCACTTTTATGACATATATTATCACTGTCGGGCATTTTTGGAATATTTAAAAGTATTTTAAAAACAAAACAAAAAATTTATGGAATATATCACCACTTTTGGGCATTTTTTGGAACATTTAAAAATATTTTTAAAATAAAAATAAAAAAGGTGGGCACCAGAATTCGAACCTGGGTGCTCACAGGTTTAGATTAGAGCAGTGGGTGGAACTGGTGGGATAGGCTAGTGTAGTTGTACAATAGGGGTGGCCCCGCCGTCTTATGTGACTAGTAGTACCGAGATAGGCGTAGCACACCCTGGCCAAGTGCGCTACGGGTAACCGTAGCGCACTTGGCCAGGGTGCGCTACGCCTAACTCGGTACTACTAGTCAAACCGTGCCACGCCCGCGCGCCTCTCCTCCCCATCTCAAACACCACCGATCTCATCCCCACTGCCACCCTCAGACACCGCCGATCTCGATCCGCCGCCGCTCTAGGAGGAGGACATGGAGGAGGAGGAGCCCGAGCCCTGCTAGCTGCCGCCGCTCGAGGAGGAGGTCGTGGAGGAGGAGGCCCGTGCCCGTGCGCGTCCGAGGAGGCCCGTGCCCGCCCGCCATCGTCGTCCTCATCGCCCGCGTAACTAGCTCCGCGCTCCCTCCTGGTGAGTCCCCTGCCCACCTCCCCTCTCTCCCTCTCTCTCCATCTCTCCCTCTCTCTCCCTGTCGTTTAGATTTCTGAAATTCTGAACAATGTTGAGTGCTACTGCTACTGTGGTTGAGTGCTACTGCTACTGTGGTTTAGATTTCTGAAATTCTGAAATTCTGAACAATGTTGATTTCTGAAATTCTAAACAATGTCGTTTAGATTTCTGATTAGAAGTGGTTGAGTGCTACTGCTACTGTGGAAATAAAACTATTGATGAGACTGTGGAAAATGTTGAGTGCTACTGCTACTGTGGAAAATGATTTAGGTGCATCAATATTTTTAGCAGAGTCCTTTAATGATGATCTATTGTAATTGATTTATGCAGGTTTAATGAGATCATTATTATAATTGATGAGACATGGAAATAAAACTATTCCAGTCCCTTCCCATGATATCTTAGTTGAAGCTTTAGCTTTGCAAGAACATATATGAATGAGTCATTGTTTGAGGTCTTAAGAAAGAATCTGTCTTCTTGTATTTTTGTATGATCCCTAGAACACTTGCTAGGAAAATGATTTACATACCAGTTTTCAGAATAAGAACAGTTTCTATTAGTGCCTTAAGCAATCCTCCTGATGTGATGTACATACCAATAATATGTTAATCTGAGGCTTAATTCCTGTTATGAATAGATTATAATTGTTTTCTATAGCTCTAGGATGATCTAGCATAACACTTCTATGCTAACTGAGAGCTCCCTCCCCTCCAAACCTTTTCCTTTTTAAAAAAATTAAAAGAACAGATGTAACACTTGTTTTCTAGTGTTAACAACTTAGTGGCTTCTACTGCCTTTGCATCTGCTACTGTTTTATAAAGTTGATGCTTCTACTGCCTTTGCATCTGCTAGTGTTTTATAAAGTTGATGCTTTGATATGTTGGTACTGTCCTATATGCAAGACTTGTGGATTTAGTAGATGATCTAGATGCATGTTTGCTTGACCAATATTTGGTTTAATTCTTTCCAATGATGCAATAGTCCGAGGTCAAATTGATAACAAAAGTATATATGGTTGTGGCACTGTGCTGGGACTGGATGGATGTGGTTGTGAAATGGTTTGGAAGGAAAAATAGATTAGTGTTGGTTTTGCTACTATCTGTGCTGGGACAACAGCACCTTGAAATTGTGCCCGTTCTTGTATATGAAGCACTTTATTATGTCATGTATGCAGGTTCTTGTATGAAATGAGTCCCGATTTTTGCCGGAATGTTGATTAACTTCCGTTTCGGCAGAAATCGGGCACTCCTAGTTTAAGAAAATTAGCAAAGGTCATGCCGGATTTTTCCGTGCATTTAACCAATTATTTGTTTTTTATTAGTGCAAAGATGTGTGACAACGACGAGGCTGGATGTTCTAAGAGCATCAGCGCTGAAGGAGAACTCAGACCTCCGAATAAACAATTGACATTCTGGGAGGCGGCCCAGCGGCTAGAAGACGATGAAGAATACCATCCTTCGGAGAGCGAGGATGATGAGATGGAAGACGCAGAGGAAGAAGCCGAAGGAACGGCGGACGATGAAACCACTGATGGCGGCGAGGGCACATGGAGTGGTAGCAATCCTCCTAAGAAGAAGAAGAAGAAGAAGCCAAAGGAACGGCGCCCGAACACGGTCGGCACGGTCAGGGAGGAAATTACCGAAGTGAGCCCATCAGGGGTTCCTTTGGAGCCCGACCTTGTCGTCAGAGGGTACGGTGGGCAAGTGGCGGCGATCACCCGGACAACCATCTCGATCAGCACCGAGAATCTCTGGCATAAATATAATGGCCACTTGCGCACACTCCTCTTCAAGAAACTGCACGCAAGATACAAGTTCCCCGCTAAGTATCAGAACACAAATTATCATGGGAACGAAGTAAAAAAATCCGCCCTCACAAAGATGAGCACCGCCCTGGCCATCTAGAGAACCCGGATAAAGATGAAGATCTATAAAGAAGGCAAAAGTCTTGAGGAGATCCAGAAGATTGACCCGCAGATCACCGAAGATCAGTTCCGGGAGTTCAAGGAGAGGTGTGAATCCGAAAGAGCCCTGGCCAATAGTAATCGGGGAAAGGTGCTGTAGGCGATGAATATAGGTCATCACCATCTTGGATCTGGTGGATACAGAACCGCGGAGGCCAAGTGGAATAAGTAGGACGAAGAGTATAGATCCAAGTGGATAGAAAACCCCTTTGCGAAATTCGAACCCGGGCAGGTTCGAAACTTCATCAGGGCCCGTTACCATGTGGACCCAAAAACCAAACAACTCACTGCGGATCCTGCGGTGAAGGAATTCAAGGAAATTGTGGTAACTATAATCTAATTACCACGGATCAACTCGATTGCATTCTAATCGATGATCTAAACGATTGACTGTTACTTCTTCTGCAGGAGGAGGAAATTGTTGCTAGTCATGGATCCCAGGGTTCCTCATCCCAGGGGTCGACGGCGGCCACCCGGTGGGATAATCCTTTTAACAGGGCGATGAACCGGGCCAAGAAAATAGAGCCGGTTACGAAGAAGCCATCGTCGGCTGGTCGTCTGGCCGGCCTCGGGGGTAAGAATTGGGTGGATCATTTTGGTCAACCGCCGAGGACGCATGTGGCACCGTCGGGAAGGAGCGAGGAGGAAAACCGCGAGGTTCAAGAACTTAAGGAACAAGTGGAGCGGATCCCGCATATCGTCCAAGACAACCTGGCAATCACCCTCACGTCCTTCCTGCCTACCTTGGTGGAGTCAATAGCGAACTGGTGTGCGGGTGGTTGAGTAGGGCCATGCCCGATTCCAAGCATGGTCAGCAGCCACTCGAACAACGCGGTGCCGACGAATCAGGCGAACTACGTGTTCGTGACTCCGCCCGCTAGCACCGCGGCGCCGCAAGTGTTGGTGACTCCCCATGCCATCACCATGGCGCCGGAGTACATGTTGGTGCCCCATGCCATCGTCGCAGCGGCACCGAAGCTCCAAGCACCCGGCGGTAGGGAGAATATACGGGCGGCCAGCACCACGCCATCAAGCAGTCCTTCCGTCTCTTGCACGCCCGTCGCCGTATGCGGTGCGTCGACATTAGCCGATCTCGACGCCATCACGGTAAACAAATTGCTTTACCGCCTTTCACGCCATCTATTACTCTTATGGCATCTCTGACGATGCCGTACATGTTTTCCACAGACGGATGTTCCTTGCACTCTCTTATGCTACGTGAGCAACGAGCTGAGGGATGTTGCCAAGGGTACCATCGTTCAACCCTTGCAGCACACATTCCACTCAAGGCCGATGCCAGATAGCGTGCACAGGGTTAAAATTAGTCGGTTGCTAAGGGGCTGCGACGACCTGGAACCTCCCATTCAACCCCCAGGAGCGGATGAAGAAGAGCCGGCTGTCCTCTGAACTTGCTTCGGCTTATTCTTGCAATGGCCAAAGAGAATGATCCGTTTGGGGACGGCGGGGGCCATCACGCCACAGACAACAGCACCGCCTGTCGTGCCAGCGACAAGCAGTGGCAAGGCCGCCTTACCGCCCTCGCCGTCACCTCCACGCGGTGGGTCGGATGATCATATTGATGATATGCACATGGCGCAGGATCCGGCCGAGGACGACGAAGACTGGAATGATCACTTCTTCAACACTCAGTTTAGCAACGAAGACCTAGCTGGTGGCCCCACAGAGAAAGCCACTATCACCAAGCGTCTATTTGGTTCTCAGGAGATGCCTCCAGCTTGCGCCTTTACAGAGCCAGCAGATACAACCAACCAGCCCTTTATTCTAAGCCCTGGCACACTACATAGGGCGGCCGGTGCTCAGATTGCGGTGCCTGCCCGCTCTGCAAAAGGAAAAAAGGGCAGGAAAAGAAAATCTAGCAGCTCGAGCCAGCCGGTGGCGTCAACAACTGCGAATCCGATCAGGTTTCGGGACGGGCCACCAAGACCCGAGGGTATTATGTGGAGGATTCATGTGGCGGGTGAGCCCATGCTACCTAAGAATTTGCGGAGGCTCTCCAGTTCGGAACTGCAGAGTGTGCATGACGGCGTGCTGACGATAGAGAGACGCCTTCTATCGGAGAAAGATCCCTCGCACCCGGTATTCGTGGTTAAGGTGCCACCAGGCTTGGGCTTCGTCGACAATGACCCTGCGGATCTGTTCTTCCTGCGGTTCGACGACATCTTCAATATATTCCACCTATACCCGCTGCACTATACCATGGTCCGTCTATTTTCTCTCAGCCTGGCCATGCAGATCATTAGAGAGAACACACCGGGCATCGCTATAGTGGACCCCTACTACATGCGTGACGGATGCTTGGGTTCCCCGGCCGAACGACGTATCGTGGCCTCGTACCTAAAAATAATCCTCGTGGTGAACAAGACAAAGGAATACATTCTCGTGCCTTACTTTCCCGAGTAAGTCGTTATTCACTCGCCACCGTCGATTGGCTTTATTAGATTATCATCATTCTTTTTCCAACACATTCCATTTGAATTTTTTGCGCAGAGATGAACACTGCACGCTCATCTCCTTATCGCCGAAGCATTCCCATGCCACGTATTTCGACTCGGGGAGTCTAGAAAAGAAGAAAAACTATGACAAGATCAAGGAAGTTCTGGATGATGCTCTCACTGGCTTTGCCTCGACGGAAGGCACCACCTTCGTGCGTACGAAGGTCAAGTTCGGCAGGCACGTCTTCAACCACGTAACGGAGTTCCCCTGCGTGAAGCAGCCGGAAAACAATAAGAAGGAAGCCTACTACGCACTCCATCACATGAGGGCGTTCCTACTTGACCAGCAGAATTCTACACTGCCAGATCATCTCAAACAGTGGGCCGAAGCAAAGGCCAAGATCACTGATTCAGATATTAGACAAGAGATGTATCGCATACAATAGCAGTTTGGGGCAATCATCTTTCGTGATGTCATGACTTCGGGGGGGGGGGGATCTTCTACGGAGGAAATATCCCGAATAACCGTGACATAGAAGATCTCCTAGAGATGCAGGGTGACTATAGGAAGTTCATGACGAGACAAGGCGTCCTCCCGTTCCCTAAGCCGAGCCAGAAGGCTTGATGTTGGCCTAGTTGTAGTTACAAACTATAGATGACCTTTGTGTGTATGTGGACAAGTGTACATGCTACTATACTTATCTTATTAGGTTTATGAATCATCGCTTACTTCTTTTGCTTATTATTATTATTATATATCAATCAATTCTTGGTTTTTTTGCTTACTCTTTGGTCCTTTGCTCACTTTGGTCCTTATTTTTTTTCCTTACTTTATTAGTCTTTTTTCGAGAATAATGCCGATGATTGAAATGTCATGGCACAATATATATGTGAATGTGCTACGACGGGATTGTGAGCCTTGTGATATGCACAAGTCCAGGTCTTGTGCATCCTACTTGGCTCACGGTTCCGTTGTAGCATATTCCTGTGTCCAACGACCTATATATATATATATACATATGAGGCATTCTTTTTGATTTACTTTGGTCTTTTCGAGAATAATGCCAATGATTGAAATGTCGTGGCACGATATATATGTGAATGTGCTACGAAGGGATTGTAAGCCTTGTGTTATGCACAAGTATAGATGTTGTGCATCCTACTTGGCTTACGGTTCCATCGTAGCATATTCCTGTGTCCAACGACCAATGTATATATATATGAGGCAGTCTTTTTGATTTACTTTGGTCTTTTTCGAGAATAATGCCGATGATTGAAATGTCGTGGCACACTATATATGTGAATGTGATGCGATGGGATTGTTTGCCTTGTGCTATGCACAGGTCCAGGTGTTGTGCATCCTACTTGGCGAACAGTTCCGTTGTAGCATATTCCTGTGTCCAACGACCTAGCTAGTTATATATGAGGCATGCTTTTTGAGTTACTTTGGTCTTTTTAGAGAATAATGCCGATGATTGAAATGTCGTGGCACACTATATGTGAATGTGCTGCGATGGGATTGTCCGCCTTGTGCTATGCACAGGTCCAGGTGTTGTGCATCCTACTTGGCGTACAGTTCCATCGTAGCATATTCCTGTGTCGAACAACCTAGTTATATATGAGGCATGCTTTTTGAGTTTGGTCTTTTTGATTTAGGAGTACTTTCTATAAGTGTATCTTCATATGCGACTTTAATTATACATGTTTTTTTTCAATCACCGGTTAATTATTATTGTCAACTTGTAGATGACGTGGTACGTCGTGTACAAGGGACGGGTTCTCGGAGTGTACGATGATTGGGAAGACTACCGGAGACAGGTGCACCGTTTCAGCGGCAATAGCTACAAAGGGTACAACACTATGGCAGAGGTAGAAGCTAGATACACGCGCTATCTAGCGGGAGTTAGGACGAGGAACCGGATGAAGACCTACACCTTCGTCGTGGCGGTGATCATGCTTATCTTCTTTGGTTGTTTATCCCGCGTTTGTGTCTAGCTAGTTCAGATGTGTAGGTGAGCTTCCGAGCTCTAACTTGTTCGATCGACACATGTATTCGCATGTCACCAACTACTTTGTAACTTGATCGAAACAATGTATAACTTATGTATTCATGTATGAGACTTATCTATATGTATTTGTTTCAATCTTGTTTTGTGAATTGTGTATTTATATATATAACTGTATATCTTATATCTGTGTGTATATCTGCCTATATAATCTGTATTTGTATATCATCTGGCCCTGAAATGTTTTTTTAAAAAAGACACCCGTGGCGCACATGGCACAGCTTCTATGGCGCACAATGCGTAAAGCGCACCTGCGCATTCTTGTGGCGCACTGACAGATGCGCCATAGAAGATCCAAGGCGTAGCGCACCTGCCAACATATCCGTGGCGCACCATGCAGTGCGCCACAGCTAGGAGATAGCCGTAGCGCAAGGCCCGTGGTGCACCACTAGTGCGCCATGGATGGGCTTTCTACGTGCGCCACAGACGACCGTTTTCCTAGTAGTGTTTCCTTAACCCTAGGGTTTAGGAATGGGGTGGACCTGGCCATGGGGAAGCCCCGGAGTCAAATCCAAGTGGATAGAACGAACGAGCATCGTCGACAACCCCAAATCGCACTACGACGGCGACCAGAACGGTCGACGGCGGCAGGAATCGACGGTGGCGGCATCGCCGGCCACAGGGTCGGGCCAGAGGAGGAGAGGATAAGGTCGAGGGAGAGAGGGAGGCAGAGAGAATGGGCTGGGTGGGTCAAAACCCTTCGGGGTGGTATTTTGACCTTGCCCTATTGGGCCACACTGGCCCAATAAGCCGAAAAGGCCAGCCCAAGTTGTTTAACTTTTTTGGAAAAGACCAAAATGCCCCTGACCTCAATAAAATTATAAAAAAACAAAATTAAAAGTCCAAAAATTATAAATAAAATATTTTTGGATTCACAATAATCCATTCTGTCCAAATAAAATAATATATCAAATTTTGGACATTTAAATTTTTATAAGAATTTTGTAATTTATATATTCTTTATGGAATTTTACAAAATTATTGAAATGTGATAAAAATAAATAAAAATCACTTTCATTATTTAGTAATATTATAGTATTTTTGAAAAATACTAAATAAATATTTAGTAATAAATTTAATGTATAATTAAATCAATAGAAGTCAAATAAAAAGGGAAATAAATAGAATAATTCAATATATGCAATAAATATAAAAAAATATTAACATTTATAAATGCTTTATTAGAAGGAACCTTATATAGGGAAAATTCATATAGAATTAAATAATGCATTACATTACTTGCATAATCATTTTGCTTCTTTAAATATTGTCCTTACCGGGCAATAATGATGTTATTGTAGAACTAGAAGCTCAAGGTCTAGTGCAAGCATCAGACTTCACTACCTTTCCATCACAAGGCAAGTTCATCACTTGCTCATGTCCTTTGAAGAGTCTTTATCAAAGTATTTCTAAATTGTGTGTTATCATATATGCTATAAAAGAAAGAAAATATTATTTTCATAAATAAAGAAATCATAGATATCATCCTAAGTGGTGATATAATGGAGCAATATAACTTAGGGTTCTATTTGCAACAATGATGATCAAGTAGGGACTTAATAACCCCTGACATCAGTGATTCTAGCGCCGTATATTATGCGTTAACCATGAGATTTGGAATGGGACAGAGAAGTTAGATGTATCTTCTTCCTCTCGCATGAAGCCGGATGTGTAGGTCGTAGCTGTTATCGTCGTAGCGTGCATATTAATTGGTAATTTGTAGAGGATATGCAGCATATGGGTGGGAACCCTCATCGTCCCACGATAGTTCTGGCATCTAACGGTTTGTACAAACCATTGCCGTAATTCATTATGTGGGCATGGTGTACACCAAGGAGGCATGCGGGGTCGCGAAGGGGGGCATTTATTGGCTTGGAACAACTACTGGGCCCCACATCATGGAATTGTGGACGGGAAAGTACGCCCGGTTGTGCAACAAGGAGTTGATCTCTCATGGGTAAAGTAACGCACCTCTGCAGAGTGTAAGAATTATAACTTGTTACTCCCTGTTCCGGGAAGGAGCTACGAACGCGGCAGGAAAGGAAATCCATGAAAGTTCTGGTCAACCTGTGAAGGCTGATTATCATAGTTTTTTTTTGGAATAAAATCAATCTTTGAAGAAAGATTTACAAAGACTGCATAGTGCCAAGGATTTATAATCCGAGGTGGTAGTTAGAGCATCAAACTTCCCACCTTGCATATAATGAACTTGTTGGGTAACGCTGTTACTCATTCTTTCCTTTGATCCCTTGCTTAGACTCTAAGTATCCCGAAGACGTGCCAATGTATGCAGGTAAATGCCAAGAAGATGTGTTCTTCGAGGAACCTGATCTATCCGGAGGAGTTGAAGGAGTGGATTACGAGATCGGCTACGGTGTCGATGAGAACGAGTCCACTTAAGTGCTTAGTTAGTATTAACTAACGGAGACGAGCAGCATGAACTCTATAGAATAAGCTGTTGAGCCCCACTCATAGTCGGAGTTGTTACTTTTAAATTTCCGCTGAACACTTTATATTTTGGTTTGTAAGTTGGATCTTTTGGAAGTCTTGAACTTCCTGTATTGTAATAATAATAATGTGTGTACTTTTGTAATATGGACCCACAATGTTTCTGTTGTACCACTCTTAGGGATGTGATATTTACGAAACGGTGTTCTCTGGATGTCATTTCAACGACTATAGTGTACTACACATGCAGTGGTATGCTGGGTCACCGCATCTCGCCTCCCGATTGGTAGCGGCCACCAACACCTCCCATCGGTCCTCCTTCGCCACCGCAGCACGCATGGTGGCCGCGACCACCAGCACCTCTGCCAGCACCTCCAGTTTGACCGTCGCATGCACCTCCGCCAGCTCCTCCCATTTGGTGGCAGCCTTGGACAAGACGTTGTCCAAGGCCACGGCTTCCCCTGTCTCCTGCGCATCCTGCCGCTGCCTCTCCTCCATTATGGACTCAACGGTGAGCTAGGCGGTCTTCTTGCCCACTAGCCATTCCTTCACTTCCCGCTCTTCGCGGTCCTCAATGGCCGCTACCGCCTCCCTTGCCACCTCCTTAGCTCCAAATGAAGCCGGTCGGCGGGTTGCCAATCGGTGGCCTCCCTGTCCTTGAAGGCCGTCTACAGCTCGTGGACTTACTTCTCTAGGACGTAGTGCGTGACATTGGTGCTATCGACTTTGCCCTCCTCCAGCCCAGCCTCCGCCTCCGCGTCTGCCTCGCCTGGCACTAACTCTACCATGTCCTCCTTGTCGCCCTCCAAAGATTCATCAGCTTGAAGGGGATATGCCCTGAGAGGCAATAATAAAGTGTTTACTATGTGTATTCCAAGTATATGATAGATGTTTATTTTGCATGCTATAATTGTATTAATACGGAAACTTTAATACATGTGTGTTTAATAAACAAACAGAAAGTTCCTAGTTATGCCTCTCTCTCATAAACTAGCTCGTTGATTAACAAGATGATCAAGGTTTCCTGATCATGGACATTGGATGTTGTTAATAACGGGATCACAACATTAGTGTAATGGTGTGATGAACATTCATCCGAAGTATAGCATTACGATCAAAGTCATTGAGTTTATATTGCTATAACAACTTACGAAGTGATCCTAATCCTTAGACCATGAGATCATGTCAATCACTAACACCGGAAGAGTTTCTTGATAACATCAAACGTCACACCGTAACAGGGTGATTATAAAGATGGATTCAGAACTAATAAAGTGTTATGTTGAGGCTCATGGATCGAGAGTGGAATTTGTTCATCCCGATGACGGATAGATATACTCTGGGCCCTCTCGGTGATATCACATTGATTAGCTTGCAAGCAAGTGATTTGATCACTAGAATGTTATATCACAGGAACGAGAAAAGAGTGCATGTCGTTAACGAGATCAAACTAGGTATGGAGATACCGATGATCGAATCTCGGACATGTAATATATCGTGAAACAAAGGGATTAAGATACTAGCGTAAAAGGTTCTGACGATCACAAGAAAGTCATCGTTGAATGTGTGGGAGTCAGTATGGGTCTCCAGATCCCGCTTCTGATTATTGATCCGAGAGGGGTCTCGATCATGTCCGCATTATTCACGAACCGTAGGGTGACACACTTAAGAGACACCGACATCCAATTGGAGCAAATGTTTCATGCCGAAAGAATGAACAAGCGCAGGAATTTATTTCACTAGATACCGAAACAGGTTTTCGGGTGAAATTGCATAAAGTGGTTATGCATGTGAAATAGAATTCTAGCAAGGGGTTATTTGTGAATGTTTGTCATTAAAGTAATTGACAAAATTCTGAATAAAATAAAAGAGTTTTATTTAATGAGAGTTTGCATTAAATTTGGTGGAAATTTAATGGGAATTTGAGTGGACTTTTGAGTGGAGGGATTTTAAAGGGCATTTTGTGAGTGGAGTGTCCACCCACATGAATGAAGGAGGGGAGGGGGCAGCCCCCATGGCCGGCGGCCACCCCCTTGGGTGCCCCCCTCCTCCTATAAAAGGAGCCCCCCTCCTCACTTGTCTCTCACACCTCCTCGTGAAGGATCTCTCTCCCCCTCTAGAATTTATCCCCCATGGTCTCGGACTAGCGAGATACATGTTCCCGGTGGCTATTCGGCAAGAAAGAGTTGTGCTTCCGCTGCATCGCTGGAGCGAGGAGGCGGAGGTTGCTCGGGGCCTCGAACGTGTGTGCGAGCGTGGATGCGCTGCTGATTTGCGGCGCTAGGACTTCCTCTCGATCTTGAGATCGGCAAGAGATCGTCTACATCAACGACGAGTTGAACTCTTTAAGCTTTGTCGGTCTTCAAGGGTATGTTCTCTACGGATATACATCCGCCCGTTGTTTGTATCTAGTAGATAGATCTTGGTATATAGTTCACATCGTAGGAAAATTTTTGTTTTCTATGCTGCGAACCCTACATAGCTCCCAAAGGGGAAGCGGAAGGGGAGAAGGGGGTACATGGCAAGGGAGAACTTGCTGAGCTCGGCCCAGTTCATAGGGAGGCTGTTCGGCATGGCAAGGGAGGGGTTGGTGCTGGTGCTCCGTCCTGGCGGCCGGCCCCCTATTTATATTCGCGGGGGGGGGGGGGGGGGGGGGGGCTCGGCAGGAACAGCAATCGGGAAGGGAGAGCCGGGCGGAAAATGGCGCGGTCTAGACGGGAAAGGCCGGGGTCAGCGGGCGGAAACTAGAGTTATGGCGGGACAATTGTCAGCCGCCATTAGCGTTGATACTCTCGTCGGCTTGAGCTTGATGGCTCCCCGCAGACATAGGGCCCGCATATGAGGTAGCCGATTGGGGGCATATGCCACCGCAACCGGGATGAGCCCGGATGGCATGTCCCCCAGCCTGCAAATGGAAAGAATCGGACGAAATCGATGTTCGAAATGCTGGGGGGCATTGGAGTTGGCCTTAGGGCATCTCCATTGGGCCAACCCATACAGTTGCCCCACACGGTCTATTTCTGTCCATTTGGGTTGGGCCGCGGTTGCTTTGGGGTCGGAGTCCGACCGACTGTGCCCAGTAGACCAAACCATCTATCTGTCTCCCTCCCGCCATCACTGCTTGACACCCTCCCGATGGGACGTTAATAGCGATGCGACATCGGCTATCAGCGCATGCAGCTTCCCGCACGGCCAGTGTTTCTCGCCATCGTTTCTCGCACGCGCCTTGCTTCCCACGGCGAGAATACTTCCCGTGCCTCCCAGGCTGTTTCCCGACTTCGTTGTGGTCTATAAAATAAGTTCGTTGGCGCGGTGGAGACGTCAAGCCCAAAGCAAGAGCAAACTAGTAGCCGAAAAAGCGCCAGCCACCAGCAGCCATTCCACACCTCTAGATCAGCAACTAGACGAATATCCGGGAGATGTGCCGCACCCACTTCCCAGACGTGGAGGTCGATGAGGTCCACCTCGAGGCCACGTTGCTGGCCTCGCGCATGAGCGATATGCAGGTGTTGACCTTGAGAAGAAAGGCCATGTTGCCGAGTTTGCGCTAGAGTGGGTGGAGGAGGCGGCCTGCACGGTGGCTTCCCAATGGGTGGTGCGCGACATGGCCTTGAGCATGCTGGAGGAGGTGGCCAAGGAGGCGTCCAAGGTCACTGTCTGTCAGCTCCTCCATGCCGCCAAAGCGCGCAATGACACGGAGGAGGCGTAGCACGAGCACGTTGCCGACTCGGTGGCGGAGGAGGAGCGCGTGGCTATGGCCACTGAGGCGGAAGCCGCGTGGGCTCTCATCGACGAAAACGAGACGGAGGTCGTGTAGGACGATGAGGAGGAGGGGGAGGAGGTGGGTCAGCTGGAAGAGGAGGGGAGAGGTGGCAATCGACGTCCCTATGCATATCGAGCAGGCGTTGGGCTTCAGCCCCAATGGTGCTCCGAGTTTGGCTCTGGCTCCTTCTTCGGCGGAGTTGCTCATGGCTGAGGCAGAACTCCAGCGCCAGACAAGTGGCATTGCTGTAGCGAAGGAGCTCGCCGACCAGGAGTGATGTATCCCTACCTATTGTCGTCACCACATCAACGTCTCCAACACATGACATGTTGTCATGGACTCCAAAGGTGAATCCTATCCTCTTTGATATCCCACTTCATACCCTATTGAATGGTATACTACTTCATACTCCGTCCTATGACCATGATAGGTTCACACTGACAAGCACAGAGATAAGGGAGGAAGCCCGGAACCTCAAGCCCGACAAGACAGAATCTTGGAAGAGGAGAAGGAAGAGACAGGAATGAGCGGCACTACCGCTACCATCAGCGATACTACCGCCAAGACCTGGCGAGCTCCGGCTACACCACTAGACTCCGCGGTACCGGCTTGTGGTACTATCGATCGTCAAGACCGGTACTACCGCACCTGAAGCTCGTCAACAGATGAAGCCCAGAGGTACCGCTCCGTCCAAAGCCTCTACCGCTTATGCCTAGTACTATGATACCTTCGATCCGGATTACGGATGTAGTATAGCTCTTTTTCCCTAGTAGACCTAGGTTATCGAATCCTCCAGAAGCAGAAAGCATAGTGAAGTTACTTAAACGGACCTTCGGGAGTTTTAGAATTCTTTTTGTGTTTTACCAGACCAAGAGTTTGCAATCTTTTGTTGTTGTTGATGATGGAGAGAGAGGGCCTGGGGCTTTCGGTTTCACCTATAGTTGTGCAAAACATCTGATGGGAATAAAAGATAATAATAAAGTATGCATGTAACTGTTAGAGAAAGATAATTATATGTGGGTAGTGCATCCATAATTTCTATTGCCTCCGCAAACGCTTATAGAAATAACCTACTAGCCTCATCCATAGAAGAAAGAGAACTAATGATATGCATAGTGTTGTCACCGTTAATCCCAAGTAAATCCCTCAAATACAGCCGTACTACCCCTTTTGTCATCGGGGTTCCCATCCTGCAGATTAGTCATTACTCACACTCCCTATACCTGGATCAATCCTTGGGGTCTTGGATACCTAACAAGTCCTTAGATTGAGGCACGAGAGGGTACAATAATCATCATTTCATACAAACTAATACATGATCCCATCTATGATAAATAACATGCACAAAGCTACATGGCTAGGCCAAAGCCCTTAGCCCAAGGAGAATTACTCACACATAGAGATGAAACCAACAATCATAAACATTGTAATGGAAATCATGAGATTGATAGTAATAGTCTAACAATATCGCCAATCGGAGATGAGATCTACTATTACAAGTGGTGGAATATGGCTATGGTCGTGGAGAAGGGTTTGGAGATTAGATCTAGATCTATTCCTCTGGTGTTGTGGTTTCTGATGGAATGTGGTGGAAAGGAGAGTCGAGACAAAGTTTTATCGTCGCCCGGAGCCTCTTTATATAGGGGTCCCTTCATGAAAGTTGTTCTGTTTGACTTAGAGGTGTCCGTGGCAACTATACGGCTGGAATTATTTTCCCGTCGTATAGTTGGTCATTAAATCTTCTGCCTCCACTTCATGGCTCCTAGTTTCTTTGAGTTGTTGTAAATATCGTATCTTTAACTTTAATGTTGTGATTCCCATCATCAAACGTCATTACTTGCACAGGAAAAAGTAGAAAGACAGGATTGCATACCCCTTTGATCATTAGGCATTAGTGGCAGGATTTGGAGAGATATTTCATAAAAAATATGAATAATATCTAGTTTAAATGTGGATGTGGATGGCTATATTTCACAGCCATCAATCTCCCCAAGCTTAAATTTGATCGTCCTCGAGAAAGAAAACCAAAACCAAAAAAGAACTCATCATTTAAACTGAAATAATGAGATGATGATATTACTCATGATTGGTAGTCTCATGTTTCCTCCACTTTATTAATCTGAAAAACCTTAGCATAGATAGAGTAATGGCAAGCATATCATATGTTAAAAGGATACAGATGCCGCCTAGAGGGGGGGTGAATAGGCGGTTTCAAAAACTTTTCCGAGAGAGGCTCGACAAAGGAAGAATTAAACTAGCGTTTACTTTGTCAAGCACAAAACCTAGGACAACTAGGCTTCACCTATGTGCACCAAAAAATTATGCTAAGCAATACAAGCAACAATGTGATAGCAAGATATATATTACTTCAAGCACGAAGGCTATCGCAATGTAAAGTGCATAAGTAAAGAGCTTGGGTATAGAGATAACGGAGGCACGCGGGGACGACGATATTTTACCGAGTTCCTCCCAGCATGGAGTACGTCTTGTTTGGAGAGGGGGTGGTATCAAACCACCAACACCACAAAAGGCCTCCCTTATTCTCTGGTGAATCTCACCCCAACGGGATCGATCCACACTTCCACTATCAGTGCACTTGTCGGTGGCAAACCAGAACCTCTCACAAGGTTGGGGCACTTCTCCACAACTTAATTGGAGGCTCCCAACAAATGCCACCAAGGACACAACCTACAACACCAAAAAAACCGTCTAGGGTTCCAAGAACCCAAGAGTAAAAAGCTTCTCAACTTTCACTCACCAAATCCTCACCGAGAACTCAAACCGATGCACCAAATGCAATGGCAAGGACACAAGAAGTGCTCAAACCCTTCTCTCCCAAATTCCACCAAAGCTACAAAAGCTTATGGGGGAAAAAGAGAGGAAGAACAATGGAGAAAATCCACAAAAGACTCCAAGATCTAGATCTCAATATGTTCCCCTCACTTAGAGGAGAGATTGATTGGTGGGATTGTAGATCTAGATCTCCTCTTTCAAATCCCTCAAGAATATGCAAGAATCATAGGAGGGATTGGGAGGAAGCAAGCAAAATAAGTTAAACAATTGAGGGGAAAACTTGCAAGAATAGTTGAGTAACCATTGGGGAAGAAGGTCCCTTATATAGGTCCCTCCAAAATCCAACCGTTGCAGCCCAAAAACGCGATTCCCGGTACTACCGGACATTTTCCCGGTACTACCGGACTTTCCCGGCACTACCGGACATTCCCTGGGGTTCTGGGGCGCCAAACGCATTTTTCTCCGTGCTCCCCGGTACCAAAATGCGGTACTACCGGACCCTAGTACTACCGGATCCTGGTCCAGTACTACTGGTCATCACAGAACGAAAATAGCCATAACTTTTGCATCCGGACTCTGATTTTGATGATCTTGGGATCGTTTCGAAGAGGACAACAACCTCTACAAGATCATGCGAAGAAACATCATAGTCCAGCAAGGGAGGATAGATTTAAATGACGAAAGGTTTAACCTCTCTCAAAAAGACAAACCGATAAAACCTCCAACATCGAAAACGTAATAGAAAATGCATATGAAATCCGTTTTCGATGAACTAGAGCTTGTCATGGAGATTAACACAAGCTCTAAATCCTCACATGAGTAAGAACCAAATAATGGAAGGTTTTACCTATCTCTAAAATACAAATCGGTAAAACCTCCAAGATCAAAACCTTCTTCCGCGCTAGATACTAAAATGCGGTATTACCGATTTTTGGTACCTAGCCCGACAGTGGCTTTTGGCAACTTGTCAAAAACCTTCTGCCGCGCTAGGTACTAAAATGCGGTACTACCGCTTTTTGGTACCTAGCCCGGCAGTGGCTTTTGGCAACTTGCCAAAACCTTCTACTATCGCATTTTGGTACCTAGGTACTAAAGCTATAACTTTTGATTGGTAACTTGTGTTCGAAAGAGGACGACATGAGCTTCCCTATAAAAGGTGAAAATAATGGTTATAGCCAAGTGATAATGTATCAAGTATAGTAATGTGAGATACCTCCCTAGGTGAGACACCGGAAAACCGCCAAGATCAAAATCGCAACAAGATATATATGGGAGATCCAATTTTGATGAACAAGAGCTTGTGATGGAGATTACCACAAGCTCTATATCTTCACATGGATAAGACCAAATAACAACCAAATACAATTATGCAAGTATGCAAAGTTTTGACCTCTCTCCGAACGATGTGATCGGGTTACTCATTAGAGAGCCCCTCTTAATAGTACGGTTATCTATCCTAAACCTGGTCTCCCACACACAACATGATACCGGAAAAAGGGAAAACCTATCTAGATTATACCTTTGCCTTGAGGATTCCACTTGAGCTCGATGTAGACGAACTTCCCTTATCAAGATGGAACGCCTTTCTTAATTCCTCATCATCGATCCATGATCACCGAGGATGGCAAGCATCAAACATGAGATCTTCTATAGATGGTGCATTATGAGCTTGCACAACACATATCCTTCTCATTTCATCGACCTTGAAGCCAACACATGCTCTAAGCGATGCCTATGGACAAATCCTACAAGTATAAATAATACACACATTAGTCCATAAAGATTGTCATTAATTACCAAAACCACACATGGGGTCCCACATGTTCTTTCATACGTGTTTCATGAATCCTTACAGCGCAACAAGATTATTGTTAGAATGGATGATTCAAATGAGTAAACTTTATTCCATGTCATGTAATCAACTCACAAGATTGCCTTTGAAAAATAAAGTATAATCGTGTATAATTGAGAGTGTGATAGTTTGTTATGAAAAGCATATACACTAAAGTATCTCAATTCTCCCACATCAATAAATCAAGACTTTTCAAGCACTACTTTTCTATTCATTGTCCTTCAAGAATTTCAGTTCTTAAGTAAATGAGAGCATGCCAAAAAAATTAATTAGTTTATCAGGCTGTGATGGACACTCGTGGCATCACCAATGTTTTTGTTCCTTTTGCATAATTATTACTCATATTAGCTAGATGAGTGATTCCATCATGAACACATATACACGAGAGTGACAAAAATCTTACCCATTATATCATTGCTGTTATATATGTTTAATCAACTCATATCGGAAAATCTAGGAGTTTCCTCCATGAATATCGTTCATAGGCTAGCGGAGTTGTTGGCATGCCATGAAGTTTAACACGTATAAAGCTATATAATTCTTATGATTCACAAGTCAAACTTTGGCATGCTCACAAAAATCACTAAACATCAATTCAATTGAACAAATCCTTTCAAAGACAGCTATCAAGTCAATTATTATTTTCCGTGGTGTTGAGTGCCTCTAGGAATAAGCTTTCAAGACTAAACACTACAACGCCTAATCCTTCAATTATGAGACTTTTTCTTATTACAATTGTTTAGAAAAAATTTAGGCAAGACTTGGTTAACTACAAGAGCTAGAACAAAACGTACTCAACTAAATACCCAAGCAAACAAAATTTTACTCCAATATAAAGACTCACTCCACCAATATAATATCTTAAAATTTACTACTAACTAGCATGGGTTTCTCAAACTTCAGAAGTGGGGAGTCATAAGGCATACCTCTCAGTATTGGTTTCACTTCTCTCTTCCCTTTTGATTTGTTTCTTGGAAACTCGAAGTCGATCACTCTCCTTCAAATACGTGAGAACCTCGAGGAGAAAAGAAAAAGGGAAAATAAAGATAAATGGAAAATTATTTTTGTTGTTTTTGAGAGAGGGAATTAAAGAATAGAAAATTAGCGGCAAAGCTCGGCTTGAAAATCTGGAAAACAAAATAAAATAACTAAATATAAAGTCTTGGGGAAACCAACACGAGTGCTTATAAACTCAAATTAAAATCATAACCTCGAAATAAAATAAAGCAAATGAACGCCAAATAAAGATAATGAGGAAACTTCCCCAAGCTTAGGCTTTTGCAAGACCTTCGAATCATTGAGGTGGCGAGAAAAAGTTGTAAATATAGTTTTTAAATTGATTTGATAAGTTACTAGTGGTTTCTCGGAGGTTCAGAGCGAGATTATGCATCCCCTCCATAGTCCCTCCATGTTCTTGGAAGTCTTGATATGTCGCGAACCGGGTCGGTGGCTGCTCCTCTTGATAAGGAACTTCTTGCTCCTCTTCTTGGTCCTCATCCTCATCTGGAATCTCCTCCTCAGATTGATGTTGTTCAACCTGCACATCATATAGCAAACGTCCCTCCTCGATATAGAAGAGACCATTAGGAAAAGGAGCGTGGTAGAGACGCCCAGCTCCTACAATATGCAAGTAATAAACACCACCTCTCCTAGTGAGCATTCCACAAGCTTTTAAAGTAGAGAAAACAACATATCACTCACCCAGCAATGGTTGCAACTCACCTAGGTCAATGTCTAGGGAAATGACAAGCACGGTAGATGACGCCTCCACCTATGATTGGTCCTTGGCTTTGGGAGGATTGGTGCTCCAAGTAGCACACAATAATTGCGCCCAAGTTGAGTAACAAGTTGTTGTTGAAAGCAGGTTTTGCGAGGACCAAGATGTCCTCCTCATTGAGTCTTGTAAACTCATTTTGTGCCCGCAAAGTGTTAGCAATAACATAGAACAAATAGCGATATGAAGTGAAACTCATTCTATTGTAATAGTGATCTGAGGTAGGGTTCATGTCGGCATAAGATGCGCGCAAGGAATTAACATCATTGTTTGGTAAACTAAGAAAATTACAGCATTCATCAAGTGTTAATGTATAATTTTCATAAGTCAGAAAAAAATCATGTCCTCTCTGTGCCATGTTTTAACGGTGCTTTGCAAAGAACTTAAAAATTCAAGAGTTAACCGGTGGTAAGTAGGCACATCAAGGAATACAAAGTTTTTCAGGCCAACCGTATTGCAAAGTAAATTAAAGTCATTATAAATACCGAGTTGGTGCAATATAATGTGACAAGCCCACTTGGTTGCCTTCACTTCTGCGTTCTTGATCTTGTTGAAACGATCACATTGGAGCTCATTCTTGAACCGTATCCCCATGCGGTAGTCTGAGAAGAACTCGCAGTGGCACAAGCACACATTTGGCTCCTTGTGTTCATCTTCTAAAATAAGAAGAAAGACAGAAAATAATTTTTTTTGATCCAACAATAATAAGCATAACATATTCCTCATCATAGCACACTAAAAATCTCCTCAAAATAATAATCTAGGCAAGAGAAACATGGCAATTAGTTCATAGTAGGTCTCACCCTAGATTGATAGTGAAAATAGATCAGAGATGAATTTGCAAAAATTAGTTGGAGGATCGGAGGAGAAACATACCGTAGATCACTTGTGCAAGGAAATCGAACGAAATTGAGTAGAGATGAATATCTCTTGAGGTTTTGAGAGACTTTGGAGGTAGAAGAGAGAAAAATGATTGAAGTTTTGGTGTTGGAGGTAACTTCCGGTGGCGTTTATGTGGTCGAACGAAACTATACGGTCGCAACTATACGATCGGAACACTTATTCCCGCCGTATAGTTGGTGTAACGGCAAAATTTTAGGGTTTCTTCCTGGCGGCGATATATATACACGGCCGGGATTTTTATCCCCGCCTGTAGTTGGTCGTTAAATCTTTTGTATCTGGAAAAAAATTGTTGATGTCATACATATCTATATGGCCGGAACTATACGGCTGGGATTTTAATTCCCGTAGTATAGTTGGTCGTTAAAGGTACTATAGTCGTTAAAAAAATTATATTTCTTTGATAATTATTTCTTAACCTGAAACTTAGCGAAATACCATGTTTTGATAGAAAAATGACAGTCTAAATTGTCTACCAACAACAGCATGTATAAAAAAGGTATTTTAGTACCACCGTACCTCTCCTCCTCAACTGGAGTTTTCGAGCACTCTTTATTCAATATAAAACTTAAACTAAAACTTAAAAACCTTACTCAAATCTTTATTTCATATGGGTTGCGTCCCATGAAGTGATCTTTTATGGTCAATAGCTTGAGATTGATGTTGCTCACTTAGACCAGATGAGTGGAACACCCACTCCAAAATAGTTGGCATTCAAAGTGAAGGCCTCCTTCTCATCATGCTTGGATTTGTTCTTCCTGGGAAAATGAATAACAGAAGGATCCCGTGAAGGCAATTGAATCTTCACATTACCTTCATGCAAATTAGTCAAATCCTTAATAGTTTTTAAGAACGGACGGCCTAATATGATAGGAGCAGTAACATCTTCAGGCATGTCAACAATTACAAAATCAATAAGAGCAGAACATCGTTTAATGTAAACTAAAGTATTTTGTTTAATCCCTATAGCTTGTTTGTAGGTAGAATCTGCTAGGTGTAATTTTAACTCGGTGATTTCAAAAGAGCCAAGATTTAACTTATTAAAAATACTTTTTTGGAATTGTTGAAACACTTGCACCTAAATCACAAAGTGCAGCTATGGCATTAGTCCCAATTTTAATCTTAATAGTAGGCTAAAATATGTCATCAAGCTTAACATGTAGTTTTTCAGCAATTATCTTATATTCTTCCTCAAGATCACGTACCTTTATTTCTACCTGATTAACAAAGTGTTGATACATAGCTTTCTCATTTCCTTCACTTACTGGAATCTTGATAATGATCCTCTTCACAAGATCTTCAAACGTGTAATTTGGCGAAGGGGAATTGCTCTAGTAAAGTTCTTCAGGCTCCTCCCTTTGGATTCTTATCATCTTGAGGTCTTTAACTGGAATGGGCTCAGCTTTACCTGCAAATTTAGCTAGAATGAGAGTTTGACTCTCGGTTATCTTACCTAGCTGTGCCTCAACAATCCTTGTCCTTTCTTGGAGGGCTTGCAAATCATTCCTCAAACTTACAACTTGGTTAGACAGTTTTCCAAGCATATTATCATGGTTCTCTGTTATCTTCACAAGGATATTATTTTTCTCATTTTGTGAGTCCATAAAATACTTAAGAGTTTCTTGGAGACTACAATTACTTGATCCCATATTATTATTAGTGTTACCTACAGGACTAGAACAATGTTTCTGAAAATTAGGATTATAGTTCTTCTTCCAAGCAGGGTTATAATCATTACGAGGTATGAATTCTATTTCTTCAATATTGATTCTGGGGTAGCTCTTACATGGGTTTCCTTACATTTGACGGCTAATATGAGCTCATCCAGCTTAGCATTGAGTTCTTCATTTTCTTTAGGTGTGATGGAGTTAACCTTCTTTGTGTTTCATCTTTCCACATGCCATTGGGCATGACTGTCTTGCATATTGTGTAGCAACTTCTTTGCTTCTGTAATTTGTTTTCCCATGAATGTTCCTCCAGCTGTAGTATCAAGCATAGTTTAGATACAGGGTTAAGAGAATTATAAAATAAATGGAGAATTAACCAATCTTCCATCCCATGGATGAGACAGTTTCTCATGTATTCTTTCATTCTCTCCCATGCAAGCACTAATGGCTCACGCTCTTCCTGTCTAAAACTAGTAATATTAGATCTTAGTTGCATAATCTTTGCATGTGGTAAAAAATTAGTCATAAGTAAAGAAGTACATTCCACCCATGATGCAATAGTATTTATTGGCAAAGATAGCAACCATTCTTTTGCTCTTCCCCTAAGAGAGAAAGGAAATAAGCTCAACTTGACCACATTGGTGTCAACATCTTTAATGCGCATCATATCACATATTTTAGTGGAAGTATTTGATACCTTCAATCCAGATTACGGATGTAGTATAGCTCTTTTTCCCTTGTAGACCTAGGTTTATCGAATCTTAGGGAAGTAGAAAGCAAAGTGAGATTACCTTAATGGACCTTCGAGAGTTTTAGAATTCCTATTGTGTTTTCACCGGACCAAGAGTTTGCGATTTTTTTGTTGTTGTTTTTATTGTTGACGATGGAGAGAGAGGGCCTAGGGTCTTCCATTTTCACCAGTAGCTGTGCAAAACATCTAATGGGAATAATAGATAGTAATAAAGTACTCATGTAATTGTTAGAGAAAGATAATTATATGTGGGCAGTGCGTCCATAAATGTTATCGCCTCCGCAACCACTTATGGAAATAACCTACTAGTCTCATCCATGAAAGAAATAGAACTAATGATATGAATAGTGATGTCACCGTTAATCCCATGTAAGTTCCTCACATCCAGCCATACTACCCTTTCTGTCACTAGGGTTCCTATCCAACAGATCAGTCCTTACTCACACTCCCTTTACCTGGAACAATCCTCGGGGTATTGGTTACCTGACAAGTCCTTAGATTGAGGAAAAAGAGGGTACTACAATCATCAAGTCATACAAAAATAATACATGATCCCATCTATGATAAATAACATGCACAAACTCTACATGTCTAGGACAAAGCCCTTAGCCCAAGGAGAATTACACACACAAGAGATGAAATCGACAATCATAAACATTCTAATAGAGATCATAGTTGATAACAAATAATCTTACAATGTCGCCAATTGGAGATGAGATCTACTATTACAAGTGGTGGAAGATGGCTATGGTGGTGGAGAAGAGTTTAGAGGTTTAGATCTAGATTTATTCCTATGGCGTGGCGGCAGGGAGAGTTGAGGATGAAAGAAGGGATGTTATGGAGTCAGGGGCTTGTTTCTCGTCGCCTGAAGACTCTTTATATAGGGGTCCCTTCACAAAAGATGTTCTGTTTGACCTAACCAGGTCGGTGCAAACTATACGGCCGCAACTATATGATAGCGGGCCATATAGTTAGTCGTTAAACTTGCAGTTTCCTCCTCACAGCTCCTGGTTTCTTAGGCGTGTTGGAAATCTCGTATCTTTGGAATTTATGTAGTGATTACCTTCATAATACGTCATTATCTACGCAGGCAAAAATAGCAAGAAAGGATTGCATACCCCTCTAATCATTAGGCATCAGTGGCATGAAATAGAGATATATTTAATCAAACATATGAATAATATCTAGTTTAAATACGGACGGGGATGGCTATATTTCACAGCCATCAACCTTCCCAAGCTTAAACTTGATCGTCCTCGAGCAAGAAAACCAAAATCAAAAGGGAACTCACTATTTAAACTGAAATAACGAGATGATGATCTTACTCATGATTGGTAGTCTCATGTTTCCTCCACTTTATTAATCTGAAAAACTTTAGCATAGATTGTCACATCCCAAAATTTTGGAAATTGGGACTAGAAAAGAAATATTTTTACATGTCATTCATAAGTATTGCATAGCATCCATGCAAAAAATTTCAATAATTGAATTCAAAAACCCTAATCGTAATAAGTTTTGCAAATATCCCTACAAGGAATAAATAGGGATTTTATAAATCCAATATTTTTGAACTAAATGAAAGGGTACAAAAAATGATCCTAAAATTTTGGAAACAAATTTTAGATCATATGGAGTTATAAAACAAAATATATAAAAGAAATACTAAAACAGAAAAAGAAAATGAAACAGGAAAAAATAACTAAACCTACTAGCCCGCGCGGCCCATCCCGTTCCCTATCCCCTCTATTCCCCGCGCACACCTTCCTGTGAGCAGTGCGCATCAGCTTTCAGTGCAGTGGGTCAGCCCAAAGCTGGCGCCTCCCCTGCTGCCCCTCTCACTGACGATCCAGTCCCACCTGGTCTCCTTATTCCCCATGACGGAGGAGAGACCCCGACGAACTAGAGTGAATATCCCGGTTCGGTTCCGATTCTTTGCCCCTCTCCATGATTCCTCGGCATATAAATATTCCCTGCCTCCTCCTAGTCTCGATTTTTCTGCAAATCGAAACCCTAGCCTCATAGCCAGAGATTTCGATCTCGCCGGATTTTGTGCCGCCATTGGAACTCGAGGTCGATCTCGAACCCATCAATTCCGTCCATCCCAACCCTCCTTCTCCCTCTGGACCACTTTCCCTTGGATCACCGATTCGCCCTGACCGACTTTCCCCTCCGCGGGTCGCCGCTGCCTCGTGGATTTCCTCATCGGAGTGTAGCCATCGCCACCACCTCCATCCGCCCGCAGACATCGCCTCGGGAATCATACCACGACGCCGTTCTCACCAATGACCTTGCCATCCTCGCCTGATACTCGTCCACCACTTTGCCACGCCGGAGGACCATCAGAGAGCCGCCCTCGGCCACCACCGAGCCGTCCACGCCGCTCGCTGTCGCCTAGGCCGGCCATCGCGAAGCTTTTGTCGCCCGCCATCTGATCTGCAACGGACAGTCGTGATTAGATCCACTAGCAAACCGTTATCAACCAACTAGGACGTGCCACGTCGTCTGCCAGGTCAGCGCCAGCGCCTAGTCAGTGTAGAATATTCTTAAAGAATATTCCCTCTTAATTTGAAATCAAATTAAAATTTCAGAAAATTATATAAACTTGCGAAATTCATATAAAAAGATTCGTAGATCCAGAACTAGCAAATAATATATCTATGGATTCAGAAAATCGTGTAGAATATTAATATGAGATTATATCTAATGTTTTCTGTAATAATTTAAATTATTTAATGGACCTTTTAGACATAATAAATCATAGTAAAATATCTGTAGATCATAAAAATACAAATAAGGTGTCTATGGATGCATAATTTCATATAAACCATCAATATACTTTTAGATCCAACTTTTACCATGTAGAATTACTGTAGTATTTTAATTTGTTTTAATAGCCTTTTAGAGGATTAAATCTATAGTAAATTATTTGTAGGTGATAAAAATTTGAATAATACATCAAATTAAAGCTAATTTAATGCGTGTTAATAATATATGATTGGATACAATTTTCGCATTATAGTTAACTGGTAATATTTTAATTAGTATTAATGTCGTTTTAGAGTATAAAATTCATAGTAAATAATTTATAAATCTGAAAAATATAAATAATATGCCCCTGATTACCAATTTCGTGTAGAATACAGATCAGATTTTATATTTAGATTTTGTGGTCTTAAAGTATTTAAATGAATTAAAATCTTTTATGTAGTAATTAAATGATAGAAAACGATCTACAACTCCGTTTAAGGTGAATCCAATTTCTATTGGTTCGTATTAATGTCCTCTCCAGTACACCCCAGTCCATAATTTAATTCGATAGTTAGGACATAAGTTGAAACAGAACTATTAAAACCTCTATATTGGCAATCAAGAATTAATACTCCCTCCATCACGGTTTGGAGGGCGTCTTACAAAAGCCATGCGTTTCCAAAACTTCTCTCCTCCTAGGCGTGTTTGACTTAATTACATAATTAATGCCCCTTTTTTCCTCTCATTTCCTACTCCATGCAGCCAAGAAATTAATTCTTGCATGCAACTCCACCAATGCATGCGCGTCTAAACTCCTTGTTTCCATTGAGTAATTACGTTTAATAGGGCGCTAAATAATTAATAGGCGCATGTTTTTGGCACAAATCTGGCCCCATCAGCACCCACCTAGGTTCCAACAATCTCTTTAAAACGCCCTCTAAACTGTGACGGAGGAAGTAATAACTACCCTATTGCATTAAATGATCTCTTGCATGCGTCATGTCTTCTAATACTGTTTAGAGAACTAAATACAACCATTATGACATATTAAATCATCATGCATGCATTTGTTCATCATTGTTTTATTGTATTGTGCATATTTGTAATGTTTTGAATGGTGTGTTTGTTGTGCACTTGTTTTAATGATAGATTGCGAGGAGTGCAACGTTTCTGATTGTGGCGAGTGCAATATTTTCTATTGTGAGGATTATCTGAACGACTACATCATCTACAACAAAGGAAAGTAGAGCTATCATAAATGTCCTACTATTTTTTCTATGCATGTAGTATGATTTTCAGTAGTGATGCATGTGTAGATGTTTTACAACTATGCCATGATATGACACCACTTGAGCCATCCTATTGTAGTTGCTTAGCCATGCTTATTAGATACACAAAGGGAATTCATGATGGTTATGTTTTGGAAAGTTATGTTTTTTCTATAATGAAAACAACTGGAATTTAATGAATCTCCTAGGTGTGATGGATTGATGTTTTTGGATGGTTTATTGCGGAAAGCACACCTAGGATTCAGAGATTGGACAGGTTTCTTGTGTAGTAGCTTCCAGTACAGCCGCATGTCATTATTTGTCTTGACTAAGTAAGTTGTGGGAACCTGACCCGACGTGACTAGTAGATGTAGGGGATGTAGGTTGGTATGGGTCCGTCCTGAGGGCTTAGGGTTCTGCTTCTGAAAGATTTTGTCTTGGTTTTCTCCCTACCATGGCACAAAATGAGTGTAGTGGTAAGAGCGAATTGACTGGGTCTTGCGGATAAAGTGTACAACCCCTGCAGGGTGTCTAAACTAAGTACTTAGCCATGTACCCGGTTATGGACAACTATGAGAAACTGGGCTTGGAACTGTTTGGAAGATCTCACTCATCCCAATTTCTTAATTACTAAAACTTGATCGATGAACATGGGTTTAGGAGCCTACGAAAGCTGAACTGTCTTGTTTCTACATGGGTTTATGCTGGTATGTCCTTAAAAGATTGTTTTGAAGAAATAAAAGTATTTTAAAAGTAGGGAAATATATATTGCTTTTATGCAAATGATCCTGAACTCTACCTAGCCAAATATGCATGTAGTTGCTAGATCCTTTGTACTCATTAGTTCTACTTGCCAATACATTCAAAGTATTGATCATTCGTGGCTGCAACGTTTCATGTTGTAGGTTGTTCCATTTCTGAGTGATTGTTTATAGGTCGCGAGACTCCACTCAACAATTTTTCTCCCGTGGCACATTTGAAAGATGGAGATCTACCTTGTATATGTTTTCCGCTGTGTACTTAAATAAATAATGTAAATTCTGGATCATATTCGTTATATTTAAGATGCATGGTGATATTTGGTATCATTTTGTACTGTCTGTTCTAGTGAACAGATCTAGGGATTAGCACTATACACAGGAACTCAGCCTTATTAGGCGAGGGTGTTACATAGATAGAGTAATGGAAAGCATATCATACAGGTTTCATGAATCCTTATAGCGCAACAAAATTATTATAAGCATGGATGCTTCAAAAGAATAAACTTTATTCCATGTCATGTAATTAACTCATAGGCTTGCCTTTGAACAATAAATTGTAATCATGTAAAATTAATAGTGTGAGAGTTTGTCATGAAAAGCATATATACTAGAGTATCTCAATTCTCCCACATCAATAAATCAAGACTTTTCAATAACTACTTTTCTATTCATTATCCTTCAAGAATTTCAGTTTTTAAGTAATTGAGAGCATGCTAAAAAAATTCATTAGTTTATTGGGCTGAGATGGACACTCGTGGCATCACTAAGGTTTTTTTTCCTTTTTCAAAATGATTACTCATATCAGCCAGAGGAGTGATTCCATCATGTTCGAGCTACCCGGGAGTGCCAATAATCTAACCCATTATAGCATTACTGCTACCAATGTTTAATCAACTCATAGCCGAAATCTAGGAGTTTCCTCCATGAAGATCGTTCGTAGGCCAGCGGAGTTGTTGTCATCCCATGAAGTTTGACATGCATAAAGCTATATCATTCTTATGATTTACAAGTCAAACTTTGGCATGCTCACAAAAACCGCTAAACATTAATTCAATTGAACAAATCTTTTCAAAGAGAGCTATCAAGTCAATCATTATTTTTTGTGTTGTCGAGTGTCTCTAGGAATAAGCTTTCAAGACTAAACACTACAATACCCAAGTTTTCAATTTGTGTGACTATATCTTATTTCAATTGTTTAGGAAAATTTTAGGCAAGACTTGGTTAACTACAAGAGATGGAACAAAACGTACCCAGTTAAATACACATGCAAACAAAATTTTACTACAATATAGAGACTCACTCCATCGATATAACATCTCAACATTACTACTAACTAGCATGGGTTTCTTAAATTTCAAAAGTGGGGAGTCATAAGGCATACATCGCATGCTTGGTTCCGCTTCTATCTTTCCTTTTTATTTGTTTCTTGGAAACTCGAAGCAATCACTCTCTTGCAAATCAATGAGAACTTCAAGGCGGAAAGAAAGAGAGAGAGGGAAAATAAAGTTAAACGGAGAAATCTATTTGTGGTTTTTGAGAAGGGGAATTAAAGAATAGAAAATTGGCGGCAAACCTCGGCTTGAAAATCTCAAAAAAATAAAACAACTAAGATAAAGTGTTCGGGAAACCAACACGAGTGCTTATAAACTCAAATAAAAACATAACCTCAAAATTAAGATAAATAAAATCAAAATCAAAATATAAAATAGATAGAAAACCTCCCCAAGCTTAGGCTTTTGCAAGCCCTTTAAATCACTGTGGTGGAGAAAAAAGTTGTAACTCTAGTCAACAAATTGAGTTGAAATGTTACTTGTTGTTTCTCAGAGGTTCAGGGCGAGATTGTGCATTCCCTCCACAGTTCCTCCAAGTTCATGAAAATCTTGATATATAGAGAACCGGTTTGGTGGCTACTACTCCTGATGAGGGACTTCTTGATCCTCCTATTGTTCCTCATCCTCCTCCGGAATCTCTTCCTCGGGTTGGTGTTGCTCAACCTGCAAGTCATAAAGCACATGTCCTTCCTCGATAGAGAAAAGATAATTAGGCAAAGGAGCAGAGTAGATACGCATAGCTCCAGCAATATGCAGATAATAAACACCACTTGTCCTAGTAAGCATTCCACAAGCCCTCAAAGTAGAGTAACCAACACGTCGCTCACCTAGAACCGGCTGTAACTCACCTAGGTCGATGCCCAATGCATTGGCAAGCACGGTGATGACGCCTCCACCAGTGGTTGGTCCTTGGCTTTGGTGGGATTGGTACTCCATCTAGCTCACAAGTATTGCACCCAAGTGAAGTGACAAGTTGTCATAGTTGAAAGCAGCTTTTTCAAGGACTAAGATGTCCTCCTCGTTGAGTCTTGTAAACTCATTTCATGCCTGCAAGGTGTTAGAAATAACATATAATAATAATGAATAAAAGGGTGTTGAATATTCTTCCCTCTGCTAACTCGAGAAGTAAGGCTCATTCTATTATAACAGAGTTCAGGGGAAGGTTCCATGTTGGTAAAAGCTGCGCAGAGCATTAGGACCATTGTTGGGTAAACCAAAATAATTGCACCATTCATCAAGTGTCAGAGAATAATTATTGTTCATGAGTCGGAAAGAAATCTTATCCTCCCCATGCCATGCCTTAACGATGCTTTCCAAAGAGCTAAGAAATTTAATAGTTAACCGACGATAGGTTGGTGCATCATGGAATACAAAGGTTTGCAGGCCAACTCTATTGCAAAGAAATTAAAATCATCATAAATACCGAGTTGGTTGAAAGTGACGGGGCAAGCCCACTTGGTTGCCTTGACTTCTCGGTTTTTGATCCTATCGAAACGATCATGGTGGGCTTCGTTATTGAATCGAATACCCATACGTTCCTGAGATACAGCCCGAGAAGAACTAGCTGCGACAAAAGCACGTGTCTGGCTCCTCGTGTTCTGATACGTTGGAAACGTATCTATAATTTTTGATGTTCCATGCATGTTTAGTATCTACTTTGCTTTGTTTTGTCTAAACTTTGAGGTATTTTAATACACTTTCTGGAACTAGCCTATTAACAAGATGCCACAGTGCCAGTTGCCTGTTTTCTGCAGTTTTTGGTTTCAGAAAGCTAAAAAATGAATATTCTCGGAATTGGACGGGATAAAAGCCAAAGTTCTTATTTTCCCCTGAGCGATACAGAAAATCGAAGATGAGACGGAGGAGGACACCAGGGTGGCCACACCATAGGTGGGCGCGGGGCCCACCCTGGACGCGCCCACAGGGGGTGTGGGCCCCTGGCCTACCACCGACCTTGCCTCCTTCGCCTATAAGAAGCCTCCGACTCATAAACCCTAAAGACCCGACCAGAAAGCCACAAAAAGTTCCATAGCGCCGCCGCCACTGAAGGGGAGATTTGAGGGACAGAAAGTCTCTGTTCCAGCACCCTGCCGGGACGGGGAATTGCGCCCGGAGCCATCTCCATCGATCTCAACCACCATCCCATCACCATTGCTGATTCCCATGATGAGGAGGGAGTAGTTCTTCTTAGAGGCTAAGGGATCTACCGGTAGCTATGTGTTCATCTCTCTCTCTATGCATGACCTTGTTGTAGTCATGAGCTTTGTAATCTAGTAGATCTACCTTGCTACTCAAGTGCTTCAATAGATCTCTGCTCTCCCCATGTGTGTGAAAGTGACAGTGTGCACGCCATGGTGGCACTTAGGCTAGAGTATACATAAATACTCATCGTGCTTTAATATATCTATGATTTTCCCCATGTGTGTGAAAGTGACAGCGTGCACACCGTGTGTGGCACTTAAGCTAGGTTACATATATACTTATCATGAGTATATTTTGTGTTGGCTGTCTCTATGAAATTGTGGTGTTTGTTGGAACCATATAGCGCTCAAGGTGATAGTTTGGGGTTATGTAGATTGGGGAAGGCGGACTTTGAGGTGTGTTGTTATAGCCCTACCATGGATTAGAGTGCCCAACCAGAGAGTAGTTAAGTGTAGTATCATTAAGAGAAGATATTTATATGAGAGAGTGTTCACTAGTGAAAGTATGATCCCTATCCCTTGTTTCTAAACAATTGAAACATTGTTTGCTACTAGATATGTTGCATGTTTGCTTGCTTCCATCTTTATTTTAGTTTTCTTTTAGTCTCTCCCACGTCAACAACAAGTCAGAAGCTATTTTCTGGCACCGTTACCGCTTGTATTCACTATCTCTTCGCCGAACTAGTGCACATATACACCTGATAAGTGTATTGGGTGTGTTGGGGACACACGAGATTTCTTGTATCTTGATTGCAGGGTTGCTTGAGAGGGATACCTTTGACCACTTCCTCCCTGAGTTCGATAAACCTTGGGTAATCCACTTTAAGGGGAACTTTCTACTGTTCTACAAACCTCTACACTTGGAGGCCCAACAACTGTCTAGAAGAATAGAAGTGCATAGACATCAAGCTATTTTCTGGCGCCGTTGCCGGGGAGGAAATGTAAAAGTCACTCACACACGTTACCCCACGGCAACAGCAAGCCAGAAAGCTATTTTCTGGCGCCGTTGCCGGGGTGGTAAGGTAAAAGGTACTCACACCCTCCGGTGTGAGTGCTCGAAGTTATTTCCTTTAGATTCTGCAGTTTTGTCTTTTTGTTTCTTGTTTTCACTAGTTAGGCTTAATGGAAAACAACAACAAAATTAGAGAGCTCTATAGTATTTATCTTGAGTTAGGACATGAAGTGTTTGAAGAGAAAATTAAAAAACCTATGGAACTTTATTTACATGCTAATAGCAATGTTATTAGTATGAATTCTTTGGACACCATTATTGTGAATGTTATGGAAACGTCTAAGCTTGGGGAAGTTTTTTTATGAAAATGATCTTTTTAGTTCCCCAACTTTGGAAGATAGCTATTCTATTGCTTATGATGATACCAAACCTCCAATATATGATGATTACAATGATGAATATGATATTTTCAGTCCACCTACTATTGAGGAGAAAGTTAATTTTGATTACAATCTGCCTCCTATATTTGATGATTATGGTGATGAGAATAATAATGATAGCTATTTTGTTGAATTTGCTTCCACTACAATTAATAAGAATGATTATGCTTATGTGGAGAGTAATAATTATTTTATGCATGTGACTCATGATAAGAATGTTTTATGTGATAGTTATATTTTTAATTTTAGTCATGATGCTACTGAAAGTTATTATGAGAGAGGGAAACATTGTTTTATGCATCTCAAAAATATTAAGTTTCCCCTTTTTATGTTGAAATTTTTGAAGCTGCACTTGTTTTGCTTTCCTATGCTTGTTGCTTTGTGCTTTAATGACTTGTTTCATTACAAGATTCCTATGCATAGGAAGTAGGTTAGACTTAAATTTGTTTCGAATTAGCTTCTTGATGCTCTCTTTTACTTCAATTCATATTTCTTATGTTGGCATCTTCTCAAACTATCAAGCCTAACTTAAAGGCGTTAAAGAAAAGTACTTGTGGGGAGATAACCCAAGAGTTTTCTTGAGTCTTGGAAGTTATTACTTTAGTAATGACCTCTCCTTATCCTTTTTGTTTGATTTTTGTTGCAAGAATAACCTCTAATGAGAGGGAAGTAAGATTTGGGGAGTTGCTGTCCCGAAACAGATTTTTGTGATCCACCATAAAAATTTGTGAGGAATATCTGTAAGTCAGATTGATATGATATATTACGAATAAATCCCCCATAATGTTATCTAACTTTAGTTATTTAAACACTTTTTTATTTTAGCAACAGAAGGTCTTCGAAAAAATATGTTTCTACCTGCTGGTCTGTTTTGACAGATTTCTGCCATTATTTGCATTTCCTTCTTATTGATTCCTTTTTGGGTTCTTTTTGGGAAATTGATCTTTTTTAGGGAATTGATACAGTATCTTGTGTTTTTAGTGAAAGTTTTTCTGTTTCAAAACCAAAACCCAAGGGTCTATTATCTTTTGAATACACTAATGTTGCTAATGAAGATTGTGTGAAGTTTTGTATGAAGGAAAATTTTCAGGTGTAGAGAAAGAATGATGTAATGAGATGAAGAATGGACAAAAGATCAAGATTGGGGATGCCACCCCGTGTAACCCCAAGAAATATTCAAGAGGTACAAGCGTCAAAGCTTAGGGATGCCCAAGGCATCCCCTTCTTCATCAATAAAAACCTCAGGTCTTTTTAGACACTTCGTTTTTCTTGTTTCATATATTGTTGTGTTTTTTTGGAGCGTCTTTGTTTTTGTTTTTAGTTTTCCTTTGATTTGTTTGCTGCAATAAGTTGGTTGATCACAACACACTTCTCTTGGAGAGAGACACTATGTTTACATTGCCTAGAACACTCTAGTTTTCATTCTTATTGTCTTGTGACTGTTCTGTTTTGCTAGCACTGCGTTTAGCCTTAGTTTTCTTGTGCTTTCATCTTAGAACTTTTTAGTTCTTCTTTGTGGATTTATGATACAAGCTCACTGATATTTATTGATTATTATCTTTGTGAGTTACTTCAAATAATTCGATTGGTGTTGGAAAAGAGTAGAAAGTTTTATGATTATAGTGGTACAAAAGGGAGCTTGCTTTGACTGTGACTTAGACTTTATCATGTCATGCTAGATGTTGTTTTCACCTTATGCTTAGTGATTATTTCTGTAGCATGACTTGTTCCAAACAATTAGGATTTCTTAATGTGCCTTGATAGAATCATGCGTTGTTTTAGCATACAAAAGCATAATATTGTGGTATTCTCCTTTGATGATTTGTTTGGGTTGACTTGACACATGATCACACCATGTTATGACTATGAACCAGTCACCATAGCCTCTATGATCATTTAGTTTTTGACTCGTGGTACCACTTTATGATTTGATTAGTAATGTTTTGTCGCCCTGCATGATTATGGCCATTATTGCTCTCTTAGTTGGTCGCCCCCAGTATTTTGCTAGCCTCCACTTGTACTGAGTAAGCTCTACTCATGCATCGAACTCCCAAGAAATCAAGTTATTCCAAAGTATCCACTATAAATTCCTATGCATGGTGTTACACCATTCCAAGTATATTCTTGTTTTCATCTATCTTCCAATTAAAAAGTATTTTGTTATGTGAAAATTAGTGATTAAATCTCTCACAAACTTGATGGCACACTTTATTGTTTCTTGCCCCTAATAAACTTGAAACATTGTGTCATCTATGTTGTATATGCTTGCACTTATACGTTGGGAATTAGCAGAACCGTGTTGTCACGGGGAACACTTTCAACATTGCACCTGTACATTATACCTAGTTGATATCATGATCTTTTGTTTGCGGATGTCGTTGGTGTGAAATAAAAGGGGACCTTGTAAGTCCATGGAGTTATGTATGTGTGTTAGAGAAATTCCTGGGCCGCTAGCCTAAGCCATGTCTAATCATGGTGGAAACTTGCATCATCACCATAATGACATCTATGAAGCTTTCTTCTTATAAAAAAAGAGACATATTGAAAAGAGGAAAGAGAGAAAAAGCACCATTTTCCCATGGTAAATAAGAAGATTGCTAAGATGCTCATTGTCTGCTTGCCTTGTCATTTTGATATGGGATAGCTCCTGTGTCATGGGGCAAGGGGTACCCCGTTGGCGGTTCTCTATGATACACATGTACTTACTATGACAAGAACTTACCGGTGACTAAAGTTGAGTAGCATGAGGAGCGGCCCTCGTACTCAAGGGACATGAGATTGCCAACTTATACTTTGTCAAGCATATACTCCATAGTTTGTTCACTTTAACCTTAATCACTTCAAGATGCTTATGATAGGGGCAATGAGAGCTGAAAGCTTACCAGTACCATAATTTTTGGAAGCTCTTTTTGAGACTTGAAATCCCTACTTCCCTTTATGTAGGGAATTTCTTCCACCATTATATTGAGTCTCCACCTTCCATCCTTAGGCACCAATTAAGAGAGCATATTTGACATTCTTAGTTCTATGTGCATTGTCCCAAAACTTATTGATTGATTCACATTGTTGATATTTCTTGTTCTTGAACTATTTGTATCTAGTCACCCTTATGAACTTTGAAGGTGTCCTATGCATATATTTGCTACTCCATGAGGGACAAGTTGAATGCCACTATGAAATGTTTTATATATGTGAAACAAACAAACGTCTTTCAATGCATTGTTATTCATGATCTTTGTTTGTAGCCTTTCATGTTGCATGCATAGTTACTTTGTCTTACTATTAGAACTCCATCTTTCATGCTCATGTTTAGAGTTCTTTGATCCCAGCTTTCAATGTTTTGCAATGGTTTGATCTTGATTTTGATGGTGCATGTCACCTCAAAAATTATTCTTTTTATCACTTACCTACTCGAGGGCGAGCAGGAGTTACGCTTGGGGATGCTTGATACGTCGGAAATGTATCTATAATATTTATGTTCCATGCTTGTTTAGTATCTACTTTGCTTTGTTTTGTGTACACTTCGAGGTATTTTTATGCACTTTCTGGAACTAACCGATTGACAAGATGCCATAGTGCTAGTTGCATGTTTTCTGCTATTTTTTGTTTCAGAAAGCTAAAAAATGAATATTCTCGGAATTGGACGGGACAAAATCCAAAGTTCATATTTTTCCCTAAGCGATACGGAAAATCAAAGATAAGACGGAGGAGGACACCAGGGTGGCCACACCCTAGGTGGGCGCGGGGCCCACCCTGGTCGGGCCCACAGGGGGTGTGGGCCCCCTGGCCCTCCATCGACCTTGCCTCCTTTGCCTATAAGAAGCCTCTGACTCAGAAACCCTAAAGACCTGACCAGAAAGCCACGAAAAGTTCCACAACGCCGCCACCACCAAAGGGGAGATTTGGAGGACAGAAAGTCTCTGTTCCGGCACCCTGCCGGGACGGGGAATTGCCCCCGGAGCCATCTCCATCGATATCCACCACCATATCCATCATCGTTGCTGATTCCCATGATGAGTAGGGAGTAGTTTTTTCTCGAGGCTAAGGGCTCTACCGGTAGCTATGTTTCATCTCTCTCTCTATGCATGATCTTGTTGTGGTCATGAGCTTTGTAATCTAGTAGATCTACCTTGCTACTCAAGTGCTTCATTAGATCTCTGCTCTCCCCATGTGTGTGAAAGTGACAACATGCATGCCATGGTGGCACTTAGGCTAGAGTCTACATAAATACTCATCGTGCTTTAATAGATCTATGCTTTTCCCCACGTGTGTGAAAGTGACAGCATGCACAACGTGTGTGGCACTTAAGCTAGGTTACATATATACTTATCATGAGTATATTTTGAGTTGGTTGTCTCTATGAAATTGTGGTGTTTGTTGGAACCATCTAGCACTCAAGGTGACAGTGTGGGGTTATCTAGATTGGGGAAGGCGAACTTTGAGGTGTGCTATTATAGCCCTACCATGGATTAGAGTGCCCAACCGGAGAGTAGTTAAGAGTAGTATCATTAAGAGAAGATATTTATACGAGAGAGTATTCACTAGTGAAAGTATGATCCCTAGGACTTGTTTCTAAACATTGAAACACCATTTTCTACTAGATTTGTTGCATGTTTGCTTGCTTCCATCTTTATTTAAGTTTTATTTTAGTCTCTCCCACGTCAACAACAAGTCAGAAGCTATTTTCTGGCACTGTTACCGCTTGTATTTCACTATCTCTTTGCCGAACTAGTGCACCTATACACCTGATTAGTGTATTGGGTGTGTTGGGGACACAAGAGACTTATTGTATCATGATTGCATGGTTGCTTGAGAGGGATACCTTTGACCACTTCCTCCTAGAGTTCGATAAACCTTGGGTAATCCACTTAAGGGAAACTTGCTGCTGTTCTACAAACCTCTGCAGTTGGAGGCCCAACAACTGTCTACAAGAATAGAAGTGCGTAGACATCATGTTCATCTTCTAAAAATAAAAGAGACAAATATAAAACTTTTTTGATCCAACAGTAACAATCATAGCATAATCCTCATCATAGCACACTAAAGAATCTCCTCAACATATTAATCTAGGCAAGATAATCATGGCAATTGTTCAAATATAAGTCTCACCTTAGATTGATAAGGATAGTAGATCAGAGTTGAACTTGCAAAAAGTAATTGGAGGATCGGAGGAGAAACATACCGTAGATCACTTGTGTGTGAGGAATTCGAACGAAATCGAGTAGGGGTGAAGATCCCTTGATGTTTTGAGAGAGTTTGGAGGTAGAAGAGAGAAAAAAGATTGTGTTTTTGATGATTTGGGTACCTCCCCGAGCATTTAAGTGGTCGGACGCAACTATATGGCGGCAAGTATACGGCGGGAACATGGTGTTCCGGCCGTATAGTTGGTATGACGGCAAAATTTTAGGGTTTACTAGGGTTTATGTCTGGCGGCTGTAACTATACGGCGGCAACTATACGGCCGGAACTTTTGTTCCTGCCGTATAGTTGGTCGTCAAACCTTCTGTACTCTGGGATGAAAAATTATCGATCGGTAACATAACTATACGGCCACAACTATACGGCGGGAATAAAATTCCTACCATATAGTTGGTCGTTAACCTTTCTGTACACATAAAAAAATTCTTCATAGATTACTTTTTAGACTAAAACTCGGCGAAACAACTTGTTTTCACAGAAAAAGACAGACTAAAATTTCGACAAGCTATGGCATATATAAAACATGAATTTTTAGTACCACTGAATCTCTTCCTCTCACTGGAGTTTTCTAGCACTCTTTATTTATAGAGAACTTAAACTAAAACTTAAAAACTTAACTCAAAACTTTATTTCACATGGGTTGCCTCCCATGTAGAGCTCTTTCCTGGTCAATATCTTGACCTTGATATCGTTCATTTAGGCCATATGAGTGGAACACCCACTCCGAAGTAATTGACCTTCAAAGTGATGGCCTACTTATCATCTCGCTTGGCTTTCTTTTTCCTAGGGAAATGAATAACAAAAGGATCCCACGAAGGCAATTGAAGCTTCACGTTCCCTTCATGCAAATTGATCAAAGCCTTAATAGTTCTTAAGAAAGGACAGCCTAATATGATAGGGGCAGTAGCATCTTCAGGCATGTCAACAATAACAAAATCAATGAGAGCAGGGCAACCTTTAATGTAAACTAAAGTATTTTCATTTATGCTCACTGCTTGTTTATAGGTAGAATCTACTAGATGTAATTTCAGTTTGGTGATTTCAAAAGAGCCAAGATTTAACTTGTTAAAAAAGACTCTTTGGAATGGTTAAAACACTTGCACCTAGATCACATAGTGCAGCTATTTCATTAGTCCCAATTTTAATCTTAATGGTAGGATCAAATATGTAATCTAGCTTAATAGGCAATTTTTCAGCAATTTTATTGTATTCTTCTTCAAGCTCACGTACCTTTATTGCTACCTGATTAATGAAGTGTTGATACATGGATTCTTCATTTCCTTCACTTACTGGAATCTTGACATTGATCCTTTTTACGAGATCTTCAAGAGTGTAGTTTGGTGAAGGAGCATTTCTATAATCAAGTTCTTCGGGCTCCTCCCTTTAGATTATCATCATCTTCATCTCTTCAACTGGATTGGGCTTAGCTTTACCTGCATATTTTGGTAGAATGAGAGTTTGACTCTCGGTTATCTTACCTAGTTGTGCCTCAATGATCCTTATTCTTTCTTGGAGGGTCTGCAAATCATTTCTTAAACTTACAGCTTGGTTAGATAATTTACCAAGCATAGATCATGATTCTCCATAATTTTGACTAGAATATTGTTTTTATCATTTTGCGAGTCCATAAAAGCTTTAAGAGTTTCTTGGATACTAGTATTGCTTGATGCCATATTATTATTAGAGCTACCTGCTGGACTAGAGTAATGTTTCTGAAATTTTGGATTGTAATTCTTTTTCGAAGCAGGATTATAGTCATTACGAGCTATGAAGTCTACTTCTTCAATAGTTGGTTCTAAAGTAGTTCTTACCGGGGTTTCCTTACCTTTAACGGCTAATATAAGCTCATCCAACTTAGCATTGAGTTCTTCATTCTCTTGAGGTGTGATAGAGTTCACCTTCTTCGTGTTTGATCTTTCTACATGCCATTGGGCATGGTTGTCTTGCATATTGTCTAGCAGATGCTTTGCTTCGGTAATTTTCTTACCCATAAATGTTCCTCCAGCTGCAGTATCTAGCATAGACTTAGAAATAGGGTTTAGAGAATTATATAATAAATGGACAATTAACCAATCTTCCATCCCATGGCTGGGACAATTTCTCATGCATTCTTTCATTCTCTCCCATGCAAGCGCTTGTGGCTCACGCTCTTCCTGTCTAAAACCAGTAATATTAGATCTGAGTTAGATGGTCTTTGCAGGTGGAAAGAATTTAGTCATAAATAAAGAAGTACATTCCACCCATCATGCAATAGTATTTCTAGGCAAAGATAGCAACCATTCTTTTGCTCTTCCTCTAAGAGAGAAAGGAACTAAGCGCAATTTGACTGCATCGGTATCAACATCTTTAATGTGCATCATATCACATATTTCAATGAAAGTATTCAAGTCCATACCTGCATCTTCTACAGTAGAGCCTCCAAATTGATTCTGTTGAACCAAACTTAAATAGTGGGGCTTAATTTCATAATCTTCAGTAGTAATTGTTGGCTGAATAATAGGAGTACGCAAATAATCATTGTTAGGAGTTGCAAACTCCCCAAGCTTCTTTTCAGCCATACTTCCTATGTTTTTGTATTTTCTTAAACAAGTACTCAATGATGATAAAGCAAGAATTAAAAATACTAACTAATTTTTTTGGTTTTTCAAATAAAAACTGAAAGCAAACTAACAAAATTAAAAACAAGAATTTAAAACTAGCAAGGTTCCTACTAACCTCACCAGGGTATCTATTGCTTTCCCGACAACAGTGCCAGAAAAAGGGTTGATACCTTCGATATGGATTACGGATGTAGTATAGCTCTTTTTCCCTAGTAGACCTAGGTTTATCGAATCCTCGGGAAGCAGAAAGCAAAGTGAGATTACCTTAACACACCTTCGAGAGTTTTAGAATTCCTATTGTGTTTTCACCAGACCAAGAGTTTGCGATCTTGTTGTTGTTGACGATGGAGAGAGAAAGGGCCTAGGGTCTTCGGTTTTCACCAGTAGCTGTGCAAAACATTTGATGGGAATAATAGATAGTAATAAAGTACTCATGTAATTGTTAGATCAATATAATTATATGTGGGCAGTGCATCCATAAATGTTATCGCCTCCGCAACCGCTTATGGCAATAACCTACTAGTCTCATCCATGGAAGAAAGAGAACTAATGAAATGCATAGTGATGTCATTGTTAATCCCAAGTAAGTTCCTCACATACAGCCATACTACCCTTTCTATCGCTGGGGTTCCTATCCTGCAGATCAGTCGTTACTCACACTCCCTTTACCTGGATCAATCCTCGGGGTCTTGGGTACCTGGCAAGTCCTTAGATTGAGGCAAGAGAGGGTACTACAATCATCAAGTCATACAAACTAATACATGATCCCATCTATGATAAATAACATGCACAAAGCTACATGGCTAGGCCAAAGCCCTTAGCCCAAGGAGAATTACTCACACATATAGAAGAAATCAACAATCATAAACATTCTAATGGAAATCATGAGATTGACAATAATAGTCTTACAATGTCGCCAATTGGAGATGAGATATACTATTACAAGTGGTGGGATATGGCTATGGTGGTAGAGAAGGGTTTGGAGATTAGATCTAGATCTATTCCTCCGGTGTTGTGGTTTCTGATGGTAGGGGTGGTAAGGATAGTTGAGAGAGAGCTTTCTCGTTGCCTGAGGCCTCTTTATATAGGGGTCCCTTCACGAAAGTTGTTCTATTTTAGCTAGCGGTGTCGGTGGCAACTATACGGTCGGAACTATATGGCCGGAATTTTATTCCCGCCGTATACTTGGTCGTTAAAGCTTCTGCCTCCACTTCACGGCTCCTGGTTTCTGTGAGTTTTTGGAAATCTCGTATATTTGACTTTAATGTTGTGATTCCCATCATCAAGCGTCATTATCTATGCAGGGAAAAATAGGAAGACAGGATTGCATACTCCTTTGATCATTAGGAATTAGTGGTAGGATTTAGGGAGACATTTCATCAAAAATATGAATAATATCTAGTCATTATCACAGCCATCATATTATCAGACCCGAGGACCAGTACTACCGGTCATGACAGTGCCTGTGCGAACTAGTTGGGCCATAGCTCATGTATTCCCTTTACTTATCTTTTTGCATAATTTATCCCCAAACTACCCCCTTGTTTAGTGGTTGGCCTATAAATAGATCCCCCACCCCTCATGTATCCCTTAGGCATAGATGACAGACTAAAGACAACTCCCATTGTGGGATCTCTAGTTTTGCCTCATACCCTTTACCAAGGGGACTGACTATCGTCACCAACCTCGATTGGACTTTGCATCATGCATCCATCGTTGTACAAGGCCTTGGAGTCGGTGTATATTCTCCAAGATGTCAAGACCCTCCCCAAGGTGTTCTTTCCTCTCTGATGTGGATTTGAGTGAGCACGTTGACCGATCTTTCCTTGCAAGGATTCTATCGGACCGGTGGCCACCGTACGGGAGCAATCGGCCTTGTATCATGTGAGTTTTGCATGTGTTCATCGTGTTCTTCGCGAGGTGTGTGTTTGCTTTCGCTACCTTCTCCATTTCCCCTTGCTTTCCCATCGATTTTACCACGATATCCATAAAGATCAGGACACCCAAGAGGTTAACCCCTATCATATGGTATCAGTAGCTTTTGGTTGCCACGCATTCCTCATCGATTTGGTCTTTTCCCCATAAATTGAAAAATTCCACCAAAAATAGCCCTAATTCATGTTTTGGATCGATCTGTGATTTGAGTAAGTTTTGGTAGGTTTTGATCCGTGGATTACTTGCTAAACTTGTTGATCTACCTTCCAATGCGTTCCCATGGCCTAATTCCATCATTTACCCCTTTGATTTTGTGTTTTTCTTCAAGATTTTCCGCCAAAATCGTCCCAAAATTGCGAAAACGCGTCAAATCTGGGCGTTCCTTGAACAACCGGTACTACCAGGCTCAAAATCAGGCACTACCGCGCCTCCCCAGTACCTAAAAGGTACTACCGGGCCTCCGGAAAACCATTACAACTGCTCAAAAATCCGGTACTACCGCCCGGTACGGAACAGAAACAATAGATTCCCATATTTCAGCTTCTCACCGTTTTGAGCATAACTTCTGCATTTGAACTCAGATTTTGATGTTATTTACCTCGTTTCGAAGAGGAGAAGGAGATATTAATCATAATACACTTTGTTCATGCTATATACTCCTTACAAATCCCTGAGAAAGGCTGAATCCAATAATAAAGGGTGAAGATCATCGACGAAAGGTATAAACATTTCACAACTTTTCCCCACTTGCATTCCTTTGTGAACTCCACTATCTTTGCGAACAACAAACACCTATTGAGACTAGTTCCTATTATTATTGCTTGGGCTATGCATATTTGATACCTTGAAGAATTCCGAGAAAATATTGTGAGTGCTATCTCATATAGTTATCGTGTATAGTTGTTGGAACAAGGAAGAGGCAAGTAAAAAAGAAAAAGAAAGAAAAATAAAAATAAAAATAAAAATAAAAAAATATACAAGTGCCTCAAATAATAGGAAGCACAAGCTCGATAAACATCATATAGGTGGTACTTATTGTGCATATCTTGTTGCCCACCAATTTTTGTGCAATCAAACTAGCGTCTCTCCTTGAACTTGTGCGACACGAGCTTACAGTCTTCGCTAGGTAATCATTTAGTTATTAGCTCACTTTCTCCATCTCGCAAGTCCCATTTATCCCATCATGTGTGTTTCTTATACATATTTCCTATCTTGTGGATTGACTTGTTTTTGCTTTGTGATCATTGTGGTTACTTACTTGCCATTATAACATCTTGATTTCGGATTGGTTATTGACATTCCACTTTTCTTACCTATCCACCATAAGCTTTATGTGTGTATGTTTTTTTAGTTGTTAGTTGGTTTCGGTGTTTCGCGTGAAGTTTACTTTGCTTGGTTTATTGCTCTCAAGGGTGGCCACTTGCACGATAATATCTTCCAAGATAAAGTAAGGTTTGACGTTGCATCCCCAACACCCTCTACCACTTCCATATCCAACACTTGGTCTTGTGAATCGTGTCTAGGGACTCCGGAATCAAGGATGATTTCTATGAAGAATTCATGATGAGACACCATACATATGTCTCCACAAGCATGGATGACATGATGGAGCACTACACCAACAATGGATCCACATGCTTGGGTGGCATGGAGTACTACAACAAAAACGAATCCCCAAGCATGGACGACTTCAAGAACGACAACGACAAGCTCCTCAAGTCGCATCGGCCAAGACGGAGTCTCCACCTCGAGTGCGCCAAGATCCACCATCAAATGGAAAAGTTCAAGAGCACCCTCCACAACTTCAAGAAGAACATGGACAAAGACTTCAACAAAACCATGAGCATGGTCGCCAAGACTAATGATGCTTTACACTCATTATAACAAGTCACCAAGAAGAGTGCCAAGGACAAGGGTCATCATCGTGAGCGTCATGTGGATGACCAAGTGCACCATCTACATAAACCATCGGCAAGCCACACCAATGACCTCCATCGACGCCATCACAAAGCACCTTCAACTACTAGTGCCACCACAAAAATGGCACCAAGAGCAAGCCTTCGTCCATGCCATCAAGCTTCAACGACTACGCTTGCATTCGAAGACCTCATGAATGAGGAAAGTGAAGACCTCTACTTCTCCAAGATGGATAGCATGATCCTACCTGCACCACTACTACAAGATGGCCACAAGATGGTTGAGCATGGGATTTTCCGTTCGACCATGGAGGCGAGCGATGATGCCCATCTTATGCCATCCAACCTTGAAGGCTATAGAGTTGAGAATGGTGAGCATGGGATTTTCCCTTCACCAAAGGAGGCGCATGGAGTTGAGAAAACCGAGCCTATACCTATACGCTTGAGTGATGATGTGGTACCAATCTCATGTGAGTATGAGAGACACATAGCCCACTTGAGTGAGAACAAGAGTGATATGAGTGACTCCACTATACGTGAGATTGAGTGCTTCCACTTTGAGGGCAAGAGTGATACACCGAGTGAGTTGAGAGTGGTAGTTGATAGGTCAAGTGAGAGCGATTTCTAATGACTTACCCTCTACCTCTAGTGTGTTCTCTTATGTTGTTCTAGGTTCCATGGATGAAGACGCGCCAAGACATGAAGTAATGATGCCCCCAATTGGAGAAGATGTACATGGTGGACGAAGATGATGCTACGCCATGGCTACATGAAGAAGATGAAGTCGTCGACAAGGAGGCCACTACTACCACAACACCCACTTCATATGAGAGGTATGAACAAGGTAAAAATAAGGGTGTTGATGCCATGATCCCACTAGTGGACATGATGAATTGTGAGGATATGCATGTTATGGATGATACTTGTGACATTACATATGCTTCATTCATATTCCCATGTGATTCTTTGCCTCTGCATAATATTGATCATGTGGAATTGTTTGATTGCAATACAATTTCCATACACATGCCATGCTATACACCTTTTGTGTATCCTCCAATTGCTTCGGACATGCTTTGTCATGATAGTCATTCAATTTCTCTCATTTCTTGCAATAAGATGAATAATTGCTCTTTCACTTGTTTTTCTTGCGACAATATTTATCATATGCGTTATAATGAGATGGCCCCCATAGCTTTCTCAATTTTTTGGAGATTTTGATGATTGCCATGATAAGCATGTTCCCCACTTGCATACTCACCATGCATATATTTCATACTTGATTGACACTAATGGTGATGTGCACAAGAAGAGATACGTCATGATGGATGATGTGTTTCTCTACCATGCACACACATTCTTCCTTTTGTGTATGATGTGTGTAGGTACCTGCACGAGAATGTCAACCTTGGTTGAGCACTATTTGACAAAAAGAGCTCTTGAGAGCATCCTACAAGTGAGTTCAAGATCGAACCCAATTCTGATACCTTTTGAATGTTTTTCATCTTTCATGGTGACAAATTGCTCTTTCCTATGGTTTGATTACAAGCATGTTGATGGTATTATTTCACCTTGTGACATTCATGTTTATTTGATATTGGATATTGATGCCTTGTGTGTTGCAACAAAAATGTTGAACAATTTCTCCTTCCGATATTTTGTGTGCAACCATAATGCCATTAAGAGCATGTATTTTCATGAGAGCTTCCAAGTATCTCGTATAGTTGTTGCAGCAAAAATAAGGACAACTTGCTCTTTCATATGGTTTGTTTGCAAACATGTTGTTTTTTATTCCACTTGGGATACTCATATTCCTACGAAATTTGCTTTTGATGATTTGTGTGTGACATCCAACATGTTGAACAATTTATCGTTCCAATGGTTGGTTTGCACACATAATGCTATTATTTTGGATATGCTTCGTCATGTGTTTTTTCCAAATTCTCCTATTCTTGCATCAAAGATGTTGATATATATGTTAGTCAATTGCTTTGCGTTCCACCCTACTACGTTATATGGAGTTTTTGAGTTCCCACATTTGGAGGATGTTCAAACGATTTCCATGCACTTTGTGTAACATCCCTAAAATCATGATTTCAAAGTTTGCATATCATTCATGCATGCATATAGAATTGAGGTCAATTTCAAAACTCATTTCAGAAAAAAAACAAAGCACATAGTGCCATCATTTTATGTGAGCAAGCAAAAATCAAATGGCCATCCCCATTTGAGAGTTTGAATGTTTTAAACCTAGATTGCTTGTCTCCTTTGTTGAATGGATTGAGTGTGGAAATTTAAACCAAGTTTTACAAAATGGAAATGGTTCAAAAACCATTTCTCAAACATTTGCAAATCATGTGCCAAGCTCCTGATATTTTGTTTCTCCAAGAGTGACCAAGACTTTGCAAAGTAGCCACATGGCTTTAGGCCTATATTTGAGACTTTTGCACACTGCAAAAACAACAGAAAGATTTGAATTGAAAATAAGTTTGAATTCATTTGAAAGTCATTTCTGAAAATCAAAACAGAAAAAGAAAAGGACAAAAGAAAAGAAAAGGGCCAGGCGCCACTATTCTAGCCTAGCAACAGAACTGGCCCAACTAGCCCACCCGGCCTTCCTCTCTCTCTCTCGCACGCGCAAGCGCACCCAAGCAGTCGCTGACAACCAGACCCCACCTCCTCTCTGCGCGTTTCGCTAACGAGCGGGCCCTCTCCATGTCACCCTCGTCTTCCCCAAAACGCGCCCGCAGACCACGTCGCCGCTGCTATCAATGCCGGTAATGGCGCGGCATAATTAGCCTTGATGCCGCAAGCGTTTCCCTGTCGCGCTTGGGCCTATTTAATCCCCTCTGCACCACGATCATTTCCCCCCACTCTCCTCGCTCACTCCGCCACCAGGCTGCGCGCATTTGTGTTCGGAGCACCGCAGTACTGACGGCTCCGGCGACTAATTCCGGTAAGCCTCGACCGCCCCCCTCTCTCTTGTTCAAACCACTGCAACCAGCTTGATCTCGCGCACCCCCTGATACCCTTCGTGTGCATTCTTGTGACCCAGGCCGTCATCCCCGTTCGTGCCTGCAACCACCTGCGCCGCCGCTAGACTCCGGCGACCAATGGAGGTAAAACCTGAGCACCCCTTGCCCCCTCTTTCATACAAGAGTGTTCGCCTGCGTCTTGTTCATCTCTTGATCCCTCTGGTTCGTGCTAGGGCGACGCAAAACCTCGGCAACAACCTCGACTGCAAGCGACAGACGCCGCCCGCAACTCCGACGAGCCCTAGTGACCGTGCCCGTGCGCACCTTCCCGAGCCAACGCCACCTCGAGCATCAGCAGCCTCCTGCGGATCTGGTAAGCCACTTCCCCCACACCCGCACAACCTAGAACGCCAGCGCCGCCGCTATCAGACGCGCCACCGCCAGTCGCCGCCGCTAGCGCTGCTCGTTTTTGGTCAAAGCGATTAGGAGCGTTAGATGCAGATCCTGCGGCTGAGATTAGAACTTAAGCGAAGAGGTAAGCGCGCATCTGAGCCGCCAGATCTAACTTAGATCCTACGGCCCACAGAGCTCGATCCGTCCGAACCGGTACGCGCCAGTAATGTTAAGACACGTGGCTAGGGTTAGATTCAAAAACAGATTTGAAATCAGATTTTGATCCAAAATTGAAATAGCTATAACTTTTGATTCCCACGTTAGATTTTTGCAAATTTTATACCGTTGGAATCAGGGAGACAAGCCCTTTCTGAATCTGCATTGTGTTTAGTGAAAAGTTTCTGTTAAAATGACTTTTTATGCAGAAGCTTGTTTAGGACTATTTTGAGTATAGAATTTGTTTAGTAAATTGTTTTAGTGCTAAATAAGTTTAGTTAGCAAGTTTTTGACTTTGATTTGTTTCTGTATCATGCACTTGCTTGGTGGAGTTTTAAAATCATCACTTTGCATTCTTGCATGCATGCATTTATATTTTTGTTTGTATATGAATTGTGTGTAATTTTGTGCTACAAATTTTTTGTGTAGATTTTGCTAGTGACTGTGATTGTGAAGAGTGCTACTCTCCCCACTACCAAGGCAAGTGGTACTTCATGACTATTTTCATCCCTATATTTTGTACAAGCATTAGAAATATTTTGCTAAATCTTGCATGTTACTTTTTACCAAATGCTATGTTGGGAAATTCTAAGTAGTTGTAGAATTGTAGAATTGCTAGGAAATTTCCTAAGTTAAGTTACCATGCCATGCTTAGCCTAGCTAGTAGCAAACAAGGGTTGGTAAAGTATCTACATGCTAAGATGAAAATATTTCTAAGTCTTTGGACTTAAGTTTTCCTTAATAAAACAACTAAGTCAATGAATCTCCTGGGTGGAATGGGACTTGAATGGTGGCTTTTGGTTGAGTGGTTACACAAGGCCCATGGACATGGTTTACCTTGTGTATCTCACTTGTGGTATGCCACCCAGGCACAAAGGGATTTTAGAGGCCAAGTGTTGAGAAGCTTATAGTGCAACCACTTGGAAATATGGGCTCTGCCTGGATCACATAAGTTGCTAGAACTTAGCCATTTGGACAGTTGGTGGTAGTGGGAATGATAGGTTGGAGCGCGTCCATTTGGTCTAAGGAAAGGCTTCTGAAAGGTCCTGTCTTGGGAAACCAAGTCTGGTGGGTAAAGTGCACAACCTCTGCAGATGGAAAATCTAAGTACTTAGCCAAGTCCATGGCAATGGACAACTTGAGCATCAAGACATGGAAGCTATCAAGAATCTCATCACTCCAACTTTTAAGTAAAAACTTGTGGGTGAACAAGGGTGAAGGACCCCAATGTCTATTGGTGGTTTCTTGGGAAAGTTTTTGACAAAGAAAGACTTAGTGATTTCAACTAATAGGAAAAACTTATTTTGAGCAAAGAAAGCCAAGCTACACTTAGCCAAAATGCATGTAGTAATATAGTCCACTTAAAAATTTACTAAGGTATCACTTGCCAATACTATTCCAAAGTATTGACCCACTGTGGCTGTAACTTGTGATGTTGCAGGTTACTCCGATGATGATTAGGAGTCATGAATCTACACTCAACATGCTTGCCTGTGGCACATGAAGATGAAGACTTATGTTTATTTACTTATTCCAAAACTCTTGTATTAGGCATGTGGCCTTGAGTTGTAAAAGACTATGTTTTATCTCTGGAATGGATGTAATAAATGACCTTTGTATGTGTGTACTTCATCTTAAACTGTGGATGCTAGCAATGATCCAGGGACTAGCATTGCAATCACAGGGATCCTTTTCCTTTACAAAGGAGGGATCTTACAGATGGTATCAGAGCACTGTGTTGTCTGTAGGATTATGACCCTAGGATTGGAAACCACTAAGGAAAAAAAATTCAACTACTACTACACTTGTCTATTCTTCTCGTAAACTTTTCTAATCTTCTCATTCTCATCTCTATTTGTAGATGAACTCCATCAACGAAGCCGTAAAGAAAGGACCACTCATGACCATGACCTTGGAGTGTGAAACTGAGTTTCCCAAAATTCTCAAGGACCTCATGGTGGCAATGGAAATACATGGTGCAGCTGTGTACAAAGGCTTCCCAGTAATGGATGAAGGAGTTGAGTACTGGTGGGTGCAACTTCACTTGTACAAAAGCAAGGAAGACAACCACAAAGAAAGAGGATTCTGCATGTACACCAACACTGTGGTGCATACCACATTCTTTGAGTCAGCAAGAGAAGCAGCTTGGAGGACTATCAAAGAACTTAGTGCTAGAGTCAAGTGCAGAATGCTCAACCTCCAAAAAGACTTAGAGAAAGAGAAGGAACATACCAAAGAGTTGGAAGCCACCAACCAAACCTTAAGAGGAGATATTATAGACTTAGTGATGGAATCATGTGAGCAAGATAGGCTGATTGCCTCTAGGAACATTGTGTTAGCCAACAGATCCAGTGAGATAGGATTGTAAACGTATTTCGTTAGTTGGACCACCACCTATCACCTTATTTTCCAAAATGATACCTTAAATAAGTTTGGACCTTGGTTGATGTAATGGATTCATGTATGCATGACTTGTGTGATTTTGTGTTCCAAGGATATGTATGTGATGTTTGTCTTTGTTTTATCTTAAATAGTGTTGTTCTAACTTTTCTATCTTATAAATAGATGCCTATTACCATCAGCATGGTTGAGGAGTTCCAGGTTACCCGCTTTGGTCCTCGTATCGTTGAGCTTACCACTTTGCTCAATCTCCCTCTTCCCACCATCATGGTGCATCCACTCACCAAGTTCGAGAGGAAGGACCTCTGGGGCTTCAAGGTGAACCAGCCCGGACGCCAGACAGAGCCTACTACGGAGGCCATCGTCTTCTGGCTTATGCACGATGACAGGGAGAGAGGCATGGAGGTAGTTATGCAGGACCTAATAGGACGTCTCCTAGGCCGGCACTCCCGATAGGTTAGAGGCACCCACTTCCACGTCTTCGGAAGACGTGATGAGGATGGAGAGTCCATCGACTTCGAGGACGACTCGAGGGACGCAGCAGAGCCGATACGTCTCTATCTCCAGGACTTAGAGTCTCTCATTAGGCACGTGGACACGGACAGGACCAATGTCATGCTCAGTAATGACGAGCTCCAGGTGCACCTTCGCGAGAAGGACAAGCTCTTCGCGCAGCAGGACGAGATAGTCAAGGAAATGGAGGCGAAGTTCGAGACCCAGGACCAGAAGTTCAAGAGTCAAGAGAAGCGTGTCTAGGATAGGAACAAGAAGATCCGGGACATGACTGAAGAACTGAAGTCCAAGGACTTCGAGCTAGAGCAGCAGCAGATGGTGATTGAGAGGCTTCGTACCCAGAAGAGGGCTCTCAAGGCCAAGATTGAGTCCTTGACCACTACTATTGAGGAGAACAAGACCGCGATGGAGAACGCAGGTCTTACCTTTGTCGAGGAGGAGATTGATGCTGATGAGTAGACTTGACTACTCGTTTATCTTTTATTACCGTACTTGTCATTTGTGAACTTGTTATTGGACCATCCGACATGTGGATGGCTTGCCACTTGTGTGTTTTACTTTGAGAACTTGTTATCTAGTTGTTGAACTTTTATCTTCTGTTGCATGCTTGTGTTTGCTTATGTGATGTATTGTGCATGAAAACATCTATGGGTATCTCATTCTTATCTCTATGTGAACAAACCACAGATGCCTCCCCGTCGCGCAAACCCCAACCCCAACAACAACAACAACAACATCACTCCAGAAATGCAGCAAATGATGACTGCTCAAACACAGCTCATGCAGATGATGACAACATTCATTCAGAACCAAAACAACAACAACAACCCCAATAACAACAACAATAACAACAACAACCCTCCGGGCTTTGATATGCTCACCAGATTTCTGCGATTGAGGCCAGCTAAGTTCTCGGGGACAACTGATCCCATGGTGGCCAATGATTGGCTACATTCTATAAACAAGGACTTAGTAACCGTGGGCTTCACGAATGCTGAAAAGGTCAGATTTGCAGCACATCTGCTGGAAGGGCCAGCCGCCACTTGGTGAGACAACTTCCAAATCACCACTCCTATAAATGAGGTGACTTGGGCGATCTTTGAGGATGGCTTTCGCACTGCTCATATTTCATCAGGAATAATGAGCCTGAAAAAGAAAGAGTTCCACAATCTGAAGCAGCGCCACCGCAGCGTGGCTGAATACATTGAAGAGTTCAACAATCTGGCGCGTTATGCACCAGACGAGGTTGACACAGATGCCAAAAGAAAGGAAAAATTTCTGGAAGGCTTGAATGATGAGCTGAATCTGCAGCTGGCTGTGGCATATGTTCCCACTTATCAATCGCTCTCTGACAAGGCTGCTATATTGGAGAACAAAATGAAGCAAGTCGAGAGTAGGAAGAGAAAGCACTCCGACAAGCACAGCTCGGGGTCGTCTCACAAACGATCTCACTATGATGACAGTGGAAGCTCAGGATCCCACAATCATGGGAAATTCAACAAGCACCACAACCACAACTGTCATGACAACAAACATCATCGTAGTCATGACAATGACAAGTACAAGAACCACAAGAGTGGACATAAGAGCCACCATAGTGGTAATGGTAGTGGAAGTCAGCCTGCTAAGAGAGACATCAGTCAGGTTGAATGCTTCAAATGCAAGAAGATGGGACACTATGCAAATGAGTGCCCCGAAAAGAAAGTTGAAGGACCTGTCAATCCCAATCCTTTCCAGAAAGGACAGGTGAACCACATTAATGTGGAGGAGGTCTATGAGGAGCCTGATGCTGTTGCTGGTAAGTTCAGACTCAATTCTATTCCAGCATTTGTTTTTTTGATACTGGAGCTTCGCATTCATCCATATCAAAAGCATTTGTTGATAGAAATGGGTTTCCATCTGAAATTATTGGTTGTCCAATAAAAGTTAGCTCTCTGGGTGGAGAAATGATAGTAAGTCTTGGATGCCGGGATCTAATAATAGAATTTGGAAAACATAAGTTTCCAGTGAGTCTGATAATCCTAGATTCCCAAGGACTGGACATAATATTGGGAATGGATTGGATGGCTAAGTATGAAGGAGTACTAGATTGTGCTAATCGTACTGTTGCACTCACAACCCCGGAAAGAAAAAGGATTAAATTCAAGTCAAACTTTGAATCCAAAGGAAGTAAGCTTAATTCTCTTAAGGGGGTTAGCATGGACAGCGTACCAATTGTGTGTGAGTATCCGGATGTATTTCCGGAAGAATTGCCAGGAATTCCACCAGATAGAGATGTGGAGTTTCTGATAGATTTGGTACCAGGATCTAGACCAATAGCAAAGAGACCATATAAAATGTCAGTTGATGAACTGAAAGAGCTCAAAAAGCAACTAGGAGAACAATTACAGAAAGGATTTATACAACCAAGTTCTTCATCTTGGGGAGCCCCAGTTTTGTTTGTGGAGAAGAAGGATAGGAGCCAAAGGTTATGCATAGATTACCGTTCTCTCAACGAGGTAACTATCAAGAACAAATTTCCTTTGCCAAGAATCAATGACTTGTTTGATTAGCCAGAAGGAGCCTGTGTGTTCTCAAAAATTGATCTCCGGTCAGGCTATTTTCAACTCAAGATAAGAGAGCAAGACATACCTAAAACAGCATTCACCACAAGGTATGGATTGTATGAGTATACCGTAATGCCTTTGGCTTAACCAATGCTCCAGCATACTTCATGAATATGATGAACAAAGTGTTCATTGAATTTCTCGACAAGTTTGTTGTCGTTTTCATCGATGACATCTTAGTCTACTCCAAGAGCAAAGAAGAGCATAAAGGACACTTGCGTTTGATACTTGAGAAGTTGAGAGAGCATAAACTTTATGCCAAATTCATCAAGTGTGAGTTCTGGTTAGAAGAAGTTGGTTTTCTTGGTCATGTTATGACAAAGGATGGTGTAGCAGTTGATCCTGCTAAAGTTTCAGCTGTGACTGAATGGGAATCTCCCAAGAACGTGAAAGAAGTTTGCAGTTTCCTTGGCTTAGCAGGTTACTACAGAAGGTTCATCGAGAATTTCTCAAAGGTTGCTAAGCCAATGACTGAATTAATGAAGAAAGACAAGAAGTTTGCTTGGTCTGAAGGTTGTGAAGTCAGCTTTCAGGAGTTGAAGAAGAGACTTGTGACAGCACCAGTTCTATGTCTACCGGACTTGGAAAAAGATTTTCAAGTATATTGTGATGCATCCCATCAAGGTTTGGGTGCAGTTCTTATGCAAGACGGTAAAGTTGTGGCTTATGCCTCGAGACAACTCAAAACTCATGAAGTAAACTACCCTACTCATGATTTGGAGTTAGCCTCTGTAGTTCATGCACTCAAAACATGGAGACATTACCTTTTGGGAAAGCGTTGTGAAGTGTTCACAGATCACAAGAGTTTGAAGTATATCTTCACCTAGAAGGAAATCAATATGAGGCAAAGAAGATGGTTAGAGCTTATCAAGGATTATGATTTAAGTTTGCAATACCACCCCGGTAAAGCAAATGTTGTAGCAGATGCTCTAAGTCGTAAGGTATTTGTAAATGGCCTTACCAAAAGAGAATTTCCAGATGATTTGTGTACCCAATTCAGAGAACTCAGATTGGAGATTGTGCCCGAAAGACATCTCATGTCTTTGGATGTTCAACCCACTTTGTTGGACAAGATTCGAGAAGCTCAAAAGACTGATAAGGAAATTGAAGAGATTAAGGAAAAGATTGACCAAGGGAAAGCTAAGAATTTCCATGAAGACGAACAGGGTACTTTATGGCATGGAAAACGTATCTGTGTTCCACAAGATCCGGAGTTACAGAAACTGATTTTGCAGGAAGCACACAACTCTCCGTATTCTATTCACCCGGGTAACACCAAAATGTACATGGACATGAAAGAAAGGTTTTGGTGGAACAATCTCAAGAGGGACATCGCCGAACATATTGCTTTGTGTGATGTGTGTAGTAGAGTAAAAGCGGAGCATCAGAAACCAGCAGGTTTGCTTCAACCACTACCTATTCCTGATTGGAAGTGGGACAAGATTGGTATGGATTTCATTACCGGATTACCAAGGACCAGATCAGGATATGATTCCATATGGGTAGTAGTAGATCGCCTAACTAAAGTGGCTCATTTCATACCCGTGAAGACAACTTATACAAGTGCCAAGTTAGCCAAAATCTACAAGAGTAGAATCGTATGTCTACACGGTGTGCCCAAGAGTATTGTGTCTGATAGGGGAACTCAATTCACTTCCCATTTTTGGAGACAGCTACATGAGTCATTGGGAACGAGGTTGGAATTCAGTACTGCTTTTCATCCTCAAACCGATGGACAAACGGAAAGGACTAATCAAATTCTGGAAGACATGTTGAGGGCATGTGCCCTAGACTATGGAGCCAGTTGGGATGAAAGTTTGCCTTACGTAGAATTTTCTTATAACAACAGCTATCAAGCCAGCATTGAGATGGCACCGTTTGAGTTTCTCTACGGAAGAAAGTGTACCACCCCATTGTTATGGAATGGTGTGGGAGAAAGAAGTTTATTCGGGCCAGAACTTATCAAAGAAGCCGAAGAGAAGGTCAAATTGGTTAAGGACAGGTTGAAGATAGCACAGTCCCGACAGAAAAGCTACGCAGATCCTAAGAGAGGAGAAGTCACCTACGAAGTTGGTGATAGAGCCTATCTTAGAGTATCACCACTCCGTGGAGTGAAAAGATTCGGAGTCAAAGGAAAGATGGCACCAAGATATATTGGGCCATTCAAGATTTTGAGTCGCAAAGGAGAAGTTGCCTATGAAATAGAACTACCAGAATCTTTATCAGCTGTCCATAATGTGTTTCATGTGAGTCAGCTTAAGAAATGTCACCCAGAAATGGAAGAAACTTCTTTGAGGGATACTATACCTTTGGAGGAGGTTCAACTAGAAAGTGACCTCACATATGACGATAAACCTATCAATATTCTTGAGACTGCAGAAAGAGTCACAAGGACAAAGACTATCAAGTTTTGCAAAGTGTAGTGGAATCATCATTCCGAAGAGGAAGCAACATGGGAAAGAGAAGATGATCTTCGGAAAAACCACCCGCACCTATTTGCTAGCCAATCCGAATCTCGAGGGCGAGATTCACCTTAAGGGGGTTAGATTTGTAACATCCCTAAAATCATGATTTCAAAGTTTGCATATCATTCATGCATGCATATAGAATTGAGGTTAATTTCAAAACTCATTTCAGAAAAAAAACAAAGCACATAGTGCCATCATTTTATGTGAGCAGGCAAAAATCAAATGGCCATCCCCATTTGAGAGTTTGAATGTTTTAAACCTAGATTGCTTATCTCCTTTGTTGAATGGATTGAGTGTGGAAATTTAAACCAAGTTTTACAAAATGGAAATGGTTCAAAAACCATTTCTCAAACATTTGCAAATCATGTGCCAAGCTCCTGATATTTTGTTTCTCCAAGAGTGACCAAGCCTTTGCAAAGTAGCCACATGGATTTAGGCCTATATTTGAGACTTTTGCACACTGCAAAAACCCCAGAAAGATTTGAATTCAAAAGAAGTTTGAATTCATTTGAAAGTCATTTCTGAAAATCAAAACAGAAAAAGAAAAGGACAAAAGAAAAGAAAAGGGCCAGGCGCCACTATTCTAGCCCAGCAACAGAACTGGCCCAACTAGCCCACCCGGCCTTCCTCTCTCTCTCTCACATGCGCAAGCGCACCCAAGCAGTCGCTGACAACTAGACCCCACCTCCTCTCTGCGCGTTTCGCTGACGAGCGGGCCCTCTCCACGTCACCCTCGTCTTCCCCAAAACGCGCCCGCAGACCACGTCGCCGCTGCTGTCAATGCCGGTAATGGCGTGGCATAATTAGCCTTGATGCCGCAAGCGTTTCCTGTCGCGCTTGGGCCTATTTAATCCCCTCTGCACCACGATCATTTCCCCCCACTCTCCTCGCTCACTCCACCACCAGGCTGCGCGCATTTGTGTTCGGAGCACCGCAGTACTGACGGCTCCGGCGACTAATTCCGGTAAGCCTCGACCGCCCCCCTCTCTCTCTCGTTCAAACCACTGCAACCAGCTTGATCTCGTGCACCCCCTGATACCCTTCGTGTGCATTCTTGTGACCCAGGCCATCATCCCCGTTCGTGCCTGCAACCACCTGCGCCGCCGCTAGACTCCGGCGACCAATTGAGGTAAAACCTGAGCGCCCCTTGCCCCCTCTTTCATACGAGAGTGTTCGCCTGCGTTTTGTGCATCTCCTGATCCCTCTGGTTCGTGCTAGGGCGACGCCAAACCTCGGCAACAACCTCGACTGCAAGCGACAGATGCCGCCCGCAACTCCGACGAGCCCTAGTGACCGTGCCCGTGCGGCCCTTCCCGAGCCAACGCCACCTCGAGCATCAGCAGCCTCCTGCGGATCTGGTAAGGCACTTCCCCACACCCGCACGACCTAGAACGCCAGCGCCGCCGCTATCAGACGCGCCGCCGCCAGTCGCCGCCGCTAGCGCCGCTCGTTTTTGGTCAAAGCGATTAGGAGCGTTAGATGCAGATCCTGCGGCTGAGATTAGAACTTAAGCGAAGAGGTAAGCGCGCATCTGAGCCGCCAGATCTAACTTAGATCCTACGGCCCACAGAGCTCGATCCGTCCGAACCGGTACGCGCCAGTAAGGTTAAGACACGTGGCTAGGGTTAGATTCAAAAACAGATTTGAAATCAGATTTTGATCCAAAATTGAAATAGCTATAACTTTTGATTCCCACGTTAGATTTTTGCAAATTTTATACCGTTGGAATCAGGGAGACAAGCCCTTTCTGAATCTGCATTGTGTTTAGTGAAAAGTTTCTGTTAAAATGACTTTTTATGCAGAAACTTGTTTAGGACTATTTTGAGTATAGAATTTGTTTAGTAAATTGTTTTAGTGCTAAATAAGTTTAGTTAGCAAGTTTTTGACTTGGATTTGTTTCTGTATCATGCACTTTCTTGGTGGAGTTTTAAAATCATCACTTTGCATTCTTGAATGCATGCATTTATATTTTTGTTTGTATATGAATTGTGTGTAATTTTGTGCTACAAATTTTTTGTGTAGATTTTGCTAGTGACTGTGATTGTGAAGAGTGCTACTCTCCCCACTACCAAGGCAAGTGGTACTTCATGACTATTTTCATCCCTATATTTTGTACAAGCATTAGAAATATTTTGCTAAATCTTGCATGTTATTTTTTACCAAATGCTATGTTGGGAAATCCTAAGTAGTTCTAGAATTGTAGAATTGCTAGGAAATTTCATAAGTTAAGTTACCATGCCATGCTTAGCCTAGCTAGTAGCAAACAAGGGTTGGTAAAGTATCTACATGCTAAGATGAAAATATTTCTAAGTCTTTGGACTTAAGTTTTCCTTAATAAAACAACTAAGTCAATAAATCTCCTGGGTGGAATGGGACTTGAATGGTGGTTTTTGGTTGAGTGGTTACACAAGGCCCATGGACATGGTTTACCTTGTGTATCTCACTTGTGGTATGCCACCCAGGCACAAAGGGATTTTAGAGGCCAAGTGTTGAGAAGCTTATAGTGCAACCACTTGGCAATATGGGATCTGCCTGGATCACATAAGTTGCTAGAACTTAGCCATTTGGATAGTTGGTGGTAGTGGGAATGATAGGTTGGAGCGCGTCCATTTGGTCTAAGGAAAGGCTTCTGAAAGTTCCTGTCTTGGGAAACCAAGTCTGGTGGGGAAAGTGCACAACCTCTGCAGATGGAAAATCTAAGTACTTAGCCAAGTCCATGGCAATGGACAACTTGAGCATCAAGACATGGAAGCTATCAAGAATATCAACACTCCAACTTCTAAGTAAAAACTTGTGGGTGAACAAGGGTGAAGGACCCCAATGTCTATTGGTGGTTTCTTGGTAAAGTTTTTGACAAAGAAAGACTTAGTGATTTCAACTAATAGGAAAAACTTATTTTGAGCAAAGCAAGCCAAGCTACACTTAGCCAAAATGCATGTAGTAATATAGTCCACTTAAAAATTTACTAAGGTATCACTTGCCAATACTATTCCAAAGTATTGACCCACTGTGGCTGTAACTTGTGATGTTGCAGGTTACTCCGATGATGATTAGGTGTCATGAGTCTACACTCAACATGCTTGCCTGTGGCACATGAAGATGAAGACTTATGTTTATTTACTTATTCCAAAACTCTTGTATTAGGCATGTGGCCTTGAGTTGTAAAAGACTATGTTTTATCTCTGGAATAGATGTAATAAATGACCTTTGTATCTGTGTACTTCATCTTAAACTGTGGATGCTAGAAATGATCCGGGGACTAGCATTGCAATCACAGGGATTCTTTTCCTTTACAAAGGAGGGATCTTACACTTTGACCTTGCATATGCATTCCATTTTCTATCCTTGTATTGTGATAATACTGTTGTGAACAAGAATGCAAATGCCACAAATGACATGCTCCTCTATCACGCACGAAAATATTTTTCTTGGTCTTTGTTGTGTGAAGTTACAATAAGAACCGAAGAGAGTTACCTATGGCTACCCTTCATCGAGTTATCTATACAAGCTAAGGTGACTTCCTTCTACTTGAGGACTCATGCTATAATATTCATGAATTGGATACTCTTTGAGTGTTGCTTCGATTTTGTTGTGAGCTTTGTAGGCATCATGGAAGTTGAAGGAACATTGAAGTGTTGTAAGTCAATCTTCCCGAGGACGACTATGTGGTGAACCCCAGGATCAAGAATGTCTCTCGACCTCGTCTACTTTGTGATGAGCATGTAGATTCGAGGACGACTCTTTTTGAAGGGGGGAGATGATGTAGCCCGACCTACGGTCATTACCACTTCAAGGTCTCCAACACATCCCAAGTATTCATGGACTCCAAAGGTGAATCCTATCCTCTTTGAGATCCCACTTTCTACCCTAATGAATGGTATACTACTTCATACTCCATCCTATGACCATGATAGGAAGCCCAAAACCTAAAGCCCGAAATAAGGTAGGAAGCCCAAAACCTAAAGCCCAACAAGACGGAAGCTTGGAAGAGGAGAAGGAAGATACATGAATGAGAGGCACTACCGCTGCCATTAGTGGTACTACCGCGCCCCGGTACTACTGCTCACAACAATGGTACTACCACCCAGACCTGGCAAGGTCCGACTAAACCACTGGACACCCCGATATCGGCTTGCGGTACTACCGCCCGTGAGCGGTACTATCAGCCGTAAAGATCGATACTATCGCACCTGGAGCTCGTCAACAGCTGAAGCCCGGAGCTACCGCTCCATCCGAAGCCGCTACAGCTTGTGCCCGATACTACCGGGCCCGAGGATCGGTACTACCGGTCATGATAGTGCCTACGCGCACCAGTTGGGCCATAGCCGATGTATTCCCTTTACTTACCTTTTTTCCTAATTTATCCCCAAACTACCCCTTGTTTAGTGGACGTCCTATAAATAGATCCCCCACCCCTCATGTATCCCTTAGGCATAGATGATAGACTAAATACAACCCCCATTATGGAATCTCTAGTTTTGCCTCATCCCCTTTACCAAGGGGACCAACTATCGTCACCAACCTCGATTGGACTTTGCATCACACATCCATCATTGTACAAGGCCTAGGAGTCGGTGTGTCTTCTCCAAGCTGCCAAGACCCTCCCCAAGGTGTTCTTCCCTCTCCGCTGTGGATTTGAGGGAGCACGTTGACCGATATTTCCTAGCAAGGATTCTATAGGACCGGTGGCCGCTGTTCAGGAGCATACGGCCTTGTATTTTGTGAGTTTTGCGTGTGTTCATCGTGTTCTTCGTGAGGTGTGTGTTTGCTTCCGCTACCTTCTCCCTTTCCCCTCGCTTTCCCATCAATTTGACCATGAGATCCATGAAGATCGGGCCACCCAAGTGGTTAACCCCTATCAAGGAGGTGAGGGATCACTGGGCCACCGAGATGTACATGGCCCTGGCAAACCAGGCGACAAAGGACCACAGGAAGGCGGCGGGCAAGGTGGTAGCTCGCGGCCTGGCACGCGACCATCACCGCGAACGCATCCAGCAGCGGGCCATCTGGTCCGCTAGGGCGGCGATCGACAGGGCTGGCGGCAGCAGCAATGGTGGTCACGACAATTGTGGCCGTGGCAACGGTGGCCGCAGCAACGACAGCGAGTAAACGCCATGACGTCCTCCTCCAGCAGCAGTAGTCGTAGGAGTAGCAGCAGTGGCATCACCCTCTATTTTGTTCAAATGGCCTTTTTGTAACATGAGGGCTTAATCTAATGAATAGATATCTTAAGTACTAATGTTTCACTTACATATGGGCCCCGAGTGGCCGACGGGTAGGACACCCGCGTTGTCCGCACACGTCCGGGCCGACACAACCGTTGCCCAGATTTGGTGCACGGATGGGTCGAGCCGGACGCGTTTGTCAGGATGGGTCGGGCCGCTGGGGCGCCGCGCACGTCTTGATAGGGCAAAGGTGTCCAATCTTTCGACGAGATGGTGATAGTCGATTTGGGTGGAGTTAGGGCTTGACGATCCGACTACTCGTGCGACTACGAGCGCCAATGTAATCGCTAGGCCAATCTCCTAGAGGTTACCGATCTTGCAGAAGCACGATCAGCCTGACCAGCGAGGTTCTTATTCCTACCTGAAATTGAAAACTAGTAAGAACTAATATGGCAATCAAGATATTGCAGATTAAGATGAAATATTTATTGAAAAGGTGGGATCTTGTATAGGTGCGAAGTACAAGAGGACTCTATGACACTCGAGCCTTGGCAAAGTTGCAGTGATGGCTAAATTTTAGTTTAAACAAAAATCCGAGTCTAAAGTGATGGCTATAGGGAGTATTTAAGGAGGAAAAGGTGGGGTTTCGTCCAGCCATAGATGTGGTGGCTGAATCCAACCCTAGAAGTCCTTTTCTCCTCAAATACAGACTCTAAAAAGTGGCTATTTAAATTCCTGCGAAAATAACATGGGTCTGGCCCAAAATAAAGGTGACATAGCACCATATTAAGCTATGGACGAATCTATGAAGTAATATTCTTGAATATTTTGTCCAAGCCTTCAATATTCATTATGGTGGCTCCAAAGTTCTAAAATCTCCACTCCTGGCGTCCTCTTCAATCCTCACATGCTTGCTTCAATCTCCATGCATGATCATGCTCCAATGCTTGTCCCTCTCGTCCATGCTAGGTCCATCATTCCTAAGATTAACAAACACATATAATTTAGGTATCATCATATTCTCATGTATATGAGAAATAGTTCCAAGAAACCAAAGTAGCTGATAGTTAAGTTGCTTGGCACGAGCTCGAGTGATAGGTCCTTGTATTTGTGTAGCTATAGGTACATCAGTTGTATCAATCGATGGGATGTTCTCATCATTCTCCCCTTCCTGAATTGAAGTCGTCCTCGACACAATCTCATCTTCCTCACCAAAATAAGGCTTCAAATATGTAGGACTAACCATACCAAAATTTGCAGGCAGCTCAAGTTTATATGCATTATGATTTCTTTTCTCTACTACCTTAAAAGGACCAGCAGCGCGTGGCATTAACTTAGACTTGCGCAAATATGGAAAACGATTTTGGCGCAAATGTAACCAAACAATATGACCAACATCAAACACAACATGCTTTCTCCCACTATCCCCAGCAAGTTTATACTTAGCATTCATGTGTTCTATGTTGTCTTTAGTAGTCTCTTGTAATTTTAATATCATTTCAGCATGTTGTGTAGCATCCAAATTATTTTGCACCAAAGAAGGTAATGGCAATAAATCAATAGGTGCACGAGGAACAAAACCATACACAATCTCAAATGGGCACATCTTTTTGCTAGAATGCAATGAACAATTATAAGAAAATTCAATATGAGGTAAACACTCTTCCCACAATTTTAAGTTCTTCTTTAAAACAGCCCGCAACATAGTAGACAAAGTTCTATTGAATACTTTAGTTTGTCCATAAGTTTGGGGATGACATGTACTACTAAATAGCAATTTCATCCCCAACTTAGCCCATAAACATATCCAAAAGTGGCTAAGAAATTTAGTATCACAATCAGAAACAATAGTATTTGGCACACCATGTAAACGAACAATTTCACGAAAGAACAAATCAGCAATATGCACAGCATCATCGGTCTCGTGACAAGGAATAAAATATGTCATCTTAGAAAACCGATCCACAATAACAAAAATGCTATTCGTCCCCTTCTGTGTACGAGGCGATCCCAAAACAATGTCTATAGAAATATCCTCCCAAGGGACACTAGGAACAAGAAGAGGCATATATAAATGTCACATCCCAAAATTCTCCAAATTTTTAAATGTGAAAAATAAATAAACAAAATAAACAATTGTTGAAATTTAGGGTAAAAAGAAACTTTTTGCTTCTAAATGGAAACACCAAAACCCTACTTGAACAAAATTTGAATAAGAAAGCAACAAACAAATATTTCAAAGATCAAATGCATTCATGCATGGACAAAATCTTGAATATAAACACTTGGGAAGAATAAACCAAAACCCTAAACCCTAAAGAAAGAAATCATATCCAAGATCTCTCCAAGACTATGGATTTGTTCCATATAAAAATTTAGCAACAAACATTTATAAATGACAAAAAATGGTAAACATAAATATTATAAAACCATGGAAATTGGTTTCATTTAATTTGGAGCCATGGATAAAAACTTACAAATTTATTAAGATAAAAGGAAATAATTTCCAAGGCTAATAAAGCCCCTAACGAAAATCCATGCCAAAATTGTGAGAAAAATAATCTTAAAGGGATTTAAAAGAATAAACAAATATTAAATAAAATCATACAAATTGGAATCACCAATTTTGGATATATAAATAAAAAGATATGGATTTTATAAGATAAAGAAAGAATTAAATAAATAAATAAATAAGACAAATTAAATCTTGTCCAAATACATAAGCAAATGGAATAAAGATAATCCATATAAAAATAAGGGAATAAATATTATCTAAATAAAATTATATGGGATTAAACCATATTCAGTTTAAATGAAGACAAAATCCCTAATAATAAATGATTAATTAAATCATGAGAAAAACAATTGAAATTGCCAAAATGGATTAAAGGTTGTCTAATTAACTTAAAAAGAATAAAAGATTAATTAAATAAAACTATATGGTTTGGATCCATATTCAAATTATTTAAATAAAGACAAAAGACCTAATTTAAATGAATTATTAAACCATAAAATAATATTTGAAATATTCTAAAAATGGAATTTTAAACACATTAATAAACAGTATTAAACTACTGAAAAGGTTTGATAAACATTTGAATTCAAACAGATGTTTAAAACATTTAAATCAAATGAAAACAGAAATCAGGAATAGAAAAAGAAATGAGAAAGAAAAACATAGAAAAGGGGGCAACCGAACTAACCTACCCCAGCCCAGCCCAACAGCAGGCCCAACAACGCAGCCCACCCGCCACCCCCTCTCTCTCCCCGCGAGTCATTCTTTCTCAAGCGTGAACCAACCATCAACTCCACTGACCCCGCGGCCCACGCCACGCAAGCATCATCGTCTCCACCCCGCGTGACCCGTTCCCCTCTCCCTCGCTGCTATTTCCTGCGTTGAATGATCGCTTGAATTCGCGATGCCGCCAGTAATCTCTCCAGCGACCAAGCCTTCTTAACCGCCCCCTTCTCCTCTCTCTTTCCCCTCAACCCCCACGCCGCCGTAGCCACCAGGCTGCCTCGATTTGACCATGCATAGTCACTGTCTCCGACGAGCTTTAGCTCGAATTCAGGCCAGCCCTTACCTCCCGTTGCCCCTGGATTCTACGAGCTTGTTCACCATCACCGTGTGCATCTTCCAGTACCTCCCACTTGCCCGCGCGTGCCCTAGAGTGTCGACTTCTTCCTCGACTAAACACCACCGTCGTCTGCGTCCACTCCGACGAGTTCCCCCGGTAATCCCTGACCTTCCCTCCCCCCTCTAAAGGATGCTCCTGTACTCGCCAATCTCCTACACGTCTAACGACACCATCTGTTTGTCTTAGCGTGCCCTGCATCCTCGCCTCCGTTAATGACCGTGCTTGACCGATGCTGATACAAACTCCGGCGAGCAATCAACGGCTACCCCGTGTGCCCCTTTGCTATCAGAGACCACGTTGAGATACCCCATGCCACGACGAACCTGGTGAGCCCCTCCTCCCTTCCTCTCGCTTCCTGGAATAGCCAGACCACCATCGACAGAGCGCCACCGCTGCTCACCGTCGCTAAGCGCCGCCCATCTCTGGTCGTTGCGCTCTGAGCCGTCAGATGTGAATCTAGTGGATAGGATTAGAATTATATGAAGGGGTATCTGCTGATCTGAGCTGCACAGATCCACTTAGATCCTACGGCCTACATAGCGCGATCCTCATGAAACGGTATCAGCCAATAGAATTAAGACGCGTGGCAGTTTTGTCCGTTTAAAAATCCAGAAAATGGTTTTGAATGTTTAAACTTTCAAAAATCATAACTTTTGTTCTGCTTGGCAAAAATTTACAAATTTAATATCAATGTATTCACAAAAAGGGGATCTTTGCAACTATGACTTAGTTTAGTATTTTTCTTCTGGAAAATTAGGTGTTTTGCAGAAACATTTGTAGGACTATTTTATGCATAAAAATTGTTTTAAAAATGGTTTTTGAGTAAAACCTTTTGCAAATGGTTTGTTTTGAACTCTCTGACCCTAAACACTAACATTTGGATTTAGAAATGAATTTGGCTAACACAATGAATTATTCCGTTCAATAAAAGCATTTCTAGTAAAACAAAAATATTGCTATGATTTAAAAATGATTTTTGAACGAAACCTTTTTGCAAATGGATTTGTTTTAAACACTTTGACCATAAAAACTAACATTTGTGTTTAAAAACAAATTTGGCTAACACTAGAAATTATTACTTTGATTAAAATCATTTCTAGCAAAGCAAAAATGATTTAAATGGCCCATTTTCACTAACTTGGTTTCAAATGATTTTGCCACTTTTATAAATGACCAGTAGGTGTTTTCAAATGTTAAACCTGGTTAGAAAACACTTTTTCAAATAAAACAATCTTTTGCATGATTGCATGCAGTTCTTTGTTTTTATTATTTTATATGGTGAATTGTTTGAATGCTAGTTTGAATTTGTACCTTGCTTGATTGACTTGTAGTGAACTTTGAAGAGTGTGACAATTGCAAGATCAAGGAGTGAATCTAGTTTCTCTACCAAAAAGGCAAGTGGTGCTTCATATATTTTTTCCTATTATTTTGACTATACATTAGTGATATTTTGAGTAGGACTTGCATGGAATTTTATAAGTATAAGGTATGCCTTGGGAAATCCTAGTAAATGTTGTCTTAGTGGAATTTTCCCTATGTTAAGATTCTTGATACTACTATGCTTAGCTTAGCTAATAGAAAAAAAGGGTGGATTATTCATGCTATGAAATATTTCTAAGTCTATGAATTATGTTTTGGCTTAATAAAACAACTATGTGAATGAATCACCTGGGTGGAATGGAAAGAATGTTTTTGTTGAGTGGTTACTTAGGGCCCATTTATATGGCCCCCCTGGTGTATCTCACTTGTGGAAAGTGTAACATCCTAGCATTAGAGCTTAGAAATAATCTGAACACAGATGTGTGGTGTCAACACCCGGATTTTTAATCCCAGATGCCTGTTATGCCATACATCGCAATCCCAGGATTACCATTTTTGCGAGACATAACAGAATTAGATAACACAGTACATCATCCATTACAAACCATACATAAGGTCTTACACAAATAAGGATCTCATGATCCAGTTCTTAATACAACTCAAGCAGCGGAAATACGTAATAATAAAGGTAGCGTAGGCGAAGCTCCATCTTCGGGGTCACAGGCAATGCTGACGATGGGAGATGATCCTAATTGTTGTAACCTTCCTGGGGTCCATCCTCCAGGTACTCCTCTTCATAGTCTGTCCACGGGAATAGCCAGGGACAAAGCCATGAGTACTCTTTAAGTACTCGCAAACTAATACTAACAAGTGAAGGGGTTTTTTGTAGTAGGACACTAAGCTATAGGGTTGTTTTGCAAAAAGCCAGATTTACCTCTATTAAGTTCAGAAATGAAGAAAGCTAGTTGAAGTTTTATAACACCTAAGTGGGAACTTGTATCTCATGTCACCACTCTGTTGTGGTCAAGTCAAAATCTCAATCCATTTCACAAGTCATTTTGAAAACATCTGACGGGGGAACAGTATGGACACTCCAACTATCCATAACCGCGGACGCGGCTATTCGAATAGTTTGACACTCTGCAGAGATTGTACACTTTCACCACAACATTCGATACATCCGTCAGGAACAAATCCTGAATTCACCATACTCAGTATGCGGATAATCAATCCTAACCTTTCAATTACACGCCCTAGTATAAGCACCTCTCCTGTGAGTTTGGCCTCCCAACCATGACCAACTGTCATCTTGGGTACTGCACAGGTGGACAATCTTCACAAGGCAGCCTCAGCTCAGACCTTGGCCGTGAGGGAACCAATACTAAGGTATATAAGTTTCCAGTGAAGCCCTACCCAATCTTCGGGTATTGTGGTTATAGGGTAGAATTGGAATGGTATCGCATCCATACAACCATCAGTTTTATAAAGGGCTAAGGCTCATGCCTCAACATTTTCATCACCAATCATCTGGTGTTTGGAAACACATGTCAAAACATCTCTGTAGAATGATCCATCATTCTAAGGTTTTCATAACCATTTTCACCAAGTAATCCCATCTAAAGTTGATCAAGTTTTATGCTTAGCACTAGCATCTACAAGTGGGGGTAAGTACTAATGAGGGGTGGTAAAGTAGTGGAGTTTAACTAAGTTTAATCTCATGTCTTAAGATGACATAAAGATTATCTAGCTTAGGCCAAGTTTTATGCTCTTTATGCAACCTTCAATTATATTTCTAAGATCTACAATTCACTTAAGTAAGCTCTAAGTAATAGCTTTGATAAAGAAATAAAGTATAAAGCTTGTAAGTAAAACTAGGAATGGGGTTATCAAGTGGGTATGATCACATATGCTTAAGGCATATGGTTGTCATGGTAACAAGCAAGTATTTGCTTGCATAGGTCAACTTGATTAGTAAGGCTTGCTAAAGTAGAGTATCTTGCAAGTGTTAGCTTGCACATTCAACTAGTAGTATTAGGCTTGCATCATTATCATTATAAGCTTGCTAAATTGCAAGTGTTAGCTTGCAAGTATTGGATTGCCTTGTGCAGAGCAGTGGTTGAAGTTCTCGTCGGCTTCTTCTTCGTAGTATCCTCCTTCCTCCTCGTATCCTTGGTCGATACTAGCATCTATGAATAAATACGAGGTACACAATCACCAAACAATACTTAACTACTTGCAATCATCACACAAAGGGGTTCTATAGATGTCGTGGGAATGACCACGGCAGATGCTGCAATCGGCAGCGAGTAGTAGAACATGGGGCAAGGGCGACCAGCCATCTGCGGTGCGAGATGAGGGCGGAGACACAAGGATTTACCCAGGTTCGCCCCCCGGAGGGTAAAGACCTACTCCTGCTAGATTGTATTATGGTGAGAGTACAATGGGGCGAGCTCGGCGGCTAGGCAGCGAGTCGCTTGGGTGTATGATGGAACGTATCCTCTATGCGCCCTCTAGGGAGGTTTATATAGACTCACCCTCCTAGGGTTTACAGATCTCAACCGAATCAGTTAAGGTTTTAGCGATCGTTTAACCTAATCCGACTGGGCCTATCTACGCTTCTGGGCCTTCAGCTTCCAGTCGCTTGAATCCATGCCAGGTCTTAATCCAGTCGTCGTTCCACAGGCCCACTCGCAGGCACCTGGGCCAGTCGGAAACGTCCTGCTGGGTATACCCCGGTAGGCATATCCCCATCAGTAGTCCCCGATGCAGTCGTTGATTGGTCGCAGGTGGTCACTGGCAGTCGGTGTATACGGGTCCAATGCGGACGCCCAGTCGAATCGGAGGCGGACTCCTGAATAAAGGAAAAACTAGTTATTCTAGTCGCACTAACGATGTCCGATCGGGTCACAGCTCGCCGAACGGGTCGGCGAATATTCAGTCACTGTTGTAGTGATCAGGTCGGCGAATATTCAGTCACTGTTGTAGTGATCGGGTCGGCGAATATTCAGTCACTGTTGTACTGATCGGGTCGGCGAATATTCAGTCACTGTTGTAGTGATCGGGTCGGCGAATATTCAGTCACTGTTGTAGCGATCGGGTCGGCGAATCGTTTAGTCGCGCGGAGAGACGAGTCGAGTAGATGAAGTTGGACCGTCAAGTGGGGTTAAAACTAGCCGTTGGGGTAATCCAACGGTAACTTTTGGCGTAATCACCGTGTAGTAACGACTCCCGAAATTGGCGGGTAACAACCGCTATATAAGGAGAATGACAGGCGAGCGGGGAAACACTCCTTCATCTTTCCTCCGATATCGCCCATCTTCGTTTCCACTCTGCATCGCGATCCAACCGATCCGGAGAGCCCTGACCTCCACGAATCTTCCAACCAATGGCCCCCTCCACCGAACCATGGGGCAGATCCAAGTGCACCAGGGCGCTACTGGCGTCCTTCGAGGAGGCCGGGATCCTGGGCGCCGGCAGATGGCGCATCCCCGCGGCCAGAGAAGTGACTCCGGACCCGCGCGAGGGAGAGTTCGTCTGCTTCAGCAGCCACCTGGAGCGGGGGCTGGGGTTTCCCACTTCTGTCTTCTTCCGGCGCTTCTGCGCCTACTACGGGATCCAGCCGTCAGACCTCGGCCCACATAGCATCGAGCAGCTCGCCATTTTCGTGGCATTCTGCGAGTGCTATCTGGGCTGCAGGCCCTACTTCCCCCTGTGGCAAGATCTGATCCATGGGAGGATCAGCCGCGAAGAATCAGGCGGCCCGATGCTGGCTGCGGGTGGCCTGACGTTCCAGCTGAAGTCGAAGGCGTCGTTCTTCGACCTGATGCTGCCCGCCAAGGCGGCAAACGAATGGAAGAAATCCTGGTTCTATGTCACTGAGTCGACTCCAGACGGCGAGGTGGCGCGTCCAAGGTACTCCGCCGATCGGCCCGAACCGCGTCGGCTCCAGGTCGGCAAGCTCCCGCTGGATCAGTGGATGGTTATCGACGAAATGTTGCAAACCTTCCGCAGTCTGAAGAAGAAGGGCCTCCAAACCATCAACCTTTACAACTGCTGGCAGTCGCAGATGATGCATACTGCAAGGCGCCCAGCTCCGACGGTAAATCGCCTTTTTTGCTATGTTCGCAGTCGCAGATGATGCATTCGCGGTTATGCTAACGTTATCTCATGCTTATTGTAGTTGTTCCAAGTGGTGGAAGGGTGGCTCCCACCCGCAGACGATGAGAACTCGAGCTCGTCCGTCCAGGACGGGAGTGAGTCACCTCCTGCCAAAGGCGACGTCGGAAGCGATGCGGGTGATGACGACGATGACGACGAAGACGAGCTCGTGGAAGACACCGCCCCGATGGTTCGCAAAACTCGCGGGCAACATCAGCGCGAGCTCGAGGCGAGCAGGAGCCTCTAACCTCACGATGACGATGACGATGAGCTCCCCGAGCACACCTCGCGTCATGGGGCCACGCCGTCGAAGAAGAAGAAGAAGGAGGTAAAGGCTCCGCCAAGGAGGAAGACGAAGCCGGCAAAGCAGGCATCTCCGCCTCGTTCTACGACTAGTTCCGACGCCACCAGCTCGGCTAAGGGTGAAGCGGTGCGTACGACAGCAGCACCGGACGCCACCACTCCCCTGGATGAGGTACCTCTATCATCGCTTCCACCCCCATTCGCCCCGGTCTCTGGGTTGGGGGCTATTCCAGCTGCAGCTGCTTCGCCTCCCAGGAAAGCTCCCGCAGACGTCATCACAGAGGCTCCTGCCGCGGCCTCATCTTCGAAGAGGCCCTCTGTGTCTTGGGAACACGATGTGTTTGAGATCGGCCTCAGTCGGAAACTGGGCCCCAAGCTGCAGAAGCCGGCCAGCATCCGCACGGGTCTGCGGTTCATTCCAGTCGCCAAGTAAGTCTTGTTCATCTTCTTGCCTTCCGTTATAATCGGACAATTTGCTCATATCGTTGTTTCATAGGACTGGAGTTAAAAAGATCGGCCATCCTTCCGTGGCCAAGGTTCCACCAGTCGTCGCCGAGGAGGACCCCTCGCGGAAGAGGAAAGCTGATGAAGTCGCTGCTCCCGCAGACAGCGCTAAGAGGGCGAAGGGCGACGATGTCGTCACAGTCTCTGACGACACGGCAATTGCTCCAAGCGATCCTCCGACTACGGCGGAGGTGGCTTTTAAGAACAAGGAGGTTGTTTCCTCGCCCGGAGTGGCCGAGCCGGCTCCTAGTGGCGCTGGGGCATCCGCTGCGACCTTCCCCCGCTTCATGGCCAAAGCGGCCATAGCGAGTGGCGCAATACCGACGAGCCAGACGCCTGGGGTCGCCGAGATGGAGGTCGAGCAGCGTCGCGGACACACTCCAGTCTTGCTTTCGTCTGTGGATCGGGTGGGGTCGCGTAGCTCCACGGCATGCTGGGCGCAGCCATCCAGGTATGTCCAGTCCCCGAGGATCGGGCCACTGAATTTCAGTGGTCGGATTCTTTTAGTGTTTTTTGTAGCGTCCAGTCCCCGAGTGCCTAGTCGCTGAATTTCAGCGGGTGGGCACTTAGGATTTTTGGTCTCTAGTCCCCGAGTGCCTACTCGCTGAATTTCAGCGGGTGGGCACTTAGGATTTTTGACCACCAGTCCTCGAGTGCCTAGTCGCTAAATTTCAGCGGGTGGGCACTTAGGATTTCATTGTTGTTGATGGTTTGATTTGTGCACAGGGCTTGCAGCGTAAATCGGCCGATCGGCTTGCTGCAAAATTGTAGGGTTTCGTAGCATGGAAAACAAAAAAATTCTATCGCATACAAACAAACAAGCCAAGATCTATCTACTAGATTGTAGCAACGAGTCGATGGAATAACTCACCCTCGAATATTCCAAAGTGTTTAACGAGAGAAGATTCTCGTGGGTGATGTAGTCGTACTCTTCCCGATCTCAAGATCGCGTAGACGATCCTTCCGGCGCTGCGTTCCGGCAGCGCTCCTGCAGTCGGTTACACGTTCGGTACTCGATGAAGACCTTCCTCTCCCTTGTTCCAGCAGGCAGCGAAGGTTGTAGCACTCTCCTCATGATTCCGGCAGCACAACGGCGTGGTACCGGAAGTAGAGGGGAGATCTCGCAGGGCTTCGCCTTAAGCCGGAGCGAGTATGGTGGATTATGAGAGAGCTCCTCGGCGATCTAGGGTTTAGACACACCAAGGAGGAGGTGCTAGAGCCGGCGGCTAGGGCTTGGGGCAGCCCAAGTCGGCGGCTAGGGCAACCCTAGGAGGCGGCGGCAGCTGCAGGAGGTGGTGGCGCCAAGCTAGGGTTTGGGGCAGGGAACTTGTGTGTATAGGAGGGAGCCCTGCCCCTCCTTATATAGGTGGAGGGGCCGGCCGGCCAACGGGAGGGAGGGTAGTCCCTCCCCAACTCGGCTTGGGTGGTGCGCCGCCGGTTGGAGGAGAGAAACCCTCCCCAACTCGGTTTCCCACTCCTCCTCCTCCTCTTTCCAAAACTTGCCGTTTGACTTTCAAACTAGCCGTTTGACTTTTCAAACTAGGATTTGAATAAACCCTTTATTTTGGACAGCGAACACACTTAGTACATGATGCAATCATACCAACTTAATATAACACATTTATGTACCCTTCCCCCCCGAAGTGCCGGACATTCCGGAACCTTCTAGAACATTCCCGATGAAAACACCGGAATCATTCTCCAACTCCAAAACGGGACTTTCCTTATATGAATCTTATTCTTCGGACCATTCCGGATCTCCTCGTGATATCCCGGATCCCATCCGAGACTCCGAACAACATTCGGTCTCTTTCTCATCATACCATAACTACTCAAACAACGTCGAATCCTTAAGTGTGTCTCCCTACGGTTCGTGAATTATGCGGACATGATCGAGACACTTCTCCGAACAATAACCAATAGAGGAATCTAGAAATTCATATGGCTCCCACATATTTCTACGATTACTTTGCGATCGAATGAACCACTTACATACGATACCAATTTCCCTTTGTCTCACGATAGTTTACTTATCCGAGGTTATGATCGTCGGTATCTCTGCATACCTAGTTCAACCTCGTTACCGATAAGTACTCTTTTCTCGTTCCCGTGATATGTGATCCCTTGTGAGCCAGTCACATGCTTGCAAGCTAATTGGATGAAATTCCACCGAGAGGGCCCAGAGTATATCTATCCGTCATATGGATGGACAAATCCCACTCTTGATCCATGTGTCTCAACCAATACTTTCCGAACACTCAATGCCACCTTTATAGCCACCCAGTTACGGTGTGGTGTTTGATGTCATCAAAGCATCCATCCGGTAAAGGTGATATGCATGATCTCATGGTCGAAGGAATTAGGTTACTATGTATCAGAAAGCATATAGCAATTGAACTATTGAAATGACTTGATCTTTATGCTACGCTTATCTATAGGAGTATGTCCACCATATCATTCTCCTAACGATATGATCTTGTTGTTGATAACATCTCAATGTTCATGATAGGGAAACCACAATCATTTATCAACCAACAAGCTAGTGATGTATAGAGGCTATACCAGGGACTTTCAATTTAAGTTTACAAATCACACAAGTATTAATGTTTCCTTGTTAATACTATTATAGCATGAATGTAAATATTTATCATAAACACAAAGATATAATAATAACTACATTTATTATTGCCTCTAGGTATACCCAATAGTTTCCTTCGGGTATCCTATGAAGACGCATTTTTCCGCCTTGGGTTCAAGATTGTCCGGCTGTAACTTCTTTACATAGGCTTCGTATCCCCAAACTTTAAGGAACGACAATCTAGGTTTCTTCCCAAACCATAATTCATACGGTGTCGTTTCAACGGATTTAGACGGTGCCCTATTTAAAGTGAATGCGGCTGTTTCTAATGCATAACCCCAAAATGATAGCGGTAAATCTGTAAGTGACATCATAGAACGAACCATATCTAAGAGAGTTCGATTACGACGTTCGGACACACCATTACGCTGTGGTGTTCTCGGTGGTGTCAACTGCGAAAGTATTCCGCATTTCTTCAAATGCTCGCCAAACTCGTAACTTAGATATTCACCTCCACGATCAGAATGTAGAAATTTAATCTTCTTGTTACGTTGATTCTCTACCTCACTTTGAAATTCCTTAAACTTCTCGAAAGTTTCGGACTTATGTTTCATGAAATAGATATACCCATATCTACTCAAGTCATCCGTGAAGGTAAGAACATAACGATAACCACCGCGCGATGCTACACTCATTGGACCACACACATCGGTATGTATGATTTCCAATAAGTCCGTAGCTCGCTCCATCATACCAGAAAATGGAGTCTTAGTCATTTTACCCATTAGACATGCTTCGCATCTATCAAGTGATTTGAAATCAAGTGATTCAAGAAGTCCATCAGAATGGAGTTTCTTCATACGCTTCACTCCAATGTGACCAAGACGACAGTGCCACATATAGGTCAAGTTATCGCTCGATTTCAAACGTTTAGCCTCAATGTTATTAATATGTGTATTTCCACTATCGAGATTCAACAAGAATAGACCATCTATCAAAGGTGCATGTGCATAAAACATATTACTCTTATAAATCGAACAACCATTATTCTCGGATTTAAACAAGTAACCGTCTCGCAATAAACAAGATCCCGATATAATGTTCATGCTCAACGCAGGCACCAAATAACAATTATTTAAGTATAAAACTAATCCCGATGGTAGATGAAGGGGTAGCGTGCCGACCGCGATCACATCAACCTTTGATCCGTTTCCAACGCGCATCGTCACCTCGTTCTTCGCTAGCTTCCGTTTATTCTACAGCACCTGTTTCGAGTTACAAATATGAGCAACCGAACCAGTATCAAATACCCAGGCACTACTACGAGTACTAGTGAGATACACATCAATAACATGTATATCAGATATACCTTTCTTCTTGATGTTGCCGCTCTTCAAATCCGCCAAGTACTTTGGGCAATTCCGCTTCCAGTGACCTTCTCCCTTGCAGTAAAAGCACTCAGTATCAGGCTTAGGTCCAGCCTTGGTCTTCTTCGTTGGCGCGGTAACTTTCTTACCACCCTTCTTGAAGTGTCCCTTCTGCTTAGACTTGCCTTTCTTGAATTTGGTGTTCTTATTGACCAACAACACTTGGTGCTCTTTCTTGATCTCCACTTCTGCAAACTTTAACATAGCAAACAGTTCTGGCAACTGCTTGTTCATGTTCCGCATGTTGTAGTTTATCACAAAGTTCTTGTAACTTGGTGGTAGTGATTGGAGGACACGGTAAATCCCCAAAGCATTAGGAATCACTATACCCAAGCTTTGAAGTTTATTTGCATGCCTAGACATCTTAAGCACATGCTCACTGACGGAGCTGCCCTCTTCCATCTTGCAGTTAAAGAACTTTTCAGAAGCCTCATAACTTTCAATTGCCGCGTGAGTCTCAAAAATCAATTTGAGATCTTCGACAATATCATATGGGTCTGAATTCTCAAACCTTTTCTGAAGCTCCGATTCTAAACCATACAAGATAGCACAATGAACTATGGAGTATTGATTCTTCCGAGCGAGGTAAACATTCTTTACTTCATCGGAAGCATCAGCTGCAGGTGGGTCACCTAGCGGTGCATCCAGCACATAGGTCAAATTACCAGCTGTGAGGACAATCCTCAAATTGCGGAACCAATCCACGAAGTTGCTTCCATTGTTTTTCAACTTTTCTTTCTCTAGGAACGCATTAAAATTGATGGTAGGGGCTGCCATTGATCTACAACATATTTGCAATAGTTTAGACTAAGTTTATGACAAATTGAGTTCAGATTAATAAAATTAAACTAGGTGAACTCCCACTCAAAACAACATCCCTCACATTGTTTTAGTGATCACACGAACCAAATCCACTACATCAACACCGATCATCACGAGAGTTGATATAGTTTCAATGGCGAACAATCGACATGTTCATCATATCTACTATATGATTCATGCTTTACCTTTCGGTGATCCGTGTTCCGAGACCATGTCTGTACATTCTAGGCTCGTCAAGATCAAACCTTAGTTTCCGCATGAGCAAATCTGGCTTGCTCACGTTGTATACACTTGCGGAATCTAACACACCCGATCATCACGTGGTGCTTCGAAACAACAAGCTTTAGCAACGGTGCTAACTAAGGGTGAACACTATATGACTTGAAATTCATGTGCATGAGGGACCATCTTATAATGCTACCGTTGTCTACTAAGCAATACAAGATGCATAAAGGATTAACATCACATGCAATTCATAATATGTGATATGATATGGCCTTTCTTCTTTGTGCTTCCGATCTCCATCTTCAAGCACGAACATGATCTCCATCATCACCGGCATTGCATCAAGGTCAATGACGCTTCTCCATGGTTGTCGTCCACCAGCTTCAACTATTACAACTACTTTGAATAGACACGCGGGTCTTAACAGAAATTAAAGACAACCAAATGGCTCCTGCCGGTTGCCAACTTACAATAAGGATCATTGCATACATCAAATATAATCACAATCATGGCCATATCACATCACTGCACACCCCTGCAAAACAAAGTTAGACGCCTCTACTTTCTATGCATGTTTTACGTGGTTTGGGGCTTTCAATAAGTGTCGTTCTAACTTACGAACAAGAACCACAACATTGATACTAGTATTGTTAATCACCCGTTGTAAATTGGATCTTAACTATGCTAGGAGAAACAGGCACGCGCAAAGCCACTTATGCAATACAAGTTGCATGTCAAGCGTGGAGCAAGTCTCATGAACGATGTCATGTAAGGTTAGCCTGGGCCAATTAATCCCAACATACCGCAAGATGCAAAGTACACAAGAAGCAATCGACAATAAAAGCATCAACGCCCACAATGACCATTGTGTTCTACTCGTGCAACAGATCTACATATAGACACGGCTCTGATACCACTGTAGGGTTTCGTAGCATGGAAAACAAAAAATTTCTATCGCATACAAACAAACAAGCCAAGATCTATCTACTAGATTGTAGCAACGAGCCGATGGAATAACTCACCCTCGAAGATTCCAAAGTGTTTAACGAGAGCAGATTCTCGTGGGTGATGTAGTCGTACTCTTCCCGATCTCAAGATCGCGTAGACGATCCTTCCGGCGCTACGTTCCGGCAGCGCTCCCGCAGTCGGTCACACGTTCGGTACTCGACGAAGACCTTCCTCTCCCTTGTTCCAGCAGGCAGCGGAGGTTGTAGCACTCTCCTCGCGATTCCGGCAGCACAACGGCGTGGTACCGGAAGTAGAGGGGAGATCTCGCAGGGCTTCGCCTTAAGCCGGAGCGAGTATGGTGGATTATGAGAGAGCTCCTCGGCGATCTAGGGTTTAGACACACCAAGGAGGAGGTGCTAGAGCCAGCGGCTAGGGCTCGGGGCAGCCCAAGTCGGCGGCTAGGGCAACCCTAGGAGGCGGCGGCAGCTGCAGGAGGTGGTGGCGCCAAGCTAGGCTTTGGGGCAGGGAACTTGTGTGTATAGGAGGGAGCCCTGCCCCTCCTTATATAGGTGGAGGGGCCGGCCGGCCAAGGGGAGGGAGGGGAGTCCCTCCCCAACTCGGCTTGGGTGGTGCGCCGCCGGTTGGAGGAGGGAAACCCTCCCCAACTCGGTTTCCCACTCCTCCTCCTCTTTCCAAAACTTGCCGTTTGACTTTCAAACTAGTCGTTTGACTTTTCAAACTAGGATTTGAATAAACCCTTTATTTTGGACAGCGAAGACACTTAGTACATGATGCAATCATACCAACTTAATATAACACATTCATGTACCCTTCCCCCCCGAAGTGCCGGACATTCCGGAACCTTCTAGAACATTCCCGATGAAAACACCGGAATCATTCTCCAACTCCGAAACGGGACTTTCCTTATATGAATCTTATTCTCTGGACCATTCCGGATCTCCTCGTGATATCCCGGATCCCATCCGAGACTCCGAACAACATTCGGTCTCTTTCTCATCATACCATAACTACTCAAACAACGTCGAATCCTTAAGTGTGTCTCCCTACGGTTCGTGAATTATGCGGACATGATCGAGACACTTCTCCGAACAATAACCAATAGAGGAATCTAGAAATTCATATGGCTCCCACATATTTCTACGATTACTTTGCGATCGAATGAACCACTTACATACGATACCAATTTCCCTTTGTCTCACGATAGTTTACTTATCCGAGGTTATAATCGTCGGTATCTCTGCATACCTAGTTCAACATCGTTACCGATAAGTACTCTTTTCTCGTTCCCGTGATATGTGATCCCTTGTGAGCCAGTCACATGCTTGCAAGCTAATTGGATGACATTCCACCGAGAGGGCCCAGAGTATATCTATCCGTCATATGGATGGACAAATCCCACTCTTGATCCATGTGTCTCAACCAATACTTTCCGAACACTCAATGCCACCTTTATAGCCACCCAGTTACGGTGTGGTGTTTGATGTCATCAAAGCATCCATCCGGTAAAGGTGATATGCATGATCTCATGGTCGAAGGAATTAGGTTACTATGTATCAGAAAGCATATAGCAATTGAACTATTGAAATGACTTGATCTTTATGCTACGCTTATCTATAGGAGTATGTCCACCATATCATTCTCCTAACGATATGATCTTGTTGTTGATAACATCTCAATGTTCATGATAGGGAAACCACAATCATTTATCAACCAACAAGCTAGTGATGTATAGAGGCTATACCAGGGACTTTCAATTTAAGTTTACAAATCACACAAGTATTAATGTTTCCTTGTTAATACTATTATAGCATGAATGTAAATATTTATCATAAACACAAATATATAATAATAACTACATTTATTATTGCCTCTAGGGCATATCTCCAACAAAAATGTCTCATGGTGAAGGAACTTGTTGTCGTCCAAGAAACGAACAAGGGACTCCAAGCAATCGCTGCCAAGGCAGAGGAGGTCCGCCAGGGCCTTGTCCCAGCAGGTGAGCTGACGGCGGCTCAATCTGCTTTGAGTACAGCCGAGAAGCGGATCGCTGATCTGGAGCGCAAGCTCAAGGAAGCGAAGGCGGAGGCGAGCTCGGCGGATGGGCGAGCGAAAGCTGCTGTTACGGCTGCCGCTGAAGAGCGAAAGGTCTCTGACGCACTCGCTGTTGGGCTGCAAAACGACTTCTCCTCGCTTCAAAGTTTCATCACGGGCCTCTGCCTTCCTTTAATTGGTAAACTTTTCTTCCTCTGCCTGTAATAGCTGCATTGTGGAGTCGTTGTTGTACTCACTGCCGACCTCTGTCCACAGGTCGGATTATTGACAGCTCGGAGGAGGCGCAATCGTACGACGCACGGTAGTGTGTGACCACTCTGGGCAACTCGGCCGCGTTGTCCGCGACTTGCATTCGAGCATATCTTCAGGAGATATCGCCCACGAAAGTGATTCCCATCGACCTCGTCGAAGTATGGCGGTATCTGGATAAGGCGCCGTCAGTCGTCGAGTTCATGACGCGGTCAGCCTTCCGGCGCGGGGCGGCGACAGCTCTCAGCCTTGGGCTTGCCCACTTCCCGGAGTACTTCGACCTTGACGATGTGACGAGTGGCTACCCGTTGTCGACGGGCTCTGTGGAGATTGCCGAGGTGTTGAAGCTGACAGATCGGGCCGAGGTGTATTCCGATCGCGTCTGGGCGATGGGCGACCTCCTCCCTTATCAGGAGACGATTGTCGCCCCCAACGACCCTGAGCCAAAGCATCGGGACTTCAAGGTCGAGCAGCCGTTCCGTGCAGCGATGGCGGGTGAGTTGACGACGTACCCGTCGAACCCGTACACGCCCTTCATTCGCAACCGCAGGGGTGGCGGCGAGTCGCCGTCGAAACCTGCGGCGTAGAAGCATTGTGCCCTGGGGCGTTAGTAACAATTAGTCATTGGACTCATCTTGTATTTTGGAATGACTTTATTCTGTTGTAATCAAACGTCGTGTTATTTTGTGCATTGTTTTGCTATTTTGGATGCTGATTGGACGAGTCCCCGAGCGCGTCCGCCCTTTTTATGGGGTTTACGTCGTTTGTTAAGTGTTTGTGGTTTTGAATGTTTTGTCAGTTGTTTTGCTATTGAGGTCGACTCGCCCGATCTCGGAGAGCCAGTCGCAGGGTGACTCCCGTGGGTGCTCTTTACTTGACCGTTTTCCCTTGCGCGAACGAGATCGGGTGGCCGAGTCCCCGAGCGTGGTACTTGGTGGTTCTAGTTGCATCTCCATGGTGGGTGAGGATTGAGCGCGTTAGAGTAAGCGCGACACTCCTTCCTGACCCGAAGGATCAGTCGCGTGGCGAGTCCTGGGCACGCTCTCGTACTTGGCGTTTTTCCCTGGTCGCTCGTGCTTAACTGGTCGTCAGTCCCCGAGCGTAGTACTTGGTCGTTCGAGTTGCTGTGCCGAGGATGCGGAGGACCTTGGTCGCTGTGAGGAGCGAGGGCAGTTGTCTTGGCTCGGTAAGCCAGTCGAGCTAGGCGACTCCAATGGGGCTCCGGGTTGGCGTTTTTTGTGGACGTTACGAGTCCTGGGGTAACCCAGTGCCCTCGTAGCGCACTACTTGGCCGTGCCGGTCGCTGTACCAGAGGTTGACTTCTGCGGTTAGCGTGACACTGTTATTACGAGTGCGAGTGGCACAAGACACGGAGAGTAAACGCAATTTGCGGTAATCGATCTATTTTATTTCATAGCAAGTGGAGAGTACATGTAGAGAGTTCTATGAGTAGAACTTCCGTAGGAGGTTTACGTTCCACGGTCGCTTGACGTCGAGTTTCTCGTCTCCTCGGATGTCGATGAGGTAGTAGGCATCGTTGCCGAGGACTCGCCCGATGGCGAATGGTACCTCCCAAGGGGGGGAGAGCTTGTGCATGCCCTTCTTGTCCCGGATGAGGCGTAGCACCAGATCGCCTTCCAGGAAAGTGCGAGTCCTTACTCGCCGGCTATGGTAGCAGCGGAGCCCTTGTTGGTAGATGGCGGTGCGGGAGCGAGCTAGGTCGCGTGCCTCGTCGAGTTGGTCGACTCCATCCTGGCGTGCGAGTTCGTTTGCGGCCTCCGTGTAGTTGACCACCCTGGGCGAGTCATGCTCTAGGTCGGTGGGCATGACTGCCTCGGCGCCATACACCATGAAGAAGGGGGTGAACCCTCTCGACCTGTTGACGGAGGTACAGATGCCCCAGATGATGGAGGGTAGCTCCTCGACCCAGCACCCAGCGGTGCGCTCGAGCGGTACTTGGAGCCGTGGCTTCAGGCCATGGAGGATGCTCTGGTTGGCTCGTTCCGCCTGGCCGTTGGACTCCGGGTGAGCGACTGAGGCAAGGTGGAGTCGGATGTGATGTTCCTCGCAGAACTCGGCCATGGATCCTTTGGCGAAGTTGGTGCCGTTGTCTGTGATGATGCTGTTTGGGAACCCGTAGCGATAGATGAGCTCACGTAGGAACTTGGTGGCGCTCTTCCCGTCGCATTTCCGGACTGGCTTGGCCTCCACCCATTTTGTGAATTTGTCGACTGCGACTAGGAGGTGGGTGAAGCTGGAGGGGGCCTTTTTGAAAGGGCCTACCATGTCCATACCCCACACGGCGAATGGCCAGGTGATGGGGATTGTCTTGACCGCCGAGCTCGGCACGTGGGTTTGGTTGGCGTACTTCTGGCACCCAGCGCACCGCTGGACAATGTCGACGGCGTCTGCGTGTGCGGTGGGCCAGTAGAAACCGTGTCGCATAGCCTTTGCGACCAGAGAGCGGGCGCCGGCGTGGTGGCCGCAGTCGCCGGAGTGGATGTCGTGGAGGATTTTGCGTCCTTCAGTGGGTTGGACGCAGCGTTGGAACATGCTGGTCACGCTGCGCTTGTGGAGCTCTCCATCGATGATGACGAAGGATTTGCAACGGCGTGCTATCATCCGGGTGTCTGTTTCATCTGCTGGCAAGGTGCCTCCCTCCAGGTAGGCGATGTACGGCGTAGTCCAGTCCTCTGGCTCGGCGATGAGTGCGACCAGGGCTGCCTCTGGTTGCAGCGGGACTCCGATGTCGATCTCCCTTGGGGGAGAGACGGAGGGCTTGGTGATGGTGTCGAGGAAGACACCGGCCGGTGGTGCGAGTCGAGCCGAGCCGATACGAGAGAGTGCGTCGGCCTCCTCGTTCTTCCGCCTGTCGATCCACTCGACGGAGTAGCCTGTGAAGTGTCCGCCCAGCTTGTCCACTGCTTGGCGGTATGCCACCATGGTGGGGGAGACGACGTCGCAGGTGCCAGCGACTTGCCCAGCGACGAGGTCAGAGTCTCCGTAGCAGCATAGGCGGTTGACATTCATCTCCTTGGCAGCTCGCATGCCGTGGAGTAGTGACTCGTACTCGGCCATGTTGTTGGTGCATGGGGTGAAGTCGAGGCAGAAGACGTAGCGTAGCTTGTCGCCCTTCGGATAGGTTAGCACGATCCCTGCTCCTGCGCCGTCCGCATTCTTGGAGCCGTCAGAGTGTAAACTCTAGTAGTGGAGGTATGGCAGCTTTTCTGGCTGCTAGGCCTCCTCCCAGTCGGCGATGAAGTCCGCGAGAGCCTGCGACTTGATTGCTTTGCGTGGCTCGTACTTGATGTTGTGGATGTCGATCTCGACGGCCCACTTGGCGACTCACCCGGTCGCCTCACGGTTGCGAATGATGTCCTACAACGGTGCTGAGGAGACGACCCTTATCGGGTGGTCCTGGAAGTAGTGTGGCAGTCGCCGTTGTGCTCCGAAGACCGCGTATACTAGTTTCTGGTATTGCGGGTAGCGCTGACACGACTTGGTGAGGACCTCGCTGATATAGTACACTGGTCTCTACACTGGGCGCTCCTTTCCCTTCTCTGGTCGCTCGACGACCATGACGGCGCTAACGACGCGCTCGGAAGCCGCGACGTAGAGCAGCATGGGTTCCTTGTCGACGGGGGCAGCGAGTAGCGGTGCTGCGAGTAGCACCTTCTTGAGGTCGCGGAGCGCATCGTCCGCCTCCTTGTCCCACTGGAAGGTGGGGTTCTTGCGCATCATGCGGTATAGGGGCATCGCCTTTTCGCCCAATTGGGGGATGAAGCGACTAAGAGCCGCGACTCACCCGGCCAGCTTCTGGACGTCGCGCAGGCACTTGGGTTTGCCGAGTCGAGCGATCGTGTCGATCTTGGTGGGATTCGCCTCGATCCCGCGCTTGGAGACGACGTATCCCAATAGCTGCCCTGCTGGTACACCGAAGGTGCATTTGCCTGGGTTTAAATTTATCTTGTATTTCCGCAGGTTGGCGAATGTTTCCGCCAGGTCAGCGAGTAGGTCGCTCTGGCGAGCGGACTTCACTACCACGTCGTCGATGTAGATGTGGATATTGCGACCAATTTGGCTCTCAAGGCACTCCTGCATACACCGCTGGTAGGTCGCCCTGGCGTTCTTGAGGCCGAAGGTCATGGCAGTGTAGCAGAAGGCTCCGAATGGCGTGATGAACGCCGTCTTCTCTTCGTACTCAACGGCCATTTTGATCTGGTTGTACCCAGAGTAGGCGTCGAGGAAGCATAGCGACACTGAGCCCGTGGTGGAATCGATTATTTGGTCGACCCGCGGGAGGACGAATTGCTCCTTCGGGCAGGCGCTGTTTAAGCTTGTGTAATTGATACACATCCTCCAGGTCCCATTTTTCTTCTCGACCAGTACTGGGTTTGCCAGCCACTTGGAGTATTTGATTGGCCGGATAAAGCCTGCAGCGAGTAGACGCTGAACCTCCTCGGCTATTGCTCGGCGGCGCTCTTCATTGAAGGGCCGCAGCGACTGCTTGACAGGTCGCACTTTGGGGCCGGCATTGACTTTGTGCTCAGCGAGTTCCCTAGGGACACCAGGCATGTCGGAGGGCTTCCATGCGAAGATGTTCCTGTTCTCACGGAGGAACTCGATGAGCGCGCCTTCCTATGCTGGGCTCATGCCCGTCTCGATCGTCACCGTCTGGCTGGAGTCGCCTGGGACCAGCTCGACGGTGCGGGTATGCGTCATTGCCTCGAAGGCTGAGGTGTTGCCACCCTCCGAGTTGGGCTTCTTGAGTATGGTGGGGTCTTCGTTGTTGACCCCTCTCGCGTATTTGGCGAGCTCGTCGGCGTGGTTGGCCTCTGCCGTGATGACGGCGTCGGCGAGTTCAGCTCCTTTGGCCTCGCACTCAGCGGCCATGTCGGGGTCGCTGTGGATTGTGATGACAACGCGCGGTCCAGGGAGCTTCATCGCGTTGTACGCGTAGTGGGGCGCCGCCATGAACTTGGCGAACGCCTGGAGCCCGAAGACGAAGTGGTAGGGGCTGTCGACGGGCTGACCGTTGGTGGCGACGAAGTTGGTCGCCGGCCGTGGGTCGTTGGTGGAGAGTGCCGCGTTCATGGGTCGGTGTTGGAGCTGTAGTGGTTCGGGTGGCGGGCAGTTGAGGGTGTTTGCCGCCATGGGGCGGCCGCTTGAGGCTGCTCTACTGCCCGATGAACGCGAGTGCATCCGACCCTGTGAGTCGACGCCTGCGTTTTGTTGCTCGACCGCCTTTGCGTACTGGATCTGTAGGGCGCCATCACCAGTGGCCGCGATGTTGTCGACTGCTGCTCGGCCCGCGACGAGGTTGTCCATCGGGGTGGAGAACAGCGGTAGGCCGTTCGCGTCTCGCTCCCGTGAGGACACCACGATCCTCGGCTGGTCCCTGGGTGGTGCGCGGTTGGGTGGTGGTGGGGCTCCATTGGCTGTTGACCCTGGTGGGGGGCGAGCGCTTCCTCCTGGCGACGCGTTCTCGCAGATCGCGCGCTCGGCCGCGCGGGCCGGGTCGCTCTCGTCATCGAAGTTCAGGGCGCGCCCCTAGACGGTGGGGTTCAGGCGAGACCTGATTCGGAGCTGATGGTAGCGCGACAGCTCCTGCGCTGTCACCTGCTCGAGGCGAAATTTTTTGAGCTCGGCTTGTTCCTTGCGAACTGCTTCCGCCAGCTTCAGGCGGAGTTCCTCGACCTCCGTTGCTATCGCATTGGGAGGGATCGGAGTGGAAAATGGATCCTCCAGTGGGTCGGCGCCAGTCGCCATGTAGGTCGCGGCGTGGCGGCCGGTTCCGTCGCGGAGGTCGGCGGAGTTCTCCGACCCGGAGTCGAAGACGAAGATCCCAAGGATGGAGGGATCCTCGAAGTCTCCGACGTTGGAGCCTGGGTGATGGAGCCCGCTAGCAACGCGGCGACAATGGATCCGGCGAGTGACACCGGGGTCGCCGAGTCGGCGTCGTCGTTGAGGGACGCGTCTTTCGCGGCTGCGGTGGTTTCGGCCACGTCGTGGTGGGCCGAGTCGTACTCGGAGGCGAGGCGGTGGATCGTGCGGACCTGACTCTCAGAGAGCCGGTCGCGTGGCGGCGACTCGCGGATGCGAGCCGAGTCCTCCGAGAGGATGACGTCGGTGAGGCCAACGAAGAGGCTGATCGTGCCGACCGGGAGGATCATGCTATGCGTGACGGGTCGCGTCGCCGGGACGTAGCTGCTCGGCAAGATTTGGAGCATCTCGCCGATCTCTATCATGCGGCCGGTGGCGATCGACTTGTTGATGGGTAGACTGGATCTCGCCGCAGAACACCGGCCAGACCGGCCAGGCCCCACGGTGGGCGCCACTGTCGTGGGAATGACCACGGCAGATGCTGCAATCGGCAGCGAGTAGTAGAACATGGGGCAAGGGCGGCCAGCCATCTGCGGTGCGAGATAAGGGCAGAGACACAAGGATTTACCCAGGTTCGGCCCCCCGGAGGGTAAAGACCTACTCCTGCTAGATTGTATTATGGTGAGAGTACAATGGGCGAGCTCAGCGGCTAGCAGCGAGTCGCTTGGGTGTATGATGGAACATATCCTCTATGCGCCCTCTAGGGAGGTTTATATAGACTCACCCCCCTAGGGTTTACAAATCTCAACCAAATCAGTTAAGTTTTCAGCGATCATTTAACCTAATCCGACTGGGCCTATCTACGCTTCTGGCCCTTCAGCTTCCAGTCGCTTGAATCCATGCCAGGTCTTAATCCAGTTGCCGTTCCGCAGGCCCACTCGCAGGCACCTGGGCCAGTCGGAAACGTCCTGCTGGGTATACCCCGGTAGGCATATCCCCATCAATAGATGATCTAGCATCATCACTAACATTACAAGCACTTGACTTAAAGATTTTTGTTTTAGAAAAGTAATTTCTACTCATTGAAAAACTACTTAAGATTTAATATTCTCCAAACCAAACATGGGATCATGTTGACACATGTCATCACCACATATTTTAGTCCATGGGAATGTGATTTAAAGTGGTGTCACAATTTAATAAGGTTTTACCCTTTTATTTTAATTAAAATAAGTGACTAGAAATGCCTATGTGGCATTCTTTTATTACTTGAACATTATTTCTGTAATTAAACCCATATATTTTTATATATTCTGAAATGTATGATCAAATGTGATTTTTGAGAGTTGGAATCAACTCAAAAGCTATTATGGTTTAAATTTGAAAAATGTTTGAATGCAGAAAAGCTTCTGCATTGTTATTTTTACCAAGGGTGATCTACAGATCCAAATGATTTAAATCCTACGGTCTTGGATTCAGCATTTCAAGACCTTTCTAACAAAATTAGTTTCATTCAATTTGGTTCACTGAATCGAGCTGGGTTGATTTTTGAAACTAGGTACAGAACTGTGTTTGAATGAAAATGGAAAAATCCAAATTCAAATGAGTAGGCTGCGCGGGAAGGGTTAATGGGCCGGCCTGCTACGCACAGCGCTTACGCGGGCTGGTTAAGTTGCTATCCCCACACGTCAGTGAGACAGAGGGGTGCGAAGTGGTACGGGGCAACGTGGTACGTTGGATTAGAAGTAAGATCAACGGCTGAGGGTCGTCGTCGACGATGAACTAGTCACCGGCGAGCTCGAACCCTAGAGGTGCAGTGGGGGTCGTGGGAGGCTCACCGGGGCTCAGGCGAGGGTCGGAGAGGCGGGCGAACGACGAAGTCGACGACGGCGAACCTCCTGGTACCGGCAGCTTCTCCTGGGGTGGACGAAATCGACGGCGCCCTTCTTCTCCAGAGGCGGCCTGCTCCGGCGTAATTCTGGCGATGCGCTGCTCGCCTTGCTCCGGGAACGGGGTGGAACGATCAGTGAGGAGAGGGGAGTAGAATGGTGTGAAGAGTTTGAGCGGGGGAGGCCTCTATTTATAGTCTCGACGACGAGACCGAACGGGATGGGCAGGCGATGGTGGCGACCTGGCTACGGGCTGCTAGAGGCATGGCCGGCGATAGAGATCGATCGGTGGTCTCCTGGCGATGCTCTATGGCTTTAATGCGCTGTAGGGGCGGTGGCAAACAGTCTGGAACATGCGATGCTCTACGCGGCAGAGGCAGCGTCTTCGACGGCGAGCGGTGGCTGTGAGGCATGGGGCGGTGAACGGGGATGTCTGGCGGTCTCCTGGAACGGTGGGGATCGCGTATGCACGCGGCGAGGGCGGCGCGCGGTCTGTGGGCGTGTGTCGAGGGTGGCGCTCTAGCGCATGCTCAGCATGGTTGACAGAGGCACGGGCATGGCGTTCCTAGCGGTTTTGGTCGTTGTCTGCGAGGCAGGGCTGGTCGAGCGGGGGCGGTGAGGCATGGGCTACCTCCCAGACAAGGTTGGCACGGCTAGTTCTTCTCCTAGCTTGCTGTCCACACTAGGGTGACATGGGTGGCTTCGGCTGTTCACCATTGATGAAATTTCCAAGCTTACAGTGGGGATAGGGCTTAGTTAAGTTTGCTAGATGATCTACTGAGGTTGCTGTGAGCTAGAGAGGGAACAAGTTAGGCCCAAATCACTGCTCACAATAGTGTTTAGGATTTGATTGATTTGCATCAGCAAGTTGTTTGATGAAATGGCCGCAAGAACTCAGGTTTTGAATTTTGAAAAGATTTTTGGTGGGTGTGCTAGGCAGGTGCTGGTGAGTCTGTGGATGCTTGGTTTTGAAAATTGAGCTTGTTTGGTTGGTTTTTGAAAAAGTGGGATCTTCCCATATGATAAAGATTCAAGTTTGATCTGTCCTTTAAACTATGCATTCAAATGTTTTTGGATGATCACAAAGTGGGCCTTGGTACCTTGTTATGAGTACTATCAAGGGGTGTAAAGATCCAAACAAGTTTCTGTTAGGTTTTGAAAGTTAAAGATAGCCAAAGTAGGCATGGGAGTTAATTTGGCCAAAATGACCATTCCCTTATTTTATTTGTTTTGATTTATTTGTATTTGGGAAAAGTGTGGGGATTGTTTACATGATGTTTATTTCACCTAAGAATCCCTTTACAAGCAAAGAAACACATAAACAAGGCAATTCAAAAGAATCCAAAAAAATGGAATGCATACACACATGCATGCCTTCATATTTTTATTTAGAAAAGTTTTTGTTAACCCTAATTTTGAAGATTAGTGTTTGATGATTATAGTTTAATACTTTTGGGATCCTACAAACCTTCCCCCCCTTAAAAAAATATCGTCCCCAGATTTGAAAAAGGACGAAAAAGATTACCTAGGATTTGAAGAGATCTGGAAACTCCGTCCTGATGTGATCTTCGCGCTCCCAGGTAGCTTCCTCTTCTGTGTGGTTGCTCCACTGAATCTTGAGAAACTTGATGATTCGGGTTCGGGTAGTTATGAAGGCTTCTTCCAAAATACGGATGGGTACTTCGGGATAGGTCAGGTCATCGTTGATCTCTATGGTCCGGTGATCGATATTCTTGAACACTTCTGTCTTTTCTGGAACTTCGAGGCACTTGCGAAGTAATGAGATATGGAACACATTGTGCACGGCTGACATCTCTTCGGGTAATTCCAATTGATATGACACTTCTCCTCGACAGTTCAGAATCTTGAAGGGTCCGATATATCTGGGGTCTAACTTTTCTTTCAGTTGGAAACATTGCATTCCTTTCAATGGCGACACTTTAAGATATACAAAATCTCCTATGTTGAAGGCGAGGTCTCGACGTCTCTTGTCGGCGTAACTCTTCTTTCTGGATTGGGATGTCTTGAGGTGCTCATAAATCTTGTGAACCTTCTCTTCCGCTTCTCGTAGGATGTCAGGCCTGAAAATCTGACTCTCTCCTACTTCCGACCAGTTCAAAGGGGTGCGACACTTTCTTCCGTACATGAATTCAAATGGGGCCATTTGCAAACTAGCTTGATAACTGTTGTTGTATGAAAATTCTGCAAATGGCAGACAGTCTTCCCACTTAGATCCATATTCCAACACACATGCTCTCAACATGTCTTCGAGTATTTCGTTTACTCGCTTCGTTTGTCCGTGGGTCTGAGGGTGATATGCGGTGCTGAAATCTAGGCGGGTTCCTAAACCTTCTCGGACTTTCTTCCAGAATCTCGAGGTAAATTGAGTTCCTCAATCCGATACGATGTTCTGGGGGCCTCCATGCAAACTAACGATTCTAGCGATGTATAACTCCGCTAGCTTCGAACTCTGATATGTTGTCTTGACGGGTAAGAAATGGGTGACTTTGGACAATCTGTCCACTATGACCCAGATAGAGTCATTTCCCCTACTAGAAGTAGGAAATCCGGTGATAAAGTCCATTCCAACGGAATCCCATTTCCATTCCGGAATCTGCAAGGGTTGCAACAATCCAGCGGGTCTATGATGTCCTTCCTTGACTCGCTGACATATACCACACTTGGCGATATAGCTTCCGATTTCTCTCTTCATCTTATGCCACCAAAATTGTTCTTTCAAATCTTGATACATCTTAGTTCCTCCGGGGTGGATAGAATAAAGAGTATCATGAGCTTCCTTGAGAATAACTTCTTTCAACTCATAATCTGCTGGTACACAAAGGCGTCCTTTGTACCACAGAACTCCTTCTTCGTCTTCGGGGAATCCATGTACTTTCCATGTACCGATACGATGCTTGATTCCGACAATACTAGCATTTCCTTTCTGCGCCTCTTTGATCTGGCTGATCAAAGTGGGTTGAAGTTATATGCTAGCCAAAAATCATTCACTCACTAATTCCATTCGGAAATCTTCCATCTCTTTGTGCAAACTTGGTTGCTCCTTCAAAATCATGGAGTTCAAGCGGCACGACAATCTGCTAAGAGCATCTGCTACCACATTGGCTTTACCGTGGTGATAGTGAATGTCCAGATCATAATCCTTGATTAGCTCAATCCATCTTCTCTACCTCATATTCAGCTCTTTCTAAGTGAATATATACTTCAGGCTCGTGTGATCCGAATAAATCTCACAATGGTTTCCCATGAGGTAATGCCTCCATGTCTTCAGGGCTAGAACTACAGTTGCGAGTTCGAGGTCATGGGTTGGGTAATTTTGCTCATGTTGTTTCAGTTGTCGAGATAGATAAGATATAACTTTGCCTTCTTGCATTACACACATCTGGGACCTATCTTGGATGCATCACAATACACGTCGAAGGGCTTCGTAATATCCGGCATGATTAAGATTGGGGATGAAATCAATCTTCTCTTGAGTTCTTGAAAACTCGCTTCACACTCGTCGGTCCATTCAAACTTCTTGACCTTCTTCAGCAATTGGGTCATGGGTCTAGCGATACTCGAGAATCCTTCTACGAACTTGTGGTAGTATCCCGCTAATCTGAGAAATGCACGAACTTGGGTTTGAGTGGTTGGGGCTTGCCAATCTTCGACATCTTTCACCTTTGCAGGGTCAACAACAATTCCTCTGGCTGATACAATGTGACTGAGGAATCCTACCTCCTGTAACCAGAATTCACATTTGCTAAACTTGGCATACAACTGATGCTCTCCAAGGGTTCCAAGAATGGTCCTTAGGTGTAGCTCATGTTCTTCTTCCGATTTGGAATAAATCAGAATGTCATCGATGAAAACAACGACAAACTTATCCAGGAAGTCCATAAAAATCTTATTCATGAGATTCATGAAATGAGTGGGGGCATTGGTTAATCCAAAATACATGACAGTATACTCGTATAATCCATATCGGGTGGTAAAGGCAGTCTTTAAAATGTCCTCTGCACGAATTTTGAGTTGATGATAACCAGTTCTATGATCAATCTTAGAAAACACTTAGGCACCGGTCAACTGATCAAACAAATCTTCTATCTTGGGCAATGGGTATTTGTTCTTGATGGTGACATCATTCAACTTCCGATAATCCGTACACAAACGGTTACCTCCATCTTTTTTGTCCACAAATAAAACAGGTGATCTGCATGGTGACGCACTTGGTTGAATCAATCCAATTTCCAACATGGCATCAAGTTGCTTCTTCAGTTCTTCTAATTCAGACGGGTTCATACTATACGGTCTCTGGGCTATGGTTCCAGTTCCGGGGATTAGTTCAATGATAAACTCGATATCCTGATCTGGGGGCATACCGGGCAAAACATCTGGAAATACATCGGGGTATTCACAGACTATCCGGACTTGGTCAATGGTAGGTTGGGCTATACTCTTGTTGCACTTGAATTGACGAGGTAAGGTTTCAGATATATGCTCGACTGATATTCCGGCTGTACTGGTCATGGTTATGGCTTTCTTGGCACAGTCAATCAATCCTTTATGTTTGGACATCCAATCCATTCCTAGTACTACTTCCAAACCTTTAGTTCCGAGTACTATCAGATTAGCATAAAAATCTATGCCATGGATTCAGATAGGGACGGCTTTGCAAATTTGCCTAGCTTTGGTGGTTGAACCGGGAATTTGAACAATCATAACATGCTTCAGTTTGGTTGGTTGAATTTTACTAGTGCATGCAAATTCTTCGGTGAAAAATGAGTGCGATGCACCAAGATCTAACAACACTCGAGCAAGTACTGAATTAACAGAAAACATACCCAGCAGGACGTCTGGCGCTTCCTGAGCTTCTTCAGCATGCATGAGAAAAAGACGACCGTTGCGGTTGAGCGAATTCCCTGGGGCAAATCTTCTTCCGGGCTGAACACGACGCTGCTGTTGTGCTGGGGCATTGGCATTGGGGGCTGCGGCATTCTTCTTGTTGGGGCACTCGTTGAAGTAGTGACCCTTATTTCCATAGTCATAACAAGTTACCTGCGACTTGTCCTTTGCTGCAACAGGCACAACATTGCTTCCAGTCCTCGGGGCAGTGTTGGTGTTGGCGGTAGCATCGTTGTTGAACTTGGGTGGGGCACGGTTGAAATTGCTAGAGTTGCCGGGGTTGTTGTGATTTCCTCCGGGCCTAGGGTTTCCACGGTTGGGATAGGTAGGACGGTTCATCGGGGGTCTGTTGGTTCTCGAGGCAAATCCTGGGGATGGGTTAGGGAGATACTTTGGGGTCTCATGGGTTCCTGGCTGATGCATCATGCGATGCTTGCGGTTCTCATTGGCTTGGTTGATCTTTCCTTCCATCTGGATGGCAGAGTCGACAAGGGCTTCAATATCAGCAAAGGGGATATTGACTAACAGAGTCTGCATCTCATCGTGCAGACCATTCAGGAATCTCTCTTTCTTCTTGGCTTCAGTGTCGATCTCATCCGGGGAATACCTAGCTAATGACAAGAATTTGTCATGGTATTCCACTGCGGTCATCCTTCCTTGCTTTAGTTCTCTGAACTCATCTCTCATTCTCTTGATCAAACCTGGTGGCACATGGGTTCTGCTGAACTTGACCTTAAATTCCTCCCAGGTCATCATCTGTCCTCCGGTCATTGCACGAACACTGTTCCACCATGCTCTGGCATCTCCAGCTAGATAATGGGTGGCGAACAGAACTTTCTCGTTGGCTTCCACTCCGGCGACTTCTAGGTTATTTTCCATGGTTTGCAGCCAATCGTCGGCATCTAGGGGCTCTTCTTACTTAGTGAAAACAGGTGGGTTGGTGTTCTGGAAATTCTTGAGCTTAGATCCATGGTTGTCCTGATTTCCTTGGCCTTGGTTGTTGTGGCCTAGCTGAGCTATCTGCTGAAGGGTGGCTAGGTTGGCTTGACGTTCGGCTCTTTCAGCTTCGCGGTCAGAAACCAACATTTGCAGTATCTTCAACATCGGGTCCAAGGATGAACCACTTCCTCCGCGTGGCATCTGAAGATTGAGATAAATCATGAGAAAAGAGGGAAATTTCTAAGGTTCTAGGACTTTGAAAAGTTTTTAAAGTTTGACTCAGATTTTCTAGCAACTTGCTTTTCATTCATTCATTCACATGATACAACACACACCACAACAAGGTAAACAGATGGTTTTAGGAACCATTCTGGAAACTACGATACAGTGGGACCGAATACTACTCACTACGCTAGTGATCAAGTGCTACTACTCCTCGGAGTCGGTGTAGTCGTCATCCTCATCATCATCGTCGTCATTGATGAAGGCTAAATCATCCTCATCGGTGAAGAAGTCCATAGCCTGATCCTCCAGAAAATCATCATCATCACTGAGATAGGAGTAGGGGTCTCCACGAAGATCCTCTTCGGCATTCTCCCTTTCCTCCTTCTTGTCGAGCTGACGGCGGCGAGACTTGCGATCCTTTGCTAGCATGGCGATGGTCTGATCCTTCGTCTTGATGATGGCGGACTTGTGGTTGGAGTAGTCACGGCAATTGTCCAACTCTTGCTGATGATCATACATCATGAATCTAAGGTGGTCCAATTGAGTCTTCAGCTCGTGGTGGTATGGGGCTTCCAGTGGTTGTCCATTAGCATCACGCCTTGGGAAAAACTCAAAACGGGTACCCTTGATCTGGTTGATACTCTGCCCACACAAACGGGCAAGAGCTTCCTGCATGGCCCGGGCAAGTCCATCGAGCCAGTTGTTCTCTCTTAAGGTGAATTGAATTCCCTCCTCAGTGGGAGGTTCAATCTTCCCTCGGAGACTTGCAACAATTAGCCACTACAGATCTTCTCCTCCTTGATCATTGAGCTGAGCTCCGAAGAACTCGGGGTGCGGACGCTCCAGAAGTTCCGAAAGCTGGTCCAAATCCCTCTCAAAGATAAGGTCTCCTCCATTCCCCAAATGATAAAACTTGCTGTACTTCACGTCCATCTACTTAAGAATATAGGATGAGTAAGTTAATAGAGTGATCAAGTGTGTCAAGTTTTATGTATTTTGCATGAGTTTTTGAGGAACATGAATTTTCATGAAAGAATCAAAGTGATAAGAATGGGAATAAGTTTTTGTAAATATTTGCTTTCTTTGGTTTTGAAACTAAGTTTTTGATTCAAACGTCCAGTCTAACTAGGGTCTCCTATGGTCAGGATGGCTCTGATACCAACTTGTCAACCACTAGATTTTTAATCCCAGATGCCTGTTATGCCATACATCGCAATCCCAGGATTACCATTTTTGCGAGACATAACAGAATTGGATACCACAGTACATCATCCATTACAAACCATACATAAGGTCTTACACAAATAAGGATCTCATGATCCAGTTCTTAATACAACTCAAGCAGCGGAAATACGTAATAATAAAGGTAGCGTAGGCGAAGCTCCATCTTCGGGGTCACAGGCAATGCTGATGATGGGAGATGATCCTAATTGTCGTAACCTTCCTGGGGTCCATCCTCCAGGTACTCCTCTTCATAGTCTGTCCACGGGAATAGCCAGGGACAAAGCCATGAGTACTCTTTAAGTACTCGCAAACTAATACTAACAAGTGAAGGGGGTTTTTGTAGTAGGACACTAAGCTTTAGGGTTGTTTTGCAAAAAGCCAGATTTACCTCTATTAAGTTCAGAAACAAAGAAATCTAGTTGAAGTTTTATAACACCTAAGTGGGAACTTGTATCTCATGTCACCACTATGTTGTGGTCAAGTCAAAATCTCAATCCATTTCACAAGTCATTTGGAAAACATCTGACGGGGGAACAGTATGGCCACTCCAACTGCCCATAACCGCGGACGCGGCTATTCGAATAGTTTGACACTCTGCAGAGATTGTACACTTTCACCACAACATTCGATACATCCGTCAGGAACAAATCCTGAATTCACCATACTCAGTATGCGGATAATCAATCCTAACCTTTCGATTACACGTCCTAGTATAAGCACCTCTCCTTTGAGTTTGGCCTCCCAACCATGACCAACTGTCATCTTGGGTACTGCACAGGTGGACAATCTTCACAAGGCAGCCTCAGCTCAGACCTTGGCCGTGAGGGAACCAATACTAAGGTATATAAGTTTCCAGTGAAGCCCTACCCAATCTTCGGGTATTGTGGTTGTACGGTAAAATTGGAATGGTATCGCATCCAGACAACCATCGGGTAAGACTCAGCAAGAAGGACCCAAGCACTACTCCAAGCTTACTGTAAGTACCAAGTAACTCAGCAGGGCAGATAAGGCTTAGCAAGACTCACTCAAACACTTCTCCAAGTATGCTGTAAGTGCCAGATAACTCAGCCACCTACACTCAATCCTTCACCCCAGGGAGAAAATAGCTTAACCCGGGGACTAGCTAACTTATCCGTAGAGTCACATTTGGATTAAGACAACATCTTATGGATTCAGATCTGTGTTTGAGTCAGCTAATTTATAACTCGGATAGAAGTTGAGTCAGCTTGTTTATGATTCAGATAGATTTTGAGTCAGTTTATTTATGTTTAGAATTGACCTGTAACTCAGCTCACGAGCCAACGTATTGATGATTCGGACAGAATTTGAGTCACCTTATTTATAACTCGGATAGAAGTTGAGTCAGCTTGTTTATGATTCAGATAGATTTTGAGTCAGTTTATTAATGTTTAGAATTGACCTGTAACTCAGCTCACGAGCCAGCGTATTGATGATTCGGACAGAATTTGAGTCACCTTATTTATAACTCGGATAGAATTTGAGTCAGCTTATTTATGATTCAGATAGAGTTTGAGTCAGTTTATTTATGCCTTGGATTATCCTTTAACTCAGCTCACCAGCCAACTTATTGTTGATTCGGATATAATTTGAGTTAATTTATTTATGCTTCGGTTTAACCTTAAACTCAGCTCAGTAGTTTGTATCTGATTCGGACTAACACTTGATTCAGCTTGCCAGGGTATATTGTAATTCGGATTTGTATTCGGACTCGTCGTACTAAGCATATCTATGACTCGGGCCGAAGCTTGATTCAGCTCACCGGATTGCCAGGTTATGTTATGACTCGGATTGATATTGGACTATCTGGACAGATCATCCCATATCTCGAATGACTATTTGCCCGCACATCATGTCTTGAATCTATATCTCGGATCTACATCTCGACTCGCATATCTCAATGATTAGCCCTATTATCATATCCCAAAGCTTTATCTCGCATCCATATCTTAGATCCATATCAAGGGCAAGTTACCGTCTTCTCATCAGATCAAATCATATCTCAGGAATCAGATGACTCGGATTTGAGTCATATAACTCGGATTTGAGTCAGATGACTCAGACTTAAGACATAAGTCAATTTTGAGTAAAGTAACTCAGATTTGGAATCAGATGACTCGGATTTGAGTCATATAAACTCGGATTTGAGTCAAATGACTCATACTTAAGACATAAGTCAATTTGGAGTAAAGTAACTCGGATTTGGAATCAGATGACTCGGATTTGAGTCATATAAACTCGGATTTGAGTCAGATGACTCAGACTTAAGACATAAGTCAATTTTGAGTAAAGTAACTCGGATTTGGAATCAGATGACTCGGATCACAACTTACCAAACGAGGTTAAAAGAGCAGTGCCCAAGAAGGCCAGAACCCATAACTTACCAAAAGAGGTTAAAAGATCAGTGCCCAAGAAGGCCAGAACTCATAACTTACCCAATGGGGTTAAAAGAGCAATGCCCAAGAAGGCCAGAACTCACAACTTACCCAATGGGGTTAAAAGAGCAATGCCAAAGAAGGCCAGAACTCATAACTTACCCAATGGGGTTAAAAGAGCAATGCCCAAGAAGGCCAGAGGTCCAAAAACTTACCCAAAGGGGTTATGATCAGAACCCATGAAGGCAAGAAGTCCATAAACTTACCTAAAGGGGTTATGACCTGTGCCCAAGAAGGCCAAAGGTCCAAAAACTTACCCAAAGGGGTTATGACCAGTGCCCAGGAAGGCCAGAAGTCAAGAACTTACCAGAAAGGGTCATGAGCAGTGCCCAAGAGGCCAGAAGTCTAAAACTTGCCCAAAAGGGTTGTGTGAAAAAGAAGTATATAACCAAGAGGTTATAAGTCATAAGACAACTCTGGGAATATTTGATACAAAGTCTATGAGCGACTCTACGAATCCCACATAGACTCGGGGACTAATGTCGGGGATGTAACCCCATATACCCAGAGTTGAGGTATAAAGAGACACAATAACGAGCACAACAACTCAATATCAAGGGAAACAAAGGGAACATTATGCTGGATAAGAAACATATGGCAAATAGAAAATAATAAGAGGGAAAAACTCCCTGGGCCGAGCTATACCAATCTCGGCCTAGTCCTTGTGCTACCAGGCCGAATTAGACCCAGAGGAGGACATAACCCGGACGGGCCTTACCTCAGAACAGCCCACCTAGCTCCCCACCGGGTCAACCCGCCGAGTCAACGCCACCTCGGCACCCTTCCTCGTCGAACCAAGACACCTCGACGCCAGCGCTCACTCCCGCCGTGACCCCCTGCTTCCTCGACCGAATCCCGCATCGCCCACCTCGACGCACTGGGCCGCCAAAGTCTGCTCGCCTCAACAAACGTCATCCGGGTGGGCCGGCTCAGAGCATCTCGGCCCACCGCGGGATTGCTTCGCTGCGCCACCGTCCGTTAACCGCGTAGCTCGGATGGGCCGGCACAGGGTATCAGCCAGCTGCTCCAGCGCTCCCCTTCTGGGCCGGCAGAAGATAGACCCCGGCTGGGCCTTATTCCTGCTCCAGGGAGGAGTTGGTTTCCAGGCCGAGTCAAGCAGGGTATCCCGGCTGGACTGCCTCCACTTCGGGCCGACTAAGGAGGAAATCCGGCTGGGCCCTCAGTAATTCGGCTGGGCTGCTTTATCACCCAGGCCGAATTAATTCCTTCCCAGGCCGAATTTCCACTACGCCCTGAGCTCTTGGGCCGAGTTATAACGACCTGGACGCCCTGTTATTCATCTCCAGATGCCTCCATAGTCTCTATAAGCACACGCCAGCGGATCAACACAAGACCAACAAGTATTGTGCCAGTCATGGGAGTCCACCAGCTCAGACTGGCACATGACGTATGGAATATGCCCATGGCATCTAACAAGATGCTAGGAATATGCTCTTAACATCAAATAAGATGCTGGAATATGCCTGGCATCTCCAAAGATGCCAAGGCATATACTCAGCATCTCTGGAAGATGCCCGGAATATGTCATCTAGATGCTAAGCTTGAAGCACAAGACTTGTCCCCTGGGCTCCCCTTTATAAGGAGCACCAGGGGGATCGTCCTAGGGGAGGACCTAAAAGGGCTCTTCCCCTCTCTGCTCACTAGGAGCTCTCCTTCTTCCTCTTCCTCCACTCTCATAGAGAGATCTAGATAGAAGCATAGGAGATATAGCTCAAGGAGCATGATTGTAGCCACAAGTATGGCAAGATTATAAGAGATTAGATGTATAGAATGAGGTGTTATCTCCACTTAAGAGCTTCAATCCAAGACACATTGTATTTCTCTTTGTTCATACGAGTGCGGTCTTCACTGCATCATCCCTCCCCGGATTCCTCCACGTCCATCGGCCCCAACTTTAGCCTACCCATGGCATATGCCGTGATACCACCACGACAATTCCTCTTAAAGGATAGTAAGCTTTTGAGGAAAGTAGTTTGATATATACATCTACTAGAGTAATATTAGTGGTGGATAATTAAGGAAGAGTGTGAATGGAGTTAGAAGTAACTACTTGTTGGATTGGAGGTTATCAGCAGAAGAGTAGTTGATATACCTAAGTATGGATATGAGAAGATTATGAAAGCTTTAGTGTTAAGCTCATTGCATTTATAAATAGATTTATAAGAATAAAAGGTGGATAAGAAGATTCTTGTGAAGTAAAGGTCATCATGATTAACACATGATGATGGATAGGAAGAAGTAATATATCTAGGAAAGGAATTCCTTAATTAGAAGTCCAGAATTATGAAGTATGGAAGATAGGATTTCTGGATAAAACCTAAACCCTAAATCTATGACCTAACATAATATCCATTTCATATGATTGATCCATCATCATTATTTCCACAATGGCTCATAGTAATATTTTCCTATAGCAATTCACTCAATAATGTCTTTGTCATTCCCAACTATCATAATCATATGTGTTTAGGAGTTATCTTTATCAATTCTTTTCCAAAAGACCTTCCAGGAAATAACTTCTGTTCTAAAAGGTGGAATCATTCTTGATACCAACATGAAAACAATATGTCTTAACCAATAATCGTTATTCATATAAATAAAAGGATGTACAAGAATATTAAAAACCCTAAAACTCATGGTAAACACTTACAATTCAAACCCTAACTCCAATATTAGTTATAGTAGAATATATACCTTATTATGTGATTAAATTCATATAAATAAGCTCTATGACACTTTAAAACTTCATTACTCCAAATAAAAGTGAAAACAATGTTATAGAAAAGTTTTAAAGGTTTTAAAAAAAATTCTAAAAAACTAGATCTTAATTATTCTACTTAATAAATATTTTTGAATAAAATTATGAGTATTGAAAAATACCAAGATGAGTAGAGCAATCAATTAGTATAATTACCTCTGGAATATTTTAAATACTGTACATAATTTATGGTATTTAAACATGTGGAAATTCAAATTGAAAAGAAAATTTTAAAACAGAAAATAAAAAGAATAAAGAAAAGGAAATGAACTTAGTCCAGAAAGTGGCCCAAATCCCATTACCTCACCTTCTAACTGACACTCACATGTAGCAGCAGAAACATTTCGGTTGGTTTGCAGCAGCCCATTAGCAGCCCACCTCGGCCGGAGCCCACATACCGTTTCGTTCTCTCACTGGCAAGCAGGTCCCATGCGAGAGAGAACCGTCATTATCGTCTTCCTCCGCATGGCCGACATGCCGCCGGCGAGCCACGTCGCCGCCGCAATCCTAGACCATCCTGGACGCGAGTAACATCTCAGAGCCTCGCTCAATTCGTTTGGTATACGCTGAAGGGTTTCGCAGCATAGTAAATCAAAATTTTCTACAGATGTGAACAAGAAAGCCAAGATCTAATCTAGGATATGCAATCAACGAGAGAGATAGATGATATCTTCAAACCCTTGAAGAAATCGCACAGCGGAAACGTTCAACAGAACGTGGTTGGTGTAGTCGTACTCGCCGTCTCCTCCTCGCGATCCGATCCGATCCGATCCTACGCCGCAAGTGGCGGTGCCTCCAAGAGATGCACACGTACGGTGCCGCGACATCTCCTCCTTCCTAGGTCCAGAAAGTAGGGTGGAGAGATAGATTAGATCTGCAGCACGACGGCGTGGTGTTTATGGCGGAGAATTTCTGCAGCAGGGCTTCGCCTACGCGCAGTCGGGAGAGAGAGAGGTGGAAAGGAAGCAGGGCAGCTAGGGTTGAAGGAGTAGGAGGGGGAGGGTGAGCCCCTGCCCACCTTATATAGGGGTCGGGACGGCCCCCACTTGGACCCTCCTCCAAGCCCTAGGGCGGCGGCCCCAAGGGCGGAGTGGGGGGCAAGTTTCCCCCTCCTTCTAGAAGGGTTCCCCTAGGGTTTCCCCTAGGCTGAACGGCTGGGCCTTTGGGGCCTTGTGCCCCTGGCCCAAAGCGGCCATGGCACTCCCCCTTAGGCCCACATAGGCCTCCGACAAGTGGGCCCATGTTGGTCCCACTCCGGAACCTTCTAGAACCTTCCGGTATAATACAGATAAACTCTGAAACGATTCTGAAATCCAAAAACTGCTTTCCTTTATATGAATCTTATTCTCCGGTCCATTCCGGAACCTCTCGTGATGTCTTGGCTCTCATCCGAGACTCCGAACAAAAACTCATAAATCAATTATCCATTCTATCCTAGCATCGATGCACGTTAAGTGTGTGACCCTACAGGTTCGAGAATATGCAGACATGATCTTCTATCAATAATCAACATCGGGATCTGGAAACCCATATTGACTCCCACATATTCATCGATGATCATATCGGATGAACTACGATGCCAGGATTCAATTAATCCCATATATGTATTCCCTTCGTCACGCGATATTTTACTTGCCGAGATTTGATCGTTGGTATCGGCATACCTAGTTCAATCTCGTTCACAGCAAGTACTTTACTCGTTCCGTAATCTGATATCACTTTGTGATTAGCTCCTTAACCACGTGCTTGCAAGCGGTGTTGATATCGATTACCGAGTGGGCCCGAAGTATATCTCTCCGACTCCGGAGGGACAAATTCCATCTCGATACATACAACCCAACAAGTACTTTCCGATCACCTGAGAGACACCTTTATGATCACCCTCACATAGGATGACGTTTGATGACCTCAAAGCTTTCTTCGGATACTAGGGAGTTGTATTATCTCATGGTCTAAGGAATACAATACTTGACATAAGAAAAAGCTTCGCAAAGATGAACACGATGACACGATCTAATTTCTCTGCTTAATTTGGGTATGTCCATCATATCATTCTCCTAATGACATGATCTCATTATTAATCGACAACTCATGTCTATGGTTAGGAAACCTTAACCATCATTAATCAATGAGCTAGTCCATAGAGGCGTACTAGGGACACGGTGTTGTTCATAAACCACACAAGTATCAAAGTTTCCGCTTAATACAATTCTAGCATGGAATATAAACTTTATCATGAACAAGAATTATAATAATAACATCTTTATTATTGCCTCTAGGGCATAATTCTAACAGTCTCCCACTTGCACTAGAGTCAATAATCTAGTTTACATCTGGCAACAATCTAACACCCATGTCATTAAGGTGTTGATCATGTTTTGCTCACGAAAGAGGTTTAGTCAATGGATCTGCGACATTCAGATCCGTATGTACTTTGCTAATCTTCAGAGCCCCATCTGCTATATAATCTCAAATTATATGAAAACGACGGTTGATGTGCTTGGTCTTTGGATGATATCTTGGTTCCTTAGCCAGTGCTATGGCGTCAGTGTTGTCGCATAATATCTCTAGTGGGTCCAAGGCAGTTGGAACCACACCAAGCTCAGTGATGAAGTTCATGATCCAAACTCCTTCACTTGACGCTTCTGAAGCATCCATGTATTCCGCTTTTGTTGTAGATCCCGCGATCACGCTTTGCTTGCAGCTTCTCCAGCTCATAGCTCCACCATTCAAAATATAAACATATCCTGTCTGAGATTTAGAATCATCCGGGTCGGTGTCGAAACTAGCGTCGACGTAACCTTTTACGACGAGCTGCTCATCACCTCCATAGACCAAGAACATTTATTTAGTCCTATTTAAATACTTTAGGATGTTCTTTACGGCTGTCCAGTGTTCCACTCCTGGATCACTTTGGTATCTGCTCGTCAAACTAAGAGCATTGGACACATCCGGTCTAGTACATAGCATGGCATACATGATAGAACCTATGGCCGAGGCATATGACACTTTTCTCATAGTATCTCTATCGTTTACCGTAACTGGACACTGAGCCTTGCTCAATATCTTACCTAACAACATGGGAAATGAACCTTTCTTTGCTTTATCCATTCTGAACCTTTTTAGAACTTTGTCTAGGTATGTACTTTGGCTTAAAGCTATTAGGCGTCTTTTTCTATCTCTATAAATTTTGATGCCTAATATATAAGCAGCTTCTCCTAGGTCTTTCATTGAAAAACATTGATTCAAATAAATCTTCACATCGTTAAGCATACCAATTTCATTTCCAATAATCAATATGTCATCCACATATAGTACTAAAAATGTCACCGAGTTCCCACTCACTTTCTTGTAGATACAAGCTTCGTAGCAATTTGGAACAAATCCAAAGCTCTTGGTCATTTGATCAAAACGAAGGTTCCAACTCCGAGATGCTTGCTTCAGTCCATAAATGGAAGGCTGAAGTTTGCACACCTTATTAGCATCCTTAGGATCGACAAAACCTTCGGGCTGCATCATATACAACTCTTCATCAATGTTGCCATTGAGGAACGCAGTCTTGACATCCATCTGCCATATTTCATAATCATGAAATGCAGCAATTGCTAATAAAATCCGAATGGACTTAAACATCGCTACGGGAGAGAAAGTCTCATCGTAGTCAACACCTTGAACTTGCCGAAACCCTTTTGCGACAAGCCGAGCTTTATAGACAGTAACATTACCATCCGCGTCTGTTTTCTTCTTGAAAATCCATTTGCACTCAACGGCCTTACGATAGCTAAGAGGGTCCACCAAAGTCCATACTTGGTTTTCTCTCATGGATCCCAATTCGGATTTCATGGCCTCTAGCCATTTCTCAGAGTCTGGGCTCATCATTGCTTCCTCATAGTTCGCAGGTTCACTATACCAGCAAGACGGTTAAGACAGGGTTGCCATACCATTCAGGAGTGGCACGTGACCTTGTCGACCTGCGAAGTTCAGTAGTAGCATCGTTCGAAGTTTCATGATCCTCGTCATTAGCTTCCTCTGTTGTTGGTGCAGACGGCACTGGAACAATTTCAGGTGTTGCGCTACTCTCCAACTCGAGAGAAGGTTCAATAACCTCGTCTAGCTCTACCTTCCTCCCACTCACTTCTTTCGAGAGAAACTCCTTCTCAAGAAAGGATCCATTCTTTGCGACAAACACTTTGCCTTCGGATCTGTGGTAGAAGGTATACCCAATCGTTTCCTTAGGGTATCCTATGAAGACACATTTCTCCGCTTTGGGTTCGAGCTTGTCCGGCATCAACTTATTGACGTAAGCTTCGCATCCCCAAACTTTAAGAAACAACAACTTAGGTTTAGCACCAAACCATAGTTCATACGGTGTCGTATTAACGGATTTAGATGGTGCCCTATTTAAAGTGAATGTAGCGGTTTCTAATGCATAACCCCAAAATGATAACGGCAAATCTGTAAGAGACATCATTGATCACACCATATCTAATAGAATTCGATTCCGGCGTTCAGACACACCATTGTGCTGTGGTGTTCCGGGCGGCGTGAGTTGCGAAACGATTCTGCTTGCTTTAAGATGCGTGAGAAAATCATAACTCAAATATTCACCTCCACGATCGGATCGTAGAAATTTAATTTTCCTGTTACGATGGTTTTCCACTTCGTTCTGAAATTCTTTGAACTTTTCAAACGTTTCAGATTTATGTTTCATTAAATAGATATACCCATATCTACTTAAGTCATCAGTAAAAGTGAGAAAATAGCGATATCCACCGTGCGTCGAAACACTCATTGGTCCGCACACATCGGTATGTATGATTTCCAATAAGTCCGTTGCTCGCTCCATTATTCCGGAGAATGGGGTTTTGATCATCTTGCCCATGAGGCACGGCTCGCACTTGTCAAATGATTCGAAATCAAGAGACTCCAAAAGTCCATCAGAATGGAGTTTCTTCATGAATTTTACACCAATATGACATAGACGGCAGTGCCACAAATAAGTTGGATTATCTCTATCTACTTTGCATCTCTTAGCCTCAATGTTATGGATGTGCATTTCATTGCTTTCGAGATTCAGAAGAAATAAACCATTCACAACAGGTGCATGACCATAAAAGATGTTATTCATATAAATAGAACAACCATTGTTCTCCGATTTAAATGAATAACCGTGTTGCAATAAACACGATCCAGATATAATGTTCATGCTCAACGCAGGCACATAATAACACTTATTAAGTTTTAAAACTAATCCTGAAGGTAAAACTAAGGAGAGCGTGCCAACGACCATCACATCAACTTTTGATCCATTGCCAACACGCATCATCACCTCATCCCTTGCTAGCCGCCTTCTATTCCGTAGCTCCTGTTTCGAGTTACAAATATTAGCAACTGAACCAGTATCATATACCCAAGCACTACAACGAGCTCTAGTAAGGTAAACATCAATAACATATATATCAAATATACCTTTGATGGTGCCAGCCTTCTTGTCCGCTAAGTACTTGGGACAGTTGTGCTTCCAATGACCCTTGTCCTTGCAATAGAAGCACTCAGTGTCCGGCTTAGGTCCAGACTTGAGCTTCTTCTCAGCAGGGGCAACGCTCTTGCCGCTGCCTTTCTTGAAGGATTTCTTTGCACCCTTACCTTTCTTAAAGCTAGGGGTCTTGTTGACCATAAAAACATGATTATCTTTCTTGATATCCACATCCGCAGCTTTCAGCTTAGCGAAGAGCTCAGTGATCGTATCAGTGGAACCAATTTGATTGTGAGTAACTACAAAACCTTTGTAGCTAGGAGGGAGTGATTGCAGAACTCTGTCAATCTTGAGCTCCTCTGGAATCTTGAAGTCTAGTTGCTCAAGACGTTGAGTGTAGACCGACATCTTAATGGCATGCTCACTAACGGAACTCCCTTCCTCCATCTTGTAGTTAAAGAACTTCTCAGAGATCTCATATCTCTCAGAACGGGCCTGAGTCTAAAACATGGTTTTCAGTTCCTCAAGAATCTCAAAGGGCCCGGTGAACTCCTCAAAACGATTTTGAAGGTCCGGTTCCATAGCAAACAACATGGTACTCTTAATCACTCCATAATCATCTTTGTGTGACTGATAAACAGCTTTTTCATTAGCCGGCGCATCAATAGCAGGGGCGTCACCTAGCGCTTTCTCAAGTACATAGTCCTTTTGTCCGCCAGCGAGAATTATTCTCAGATTGCGGAACCAGTTGGTGAAGTTAGACCCATTATTCTTAAGCATTTCTTTCTCAGCAAAAACGTTGAAGTTGAAGTTGGACTTAGCCATTTGATCTACAAAATTTTCAAATACAATTTAGACTATCTTCATGATAACTAGTTCAACTTAATCAAATTACTAGATGAACTCCCACTAAATTCAACATCCCTCAAGTTGTTTACTGAACACGATCCAAATTCACCACACCTAATCTGATCTTCACGAGAAGAGATGTGGTTTCAATGGTGGACAACAAAGTGTCGATCATATCATTCATATGACTCATGTTTAACCTTTCGGTTCGTGTGTTCCGAGGCCATGTCTGTACATGCTAGGCTCATCAAGTCAAACCCAAGTATTTCCGCGTGTGCAAAACTGGTTTGCACCCATTGTATGTGAACGTAGAGTTTATAGCACCCGATCATCACGAGGTGCTTGAACACGACGAACTTTCACAACGGTGCATACATGGGGAGAACACAATTTTATCTTGATCTTTAAGTGAGGAATCATCTTATAATGCTACCGTCGCGATCTAAGCATGATAAGATACATAAAAGGATAAACATCACATGCATATAATTTTATGTGACATGGTATAGCCAATCTTCGCGCAATGATATCCATCTTTTGCGTGCCATCATGATCTCCATAACTACATCATGATTGCCTCCACCACGAATAGCAACTACAATTATTGCTAACTACTTAGCGATAAAGTAAAGCTATTACATGACGTATAAGAAGTTGACACACAGGTCATACACAATTATAAAGACAACCATATGGCTCCTGCCGGTTGTGAACTCATCGACATGCAAGTCGTGAAATATTACAAAACATGATCATTGCATACATCATACATATCATGTCTTGGGCCATACCATATCACAAAACACTCCCTGCAAAAACAAGTTAGACGCCTCTACTTTGTTATTGCATGTTTTACGGGGAGTAACAAGCTAAGAACGATTCTTACCTACGGAAAGCCACAAGGGTGATATTATGGTTGCCAACATCCGTTGTAAATCCCATGACTACTATAGTGAGAGAAACTGGCATCCACCAGCCGCATGTGTGGAACAAGCCACACGTCAAGTGCGGAGCCGGTCTCGCTAACGAGACCGCGTAAAGTTGGCCTGGACCGCTTCGATCTCACTATTCCGCGCCATAAGAAATACAACACAAGAGGTTTGCAACAGAAAACATCAACGCCCGCAACAAGCATGTTGCGTTCTACTCGTGAAACACATCTACGCATAGATCTAGCTCTGATACCACGGAAGGGTTTCGCAGCATAGTAAATCGAAATTTTCTACGGATGCAAACAATAAAGCCAAGATATAATCTAGGAGATGCAATCAACGAGATAGATAGATAAGATCTTCATACCCTTGAAGAAATTGCACAGCGGAAACTTTCAACAGAACGTGGTTGGTGTAGTCGTACTCGTCGTCTCCTCCTCGCGATCCGATCCGATCCTACGCCGCAAGTGGCGGCGCCTCCGAGAGATGCACACGTATGGTGCCGCGATGTCTCCTCCTTCCTCGGTCCAGCAAGTAGGGTGGAGATATAGATTGGATCTGCAGCACGACGGCGTGGTGCTTATGGTGGAGAATTTCTGCAGCAGGGCTTCGCCTACGCGCAGTTGGGAGAGAGAGAGGTGGAAGGGCAGCAGGGCGGCTAGGGTTGAAGGAGTAGGAGGAGGAGGGTGCGCCCCTACCCACCTTATATAGGAGGCTGGATGGCCCCCACTTTTCCCCTCCTCCAAGCCCTAGGGCGGCGTCCCCAAGGGTGGAGTGGGGGGCAAGTTTCCCCCTCCTTCTATAAGGGTTCCCCGAGGGTTTCCCCTAGGCTAGCCGGCTGGGCCTTTGGGGCCTTGTGCCCCTGGCCCAAGCGGCCAGGGAACTCCCCCTTAGGCCCACGTAGGCCTCCGACAAGTGGGCCCATGTTGGTCCCACTCCGGAACCTTCTAGAACCTTCCGGTACAATACCGATAAACTCCGAAACGATTCCGAAATCCAAAAACTGCTTTCCTTTATATGAATCTTATTCTCCAGACCATTACGGAACCTCTCGTGATGTCCTGGATCTCATCTGAGACTCCGAACAAAAACTCATAAACCAATTATCCATTCTATCCTACCATCGATGCACGTTAAGTGTGTGACCCTACGGGTTCGAGAATATGCACACATGATCTTCTCTCAATAATCAACAGTGGGATCTGGAAACCCATATTGACTCCCACATATTCATCGATGATCATATCGGATGAACCACGATGCCAGGATTCAATTAATCCCATATATGTATTCCCTTCGTCACGCGATATTTTACTTGCCCGAGATTTGATCGTTGGTATCGGCATACCTAGTTCAATCTCGTTCACAGCAAGTACTTTACTCGTTCCGTAATACGATATCACTTTGTGATTAACTCCTTAACCATGTGCTTGCAAGCGGTGTTGATATCGATTACCGGGTGGGCCCGAAGTATATCTCTCTGACTCGAGAGGGACAAATTCCATCTCGATACATACAACCCAACAAGTACTTTCCGATCACCTGAGAGACACCTTTATGATCACCCTCACATAGGATGATGTTTGATAACCTCAAAGCTTTATTCCGATACCAGGGAGTTGTATTATCTCATGGTCTAAGGAATACAATACTTGACATAAGAAAAAGCTTCGCAAAGATGAACACGATGACACGATCTAATTGCTCTGCTTAATTTGGGTATGTCCATCATATCATTCTCCTAATGACATGATCTCATTATTAATCGACTACTCATGTCTATGGTTAGGAAACCTTAACCATCATTAATCAATGAGCTAGTCCATAGAGGCGTACTAGGGACACAGTGTTGTTCATAAACCACACAAGTATCAAAGTTTCCGCTTAATACAATTCTAGCATGGAATATAAACTTTATCATGAACAAGAATTATAATAATAACATCTTTATTATTGCCTCTAGGGCATAATTCCAACATCCGCTAGCTGGTCCAGAGCGCAGCGATTCGTGCCCATTTCGAGCTCCAACTCCGCCGCTGCATCTCGACCGTCATCGCCGTCGTGCCGATGTGTCCAAGCCTGTCGAACCGTATAAAGCAGCCGCCTGAGACCTCCTCGAGCTTCTAGTCAATCCTCATCCTCGAGTATCCTTCCTCTCGCTCTCTATCTCTCTTTCCAACCCGACGCCATCGCCAGCGAGCTTCGGCTAGCCGTCGATGCAATGCTCCTCGAAGCATGTGGTGTCGATGGGGAGAAGCGTCGTGCTCCATAGATCTTCTAGGTTTAGTAAAACATCAAGGGGAGCTCTGAGGAGGGTGAATTTCATCGTTCCCTTTCCTCGGTCTTTGCCGGAATTCTTGACGAAGAACTCATCTCCGACCACACCGGTCGTTGTCGACCACTTCATCAGTCTCAGGGTACGCATACGCATCTCCTTCCTCATTATATCTTCCTAATTCCACCTCTAGCTCGAGTTTGTCGTGTCGCCAGAGAGCGCCGCCGTGGATACTCGTCATAACCATTGTTCTGATGACCAATACCTAGCGTTAGTAGGCTCGATCGATTCGCCTAGTCGCCCTCTTTCCAGCACACTCAACATCAGGTGTTGGGGCGCCGTAGATCGCCGCCGGTGACCATTTCCTGGCGGTGGCGTCCGTGTGTACGTCATCGTGACGTCGGGGTTGACACGGTCAGCCATTTGACTGGTCCTTTCCTATGTGGCCTTGGTCCCATGTGTCATCGACTAAGAGTAGAAATAGGTTCAGTAACAATTGTATTTACTTAACTGGGTATGTGATGTGGCCACTGGACCACCAGTCAGGGACTAGGGTAGGTTTAGATTCGGTACAAGAAGTATTTTATGTTTAGGAAACAGATAAAACATTATAAGAACAATTATAAATATTTCCTAAAATGTAATAAAATGATTAATTCTTGTAAATTTAATAACTTCTGTTTTATAATTCAGAAAAATACATGTAATATATGAAATTTTTCAGAAAAATAAGATCTTCAACTTTAAACTATTATCAAACATTATTATGTGAATTAACTAAATAAATATTACTTAATAAAGATTTTATAAGTTGTAATACTTTAAAAATTCATATTTTAATATTGGTAAATATTAAAAATATAAATAAAATACCAAAAATCTTAGAAAAATAAGAACTATAATTCAAAAATATAATCATGCATTAGTATTTCACTTAATTAAACACTTATTATTTATTAAGTATTTATAAAGTAATAAATCTTATAAAAACCATATCTTATTATTTATAAACCATAAAAATAAATGTAATATACCAAAATGATCACAAAAATAATACTTACATGTTAAAAATATAACATTCCACTTTTAAGGTAAATAAAAGTTTAAACACTTTAACAACTTGAATTTAAACCTATTTCCTTAATTAATAATTCATATAAAGGTAAATAAAATTTGCTAATATTTCTAAAATTAGCCAATTGCGTCTAATAAATAGTATTAGTATTAAATAATATATTATGAAGTCACAATGATTTAACACAATTTAAATAAAATTTTATTGAATTATCATTCAACCATATATATGTAGTTTATTTTCTAAAAATATCTTTATTAAGTATAAAATCTTCAAGAATAATTGGGATTAAATAAAACCTATTTACTTACTTCAACCACATGTTTATAAACAAATCAAAACACTATAGTGAATCCATAAATAGTTACGTAATGTTACTTCCTTGATTACAAATCATAACCACACCTTTATAAAAAGATAAATGATTCTATTCCATTATACAATTAGGAAACCACTATTTAAATAGAAGTGTTACCACTCTTAAAGTATCCTTAGGGAAACATTATGAAGTGAAAAAAATACAAATATCATAAGCATTACACCCTAAGTTCATCTATGTTTTTAAAGTTAACTTTACTCCACAAGACTTTAAATATAATGCTAAAACCTTGTTATGTGTTTTATAGTTAACTTTTGTCTGTTATAATTAAGTCGTAAAGCATCTCAAGTCCATACTATTCAAGCAAGCATAAACAACATCAATCACATTCTATTCTAAAAACTATCAGGATTGTTTAAACCTTAATAAAGTAATCTTTTCTTCAAAAGTTATTCGTTTTGCCACTTAAGTAAACAGATGACAATTAATCATAATCACATTACTTTATACTTTTCTTGTATACCTAGGGTTGATAACACTTAAGTTCTTTACAAGTGACATTACTCGTAAGGTAAAAATTTAAAGATGAATAATTATAGTATGAGCAATCTTGAGTAGCATTTCACATTTGTGGGTATCTCACTGTTTTATGATATTATAATTAAATGTTGTTCCACACACAATCACAAGCCTTAATAAGAAGCACAAATATGAAACTTATCTAACAGGACAACACATTTTAATAGGAACCATTTCCAATATTCAAACCCTAGAACAACGTTATCCCCGGGATTCGATTTTACGAAATTGCATTACATTACTTATGCATAATAGCATCTTGCTTCTTTAAACATTAGTACTTACCGGACCAATGATGTTGATTTCAGATATTGGATCTTATATTGTCTTGAAGACCGTGAGTGCATAATCTTGCAATCACAAAAGGCAAGTTCACACTTGCTCATGTCCTTTGATTATTTTCTATAAAGTATTTTGCAAATCCAGTGTTGTCATCATCTGCATTTGAAAAAGGTCAGAAAACACTATTTTCATAATAATATGATTATAGGTTATTTACCATGAGGTAATAACCTACTATGAAAGTTCAGGTGGTAAAGGAACATATTATCTAGGACTTAACAACCAATGCTGCCAGTGATTCTTGCGCCATATATCACATGTTAACCATGAGATTTGGAATGGGACAGAGAAGTTAGATGTATCTTCTTCCTCTCGCATATAGCCGGATGTGCAGGTCATGGCTGTTATCCTCGTAGCATGCATATTAATTGGTAATTCGTAGAGGATATGCAGCATATGGGTGGCATCCCTCAATGTCCCACGATAGTTCTGGTATCTAACGGTATGTACAAACCATTGTCATAATTCAATGTGTGGGCATGGTGTACACCAAGGAGGCATGTGAGGTCGCGAAGGGGGCAGTGATTGGCTTGGATCTTAGACTGGGCCCCATATCAAGGAAGTATGGACAAGGTCATGACTTGGTTGTGCAACAAGGCTAAGGTCTCTCATGGGTAAAGTAACACACCTCTGTAGAATGTAAGAACTGTAACTTGTTACTCCCTATTCTAGGAAGGAGCTGCGAACAAGGCGGGAAAGGAACTCCATGAAAGTTTTGGTAAACTCATGAAGGCTGACGGACATAGATTTTCAGAATACAAGCAACCTTTGAAGAAATGTTTACGAAAACTTGCATTGCCTATGACTTATGGTTTGTGGCTGTAGATATAGTGCATCTAACACTCCTTTTCTAGTGAACTTGCTGAATACGCTTGTACTCAACGTATCTTCTTAATCCTTGCTAGATTATGAAGCCATTAAGACGACGTCTACATCAACTTATGCTCTAGGAATCATCAACAAAAGCTAAAGCTCTTCAGTGAAGTCAAGAAAGTCAATCTATACATCAACTCAAGTGAAGACGAAGTTATTGATGAGATAGGAGTATAATCCCTAGCCATAGAACCTATTTCTGTAGAGTATTGCAATAGTAGCAATGCAAGCCCCCAATAGTTCAGATACTAGACTATTAGTATATTAATTATGAGTTGTTTATTTCTGATTCTTCTTTGTAAGAAGTTTCTTTCTCTCTCTTTAACCTAGAGTGTTCTCTGGATCTTGTGTAAAGAATTGAGTTGTAACCTATAGTCATGTCTTGGACCTGCTTTGTTTCTGTTGTACCACTCTGAGGGATGTAATACTAGTGAACAGTATTTCATTGGTGTTATGTCAACGACTATAGTGTAGTACATCATGCAGTGGTATGCTGGGTCACCGCAGTTGGTATCAGAGCATATGCTTTGACCTTAGGATTAAAACCCTTTAGGAAGATCTGTATGTTGGATAGTGACTATAGGAGCCATCTTATCTAAACCAAGTATTCTTATGACTTGTGATGAAAATCCACTTGAGGATAACCTTGTCACACTTAAGTTGGATGCTTAAGTCATTTTTTTAGGGGTAGTTATCTATCTTCTCCCAGTAAAGTGATATTTAGTGTCTTCCGAAGGAGACATAACCCACCAAGATACTTTAGGAAAGCCAATTGGTCATAGTAGATTAGGATAAAGTTTAATACATCATATGGAAGTAGTCTTAATGGTGTAGCCTAACTCTAGAATTCAAGTAGCACAATGGAATTTTATTGTTAGTTGATAACGAAAGACAACATGATGAATATCATTAGGATTAATGTTGATGTAATGGGTAGTAATCATGTGGAATTCACTTGAGAATTCTACGTGATGAAGTGAAATTATGTTAAGAATTAATAATGGTGTAGTAAGAAACAAAGTCATCATGGTTAGATTAGCTTCTGAATCATGTAAATAGGTAAAACATAACAAGATCATGGTGAGATTTGTTGGGGATATGCTATATGGGTATCCTCATAGCATGTCTCCTATCCGGATAACCCGGGTGGCCCACAGTTGGTAGCATGGCCCATGGCCTGCTGGGCGGCCCAGTTAGATGGATCCAGAAGGGAGGCTCATGCCGGATAAAGGAAGGCTACGGTGGATTCACCAGCGTACCCGGAGCCTTGGAGTACCAGACACGCAAGACTAGTAATAGACGGTGTAGGACTCTGTAACCTGTCTGGCTAGGACTTTTCCCTATAACCCTAGGACCTGGCGACTATATAAGTCGGGCCCATGGGAGCCTTTAGGGCACGATCAAGTAGCGATTAGCACACACCTCGCACAGTGAACCTATCTCTGTAACTCGGCGTATTGCCATTATAGTGATTTATAGCAGGAGTAGGATTCCGCCACCTTTGTGGGATCTGAACCTGGGTAAGCTGTGTTACCTCGTAACCATAAACCGTCCGCCTTCCCCCACGTCTCTAAACACGCACTTTGAGGACCCCTCCATGGTATACTCGTCGGCAATACCATGACAGTTGGCACCCACCATGGGGCAAGAGGTGCTCCAGGCTCTTCAGCGCGTGAGGACCAAGATCTTCGCGGGAATCGGCGAAACCGTAGCCATCGGTCGCGTTCTCTTCTCCGTCAACATTCTGATCATCCCTCCCGACGATTTCTGGATCCCGGCGAAGACGAACCCTACGCGGTGTTCGATCGTTCCTATCAGAGACATCCACCTCTCCATTGGCAAAACCGACTCGGGTACTAGTTCCCTTGGAGTCGGAGGAGCATCAAGACCCGCACGGACTGCCTACGGGCAGGACACGTTCGCGTAAGGATCAATGTCGGATCTCTCTTCGGAGTTTGCCGGCAAAGATCAGAAAAATTCAAGGCCACCCAAACCGCCTCTGTGTAGGATATAACTGTGGAAGATCACTGGAAGTCCACCGGCTTCGTCCGTGCGTCTAGACAGCAGAGATCCAAGTTCGTCGGCGTGGTTACCATCTTCGATCTGGCGCGTTGCATTCAGAGAGAGGGCAAAAACCCCTACGATTACCTTGCCAGGTGGCTCCGTATACGAGCCGATCGGGCCCACTGCCCCAATGATGATGCTATGTATCACTTTGTGGAAGGACTGGACCATGGCACGCTTCTCCGGCATTCCCTAAGATGGCAGCAGGCGTCGGGACGCCTTACCTTCGAAGGGATGGTGAACACCGTCAACAACTATACGGAGGCTGATGCGGCAGCTCAGACAGCGCTTGCGCTCATTGGAGCCCCTCCGATTCAGTCACCGCCTCCGGCCGCCATCGCCGCAGCTGCGCCGCCACCTCCAGCCATCATCTCCGATGTTGCACCTCCACCCCTTGTGTCCTGGCACCCTCCGACTCTGTGATTGACGCGCTATACACCGACTTTAGTGCAGATTCAGAGGAGATAGATTTCAGTCCAGAGGAACTAGACTCCGTCATGCAGGAGATGGAGGAGGAGTACACACACGACGAGCAAGACAACAACTCTATCACGTCTCGAGAGGTGTTCGTCACCATTGGGACGGCGATGGATGAAGATCAACCCGGACAAGCTCCACCTACAGCTCTGGACAAAGGTAAGGGACCACCTGTTGTTGACGACATTGATCGTGCAAAGGTCATGCCCCCTCCGCCTAATCCAGCGCAACAGCCGCAGGAACTCGGCACCGGCCCGATCAACAACAACACCGCAAACTTGCCGCCTCCGGCATCTACGTCTGCTGCTACCCAAGTTACTCCAGCTGATAGAGTGATGTACGGTAATCTCCTCGTCGAGCCACTGACAGTAGATCATATCCGGAACATGACCCAGCTTGACGAGAAGCGCCAGCAGCTGCTGGAGGAAGCAAAGGCCATCGCGGAGCAAGGCACTAAGCTAGATCGAGATCTGGTCAACGCACAGAAATCCATAGAGAAAGCTAGAGCAATGGAGGCCGAGTACAAGACTCTGCTGCAGCAGCAGAAGTCCAAGAAAGCTCCGTCTCACGTCATCAACGATCCTGGTGTACGGCGAAACCTAGGATGGGCTCCCCCGAAGCCGGCACAGGCCAAGCCATACATTGGCAGTGAAGGTAGGCAGGTGATGCCCACTCCTCTCCTCAACCTCGCCGTCGCCAAGACCCTTCTAGAGCAGGATAGATCACCCGAGGCGGTGGACCAGGTCTATGACCTAGTGGCCAAGGCGGTGAAACAGCAGGAAAAGGCCACCTCTCAGAGGCTTGAGTCCGACCCAACATTTTTATAGTCTAGCCAGCATAAGCCGCCAAGGGACAGATCTCCTCTTGATGTTGGGTCCCAGATGGGTTCATCAGAACGAATACGGAGGGATGCGCGCAATAGGAAGGATGCTATCCCCATATCCTCCGACCACGGAGAAAAGGCCCAACCTCGTCGCCCATCGCCACCGCCCAGCTCCCCACGACATCGCGAAGACCCCAAGGCTCACCATCGTACGGATATGCCCCTGCCAAGGCAGAGCGGCATCGTCATCCACGACAACACGGAGCAGACCCGTCATGTCGGCGAGCGCAACCAGGGACACAAGAGCAGGTGGCACCATGACCCTCCGCGTCCGGCAAGCAATCGCGACAAGCGTGAGGCGTTGCAGGAGGGTAATAGCAAGAAAGCTAACCCACCGCCACCTCCGCCTTCGCTGCCACCTAGCAGTCACCATGGCGGAGGAGGCCCGCGTCGTTCACGCAGCCCATCCCCTGTTGACAAGAAGAAGAAAAACCCGGAGCCGTACGATGCACGTTCGCGGATAGATAAGATCCACGAAGCCCGGGAAGGACCATACCTGGGACCATGTTGCTTTGGACCTGCGATACGGTCTGCAACTTACCCCAAAGGTTTCCGGATTGACAAGACTATCAAGCCCTATGACGGCACCGCTAAGCCAGCTACATTGTTGCAGGACTACGGCAACGCAGTAGAGATTGCCGGGGGTAACCCCAACGTTGCCGTCAAGTACCTCCCATTGATGTTGGCGGGCACAACCCGTCAATGGATTGATGACTTGCTAGAGAAATCCATCTGCAATTGGTTGGACATGCAAGAAGCATTCACCAAGAACTTCGAGGGTACGTACAAACGTCCCTGCACTGTTGGCGATATACAGCGGTGCGTGCAAGAGAAAGACGAGACATCTTGCTCCTACCTCTCCTGCCGGCTGGATATGAAAAATTTCTGCGCAGGAGTGCACGCTCAGACAGCCATGGCCGCCTTCATCGATGGGTTGGAAAGGGGCACGTTGCTCCGACATAAGCTGAAGCGCTTGCAGGACAATCACCAACTTGACTTGAACCAGATGATTTAGTTGGCTAGTGAGTTCGCAGCTGCCGACGACGATGCTCGCGGCTCCCTACTGGCAATGGCCGTTCCAACTCAAGCTCGGAGGAACATCAGCACAAAGCGGAAAACCGCTCCAGAAGAAAATCAAACTCCCGACATGGTCGCCATGACCTTTGCAGGACGAGGTGATGACGGACAACGTGGCCGAGGACGAGGAGCTGGTCGTGGGCAGTAGCGAGGAAGTGAAACTACCTCGGCAGTGCTCTGCGTTCCCCAAACCTACGAAGAGTACCGTGATATGTCGTGCCTCGTACACCTCGATTTCAATAGCAAGGCCACCCATACCAATCGACACTGCAAATTCGTCAACGACCTCAAGGAGGACCCGGAGTCCGGCTACAAGCGAAGTCGGAAGAACAGACCATGAGGCAAGGGCAAGGGGAAGAAGAAGGAGGAGGAGTCCAAGGATTCAAGTGACATGGACGAGGATGTTGACCCCAATCACGCCGCCAAGAGCGACGACAAAGGCAAGAACCCCTTCGTGAAGAAGGCGCCAGTATACCACACTTTCCTTGGCACCCCCACCGTCCGACAACAGAAGACCTCTATCAGGATACTAATGGCTACTCTACCCCCAGTTCCCTAGTACATGCGCTGGTCGGAGGTTCCAATTACTTGGGACAGGAAGGATCACCCATACCTTATCCCTACGGAGAACCAATACGCCATGGTCATCAACCCCTTGATTGACGGCGTGGAGTTCACTAACTGTATGGTGGATAGTGGAAGCAACATCAACATCATGTACCTGGATACACTGTAGAAGATGAACTTGACGGAGGCAAACCTAAGGCGGACCAACACCATCTTCCACGGCGTAGTTCCTAGTCGGGAGGCTCGTCCCTTGGGTGCATCACACCTCAGGTTGCCTTTGGCGATGTTAATAATTACCGCCAAGAGCGCATGACCTTTGAGGTGGTCCCCTTCAAGAGCGTGTACCACGTCATATTCGGTCGCGACATATTCCACACCTTCATGGTCAAGCCATGCTTCTTCTATAACAAACTCAAGATAGCCGGACCAAACGGTGTCATCACCATATCCGGAAGCTTTACCAAAGCAAGGGACTGCAAGATTAATGAAGCAGCCTACGCGGAAGCTGTCCTCTACAGCAAATAATTCAAAGAGATCCAGATCAAGGTCGATGACTCAGAGATGCCCGCATCAAAGAAACAAATCTCCGACTCCGCTCCAGCATTCAAGGCCGCCATCGAGACCAAGCCGGTGGAACTTGTGGTAGGCGATGCCTCCAAGACCACCGCCATTGGGACGAACCTGGATCCCAAATAGGAAAGTGCGCTCATCGAGTTCCTCCGTGAGAACAGGGACATCTTTGCCTGGCAACCTGCCGACATGAAAGGTGTACCTAGGGAACTTGCCGAGCACAGCTTAAACATTGATCCAAAATGCAAACCAGTGAAGCAACCTCTACGACGCTTTGGAGATGAGAAGAGATGCGCCATAGGCAAAGAGATAGCTAGGTTACTTAAGGCTAGTTTTATCCGAGAAGTCCTTCACACCCAATGGGTGGCCAATCCTATACTTGTCCCCAAAAAGGGAACCAAAGAATTAAGAATGTGCGTTGATTACACCGGCTTGAACAAGGCATGCCCCCAAAGATCCGTTTGCTTTGCCTCGCATTGACCAACTCATTAACTCGACGGCTGGCTCGGAACTTTTGTGTTTTCTCGATGCATACTCAGGATACCACCAGATCAAGATGAGGAAGTCGGACCAATTGGCCACTTCGTTCACTACCCCATACAGGACGTTTTGCTATGTTACAATGCCCTTTGGGCTGAAAAATGCAGGTGCTACGTACCAGCGGACAATGCAATGTTGCATGCACGACCAAATTGGACGGAACGTTCACGCCTATGTGGACAATATAGCGGTGATGTCTAAAAAGTCAAATGATTTAATCTCTGACTTAAAAGAAACCTTTGATAATCTCCGAAAATACAACATGATGCTTAACCCTAAGAAGTGCGTCTTTGGGGTTCCATCCGGCAAATTGTTAGGCTTCATCGTTTCCCAGCGTGGAATCAAGGTCAACCCAGAGAAAATCAAGGCCATCTTAAACATAAACCGTCTGACATGCCTAAAGGACATTCAACGACTAACAGGTTGTGTTGTAGCAGTTAGTCGGTTTGTCAGCCGACTTGGAGAGAAGGCCCTGCCGCTGTACAAGTTGCTGAAGAAGGTGGACAAATTTACGTGGACGGACGAAGCAGATGCAGCATTGAAGCAACTCAATGAGATTCTTTTTTCAACGCCCATCCTTGCAGCACCTTAGCCTGGAGAGCCCATGTTAATCTACATGGCGGCAACCAACCGGGTAATCAGCATCGTTGTCGTGGTAGAGCGGAAGGAACCAGGCTATGAGCATGGAGTTCAACGACTAGTTTACTACATAAGCGAGGTCTTGACAGAGTCCAAGCAGCGTTACCTGCACTACCAGAAGATAGCTTATGGAGTATTCCTTGCTTCTAGGAAGCCGAGGCATTACTTTTAGGAGCACCCTATCACAGTGGTGAGCAAGACTCCACTGTCCGACATTATCAACAACAGCGACGCTACGGGAAGGGTCACGAAGTAGGGAATTGAACTTGCCGCCTTCGAGATCACCTACAAGAGACGTGACGCTATCAAGTCACAAGCTGTAGGGTTTGCAGCATAGAAAACAAAAAATTTCCTACGATGGGAACATCTATTTACCAAGATCTATCTACTAGATACAAGCAACGGGTGGATATACATCCATAGAATACATACCCTCAAAGACCGAATAGCGTTAACGAGGTTGTACTCATGGATGATGTAGACGAACGCTTGCCGATCTCAAGATCGTGATGAAGTCCATCTGGTCCAGCCGGTCCAACATGATCAAGTCCAGCACCTCAAAGCAGTGGTGCATCGATCGCACACACGTACGGGTACCCCGACAACCTCCGCGCCCTCGCTCCTGCGAAGCAGCGGAAGCAAAAAATCCTTCCAGAAAAATCCACCGGGAACATGTATCTCGCTGATCCGAGACCATGGGGAAATTCTAAAAGGGGGAGAGAGATCCTTCGCGAGGAGGTGTGCTTTGAGAGGAGGAGAGGGGGCCTTTTATAGGGGAGAGGGGGGCACCCAAGGGGCATGGAGCCCAGCCATGGGGGCTGCCCCCACCTCTTCCACATTCATGTGGGTGGAGCTCCCACTCAAAATGAAAAGCCTCCACTCCCATTAAAAAGCCTCCACTCAAAAATCCACTCACATGCATTAAATTTCCACCAAATTTAATGCAAACTCTCATTTAAATAAAACTCTTTTATTTATTTATTCAGAATTTTGTTAATTACTTTAATTAACAAACATTCACATAAAACCCCTTGCTAGTATTCCATTTCACATGCAGAACCAGTTTCAGCAATTTCAACCGAAATAGTTTCGGTGTCTAGTGAAATAAATTCCTGCACTTTCCTTTTTCTTTCTCTGGCATATCATTTGCTCCAAATGGTGTCGGTATCCCTTAAGTGTGTCACCCTATGGTTCACGAATAATGTGGACATGATCGAGACCCTTCTCCGATCAATAATCAGTAGCGGGACCTGGAGATCCATACTGACTCCCACACATTCAACGATGACTTCTGTGATCGTGTGAACCTTTTATGCTAGTATCTTAATCCCTTTGTTTCACGATATATTACATGTCCGAGATTCGATCATCGGTATCTCCATACCTAGTTTGATCTCGTTACCGACATGCACTCTTTTCTTGTTCTCGTGATATAACATTCTAGTGATCAAATCACTTGCTTGCAAGCTAATCAATGTGATATCACCGAGAGGGCCCAGAGCATATCTATCCGTCATCGGGATGAACAAATTCCACTCTCGATCCATGGGTCTCAACATAACACTTTAGTAGTTCTGAAGCCATCTTTATAATCACCCAGTTACGGTGTGACGTTTGATGTCATCGAGAAACTCTTCCGGTGTTAGTGATTGACATGATCTCATGGTCTAAGGATTAGGATCACTTCGTAAGTTGTTATAGCAATATAAACTCAATGACTTTGATCGTAATGATATACTTTGGATGAATGTTCATCACATCATTACACTAATGTTGTGACCTCGTTATTAACAACATCCAATGTCCATGATCAGGAAACTTTGATCATCTTGTTAATCAACGAGCTAGTTTATAAGAGAGGCTTAACTAGGAACTTCCTTTTTGTTTATTAAACACACATGTATTAACGTTTCCGTATTAATACAATTATAGCATGCAAAATAAACATTTATCATAAATAAGGAATACGATAATAACCACTTTATTATTGCCTCTTGGGCATATTCCCTTCAGTCTCCCACTTGCACTAGAGACAATAATCTAGTTTGAAAACTTTTGCATATTTGAACACCTATGGCTTTCTGGTGTTCCATATACGCAACTGCAAGTGGTTAACATAATCTACGGATCTGACGCTTTCAGGTCCGTGTGTATTTGCATGTCTTTGCGTCTTCACGCATCACTCGTTCTCCAATGAGATGGCATTGTATAAATTTGGTCTTAAGGTGAGACCTTTAGTTCCTTGGGGTTAAAACACGTCGATACTATTGTCATACAATATATCTTTAGTGTTAGCCCGTTGCGAACCACACCTTAGTTTGATAACAAACTACTTGACACAAATTCCCTCCTTTGCTGCTACTATAGCAGTCATATACTTAGCCCTTTTTGTTGTAGTATCCGTCACAATGTCTTAACTTTCGAATTCATCCAAATCCATCATGGAAACTTTCTTTCCATTTCATTGTGCCACCCATAGTTTAAATTGAGATAAACTTAATTTGTATCTTGTGAAAAAACTAGTATCAATGTAACGCTTTACAATGAACTATTTGTAATTGTTTGTCACCTCTACACAAATATATTCTTAGTTCTTTCCAAAAGATCATAAGAATATCCTTACTATCGTCCAATGATCATTTTATGATTCATTCTGGTATATGCTCATAACACTTAGAGCATAGGACATATCTGGATGTGTACATATCATGGTATGATTGATCAAAACATTCTCGTGATTTCACTCATCAAGTGTCAAAGCACTTGAATCTTGTTTCACTTATCAAGTGTCGATACACTTGAATCTTGATTCAATTCCTTTCCATGCGACAAGAACCGTTTCTTGTTGTTTCTATATTGAACTCCTTCAATATCTCATATATGTATGTTTGGCATAACCATATTAGCGTCACAGTCTATCCACTATAGACATTCATGATAAATATTCGGGTTTTGCCTAAGTCTTTCATCGAAATGAAATTCTTAACCATTGTCAATAAAAATTACATCATTTCTAACCAACAAGATGTCCTCCACATAATGTATTAGAAATATGTCTCAGCGCTCCCACTTAATTTCTTGCAAATGCAAGCATCTTCATCGTCTCCTGATGAAAACTCCTTTTCATCATGGTGAAGATTCCAACTCCGCGATGCTTACTTCAACCATTGAAGTTTGCATGCCCTTTTTAGCATCCTTTGAATTAACAAAACCCTTTGGACCGTGTCATGTACACGTCCTAGGTAACCATTCTATTAGAAGAACTTTGTTTTGTTTATTCATCTACCATATACCAAATTATATGTAGTGATTGCTACTTTAATCCGTCCAGACTAAATATCGCTATGAAAGATCAAATCTTATCATAGTCAACTCCTTGAACATTGTCATAAAATACTTTACGACATGTCGACTATTTCATAGATGTGAAACATCCATGTCTGTTTCTTTATAGATCCAAATACGACCGATAGGTTTTTACACCTTTCCGGAGGGTCTTCCAAGTTCAAAACTTGATTTATCGTGTATGGACTTATCACGGATTTTATGGCTTCAAGCGATTTGACGGAGTCAGGGCCCATCATCGCTTCTTTGTATGTGGTCGATTCATCATTGTCAAACAATAATGATTTACTCTCAAATCTCAACATTTGATTGTTTATCCGACCGACTTGGTTCAATAAGAACTTAGATCTCCGTGACCACAACCTTTGAGGCACGTAATCTATGAGCATTATGGCAGCCTCCGGAATGATTTCCGGTGCTGCGCAACTCAGCACATTTATCTAAGTTTCATTAACCTTATCAAAGTTCTATTGTCCTCACACTTAATGAAAAATTTCTTCTTCAAGGAACTTCACATTTCAAGTGACAAACCCTTTTTTCCTTGGTGTTATGGAGGAATAACCAATTGTTATTCGAAATAACCTACAAAAACATGCTCATCCGACTTTGGTTGTAAACATCTTACTTATGTTTAGCATACCAAAATTTAAGAAATGACAACTTGGGTTTTACCCCAAACCATAACTTCCATGGTGTCATTTCAACGGATCAAGATGGAGCTCTTTTCAGTGTAAAAGCGGAAGTCTCTAAAGCTTTAATCTTTTAAAACATAATGGCAGTTTTATCAATAACACCTTTGATCCAACCATGTCACACAAGGTTTCATTACAAATCTCAAACACTCCATATTCATACGGTGTTTCGGGAGATGTAAATCCAGGTGTTTTGCTAAACTTGTAACTCAAATAAATCCCTTTTATGATAAAATCATAATTCATTTATTTTTCTTGTTACACTTGTAACTCAAATAAATCCCTTATGATAAAATCATAAACCATTTATTTTCTTGTCACAATGATTTTCACTTCATCTTGAAATTCTTTGAACATTTTCAAATATTTCATACTTCTTTCTAATTAAGTGAACATTCACTCAAATTTCCGGAGAAAGCATATGAAGTTGAAATCCATCGCTTACGACTATACTTAATGGACTACATACATCGATATGTATAAATTCCAATAATTTAGTCGTTCGTTCTTCTTTGGCCTTTGAACGAAGTTTTAATTATCCCGAGGAAAGTCTCACAAGCGTCACTTGATCAAATCAAAGACTCCAAAAATCCATGAATATGGAGATTCTTCATGTTTTCTTTCCAATATAATTTAAACGGTGATGTCACTTCGTAAGTGATGTTTCAATCATTTGTCTTGCGACATTTTAGCATTAGGTTTTATGGATGTGATTTCTCCAACTAGATTTGTAAATCATCCATCTTATATGGAATACGGTAATTATTTGAACAACCTTTGTTCTCATAATACCTGATTCAAATAACAATTATTAAAACAAATCTTGAAGTCAAGCTTTCATGTCAACGATAAATACAAACAACGGTTTGTTTGTTTTCGATGAACATCATCACATATTCTCTTGCTGGTTATTTAGGCCATTGTGGTTTATGAATTGTGTCGTTCCGTATGAAATTTATACCAACCAATTCGGTATCCAATACCTAAAAACCACATTGTTTAACAAGCAAAGAATACAACCATAACATGTATATCATCCATATACCTAAATTGGATATTTCCAATCTTTTCTTTTCTGCCAAATATATTTTATAGATTCTCTTTCAGCATTTCCTTTTCCCTTTTAAAAGAATCTATCAACATCAAAAGTGGCGCCATATACATGACACATAGTCCAAAGCGTGTATATTCAAATAATAATACCTTTGGACTTGCACTTTGAAGTAGATCACCATCATCAAATGATCGGCGTTCTTTCAAAATCCATTCTTTAGTAATCTTTTAGTATAGTAAACACTTTACATACATCTTCTATTCATCCTTATCATGATGACTTTCATGATCAAGCTACTGTAGCTTATAAAGGTGAATCGTGAGTATAATGTTGCTTTCCAAAACCCTTTTGGATGATTAGGATGTCTAGCATCTCCAACCTTTGTAAATTCTCATCCTATATGAGAACACATATTATACTCTATCATATTGCAACCAAAACAATGTTTCAGATATCGTTATATCTGCCACACATGATGGTTTCTGAAACAATTCTTTCAGCTCCTAGATAAACTTGATATTAAAATAATCAAGAATCATGGAGGCAAACATGATACTTAAGATACTAACACTGGAATTGTTACTCTCGATTTAATACCAATTATTAAATTTCACGGAGTAAATAGAATTTTGCTGAAAGTTTGCAATAGGAATTTAAACTTTAGATTGACACTCAACACAATATGATACCAGTTCGTAAATTATATATCCAGAATTCTATAGTTCTATTATCTCAATTACAACTATGCATAAGGTGGTGAACGAATGCCAATGACTACAAAAAATTATGCAAATTCACTTTGATTTAATTTATGATAAATTGAGTTCTACTAATCCAAATTAGAAATGAACTCCCACTACGACATCCCTCGTGTCGTTTTGGTGATTACATGAACCAAATCCACTACATCAAGTTCGATCATCACGTGAGTCGGTGTAGCTTCAAAGGCGAGCATCAAATGGGCATCATATCTACTATATGACTCATGCTTAACCTTTCGGTCCGTGTTCCGAGGCCATGTCTGTACATGCTAGGCTCGCCAAGTAAGAACCTTAGTATTCGCGTGTGTAACTGTCTTACACCCGAGATGTGCTCGTGGATTCAAGTACACTCGATCATCACGTGATGTCTTGAAGCGACGAAACATTGTCGGTGCATACTTAAGGAAGAACACATTTTTATCTTGATATCTAAATGAGGGATCATCTTATTATGCTAATAAAACGCCAAACAAGCAATATAATATTCTATCAAACATCACATGTTTATTAGTGGAATGATATGGTTCCCGCATATGATCTCTATCATGTGCACCGTGGTATGATCACTATCATACCTATATGTGTAAGTCCAAGGTCTATGGAGATTACACGTTATGTGTGTTGTAAGAGTATCATCTCATACTTCTACTTACAACATCACCATATCATAACACTAGCCCAGCAACAATCTAAACTAGACGTCTCTAATTTATCCATTGCAAATTTTACGTGGCTTAGGGCTTTCGAAGATAGAACCGTTCTTACCTACGAACATGAACCACAAAGAGGATAACCAAATTGTTGACAACTTGTTTCAAATTAGATATTAACTATAGTAGGAGAGACAGACACCCGCTAGCCACTTATGCAAAACTAGTTGCATGTCAAGCGTGGAACAGGTCTCATGTGCGAGGACATGTAAAGTTTGTCCGGGCCGCTTCATCCCACTATGCCACCAATATCCAAAGTACAACAAAGAAGCAATAAAATGATCATCATCGCCCACATACTCATATGTGTACTACCCGTGCAAAGTACCTACGCATAGATCCGGCTCTGATACCAGTGTAGGGTTCGCAGCATAGAAAACAAAAAATTTCCTACGATGAGAACATCTATGTACCAAGATCTATCTACTAGATACAAGCAACGGGTGGATATACATCCATAGAATACATACCCTCGAAGACCGAATAGAGTTAACGAGGTTGTACTTGTGGATGATGTAGACGAACGCTTGCCGATCTCAAGATCGTGATGAAGTCCATCTGGTCCAGCCGGTCCAGCATGATCAAGTCCAGCACCTCAAAGGAGTGGTGCATCCGTGATCGCACACACGTACGGGTACCCCGACAACCTTCGCGACCTCGCTCCAGCGAAGCAGCGGAAGCAAAAAATCCTTCCAGAAAAAGCCACCGGGAACATGTATCTCGCTGATCCGAGACCATGGGGAAATTCTAAAAGGGGGAGAGAGATCCTTCGCGAGGAGGTGTGCTTTGAGAGGAGGAGAGGGGGGCCTTTTATAGGGGAGAGGGGGGCACCCAAGGGGCATGGCGCCCAGCCATGGGGGCTGCCCCCACCTCTTCCACATTCATGTGGGTGGAGCTCCCACTCAAAATGAAAAGCCTCCACTCCCATTAAAAATCCTCCACTCAAAAATCCACTCATATGCATTAAATTTCCACCAATTTTAATGCAAGCTCTCATTTAAATAAAACTCTTTTATTTATTTATTCAGAATTTCTTTAATTACTTTAATTAACAAACATTCACATAAAACCCCTTGCTAGTATTCCATTTCACATGCAGAACCAGTTTCAGCAATTTCAACCGAAACAGTTTCGGTGTCTAGTGAAATAAATTCCTGCGCTTTCCTTTTTCTTTTTCTGGCATATCATTTGCTCCAAATGGTGTCGGTATCCCTTAAGTGTGCACCCTACGATTCGCGAATAATGCGGACATGATCGAGACCCTTCTCCGATCAATAATCAGTAGCGGGACCTAGAGATCCATACTGACTCACACAAATTCAACGATGACTTCTGTGATCGTGTGAACCTTTTACGCTAGTATCTTAATCCATTTGTTTCACGATATATTACATGTCCGAGATTCGATCATCGGTATCTCCATACCTAGTTTGATCTCGTTACCGACATGCATTCTTTTCTCGTTCCCGTGATATAACATTCTAGTGATCAAATCACTTGCTTGCAAGCTAATCAATGTGATATCACCGAGAGGGCCCAGAGCATATCTATCCGTCATCGGGATGAACAAATTCCACTCCGATACATGGGTCTCAACATAACACTTTAGTAGTTCTGAAGCCATCTTTATAATCACCCAGTTACGGTGTGACGTTTGATGTCATCGAGAAACTCTTCCGGTGTTAGTGATTGACATGATCTCATGGTCTAAGGATTAGGATCACTTCGTAAGTTGTTATAGCAATATAAACTCAATGACTTTGATCGTAATGCTATACTTTGGATGAATGTTTATCACATCATTACACTAATGTTGTGACCTCGTTATTAACAATATCCAATGTCCATGATCAAGAAACTTTGATCATCTTGTTAATCAACGAGCTAGTTTATAAGAGAGGCTTAACTAGAAACTTCCTTTTTGTTTATTAAACACACATGTATTAACGTTTCCGTATTAATACAATTATAGCATGCAAAATAAACATTTATCATAAATAAGGAATACGATAATAACCACTTTATTATTGCCTCTCGGGCATATTCCCTTCACAAGCCGTGGCAGATTTTATCGCAGATTGGACGGAGATGCCAGATGCTACTCCGTTGCCGGAACCAGAGTACTGGGTGATGCACTTTGACGGATCAAAGCTTCTCCAACGGCTCGGGGGCTGGTGTATTCCTACAGTCACCAACTGGCGACAAGCTACACTACGTTCTGTAGATCCACTTCGAGGTTACGAACAACATGGTGGAGTATAAAGCACTCATTCACGGATTACGCGTAGCCAAGGATATTTGCATCATGCGCATAGTTTGCTGTGGAGATTCTGACTTGGTTGCCCAGTAGGTGACTGGCACCTGGAATGCATGGAACCCTATGATGGTGGCGTATCGAGACAAAGTGGACAAGATAGCCAAGTGCTTCTTGGGCTACGAGGTCAAGTAAGTACCTAGGGAGCTGAACGAGGCGGCTGATCTGTTGTCTAAGCTTGGATCAGGGCGCAAGCGATTTCTGCCAGGAGTTTTCCTAGAGCATCCGCGGACACCATCCGTGAAGGGAGCCTACATTGACAACCCGTATAGAGTTGACTATTTTGTCCACATGGTGGCAAAGGTCCCTTCGGCTTGGACAAAACCGTTCATGGAATATCTCGAACATGGAACTTTGCCCGACGACAAAGTCGAAAGACGGCAAATAGTACGACGAGCAAAGGGCTATACCATAATAAATGGACAGCTTTAAAAAAGGAGAACTACCGGTGTATACCTTAAGTGTGTTTCCCAGCTAGAAGGTATTGAAATCCTACGCGAAATCCATCTCGGAGATTGCGGGCATCACGTCATTCCTTGATCGTTGGTCGCAAAAGCCTTCCGGCAAGGGTTCTACTGGCTGACCGCGAAGGCGGACGCCGACAAACTAGTTGATACATGCATGGGATGCCAGTATTATGCCCGACAACCACATGTTCCTGCTGAAGAATTGCGAATAATACCAATAACTTGGTTGTTTGCAGTCTGGGGGCTAGACATGGTGGGACCGTTACAGACGGAACCATGTGGGTTTACGCATCTGCTAGTGGCAGTTGATAAATTCACTAAATGGATAGAAGCTAAACCCATTAGAAAGCTTGATGGGGCAACTGCCCTTAGGTTTGTCCGAGATCTAGTGGTGAGATTTGGTCTCCCACATAGCATTATCACCGACAACGGCCGCAACTTGTCACTCGGAGAAGTGGAGGCTTATTGTTGGGAGAAGGGCATACGACTTGACCTTGCATCTGTGGCACATCCACAATCCAATAGTCAGGTTGAGCGAGCCAATGGATTAATTCTGCAGGGAATAAAGCCACGTCTTGAGGCACCGCTACATAGAGCAGCTGGAGCCTGGGTGGAAGAATTGCCATCTTTGCTGTGGAGTTTACGAACTACACCCAACATATCCACCGGCTACACCCCTTATTTCATGGTATATGGAGCAGAAGCCATCCTACCTTCCGACATACTTCACGATGCACCAAGGGTTGCCGCCTATGACAAAGATGACGCTAAAGAATCCAGACGCCTAGATGTGGACCTTCTCGAGGAGGAGCGCGTTTTGGCATGCCAAAGATCCGCCATCTACCAGCAGAAGCTACGCAGCTACCATAGTCGCCGCGTTCGGCATCGCTCGTTTAAAGAGGGGGATTTGGTGCTCCGACTTAAGCAGAAGAAGTGACACAAATTATCCCCGCCATGGGAAGGATCGTTCATCATAAGCAAGGCGCTACTCAATGGTTCTTACTACCTCGTTGACAATCGTGAACTGAAGGATAGACCCAACTAGGATCATAAGCATAAGCGACGTGACCAAGATGATGACTACCCGGAGCTTGATCGTCCATGGAACATAGCACAACTACGTCCTTTTTACACTTAGCATTTTTATCTAATTGTGTACCTCTTATATGATCAATGAAATAAAGCTCTCTAGTACACTCATATTTCTGAGTCTTTTACCTCCTTTAGTGTTCATTTTTGGATCATATAAAACCTTTATGCACAAGCTTGCGATTGCACCTGTGAAAATTCTGCCTACGATCGTTAGCTTAAGTTTTCTGGTCTGCACGTCCTTTGTCGTTTTTATGTGGATTATGGAGTAGTGACTTTTGGCACTTATTGTCGTAAATTTTGTGCTTAGGTTATTGACGGTGCCATTGGGCATCATCAACTGAGCGCATGGTTCCGACAACGAATCTTCCGACTCACGAAAAGTCAAGCATAAGAACCAAAGTAATGGATAAGCCAGCGTTTGCTTAAAAAATATATACATGTTGATACTAGTTCTTAAGTAGCAGGACATACATCATTGTTTTCCGCCTTAAGTTAATACATAGTTTTTTCTGCATACACATCACAGAGGAAACAAATATTACAATTTTTTTTTCATTCCTCTGGCGCAGGCGACTTGGAATCAACATCATCGGCAACAGGAGAGTCACCCTCGAAGTCGGCAGTGTGAAGGGACTCGGAGGAGCTTTGGTTGCCGCCATCGATGGTATTCATCTGCACGAAGACGTTGACGTCGACTAACTCGGAAACTCTGGTGTCATAACCAGCGAGTGACGACAAGATAGATTCATCATTTATCTCTTTGCCTTCGTCGTCTATGTCGAGAATGCCAGAGGTTACCGTGTCGGTGTCGGCATCCTTGTAGTGTGCGTTTACCATGGACAGCGCCATCCTTGCACTGGCCCATGCACATGAAGCTTTCCAGCTTGTAATACGCTCGGGGGCTCGACGCAGGATCTCCGAGAACTTCGCCACAGAGTCCGATGCCTTGATATTAATCTGGAGGGGCTTGGCAATCTCTTTGGCTTGCGCGATGGCGGTGTTGATGAAGTTGCCGGCAAGAACAATGCATTCCTTTGCCGGAGGAGGCGACTGGGTTAAACCCATAGGAGCTGCGAATTTCCGACAAAGGAGCACATGAGTTCAAAAATTCAGAGTATCCAGACTACAGAAATCCAAGACGGAGAATCACTTACTGAAGATGCTAGCCTCAGCTTGCCAGAGGGTATCCGCCAAGGAGTCCCATTCTTGTTGGAGGAGCCTGTACACTTCATGATGGCGTTGATTCTGCTCATCGGTAGCTTTCTTCTGATATCTGAAATCGAGATCTCCTCCTTCAAGCGGTTCATCTACTCGGTGGCGGAGTCCTGCAGGGCTTTCATTAATTCTGTATGCATCTTCAGCATGTCCTTCCTCTCCTGCTTAAGGATCTTGTTCTCGCTATCCAGCTACTGAATATGCTTGGATTGCTCGACAATGTCCTTAGCCTTGGCAATGGTTTCTGCAAGTTGGAGAAAGCAAAGTACACGGTAAGTACTCGGAGAATACACAAGTTCAAGTCGGAATACGAAAAAGAAAGGAGAAACATACACTTGCTCTTGATGATCTGTTCCTTTAAGAAGGCAGTTTTACCCTTTTCGGGTTCCAAGTCTGCGCGCATCTTCTGGTACTTGTCGTTGGCCATGTGTAAGATCCCTCCTTTGTAAAGGAAAAGGATCCCTGTGATTGCAATGCTAGTCCCTGGATCATTGATAGCATCCACAGTTTAAGATGAAGTACACAGATACAAAGGTCATTTATTACATCCATTCCAGAGATAAAACATAGTCTTTTACAACTCAAGGCCACAGGCCTAATACAAGAGTTTGGAATAAGTAAATAAACATAAGTCTTCATCTTCATGTGCCACAGGCAAGCATGTTGAGTGTAGACTCATGACACCTAATCATCATCGGAGTAACCTGCAACTTCACAAGTTACAACCACAGTGGGTCAATACTTTGGAATAGTATTGACAAGTGATACCTTAGTAAATTTTAAGTGGACTATTACTATATGCATTTTGGCTAAGTGTAGCTTGGCTTGATTTGCTCAAAATAGGTTTTTCCTATTAGTTGAAATCACTAGGTTTTTTCTTTGTCAAAACACTTTTCCCAAGAAACCATCAATAGACATTGAGGTCCTTCACCCTTGTTCACCCACAAATTTTTACTTAGAAGTTGGAGTGATGAGATTCTTGATGGCTTCCATGTCTTGATGCTCAAGTTGTCCATTGCCCTGGACTTGGCTAAGTACTTAGATTTTTCCATCTGCAGAGGTTGTGCACTTTCCCCACCAGACTTGGTTTCCCAAGACAGGACCTTTCAGAAGCCTTCCCTTAGTCAAATGGACGCGTTCCAACCTATCATCCCACTACCACCAACTGTCCAAATGACTAAGTTCTAGCAACCTATGTGATCAAGGCAGAGCCCATATTGCCAAGTGGCTGCACTATAAGCTTCTCAACACTTGGCCTCTAAAATCCCTTTGTTCCTGGGTGGCATACCACAAGTGAGATACACAAGGTAAACCATAGCCATGGGCCTTGTGTAACCACTCAACCAAAAACCACCAATCAAGTCCCATTCCACCCAGGTGATTCATTGACTTAGTTGTTTTATTAAGAAAAACATAAGTCCAAAAGACTTAGAAATATTTTCATCATAGCATGTATATACTTTACCAACCCTTGTTTGCTACTAGCTAGGCTAAGCATGGCATAGTAACTTAACTTAGGAATTTCCTAGCAATTCTACAACTACTTAGGATTTCCCAACATGGCATTTGGCAAAAATAGTAACACATGCAAGTCTTAGCAAAAATATTTTTAATGCTTGTATGAAATATAGGGATGGAAATATTCATGAAGTACCACTTTCCTTGGTAGTTGGGAGAGTAGAACTCTTCACAATCACAATCACTAGCACCAAAGTCTACACAAAGAATAGTAGCACAAAATTACACACAATTCATATACAAACAAACAAAAATACATATGCATGCATGCAAAAATGCTAAGTGATGATTTTTAAAACTCCACCAATCAAGTGCATAGTACTGAATCATAACCAAGTCAAAAACTGTCTAAATCAAGTTTATTTTATACCAAAACAATTTCCTAAACAATTTCTATACTCAAAATAGTCTTAAACAAGTTTCTGCATAAAAAGTCATTTTAACAGAAGTTAAACACTAAACACATTGCATAAACAGAAAGGGCTTGTCTCCCTGATTCCAAGGGTATAAAATTTGCAAAAATCTAACGTGGGATTCAAAAGTTATAGCTATTTCAAAATTGGATCTAAATCTGATTCAAATTTGTTTTTAAACTCAAACCCTAGCCACGCGTCTGTTTCCTATTGGCCCGTACCGGTTCGGACGGATCGAGCACTGCGAGCCGTAGGATCTAATTCAGATCTGGTGGCTCAGATGCGCGCATACCTCTTCGCTTAAGTTCTAATTTCAGCCGTAGGATCTACATCTAACGTTCCTGAATGCCTTGACCAAAGATGAGCGGCGCTACCGGCGGCGACTGGCGGCGGCGCGTCTGTCAGCGGCGACGCTGGCGTTCTAGGTCGCGCGGAAGTGGGGGAAGAGGCTTACCAGAACCGCAGTGGTGTGCTGAAGCTCAAGGTGGTGATGGCTTGGGAAGGGGCGCACGGGGTCGTCGGAGATTCCTCGCCGGAGTTCGCGAACGCGTCGGGTGCGGCTGCTGTCGATGTTGGCGAGGTTCTGCGTCGCGCTAAGTCAAAAGGAAGGCACCGTTAGATGCGCAAGACGATGGGGATCCTAATCGTATCAGACAGAGGGCAAGGGGCGGCTGGTACTTACGGGGAGAGGTCGCTGGAGTTCGTGCAGAGAGAGGCGGCGCTTGGTCGAAGTCGTTGTCGAGGCTATAGATCATGCGAGAACAAACAAGGCGTGTCAGTGGATGCACAAGAAGTTGCTGAGCGTGATAGCATTAGTCAGGGACATAGGGGAGCACCGTACTCACCGGAATTCGTCGGCGCGGTCGTCGGAACAACGGCGGCGTCGAGCGAGTTGTGGGCAGCCTGGTGGCGTGAAGGGGGAATTGGTTGAGGGGAAATGGTCGCAAGAGAGTGGGGATTATATAGCCAGAGGCTCGACAAGAAACGCCCAAGGATTCAATGCCATTTACCTCGCGGAATCAAAGCAGCAACGGGCAGCGGCGGAGTTCGTGTGCGAGATTTTGGGGAAGAAGACGATGACGTGGACGGGGCCCGCTTGTCAGCGAAATAGGCAGAGAGAAGGTGGGGTCTGGGTGTCAGCGACTGCGTGGGTGCATCTGCGCGTGCGAGCGAGCGAGAGGGAGGCCGGGTGGGCTAGCTGGGCCGGTTCTGCTGCTGGGCTAGAATAGGAGCGCCTGGCCTTTTTCTTTTCTTTTCTCTTTTCCTTTTTCCAATTAGATTTTCAGGAATGGTTTTCAAATGAATTCAAACTCCATTTGAATTCAAATTTATTTGGGATTTTTGCAGTGTGCAACAGTCTCAAATCTAGGCATAAAACCATGTGTTCACTTTGAAAAGGGCTTGGTCATTTTTGGAGAAACAAAATAACAGGGAATTTGCACTTGATTTGCAAATGTTTGAAAAATGGTTTTTGAAACCATTTCCATTTTGTAAATCTTGGTTCAAATTCCACACTCAATCCATTCAACAAGGGAGACAAACAATCTAGGTTTAAAACATTCAAACTCTCAAATGGGGATGGCCATTTGATTTAAGTTTGCTCACATGAAATGATAGCACTATGTGCTTCTGTTTTCTTGAAATGAGTTTGAAATTGATCTCAAATCTATATGCATGCATGAATGATATGCAATCTGAAATCATGAATTTAGGGATGTTACAAATCTAACCCCCTTAAGGTGAATCTCTCCCTCGAGATTCGGATTGGCTAGCAAATAGGTGAGGGTGGTCTTTCCGAAGATCATCTTCTCTTTCCCATGTTGCTTCCTCTTCGGTATGATGATTCCACTGTACTTTGCAAAACTTGATAGTCTTTGTCCTTGTGACTCTTTCTGCAGTCTCAAGAATTTTGATAGGTTTCTCTTCATAAGTGAGATGACTTTCTAGTTGCACTTCCTCCAAAGGTATATTATCTTTCAAGGAAGTTTCTTCCATTTCTGGGTGACATTTCTTAAGCTGACTCACATGAAACACATTATGGACAGCTGATAAAGATTCTGGCAATTCAATTTTGTAGGCAACTTATCCTTTGCGACTCAAAATCTTGAATGGCCCAACATATCTTGGTGCCAATTTTCCTTTGACTCCGAATCTTTTTTCACTCCACGAAGTGGTGACACTCTAAGATACGCTCTATCACCTACTTCGTAGGTGACCTCTCTACGCTTAGGATCTGCGTAGCTTTTCTGTCGGGACTGTGCTATCTTCAACCTGTCCTTAACCAATTTGACCTTCTCTTCGGCTTCTTTAATAAGATCTGGTCCGAATAAACTTCTTTCTCCCACACCATTCCATAACAATGGGGTGGTACACTTTCTTCCGTAGAGAAACTCAAACGGTGCCATCTCAATGCTGGCTTGATAGCTGTTGTTATAAGAAAATTCTGCGTAAGGCAGACTTTCATCCCAACTTGCTCCATAGTCTAGGGCACATGCCCTCAACATGTCTTCAAGAATTTGATTAGTTCTTTCTGTTTGTCCATCAGTTTGAGTATGAAAAGCAGTACTGAATTCCAACCTCGTTCCCAATGACTCATGTAGCTGTCTCCAAAAACGGGAAGTGAATTGAGTTCCCCTATCAGACACAATACTCTTGGGCACTCCATGTAGACATACAATTCTACTCATGTAGATTTTGGCTAACTTGGCATTTGTATAAGTTGTCTTCACGGGTATGAAATGAGCCGCTTTAGTTAGGCGATCCACTACTACCCATATGGAATCATACCCTGACCTGGTCCTTGGTAGTCCGGTAATGAAATCCATACCAATCTTGTCCCACTTCCAATCAGGAATGGGTAGTGGTTGAAGCAAACCTACTGGTTTCTGATGCTCTTCTTTCACTCCACTACACACATCACACAAAGCAATATGTTCGGCGATGTCCCTCTTGAGATTATTCCACCAAAATCTTTCTTTCATGCCCATGTACATTTTGGTGTTACCCGGGTGAATAGAATACGGAGAGTTGTGTGCTTCCTGCAAAATCAGTTTCCGCAACTCCGGATATTGTGGAACACACATACGTTTCCCATGCCATAAAGTACCTTGTTCGTCTTCATGGAAACTTTTAGCTTTCCCTTGGCCAATCTTTTCCTTAATCTCTTCAATTTCCTTATCAGTCTTCTGGGCTTCTCTGATCTTTTCCAACAAACTGGGTTGAACATCCAAAGACATGAGATGTCCTTCAGGCACAATCTCCAATTTGAGTTTTCTAAATTGGGTACACAGATCATCTGGCAATTCTCCTTTGGTAAGGCCATTCCCAAATACCTTACGACTTAGAGCATCTACTACAACATTTGCTTTACCAGGGTGGTATTGCAAACTTAAATCATAGTCTTTGATAAGTTCTAGCCATCTTCTTTGTCTCATATTAATTTCCTTCTGGGTGAAGATATACTTCAAACTTTTGTGATCCGTGAACACTTCACAACGCTTTCCCAAAAGGTAATGTCTCCATGTTTTGAGTGCATGGACGACAGAGGCTAACTCTAAATCATGAGTAGGATAGTTCACCTCATGAGTTTTGAGTTGTCTCGAGGCATAGGCCACAACTTTACCGTCTTGCATAAGTACTGCACCCAAACCTTGATGAGATGCATCACAATATACTTGGAAATCCTTTTCGAAGTCTGGCAGACACAAGACTGGTGTTGTCACAAGTCTCTTCTTCAACTCCTGAAAGCTGACTTCACAACCTTCAGACCAAGCAAACTTCTTGTCTTTCTTTAACAATTCAGTCATGGGCTTAGCTACCTTAGAGAAATTCTCAATAAACCTTCTGTAGTACCCTGCTAAGCCAAGGAAACTACGAACTTCTTTCACGGACTTGGGAGATTCCCATTCAGTCACAGCTGAAACTTTAGCAGGATCCACAGCTACACCATCCTTTGTCATAACATGACCAAGAAAACCAACTTCCTCTAACCAGAACTCACACTTGCTGAATTTGGCATAAAGTTTATGCTCTCTTAACTTCTCAAGTACCAAACGTAAGTGTCCTTCATGTTCTTCTTTACTCTTGGAGTAGACTAAGATGTCATCGATGAAAACGACAACAAACTTGTCAAGAAATTCCATGAACACCTTGTTCATCATATTCATGAAGTATGCTGGAGCATTGGTCAAGCCAAAAGGCATCACAGTATACTCATACAATCCATACCTTGTGGTGAATGTTGTTTTAGGTATGTCTTGTTCTCTTATCTTGAGTTGAAAATAGCCTGACCGGAGATCAATCTTTGAGAACACACATGCTCCTTCTAGCTGATCAAACAAGTCATTGATTCTAGGCAAAGGGTATTTGTTCTTGATAGTTACCTCGTTGAGTGAACGGTAATCTATGCATAACCTTTGGCTTCTATCTTTCTTCTCCACGAACAAAACTGGGGCTCCCCAAGATGAAGAACTGGGTTGAATAAATCCTTTCTGCAACTGTTCTCCTAGTTGCTTCTTGAGTTCTTTCAGTTCATCAACTGACATTTTATATGGTCTCTTTGCTATTGGTCTAGACCCTGGTACCAAATTTATCAGAAATTCCACATCTCTATCAGGTGGCATTCCCGGCAGTTCTTCCGGAAACACATCCGGATACTCACTCACAATTGGCACACTGTCCATGCTAACCCCCTTAAGAGAATTAAGCATACTCCTTTTTGCTTCAAAACTGGTCTTTAATCTGATCCTTTTATTTTCTGGAGTTGTGAGTGAGACCGTATGGCTAGCACAATCTATCACTCCTTTGTACTTGGTCATCCAGTCCATTCCCAGAATGACATCCAATCCTTGGGAGTTTAGAATTATCAAGTTAACGGGAAACTTATACTTCCCAAATTCTATGACTAGATCATGACATCCTGAATTCACTATCATTTCTCCACCAGGAGAACTTACTTTTATAGGACACCCAATAGTTTCTACCGGTAGTTCATTTCTTTCAACAAATGCTCTTGATATGAATGAATGCGATGCACCAGTGTCAAAGAGTACAAATGCTGGAATAGAATTGAGTCTGAACTTACCAGCAACAGCGTCAGGCTCCTCATAGACCTCCTCCACATTGATGTGGTTCACCTGTCCTTTCTGGAAAGGATTGGGCTTGACAGGTCCTTCAACTTTCTTTTCAGGGCACTCATTTGCATAGTGCCCCATCTTCTTGCATTTTAAGCATTCAACCTGACTGATGTCTCTCTTAGCAGGCTGACTTCCACTTCCACTACCATTACCACTATGGTGGCTCTGATGTCCACTCTTGTGGTTCTTGTACTTGTCATTGTCATGACTGCGATGATGCTTGTTGTCATGACGTTTGTGGTTGTGGTGCTTGTTGAATTTCCCATGCTTGTGGGATCCTGAGCTTCCACTGTCATCATAGTGAGATCGTTTGTGAGACGATCCCGAGCTGTGCTTGTCGGAGTGCTTTCTCTTTCTACTCTCGACTTGTTTCATTTTGTTCTCCAATATAGCAGCCTTGTCACAGAGTGACTGATAAGTGGGAACGTATGCCACAGCCAATTGCAGATTCAGCTCATCATTCAAGCCTTCCAGAAATTTTTCCTTTCTCTTGGCATCTGTGTCAACTTCATCCGGTGCATAACGCGCCAGATTGTTGAACTTTTCAATGTACTCAGCCACGCTGCGGTGGCGCTGCTTCAGATTGTGGAACTCTTTCTTTTTCAGGCTCATTATTCCTGATGAGATATGAGCAGTGCGAAAGCCATCCTCAAAGATAGCCCATGTCACCTCATCTATGGGAGTAGTGATATGAAAGTTGTCCCACCAAGTGGCGGCTGGCCCTTCCAGCAGATGTGCTGCAAATCTGACTTTTTCAGCATCCGTGCAGCCCACGGTTACTAAGTCCTTGTTTACAGATCGTAGCCACTCATTGGCCACCATGGGATCAGTTGTCCCGGAGAACTTAGCTGGCCTCAATCGCAAAAATCTGGTGAGCATATCAAAGCCCGGAGGGTTGTTGTTGTTATTGTTGTTATTGTTGTTGTTATTGGGGTTGTTGTTGTTGTTATTGTTTTGGTTCTGAATGAATGTTGTCATCATCTGCATCAGCTGTGTTTGAGCAGTCATCATTTGTTGCATTTCTGGTGTGATGTTGTTGTTGTTGTTGTTGTTGGGGTTTGCACGACGGGGAGGCATCTGTGGTTTGTTCAAATAGAGATAAGAATGAGATACCCATAAATGTTTTCATGCACATTACATCACATAGTCAAACACAAGCATGCAACAAAGAGATAAAAAGTTCAACAACAAGATAAGAAGTTCACAAGGTAAAACACACAGGTGGCAAGCCATCCACATGTCGGATGGTCCAATAACAAGTTCTCAAAATAACAAGTATGATAATAAAAGATAAACGAGTAGCCAAGTCTACTCATCGGCATCAATCTCCTCCTCGACAAAGGTAAGACATGCGTTCTCCATCGCGGTCTTGTTCTCCTCAATAGTAGTGGTCAAGGACTCTATCTTGGCCTTGAGAGCCCTCTTCTGGGAACGAAGCCTCTCTATCACCGTCTGCTGCTGCTCTAGCTCGAAGTCCTTGGACTACAGTTCTTCAGTCATGTCCCGGATCTTTTTGTTCCTATCCTGGACACGCTTCTCCTGACTCTTGAACTTCCTGTCCTGGGTCTCGAACTTCGCCTCCATTTCCTTGACTATCTCGTCCTGCTGCGCGAAGAGCTTGTCCTTCTCGCGAAGCTGCACCTGGAGCTCGTCATTACTAAGCATGACATTGGTCATGTCCGTGTCCACGTGCCTAATGAGAGACTCTAAGTCCTGGAGATAGAGACGTATCGGCTCTGCTGCGTCCCTCGAGTCGTCCTCGAAGTCGATGGACTCTCCATCCTCATCACGTCTTCCAAAGACATGGAAGTGGGTGCCTCTAACCTGTCGGGAGTGTCGTCCTAGCAGACGTCCTATCAGGTCCTGCACAACTACCTCCATGCCTCTCTCCCTGTCATCGTGCATAAGCTTGAAGACGATGGCCTCCGTAGTAGGCTCTGTCTGGCGTCCGGGCTGGTTCACCTTGAAGCCCCAGAGGTCCTTCCTCTCGAACTTGGTGAGTGGATGCACCATGATGGTGGGAAGAGGGAGATTGAGCAAAGTGGTAAGCTCCACGATACGAGGACCAAAGCGGGTAACCTGGAACTCCTCAATAGTGCTGATGGTAATAGGCATCTATTTATAAGATAGAAAAGTTAGAACAACACAAATCAAGATAAACAAGAGTCATAACATCACATACATATCCTTGGAAAGCAAAATCACACAAGTCATGCATACATGAATCCATTACATCAACCAAGGTCCAATCTTATTTAAGGTATCATTTTGGAAAATAAGGTGATAGGTGGTGGTCCAACTAACGAAGTACATTTACAATCCTATCTCACTGGATCTGTTGGCTAACACAATGTCCCTAGAAGCAATCAGCCTATCTTGCTCACATGATTCCATCACTAAGTCTATAATATCTCCTCTTAAGGTTTGGTTGGTATCTTCCAACTCTTGAGTATGTTCCTTCTCTTTCATCAAGTCTTTTTGGAGGTTAAGCATTCTGCACTTGACTCTAGCACTAAGTTCTTTGATAGTCCTCCAAGCTGCTTCTCTTGCTGACTCAAAGAATGTGGTGTGCACCACAGTGTTGGTGTACATGCAGAATCCTATTTCTTTGTGGTTGTCTTCCTTGTTTTCGAACAAGTGAAGTTGCACCCACCAGTAATCAACTCCTTCATCCATCACTGGAAAGCCTTTGTACACAGCTGCACCATGTATTTCCATTGCCACCATGAGGTCCTTGAGAATTTTGGGAAACTCAGTCTCACACTCCAAGGTCATGGTCATGAGTGGTCCTTTCTTTACGGCTTCGTTGATGGAGTTCATCTATAAATAGAGATGAGATAGAGAAGATTAGAAAAGTTTACGAGAAGAATAGACAAGTGTAGAAGTAGTTGAAAATTTTCCTTAGTGGTTTCCAATCCTAGGGTCATAATCCTACAGGCAACACAGTGCTCTGATACCATCTGTAAGATCCCTCCTTTGTAAAGGAAAAGGATCCCTTCGATTGCAATGCTAGTCCCTGGATCATTGCTAGCATCCACAGTTTAAGATGAAGTACACAGATACAAAGGTCATTTATTACATCCATTCCAGAGATAAAACATAGTCTTTTACAACTCAAGGCCACAGGCCTAATACAAGAGTTTGGAATAAGTAAATAAACATAAGTCTTCATCTTCATGTGCCACAGGCAAGCATGTTCAGTGTAGACTCATGACACCTAATCATCATCGGAGTAACCTACAACTTCACAAGTTACAGCCACAGTGGGTCAATACTTTGGAATAGTATTGGCAAGTGATACCTTAGTAAATTTTAAGTGGACTATATTACTATATGCATTTTGGCTAAGTGTAGCTTGGCTTGATTTGCTCAAAATAGGTTTTTCCTATTAGTTGAAATCACTAAGTTTTTCTTTGTCAAAACACTTTTCCGAAGAAACCATCAATAGACATTGAGGTCCTTCACCCTTGTTCACCCACAAATTTTTACTTAGAAGTTGGAGTGATGAGATTCTTGATGGCTTCCATGTCTTGATGCTCAAGTTGTCCATTGCCTTGGACTTGGCTAAGTACTTAGATTTTTCCATCTGCAGAGGTTGTGCACTTTCCCCACCAGACTTGGTTTCCCAAGACAGGACCTTTCAGAAGCCTTCCCTTAGCCAAATGGACGCGTTCAAACCTATCATCCCACTACCACCAACTGTCCAAATGACTAAGTTCTAGCAACCTATGTGATCAAGGCAGAGCCCATATTGCCAAGTGGCTGCACTATAAGCTTCTCAACACTTGGCCTCTAAAATCCCTTTGTTCCTGGGTGGCATACCACAAGTGAGATACACAAGGTAAACCATAGCCATGGGCCTTGTGTAACCACTCAACCAAAAACCACCAATCAAGTCCCATTCCACCCAGGTGATTCATTGACTTAGTTGTTTTATTAAGAAAAGCATAAGTCCAAAAGACTTAGAAATATTTTCATCATAGCATGTATATACTTTACCAACCCTTGTTTGCTACTAGCTAGGCTAAGCATGGCATAGTAACTTAACTTAGGAATTTCCTAGCAATTCTACAACTACTTAGGATTTCCCAACATGGCATTTGGCAAAAATAGTAACACATGCAAGTCTTAGCAAAAATATTTTTAATGCTTGTATGAAATATAGGGATGGAAATATTCATGAAGTACCACTTTCCTTGGTAGTTGGGAGAGTAGAACTCTTCACAATCATAATCACTAGCACCAAAGTCTACACAAAGAATAGTAGCACAAAATTACACACAATTCATATACAAACAAACAAAAATACATATGCATGCATGAAAAAATGCTAAGTGATGATTTTTAAAACTCCACCAAGCAAGTGCATAGTACTGAATCATAACCAAGTCAAAAACTGTCTAAATCAAGTTTATTTTATACCAAAACAATTTCCTAAACAATTTCTATACTCAAAATAGTCTTAAACAAGTTTCTGCATAAAAAGTCATTTTAACAGAAGCTAAACACTAAACACATTGCATAAACAGAAAGGGCTTGTCTCCCTGATTCCAACGGTATAAAATTTGCAAAAATCTAACGTGGGATTCAAAAGTTATAGCTATTTCAAAATTGGATCTAAATCTGATTCAAATTTGTTTTTAAACTCAAACCCTAGCCACGCGTCTGTTTCCTATTGGCCCGTACCGGTTCGGACGGATCGAGCACTGCGAGCCGTAGGATCTAAGTCAGATCTGGTGGCTCAGATGCGCGCATACCTCTTCGCTTAAGTTCTAATTTCAGCCATAGGATCTACATCTAACGTTCCTGAATGCCTTGACCAAAGATGAGCGGCGCTAGCGGCGGCGACTGGCGGCGGCGCGTCTGTCAGCGGCGGCGCTGGCGTTCTAGGTCGCGCGGAAGTGGGGGAAGAGGCTTACCAGAACCGCAGTGGTGTGCTGAAGCTCAAGGTGGTGATGGCTTGGGAAGGGGCGCACGGGGTCGTCGGAGATTCCTCGCCGGAGTTCGCGAACGCGTCGGGTGCGGCTGCTGTCGACGTTGGCGAGGTTCTGCGTCGCGCTAAGTCAAAAGGAAGGCACAGTTAGATGCGCAAGACGATGGGGATCCTAATCGTATCAGACAGAGGGCAAGGGGCGGCTGGTACTTACGGGGAGAGGTCGCCGGAGTTCGTGCAGAGAGCGGCGGCGCTTGGTCGAAGTCGTTGTCGAGGCTATAGATCATGCGAGAACAAACAAGGCATGTCAGTGGATGTGCAAGAAGTTGCTGAGCGTGATAGCATTAGTCAGGGACAGAGGGGAGCACCGTACTCACCGGAATTCGTCGGCGCGGTCGTCGGAACAGCGGCGGCGTCGAGCGAGTTGTGGGCAGCCTGGTGGCGTGAAGGGGGAATTGGTTGAGGGGAAATGGTCGCGAGAGAGTGGGGATTATATAGCCAGAGGCTTGACAAGAAACGCCCAAGGATTCAATGCCATTTACCTCGCGGAATCAAAGAAGCAACAGGCAGCGGCGGAGTTCGTGCACGAGATTTTGGGGAAGAAGACGATGATGTGGACGGGGCCCGCTTGTCAGCGAAATAGGCAGAGAGAAGGTGGGGTTTGGGTGTCAGCGACCGCGTGGGTGCGTCTGCGCGTGCGAGCGAGCGAGAGGGAGGCCGGGTGGGCTAGCTGGGCCGGTTCTGCTGCTGGGCTAGAATAGGAGCGCCTGGCCTTTTTCTTTTCTTTTCTCTTTTCCTTTTTCCAATTAGATTTTCAGGAATGGTTTTCAAATGAATTCAAACTCCATTTGAATTCAAATTTATTTGGGATTTTTGCAGTGTGCAACAGTCTCAAATCTAGGCATAAAACCATGTGGTCACTTTGAAAAGGGCTTGGTCATTTTTGGAGAAACAAAATAACAGGGACTTTGCACTTGATTTGCAAATGTTTGAAAAATGGTTTTTGAAACCATTTCCATTTTGTAAAGCTTGGTTCAAATTCCACACTCAATCCATTCAACAAGGGAGATAAACAATCTAGGTTTAAAACATTCAAACTCTCAAATGGGGATGGCCATTTGATTTAAGTTTTCTCACATGAAATGATAGCACTATGTGCTTCTGTTTTCTTGAAATGAGTTTGAAATTGATCTCAAATCTATATGCATGCATGAATGATATGCAATCTGAAATCATGAATTTAGGGATGTTACACCATGCCCCTCCGAGCATTCTCATTCTGTGGAAAAAAGAAAAGTTGAACGTTGTTTGGTCTATTTGGAGCATCTAGCCGGAAAATTTCCACCTAGACGCTAGGGGCTACAGCGAGAGTTTTTAACTCATCAATATGCTTAGTCTTTCTTTAAGCATCTAGTCGGAACTAATTCAGTTTTTTATTAGAAGCTTGGGGGCTACAGTATAAAGTTTTTAACTCGGATGTATGCTTAGCTTCTCTTTAAGCATCTAGTAGGAACTAATTCAGTTACAACTAGAGGCTTGGGGCTACAGTATTGAAATTTATAAACACTACGTATGCTACTCTTAAAGCATCTAGTCGGAATAATTCATTCCACCTATATGCTTGGGGGCTACAGTGAGAAGTTTTCTAGTTTAGTCACTCTTAGAGCATCTAGACGCAAAGACCTATGGTTTTCCATCTAAATCCTCGGGGCTACAGTGGGATATTCATATGAAATGCAAAAGGCAAATAAAACTTACAAGTGCAATGATCTTGAGGTTGGTAGCACTCTCAGCCTGCAGCTTGCCGAAGGATACACTGTTTCCTTGCAAGATCTCTGCTTGCCAGAGAAGCTCCTCTAGACCGCACGTCGGAGATGTCGGCGCCGCACCAGGAACCAGAGAAGTGCTACCCGGCGTAACTACCAGATAGACTATTTTCGGAAACTCAATGGTTTTCTTGGGTGCGGGGGCGCCGCCTTCGACAGAAGTACCACCTTCCACCACCGCCTTACCGCTACCTATGGCATCCTTAGCCGGAGCTTCAGCCATTTGGTGTGCGGCACTCTCCTGCGTCGCCTGCTCGCCGACAACAGCAAGCTCGGTAGAAGCACCTGAGTCCAGTTCCATGGCGAAAGGGCCAGTTGTTTACTTGGCTTGAGATCTTGTCGGAGCGGATGAGGGCTTGACGATGGGAGTGACAGGGGCGATGGCGAGAGATGCGTCGCGATGCAGCATATCCTTGATAGTTCTAGAAGCCCCCGATGTTTTGGAAGTCTTCTTCAAGCTGGTCGTGGCTTTCTTCCTGAAACGTGAAAAAAGCATAAGTATAGGAACAAGACATATACATGGACAATGTCGGAGAGAAAGAAGCTTACACAAGAGGGGGTGCTTTGGCAAAGGGGATCCCAGTAGTCTTTCTTTTCTCCGCCTCCAGGGCGGCGGTAGTATTTTTGGAGGCTCCACCCTCCGCTTTCTTCTTCTTGCCTCTGTCGCCAGCATCAGAGGTGGAGCTCTTCCGCTTTCGCGACAACGGAACATCATCGTCGGACACGACCGTGACTTCCTTCATCTTTGGATCATAGATTTGGATAGCCATGATATCCTCCTCTAGATCGCTAAGCTGTTAAGTGAGAAGTTACCGTGTTAGACAAGATGGTAATGGTTAGACGGAAGAACTGGAATATATGTCATACACGGAAGATATACAAATACCTTTGGGCACTTGCTCTCTACGATCATGTCGTAGGTGATGGCGAATCCACACTTCTTGTCCTTCACATTGATGATGTCCTTGAGGCAAAGCTTGATGGAGTCGCTCGAGAAGTTGTCCACGGAGATGCGGAGGTTATCCCTTCTATCGTTGGTATACTCGTGCATCAGCTTCGAGCGGTGCTGCAAAGGCTGGATTCGCCTAATGAACCAACACATTGCTAGTTCCAAGACGGTCAAACCCGTCTCTACGAACAACTCTATCCGCCTTATAGCGCGGGGAGCGTCGATGTGGGACGAAAGGGAGGCCTGGGATCTCCATGTCAAAGTTTCGGCGGCGGCTCCATCGACGAAGTCTGGGTACGTTACTTCTTGGCCGGCCAGAGGGATATCTGGGCCGTAAAAGTAAGTACGGTGCCAGTTCTTGCAGGACTCGTGGCCGACGATGTCGGGGAAACGCCGGCCAGGCCGGATCTTGAAGCTAATAGTGCCACAATTCCTAAGTTCATCCTTGCTAGCGCCGGCTTCGCGCTTGACGGTGAAGAAATAGATAAAGAGGACTATCCTAGGCTTAATCCCTAAGTAACCCTTGACCACCGCGGACATGGGGATGACCAGGCCCTCTAGGGGCACGACGACGGAGCTCGCCGGCTTTGCCGCGGCTTCGCCCGACGCCACCATCGAAGGAGAAGAGCTGCTGCTAGACATTGCGAGCGTTTGGAAGTGGCTGGCGAGATTGGGAGTTAGGGTTTTTCGTGCGAGACGTGGAGAGCTCGAGGAGACGCTTTCCTGAGGAAGAAGAAGATGCAGGGGAGAATGAGGTGAAAAAAGTAAATTTTCCATAGCAGTTACTATTTATGATACCCAACATCAAGATTCGTGCAGCTTGATCGAACGGTTGCCGCGTAGACAACTTGTGTGGAGACGTGCGCGGAAATTTCGCCACGTACCAACCGTCACCGTCAACGGTTCGTATCGCTCGCGCGGGAAAAGTAGACATGATTTTGTTCTCTGCATGTGTGAGTTACGAGGCGTTGCTGACCTAAGTCTACGTCGCCCTAGCTGACATAGGAAGATGAACCATCACATCAGAAGATTCCGGCATGGACGGATCCAGTCCGGTTACGGAAGAGTACGATGGAAGATTCAGCAATTCTCCGACTTACAAGTTGAAGACGGAGAAAACCTTGCAGGGTTCTTTGGGAGGACTACAAGATATTGCTTGACGATTTGCCGACATCCATCTAGACGGAGCATTCACGTGAAGAGGCAAGACGGCGCAAGATCTCGGAGTTCTCCGGGGGCTACTGTTGGGGATATGCTATATGGGTATCCTCATAGCATGTCTCCTATCCGGATAACCCGGGTGGCCCACAGTTGGTAGCATGGCCCATGGCCTACTGGGCAGCCCAATTAGATGGATCTAGAAGGGAGGCCCATGCCGGATAAAGGAAGGCTACGGTGGAGTCACCAGCGTACCCGGAGCCTTGGAGTACCAGACACGCAAGACTAGTAATAGACGGTGTAGGACTCTGTAACCTGTCCGGCTAGGACTTTTCCCTGTAACCCTAGGACCTGGCGACTATATAAGTCGGGCCTATGGGAGCCTTTAGGGCACTATCAAGTAGTGATTAGCACACACCTCGCACAGCGACCTATCTCTGTAACTCGGCGTATTGCCATTATAGTGATTTATAGCAGGAGTAGGATTCCTCCACCGTTGTGGGATCTGAACCTGGGTAAGCTATGTTACCTCGTACCCGTCAACCGTCCGCCTTCCCCCACATCTCTAAACACGCACTGTGAGGACCCCTCCATGGCGTACTCGCCGGCAATACCACAACAAGATTAGCTCCGAACCCATGATATAGATGTAAATATGACAAGTAAATTAGTAAATTATCTTGAGGTAGAAGTAATAAAATAGCATGATAGAACTATGATAGAAGTCATAGGTGCTAGAAAAAAATCCGATAATCTCTGTTTTAAGAAACCTATTAGTCGTTTGGAGATATCATATGAGGTTTACTAAATAATGACAGGTTGGTTATATTAGCCATTCCAAAAGTGAGACTAAAGGTTAGTCAAAACCAAATTGAGACCACTTTGCTTAAATTTATCTTGTTGCAACTGAGCAATTAGGGTAAATATTGAGACAGAGTATAGTTTGACCCTATGTGCTAAGTATCACGATGTAAACCTATATGAGGAGTTGTCATATACTACACAACTAAGCCTGAATTATAGAGATATTATACTCAACTACTATATTCCGGGCTTAGATTATTGTGTGTTATATGTACCACATTTGGATTCATTTTTTTCTTGGATCTTCTTGATTGACTAGATCTGTACATGAAGTTTGACTTGGTGTGAAAATGCATGTTGCAACATCCAGTTACTACTTGATGTTATAGACCTAGATAGGAATGGGAATTCGTGTAAGGGAGTGACGATTTCCAAAGACCAAGATGAAGACTTACATGAAGAATGAAGCAAAATGTAAGGAGTATCAACTCAATTTGGAGGATGGATCAAGCTCAGATCATTCTTAGCCAGCTATGAGAAGGAAGATTAATGTAGGAAGTATAAGGAGCAACAAGAAGTAATGAACTTAAGGTTCAATCAAAGTAGGTGATATTGCTAAGGAATTAATGAAGTAGCAGTACCAAGTTCATGGAAGTATCATGAATAAGTACAAAGAAGTAGCTTTGGAACCAAAGTGGTATTCAAGCTCTGACAATTCAGAGAGAATGCTAGTAGTATGTCGGAAACCATAGGGTAATACATGCACCCTAGGATGGTTCGCAGTTGGTAATTATCCGCAGCTGATATTTGGTTGACTTAGTTAACAATATTATCTTGATTGTTGCATAAAGAGCATAATACTTGGCCTAAGTTAAGTAAGACATAAATGAGTATAAGAATGAAAGCGACCGTCTTTCGAGACTCTTCGCGAAAATTGACCTATCAAAGCGAAAATGTCCAAATAGTAAGTAAGAAAAATAATGCTGAAAGATTCACTTCGGAGATCCAAAATTGTGTGGATACACCGTACAATCTTTCATGAGACCCTAACTAGGTAGAGTATAAGCTAGACAAAGCCCAATATCCTACTTATAAAGCCAATGGTTACTATATAGACAGTTTAAAGACCATCAGTAAACCCTAAGGGGGAGAGTAAACAGTAAACAGAAGTACTATTATCTAAATTCTAAAGTAAAGGAGTTGGATTAGGATACCTAATCAGGGGAATGAACTAAAGAAGAAGCTCCAATTTAAGGAGTTTATAATAAGGACATATCCCTAAAGAAGGATAGTAGAAGAAACTTTGGAGTATTGGAGACAATAAGTTGAACATTGTTGAGTAAGATGAGAATTCAAGGAAAGGATCTGGATATGGAATAATATAATTATTTCCATTTGAGGTTACCATGGAGTTGAGAAATGCCGTAACCAACACAAGTCAATTCCTTCCTCCGAAACGTGAGAGTCTACGAACTTCGGGGACGAAGTTTATTTTAAGGGTGAGAGTCTGTAACATCCTAGCATTAGAGCTTAGAAATAAGCTGAACACAGATGTGTGCATTGCATTCATGCATAGAAAATCCGAATAATTTTTGTATCTTTGAACAAAACTTGTCAAAGTGATTGAAGCTTCTCTCAACTTGATGGACTTGAAGTAGATCATCAAGTTGACTGCGGTAATTTTCAATATGACCTTTGCTATATTTTGGGTAATGGTAATCTGATCTAAGGTTAGATCAAATATAATGTAAGTAAACCATTACACATTGATTAATGATTGTAAATTGATCCTTATGTGATCATTCCATGGTATTCATTTCAATAACCATGAATACCAAATTATGAATATAATTCAAGTAACAAGAATATAATAACAAACTCTTGATCCACTTTATCCTTATTTATCTTTACCATGAGTATCATGGTAATATCTAACCTTAACTCTTTAGTGGGATTGAGTAGGAAAGAAACCCAGTCAAGATCATTCACTGTATATCTTTCTTTCCATATCAAACCTGATCATCTCTATTGAACCTTGTTTTAATATCTAGTGTTTATCAATTTTGAGTAATCAACTATTGATTCACCAATTCCTAACCTATCAATTATTGATCTATCAACTCTTTTCCATATCATAGCATTCACTTGGGTCCTTAAGAGAAAGAAGTAAGAAGAGGTTAATAGTAATGCTAGTCTTAGGTACCATCTACATGATGGGAGTGACTGAAAGGAATCAAATCAATAGGGTAATGAATGGAGTTAACTCACTCCTGAATGGATAGAAGAGTTATTTGGAATATATAATTATATGGTAATAAAGAAGATTACAAGGATGAATCCTGAAGAGAGTTACCAGGAGTAATCCTATTGGATCAAGTAGGTATAGTCAATGAATAATATCTCTTAGTCAAATAGAGATAAATAGAAGATAATTATAATACAACTGTAATGTTGTATGGATGAAAGCCTTGATTAGATAACTGGAAATCTAAACCATAAATGATCAAAGGATTAGAATGATCATGCTTTAGTCACCAAGATTGAATGCTTATATCATGTATAAGTGACATTGTGGATAGAACATGATTGAACCCTAGTATAGATATGTTATCCTAAGATAGCCATGACAAGTCACCATGCTATGATGTGAAGTTTGAATATAAGATACTGGAGTTAAGTATATATAAGGTAGTATGATTAAGCTAAATCTAGAGTAACATGGAGTTAATGTAGAAGTATTATTCCTCTTAAAGGATAGTAAGCTTTTGAGGAAAGTAGTTTGATATATACATCTACTGGAGTAATATTAGTGGTGGATAATTAAGGAAGAGTGTGAATGGAGTTAGAAGTAACTACTTGTTGGATTGGAGGTTATCAGCAGCAGAGTAGTTGATATACCCAAGTATGGATATGAGAAGATTATGAAAGCTTTAGTGTTAAGCTCATTGCATTTATAAATAGATTTATAAGAATAAAAGGTGGATAAGAAGATTCTTGTGAAGTAAAGCTCATCATAATTAACACATGATGATGGATAGGAAGAAGTAATATATCTAGGAAAGGAATTCCTTAATTAGAAGTCCAGAATTATGAAGTATGGAAGATAGGAATTCTGGATAAAACCTAAACCCTAAATCTATGACCTAACATAATATCCATTTCATATGATTGATCCATCATCATTATTTCCACAATGGCTCATAGTAATATTTTCCTATAGCAATTCACTCAATAATGTCTTTGTCATTCCCAACTATCATAATCATATGTGTTTAGGAGTTATCTTTATCAATTCTTTTCCATAAGACCTTCCAGAAAATAACTTTCTGTTCTAAAAGGTGAAATCATTCTTGATACCAACATGAAGACAATATGTCTTAACCAATAATCGTTATTCATATAAATAAAAGGATGTACAAGAATATTAAAAACCCTAAAACTCATGGTAAACACTTACAATTCAAACCCTAACTCCAATATTAGTTAAAGTAGAATATATACCTTATTATGTGATTAAATTCATATAAATAAACTCTATGGATAACAGTAAACATTTTAAAACTTTATTACTCCAAATAAAAGTGAAAACAATGTTATAGAAAAGTTTTAAAGGTTTTAAACAAAATTCCAAAAAACTAGATCTTAATTATTCTATTTAATAAATAATTTTGAATAAAATTATGAGTATTGAAAAATACCAAGATGAGTAGAGCAACCAATTAGTATAATTACCTCTGGATTATTTTAAATACTGTACGGAATTTATGGTATTTAAACATGTGGAAATTCAAATTGAAAAGAAAATTTTAAAACAGAAAATAGAAAGAATAAAGAAAAGGAAACGAACTGAGTCCAGAAAGTGGCCCAAGGCCCATTACCTCACCTTCTAACTGACGCTCACGTGTAGCAGCAGAAACATTTCGCTTGGTTTGCAGCAGCCCACCTCAGCCCGAGCCCACATATCGTTTCATTCTCTCACTGGCAAGCGGGTCCCATGCGAGAGAGAACTGTCGTTCTCGTCTTCCTCCACATGGCCGACATGCCGCCGGAGAGCCATGTCGCCGTCGCAATCCTAGACCATCCTGGATGCGAGGAACATCTCAGAGCCTCGCTCAGTTCGTTTGGTATCCGCCAGCTTGTCCAGAGCGCAGCGATTCGTGCCCATTTCGAGCTCCAACTCCGCCGCTGCATCTCGACCGTCATCGCCGTTGTGCCAACGTGTCCAAGCCTGCTGAACCATATAAAGCAGCCGCCTGAGACGTCCTCGAGCTTCTAGTCAATCCTCATACTCGATTATCCTCCCTCTCGCTCTCTATCTCTCTTTCCAACACGACGCCATCGCCGGCGAGCTTCGGCTAGACGTCGATGCAATGCTCCTCGAAGCATGTGGTGTGGATGGGGAGACGCGCCGTGCTCCACAGATCTTTTGGGTGGAGTAAAACATCAAGGGGAGCTCTGAGGAGGGTGAATTTCATCGTTCCCTTTCCTCGGTCTTTGCCGGAATTCTTGACGAAGAACTCATCTCCGACCACGCCGGTCGTTGTCGACCACTGTATCAATCTCAGGGTACGCATACGCATCTCCTGCCTCATTATAGCTTCCTAATTCCACCTCTAGCTCGAGTTTTTCGTGTCGCCGAAGAGCGCTGCTGTGGATACTCGTCATAACCATTGTTCTAATGACCAATAGCTAGCGTTAGTAGGCTTGATCGATTCGCCTAGTCGCCCTCTTTCCAGCACACTAAACATCAGGTGTTGGGGTGCCGTAGATCCCCGCCGGTGACCATTTCTCAGCGGTGGCGTTTGTGTGTATGTCATTGTGACGTCGGGGTCGACCCAGTCAGCCATTTAATTGGTCCTTTCATATGTGGCATCTGATGTGGCCTTGGTCCCATCTGTCATAGACTAAGAGTAGAAATAGGTTCAGTAACAATTGTATTTACTTAACTAGGTATGTGATGTGGCCATTGGCCCTAGGGTAGGTTTAGTTTAGGTACAAAAAGTATTTTATATTTAGTAAATAGATAAAACATTATAAGATCAATTATAAATATTTCCTAAAATGTAATAAAATGATTAATTCTTGTAAATTTAATAACTTATGTTTTATAATTCAGAAAAATACATGTAATATATGAAAATTTTCAGAAAAATAAAATCTTCAACTTTAAACTATTATCAAACATTATTATGTGAATTAATTAAATAAATATTACTTAATAAAGATTTTATAAGTTGTAATACTTTAAAATTCATTTTTTAATGATGGTAAATATTAAAAATATAAATAAAATACCAAAAATCTTAGAAATATAAGAACTATAATTCAAAACGATAATCATGCATTATTATTTCACTTAATTAAACACTTATTTTTTATTAAGTATTTATAAAGTAATAAATCTTATAAAAATCATATCTTATTAAATTATAAAAATAAATGTAATATACAAAAATGATAATAAAAATAATACTTACATGTTAAAAATATAACATTCCATTTTTAAGGTAAATAAAAATTTAAACACTTTAACAACTTGAATTTAAACCTATTTCCTTAATTAATAATTCATATAAAGGTAAATAAAATTTGCTAATATTTCTAAAATTAGCCAATTGAGTCTAGTAAATAGTATTAGTCTTAAATAATAATATTATGAAGTCAAAATGATTTAACACAATTTAAATACAATTTTATTGAATTATCATTCAACCATATATATGTAGTTTATTTGTTAAAAAGATCTTTATTAATTATAAATTCTTCAAGAATAATTGGGATTAAATAAAACCTATTTACTTACTTCAACCACAAGTTTATAAACAAATCAAAACACTATAGTGAATCCATAAATAGTTAGGTAATCTTACTTCCTTGATTACATATCATAACCACACCTTTATAAAAAGATAAATGATTCTATTCCATTATACAATTAGGAAACCACTATTTAAATAGAAGTGTTACCACTCTTAAAGTATCCTTCGGGAAACATCATGAAGTGAACAAAATACAAATATCATAAGCATTACACCCTAAGTTCATCTATGTTTTTAAAGTTAACTTTAGTCCACAAGACTTTAAATATAATGCTAAAACCTTGTTATGTGTTTTATAGTTAACTTTTGTCTGTTATAATTAAGTCGTAAAGCACCTCAAGTCCATACTATTCAAGCAAGCATAAACAACATCAATCACATTCTATTCTAAAAACTATCAGGATTGTTTAAACCTTAATAAAGAAATCTTTTCTTCAAAAGTTATTCGTTTTGCCACTTAAGTCAACAGATGACAATTAATCGTAATCACATTACTTTATACTTTTCTTGTATACCTAGGGTTGATAACACTTAAGTTATTTACAAGTGACATTACTCGTAAGGTAAAAATTTAAAGATGAACAATTATAGTATGAGCAATCTTGAGTAGCATTTCACATTTGTGTGTATCTCACTGTTTTATGATATTATAATTACATGTTGTTCCACACATAATCACAAGCCTTCATAAGAAGCACAAATATGAAACTTATCTAACAGGACAACACATTTTAATAGGAACCATTTCTAGTATTCAAACCCTAGAACAACGTTATCCCCGGGATTCGAGTTTACGAAATTGCTTTACATTACTTATGCATAATAACATCTTGCTTCTTTAAACATTAGTCCTTACCAGACCAATGATGTTGATTTCAGATATTGGATCTTATATTGTCTTGAAGACCGTGAGTGCATAATCTTGCAATCACAAAAGGCAAGTTCACACTTGCTCATGTCCTTTGATTATTTTCTGTAAAGTATTTTGCAAATCCAGTGTTTTCATCACCTACATTTGAAAAAGGTCAGAAAACACAATTTTCATAATAATATGATTATAGGTTATTTACCATGAGCTAATAACCTACTATGAAAGTTCCGGTGGTAAAGGAACATATTATCTAGGACTTAACAACCAATGTCGCCAGTGATTCTTGCGTCGTATATCACGCGTTAACCATGAGATTTGGAATGGGACAGAGAAGTCGGCTGTATCTTCTTCCTCTCGCATGTAGCCGGATGTGCAGGTTGTGGCAGTTATCCTTGTAGCGTCCATATTAATTGGTAATTCGTAGAGGATATGCAGCATATGGGTGGGAGCCCTCAACGTCCCACGATAGTTCTAGCATCTAACGGTTTGTACAAACCATTTCTGTAATTCAGTGTGTGGGCATGGTGTACACCAAGGAGGCATGCGAGGTCGCGAAGGGGCAGTGATTGGCTTGGATCTTAGACTGGGCCCCATACCAAGGAAGTATGGACAAGGTCATGACTTGGTTGTGCAACAAGGCTAAGGTCTCTTATGGGTAAAGTAACGCACCTCTGCAGAATGTAAGAACTGTAACTTGTTACTCCCTGTTCCGAGAAGGAGCTGCGAACGCGGCGGGAAAGGAACTCCATGAAAGTTCTGGTAAACCCATGAAGGCTGACGGACATAGATTTTCAGAATAAAAGCAACCTTTGAAGAAATGTTTACGAAAACTTGCATTTCCTATGACTTATGGTCTGTGGCTGTAGATATAGTGCATCAAACGCTCCTTTTCTAGTGAACTTTCTGAGTACGCTCGTACTCAACGTATCTTCTTAACCCTTGCTAGATTCTGAAGCCATTAAGACGACGTCTACATCAAGTTATGCTCCAGGAATCATCAACAAAAGCTAAAGCTCTTCAGTGAAGTCAAGAAAGTCAACCCATGCATCACTCAAGTGAAGACAAAGTTACTGATGAGATAGGAGTATAATCCCTAGCCATAGAACCTATTTCTGTAGAGTATTGCAAAAGTAGCAATGCAAGCCCCCAATAGTTCAGATACTAGACTATTACTATATTAATTATGAGTTGTTTATTTCTGATTCTTCTTTATAAGAAGTTTCTTTCTCTCTCTTTAACCTAGAGTGTTCTCTGTATCTTGTGTAAAGAGTTGAGTTGTAACCTATAGTCATGTCTTGGACCTACTGTGTTTCTGTTGTACCACTCTGAGGGATGTAATACTAGTGAACGGTATTTAATTGGTGTTATGTCAACGACTATAGTGTAGTACATCATGCATGGTACGCTGGGTCACACAGAAAGCCACCTAGGAACAAAGAGATTTGAGAAGTTAAGTGTTGAGAAGCTTCTAGTGCAGCCACATGGCAATATGGGCTCTGCCTGGATCATATAGGTTGCAATAACTTAGCCAGATGGACAAAAGGTGGTAGGGGTGATAGGTTGGAACGCGTCCATTTGGTCTAAGGAATGTCTTTTGAAAGATCTTGTCTCGATGCATGTCGAGTCTTGTGGGGAAAGTGCACCACCTCTTGAGAGAGTAAAATTAAGTACTTAGCCGTATCGTCGGCAATGGACAATTTGAGCATCAAGACATTGAAGCTATCAAGGATCTCCTCATCCCAATTTCTAAGTTAAAAGCTTGTGGTTGAACAAGGCTTAAAGGATCACCAATGTCTATTGGTAGTTCCTTGGGTGATTTTGACAAACAAAAACTTAGTGTTTTCAACTAATAAGGAAAACCTTATTTTGAGCAAAGCAAGCCTCAGCTACACTTAGCCAAATACATATAGAAGTTAGATACCACTACTCTACCATAGTATCACTTGCCAATACAATTAAATTGTATTGACCCGTGTGGCTGTAACTTATTATGTTGCAGGTTTGTTTGATGTTAGTGTAGTGTGTTGAATAGGATTACAAGTCAACAACCAACATGATTTCCTGTGGCACTTGAAGACGAAGGACTCCATGCTATATAGTTATATCTGCTGCATTGTAATGAGATAGCCAAATGAGCTATGTAAGATGTAATGAATTATTTTATTCCTGGTTTTAAGTTGCAATATGACCTTTTGATATTACATCTTAAATTGTGGATGCTAGCTATGTGATCTAGGAACTAGCATTGTAAAGACAGGGATCTCTACCTTATCAGGTTGGGACCTCTACAGATGGTATCAGAGCACTGTGTTGCCTGTAGGATTGTAACCCTAGGATTGGACAAAACCCCTTAGAAAAATAGGAGTTGTATTTGTTCCAAACTTATTTACAAACAATCTTGTAAAATCTTTCCTCAACCTTTTTGGTTTTGATCCTACATCTCTTCCTTTTCAACTTGATGGACAAACTTCAACATGAGCAAAGACTTCAACATCAGCAAGGACTTCACCATCACCAATGACTTCAACTTCAATTTCACCAAGGACTTCAACTTGGACATCACCAAGGACTACAAGTGAGACAAGAAATATTACTCAAGACATGGAGACTAAGGAAACACAACTTAGAAGGAACCATCATCACCTTTGAGTTTTGTGACCAAGATGCAATAATTCTTCCAAGGAAACCATGATCTTGTTCATACATAAACAACTAAGAAGGATGGAATGACCCCAAGTGAATCCGATAGTTGTACCACCATACTAGTGTTTAGTTCAAGTCGACTTGCTGATCATATATTGATCACACCAACTTATGTGGTGTAGTGCTTGAACCTTGTTGTTTGAGTGGAATGCATGATTGTGATTGCTTGCACATTACTTTGTGTGATTGTTGTGTGTGAGTAGAATTCTTCTGTATAAATCCTTGCCTAATCTAATCCAAATCCAACCCAAACAGATAACTTCTCCAAGAGACTCCAACATCAAGGATGGTAACAACAACCAAGAGATGCACATGAGAGAACAACTACTAGCAACCCAAGCCTAGTTGAATCAAGTGACAACTCAGTTTTTAGCCAACAGCATTGAGTTAGACCCAGCCATGCTAAAATTCTTGGAAACCCAATCCCAATTGTTGCAAAGGATGACCAATTAGATGATCAACATGAGAAGCAACCTTTCCCAAGGAGATTGTGACAACAATCATATCAAAGATGATATTATAGAAGGAACACTAGCTTGCAAAATCTGTGGAGATAATGGACACACTTACAAAGAGCATATGGACCAATGCCCTAATTGTGAAGAGAAACATCCAGCTAGACAATGCCCCACATCTCAAGTTTCTTATTTCCTATGTGAAGGAAATGATCATGTCCCTATCCAATGCCCCATCTATCCTATAGTTCAACAGATGAAACAAGATGGAAAACATCAAATGTTTGGAAACCTCCATACCAAGAAGGATGAAGACAAAGTAAAATCTCAGTATGCACCTCCATACATTGTGACCCACCATGGTGGACAGAAGAGGAAATATGGACGTTATCCTAGGAATCGTTCAAAGAACCGAGGAAGTTTTCCCACAATTGTGGTAAGATATGAAGATCATGAACTAAGAGAACTCCTAGCTTTGGAGAAACCCAAGAAAAATAAGAAAATCACCAACCCCAGCAAGCAAGACATTAGCCAAGTGCAATGTTACAATTGCAAAGAGATGGGACACTATGCCAATGAATGTCCAGAAAAGAAGAATAGCCAAGGAAACAAACAAGAAATAGTGACGCCAAAGATAAAAAGAGATGTCAGCCAAGTGATGTGCCACAAATGCAAAGAGCTAGGACACTATGCAAACTACTGTCCAGAGAGGATACATCAAGATCCCAAGAAAGCCAAATTGTAATCTAGTCAAAAAATCTTTTAAGGGTGGTAGTACCCTAGTTTTCTTGAAGACAACTTGTAACCTCTAGCCTTCCCGAATCTAGGGACGAGATTTCTTTTAAGGGTGGTAGTCTGTCACATCCCAAAATTCTCCAAATTTTGAAATGTGAAAAATAAATAAACAAAATAAACAATTGTTGAAATTTAGGGTGAAAAGAAACTTTTTTCTTCTAAATGGAAACACCAAAACCCTACTTGAACAAAATTTGAATAAGAAAGCAACAAACAAATATTTCAAAGATCAAATGCATTCATTCATGGACAAAATCTTGAATATAAACACTTGGGAAAAATAAACCAAAACCCTAAACCCTAACGAAAGAAATCATATCCAAGATCTCTCCAAGACTATGGATTTTTTCCATATAAAAATTTAGCAACAAACATTTATAAATGACCAAAAATGGTAAACAAAAATATTATAAAACCATGAAAATTGGTTTCATTTAATTTTGAGCCATGGATAAAAACTTATGAATTTATTAGGATAAAAGGAAATAATTTCCAAGGCTAATAAAGCCCCTAACCAAAATCCATGCCAAATTTGTCAGCAAAATAATCTTAAAAGGATTTAAAAGAATAAACAAATATTAAATAAAATTATACAAAATGGAATCACCAATATTTGATCTATAAATAAAAAGATATGGATTTTATAAGATAAAAAAAGAATTAAATAAATAAGATATATTTAAGAGATAAATTAAATCTTGGCCAAATCCATAAGCAAATGGAATAAAGATAATCCAAATAAACATAAGGAATAAATATTATTTAAATAAAATTATATGGGATTAAACCATATTCAATTTAAATGAAGACAAAATCCCTAATAATAAATGATTAATTAAATCATGAGAAAAATAATTGAAATTGCCAAAATGGATTAAAGGTTGTCTAATTAACTTAAAAAGAATAAAAGATTAATTAAATAAAACTATATGGTTTAGAACCATATTCAAATTATTTAAATAAAGACAAAAGACCTAATTTAAATGAATTATTAAACCATAAAAGAATATTTGAAATATTCTAAAAATGGAATTTTAAACACATTAATAAAAATATTAAACTACTGAAAAGGTTTGATAAACATTTGAATTCAAACAGATGTTTAAAACATTTAAATCAAATGAAAATAGAAAACAGGAATAGAAAAAGAAAAAGAAGTCAGAAAGAAAAAAATAGAAAAGGAGGCGACCCAACTAACCTACCCCAGCCCAGCCCAACAGCAGGCCCAACAGTGCAGCCCACCTGGCACCCCCTCTCTCTCTCCACGCGGGCCGTTCTTTCATACGCGCGAACCAACCCTCAACCCCACTGACCCCGCGGCCCCACGCCACGCAAGCATCATCGTCTCCATCCCGCGTGACCCGTTCCCCTCTCACTCGCTGTCGTTTACTGTGTTGAATGCTCACTTGAATTCGTGTTGATGCCGCCAATAATCTCTCCAGCGACCAATCCTTCTTAACTGCCCCCTTCTCCTCTCTCTTTCCCCTCAACCCCGACACCACCAGAGCCACCAGGCTGCCTCGATTTGACCACACATAGTCACTGTCTCTGACGAGCTTTAGCTCGAACTTTGGCCAACCCTTACCTCCCCTTGCCACCTGGATTCTACAAGCTTGTTCACCATCACCGTGCGCATCTTCCAGTACCTCCCGCTTGCCCGCGCGTTCCCCAGAGCGTCGGCTTCTTCCTCGACTGAACGTCGCCGTCGTCTGCGTCCACTCTGACGAGTTCCCCCGGTAATCCCTGATCTCCCCTCACCCTCTGAATGATGCTCCTGTACTCTCCAATCTCCTACGCGTCTAATGACACCTTCTGTTTTTCTTAGCATGCCCTGCATCCTCGCCTCCGTCAACGACTGTGCTTTCTCGACGCTGATACAAACTCCAGCGAGCAATCAACGGCTACCCCGTGCGCCCCTTGGCTATCAGAGACCACGTTGAGCTACCCCACGCCACGGCGAACCTGGTGAACCCCTCCTACCCTCCCCTCGCTTCCTATAATAACCAGACCATCGTCGACTGAGCGCCACCATCGCTCACCGTCGCCAAGCGCCGCTCATCTCTGGTCATTGCGCTCTGAGTCGTTAGATGAGAATCTAGTGGATAGGATTGGAATTAGATGAAGGGGTATCTGCTGATCTGAGCCGCACAGATCCCCTTAGATCCTACGGCGTTCATAGCGCGATCCTCACCACATGGTATCAGCTAATAGAAATAAGACGCGTGGCAGTTCTATCCGTTTAAAAATCCATAAAATGGTTTTGAATGTTTAAACTTGCAAAAATCATAACTTTTGTTATGTTTGGCCAAAATTTACAAATTTTATATCAATGGATTCAGAAAAATGTAATCTTTAAAACTATTCCCTTAGTTTAGTATTTTTCTTCTGGAAAATTAGGTGTTTTTGCAGAAATATTTGTAGGACTATTTTGTGTATAAAAATTGTTTTAAAAATGGTTTTTGAGTAAAACCTTTTGCAAATGGTTTGTTTTGAACTCTATGACCCTAAACACTAACATTTGGATTTAGAAATGAATTTGGCTAACACAACGAATTATTCGTTTGACTAAAGCATTTCTAGTAAAACAAAAATGTTGCTATGATTTAAAAATGATATTTGAGTGAAACCTTTTTGCAAATGGATTTGTTTTAAACACTTTGACCATAAACACTAACATTTGTGTTTAAAAGAAAATTTGGATAACAGTAGAAATTATTACTTTGATTAGAATCATTTCTACCAAAGCTAAAATGATTTAAATGGCCCATTTTCACTAACTTGGTTTCAAATGATTTGACACTTTTATAAATGACCAGTAGGTGTTTTGAAATGTTAAACCTGGTTAGAAAACACGTTTTCAAATAAAATAATCTTTTGCATGCTTGCATGCATTTCTTTGTTTTTATTATTTTATGTGGTGAATTGTTTGAATGTTAGTTTGAATTTGTGCCTTGCTTGATTGACTTGTAGTGAAATTTGAAGAGTGTGACAATTGCAAGATCAAGGAGTGAATCTAGTTTCTCCAGTAAAAAGGCAAGTGGTGCTTCATATATTTTGTCCTATTATTTTGACTATACATTAGTGATATTTTGAGTAGGACTTGCATGGAATTTTCTAAGTATAAGCTATGCCTTGGGAAATCCTAGTAGATGTTGTCTTAGTGGAATTTTCCCTATGTTAATATTCTTTCTACTACTATGCTTAGCTTAGCTAATAGAAAACAAGGGTGGATTATTCATGATATGAAATATTTCTAAGTCTATGACTTATGTTTTGGCTTAATAAACAACTATGTGAATGAATCACCTGGGTGGAATGGAAAGAATGGTTTGTGTTGAGTGGTTACTCAGGGCCCATTTCTATGGCCTCCTTGGTGTATCTCACTTGTGGAAAGCCACCCAGGAACAAAGAGATTTGAGAAGTTAAGTGTTGAGAAGCTTCTAGTGCAGCCACATGGCAATATGGGCTCTTCCTGGATCATATAGGTTGCAACAACTTAGCTATATGGACAGAAGGTGGTAGGGGTGATAGGTTGGAACGCGTCCATTTGGTCTAAGGGAAGGCTTCTGAAAGATCTTGTCTCGATGCATGTCAAGTCTTGTGGGGAAAGTGCACCGCCTCTCGAGAGAGTAAAATCTAAGTACTTAGCCATGTCCCCGACAATGGACAATTTGAGCATCAAGACAATGAAGCTATCAAGGATCTCCTCATACCAATTTCTAAGTTAAAAGCTTGTAATTGAACAAGGGTTAAAGGATCACCAATGTCTATTAGTAGTTCCTTGGGTGATTTTGACAAACAAAAACTTAGTGTTTTCAACTAATAAGGAAAACCTTGTTTTGAGCAAAGCAAGCCTCAGCTACACTTAGCCAAATACATATAGAAGTTAGATACCACTACTCTACCATAGTATCACTTGCCAATACAATTCAAATGTATTGACCCTTGTGGCTGTAACTTATTATATTGCAGGTTTGTTTGATGTTAGTGAAGTGTGTTGAATAGGATTACAAGTCTACAACCAACATGATTGCCTGTGGCACTTGAAGATGAAGGACTCCATGCTATATAGTTATATCTGCTGCATTGTAATGAGATAGCCAAATGAGCTATGTAAGATGCAATGAATTATTTTATTCCTGGTTATAAGTTGTAATATGACCTTTGTTTCTTGATATTACATCTTAAACTGTGGATGCTAGCTATTCGATCCATGGACTAGCATTGTAAACACAGGGATATATACCTTATCAGGTTGGGACCTCTACAATAAACCATGTGGATTAAGGCGAGACTTAGTTTTTTGACAAGTAGTGCAGCGTGCCATGAATCTCTCAACATCTTGATGCATGCTTGGAAAAAATAAGTGTGCAGCAAGAACATCTTTCATCTTCTTTACACCAAAGTGACCCATCAGTCTTCCTCCATGCGCCTCTTGTAATAACAAAAGACGAGCAAAACTATTTGGGATGCATAGTTTCTTAGCACGGAAAACAGATCCATCATTGAAGACGAATTTGTTCCAAGTTCTACCATCTCTATAATTATGCAACACATCTTTAAATTTAGTATCATGCACATATTGTTCCTTAATAGTTTCCAATCCAAATGTTTTGATGTCAAGTTGAGATAACAAAGTATAATGGCGCGACAAAGCATTAGCAATAACATTATATTTACCCTTTTGTGTTTGATAACATAAGGAAAAGACTCAATAAATTCAACCCACTTTTCATGGTGACGATTTAGTTTAGCTTGACTACGAATATGCTTCAAAGATTCATGATAAGAATGTATACCAAATTCTTTAAGCCATAAATAATGTTACCAAGTTTCTAATGTCCGAACCAGCGCATATAGTTTTTTATCATAAGTAGAATAGTTTAGACTAGCCCCACTCAATTTCTCACTAAAATATGCAACAGGTATTCCCTCTTGTAATAACACACCTCCTAAACCAATTCCACTAGCTTCACATTCAAGCTCAAAAGTCTTCTTAAAATTAGGAAGTTGGAGTAATGGAGCAAGTGTTAACTTATCTTTTAATATCATGAAGGCCTATTGTTGTGCATCGCCCCAAACAAAGGGCACATCCTTCTTGGTAAGTTCATTTAGCGGCGTAGTAATTGATCGAAAATCTTTGACAAAGCGCCTATAAAACTAGCGAGGCCAAGAAAACTCCTCATTTGTGTGACCGTCTTGGGATGCGGCCAATTCTCAATCGCTTCAATCTTGGTTGGATCCACTTCAATTCCCTATGATGTAACAACATAGCCAAGAAACGCAACTCGATCGGTGCAAAAGGTGCACTTCGCAAGATTACCAAACAAATGTGCATCACGTAAAGCATTAAAAACAGCACGCAAACGTTCCAAATGATCCTCTAAAGATTTGCTATAAATCAGAATATCATCAAAGTAGACTACCACAAATCATCCAATGAAAGCACGTAAAACTTCGTTCATTAATATCATGAATGTGTTGGGTGCATTAGTTAAACCAAAATGCATTAGTAACCACTCATATAAACCGAACTTAGTTTTAAATGTCATTTTCCATTCATCTCCTAATTTCATACGAATCTGGTGGTAACCACTACGCAAATCAACCTTAGAAAACATGGTAGAGCCACTCAATTTAGCAAGCATGTCATCTAAACATGGTATAGGATGACGGTAACAAATAGTAATGTTATTGATAGCTCTACAATAAGTACACATGCGCTATGAACCATCTTTCTTAGGTACCAAAATAATAGGAACATCACAAGGGCTAAGAGACTCATGAATATGATCCCTGATGAGTAATTTCTGAATTTGGTGTTGTATCTCCTTTGTCTCCTTTGGATTGGTTCGAAATGGTGCGCAATTGGCCAATATGGCACCAGGAATGAGATCAATTTGGTGCTCAATTTCTCTAATAGGCGGTAGTCCTGGTGGCATCTCAGGTGGGAAAACGTTTGCATATTCCTGCAAAAGGTTAGCAACCGCACGTGGCAAAGAGGGAGGCATATCCTCAAATGAAAACAAAACATCTTTGCAAACAATTGCATAACAAGGATTAGTGTTCACATCTAGTTTAGCAATATCAATTTTATTTGCAAGCATACATGGAATTTTCGAACGAATTTCAGTAGCATGTTTAGAATCGGTTTTAGTGGTCTTAGGAGGCACAAAATCAACAGCAACAATCTGATTCGCACTTTTTTTCTTCAGTTTTAGCTCTACTAGCTCTAGCAAGATCATATTTTAATATTTGTTCAGGAGTCATAGGTTTGAGACCAATTTTATTTCCATTATGCATAAGAGAATAATGATTAGTTTTACCACTATGAACAGATTCTCTATCAAATTGCCAAGGTCTACCGAGTAACAAAGAACAAGCTTGCATGGGCGCAACATCACAGTCAACAAAATCAGAATATGTACCAATAGTAAAATGCACGCGTACCATTCTTGTTACCTTGATATTTCTAGAACTCTCAAACCATTGAATGTAATATGAATCGGTGTGTTGTCGTATAGGTAGAGCAAGTTTCTCCACCATATCAACACTAGCCAAATTATTGCAACTGCCTCCATCAATAATGATCTGTATCTTTGACAGTGCCTCTTGTTTGGAAAAGGTTGTGGTGTTGATCATGTTTAGCTTAGATAAATTGCACACTCAACACACGTTGTGCAACTAGACTCTTATATTGATCATCAATTTCAGCTCTCATTACCTCTGTTTCTTCTTCAGAATCAGAATTATATCCATCTCGTGCAGTAATAAGAGCCAAAGTGTCTTCATTAAAGTCACTAGCTGAATCATATTCACCATCTTCACGTACCAACATAACATGTTGTGTTGTACACATTCGCTCAATATGACCATATCCCCAGCACATGCGGCATTGTATATCCTTTGTCTTGTCCGTGTAAGCCATAGAAGAAGCACTACGAGCAGGGGCATTGGATGACGGCGGAGGAGTAGCTGAAGGAGGCCTCAAGGTAGGCATGGTGGCCTTGGATGTGGTAGGATCTAGTGTAGGCCCACGAGAAGAAGGCGTTGATTATCGGGATGTCTAGGAAGATGTCCGACCAGCAGAATTATTAGTCTTCTTCCATGGTGGTTGGCGATCCTGCACTTCACATTCAGCTTTGCAAGCAAGATGAAACTAACGAGTGATGCTAGTATATTCCTTATAATCTAAGATGTTTTGAATGTCCTTGTTTAACCCACCGAAGAAACGTGCAAGCATTTGTTTAGTATTTTCAACAATACCATACCGAACCATCCACGTTTGTAATTCCTGATAATACTCCTCTACAGATTTTTTTTCTTATTCTAAACGTGTCAGTTTCTTTAGTAAATCTCGTTAATAAGTAGGAGACAAAATACGATCAAAAAAAAGTAGGAGACACAAAACAAACAAGCATAGTAATTTTTAAAACACTCCAAGTATTAGGAATAGTAGTAGGATTTAAGCGACAATGTTTAGACCACCAAAGTGAAGCAAAATCAGTAAATTCACATACAACAGCACTAACACGCATGTTCTCAGGATATCTTAAACATGCAAAATGTTAATCTACTTCTAATTCCCATATGAGATATGAATAAGGATTATATCTACCCTCAAAAGGTGGAATATTTAATTTAAGCTTTGCAACATAATCATCATCACGTACCGGTGGTCGAGCGTTGCGGTGGTAATCTCGAGGTCACCCAGCAGGATGTGTAGGTTGTTCAAACTCCTCGTCAAACAGATTGTCATTGTCAAAATCATATTCATTCCTGTCATCTTCCTCAAATGCCGCAACAGCCGCGTTGGAAGCCTGTGGTGCGTCAGCTGTAGCAGTAGCGGCCTGAGGTGGCGCAGCAGCCAAACCAGCAGTACGGCCCATGAGGGGAACATGTCACGCATGACCCATGTTGTCGGGTCCATGCCGAGGTGCTGCCGGGGCTGGTGCAGGTGCCAACAATCTCTCCAAAACCTCCTAAAATCGAGCATCTAGCTTGTCGTTGAAGTATTTCTCGAGTCCTTCGATCTTGTCAATGGTGTTTGTGAGCTTGGTGTCAAACTCCTCTAGTATTGAATCAACGTCTTCAGCACACCTGACCACTAGCTTGGTAAAGTGAGCATGCATCTCTTTATTCGTCATGTTTACATGGTTTTGCGGAATATCTGCCATGGTTATTCCTCAAAGAACGGGTATATATATGCCTATAGCACGGAAATATGGCGGCGACACGCGTAATACATCAAGTAATATACAAAGCTCTTACAAGTTCTTACCAATTAGTAGGAAGGTGATGTGCAAACTGCAAGGATCAGTGTCTCCCAAAATTGCACCAAGCGATTACAAGGAGTCAAGACAACACATGTGGAGAAATCTTTGGAGCTCTGGGAAGGCTTAGCAAGGAGGGTTAGCAATATAATGTTGAAAGAATGCTCAACGACGGTACTGTGCTGGTCCTAGGCTAGACCGCACTAGAGACGCAAGCCTAGAGCACCCACGATGTCACGACGCGGCACAACGAGCAATGGTCTGATGATATGACGCACTAAAAAGCAAATTGAGATGTTCAAAATCACTATGATGGCGAGTGTCTAGAACTGATCGACGGAGTCTAAAAACAGGATAGCCCCAAAACAATCGTCAAAATTTCTATACCGTGCTTCGGAAAGCATGCAGGCGCCAAAAATGTCCCTATAATGGCCGATGGAGAAAAATTCTCCTGAAGGTCGAAAACTAGTATAGCTAGAAAAAAATCGGAGGCGTTTCCACACTTTTTTCTCTCCTTTTGGACTTGCGACCAAACTTTAACTCAATACGGACTTAGGGTACTGCACGGAAATAACAAGGAAGGAAAGGAAATATAAAACTAGGAAATACAACTCTACTCGGACTCGTGCCGCGGTAGGAAAAGTGATCGGATCCGTGTCGCGGTAGGAAGGCGATGGCGGAGTCTAGGGTGTATGGTGGTATGGGTATATGGCAGTGGAATATGGTGGTGGATGTATGGCAATGGCAGAGATCTGCGAGCATGGCGGCGGTGACTGATGTGACCAGAACTCGAAATTCTAAGGGATGATACACTAAGACTAGCAACTCTATGCGACGATGCAGACACAAATTCAACGATGCAAAAACTAAAAAGATAATACAAGGCAGAGATTTGGTGATGGGATAGATCTAACTCTAACTATGTTTTTGGATTTTCCGTGGGTTATAGGTAAAACAAATATATACTACAACAATAGTAAATATCACCGAGCAACCTGAAATCTTATACCACTTGATAGGGCAAAGGTGTCTGATCTTTTGATGAGATGGTGATAGTCGACTTGGGTGGAGTTCGGACTTGATGATCTGACTACACGTGCGATCCCAAGCGCCAATGCAATCGCTAGGCCAATCTCCTGGAGTTTTGATACGTCCAATTTGCATCACCATTCTATATCATTATTTGCCTCTATTCACTGATATATGTATTATTATGAGGTAATACTTATGTCTTTTCCACTGTTTTTGCATGTTGGATGATTCTTGGAGGATGGACTACCGGAGTTAGGATTCTGATGGAAAAGGAGGTGTTTTGATGCAATTTCGTGAAGATCAGAAAAATACCAAAAAATATGGGAAAATTATATTTTCCTGGAAGACAGAGGAAACTAGAAGGGGAGGTGAAGAAGGGCCACAGGGGGCCCACACCCCCCTAGGCGCGGGCCTACCTTGCCACGCGACTAGGGTAGGTGTGGCCCACCTGGCCAGCTCCCGACTCCGCCCTCTCGCCTATATCTTCCTCAAGAAACCCTAACACCAGGGGAGCGACCATAGATAGATTTCCGCCGCCTCTGCGGGACGGAAAACACCGAGAGAGAAAGATCTCTCCGGCAGCCAAATTTATGCCGGGGAAATTCCTTCCTGGAGAGGGGAGATCATCGCCATCCACACCGTCATCAAGCTAGGATTCATCGGGATCATCATCATCATCCACACGATCATCTCCACCAGCACCATCATCACCATCCCATCCTGTTGTAACAATTGTGTTGGATATTGCTTTAGTTATTAGGGGAAACTTTCCTAGTGTTGATTACTATTGTAGTTGATGCTTGTGAGTGGAACCATTGAATTATTGTTTATATTCAGATTGTTATCCATTATCATATCATCTTTGATCTTGATCCATATGATGTCTCGTGAGTAGTTCTTTTAGTTCTTGAAGACATGGGAGAAGTCATGTTGTTATTAGTGGATTTGTGTTGAGTTATTATTCAATGGTTTAGTATTTGAGTTGTGGTGTTATTCTTCTAGTGGTGTCATGTGAACTCCGACTACATGATACTTCACCATTTATGGGCCTAGGGGAATGCATTGTGTATTTGGCTACTAATTGTGGGGTTGCCGGAGTGACAGAAACCTGAACCCCCGTTAGGACACCTTTGCACAAGGGAGCGTAGGATCTCAGAGTTTAAGGTTGTGGTTAGGTTTTTATCTTAATTACTTTCCTATAGTTGCGGATGCTTGCAGGGGGTTTAATCACAAGTATGTATTAGTCCAAATAAGGTCGGTACATTAGCACAGGTTCACCCACACAACACTTACAACACCAAAGAAGAGTACTCAGCTATATGAAGCAAAAGCACCTGACAGAATTCCCATGTGTCCTCGAGAACATTTGATCCTTATATGTATTTCCACCAGCTTATCTTTTGCTAAGAAAGGATTGGGCCACTTGCTGCATTTGTTCTTTATTACTTGCACTTTGTTTTGTTGCTTTATCAGAAAACCACTAAAAATTCGGTTGCTAAGTATTTACAGAGATTTCCTGCTCCCTACCACTAGTCAACACCTTCTGCTCCTCGTTGGGATCGACACTCCTATTTATCGAAAGTACTAAGATACACCCCCTATACTTGTGGGTCATCAAGGTTATCGATCTTGCAGAAGAACAATTAGCCTGACCAACGAAGGTCTTAATTCCTACCTGAAATTGAGAACAAGAAAGAACTAATATTGCAATCAAGATATTGCGAATTAAGATGAAATCTTTATTGAAAAGGTGGGAACCTGTATAGGTGCAAATTACAAGCGGCCTCTATGACACTGGAGCCTTGGCGAAGTTGCAATAATGTCTAAATTTTAGTGTAAACAAAAATCCAAAACTAAAGTGATGGGTATAGGGATTATTTAAGGAGGAAAAGGTGGGGTTTCAGACAACCATAGATGTGGTGGACGAATTCAACCCTAGAATTCCTTTTCCCCTCAAATACAGACTCTAAAAGGTGGCTATTTAAATTCCTACAAAAATAACACTAGCCCAAAATAAAGGTGACACAACACCATATAAAGCTATGGACGAATCTATGAAGTAATATTCTTAAATATTTCATCCAAGACTTCAATCTTTATTATGGTGGCTTCAAAGTTCTAAAATCTTCACTCATGGCGTCCTCTTCAATCCTCACATGCTTGCTGTCATCTCAATACATAATCATGCTCCAATGCTTGTCTGTCTCGTCCATGATAGGTCCATCATTCCTAAGAGTAACAAACACATCTGATTTGGGCAGCATCATATTCTCATGTATATGAGAACACTAGTATAAACTCGCTACTTAGAGACTGTTGTAGGGTTCGCAGCATAGAAAACAAAAAAATTCTACGATGTGAACTATATACCAAGATCTATCTACTAGATACAAACAACGGGCGGATATATATCTGTAGAGAACATACCCTTGAAGACCAACAAAGCTTAACGAGTTCAACTCGTGGTTGATGTAGACGATCTCTTGCCGATCTCAAGATCGAGAGGAAGTCCTAGCGCCGCAAATCAGCAGCGCATCCGTGCTCGCACACACGTTCGAGGCACCGAGCAACCTCCGCCTCCTCGCTCCAGCGATGCAGCGGAAGCACAACTCTTTCTTGCCGAATAGCCACCGGGAACATGTATCTCGCTAGTCCGAGACCATGGGGAATAAATTCTAGAGGGGGAGAGAGATCCTTCACGAGGAGGTGTGAGAGACAAGTGAGGAGGGGGGCTCCTTTTATAGGAGGAGGGGGGAGCCCCAAGGGGGTGGCCGGCGCATGGGGGCTGCCCCCTTGCCCTCCCCTCTTCATGTGGGTGGACACTCCACTCACAAATCTCCTTTAAATTCCCTCCACTCAAAAGTCCACTCAAATTCCCATTAAATTTCCACCAAATTTAATGCAAACTCTCATTAAATAAAAATCTTTTATTTTATTCAGAATTTTTTCAATTACTTTAATGACAAACATTCACAAATAACCCCTTGCTAGAATTCTATTTCACATGCATAACCACTTTATGCAATTTCAACCGAAAACCTGTTTCGGTATCTTGTGAAATAAATTCCTGCGCTTGTTCATTCTTTCGGCATGAAACATTTGCTCCAATTGGATGTCGGTGTCTCTTAAGTGTGTCACCCTATGGTTCGTGAATAATGCGGACATGATCGAGACCCCTCTCGGATCAATAATCAGAAGCGGGATCTGGAGACCCATACTGACTCCCACACATTCAACGATGACTTTCTTGTGATCGTCGGAACCTTTTACGCTAGTATCTTAATCCATTTGTTTCACGATATATTACATGTCCGAGATTCGATCATCGGTATCTCCATACCTAGTTTGATCTCGTTACCGACATGCACTCTTTTCTCGTTCCTGTGATATAACATTCTAGTGATCAAATCACTTGCTTGCAAGCTAATCAATGTGATATCACCGAGAGGGCCCAGAGTATATCTATCCGTCATCGGGATGAACAAATTCCACTCTCGATCCATGAGCCTCAACATAACACTTTATTAGTTCTGAATCCATCTTTATAATCACCCTGTTACGGTGTGACGTTTGATGTTATCAAGAAACTCTTCCGGTGTTAGTGATTGACATGATCTCATGGTCTAAGGATTAGGATCACTTCATAAGTTGTTAGAGCAATATAAACTCAATGACTTTGATCGTAATGCTATACTTCGGATGAATGTTCATCACACCATTACACTAATGTTGTGATCCCGTTATTAACAACATCCAATGTCCATGATCAGGAAACCTTGATCATCTTGTTAATCAACGAGCTAGTTTATGAGAGAGGCATAACTAGGAACTTTCTGTTTGTTTATTAAACACACATGTATTAACGTTTCCGTATTAATACAATTATAGCATGCAAAATAAACATCTATCATATACTTGGAATACACATAATAAACACTTTATTATTGCCTCTCAGGGCATATTCCCTTCAGTCTCCCACTTGCACTAGAGACAATAATCTAGTTACATAGTGATAAATCTAACACCCATTGAGTTCTGGTGTTGATCATGTTTTGCTCTAGGGAGAGTTTTAGTCAACGGATCTGCTACATTGAGATCCGTATGTACTTTACAAATCTTTATATCTCTATCCTTGACATGCTCGCGGATGGAGTGAAACCGGCGCTTAATATGCTTGGAATGCTTGTGAGACCTTGGCTCTTTGGCATTGGCAATGGCACCATTGTTGTCACAATAGATCACCATTGGGTCCAACGCGTTTGCCACCACTCCTAGTTCGGATATGAACTCCTTCATCCAAACTGCTTCCTGAGCTGCTTCTGAAGCAGCAACATATTCGGCCTCCGTTGTTGATCCCGCTACCACAGGTTGTTTGGAGCTCCTCCAACTAACCGCTCCGCCATTCATGAGAAATACGTATCCGGATTGAGACTTAGAGTCATCCGGATCGGTGTCAAAGCTAGTGTCGACATAACACTTAGCGAAGATCTCTTCTTCACCTCCGTATACAAGAAACATATCCTTAGTTCTTCGTAAGTACTTAAGGATATTCTTGACCGCTATCCAGTGTTCCGAACCTGGATCCGATTGGTACCTACTAGTCAAACTAATAGCATGTGCCACATCCGGTCTTGTACATAGCATGGCGTACATTATAGAGCCTATGGCTGAAGCATAGGGGACTTTGTCCATTATCTCTATTTCTTCCGCCGAAGCCGGACTTTGAGTCTTACTCAATGTCTTGCCTTGCAACATAGGTAAGAACCCCTTCTTACTTCCGTCCATTTTAAACTTCTTTAAAATCTTATCAAGGTATGTACTTTGCGATAGCCCTATTAGGCGCCTAGATCTATCTCTATAGATTTTTATGCCTAATATGTATGACGCTTCACCTAGGTCCTTCATTGAAAATTTGTTGTTTAGATAACTTTTAACACTGTTTAAAAGATCTATATCATTTCCGATCAATAATATGTCATCCACATATAATATCAGAAATGCCACATTGCTCCCACTCACTTTCTTGTAAATACAAGCTTCTCCATAAGTTTGGACAAATCCAAACTCTTTGATCACCTCATCAAAGCGGAGATTCCAACTTCGTGATGCTTGCTTCAATCCATAGATGGATCGCTGAAGCTTGCACACCTTGTTAGCATCCTTAGGATCGACAAAACCCTTTGGTTGTATCATATACAACTCTTCTTCAATATTACCATTGAGAAACGCGGTTTTGACATCCATCTGCCATATCTCATAATCGAAATATGCAGCAATTGCTAACATAATCCTAACTGACTTTAGCATCGCTACGGGAGAGAAAGTCTCATCGTAGTCAACTCCTTGAATTTGTCGAAACCCCTTTGCGACAAGTCGAGCTTTATAGACGGTCACATTACCATCAGCATCAGTTTTCCTTTTGAAAATCCATTTGTTCTCCACGGCCTTTCGGTCGTGAGGTAATTCCACCAAGTTCCAAACTTGATTTTCATACATGGATTCCATCTCGGATTTCATGGCTTCTAACCATTTGTTGGAATCCAGGCTCATCATCGCTTCTTCATACGTCGCAGGGTCATCATTTTCATCAACCATGAAATTCATGATAGGATTTCCATACAGCTCGGGAGATGCACGCGTCCTGTTTGACCTGCGAGGTTCGGTAGTACTCTCTTTCGGATTTTCATGATCATTATCATTAGTTCCCTCTTCAACAGGTGGAGCCAACTCCGGAACAACTTCCGGCGCTGCGCTACTCGCCATACGTTGAAGAGAAGGTTCCACAACTTCTTCGAGTTCTACCTTCCGACTACTCACACCTTTCGCGAGAAACTCTTTCTCTAGAAAGGATCCATTCTTGGCAACAAAAACCTTGCCCTCGGATCTGTGATAGAAGGAATACCCAATAGTTTCTTTAGGGTATCCTATGAAGACGCATTTTTCCGCTTTGGGTTCGAGTTTATCCGGTTGAAGTTTCTTCACATAAACATCGCATCCCCAAACTTTAAGAAATGATATCTTAGGTTTGTTTCCAAACCACAATTCATACGGTGTCTTTTCAACGGATTTAGATGGTGCCCGATTTAAAGTGAATGCAGCAGTTTCTAGTGCATAACCCCAAAATGACAACGGCAAGTCCGTCAGAGACATCATAGATCGAACCATATCTAATAAAGTACGATTACGACGTTCCGACACACCATTTCGCTGTGGTGTTCCGGCAGGTGTGAGTTGTGAAACAATTCCACACTCTTTCATGTGAGTGCTAAACTCGTAACTTAGATACTCACCTCCACGGTCGGACCGTAGAAATTTGATCTTTCTATTACGATGATTTTCCACTTCATTCTGAAATTCCTTGAACTTTTCAAAGGTTTCAGACTTGTGTTTCATCAAGTAGATATAACCGTATCTACTCAAATCATCCGTGAAAGTAACAAAATAACGATATCCACCTCACGCCGACACACTCATTGGACCACATACATCAGAATGTATGATTTCCAATAAATCTGTCGCCCGTTCCATTGAACCGGAAAACGGCGTTCTAGTCATCTTGCCCATAAGGCATGGCTCACATGTATCAAATGATTTATAATCAAGTGATTCCAAAAGTCCATCCGAATGGAGCTTCTTCATGCGTTTAACGCCAATATGACCTAGACGGCAGTGCCACATATATGCGGATATATCATCATTAAGTTTAATCCTTTTAGCATCAACATTATGAATATGTGTAACATTATCATCGAGATCTAATAGAAATAAACCATTCATCATCGGTGCATGACCATAAAAGATTTCATTCATATAAATGGAACAACCATTGTTCTCGGATTTAAATGAATAACCACTTCGCATCAAACACGATCCAGATACAATGTTCATGCTCAGTGCAGGCACCAGATAACATTTATTCAACTTTATAACTAATCCCGACGGTAAGTGGAGAGGTAGCGTTCCGACGGCGATCACATCAACGCTTGATCCATTGCCGACACGCATCTTGACCTCACCCCTTGCTAGCGGTCGCTTGTTCCGCAGCCCCTGATTCGAGTTACAAATATTAGCAACTGAACCGGTATCAAATACCCAGGTGCTACTGCGAGCACTAGTCAAGTACACATCAATAACATGTATATCATATATACCTTTGTTTGCCTTGCCGGCCTTCTTCTCTGCCAGATACTTGGGGCAGTTGCGCTTCTAGTGGCCAGTCCCCTTACAATAGTAGCACTCGCAATCAGACTTAGGTCCAACTCGGGGTTTCTTTTCAGGCGCGGAAACAGGCTTGCCGCCCTTACTTCCCTTCTGTTTTCCCTTCTTGTCTTTCTTGAAACCAGTGTTCCTATTGATCATCAACACTTGATGTTCCTTTTTGATCTCCACTTCTACAGTTTTAAGCATTGACAGAAGCTCGGGGAGAGACTTCTTCATGCCTTTCATATTATAGTTCATCACGAAGCTCTTATAGCTAGGTGGCAGAGACTGCAGAACACGATGGATGCCTAAGTCAATGGGAATCAATATTCCCAAGGACACAAGCTTATCGGCGTAACCCGACATCTTGAGTACATGCTCACTAACGGAGCTGTGCTCTTCCATCATGCAGCTAAAGAACTTTTCTGAAGCGTTGTAGCTCTCTACAGCAGCATGTGTGTCGAAAATCATTTTCAACTCACCCATTGTATCAAATGCATTGCCGTTTTCGAAACTCTTTCGAAGTTCCGGCTCTAGCCCATACAATATGCCACAATGAACTAAGTTGTGGTCCTCCTGACGAGTCTGATAGACATTCTTCTCCTCGTCAGGGGCATCATCAAAAGGTGGGGGGCCTAACGACGCTTCTAGCACATATTGCTTTTGTGCAGCAGAGAGGAGAATCCTCAAATTCATGGCCCATTCGGTAAAGTTGCTACCGTTCGTTGCTAGTTTCTCTTTCTCCATGAACACATTGAAATTAAAAGCAGGTGGTGCCATCTACAACAGAATTTGTAAAGTTTAGACTAAGTGTATGATAGATTGAGTTCAACTAATCTATATTACGAATGAACTCCCACTCAAAAACGACATCCCTCGTGCCTTTTTGGTGATTACATGAACCAAATCCACTACACCAAGTCCGATCATCATGTGAGTCGGTATAGCTTCAAAGGCGAGCATCAAATGGGCATCATATCAACTATATGACTCATGCTTAACCTTTCGGTCCGTGTTCCGAGGCAATGTCTATACATGCTAGGCTCGCCAAGTTAGAACCTTAGTATTCGCGTGTGTAACTGTTTTACACCCGAAATATGGTCGTGGATCCAAGAACACCCGATCATCACGTGATGTCTTGGAGCGACGAAAACATAATCGGTGCATACTAAAGTAATAACACATTCTTATCTTGATATTTAAATGAGGGATCATCTTATTATGCTAACAAAACGCTAAACAAGCAATATAAGATGCAATCAAACATCATATGTTTATTAGTGAAATTATATGGTTCCCGCAGATGATCTCTATCATGTGCATCGTGGTATGATCACTATCATACCTATATGTGTAAATCCAAGGTCTATGGATTTTACACGCTATGTGTGTTGTAAGAGTATCATCTCATACTTCTACTTACAACACTACCATATCATAACACTAGCCCTGCAACAATCTAAACTAGACGCCTCTAATTTATCCATTGCAAGTTTTACGTGGCCTAGGGCTTTCGAGATAGAACCGTTCTTACCTACGAACATGAACCACAACGAGGATAATCAAATTGTTGACAACTCGCTTGCAAAATAGATATTGACTATAGTAGGAGAGACAGACACCCGCTAGCCACTTATGCAAACTAGTTGCATGTCAAGCGTGGAACAGGTCTCATGTGCGAGGACATGTAAAGTTTGTCCGGGCCGCTTCATCCCACTATGCCACCAATATCCAAAATTACAACAAAGGAGCAACAACATGATCATCATCGCCCACATACTCATATGTGTACTACCCGTGTAAAGTATCTAAGCATAGATCCGGCTCTGATACCACTGTAGGGTTCGCAGCATAGAAAACAAAAAATTTCTACGATGTGAACTATATACCAAGATCTATCTACTAGATACAAACAACGGGCGGATGTATATCTGTAGAGAACATACCCTTGAAGACCGATAAAGCTTAACGAGTTCAACTCGTGGTTGACGTAGACGATCTCTTGCCGATCTCAAGATCGAGAGGAAGTCCTAGCGCCGCAAATCAGCAGCGCATCCGTGCTCGCACACACGTTCGAGGCACCGAGCAACCTCCGCCTCCTCGCTCCAGCGATGCAGCGGAAGCACAACTTTTTCTTGCCGAATAGCCACCGGGAACATGTATCTCGCTAGTCTGAGACCATGGGGAATAAATTCTAGAGGGGAGAGAGATCCTTCACGAGGAGGTGTGAGAGACAAGTGAGGAGGGGGGCTCCTTTTATAGGAGGAGGGGGGAACCCCAAGGGGGTGGCCGGCGCATGGGGGCTGCCCCCTTGCCCTCCCCTCTTCATGTGGGTGGACACTCCACTCACAAATCTCCTTTAAATTCCCTCCACTCAAAAGTCCACTCAAATTCCCATTAAATTTCCACCAAATTTAATGCAAACTCTCATTAAATAAAACTCTTTTATTTTATTCAGAATTTTGTCAATTACTTTAATGACAAACATTCACAAATAACCCCTTGCTAGAATTCTATTTCACATGCATAACCACTTTATGCAATTTCACCTGAAAACCTGTTTCGGTATCTAGTGAAATAAATTCCTGCGCTTGTTCATTCTTTCGGCATGAAACATTTGCTCCAGTTGGATGTCGGTGTCTCTTAAGTGTGTCACCCTACGGTTCGTGAATAATGCGGACATGATCGAGACCCCTCTCGAATCAATAATCAGAAGCGGGATCTGGAGACCCATACTGACTCCCACACATTCAACGATGACTTTCTTGTGATCGTCGGAACCTTTTACGCTAGTATCTTAATCCCTTTGTTTCACGATATATTACATGTCCGAGATTCGATCATCGGTATCTCCATACCTAGTTTGATCTCGTTACCGACATGCACTCTTTTCTTGTTCCTGTGATATAACATTCTAGTGATCAAATCACTTGCTTGCAAGCTAATCAATGTGATATCACCGAGAGGGCCCAGAGTATATCTATCCGTCATCGGGATGAACAAATTCCACTCTCGATCCATGAGCCTCAACATAACACTTTATTAGTTCTGAATCCATCTTTATAATCACCCTGTTACGGTGTGACGTTTGATGTTATCAAGAAACTCTTCCGGTGTTAGTGATTGACATGATCTCATGGTCTAAGGATTAGGATCACTTCGTAAGTTGTTATAGCAATATAAACTCAATGACTTTGATCGTAATGCTATACTTCGGATGAATGTTCATCACACCATTACACTAATGTTGTGATCCCGTTATTAACAAGATCCAATGTCCATGATCAGGAAACCTTGATCATCTTGTTAATCAACGAGCTAGTTTATGAGAGAGGCATAACTGGAACTTTCTGTTTGTTTATTAAACACACATGTATTAACGTTTCCGTATTAATACAATTATAGCATGCAAAATAAACATCTATCATATACTTGGAATACACATAATAAACACTTTATTATTGCCTCTCAGGGCATATTCCCTTCAACTGTGCCTAGAGCCGGTTTACCCAAAAATACAATCCACCAATTGTATTTATGACCCTCAGGCTGTCGTAATTGTTTGACCACCTCTAACTTTGACCTCAGACGGTTGTTAATCTGCACCGTCTCTAGTATGACTACCCCCTCAACCGCTCGTTAAAACAAAATGCCTCTAAATGGAACCTGAGACGACAACAATTATTGTCCGTATCCCTAGATCACTCAACTTTAGCCGTTGAGAAATATTAATCGTCTCTAGGATTCAACTGAGGCAGCCTATTATGCCGCCCTCCTCCAAAACTCGCGTTGTGCACATTTCTGAGGTAGCGTGCGCGTGTTGTTAATGCAATTAGAAAGGGGAGATCGTGCTAGCTCCCACCCACACGAGTCCACCCTCACATGTTTCCACTCAAGGACTACGAACGGTCCCGTGTATATAAACCCTCTCGGCCTTCTTATTCCACGAGCTCGTGTCATGTTCCCCCAATATGTCTAGTCACAAAACCATAATCTGCACCTTCCGTGTGCTCTGAAGCTCCTTTGCTTGCACCATCGCCCTCCTCTTAGCTGTGCCATGAAGCATACGTGTGGAGATAAGCCCGAGGTGAAGACATTTGGAGGCGTAGCAGCACATGGCTCGGTCGTTGCCGAGTAGGCTAAGGCGGCTCCGGGCATGCACGCCGCTCGTCGCCGAGCAAGAAAGGCTTTGGACTCCATGCAGCCAACAGTCTCCGTCGCCGTCGAGCAGCAGGTGGCCGACAACGTCATGGTGCCAGTGGAAGATCTGGAGGAGGGGCAGGCGTCCGCAGGAGGAGGCAACTGGCAGGTGCTCTACATCAAATACCTCATCCTCTACCAAGAACTCCTCGACGCATCATGGAGAACGACGAGTTCGAGGAGGAGGTCTCCGATGAGGAGTCTGAGGTACTACTTCGCTAGATTCTCTAGTCGCAGCCGTAGATTTCACTGTTCATACGCAGGATTTGCTCAATCGTCTATAGACTCTTTTGGTCTTGATGTAGGGAATATAAATGTTTGAAGGGTCTATTGTTTTGGAGATTTGATTAGATCTTCTTATCTGGCAGCTAGTAAATTTACATTTACTTGGCTCTTGTTGTTGTTCATACACGGCTTGTGCTATAAATTTAATTGATCTGTAACATTTGACTTTACGGGTTTTAGGGATTAGTAGCTGAGTGTTTATTTTGGTACACAACAAGCATATACCATTACATTTGTATTACTTAATGAGTCCAATGATTCAATTTTGAACCAAAGGAGTGCAAGAGGAGACACATATATGATGTCAGATTTTTTTAAGGATGGTGTTAGTGAACCAGAGGCAATGTATACAACAATATAAGTTGTGCAATTGGTACTTTGGTTCGCTAACACCATCTCTAAAAAACTTATGAGGCCCCAGATCTATTCTACACATATGAACTATCATCTTTGAACTTTTTCTGCCTTCATTATTAGGTTGATGATTCAAATTTTCCCCAAAAGTTTGAAGGGGCCGGGTGACACACATTTTGTTGGTGTTCTTTTTTTAGGGACGGGTCAGTAAATCTGAGGCAATGTACACAAATAAAATATAGGTTGTGCTAATGGTACTTTGGTTAGCTAATGTCGTCTCTGAAGAAACTTATAAGGCCCCCAGATTTATTTTACATTCATATGAACTATGATCTTTAAATTGTCATTGCATGCATTCATAGTGTATAAGAATTATATTTTAGTTTCTCACTGAGGTCGATGATTGAAATTTGCCCCAAAATATTGCAGGGGTGGTGACACAATTAGTTAGTTTCCGTTTTTTAGGGACGAGTAAGTGAACTTGAGGCAATATACATAAACAATATAGGTTGTGTTGTTCGTACTTTGTTTCAATTACTCCGTCTCTGAAAAAACTTATGAGGCCCCCGGATTTATTCTACATTCCTATGAACTATATGATCTTTGCATTGTTATTGCACGCATGCATAGTGTATAATAAGAATTAGATTTCAGTTTTTCACTAAGGCCGATGATTGAAATTTGCCCCAAAAGATTGCAGGGTGACACACATTTGTTGGTGTCGTTTTTTTAGGGATGGGTTAGTGAACCTGAGGCCGCTACACAAAAAATATAGGTTGTGATGTTGATACTTTCGTTTCCAAACTCCATCTCTTAAAAAATTATGAGGCCCCTGATTTATTCTCATATGAACTATATGATCTTTGAATTGTTTCTGCTATATATCTTATTGTGGCCAAAGACTGAAATCCCCAAAAGAAAGGCAAGTACACATTGGTGTCAGATTTTTTCAGGAATGAGTTAGCGAACCCGGGGCAATGTACAAGAACAATAGATTGTGCAATTGGTACTTGGTTCACCAACTTCATCTCTTGAAAAATTATGAGGCCCCTGATTTATTGTCATATGAACTATATGATCTTTGAATTGTTTCTCCTATATATCTTATTATGGCCAATGATTAAAAATTTTCCCAAAAGAGAGGCAGTACACATTGGTGTCAGATTTTTTAGGGGTGAGTTAGCGGACCTGGGGCAATGTACAAGAACAATAGGTTATGCAATGTGTACTTGGTTCTCTTATGCCATCCCTGAAGAAACATACGGGGCCACAGACTTTGTTCTACGTATAACTCTAATCCAATCAATTAATATTATCTTACATATGTATGAGTTCTAAGTTATGTTCTTAAAAATCTACAAGGGCATTCTGATGGCGTGGACTATAGCAAGTACTCCAGGGATAATAAGAGCCGCTACGTGCTGAGGAAATTGCAACATCATCATCGACACGAACATCGACAGCTTGATCCAGCATGGGCGTTGGCAAAGGACGAGGCCGGAGGCACGAGCCGAAGACCTTGGAACGGCACGCATCCTATGGCAAATTCCTCCGGTAATATGTCAGGACTGGTATGTTTCCCCTAGAGTAGGCTATGCATGCTCCTTCTGTTTCTTCTGCCCCTACTAAGGCGTCTCCGTGTCCCTCCTGCTGCTGCCCCTTCTTATTTTGTATATGTTAATTATTAACCGGTTGCATGTGTAAGACAATTTCACTCTGGTGGTGGATATATATTAATCTCCTTTATATATGGAGTTCCTTTAAATTATAATGTTCAATTATATATTACTGATCATGCACTGATACAAACTTTTCCTATTGTTCAATTATATTACTGATCATTCTCATGCACACTTCCAAATATTTCTAGTGCACTCTACCTAACATTTGAATTAGTAAAATTCAAAACATATCCTCCTTATTGCTCTACAACAAGCATGAACCTCATTTGCTCTTAATGCTCTTCGATGTATGAACATCATTTGCTCTTAGGACTCAATTTCACTCTTTCATGTATATATATACTACCCCATATATTTTATTAGATATGCGAACCTCATTTGCTCTTAGGACTCTAGCAAGCATGTATAAACACCTTCATATTAGTACTATGCCATATATTTTCTTAGATGTGTGAACCTCATTTTCTCTTAGGACTCTAGCAAGCATGTTTAAACACCTTCACCTTAGGACTATGCCATATATTTTCTTTGATGTGTGAACCTCATTTGCTCTTAAGATTCCTTTGCCTTTAGATTATGAATTATTCTAAAAATTTAAGATTAAAAAAATCCGAAGTTCTGTATATATCTGGATATCCGAATATTCACTCAACGAGATTTCCTTCAAAGAGTACATGAAAAAATTATATCGGTGAAACATTCATAATTAAGTAACCAAACGGTCTCACTTCATGATTAAACATTTGAACTAGTCAAATTCATATCGCATGCACCTTATTGCTCTACAACAAGTCACATGAACACTAGTCGTCATGCCTTTCAGGGTAAAGATCCAAGATTTGTACTATGCTAATTATTTTCTTCAATTTATGAACCTCATTTAATCTTAGGGGACTCAATTTCACTCTAGCAAGCATGTATAAACACCTTTTTTCCCTTGAAATTATGAATAATTCTCAAATTTTAGAATAATCAAAATCTGGAGTTCCGAATATATCCGGAGTTCGAAATATTACTTTTTTTCAAATTACTAGTCGACTTAGGCAGGGAAGTTCTTGGTGGCAAATTATGAAATATTCGGAGAACGGATGTTCTTAGAGACGTCTTCCACTTGAAACCGTCTGAGGCTAGTACCTGGCGGCAAATATCTGAAAATATTTGGACAAACATTTCAGATCTGTGCCACTTTGTTCTTCCCTGCCCGTCCAGACCACTATCCACCGCCGCCGGTCTCCTGCATCTCCACCACCGCCGCCTCTGGTCTCCTGCCTCTCCACCACCGCCGCCTCCGATCCTGCAGTGCGGACACTCTCCCTCGCCTCTAAGGACACCCTTCATCATCCACATAGGTATGCGTGAAAACTAAACCCCCAAAACCCTAAATAAGTATCTTCGATTGAGGAATTTTTCCATGGAATTTGCAATTTTTCTTATCGAATTTAAGGTTTAGGGTTACCGAGACGCAAAGACCCGATGGCGCAGTCGGGAGAGCCTCCCCCAGCCAGCCTACATTAGTCCCAACTATTTTCCCCTTGTATAAATCTAAAATCTATAATTGTCAGTTCTATCAATATAGATTTACTTGTCACTTCATTGGTCTCTCTATATCTATTTTAATTGTCACTTCATTACTCTTCTTGCATCTTGACAGATGGGAACCTGCAGTGACGATGCTCGCTGTATCTATCTATTTAACAGATGAAAACATGCAGTGACGATGCAATATCGCTATCTAACGATGGCAGATTTTGTTTTACCTTTGGTGGTTTTGATTTCCAGTCATCAGATGAAGAGCCCACCGAGAGGATTGAGTTTAGAGGTATCAAAATTGCAGTCATCTATTTTGTATGCATTTAGACGGTAGACATTGATTTGTTGTTGCATCAGGGCCTCAAAATTGCAGTCATCTTTGCTTTAATGAAAACGATAAAGGAGTTTCTGGTTCAGCAACTTTCACGGGGTGACCCATTATAAATGCAATGGTGGTTTCTTAGAGAGTACTAATTATGCTAGTTGATTGATTTATGTAATGCACTTTGTATGTACTGCCATAATGTGTAATCGCTAAATTTGTATGGATTTCAACTATATATATCTATCTAATGTTTACGGCGATCGAGCTGCTATATATATACAGGCTAGCTGCGCATGCTCATACGATCGTCCGATATTGCCACCCTATGATCCCGCAATATCCGCATCGTCGCTTGCTAATGTTATTCTTCTAACGGCATTTTTTTGTCATCCGTCAAATTCTGCTAAGCGTAGGTTTTAGGAGATGTAGTTTGTTCCATCCTGTGTGTCTTGAACACCACGGTCACATGGTTGTGGTTTTCACAGGTGCCACGAACACCACATTCACATGTTTGTGGTTTTAATAGATGTCATGGACAACACAGTCACATGTTTGTTGGTTACCACATGTGCCATGGATACCATGTCCATGTGGTCGTGGATTGTCCGATCAAGTGACACATAAACTTGTTCTTTTTCCGCACTTTCCCGCGTGGAAGCTAGATGACACTACATATAGGCACCAAGTGAACATGGGGTATAAAAAAACTCACGAAAACATTGCCTGCTCATTGCTCACGCCTGGCATCTAGCCCCCAAAAAACTGCCACCATGGCCAACATGCCGCTAATTCAACAACAGGGTGCATACAGGTGTCGCACCGGATAATATCGAAAAAAACATTTCAGGGGTGCACACATGGTAAAAATTTGATGTTTTACAAAGAAAATTATTTTCACCTAGTGTCCTATGCAACCCCTTTGGCTACATGTAGATCCTCCACTGATCCTTCTAGTCAATAGTGATAGTTTTCGGTATTTTTGGAAAATTCATATGCATGTGAAAAACTAGGCCTAGCATGAGATCCCCCGTTAGGCAGCGAGGATATGCCCTGCCGTGTCATCAAGCACAAGTTCAACAATGATTTTTCATCCAGAATTAATGAGCTAGGCAAAGAAAAAAAGCAATAATTCTGTTTACGAACTGAACTTATTGAGCTACGACAACATGGCAAGTCAAGAGTTCGACACATGATTTTTTGTTACGTGGTGTGACCAAAGGTTCGCCATGTTATGAGAATAGGTATAAGATCCAATGAGAGCACACGCCAACTTTTGAAATGCATCGACTTTATTCTTATATCTCTTGAATGAACTCAGGGGTGGGTTGCCAATGTTGTTGTTGAGATGTAAGAGGTCGTATAGTAGCTCTGTCGGTGTTGTATAGTCCATCTTGGACTGTATTTCGCATTGATATCGAGCGATTAGACGGTGTTATGAGCGGCATAACTGGAGTTGGATCATGTAAAAGAATAATTCCACACAATAAGGCTTGTTAAAAAATATGTGTTCATTGATGTTAGCCTGTCATCTTGCTTGATACCATCGAACGTGCAATAGAAGTGTAGTACTTCTGGTCCAAAGTCCTATCTGTTTGAATTATGAGTCAAGAAAATTAGTGATCTTTTTTTTTATTTAAAAAAAGGTATGTGAACCTAGGAAATGGAAAAACCCTTGATTAATCACATAAAAAAAACATAGAAAACGTCTGAACTAATTCACGTGAGTGGACTTGCGGAGATGAAACATCAAATTTGGTACTTGCATGATGCCTCAATGCACCTATGCCGGTTGAACGACGTCACACTCTATTTTAGTTTGGAGAAGCCGTATGTTCTTGGCTCATGCAAAGCCGTGTTTTCTTGCCTTGTGTCCTAACATATGTAAAATGAAAGGCATGTTGTCGTGGTAAAGGCCACACTATGGAGAGAACTTAATCGTGTGTGGATGATTCATATTGTGGGAAGAATTTATGTGTGTGGATGATATGTGTTGTTTGCGTCTGAAATCAACATCATGCTCCTGATACAACGTATGTTAGTTCCTCTAATGGATATACATCATATCTCTTAATCCAGTTGTGCTCTCTTATTTTAATCCTATGGTGGTGTGGCCATGCGTAGCTAGCCGGGTGGGTATCCCACTAGGTGTAGAACCCACCCTGTATCTTTAGAACCGTATATTATTTTTACGTCATTGTCTTACCTCATAAGTCGAGAAGAACATAAGAAAATCTAGAAATGACATAATTTTTTTGTTTACATGCCGTATAGAATTACGATGTAAAATACGTATTTTTTGGTGTTTTTTACACTATAATGACTCATAAACTTATTTTTGTGTCAATTTTTTTGGTTGTGGTGAATATATGAACATAATTATTCGTATACAAAACATAATTTTTTTAATCTAACAATATAAAAATATGTTGGGTGCAAAATAACTATTCTATACCCTGGATGCTGAATAGGGTTTCTATACATATATATATATATATATATATGGGAAATAGCCAGCTAAACACAGGCATAGCTGCGCATAGCTTTATCCACCGTTGATTTTCTTCCCTTTTGATATAGGGAACACATGTATCCAGACCCAGGATATTGGCTCAATAGTAATGCCGTTAGTGTTCCTTTGATGCATGCATGAAGCCCTAGCAAAACAAATCTTATCAAATTTCATTTAGGTGAGGCAAACCCTAATATACAACATGCGGTAAACCCTAACCCTAATATACTACATGGTAAACCCTAATATACTACATGCATGAAGTCCTAGCAAAACAAAGCTTATCAAATTTCATTTAGGTGAGGTAAACCCTAATATACAACATGCGGTAAACTCTAACCTAATATACTACACGGTAAACCCTAATATACTACATGCATGAAGCCCTAGCAAAACAAAGATTATCAAATTTCATTTAGGTGAGGCAAACCCTAATATACAACATACGGTAAACCCTAACCCTAATATACTACATGGTAAACCCTAATATACTACATGCATGAAGCCCTAGCAAAACAAAGCTTATCAAATTTCATTTAGGTGAGGCAAACCCTAATATACAGCATGCGGTAAATATACTACACGGTAAACCCTAATATACTACATGCATGAAGCCCTAGCAAAACAAAGCTTATCAAATTTCATTTAGGTGAGGTAAACCCTAATATACTACGTGCGGTAAACCCTAACCAAACTAAGCCTTATTTCATTGCCGCCGCAATAAACAAAACAACCTTTGTTTCGTTTTCTTCACATTCTCATGGATGCATGCGGCCACCAAACACATACCAAAACAACTTTGTTAGGGCACACTTTTGCATGGCACATAGTCTAAAGCTTCTGCATGCAAAACCTGTTTTAATCCTTGTTCTCAATCCCTTCTCATTTTAGATGCTAAAACTTTTGTAGCCAAAACAGTGTTAAATTGTAACCCATGCCAAAAACCCTAGATTCTTGCATGCATGCACAAAACTAACACCATTATCTCAGCCATATTCCACCCCACTTCCATCTAGAGGTTGCATGCATTTGATCCCTAAATCTAATGGTGCTCTGCCTATGCGCAGCTACGCCTGTGAGTAGCAAATCCGCGTCGATATATATATATATATATATATATATATATATATATATATATATATATATACACACACACACACGACAGGACTATTCAGAAACACCCCCTTAAGAGGTTCCTAGATAAGCTTATTCAGGAACCTCCCACCTAACTACCCTCCCCCACCTAACCACTTTCTTCCTCGTCACATCTAACCCCCCACGCCGCCGACCTCATCTTCCCCCAACGCCGTCGGCATCCTCCGCCCCGGGAGCCGCCCGCCGGCCTCCTCTACACCAGTCACCGTCGCGGCCTCCTCTACACCAGTCACCGCCACGGCCTCCTCCGCCTAGTCGTTGCCGCGGCCTCCTCCACACCAGGCATCGCTGCACCCTCCTCCCCGCGTGCCACCGTGGAATCCTCCGCCCCGCGTGTAGCCGGCCTCCTCCATGCTCACCTCACCCGCACGTCACCGACCTCCTTCGCCCTACTCGCCGTCGGCCTCCTCCGCACCAGGCGCCACCGTGCCCTCCTCCTCGCGCGCCACCGTAGCCACCTCCGCCCCGCGCGTATCCAACCTCCTTTGCGCCCTCCTCCCCCGTGCGTGGCCAGCCTCCTTCGCCCAGCGTGCCGTCAGGAAGTTAACTAGTAGAAAAGCGGGAGTTAACTTGTACAGACGGGAAAGTTAAGAAGGGTCGCAGAAGTTAACTTGCACATGCGGAAGTTAACATTCAGTCCGCGAAAAAACACACACAAAATCGATTGTCCATCAGGAAGTTAACTAGCATAGAAAGAGGGGGTTAACTTGTACACACGGGACAGCTAAAATGTTTACGGAAGCTAACTTGCATAGGTGGAAGTTAAGAAAGAGGTAGTTAACTTGCGCACATGAGGAAGTTAATAATGGTCGCGGAAGTTAACTTACACAGTGAAAGTTAACATTCACTATTACTGTTACATACTGAAAGTTAACTTAGAAAAGAAAAAAAAAGTTAACTCGTGCTCGCCTGGAAGTTAACAGAGGGTTTCTGGTGTTCACGTGAACAGTAACAGCGAGTTCTTGAATAACAGAGTTTCAGAAAACATGGAAAATCGACGCCCCGCCAGGCAGTTAACTAGCATAGAAGAGGTAGTTAACTTGCGCACATGAGGAAGTTAAGAATGGTCGTGAAAGTTAACTTAAACAGTGAAAGTTAACATTCACTACTACTGTTACATACTGGAAGTTAACTTAGAAAGAAAAAGAAGTTAACTCGTGCTCGCCTGGAAGTTAACAGAGGGTTCCTAGTGTTCACGTGAACTTATTCAGGAAGTGGTTCTTGAATAGCAGAGCTATATATATATATATATATATATATATATATATATATATATATATATATATATATATATATATATATATATATATATGAGAGCTAAACAGGAACCAGTTCATGTATACTATACAGGAACCCATGTGAACCTTGATTGAAAACAAAGTGAACCTTGTTTTTATAGGGCAAGTAAACCTGAAATTTTTTGCCCGTGAACTATCAAATATAACCATAACCCCGGTCGCGTTCGAAGTGAACTATGTTTTCCTACAAAGTAAACTTTTTTAGCGTATGTGAACTTTCTTTTTTATCGAAAACCCTTCTGAAATTTTTATTTTGGTCTGACGCGAACTACCAAATATAACCAGAACCCCGGTCGCGTTCAAAGTGAACTATGTTTTCCAGCAGAGTGAACTTTCTTTTTAGCGCATGTGAATTTTTTTTATCGAAAACCCTTTTGAATTCTTTTTTTGTCTGACATGAACTACCAAACATAACCAGAACCCCGGTCGCGTTCGAAGTGAACTATGTTTTCTCGCAGAGTGAACTTTTTTTAAGCGCATGTGGACTTTTTTTTTGAAAACCCTTCTGAAATTTTTTAGTCTTATTCAATATGAACTACCAAATATAATGAGAACCCCTGTGCACTTGAAGTGAACTATGTTTTCCCATGGAGCGAAGTTTTATTTTAGCAGATGCGAACTTTCTTTTTCGGGTACACGGTTCTGACATTTCTTTGGACAACTGAGTGAACTATCTTTTTTCAACGCCTGTAAGCTTTCTTTTTTTATCGATCAGAGTGAACTTTCATTTAGACCAGAGTGAACTTTCATTTCTAGCGGAGTGAACTTTTTTTGTTAATCTAGTGGATGATCAAACTTTCAAAAGAATCCGAGCAAACTTTTATGTGTGAAAATAGGTTAACTGCTTTTTATATGACGCAAATACATCCACTTTAAAATAAAAAGTTCACAACTGGGGAGAAGGGCGCCGCAAGCAAGTTCAGACATTAGAAGACTAAAGATAAATATTTTCATGTTTAAAGCGAATTCTAGAAAAAGTTTGCTTCAACCGTCAGCAACACTTCACCATCACCAGCTATCACAACCACATACTGAACTTTTTGCACTGAGGAGAGCCTGGACGGGAGCCGCACACGGCCGGAAGCGATCTGAACACCACATGCAAACATGTTTGTACTGCTTTTTTTTGGGAGTTAAATCCACCATTAGTCATTGAACTTGCTTAGCGAAGTTAATACGGTCATTGTATAACAGGAATACGAGTTTACGGTCACTAAAGACGCATCGAAGCGTCACTCGCGGTCACCGCTCGCGTCGTAGAGATGTATTTGACGACGTGGCAAGCTGAGAACCCACTCTCAGATAACTTATTATATACGTAAAGAATAACAACTTGTACAAGAGCTTTTTTGCAAAACTGTCATCACTTCCCTGGTCCTGCCTCATGTCTGGCCCCAAAACACTGTTGATCGAACACACCGGCGTGTGCTACCCCACCTCCCACGCAGCCAAGCAGTACCCCACCTCCCCACGGCGACGCGATCTCCCGCTCCTTCCTGGCTCTCTCCTTGATCCCCCGCTGACTTGTCCCCAACCTTGACATGTGCCTGGCCCAAAAAAAAGTCCGCCGCCGCAGATTGAGCACGCCGGCGATTTCTCCCTCACCTCCCCACACCGTCGTGAGCTCTCCCTCATCCCTATCTACTCGATCCCTGCCCTGACCTATCCCCGACCTAGACAAAATCTGCGTCACCGGCTATGGAGCATACCAGCGCATCCTGCATCATAAAAAACATGGCGGAGCTCGTGCGCGGAAGGCGCCCAGACGCGGCCGCCGCCGACGACGGAGCACGCCGGCAAGCGCTCGCCCACCACCTGACGCCACCGCGCGCCCCCCATCTCCACACTCCAGCGCGATGCCGACGTTGCGGTACGATCTCACTGGCTCACCGCAGCGGTCGATGTTCCTCCAGTGTGTGCGTGTGGCAGAGCAAGAGGTGGACCTTGCGAGGCAAAGGATCGCTCGGATGTGAGCGGGAACCACGTCAGCTGTCGTCGCTCCCTCGTGCTGGTGTTCCTGGGAGACGCCGCCATGCTGGGATACGCCTGCGCGTCGGAAGTCTTCGTCGGCAAGGAACGTCGTGCGGAGCAGGCCATCTCCAGAAGCAAAATCTAATTTGGAGGCGTGGCCGACCGAGCAGCGCCGGTGCCGGCATGCACGAGGCGGCGTGGAGCATGGCAACTCCTTTATGTCTGACTCGATCTAAAAAGCAAGAGTGCTTGCATTAGCTGATGGCCAAATCGATCTAAAAAATTCCAGAGCAAGAGACAACTAGCTTAACAAGTTAACATTCGAAGTAAGCGAGTGTCGCAGCTGAAGAGGAATTAAGCGGCTAGCCGCTCTCGTGGGACGCGGTGATGCACCGGGCGGACGCTCACCGTGCCGCGCTCAGCTCGATGCTTGCCGCAGCTTCACCAGTCTTCGCCACGAGAGACACTGCTGGTTGAGGGCAGAAAGATCTTGATCACATGGAGGGTGTCGACCGGGATGCAGTCTAATTCAGGGACATATGAGGAAAGCGGCGCGGCCGCGCGCACGAGCCATGGCAAGGGCAGATCACACAAATGGAAAGGTGGGAGGAGAGGGCAACCCCGCAACCCGTGGATGTAGGCGAGGGCGGCAGATGAGGCGAAGGAGGCGTCGGTCGGGTGAACAAGGACTGGAAAGATATGAGAGGCTGATAGGATTGCGTGGGTGAGACTGACAAGTGGGTTCCACTGCTCAGTCTGACCACTGGCTCAAACCTTTAGTCTTTTGATTGGGATAGAAAAGTAGATTTTAGGGGTGTTTTTGCAAATAAAACATAACTAGAGGCTGACAGTGGGTCCTCAGCTCGCCACTTCGTCAAATATATCTCTACGGCGTGAGCGGTGACCGCGAGTGACGCTTCGATGCATCTTCAGTGACCGTAAACTCGTATTTCTGTTGTACAATGACCGTATTAACTTTGCTAAGCAAGTTCAATGACTAACGATGGATTTAACTCTTTTTTTGGGAACGAGCTGCTGCGACGTGGGCTATTCCTTGGAGGGGAGGCTGTTGCGACGTGCTCCCATGGACGAGGGATGCCCACTGGTAAAAAAACGGCTATCCGTCCGTGTCTCCCAACAACATTAGTTCCGGTTTAACCGGGACTAATAATGGCACGTGTCCCGATTCGAGCAGGCACGGGGGTTGGAGATGTTAGAATACATATACGGGTATCAACTAGAGATAGACTAGGACTCTACAACTTGTACTTCAAATCTCCACCTATTATGTGTACGTCTATATATACTCCCCATGAGGGTCAAATCAACACATCAAAATATTAGGGATTCAATATTTTCCACATGGTATCAGAGCGGTTAGCCTCACGGCGCCGATCCTAGGTTCTTCCACCACTTCCGCAATGCGCCGCCCCCGGGGAGATTACTCCTCGGGGGCGCGGCCCGGTCTAGATCAAAGATCGGATCGATTCTTTAGATTAGATTAGATCCAAATTTTTCGAAATTCTAGTTTTTTAGATTAGATCCAATTAGTTTAGCTCCAAGATAAATCCCTAGATCAAGACTACAACCCTCCACTGAAAATCTTGTAGAAATCGACAGACGACATCAATTTCCGCCGGATCATCTTCGCGTCCGCCGGCCGGCTAGCGCACACGGGCACGTCACGGGCACAGTCCAGCAGCCAGACGCGATTTTCTTGACTTGCGGTCACGCCCGTGCGCGCCGGCGCCCAGCTGCATCACGCATCACCGCCATGCAGATGCAGGAGTCCTGGCCACGCGCATGCATGCATGTGTGGCCACGGTGGGCTCATCCAGAAGATGCACATGCTATGAAGAAATCAGGTACGTCTTCGAGCCGAGGTCTCCACACCTCTGACTCGAAAGGACACGGCATCGACCATGGGAGGGCGACTCCCCGGCGTCAACACGATCGGCGCTATGTGCAACTTCGAGGCAAACTTCGGACAAGATCCGGTAGATCTGGGTTGCCAAGCCAGACGACTACATCGACTGATCTGCACTTTATCAAACTGGACTACATCGACCAGAACATCTACATCAAGCTGTACGACTACAAGCCAAGATCTTTGTCAAGCACATACAGAAAAGCGACATCGACATCATCCACATGCCAGGCCGGTGTGGAACACTACTTCGCCGATTTCTTCGACATCAAGGCTTCGACATCATCGCCGCCATAAGGGACGCCTTCAAGCGACGATCATCGCCGACACGCCTACTCCTTCATCGCCGACACATCATCGTCAAGGTCTACATCTACGTGGTCTTCATCAACATCTTCGTCGACACTTCGCCGCCGCCGCTATACCCGTCCACACGATGGACATACAACTACGACGCCCTCTGACAGTACAACTTCAAGGCATGACGACGGCATCGCCGCGTCCACGACCCCGACGACTGCAACAATAAACCGGCATCACAATTGTGATGCCCCTACGATCGCGCATATGGTTCTGGCAAAATCTTGTGTGCTTGGTGGGTTCCTCCGGTCCTGGAAAAACCAGTGGTCTCACTTATGACCGCGTCCAAGAGACGCCCCGACGGTACCTCTACAAGGTGCAAAACGTCCACAACTGCAGCTTCGTCAACAACAACAACAAAAAAACGCGCAATTTTTTGCGCCTCCGACAATGGCGGCCACACCACTACGACGACTACGATATCGACCACACCTACATCGACCACGGCTACATCACGATCGGCTAACTCGACATCGACGTCAAGAACAACGTCTACAGCAACTCAAGAACTCCAGTCAACAGCGTCCGCGTCGTCACTTGCGTCCACGCCACTCCCGCTGTGACTGCGGGAGGGAAGAGAGGCACTAGAAGGGGACACAGTCACCGCCCCTATGTGCCAGCCATGATCATGTCCACGCAAGAGATGATGACAAGGAGGTGAAGACGACGGAAGCGCAAGACTTCAAATCCAGTCGCAAGCGTCCGCTTCACTCCCGCTCCGACTGAGGGGGGATGTTAGAATATATATACGGGTATCAACTAGAGATAGACTAGGACTCTACAACTTGTACTCCAAGTCTCCACCTATTATGTGTACGTCTATATATACTCCCCATGAGGGTCAAATCAACACATCAAAATATTAGGGATTCAATATTTTCCACAGGAGACATGCGTCCCGGTTGGTAGGGGGCATGCATCCCGGTTTATAACGCAAACCGGGACTAAAGGTTGGGCGTCAACCATGTGGCGTGGCACACGCCTTTAGTCCCGGTTTGTGTTATAAACCGGGACGTATGATCCCGTCCTCTATAAATGCGATGCCCCAGCCCTCTGTCTCCACTCTGTTTTTTCTTGGTGGAAGGTGTGAGGGGTGTGCTAGTTTTTTTCCCTATGTATGCATTCAAGGTGTTTGATCAAATGTTTGAATGAATGATCCCGTTCAATTTCTCATAGAACAAAAATATAGAAGGTGTCCGAGACGCACTTGAGCTTTCTCTCTTTATTTCCCTCGATCGAGGTTAGCAATCTTATCTTATCTCTGTCATTGATACAATGCATCTGTCGATGTGAATTGGTCATTTCACTATTTATGATGTCCTGTTTTTGATAAACTTACTTTATATGATGCAGATGAACGGTCGGGAATGGATGTACGGTGACCGGCGTGTACCCGGGTATATGAAAGGCGTGGATAAATTTATCGATGTGGCTACTGCAAACAAAGAGAATGGTTTTATATGTTGTCCATGTGTTCAATGTCGGAACAACAAGGAGTACTCTTCCTCGAAAATCATTCGCGGCCACCTGATTATAGAAAGGTTTCATGCCCAACTATAATTGCTGAACCAAGCACGGGGAAAGAGGGGTTATGATGGAAGATGGTGAAAAAGATGATGATGATAACAACTATCATCATATGTTTCCTAAATACAGTGATACTGCAATGGAAGACAATGGAGAGGAAGGAGGTGAACAACGGGCATCAGATGAGCCGGCTGATGAACTTGGTAGGGTCATTTCTGATGCAAAGCGAGACTATGAAACAGAAAATGAGAAGTTGAAGTTAGAGGGCATGTTAGAAGATCACAAGAAATTGTTGTACCCAAATTGTGAAGATGGCAGCACAAAGCTCGATACCACACTGGAATTGTTGCGATGGAAGGCAGAGTGTGGTCTAACTGACTCCTCATTTGAAAAGATGCTAAAAATAATGAAGGCGAAGTTTCCAAAACATAACGAACTTCCCGAGAGTACCTACGAAGCAAAGAAGACTCTCTGTCCTCTAGGATTAGATGTGCAAAAGATACATGCATGCATTAATGACTGCATCCTCTACCGCGGTAAGGAGTATGAGAATTTAGATAAATGCCCAGTATGCAATGCATTGCGGTATAAGATCTGACGAGATGACCCTGGTGATGTTGAGGGAGAGCCCCTCCGGAAGAGGGTTCCTGCTAACGTTATGTGGTATGATCCTATAATACCAAGGTTGAAACGCATCTTCAGAAACAAAGAGCATGCCAGGTTGTTGCGATGGCACAAAGAAGACCGTAAGAAAGACGGAAAGTTGAGACACCCTGCTGATGGGTCACAGTGGAGAAAAATCGAGAGAGACTTCCCAGACTTTGCAGGTGACGCAAGGAACTTATGGTTTGGTCTAAGTACGGATGGCATGAATCCTCAAACCATCAAATTGTGTTTAGTTTCATTCATATAGGCTGACTCCTTTTTTAAATCAGATCGAACGTCTACGGGACAGTCTTCTGCCAAAGGATCGCGTACGAGCAATTCAGGAGGAATTGGCGGGATTCTTGGAGGCAGAAGTCCTAAACCCAAAAGGAGAATACTATTTGGTGTGTATAAACAATAGGGATTGTACAAAAAGCTTATTTTGTATGTAGTGCATGAACTCGATCTATGTATCGAATGTAATATGTTCGACACTTGGATCTATATTGTCATGATGATCTTGTGTAATATAATGGTTCCTTCATTGATGAGTGCAAAACACTAAATAAACAATAAAACAACATAAATGAATTCTCTGCCGCGGCACAAAAAAGTGGCCAAAATGAATTCTCTGCCGCGGCAGAGAAATGTGTCAAATCTCTGCCGCGGCAGAGGGTTATTTGTCCCGGTTCGTGTTACGAACCGCGACGGTTGCTCCACCCCCTCCCCCCCCTCGCCCTCTGCCGCGGCCACGTGTACCCCCTTTTGTCCCGGTTGGTGGGGCAACCGGGACTAAAGGTTGGGACTTTAGTCCCGATTGCCCCGTCCCGGTTGGGTAACCGAGACTAAAGCCCCTTACCAACCGGGACCAATGGGGCTGTTCCCACTAGTGGCCCGGGAGGCGCGCTCCCATGGTGGTGTGGTTTCACCGACGAGATCCGGTGGAGGGAAGACTTCGGAGGCGCGCTCCCATGGACGGGAAGGCCCTGGTGGCGTGCTCCGGTGGAGGGGAGACTGCGGCAGCGCCCCCATGGACCGGGAGGCCCTAGCGGCGTGCTCCGGTGGAGGGGAGGCTGCGGCGCGCACCAGGGAGTGGGGCACGGGGGGCGACATGGAGGAACGGCGGCGGGGTCAAGGGAGCTTGCTAGCGTGCGGGCAGCAAGGGAGAAGGGGGTTGGGGTCGCGGACGGGGTGGGGATCGTGTATGTTTCCAAATTAGGTAGGGGTTTTTATATAGCTATATAGGAAATTCTTAAAGGGGGTTCCTATATAGTCCTATGTGTGTGTGTGTGTGTGTGCGCGCGCGCGCGCGTGTGTATGTGTGTTCTTAAGTTAATCTGTCTATCTGGCTGCTGAATCATGATTATGTGTTATATCAGCTATGATCGAGTTCTAATTAGCATGCTACTATTTAAAATGGTTTACATACACCGGAAACGGTCAATTTAAAACTGCGCTTCGAGCCACACTAGTTCTGGAGACGGTCGTTGTTAGAATCCGACTCAGGTCGCCTCACTATTGAAGACGGTCCCTAGTACAGGTCTTCTGAGGTTGAGAAGTTCTTGCAAACGGTCAGAAATATTGGATGTCTCCACCTCGTATATGGTATAGGTGTTTTCCTTTTTTCATCGTCGATGTCACGTATCTTAGAGCCGCAAAAAAAACGGCTCAGGTGGTGTGCTGTTAGAAGCTATGCGTTTGAGCCGAAACGAAAAACCGTGTGAGACATATGAAAAATTGATGTCTTTAAGTAAAGAGTTTATACTAGTGAAAGTAGTTCTAAGAAACGAAAGTACCTGATAGTTAAGTTGCTTGGCACGATCTCGAATGATCAATCTTTGTATTTGTGTAGATGTAGATACATCGATTGTATCAATAGATGGGTATCCTTATCACGTCTCGCGTGTCCTTTAAACCCGAATACGTTCGAACGCGATAGGGCGGCCTGATACAGATGTCCTTAGTGAACCAGTTGGATACGTAGCGGAGAGGCCTAGATGCAATTTGCATGGCGGACGTCCGGCTGCATCCCTACTCGCTTAGTACGGGCACTCCATACGACGTGTGTGGACCTTGGGCATCCTCTCACACTCGCAATCTGTAAAACACACTTTGTGTAGTAGTCATGTTGTTCACAAACGAATTCACCTTGGAAATATTTAACTCTGCCATCGAGGTTCAAATACTTGTAATATTTTTTTATACGACCTCCGAAAACAGGACCGGGTTCCACTATTAACAGAACAACAATAAGAGCAATATGGGATTCTCAAAATGCAGAAATCGTTTCAGGGTTCTTCCTTACCTCACATTTATTAACAGATTTATTTTCTTTTCTTCAAGCAGAAAAACTCTACAGATTGGCATGGATTTCATATGTCCACCATATGATCGCCATGCCGATAGACAAATTTGCTGCACCGCTATAAACTAATATCCTTCCGGAGGTGCAGGGATTATTGACCGGAGGAACTCCAGCTCCTCGTCGGTGACGGTAACCGGCGCGGCAGGCGACACCGGCGCCGTCACGGGCTCGGACGGTGACGAGGACCGTGCGGCCGCGCGGCTGCTCCTGCCACGGGCGTTGTCGTACTCGTGGTAGCCGCGGAGGTATGTCTGCATGGGCTGGACGTAGCTGTCGAAGCCGAGGCTCCGGAAGGACCAGGTGAAGTCCTCCGGCGCGACGGTCCGGCGGTGCTCCGCCCTGGCCCGCTGGGACGCCTCCCCGCCGACGAAGCCGATGAACTCGACCGCGCAGTCGTGGGTGAGCAGCTTGGCCGACTCGGCGATCTTCACGTTCGGCGGCAGCACCTGCCTCATCAGGCGCACCACGTTGGCCATCGGCAGCGCGTTGCGCCCCTCCTCCTCCTCCGACGCGCCCTCGCGGCAGGACCCCTTCGTGCCACCTGAAACCCAAACCAGAAATGAAGAAACAGAACAAAAACACCATGAACAACCAGTAATCATCTGCTGGTAAAGGCACAATCAGTCGTGAAGCGCTAAGTAATTGTACGTACCACGCTTCTTGCTGCGCCCTCCCATTGTCTACTCTCACGCCCTCAGTGATCCTGCTATGTTTGGGTGTTTCAATGGCAGCTCTGGGTGAGTGCTGACCCTGCTTTCGGCCGCCTAGGCCCTGGGCACCTAGTTTTATAGTGCGTCCGCATGCTGGGCTGCGCCAGCCTGGACGCACGCACGCACGTGCGTCAACGGTGACATGCCAATAAGGCGAATGATGCCGCCGTGTCGCGCGGTGGCACCGGCAAGCCATGCATGCGTACGTTACGGGGCATCGGTGTGCACCTTTGTTCGCTTCTCACCTACCGGCAGCGGCTGGGTCACCGGCGAGGAAGCACATCAATACGCTAGCTGCATACGCCCCGCGAGACGAGCTGCATCACGACGTCAACGAGGCTGAGGTGGGTGGGTGGTACGCGCCGACGTGGGTACGTAGGCGTTCGGCGTTGTCGTGTTCGAGTGCTTGCGTGCTCCCGTACGGTGCATGCAGCCTTGGAAATTAAGAGGTCCGTATCCATTCTAGTTCACTAGTTGACTATCTCACTCCTCTATCTACAAGAATTAGTGTCCTGATCTAAAGGGTAAAGATATGTTTGATATTTTATCTGGAATTAGGCAATGTGTCGCGTCGTCCGTGATGGGAAAATGTCGCCGAATAATCGGTTAATAGTACTGCCGGAGATTATACCAATATATATATATATATATATATATATATATATATATATATATATATATATATTTTGTTGTGCAAGTAGGATTAGAAGTGTAAGTAGTGTGGAAGAGTACAAAAGTATGACGAAACAAAATTACCCGTGGCTACTAAAGGCCGGCAAATTTTTTTACATTACTTACCCTTAAAAATTTACCGGAAGATAGTTACCGCGTGGAAATTACGGGTGGGAAAGATTGACAAAAAATTATTGCCGAAAAGTATGGAAGGAAAAGGTAAAAAAGGAGCTAATTTTTTTTGTCCTGCACATAGGCCAGCTACTGTCGAAAAATGATGGTCAAAACTTGCATAAAGGAACTACCGTCAAGTAGTTAAAAGAAGATATAAAAAATAATATCGACGTAATGGTAGAATAATTACCATGAGGAAATTAAGGACGAAAAGTTATGCCAGGAAATTTACCCTAGCCGCCGTCCGCGAGCCACGTCGACGATCGCCAGCTCCCCTGCCCGAACCAACCGCACCAACAGCCTCCTGGTGAGCAGCAGCATCTCCCAGACACCCTCTCTCCGCTTGTAGCTTCCTGGACGCGCCATTCGTTTTATCGAACTCCTTCTGTACATCGCGTTCGCGCACGCGTCCACGCAGTCGCGCCACAGAAGCTTGTCCTGCTGTGTTGCAGGAACCAGCAACCAACCCCAGCTAGCCGCAGCGGTAACCGCCGCCGAGCGCGAGCCCCAGGTCGCGGGTTCGAGTTCCCCCCCCCCCCCCGCGTGCCGCGCTCTGCTTGTCGCGCATCAATCTCTCGTCAGTAAGTTCATAGAAGAAGCGCAGTGCCGCGCACTCGTTTTGCAGATAACCCCCTGCTGTTTTGCGCGCGCAACCCACGGTCCAGCCTGGTCCCACCTGTCGGTCTCGGTGTAGTTTTGCAGAAAAGCCCCCTGTTTTCTCTGGCTGTAACCCGCGCCCCAGCTCGGCCCCGCCTGGCAGCCCCCGCACGCCGTTCGCTGGCACGTGGGTCCGCAGCGCCTCGGACCCACCTGTCATCCTCTGTGACTGGGCGTGCTCGCGGTGACAGAAACTTTTCTGCGCGCTGTGGCGTCCAGTCAGCAGATGGCCCACTTGTCACTGACTGTGGCTAGAACTGGACTGGGTACCAAAAGACTTTCTGTTTCTCTGTTTAATTCAAATCTTTTTCAAATTAAATTAAATTCAAATTTCAAATCAGTTTTATAATAACTTTTAAAATAGAAATCCAAATAATACAAATGATATATGTTTTGAAATCAGAAAAATGTGAGGAATTCAAATATGCTATCCAAAATATATTTTGAACACTTTAAATTTCAAGTTGATTAAAATTACAATAAAATGCCCTTTTCTTAATTAATTAGTAACTCTTGTTTTATAACTCCAAATTTGACAAATGATATGTCTAAAATGATCAGCTCGACGAGACCTTTCTGTCTATGCATTCCATGTTCTGAATTGCAGCATGCATCATATAAATATAAAGTATACAGCAACTTATTTGAGTATAAAATGTGACTAAAACTCAATAAAATGATTTATTCTTGTGTTCCACACCTCACCCATGCCATGCTACTTTATTGCCATGCAAATTGTGCATCACTCATCATGACATGATTGTTTGCTTGTCGCATCTTATTCATATGCTTGTGCACTTTATTTATGTTGGCCCTTGTTTGTTTGGTTCTTCTTTGTGGCATCCCGCAAAAACCACTACTAGAAAATCGCGTTGTTTTTGTGCATTGCATCGTCATGACCGCATGCTCATGTCATCATGCCACATTGCATTTGAGCATCGTCATCATCATGCATCTGTTTGACTGGAACTATTTTCGAAAAACATATTTTGTTTTCTAAATACTCCCGTCTTTATTCAACTTAAAACCCGGTTCTCCGGATTATTTTGTTTCGTCTACCAACGGATTTCAAACGCTCCGTTTTAATTAATAAAATAATTAATTATTTTAGGGGGCAGCCAGACCAGGCCGATCCGACCCAGACGGCCACCCCCAGTACAACACCGGTCTAACCCTAAACCCTTTCCTACCCAACCCTAGTCTACCCAGCCCCCTCCACATCACCACAGCCACTCACGGCTCGCCACATCCCCCTAGCCCAAACCCCACCCAATCAGAGCCTGACACCTCACCCACCACACACGCACTCACACAGCCCCACCAGCCTCCACTCCTGTTCCCACCAACCATCTGTGGGCCTGGCCCCACCACCGACATCCCTCTCCCCCGGTCCCACCGCGCTCTGGCCCCACCACTGTCGCCCACCCCCCCCCCCCCTCTCTCCTTCCTCTCCCTGACTCCCACCGCGCGATCCCCACCCCGAACCCACCTTCCTCCTCTGGCCCTCACGCGCCGCCCGCCACCACGCACCCCGCCCCTCCCTCTGCTCGCGAGCTGCTCCTCCGGCCCCCAGCACCAGGCCGCGTCCGGCCCGCTCGTATTCCCCGGGCCACCTCTATCTCCGGCCAGGCCGCCGTCTCCCCGAGCGAGCTCGCCCCGTCGCGTCTCTGCTCGCGCCGCCACTGTCGCTGGGAGCCCCTCCGCGAGCGCCGCCCTCCTCCGGCCCTCGCTGCATCTTCGCCAGCAGGCCGCCACCGGCCTTCCTCTGCGGCCACCCCATCTCCCTCGAGCTCGCCCTGCCGCCACGACCTCCCCGCCCCGCGCACGCCGCCGCCGGCGAGCCCGCCTCCGTCCAGCGTCTCCTGCCTCCCTCGCCGCTCCGCCGAACCCCCCCCCCCTGAGCCGCGGTTCCCCCAGCGCCGCCTTGGGCCTCCTCTTCGTCGGCCCCGACGAGCCTGCCTCCCCTCCAGCGCGATGGCGGCTCCTCCCCTCGTCGGCGGCCCCCTTCTCCGCCGCTCGAGCCGGCCTATGGCCTTCCCGAGCAGCCGCCCGCCTCCCCGTCGGCCTCCTCGCCGCCCTCGAGCCTCCGTCCGGCAAGCCCGCTGCCGGCTTCGTTCCTCCCCGAGCTCGTCCGCCGGCGACCGCCACCACGGCCTCCCCGAGCTGCCGCGTCGCCATGCCGCCGTCCTCCTGGGCGTCCTCCCAAGCCCGTGTTTCCTGCCGCCAAGTACCAGAACCGAGCCAGGATGCGTTCATCGTCGCGTGGCCCTCCAAACCGACGCCACAAGAAGAAACAGCCACGATGCCAAGTTCGGCTAACGACAAGACCGACACGAGTCGAGACCCGGAAACTATGCAAGACCACGGCGCCGGACCCGAAAACCCAACCTCGACACGCCAAGTTCGCCGAGACCCCCCGTACCCGAAGGCCGTCGACGCGGAACCCCAAGATCTTCTCCTGGAGCTACGAGGTCTTCTCCACGGAACGCCAAGACCAGCTACCCGAAGACCACGGACCCAGAGAATCCCCGGACGACGAGCTCTTCTACCTGAACCAGAAGGCCCCAGAGGCGACAAGTACTTCTTTCCGGGTCTGATGCCCGAGAACCCGGACGCCAAGTTCGTCTACCCCGGACACCGTGCGACAAGATCTACTTTCCGGATCCGAAGACCCCGGTACCCGATCTACTCAAGTTCGCCATCGCGAGTCCGAACTTCATCGTTTCCCGTCGAACCCTGAATCCCGAGACCGAACCCCAAACCACATCGAACCCCAAGATCGCCGAACCCTAATGTGTGACCCTGATCCGAGCCCCTATTTTATAAATTGTCAACTATATAAATTGTTGCATATTTAAATTGCCATGCTTGCATACATACTGTCATGTGGTTTGGGGGCCTTATGCCGATTCACCTAAATTAAATATGGGGCCCATATGCGGGCAAATCTAGTCTCATATTGGCCTCATTTAAATTTGTGTAGCGAACCGGTAACTTATCTTGCCCTGTTATTACAACATTTAATTTGCGGGGTAGATAAATAACTTGAACCGTTTAATTAATTGTCGGGACCCCGGTTCCACTTAATATGACCTAATTGCATCGCACCTTGCCATGTCATACAGCATACATGCATCATGCCCGATCTTTTGCCGTAGTATTAAATATTGCATCCGGTGTTTATTCTAGTGTTTTGCTTCTTCGCGGACAAGGCCGTTGAGTTGATGCGAGTACCGACCCGATCTTCGGGTGAACCTTCGGCAATGTTTTTCAGGCGAGCACCTCCCCCCTTTCTACCTATCTTACTTTTATAGTATTTATTTCCCTTCTGTTGATCTATTGCTATCTGTGTCGCGTTGCTCTAGTTTTCGTACCCATGATATCCCTTGCAGCCTCATATGGCCTTGGACACATCATATTACCTGTTGTTTGGTAGATAGTTGGACTTGCGCGTCGTAGTCGCTTGCTCAAGTGCTGTTGCGTGTCATCAAGTACCACAGTTGTTGGAGTATTGCCGCATGTTTAATGTTGGAGATGATCATGGCTTTAATTATCGTTTACTTTAATTACTGTTTAACAACTAAAATTGAAGTAGGAAAATGCAGAGGCACAGGTGGGCAATAGATGTTATTTGGTTGTTAACCGTCCACTTGTGTCCCGTAGGACCCCGAGTACTTGATACATGTTCCTTGAATATTCGCGCTATCCACATCCGGGAGGATTATGGGACCCCCCTGAGCCAGAGCTTGATTCATTCTTATTTCTTGGGGCCACAAACTAGTTTGAGGTTTTATTTACTATCCTGTACTTATGCCATGCTTTACTGCTTTATTTACGATTGTGCGAGGAGCACCTGTACTGTTTAGGTAAGCGGAGTGTTCTCGCGGTATCGACAAGCCCAGTCACATTTTCGGGTTCCCAGTCGTTTACAGCCACTGGCGCAAACCTTGAGTCCGTCTCGGAGTCGGCTAACTTCGTTGCCGGTGTACTCAATGGGGTGGCCCCCTGAAATATTTCTGAATCCTGTGATTGCTTTGTCGTGAAGGCCTCGTTGGGTTTTGATTTGGTTTTTCCGAGGTTGATCGAGTGTGTGTTGCTATTTGTGCACCCCTGCAGGGTAAAACTTTCTGAAAGCCGTGTCCGCGGTTATGGACGACTTGGAGCACAGTATCTCGATCATAGACAACTATAACTAAAGTAGTGCTATAAATTTGACTTTATAATGACTAGTAATCAGCTTCACTATAATGGAATGGCTAAATAAAACTGCCAACAATTGCTTGTTTGGGGTTGTCGCTTGCGACCATTGTATCTGACTAGTAAGTATTGCAACCATAACGGAATGGCTAAATAAAAGTACCAACAACTGCTGGGTTTTGGGTTATCTCATGCTAATCGTAGCTGACTAGTAAGTGTTGCAACTACAACAGAATGGTTAACTAAAATTGCCCACTGCTTATTATATCAGAACGACTATCTATACCTGACTAGTAATTGCTGCAACGATAACTGAATAAATAAAACTGCCAACTGTGTGAGTTCCTCGGTTGACTTCCTCGTTTGGTCTCGAGGGGGAATACCAGGACGGGTATGTTTGGTGGTAGTATCAGGTTGGTTCCGAATAGGTCTTTCTTACCCCTCTCTGATAGCCGCCAGTTGTATCGAGTCTCTATAGGTTGTTTAGTGCATGCTGCGCTGCTGCTTCAGTCCACCATACCTATGTAGGCGAGGACTGCCGAATTCTAGCCTCGCCGTGTACTGGCCTCAGTACTGACCGCTCTCTCTTTTTCCTTTGCCTTTGTCGGCACCCCTTTTGTTTAAGCAGGTTTTGAGATCGACGTCGTTAGCAGGGTTACCCTTCCGGCTTGGCCTGGGCAGGGTTATGGACGCCATTGGTTATTCTTCAGGGCTCTTAGCCCCATTTGCATCTTGTCCGTAGTCGGACGCTCTATCATTTTCAAGGTGATTTGGATCTTTGTATATTATGTCTGTATTCTTGACTCTTTGAGTCGCCGTTGTATATATCTGTTCTGTGGGTCCCATCGAGGACTGTTGTGTAATGTTATTACTTCGTTTTCCACCCGCACGAAAGTGCCTGGTTGGCACCTTTGAATCGTTTCTATGCGGGTTTGGCGGGAAGCGCTAAAACTTGCATAGGGTCGATTCTGAGGGTGTTACAGAGTGGTATCAGAGCTCAGCAGTTGCGATACCCCACAAGTCCCGCCTGTAGGATAACCTAGCTAACGGCCGAAGTAGAGTGTCAAAACTATTTTTGCAAAATCGGTTGGATAGTTCTGATTAGGTATGATTTTACTCCTTATCCCTCTGCTGCTCTCCTCTCACCTCTGCGTGTTTTGAATCTACTCTCTTATCTTTCTTCGAGTCCAGGATTTCTCGCGGTTGGGTTTCCGTCGTACCTTCAGGGTTTCGCTTTCTCCCTTTTATAACGGAGGTGCTACGATCATCAAAACTGCAACTTGTCTGTTGTACCCTTCATCCAATCTTTTGTTCTTGAACTCTTTATCGATATGTGTACCTTGCTGGATATCCGTGTCGTGGAAAAACATATGAGAAGGACGAGCATTGGTGAAGTTGGGGTATACCTTGAACATGTGTTGTTCATGCCAATGGAACCATTGTGAAACCTAATCGTTATGTATTTTCATAAAAATTTCTGTTGTATCTTCCGGTGTTTTCCGATGTGATGACCTCATCTACATCAGATCCAATGCAGAGCTGGCATCATCCCTTTGTTCCGAATACCTCTTATGAAGATCTTCATTCTAAATTTCGAGAGTTGAGTTGCCTGATTTTCCTATTCATGTATAGAGTTGATAGTTTGGGTACGGGATGGACTGATCACCCTACCCGACTCTTACTGTTCACTCTTGTACATCGAACTGGTGGATCAATGTAACTTTTCCTCTTCTCATGGAAGTTAGAGGTGGCCTTATCTTTTGATACCTCTACCTTCGTCCTTTGTTTCTCCGGAGTGTTCTCTTAACGAACGTGAGCACCGACCTCTGTTGGTGGTGTCGCCGATTTCAAGATGGAGAAGGAATCATTGTTAGTGGTGTCGCGATGATCTACACGAAGCAAGAAGATTCAGACCGTCGGCCTTCTTCCTTGTACCATGAGGCGGATCTCGAGGGCGAGATCCATTGTTAGTGGTGTCGAATTGTGGCATCCCGCAAAAACCACTACTAGAAAATCGCGTTGTTTTTGTGCATTGCATCGTCATGACCGCATGCTCATGTCATCATGCCACAATGCATTTGAGCATCGTCATCATCATGCATCTGTTTGACTGGAACTATTTTCGAAAAACATATTTTGTTTTCTAAATACTCCCGTCTTTATTCAACTTAAAACCCGGTTCTCCGGATTATTTTGTTTCGTCTACCAACGGATTTCAAACGCTCCGTTTTAATTAATAAAATAATTAATTATTTTAGGGGGCAGCCAGACCAGGCCGATCCGACCCAGACGGCCACCCCCAGTACAACACCGGTCTAACCCTAAACCCTTTCCTACCCAACCCTAGTCTACCCAGCCCCCTCCACATCACCACAGCCACTCACGGCTCGCCACATCCCCCTAGCCCAAACCCCACCCAATCAGAGCCTGACACCTCACCCACCACACACGCACTCACACAGCCCCACCAGCCTCCACTCCTGTTCCCACCAACCATCTGTGGGCCTGGCCCCACCACCGACATCCCTCTCCCTCGGTCCCACCGCGCTCTGGCCCCACCACTGTCGCCCACCCCCCGCTCTCTCCTTCCTCTCCCTGACTCCCACCGCGCGATCCCCACCCCGAACCCACCTCCCTCCTCTGGACCTCACGCGCCGCCCGCCACCACGCACCCCGCCCCTCCCTCTGCTCGCGAGCTGCTCCTCCGGCCCCCAGCACCAGGCCGCGTCCGGCCCGCTCGTCTTCCCCGGGCCGCCTCTATCTCCGGCCAGGCCGCCGTCTCCCCGAGCGAGCTCGCCCCGTCGCGCCTCTGCTCGCGCCGCCTCCATCGCCGGGGGCCCCTCCGCGAGCGCCGCCCTCCTCCGGCCCTCGCTGCATCTCCGCCAGCAGGCCGCCGCCGGCCTTCCTCTGCGGCCACCCCATCTCCCTCGAGCTCGCCCTGCCGCCACGACCTCCTCGCCCCGCGCACGCCGCCGCCGGCGAGCCCGCCTCCGGCCAGCGTCTCCTGCCTCCCTCGCCGCTCCGCCGAACCCCCCCCCCCTGAGCCGCGGTTCCCCCAGCGCCGCCTTGGGCCTCCTCTTCGTCGGCCCCGACGAGCCTGCCTCCCCTCCAGCGCGATGGCGGCTCCTCCCCTCGTCGGCGGCCCCCTTCTCCGCCGCTCGAGCCGGCCTATAGCCTTCCCGAGCAGCCGCCCGCCTCCCCGTCGGCCTCCTCGCCGCCCTCGAGCCTCCGTCTGGCAAGCCCGCTGCCGGCTTCGTTCCTCCCCGAGCTCGTCCGCCGGCGACCGCCACCACGGCCTCCCCGAGCTGCCGCGTCGCCATGCCGCCGTCCTCCTGGGCGTCCTCCCAAGCCCGTGTTTCCTGCCGCCAAGTACCAGAACCGAGCCAGGATGCGTTCATCGTCGCGTGGCCCTCCAAACCGACGCCACAAGAAGAAACAACCACGATGCCAAGTTTGGGTAACGACAAGACCGACACGAGTCGAGACCCGGAAACTATGCAAGACCACGGCGCCGGACCCGAAAACCCAACCTCGACACGCCAAGTTCGCCGAGACCCCCCGTACCCGAAGGCCGTCGACGCGGAACCCCAAGATCTTCTCCTGGAGCTACGAGGTCTTCTCCACGGAACGCCAAGACCAGCTACCCGAAGACCACAGACCCAGAGAATCCCCGGACGACGAGCTCTTCTACCTGAACCAGAAGGCCCCAGAGGCGACAAGTACTTCTTCCCGGGTCTGATTCCCGAGAACCCGGACGCCAAGATCGCCGATGCGAATGCGCCAAGTTCGTCTACCCCGGACACCGTGCGACAAGATCTACTTTCCGGATCCGAAGACCCCGGTACCCGATCTACTCAAGTTCGCCATCGCGAGTCCGAACTTCATCGTTTCCCATCGAACCCTGAATCCTGAGACCGAACCCCAAACCACATCGAACCCCAAGATCGCCGAACCCTAATGTGTGACCCTGATCCGAGCCCCTATTTTATAAATTGTCAACTATATAAATTGTTGCATATTTAAATTGCCATGCTTGCATACATACTGTCATGTGGTTTGGGGGCCTTATGCCGATTCACCTAAATTAAATATGGGGCCCATATGCGGGCAAATCTAGTCTCATATTGGCCTCATTTAAATTTGTGTAGCGAACCGGTAACTTATCTTGCCCTGTTATTACAACATTTAATTTGCGGGGTAGATAAATAACTTGAACCGTTTAATTAATTGTCGGGACCCCAGTTCCACTTAATATGACCTAATTGCATCGCACCTTGCCATGTCATACATCATACATGCATCATGCCCGATCTTTTGCCGTAGTATTATATATTGCATCCGGTGTTTATTCTAGTGTTTTGCTTCTTCGCGGATAAGGCCGTTGAGTTGATGCGAGTACCGACACGATCTTCGGGTGAACCTTCGGCAATGTTTTTCAGGCGAGCACCTCCCCCCCCCTTTCTACCTATCTTACTTTTATAGTATTTATTTCCCTTCTGTTGATCTATTGCTATCTGTGTCGCGTTGCTCTAGTTTTCGTACCCATGATATCCCTTGCAGCCTCATATGGCCTTGGACACATCCTATTACCTGTTGTTTGGTAGATAGTTGGACTTGCGCGTCGTAGTCGCTTGCTCAAGTGTTGTTGCGTGTCGTCAAGTACCACAGTTGTTGGAGTATTGCCGCATGTTTAATGTTGGAGATGATCATGGCTTTAATTATCGTTTACTTTAATTACTGTTTAACAACTAAAATTGAAGTAGGAAAATGCAGAGGCACAGGTGGGCAATAGATGTTATTTGGTTGTTAACCGTCCACTTGTGTCCCGTAGGACCCCGAGTACTTGATACATGTTCCTTGAATATTCGCGCTATCCACATCCGGGAGGATTATGGGACCTCCCTGAGCCAGAGCTTGATTCATTCTTATTTCTTGGGGCCACAAACTAGTTTGAGGTTTTATTTACTATCCTGTACTTATGCCATGCTTTACTGCTTTATTTACGATTGTGCGAGGAGCACCTGTACTGTTTAGGTAAGCGGAGTGTTTTCGCGGTATCGACAAGCCCAGTCACATTTTCGGGTTCCCAGTCGTTTACAGCCACTGGCGCAAACCTTGAGTCCGTCTCGGAGTCGGCTAACTTCGTTGCGGGTGTACTCAATTGGGTGGCCCCCTGAAATATTTCTGAATCCTGTGATTGCTTTGTCGTGAAGGCCTCGTTGGGTTTTGATTTGGTTTTTCCGAGGTTGATCGAGTGTGTGTTGCTATTTGTGCACCCCTGCAGGGTAAAACTTTCTGAAATCCGTGTCCGCGGTTATGGACGACTTGGAGCACAGTATCTCGATCATAGACAACTATAACTAAAGTAGTGCTATAAATTTGACTTTATAATGACTAGTAATCAGCTTCACTATAATGGAATGGCTAAATAAAACTGCCAACAATTGCTTGTTTGGGGTTGTCGCTTGCGACCATTGTATCTGACTAGTAAGTATTGCAACCATAACGGAATGGCTAAATAAAAGTACCAACAACTGCTGGGTTTTGGGTTATCTCATGCTAATCGTAGCTGACTAGTAAGTGTTGCAACTACAACAGAATGGTTAACTAAAATTGCCCACTGCTTATTATATCAGAACGACTATCTATACCTGACTAGTAATTGTTGCAACGATAACTGAATAAATAAAACTGCCAACTGTGTGAGTTCCTCGGTTGACTTCCTCGTTTGGTCTCGAGGGGGAATACCAGGACGGGTATGTTTGGTGGTAGTATCAGGTTGGTTCCGAATAGGTCTTTCTTACCCCTCTCTGATAGCCGCCAGTTGTATCGAGTCTCTATAGGTTGTTTAGTGCATGCTGCACTGCCGCTTCAGTCCACCATACCTATGTAGGCGAGGACCGCCGAATTCTAGCCTCGCCGTGTACTGGCCTCAGTACTGACCGCTCTCTCTTTTTCCTTTGCCTTTGTCGGCACCCCTTTTGTTTAAGCAGGTTTTGAGATCGACGTCGTTAGCAGGGTTACCCTTCCAGCTTGGCCTGGGCAGGGTTATGGACGCCATTGGTTATTCTTCAGGGCTCTTAGCCCCATTTGCATCTTGTCCGTAGTCGGACGCTCTATCATTTTCAAGGTGATTTGGATCTTTGTATATTATGTCTGTATTCTTGACTCTTTGAGTCGCCGTTGTATATATCTGTTCTGTGGGTCCCATCGAGGACTGTTGTGTAATGTTATTACTTTGTTTTCCACCCGCACGAAAGTGCCTGGTGGGCACCTTTGAATCGTTTCTATGCGGGTTTGGCGGGAAGAGCTAAAACTTGCATAGGGTCGATTCTGAGGGTGTTACATTCTTCGAATAGACGCTGAGCAGGGGATATATCAAGAAACCCAGGAGCACTACCCAGATCCTTCTCTCGCTTCAACTGAGCTGCCAGGCAAGCACTACCACATGCTTGCATACATATAGTACCTATTGCCTCTATCTTATTCTTGCATCATTGAGTCGCGATTGCATTAAACTGAATCCCAAGTACTGCATAGCCTTTACTTTTAAACCCCACCGAAGCTTGTTCCTCCATCCCATGAGCCATTACTACAGGAGTTGTTTGAGCCATGCGAGTCGTAGAACAGCATGTGTAGGGTATGTGAGTGTTTGATGGATAACGATGTACCTAAACAACTTAACCTGAGTAGTATGGGATAACTAATGAAAGTGGCACCGGTGAGCAATATCTCTTATTTGGTTTTTCATGCTCACTTGTGTCCCATAGGACCCCCAGTACTTGATTCCTGTTCCTTGAATATTCGCGCTATCCACATCCGGGAGGCTTATGGGACCCCCCTGAGCCAGAGCTTGATTCATTCTTATTTCTTGGGGCCACAATTAGTTTGGGGCTTTATTACTATCATGTACTTATGCCATGCTTTACTGCTTTATTTTAAATTGTGCGAGGTACTGCACCTGTACTATTTAGGTAAGCGGAGTGTTTTCGCGGTATCGACAAGCCCAGTCACATTTTCGGGTTCCCAGTCGTTTACAGCCATTGGCGCAAACCTTGAGTCCGTCTCGGAGCCGGCCAGTTTCGTTGCGGGTAGCTTAATGGGGTGGCCCCCTGAAATATTTCTGAATCTTGTGATTGCTTTGTCGTGAAAGCCTCGTTGGGTTTTGATTTGGTTTTTCCGAGGTTGATCGAGTGTGTGTTGCTAGTTGTGCACCCCTGCAGGGTAAAACTTTCTGAAAGCCGTGTCCGCGGTTATGGACGACTTGGAGCACAGTTTCTCGATCATAGACAAGTATAACTAAAGTACCGCTTTTAATTTGACTAAGTAACTGACTAGTAAATAGTGCAACACTCATGGAATGGATAATAAAACTGCCAACGGATGGGGGGTTGTTCGTCCGCTTCCTCGTTGGTAAGCGAGGAGGAGGATGGATCTGTTAATATTACTGTTATAACTGTTGTTATTAATTCACGGACATCCGTCTATCTTTGGTTAGGCGGATGGTTAGCGAGTATTTATAGAATTGCTAGGTATTATCTTTTGCTGCAATTGCGTCACCCCAGGTTGTGTCCCCTTTAGAGGCATAAAGACTTGCTGAGTACCCCTAGGGTCTCACACGATAAATTATTTGATTCAGATGAACAGGTACACTCACAAGATGGATACTGGGTGGAGGAGACGGACGATGTGGGTAACGATCATTCAGTGTAGAGATTCCGGGAACGGGGATCCGTGAGATCTGTGGGCGGGATGTGTTTATTTATGGGGCATCTTATGCCGATTTGCTTCTTATCCGTACTCGGATCTTGTTTGCCGCTTCCGCCTGATACTCTGATGTTTGATGTATGAGGAGATATCCTAAACTATTATATCTATCTAGGATATTTGGATCTTGTCGTATGGCGTTGCAATATTTTTATTTCTTTTATATGGAATGGCTCTGATGTACTGTTGTATGGTGGCTTGCATACATACTCATTTGTGTATGTAGTTGATCCCTTCGCCTGTCGATTACGCCACCCGTTCTTGTCCCGAAGTTTGGAAATGGTTGGGACGGCCGAAAGGTCTACCTGTGAGTGGCATTTGAGCCCCACCGTACTATTTCAACCATTTCCGCTCATCCAAGCTTGTAACTAGGAGCGTAATTCACCGAGGTAGTTACAATTGGTATCAGAGCCATCCCGCCCTTCAGGGTCTCAGCCAAATGGTCGTTGTCAGTCTAGCAAATATTTTTGGTAGCTATGTATACTAGGGAAAAACAAAACGCGAGAGTAGGACTGCTTCCACTTTTCTTCTTACCCACCCACCCACCCTTTTCTGGTAAGGAAGTGTAACGTTTTCAATCCTCTTCTTAAAAGTTCAAACTAGGATTCACGTGTTCTGGGTTTCCGTAGTACCATAGAAAGTGTGTGTGTGTGTGTAATCCCTTGTCTATCTGTTGCATCCAACATGTTATCTTTATCTGCCTTTGGTTATCAACTGTTGGTATATTCCATACTGACAGGCTTTTGAATACCAACGCGATCTATCTGACTCCTTGTTAACCGGTGCCATCTTCTTAAGGGTGTCCTTTCTTCTAGCAACTCCACATTCTGTGAAACCATCAGTTGCTAATCGCTACCTGATAAGTGTTTTTGCGCATCTATTGGTATTTTAATGCCGAAAAATGCGGAAAAATTTTCTTTGATACATCTGTGCTTCCACACTCCTTTTCAGTCGTGTGTGAAACATTATCTATCTCCCTTTTATCAGCATGTCCATGCTAACTCATTCTTTTGTCACCGGCGCTTAATCCGGAGTTTCATTTCATCTCCAATTCTCTTGGGCTAATTACATAACATGTGTCGATCCGATGCTGGTGATTGTAATTTGGTTCTCGGTATAGCTATATTCCACTCATGATAAGTGTCATATCGATCTGAATGACGGAGTGGAATATGGAAAATGCTATCAACTCTATCCTCCAAATGGTGACGGTTATCTCCTGTGATTTTGAGTACACCGCGATCATATCTATGCATATTCAAGCATCTTTGGCAATCCAGAGTTTCTCCAAGCACTACGGCGGTCTATCATCTATCCATCATGCTGCACATCCTTTTGAACCCCATATCTGCACAATTCTCCTGGATACGAGGGAATTGCATCTTTTCGTCTCTGATAGCTTTGCTTGAGGTATGAGCTATCATCGGTTCTTATCCAAGATCTCTTTATCTTTGTAACCGGTGATCCGATCGACAATGTGAACCAGGTGACATCTCTTTTTCTTCCGAAGGACCAGATAATCTAGTCTTCCAGTGCATCTTCTTCAACACGAACCCGTGCTCTTAATATTGATCTTTCTAAGAGCATTGAGCTTAGGAAGTGTTCGAGCATTTGTTCGTTTCTCCCGCCTCTCGAACTTGATATTCTGGGAATATCCTGTTAATCCATGGTGGTATATGTTGATAATATGCTTGCCTATTCGATATCTATGGAAGGACATGGAAGATCATCTGTGTCTCTTTCTCTCGAGCTTCGTGAGCACTGCCTGTGTGCAAAGTCTCAAAGTGAGAATTCTGACTTTTTGAAGTCACGTATCTCGACCACGTCCTTCTGCTAAATACATTACTTCAACTCTGGAATCAGCAAGTCCATTGTTAATTCCATCCTCCATCTTCAACCAATCCGGAGTTGTTCCTTGTTGGCAAGTTATCATCGTCGTTCCGCTGAAGATTTCCTCAAGGCTGCTAAATCTCTCTCAATCATTTCAAGAAGAACATGGAGTTCTTTCACCTCAACCTCGTTAAGTAATCTCTTGAAACCCTCTCGCTCTATCGTCTATGCTCAATCCACCGGAGGCCATGAAGACCTTCCAGATCTTGTATTCCTTCTGTTCAAGTGGTGCTATCTTTTTCTATATCTGTGAAATTTTGCAGTTGTCTCCGTGATCTTCCTTTATATCCTTCCGGTGGCTTGGTACTTCCGACATGACGACAACATCATCATCTTTATCTATCTATGAATCCGGCGAATCGTTTGCATCTATCCTTGTTTTCTAACGGAGTTCTATGAGTTTTTGCCAACACCTTCAGTCTGTTTCGGTAGTTGGGTTGCATGATTTTCTTATTCATGTGCGGAGTAATGCTTTGAGTGCGGGATGGAGTAGCTACCATACCACTACTCTTATCATTCGCTCTTGTACATTGAATTGGTGAATTAATGTGATTTCACTCATTCCACGGAAGTTAGAAGTGGCCTTTATCCCTTGATACTTTTACTTTCGTCCTTGTTTTTCCGGAGTGCTCTTTCAAAGAAAGTAATCAATAATCTCTTGTTGGTGATCTCACCCTTTCTACACGGAGCAAAATCCTCAATTATCTGGTGGAAACAAACGCAAACCTTTTTCTATCCTCGTCTTTCTACCGATGCTCGATATCCCCAAACAAGATTAAAGGAAACTATCTCTCTCTTTGTTTCATCAATTCTTTTTCTGTGGTAAAGCCAATTATGGTTGATGCCATCAGCCGCAAATCTATTGCGTTAGCCTCAAGGCTAAAGAAAGCAATAAGTATCTCTACAATAAACTCTAGATCCTCCATATTCTTTGCTTCTCGGGATTCCACCATGATCTGGCTTCACATCCATCTCTGGAAGTTATATCTGCGCACCTAAATTGCGTGATCCTTGGGTCTTACCGGCGCAACAAGAATCTAATCCGACGATGTCTAACTAGATCTTTCTGTTGTTATCAAGGGACTCTATTGTTTGAAGGCAATATTGTTTCCGTACTTCTTTTCTCAAATCCGAGAGAAGATACGATGCTATTGTAATAGTGGTTCAAAACCTCTCCAATCTAGCTCTTTTCTTCCGGCGAGACAAAGATTCATCCTCTCTAGTATCAGCAAATCTTTAATCTTAATGGTGTCTCTTTCTTTATCCATGATACATCATCTTCTCCTTTTCTTTCACAAGTGGGTATATTCTGTTATCATGATTCTTGGGAAAACCGGAGCTATGCCCATCCTATCCTTCTTGTCTCACGACAATCCTTCAATTCTTCTATCCCGTTGTTTCTCAAGCAAAACGCAAGACTCGCAACAAGTCTAGCAAGTTTTGCAAGGTGTAGTGGTCGCACCATTCCATTGTTCATCAACTTGGGAACGTGAGGGTCACCTTCGTTCGAACACCCGCCTCTCCTTGTGTTGTTTTCTTTTTCCTAGGAATCTCGGGGCGAGATTCTTGTTTAGTGGGGGAGAGTTGTAGCATCCCAATTGTCTAACAATTGCAATGCTACTAGCCTAGTCTATACAAATGCTACTTCCTATATATAATTGTTGCATCATAATCATATCATGCTCATGTCATCATGCCACCTTGCATTTGAGCATCATATAAAACCCTTTTTATTTGGTTCTTCTCTCATATGCATTGTAAATTGTATTTGCCTCTTGATATTGTATTTGGTTCTTGATATATTGTTTAAATGCCCAAGTTGAGTTGGGGGCATATCTTTTATTCCACTCCACCACCCTTTCTTTCACCACCTTATAATTCCACCATCCCATTATCCATGAGCTTGTATTTTATTTTCTCTTGGTATTTAATCTAGCTCATGGGAGATAGGATGGATCTACTTCTACAAATTCTTTTGCTTGGCCTTTATTCAACTTCTTGGGAATACATAAGGATAATGCCATGCTATTATTTTGTTTTCACAAGAATTAATCATGGCATTTATTAAATTGCATGGGCCATGCAAGAGTACCTCCACCTTTAGCCAATTGTTGCTCTCTTGGTTTTTGATGGGTTTTCTCTTTTTGGGATCATCCCCATGACCATCTCCCTACCCTTCATGCTTGCTCAAGCTTATGTGGTTTACACCCATCTCCCTCTCTCTCTCTCCTCTTTCCTCATCAAAACCCTAAGCCACCCTCTCTTCCTCTCTCGGCCAGCAAGGGGCCACCACCTCCCCTCTCCACTCCACACCAACCCTAACCCGAGCCTCCCCTCCAACCCTAGCTCTAACCCGAGCTTCCCCTCCAACCCTAGCTCTAACCCGAGCCTACCCCTCCCTTTCTCTAGCTCTCTCTCTGCCACCCTAGCCCCACCAACCAGCCGTCCCCACCTGCTAGCTCCCTACTCTGCGCCTGCCCTGCCCCTGCCCGACCCGAGCACGTGAGGAGGGGAAGGAGAAAAAGGTGGCCGAGCCACCTTTAACCCTACCCACTCCCCCACGGCACCCCCTCTCCCTCTCTGCTTTTCCACTTCCTCTCTCTCGTCTGCTGCCTCCCCCAGATCTACCCCGGGGCGCCTGCCGCTCCTCCCCTCTCTTCTCCATCGCCACCACCTACCCCAACGCCGGTCACCGTCGGTCTCCACCGATCCCCCTCTTCCAGCCGGTGGCGTGACGCTCTGGGTGACGCGGAAGACCAAGGGCTCTCCTCTGCATCGTCCTGTACGTACCAGCGAGGAGGAGGAGTTCCAGAAGCGCTGAACCACCGCCGCCCCGACGCCAAGCCCTAGCTGCCGTCCGCAAGCCATGTCGACGATCGCCAGCTCCCCTGCCCGAACCAACCGCACCAACAGCCTCCTGGTGAGCAGCAGCATCTCCCAGACACCCTCTCTCCGCTTGTAGCTTCCTGGACGCGCCGTTCGTTTTATCGAACGCCTTCTGTGCATCGCGTTCGCGCACGCGTCCACGCAGTTGCGCCACAGAAGCTTGTCCTGCTGTGTTGCAGGAACCAGCAACCAACCCCAGCTAGCCGCAGCGGTAACCGCCGCCGAGCACGAGCCCCACGTCGCGGGTTCGAGTTCCCCTCCCCCCCCCCGCGTGCCGCACTCTGCCTGTCGCACATCAATCTCTCGTCAGTAAGTTCAAAGAAGAAGCACAGTGCCGCACACTCGTTTTGCAGATAACCCCCTGCTGTTTTGCGCGCGCAACCCGCGGTCCAGCCTGGTCCCACCTGTCGGTCTCGGTGTAGTTTTGCAGAAAAGCCCCCTGTTTTCTCTGGCCGTAACCCGCACCCCAGCTCGGCCCCGCCTGGCAGCCCCCGCGCGTCGTTCGCTGGCACGTGGGTCTGCAGCGCCTCAGACCCACCTGTCATCCTCTGTGACTGGGCGTGCTCGCGGTGACAGAAACTTTTCTGCGCGCTGTGGCGTCCAGTCAGCAGATGGCCCACTTGTCACTGACTGTGGCTAGAACTGGACTGGGTACCAAAAGACTTTCTGTTTCTCTGTTTAATTCAAATCTTTTTCAAATTAAATTAAATTCAAATTTCAAATCAGTTTTATAATAACTTTTAAAATACAAATCCAAATAATACAAATGATATATGTTTTGAAATCAGAAAAATGTGAGGAATTCAAATATGCTATCCAAAATATATTTTGAACACTTTAAATTTCAAGTTGATTAAAATTACAATAAAATGCCCTTTTCTTAATTAATTAATAACTCTTGTTTTATAACTCCAAATTTGACAAATGATATGTCTAAAATGATCAGCTCGACGAGACCTTTCTGTCTATGAATTCCATGTTCTGAATTGCAGCATGAATCATATAAATATAAAGTATACAGCAACTTATTTGATTATAAAATGTGACTAAAACTCAATAAAATGATTTATTCTTGTGTTCCACACCTCACCCATGCCATGCTACTTTATTGCCATGCAAATTGTGCATCATTCATCATGGCATGATTGTTTTCTTGTCGCATCTTATTCATATGCTTGTGCACTTTATTTATGTTGGCCCTTGTTTGTTTGGTTCTTCTTCGAATAGACGCTGAGCAGGGGATATATCAAGAAACCCAGGAGCACTACCCAGATCCTTCTCTCGCTTCAACTGAGCTGCCAGGCAAGCACTACCACATGCTTGCATACATATAGTACCTATTGCCTCTATCTTATTCTTGCATCATTGAGTCGCGATTGCATTAAACTGAATCCCAAGTACTGCATAGCCTTTACTTTTAAACCCCACCGAAGCTTGTTCCTCCATCCCATGAGCCATTACTACAGGAGTTGTTTGAGCCATGCGAGTCGTAGAACAGCATGTGTAGGGTATGTGAGTGTCTGATGGATAACGAGGTACCTAAACAACTTAACCTGAGTAGTATGGGATAACTAATGAAAGTGGCACCGGTGAGAAATATCTGTTATTTCGTTTTTCATGCTCACTTGTGTCCCGTAGGATCCCGAGTACTTGATTCCTTTTCCTTGAATATTCACGCTATACACATCCGGGAGGCTTATGGGACCCCCCTGAGCCAGAGCTTGATTCATTCTTATTTCTTGGGGCCACAATTAGTTTGGGGCTTTATTACTATCCTGTACTTATGCCATGCTTTACTGCTTTATTTTAAATTGTGCGAGGTACTGCACCTGTACTATTTAGGTAAGCGGAGTGTTTTCGCGGTATCAACAAGCCCAGTCACATTTTCGGGTTCCCAGTCGTTTACAGCCATTGGCGCAAACCTTGAGTCCGTCTCGGAGCCGGCCAGTTTCGTTGCGGGTAGCTTAATGGGGTGGCCCCCTGAAATATTTCTGAATCTTGTGATTGCTTTGTCGTGAAAGCCTCGTTGGGTTTTGATTTGGTTTTTCCGAGGTTGATCGAGTGTGTGTTGCTATTTGTGCACCCCTGCAGGGTAAAACTTTCTGAGAGCCGTGTCCGCGGTTATGGACGACTTGGAGCACAGTTTCTCGAGCATAGACAAGTATAACTAAAGTACCGCTTTTAATTTGACTAAGTAACTGACTAGTAAATAGTGCAACACTCATGGAATGGATAATAAAACTGCCAACGGATGGGGGGTTGTTCGTCCGCTTCCTCGTTGGTAAGCGAGGAGGAGGATGGATCTGTTAATATTACTGTTATAACTGTTGTTATTAATTCACGGACATCCGTCTATCTTTGGTTAGGCGGATGGTTAGCGAGTATCTATAGAATTGCTAGGTATTATCTTTTGCTGCAATTGCGTCACCCCAGGTTGTGTCCCCTTTAGAGGCATAAAGACTTGCTGAGTACCCCTAGGGTCTCACACGATAAATTATTTGATTCAGATGAACAGGTACACTCACAAGATGGATACTGGGTGGAGGAGACGGACGATGTGGGCAACGATCATTCGGTGTAGAGATTCCGGGAACGGGGATCCGTGAGATCTGTGGGCGGGATGTGTTTATTTATGGGGCATCTTATGCCGATTTGCTTCTTATCCGTACTCGGATCTTGTTTGCCGCTTCCGCCTGATACTCTGATGTTTGATGTATGAGGAGATATCCTAAACTATTATATCTATCTAGGATATTTGGATCTTGCCGTATGGCGTTGCAATATTTTTATTTCTTTTAGATGGAATGGCTCTGATGTACTGTTGTATGGTGGCTTGCATACATACTCATTTGTGTATGTAGTTGATCCCTTCGCCTGCCGATTACGCCGCCCGTTCTTGTCCCGAAGTATGGAAATGGTTGGGACGGCCGAAAGGTCTACCTGTGAGTGGCATTTGAGCCCCACCGTACTATTTTAACCATTTCCGCTCATCCAGGCTTGTAACTAGGAGCGTAATTCACCGAGGTAGTTACATAAGTGGTGTTTCATAAATATTGGGTAAATCCTATATACTCCCACGAAGTCAACGATGGCTATAAGGAATAATCTTAGGTTAATCCGGCCTATATATGTCCTATAAAATAATTATGATTATGTACTAAAAGTATGTAACATGCGGTACTTCGCAACTTTATTGATGTATTATCAGGAAGAAACTGAAGAGACGAGAAAGAAAACGTCTGCAGGAAGAGGTGGGTGGGTGGTACGCGCTGACCTGGGTACATAGGAGTTTGGAGTCGGCGTATACAGTTTATTGCATGCCCCTGTCTCATGCATGCAGCCTCGAAAATTAATACTAGTTGACTATCTTGCTCCTTTTTTACTAGAACTGGAGCCTTGGTATAAAATATAGATATGTTTGACTTTCATCTATATATGAATTGCAATGTACTCTATACGTCCCAAAATATAAGATTCCTAAGGACTGGCCAAAAGTCAAATATTACTAACTTTGATCCAATATTTAGGAAAACATATGTATATTTACATTATTCAATGGACACATTAAGAAAATATACTTTATGATAAATCTATTGATATTGATTTGGTATTGTAAATATTTATATTTTTGTGTATAATCTTGGTCAAACTTAGAAAATTTATCTTTGACTAAAACTTAGGCGACTTATATTTTGGGACGGAGGAAGTAGTAGTATTAGTATAATATTATTAGTGAGATGTATTTATTATTTATATTGTGTTCTTTGATTTGTTCCTAAAATATGAGATTTTCTGTAAATATTGGCTAAAACCCCTGTACGATGAAATTTATCATACAGCTATATGTCCTATAATAAATATTTCATAATTATGTAACTAAAACTAACTCATAGAGGTTGACAGTCAAAATGACATCTTGTAGACTATGTCATGTATGACATCGCACTATTTTATTGTTGATGGACCACTAACCTTTAATGTTGTTATTTAATGTACTGGAAAAATATTTCCCCATGGTACATACGTTATTATTAAAGATATACTATTAGATAGTGAAGTATTTATTGCATGTAGTAATGTGTGGCCCATAGGAGATAGTCTACAATATTTCACAAGATATGCATGTGGAAGAATGACTTAGTATTGGAACTGGAGTCTTGGGTCAAAAATTAATCCGGTTTGACTATTTTCCGAATGATAGACTGAATCGGAATATATAGTTGCTTCGGAGGCTTCACAAGAAGCGATATGGATGAAGGAGTTCATTATGGAGCTTGGTGTGGTTCCTAGTGCGTTGGATCCGATAGACATCTATTGTGACAACTTGGGTTCCATAGCCAATGCACAGGAGCCAAGGTCACACAAGAAGCTGAAGCATATCAAGCTATGTTTTCATACTATTCGCGAGCATGTCCAAGATGGTGACATAAATATTTTCAAAGTATACACAGATCTGAATATGGCAGATCCGTTGACTAAACCTCTCCGTAGTGCAAAGCATGACCAACACCAGAAATCCATGGGTGTTAGGTATATTACCATATAATCTTGATTATTGAATCTAGTGCAAGTGGGAGACTGTTGGAGATATGCCCAAGAGGCAATAATAAAAATGGTTATTATTATATCTTTGTGTTTTTGATAAATGTTTGCACAATATACTATAAGTGTATTAATCGGAAACATTAATACTTGTGTGTTTTGTAAACATAAAAGAGTCTCTAGTAATCCTATTGTTAACTAGCTTGTTGATTAATAGATGATCATGGTTTCCTGATCATGGACATTAGATGTTATTAATAACAAGATCATGTCATTAGGAGAATGATGTGATGGACACACTCCTATTGTTAGCATAGCATAAGATCAAGTCATTTAGAGTTCGTTTGCTACAAGCTTTCAAATACATAGTAACCTAATCTTTTAACCATGAGATCATGTTAATCACCATCACTGGATGGATGCTTTGATTACATCAAACACCACTTCCATAACTAGGTGGTTACAAAGGTGGCATCAGGTATTCTGAAAGTATGGATTGAAGCGCATGGATCAAGTGTGGGATTTGTCCATCCATATGACGGATAGATATACGCTGGACCCTCTCGGTAGAGTGTCATCCAATTGGCTTGCAAGCATATGACAAGGTCACAAGGGATGTCACATCATAGTATGAGTAAAGAGTACTTATCGGTAACAAGGTTGAACTAGGTATAGAGATACCGACGATCAAACCTCGGATAAGTACAATATCGCGCGACAAAGGGAATCAGTATCGTATGTAAATGGTTCGTTCGATCATGAAGTCATCGTAGAAATATGTGGGATCCATATGGATTTCTAGATCCCTCTATTGGTTATTGATCGGAGAGGTGTCTCGATCATGTCTGCATAGTTCACGAACCGTAGGGAGACACACTTAAGGATTTGATGTTGTTTAAGTAGATATGGAATATGAGTTGGAGACCGAATGTTGTTCAGAGTCTAGGATTGGATCCAGGACATCACGAGGAGATCCAGAGAATAAGATTCATATAAGGAAAGTCAATTTCCGTGGTTCGGAATGTTTTTGGTGTTTTGACCGGAAGATTATAGAATGTTCTAGAAGGTCCACTACCCCGGGAGGGGTCACTTGGGATGTGGCATTCCCTAAGGGACTGGCTGCACCAAGCCCAAGGTCAACTCGGCCAAGGACTAGGAAGAAAGGGTCAAACCCTAGTTTGAAAAGTTAAATCCTAGTTTGAAAAGTCAAATCCTAGTTTGAAAATTTGAATCCTAGTTTGGGAAGGAAAGGGAAAACTTGAAAGGGAAGTTTCCACCTCTCCTCTTCCTAGCTGAGTTGGGGAGGGTTTCTCCCCTTGGTAGCCGAGTTGGGGGGACTCGGCTAGGGCAGGGAGTCCCTTGGCCGCCGGCCCCCCACCCATATAAGTAGGGGTGGGGCGTCCCCTTTTGTCCCCTTGTCCCGCGCGCCTAAACCCTAGGCACCACCCCTCTCTCTTCCACCACCCTGCTCCATCTTAGGCGAAGCCCTGCAGAAATCTCTCCTCCTCCACAACCACCACCACACCGTCGTGTTGTTGGGATTCCGAGGAGATCTACAACCTCCGATGCCCTGCTAGAACAAGGGAGAGGAAGGTCTTCATCGACTATCGTATGTGTGACCAACTGCGGAAGTGTTGTCGGAACGTGGCACCAGAAGGATCGTCTACGCGATCTTGAGATCGGCAAGTGCTCGACTACATCAACCACGAGATCTGAATCTCGTTAAACGCTTTGGATCTACGAGGTTATTTCTCTACAATCTTGTTGCACCGATCTCGTAGATTAGATCTTGGCTTTGCCATAGAAGATCTTGGTTTTGTGTGTCCATGCGATAGAATTTTTTTGTTTTCCATGCTATGAACACTATAGTGGTATCAGAGATGACTCTATGTCTAGATCTGTTGCATTAGTAGAACACAATGGTTTTGTGGGCGTTGATGCTTTTGTTCTCGCTTGATTTTCGTCTACTTTGCATCTTGCGGGATGGTGGGATGAAGATGCCTGGGCTAACCTTACATGTCATCATACATGATACTTTCTCCATGCTCAACATGCAACTTGCATTGCACAAGTGGCTTTGCGGGTGTCTGTCTCTCCCATCATAGTTAAGATTCAATTTACAACGGACACTTGATAATACTTGTATCAACGTTGTGGTTCTTGTTTATAGGTAAGAACGGTTCTTATTCGGAAGCCCCAAGCCACGTTAAACATGCAAAAAAATTAGATGCGTCTAACTTATTTTTGCAGGGCATGTGATTTAATGTGATATGGTCATGATGTGATTGTGATTATATTTGATGTATGCAATGATCCTTATTGTAAGTTGGCAACCGGCAGGAACCTTATGGTTTTCTTTAAATTCATTAAGACATGCATGTCTATTCATTAAGTAGTTGTAATACACTACAAGGAATCTGCTGATACATGACCCTCTATTTTCGTCACAGAATCGCCATTCTCTAGAATATATGACGATCTTATGACGAAAAACATATCGTCAAAAACTGAGCGTCAGTAATTGCATACGACGACATTTTTTGTGAAATCGTCATAATCGTCTATGACGATATTAGATCGTCATAACCTCTATGACAATGCAATATCGTCACGCGCAGTTAACCCTAACCACGTCAAATCCTACGTGGCAAAATTATGACGAAACCAAATCATCGTAAAGTAAATTTAGCCTGGTCCATTTCAATAGTCTGTGTGGGCCAAACCCAATAACTCGGCCTTTTTTTTGGGGGGCTTTACCTTTTTATAGTCCATTTCCTTTTGGGCCTTGGCCTTTTTGCAATTTTTTCAGTCTGGTAAATTTTTTTCAATACTATTATATGGCCCAATATAATTTGACTGTAGCCTTTTTACAATGCAATATTATCTGGGCCCTTCACCTCTTTATGTTCAGTACTGCACAACCCATTTATATAGATCAAGCCCAAAATTAAATAAGACATTATTTTAAAGAATATACAAATGAAATAGCACACAGAATCTGATTAAATATAGACATTTGACTCCCAACATTTTTATTACATAGCACCATGACATACAACCAGATACATAGGTTCACACACGACAGAACTATTATATACATGTATATCCCAGAAAACAAGTATCTCCATCTGGTGAGCAAAATTCAAGCATGTACCCAGCATGGTTCACAGCCTAGTTCACACACTTTCGTATCGGGACGCGACGCACTTAGCCTGGAGGCCCCTGAAGGTTGTTGTATTGTTTGGCTGGCGTCCTGGATCATCTGGTCCCAGCCTGGTGTTTAAGAAACAAGTACAAACATCAAATAAGCTGTTGTAGATGATTTAAGATAGGCATGCATGGCAAATTAGAATATGAAAGATCTAAAGAAATGGTTTTCAAGATAGACACGATATTACTAGCAAAGAGACATAGAAGAGGGATCAATTGACAAGTAAATCAATTTGGAAAAACAACATACTACCGACTCCAATATCTAATCAAATATTACTGCTATAAAAATATGTAAACAACACATGACAGTATGTTTTAAGTAGTGTGAGCATGATAGAACAAATAGAATAAAGATCTCTAGCAAATGACATGTTTATGTTATCTATACTATACCCATTTTATGCTATCTACTCAGGAAAAACAAACATGCACATATCCTAGGGATGGATCCCTGTGTAAGAAACCAAGAAGTATGACAGTACATTACCACACCCGAGCCAGTCCAAGTAGACCGTGGAGATGATGGCCATCTTCTGCCAGTCGCTCTGGCATCTCCCATGTCACATCCTCTGAACAGATGCACACCAAAGCAAATGAATCAGTTTGCATGAAGAAATAAAGCGAAGAAAGTAAAGAGATGTCACTTATACATGTGCATGAGAATCTATATATGCACTACTCCATGATCATGTGCCACTCCTATACAAAACATGTGCCACTCCTACTAATCAAAGAAATCTTCTATTGATAAAAGAAATCTGCTATTAGCAGTATAATGACAGTACAACACTTGATCTGATAGCACAAGGTTTAGCTCTACTATAACAAATTAATGACAATGCAGTTTTGGTCCAAGTTTGCAGCAAGCATTCTTCTACCACAAACACACAGGAACAAAACATGATGGTCTACTTAGAGCAGAGGTTTAGCAAGAATAAATATATTTATGGAATAGCTTTGACTTGAACACACACAACACGGCAGCACCCATACACGTTTGCTTTTCGAAACAGTATAAACACACACGACACGTTTTCTTTGACTTGGTCACCTATATGGAATCAGTATAAACATCACGATTTTTTAGGTAGTAGAGATATATTAACAAATCAAGAGTTCAAGGTCCCATTGGGACTACCATTAATAAAAACCAGAAACAATACACTCATATAGAACATATTGTAAACACACTTTAGATTTATCAAGATGGTAGTTGCACCAAATAAACATGTTCATGATCCAGCACCTCCTTGAGTCCCCCCGTCGCCCACGTAGAGCAGCAGGAGCCAGCAGGCCTCGAATTGTTATCTACACCACGGACAAGAAACTACTTCAGGATATTAAACTATACAGGCATAGACATGCATATACCAGGCAGCAGAAGTTGGTCAACCAAGTGAAGATGAAATGAACAAACAAGTCATGTTTCAAAATGGTACCAACCCATATTATAAGCAAATTACCAAGTTCCAAAGGCATTCTATTGATACAATAAACCTAATACAATAAACTAATCAGACACTAGCACTAATATTCTACTGATACAAAATACATGAAGTAGTAACATGGATGTACCATGACATAGCAACAAATCGTGCAGCAAATAAACCTGATAATTTGACTAACCTACTACCACCATTATCCATTCAACTGATGGTATCCATCTAGTACTAGCTAGTGTGCACAAACAGAAACTGATGGTATCCATCTAGTATCAAAAGAAGCTACTCACGACTGTAATCAACAGAAAAGCGGGTATCACAGGTCAAGTGTGCAGGTCAGAAACTCCCCCAAGCTAATTCATCAAGTAAGCAGTAGCCGAAGAAGCAAGCACACTACCATAACAGCAGTTAAGCGAACAGACAGTGATCAACAGCAGTTAAGCGAGTGTAAACTCGTCAGGTCCTAGCTACTATACCAGGATCCTATCTATGTGGGGAGCATTTAAGCGAGCAAGAAGGAGAGAGCAGGGAAGCGCAGGGGGATCTCACCAGCGACGATGAGTTGCCAAGCCAGGAGGCATAGACACAGGTGCTTAGCGCCTCTTTGCCATGCCTCGTTTGTTTGCCCTCCATGGCCACGGATCCCTCGAATGCGGCAGCGTCTGCATTGAGAGAGAGGGATACTGAGAGAGGGGCCGAGAGAGAGAAGAGGGGAGGGGAGAAAGGGGGAGGGGGAGAGAGAGGGATAAGTTACCGGATCTGAAGCACGCGTGCTCCTGTCTTGACCTAGAACGCAGACGTCGCCATCTCGAACACGAAGCCCTTGGGGAACGACGCCCGGTTCAGCCCGCCTAGCCAGTTCGCCCTCACGGCGGCACGCACGCAAGCGCCTCCGCCATGGTACGCGGCCACCAGTGCAGAGGGGTCCTTCAGGAAGAGGACGCAGGAGCGGCGGGGATGCCAGAGCTGTGGGTTGCTGCAAAGAAAGGGAGAAAGGGGCGGCGGCGCCACGATCTTGGGAAGAGGAAGGCGACGCTCGTTGTTGGGGGATCGCAAGGAGATGCGTCGGGAGCTCGCTGTGATGCTTTGTGCCATACCACATGGACGGTCCGTCGAGGCAGGTGAGGGGATGCGACAGGTTGGGGCGGCGGAGGCGCATCTAGATGAATTGGACTCCCTTCTCCCATATCGAGAGAGAGGAGGCGACAATTTGGATCGAGGAGAGGCGGCGGTTTGGATCGAGGAGAGGCGGCGGTGTTGAGTTCTGGGGCTTGAATAGAGAGTGGCGCGGTGAGGAGTGGTTGTTGAGATAGAGAGAGAGTAAGAAGTGGTGGTAGGGGTCTGCGAAGAGGAGAGAGAGGATTAGGGTTTGGCATTAGTCCCTCTCGACCGCGTTCTGTCTGTGAGGGTGGTGTTCATGATATTACAAAATTACCCCTGATCACTTCTATGGTGAAGTATATGGGAACTTGGGGTGTTTCTGTCATTCCACGTACAAAGACAAGGGGACAAAGAGGCGTGGGATGAAATTTTGGGTTGGATGGAGGGAATGTAGACGGCTGTGATCAACTTTGGTGGGGTAATCTGTGCGTACTCTGGTTCTCTATTCTGATTCGATGACGCTGTTTTTCTATTTCCCGAGTGCCAAAAACAACGTGTTATGCCTAGAATCGCGGCATTCTTTGTGATAATGTTCCCATATTGTATAAACATATGTATTATGGGATGGATAACAATGTTCTAGGAGGAAGTTTTCCTTTTCGTCGCACAAAAAAACCAATTTCCATTTTTCGAGCGCCAAAAACGGGCCGTTTTATGAAGCAACCACCAAATAAAAGTTTCAAAATACTACCATCTCATTTTTCAAAAATAATAGGCCACCTTACATGGACAAATGTCCCAACCAGGTATCTCAAACCTTTCCGTCCACCGCTGGCGGAAAAGACAAATTCCTGCCGAATCGGTACGAAGTGGGTTAGGTTTGAACCACAGGTACATGATCGGATGCTCGTAATTTTTTGAAAAAAATGATTTTTAGGTTCACAATATGTTGTTTCTTCAGGGATCCAATGCATGTTTAGCGAGGCTCAGCCCCTAGCCAAGAACCTTCGTGCCCGCCGTTTTGACCATGGTTTGAAACAGACATAAAAAATTCAAAAACGGTCAGATCAATGCAAATCCTTCATGTGGCGTCTTATTATGTGACATAGTTGCAAGGAAAAATACCAACCTTGGTATATTGCAAGTGTCTCAAAAAAATCTTCTCAGAAATGACCTATCATGTCCGAGGTTTCACGGCTTTCGGGACAAACAACCAATGTTATGGCCAGAATCGCGGCATAGTTTGTGATAATGTGCCCATATTGTGCACACATATATATCATGGGATGGCGAAAAATGTTGCAGGAGAAAGTTTTCCTTTTCGATGCATGGAAAATCCATTTTCCATTTTCCGAGCGCAAAAAACGGGGCGTTTTATGAAGCAACCGCCAAATGACAGTTTTAGAATGGTACCACCACATTTTGTAAAAATATTAGACCACCTTACATGGAAAATTTCCCAACCGGGGTATCTCAAACCTTTCCGTTCATCCCTGGCAAAAAATACAAATTCCTGCCGAATCGGTAGGAAGTGGGTCTGGTTTGAACCACAGGTACATGATCGGATGCTCGTAATTTTTTGAAAAAATGATTTTTAGGTTCACAATATGCTGTTTCTTCAGAGATCCAATGCAAGTTTAGCGAGGCTCAGCCCCTAGCTAAGAACCTCCGTGTCCGCCGTTTTCACCATAGTTTGAAACGGACATAAAAAATTCAAAAACGGTTCGATCAATGAAAATCCTTCACGTGGTGTCTTATTATGTTACATAGTTGCAAGGAAAAATACCAACCTTGGTATATTGCAAGTGTCTCAAAAAAACCTTCTCAGAAATGACCTATCATGTCTGAGGTTTCATGGCTTGCGGGTCAAACGACCAATGTTATGGCCAGAATTGTGGAATAGTTTGTGATAATGTGCCCATATTGTGTACACATATGTATCATAGGATGGCGAACAATGTTGCAGGAGAAAGTTTTCCTTTTCGACGCACGGAAAATCCATTTTCCATTTTCCGAGAGCAAAAAACGGGGCTTTTTGCGAAACAACCACCAAATGACAGTTTTAGAATGGTACCACCATATTTTGTAAAAATATTAGACCATCTTACATGGACAATTTCCCAACCGGGGTATCTCAAACCTTTGCGTTCACCCCTGACGAAAAAGACAAATTCTTGCCGAATCGGTAGGAAGTGGGTCCGGTTTGAACCACAGGTACATGATCGGATGCTCGTAATTTTTTGAAAAAATGATTTTTAGGTTCACAATATGCTGTTTCTTCAGAGATCCAATGCAAGTTTAGCGAGGATTAGCCCCTAGCTAAGAACCTCCGTGCCCGCCATTTTGACCATAGTTTGAAACGGACATAAAAAATTCAAAAACGGTCGGATCAATGCAAATCCTTCGCGTGGCATCTTATTATGTGACATAGTTGCAAGGAAAAATACCAACCTTGGTATATTGCTAGCATCTCAAAAAAAACTAACACGGACTGACGCTGTTTTCAGCAGAATTTCTTTGGTGTCTAGTTTGTGTGCAGAAAATCAACTTTTAGGAAAAATCCTGGAGAATATGCCAAAACTCCTATTTTACCAGAAGACTCACGGAGGCAGAACATGAGACAGAGTAGGGCCACGAGGGGCCCAAACCCCCTGGCCGCATGGGCCAGCCCAGGCCGCCTGGGAGGGGTGTGGCCACCTCGGGCACCCCCTCGGCCTCCCTCTTCGCCTACATAAAGCCTCCTGACCTAAAAAAACCCAGGGGGTTCGACGTTTTTCTAGAAAGAGTTCCGTTGCGCCACCTCCACCAGAAACCGTAATTCGGAACTAGAAACTCTGTTCTGGCACCCTGTCGGGACAAGGAATTGGAGGATATCATCGCCATCATCATCACCGACACCTCTCCATCAACCATTCATGTTTCCCCATCCATGAGTGAGTAATTCCCCGCTGTAGGCTATGGGAATGGTAGGGATTGGATGAGATCTATCATGTAATCGAATAAGATTGTTAGGGTGTGGTTCCTAGTATCTTTATTAGTGCTATTTGACTTTGTTGCAACTTGTTGTGCTTAATGCTTGTTACTAGGGCCCGAGTGTCATGATCTCAGATCTGAACTTATTATTGATTCATGATGATAATATTGTTTGTGATCTTATCTGCAAGTTGTGTACACATATCATTGTCCGGAACCAAAGTCCCCGAAGTGATAGAAATTGGGACAACCGGAGGGGATGGCAGTGATATGAGGATCACATGTGTTCATGGAGTGTTAATGCTTTGCTCTGGTGCTCTATTAAAAGGAGCACCTTAATTGCTAGTAGATTCCCTTGAGGCCCCGCTGCAACAGGCTGGCTGGACAAAAGATGGTCTACAAGTTCTCATTGCGAGCACGTATGACTATATATGGAACACATGCCTATGATTGTTTAGTACTTGGATGCTTTATCTTATTTATCTGCAAATGCCCTAGATCTTGAAGTTATATCAATAGTCTCGTCCATGCAACGCCCGTCCATCCATCTCTATGCCTACCGCACTCAAATCCTACTGTTTGCTACTATTGTTACTACTGACTTTGTTTTACTACTACTGTTGCTTTGCTATTGCTACTACAAAATTGTTGCTACTGATAAACTACTGTGAGCAAGACTATTTCCAGGTGCAGCTAAATTGACAACTCAGTTGTTAAGGCTTATAAGTATTCTTTGGCTCCCCTTGTGTCAAATCAATAAATTGGGTTATACTACCCTCGAAGACTGTTGCGATCCCCTATACTTGTGGGTCATCAAGACTATTTTCTGGCGCCGTTGTCGGGGAGCATAGCTTATTTGTAAGTTCACTTGGATCTATTATTGTTCTTTGCTTTTCCTTTCATCATGGGGAAGACTCGTGATGGAAAGTTTCCTATTTTACCATCCACTACAAGAAGAGGTACAGTCCTAAACACCTCTGCTGCTCTTGATTCACCGTCTGTTCTAAGTAAGTTTGTTACACCACCACATACACATGCTACACACACTGCTGATCTAAAATTGCTTCTGATACTCATGGTATTACTTCTACTGTGCTTGATGAGAGTGGTTCATTAGGTCCTTTCCTAGATGCTATTATTGCTAGAACTATATTGGGAAACACTGAAACTCCTAGTGAAGACACTATTACACCTGTTAGCTCACCTGAGTCTAGAGAAAGCTATGTATTAATGATGGTTACATTGAAATGATTGATGAATTTATTTAAGAATATCGAAACACACGTGGTGCTAGTGCTATTAGGAGTCTCCTTGAGAAACGTACTATTATACCTAAACTATCTCCTGATGCTAAGTTTGTTACTTCTCCCATAGACATTAAAGATAAAGTTTATGATTTCGCTCTTTATTTATCCTATATAAACATTGTTGAGAAAGAATCTTTTTGTGGGACTGAGAATGAAAGGGATTTGGCACATATGAATGAGCTTTCTACTATGAGTGCCTTATTTTCTAATGATGTTAAGATGCATACATACTTTGTTGCTAAAATCTTCCCTTTTTCACTAAAAGGGAAAGCTAAAGCTTGGTTTAATAATTTACCCCCTGCATCCATTGATAGCCCTGATTGCTTGATTGCTAATTTCTTTCAGAAATATTTTCCTCCTAGTGCTAGACATGTTGTTTTGTAGAAACTTTTTGATTTTAAACAGGGAGAAGAGGAGAAACTGCCTGAGTCATGGACAAGGTTTTGTGCCTTGATTCATGCACATCCTGGATGTCCATTACCTAAAAATGAGCTTCTTGATATATATATTATAATGGACTAAATGATGAATCTAGGACATACCTGGATAGTTTTGCTGATTGTGTTTTCAGGAAAAGAACTCCTACGGAAGCTGAAGAATTAATGGCTAAAATTAAGTAAGAATTATGATGATTGGACTTCAACTGAGCCAAGTACACCTGAGCCTACTACTCATGAACCAATTGTGCCTGAACCAACTCCAACACCAACACCAAAGAAGAGGGGAATGATTGAATTAAATGATGAAAGAATCCATGAAATGTCTTAAGGAGAAGGGTATTAGATCTGAAGATGTGAAGAATTTACCTCCTATAGAAGAATTATGTAAGCCAATTTCCCACTCATCCACTATTGAGGTACACTCTCTCCAACACTTTGATGAAGGTGATATTCCTTATGGTAAACCTCCTGATCAATGCTTAGAGGAACTTGATACTTTTATTGTTAAACAAGGTAATTTTAATAAACAAGTTCAGAATCATTTATTGGAAAACTCTAGAGCTATTAATGAGTTGAAAGATATTGTGGAAAGAACTGCTAATGATGTTAAAATGCTGGTTAAACATTTCCAAATGGTTCAAACCCAAATTGATCAACTTGCTAAGGTACAAAAGGATATGCTAGTTAATGCTTTTGGAGATAAACATGCTTATGGAATTAGAACTAGGAGTGGTGCTGCCACTCAAGATCCTTTATATCCTGAAGGACATCCTAAAGAATTGAGCAGAATTCTCAACAAGCTAAAAATAGTGGTAGTCCTTCTAAGATAAAGAAAAAGAAACATAAAACAGTTGAGGAACCTTCTGAACATGTTGTAGATCCTAATAGTATATCTGTCTCTGATGCTGAAACTGAAAGTGGTAATGATAAAAATGATGCTCGTGATAAGGAAGAAATTGAAGAAGAGACTGAGAAGCACAGTAAGAACACTAGATACACTAAGGAAGATTTTATTGCTAATAAACATGGTAGTGAAAGAGAACCTTGGGTGCAGAAACCAATGCCTTTTCCTAATAAGAAACACAAGTCAAAGGAGGAAGAACACTATAACAAGTTTTGTGAGTGGATGAAACCTTTATTTTTGAAAATTCCTTTGACTAATGCTATTAAGTTACCTCCTTATTCAAAGTATATGAAGGATATTGTCTCTAATAAAAGGAAGATCCCTAATGAGGAAATTTATACTTTGCTTGCTAATTATTCCTTTAATGGCAAGGTTCCAAAGAAACTTGGTGATCCAGGTATTCCAACTATTCCTTGCTCTATTAAAAATAATTATGTTAGAACTGCTTTGTGTGATTTGGGAGCTAGAGTTAGTGTTATGCCTTTTTCTCTCTACAAGAGACTTCAACTAGAAAAATTGATACCAACTGATATATATTTGCAAATGGCTGATAAGTCAACTACTATTCCTGTTGGTATTTGTGAGGATGTTCCTGTTCAAGTGGCTCATAATTGCTTGGTTTTGACTAATTTTGTTGTGCTTGAGATGCCTGAAGATGATAATATGTCTATTATTCTTGGGAGACCTTTTCTTAATACTGCAGGTGCTGACATCAATTGTAATCAAGGAAAAGTAACTTTTAATATTAATGAAAAAGAGCATACTATCTATTTCCCCAAGAAGATTAATAAGAGCTATGGCTTGAATTCAATTGAAAATATTGACAACATCAAAGTTGGAGAAATATATTGTCCCATTCCACAAGAAAGTTTTGAAACTATTATGATTGGGACTATTGTTATCAAGATTGAGGTAACATAATCATTTTGAGAAATACAAAGTTTTGTTTCATATGAATTTTTTTTGGTAACAATACTTGATCAACCTTGTTAATAAACGGATTTTAATGAACAAAACAATGCTTTCACCATGATTATCCTTGCCCACTTTTATTTTTCTCCTTTCCAATCTTTGCCCTTCCTCTTGTTAGCTTTAGTTTTGCTAGTTGTTTGCTTTTTAGAGTGCCTTAGAACCTCTGTAGTTTTGGTTTTGTTTGCTTTTTGTGTCTTTCAAAAAAATCTTTTTCTGCGACAAAATCAATTTTCATAACCTGAAATTGGCCAAAAATAAAGTTTCTCGAATAATTCCAGAAAAATCATATTAAATGTTTCCTCGAAAAAAGGGGCAGAGGTGCACCTGGATTGGCCCAGGGGGACCCACCAAGCCAGCACACCCCCTGGTGGCGCGGCTAGCCCCAGGGCACGCCTGGACTGGGTGGGGCCCACCTGTGACCCTCCAAGATGCCTCCTTCCAGCCACTTCTTTCTCTCTCCCAAAAAACACCGGAAAACTTTCTCAAGATAGAGTTCCTGCTGGTCTTGCTCCCGAATTTCGATCTCCTTGCTCAGCCCATCTTTGCTACTGATTTTTGGAGGGATTGCTCTCCGGTATGTGCCTCCTCCGCTTGTCCAATTAGATTTTTGATTGTTGAATTGTATCTTGAGTATTTTGCTACTTTAGGCGACAGGTTGTGTGAGCTTGCATGCTTGTTCTATTCTTAGAGATTTCATTTTGATGCATGTTTAGCCCTCAGGAAGTTCCTATAGTAGTTCCTCATCATTCATTAACTTGGAAATCACTTGGTTTGATGTTTGTCTAAAAATTTCAGAAAAGATGATGAGTGCATACCAACTGAATCAACATGAATTGATGGTACTTGAGACAATGAAAGTCCATCGTGAGGAGGAAGTTGTCTCTTTCATATATCCATGCCCTAAATTTATGAGAGCTACATGGATCTTTCAGGATTTCCAAACTATGATTTCTAATGCAGGGTTGGAGAAATTTGTTGGAGAAGAACCTTACTAATATGTTAAGCTAACCATGTCTGTGATGCAGGACTTTCGGTTTAGTTGGTCCTTGTCTAATCCCATGGTCCACTACAAAATTTACAATATAGTTGTCGACCTCCCTTTTGTTGATTTTTGTGCAGCTATTAGAGTGCCACAGTGGGGTTCATGTGTGAATATTAGAGAGAGGCCTAAGCCACTCATGGACTTATATGCTGAAATTTGCCAAGGTTGCGAATTCTCAAAGGAGATGAAGGGAATATGCCCTGAGAGGCAATAATAAAGTGTTTATTATGTGTATTCCAAGTATATGATAGATGTTTATTTTGCATGCTATAATTGTATTAATACGGAAACGTTAATACATGTTTGTTTAATAAACAAACAGAAAGTTCCTAGTTATGCATCTCTCATAAACTAGCTCGTTGATTAACAAGATGATCAAGGTTTCCTGATCATGGACATTAGATGTTGTTAATAACGGGATCACAACATTAGTGTAATGGTGTGATGAACATTCATCCGAAGTATAGCATTACGATCAAAGTCATTGAGTTTATATTGCTATAACAACTTACGAAGTGATCCTAATCCTTAGACCATGAGATCATGTCAATCACTAACACCGGAAGAGTTTCTTGATAACATCAAATGTCACACCGTAACAGGCTGATTATAAAGATGGATTCAGAACTAATAAAGTGTTATGTTGAGGCTCATGGATCGAGAGTGGAATTTGTTCATCCCGATGACGGATAGATATACTCTGGGCCCTCTCGGTGATATCACATTGATTAGCTTGCAAGCAAGTGATTTGATCACTAGAATGTTATATCACAGGAACGAGAAAAGAGTGCATGTCGGTAACGAGATCAAACTAGGTATGGAGATACCGATGATCGAATCTCGGACATGTAATATATCGTGAAACAAAGGGATTAAGATACTAGCGTAAAAGGTTCCGACGATCACAAGAAAGTCATCGTTGAATGTGTGGGAGTCAGTATGGGTCTCCAGATCCCGCTTCTGATTATTGATCCGAGAGGGGTCTCGATCATGTCCGCATTATTCACGAACCGTAGGGTGACACACTTAAGAGACACCGACATCCAATTGGAGCAAATGTTTCATGCCGAAAGAATGAACAAGCGCAGGAATTTATTTCACTAGATACCGAAACAGGTTTTCGGTTGAAATTGCATAAAGTGGTTATGCATGTGAAATAGAATTCTAGCAAGGGGTTATTTGTGAATGTTTGTCATTAAAGTAATTGACAAAATTCTGAATAAAATAAAAGAGTTTTATTTAATGAGAGTTTGCATTAAATTTGGTGGAAATTTATTGGGAATTTGAGTGGACTTTTGAGTGGAGGGATTTTAAAGGGCATTTTGTGAGTGGAGTGTCCACCCACATGAATGAAGGAGGGGAGGGGGCAGCCCCCATGGCCGGCGGCCACCCCCTTGGGTGCCCCCCTCCTCCTATAAAAGGAGCCCCCCTCCTCACTTGTCTCTCACACCTCCTCGTGAAGGATCTCTCTCCCCCTCTAGAATTTATCCCCCATGGTCTCGGACTAGCGAGATACATGTTCCCGGTGGCTATTCGGCAAGAAAGAGTTGTGCTTCCGCTGCATCGCTGGAGCGAGGAGGCGGAGGTTGCTCGGTGCCTCGAACGTGTGTGCGAGCACGGATGCGCTGCTGATTTGCGGCGCTAGGACTTCCTCTCGATCTTGAGATCGGCAAGAGATCGTCTACATCAACCACGAGTTGAACTCGTTAAGCTTTGTCGGTCTTCAAGGGTATGTTCTCTACGGATATACATCCGCCCGTTGTTTGTATCTAGTAGATAGATCTTGGTATATAGTTCACATCGTAGGAAATTTTTTGTTTTCTATGCTGCGAACCCTACAGTGGTATCAGAGCCGGATCTATGCGTAGATACTTTACACGGGTAGTACACATATGAGTATGTGGGCGATGATGATCATGTTGTTGCTCTTTTGTTGTAATTTTGGATATTGGTGGCATAGTGGGATGAAGCGGCCCGGACAAACTTTACATGTCCTCGCACATGAGACCTGTTCCACGCTTGACATGCAACTAGTTTGCATAAGTGGCTAGCGGGTGTCTGTCTCTCCTACTATAGTCAATATCTATTTTGCAAGCGAGTTGTCAACAATTTGATTATCCTCGTTGTGGTTCATGTTCGTAGGTAAGAACGGTTCTATCTCGAAAGCCCTAAGCCACGTAAAACTTGCAATGGATAAATTAGAGGCGTCTAGTTTAGATTGTTGCTGGGCTAGTGTTATGATATGGTAGTGTTGTAAGTAGAAGTATGAGATGATACTCTTACAACACACATAGCGTGTAAAATCCATAGACCTTGGATTTACACATATAGGTATGATAGTGATCATACCACGATGCACATTATAGAGATCATCTGCGGGAACCATATAATTTCACTAATAAACATATGATGTTTGATAGCATCTTATATTGCTTGTTTAGCGCTTTGTTAGCATAATAAGATGATCCCTCATTTAAATATCAAGATAAGAATGTGTTCTTACTTTAGTATGCACCGATTATGTTTTCGTCGCTCCAAGACATCACGTGATGATCGGGTGTTCTTGGATCCACGACCATATTTCGGGTGTAAAACAGTTACACACGCGAATACTAAGGTTCTAACTTGGCGAGCCTAGCATGTACAGACATGGCCTCGGAACACGGACCGAAAGGTTAAGCATGAGTCATATAGTTGATATGATGCCCATTTGATGCTCGCCTTTGAAGCTATACCGACTCACGTGATGATCGGACTTGGTGTAGTGGATTTGGTTCATGTAATCACCAAAAAGGCACGAGGGATGTCGTTTTTGAGTGGGAGTTCATTCGTAATATAGATTAGTTGAACTCAATCTATCATACACTTAGTCTAAACTTTACAAATTCTGTTGTAGATGGCACCACCTGCTTTTAATTTCAATGTGTTCATGGAGAAAGAGAAACTAGCAACGAACGGTAGCAACTTTACCGAATGGGCCATGAATTTGAGGATTCTCCTCTCTGCTGCACAAAAGCAATATGTGCTAGAAGCGCCGTTAGGCCCCCCACCTTTTGATGATGCCCCTGACGAGGAGAAGAATGTCTATCAGACTCGTCAGGAGGACCACAACTTAGTTCATTGCGGCATATTGTATGGGCTAGAGCCGGAACTTCGAAAGCGTTTCGAAAACGGCAATGCATTTGATACAATGGGTGAGTTGAAAATGATTTTCGACACACATGCTGCTGTAGAGAGCTACAACGCTTCAGAAAAGTTCTTTAGCTGCATGATGGAAGAGCACAGCTCCGTTAGTGAGCATGTACTCAAGATGTCGGGTTACGCCGATAAGCTTGTGTCCTTGGGAATATCGATTCCCATTGACTTAGGCATCCATCGTGTTCTGCAGTCTCTGCCACCTAGCTATAAGAGCTTCGTGATGAACTATAATATGCAAGGCATGAAGAAGTCTCTCCCCGAGCTTCTGTCAATGCTTAAAACTGCAGAAGTGGAGATCAAAAAGGAACATCAAGTGTTGATGATCAATAGGAACACTGGTTTCAAGAAAGACAAGAAGGGAAAACGGAAGGGAAGTAAGGGCGGCAAGCCTGTTGCCGCGCCTGAAAAGAAACCCCGAGTTGGACCTAAGTCTGATTCCGAGTGCTACTATTGTAAGGGGACTGGCCACTAGAAGCGCAACTGCCCCAAGTATCTGGCAGACAAGAAGGCCGGCAAGGCAAACAAAGGTATATATGATATACATGTTGATGTGTACTTGACTAGTGCTCGCAGTAGTACCTGGGTATTTGATACCGGTTCAGTTGCTAATATTTGTAACTCGAATCAGGGGCTGCGGAACAAGCGACTACTAGCAAGGGGTGAGGTAAAGATGCGTGTCGGCAATGGATCAAGCGTTGATGTGATCGCCGTCGGAACGCTACCTCTCCACTTACCGTCGGGATTAGTTATAAACTTGAATAAATGTTATCTGGTGCCTGCACTGAGCATGAACATTGTATCTGGATCGTGTTTGATGCGAAGTGGTTATTCATTTAAATCCGAGAACAATGGTTGTTCCATTTATATGAATGAAATCTTTTATGGTCATGCACTGATGATGAATGGTTTATTTCTATTAGATCTCGATGATAATGTTACACATATTCATAATGTTGATGCTAAAAGGATTAAACTTAATGATGATATATCCGCATATATGTGGCACTGCCGTCTAGGTCATATTGGCGTTAAACGCATAAAGAAGCTCCATTCGGATGGACTTTTGGAATCACTTGATTATGAATCATTTGATACATGTGAGCCATGCCTTATGGGCAAGATGACTAGAACGCCGTTTTTCGGTTCAATGGAACGGGCGACAGATTTATTGGAAATCATACATTCTGATGTATGTGGTCCAATGAGTGTGTCGGCGCGAGGTGGATATCGTTATTTTGTTACTTTCACGGATGATTTGAGTAGATACGGTTATATCTACTTGATGAAACACAAGTCTGAAACCTTTGAAAAGTTCAAGGAATTTCAGAATGAAGTGGAAAATCATCGTAATAGAAAGATCAAATTTCTACGGTCCGATCGTGGAGGTGAGTATGTAAGTTACGAGTTTAGCACTCACATGAAAGAGTGTGGAATTGTTTCACAACTCACACCTGCCGGAACACCACAGCGAAATGGTGTGTCGGAACGTCGTAATCGTACTTTATTAGATATGGTTCGATCTATGATGTCCCTGACGGACTTGCCGTTGTCATTTTGGGGTTATGCACTAGAAACTGCTGCATTCACTTTAAATCGGGCACCATCTAAATCCGTTGAAAAGACACCGTATGAATTGTGGTTTGGAAACAAACCTAAGCTGTCATTTCTTAAAGTTTGGGGATGCGATGTTTATGTGAATAAACTTCAACCGGATAAACTCGAACCCAAAGCGGAAAAATGCGTCTTCATAGGATACCCTAAAGAAACTATTGGGTATTCCTTCTATCACAGATCCGAGGGCAAGGTTTTTGTTGCCAAGAATGGATCCTTTCTAGAGAAAGAGTTTCTCGCGAAAGGTGTGAGTAGTCGGAAGGTAGAACTCGAAGAGGTTGTGGAACCTTCTCTTCAAAGTATGGCGAGTAGCGCAGCGCCGGAAGTTGTTCCGGAGTTGGCTCCACCTGTTGAAGAGGGAACTAATGATAATGATCATGAAACTCCGAAAGAGAGTACTACCGAACCTCGCAGGTCAAACAGGACGCGTGCAGCTCCCGAGCTGTATGGAAATCCTGTCATGAATTTCATGGTTGATGAAAATGATGACCCTGCGACGTATGAAGAAGCGATGATGAGCCGGATTCCAACAAATGGTTAGAAGCCATGAAATCCTAGATGGAATCCATGTATGAAAATCAAGTTTGGAACTTGGTGGAATTACCTCACGACCGAAAGGCCGTGGAGAACAAATGGATTTTCAAAAGGAAAACTGATGTTGATGGTAATGTGACCGTCTATAAAGCTCGACTTGTCGCAAAGGGGTTTCGACAAATTCAAGGAGTTGACTACGATGAGACTTTCTCTCCCGTAGCGATGCTAAAGTCAGTTAGGATTATGTTAGCAATTGCTGCATATTTCGATTATGAGATATGGCAGATGGATGTCAAAACCGCGTTTCTCAATGGTAATATTGAAGAAGAGTTGTATATGATACAACCAAAGGGTTTTGTCGATCCTAAGGATGCTAAAAAGGTGTGCAAGCTTCAGCGATCCATCTATGGATTGAAGCAAGCATCACAAAGTTGGAATCTCCGCTTTGATGAGGTGATCAAAGAGTTTGGATTTGTCCAAACTTATGGAGAAGCTTGTATTTACAAGAAAGTGAGTGGGAGCAATGTGGCATTTCTGATATTATATGTGGATGACATATTATTGATCGGAAATGATATAGATCTTTTAAACAGTGTTAAAAGTTATCTAAACAGCAAATTTTCAATGAAGGACCTAGGTGAAGCGTCATACATATTAGGCATAAAGATCAATAGAGATAGATCTAGGCGCCTAGTAGGGCTATCGCAAAGTACATACCTTGATAAGATTTTAAAGAAGTTTAAAATGGACGGAAGTAAGAAGGGGTTCTTACCTATGTTGCAAGGCAAGACATTGAGTAAGACTCAAAGTCCGGCTTCGGCGGAAGAAAGAGAGATAATGGACAAAGTCCCCTATGCTTCAGCCATAGGCTCTATAATGTACTCCATGCTATGTACAAGACCGGATGTGGCACATGCTATTAGTTTGACTAGTAGGTACCAATCGGATCTAGGTTCGGAACACTGGATAGCGGTCAAGAATATCCTTAAGTACTTACGAAGAACTAAGGATATGTTTCTTGTATACGGAGGTGAAGAAGAGCTCGTCGCTAAGTGTTATGTCGACGCTAGCTTTGACACCGATCCGGATGACTCTAAGTTTCAATCCGGATACGTATTTCTCATGAATGGCGGAGCGGTTAGTTGGAGGAGCTCCAAACAACCTGTGGTAGCGGGATCAACAACGGAGGCCGAATATGTTGCTGCTTCAGAAGCGGCTCAGGAAGCAGTTTGGATGAAGGAGTTCATATCCGAACTAGGAGTGGTGGCAAACGCGTTGGACCCAATGGTGATCTATTGTGACAACAATGGTGCCATAGCCAATGCCAAAGAGCCAAGGTCTCACAAGCATTCCAAGCATATTAAGCGCCGGTTTCACTCCATCCGCGAGCATGTCAAGGATGGAGATATAAAGATTTGTAAAGTACCTACGGATCTCAATGTAGCAGATCCGTTGACTAAAACTCTCCCTAGAGCAAAACATGATCAACACCAGAACTCAATGGGTGTTAGATTTATCACTATGTAACTAGATTATTGTCTCTAGTGCAAGTGGGACACTGAAGGGAATATGCCCTGAGAGGCAATAATAAAGTATTTATTATGTGTATTCCAAGTATATGATAGATGTTTATTTTGCGTGCTATAATTGTATTAATACGGAAACGTTAATACATGTGTGTTTAATAAACAAACAAAAAGTTCCTAGTTATGCCTCTCTCATAAACTAGCTCGTAGATTAACAAGATGATCAAGGTTTCCTGATCATGGACATTGGATGTTGTTAATAACGGGATCACAACATTAGTGTAATGGTGTGATGAACATTCATCCGAAGTATAGCATTACGATCAAAGTCATTGAGTTTATATTGCTATAACAACTTACGAAGTGATCCTAATCCTTAGACCATGAGATCATGTCAATCACTAACACCGGAAGAGTTTCTTGATAACATCAAACGTCACACCGTAACAGGGTGATTATAAAGATGGATTCAGAACTAATAAAGTGTTATGTTGAGGCTCATGGATCGAGAGTGGAATTTGTTCATCCCGATGACGGATAGATATACTCTGGGCCCTCTCGGTGATATCACATTGATTAGCTTGCAAGCAAGTGATTTGATCAGTAGAATGTTATATCACAGGAACGAGAAAAGAGTGCATGTCGGTAACGAGATCAAACTAGGTATGGAGATACCGATGATCGAATCTCGGACATGTAATATAGCGTAAAAGGTTCCGACGATCACAAGAAAGTCATCGTTGAATGTGTGGGAGTCAGTATGGGTCTCCAGATCCCGCTTCTGATTATTGATCCGAGAGGGGTCTCGATCATGTCCGCATTATTCACGAACCGTAGGGTGACACACTTAAGAGACACCGACATCCAATTGGAGCAAATGTTTCATGTCGAAAGAATGAACAAGCGCAGGAATTTATTTCACTAGATACCGAAATAGGTTTTCGGGTGAAATTGCATAAAGTGGTTATGCATGTGAAATAGAATTCTATCAAGGGGTTATTTGTGAATGTTTGTCATTAAAGTAATTGACAAAATTCTGAATAAAATAAAAGTTTTATTTAATGAGAGTTTGCATTAAATTTGGTGGAAATTTAATGGGAATTTGAGTGGACTTTTGAGTGGAGGGATTTTAAAGGGCATTTTTTGAGTGGAGTGTCCACCCACATGAATGAAGGAGGGGAGGGGGCAACCCCCATGGCCGGCGGCCACCCCCTTGGGTGCCCCCCCTCCTCCTATAAAAGGAGCCCTCCTCCTCACTTGTCTCTCACACCTCCTCGTGAAGGATCTCTCTCCCCCTCTAGAATTTATCCCCCATGGTCTTGGACTAGCGAGATACATGTTCCCGGTGGCTATTCGGCAAGAAAGATTTGTGCTTCCGCTGCATCGCTGGAGCGAGGAGGCGGACGTTGCTCGGTGCCTCGAACGTGTGTGCGAGCACGGATGCGCTGCTGATTTGCGGCGCTAGGACTTCCTCTCGATCTTGAGATCGGCAAGAGATCGTCTACATCAACCACGAGTTGAACTCATTAAGCTTTCTCGGTCTTCAAGGGTATGTTCTCTACGGATATACATCCGCCCGTTGTTTGTATCTAGTAGATAGATCTTGGTATATAGTTCACATCGTAGGAAAATTTTTGTTTTCTATGCTGCGAACCCTACAGGAGAGTGGTAAAATTCGGAATATTCATTTCCCATCCATTAGATATTTTTCCTATTTCATTGCCAAGTGTGTTCTTGCTAGGAAGACTGCTAGAAAATTATCTTCATTTGATCTAGCTTTTATCTCAGCTTCTTTGAATAGGGATAGAACGTATAACTTGGGTGCTTTGATAGCTTTTCGTCTTGCTAATAACTGCGAGAAAGGTGGAATTTGTGGAGGTCTCATTGCCTCTTGTTTGCTAGCTTTTCATGGTTTAGAGCCTCATCATTCAGACTTTCAGTTCCCCATAGAGAGGCTTGATCTCAATTCCATGGTTCAGCATAAATTTGTTTCCTCTTGGGCTACTTTGAGTGAGCTACCGTATGAAATAACCTTTGTCACGCATGGTTGGAGAGGGGGTAGGTCTGAGAAAGTAGTCTCTTTGCCTGCACCTGCTTTGTTTAACTTTGATAACAGGCAAGGTTGGTCACTCACGGAGGAAGAACTTGACACATACGTGGCGGAGCTCTCCCAGCAAGAGGAAAATGTTGGAGAGGATGTCGAAGATGATTTGGTTCATCCATCCAAAATGGGTGAGTCTTTATACCAGCAACCCTCCTATGATCAGAGCACTTCTTCTTCATCGCGAGGGCCTGATTATGATCATTCCTACGATGACCCACCAACTTGGGGTTACTACCCACGTTATTGATTGATCTCCACTTAGGCCAAAAGCCTAAGCTTGGGGGAAGGTATACCGTCATCACACTCATCTACATATCATGTTCTGTTGGTACTTTGTATATCCCTGTTTCGCTTTCCTTTTAGTTTTTGTCTTTGCTTTCCAAAACACAAAAGGACCAAAAATATTTTCGTTGTTTCACTTGGTTTGTTTCTTTGCTTTTTAGCTTTGGTTTGCTTTAAGAAAATCCAAAAAGATTTTGCTTTGTTTTTTTTTGCTTGGAGTGCTTGCTTTAAAAATCAAAAATACCAAAAATATTTGTTGTGCTTCTTTGGTTTTGTGAAGTTCGTTGCAGGTTTCAGCGGTCCTCAGTGGAGTTTGGTTTCATGTTATTATTCAAGTCACACAAGTGAAAGGCAATAATGATGATTTATGACAACTCGAGGTGTGGTAAGAGGCTGGTAATGAACTCTATTTGTTTTCATTTTTGTACATATACTCATCATTGTGGGCATGCTTAGTCTGTTCATGTAAGGTGTATGTATATATTGGATGCTTAGTAGTTCTTGCTCTCTTATGATTAGCTCCAACTTGCTAATAGTTTGTAGCATGTCATATGAATGTTTGATTGCATTGTTCTATTCATAACTTGGTATGACATTGTGGTATCCTCCTCTGAATGTTTCATTTGAATTGACTTGGCACATGCTCACGCATGCATATGACTGAACAAAAGTCAGTTAATCCTCAATGATTTATTTTGGATCAGAGTCTTGTATCACTTTTATGCCATAATTAATTCTATTATGTTGCAAGCATGATTATGAAAGTTATTGCGCTCTTGTTTGTTGCTCCCTTTCTATTGCTAGCCTTCACTTGCACTGAGTATGAGATCTACTTGTGCATCCAACTCCCCAAAACCAATAGGCTAGGAGTTAGCAGAACTGTGCTATCACGGGGAACGCTTTCAACACCTGTAAATATTATCCAGTTGATATCATGCTCTTTTGTTTACAGATGTCATTGGTGTGAAATAAAAGGGTAGCTTGTAAGTTCATGGAGTTATGTATATGTGTTAGACAAACGCCTGGGCCGCTAGCCTAAGCCATGCCTAATCATGGTGGAAACTTGTAGCATAACCATAGTGAGCAATCTATGAAGCTTTCTTATTATAAAAAAGAGAGACACAAAAAAGAGGAAAGAGACAAAAAACACCATTTTCCCATGGTAAATAAGAAGATTGCCGAGATGCTCACTGTCTGCTTGCCTTGTCATTTTGATATGGGATAGCTCATGTATCATGTGCAAGGGGTACCCCGTTAGCGGTTCTCTATGATACACATGTATTTACTATGACAAGAACTTACCGGTAACTAAAGTTGAGTAGCATGAGGAGCGGCCCTCGTACTCAAGGGACATGAGATTTCCAGTTTATGGTCTGTCAAGCATATAACTCATATTGGACCTCACTTTCACCTTAACCATTTAAATATGCCTATGATAGGGGCAATGAGAGTTCAAAGCTAATGAGTACCATACTTTCAGCATTTGGAAGCCTTTCAAACTTTACAAAACCTTTTCACTTGTCGCCACTTATTCTATGAGCACCTTCTTGAGATCATAGTTGTCATTCTTAGTGTAATGTGCTTGTCTCAAAACTTGGTTAATTTTGTCATGACTTTGATTCTTGTATCTTTGATATCTTTACTTCTAGTCTTCACTTAAACTTCAGAGGTGCCTTGGCATATATGTTTTTCTCCAAAATCAAAGACAAGCGAGATACCACTTTATCATACCTTCTTATGAGCATTGCAATGTTGCTTATGCTTATGTTTAATGCTACTTATTATTATTGTGTTGGAATATCTTCATAGCTTGCAATGACTATTGAGTATACTTAGCTACATACTCCTTATTATGAATTTTCTAAGTACTGATCATATGTTGAGAATATATACATTACATGAAGCAAATGTGTTCGTGAAAGTTTCTTTTATCGCACTTAGTTTTCAACTGAATTGCTTGAGGACAAGCAATAAGCTAAGCTTGGTGGGGAGTTGTTACATCCAAGACGTATCTACTTTCTTGAACACTTTTGCTATTTTTTCTCCTCTAAACTTGTGTGATTTGGATACAACTAACATGGACTGGCGCTGTTTTCAGCAGAATTGCTTTGGTGTCTAGTTTTTGTGAAGAAAATCAACTTTCATGAAAAATCCCGGAAAATATGCCAAAACTCCTATTTTACTAGAAGACTCACGGAGCCAGAACACGAGACGGAGGAGGTACACCAGGGGCCCACACACCCTGGCCACGCGGGCCAGCCCATGCCATGCCTGGGAGGGGTGTGGCCACCTCGGGCACCCCCTCGGCCTCCCTCTTCACCAACATAAAGCCTCCTGACCTAAAAACTTTGGGGGGTTCGACATTTTTCCAGAAAGAGTTCTGCTATGCTGCCACCACTAGAAACCGTGATTCAGAACCAGAAACTCCGTTCTGGCACCCTTCCGAGACGGGGAATTGGAGGATATCATCACCATCATCATCACCGACGCCTCTCCATCAACCATCCATGTTTCCCCCATCCATGAGTGAGTAATCCCCCGATGTAGGCTATGGGGATGGTAGGGATTGGATGAGATCTATCATGTAATCGAATAAGATTGTTAGGGCATGGTGCGTAGTATCTTTATTAGTGCTATTTGACTTTCTTGCAACTTGTTGTGCTTAATTCTTGTCACTAGAGCCCGAGTGCCATGATCTCAGATCTGAACTTATTATTGATTTATGATGATAGTATTGTTTGTGATCTTATCTGCAAGTTGTGTACACATATCATTGTCCGGAGCAAAAGGCCCCGAAGTGACAGAAATTGGGACAACCGGAGGGGATGGATATGATATGAGGATCACATGTGTTCACGGAGTGTTAATTGTTTGCTCCGGTGATCTATTAAAGGAGCACTTTAATTGCCAGTAGATTCCCTTGAGGCCCCGCTACAACGGGTTAGCTGGACAAAATATGTTGTGCAAATTCTCATTGCGAGCACGTATGACTATATATGGAACACATGCCTATGATTGTTTAGTACTTGGATGCTTTATCTTATTTATCTGCAAATGCCCTAAATCTTGAAGTTATATGAATAGTCTCGTCCATGCAACGCCCGTCCATCCATCCCTATGCCTACCACACTCAAATCCTACTGTTTGCTACTATTGTTACTACTACCTTTGTTTTACTTCTACTGTTACTTTGCTATTGCTACTACAAAACTGTTTCCACTGATAAACTACTGTGAGAAATACTATTTCCAGGTACAACTGAATTGACAACTCAGTTGTTAAGGCTTATAAGTATTCTTTGGCTCCCCTTGTGTCGAATCAATAAATTGGGTTATACTACCCTCAAAGACTGTTGCGATCCCCTATACTTGTGGGTCATCAGAGTTCACTTAGTTAATTTAAGAATTAAATTTGAACTCAATTTATCATAAGCTTAGTCTAAACTCTTTGTAAATATGTTGTTGATCATGGCGGCCCCTACCATCAATTTTAATGTGTTCCTAGAGAAAGAAAAGTTGAAAAACAATGGAAGCAACTTCACAGACTGGTTCCATAACTTGAGAATTGTCCTCAATAATGGTCAGTTGACATATGTGCTGGATACACCGCTGGGTGACCCGCCTGCACATGATTCTATCGATGAGGTGAAAAATGTTTACCTCACTCGGAAGAATAAATACTCCATAGTTTAGTGTGCCATCTTGTACGGTTTGAAATCGGAGCTTCAGAAGCGCTTTGAGAACCGTGACCCTCATGATATTATCAATGAGCTCAAAATGATATTTGAGACTCATGCGGCCGTGGAAAGCTATGAAGCCTCCAAAAATTTCTTTAACTGCAAGATGGAAGAGGGAAGATCCGTTAGCGAGCATGTGCTTAAAATGTTTGGGCACATGAATAAACTCGTAGATTTGGGAATAGCGATTCCTAATGCATTGGGTATTCATCGTGTTCTCCAATCACTGCCACCCAGTTACAAGAACTTTCTGAAGAACTACAACATGAAGGGCATGGATAAGTTGTTGCCTAAAATCTTCTCCATGTTGAGGTCTACGGAAGTGGAGATCAATAAAGAGCACCAAGTGTTGATGGTCAATAAGACCACCAATTTCAAGAAGCAAGGCAAGCCTAAGAAGAAGGGCAACTTCAAGGAGGGTGGAAAGAAAGCTACCGCACCTGCTAAGAAGCCCAAGGCTGGTCCTAAGCCTAATACTGAGTGCTTTTACTAGAAGGGCGAAGGTCACTAGAAGCATAATTGCCCCAAGTACCTGGCAGATCTAAAGAATAGCAACATCAAGAAGAAAGGTATATTTGCTATACATGTTATTGATGTGTATCTTACTAGTAGTCGTAGTACTGCCTGAGTATTTTATATTGGTTCAGTTGCTCATATTTTTAACTCAAAACAGGTGGTGCAAAATAAGCAAAGACTAGCAAGAGACAAGGTGACGATGCGCGTTGGAAATGGCTCCAAGGTTGATGTGATCGCCGTCGACACGCTCCCTCTTCATCTACCGTATGGATTAGTTTTAAGTCTAGATAATTTTTATTTGGTGCATGTGTTAAGCATGAACATTATTATATATGGATCTTGGTTATTGCGAGACGGTTACCCGTTTAAGTCGAGAATAATGGCCGTTCAATTTATATGAGTAATATATTTTATGGTCATGCACCTGATACGGATGGTCTATTCTTATTGAATCTCGATAGTAGTGATACACATGTTCATAATATAGATTCTAAACGAATTAAATTGAATGATAATGCCACATACATGTGGCACTGCCGTATTGGTCACATTGGAGTGAAGCGCATGAAGAAACTCCATTCCGATGGACTTCTTGAATCATGTGGTTTTGAACCACTTGAAAGATGTGAAGCATGTCTGTTGGTACAAATGACCAAGACACCATTCTCTGGAATAATGGAGCGAGCTACGGACTTGATGGAGATCATACATACCGATGTGTGCGGTCCAATGAGTGTGGCACCGCGTGGTGGATATTGTTATGTTCTTACTTTCACGGATGACTTGAGTAGATATGGTTATATCTAATTTATGAAACATAAGTCCAAAACTTTCGAGAAGTTTAAAGAATTCCAAAGTGAAGTAGAAAATCAATGTAACAAGAAGATCAAGTTTCTGTGGTCTGAGTGGAGGTGAGTATCTAACTTACGAGTTTGGCATGCATTTGAAGAAATGAGGAATACTTTCACAGTTGACACCGCCGGGAACACCACAACGTAATGGTGTGTCCGGACGTCGTAATCGAACTCTCTTAGATAGGGTTCGTTCTATGATGTCTCTCACAGATTTACCATTATCATTTTAGGGTTATGCATTAGAAACATCCGCGTTCACTTTAAATAGGGCACCATCTAAATCCGTTGAAACGACACCGTATAAATTGTGGTTTGGTAAGAAACCTAAGTTGTCGTTCCTTAAAATTTGGGGTTGAGAAGCTTATGTAAAGAAGTTAAAGCCCGACAAGCTTAAACCCAAAGTGGAGAAATGCTTCTTCATAGGATACCCTAAAGAAAAAATTGGGTATACCTTCTATCATAGATCCAAAGGCAAAGTTTTCGTTGCCAAGAATATATCCTTTCTTGAGAAGGAGTTTCTCTCGAAAGAAGTGACTGGAAGGAAAGTAAAACTAGACAAGGTTGTTGAACCTTCTCTTGGATTTTATAGTAGCGCAGCACCGCAGGTTGTTCATGTTCTGCCTGCACAAATAAGAGAGGAGGCTAATGATAATGATCATAAAACTTCAAATGAAGTTGCTACTGAACCTCGCAGGTCGATGAGGGTTTGTACTACTCCTGATTGGTATGACCCTATTATGAATGTCATGTTGATGGACAACACCGACGACTCTACGACGTATGAGGAAGCAATGATGAGCCCAGATTCCAACAAATGGCAAGAAGCCATGAAATCCGAGATTTGATCCATGTATGAAAACAAAGTGTGGACGTTGGTGGACTTACCAGATGGCCGCAAGGCTATCGAAAACAAATGGATTTTCAAGAAGAAAACAGATGCTGATGGTATTGTAACCATCTATAAAGCTCGACTTGTCACAAAAGGGTTCTGACAAATTCAAGGAGTTGACTACGACAAGACTTTCTCACTGGTAGCGAAGCTAAAATCTGTGAGGATTTCGTTAGAAATCGCTGCATATTACGATTATGAGATATGGCAGATGGATGTCAAAACGGCATTCCTCAATGGTGACATTGAAAAAGAGTTTTATATGGTACAACCCAAAGGTTTTGTCGATCATAAAGATGCTAACAAGGTATGCAAACTTCAACGATCCATTTATGGATTGAAGCAAGCATCCCGGCGCTGGAATCAACGTTTTGATAAGGTGATCAAAAACTTTAGATTTATACAAACTTATGGAGAAGCTTGTATTTACAATAAAATGAGTAGGAGCTCTGTAGCATTCCTAGTACTATATGTGGATGACATATTGTTGATTGGGAATGATATAGAACTTCTTAAAAGTGTCAAAGACTATTTGAATAATAGTTTTTCAATGAAGGATCTTGGCGAAGCTACATACATTTTAGGCATCAAGATTTATAGAGATAGATCAAGAAGATTGATAGGGCTTTCACAAAGTACATACTTGGACATGGTTCTAAATAAGTTTGTAATGGAAGAAAGCAAGAAAGGGTTCTTGCCCATGTTGCCCAATACGACCTTGAGTAAAACTCAAAGTCTAGCTACGACAGAAGATAGAGAGAGGATGAGCAAAAACCCCTATGCCTCAGCCATAGGTTCTATCATGCATGCCATGCTATGTACACGACAAGATATTGCATATGTTGTTAGTTTGACTAGAAGATATCAAAGTGATCCAAGAGTGGATCACTGGATAGCTGTCAAAAATATCGTAAAGTACTTGAGAAGGACTAAGGATATGGTTCTTTCTTATGGAGGTGATGAAGAGCTCGTTGTAAATGGTTACACCGAGGCTAGTTGGAACACCGATCCGGATGACTCTAAGTCACAGTCTAGATACGTATTTACTTTGAATGGTGCAGCAGTGAGCTGGAGGAGTGCTAAGCAACGCGTTGTGGCGAGATCTTCAACAGAAATAGAATACATAGATTTTTTTCGAACGGAGGCAACGCCCTAGCCTCTGCATCAAAGTGATGCATACGGCATGTTATTTTATTGCATGATTTAAAAGAGGTCTCTAAGAGAGCCATAAAAGGTCATATCCAACATATAATACAAAAAAACTGATACATAAATCAACCAAAAAGGAGGACTAGCATAAACTGTGCCATTATGTGGTGATTCTAAGATCAGATCGCCACCCACATTGTCTGAAAAGTCCCCTTGTAACCTTCTCCAAAATATCATATCCAGTATGCATAACTTGTCTGTCCTCCACAGGATGCAGAAGAGACCATGTACGGATCCAATGGGAAGCCATAAGAACAACATGCAAGAAAGATATAGACCGATTGTTGTTAAAAATAATGTCATTTCGAGCATTCCAAATTTCCCAAACAATAGCGCACGTTCCTGATGACCTACAAGTATAGGGGGTGTATCGTAGTACTTTCGATAAATAGTAGTGTCGATCCCAACAAGGACCAGAAGGTGCTGAACAGTGGTATGGAGCAGGAACTCTCTGCAAATACTTAGCAAACGGATTTTTAGTGGTTTTATGATAAATCAATAAAACAAAGTTCAAGTAACAAAGAACAAACGCAGAAAGTGGCCCAATCCTTTCTTATCAAAGGACAAGCCAGTGGAAATACTTATAAAGACCAAACGTTCTCGAGGACACATGGGAATTCTGTCAAGTGCTTTCGCTTCAAATAGCTGAGTACTCTTCTTTGGTGTTGTAAGTGTTCTGTGGGTGAACCTGTGCTAATGTACCGACCTTACTTGGAATAATACATACTTGTGATTAAACCCCCTACAAACATCCGTAACTATAGGAAAGTAATTAAGATATAAATCTAACCACAACCTTAAACTCTGAGATCCTACACTCCCTTGTGCAAAGGTGTCCTAACGGGGGTTTAGGTTTCTGTCACTCCGGCAACCCCACAATTAGTAGCCAAATACACAATGCATTCCCCTAGGCCCATAAATGGTGAAGTATCATGTAGTCGACGTTCACATGACACCACTAGAAGAATAGCACCACAACTTAAATACTAACCATTGAATAATAACTCAACACAAATCTAGTAATAACAACATGACTTCTCCCATGTCCTCAAGAACTAAATCAACTACTCATAAGACATCATATTGATCAATATCAAAGATGATATGATAATGGATAACAATCTGAAAATAAACAATAATCCAATGGTTCCACTCACAAGCATCAACTACAATAGTAATCAACACCGAGAAAGTTTTCCCTTAGAACTAAAGCAATATCCAACACAATTGTTATAGCGGGACGGAGTGGTGATGTTGGTGCTGGTGGAGATGATGGTGTGGATGATGATGATTCCAATGAAGCCTATCTTGATGATGGTGTTGATGGCGACGATCTCCCCTCTCCGAAAGGAATTCCCCTGGCATAAATATGTCTGCTGGAGAGATATTTCTCTCTCGGTGTTTTCCGCCCCCCAAAGGTGGCGAAAATCTATCTGTGGTCGCCCCATGGCCTTAAGGTTTCATAGGTAAGATATAGGCGAAGGGGCAGAGTCAGGAGCCGGGCAGGTGGGCTACACCTGCCCTAGGCACATCCCAGGGTGGGCCCGCGCCTAGGGGTGTGGGCCCCCTGTGGCCCTTCTTCGTCCCTCCTTCAGGCTTCCTTAATCTTCTGGAAAAATAATATTTTTCTGGTATTTTTCTGATCTTCACAAAATTGCACCGAAACGCCTTCTTTTCCCTCAGAATCCAGACTTCGGCAGTCCATCCTCCAAGAATCATCCAACATGCATAAACAGATGAAAATCCATAAGTAATACCTCATAATAAGACAAATATCAATGAATAGAGGTAGATTATGACATAGAATGGTGATGCAAATTGGACGTATCAGTTCCCACCCTAATATTGATTTTTTCCTTTTTTGGGATACCCGTGAGCCATTTCCCAAAAAGATTATTTATACTAGTAGGTGGAGAAAGATTGATAGTCATGTGAATAATGCGCCAAATGATTTTGTCAAACGGGCATTCAATAAAAAGATGTTGCATAGTCTCAGACGTGTCACAAAAACAACAATCAGAATCCCCCTGCCAATTTCGTTTTTCCAAATTATCTTTAGTGAAAATTTACTTACATATACAAACCACATAAAAATTCTGATTTTGAGAGGGACCTTAATTTTCCAGATGTACTTCTTTAAAAACCTTGTGTTTCCATTTATTAGATCAAGATACATGGACTTAACAGAAAACACACCATTTTGAGTCAAACGCCATACAAAGACATCATTTTCATCTGTTAAGTTGATTTGCATTAACCTAGTCACTAGATGCAACCAAGAGTTCCATTTGTTCCCCATCAAAGATCTTCTAAAAGACATATTTATTGGATTTGAAGATAGAACATCGGCTACAGTTACTTGTTTCTGTAACGAAATATTATATAAAGAATTATATTGGTCAGCTAAAGTAGTCTACCCTAGCCAAACTTCTTCCCAAAAACGGGTACTGGACCCATCATGGACATCAAAATGTCCTCTATCTAAGAAACCATGTTTCACCTTCATTAATCCTTTCCAAAAAGGAGAATCATTCGGCTGTGTAGTCACTTGTGACAAAGTTTTAGAGTGTAAATATTTGTTCATTAGAATTTCCTGCCAGACTCCCTCTTCATTCGTTAATTTGAAAAGCCATTTGCTTAGTAGGCAATTATTCTTAATTGCAAGATCTTCAATCCCTAATCCACCTTGGTCTTTTGGCTGGCATATAATATTCCATTTTGATAGCCTATAATTTTTTATGATTATCACTTTGCCAAAAGAAGCGAGATCTAAAAAATTCCAAACGTTTCCTAACCCCAATGGGTATTTCCAGAAAGGAAAGCATGAAAATGGGTAAGCTTACTAAAACTGAACTAATGAGAACCAAATGATCACCATAAGATAATAACTTTCCAATCCAATTTCCAAGATTTGTTTCAAAACGATCTTCCAAAGGTTTCCATTCACCCTTTTTTTGTGGAAGTGAATAGGTATGCCAAGATACATAAAGGGGAAAGACCCAGATTGAAAACCAAACAGATCTTTGTACTTATCATCTACCGCTTTCGCTTGTCCAAAGCATAAAAGCTCACTCTTATTAAAATTAATTTTAAGACCTGATAGTTGTTCAAAGATAAATAAAATAAGTTTCATGTTTAAAGCTTTCTGCAAGTCATGCTTCATAAAAATACATATATCATCCACGTACTGAAGAATTGATACCCCACCGTCAACTAAATGAGGGATAAGATCACTTACTTGGCCATCCTCTTTTGCTCGATTAATAATTACCGCCAACATTTCCGTAATAATATTAAACAAACTCTGTTATAATGGATCACCTTGGCGCAACCCCTTGTGGGCTTCACAAGAGGAGATATGAATGAAGGAGTTCATTATGGAGCTTGGTGTGGTTCCTAGTGCGTTGGACCCGATGGCCATCTATTGTGACAACTTGGGTGCCATAGCCAATGCACATGAGACAAGGTCACACAAGAAGATGAAGATGATGACATAAAGATTTGCAAAGTACACACATATCTGAATGTCGCACATCCGTTGACTAAACCTCGCCCAAGAACAAAGCATGACCAACACCAGAACGCCATAGGTGTTAGGTATATTACCATATAGTCTAGATTATTGACTCTAGTGCAAGTGGAAGACTGTTGGAGATATGCCCAATGGGCAATAATAAAAATGGTTATTATTATATATTTGTCTTTATGATAAATGTTTGCATAACGTGCTATAATTTTATTAACCGGAAACATTAATACTTGTGTGTTTTGTAAACATAAAAGAGTCCCTAGTAAGCCTCTTGTTAAACTAGCTTGTTGATTAATAGATGATCATGGTTTCCTGATCATGGACATTAGATGTTATTAATAACAAGATCATGTCATTAGGAGAATGATGTGATAGACACACTCCTATAGTTAGCATAGCATAAGATCAAGTCATTTAGAGTTCGTTTTCTACAAGCTTTCAAATACATAGTAACCTAATCTTTTCACCATGAGATCATGTTAATCACCATCACTGGATGGATGCTTTGATTACATCAAACACCACTTCCATAACTGGGTGGTTACAAAGTGGCATCAGGTATTCTGAAAGTATGGATTGAAGCGCATGGATCAAGTGTGAGATTTGTCCATCCATATGACGGATAGATATACGCTGGACCCTCTCGGTGGAGTGTCATCCAATTGGCTTGCAAGCATGTGACAAGGTCACAAGGGATGTCACATCACAATATGAGTAAAGAGTACTTATCGGTAACAAGGTTGAACTAGGTATAGAGATATCGACGATAAAACCTCGGATAAGTAAAATATCGCACGACAAAGGGAATCGGTATCGTATGTAAATGGTTCGTTCAATCATGAAGTCATCGTAGAAATATTTGGGAGCCATATGGATTTCCAGATTCCTCTATTGGTTATTGATCGGAGAGGTGTCTTGATCATGTTTGCATAGTTCACGAATCGTAGGGAGACACACTTAAGGATTCGATGTTGTTTAAGTAGATATGGGATATGAGTTGGAGACCGAATGTTGTTCGGAGTCTAGGATTGGATCCAGGACATCATGAGGAGATCCAGAATGGTCCAAAGAATAAGATTCATATAAGGAAAGTCAATTTCTAGTTCGGAAATGTTTTCAGTGTTTTGACCGGAAGCTTCTAGAATGTTCTAGAAGGTCCACTACCCCAGGAGGGGTCACTTGGGATGTGGCATGCCCTAAGGGGCTAGCCGCCCCAAGCCCAAGGGCAACTCGGCCAAGGACTAGGAAGAAAGGGTTAAACCCTAGTTTGAAACGTCAAATCCTAGTTTGAAAAGTCAAATCCTAGTTTGGGAAGGAAAGGGAAAACTTGCAAGGGAAGTTTCCATCTCTCCTCTTCCTAGCCGAGTTGGGGCCCCAACTCGGCTAGAGTAGGGAGGCCCTTGGCCGCTGGCCCCCACCCATATAAGGAGGGGTGGGGCACCCCCCCTCTTGGCCCCTTGTCCCGCGCGCCTAAACACTAGGCACCACCCCTCTCTCTTCCACCACCCTGCTCCGGCTTAGGTGAAGCCCTCGGAAATCTCTCCTCCTGCTCCACCACCACCACAACGTCGTGCTGTTGGGATTTCGAGGAGATCTACAACCTCTGCTGCCCTGCTAGAACAAGGGAGAGGAAGGTCTTCATCGACTACCATACGTGTGACCGACTGCGAAAGAGCTGCCGGAACGTGGCGCCGAAAGGATCATCTACGTGATCTTGAGATCGGCAAGTGATCGACTACATCAATCATGAGATCTGAATCTCGTTAAACACTTTGGATCTACGAGGGTTAGTTCTGTACAATATCGTTGCACCGATCTTGTAGATTAGATCTTGGCTTTTCCATAGATTAGATCTTTGTTTTGTGTGTTCATGCGATAGAATTTTTTTGTTTTTCATGCTACGAAACCTACAAGTAACTTGAACAATCTTTCAGAGAGAGATCAAACCTTTGAATACTTGGCATCATATTTCTTGTTTGTTATTTGTATCATATCGATGTGAGGTTCTAGAGCTTGTGTTATCTTCATAACAAGCTTTAGTTCATCCAAAATGGATTTCGAATGAATATTTTATTGCATTTTTTATTTTAGAGATTTATCGATTCATCTTTTATAGAGAGGTCAAACCTTTCATCATTTGGTTTTATCCTCCCTTTTTGGACTATGATGTTTCTATGCATAATCTGGTAGATCTTGTTGTCCTCTTCAAAACAAGCCCAAGCTCATAGAAAACAGAGTCGGATGCAAAAGTTATGATCATTTCAGTTTTGATGTTTTTGCTGAGTTTTGGGGGGTCAGAATTTCCGCCCCACAAGGACGGAATTTCTGCGTCCTGCAGGGCTGGAAATTATCAGTATTTCCACCCCCCCCCCCCCTCAAAATTCTTTTTTAGGGATTTAAAAGGGAAGATCTAGATCTATAACTCCACCAATCCATCTCTCCTTGATGTGAGGGAAACATCTTGGGATGTAGATCTTGGTTTTTTTGTGTGGGATTCCTCTTATGTTCTTTCTCTCTTATTCCCCTGATAGCTTTTGTAGCATTGGTGGAATTTGTGTGAGATGGATTTGGTCACTTGTGTTCTTTTCAGTGCATTAGATGCATCTATTTGAGTTATGTACGGAGAATCAGCGAGTAAAAGCATGTGGGCTTGTTACTCTTGGGTTCTTGGAACCCTAGGAGATTGTGTGGTAGTGGTGGTGTTCTCTTGGGGCCTCCAATTGAGTTATGGATAATCCTCAAGCTAGAGGACTTGGTGATGATTCTTGGGAGCCTCCAATTGAGTTGTGGAGATTGACTCAAGATTGTACAGGTTCGGTGACCGCCCTGAAGTGCCCCATAGTGGATTGAGTGCCTGCCTTTTGTGGTGCGCACTTAGGACAATAAGGTGAGTCTTTTGTGGTGTCGGTGAGTAGTGTGCATCTTGGTGTGAGACCTTGGGTGGCATTGGGGAGCATCGAGACACCACACCTCAAGGTGAGTCATTTGTGGTGTTCGGGGAGCATTGCGCCATTGCACATCTTCAATGAAGACGTAACTTCTTTGAAAATGAACTTCGGAATAAAATTATCGTCTCTGTGTCTATCGGTTATTCCTATACCTGATCCCTTTACTTATTAACTTTACATTATGATATCCATGATGCTTAAAATAATCTATCTTGCTACCACCTTGTTTTTTGTCTTGCTTAACATAGGTTGTTGGTGCACTTAGTTAAACCTAGTATCTTTAGGTTTTATGTTTGATAAATTAAACGCTGGTTATTTCGCATTTATTAAAGCCTAAACCATAATTATTTTAAACGTCTATTCACTTCCTCTAGGTGACATCCGTGTCCTTTCACATGTCATCCCAATACACACACAAAGAGGGTTTCTCTACTCTTAGAGCTTTAAGCAATTGTGCTACTTCCTCCGACCCATATTAGTTAACTTGGATTTGATTAGATTTGGATGTACCTAGCATTAAAACATGTCTAGATACATCTGAATCTAAACAAATCCAAATCAAGTAATATGGATAGGAGGGAGTAACAATAACCATGATAGAAGACATTTCATCCTAACCTAGGGTAACGCTCACCACATTGTTGGCGTACTAGAGACATCCCACACGTATAGACAAAAGACGGGTGTTGGTAAAATCTTATAGCAATGCTATTATACTTGATTGTGGCATCAGACAGCCTAAACCACGCAGTTACAGTCTTATGGCCCAAATCATGGTAAAATGGTCAGAGTAAACTAAGTCTAGTACCATATACCACAGGCCGAGCCATGGGCCATCTTTTCATGCCTTTGGATTTTTTCGAAGTTTTTTCTACCAATGATTGCTTTCAGTGGAAATGCTCACTTAGACGACCGTGGACCTGCTGCGATCCTTATGAAACGACGTCATGCCTAGATAGATGCAAATAAACCACATCTTATGATTTTTTTCAACAAAACATTGTCACTACTTTTTTGCAAAGAACATTCCACTACTTAATCATCTGTGCTACTGTTTCCATGTGAGAAAATAAAACCATCAGCCTTACTCATCAGTAGAGAAATAGAGATGACAGTTAGTCGGATTCTAAACATCGCACATTTTCCATTGTATGACCATGAGCTTCTTGCCGACCGTCGGACCCGGACAAGAATTCCAGATCCAGTCATTGTTGGAATTTGGGTGTGGGCTTTGGCCATAGCCTAATACAAATTCTGAAATTCTTATGGCCCATTCACGCCTAGCAAGGGATGGCACCAAAGTTTAGCCCCATCTTGCTAGTTTGGAGCGAGTTGGACCAATATATATAGTAGAGTGTTTTACTACCTTCTAAAGAGAGTGAATATGAGTGGCATACACGCGCGCTCCTCCACCGCCGCCCGCCTCGTAACGACGCGCGCCGCGTCGCGGTTTGTGGAATTGTGCCTCAGTGCCGATCTTTTATTTTTGCTGCTCGGGAAAATTATTGTGCAAGTTTTTTTCAGTCAGCCGTTTCCGGTCTTTCCGAAAACGTGGGCTGTTACTACTCAGACGTGGGCTGCGCCCCACGTCTTACCCGACCGGCGCTATATATAAACGGCTCAGGTGTAAACCCTAATACGAGTTACACACATCTTTCTCTTTGCCTCTAGAACCTTGCGCCGCCGCTACACCTTCTGCATCCCCTCTTCCGGCGTGCACCGAACGACGGGAAAGTAGGCCTCCGGAACCACCGCCTCTCGTGAACCTGTACGGGTGAGGGGCAATTAGGTTTTTGGGGAGCGCGTCTGCGCGACTAATGACGGCATCACGTCGACCGAGCACTCCTTCCCCGACGAGGACTTCTTCCCAGACATCAGCAGCCTCTACATCGACGACATGGGTGACGATACTGGTGTCAACGCGAACCTCAACTCCAACCTGAACGCGAAACCGATTTCTCCTCCAGCACCGTACGCAATCTGCTCCTATCTAGTTCAGTTTCTGTTACAGTTTCTTATACTAGCCTTTTGAATAGATGCGATCTGCTTATTCTGGTTGAATGTGATATGTTCATCTATTCTGCTAGTATACATGATTAGGTTAATTCCTGCACTTATAGTCATGTTTTATTATTGCTTATTTCGGATTAAATATTATGATGATTTGCTTATATTTTCAACAATCCAAAAACCTGATTATAGGCAACTGAATTCAACTGGTTTAGCTGCGGCTACAAGGCCGCCTCTCTTTGACGGTGTCAACTATAAGAGATGGCGCACGAGAGCAGTCCTATGGTTAAAAAACCTAGGTTGCTATAGCGCCACTCTTGGCAAACCTGAGGGAGACCTTTCTCCTCTTCAGGAGGAAGCGTTTCAGAAAGTCGACACCATGTTTATGGTGGATTTGTTCAACATTCTTGGTGACAACATTGTTGACACCTATATGTCATTTGATAATGGCAAGGATGCGTGGGATGCACTCGATGCCAAGTTTGGTTTTTCGGATGTTGGCACTGAACTGTATATCATGGAGCAATTCTATGACTACAAGATGACTGATGACCGTCCCATCGTGGATTAGGCTAATGAGATACAATCCCTTGCCAAAGAACTCGAGCAGTTCAAGTATACCTTACCGGACAAGTTCGTGGCTGGAGGCATTATTGCCAAGCTTCCTTCTTCCTGGAGGAACTTTGCTACCTCTCTGAAACATAAGAGACCGGAGTTTTCTGTTTCGGATCTCATCGAATCTCTTCATGTTAAAGAAAAGGCGAGAGCAAAAGATACACGTCCTCGAGGTTTTGACGGAAGTTCTAGCGCACATGTAGTGCAGAAAAATAACTTCCAGTCCCACAAGTTTAAGAATAATAATAGGTATGATGACAAAGGAAAGTTTGATGGCAAAAACAAGGCCGCGCAGACTACCAACTTCAAGGACAAGACTGAGTATAAGAAGAAAGGATCCTTCCATGTCTGTGGTGATCCTAATCATTGGGCTCCTAGCTGCCCGAATCGCTTTGACAGGCGTCCACATGGAAATAGCGGCAAGTCCGCTAATGTTGCTCTTCGTGATACTGAGATGAAGGATGCTGGGTACGGTATATTTCCTACTGTTCTTTCAGTTTGTAATTCACCTGAATGGTGGATAGACACAGGTGCAAAAATACTTGTATGTGCTGATATTTCCATGTTCTCTTCTTATCAGGTCGAACGGGCTGGCTCCATGCTGATGGTAAATGGCTCACGTGCTTCTGTTCAAGGTGCTGGTATGGTGGATCTGAAGTTTACTTCGGGAAAGACCGTACAGCTGAAGAATGTGCACCACGTCCCCTCCATCAATAAAATTCTTGTCAGCGGATCTCTTCTGTGTCGAGATGGTTTTAAGTTGGTCTTTGAGTCCAATAAAGTTGTAATTTCTAAGTGTGGAAAATTTGTTGGAAAGGGTTATGAGTGCGGAGGCTTGTTCCGCTTATCTTTGTCAGACTTATGTACTCAAGTTATTAATCATGTTTCCAATGATAGTGATGCAGCCCGTACTATGGACGCTACTACATCTACCCCTAATAGCTCCCCAAGTGGACCCATGACTCGCGCCCGAGCCAAACTCCTACAAGCTAAGGTTAACTCACTCCTGTCCTCGTGTGATTTTGATACGCTTCTCGATGGCTTGCTACTTCATACGCACACTCTGTGCATCCTCGGGTATGAAGAGAAGGACCCATGGAACAGGGAGACCACGGCGGAAGGGACCAACCTCATCCAGGCTCCAGCGGTACTACCGGGTATGGAACCGGTACTACCGGTCGGCGGTACTACCGCCCCTACTACCGCTTGCTACTGACGACTCCTACGAAAGTCCCAGGACTGCAAGCGGTACCACTGGTGCTGGAACCGGTACTACCGGTCAGCGGTACTACCGCCCCCTACTACCTCTTGCTACCGACGACTCATACGAAAGACCCAGGACCGCGAGCGGTACTGTCGGACCCAGGGCGGTACTACCGGTTATGACCGTTACTACCGGACTTGAGGCCGGTACTGCCGGACTTGCCTGAATCTACTCATGCCAGTTTGGCCCAGCGCCATGTACCCTTTCTATATTTTCCCGTTTTGTACCTAAACTACCCCTGTTTATGTGGCTGGCCTATAAATAGCCCCCATCCTCTATTGTAAACTCTAGACTTGGATAATTGTAATTGAAGACACCCCTAGAGGATCTATCAATTACTAGTCTCATGCTCCTTGACAAGGAGCACCAATTATCCCCCACAACCTCTTGGATTTTGCCTCATGCGCGCAAGTTGTACAAGTCCTTGGGATCTCGGTGTCTCATCCCCAAGTAATCAAGATCTCATCAAGCCTCTCACCCCCGTTGTTGGCCGTGGGAGAGTGTCTTGCCCAACGTCGATCCTAGGGATTGTGTTGGACCGGTTGCCACCGGCATGAGCTACCGGCTTGTATCGTGTTTTCGCGTGTGTGTGTGTTCATCGAGTTCTTCGCGTGTGTGTGTTCATGGATTTCATCCCCCTTCCCTTCCCACTTGCTTTCCCCCTCGATTTCCACGGGATTCGTGAAATATCAGGCCTTCCCAAGGGGTCACCCCTAACATATTGGTATCAAGAGCAAGGTTGATCACGAATTTCCCCTCAATTTTTCTTCTATCCATCATAAATTCGAAAATCCCCAAAAACGAGCCCCAAATTGCCTTCGGATCGATCTCTGGATTTGGTGAGTTTTCCGTGGTTTTGAACCATAGAACTATTGCTTTTGGAGTCGATCTACCGTCTTCAGGTGTTCTTTGCCTAGCCTTTCGGTCAGATTACCACGAATTTGAGGTTTTTCCAGGTCGATTGCGAGGCCAAATCTGCGGCTAGGGGTACTACCGGTTGTACTTGCGGTACTACCACATATCACCGGTACTACCGGTCGTAGCCGGCGGTACTACCGCCCGCAACTGACATTTTTTCTTTCCTCTTGACGCCTCAATTTCGTTTTCTGATTGTCCTCTTTTGTTTGTTCGTGTTTCGCGTTCTTGTCTCCATACTAACAAAAGCTTCCGCAAAAACGATCATCCCACGCTCGTCGACACCGTGACACTCGAACATCGTCCCCAACATCGGTCGCAAGTCGTCAACAATACCGAAGGTATAACTTGCACCACCTTGACAACCCATATCTTCCTTTGTGTGTATCTATCCTATGAGAGCAACTCATTTTGTGTTTATCTAAGCATTGTGCACTTTCCTTTGGAAAGTGAGAGTGTGAGGGAAAATACAAAAGTTAACATAGTAGTATAGAAAGGGAGAAAAAGATTCTCAAAAAAAGCAAAAGAAAAATAGAAAGATACATAGTCTCCCAATACAAAGAGAGTATCAAGCTTGTAAGCAAAAAGAGAGAGGAAAAAGCGCGCCAAGGCAAGTGCACAAATCCGTTGCTTAACCCTCTTTTGGCAAACGAGTTGTGGTATCTCCTTGCGTTGGCACGACACCGAGCTTAGTCGACATTAGGACCTTTTTGGTGCTCAATTTCATAGTCGTGCTAAAACCTTTCATCTCCACGTGTGTGTTTCCTCGTGTTTTGTAGATCGTATCCTTTGTGCTTTTGATCTTTGGTTCTTTACCACCTAGAACAATAACCTTTGTCTTGGATCGTTTTGTTTGATTTTCCACAATCCTAACCTTCCACCAAAAAGCTTTTGAGAATTGTAGTTTATTTGTGTGTGAGTTTCTTTGCGATTTCATTTTGCAAGCTCTTAGCTCTCTTGTGTGGCAATTGGTTTGATACAATCTCCAAGGTGAGGTAAAAGGCTAACTTCCCGCGTTTTATTCTCCATATACAACTCTTGTCGGCTTTTGCATCATGGACAGGAATGGCGAGTCGTCCCAACCAACACCACCTCAAGAGGAAGACACACAATACATGGCAAGATGGGATCATTGGAAGGTCCGAGGAGAATTAAAATACTGTTGTGAAGCCCTTGAGCGGCGCCAAGACGAACAATTTAGAGAAACCCGAGTGGAATTCAAGAACATCGACAACCGCTTCGAAGAGGTCCGAGGACAAATGCATGCTATGCAACACAACCTCGGCCATCAAAATGAAGCTCTTGGTCGTGATCTCGCCGCAACGGATGAAAAGCTTCAACGCCTCATTGATGGGCTCTCAAGACCGTGATCTCGCGACTCAAGATCGTCATGGCACTCCTCAAGTGAATCAAGTTCTTCACGCCATCACGCTTCAAGGCACCAAGATGGACCCATCCTTCACTCCATGAGCTCTTCTCAAGCGATACCATCCCCGCGACACGCCGCAACGTCAAGCTATGATGGTGACCTCTCCGCAAGACCTCCAAGACGTGAAGAGAACCACCCACAACCGAGGGCACTAGTGATTCAACAAGAGCAACCTCATGTGGACCCCCAAGCCCATCGTCAACAACACATCCCTCCAACAACAAGTGAAGCCTCAAAATTGGACGAACAAGGACGCCGTCGATGTGAAGCACTCGAAGACCCACCAAGGCGTCATCATCGACATGAATGTCAACGTCGACAACATGAGCACCATGACGAGCCTCCTCCACATCATGACGAGGGGGAGCGGCCCATTGTACATGCGGCTCGCCGTCCTCCTCGCCACATGGCGCAAGACAATGCTCACCGTCATCAACCACACCATGACCAAGAGCAGGCTCCCCAAGCTCGTCGTGAGGACCAAGCGCCTCCGCCCTGTCCTCAACCGTGCCAACAACACGAGCAAGCTCCCCAAGATCGTCGTCAAGACCAAGTTCCAACACCAAATGCGGCACCACAATAACCGCAAGGGCAACGCCACCATCACCAAGCAAGACGTGAGAGCTCGGATGATGAAGATGGCCACCAAAATCATGGCAACCGCCGAAATCGGAACCAAAATGAAGAAGAAACCTTCGGCAAGCTCAAATTCACCATGCCCAAGTTCACCGGTTCCAATGAACCAAGAATATCTCTCGTGGGAACTCAAGGTTGACAAGATCTTCCGCATGCACAACTATAGCAATGAGAAGATGATGGCCATGGCGTCCCTCGAGTTTGATGATTATGCCAACCTTTGGTGGGAACAAGTCCAACTCGCTCGTGAAGCAAAAGAAGAGCCTCCAATCACAACTTGGCAAGATATGAAGGCTCATATGAGATCCCGCTTTGTTCCTTCGCACTACACGCGTGACCTCTTTAACAAGATTCAAACGCTTAGTCAAGGGACAAAGACCGTGGAAGAGTACTTCAAGCAAATGGAGCTCAACATGATCCGTGCCAACATTGAAGAGCGTGATGAACAAACAATGGAACGTTTCCTCAATGGTTTGAACCACCAAATCAAGCGCATCGCCGAGTTCCAAAAGTACAACAACATGGTTGAGCTTGTGCACATAGCAACAAAAGCCGAACGTCAAGTGCAAGAAGACATCAAGTACAACAAGACAAAGACGTACTTCACCTACAAGCAAGCGCCAACAACTACATCAACAACACCAAGTGGAAGCTCATCAAGTACCACCAAGCTTCCCTTCAAGCCAAGACTTCCTCAAGGAAAACTGCCCCCAAGTGGCAAATACACAAAGGATGATCAACCATTCAATGGTGAGTGCTACAAGTGTGGAGGCAAAGGACACAAGTCGGCCGCATGTGGAAACAAGAATGTTTTGTTCATCCACGACAATGGCGATGGAGAATACTTGAGTGAATATGAGTTTGATGCAAGGGTCAAGGAAGCATTGGCTAGGCAACATTTGGAAGATGACCAAGAACTACTTGTGTGTGAGCATGACGCAAGTCCATCGCTTGTGGTCACAAGGGTATTAACTACTGAAGTCAATGAGAATGAAGACCAAAGATCAAACATCTTCCAAACTCGTGCCGGTATCAATGGGAAGTCCATCAAAGTTGTCATCGATGGAGGGAGTTGCCACAATCTTGCAAGCACAGAATTGTGTGAGAAGCTCAACCTCACCCTCCACCCACATAAGCATCCCTACCATATACAATGGCTAAGTGACCAAGGGTCCGTCATGATCAAGCACACCGTCTCGGTAACTTTCTCAATTGGACCATACAAAGACACGGTGGAGTGTGATGTGGTCCCCATGACGGTTTTCCATATGTTGCTAGGTAGGCCGTGGCAATATGACAAGCGTTCTTTGCATAATGGTCACACAAATGCTTATACCTTCAAATGGCTTGACAAGACTTGTGTTTTGCAACCAATGACTCCTATCCAAATAATTGTGGACAATGCAAAGGCTTTAGCGAGGGCGCAAAGCACAACATCACCTTGTGAGAAGAGCAGTGAGCGAGAGAACGACACTATAGTGAGTGAGAGCCACAAGCCAAACTTGAGTGGAAAAACTAAGAGTGTTCTTCTTGCCACCAAAAGTGAGATGAGAGAAGTGTGAAACAACCCATCCATCTTGAACTATGTCCTTATATGCAAGGGACTAGAACAAGGAACTAATGACTTGACAAACATTCCTCCTTATTTGATGACTATTTTGCAGGAATTCCAAGATGTGTTTCCCGAAAAGCTTCCTCATGGACTACCCCCTCTTCGTGGAATTGAGCATCGCATCGACCTCATACCCGGCGCACCCCTTCCAAACCGCGCCGCGTATCGCACGAACCCGGAAGGGACAAAGGAGATAGAACAACAAATCAACCACCTCGTCTCCAAATGTTTGATCCAAGTAAGCACTAGCCCAAGTGTGGTACCCATGATTCTAGTCCCAAATACGGATGATATGTTGCGATTATGCATGGACTGTCGTCCAATCAATGCTATCACCGTGCGTTATCGACATCCTATATCGCGTCTTGATGACATGCTTGATGAGTTGTGTGGAGCCACTATATTTTCCAAAATTGATCTTCGTAGTGGTTACCATCAAATACGCATGGCCGTGGGTGATGAGTGGAAAACCGCCTTCAATACCAAACTTGGCATCTATGAATGGTTGGTTATGCCTTTTGGCTTATCTAATGCCCCATCCACCTTCATGCGCCTTATGAACCATATTTTGAGATCCCTCATTGGCAAGAGTGTTGTTGTTTCCTTTGATGATATTCTTGTCTATAGCAAGTCACTAGAGGAGCATGTTACACATGTTAAGGAGGTACTTCAAATCCTTCGTCATGAAAAGCTATATGCTAATCTCCCCAAGTGTACTTTTGTGAAAGACAAACTGATTTTCCTTGGATTTGTTGTGTCTTCTAATGGCATTGAAGTTGATGTCTCAAAAGTTAAGGACATACGAGATTGGCCCATCCCTACCAATGTTAGCGAACTACATAGTTTTCATGGGTTGGCCGGTTTCTACCGTTGCTTTGTGAAAGACTTTTCTACCATTGCTTGCCCTCTCAACGAGTTGACCAAGAAAAATGTCACATTTGTTTGGGGCAAAGCACAACAAAAAGAGTTTGATGAGCTTAAAAAGAGGCTAACCGAAGCACCCCCCTTGCTTTACCGGATTTCACAAAAACTTTTGAGATCGAGTGTGACGCTAGTGGAATTGGCATTGGAGGCGTCCTTATGCAAAATGGGCGTCCTATTGCATACCATAGCGAGAAACTTGATGGCGCACGCCTCAACTATCCAATTTATGATAAAGAGCTTTTTGCCTTGGTTCGTGTCCTTCAAGTGTGGCAACATTACCTTTGGCCCAAAGAATTTATCATCCATTCCGACCATGAGTCATTGAAATATCTTAAGGGTCAAGCCAATTTGATCAAAAGGCACGCCAAATGGGTTGAGTTCATGGAGTCTTCTCCTTATATTGTCAAATACAAGAAAGGCAAAGAAAATGTAGTAGCGGACGCCTTGTCTCGCAAAAATACAAGCCTTCTTACGCGGCTCAAAGTAAATGTTTTGGGTCTTGATGACATCAAATCTTTGTAGGCTTCCGACCCGTTCTTTGGACCAATTTTGGCAAAGTGTTCAATAGAGAAAGGATTTGATGATTTCTATTTGCATAAGGGTTTTCTATTCAAACAAAACAAGCTTTGCATTCCGAATTCATCTCTCCAAATTTTTCTTCTTCAATTGTCCCATGGTGGAGGCCTTATGGGTCACTTTGGCCGTGACAAGACATATGACATGCTCGCCACTCACTACTATTGGCCAAAGATGAAGCGCGACGTGGAACGCCACGTCCAACGATGCACTACATGTATCCAAGATAAGTCTAAGTCTAACCCTTTTGGTCTTTACATGCCATTACCTATTCCTCATGCACCTTGGTCAGACATTAGCATGGACTTTGTGTTAGGTTTACCTAGATCTAAACATGGTCATGATTCTATATTTGTGGTTGTGGATCGTTTTTCCAAAATGGCACATTTCGTTCCGTTCCACAAGACCGATGATGCTTCACATGTAGCAAATTTGTTTTTCAGGGAAATAATCCGTCTTCATGGTGTACCACGAACAGTCGTCTCCGAGCGCGACGTCAAATTCATGAGCTACTTTTGGAAGACACTCATGGCCAAGTTCAGCATCAAGCTCCTATTCTCGTCCGCCTTGCATCCTCAAACCGATGGCCAAACCGAGGTCGTCAACCGAAGCCTCGGCACACTTCTCCACGTGTTGATAAAGAAGAATCTTAAAGATTGGGAGGAATGTATGACACACCCGAGTTCGCCTACAATCGTGCAAAGCACTCCACCACCATGATGAGCCCGTTCATGATCGTCTGTGGATTCGAGCCTGTCACCGCGCTCGACATATTACCTCTTACTCTACACGACCGCACCAACATGGACGTTGACAAGCGTTCCCAAGCAATGAAAAAGCTACATGAAGACATGAGAACTACGATCGAGCAACAAGTCCTTCGCCAAGCATCAAGGCTAAACAAGAACAAGAAAGAGATGATCTTCGAAGAAGGTGACCTTGTGTGGATACACTTGAGTAAAGACCGCTTCCCCAAGGATCGCGACTCCAAACTCAAGCCAAGAGGTGATGGACCGTTCAAAGTACTCAAGAGGATCAACAACAACGCCTACATCATCGACATCCCAACATCAAAGTATCTTGTGAGCCCAACGTTCAATGTCAAGGACCTTTCACCCTTCCATGGAGATGATGATGTTGAGAAGGTTGAAGAGTCGAGGACGACTCTTTCCCAAGGGTGGGAGCTGATGCAGCCCGTCCTACGGACGTACTACATCTACCCCTAATAGCTCCCCAAGTGGACCCATGACTCGCGCCGGAGCCAAACTCCTACAAGCTAAGGTTAACTCGCTCCTGTCCTCGTGTGATTTTGATACGCTCCTATATGGCTTGCTACTTCATACGCACACTCTATGCATCCTCGGGTATGAAGAGAAGGACCCATGGAACAGGGAGACCACGGCGGAAGGGACCAACCTCATCCAGGCTCCAGCGGTACTACCGGGTCTGGAACCGGTACTACCGGTCGGCGGTACTACCGCCCCTACTACCGCTCACTATACGAAAGTCCTAGAACCGCAAGCGGTACCACCGGTGCTGGAACCGGTACTACCGGTCAGCGGTACTACCGCCCCCTACTACCGCTCGCTACTGACGACTCCTACGAAAGCCCCAGGACCACAAGCGGTACTGCCGGACCCAGGGCGGTACTACCGGTTATGACCGGTACTACCAGACTTGAGGCCGGTACTACCGGTCTTGCCTGAATCTACTCGCGCCAGTTCGTCCCAGCGCCATGTACCCTTTCTATATTTTCCCGTTTCGTACCTAAACTACCCTTGTTCATGTGGCTGGCCTATAAATAGCCCCCACCCTCTATTGTAAACCCTAGACTTGGATAATTGTAATTGAAGACACCCCTAGAGGATCTATCAATTACTAGTCTCATGCTCCTTGACAAGGAGCACCAATTATCCCCCACAACCTCTTGGATTTTGCCTCGTGTGTTCAAGTTGTATAAGTCCTTGGGATCTCGGTGTCTCGTCTCCAAGTAGTCAAGGTCTCATCAAGCCTCTCACCCCCGTTGTTGGTCGTGGGAGAGTGTCTTGCCCAACACCGATCCTAGGGATTGTGTTGGACCGGTTGCCACCAGCGTGAGCTACCGGCTTGTATCGTGTTTTCGTGTGTGTGTGTGTGTGTGTTTTCATCGAGTTCTTCGCGTGTGTGTGTTCATGGATTTCATCCCCCTCCCTTACCACTCGCTTTCCCCCTCGATTTCCACGGGATTCGTGAAAGATCGGGCCTTCCCAAGGGGTCACCCCTAACAGATAGTGAATCCAATATTTGGCATTCACGACTTTGTCATATTAATTTTGGGTGCATGACGTGGCTTGCCGATATGAATTTAATTCCGAAATTTACTACTGTCAAGAGTTCCATGTGTCAAGTGTGTGTGCAAGCTAAGAAACCTCGCAAGTCTCACAAGACTGCTGAGGTACGAGATTTGGCACCACTAGAACTAATACATTCAGATCTTTGTGAAATAAATGGTGAGTTGACAAAAGGTGGAAAGCGATATTTCATGACTTTAATTGAAGATTACACTCGATACTGTTATGTGTACCTTCTGAAATCTAAAGATGAAGCTTTTAATCACTTCAAAATCTATAAAGCTGAATCAGAAAACCAACTTGATCGAAAGATTAAGCGACTTCGGTCTGATCATGGTGGAGAGTATTTTTCCAACGAATTTGATTCTTTTTGTGCGGAACATGGTATTATCCATGAGAGGACGCCTCCCTACTCACCTCAGTCAAAAGGGGTGGTCGAAAGAAAGAATCGTACTCTAACTGATTTGGTTAATTCCATGTTAGATACATCGGGTCTATCAAAGGAATGGTGGGGGGAGGCGATAAAGACTACATGTCATGTCCTAAACCATGTTCCCAAAAAGAACAAAACCATTACTCCATTTGAAGAATGGGAAAGGAAAAGGCTAAAACTCTCCTACTTATGGACTTGGGGTTGTTTAGCAAAAGTGAATGTGCCGATACCCAAGAAGTGCAAGCTTGGACCAAAAACCGTGGATTGTGTCTTTCTGGGATATGCATTTCATAGCATTTCCTATAGATTTTTGATAGTGAAATCTGAGGTATTCGACATGCATGTTGGTACAATCATGGAGTCGAATGATGCGACTTTCTTTGAAGACATCTTTCCCATGAAAGATTCGTCTAATTCATCAAATCAGGAGAAGCCTAGTTTATCTAGTCAAGAATTAATTACAGTTCCTGAACCCACCATTTCGATAGAACACCTTGATAATCCTGTGGAGGATAACAATGAAGCTCCTACCAGAAGTATGAGACAGAGGACTGCGAAGTCCTTTGGTGATGATTTCATTGTATACCTCTATCATCGGATTGTCGACAAGTACGCCATAGGGGGTACTAGTGGCGTTGGAAGGATGGGGTGTGAGACGTCGGATGTTCCAGGAGCAGTGAGCACAAATTTACCCAGGTTCAGATCCGACTGCAGTGGTCGGATCCTACTCCTGCTAGCAACCCAGTAATATATCGGCGTAAGCCGGATGTTACAGCGTATTACAAGAGAGGTTCGCCTATGGGAGTTGGTTGTGGTGTTACGATTGATTGGTTGCCCTAAAGGCTCCCATATGGTTGGTTTATATAGTCACCGTGGCCTAGGGTTACAGGAGATACCTATCCGGCTACGTTATAGAGTCGGTAACTATGTACAACTTGGACTACAAGTAATACTACATGCCTAAGTCGGTAACTCTTCTGGGCCTTGTCGTAGCCGGAACTGGCTCCTCATCTTTCTCTGACTGGGCCACCCATGAAGCAAAGCTCTAACCCGCTGGTGGGCCACCCTGGTCAGCGAGTCATGTGGGTATCCCTGGAAAGTATTTCCCCAACATTAGCACCCAGAAGTCTCTAAGATCCAAAGTTGGATAAATCGTCTAGCTGGATGGTTTCTTCGTCTTGAGAATCTTGAAGGGTTCCCGAAAACTTCATTCAGTAATGTAGGATTCCGAGTCAATCGAGTCAGATATATTTTGCTCTAACCTTAGTCTTTTCCCTGCTTGGTTTGAAACATAATCCGGCTTTTCCAGCGGTTGTGCAGACTGACAACTTTTCAGACCAGGTCCTGTCACTGGCAGGATTTCCATCAGCACGACCGTTGGTGGGTCCATTATTTACGGAACAGAACGCCGTTCAATGCTTGCATGAAAATCGAGGGGGCGGAAGAGTCGCGAGGAAGCTAATTCCCCCTCTCCTATACACGTGGCGATAATCGCGCGTGTCATCGCACGAATCTTGACATAGAGACAAATAAAGAGGGGAGAAAACCCTTTCTCTCAGATTCACCTCTCCATCGATTCATTCATTGCTTCCTTGTACTCCTCGAGCGCTCCGCACCAGTTCCCATCTACGCACCATGATAAAAAATCTCTCCTTCCCCCACCAGTACTTTTCCTCCAAGATCCATGGCTTCTACCTCGACCTCAGGAGTGGCGGCGGCGGGTTCGTCGGCGGCGGAAGAAAGTAAGACGCGGGGTCTTTGGATCCCTAGTGCCATGGACAACACGGAACTCCAAGTCATGGAGGACGAAGGATTCATCGTCTCTAGTGCGTGGCGAAGTGCCTCAGGGCACGCCCTTCCCACCCCGCTTGACGACGAGAGGGTGCTGTTCGACACTCACGTTGACCGTGGCCTCAGCTTGCCACCTTCGGACTTTCTTGTCGAGGTCCTCAACTACTACGGTGTACAACTCCATAATCTTCCTCCCAACTCCCTGCTTGAGCTTAGTACTCATGCGGCTTTGTGCGAGGGGTTTCTTGGCATTAGGACAAGTCTCACCCTTTTCCGGTACTACTATGGTACTCGAAAGAATTCCATCAGCGCCTGTGTGCCTTATGTCACCGGCACTCTTAGCTTAGTCCTTAGGAGAAACCGAGTCTATCCTAGGATTAACTCTAGTGAGTTCGTCAAACGTTGGGCCGGAACTTTCTTCTATCACAAGGATATTCTGGCTCCTAGAAAGGCGGAAGGTCTTCCGGCGTTTGTCAACAGCGCTGCTCCCCACAAAAATTCATGGGACGTGGAGGCGCCGGAGCTGTCGGATATTTGGATCCTTGCCAAGAGGCGGATCGAGTTTTTGATGAAGCATGAGGGTCTCCGTGGATCCGACTTGATCCACTACTGGCTGGAGCGCCGGATCCAGCCTCTCCAGCACCACGAGATCGCCTCATGCACCAGATCATGAGCGACAAGAAGGACAAGATGCGGGTCAGTTCAAGCTGGCTTGCGGCGAAGGACTACAAGACCCTCATGCAATATTTGATCAAGGAAAGAGTGGAACGAAAAGTTTCGGAAGTTTCCATGAAGATGTATACGACCAACCGTCCTCTGACTCCGGTAAATATTTCGACTCTGCTTTCGCGTTTCATCGTTCTTTTCTGTTCTTTCTCCGACTCTATTTTTATCGATGCTTTTCGACTTTGTCAGCTCGATAAACTATCTGAGTCCGAGCTAGCTCAACTAGAGGGCTATTCTTTAGACGATCCGGAGGCGACGGAGGATGATGAGGTGAAAGAAGTTGCCGCCCCCGCCTCCAAGAAGCGTAAGGCGAAAGAAGTTGTTGTTGCTGTTGGTAGCCAAGTGCTGCCAGTAGTTAAAAAGTAAGCACCCTATCTTTTGTTTTCAGTACTTTTGTACATTTATTTCTTTCCAGAGCACACCTGATATTTAGGATTTTCGTGTTCCAGAGCTAAATCAACGTTGAAGAGTAAGATCAAGCCGGACAGCAAGCCGGGCAAGAAGATGCGACAGCAGAAGCTTGTTATCTCCCCTATTGTACCGCCATCGACTCCATCTAGTACTCCATCGGCACAGGGAGCTTCTACCTCCCCTGATGCTGGCAAAATCTCGAAAGGCCTGGTCACCATTGATGACTAGGCAACTAACAAGGGTGAACCTGTCAAATGTAATGATCCCATGGTAATATCCACAGGAACAATGGATAAGGTGGCCGGCTCCGCTGTCTCTGGCCTAAAGAGGAAAGAGAAGGAAGAGATCCTCACACTGGCTCAATCCAGTCTTGAGAAGCAAACCTTGACTCCAGAGGCAGCGAGCCAAGAGGAGGAGGACGTCAAGCTGGTTAGCCTCCTGGACCAAATTTTGGTCCGGGATTCTAAAATCGCATCTGGCAAACTTCTAGCGATGGATGTTCCTTACCTCACCCTTACCGAGAAGGTGTTTCATAGCACCAAACTTGGATTTGAAAAGATGCACCTAGAACACATTGTAAGTTTCCGATTCTTATTTGCATTTATTATCATATCCTCTAGCCCCCAAGCATAAAGTCGGATAAACATCATTGGATCCGAGTTGATGCTTTTATGTTGCAAAAGAATGATGTAGTGTAGCCCCCAAGGCTCGTGCTGTGATTTTACTTAGTTAAACTTGTAGCTCGAGTCTTAGTAGCCATCTGACGGTATTCCGTCTCTAAACTTACAGAAAATTGCATCTTCCAACCAGGAATTGCTCAAGAATATTAGCAATAAGTGCAAAGAAATCAAGGCTTTGCTCTTTGAGAATTCAAAGTTCAAAGTTGAGAAAGATGAAGTAGAAGGTAATCTTTTCCGACTTCTTCTTTGTCAATTATCTTTTTTTTCCATAGCCAAACTCTAATTTGTCCGACTGATATTGTGTCTTTGCGGAACTGTTGTGTCAGTCCAACAAGATGGTGGAGCAAGCCGAAAACTTCAAGGTCTTGGAGATAGAGAATGCTGAACTCCGGGACAAGCTTGAGAAGCTAACTTTAGAATCAGAGAAATCCGTAGCTGCAGTCCTGGAGTCAAGCAATCATGAGACCGTGAGGCTCGAGAAGCTCCTAGCCCTCCGAGACAAATAACTAGCTCATCTCAATAAGGACTTCGATATTCAGAGGGATCTTTCCCAGGCCATAGCTAGTGAACTAAGCAGTCTTCGCAAGGAGCATGCTCAATGGAATCACTTTATGCTAGGTAAGATTTCTGAATCTTAACTTTTGTTGTTGATTTTTCGACTTTCTTTTCAGCCGAATTTTGATTTTTTGGTTCTTTCCCAGCCCCCATGAATCTTTTTGACTCTCCTACCTCCGAACCTCGCCTCGAGCGCATTAAGCTCGTCGGAGATGTCTTGTATGACTTCCGCCAAACTCTGGAAGAGGCTGGCGAAGCCGTCAAGCTTTCCGACTTGCACACAATGTCATTGCACGAGGTGAGGGACAAGGTCAAGGAGATACCGAAGCTTCTCGAAGACTGGAAGATCTCCTACGCTCGGACTGCTGCTCAGACAGCTCTGACCATGGTGATGAGCCACCACAGCAAGATGGAAATCTGGCACATCACCAAGGGCATTGCCGAGGAGGACGATGAGGGTAACCCACAATACATCAAGGACATTCAAGAGTCTTGTGCAGGTTATGCTTGTCGCGTGGCGGAGATGACCAATTACACGACGGCATTATTTGAATCCATCACCACGCCTCCCTCGCCCCAAGAGCCAGAAGCCAACAATGCTTCCGAGTCTGAGACTGAGGGCAACCATGCTGTTGACTCCAATGCTCCACCTGCTTCATCGCCACCGCCTGATTCTGCAGCATAGATAATATTTATGTATTATTCTAAACTTGTGGCAATGTAATGATGAGAAAAATGTTTTATTTTGTGCCGGTCTTGTAAAAACTAATGCTTTTACTATCGTAGCACTTTTGCTTATATAGTTTATGCATGTGCTTGAAAAAATTCTGAAGCACTTTGTGTTTTTATGCCTATACTTGTCATTTTATCTGGCTCTCTGCCTCGTCCCTTTCATGGGCCGGCCAACCTTTAGCACAGAAACTTTGCCGAGCAACAGAGCGCAATTGCTAAACCAGTTTAAACTCGGAAACAAAGCCGGCTTCCAGTACCAACAACTCATTACTCGGAAAATGCCCGCGTCTAAGCAATCAGATAAAAAACCAAAGTACAGACATTAAATTAAACTTTTACCCTAAGGTAACATTTTTAGATGTTCAAAAATCATAACCAAAACAAACATGAGCATAAAGTACTTTCAAGCATTCTGGGATTTTCGAAGAATTTTTTTATTATTATTACATGCTCTTTTGGAAATAAGATGGCAAAATCTTCTCAAAGATAAAATATGATTTTTTTTTATTATTACACGCTCTTTTGGAAATAAGATGGCAAAAACTTCTCAAAGATAAAATATGAGGAAACCAACACTTTATTTCACTTTGAACATTTATATATATATGATTACAAGGAAATATAGCTAACAATAAAAGGGATGTAGCTATGCAATATTTCATGGACGGTCTATTTCATCCGGGTCTGTGCTGCCACCAGCTCTCTTTCTCTTCCGAGTATCTAGTATTTCCTTGACTGGTCTCATGTCGGTTAAATAATATGACCCATTATGCAGAACTCTGCTAACCATAAAAGGTCCTTCCCAAATTGGGGAAAGTTTATGCTTTCTCTTTTGCACGAGTCGGAGAACCAAATCGCCTTTTCTAAAAGAACAGTTTTGCACTCTCTGACTATGATACTTGTGCAACTTCTGCTAATAGGTTGTAGCTCTCTGCTCAGCAACGACGCGTACTTCTTCGATTATATCGAGATCGTCTTGTTGAGAAACTTCTGAATCTTCTTCGATATACACTTTTACTCATGGAGCCTGATGAATCAGATCACTTGGAAGAACTTCTTCTGCACCATAGACCAAGAAGAAAGGAGTATAGCTGGTTGATCTATTAGGAGTTGTTCGTAAGCTCCATATCACAGACAGTAATTCTTCCGCCAAAGCCCCCGCAGCCCGACGAAGCGGTGCCACGAGGCGAGGTCGAATTCCTTGTAAAATAAGGCCATTAGTTCTTTCGACTTGTCCATTAGCTTGTGGATGTGCGACTGATGCTATCGAGTCGGATCACTTGTTCCTCGCAAAATTCGGCAATTTCACCCATGGAAAAGTTGCTCCCATCGTCAGTAATTATACTGTGCGGATATCCGAATCTGATGATTACATCCTCGTCGAACTTTTTGGCTGTGGCTCCATCGCAACTTGTTACGGGTTTAGCCTCAATCCATTTTGTAAATTTATCTACCATCACTAGTAGGTGAGTAAATCCACATTTTGTCGTGCGAAACGACCCTACCATATCAAGCCTCCAGACCACAAACGGCCATATAATAGGGATTGTTCGCAGTTGCGGAACATGTGCCTAACAAGCATACTTTTGGCAGCCTTTGCACGTTTTGACCAATTTATTGGCATATGCCTTAGCTGTAAGCCAAAAGAATCCGTGTCGAAAAGCTTTGGCCACTAAGGATCTGGCTGCAGCGTGATGACCACACTCGCCTTTGTGGATTTCTCTTAAGATTTCCACTCCTTCTTCTAAAGAAATACATCTTTGAAACACGCCAGAAACACTCCGTTTATAGAGCTCACCATTTATTATAGTGTAGGCTTTTGCTCGTCGGACAATCTGCCGGCTCAAGACTTCGTCTTTAGGTAATTTTCTGTCTATCAGGAAATCCAGATAGGATTTTGTCCAGCTGGGAATTACAGCCAGAACTGCTATTAAAAGTGAGTCGGATTTCGTAGGATAGTCCTCATCAACTCCAACTATGGAGGGGACCCTTAAATGCTCTAAAAAAGCGACGTCCGGTACTTGTTCCCGCGCAGAGCCTATTCTTGATAGAGAATCTGCTTCCTTATTCTCTGCTCGAGGGATGTGTTAAACCTCAAAACCCTCGAACAATTTATATAGTTCATCTACAACAGCTTTGTATGCTGCCATGTGCTTGTTTGCGTTGCAGATATCGGATACTTGCTGAGCAACTAAATCCGAGTCTCCGTAACATATGAGTCTTGATATGCCAATATTTTTGGCCATGCGTATTCCATGCAGTAGTGCTCATACTTGGCAATATTATTGGTTGACGTGAAGTGTATTTGCAGCACATGGAACAGCTTATCTCCTTGGGGTGATTTGAGCACCACGCTAGCCCCTGAGCCTCCTCGTTCTTTTGATCCGTCGAAGTGAAGGGTCCAAAATTCCGAGTCTGGAGGGCCAGTGTTTTTTGCCGTTTCTGTCCAACCAACAACAAAGTCGGCAAGAATTTGGGACTTTATTGTTGTACGCGGTTTGTACTCAATGTCGAAAGCTGCAAGCTCTATTCCCCACTTTGTGATACGTCCTGTGGCGTCGCAGTTATTGATTATATCTCGCAGGGGAGCGGTGCTCACCACTATGATCTTGTGCTCTTGAAAATAGTGGCATAGCTTTCTGGATGCAAAGAACACTCCATAGGCTAGCTTTTGGTGACGTGGATACCGTTGTTTTGATTCTGTCAGGACCTCACTTAGATAATAAGTTTGCAGTTGCACCTTATGCTCGTGGCCTTCTTCCTCGTGCTCAACTACTGTTACCACACTTATGACCTTGTTGGTCGCTGTAATGTAGAGTAACATAGGTTCCTGAGGTTCTGGCGCTGCGGGAACTGGTGAGTTTGAAAGTAAATCTTTCAAACTTTGTAGGGTAGTTTCGGCTTCCTAAGTCCAGACAAATTTGTCGGTTTTCTTCAAGAGTTTGTATAAAGGTGCAGCTCTTTCGCTGAGTCGGCTGACGAACCGTCTCACCGCTCTGATGCAACCAGTGAGACGATGTACGTCCTTCAGGCGATTCGTCCTGGTAATGTTTAAGATATCCTTGATTTTGTCTCGGTTCACCTCTATGCCTCGCTTGGATACGATGAAACCTAACAATTTTCCGGCTGGAATTCCAAAGAAACACTTCTTCGGATTTAGCATCTTATTGAATTTTCATAGACTAGCAAACGTTTCATCCGAGTCGGAAATTAAGGTTTCCTTCTTTTTGGACATAACTGTTATGTCGTCTATGTATACATGGACATTGCGTCCGATTTGGTCGTTGAGACAATGTTGCATAGTACGTTGATATGTTGCTCCTGCGTTCTTTAAGACAAAAGGCATAGTTTTGTAGCAGAAGGTTCCAAAAGGAGTGACAAAAGATGTCTTAATTTGATCCGACTTTTTCATCGATATCTGGTGATATTCGGAATATCCGTCGAGAAAGCATAGTAATTCCGACCCTGCCGTTGAGTCGATAACTTGATCGATTCTTGGTAAAGGGAACGGATATTTTGGGCATGCCTTGTTCAAAGCGGTATAATCAACACACATCCTTAAATCAATTGTGTCCTTTTTAGGTTTCAAGTACAGGATTTGCCACCCAATCTGTATGGATGACCTCTGTTATAAAATCCGCTAATTCTAGGTGGGCTAATTCCTTGGCTATTGCTTTGCGCTTTTCATCACCAAACCGTCGTAAGGACTGTTTAACGGGTTTAGCGTCAAGGTACACATTAAGAGAGTGCTCGGCAACTTCCCTAGGTACTCCAGTCATGTCAGATGACTGCCATGCGAAGATATCACTATTAGCTTTGAGGAACTCGACGAGCGCGTTTTCCTATGCGTGGCCTAAACCTACCCCTATGTTCGTCGTCTTGGAGGGATCGTCTTCCTTCAGTGATGTTTTCTTCGTCTCTTCCAATGCCTTGAACTGCAAACTTGGCTTCAGCACCTCGTTCTTCGTAGCGGGCATCTCGGACGGATTGATGGTCTTCTTGATCTCCTGGTACTCCTGGGTGTGCATCATGGCTTCAGCGAAGGCAGCAGATCCTTCGTCACACTCTCGCGTCTTCCTTAGATTTCCTCGTACGGTGATTACGCCCTTTCGACCTGGAAGTTTGATCATGTTGTAGATGTAGCAGGGACGGTCCATGAACGCCCAGTAAGCCGTACGTCCGAAGATGGCATGGTAAGCACTTTTGAACGGTACCACCTCAAAAGAGAGTGGATCCATCTGGTAATTGTCTCAGGTTCCGAATGCCACGTCCAGAGTAATCTCACCCAGAGAATCCGCCTGTCTCCCTGGTATAATTCCATGGAAAGTTACACTGTTGTAACTCAACTGCCTCTCGTGTAGCTTCATGCGGTGGAGCGTCTCGATGTAGAGGATGTTGATGTTGCTTCCACCGTCCATGAGTGTTTTAGAGAGTTCATAGCCATCAATAAGAGGATTAACGACCAGAGGATACTTCCCCCGACGATGTGTTTTCCTCGGGTGATCTGAACAATCAAAGGTGATGGTTACCTCTAACCAGTCCAGGAACTATGGGACAGCCGGAACCGTGGCATTGAGCTCACTAAGAACCGCCTTTTTGTCTTTAGAAGGTTGGAATCCAAGGAAGCAGACATATGCCTTTTTGAAAAGTTTTCTTTCCATCCGGCATGGGCTCTGCGGCAGTTTCTGCTTCTTCCAAGTCGGAATCTTCCTTGGGTTCCTTTCCTTTATCGGAATTTTTCTTTCCTTTTCGTCGCTTGGCTCTATAGCCAGCGGATTCATCTTTCTTGATGTCATCATTGAAACGACACTCAGAATTTGTGTGGGTAGATCCTCCATTACTATCCAAGTGGTGGACATAGGGATTATTGGCAATGTCAGCCCAGATATAGGTTCTTTCGGGTTGCTGGTCTCCTCTGCCCTAGATTCGGGAAGTTCCACGACCTCTACCCCGGCCGCTTTCGTGCCCTCCTCGTCCTCCGGATCTGAACATTGCGTTGACAGCTGCGTTGTCCGGAGCCAGCTTTTCGTCTGAGGTGTTCTTGCGCTTCTGAGTTTGTTTTGGCTGTTTGGCCGCATTGGGATTGGCCAGAATATTTAGTAGCCCTTCTGAATCATTATTGGCATTAGCATATTTGCTTGTCATTTCTATCATTTCTCCCAAATGTGTGACGTGGTCACACTTCAGTCTGTGACGTAGAAGTCCGACTGGTAATCCTGCAATAAAAGCTTCTATCGCAGTTTGTTCGTTTACTCCTTCCCAGGAGTTCTTCATGTTGATCCAGCGTCCGAGGTAATCCCGTCATGTTTCTTCGGGTCTTTGCGTGCAATGCCGCAAGTCGCCGACTATGCAGGGCCTCCTATATGTTCCCTCAAAGTTTGAAAAGAACGCACTTTGCATATCATACCAGTTGTGAATTGAATTTTCTGGCAGTTCATTGAGCCATGATCGAGCCGTCTTCCTCAGCATGAGTGGGAGATATCGGATTGCAACCAGGATGTTTCCTCCTTTGGCGATGCAGCAGGCCTGGAAGAAATCCTGGAGCCAGGTATCTGGCCGAGCCGCGCCATCGTAGGGCTGAATGTGTTTGGCAATACCAAATTCAACCAGAAATTTGTTCTGACGTATGCGCGGTCCAAAGCACTTGGGTCCCATGTACACGTCCTCTTCCTCGTATCGTCGCGCTTCTATGTTTGATTCAATGCGATGGCGAGCGTCGTTTGGCGAGAGAGATCTTCGCCTTGGAGGCTCATGGCTTCTGCGCGGTGGAGTCGGATTTTTGCTTCTCCTCTCACCATTGCCACCTCCGCCCCTAGGGCTTCCATGGCTACGACGTGATCCTTCATGGTCACTCCTAGGGGGTAATGGTGGCCCTGGTGGATTATTTCCGGCTGGGTTACGTGGTGGTGGTGGTGGAGCCTCATTATGCTGACTCTGATGCCTGTTTCTTCGGGCATCGTTCCTACTTGATTCAGGATGATCTGGATCATCTCTTCGTCTGGCATTGCCAGTCGGACGGCTTGGTGGTGGCATCCTTAGCCGATCTTGTTCCTCTTGTTGGCGGCGTGTTTCCGGATCTTCTCTATAGCGGTTGTTTTGCCGATGATGATCCTGAAGAGGGACCATTGCCCTGATGGCGCCTTCGGACACAGCCAGAATAACTCTTGCCCAGTTACGTGTCGGCCTGCGAGAGTGGTTGTTTGAGCCAGTTCTTGAATTCTGTTCTTCTCCATGGGGACGATAGCGTTGATTCATATCCCTGCGAAGCCTTATGTCAGCGCTTTGGTCAACGCCAGTGTGAAAAAACTCGGACTTTGAGGCCAGTTTGCCACTAAATGACGCGGCCGTTTTCTGCTGCTTTAATCCTTTTCCAGCAACACGATGCACTGCTGGACCTGCTATGAAGACGGATTATTGGCGATGATGGCTCGAGATGCAGCAGCGTTTTCCAACGGCGTGCTGTAGACTCGGATCTTTTCTCCATCTTTTCCATCGAATAGATCTTTGTGGATATCCGGATTCCTGTTAGCAAAAAACGGACCTCCCCTTGTCTTGTTTGGATATCGCTTGAAATCTGACTGATATTTGGCAGGATCGCTGTCTAACTGATGTCTCATCTCGACGAGGCGCGCGACCTCTTCAAGTAGAAACAAGCAATGCTTTTCCAGGACCTCAGCCCTTTTCTCCAGCGCCTCCGGTGTAAGATCCGAAGCCGTTGGAATTGGAATCGTGCGAGCATCTCCATAAATTTCACGTGCACCCTTGGTAACAACGTGTCCATCCATGGGAGGGTCGATTGGGGTGGTATTAATCGGATCTTCGTCCTGATTCTCCATCTCGATCTCTTCATCAACTTTTTCTTCGTTGGTTTCCTCGACGTCCGGCTCTGCCGGTGTCGGATTCTTGGTCTTCTTCTTTGACCGCCCAGTAGCCTTAACGTGCATACTAGTGGCAAAGACTGCTTTTGGTCCGGTACCGGGGGATAAACTTCCGTCGGTACTTTCCGTCATGGTTGGCTTGTGGACCTCGGAGGAATCTCCGGTGTCCATATCATCCTGCGAGGTGTAGCTTTCATCCATGCTATCATATAGACTAGGAGGATTTTCCGGCTCACCTTGCGTTTGCTTGGAGACATGCTCTTGTTCATACTCCTCCATCACTTTGTCGAAGTCTCGAAGTTCCTACGACGTGATTTACTCCTGAGGGGAGCCAGGTGAGTCGGTGTTTTCTTCGATTGCGTCTAGAACCGAATCGCTACCAGCTCCAGCATCGACATAGTCGGATCCAATGCTTATGTGGTACACGAAATAGTGCTTCTTCTTGTTCATGTTCTTGAGGTATTTGTATAACTTGGTTTCCGCGTCAACGTCAGCATAGCTGGATCCGTAGCGGATGTACTCCTCGTCTGTGTATCCGATCTTGCTAGAGAGATCAGATCTAGATTCATCGTCCGCCTCTTCTTCCACTACAGGAATGGGCTGGGTGGGTTTGATTTTCTCCGGGACCCTGAACTCTTCCGCCTATGCATACAAAGTAGATCCGGATTTTTTGTCCGCCATGGTCATCACCTTAAGGGTGGGTTGGGCGGGTTCAGCAAAACCGAGATAGATATCGATCTCGCCGATTGATATGATCGTGTAGGTTATCACGGGTTTCAAAGCCGGAATCTAAGTCTCGTCGAGGATGAGAGGGACATCACTAGCGTAGACCACGCGACCCATGGAGATTGTTTTGCCGATTCCTGCACGTGCAGATTCCGCCTGGAACGATGCTCCAAAGGTCACCTGCCCCACGGTGGGCGCCAACTGTCATCGGATTATCGACAAGTACGCCATAGGGTGTCCTAGTGGCATTGGAAGGATGGGGTGTGAGACGTCGGATGTTCCAGAAACGGTGAGCACAAGTTTACCCAGGTTCAGATCCGACTACGGTGATCGGATCCTACTCCTGCTAGCAACCCAGTAATATATCGGCGTAAGCCGGATGTTATAGCGGAATACAAGAGAGGTTCGCCTGTGCGAGTTGGTTGTGGTGTTACGATTGATTAGTTGCCCTAAAGGCTCCCATAGGGACGTTTTATATAGTCACGGGTTATAGGAGAGACCTATCCGGCTACGTTACAGAGTCGGTAACTATGTACAGCTTGGACTACAAGTAATACTGCAGGCCTAAGTGGATAACTCTTTTGGGCCTTGTCGTAGCCGGAACTGGCTCTCTCCTCTTTATCTGACTGGGCCGCCCGTGAGGCAAAGCTCTAACCCGTTGGTGGGCCACCCTGGTCAGCGAGTCCTGTGTGTATACCCTAAAAGTATATCCCCAACAACCTCATGGATGATCCTCCCACTTCTATTTCAGAAGCTTATGCATCTCAAGATGCTGACTACTGGAAAGAAGCCGTTCGTAGTGAGATGGATTCCATCATAGAAAACGGAACTTGGGAAATTACTGATCGTTCTTATGGGTGCAAACCTGTAGGATGTAAGTGGGTGTTCAAGAAGAAGCTTAGACATGATGGTACTATTGAGAAGTACAAGGAACGCCTTGTTGCCAAGGGTTATACCCAGAAAGAAGGCGAAGACTTCTTTGAAACTTATTCACCTGTGGCTAGATTGACCACCATTCGAGTACTGCTATCCTTGGCTGCCTCGCATGGTCTTCTCGTTCATCAAATGGACGTTAAGACGACTTTCCTAAATGGAGAGTTAGAAGAGGAAATTTATATGGATCAGCCGGATGGATTCGTGATAGATGGTCAACAAGGCAAGGTGTGCAAGTTACTAAAGTCTTTGTATGGTCTTAAGCAAGCACCTAAGTAGTGGCATGAGAAGTTTGAAAGAACTTTAACCGATGAAGGCTTTATTGTAAACAAAGCTGACAAGTGTGTGTACAATCGGCATGGTAGGGGCGAGGGAGTCATCTTATGTCTGTATGTTGATGATATACTGATATTCGGGACCAATCTTAATGTTATCAAGGAGGTCAAAGACTTTCTATCTCGTTGCTTTGAGATGAAAGATCTAGGAGTGGTTGATGTGATCTTGAACATCAAGCTGTTGAAAGATGATGATGGTGGGATAACACTGCTTCAGTCTCACTATGAGGAACGATCTTGAGTCATTTTGGGTATAGCGAATGCAGATCCTCTCCTACACCATATGATCCTAGCATGTTGGTTCGAAAGAATCATGGAGATCCTAAGGATGCTAAAGATCAGCTGAGATATTCTCAGATTATTGGCTCGCTTATGTATTTAGCCAGCTATATGAGGCCTGACATCTCCTTTGATGTAAGCAAGTTAAGTCGATTTGTCTCAAATCCTGGAGATGTTCATTGGCGGGCCCTTGAAAGGGTTTTGCGTTATTTGAAAGGCACTGCGAGCTATGGGATTCACTACTCTGGGTATCCAAGGGTACTTGAAGGGTATAGTGACTCAAACTGGATTTCTGATGCTGATAATACTAAGGCCACGAGTGGTTATGTGTTTACACTTGGTGGTGGCGTTGTTTCTTGGAAGTCTTGCAAGTAGACCATCTTAACGAGGTCAACTATGGAAGCAGAACTCACAGCATTAGACACAACCACTGTTGAAGCAGAGTGGCTTCGTGAACTCTTTATGAACTTACCTGTGGTTGAAAAACCAATACCCGCAATCCTTATGAACTGTGATCATCAAAATAAACATTTCTAAGGACAATATGAAGTCATCAAGACATGTGAAGAGGAGATTGAAATCTGTCAGGAAAATGAGAAACTCTGGAGTTATTGCATTGGACTATATCCAAACATCTAAAAATCTGGCAGATCCCTTCACAAAGGGTCTATCATGTAATGTGATAGATAATGCATCGAGGGAGATGGGTTTGAGACCCACATTTTGAGTTGCTCACAGTGGTAACCCGCTCTATGTGATCGGAGATCCCGTGAAGTAGAGTTGGGAGACAAGCTGTTGGTCAACTGGGAGGAGAGTATCCTTACAATATACTACCACTCTATATAGATGCAATACTCTCTTATTTTGCATGGCAGATTGGTATTCACCTTAATGTGTTCTGAGTGGCTTGCTTAAAGCAAATATGTCGTCCTGTAGAACATATTCTAAAGAACACACCTATATGAGTCTGACTGTCAGACGTCGCAGTCAGTGGGAGTTGGGTGCTCTCTAATAAAATCATGAAAGGCCATGGAGTATGACGCATAAGCTCCAAACCGCCAGGAAGCCCCGCGACAACTCTGTATCGGTCTAGACCTTGTTTGAAACTAGTGCGTACCAAACTTGTAGTTCAAGGCATAGTCCACTATTCAAGTTGCAATCTAGTGTAGCATGAAATTCTAAGTGGAAGTTCAACTTAACAGTCTCCACTTCGCACCGATATATAAACAATGTTCTGGAACTAATTAATGTGATGTGATGATATGTGCCTATGAGACTTTGCGGGGGATTGTTGGAATTTGGGTGTGGGCTTTGGCCCATAGCCTAATACAAATTCTGAAATTCTCATGGCCCTTTCATGCCTAGCAAGGGATGGCGCGAAAGTTTAGTCTCACCTTGCTAGTTTGGAGTGAGTTGGACCAATATATATAGTGGAGTGTTTCACTACCACCTAAAGAGAGTGAAGAGGAGTGGCATACACACGTGCTTCTCCTTCTCCGCCGCCCGCCTCGCCACGCCTCGCCTCGCCTCGTCACGACGCGCGCGTGGTTTGCGGAATTGTGCCTCGGTGCCGATCTTATCTTTTTGCTGCTCGGTAAAATTATTGTGCGAGTTATTTTCAGTCAGCCGTTTTCGGTCTTTCCGGAAACATGAGCTGTCACTACTCGGACGTGGGTTGCGCCCCATGTCTTACTCGACTAGCGCTATATATAAACGGCTCAGGCGTAAACCCTAAGTTACACGCATCTTTCTCTCTGCCTCCAGAACCTTGTCCCGCCGCTACACCTTCTCCATCCCCTCTTCAGGCGTGCACCGGACGACGGGACAGTAGGCCTCTGGAACCACCGCCTCTCGTGAACCTGTACGGGTGAGAGACGATCAGGTTTTTGGGGAGCGCGTATACGCGACTACTGACGGCATCACATCGACCAACCACTCCTTCCCTGATGAGGACTTCTTCCCGGACATCAGCAGGATCTACATCGACGGCATGGGTGATGATACTGGTGTCAACGTGAACCTTAACGCCAACCTGAACGTGAACCCGATTCCTCCTCCAGCACCGTACGCAATCTGATCCTATCTAGTTCAGTTTCTGTTCCAGTTTCTTATACTAGCCTTTGGAATAGATGCGATCTGCTTATTTTCGTTCAATGTGATCTGTTCGTCTATTTTTCTAGTATACATGATTAGGTTAATTCATGCACTTATAGTCATGTTTTATTATTGCTTATTTCGGATTAAATATTATGATGATTTGCAGTCATGCCCTAGAGAGAAGTAAATCGGGTTGATTGATGGCCTGGGCTACCTTCGCGTGGTGCTCCGCTCGTACCACAAAGCATCTCTAGGCCTTTTGAGAATGCTCGAATTGGCCGTTTTCAGCTAGCTTGATTTTGTTTTCTCTAGCGCTCCAACCTAGACATGTGCGTTGCTTCTTCTCATATATTTTTAAACTTTGTCTTCTTCACTAGTAGAAAAAATTATTTTACCAGTGGCATCTAATATATAATGTGTGCCACCACTTGTAGACAAAATAGTAACAGCGTTTAAATATATGAGAATGCCACCAGTAAACACTAATACTGGTGTCCGTGTATAAACAAACGCCATAAACAGTAGGGTCCCTATACGCAGTCGCGACAAAGGTCATAGTGGCGTTAGCTTCAGGAACGCCACCAATATGTAAGCTAGTTGTGGCATTGGATTCATTTAAACGCTACGGGTACACAATTAATTATCCTATGTCCTCCTCACGGCCCGGACCCCTCTCATTTACACACTGCCGACACACCCCTCCTCCTATCTTCCCCTCTCTCCCTGCCATCGCCTCCCCGCAAATCTTCCCCTCTCCCTGCCGTCGTCGCCCCGCTTTCGATGACTCCGTTCGATTTGCCGCCGCCGGTCGCTGCAACCTCTCCCTACCCGTGGCTCGTCACCAACCACGCGCGTCCGCCGCCACCCCGGCCACATCCGACGACCGCTCAATTTTCCACTGTCGGTCGCTTCAACCCCCTCCCCCAAGACACCGGTAGCTGCAACCTCCCACCAGCCCTCCCGAGCTGCCAGTCGCTGCAACCTTCCTGTCGCCGAGCCTCGTCACCGACCTCGCGGTGAGCCACCCGCCAATCCTTCCCTTTTTTATAAAAAAATAGAAATTATAGATGTATATGGTAGATAATGATCCTAGAAATTCTAGATATAAATATGCTAGATATAGGAATGTTAGATATTGCTTTAGAGATAACAAATTTGGGCTAAATTTTTAGATATAGGAATGTAAATTAGATAGTGATAGTAACACTAGTAGGAAAACCTAGATAGATGATTGTAGATGATTTAGTTTAGATGATTGTAGATGATTTAGTGTAGATGATTTAGTATAGATGATTTTAGGGGTAGAAAATCTAAATAACTTTAGAAAATGTATATATATATATATATTTCTTATATGTTGACTAACAGTTGTATGAAATGTTGTTGTTTAATTATTATCATGTCGAAGCCGGAGCCGAGGTTTCGTGGTGTTCACCGGAAACCCACAAGGACCCCGACTTGGGCAGCTCGGATCAGAGTGGATAACAGGAAGATCTAGTTAGGTATCTTCAGGTGCCCGTGGCAGGCGACCCGCACCTACGAATGCGCCGTGATCTAGAACTTGGGGGCGAGAGCGGTCGTCAACTTTGAGGAGGACTATCGCATGGCGCATCTGTTAGTGCAAGATGGCATAAGGATCACCATGAGAGCTGCGGAGAGGGAGCACCGGCAGGCAGAGAGGCAGCCGACGCGCCATCGTCGCGAGGAGGATGACCCCTTGGTCAAGGATCTCCTACTTGATCCCAAGTGATGGCGATCCAGTACGAGGTCCTTAGCAAGAGCCAGTAGCGGCAGCAGCGCAAACAAGACGAGGCTGGCCCCTCCGGCACGCAGCAGCAGTGTCAGCCCGGCCCCTCCGACACGCAGCAGGATGACTCTAGCAACCTATCGTCCTCTTTCTGGGACCGCTTGGGTGACGACGACGTCACTGACACTAGGTATACTCTAGTTTAGGATCCTCTCATGTGACTGTTATGCTACTTATCGTACTACTTATGTGTTATGTTCATATATTGTGCTACTTATGATGCTAGCTAATCTTACTTATGTGTTATGTTGATATATTGTGCTATTTATGATGCTAAAATGGTCTATATAACTAAGTTTGCATGATTATATACAGGAATAATGAATGATGATGGGTGTGAGAATTATGGTTACCAAGGGTGGAAGAACAAGAAGGTTGTCATAGTGCTCCCTTATAACTATGAAATTAGTATGGTATATCCATTCATAAACAATCAAATTATATATACCCTACAACTGAATTACGTGCTAATTGTTGCTTTTTATGATTCTATACGCAGAACATACCCCGCAAGTTTAGAGTTAAGTTTTTGGACCATTTCGATTGGCCGTTGTGGCAGCATGGACAGTTTCAAGTCGATCTTCTGCCTCTGAAGCAACCTGCACAAACCTACACAGTCCAAGTCATGAACGAGGCGAACCGCACCTTTTTTGGTGGTCCAAGGTGAACTGAGATGACGAGATTCCTGCTGCTGCCAATAGGTATGGCACAGACGTTGCCGATAATTCTTTTGAGGACTAGTAGTTAGTGCTATATAGTTAGCTAGCTCAACTATATGTAGTTGACTGTAATGATATGCTATTATATATAGTTGACTGTGTGAATATATCTTGCAGTGCTGTGAATATTCAATTGGATGCACCCCGATTTTTTTCAAATTTTCGAAAACTCACTGGTGGCGCTCAAAATAACGGGAACTCCATAAACATGTATGTAATGGTTGCGCTTACAGAAAACACTACTATTATGATATGTAATGGTGGCGTTTGCCAGAAACGCCATCACTAGATAAATTACTGATGGGTGTTCGCTAAAGACGCCACCACTACTTTTTACCAGTGGCGTGAGATTAGTGGCGTGCAGGTTCAACGTCCCGAAACTCCTTTTCCGAACGCCGCCACTAGGTCTTTTCCTAATAGCGCTCTAACCCTCCTTATTAACTCAACCATGCTTCGATTGAAAATAACATCTACATGAAAAAGATGCACATCAATGATATCATTCCATTTTGACAATCTGTTCCGAGTTTTGTTGATTGCATCTCCTCGATTTCTTGTTGATGTTTGGAGCTTCTTAAAATAAATTTTGTCAAATTAACCGCACATAGTCAACCGTTTAAAATTTCCTTTAAGCACTAGCCACATATAATTATTTAGCACAACTCTTGTATCATAATTTATTCGATTACTCCAACATGTCTTTTCTTTGTCATGTGTCTCTTGATAATCTATCTTATCATATATCGTTTCATTAGGAGGTGTACATAGAAAATATCAGGAACGACGACGTGGTTCCATTCCGGGCGTCGACTCATTAACTGTAACTTCTCGATTTTATGTTCACACATATAACTTGTTTAGAAGAATTTTTCATCATCGCATTTGAAATTTCCTGTAAGAAGTAGCTTCACCTCGCAGTTTTGCACATCTTCCGTATTGTTAGTTTTTTGTTTTGGCGATTCGTAGAGGAGTATATCTGCGTATCTCTATTCTATTGTTCAAGTGTGATGGTGTGAGGTAGAGGTGAGGGTAAAGACTGAGCTCGTATGTAACAAACAATGTTGTGTGTATTTCTGCGGGGCCAATCGGAAATGTTTACGATGAGCAACCAAACCAAATACTCCCTCCGTTTCAAAATGTAAGACGTTTTAGCTTTGTGAAGAAAATGTATCTAGACAACTTTTATATATAGGTTCATAGATATTCACTCCGAACATATACACTAAAAGTAGTCTAGATACATTTCATTCACAAAGCTAAAACATCTTATATTATAAAACGGAGGGAGTAGACAACATGTATTTTAGCTGTTTCCCGTGTCCATGGCCATGGCCGGTTCTGACCCATCGCGAACATGGCGATGGCCAAGGGCCCATGCACCTAGGGGGCACATCCCTGGCAATCTTCGTTGCTACTAGTAAACAATGTTGACGTGCTCCAATTAAAAACTAGAAAGATTAAGAACTGCACGAGCAGCCAGCTATGATAGGGAAAAAATAGTTTATTCCTTTGTCTTCTTAAGAATATATACTTCTTCTTTTATTACTCCTTACAGCCTATATTAGTTGTGTATCTATTTAAGTATCTAGTCTAGATTCATTCTTATCTAGACAAAGTTGAGGCAATTAATATGGATCGGAGGAAGTAGTATTACTTTCTCCGACCCATATTAGTTAACTCAAATTTGTCTAGATTCAAACGTATCTAGCACTAAATTTTTTTTTTTTAGAATATCTAGCACTAAACTTGACTAGATACAGTCGTATTAGATAAATCTAGTCAACTAATATGAGTCGGGGGGAGTATATTATTTTCTTAGCATATCTGCTATTATTAGATTGAAGTTGTACCTTTAAATCTATGAAAGTGAACTGTTAGAAACTATATAGAACAAAAAAAATTGTTTCTTAAGAAATTCTAGATGTGCCGGACAATTTCCTTGCTTCAAGTTTTTTAGACCCACTATGCCCAATTTTTGGAAGTGTCGACGACATTGATTAAGTCATTAATAATTATTTATAGACATGTTAGACTAAAAATATAAGATTAGAGGATAACTTTTAATATTTTTAAATGAAAAGAGACATATATATGGCTAAATACTTAGATATGCGTATGTACTATATGTTAGCCATAGGGGCCATGCATTGACTTTGCACTAGGGCCCTTCAAAATATAGAACCGGCCCTGTCCATGGCCCAAGGACGACCTTCCCCTGTAGCGCAGAAAAGCCAGAGGAGCGTGCATCCGCTGATCGCAGATCGCCGCCCTCGGAGCCGACGTGGTCATCTTCCCGTATACGCGCGGACAGCCGATCGACACATGCATACATGCATGCCCGGTCCAGCTCACTCCTCGCGCAGAAACCTCTTTAATTTGTTTCACTTTCACCACCTCCCCAGTCTCCCCTCCTTTGCCTTTACTGTTCCTACACGGCTACGGGCGTACCATACCATTCTTTCGGCAAAGCTCCCTGTGTGTACAGCTCGTGCAGGCAAGGCGTTGCAGAGGTCTTTTGGCGAGATCCAAGACGTACCAGGCAAGCAAATCAAGCCCCCGGACGATGCGGTCACAGCAGCCTTGCCGATAATCAAATCGAGACCCATATCTGACCGGCCGGGCCGGTTGCCAAAGCACACAGCACAGCAAAGGTACTAGCTAGCTAGCGTCGGTCATTGATCTCAGATCGTCAGCGTGAACAAATGCGAGTTTTTACCTGATGGCCCAAAACGATCGGCCGCTTGCCTTGTTGGCCTCAGCTGATTTGTAAAAATCAAATCGATGCCTGTAAACATTATACATGCATGGCTCGCTCGACGAACGAACACGTACGTCGGCTGGAGATCGAATGGATCGCAGGGGATGCATGTGCTCGCCTATGCCCAAAGATGCTAAATATGCGGCAAGAGGCAAAGAGGGCGCAGAGGCCTGCCGCAAAGCCTGTCGGCCCGATCCGGGCAAAGCTAGCTAGCTACGTAGCTGATTGATGAATTTCGTGATGAGTTGCACACAGTGCGGTGTGTGTGCTGCACTGACAGTGTACGTTCATGATCATGCACTTTTAATTTGTAGTAGTATCTTGTTCTCGAAACTAGTAGTGGTGTTGCATTATTACGATATGCGCTTTTGTAGTATTAACGCTCGATCGCATGCATGCACTTGGTAGGAATGGCCATGGCAATCTGCTTTGTTGCTCTCTTGTATATACTCCCTCTGTTTTAAAATATAAGATGTTTTAGGTTTGTAAAGAAAATGAATCTAGACTTGTTTTAGTAGGTAGGTTCACTCAAGTTTGAGATGAATTTACATATTAAAAGAAGTCCAGATTCATTTTCTTTATAAACCTAAAACATCTTATATTTTAAAACGGAGGGAGTATATGCGTAGCAACTACTCCCTCCCGCCCTCTAAAATGTGTTGTTTCGGATGTCATTATCACGGTCTTGTCTTGAAAAAACAAGTTTGACGGTGTCATTTTTTGTTAATAGTTTTTCATGAAAGTAGAAAAATATGAAAATTGTGAGACAAATTCATACATTGCTGATTTTCAGTTTCGATTTCAAATACTATATGATAGAGGTTCCAATGGACTTGCAACAAAGCATTTATGTCATGCAGCGATTACATAAGAGTATACCGCTCAAGATTTATCGCCAGATCTGGTGTCTGGACTAGAAACAGTAGATGCATCAGGACTCTAATCCAGCAAACCTCTCTTGACAACATAACAATGAAATCATCATAAGAACCTATAGCTAACCAAAGCACTCACTGAACCCCCAATAAATACTGACACAAGAACAAGACCGAGGAAGCCAAAACAGCAATTCACAACACACAGTCGCAGGCAATATATATATATATATAACCTTCAAACGAGCACCATGATAATCTTTATCGCCAGCACGAACGCCCAGGCAAAGGATAGCCAGCCCGGAGCCGCGCCGATCGCGCCGTTCTTCTTCGCGCCATCTCCTCCTCCGTCCGCACGATCTCCTCCTTCGTCGCCATCACGCGAAGGCGCGTCAGCAGCGGCATCATCATCGCCTGGACGCGTCCCGTTCTTCGACGCCACGTTGGTAGCCTTGTGCCTGCTTGGAGTCTCGGACGACGAGGGGGCCTCGGCGGCCGGGGACGACATGAGGGCGCCCACCTGCAGCACCGAGATGTTGTAGGGCGCCTCGTGCACGGACTTGACGAAGAGCACGGCGGGCGCATGCACGTCGTGGTGGCCGTCCTCCTGGGGCACGAAGGCCACGGTCCCGCCCCGGCGCTCGGAGATCTCCACCATGCCGGCGCTCCCGGGCGCGTCCCCGGAGGCCTGGAACAGGGTGGACACGACCGCGGAGCCGCCGGGGAGGCGGTGCAGCTTGGCGCGGTCGTAGTAGTCGACGAGGACGTGGAGGGAGAGCACGTGGTGGAGCGCCTCCCGTGAGAGATGCCGCGCCTTGAGCGGCGCCATGTCGGCGTCGCTGACGGCGAGGACCGTGATGGTGTTGCGCTCGTTGATATCGTCCGCGAGGCCCGTGGCCGTGAGCAGGCCGCTGAACTCGGCCATGTCCCGGCGCGCCGCGAGGATGGCGGTAATGTTGTGCGCGGCGGGGCACGTCGGCCATGTGGAGAGGACAAGGAGGAGAAGCACGCCGGCAAAGGAGCTGGCACCGGGGAGCGACATTGCTGTGACGTGCAGCGTCTCGATGGATAGGGCAGAGATGTTCGATGAAACTGGGCGACGAGTGTTTCTGCCAGGGCGCGAACTGAACCGTGGCTGCCTTGGTTTTATGGCAGAGGGTGGCGTGCCAGAGGAGCATAGCTGTTTGGTGTTGGAATCTATATCACCGCGGCTAAGTTTCTTGTTTACGGAGACGGTGTGGGTCACCGGTGCATATGATAGTATAAAAAATTCATAAAACAAAATTTAAAAGTTTAAAAACTAAAAGAAAGTTTTACATGGACATCTATACACTTTAATTTCGCACACAAGTTTGTGAGGAAAAAGAACCTTTTATGTGCCTTCTATAAAAAAAGATAAAAAAAGTATGTTTGAATATCATGTTGGGACATCGAAATTTTTCTTTTTTTAGGCAAGAAACAAAAATGTTCGTTTTCCCCCAAAACTTGTGCGTGGAATTAAAATGTCTAGTTGTATGTACAAATATTGTTTTCTGAATCTTTTAGCATTTTAAAATGTGATGTCAAACAATAGGTTCATGTGTACTCGTGAGTCGAATTGGATTTGCGTTTACTCCCAATTTACTTTGTACTGCCCCCGGATGAAATGTGCAATGTCGCAACATAATAAATCACGCATGCTTTCCCATCTTCACTTGAGCTTTTTTCTTTTCTTTTGAGAGTCTTCGGCTCAGCTCGTGCTATTTTTTTCAAATATACATTTTTAAAAACCAAATTCTAAAATAATATAATTCCTTTCATTTTATATTATTTGACTTAAATTTGTCTAGATTCAGATGTATCTAGCACTAAAACTTGACTAAATACATTAGTTTTTAGATAAATCTAATCAACTAATATGACTCAGAACCCGCAAAAAAAAACTAATATGACTTGGAGAGAGTATAAAATTTAGAATTTCGAATTCTAACATGGCTCGGCACACCACTAATTGGCATACAGTGAGCCCGACTGGTGCAATTTTTAGCGGCTACTGATGGTCTTAGGCTGTGCCGATTAGTCATGTCGACTCACCCGATTAGTGGCTGTCGGCACACCGTTTGCCGCGGTCGCTCTAGAATACGAAATTCCGAATTTTATGTGTTTAAAAATTGACTAAAGAAAATATATTATTTAAAAATAATAGCTGAGCTCGGCCCAGTCAAATCATATCTAGCCCACTTATTGCTGCTTCTCTCATCAATTCCACTAGTTCCCCTAAAAAAATCAATTCCACTAATAATGCCCCCGCAAAAAACTTCCACTGGTAATGAAAAGGCCTTCTGTTTTTTATGAATCTTTGGTTAAATTGCTTAAAAACGCTACTTAAAGATTTCGTATGCCGTATGGCTATCAAATCTCAAAGAAAAATCCACTCAAAAAAATCTAAAGAAAAACATTAACACATGGTGTGGAGAGATCCGAAATGGCCTGGGCCAGTCGAGCAGCTCTGAAGCTGCCGGTGCGCTAACTTACCACTGCAGTGTCTTTAGTCCACATGGCTAGAGTAGTGCCGGCCTAGCTACTTTCATCTCTTGGTCTCTTGGGCAATTTCTGGAACTTTTTCTCTTGCAATTTCTTCACCGTTCTAGTAGCAGCGTACATAAAAATGAGTAAGCGTGTGTAATCGAATCAGGCACCGGTAGAAAACAAGCCTTTTGTCCAGCCATTAGTCCCGGTCATGGTTGGTGCCGGGACTAATGGCCCTTAGCAGACGGCCCGAGCTACTCCAAATCATAGGTCTTGGTCCGTTAGACACTATTAGTTTCGGTATGAGATACAAACCGGGACTAATGGCTTTGGGTCTTCCGCTCGTTGCGGGCACCTTCTTTAGTCCCGGTTTGTATCTCCAACCGGGACTAGTGGTTTGGCCCTATATATATATGGCACAGCCACTTCTCCTTTCAACTGTTTTTTTTCTGGTGGGAGAGGTGGTGGGTTTGTGTTATTTTTTTTCTTGTTCATATGCACTAGAGGTGTTCGGTAAAATGGCCATTAGAGCGATACGACTTCAGGTTACATAAGACATACATGATATGAGATGCCCGAGCTACACTTAAATTTTCTCATCTTTGTTTCGAAGTGTGCTAAAGGTTAGCAACTATTTTCGTTTAGACCGCGCGGTACTAATTTTAGCATCGTGATTGCATTTGATATATATATTTGTATGATACAGATGAGTCATTCATGGATATACGGTGATCGATGCTCTGCCGCTTTCAGAGAAGGCGTCCGTTCTTTTTGTCTTGTGGCCGAGGTGAATAAGCGGCGGGATGGTTTTATGTGTTGTTCATGTGTTGACTATAGGAATGAGAAGGCTCACACTTCCGCAAGAGTCATTCAGAGCCACCTGTTTCGGTCTGATTTTATGTCCGGCTATAATGTTTGGACCAAGCACGGAGAAAGAGGAGTTGTGATGTAAGACGACGATGAAGAAGAGAACGATGATGACAACTATTGATCTATCTCTGAATACGCTGATACCACAATGGAAGACAATGAAGAAGAAGGAGGTGAAGAACGAGAATCAGATGAGCCCGCTAATGATCTTGGTCGGGTCATTTCTGATGCAAAGCGAGACTGCGACACAGAAAAGGAGAAGTTGCAGTTCGATCAGATGTTACAGGACCACAATAAATTGTTTTACCCAACTTGTGAAGATGGCCAGAAGAAGCTGGGTAGCACACTGGAATTGCTGAAGTGGAAGGCAGAGACCGGTGTGACTGACTCAGGATTTGAGAAGTTGTTGGTACTCATGAAGAAGTTGCTTCCAAAAAATAACGAATTGTCCGCCAGTACGTACGAAGCAAGGAAACTCGTCTTCCCTCTAGGATTAGATGTGCAGAAGATACATGCGTGCCCTAATGACTGCATCCTCTAACGCAGTGAGAAGTACGAGAATATGGATAAATGCCCGGTATGCACTATATTGCGGTATAAGATCAGAAAAGATAACCCTGGTGATGTTGATGGCGAGCCATCCAGGAAGAGAGTTCCTGCCAAGGTGATGTGATATGCTCCTATAATACCACGGTTGAAACGTTTATTCAGAAACAAAGAGCATGCCAAGTTGTTACGATGGCACATGGAAGAACGTAAGAAAGACGGGATGCTGAGGCACCCCGCTAATGGTCGGCAGTGGAGAAAAATCAAGAGAGACTTCCTGGACTTTGCTGATGATGCAAGGAACTTATGTTTTGGTCTAAGTACAGATGGCATGAATCCTTTTGAAAAGCAGAGCTGCAGTCACAGCACCTGGCCCGTGACTCTATGTATCTACAACATTCCTCCTTGGTTGTGCATGAAGCGGAAGTTTATTATGATGCCAGTACTCATTCAAGGCCCGAAGCAACCCTACAACGACATTGATGTGTACCTAAGGCCATTAGTTGATGAACTTTTATAGTTATGGGACAAACCAGGTATACATGTGTGGGATGAGCACAAACAGGAGTCATTCGACCTACGAGCGTTGCTGTTCGTAACCATCAATGATTAACCTGCTCTTAGTAACATCTCAGGACAAACAAACAAGGGATACAATGCATTCACATACTGTTTAGATGAGACTAAAATTATATATCTAGATAAATCTAGGAAGAATGTGTACCCGTACAATCGTCATTTTCTTTCGCCTAGACATCCCATAAGGAAAAAACGGCAAGCATTTTGATGGCGACGCAGATCACCGGAAGAAGCCTGACCCCCGTACTGGTACTGATGTATTTGGTATGGTCCAGAATTTAAATGTATTATTTGAAAAGGGTCCTGGAGGACAACCTGTTTCGAAAGACGCCGACGAACACGCACCCATGTGGAATAAGAAATCTATATTTTGGGAACTACCCTATTGGGAAGTCCATGAGGTCCGCTCTGCAATCAACGTGATGCACCTGACGAAGAATCTTTGTGTGAATATTCTAGGCTTCCTGGGCTTGTATGGGAAGTCAAAAGATACACCAAAAGCACGGGAGGACCAGCAACATCATAAAGGACGATACGGCAAGCATCCAGGACAGTTTCAAGGGTCTGTCAGCTACGCTCTTACCAAGGAAGAGAAGGAAATCTTTTTTGAAGTCCTTTTCAGTATCAAGGCCCCATCTGGCTTCTCGTCTAACATAAAGAGAATAGTAAATATGAAAGAAAAAATTCTAAAACCTAAAGTCCCATGACTGCCACGTGCTTATGACACAATTTCTTCCGGTTGCATTGAGGGGGATTCTACCGGAAAATGTTCGACTGACCATTATGAAGGTATGTGCATTCCTCAATGCAATTTCTCAAAAGGTAATGGATCCAAAAAGTCTATCAGGGTTAAAGATTGATGTGGTACAATGTCTGGTCAGCTTCGAGTTGTTGTACCCTCCATCTTTATTCAATATTATTATGCACCTCCTAGTTCACCTAGTCAAAGAGATTAGAATTCTCGGTCCTGTGTTTCTACACAATATGTTCTCCTTCGAGAGGTTCATGGGAGTCTTAAAGAAATATGTTCATAACCATGCTAGGCCATAAGGAAGCATCTCCAAGGGATATGGAACAAAGGAGGTCATTGAGTTTTGTGTTGACTTTCTTCCTAGCCTTAAGCCGATTGGTATTCCTGAATCTCGGTATGAGGGGAGGCTGACTGGAAAAGGAACACTAGGAAAGAAAGAAATGGTATGTATGGATGGGGATTCTTTCAGTAAAGCACACTACACAGTTCTACACAATTCCACCTTGGTGGCTCCGTATATCGAGAAACACAAGATTATTCTACGCTCGGAAAACCCGGGGAAGCCTGACTCCTGGATTAAAGTGGAACACGAGGCCACTTTCGGCAGTTGATTGCAGACACATCTCATGAATAACAACACGGTTGGAGATCAGCTGTACTTGTTGGCACGGTTACCATCTTCGACTATATGTACTTTCCAAGGGTATGAGATAAATGGTAATGCATTTTACACAACCGCCCAATATAAAAAGAGCACCAACCAATGGGCAGTGGTGTCCGCTTTGATGCAATAGATGACAATGGGAAGAAGGACACATATTATGGGTACATAGAGGAGATATGGGAACTTGATTATGGACCTACTTTTAAGGTCCCTTTGTTTCGGTGCAAATGGGTCAAGATGACAGGAGGCGGGGTACATGTAGATGAAAAGTATGGCATGACAACAATGGATCTCAACAATCTTGCATACATGGACGAACCATTCGTCTTAGCCAACGATGTGTCTTAGGTTTTCTATGTGAAGGACATGTCTACGAAACCGAGAAAAAGAAATCAGCAAAAGAATACATCGTCTGATGAGCCAAAGCGCCACATAGTGCTTTCAGGGAAAAGAAACATCGTGGGAGTGGATGACAAGACAGATATGTCGGAAGATTATAATAAGTTTCATGAAATCCCGCCCTTCAAAGTGACAACTGACCCAAGCCTCCTGTTAAATGATGAAAATTCTCCATGGCTACGACGCAGAAGAAAACCACAAAAGTAGATAGGGATGTTGGTGATCTATGTAATATATTAAACCTTTTATGTAATCATATTGTGAATCATATTGTGAGTCAAACATTTTACCCAGATCCACATGCATGCAACATTGGTCATTTTGAAACTAATACATCTTGCTCAATCAATGCCAGCCCGGCGGAGCCCAGTCTATAAATAGAAGGAAAGGCCTATAAATAAAGGGAAAGGGCTCATCTTTAGTCCCGGTTGGAGAAACCAACCGCGACTGAAGGGATTGCGACAGGCTGGGCCAGGCAGCACTAATGATAGGGGTGAGTGTCGACATTATGTCATGCGGCTTGTACCTTGTCCCGGATGGTGTCGCCAACTGGGAGTAAAGCTGAACCTTTAGTCCCGGTTGGAGACACCAACCGGGACAAAACACGAGTCAGCACTAATAATAGGGGTGAGTGTCGACACTATGCCGAGCTGCTTGTACTATAAATAGGCAGCCTTGTGAGTCCAGTCCTCCAACCAGTTTGAGAGATCTCCAAGATGGTGTGCAAGAGCAGGGACACCACTACAGCTAGTTTCAGGGACATGCCGCCGGGACCCAGTTGATACGTTGGAAACGTATCTATAATTTTTGATGCTCCATGCTTGTTTTCTATCTACTTTGCTTTACTTGTCCACACTTTGAGGTGCTTTTTACATGTTTTCTGGTACTAACCTATTAACAAGTTGCAACAGTGCCAGATGCTTGTTTTCTGCTGTTTTTGGTTTCAAAAAAGTTAGTAAAGAAATATTCTCGGAATTGGACGGGACAAAGGACAGAGTCAATAACTTTTCGTGGGGAACAAGAAGTCCAGAGGGGAGACAGAGAAGCGGGCCAGGGAGGCCAAATCCCCCTAGGCGCGAGTGGGCCCTACCCCGCGCCTGGGTAGGGTTTGCCCCTCTTGGTCGCCTCCCGGACTCGCCCCTTCAACTATAAGAAGCCCCCGATGCAGAAACCCTTGGTACACGATTATAAATCCACGAAACCGTCTATAGCCGCCGCCACCATCGTCCCTAGATCGGGGGGATCTGAAGTTCTTCCCGGCACCCTGCCGGAGGGGAGATCATCCCGGAGGCCTTCTCTCCGGTATGATTTGTGAGTAGTTCCACCTTGGACTATGGGTCCATGTAGTAGCTATATGATTGTATCTCCTCCTTTGTGCTTTCATGTATAGATCTTGTGAGCTCCGTTCATGATCAAGATCTAATTTATTTGTAATCATGCATGTTGTGTTTGCGGGGATCCGATGGATATTGAGATTATTATGTTGGTTTGATTAATGGTTCTATCTTTATGATTCTATCATGTCTGTGTTGTTTGTGATCTTGCATGCTCTCCGTTGCTAGTGGTTATCTTGGCCAAGTAGTTGCTAGTGACTCCAAGAGGGAGTATTTATGCTCGATAGTGGGTTCATGCCTCTAGTTTCCAAGGGAAGTGACGGAAATATCTTCATTTGTAGATGTGCTGTTGCTACTAGGGAGAAAACAACGGTCTCTTGTTCATGGAACATATGGACCGTTTACCTTACACACTTTGCTTAAAGCAGTTGTCTGTTGCTTACAACTTAATACTGGAGGGGGTTCGAATGATAACCTGAAGGTGGACTTCTAGTCATAGATGCAGTTGGATTACGGTCTATGTATATTTTTGTATTGCCCAATCAACTTCATAGGATCTTTCTAGATGGTAATTGCATTGTTATGCCTTGCTCAGTTCCTGTCAATTGCCCCGCTGTAATTTATTTACCCTTCATGCCATGTTGTTTATCTAAAGAGAGCACCTCTAGTGAACTATGGACCCCGGTCCAATCTTTACCATTGATACATCTTCCACTGTTACTTGTTTACTTGCTGTAAACCACTATCTTCCACACCATACGTTTAATCCTTTGTTACAGCAAGCCGGTGAGCTTGACAACCTCACTGATTCGTTGGGGCAAAGTCTTGAGTTTGTGTTGTGCAGGTATCCACGTTTCCAGCAACACCTGTGTGACGTTTCCTTCCTCCTACTGGTTCGATAACCTCGGTTTCTTACTGAGGGAAACTTGATGTTGTGCTGCCTCATACCTTGCTCTTCGGGTTTCCAACGAAGCGTTCCACGACAAGTATTGGGCGCCATCAAGCTAATTTCTGGCGCTGTTGCCGGGGAGGATTTGGCCTTTTACCTTTCCTCCATGTCAAGCTCCATCAAATTAATTTTTGGCGCTATTGCCAGGGAGGCTAAGGATGTCTTCACTAGGGGAGTCCTTCACTTCCTTTCTCTTTACTTTGTTTTTAGTTTGCTTTGTTTCTTTTGCTTGGTTTTGTTTGCCTATTTTCAAAAAACCCAAAAAAATTAGTCTAGTTTGGTTTGCTTGCTTTATTTAAAAACACAAAAAAATTAGTTCCTACCTTAGTTACTACCATGTCTGGTTTTGATCCAATCCCTATGACACCTATGGAAAAGATCTTTACTTTTAAACAAAAAAGTGAAGAGAGTTTCAAAGAAGCTTGGTCTAGAATCTCTGCTAAAGGGAAACTGAGCCTAAGATTAGTCTTAGCTTGGTTATTGATAGTTTCTACCGCGGTATTGCTCTTCGTTATAGATATAGTTTGGATGCTGTGGTTGAAAAATATTTTTTGCTTTGTACTGAGGATGAAGCTTATGATGCTATGAGAAAATTAATCATGATTTATGATACACCTGGCAAGTCTGATTCCTCTTTACAAGTATTTTTGCTAGGTTGAACCATCTTGAGACCAGTATTGCTGCCATGAATATTTGCTATCACACTCCTAGGGCTTACCATGATTATGTTCCCATAAATTCTGAGCCTTAAAATTGGTTTCCCACAATTAAAGTCTCAATAAACACTACACTTTTTGATGCTCGTTGTGATATCATGTCTGAATTTTGTCTCATGCCTAAAGATATTTTTGATTCCTTGAGTCTTTGGGGGCTTATTGAAGGAGGAGAGGAAATCTCTCTTACCAACAATGCCACTATATTTCCCATTGGAATAGTTGAAGGTGTGTTTACAAAAATCTCAGGGAAAATGGTGTCTACTGATTATCTTGTTATTGAATGTAGGCAAAGGACAAATCACACTTGGAAGGTCTCTACTGAAACACCTTGGGGCAGTAATAGATGTGGGAGAAGGCATCATGAACTTTACTCCCACGGTAAGAAATCATATCTTCCCTAAGAAGAAAAAGGAAGGTAAGAAAATAAGGAACAAGAGGGGCAATTCTTCATTTGAAAATACTTGATTTTTCTTGCTTTTTGTGCCTAACTTAAAGGCGTTAAATAAAAGTACTTGTTGGGAGATAACCCAAGAGTTTTCTTGAGTCTTGGAAGTTATTACTACTGTAATAACCTCTCCTTATCCTTTTTGTTTGCTTTTTGTGCCAAGAATGACCTCTAATGAGAGGAAAGTAAGATTTGGGGAGTTGCTATCCTGAAACAGATTTCTGTCCTCCACCAAAAAAATTCGTGAGGAGGATCTGTAAGTCGGATTGAGCTCAAAATTTACGAATATATCCCCCAGTATGTTTTATAACTTTCTTTGGTTCAACACTTTTTGATTTGAGCAACACAAGATGTTCGAAAAAATTCGTTTCTACCTGCTGGTCTGTTTTGACAGATTTCTGCCATTATTTGCATTTGCTTCTTATTGATTCCTTTTTGAGCTCTCTTCAGGTAAATTGAGTTTCTTTGAAGGAGTTACTATAGTATCTTGTGTTTTTAGTGAAAATCCTTGCTGTTCCAAAGCTTTTCCAAGCGGTCTAATATCTTTTGAATAAGCTAATGTTGCTAATGAAGATTGTGTGAAGTTTTGTACGAAGGAAAAATTTCAGGTGTAGAGAAAGAATGATGCAATGAGATGAAGAATGGACAAAAGCTCAATGTTGTGGGAATGGTCACGGCAGATGCTGCAATCGGCAGCGAGTAGTAGAACGAGGGGCAAGGGCGGCCAGCCATCTGCGATGCGAGATGAGGGCAAAGACACAGGGTTTTACCCAGGTTCGGCCCCCCGGAGGGTAAAGACCTACTCCTGCTAGATTGTATTATGAAGGTGGTACAATGGGCGAGCTCGGCGGCTAGGCGGCGAGTCGCTTGGGTGTATGATGGAACGTATCTCTACACGCCCTACAGGGAGGTTTATATAGGCTCACCTCCCCTAGGGTTTACATATATGAACCGAATCAGTTAAGGCTTTGATACTCGTTTAACCTAATCCGCCTGGGCCTATCTACTCGCCTGGGCCTTCAGCTTCCAGTCGCTTGGATCCATGCCGGGCCTTGATCCAGTCGCCGTCCTGCAGGCCCACTCGCCAGGTCTTGGGCCAGTCGGAAACGTCCTGCTGGGTATACCCCAGTAGGCACATCCCCATCAGTAGTCCCCGAGGCCGTCGTCGATTAGGCGTAGGTGGCTGCTGGCAGTCAGAGTATACGGCCGCTGAGTAGACATCCAGTCGAATCGTTGGCGGGCTCCTGTATAAAGGAAGAAACTAGTCATTCTGATCGCAGCTTTGGCGAGTCGAGTCGGCGAAACACTGTCATAGTGAACGGGTCGGCGAGCCGAGTGGCTGAAGTTGGACCGTTAAACATGGTCAAACTAGCCGTTGGGGTAATCCAACGGTAACTTCCGGCGTAATCACCGGGTAGTAACGGCTCCCTGATTTGGCGGGTAACAACCGCTATATAAGGGGAATGGCAGGCGACCAGAGAACCACCTTCTCACCATTTCCTCCGACTGCGCGCACTTTCGCCTCCCTTTGCATCGCGACCCAGCCGACCAGAAATCCTCCGATCCCCCACAAATCTCTCCGCCATGGCCCTCTCCACCGAGCCTTGGGGTAGATCTAAGTGCACGAGGGCGCAACTGGCTTCCTTTGAGGAGGCGGGGATCTTGCGAGCCGGCTGCTGGCGCATCCCTGCGGCCGGAGAGGTGACCCCGAACCCGCGAGAGAGGGAATTCATCTGCTTCACCAGCCATCTTGAACGGGGGCTAGGGTTCCCCACGTCCCTGTTCTTCCGGCGCTTCTGCGCCTACTACGGGATCCAACCATCGGATCTGGGTCCCCACAGCATCGAGCAGCTCGCCATCTTCGTGGCGTTCTGCGAGTGCTACTTGGGCTGCCGGCCCTACTTCCCTCTATGGCAAGATCTGTTCCACGGACGGATCAGCCGCGAGGAGGCGGGCGGCCCAATGCTTGCCGCGGGCGGCCTAACCTTCCAGCTAAAGTCGAAGGCTTCATTTTTCGACTTGATGCTGCCCGCCAAAGCGGCAAGCGACTGGAAGAAGTCGTGGTTCTATGTTGCCGAGGCAACCCCGGAGGGCGAGACGGCGATCCCGCGGTACTCCGCCAACCGGTCCGAGCCGCGTCGTCTCCAAGTCGGCAAGCTCCCCAACGACCAGCGGATGGTCGTTGACGAAATGCTCCAGACCATCCGCGGCCTGAAGAAGAAGGGCCTCCAGACGATCAACCTATACAACTGTTGGCTCGGGCGGCGGCTCGTTCCTCTGGCTCGACGCGACCACTATATGTACCAGTACACGGGCCGGGAAGACTCAACGAAGGCCTGCCTCGCCGAGTGGAAGCTGGAGGACTACATCCCAACACTGAAGAAGATCAAACAGGCGGTGTACCTGGACGCACAAGCTGGGGTCGCGCCCTACACCGCAAAGCGTCCAGCTCCAACGGTAATCACCCCGCTTCATTCGCAGTCGCAGTTTTTGCAGTCGCGGTAATTCTAATTTCATCTTGCGTTCTTTGCAGCTGTTCCAAGTGGTGGAAGGATGGCTCCCGCCTTCGGACGACGAGAATTCGAGCTCGTCCGTCCAAGACATGGGCGAGTCGCCTCCCGCCAAAGGCGATTCCGGGAGCGACGAGAACAATGACGACGACGAGTCCGAGGAGGAGGTTGCCCCACTGGTTCGCAAGACCCGCGGGCAGCAACAGCATGAGCTTGAGGCGAGTAAAAGCCTCGAGCGTCACGATGACGACGAAGAACTTCCGGAGACCACCTCGCGCCGCCAGGCTACTCCGTCGAAGAAGAAGAAGAAAGAGAAGGAGGCAAAGGCCCCTCCAAAGAGGAAGACGAAGCCGACGAGGCCGGCTTCGCCGCCGCACTCGGCGAGCAGTTCTGATGCCCCCAGCCCGGCCAAGGACGAGGCGCCACCGACGATAGCCGTGCTAGACACGACCACCGTCGAGGTGCCACTGGCTTTGATGCCTCCGCCATTCGCCCCAGTCTCTGGGCTGGGGGATGCTCCGGCTGCAGCGGCTTCGCCTCGCAGGGAGGCTCCTGCCAAAGATATCCCAGAGGCTCCGGTTGCAGCCTCGACAACGAAGAAGCCGTCCGTGTATTGGGCACGCGACGTCCTGGAGATGGGGCTCAGTCGCCAACTGGGCCCTGAACTGGAGAAGCCGGCCGGCCTCCGCACGGGGCTACGCTTTATTCCAGTCGCCAAGTGAGTACCCTCACCCTCCTTTGTCTTCCATAGCAGCTTGAATTATCTTGCTTACATGATTGATGTACAGGACCGAAGTGAAGAGGATGGGCCACCCGACCGTGGGTAAGGTGCCATCCGTCGCCATCGAGGAGGATCCTTCCCGTAAGAGGAAGGCGGACGAGGTCGTCGTCCCTACGGATAGCAGCAAGAAGGCCAAGGGTGATGACGTCGTCACGATTTCTGACGACACAGCGGTCGCGCCGACGGAGCCCGTAACAGAGGCGGCCGCATCCACAAAGGAGGGCGCTCCCTCGCCTGGAACGGCCGAGCCGACCTCCTTTGGGGCGGGTGCCTCCATCGCGACGTTCCCGCGCTTCATGGCCAAAGCGGCCGTGGCGAGTGGAACTTCACCCTCGAGCCGTGCACCTGGGGTCGCCGATGCGGAAGTCGACCAGCGTCGTGGGTACACGCCAGCCCTCCTCGCGTCCGTGGACGCGATACAACTTCATGGCATGCTTGGCGCAGCCATCCAGGTATGTCCAGTCCCCGAGGATCAGGTCGGTGTTTTGCAGCGGTCTGATCCTTTTGGCATATAATTTGTTATTTTGCGCGTCCAGTCCCCGAGTGCGCACTCGCTGAATTTCAGCGGGTGGGCACTTAGGAAGTTTTTGATTGCCAGTCCCCGAGTGCGTACTCGCTGAATTTCAGCGAGTGGGCACTTAGGATATTGCTTTAATTAACTGTTTGAACGATGTGTAGGGTCTGCAACGTGAATCAGCTGACCGATTGGCAGCGAAGCACCGCGCGGATAAGGAACTGGCAGCCGTCCAAGAGGTGAATAGGGGGATTCAAGCAGTTGCCGCGAAGGCGGAGGAAGCTCGCCAGGGACTTGTCCCCGCGGGTGAATTGGCGGCGGCGCAATCGGCTTTGAGCTCAGCTGAAAAGCGGATCGCCGATCTCGAGCGCAAGCTGCGGGAAGCGAAGGAAGAAGCGAGCTCGGCTGATGGACGAGCCAAGGCCGCCATTACAGCCGCCGAAGAAGATCGTAAAGTGTCGGACGCCCTTGTTGCTAGGCTTCAGGACGATCATACTGCGCTTCAACGCTTCATCACGGATCTCACCCGCCCGCTGATTGGTAAGTGCATTTGCCTCTGCCAGTAGCTTGTGCTTTTTGTGATGTCCAACGTACTTACTGTTGTCTTCTATTCGCAGGTCGCATCATTGATAGCGCGGAAGAGGCGAGATCGTTCGACGCGCGGCAGTGTGTGGGCACGCTCTTGACTCGGCGACGTTGTCGGCAACATGCATCCGAGCTTACCTCCAGGAGATATCACCCATGGAGGTGATTCCCAGCGACCTGGTCGAGGTGTGGAAGTACTTGGAGAAGGCGCCCTCGGTTGTTGAATTCATGACGCGGTCGGCGTTTCGACGCGGAGCGGCAACGGCGCTGACCCTTTGACTTGCTCACTTCCCAGAGGACTTCGACCTCGACAACGTGACGAGCGGCTACCCTTCGTCGACTGGCGCGGTGGAGCTTTCCGAGGTGCTCAAGTTGACGGACCGCGCTGCGGTGTACTCGAAGCGTGTCTGGGCAATGGGTGACCTCCTTCCGTACCAGGAGACGGTCGTCGCGCCCAACGACCCCGAGCCACCGCACTGGGATTTCAAGGTCGAGCAGCCTTTCCGCGCGGCGATGGCGGGTGGGCTGACGACGTACCCGTCAAACCCATACGCGCCGTTCATTCGCAGTCGCCGGGGTGCTGGCGAGTCGTCGTCGAAGCCTGCAGAATAGGGTAGTTTGCCCTGAGGCGTTAGTAGCAGGTCTGCCGTATGGGCATATTTTGTAATGTGAGACAATGCGACATGCTTTTGAATGAGACATCGTGTCTGTGTTGGAATTTGTCATGTGTTTTGTGATTGTGGTTTGAACGAGTCCCCGAGCGCGTCCGCCCTTTTGTGGGGTTTACCTCGTGTATGATATGTTTGTTGTTTTTGAATGTTTTGTTATTGTGGTCTACTCGCCCGAACTCGAAGAGCCAGTCGCAGGGCGACTCCCTTGAACGCTCTATACTTCACCGTTTTCCCTTGCGCGAACGGAGTCGGGTGGCCAAGTCCCCGAGCGTGGTACTTGGTTTTTCTAGGCGCGACTCGAGGGTGGTTGAGGACTTGGCGCGTTAGTTTGGGCGCATCACTCCTGCCTGGCCCGTTGGGTCAGTCGCGTGGCGAGTCCTTGGCATGCTCTCTTACTTGGCGTTTTCCTGAGCCGCTCGCGATGAACTGGTCGTCAGTCCCTGAGCGTGGTACTTAGCCGTTCGAGTCGCTATGCCAAGGATGCGGAGGACCATGGTCGCTGTAAGAAGCGAAGGCAGTTGTCTTGGCTCGTAAAGCCAGTCGGGCTAGGCGACTCCAATGGGGCTCCGGGTAGGCGTTTTTCATGGACGATGCAAGACCTGAGGTTACTCAGTGCTCTTGCACCGCACTACTTAGCCGTGCCGATCGCTGTACCAAAGGTTGACTTCTGCGGTTAGCTGGGCGCTGTTATTACGAGTGCGAGTGGCACAAGGCATGGAGAGTAGTCGCAATTTGCAGTAACCGATTCTTTTTATTTCATAGCGACTAGAGAGTACATATGTGGGGTTCTAGGGGTAGAACTTCCGTAGGAGGTTTACATTCCATGGTCGCTTGACGTCGAGTTCGCCGTCCCCGCGGATGTCGATGAGGTAGTAAGAGTCGTTGCCAAGTACTCGCGCGATGGCGAATGGTCCCTCCCACGGAGGGGAGAGCTTGTGCATGCCCTTCTTGTCCTGGATGAGGCGGAACACCAGGTCGCCTTCCTGGAAGGTGCGAGTTTTCACCCGCCGGCTGTGGTAGCGGCGGAGTCCCTGCTGGTAGATGGCGGTGCGTGACCGAGCGAGGTCACGTGCCTCGTCGTGCTGATCGACTCCGTCTTGGCGGGCGAGTTTGTTTGCAGCCTCCGTGTAGTGGACGACCCGTGGCGAGTCGTGCTTGAGGTCGGTGGGCATGACTGCCTCGGCGCCGTATACTAAGAAGAAGGGGGTGAATCCTGTCGACCTGTTGACCGAGGTGCGGATGCCCCAGATGACGGAGGGTAGCTCCTCGACCAAGAACCCGGCGGTGCGCTCGAGTGGTACTTGGAGTCACGGCTTCAGGCCATGGAGGATACTTTGGTTGGCCCGTTCAGCCTGGCCGTTGGATTCCGGGTGGGCGACCGACGCGAGGTCGAGCCGGATGTGGTGCTCTTCGCAGAATTCGGCCATGGCTCCTTTGGCGAAGTTGGTGCCGTTGTCCGTGATGATGCTGTTTGGGAACCCGTAGCGATATATGAGCTCGCGTAAGAATTTAGTGGCGGTCTTCCCATCGCATTTCCGAACTGGCTTGGCCTCCACCCACTTTGTGAATTTGTCGACCGCGACCAGCAGGTGGGTGTAGCCGGAGGGAGCCTTCTTGAAGAGGACTACCATGTCCATGCCCCACACAGCGAATGGCCAGGTGATGGGGATTGTTTTGAGCGCTGAGCTCGGCACGTGCGTCTGGTTGGCGTACTTCTGGCACCCAGCGCACCGCTGGACGATGTCGACAGCATCGGCGTGTGCGGTGGGCCAGTAGAAGCCATGTCGCATAGCCTTGGCGACCAGAGAGCGGGCGCCGGCGTGGTGGCCGCAGTAACCGGAGTGGATATCGTGGAGGATCTTGCGTCCTTCGGCGGGTTGGACGCAGCGTTGGAACACGCCGGTGACACTGCGCTTGTGGAGCTCGCCGTCGATGATGGTGTAGGACTTGCATCGACGAGCGATCATCCGAGCGTCCGTCTCGTCTGCCGGCAAGGTGCCGGCTTCCAGGTAGGCGATGTAGGGCTTGGTCCAGTCGTTTGGCTCGGTGACGAGTGCGACCAGGGCTGCCTTCGGCTGTAACGGGACTCCGATGTCGATCTCCCTCGGGGGAGAGACTGATGGCTTGGTTATTGTGTCGAGGAAGACGCCGGCGGGTGGTGCGAGTCGAGCCGACCCGATGCGAGAGAGGGCATTGGCCTCCTCGTTCTTCCGCCTATCGATCCACTCGACGGAGTAGCCTGTGAAGTGTTCGCCCAGCTTGTCCACTGCTTGGCGGTACGCCACCATGGTGGGGGAGACAGTGTCGCAGGTGCCAGCGACGTGCCCCGCGACGAGGTCGGAATCTCCGTAGCAGCGTAGGCGGTTGACATTCATCTCCTTGGCAGCTCGCATGCCGTGGAGTAAGGCCTCGTACTCGGCCATGTTGTTGGTGCAGGGTGTGAAGTCGAGGCAGAGGATGTAGCGGAGCTTGTCGCCCTTCGGTGAAGTTAGCACGATCCCTGCGCCTGCGCCGTCCGCGTTCTTGGAGCCGTCGAAGTGCAGGCTCCAGTAATGGAGGTATGGCAGCTTCTCTGGCTGCTGGGCCTCTTCCTAGTCGGCGATGAAGTCCGCTAGGGCCTGCGACTTGATCGCTTTTCGTGGCTCGTATTTGATGTTGTGGACGCCGATTTCGACGGCCCACTTGGCAACCCGCCCGGTCGCCTCGCGGTTGCGGATGATGTCTTGCAGTGGTGCTGAGGAGACGACCGTGATCGGGTGCTCCTGGAAGTAGTGCGGCAGGCGCCGCTGAGCTCTGAAGACCGCGTATACCAGCTTTTAGTACTGGGGGTACCGCTGGCGCGACTCAGTGAGGACCTCGCTGATGTAGTACACCGGTCGTTGTACTGGGCGCTCCTTTCCTTCCTCCGGTCGCTCGACGACCATCACGGCGCTGACACGCGCTCGGAAGCCGCGACGTAAACCAGCATGGGTTCTTTGTCGGCAGGGGCGGCGAGTAGCGGTGCGGCGAGTAGCACCTTTTTGAGATCGCGGAGCGCGTCATCCGCCTCCTTGTCCCACTGGAAGGTGGGGTTCTTGCGCATCAGGCGGTATAGGGGCATCGCCTTTTCGCCCAGGCAGGGGATGAAGCGACTGAGGGCCGCTACTCGCCCGGCCAGTTTCTGGACGTCGCGCAGGCACTCGGGTTTGCCGAGCCGGGCGATCGTGTCGATCTTCGTGGGGTTCGCCTTGATCCCTTGTTTGGAGACGACGTATCCCAGTAGTTGTCCTGCTGGTACACCGAAGGTGCATTTGCCTGGGTTAAGCTTTATCTTGTATTTTCGCAGGTTGGCGAATGTTTCCGCCAGGTCAGCGAGTAGGTCACCCTGGCGAGCGTACTTTACGACCACGTTGTCGATGTAGACGTGGATGTTGCGGCCAATTTGGCTCATGAGGCACTCTTGCATGCACCGCTGGTAGGTCGCCCCGGCGTTCTTGATACCGAAGGTCATGGCGGTGTAGCAGAAGTCTCCGAATGGCGTGATGAACGTCGTCTTCTCCTCGTCCTCGACCGCCATTTTGATCTGATTGTACCCGGAATAGGCGTCGAGGAAACATAGCGACTCCGAGCCCGCGGTTGAATCGATTATCTGGTCGATCCGCGGGAGGACGAACTGCTCCTTTGGGCAGGCGCTGTTCAAGTTTGTGTAGTCGATACACATCCTCCAGGTCCCGTTCTTCTTCTCGACCAGGACTGGGTTTGCCAGCCACTTGGAGTATTTGATTGGCCGGATGAAGCCTGCAGTGAGTAGACGCTGCACCTCCTCGGCGATTGCTCGGCGGCGCTCCTCATTGAAGGGTCGCAGCGTCTGTTTGACGGGTCGCACTTTGGGGTCGGCTTTTAGCTTGTGCTCAGCGAGCTCCCTAGGGACACCAGGCATGTTAGAGGGCTTCCATGCGAAGATGTCCCTGTTCTCACGGAGGAACTCGATGAGCGCGCCTTCCTATGCTGGGCTCATGCCCGTCCTGATCGTCACCGTCTGGCTGGAGTCGCCTGGGACCAGCTGGACGGTGCGGGTGTGCATCGTTGCCTCGAAGGTTGAGGTGTTTGCGCCCTCCGAGTTGGGCTTCTTGAGTATGGTGGGTTCGTCGTTGTTGACCCCACTCGCGTACTTGGTGAGCTCATCGGCGTGGTTGGTCTCCGCCGCGATGACGGCGTCAGCGAGCTCGGCTCCTTTGGCCTCGCACTCGGCGGCCATGTCGGGGTCGCCGTTGATGGTGATGACGCCGCACGGCCCGGGGAGCGTCATCGCGTTGTACGCGTAGTGGGGCGCTGCCATGAATTGGCGAACGCCTGGCGCCCCAGGACGCAATGGTAGGGGCTGTCGAAGGGCACGAGCTCGAAGATGATCCGCTCGGTGCGGAAGTTTGCTGGTGTGCAGAAGGTGACTGGCAGCGTGACCTTACCGATCGGGTATGCCTTCCGACCGGGGACGATGCCATGGAACGTGGTGTGGGTTGTTTCGATCATCGACTGCGGGAGCCGCAGCCGCCTGAAGGTGTCCAGGTACAGGATGTTGATGGAGCTTCCGCCGTCCATCAATGTCTTGGGGAGCCAGTAGTCGTTGACCTTAGGCTTGACCACCAGGGCGACTCGACCTGGGTACTCGATGCGTGGCGAGTGGTCTTGGCGGCTCCAGGTGATGGGCTGCTCCGAGTAGTTGAGGAACTGGGGAACGTCCACCTGGGCCACCGCGTTGACGGCGATGGCGCGGGCGATGACCTTCTTCTCGTGCTTCATGTTGAAGCCCGTGAAGGTATGGAGCGAGCCGGCCACTTTGCCGAATTTTCCGCCGTTTGGCGGGTCGTTGTCGGGGTCCTCCCGTGCTCGCCGTGCCTTCTCGATCTCCCTGAGGGTGTGGCAGTCGGCGGTGGTGTGCGTTGCGGGCTTCCCTTCCCTGCTATGAAACGCACACGGTTGGTTAAGGAGGGCCGCGGGGTCGAACCTTGGCTTGGCCTTGTAGTTGCCGCCGTCGCGGCGTTGTCCTCTGTCGCGGCGGAAGCTCTTGGGCTCGCGTTGTGCGTGCCCGGCGTTGGTGATGAAGTCGACTCGCCCGTCACTGCGGCGCTTGCCGGTGAGGCGAGTGTTGCTGTAGCGTAGGTCGGACCGTCGTCCGCTGTCGTTGCCGCTCGTGCGGCGTTGACCTCCTGACTCGTCGTCAGTTTCCTGGTTTGGATCTTCCTCCGCGTACCGTTTGGCGATCTCGAGGAGGTCTGGGATGTTGTCGAGTGTGCGAGAGTGTCGCTTGAGCTTGGCGACCAGGGGCTCGTAGCGGCACGAGGTCTTGAAGCAGTGGATCGCGGTGTCCGGGTGGATACCGACCGCGTTGTACCAGAGTTCTTGCCACCGTTGGACCCAGTTGCGGGTCGACTCGCGAGGTCCCTGGACGCATCGCTCCAGGTCCTCGATGGTGGTGGCGCGGGTGTAGGAGCACTCGAAGTGCTTGACGAAGGCGTCGCGCATCTCCTCCCAGGAATCGATACTGTCCTGGGGGAGGGTGTTGATCCACTGCCTGCACGTCCCCTCAATTATCAGGGGGAGGTAACGGGCGGCTAGCAGGTCGGTGTGGCATGCGATCCCCATCGCCATGAGGTATGTATCGAGCCAAACGGCGGGGTCGTACGAGGGGTCGTACTTTTCTATCTCCTTCGGCGCCTTGAAGTTTGGCGGGTACTTCTCGCCTCAGATCATTGGTCCGAAGCACTTGGGGCCGAGTCGACTGAGCGACCCCATGGGCTCGCCGTCGTGGCGATTGGTTAGGGTGTGTCGCAGGTCGTCGGGCTGGCGTGCGCGCCAGCTTTGGTTGTTGATGATGTGGGTGCGGGCGTCGATGGGTTGCCCGTTGGCGGCGACGAAGTTGGTCGCTGGCCTGGGGTCGTTGGTGGAGAGTGCCGCGTTCAAGGGTCGGTGTTGGAGCTGCAGTGGCTCCGGTGGCAGGCAGTTGAGGGTGTTTGCCGCCACTGGGCGGCCGCTTGAGGCCGCTCTGCTTCCCGAAGAACGCGAGTATACTCGACCCTGCGAGTCGGCGCCCGCATTTTGCTGCTCGACGACCTTTGCGAGCAGGGCCCTGACGTACTGGATCTGTAGGGCGCCGTCGCCCGTGGCCGTGATGTTGTCGGCTGCTGCTCGACCTGCCACGAGGTTGTCCATCGGGGTGGAGAATAGTGGGAGACCGTTTGCGTCTCGCTCCCGTGAGGATACTACTATCCGCGGCTGGTCCCTGGGAGGTGTGCGGTTGGGTGGAGGTGGGGCGCCCATCGCCGTCGACCCTGGCGGGGGTCGGGCGCTTCCTCCTGGTGGCGCGTTCTCGCAGATCGCGCGCTCGGCCACGCGGGCCGGGTCGTTTTCGTCGTCGAAGTTCAGGGCACGCCCCTGAACGGTGGGGTTCAGGCGTGACCTGATCCGCTGCTGGTGGTAGCGCGATAGTTCCTACGCCGTCACCTGCTCGAGGCGAAATTTTTTGCGCTCGGCTTGTTCCTTGCGCACCGCCTCTGCCAGTTTCAGGCGGAGTTCCTCGACCTCCGTTGCCGTGGTGTTAGGAGGGATTGGGGTGGAGAATGGGTCCTCCGGCGGTTCAGTGACGGTCGCCATGTAGGTCGCAGCGTGGCGACCGGTTCCGTCGCGGAGGTCGGCGGAGTTCTCCGATCTGGAGTCAAATTCGAAGATCCCGAGGATGGAGGGGTCCTCGAAGTCTCCCACGTTGGAGACCTAGGTGATGGAGCCCGCGGGTGAAGCCGCGGTGATGGACCCGGCGAGTGACGCCGGGGTCGCCGAGTCGGCGTCGTCGTTGAGGGCCGCGTCTTCTGCGGCCGCTGAGTTTTCGGCCACGTCACTGTGGGCCGAATTGTACTCGGAGGCGAGGTGATGGATCTTGCGGATCTGGCTCTCGGAGATCCGATCGCGTGGCGGAGACTCGCGGATGCGAGCCGAATCCTCCGAGACGATGACGTCGGTGAGGCCGACGAAGAGGCTGATCGTGCCGACCGGCAGGATCACGTTGTGCGTGACGGGTCGCGCCGCCGGGACGTAGCTGCTTGGCAAGATTTGGAGCATCTCGCCGATCGCTATCATGCGGCCGGTGGCGACCGTCTCGTTGATGGGCAGATTGGATCTTGCCGCAGAACACCGGCCAGACCGGCCATGCCCCATGGTGGGCTCCACTGTCGTGGGAATGGTCACGGCAGATGCTGCAATCGGCAGCGAGTAGTAAAACGAGGGGCAAGGGCGGCCAACCATCTGCGGTGCGAGATGAGGGCAAAGACACAGGGTTTTACCCAGGTTCGGCCCCCCGGAGGGTAAAGACCTACTCCTGCTAGATTGTATTATGAAGGTGGTACAATGGGCGAGCTCGGCGGCTAGGCAGCGAGTCGCTTGGGTGTATGATGGAACGTATCTCTACACGCCCTACAGGGAGGTTTATATAGGCTCACCTCCCCTAGGGTTTACATATCTCAACCGAATCAGTTAAGGCTTTGATACTCGTTTAACCTAATCCGACTGGGCCTATCTACTCGCCTGGGACTTCAGCTTCTAGTCGCTTGGATCCATGTCGGGCCTTGATCCAGTCGCCGTCCTGCAGGCCCACTTGCCAGGTCTTGGGCCAGTCGGAAACGTCCTGCTGGGTATACCCCAGTAGGAACATCCCCATCACTCAAGCTTGCGGATACCAAAATGGTGTCACCCCAAGAAATATACAAGGAGTACAAGCGTCAAAGCTTGGGGATGCCCAAGGCATCCCCTTCTTCATCAATAAAAAGCTCAGGTCTGTCTAGACACTTCACTTTTATTGTTTCATGCACAGTTGTGTTATTCTTGGAGTGTCTTAGTTTTCATTAGCTTTGCTTAGTTTGTTTAGTTTGCTTTAGTAGTTTGGACCCCCGCTCTCTCTGTGTTTTTTGCAAATAAGTTTGCTTGGTGTTGGAAAGGAGTAGTAAGTTCTTGCTTGAAGTGCAAGAGGAGCTTGCATTGACTGTGACTTAGACTTTAGCATGGCATGCTAGGTGTTATTTTTGCATCTTAGTAATTATTGATGTAGCATGTCTTGTTCCAAACAATTGGAATTGCTTAGTGTGCCTTGAAGAAATTATGCGTTGTTTTAGCATGCAAAAGTATAGTATTGTGGTATTCTCCTTTGATGTTTTGCTTGGGTTGACTTGGCACATGCTCACACCATGTTATGACTATGACAAGTCACCATTAGCCTCTATAATCAATTAGTCCTTGACTTGTAGTACCACTCTTTGCCATGATTAGTTTTCTTTGTTGCATTGCATAATTATGGCCATTATTGCTCTCTTAGTTGGTTGCTCCCAGTCTTTTGCGAGCCTCCACTTGTATGAGTAATCTCTACTCATGCTTCCAACTCCCAAGAAACCAAGTTATTCCAAAGTGTCCACTATAAACTCCTATGCATGGTGTGTTACACCATTCCAAGTATGTTCTTGTTTTCAACTATCTTCTAATTAAAAACTATTTTGTTATGTGAAAACTTAGTGATTAAAGCCCTCACGAACTTGATGGCACATTTTATTCTTTTCCCCTAATAAACTTGAACCATTGAGGCAAATTTGTTGTATATGCTTGCACTTATAAGTTGGGATTAGCAGAATCGTGCTATCACGGGGAACGTTTTCAACATTGCACTTGTACTTTTTGTACTCCGTTTATATCATGCTCTTTTGTCTATGGATGGTACCGGTGTGAAATGAAGTGGAAACTTGTAAGTCCATGGAGTTTGTATTCCGTGTTAGAGAAACGCCTGGGCCGCTAGCCTAAGCCATGCCTAATCATGGTGGAAACTTCCAGCATCACCATAGTGACATCTATGAAGAATTCTTCTTATTAAAAAAAGACACACTGAGAAAAGAGGAAAGAGAGAAAAAAGCACCATATTCCCATGGTACATAAGAAGAATTGCTGAGATTCTCATTGTGTGCTTGCCTTGTCATTTTGGTTATGGGAAAGCTCATGTACCATGTGCAAGGGGTACCCCGTTGGCGGTTCTCAATGATATGCAAATACTTACAGTGACAAGAACTTGCCTGGGCCCTAAGTTGAGTATCCATGAGGTGTAGCCCTCATAGTCAAGGGAGTTGAGATTGCCAACTTATACTTTGTCAAGCATATACTCCAGCTTTGCCACTTTAACCTTAACCACTTCAAGATGCTTATGATAGGGGCAATGAGGGATGAAAGCTAACAAGTACCATAATTTTTGGAAGCTCTTTTTGAAACTTGTAATCCCTGCTTCCTTTACAAAAAGGCCTTTCTTCCACCATTATTGAGTCTCCACCTTCTACCTTTAGGCACGATTAAGAGAGCATAGTTGTCATTCTGTGTGCAGTGTTCCAAAGGTTATTAATTGATGCATATTGTGTTATTACTTGCTGTTCTGCTATTTGTTTCTAGTCACCCTTGTGAACTTTGCAGGTGTCCTATGCATCCATATTGCTACTCTATGAGGGACAAGATGATTGCCACTATGCTATGTTTTCTGTATGTGAAACAAACAAATGTTTTCCAATGCATGTTATTCATGATCTTTGTTTGTAGCTTGCCATGTTGCATGCATAATTACTATGTCCTATTGTTAGAACTCCATCTTTAATGCACATGTTTAGAGTTCTTTGATCCTAGCTTTCAATGTTTGCAAATGGTTGGATCTTTATTGTGAGGGTGCATGTAACCTCAAAAATTATTCTTTTATCACTTACCTACTCGAGAACGAGCAGGAGTTAAGTTGGGGATGCTGATATGTTGGAAACGTATCTATAATTTTTGATGCTCCATGCTTGTTCTATATCTACTTTGCTTTACTTGTCCACACTTTGAGGTACTTTTTACATGTTTTCTGCTACTAACCTATTAACAAGTTGCAACAGTGCCAGATGCTTATTTTCTGCTGTTTTTGTTTTCAGAAAAGTTAGTAAAGAAATATTCTCGGAATTGGACGGGACGAAGGACAAAGTCAATATCTTTCTGTGGGGAACAATAAGTCCAGAGGGGAGACGGAGAAGCGGGCTAGGGAGGCCAAACCCTCCTAGGCGTGGGTGGCCCCTACCCCGCGCCTGGGTAGCGTTTGCCCCTCATGGTCGCCTCCCGGACTCTCCCCTTCGCCTATAAGAAGCCCCCGATGCAGAAACTCTCGGTACCCGATCAGAAATCCACGAAACCGTATGTAGCCGCCGCCACCATCGTCCCTATATCGGGGGGATCTGAAGTTCTTCCCGGCACCCTGCCAGACGGGAGATCATCACGGAGGCCTTCTCTCCGGTATGATTTGTGAGTAGTTCCACCTTGAACTATGGGTCCATGTAGTAGCTAGATATTTGTATCTCCTCCTTTGTGCTTTCATGTATAGATCTTGTGATCTCCGTTCATGATCAAGATCTAATCTATTTGTAATCATGCATGTTGTGTTTGCGGGGATCCGATGGATATTGAGATCATTATGTTGGTTTGATTAATGGTTCTATCTTTATGATTCTATCATGTCTGTGTTGTTTGTGATCTTGCATGCTCTCCATTGCTAGTGGTTATCTTGGCCAAGTAGTTGTTAGTGACTCCAAGAGGGAGTATTTATGCTCGATAGTGGGTTCATTTCTCTAGTTTCCAAGGGAAGTGATAGAATGCTCTTCGGTTGTAGATGTGTTGTTGCTACTAGGGAGAAAACAACGGTCTCTTGTTCATGGAACATGTGGACTGTTTACCTTACATACTTTGCTTAAAGAAGTTGTCTGTTGCTTGCAACTTAATACTGGAGGGGGTTCGGATGATAACCTGAAGGTGTACTTCTAGTCATAGATACAGTTGGATTACGGTCTATGTATATTGTTGTATTGCCCAATCAACTTCATATGATCTTTCTAGCTGGTAATTTCATTGTTATGCCTTGCTCAGTTCCTGTCATTTGCACCGTTGTAATTTGTTTACCCTTCATGACATGTTGTTTATCTAAGGAGAGCACCTCTAGTGAACTATGGACCCCGGTCCAATCTTTACCATTGATACATATTCCACTGTTACTTGTTTACTTGCTGCAAACCATTATCTTCCACACCATATGTTTAATCCTTTGTTACAGCAAACCGGTAAGCTTGAAAACCTCACTGATTCATTGGGGCATGTTTTGAGTTTGTGTTGTCTAGGTCTCCACGTTGCCAGCAACACCTGTGTGAAGTTTCCTTCCTCCTACTGGTTCGATAACCTCGGTTTCTTACTGAGGGAAACTTGCTGCTGTGTTGCTTCATACCTTGCTCTTGGGGTTTCCAACAAAGCATTCCACGACAAGTATTGGGCGCCATCACCAGTACTCTGGAATCTCCAAGAAACTGGTCATAAAGGCACTCCGTAATATGTGAAATTAGTTACTCCCATGCGTATTGATCTAGTTAGAGAAGTTACAAGCTGCAAGATGGTGTGCGAGAGTAGGGACACCACTACGGCCAATTTGAGGGAGATGCTGCTGGAGCCTAGTCCTCCGGCATCTCCAACAAACTGGTCATAGAGGCACTCCCTAATATGTGACCACGCGCGTTTGGAGATCATATCTTAATGGTAAGTATGAATCGGGACAACATCTTCATAGTTCAGGAAAGTCTTTCTATGAATCAGGACTAAAGGCCTCCTTTAGTCCCAGTCTAGCCACAAAACGGTACTAACACACTCAGGATCGTTTGCGGACAACACTATGCAGTCCTGGTCCAGCCACAAACCGGTATTAACACTCAATACATTTATTAATATTAAAAAACCGAGACTACGGAATCGGGACTAAGGACCCCCTTTAGTCATGCTCATATCTAGCCCTATAGTACTCAGCTTCAGGGTCGTCTTCGTCTTTGTCATTGTCGTCATCATCGTGGTCGTTGCTAGGCGTTGATACGTCCAAAATGTATCAACTTTCCCGATCACTTTTGTTATTGTTTCTCCTCTAAACTTGTGTGATTTGGATACAACTAACACGGACTAGCGTTGTTTTCAGCAGAATTACCTTGGTGTCTAGTTTTTGTGTAGAAAATCAACTATCAGGAAAAATCCTGGAAAATATGCCAAAAATCCTATTTCACCAGAAGACTCACGGAGCCAGAAGACGAGGCGGAGGTGGGCCATGAGGGGCCCACACCCCCTGCCGCGTGGGCCAGGCATGGCCGCGCCTGGGAGTGGTGTGGCCTCCTCCGGCACCCCCTCGGACTTCCTCTTTGCCTATAAGATGCCTTCAGACCTAAAAACTCAGGGGGTTCGATGTTTTTCCAGAAAGAGTTCCGCTGCGCCGCCACCACCAGAAACCGCGATTCGGAACCAGAAACTCAGTTCTGGCACCCTACCGAGACGGGGAATTTGGAGAGGATCATCGCCATCATCATAAACAACGCATCTCCATCAACCATCCATGTTTCCCCCATCCATGAGTGAGTAATCCCCCGCTGTAGGCTATGGGGATGGTAGGGATTTGATGAGTTCTATCATGTAATCGAATAAGATTGTTAGGGCATGGTGCCTAGTATCTCTATTAGTACTATTTGACTTTGTTGCAACTTGTTGTTCTTAATGCTTGTCACTAGGTCCCGAGTGCCATGATCTTAGATCTGAACATGTTACTGATTCATGATGATAGTATTGTTTGTGATCTTATCTACAAGTTGTGTACACATATCATTGTCCAGATCCAATGGCCCCGAAGTGACAGAAATTGGGACAACCGGAGGGGATGGCTGTGGTCTGAGGATCATGTGTGTTCATGGAGTGTTAATGCTTTGCTCTGGTGCTCTATTAAAAGGAGTACCTTAATTTCCAGTAGATTCCCTAGAGGCCCCGCTGCAACGGGCTAGGAGGACAAAAGATGTTGTGCACGTATGACTATATATAGAACACATGCATATGATTGTTTAGTACTTGGATGCTTTATCTTATTTATCTACAAATGCCTTAGATCTTGAAGTTACATGTTTGGACTTGTCCATGCAACGCCCATCCATCCATCCCTATGCCTACCGCACTCATATCCTATTGTTTGCTACTATTGTTACTATTGCTTTTGTTCTACTACTACCGTTACTTTGCTATTGCTACTACAAAATTATTGCTACTGATAAACCACTGTGAGCGAGACAATTTCCAGGTGCAGCTGAATTGACAACTTAGTTGTTAAGGCTTATAAGTATTCTTTTGCTCCCCTTGTGTCGAATCAATAAATTGGGTAATACTATCCTCGAAGACTGTTGCGACCCCCTATACTTGTGGGTCATCAAGACTATTTTTTGGCACTGTTGCCAGGGAGCATAGCTTTATTTGTAAGTTCACTTGGATTTATTACTATTCACTGCTATTCCTTTCATCATGGGGAAGTCTCGTGATGGAAAGTTTCCTATTTTACCATTCACTACAAGAAGAGGTATAGTCCTAAACACCTCTTCTACTCTTGATTCAGTGTCTGTTATAACTAAGCTTGTTACACCACCACATACACATGCTACGCATACTGCTACTACTGCTGAATCTGAAATTGCTTCGGATACTCATGATGTTACTTCTGTTGTGCTTGATGTAAGTGGTTCATTAGGTCATTTCCTAGATGCTACAATTGCTAGAACTATTTTGGAAAACACTGAAACTCCTAGTGAAGACACTATTACACCTGTTACCTCACCTGAGTCTAGAGAGAGATATGATATTAATGATGGTTACATTAAAATGACTGATGAATTTATTGAAGAGTACCAAAACACACATGGTGCTAGTGCTAGTGCTATTAGGAGTCTCCTTGAGAGACATACTATTATTCCCAAATTTTCTCCTGATGCTAAGTTTGCAACTTCTCCCATAGATATTAAAGATAAATACTATGATTTCTCCCTTGATTTATCCTATATAAACATTGTTGAGAAAGAACCTTTTTGTGGGACTGAAAATGAAAGTGTTGTAGCTCATATGAATGAGCTTTCCACTATGAGTGTCTTATTATCTGATCATTTTAAGATGCGCAAGTACTTTGTTACAATGATCTTCCCTTTTTCAATAAAAGGAGAAGCTAAATCTTGGTTTAATTGATTACCTCCTGGATCCATTGATAGCCCTGATTGCTTGATTGCTTCTTTCTTTCAGAAATATTTTCCTCCCAGTGCTAGACATGCTGCTTTGCAGAAACTTTTTGATTATAAACAGGGGAAGAAGAGAAATTGCCTTTCATGGACAAGGCTCTATGCCTTGATTCATGCACATCCTGGATGTCCATTACCTAAAAATGAGCTTCTTGATATTTATTATAATGGACTAACTGATGATTCTAGGACATACCTAGATAATTTTCCTGATTGTGTTTTCAGGAAAAGAACTCCTGCATATGCTGAAGAATTAATGGCTAAAATAAGCAAGAATTATGATGATTGGACTTCAACTGAGCTAAATACACCTTCCATTACTCCTGAGCGAATTGTGCCTGAACCAACTCCAACACCAACACCAAAGATGAGGGGAGTGATTGTATTAAATGATGAAGTGATGAAAGAAGCTAAAAAATGTCTTAAGGAGAAAGGTATTAGATCTGAAGATGTGAAGAATCTACCTCCTATAGAAGAATTATGTAAGCCAATTCCCCACTCATCTTCTATTGAGTTACACTCTCTCCAACACTTTGATGAAGGTGATATTCTATAGAGGTCCCAACCTGATAAGGTAGAGATCCCTGTGTTTAAAATGCTAGTCCCTGGATCAATAGCTAGCATCCACAGTTTAAGATGTAATTTCAAGAAGAAAAGGTCATAATACAACTTTATAACCAGGAATAAAATAATTCATTACATCTTACATAGATCATTTGGCTATCTCATTACAATGCAGCAGAAATATCTATATAGCATGGAGTCCTTCATCCTCAAAGTGCCACAGGCAATCATGTTGGTTGTAGACTTGTAATCCTATTCAACACACTTCACTCACATCAAACAAATCTGCAACATAATAAGTTACAACCACAAGGGTCAATACATTTGAACTGTATTGGCAAGTTTCACTACTATGTGGAAATAAGTTGGAACCTATCAATATATGCATATTTGGCTAAGTAGGGTTTAGGCTCATTTGCAGAAAGCAATATGGTTTTATCCTATCTTTTCAAAATAGTTTTGATCTTTTAACAATCCTTCTGAACTCCTTGGCAAAATCCAAGTGCTTCTAATGCCTTATTGACACCATCAAGTTTTACTTTGAGAAATTGGAATGTCGAGATCTTCCATAGCTTCAGGCCTTAGTTGCTCAGAGTTGTCCGTAACCGGGGACAAAACTAAGTACTAAGAATTTGATCTTCTGCAGAAGTTTTACACTTTACCCACATGACACAATCTCGTCTTGATGCCACCAGTGGCCGCTGGATAAGTACACACCAAATGGAGTATCGGCAGATCGAGAATGTGACAAAGTCTTTCCATAGAAGTCCTCCCAATACATTATGCTAGCACAACTACCAGGCTCCAATGTAAGGATATATTTCCAATACATAATTCTAGTTAACCTGAATAGGAACCAATGCAAGGGTCTTCCACTATGTAATTGACTAAGCCAGAGCCCATTTAGCATGGGGTTGTACATGGAAGCCATTGTAGGAGAAACATGTTCAATCTCCAAGTCCCTAGGTGTTTTTCTTCTAATGCACACACGTAGCCATTTATATATGGTTCCCTTCGTTGCCACCTTATCCACAATTGAGTATCCACATTCCACCCAGGTGATTCATTGAGTACTTGTTTTATTATATAAAACATATATTTTCCAACACTTCATATATTCATAACATGGTATTCCACCCCAAGTCTATAGCAAGGCTAAGTATACTACAACTATGATGTTTCCACTAAGGAAGATATAAAGGATGTCCTATATAGGACATAGCATAGCATAGTAACATAGTAGCCCTATCATGCATACTACAAAAATTCCACTAAGTATAATGAAAATAGTAGGACATGGATGATAGTGCCACTTGCCTTTTTGGTAGATAAATTAGATTCACTCCTTGATCTTGCAATAGTCACACTCTTCAAAGTTCACTACAATTCAATCAAGCAAGCACATATTCAAACTAGCATTCAAACAATTCACCACATAAAATAATAAAAACAAAGCAATGCATGCAAACATGCAAAAGATTGTTTTATATGGAAAAGTGGTTTTAATAGGCTATAAACATTTTAAAACACCTATTGGTCATTTGTAAAAGTGGCAACACCATTTAAAATCAAGTTAATGAAAATGGGCCATTTAAATCATTTTTGTTTTGCTAGAAGTGATTTAAAACAAAGTAATATTTTGTAGAGTTAGCTAAATATGTTTTTAAACACAATGTTAATGTTTTAGGATCAAAGTGTTTAAATCAAATAAATTTACAAGAGGTTTCACCCCCAAAACCATTTTTAAATCAAAGCAACATTTTATTTTACTAGAAATGCCTTTATTCAAGGAATAATTCCTTAGTGTCACAAAATATACTTTTAAATCCAAAAGTTGGTTTTTATGGTCAGTAGGTTCAAAACAAACCATTTGCAAAAGATTTTACCCTAAAAACATTTTTAGAATAAATTTTATAACCAAAATAGACCTAATAATGTTTATGTGAAAACAACCAATTTTCCAGAATCAAAATACTAAAGTAAGGGCATGGTTGCAAAGGTTTCTTTTTACTGATTCCAATGATATAAAACTTTCAAAATTTGGACGTGTATATTAAAAGTTATGAATTTTACAAAATCAACCTACTAATAGGCAAGTTTCTGTTTTTAAATCAAAAGGCTGGCTACGTGGCTGATTCTTATTGGACGATAACGGTTCGCACAGATCAAGTAGTGTGGTGCATTAGATTAAAAGGGCATCGTGTGGCTCTGATCTAGCGTACCCTTTCGTTTTAAGTGATTCTATCGCAACCGTGGGATCAAGATCTAACGGCTCTTAATCATGCGACCATATCCTAGCGGTGCTGGCGACGGTGGCGCGGCTGCGGCGCTCGGGCTGCGGCGTTCTAGCGCAACCAGGAAGCAAGGTAGAGGGAGGGGGTGCTCACCAGTCTCGTAGGGATGCGCTGATTCTCGACATGGTCTTAGTAGGGCAGGAGGCGCACTGAGTCACTGGCGATTGCTCGCCGGAGTCACTCGTGGCGTCGGGCACGTCCTGTTGTCAACGGGGGCGAGGCTACAAGGCATCGGAAGGCAAGACGATGGTCACATTATATGCGTGAGGCAAAGGCGAGTACACGTGCGCCAAAGATAGAGAGAGGCGCGGTCGGAAATTACCAGGGGAGCTTGTCGGAGTTGCGGCAGTCAGCGGCGGCGCTCTGTCATCGTTGTTGCCGATGCTATGGGACACGCGCGCGCGAGCTGTGGGTGTTGGCGGATGCGCAAGGAGATGGGAAGTGTGCTCATTTGATCTAGGGGAAGTAGGGGTGACTGTGCTCACCGGAATTGGACGGAAAGTTCGTCGGAGCAGTGTCGGTTTGGGCGTGTAATTGCTGCAGCCTGGTGGCAAAGAGGTAAAGGGGTTTGAAAGGAAATGAGGAGGAGGGCGAGGCGATTAAGTACACGTGGTCACGGGGAGGAATTATCGCGGCATTGATTTGAATTCAAGCGAGGTTTAATCGACCAGAAACAGCCGGAAGAATGAGGGGGAAATGGTCGCGGGGTTGAAGACGATGCCAAGCTGGCGATGGGACCTAGTGGTCAGCGAGGTTAGGGAAGGTTTGGTGGGGTTAGGTCATCAGTGGCTGTGTGGGTCATTTCGCGAGTGAGAGAAAACGGTTCGGGGAAGAGGGATTTCCCGCGTGGGCTTCTGTTGGGGCCTGCTGGGCTGGTTGGGCTGGGTAGGTTAGTGGGTTTGCTTCTTTTCTTATTTTTTCTCCCTGTTTTCTTTTTCTGATTTCATTTTCTATTTTCATTCTGTTTAAATAATTCAAACACCCATTTGAATTCAGAACTTTCCAAACTTTTAGTAAGATTTTAATACTGTTTATTATTGTATTTAAATAATACATTTTAGATTATTTTCTTATATTCTCTTAGGGTTTATTATTTATTTAAAATAGAAATTTGTCTTTATTTTAAATAAGATTTAAATATGGTTTCAATCCATATTATTTATTCAAATAATTCTTTTATTCTTTTTAATTCAATTAGATAAATTTCAATCCTCTTGGCAATTTCCATTATCTTTCCCATGATTTAATTAATCATTTACCTTAGGGATTTTGCCCCCATTTAAATATAAGTAGAATATGGTTTAAACCCATATACTTTTATTTGAATATTCTTTATCCCTTTATTTTATTTGGATTATCTTTATTCCATTTGCTTATGGATTTGGCCAAGATTTAATTTGGCTTTTAAATATTCCTTAATTATTTATCTCTTTCTTCATCTTATAAAATCCATATCTTTTTATTTATAGATCCAAAATTGGTGATTCCAATTTGTATAATTTTATTTAATATTTGTTTATATTTTTAAATCCCGTTATGATTTATTTGCTCAAGATTTGGTATGGATTTTAGATAGGGGCTTTATTAGCTTTGGAAATTTATTCCTTTTATCTTATTAAATTCATAAGTTTTTATCCAAGGTTCGAAATTAAATGAAACCAATTTATATGGTTTTATAATATTTTTATTTATCATTCTTGATCATTTATGAATGTTTTTTGACAAATTTTTATATGGATTAAATCCATAGTCTTAGAGAGATCTTGGAAATGACTTATTCCATTAGGGTTTTTGGGATTTTGATTTAACTTTTCCAAGTGTTTAAATTTCAAGATACATTCGTTGATGAATGCATTTCACTTGATTGAAATTTTGTTGGATTCCGTTTTATTCAAATTTTGTTTAAGAAGGGTTTTGATGTTTCCATTTATAAGCAAAAAGTTTCTTTTCACCCTAAATTTTAACAATTATTTCTTTTGTTTATTTATTTTTCACATTTCAAAATTTGGAATATTTTGGGATGTGAATGGCTACCACCCTTAAAAGAAATCTCGTCTCGATATTTGGGAAGGCTAGAGGTTTAAGTTGGCTTCAAGACAACTAGGGTACTACCACCCTTAAAATAAAATTTTGTAGGGTTACATTGATGGTTCACCTGACTATGGGTTCAATAATTGACATCCAAACATGGGATCCTTATGTGACTCAACTGAGTAAGCTAAATCTTATCATCCACATCATCTAATTCTTCAAGGGTTCCATACATGTTGATGTGGTTCACATGTCCTTTCCAGGCCACATTGGAATCGCTTCCATTGGAGTTTCTAGCATCCTTATTCTTTTTCTTCTCAGGACAGTCTGATGCATAGTGTCCAAGTTTCTTACAATTATAGCACTACAACTAGCTAATATCCTTCTTCATGGAATTGCCATGTTGGTTCTGACCAAGGTCATCTCTATTGTCAGTATCATTCCCATTATTATTATCACTTCCATTGTTGTTGTGGTGATTCTTATGATGAGTGTGTCCATTTCCTTCATGCTTACGTGGTCCATAATCTCCATTGCTCTTTTTGAATGAACGCTTCTTTTGTGATGATCCTGAGTGATACTTGTCAAGGCTATGCTTCCTCTTTCTGTTCTCAACTTGCTTCATCTTGTTTTCCAAGATGGTGGCTTTGTCATAGAGTGATTGATAAGTTGGGACATAGGCAACAGACAGCTACAGGTTCAACTCATCATTAAGTCCTTCGAGGAATTTATCTTTCCTCTTAGCATCTGTATCAACTTCATCCGGTGCATAGCGCGCCAGATTGTTGAACTCCTCGATGTACTCAGCCACACTGCAGTGACGCTGTTTTAGGTTGTGGAACTCCTTTTTCTTCAAGTTCATCACTCCGGATGAGATGTGATCTGTACGGAAACCATCCTCAAAAATATCCCAAGTCACATCCTCAAGGGGAGTGGTGATCTGAAAGTTGTCCCACCAGGTTGCTGCTGGTCCTTCGAGCAGATGTGCTGCAAACCTGACTTTTTCCTCCTCGGTGCAGCCAACAGTCACTAAGTCCTTGTTCATCGAACGTAGCCAGTCATTGGCTACCATTGGATCAGTAGTTCCCTAGAACTTTGCAGGCCTCAGTTTCAGAAATCGGGTGAGCATGTCAAATGCTAGAGGATTATTCTGATTGTTGTTGTTATTGTTGTTCTGATTCTGATTCTGCATAAACTGCGTCATCATCTGCATCAGTTGAGCTTGAGCTATGATCAACTACTGCATCTTGGGAGTGATGTTGTTGTTGTTGTTGTTTTGGTTGGGGTTGGCACAATGGGGAGGCATCAGTTGGTTTAATAGGGATAAGTAATGATAGATAGATCTAAAGAAGTTCTAACACACAACCCAAAACAAATAAGTTCAATCAAACAATCAACAAGTAACTAATCACTTAACAACTTATGAGTTTAACTCACGAGTCAAAGAAAACAACAAGTTTTCTTGAAACAATCAACCTGGTATAGTCATACCACATAAGTCAGTATGATCCATACACTAACATGATATCTATGTCTTAGATAGTTGGTAGGCAATCTAATGTCTCTTGGGTCTCATTTGTAGTGTTTAGTGATGTCCAAGTTGAAGTCCTTGGTGAAACTAAAGTTGAAGTTTGGTGATGTTAATGTCTTTTGCTCATGTTGAAGTTTTTGTCCATCAATTTGAAAAGAGGGAAGGTGTAGAATCAAAATCAAAAAGGTTGAGGAAAGATTTTACAAGATTGTTTGTACATAAGTTTGGAACAAATACAACTCCTATTTTTCTAAGGGGTTTTGTCAAATCCTAGGGTTACAATCCTATAGGCAACATAGTGCTCTGATACCATCTGTAGAGGTCCCAACCTGATAAGGTAGAGATCCCTGTGTTTACAATGCTAGTCCCTGGATCAATAGCTAGCATCCATAGTTTAAGATGTAATATCAAGAAACAAAGGTCATAATACAACTTTATAACCAGGAATAAAATAATTCATTACATCTTACATAGATCATTTGGCTATCTCATTACAATGCAGCAGAAATATCTATATAGCATGTAGTCCTTCATCCTCAAAGTGCCACAGGCAATCATGTTGGTTGTAGACTTGTAATCCTATTCAACACACTTCACTAACATCAAACAAACCTGCAACATAATAAGTTACAACCACAAGGGTCAATACATTTGAACTGTATTGGCAAGTTTCACTACTATGTGGAAATAAGTTGGAACCTATCAATATATGCATATTTGGATAAGTAGGGTTTAGGCTCATTTGCAGAAAGAAATATGGTTCTATCCTATCTTTACAAAATAGTTTTGATCTTTTAACAATCCTTCTAAACTCCTTGGCAAACTCCAAGTGCTTCTAATCCCTTGTTGACACCATCAAGTTTTACTTTGAGAAATTGGAATGTCGAGATCTTCCATAGCTTCAGGCCTTAGTTGCTCAGAGTTGTACGTAACCGGGAACACGGCTAAGTACTTAGAATTTGATCATCTACAGAAGTTGTACACTTTACCCACATGACACAACCTCGTCTTGATGCCACTAGTGGCCGCTGGATAAGTACACACCAAATGGAGTACCGACAGATTGAGAATGTGACAAAGTCTTTCCATAGAAGTCCTCCCAATACATTATGCTAGCACAACTACCAGGCACCAATGTAAGGATATATTTCCAATACATAATTCTAGTTAACCTGAATAGGTACCAATGCAAGGGTCTTCCACTATGTAATTGACTAAGCCAGAGCCCATTTAGCATGTGGTTGTACACGCAAGCCACTATACGAGAAACATGTTCAATCTCTAAGTCCCTGGGTGGTATTCTTCTAGTGCACACACGAAAAATATAGCCATTTATATATGGTTCCCTTTGTTGCCACCTTATCCATAATTGAGTATCCACGTTCCACCCAGGTGATTCATTGAGTACTTGTTTTATTATATAAAACATATATTTTTCCAACACTTCATATATTCATAACATGGTATTCCGTCCCAAGTCTATAGCAACGCTAAGCATACTACAACTATGATGTTTCCACTAAGGAAGATATAAAGGATGTCCTATATAGGACATAGCATAGCATAGTAACATAGTAGACGTATCATGCATACTACAAAATTTCCACTAAGTATAATGAAAATAGTAGGCCATGGATGATAGTGCCACTTCCTTTTTGGTAGATAAATTAGATTCACTCCTTGATCTTGCAATAGTCACACTCTTCAAAGTTCACTACAATTCAATCAAGCAAGCACATATTCAAACTAGCATTCAAACAATCACCACATAAAATAATAAAAACAAAGCAATGCATGCAAAAGATTGTTTTATTTGGAAAAATGGTTTCTAATAGGCTATAAACATTTTAAAACACCTATTGGTCATTTATAAAAGTGGAAAAACCATTTAAAATCAAGTTAGTGAAAATGGGCCATTTAAATCATTTTTGTTTTGCTAGAAGTGATTTAAAACAAAGTAATATTTTATAGAGTTACCTAAATATGTTTTTAAACACAATGTTATGTTTTAGGATCAAAGTGTTTAAAGCAAATAAATTTAGAAGAGGTTTCACCCCAAAAACCATTTTTAAATCAAAGCAACATTTTATTTTACTAGAAATGCCTTTAGTCAAGGAATAATTCCTTAGTGTCACAAAATATACTTTTAAATCCAAAAGTTGTTTTTTATGGTCAGTAGTTTCAAAAGAAACCATTTTCAAAATATTTTACCCTAAATACATTTTTAGAATAATTTTTATAACCAAAATAGACCTAATAATGTTTATGCAAAAACAACCAATTTTACTGAAGCAAAATACTAAATTAAGGATATGGTTGCAAAGTTTTATTTTTCCTGATTCCAATGATATAAATTTTTTAAAATTTGGACGTGTAGATTAAAAGTTATGAATTTTACAAAATCAACCTACTAATAGGCAAGTTTCTGTTTTTAAATCAAAAGGCTGGCCACGTGGCTGATTCTTATTGGACGATAATGGTTCGCACGGATCGAGCAGTGTGGTGCGTTGGATTAAAAGGTAATCGCACGGCTCTGATCTAGCGTACTCTTTCGTTTTAAGTGATTCTATCGCAGCCATGGGATCAAGATCTAATGGCTCTTAATCATGCGACAATATCCTAGCGGTGCTGGCGACGGTGGCGCGGCGGCGGCGCTCGGGCTGCGGCGTTATGGCGCAACCAGGAAGCAAGGGAGAGGGAGGGGGTTCTCACCAGGCTCACAGGGATGCGCTAATTCTCGACGTGGTCGCAGTAGGGCAGGAGGCGCACGGAGTCACTGGCGATTGCTTGCCGGAGTCACTCCTGGCGTCGGGCACGTCCTGTTGTCGACGGGGGCGAGGCTACAAGGCATCGGAAGGCAAGCCGATGGTCGCGTTAGACGCGTGAGGCAAAGGAGAGTACACGTGTGCCAATTGCTGCAGCCTGGTGGCAGAGAGGGAATGGGGTCTGAGGGGAAATGAGGGAATGGGGTCTGAGGGGAAATGAGGAGAAGTACGCGTGGTCACGGGGAGGAATTATCGTGGCATTGATTCGAAATCAAGCGAGGTTTAATCAATCAGAAACAGCCGGAGGAATGAGGGGGGAACGGTCGTGGGGTTGAAGACGATGTCAAGCTGGCTGTGGGACCTAGTGGTCAGCGAGGTTAGGGAAGGTTCGGTGGGGTTAGGTTGTTAGTGGCTGTGTGGGTCGTTTCGCGAGTGAGAGAAAACGGTTTGGGGAAGAGGGATTTCCCGCGTGGGCTTCTGCTGGGCCTGCTGGGCTGGTTGGGCTGGGTAGGTGTAACATCCCAAAAATACCAAACTTAGATCATCAAACACTAATCATCAAGATTAGGGTTAACAAAAACTTTTCTAAATAAACTCATGAATGCATGTATATGTGTATGCATGGATTTTGAATTTCTTTAAAAACCACCTTGTTTGTGTGACCCATTGCTTGTAAAATGTTTCTTAGGTGAAATGAACATCACCTAAAACATTTCCCACACTTTTCCTAAAGACAAGTAAATCAAAACACATATATTAAGTGAATGGTCATTTTGGCCAATTTAACTCCCATGCCTACTTTGGCTGTCTCAAACTTTCAAAACCTAACAGAAACTTTTCTGGATCTTTGCACCCCTTGAATGTACTCATAACAGAGTATCAAGGCCCACTTTGTGATCATCCAGAAACTTTCAAATGCATAGTTTAAATGACAATTCAAAATTGAATCTTCTTCATATGAGAAGATCCCACTTTTTCAAAACCCACTCAAACAAGCTCAACTTTCAAAACCCAAGCATCTGCAGACTCACCAGCACCAATCTAGCAAACCCACCAAAATTCATTTCAAAATTCAAAACTTGATTTCATGCGGCCATTTCATCAAACAGGTTGCAGACAGAAATCAAACAAAACATCAAACACTATAGTGTGCAGTGTTTTGAGCCTAACTTGTTCCCTAGTTAGCTCACACACAGCTCAGTAGATCATCTAGGAAGTTTAACTAAGGACTAGCACCCCTGTGAGCTTGCCATTGCCATCAATGGTGAACAGCCGAAGCCAACCTTGCCACCCCATTATGGACAGCAAGCTAGAGGAAGAACTAGCCGTGCCAACCTTGTCTAGGAGGCAGCCCACCGTCCACCGCCACTACCTGTCCCAGCCGCGAGCGTTGCCAAGCCCTGGACCACGCGCACAAGCCGCGCCCAGACCATGCCGAGCGTGCGCCAGAGCGCCACCCTCGACGAGAATCCATAGACCATGTGCACACACGATCACCACCGACCCAGGAGACCGCCAGACATCCCCGTTTGCCGCCCCGTGCCATACAGCCACCGCCCGCCGTCGAAGACGCCGCCTCTGCCGCGCAGAGCACCGCCCGTTCCAGACCAAGACGCACCGCCCCATGCCTCGCGACCATGTCGTTGAGCATCGCCAGGAGACACAGCACCGTCCCCTACCCTTGCCCATGCCTTTAGCCGCATGTAACCTCGCCCTCGACGAGCTCACCGTGCGCCCCGATGGTCCCCTCGCTCGACTATAAATAGAGGCCACCCCTGCACGATTTCTTCACACCATCTCACTCCCCTCTCCTCACTGACCGTGCCACACCGTTCTCAGAGCAAGGCGAGCACCACCTCGCCGGAATTTCACCGGAGCTCGCCGCCTCTGGAGAAGAAGGGAGCCAGCGATTGGAGCCGCCCCAGGAGGATCCACCAGTACCAGGAGATTCGCCGTCGTCGACTTCGTCGTTCGCCCGCCTCGCCGACCCTCGCCCGTACACTGGTGAGCCCCCAGCATCCCTCACTGGCCGCGCTAGGTTTCGTTCTCGCCGGAGTTGTCTCGCGTCGACGATGACCCCCAGCCGTTGGATTAGAACTAGATCGAACGATCCACGTTGCCCCATACCGCTTCGCCCAGCCCCGTGTCACTGACGAGTGGGGACACCCACTTAAGCAGCCCGCGGGAGCACTGCGCTTAGCAGGCCGGCCCAGTACGTTTTCCCGCGCAGCCCAGCGATTCAAATTAAACCTTTTTCTTTTTAAATTCAAACACACTTCTATACCCAACTTCAAAAATCAACCCAGATCGATTCAGTGCACCAAATTGGATGAAACCAATTTTGTTGGAAAGGTCTGTGAATGCTAAATCCAAGCCCGTTGGATTCAAGTCATTTGGATCTGTTGATCACCCATAGTAAAAATAACAAGGAAGAGGATTTTCTGCATTCAAACATTTTTCAAATTTTAACCATAAAAGCTTTTGAGTTGATTCCAAGTCTCAAAAATCACATTTAACCATACCTTTCAGAATATATAAAAATATATAGGTTTACTTGCAGAAATAATGTTCAAGTAATAAAAGAATGCTACATAAGCATTTCTAGCCACTTTAATTAATTAAAATAAAAGGGTGAAACCTTATTGAATTGTGACACCACTTTAAATCACATTCCCATGGACTACAATATGTGGTGATGACAGGTGTCAACATGATCCCATATTTGGTTTGGAGAATATTAAATCTTAAGTAGTTTTTCAATGAGTAGAAATTACTTTTCTAAAAATAAAAATAATCAAATCAAGCCTTAACCTTGTAAGGTTAGAGATGATGTTAGATCATCTATAAGACCCTTGTGTGTGATGATTGCAAGTAGTTAAGTATTGTTTGGTGATTGTGTACCTCGTATTTATTCATAGACGCTAGTACCGACCAAGGATACGAGGAGGAAGGAGGATACTACGAAGAGGAAGCCGAGGAGAACTTCAACCACTGCTCTGCACAAGGCAAGATAACACTTGCAATTTAGCAAGCTTATATTGACATTGATGCAAGCTAACCCTTGCAAGAGTACCCATTTGATAAACCAATCATAGTTTTATGAGCAAGCCTCTCACTTTATTTCTTTATCAAGGCTTACTTAGAGTTTACTTAAGTGACTGGTAGATTTTGGAAAGATGCTGAAGGTTGCATAAAGAGCATAAAATTTGGCCTAAGCTAGAAACCTTGATATCAGCCTAAGATATAAGGTTGGACTTAGTGAAACTCCACTAGTTACCACCCCTCATTAGTACTACCCCCACCTGTAGATGCTAGTGCTAAGCATAAAACTTGATCAACTTTTAGATGGGAATACTTGGTGGAAAAATGGTTATGAAAACCTTGGAATGATGGATCATTCTATTGAAATGTTTTGGACATGTGTTTCCAAACACTTGATGATTCTGGTGATAAAAATGTTGAGGCATGAGCCTTAGCCCTTTATAAAACTGATGGTTGTCTGGATGCGATACCATTCCAATTTTAGCGTACAACCACAATACCCGAATATTGGGTAGGGCTTGACTGGAAACTTATATACCTTAGTATTAGTTCCCTCACGGCCAAGGTCTGAGCTGAGGCTACCTTGTGAAGATTGTCCACCTGTGCAGTACCCAAGATGACAGCTGGTCATGGTTGGGAGGCCAAACTCACAGGAGAGGTGCTCATACTAGGGCGTGTAATTGAAAGGTTAGGATTGATTATCCGCATACTGAGTATGGTGAGTTCAGGATTTGTACCTGACGGATGTATCGAATGTTGTGGTGAAAGTGTACAATCTCTGCAGAGTGTCAAACTATTCGAATAGACGCGTCCGCGGTTATGGACAGTTGGAGTGGCCATATTGTTCCCCCGTCAGACTTTTCAAAAGTGACTTGTGAAATGAATTGAGACCTTGACTTGACCACAACAGAGTTGTGACCGGAAATACAAGTTCCCACTTAGGATTTATAAAATTATGGCTAGCTTCAGAACCTAGTAGAGATAAATCTGGCTTTTGCAAAACAACCCTAGAGCCTAGTGTCCTATTATCCAAAAACCCCTTACCTGTTAGTATTAGTTTGCGAGTACTTAAAGAGTACTCATGGCTTTGTCCCTGGCTATTCCCATGGCCAAACTATGAAGAGGAGTACCTGGAAGATGGACCCCAGGAAGGTTACGACAACTAGGATCATCTCCCATCGTCAGCATTGCCTGTGATCCCGAAGATGGAGCTTCGCCTACGCTACCGTTAATATTACATATTCGCTGCTTGATGTTGTATTAAGAACTGGATCATGAGATCCCTATTTGTGTAAGAACTTATGTATCGTTTGTAATGGATGAAGTACGATGGTATCCAATTCTGTTATGTCTCGCAAAAATGGTAATCCTGGGATTGCGATGTATGGCATAACAGGCATCTAGGATTGAAAAATCCGGGTGTTGACAAGTTGGTATCAGAGCCATCCTGACCATAGGAGACCCTAGTTAGATTGGACGTTGAACCAAAAACTTAGTTTCAAAACCAAAGAACACAAATATTTACGAAAACTTATTCTCATTCTTACCTCTTTAATTCTTTCATAAAACTTCATGTTCCTCAAAAACTCTTGCAAAATAAATAAAGTTTTGACACACTTGATCACTGTGCTAATCTACTCATCCTCTATTTTTATAGATGGACGTGAAGTACAGCAAGTTTTACCAACTTGGGAATGGAGGAGACCTTATCTTTGAGAGGGATCTGGATCAGCTTTCGGAACTTCTGGAGCGTCCGCACCCCGAGTTCTTCGGAGCTCAGCTCAATGATCAAGGAGGAGAATATCTGTAGTGGCTAATTGTTGCAAGTCTCCGAGGAAAGATTGAACCTCCCACTGCGGAGGGAATTCAGTTTACCTTGAGGGAAAACAACTGGCTCGATGGACTTGCCAGAGTAATACAGGAAGCTCTTTCCCGTCTGTGTGGGCAGAGCATCAATCAGATCAAGGGTACTTGCTTTGAGTTTTTCCCAAGGCGTGATGCAAATGGACAACCATTGGAAGCCCCATACGACCCCGAGCTGAAGACTTAATTGGACCACCTTAGCTTCATGATGTATGATCGTCAGCAAGAATTGGACAACTGCCGTGACTATTGCAACCACAAGTATGCCATCATCAAGACGAAGGACCAGACTATCGCCATACTAGCAAAGGATCGCAAGTCTCGCCGCCGTCAGCTCGACAAGAAGGAGCGCATTATTGCCCGTCTTCGCCATCGCATCTCATCTCTGGAGGAGACCATCCATGAGAGAGACATGCAGTTGGAGGAAAGGGAGAATGCAGGAGAGGTTCTTCGTGGAGACCCTTACTCTTATCTCAGTGATGACGATGATTTTCTGGAGGATCAGGCCATGGACTTCTTCACCGATGAGGATGATTTCGCCTTCATCGATGATGATGAAGATGATGAAGCCACAGATTCCGAGGAGTAGTAGCACTTGAGCACTAGCGTAGTGAGTAGTATTCGGTCCCACTGTATCGTAGATTCCAGAATGGTTCTTAAAACCATCTGTTTTTCCTTGCTGTGGTGTGCGTTGTATCGAGTGAATGAATGAATGAAAAAGCAAGTTGCTAGAAAAACCTGAGTCAAACTCTAAAAACTTTTCAAAGACCCAAAACCTTAGAAATTTCCCTCTTTTCTCATGATCTATATCAATCTTCAGATGCCACGTGGAGGAAGTGGTTCAGCCCCGGACCCGATGTTGCAGATCCTGCAAATGTTGACTTCTGACCGCGAAGCTGAAAGAGCGGAACGTCAAGCCAACCTAGCCACTCTGCAACAGATAGCCCAGCTAGCCCACAACAACCAAGGCCATGGAAACCAGGACAACCATGGATCTAAGCTCAAGAATTTCCAGAATACCAACCCACCCGTTTTCACCAAGTCAGAAGAACCCCTAGATGCCGATGACTGGCTGCAAACCATGGAAAACAACCTAGAAGTCGCTGGAGTGGAAGCCAACGAGAAAGTCCTGTTTGCCACCCATTATCTAGCCGGAGATGCCAGGGCATGGTGGAACAGTGTTCGTGCAATGACCGGAGGCCAAATGATGACCTGGGAGGAATTCAAGGTCAAATTCAGCAGAACCCATGTGCCACCAGGTTTGATCAAGAGAATGAGAGACGAGTTCAGAGAGTTGAAGCAAGGAAGGATGACTGTAGTGGAATACCGTGACAAATTTTTGTCATTAGCTAGGTATGCCCCGGACGAGATAGACATCGAAGCCAAGAAGAAAGAAAGATTCCTGAATGGTCTGCATGACGAGATGCAGACAGTGTTAGTCAATATCCCCTTTGTTGATATTGAAGCCCTTGTCGACTCTTCTATCCAGATGGAAGGAAAGATCAACCAGGCCAATGAGAACCGCAAGCGTCGCATGATGCATCAACCAGGAACCCATCAGACCCCAAAGTATCGCCCCAACCCATCTCCAGGATTTGCCCCAAGAACCAATAGACCCCCTATGACCCGTCCGACCTACCCCAACCGTGGAAACCCTAGACCCGGAGGAAATCACAACAACCCCGGCAACTCTAGCAATTTCACCCGTGCCCCACCCAAGTTCAACACCAACAATGCTACCGCCAACCCCAACACTGCCCCGAGGACTGGAAGCAATGTTGTGCCTGTCGCAGCCAAGGACAAGTCACAAGTGACCTGTTATGACTGTGGAAATAAAGGCCACTATTCCAATGAGTGCCCCAACAAGAAGAATGCTACAACCCCTAATACCAATACCCCAGCTCAGCAGCAGCGTCGTGTTCAGCCAGGAGAAGATTTGCCCTAGGGGATTCACTCAACCGCAATGGCCGTCTTTTTCTCATGCATGCTGAAGAAGCTCAGGAAGCGCCAGACGTCGTGCTGGGTATGTTTTCTGTTAATTCAGTACTTGCAAGAGTGTTGTTTGACTCTGGTGCATCGCATTCATTTGTCACCGAAGAATTTGCCTGCACTAGTAAAATTCAACCAACCAAATTGAAGCATGTGATGATTGTACAGATCCCCGGATCCACCACCAAGGCTAGGCAAATTTGCAAAGCCGTCCCTATCCGAATCCATGGCATAGATTTTTATGCTAACCTAATAGTACTCGGAACTAAAGGTTTGGAAGTAGTACTAGGAATGGATTGGATGTCCAAACATAAAGGATTGATTGACTGTGCCAAGAAAGCCATCACCATGACCAGTACAGCCGGAATATCAGTCGAGCATATATCTGAAACCTTACCTCGCCAATTCAAGTGTAACAAGAGTCTAGACCAACCTACCATTAATCAAGTCCGGATAGTCTGCGAATACCCCGATGTATTTCCAGATGTTTTGCCCGGTATGCCCCCAGATCGGGATATCGAGTTTATCATCGAACTAATCCCCGGAACAGGACCCATAGCCCAGAGACCCTATAGTATGAACCCATCGGAGTTAGAAGAACTGAAGAAGCAACTGGATTCCATGCTGGAAATCGGATTGATTCAACCAAGTGCGTCACCATGGAGGTCACCTGTCTTATTTATGGACAAGAAGGATGGAGGTACCCGTTTGTGTACGGATTATTGAAAGTTGAATGATGTCACCATCAAGAACAAGTATCCCTTGCCTAAGATAGAAGATTTGTTTGATCAGTTGACCGATGCCAAAGTGTTTTCTAAGATTGATCTTAGGACTGGCTATCATCAACTCAAAATTCGTGCAGAGGATATTCCAAAGACTGCCTTTACCACCAGATATGGATTGTATGAGTATACAGTCATGTCTTTTGGATTAACCAATGCCCCCGCTTATTTCATGAATCTCATGAATAAGATTTTTATGGACTTCCTGGATAAGTTTGTCGTTGTTTTCATCGATGACATTCTGATTTATTCCAAATCGGAAGAAGAACATGAGCTACACCTAAGGACCATTCTTAGAACCCTTAGAGAGCATCAGCTGTATGCAAAGTTTAGCAAATGTGAATTCTGGTTACAGGAAGTAGGATTCCTGGGTCACATTGTATCAGCCGGAGGAATTGCCGTTGACCCTGCCAAAGTGAAAGATGTAGAAGATTGGCAAGCCCCAACCACTCAAACCCAAGTTCGTGCTTTTCTCGGATTGGCGGGATATTACCGCAAATTCGTAGAAGGATTCTCGAGTATCGCCCGACCCATGACCCAATTGCTGAAGAAGGACAAGAAGTTTGAATGGACAGCTAAGTGTGAAGCGAGTTTTCAAGAACTCAAGAGGAGATTGATCTCAGCCCCAATCTTGATCATGCCGGATATCACGAAGCCCTTTGATGTGTATTGTGACGCATCCAAGATGGTCTCGGATGTGTGCTAATGCAAGAAGGCAAAGTTATACCTTATCTATCGCGACAATTGAAGCAACATGAACAAAACTACCCAACCCATGACCTCGAACTCGCAGCCGTAGTTCTAGCCCTGAAGACATGGAGACATTACCTGATGGGAAACCGTTGTGAAATTTATTCGGATCACAAGAGCCTAAAGTATATATTCACTCAGAAGGAGCTGAATATGAGGCAGAGAAGATGGATTGAGCTAATCAAGGATTACGACCTGGACATTCACTATCACCCTGGTAAAGCCAACGTGGTAGCCGATGCCCTTAGCAGATTGCCGTGCCGCTTGAACTCCATGATTTTGAAGGAGCAACCAAGTTTGCACAAAGAGATGGAAGATTTTCGAATGGAATTAGTAAGTGAAGGATTTTTGGCTAGCATAGAACTTCAGCCCACTTTAATCAGTCAGATTAAAGAGGCGCAGAAGGGAAATGCCAGTATCGATGGAATCAAGCATCGTATCGGTACAGGTAAAGTACCCGGATTCACCGAGGACGAAGAAGGAGTTTTGTGGTACAAAGGACGCCTTTGTGTACCAGCACATTCTGAGTTAAAAGAAGTTATCTTGAAGGAGGCTCATGATACTCTTTATTCTATCCATCCCGGAGGAACTAAGATGTATCAAGATTTGAAAGAGCAATTTTGGTGGCATAAGATGAAGAGAGAAATCGGAAGCTATATCGCCAAGTATGATATATGTCAGCGAGTCAAGGCCGGACATCAAAGACCCGCTGGATTGTTGCAACCTTTGCAAATTCCGGAATGGAAATGGGATTCTGTAGGAATGGACTTTATCACTGGACTACCTACTTCTAGTAGGGGAAATGACTCTATTTGGGTCACAGTGGACAGATTATCCAAAGTCGCCCATTTCTTGCCCGTCAAAACCACCTATCAGAGTTCAAAGCTAGCGGAGTTGTACATCGCTAGAATAGTTAGTTTGCACGGAGTCCCCAAGAACATAGTATCTCATCGAGGAACTCAGTTTACCTCGAGATTCTAGAAGAAAGTCCAAGAAGGTTTAGGAACCCGCCTAGATTTCAGTACCGCGTATCACCCTCAGACCGATGGACAAACGGAGCGAGTAAATCAAATACTCGAAGATATGCTGAGAGCATGTGTGTTAGAATATGGATCCAAATGGGAAGACTGTCTGCCGTTTGCAGAATTTTCATACAACAACAGTTACCAAGCCAGTTTGCAAATGGCCCCATTTGAATTTATGTACGGAAGGAAGTGTCGCACCCCTTTGAACTGGTCGGAAGTAGGAGAAAGTCAGATTTTCGGACCCGACATCCTACGAGAAGCAGAAGAGAAGGTTCACAAGATTCGTGAGCACCTCAAGACCGCCCAATCCCGACAGAAGAGTTATGCCGACAAGAGACGTAGGGACCTCGCCTTCAACATAGGAGATTTTGTTTATCTGAAAGTGTCGCCATTGAAGGGAATGCAGCGTTTATCTGAAAGTGTCGCCATTGTTTAGCCCCCAGATATATCGGACCTTTCAAAATTCTGAACCGTCGAGGAGAAGTATCGTATCAATTGGAACTACCAGAAGAGATGTCAGCTGTGCATAATGTGTTCCATATCTCGTTACTTCGCAAGTGTCTTGAAGTTCCCGAGAAGACCGAAGTGTTCAAGAATATCGATCACCGGACCATAGAGATCAACGATGACCTGACCTATCCCGAAGTGCCCATCCTCATTTTGGAAGAAGCTTTTCGAACTACCCGAACCCGAAGCATCAAGTTTCTCAAGATTCAGTGGAGCAACCACACAGAAGAGGAAGCTACCTGGGAGCGCGAATATCACATCAAGACGGAGTTTCCCGATCTCTTCAAATCCTAGGTAATCTTTTCGTCCTTTTTCAAATCTCGGGACGAGATTTTGTTTAAGGGGGGAAGGTTTGTAACATCCCAAAAATACCAAACTTAGATCATCAAACAGTAATCATCAAGTTAGGTTTAACAAAAACTTTTCTAAATAAACTCATGAATGCATGTATATGTGTATGCATGGATTTTGAATTTCTTTAAAAACCACCTTGTTTGTGTGACCCATTGCTTGTAAAATGTTTCTTAGGTGAAATGAACATCACCTAAAACATTTCCCACACTTTTCCTAAAGACAAGTAAATCAAAACACATATATTAAGTGAATGGTCATTTTGGCCAATTTAACTCCCATGCCTACTTTGGCTATCTCAAACTTTCAAAACCTAACAGAAACTTTTCTGGATCTTTGCACCCCTTGAATGTACTCATAACAGAGTATCAAGGCCCACTTTGTGATAATCCAGAAACTTTCAAATGCATAGTTTAAATGAGAATTCAAAATTGAATCTTCTTCATATGGGAAGATCCCACTTTTTCAAAACCCACTCAAACAAGCTCAACTTTCAAAACCCAAGCATCTGCAGACTCACCAGCACCAATCTAGCAAACCCACCAAAATTCATTTCAAAATTCAAAACTTGATTTCATGCGGCCATTTCATCAAACAGGTTGTAGACACAAATCAAACAAAACATCAAACACTATAGTGTGCAGTGTTTTGAGCCTAACTTGTTCCCTAGTTAGCTCACCCACAGCTCAGTAGATCATCTAGGAAGTTTAACTAAGGACTAGAACCCCTGTGAGCTTGCCATTGCCATCAATGGTGAACAGCCGAAGCCAACCTTGCCACCCCATTGTGGACAGCAAGCTAGAGGAAGAACTAGCCGTGCCAACCTTGTCTAGGAGGCAGCCCACCATCCACCGCCACTACCTGTCCCAGCCGCGAGCGTTGCCAAGCCCTGGACCACGCGCACAAGCCGCGCCCAGACCATGCCGAGCGTGTGCCAGAGCGCCACCCTCGACCAGAATCCACAGACCGCGCGCCGCCCTCACCGCGTGCACACACGATCACCACCGACCCAGGAGACCGCCAGACATCCCCGTTTGCCGCCCCGTGCCATACAGCCACCGCCCGCCGTCGAAGACGCCGCCTCTGCCGCGCAGAGCACCGCCTGTTCCAGACCAAGCCGCACCGCCCCATGCCTCGCGACCATGTCGTTGAGCATCGCTAGGAGACACAGCACCGTCCCCTACCCTTGCCCATGCCTTTAGCCGCCTGTAACCTCGCCCCGACGAGCTCACCGTGCGCCCCGACGGTCCCCTCGCTCGACTATAAATAGAGGCCACCCCTGCACGATTTCTTCACACCATCTCACTCCCCTCTCCTCACTGACCGTGCCACACCGTTCTCAGAGCAAGGCGAGCACCACCTCGCCGGAATTTCACCGGAGCTCGCCACCTCTGGAGAAGAAGGGAGCCAGCGATTGGAGCCGCCCCAGGAGGAGCCACCAGTACCAGGAGATTCGCCATCGTCGACTTCGTCGTTCGCCCGCCTCGCCAACCCTCGTCCGTACCCTGGTGAGCCCCCAGCACCCCTCACTAGCCGCGCTAGGTTTTGTTCTCGCCGGAGTTGTCTCGCGTCGACGATGACCCCCAGTCGTTGGATTAGAACTAGATCGAACGATCCACGTTGCCCCATACCGCTTCGCCCAGCCCCGTGTCACTGACGAGTGGGGACACCCACTTAAGTAGCCCACGGGAGCACTGCGCTTAGCAAGCCGGCCCAGTACTTTTTCCCGCGCAGCCCAGCGATTCAAATTAAACATTTTTCTTTTTAAATTCAAACACACTTCTGTATCCAACTCAAAAATCAACCCAGATCGATTCAGTGCACCAAATTGGATGAAACCAATTTTGTTGGAAAGGTCTGTGAATGCTAAATTCAAGCCCGTTGGAGTCAAGTCATTTGGATCTGTAGATCACCCATAGTAAAAATAACAAGGCAAAGGCTTTTTTGCATTCAAACATTTTTCAAATTTAAACCATAAAAGCTTTTGAGTTGATTCCAACTCTCAAAAATCACATTTAACCATACCTTTCAGAATATATAAAAATATATAGGTTTACTTGCAGAAATAATGTTCAAGTAATAAAAGAATGCTACATAAGCATTTCTAGCCACTTTAATTAATCAAAATAAAAGGGTAAAACCTTATTAAATTGTGACACCACTTTAAATCACATTCCCATGGACTAAATATGTGGTGATGACAGGTGTCAACATGATCCCATATTTGGTTTGGAGAATATTAAATCTTAAGTAGTTTTTCAATGAGTAGAAATTACTTTTCTAAAAATAAAAAGAATCAAATCAAGCCTTAACCTTGTAAGGTTAGAGATGATGTTAGATCATCTATAAGACCCTTGTGTGTGATGATTTCAAGTAGTTAAGTATTGTTTGGTGATTGTGTACCTCGTATTTATTCATAGACGCTAGTACCGACCAAGGATACAAGGAGGAAGGAGGATACTACGAAGAGGAAGCCGAGGAGAACTTCAACCACTGATCTGCACAAGGCAAGATAACACTTGCAATTTAGCAAGCTTATATTGACATTGATGCAAGCTAACCCTTGCAAGAGTACCCATTTGATAAACCAATCCCAGTTTTATGAGCAAGCCTCTCACTTTATTTCTTTATCAAGGCTTACTCAGAGTTTACTTAAGTGACTGGTAGATTTTGGAAAGATGCTGAAGGTTGCATAAAGAGCATAAAATTTGGCCTAAGCTAGAAACCTTGATATCAGCCTAAGATATAAGGTTGGACTTAGTGAAACTCCACTAGTTACCACCCCTCATTAGTACTACCCCCACCTGTAGATGCTAGTGCTAAGCATAAAACTTGATCAACTTTTAGATGGGAATACTTGGTGGAAAAATGGTTATGAAAACCTTGGAATGATGGATCATTCTATTGAAATGTTTTGGACATGTGTTTCCAAACACTTGATGATTCTGGTGATAAAAATGTTGAGGCATGAGCCTTAGCCCTTTATAAAACTGATGGTTGTCTGGATGCGATACCATTCCAATTTTAGCGTACAACCACAATACCCGAATATTGGGTAGGGCTTGACTGGAAACTTATATACCTTAGTATTAGTTCCCTCACGGCCAAGGTCTGAGCTGAGGCTACCTTGTGAAGATTGTCCACCTGTGCAGTACCCAAGATGACAGCTGGTCATGGTTGGGAGGCCAAACTCACAGGAGAGGTGCTCATACTAGGGCGTGTAATTGAAAGGTTAGGATTGATTATCCGCATACTGAGTATGGTGAGTTCAGGATTTGTTCCTGACGGATGTATCGAATGTTGTGGTGAAAGTGTACAATCTCTGCAGAGTGTCAAACTATTCGAATAGCCGCGTCCGCGGTTATGGATAGTTGGAGTGGCCATACTGTTCCCCCGTCAGACTTTTCAAAAGTGACTTGTGAAATGAATTGAGACCTTGACTTGACCACAACAGAGTTGTGACCGGAAATACAAGTTCCCACTTAGCATTTATAAAATTATGGCTAGCTTCAGAACCTAGTAGAGATAAATCTGGCTTTTGCAAAACAACCCTAGAGCCTAGTGTCCTATTATCCAAAAACCCCTTACCTGTTAGTATTAGTTTGCGAGTACTTAAAGAGTACTCATGGCTTTGTCCCTGGCTATACCCATGGCCAGACTATGAAGAGGAGTACCTGCAAGATGGACCCCAGGAAGGTTACGACAACTAGGATCATCTCCCATCGTCAGCATTGCCTGTGACACCAAAGATGGAGCTTCGCCTACGCTACCGTTATTATTACGTATTCCGCTGCTTGATGTTGTATTAAGAACTGGATCATGAGATCCCTATTTGTGTAAGAACTTATGTATCGTTTGTAATGGATGAAGTACGATGGTATCCAATTCTGTTATGTCTCGCAAAAATGGTAATCCTGGGATTGCGATGTATGGCATAACAGGCATCTAGGATTGAAAAATCCGGGTGTTGACAGTAGGTTAGTGGGTTTGCTTCTTTTCTTATTTTTTCTCCCTGTTTTCTTTTTCTTTTTCTTATTTAATTTTCTATTTTCATTTTGTTTAAATAATTCAAACACACATTTGAATTCAGAACTTTCCAAACTTTCAGTAAGCTTTTAATACTGTTTATTATTGTATTTAAATAATCCATTTTAGATTATTTTCTTATATTCTGTTAAGGTTTATTATTTATTTAAAATATACATTTGTCTTTATTTTAAATAAGATTTAATTATGGTTTCAATCTATATTATTTATTCAAATAATTATTTTATTCTTTTTAAGTCAATTAGATAACTTTTAATCCTCTTGGCAATTTCCATTATTTTTCCCATGATTTAATTAATCATTTACCATAGGGATTTTGTCCCCATTTAAATATAAGTAGAGTATGTTTTAATCCCATATACTTTTATTTGAATATTCTTTATCCCTTTATTTTATTTGGATTATCTTTATTCCATTTGCTTATGGATTTGTCCAAGATTTAATTTGGCTTTTAAATATTTCTTAATTATTTCTTTCTTTCTTCATCTTACAAAATCCATATCTTTTTATTTATAGATCCAAAATTGGTGATTCCAATTTGTATAATTTTATTTAATATTTGTTTATATTTTTAAATCCCTTTAGGATTTATTTTCTGAAGACTTGGTATGGATTTTAGATAGGGCTTTATTAGCTTTGGAAATTAATTCCTTTTATCTTATTAAATTCATAAGTTTTTATCCAAGGTTCCAAATTAAATGAAACCAATTTCTATGGTTTTATAATATTTTTATTTATCATTCTTGATCATTTATAAATGTTTTTTGGAAAAAAATTATATGGATCAAATCCATAGTCTTAGAGAGATCTTGGAAATGACTTATTCCATTAGGGTTTTTGGGATTTTGATTTAACTTTTCCAAGTGTTTAAATTTCAAGATACATTCATTGATGAATGCATTTCACTTGATTGAAATTTTGTTGGATTCCCTTTTATTCAAATTTTGTTCAAGAAGGGTTTTGATGTTTCCATTCAGATCAAAAAGTTTCTTTTCACCCTAAATTTCAACAATTATTTATTTTGTTCATTTATTTTTCACATTTCAAAATTTGGAATATTGTGGGATGTGACATATTCCCTATGGTAAACCTCCTGATCAATGCTTAGAGGAACTTGACATTTTTATTGTTAAACAAGGTAATTTTAATAAACAAGTTCAGAATCATTTATTGGAAAACTCTAGAGCTATTAATGAGTTGAAAGATATTGTGGAAAGAACTGCTAATGATGTTAAAATGCTTGTTAAACACTTCCAAATGGTTCAAAAATATATGCTAGTTAATGCCTCAGGAGATAAACATGCTTATGGAATTAGAACTAGGAGTGGTATAGCCACTCAAGATCATTTATATCCTGAAGGACACCCTAAAAGAATTGATCAGGATTCTCAACAAGTTGATGGTAGTGGTATTACTCATAAGAGAAAGAAAAATAAACATAAAATAGTTGAGGAACCTCCTGAACCTACTGTAGATCCTAATAGTATGTATGTCTCTGATGCTGAAATTGATAGTGATGACAAAAATGATGCTCCTGATAAGGAGGAAGTTGATGAAGAACCTGAGAAGCACACTAAGAACACTAGGTACACCAAGGAAGATTTTATTGCTAATAGACATGGTAATGAAAGAGAACCTTGGGTGTAGAAACCTATGCCTTTTACCAATAAGAAACACAAGTCAAAGGAGGAAGAACACTATAACAAGTTTTGTGAATGGATGAAACCTTTATTCTTGCAAATTCCTTTGACTGATGCTATTAAGTTTCCTCCTTATTCAAAGTATATGAAGGATATTGTCTCTAATAAAAGGAATATTCCTAATGAGGAAATTTCTACTTTGCTTGCTAATTATTCCTTCAATGGTAAGGTTCCAAAGAAACTTGGTGATCCAGGTATTCCAACTATTCCTTTCTCTATTAAAAATAATTATGTTAGAACTACTTTATGTGATTTGGGAGATGGAGTTAGTGTTATGAATTTTTCTCTCTACAAGAGACTTCAGCTAGAAAAGTTGATACCAACTGATATATCTTTGCAAATGGCTGATAAGTCAACTACTATTCCTGTTGGTATATGTGAGGATGTTCATGTTCAAGTGGCTCATAATTGCTTGGTTTTAACTAATTTTGTTGTGCTTGAGATGCCTGAAGATGATAATATGTCTATTATTCTTGGGAGACCTTTTCTTAATACTACAGGTGTTGTCATCAATTGTAATCAAGGAAATTTAACTTTTAATATTAATGACAAAGAGCATACTATCTATTTCCCCAAGAAGGTTGATAATAGCTATTGCCTGAATTCTATTGAAAATACCGAGAGCATCAAAGTTGGAGAAATATATTGTCCCATTCCACAAGAAAGTTTTGAAACTATTATGATTGGGACTATTGCTATCAAGTTTGAGGTAACATAATCATTTTGTGAAATGCAAAGTTTTGTTTTATATAAGATTGCTTTAGTAACAAGACTTGATCAACCTTGTTGACAAATGGGTTTTAATGAACAAAACAATGCTTTTACAATGGTTATACTTGCTCACTTTTATTTTTCTCCTTTCCAGTCTTTGCTCTTCTTCTTGTTAGTCTTAGTTTTGCTAGTTCTTTGCTTGTTAGAGTGTTTTATAACTTCTGTAGTTTTGGTTTGGTTTGCTTTTTTTCTTCTTCTAAAAAATATTTTTCTACGAGAAAATCAATTTTCATACCCTGAAAATTGGCCAAAAATAAAGTTTTTTTCCGAAAAATCCCAGAAAATTCATATTAAATTTTTCCTCGAAAAAAGGGGCAGAGGGACACTTGGAATGGATCAAGGGGACCCACCAGGCCAGCACACCCCCTGGTGGCGCGGCCAGCCACAGGGCGTGCCTGGCCTAGGTGGGTCCCACCTATGGCCCTCCAAAGTGTCTCCTTCCAGCCACTTCTTTCTCTCTCCTGAAAAACACCGGAAAAATTTCTCAAGCTCGAGTTCCTGCTGTTCTTGCTCCCGATTTTCGATCTCCTTGCTCAGCCTATCTTTGCTGCTGATTTTTGGAGGGATTGCTCCTTGGTATGTGCCTCCTCCGCTTGTCCAATTAGATTTGTGATTGGTAGATTGTACCTTGAGTATTTTGCTACTGTAGGTGACAGGTTGTGTGAGCTTGCATGCTTGTTCTATGCTTAGAGATTTCATTTTGATGCATGTTTAGCCCTCTAGCAAGTTCCTATAGTAGTTCATCATCATTTATCAACTTGTAAATCACTTGGTTTAATGTTTATCTAAAATTTCAGAAAAAGTGTCATGGACAACCACACATTTGGAGAAGTATTTGAGAGTGATGCACCAAGGAGGACAAGGCCTTCGAGATCATCCTCCCGAGCTAGGACATCATACAATGAGGATCTTATTACGCTACGCTTTGGCAACGAGGTAGATGAGGGGGATGCACACCCTTCTACCTTCCCTTGTTTTACCTTTTTGCAGGCTGCAGGGATTCTCAATGATTTCCTAACTCTTGTTCGGAGGGTTGGACTAACTAATTATGTGCAGGATGAGAGTGAGAAATATTATATGGTCACCAAAACTTTTGTGGAGAGTTTCTCTTTTTCTAACAACCCTTTCAGGAAAGATGTGCCATTCAAAATCTATGATAGGCCTATCACCATGACAGTGAAGAAATTTTGCGAAATTTTGGGTATTGGCATGGCTAGGATGGTGAAGAAGATTCCAGATCAACCCGCTGATTTGTTGGAGCTCTACCGCAGGGTAACTAATGATGATGACCGTAGAGCCCAGCGTGAAAAGATAAGAAATATTCAACTCCTAGCTATCAGATATTTTGCTTATTATCTTGCCACTAGTATTCTTGGTAGGAAGAACACTAGCAATATTTCCAACTAACATTTGGCCTTTCTAGCTGCTGCACTCAACAATGAAACCAGGTATAATCTTGGTTCTCTCATTGCTCGTCGTTTAGCTGCTAGAGGACCCATTTATGGGGTATTGTTATTGCACGTGTAGTTGCTACCAAATGATACAATTTTAGCTCCTCAGAGGATTGATCTTGCTGCCATGAAAGCGCATCACTTTGTCACTGCTAGTTCTACCATTGAGAGTTTGGTTTACAGGATGATGTTTACTGATGGGGAAGAGAGAGAAATTCCTTTGCCACAAACCACCTTGTTCAGTATTTGTTAGGGACCTTGCTCACGCTCCAAGGAGGAGATGGACGAGCAGCTGTGCATTCATGGTTTCCATGGACGCTACCAAGGGGACGCGTCCTCTTATGACCACTCTACGCACTACACAGGGGCTTCCTCAAGCACGTACTAGGACGAAGGGGCCTCTTCGTCGCAGTACGGAGGCGCACCTTCTTGGTCACCATGTGATTGAGCCCCACTTAGTCTAAAAGCCTAAGCTTGGGGGAAGGTATACTGACATCACACTCATCTATATATCATGTTCAGTCAGCTATTTGTATATCCATGTTTCGCTTTCTGTCTGGTTTTTGTTTCTGCTTTCTCAAAACACAAAAAAGACCAAAAATATTTTTGTTGTTTCTCTTGGTTTGTTTCTTTGCTTTTTAGCTTTGGTTTGCCTTAAGAAAAATCCAAAAAGATTTTTACTTTATTTGTTTTTGCTTTGTGTGCTTGCTTTAAAAATCAAAAACACCAAAAATATTTGTTGTTCTTCTTTGGTTTTGTGAAGTTCTTTGCAGGGTTTAGCAGTTCTCAGTGGAGTTTGGTTTCATGTTATTATTCAAGCCACACAATTAAAGGGTGAAAGTACAAAGGAAGTCGCCTAGAAGGGGGTGAATAGGCTTTTAAAAATATTACGGTTTAGGCTCAAGTAAATGCGGAATAAAACTAACGTTTAATTTATTGAGCACAAAACCTAGCCACTAAGTTTACCTAAGTGCACCAACAACCTATGCTAAGCAATACAAGCAACAAGGTGATAGCAAGATATAAATACTTCAAGCACGATGGCTATCACAATGTAAAGTGCATAAGTAAAGGGCTTGGTTGAGAGATAACCGATGGACGCGGAGACGAAGATTTGTTTCCCGAAGTTCACTTCCAAAGAAGCTATGTCTCCGTTGGAGAGGTGCGATGGCGCAATGCTCTCTGAACGCCACAAATGGCTCACCTCGAGGTGTGGTGGCTCGATGCTCACCCAACGCCACACAAGGCCTCACCCCGGATGCGGAAGCACGCAACTCACCGACGCCACAAAAGGCTCACCCTATTCTCCCAAGTGTGCACCACAAAAGGCGGGCACTTGCTCCACTATGGGACGCTTGAGGGCGGTCACCGAACCCGTACAATATTGGGGCTAACTCCACAACTCAATTGGAGGCTCCCAACAACAAAGCCACAAAAGGCTACAATGTCACAAAAGGCCAACAAAGCCACAAAAGGCTACAAAACCACAAAAGGTCAACAAGATCACAAAAGGTCAACAATCCAACCACACAATCGTCTAGGGTTCCAAGGAACCCAAGAGAAACAAGCCCACAAGCTTAAACTCATCGAATCTCCGAGGAGAACTCAAACCTATGCACCAATGCAAGGGAAAGTCCTTCTCTCCCAAATTCCAACAAAGCTACAAAAGCTATTGGGGGAATAGGGAGGAAGAACACAAGAGGAGAACACAAAACTCTCCAAGATCTAGATCCCAATGATTCCTTCACAAAGAAGGGATTTGACTTGGGGGGATTGTAGATCTAGATATCCTCTCTCAAATCCCTCAAAAAGATGCAAGAATCATAGGAAGGGAAAGGGGAGAGGGAAAGCTTCTTCAAGGTCAACAATGGAGGAGAGAGAGAAAGCCAAGAACCAAGAAAAAAGCAATTACCCACGAAGGGGAAGAGCAGCCCCTTTTAAAGGGCTCCCAGATCTGCCCATTATGGGCATTCGCGACTCCTGGCCGGAAGTTCCGGTGGAACATAGCCAACGGTCAAAAACTGCTGAGCGAGAAACTAAAAAAACGAGTCCTGGTCAGAACTTCCGCCGGTTCACCAGAACTTCCGGTGGAAGTTCCGACAGAAGTTCCGCCAAATAGACAAAACCAACACAGAAGGTTACTGAATCGTGAGCGGAACAAGTGCTAGAAATTCAACCGGAACTTTCGGCGGCAACTAGGCCTGAGCGGAACTTCCAGTCCCTGGCTAGAACTTCCGGTGGGAGCGGAGCTTCCCGTGGAAATTCCGACTGAAGTTCCGTCAAATAGCACATCCAAAACAGAAGGTTACTGAACATGAGCGGAAGAAGACCCAGAACTTCCACCGGAACTTTCGGCTGCAAAGATTCCCTAGCGGAACTTCCGATGGGAAGCCAGAACTTCCGGTCAGGGAAATTCCAGAAACCAGAAAACCAGAAACGCAATAACTTTTGCATCCGAACTCCAAACGAGATGAAATCAATTTTGTTGGAAAGATAAAAACGAATAGAATCCAACAAAAACTTGGTATCACCTTGGGATAAAATACCATGAACATATATGTGAAGTATCCCCCAAGGTGTGGAGCCGGAAAACTCACAAGATCAAAAGCCGCAATAAGATATGCAAGTGAAATCCTTAGATGATGAACTAGAGCTTGTTAAGATAATGACCACAAGCTTTAGATCCTCTCATGGACAAGAACCAAATAACAACCAAGAAAGATGATGCTATGAATGCAAAGGTTTGAGCTTTCTCCGAACGATGCAAACGAGACACCTGCTCGAGAGCCCCTCTTGATAGTATGGCTATCTATCCTAAACCCGGTCTCCCAACTAACAATACGAGACCGGCAAAAGAAAATCCCTATCAAGAACATACATTTGCCTTGAGAATCGCACTTGAACTTGATGTAGACCGTCTTGTTCTTCTATAGTGGGAACACCTTTCTTGTATGCTCTTGCTTGATGAAGATGAAGACTTGCAAATTGCTCCCCCATACTCCATGGGGAAACCTCTTCTTTGAACTTGTCTTCATCATTCCATGAGCACGAGGGTGGCAAGCTTCAAGCATGAGATCTTCTAGAGATGGCGCATCTTGAGCTCACCCTTCTTCATCCCTACTTGAGGTTGATCCATCTTGATGCAACTCTTTGCACATGTCTTGATCAACCTTCAAGCTACTTCTTTCTTCATGATTCCAATGGGCACAAAGACCTTGGACATTTCTTCATCTTCCAACATTGAGACCAACACATGGCCCGAGCGATGCCAATGGACAAACCTACAAGTGAAACTCAATTTACACATTAGTCCATAGATATTGTCATTATTTACCAAAACCACACATGGGGGCATACATGCCCTTTCAAAGGGCAATAATGAAGATTAATGACAACTTGAGGTGTGATAAGAGGCTGGTAATGAACTCTTCTTGTTTTCATTTTTGTACATGTACTCATCATTGTGGGCATGCTTAGTCTGTTCATGTAAGGTGTATGTTATTTATGGATGCTTAGTAATTCTTGCTCTCTTATGATTAGATCCAGCTTGGTAATAGTTTGTAGCATGTCATATGAATGTTAGCTTGCATTGATCTATTCATAACTTGGTATGACATTGTGGTATCCTCCTATGAATGTTTCATTTGAATCGACTTGGCCCATGCTCACACATGCTTATGACTAAACAATAGTCAGTTAAGCCTCGATGATTTATTTTGCCTGAGAGTTCTTGTATCACTTTTATGCCATAATTAGTCCTGTTTTGTTGCAAGCTTGATTATGACAGTTATTGCTATCTTGTTTGTCGCTCCCTTACTATTGATAGCCTCCACTTGCACTGAGTATGAGCTCTACTCGTGCTTCCAACTCCCCAAAACCAATATGCCAAAGTATCCACCATATCTACCTATTAGCATCATTTGCTATTCCATGCATATTCATTATGCATTGTCTTCTTCCAAATAAAATGTTTGCTTGTTATGAGAAAGTTAGTTAGTAAAGCTCTCACGAACTTGATGGCACACTTTATTTCTTGCACTTAATAAACCTGAACCATTGTGACTGTCCATGAAATTATATGCTTGCAAATTATAGGCTGTGAGTTAGCAGAACCGTGATGTCACGGGGAACGCTTTAAACATTGCACTTGTACATTGTACCCAGTTGATATCATGCTCTTTTGTTTACGGATGTCGTCGGTGTGAAATAAAAGGGGAGCTTGTAAGTTCATGGAGTTATATATATGTGTTAGAGAAACGCCTGGGCCGCTAGCCTAAACCATGCCTAATCATGGTTGAAGCTTGCAGCATAACCATAATGAGCAATCTATGAAGCATCCACATAAAAAACCTATGAAAATAGCAAATAAAAAGATCGCTGAGATGCTCATTGTCTGCTTGACTTGTCAGTTTGATTATGGGATAGCTCCTGTATCATGTGCAAGGGGTACCCCGTTGGCGGTTCTCTATGATACGCATGTATTTACTATGACAAGAACTTGCCGGTAACTAAAGTTGAGTAGCATGAGGAGAGGCCCTCGTATTCAAGGGACATGGGATTTCTAGTTTATGGTCTGTCAAGCATATAACTCATACTGGATCTCACTTTCACCATTAACCATCTAAAGATGCCTATGATAGGGCAATGAGAGCTCAAAGCTAATGAGTACCATACTTTCAGCATTTGGAAGCCTTTCAAACTTTTCAAAACCTTTTCACTTCCTTGTTGAGTCACCACTTATTCTATGAGCACCTTCTTGAGAGCATAGTTGTCATTCTTAGTGTAATGTGCTTGTCTCAAAACTTGGTTAATTATATCATGACTTTGATGCTTGTATCTCTGATATCTTTACTTCTAGTCTTCACTTGAATTTCAGAGGTGCCTTGGAATTTGTTTTGCTCCACCATCAAAGGCAAGCGAGATACCACTCTATCATACCTTCTTATGAGATTTGCAATTTGCTTATGTTTATGTTTCATGCTACTTATTATTATTGAGTTGGAATCTCTTCATAGTTTGCAATGACTATAAAGTAGACTTAGTTGCATACTCCTTATTATGAATTGTCTAAGTATCTACTCATGTGCTGAGAATAATTACATCATATGAAGCAAATATGTTTGTGAAAGTTCTTTTATCGCACTCAGTTTTCAACTGAATTGCTTGAGGACAAGCAATAAGCTAAGCTTGGGGGAGTTGATATGTCAAAAACGTATCTACTTTCCCGAACACTTTTGCTATTGTTTATCCTCTAAACTTGTGTGATTTGGATACAACTAACATGGACTCGCGCTGTTTTCAGCAGAATTACCTTGGTGTCTAGTTTTTGTGTAGAAAATCAACTATTAGGAAAAATCCCGGAAAATATGCCAAAAATCCTATTTCACTAGAATACTCATAGAGCCAGAAGACGAGGTGGAGGTGGGCCACGAGGGGCTAACCCCCTGTCGTGCGGGACAGGCCTGGTCGCGCCTGGGGTGGCCGCCTTGGGCACCCCTCGGCCTCCCTCTTCGCCTATAAGATGCCTTCTTACCTAAAAACTCAGGGGGTCGACGTTTTTTCATAAAGAGTTCCGCTGCGCTGCCACCACCAGAAACCGCGATTCGGAACCAGAAACTCCGTTCTGGCACCCTGCCGGGACGAGGAATTTGGAGAGGATCATCGCCATCATCATCAACAACACCTATCCATCAACCATCCATGTTTCCCCCATCCATGAGTGAGTAATCCCCCGTTGTAGGCTATGTGGATTGTAGGGATTGGATGAGTTCTATCATGTAATCGAATAAGATTATTAGGGCATGGTGCCTAATATCTCTATTAGTACTATTTGACTTTGTTGCAACTTGTTGTGCTTAATGCTTGTCACTAGGGCCCGAGGGCCATGATCTCAGATCTGAAAATGTTATTGATTCATGATGATAGTATTGTTTGTGATCTTATCTGTAAGTTGTGTACACATATCATTGTCTGGATCCAAAGGCCCCGAAGTGACAGAAATTGGGACAACCGGAGGGGATGGCTGTGGTGTGAGGATCACGTGTGTTCATGGAGTGTTAGTGCTTTGCTCCGGTGCTCTATTAAAAAGAGTACCTTAATTGCCACTAGATTCCCTTGAGGCCCCGCTGCAACAGGCTGGCAGGACAAACGATGTTGTGCAAGTTCTCATTGCGAGCAAATATGACTATATATGGAACATATGCCTATGATTGTTTAGTACTTGCATGTTTTATCTTATTTATCCGCAAATGCCTTAGATCTTGAAGTTACATGTTTAGACTTGTCCATGCAACGCCCGTCCATCCATCCCTATGCCTACCGCACTCATATCCTGCTGTTTGCTACTATTGTTACTATTGCTTTTGTTCTACTGCTGCTGTTACTTTGCTATTTCTACTACAAAACTGTTGCTACTGATAAACCACTGTGAGCAAGACTATTTCTAGGTGCAGCTGAATTGACAACTCGGTTGTTAAGGATTATAAGTATTCTTTGGCTCCCCTTGTGTCGAAACAATAAATTGGGTAATACTACCCTCGAATACTGTTGCTATCCCCTATACTTGTGGGTCATCAGGCGCACGCGGCTGGATCCTCAGCCCAACCATGGAATATTATGGGGGCACCTGCCACTCCATCCATGGATTCATGACGCATGGGGGAGGGGGTCTCGAATGACGACACCGCTACACCCACGACCTTCACCACCGCCACCCTTCTTATGGCTCTGTGGCGGCTGCGGGTACTGCATGCGAGGATGGTCTCCCCCGACAATGTAGCGCATCACACCGATGATAGTCCGGTTCGCCCACCATAGGCGGCGGCTGGCTTCGTTGTGGTTCACCAGTGGAGGGCCGTCACCCTCGTACCTGGCGAGCTCCCTTTCCTGCCGGTTAGCAAAGAAGGCATTCCAGGTGTCATAGTTGTCGGGATCCCACTGGAGATCCATCCGCTGTTTCAGCGTGACCTCGTGGTAGAAGTTGTTCGTGATGGCCGCCTGGCATGCGAAACCTTGAGGGACGGGAGGGACAGGAACCCCTCCAGCGCTTAGCATCCAGCCGGCGGGCGACCGGTAGCCTGACGGGCAAGGGTAGCTGGAGGCGCACAACGCCTCGGTCTCCTCGAGGGTCAGAATGGCCTAGTAGGCATTGTCCATTGTTGTGAGAGAGGAAGGTGTGGATGTGTGAATAACCATGGCGCGGTCGGCCTATATATAGATGGAAAGGGCGGGAAAACATGGCGGAAAGTGGTGGGAAATGACGGGAAATATCTTTAGTCCCAGTTAGTGGCTAAATACCGGGACTAAAAGCTCGGTTCTGAGGGAAAGGGCGAGAAAACTTGGCGGGAAGCGGTGGGAAATGGCGGAAAATATCTTTAGTCCCTGTTAGTGGATACAACCAGGACGACAACTTATTCATAAAATGGATATGGATTACTTATTCAAATTAAGCACTTTTCATTTTGAAAGTTTAGTGAGATTCAAAAATATACAAAATATAATTAATACATTTTTAAATTGATAATGGAAAAATATTTAATACTGGACTAGTTAAAATAATTATTTTATAAAACAGAACATGGACTTGGCTTACTTATTCAAATTTGAGCACTTTTTAGTTTGAAAGTTTAGTGAGATTCAAAAATATGCAAAATATAATAGTTAATGCATTTTTAAATTAATAATGGAAAATGGTTAATTGACTATTTAAAATAATTATTTTATAAAACAGAAAATGGATTTGGATTACTTATTCAAATTCAGGCACTTTTCATGTTGAAAGTTTTCTCAAATTCATAAGTATGCAAAAATGTATAATTTAAATGTTTTAAACAATATATTCAAAATTTTGAAAAAAAAAAGCACAACACGCGCTGGTTTTGGCCTAGCGCACGCAACATTTGGGCCTTTAGTCCCAGCCCTGATAACCAGCCGGGACTAAAGGGTCTGGCCCAGCATGCACAGCCGAAAAGCCCGCCCTCTAGTCCCGGTGCGTGGCACCAGCCGGGACTAGAGACCCCCCTTTAGTCCCGGCTGGTGCCACGCACCGGGACTAGAGAGGGGGGTATAAAAAGGTCCTCCTCCCCTGGTTCGTTCCATGCACCAGGAGATTTGGAGGCCAGAAGACGAACACATGCTGCCAGGCTGTCTCTTCGATGAGTCGTGCCCGCGCCTCCCTCCGTGCCGGCCTACTGCCACCGTCGTGCCTGCGCCATCGCCGAGCCCGCCGCGCCTACCGTCATGCCCCGTGCCTGCTCCTGCCGGCGCCACTTGGGCCGTGCCCCCATGTGCGAATCTCTCCTCCACCGGCGCACCTTCGGCGCCACCGCCTGCCGCCGCCGGTACGATTTAGTGTATATATAGTTTAGGATTTTAGGATTTTTGTTATAGTGTAGGATTGTGTTTACTATTTTTGTTAGTGTAGGATTTTAGGATTTTTGTTAGTGTAGCATTGTGTTTAGGATTAGTGTATAGTGTAGGATTGTGTTTAGGATATTTTAGTGTAGGATTATTATATAGTGTAGGATATAGTGTAGGATTATTATATAGGATTATGATATAGTGTAGGATTTTTTATATAGTGTAGGATTTTTTTTTATATAGTGTAGGATTATTATTTTTAGGGTATGAGATATATTATAATATTGTAAGTTTTTTATTGTAATATAATAGTGTAATATAGTATTTTTATATAGTGTAACCGCAGTTAGGTTTAGGGTGTTGGTGCTCGGTGGTGACCGGAGTTAGGGTTAGGGTGGTGGTTCTCGCGGGAAGCTGTAGTTGCCCGCCTCTCCCGCGGCCACCATCACCGGCACTAGCTACCACCACCGCACCTCCGGGTTTAGGGTTTAGGGTTTATTTGTTATGTTTAAATAAATATTGTGTGCATTTTGCAAGAACTATGGATCCACCTAGTCCAATCTGAAGAGACCTAGATTCATAACACTTTCTTGAAGATATGATTCACGATGCTGATCCATCCGGTGAGGGATCTCCCTCGAGGTATTTGAACTCATCCGGTGAGGTAGAGGAGATCAACCAACAAGAGGAAGAAGCCGACAACTCCAATGATGGATAAGCCCATGGACGCGTAACAAAGACCGACAAGGTATATATATATATGATGTCTGATGATCACTAGATGTCCGGGAGTAGCTGTATGTACCGAGTTGTATATATACTATATTGACGAATGTTTATTCTCTTAGGCCGATCCATCGAGCAAAAAAACCAAGCGCGGCCCAGCCAAAAAGTTGGATGCCCATACTGTTTTTGAAATTATAGAGGTCTCAGCATAGGGCGAACCATTGGAACCAAAAAAAACAAGCATTTATACAACAGTGCGGAGTTTTTGCTAGAGATCGCGTCCCGATCACAGTTCGAGAGTGGAATAAGCCCAAAGAGGCGGAATGGAGTGATCTGTATATCGACGATAGGTACAAAGAGGAACTTTTTAATGACCTCATGGCACATTTCAAGCTACCAGAATGTGAGACTGGTGACGAGACAACTGCATTGAGGAAGGCAGTCAAGCAGTTTGCTCTGAAGAAGATGGCCGAACTATTCAGAAACTGGAAGAAATCATTATGGCTATAGTAGCAGAAGGACAAGAAAACTCAAAATTCAAAGGCTATCTAGCGAAGAAACAACATTACTGGGATGCATTTATGGAGTATAGGAAGTCAAGAGTTGCTACAGAAAAGTCAGAAAAAACAAGATAAATGTTGTGAAGAAGAAATATCACCATAACATGGGGCCAGGGGCTATGCGGTTGCCATGCCTAAGTGGGATGCAAAAGAGAAAGAGCTTAATGATAAAAGGATCATTCTAGAACCAATTCGCGAAGAATGGGATTTGAGGGCAAGAAATTGGTTCCCTGGGCATGGGAGTAAGTATGACAAACTTACAGGGGACCTTGTTTGCAGTGACGGGATAAAGGTACCCAGGAGTGCATGGCTAAAAGTGGTGCAAGAGATTAAAGATGGGATAAAAATATTTCATCCTGATAGAGAGAAAGACTTGCTGACCTTGGTCCTCGGGAATCCCGAACACGGAGGACGAGTCCGAGGCCTTGACTATAGTTTCACGTGGGAGACTGGTTTCCTAAGGACAAAGGTACTTATAGAAGCCGAGCAAGAGCAAAGAAGCGACGTGAGGAGGAGGAGGGAGACAAGTTCAACCAGCTGCTAGCAAGACTTGACAAGCAGCAACAGCAGATCGACAAACTTAGAGGAGTAGCGTGCTTGCAAGATCATCCACTCGATATTATCGCCAACCCATCTCAGCGGAGAAGCAGCGTGGTTGAATCGGAGGTCCCGTCTGACGATGCACTCTATAAAGATGGCGGTCCCGGCTACCCCGTGGATGGAATTAAGGAGCAGATATCTTGTGAGCTCCATCATAAGTTGAAGAACATATCTGTGAAGGTGGCGGTCGGATCTGCTTTACCTTGTCCGCCTGACGCACGTTGGCATGGCCGTGAGATTCCACCTGGCTATGCTAAAGTCGGGGTGGATCAAATCGTAAAGGAGTGGGAGTCAATGGAGCTTGACATCCCTGGACCTGAAGGTGAGATCACACTCGAAGAAATACTGGGTGGTATCATTCTATGGGACAAGAACAACATCAAGTTTCCAGGCTCGACCCCAAGGCCAACACCGCCTCCGAATCGTCGCAGGTCTCCTTCACCTCCATCACCTCAAAGAAGACCACCCCATAATGACTACGACCACCACATCGCGAGTCCATCTTGATCTCCGCCACAGGTTCAGCAGTCTTCGCCGCCCGCTAAGGACAATAAGCGGAAGCGTGCTCCGTCAGTGAGTACTAAAAGATGCGGCAGCCCAAAACAGAAAATGTCGCCCCTCCCAACAGTGCCTCATAAGAATCTTCCCATCAGACCTTACGATCGTACTAATGCGGAAACTGCAATGATAGCAAAGGCCGAAGTGGCTGCGCATTTTTGAGAAGAAGAAATCCGAGCCCGCTCCGGTATACACCGAGAAGCAAAAGGCATATGCAATTAATTTTCTGAACACAAAATCGCAATATGAGTTGCACCATAAGCCAGATGACTATCTACGCACACTTCAGAAAGAAGTGACAAAGAGCAAATCAAGCAAATCAAGTGCAAGCGGTAAAAAATCAGCAAATACCAATGCAGGCGGGAGCAAAACAACAATCAGTAAAAAATCAGACGTTCCCCTTCTGGGATAATAGGCCAAACAAACGATCACACCCCTCAAGGTGTTTTCAAAAAACGTTCCCCTTCTCGCACAACAGCCACTAGATATGCAAGCAGCTGTGGAGTTGGCGGCCAGTATGGAAATTAGTATTGTTGAACTGTTAGGCCCCCAACTCGACCTTCTACCCAAGGCGGTTGTAGTTCGTACATATGTCGAAGGTGAGGATTTGGTCAGCAAAGAGAGGCTGAAAGAACTGCCAACACAAATATGGAATCTCCATCAATGGTACTCGGTGGTCATAAAGCAGGGAAGAATAATGATCATAGCCAAAGTCCCACGTGAGTACTACTTCAGACCCGAAGAGGTCCATATTGAGTTTCCAGAACTGTTTCAATTATATCATCTCGACGCCATGGACAAATCCATCCTCGGCTACTATTGTCTGTAAGTTGTTGAATTCATTGTCTACATGTTCAGTTTGTCAGTTGTTCAGTTCAGTACATGTAATTATCCTTATTATGCAGAATGAAGATCCTGGAATATAAAAGAAGAAGAATCTATAATGTCGGGTTCATTGACCCAGATAAAGTACATATAAACACGCTAACTTCAAACCCTGAGGAGACGGAGGAAAACATTATAAGGTTTCTAATGGAGCAAAATTTCTCTAACCACATACTATTTCCTTAAAATTTCAAGTAAGGGTCTTACTTTGTTGTACACATTCACTTTTAATTAGTCAACGCTAAGTGTAATTGATGAGTTACTGATGTATATATAAATGTTCGCAGCTTCCACTGGGTTCTGCTAGACATTCAACTTGATAAGGGAAGAGTTGATGTCATGAACCCATCAAAGAGAAACTTGGAAGATTTCCGCAACATGCAGGACATGCTCTAGATGTAAGTTTCGTGCTATATCAGTCCCTTTCGTTGATTTCCTGAGATATCAGGTAATGAATAACTCATTCATTCATTTTCTTCACCGGGCAGGGTCGGATCCGGTTCAAGCGCGAGGTTATGGGTGTATTTAGTGAGAAGCCGACGTTTAAGGCGGTCTCGGTAAGTAGGACGTGATATGTCTGCGCATCTCTTTACTTCTAGTTTCAATACAATAATGATGCTAGATTGTTATTTTGATTGAATTCTATTCTCGTAAAGTGCGCGAGGCAGCCACAGGGGTCGAATCTATGTGGATTCTACGTTTGCGAGTTCATTCGCACATTTACCACCGAGCATAATAATTATAGAGTCGACGTAAGCAATGCATTCACACCATCATTTTATTGCCGTCACTTTTTTTTATCATGATTGATATTCATATTGATCTCCTTTTTCTTAAATATAGTTCGAGAGAATGCGAGATCAACTACTACCAGAGCAACGCGCACTAGCAATTGCGGAGGAGCTGGCGGGGTTTATTTTCAAAGAGATCGTAGACGATGCCAGAGAATTTAGTATGAATAGGCGCTTCTGATCTCCATGTAATCGAACAGACGGACTCTAGTTCCGGTAATTGGATTTCCATGTAACTATTAAAATTGTATATATTTGTATGCTCGATATCGTAATACAAGTTATCTTATATATGCACGAACGTGTATGATATGTGGTGGCATAGAAATATTTAAAAACTATGTTGAAATGAAAAAAAAAACAATACAAAATGAATATTCTCTGCCGTGGCAGAGAAATGACACAAAATGCTGCCGCAGCAGAAAACCACTAGTGCGAGGTAATGCTCTGCCGTGGTAGAAAAAAGACGCAAAATGCTGCCGCGGCAGAGACCCACTAGTCCCGGTCCTTAACACCAACCGAAATTAGTGGGGGTACACCACGAGAACGCCGCGAAGGCAACGTGGACAACCATTAGTCTCGGCTGGTTACTGGGCCGGGACTAGTGGGTAGGCCTCTAATCCCGCTTGACTAGTCCCGGTTATAAAACCGGGACTAGAGGCCCTTATGGCCGGGACCGGAGGCCCTGTCTCCACTAGTAAGGGTAAGCTGAAAATGACACGAGACAGACCACATGGCCGGAAACAGCAGGTAGTAGCCAAGGTAGAAAATCAAACCATTGGGGCTTTCTCTGCTGATTATGGTGAAAATCTCATATACTGTATTCATGTGTTCCACAGGGTTCTCTTTACCCCAACAGTTCTACAGCCGCTGCTACCACACCCAGGGTAGGAAGTAGTAACCCTCTGAAGCACGTTACACTCTGGTATGATTAGACGACCGCATCAACATTAATCTGCTTCACCTAGCTCGGTCTTATCGTGCTGGCAGACCTTGCTTCTTCTTTACATGAGACTTAACATCATCCAGATCCATCATATAACCTACTCTCTCCGTTTGATGTTTTAGTTTTATAAAATAAATATATCTAGACTACTTTAATATCTAGGTTCACTTAGATTTGGAGTGAATCACACACTAAAATAAGTCTGGATACATTTTTTTACAAATCTAAAATATCTTATATTTTAAAACGAAGGGGGTATAAATAAAATCATGAGTGATGTAATCCTGTTTGGTTTCATTGTGTCTTCACCCACGAGAGACGACCGCATCAACATTAATCTGCTTCACCTAGCCTGGTCTTATCGTGCTGGCAGACCTTGCTTCTTCTTTACATGAGACTTAACATCACCCAGATCCATCATAGAAACTACAAATGAAATCATGAGTGATGTAATCCTGTTTTGTTTCATTGTGTCTTGTGCCTGTCCGCAAGCAGAGCATACTAACGGCCGAACCTGCAACCACAGGGTTTTGAGCCAAGTTTCCACGGGCCGACCTGGTAGGACTGTAGAGAGCTATAAGTCAAATAGGCGCAAATGCTAAATACCGCTCAAAATGGCCCGGGAGGCTCGCGGCACACACCCGCGCCGCATTGGGTCGCCCATTCTAGCTTCTTTCTCTTTTTCTTGCCATATTTTTCTTTTTCTTTTTTCCTTTCTGCTTTCTTGTTTTTTATGTTTTTATAAAAAGTTTTAGATTTATTATTTTTCATGATTTCGAAATTTTTTCATGTTTTTAGAAAAATGTTCTTGATTTTTGGAAAATGTTCACGCTTTTTGTAAAATTGTCTAGGAATATTTTGGTTCATGAATATCAAATTTTGGTTCAAGAATTTAGTAATTTGGTTCATGAATGTCAAAATTTGGTTCATATTTAGTCATTTGGTTCAAGAATTTAGAAATTTGGTTTGATTTTTTTAAATAGTTCATGAAATTCAAAAAATGGTTCATGATTTTCAGAAAATGTTCAAGATTTTTTTAAAATTGTTCATGCATTTCAAAAATTGATTTACGATTTTCAAATAAAATCATGATTTTTCAAAAGAAATCCATGCTTTGGAAAATTCTTACGTCACCATTTTCTACTTGAGAGACAACTAGGGCACATTTCTTTTAGCGGCTTCTTTGAAAATCTGACTTACCTAGCTTCCTAAAAAAGTCGGTTTCAAAATTTTACAAAGCTTCTTAATTAATTTATGCCTAACCATTTTAAAAGTCTTATAATATTTTTAAACCGGCTTTTTCAGAAAATTAGATATATAGCAGCTTTTTCGAAGAACCCGTCAAAAAAACTAGGCCTAGAAAGTGTGTTGTTTGACTGAGCTAACTAGAGTGGCCCCTGAAGCAGCTTCTTCAGCCCTCGTTCGTTTAGGCCATAGATGGCATGGATTGACCTGGATTGCGCTCTAATCCCCGTCTTCCTGTCTGGTCATAGAAAATTTTCAGCCCAGCTAACTTTTGACATTCGGTTATCCCCAATACTGTATTTTTTGCTCAATCTATCAAGTCCCTTTACAATGTTATAGCATAGAAAGAAATACTCGCCACCTAACATATACTATAATCTTAAGCGTGGTGGCTGTGAGCACTCGCGGGGCACTACAAGATCGACTGATCGAGCAGTGTACACACGCACTATAGACGCGTGGCCATAGTGTGATTTAGCGCGGACTGATCGATCCAATCGACTCATGTCCACGCGGTGCACAAGCCATGTCTCACGAGGCCTTGGCCTATTTCTTTTTTCTTTTTTTTTTTCTCATTCTTTTTTTCTTTGTCTTTGCCACAGATTGAGGCTGTAAATGTACCCAATTAAAATTGGTCGGTAGATCTCCTATTGTGGGCTATTTTTAACTTATATTATTTCCATTAAATAAATATACATTAATATTTACTAATTCAATTAATTAATAAATTATTAATCCACTTTCCGGAACAATTCCGTGACTTTATAAAACACTTTACGTAACATATAAACTATAAGCTTAAGCGTGGTCGCTGCGGCGTGTTGTGAGCGCTTGCGGGGAATCCTGCTAGCTTTGTGGGTCTATCTTGTTGGCCTATCTTGATGTTGTTGATGCATGTGGAAAGGGCACTGGCCAGGGTGCGCGTCGGCGTTGCCGCTGACTGTGGGCCATGGAGCAGCTGGCGTGGACACTCCAGCCTTATCTCAAAGCAAACCGCACCAGGTTCACGCGGTCACTGACCCTGACCACGACCTGGCCCCTTTTGTCGCGCCCCATCTACAACCAGCTCACCATGCCTCTCCTAACATCTTCACGGGGCTGATGTGCGCGTGAGAGGTGGCCCGCGCCGCTCGAAGGCTTGCCGAGCGATGAAGCAGGGCTGGCCGAAGAGCTCGGCTCCTCCGCTCCCATACTTGGGCATGGAGCCCCTGGCTCGCTTCTTGCCCTCCCGTGGCTCGGGGCGAGGCCGTGTGAGGAGGACGGACCCGACAACCCCGGGTTTAAGAGGGAGGGGAGCATAGTGGCGGCATCGCCGGAGTGGATCATGGTCACATGGCTAGAGTGGATCCACGCTGGAGGCACCGATCAGGACAACATGCAGAAGAGGCGCTAATCTAGGTCTAGAGGTCCACGATATGCCTCGAATGCTTTTACTTTTATGCTTTCTTTGTGAATCTGTATATGCTTTTAGGATCTGGGTTTGTCTATGCTCTTCCTGAAAGTGCAATTAGACATTTCTTGTTCTGCTTGATTCGTTGGTCTGTTCGTCGGAGGTGTCTCTCTTCCTACCGGCGTTGTGTGATGCTTCTCTTTGGGCCAGTGTTGGGTGGTGGTCTTTCGCATGCGGGCTCGATGGACATAAGAAATACACCCAACATTGTCACTAACAAAAACACCGGTGGATCTACCATGTTGGCCATGATGTGTCATTACACCATGCAGGCGGCGAGGCGGAGCTCGCCTTTTCAGCTAGTGTGGAATAATTCCCATGGGAGCGAGTGAAGTGAATGTAGAGACGACGATTCCACGATCCAATGGCTTAAACAAACAGATTTAGTTTTGGGGGGATTAGTCTAACATGGATTTGGTGATAGTGCAGGATCAACCCAATCCAAACCTGGATTGGATCCACGTCTGATTTAACTCTATGCAAAACGAATGAGGCCTCACGTGCCCACGGGTGCCGCTAAGAGCAACTCCCTCGAATAGGCGGTCATATATGTTGCCCGCGTGCCGCTAAGAGCAGCTCCCTCAAATAGGGCGTCATATATGTTGATGTTGAGATGCGTATTGTATTCTATTTAGTCTTCTTGTAACCTAAGGATTGTATGCTGCAATTGTCTATATATATATACGACAGGACTATTCAGAAACACCCCCTTAAGAGGTTCCCAGATAACTATCTAGGAACCACCTACGGGACGATGTAGGGCAGCGTGGAGGTCTACTGTCCTTGTTGCCTTGTATCCGGGTGGCGTCGCTCCGTGATCCGTCGTAGCACTGCCCGCGTTGATCCCCGCGCCTCGACGATCGAGACGCAAATCGGCGGGATCTCCCCTAGTCGCCCGCAACCGAGGGCCTCCTCTTGCGGATCTCGCCGCGGTCGCGATGCTCGTGGGCGGCCGCCTCTTGGCCCCGCGTGCCCAAATCCCCTCCGTTTCCTCCACGACGACCACCGACGAAGCTGGAGACGTCTAGCACACGAAGCAGAGGAGAGAAGCAGAGTTCTCGTTTCTTTAGTTCTGTTCCCTCTGCCGCCTGCTTAACGCTCCATTGGAATTTCTTAGTAGTACTAGATTAGATAGGGTGACAGGGGCAAACAAAGCGGAGACACACACTTCTCGTGGTTCCTAGATAAAAATCTGAAGTGTGTGCCTAAAATCCTGCTAGTTAACTGCCTAAAATCCTGCTAGTTAACTGCCGTAGATTCTACTAGTTACCTACTAGAATATTATGGTGAGCTAAGACATGGAAAATCGATGCCCCGTCAGGCAGTTAACTAGCATAGAAAAGGTAGTTAACTTGCGCACATGAGGAAGTTAAGAATGGTCGCGAAAATTAACTTACACAGTGAAAGTTAACATTCACTATTACTGTTACATACTGGAAGTTAACTTAGAAAGAAAAAGAAGTTAACTCGTGCTCGCCTGGAGGTTAAATCAATATACAGTCCGCGAAAACACGGAAAATCATGCTCCGTCAGGCAGTTAACTAGCATAGAAGAAGTAGTTAACTTGCGCACACGAGAAAGTTAAGAATGGTCGCGGAAGTTAACTTACATAGTGAAAGTTAACATTCACTATTACTGTTACATACTGGAAGTTAATTTAGAAAGAAAAATAAGTTAACTCGTACTCGCCTGAAAGTTAAATCAATATACAGTCCGCGAAAACACGGAAAATCGATGCTCCGTCAGGCAGTTAACTAGCATAGAAGAGGTAGTTAACTTGCGCACATGAAGAAGTTAAGAATGGTCGCGGAAGTTAACTTACACAGTGAAAGTTAAGATTCACTATTACTGTTACATACTGAAAGTTAATTTAGAAAGAAAAAGAAGTTAACTCGTGCTCGCCTAGAAGTTAAGAGAGGGGTCCTGGTGTTCACGTGAACAGTAACAACGAGTTCCTGAATAGTTATTCAGGAAGTGGTTCTTGAATAGCAGAGCTATATATACGACAGGACTATTCAGAAACACCCCTTAAGAGGTTCCTAGATAAGCTTATTCAGGAACCCCCTACCTAACTACCCTCCCCCACCTAACCACTTTCTTCCTCGTCACATCTAACCCCCCACGCCGCCGACCTCATCTGCCCCCAGCGCCGTCGGCATCCTCTGCCCCGGGAGCCGCCCGCCGGCCTCCTCTACACCAGTCACCGTCACGGCCTCCTCTACACCAGTCACCGCCGCGGCCTCCTCCGCCTAGTCGTTGCCGCGGCCTCCTCCGCACCAGGCATCGCTGCACCCTCCTCCCTGCGTGCCACCGTGGAATCCTCCGCCCCACGTGTAGCCGACCTCCTCCATGCTCACCTCACCCGCGCGTCGCCGACCTCCTCCGCCCTACTCGCTGCTGGCCTCCTCCGCACCAGGCGCCACCGTGGCCTCCTCCTCGCGCGCCACCGCAGCCACCTCCGCCCCGCGCGTATCCAACCTCCTTTGCGCCCTCCTCCCCCGTGCGTGGCCAGCCTCCTCCGCCCAGCGTGCCGCCAGGAAGTTAACTAGTAGAAAAGAGGGAGTTAACTTGTATAGACGGGGAAGTTAAGAAGGGTCGCAGAAGTTAACTTGCACATGCGGAAGTTAACATTCAGTCCCCAAAAAAACACACACAAAATCGATTGTCCGTCAGGAAGTTAACTAGCATAGAAAGAGGGGGTTAACTTGTACACAGGGACAGCTAAAATGTTTACGGAAGCTAACTTGCATAGGTGGAAGTTAAGAAAGAGGTAGTTAACTTGCGCACATGAGGAAGTTAAGAATGGTCGCGGAAGTTAACTTACACAGTGAAAGTTAACATTCACTATCACTGTTACATACTGGAAGTTAACTTAGAAAGAAAAAGAAGTTAACTCGTGCTCGCCTGGAAGTTAACAGAGGGTTCCTGGTGTTCACGTGAACAGTAACATCGAGTTCTTGAATAACAGAGTTTCAGAAAACATGGAAAATCGATGCTCCGCCAGGCAGTTAACTAGCATAGAAGAGTTAGTTAACTTGCGCACATGAGGAAGTTAAGAATGGTCGTGGAAGTTAACTTACACAGTGAAAGTTAACATTCACTATTAATGTTACATACTAGAAGTTAACTTAGAAAGAAAAAGAAGTTAATTCGTGCTCGCCTGGAAGTTAACAGAGGGTTCCTGGTGTTCACATGAACAGTAACAGCGAGTTCCTGAATAGTTATTCAGGAAGTGGTTCTTGAATAGCAGAGCTATATATATATATATATATTGTGATAGCCGGCTATATTGAAGCTGTGCAATCTCCCAGAATTTTTCTACATGGTATCAGCCTCCTCATGATCCTAACCCGAGCCGCCGCTGACTCTTTCTCTCGGCACCTCGCCAACCCTAGCCGCCGCCCTCTCCTCTTGGCGTCGCCGGCTCCTCCGCTTCCACCACCATGACCGACTCCTTCATATCCATCCTAAACAACCCCTTCAACTCCTCCCGCTCCGGGAGCAGCAACTCCTCCGCTTCCACCACCATGATCATGTCGATGGCACAATCGACCTCCTTGCCATGCCCCACGACCCCGACTGGCTGACGATCGTTGGTTTTTCTAGACCATCTCCATCGAGATCTTCCACACCGCCGTCCGTGTCGGTGACTTCGCGCGCACCGTCTGGATCAATATCATCGGCCTCTTCACCGACAACAAGACCCAGCGCATCACCTTCCTCCAGCAGGAATTCTTCGTCCCCCACCAGAACGATCTCTCTATCGACTACTTCTGCCTGCGCCTCAAGACCCTCTCTAACGAGCTTCGCGATTTGGAGTTCCCAATCTCCAACTCGCTCCTCCTCTCCATGCTGACGGCCGGTCTTGGAAAAGATCTCAGCAACGCCTCCGCCAACCTTACCCTGTTGACTAGGCCCACCTTCGAGCAGGTCGTGGCCTATCTCCGCCTCAAGGAGCAGCGGATGAATTACCTATGGGCTCGTGCCGCCTTCTCCGCTGGACTATCGCGTGGCACCCCTGCTCCACCCTCTTTGGCGCCCTCTCCTCGTGCCACAGCTCCGAACCTGTTCTTCGCGCCCAAGCGTCCTGCCAATCGCCCCCTCCCCCTCTCGCTCTAACGGCGACAAAGGTAGTCGTCAACGACGTCGCGGGCGCGGAGGAAATGGCCAGCGCAATGGCGGCAACTACAATGATGGCCACCAGCTATGTCCCGCCTAGCAACTCGTGCCAATGCCCCCTAGGTGACGGGCCACAACCCCTGGACTGGGGTCGTCCACGCCTACATGATGTCGGTACCACGTGCCCCCCATACGAGCATCTTGGGGCCGCGTCTGGACACTCACCAGGCGTTTTTCCTTGCACCCCAGCATGGCATCCCTTCGGTCTATGCCGCGCTTCCATCCCAACCCACTATGACATCCGGCTAATACCCCACGCCACTGCCATCCTCGACTCAGTGGGACACCGTGCTGTTGACCACTCTCCAGTTCGCCCCTACCGTTGGCTCCTATGGTGGCGGTAGCGACTGGTTCATGGACACCGGTGCTTCCTCGCCCATGGCTTCCAACCCCGGTAATCTCTCCACTTCTTTTCCCACAAACACCTCCTCTTGCATTATCGTTGGCAATAGTCATTCTCTTCCCATTACTCACACCGGTTTCACCACTTTTCCATCCACATCCACTCCCCTCTCTCTCAATAATGTTTTCGTTTCTCATGACTTAATTTAGAATTTAGTTTATGTTCGTTCTTTCACTCGTGATAATAATGTGATTGTGGAGTTTGACACTTTCGGTTTTTCTGTTAAGGATGGTCATACTCAGATGCTCCTCCACGGATGTCACAGCCCTGGCGATTTGTACCCTGTTCGGTCTTCTTCCACCGCCGCCTCCACCAGTTGCCTTGCCTTGTCCGCCGGTATCGACCTCTAGCACACATGCCTCGGCCACCCTAGCTCTACCGCCCTTCGTCAAATAATGCAAGTGACATGGGTATTGCCCTACGGTTGCCTAATATTAGCCTATCTGGTCTGACCCAACAGAATCCCATACAACGGTGCACCCTTGATGTCTAAGCCCAGAAGGAATTCGGGTGGGCCAGGCCCCGGAAGGATGCAACTCCTTGGAGAACAAGACTAGTTTAGGATAGAAAGTTAAATGGAAAACCCTAATTTGTAACCGACTCGACCTAGACCCCAAGACCTAGCCTCCCCATATAAAGTCCAGGAGGGCACGACGAGGAGGACAATCCACTACATAGCATACACACCGCCAGATCTCATCTGCGCACCCCTTAACCTTCGGTTTCACCATCAATCAAGAACAGACAAGCAAGAGTATGGTTTCCCTCTGGGGTACGAACCTGGGTAAATCTCGTGTCCCGCATTTCTTGTTTATTAGTCGTTCCCCGATCTCCAGCATTCCCCTCTTATCCCAAACCCAAATCCATAACAATGGGCATTGATTAGTCGAAACCTCGTCAATTGGCACCGTCTGTGGGAACTAGGGATGCAGATGCTGCGATCGTGATGGCTCCATCACCTGTGATCTATGATTCTTCTACGACAGAGAATCATCTCCTCTTCGGCACCATTGACTTCATCATCCACTCGCTAACAACTCGCCCGGCTGTCGATTCCGTGGGAGACGGAGTTGACATGACGCTTGGGAGACTATACTTCCAGGTCGACCAGATCGGCACGCTCCGCCTTCCTGAGCGAGTGATGCCACCAGCGATCGCACCTGCCTCATGGGTACCACCAATCGGCGCGCTCAGCACACCCACGCTGGCATACGACTCGGATAGCAAAAACCGTTGCAATTCCGATCTATATGACCTGCCATCCAAAGAAGGAGCCTATGGCTCTAGACCCGAAAGTTGTGGGAGCAACGATCTCCCCCATCGCTTCATATGCATGGCCATCATCAACGGACATGACGCCCAAGACAACAGCGATAATGGGACTGAACCGCAAGATCCCAACGCTAGAAACGAGGGTCATCCCCCAAACAACAATGCCAACAACGGCCCTCCTCCAAATCCTGACGCCATCAACGGTGACGAAATGGCTCATCAGCAGATCCACCTTAACTACGCCGAGTAGGACAGGGTCAGAAGAGGCTTTGCAGGGCAACTATCTGCCAGTCGACGCCTCTCGTGACATGCTAATGGGCTACCATTGGCTCCTCCTAAAGGAGGACAATCGACAAGTCGCGCAACACAATCAACTCGAGCACCGCAGGAAAGCAGCCGACGAATCAAGTGCCCGATGGGCAGCACTCTCCTCCATCGGTGGATCCTCCTCAAAGGACAATGGCGGCCACACCGCCCACAAATGTCGCTCTCGGCTAGAGCACATGGGCCCAGACGCAAGTAGCCAGGCCACCAAGGCCCTTGACCTGTCGTTCATGTTAGTGGATTCGCAGGGCATCATGATGCCCAAGACATCACAAGACGCGGTTATAGCAGCTACTACGTACCTGCTTACCAACCAACCATAGGTCGGTGATCCATGGTACGTCGTCCATAGGTCCGCGATTGTAGGCCTCGGGCTCGTTGGAGCCGCATTAACCTGAGAGGCGACTCCGGAGCCGAAGAAAGTTGCGGTGAAGTTCGCAAGGAACAACCGACGAGGATGAACATGACCTAATATGGTGATGTCGTAGCCCACGGTGGAAGAGATGCAACTATGACACTCGTGACGATCTCACGCAGCTCAAAATCAACAAGCTGCATGCCAAACACGCGTGCTCCACGGAGTAATAAGACGAATACACAGAGCTCTGTGGCACCAGATGCTTCAGCTGAGCCATACGACAATCGCAAATGCCCAAGGGATTCAAACTTCTTTCGGATAATCCAAAGTTCGATGACTTGCAGGAGCCGAAGATTTGGCTGGGCGATCATATCTCGTCAGTCAAGTGTCATGGTGGAAGTAACAACATAGCCATGCAATGCCTTCAGCTGCAGCTAAAGAGTGCAGTGCGTGCCTGGCTCAATAATCTCCCCTCCGGATCCATCAACAGTTGGGAGGAGGTGATCTACAACTTTGTCTGCAACTTCAAGGGCATTTGCAAGTGGCTAGCCTCAATCAAATAGTTGTGTGCCTATTACCAAACGTCCAAGAAGTCCATCTGCTCCTACGTCCAACGATGGTCCGTCATAAAAAACTCAGCGAAGGACATCTCTGAGGAACCGGCAATCGACACATTCAATGGCATTATGAGGCGCTGCGAACTCAGGGAGGAGTCGGGCCGCATCAAGCCCAAAACCATCGACCACCTGATGGATATCGTCAATCGCTAGGCCAATGGTGAAGATGTTGTCCACAACAATCGAGCATGCTCAGATGACGAGGACGACCTCAGCTGTAGACGCGACCACTGAGGGAAGAGGAAAGCACGCATCTATGACGACCTTGAGGAAGTCAACATCGTCGTGGATGGCTATGCCAATCGCCGCGACGATGGAAAACACAACAACAGCTACCATAGCAGCAGCTATTGCGTCAGTGAAAAGACCATGCAACCGTGGCAATGTCGCACGCACAACGATGAACCATCTGTGCTGGATAAACTGTCGAGTTCCTATAGCATACACTTCTACATCGAAAAGAAGGACGGCAAGAAGAAGTCCAGCCACTTGCTCAAAGATTTTTGAGAGTTCCAAAAGCTCCGCGAAGGGTATGCCCAACTGCGGCGTGATGTAGTACACCAGGGGTTCGGATCTGCCCCCGGACCCATCACATATGGTGCCTCACTACCACCATCGGGAAGACCCGCGTAGCCTGTAGCCGCGCCGGCCAAAAACAACATAGGAGAGCAGTACCCACGTGCATTGGGTACCATGATGATACAGAAGGGGCGTCCATCCAACTGGATCTAGAAGAAGATCACCCACTAGATAAACCTGGTTGTCACCTCCCCACCGGCCGTACCTAAGTACCTCAGCGGCTCGGAATCATGCATCACCTTCGACCTATCTGATCATCCCCATCAAATACCTCGCCTAGGCCACTCTGCCCTGGTGCTCGAGGCTTAGATCGACGGATTTGAGATGAGTCAGGTATTCATGGATGGCGGTAGCGGCATCAATCTTATGTTCGCCGGCACCTTGGAGGCATCTGATACAACCTTCCACGACATCATCCCCGGAAAGGGAGTGTCCCCGTGGGTAAGATATGTCTCGACATCATCTTCGGCACCCCCAAGAACTTCAGACGCGATCGACTCGAGTTCGAGGTGGTCGACTTGCCATCGCAGTACCACGACATCCTTGGTTGCGTGGCATTCACACGGTTACTAGTGGTATCACACTATGCGTATCTCCTGCTCAATATGCCAGGTCCCAACGGCGTCATCACTGTTCCAGGGAGTTTTACCAGATCGGACAGCTGCGACAAGGACTTCAATGGAATCTCTCAGTCTTTCGGCATGCAGGAATAGCTGGCAAGGCTAAAGGAGTCAACAAACACCAGCCTCACCCCTGTGACCAAGCAAAACGCTCCTGACCAATCTTGCGACTCCACGGTCAACACCAAGTCCTCCTATAAGACCTCCATGGCCCGAGTCAAATTACACCAGCAATTTTTCGGATTCGAGTCGAGGGAATCGAATCTAAGTAGATATCGTTGTTTTGCCCAAAGGCAGTTAACTGACCCTGATCCATCGGGCGAGTCAGGCATGCGTATCAACTATCGCTATGAACTAATATTATGACCTGAAAATCTATTTGGATGAAGGCACTCGAAGACTTCAAAGTCTGAACACTCGGGGGCTATTGACATGGGTATGCCCTACGGGTTCCTAATATTATCCTATCCGGTCTGGCCCAATAGAAGCCCATACAAAGGTGCACCCCTGATGGCGAAGCCTTGGAGGAATTCGGGTGGCCCAGGTCCATGAAGGATGCGACTCCTTAGAGAATAAGACTAGTTCAGGATAGAAAGTTAAATGGGAAAACCCTAATTTGTAACCGACTCGACATAGACTCCGAGACCTGGCCTTCCCATATAAAGGCCAGGAGAGCACGTCGAGGAGGACAATCCACTACCTAGCATACACACCCGCTAGATATCATCTGCGCACCCCATGTAACCTTCGGTTCCGCCATCAATCAAGAATAGACAAGCATGAGTAAGGTTTCCCTCCGAGGACCCTAACCTGGGTAAATATCGTGTCATGCATTGCTTGTTTGTTAGCCGTTCCCCGATCTCTAGCGTTCCCCTCTTCTCCAAAACCCAAGTCCATGACAATGGGCATTGACGATTCGAAACCTCGTCTGCAAGGATTTTCCTTTTCTTGTAATAAACAGATGCTTGTCTAGGCATGTCGTCTAGGAAAACATGTTTGTCTTCCGGCCATCTACTCTACCCTGCCAACGGTAACATCTGCATGGCCTCTATGTTCGAGCTCTCACCGATGCCTACTTCTACGTAGTACGCCTTGCGAGACCCGCAGTGGCACATCTCCATGTAGGAGGAGTTTGACGCTCTACAATGCAATCTACTTGGGAGCTAGTACCACGCCCTCCTCGAGTGTAACACCCTCAGAATCGGCTCTATGCAAGTTTCAGCGCTTCCCGCCAAACCCGCATAGAAACGATTCAAAGGTGCCCACCAGGCACTTGCGTGCGGGTGGAAAACGAAGTAATAACATTACACAACAGTCCTCGATGGGACCCACAGAACAGATATATATACAACACGACTCCATGAGTCAAGAATACAGATATACAATTTAAAGATCCAAATCACCTTGAAAACAACACGGCGTCCGAGTACGGACAAGATGCAAATGGGGCTAAGAGCCCTAAAGAATGACCAATGGCATCCATAACCCTGCCCAGGCCAAGCCGGAAGGGTAACCCTGCTAACGACGTCGATCTCAAAACCTGCTTAAACAAAAGGGGTGCCGACAAAGGGCAAAGGAAAAAGAGGAGCGTCGGTACTGAGGCCAGTACACGGCGAGACTAGAATTCGGCGGTCCTCGCCTACATAGGTATGGTGGGCTGAAGCGGCAGCATGCACTAAACAACCTATAGAGACTCGATTCAACTGGCGGCTATCAGAGAGGAGCAAGTAAGACCTATTCGGAACCAACCTGATTCTAACACCAAACAAACCCATCCTGGTATTTCCCCCTCGAGACCAAACGAGGAAGTCAACCGAGGAACTCACACAGTTGGCCGTTTTATTTATTCAGTTATCGTTGCAGCAATTACTAGTCAAGTATAGATAATCATCCTGATATAATAAGCAGTGGGCAATTTTAGTTAACCATTCCGTTGTAGTTGCGGCACTTACTAGTCAAATACAATTAGCATGAGATATCCCAAAACCCAGCAGTTGTTGGTACTTTTATTTAGCCATGCCGTTATAGTTGCAATACTTACTAGTCAGATACAATGGTAGCAAGCGACAACCCAAACAAGCAATTGTTGGCAATTTTATTTAGCCATTCCATTATAGTGAAGCTGATTACTAGTCATTATAAAGTCAAATTTATAGCACTACTTTAGTTATAGTTGTCTATGATCGAGATACTGTGCTCCAAGTCGTCCATAACCGCAGACACGACTTTCAGAAAGTTTTACCCTGCAGGGGTGCACAAATAGCAACACACAGTCGATCAACCTCGGAAAAACCAAATCAAAACCCAACGAGGCCTTCACGACAAAGCAATCACAGGATTCAGAAATATTTCAGGGGGCCACCCCATTGAGTACACCCGCAACGAAGTTAGCTGACTCCGAGACGGACCCAAGGTTTGGGTGGACGGCTGTAAACGACTGGGAACCCAAAACTAGGCTTGTCGATACCGCGAAAACGTGTCCCGATCCTAAACAGTACAGGTGCTCCTCGCACAATCGTAAATAAAGCAGTAAGGCATGGCATAAGTACAGGATAGTAAATAAAACCTCAAACTAGTTTGTGGCCCCAAGAAATAAGAATGAATCAAGCTCTGGCTCAGGGGGGTCCCATAATCCTCCCGGATGTGGATAGCGCGAATATTCAAGGAACAGGTATCAAGTACTCGGGGTCCTACGAGACACAAGTGGACGGTTAACAACCAAATAACATCTATTGCCCACCTGTGCCTCTGCTTAGCTACTTCAATTTTAGTTGTTAAACAGTAATTAAAGTAAACGATAATGAAAGCCATGATCATCTCCAACCTTAAACATGCGGCAACACTCCAACAACTGTGGTACTGGACGACACGCAACAGCACTTGAGCAAGAGACTACGACGTGCAAGTCCAACTATCTACCAACAACAGGTAATAGGATGTGTCCAAGGCAATATAAGGTTGCAAGGGATATCACGGGTACGAAAACTAGACCATCGCAACACAGATAGCAATAGATCAACAGGAGGGAATAAATACTATAAAAGTAAGATAGGTAGAAAGGGGGGAGATGCTCGCCTGAAAAGCATTGCCGAAGGTTCAACCGAAGATCGGGTCGACACTCGCATCAACTCAACGGCCTTATCCGCGAAGAAGCAAAACACTAGAAGAAACACCGGATGCACTATTTATTACTACGGCAGAAGATCGAGCATGATGCATGTATGATGTATGACATGGCAAGATGCGATGCAATTAGGCCACATTAAGCGGAACCAGGGTCCCGACAATTACTTAGATGGTTCATGTTGTTTAGGTACCCTGCATTTTAAATGTTGTATTAACAAGGCGAAATTTATCATCGGTGCGCTACACAATATTAAATGGGGCCAATATTAGACTAGATTTGCCCGCATGTGGATCCCATATTTAATTATATGGTGAATCGACATAAGGTCCCCAAACACCCACAAATATGTATGCAAACATGAACAAGTTGATATGCGACAGGTGATCAATATCATATTATAAAAATAGGGGTCTCGGATAAAGGGTCACACATCTGGGTTCGGAAGATCTTGGGGGTTCGAGGGGTTCGGGGTCGGTCTCAGGGTTCGACGGGGAACGAGGTTCGGACTCCGGGATCGTTCTCGGATAACAGAGTAGATCTTGGCGTTCCGCGAAGAAGGACTTGGTTGGCGTCGGGGGCGAATCGGACTCGCCCTGGTCGGTGTCGATCTTGTCGCATCCGTGGTCTTCGGGTCATGGCGTAGACGGTCATGGCGTTCAAGGTGGCGAACTTGGCGTTCCGATTGGAGATCTTGGCGTTTTCGACCGGTCTTATGCTCGGATAGAAGTACTTGTCGCACCAGGTCGGAGTCCTTGAATCCGGGAAGGAGAACTTGACGTCCTTCGGTTCCATGTTGACGGCCTTGGTGTCCTAGATGGAGAACTCGGTGTATCCGGGTTGGCGGCCTTGGCGGTTATCGGGTCCTATGTAGACGATCTTGATGTCCAGGGTCTCGCTCATCTTGCATCGGGGATCTTGAGAGTACATGTCGAGGATCTCACGTACATCATTGGAACTGTTTTGGAGTGATCCATCTGACCTCACAGTACACGGTTAGAAACGCGGTACCACTCAGATGTTCCCATGTAGCCAACGTTGAAAGCAACATGAGTACCAGGGGAGGAACAGGTCAAGCTTCTGGCCACGCGGTTAGATGTGAGCTTGCAAAACGAGGCCGCCGAGACGCTGCAGAGCATGGCGGCCCTTGCAGAGGCGCACACTGGCCGACAAGGAAGGGGGGTAGGCGCCGGACCTGTCGGCGACGTGCCAGGGGAAAAAGGGGAAGCGGCAACGAGGGAGGCAGGGTCGACCTGGGGTGGTCGGAGCTTTGCGGGGGAAGATGGAAGGGCGGCCGGAGTAGGCGCGGCGGAGGCGAGGTGCCGGAGGAGAAGGCCGCTGGCGGCGGGAGGCAAGGCCGAGCGGCGTCGACCCGAGGAGGAGGAGGATGTGGCAGGGGAGCCGGGCGACGCGGCGGGTTTGGGCGGAGGGCGCGCGGGCGAGGAGAGGAGGAAGGACGGCGCGCGGCCGGAAGGGGAGGCGTGGCGCGGAGCTCGGCGGAGGCCGGGGGAAGCAGAGGACGGCGGCGAGGTCGGGGGAAGCAGAGGACAGCGGCGAGGCCGGGCCCGACGGTGGCGGCGCTGGCCGCGGCCGCTGGAGGACGCAGAGGCGGTCGCGACCGAGAGGAAAGGCGCAGGTCGGCGTCGGGCGGGCGGCCGGACGCGGTCGAGGACGTGAGGGAGGCAGAGCTCGCTGGAGAAGGGAGGCGCGTCGGTGGGGGTGGGATCCAGGGGGGTCCGAGCGCGTGCGTGGTGAGGGAGGGCCTGAGGCCGGCGGTGGCGGAGCTAGAGGGGGCGGGGAGCGCCCGGGGACGACGGGGTGGTTGTCGGGGAGAGGAGGAAGGAGACGGGGAGGGGAGCATGCGGGGCAGGAGGGTGGGGATCGGTGGGGCGCGGGGTGGGGTCAGACGCGGGGGAGGTGGGGATTGGGGCGGGTGTGGTGCGTGTGTGGTCATGTGTGTGGCGTGGGTGTGTAGGGCTGAGAGGGAGTGGGGTTGGTTGCTGTGTGGAGTGGGTGAGAGAGGAGGTGGGGCCAGGGCTGATGTGGCGGCAGGGGATTGGAGGGAGGAAAAGGGGGAGGTGAGGTGGCGTGAGGGGATTGGTCAGGGTGATGTGGAGGGGGGCTGGGTAGATTAGGTCTGGGTAGGGAAAGATTTAGGTGGCCCGATTTGTACTGGGGTGGCCAACTGGGTCGGATCGGCCCGGTTCGGCTGCCCCCTAAAAAATAATATAAATTTTTGTGTTGTTTAAAAGACTTGTGCAATTTATTTTTGGACAAATAAAATATCCGGAAGGGTCCGGGGATTATTTTTGAAATAGAGAGGGATCTTTGTAGAAAGCAAAAGTAGGTTTTAACAAAATAGTTTTAGTCAATGAGCTACATGATGATGTCATGATGATGCAATGCACAAAATCAACGCGATTTTCTAGTAGTGGTTTTGCGGGATGCCACATCGAGAAAACGTCATAATCGGCAAGTGGGTGTTCAAGCACAAGATGAAACCCGATGGTACGCTCCAGCGCTACAAGGTGCACTGGGTGGTCCGCGGCTTTTATCAATGTGCCAGCATCGACTTACGGATACATTTGCCCCGGTCATCAAGCCGGGCACGATCCGCACTGTACTGCACCTGGTCGTCTCTCGTGCTTGGCCGGTGCATCAGATTGATGTCTCTAGCGCCTTTCTCCATGGACACCTCTCCGAGTAGGTGTAGTGCTAGAAGCCCATCGACTTCGTCGATGCCGAGCGTCCGGACCATGTGTGCCTGCTCTCGTGGTCCTTGTATGGGCTGAAGCGCGCACCTCGCGCCTAGTACCAACGCATCGCGGCGTTTCTTTATCAACTTGACTTTCGCTTCATGCGTTCTGACGCATTGCTCTCGTCTATCGCCAAGGCACCAATGTTGTCTACCTGCTGCTATATGTCGAAGACATCATGTTGATGGCATGAAACATTGCCCTTCTTCGAAAACTCACTCGCCGTCTTCGTGTTGAGTTCGCCATCAAGGATCTCGGACCGCTACACTACTTCCTCGGTATCGAGGTTGTCCGGCGCATGGATGGGTTCTTTCTTCAATAGTGGAAGTACGCTAATGAGCTCCTCGAGCACACTAGAATGCTTAACTGCAACCCTGTGACCACCTATCGACACGAAGGCTAAGCTCTCTGCCAACGATGGATCGATGACCCCTGACGCGTCGTTATACCGCTCCATTGTTGGGGCTCTGCAGTATTTAATGCTCACACGTCCGAAGTTGCAGTATGGCATGCAATAGGTGTGCCTTCATATGCATGCACCTCGGGATGCTCACTGGACCATGGTTAAGCGGATTCTTCACTACATCTGTGACATGATGGACCTCGGTCTCTCGCAACATGCCTTGCCCTCCTCGGACATTGTGGCTTATTTGGATGCGGACTCGACTGGTGATGGCGCTCGGTGTTGACGTCGGAGCGCTTCGTTGGAAACCCCAAGAGCAAGGTGTGAAGAGCACAGCAGCAAGTCTTCCCTCAGTAAGAAATCGAGGTTATCCAACTAGTAGGAGGAAGGAAACATCTCAAAGGTGTTGCAAGCAACATGGAAACCTGCACAACACAAACTCAAGACTTTGCCCCAACGAACAGTGAGGTTGTCAAGCTCACCGTTTTGCTGTAACAAAGGATTAACTGTATGGTGTGGAACGTGATGATGGTTTGCAACAAGTAAACAGTAACAGTGGAAGATGTATCAATGGTAAAGATTGGACCGGGGTCCATAGTTCACTAGAGGTGCTCTCCTTGTATAAACAAACATGGCATGCAGGGTAAACAAATTACAGTAGGGCAATTGACAGGACTGAGCAAGGCATAACAATGCAATACTAGACAAAAAGATTCTATGAGATTCGATTGGGCAATACAAAAATATACATAGACCGCCATCCAACTGAATCTATGACTAGAAGTCCACCTTCAGGTCATCATCCGAACCCCCTCCAGTATTAAGTTGCAAGCAATAGAGAACTGCTTTAAGCAAAGTGTGTAAGGTAAACAATCCACTTGTTCCATGAACAAGAGACCGTTGTTTTCTCCCTAGTAGCAACAGCACATCTAACACCAAAGAGATTTCTGTCACTTCCCTTGGTAAATAGAGGCATGAACCCACTATCGAGCATAAATACCCCCTCTTGGAGTCACTAAAGTTATCTAACAAGAGACCGTTGTTTTCTCCCACTATCGAGCATGAACACAGACATGACAGAATCAATAAGACATAACCATTAATCAATCTGACATAGTAATCTCAATATCCATCGGATCCCCGCAAACACAACATGCATGATTACAAATAGATTAGATCTTGGTCATGAACGGAGCTCACAAGATATATACATGAAAGCACAAGGAGGAGATACAACAATCTAGCTACTACATGGACCCGTAGTACAAGGTGGAACTACTCACGCTTCATACCGGAGGCTGGCATGATGAAGAAGAAGGCCTCCGGGATGATCTCCCCTCCGGTAGGGTGCCGGGAAGAGGTTCAGACGCCCCCAATCTAGGGACGATGGTGGCGGCGGCTACAGATGGTTTCGTGGAATTTTGATCGGGTGCATAGGGTTTCGGCATCGGGGGGACTTTATAGGCGAAGAGGCGAGGCAGGGGTCCACCAGGGCAGCTGCACCCTCCCAGGCGCGAGGTGGGCCCACACACGCGGCCAGGGGGTGTGGCCTCCTGGTGAGCCTCCTCCGTCTCGTATTCTGGCTTTGTGTTGCCCACGGTAAAATATTGACTTTGGCTTTTGTCCCGTCCAATTCCGAGAATATTGATTTTCTGCCTTTCTGGAACCAAAAACAAAAGAAAACAGGCAACTGGCACTTTGGCATCTTGTTAATAGGTTAGTACCAGAAAACATATAAAAACACCTCAAAGTGTAGACAAAGCAAAGCAAATTAGATACTAAACAAGCATGGAACATCAAAAATTATAGATACGTTTACGATGTATCAAGCATCCCCAAGCTTAACTCCTGCTCGTCTTCGAGTAGGTAAGTGATAAAAGAATAATTTTTGAGGTGACATGCACCATCAAAACCAAGATCAAACCATTTGCAAGCATTGAAAGCTAGGATCAAAGAACTCTAAACATGTGCATGAAAGATGGAGTTCTATCAATAAGACAAAGTAACTATGCATGCAACATGAAACACTACAAAGAAAGATCATGAGTAACATGCATTGAAAAATGTTTGTTTGTTTCACATACAGAAAACATGGCATAGTGGAATTCAACTTGTCCCTCAAAGAGTAGCAAATAGATGCATAGGAAACCTTCAAAGTTCATAAGAGTGACTAGATACAAATAGCACAAGAACAAGTAATATCAATAATATGCATCAATCAATAAGTTTTGGGACACTGCACATAGAACTAAGAATGGCAACTATGCTCTCTTAATGGTGCCTAAAGGTAGGAGGTGGAGACTCAATATAATAGTGGAATAAAAGGCCCTTCATAAAGGGAAGCAGAGATTTCAAGTTTCAAAAAGAGCTTTCAAAAATTATGGTACTTGTTAGCTTTCAGCCGTCATTGCCCCTAGCATAAGCATCTTGAAGTGATTAAGGTTAAAGTGAACAAACTATGGAGTATATGCTTGACAAAGTATAAGTTGGAAATCTCATGTCCCTTGAATACAAGGGTCGCACCTCATGCTACTCAACTTTAGTCACCTGTAAGTTCTTGTCATAGTAAGTATATGTGTATCATAGAGAACCTCCAACGGGGTACCCCTTGCACATGGTATAGGATATATCCCAACCAAAATGACAAGACAAGTCGAGAATGATCATCTCAGTGATCTTTTTATTTACTATGTGCATAGCTTTTTATTGAGGATGCTTCACAGATTGCTCATTATGGTGATGCTGCAAGTTTCCACCATGATTAGGCATGGCTTAGGCTAGCGGCCCAGGCGTTTCTCTAACACAAAATACATAACTCCATGGACTTATAAGCTCCCTCTTTATTTCACACTGGCGACATCCATAGACAAAAGAGCATGATATCAACTGTGTACAAAGTACAAGCGCAATGTTGAAAACGTTACCCATGACAACATGGTTCTGCTAATTCCAACGTATAAGTGCAAGCATATACAACTTAGATGACACAATGGTTCAAGTTTATTAGGGACAAAAATAAAAAGTGTGCCATCAAGTTCGTGAGGGCTTTAATCACTAAGTTTTCACATAACAAAATACTTCTTAATTGGAAGATAGATGAAAACAAGAATATACTTGGAATGGTGTAATACACCATGCATAGGAGTTTATAGTGGACACTTTGGAATAACTGGGTTTCTTGTGAATTGGAAGCATGAGTAGAACTTACTCATACAAGTGGAGGCTAGCAAAAGACTCGGAGCAACCAACTAAGAGAGCAATAATGGCCATAATCATGCAGAGCGACAAAACATTACTAATCAAAGCATAGAGTGGTACTACAAGTAAAGGACTAAATGATCATAGAGGCTATGGTGACTTATTCATAGTCATAACATGGTGTGAGCATGTGCCAAGTCAACCCAAACAAAGCATCAAAGGAGAATACCAAAATACTATGATTTTGCATGCTAAAACAACGCATAATTCCTTCAAGGCACACTAAGAAATCCCAATTGTTTGGAACAAGACATGCTACAACAATAATCACTAAGCATAAGGTCAAAAGAACACCTAGCATGTCATGCAAAAGTCTAAGTCACAGTCAATGCAAGCTCCTCTTACACTTTCAAGCAAGAACTTTCTACTCATTTCCAACACCAATCAACTTATTTGAAACAACACATCGAGAACGGGGGTCCAAACTTTTTTATTCAAGGAAACTAAACAACTAAGCAAAGCAAATAAAAACTAAGACGCTCCAAGAAAAACACAACAGTGCGTAAAACAATAAAAACGAAGTGTCTAGAAAAACACCTTAGCTTTTTATTGATGAAGAAGGGGATGCCTTGGGCATCCCCAAGATTTGACGCTTGTATCTCTTGGATATTTCTTGGGGTGACACCGAGGTGGCATACCCAAGCTTGACCTTTTGTCCATTCTTCATCTCATTGCATCATTCTCTCTCTACACCTGAAATTTTCCTTCATACAAAACTTCACATAATTTTCATTAGCAACATTAGTGTATTCAAAAGATAATAGACCCTTGGGTTTAGCTTTGGAACAGCAAAACTTTTCACTAAAAACACAATATACTGTATCAACTCCTTCAAAAATCTCAATTTCCCAAAAAGAACCCAAAAAGGAATCAATAAGAAGCAAATGCAAATAATGGCAGAAATCTGTCAAAACAGACCAGCAGGTAGAAACCAATTTTTTCGAAGGCCTTCTGTTGCTCAAATAAAAAAAGTGTTGAACTAACTAAAGTTATCTAACATACTGGGGGATTTATTTGCAAAGTTTCATCACAATCCGACTTACAGAGACTCCTCACGAATTTTTATGGTGGAGGACAGAAATCTGTTTCGGGATAGCTACTCCCCAAATCTTACTCCTCTCTCATTAGAGGTCATTCTTGGCACAAAAAGCAAACAAAAAGGATAAGGAGAGGTCATTACTGAAGTAATAACTTCCAAGACTGAAGGAAACTCTTGGGTTATCTCCCAACAAGTACTTTTCTTTAACGCCTTTAAGTTAGGCACAAGAATCAAGAAATCAAGTATTTTCAAATAAAGAAGCATTAACATCAAACCTTGCTTTCAAAGGAGGAGCAAAAAGCAACTTATCTCTCCTCATAGGGAAGTGTTCAATACCTTTCTTGAATGGAAATTGATATTTAATGGTGCCTTCTTTCGTATCAATGATGGCACCAATAGTTCTAAGAAAAGGTCTTTCCAAAGTAATAGGACAAGAAGCATTGTATTCAACATCCAAAACATAGAAATCAACAGGGACATAAGCATTATTAACCATAATCAGAACATCATTAATCCTCTCCATGAGTTTCTTCTTAGCATTATCATCAAGTAGGACATCCAAATAACAATCTTCCAAAGGTGGCAAATCAAGCATTTCATAAATCTTACTAGGCATAATAGAGACACTAGAACCAAGATCACATGAAGCTTTGAGATCAAAGTCATTCACTTGCACATTAATAATGGGTTCCCAACTATCTTCTACTTTCCTAGGAATATAAGCTTTGTGTTTTAACTTCTCTTCCTTGATCTTAACAAGAGCATATGTAATGTGTCTGGTGAAAGCAACATGCATATCACTAGCATCAGGATCTCTAGCAAGCTTTTGCAGGAACAGAATAACTTCAGAAATATTGCAACACGCTAGACTAGTTGTAAGCAGTGTAGGACTCTGTAACCTGTCCGACTAGGACTTTTCCCTGTAACCCTAGGACCTGGCGACTATATAAGTCGGACCTATGGGAGCCTTTAGGGCAAGACAACTTAGACTTTCTAGTCACCTCGCACATCGAACCAATCCCTGTAACTCGGCGTATTGCCCTTATAGTGATTTATAGCAGGAGTAAGATTCCGCCACCGTCGTGGGATCTGAACCTGGGTAAGCTGTGTTACCTCGTACCCGTCAACCGCACACCTTCCCCCACGTCTCTAAACACACACTGTGAGGACCCCTCCATGGCATACTCGTCGGCAATACCACGAAAGTTGGCGCCCACCGTGGGGCAAGAGGTGCTTTAGGCTCTTCAGCGGGCGAGTACCAAGATCTTCGCGGTAATCGGCGAAACCGTAGCCATCAGTCGTGTTCTCTTCTCCGACAACATTCCGATCGTCCCCCCGCCCCCTACCTCCCGCCGACAAGTTCTGGATCCCGGCAAAGATGAATCCTACGCGGTGCTCGATCGTCCCCATCAGAGATATCCACCTCTTCATCGGCGATACCGACTCGGGCAGTAGTTCCCTAGGAGTCATAGGAGCATCAAGACCCGCACGGATCGCCTACGAGCAGGATACGTTCGCGGAAGGATCGATGTTGGATCTCTCCTCGGAGTTTGCCGGCAAAGATCGATAAAATTCAAGGCCCAACCAAACCGCCCCTGTGCAGGATATAACGGTGGAAGATCACTGCAAGTCCGCCGGGTTTGTCCGCGCTTCTAGACAGCAGAGATCCAAGTTTGTCGGCGTGGTTACCATCTTCGATCTGGCGCATTGTGTTCAGAGAGAGGGCAAAAACCCCCGTGATTACCTCGCCAGGTGGCTCCGTATATGGGCCGATTTGGCGCATTACCCCAATGATGATACCATGTATCACTTTGTGGAAGGACTAGACCAAGGTACACTTCTCCGGAATTCTCTAAGGCAGCAGCAGGCTTCAGGACGTCTCACCTTCAAAAGCATGGTGAACACTGTCAACGACTACGCGGAGGCCGAGGAGGCAGCTCAAACAACCCTCATGCTCATTGACGGAGCCCCTCCGATTGGACGCGACGCTATCAACTCACAAGCCTTGGCGGATTTTATCGCAGATTGGACGGAGATGCCAGATGCTACACCAATGCTGGAGCCAGAATACTTGGTGATGCACTTTGACGGATCAAAGCTACTCAACGGCTCGGGGGCTGGTGTACTGCTACAGTTACCAACTGGAGATAAGCTACACTACGTTCTGCAGATCCACTTTGAGGCTACGAACAACATGGCGGAGTATGAAGCACTCATTCATGGACTACGCGTAGCCAAGGATATTGGCATCAAGCGCATAGTTTGTTGTGGAGATTCCGACTTGGTTGCCTAGCAGGTGGCTAGCACCTGGAACGCGCAGAACCCTATGATGGCGGCATATCGAGACGAAGTGGACGAGATAGCCAAGAGCTTCTTGGGATACGAGGTCAAGTATGTACCTAGGGAGCAAAACGAGGCAGCTGATCTGCTGTCTAAGCTTGGATCAAGGCGCAAACGAATTCCGCCTGGAGTTTTCCTGGAGCATCTATGGACACCATCCGTGAAGGGAGCAGACATCGACAACCCGGACAGAGTTGACTCTTTCGTTCACATGGTGACAAAGGTCCCTCCGGCTTGGACAAACCGTTCATGGAGTATCTTGAACACGGAACTTTGCCCGACGACGAGGTCGAAAAACGGAAAATAGTACGCCGAGCAAAGGGCTATACCATAATCAATGGAAAACTCTACAAAAGAAGCACTACTGGTGTATACGTTAAGTGTGTTTCCTAGCAAGAAGGTATTGAAATCCTACACGAAATCCATCTTGGAGATTGCGGGCATCACGCCGCTCCCTGATCGTTGGTCGCTAAAGCTTTCCAGCAAGGATTCTACTGGCTGACCGCGAAGGCAGACACCGACAAGCTGGTTGAGACATGCATGGGATGCCAGTACTATGCCCGACAACCCCATGTTCCTGCTGAAGAATTGCGGACAATACCAATAACCCCATGGGGGTTGGACATGGTTGGTCCGCTGCAAACGGAACCTTGTGGGTTTACGCATCTGCTAGTAGCAGTTGATAAATTCACCAAATGGATAGAAGCTAAACCCATTAGAAAGCTCGATGGGGCAACTACCCTTAGGTTTGTCTGGGACCTAGTAGTGAGATTTGGTATCCCACATAGCATAATCACCGACAACGGCAACAACTTGTCACTCGGAGAAGTGGAGGCTTATTTTTGGGACAAAGGCATCCGACTTGACCTTGCATCTTTGGCACATCCATAGTCCAATGGTCAGGTTGAGCGGGCCAATGGATTAATTCTGCAGGGAATCAAGCCACATCTTGAAGCACCGCTACATAGAGCAGCTGGAGCCTGGGCGGAAGAATTGCCATCTGTGTTGTGGAGTTTACAAACTACACCCAACAGATCCACTGGCTACACCCCTTACTTCATGGTATATGGAGCAGAAGCCATCCTTCCTTCCGACATCCTTCACGATGCACCAAGAGTTGCCGCCTACGACGAAAATGATGCTGAGGAATCCAGATGCCTAGATGTGGTCCTTCTCGAGGAGGAGCGCTTATTGGCATTCCAAAGATTCGCCATCTACCAGCAGAAGCTACACAGCTACCATAGTCGCCGCGTCCGGCATCGCTCGTTCAAAGAGGGGATCTGGTGCTCCGACTTAAGCAGAAGAAGTCACACATATTATCCCCGCCATGGGAAGGACCGTTCATCATACGCAAGGCGCTGCTAATGGGTCTTACTACCTCTTTGACAATCGTGAACTGAAGGATAGACCCAGCAAGGATCATAAGCGTAAGCAACGTGACCCGAATGATGACTACTCGGAGCTTGATTGGCCATGGAACATAGCACATCTACGTCCTTTCTACACTTAGCATTTTTTATCTATTGTGTACCCCTTATATGATCAATGAAATAAAGCTCTCTGGTTCACTCATATTTCTGAGTCTTTTACCTCCTTTAGTGTTCATTTTTGGATCGTATAAAACCTTTATGCACAAGCTTTGCGATTGCACTTGTGAAAATTCAGCCTACGGGCGTTAGCTTAAGTTTTCTGGTCTACACGTTCTTTGTTGTCTTTATGTGGATTCTGGAGTAGTGACTTTTGGCACTTATTGTCGGTGATTTCGTGCTTAGGTTATTGACAGTGCCATTGGGCATCATCGCCTGAGCGCATAGTTCCGACAACGAGTCTTCCGACTCATGAAAAGTCAAGCATAAAAACCAAAGTAATGGATAAGCCAACACTTGCTTAAAAAATATATACATGCTAGAACCAGTTCTTGAGTGGCAGGAAGTAACAACCATTGTTTTCCGCCTTAAGTTGACAAGTAGTTTTTTCCGCATAAAAATTGCAAAGGAAACAAATATTACATATTGTTTTTCATTCCTCTGGCTCAGGCGACTTGGATGAAGCGTCATCAGTAGCAGGAGATCCATCCTCCTCGAAGTCGGCAGTGTTGAGGGACTCGGAGGAGCTTTGGCTGCCACCGTCAATGGTTTTCATGGGCACAAAGACATTAGGGTCGACTAACTCGGCGAATCTGGTGTCAAAACCCGCGAGCGACGCCAAGATAGCCTCGTGATCTATCTTTTGGCCATCGTCGTCTATGTCAGGGATACCGGAGGTCACCGTGTCGATGTCGACATCTTCGCAGTGCGCCTTGAACATTGACAGCGCCATCCTTGCACCAGCCCGTGTACATGAAGCTTTCTAGCTTGCAATACGCTCGGGGGCTCGGCGCAAGATCTCCGAGAACTTCGCCATGGAATCCACCGCTTTTATGTTGATCTGGAGGTGCTTGTCTATCTCCTTAGATTGCGTGATGGCGGTATTGATAAAGTTGCCGGCAAGGACCATGCATTCCTTTGGCGGAGGAGGCGACTAGGTCAACCTAATAGGAGCTGCAAATTTCCGAGAAAGAAGCGCATGAGTTCAATAACACAAAGAGTTCAAAGTATCTAGCTTACAGAAGTACAAGGCGGAGAATCACTTACTGAAGATGCTAATCTCGGCCTGCTGGAGAGTTTCCACCAGAGAATATCGTTCTTGTCAGAGGATCTTGTATGCGTCAAGATTGCGCTGATTCTGCTCATCGGCAGCTTTCTTCTGCTCTTTCAGCATCTTGTATGCGAGTGGGCCTGCAGTATCGGCGACTGGATCACGACCTGGCGTGGACTCAAGCGACTGGAAGCTGAAGGCCCAGAAGCGTAGATAGGCCTAGTCGGATTAGGTTAAACGATTGCTGAAACCTTAACTGATTCAGTTGAGATCTGTAAACCCTAGGGGTGTGAGTCTATATAAACCTCCCTAGAGGACGTGTAGAGGATACGTTCCATCATCCACCCAAGCGACTCGCTGCCTAGCCGACGAGCTCGCCCCATTGTACTTCCACCATAATACAATCTAGCAGGAGTAGGTATTTACTCTCCGGGGGGGCGAACCTGGGTAAATCCTTGTGTCTCCGCCCTCATCTCGCACCGCAGATGGCTGGCCGCCCTTGCCCCATGTTCAACTACTCGCTGCCGATTGCAGCATCTGCCGTGGTCATTCCCACGACACGGACTCTTGCAGGACTTTCATGGAGTTCTCATGCATCTTCAGCATATCCTTTCTCTCTTTCTTAAAGATCTTGGTTTCGTTATCCAGCTGCTGAATATGCTTGGATTGCTAAACAATATCCTTAGCCTTGGAAATGGCTTCTGCGCCTCAGAGAAAGAACAATGCACAGTGAATAATCGGAGAATGTTGGCACAAGACCAAGTCGGAATACAAAAAAGAAAGGAAAAACAGACGCTTGCTCTTGGTGATTTGATCCTTCAAGAAGGCAGGTTTACCCTTTCCGGCTTCCAAGTCCGCGCGCATCTTCTGGTACTTCTCGTTGGCCACGCCCCTCCGAGAATTCTCATTCTATGGAAAGGAAAATTTAATGCTGTTTAGTCTACTTGGAGCATCTAGCCGGATAAATATCCACCTAGAGGCTTGAGGGCTACAGTGAGAGTTTTTAACTTAGCAATATGCTTAGTCTTTCTTTAAGCATCTAGTCGGAACTGATTCAGTTTTCAACTAGAAGCTTGGGGGCTACAGTATAAAGTTTTAACTCAGTGATATGCTTAGTTTCTCCTTAAGCACCTAGTCGAAACTAATTCAGTTACAGCTAGGAGCTTGGGGGCTACAGTATTGAAATTTACAAACACTACGTATGCTACTCTGAAAGCATCTAGTCGGAATAATGTATTCAGACTATATGCTTGGGGGCTACGGTGAGAAGTTTTCTAGCTTAGTCACTCTTAGAGCATTTAGATGCAAAGACCTATGGTTTTCTGTCTAAATCCTCGAGGGCTACAGTGGGATACTCATATGAAATGCAAAAGGTAATTAAAACTTACAAGTGCGATGATCCTGAGGTTTGTAGCACTCACAACAAGCAACTTGCCGAAGGATAAACTGTTTCCTTGCAATATTTCTGCTTGTCGGAGAAGCTCATCAAGACCGCATGTTGGAGATGTCGGTGTCGCACCAGGAACCAAAGAGGAGCTACCCGGCGTAAGTACCGGGTAGACTATCTTCGGGAACTCTATGGCTTTCTTGGGTGCGGAGGCGCCGCCTTCGGCAGACGTACCACTCTCCACCACCGCCTTACCACTACCGATGGCATCCTTAGCCGAAGCTTCAGCTATTTGAGTTGTGGTACTCTCTTGTGTTGCATGTTCGCCGACAATGGCAAGCTCCACAGAGGAAACTGAGTCCACTTCCATGGCGGAAGGGCCAGCTGCATCTTTGGCCTGTGAGCTTGTCGGAGCAGGCGTAGGATGGACGCTGGGAGTAACAGGGGCGATGGCGGGAGATGCGTGGGCAGACACGTCACGATGCAACATATCCTTAATGTTTCTAGAAGCCCCCAAAGTTTTGGAGGCCTTCTTCAAACTGGTAGTGGCCTTCTTCCTGAAACGTGCAAAAAGTATAAGTACAGGAATAAGACAAGCAATGGACAATGTCGGAGAGAAAGAAGCTTACACAAGAGGGGGTGCTTTGGCAAAGGGGATCCCGGTAGAGTCTATATAAACCTCCCTAGAGGACGTGTAGAGGATACGTTCCATCATCCACCCAAGCGACTCGCTGCCTAGCCGACGAGCTCGCCCCATTGTACTTCCACCATAATACAATCTAGCAGGAGTAGGTCTTTACCCTCCGGGGGGCCGAACCTGGGTAAATCCTTGTGTCTCCGCCCTCATCTTGCACCGCAGATGGCTGGCCGCCCTTACCCCATGTTCTACTACTCGCTTGCCGATTGCAGCATCTGCCGTGGTCATTCCCACGACAGTGGCGCCCATCGTGGGGCCTGGCCGGTCTGGCCGGTGTTCTGCGGCGAGATCCAATCTGCCCATCAACGAGTCGGTCGCCACCGGCCACATGATAGCGATCGGCGAGATGCTCCAGATCTTGCCGAGCAGCTACGTCCCGGCGGCGCGACCCGTCACGCACAGCATGATCTTGCCGGTCGGCACGATCAGCCTCTTCGTTGGCCTCACCGACGTCATCGTCTCGGAGGACTCGGCTCGCATCCGCGAGTCGCCGCCACGCGACCGGCTCTCCGAGAGCCAGGTCCGCACGATCGACCGCCTCGCCTCCGAGTACAACTCAGCCCACAGCAACGTGGCCGATAACTCCGCGGCCGCGGAAGACGTGGCCCTCAACGACGACGCCGATTCGGTGACCCCGGCGTCACTCGCCGGATCCATCACCGCGGCTTCGCCCGCAGGCTCCATCACCCAGGTCTCCAACGTGGGAGACTTCGAGGATCCCTCCATCCTTGGGATCTTCGACTTCGACTCCGGGTCAGAAAACTCCGCCGATCTCCACGACGGGACCGGTCGCCACGCCGCGACCTACATGGCGACTGGCACCGATCCGCCGGAGGATCCCTTCTCCACCCCGATCCCTCCTAACGCCACGGCAACGGAGGTCGAGGAACTCCGCCTGAAGCTGGCGGAAGCAGTCCGCAAGGAGCAAGCCGAGCGCGAAAAATTTCGCCTCGAGCAGGTGACGGCGCAGGAGCTGTCGCGCTACCACCAGCAGCGAATCAGGTCGCGCTTGAACCCCACCATCCAGGGGCGCCCCCTGAACTTCGGCGACGAGAACGACCCGGCCCGCGTGGCCGAGCGCGCGATCTGCGAGAACGCGCCACCAGGAGGAAGCGCCCGGCCCCCACCAGGGTCGACGGCGATGGGCGCCCCACCTCCACCCAACCGTGCACCGCCCAGGGATCAGCCGCGGATAGTGGTCTCCTCACGGGAGCGAGACGCGAACGGCCTACCACTGTTCTCCACCCCGATGGATAACCTCGTGGCAGGTCGAGCAGCGGCCGACAACATCACGGCCACCGGCTACGGCGCCCTACAGATCCAGTACGTCAGGGCCCTGCTCGCAAAGGCGGTCGAGCAACAAAACGCCGGCGCCGACTCACAGGGTCGGATGTTCTCGCGTTCTTCGGGCAGCAGAGCGGCCTCAAGCGGCCGTCCATTGGCGGAAAACACCCTTAACTGCCCGCCACCCGAACCACTGCAGCTCCAACACCGACCCGCGAACGCGGCACTCTCCACCAACGACCCCAGGCCAGCGACCAACTTCGTTGCCACCAACGGTCAGCCCGTCGACGCCCGCACCCACATCATCAACAACCAAAGCTGGCGCGCACGCCAGCCCGACGACCTGCGACACACCCTAACCAATCGCCACGACAGCGAACCGATGGGGTCGCTAAGACTTCTCGGGCCCAGGTGCTTCAGACCGATGATCCGAGGCGAAAAATACCCGACGAACTTCAAAGCGCCGAAGGAAATAGATAAGTACGACCCTTCGTACGACCCCTCCGTGTGGCTGGACACATACCTCATGGCGATGGGGATCGCTGGCCACACCGACCTGCTAGCCGCCCGCTACCTCCCCCTAATTATGGAGGGAACGTGCAGGCAGTGGATCAACACCCTTCCTCAGGATAGCATCGACTCCTGGGAAGAGATGCGAGATGCCTTCGTCAGGCACTTCGAGTGCTCCTACACCCGCGCCACCACCATCGAGGACCTGGAACGATGCGTCCAGCGACCCCGCGAGTCAACCCGCAACTGGGTCCAGCGGTGGCAAGAACTATGGTACAACGCGGTCGGCATCCACCCGGACACCGCGATCCATTGCTTCAAGACCTCGTGCCGCTACGAGCCCTTGGTCGCCAAGCTCAAACGACATTCCCGCACACTCGACAACATACCGGACCTCCTTGAGATCGCCAAAAGATACACGGAGGAAGACCCAAACCAGGAAACCGACGACGAGTCAGGAGGCCAACGCCGCACGAGCGGCAACGACAACGGACGACGGTCGGACCTACGCTATAGCAACACTCGCCTCACCGGCAAACGCTGCAATGATGGGCGAGTCGACTTCGTCGCCAACGCCGGGCACGCGCAGCGCGAGCCCAAGAGCTTTCGCCGCGACGGAGGGCAACGCCGCGACGGCGGCAACTACAAGGCGAAACCAAGGTTCGACCCCGCGGCCCTCCTTAACCAGCCTTGTGCGTTTCACAGCAGGGAAGGGAAGCCCGCCACGCACACGACCGCCGACTGCCACTCTCTCAAGGAGATTGAGAAGGCACGGCGAGTGCGGGAGGACCCCGACAACAACCCGCCAAACGGCGGAAAATTCGGCAGTGTGGCCGTCTCGCTCCACACCTTCACAGGCTTCAACACGAAGCGCGAGAAGAAGGTCATCGCCCGCGCCGTCGCCGTCAACGCGGTGGCCCAGGTGGACGTTCCCCAGTTCCTCAACTGGTCGGAGCAGCCCATCACCTGGAGCCGCCAGGACCACTCGCCACGCCTCGAGTACCCGGGCCGAGTCGCCCTGGTGGTCAAGCCTAAGGTGGGAGACTACTGGCTCCCCAAGAAATTGATGGACGGCGGCAGCTCCATCAACATCCTGTACCTGGACACCTTCAGGCGACTACGGCTCCCGCAGTCGATGGTCGAAACGACCTACACCACGTTCCACGGCATCTTCCTCGGTCGGAAGGCGTACCCGATCGGAAAGGTCATGCTGCCAGTCACCTTCGGCACACAAGCAAACTTCCGCACCGAGCGGATCGTCTTCGAGCTGGTACCCTTCGACAGCCCCTACCACTGCGTCCTGGGGCGCCAGGCGTTCGCCAAGTTCATGGTAGCCCCCCACTATGCGTACAACGCGATGAAGCTCCCTGGGCCGCGTGGCGTCATCACCATCAAAGGCGACCCTGACATGGCCGCCGAGTGCGAGGCCAAAGGAGCCGAACTCACCAACGCCGTCATCGCGGTAGAGACCAACCACGCCGACGAGCTCGCCAAATACGCGAGCGGGGTCAACAATGACGACCCCACCATACTCAAGAAGCCCAATTCGGAGGGCATCAACACCTCAGCCTTCGAGGCGACGACGCACACCCGCACCATCGAGCTGGTCCCAGGCGACTCCAGCCAGACGGTGACGATCGGGACGGGCATGAGCCCAGCATAGGAAGGCGCGCTCATCGAGTTCCTCCGTGAGAACAGGGACATCTTCGCATGGAAGCCCTCTGACATGCCTGGTGTCCCTAGGGAACTCGCTGAGCACAAACTCAACACCGACCCCAAAGTGCGACCTGTCAAGCAGTCGCTGCCGCCCTTCAATGAAGAGCGCCGCCGAGCCATCACCGAGGAGGTGCAGCATCTACTCGCTGCAGGCTTCATCCGGCCAATAAAATACTCCAAGTGGCTGGCAAACCCAGTCCTGGTCGAGAAGAAAAATGGGACCTGGAGGATGTGTATCGACTACACAAACTTAAACAGCGCCTGCCCGAAGGAGCAATTCGTCCTCCCGCGGATCGACCAAATAATTGACTCCACCACGGGCTCGGAGTCGCTGTGTTTCCTCGACGCATACTCTGGGTACAACCAGATCAAGATGGCTGTTGAGGACGAGGATAAGATGGCATTCATCACGCCGTTCGGAGCCTTCTACTACACTGCCATGACCTTCGGCCTCAAGAACGCCGGGGCAACTTACCAACGGTGCATGCAGGAATGCCTTGCGAGCCAAATTGGCCGCAATATCCACGTCTACATCAACAACGTGGTAGTGAAGTCCGCTCGCCAGGGCGATCTACTCGCCGACCTGGCGGAAACATTCGCCAACCTGCGGAAATACAAGATAAAGCTCAACCTAGGCAAATGCACCTTCGGTGTACCAGCAGGGAAACTACTGGGGTACGTCATCTCCAAGCGCGGGATCGAGGCGAACCCCACCAAAATCGACATGGTCGCTCGACTCGGCAAACCCGAGTGCCTACGCGACGTCCAAAAACTGGTCGGGCGAGTCGCGGCTCTTAGTCGCTTCATCCCCCGATTGGGAAAAAAGGCGATGCCCCTATACCGCCTGATGCGAAAGAACCCCACCTTCCAGTGGGACAAGAAGGCGGACGACGCACTCCGCAACCTCAACAAGGTGCTACTCGCAGCACCGCTACTCGCTGCCCCCGTCGACAAAGAACCCATGCTGGTCTACGTCGCGGCTTCCGAGCGCGTCGTCAGCGCCGTCATGGTCGTCGAGCGGCCGGAGGAAGGAAAAGAGCGCCCGATACAATGACTGGTGTACTATATCAGCGAGGTCCTCACCGAGTCGCGCCAGCGGTACCCGCAATACCAGAAACTGGTATACGCAGTCTTCAGAGCACAGCGGCGACTGCCGCACTACTTCCAGGAGCACCCGATCATGGTCGCCTCCTCGGCACCGTTGCAGGACATCATCCGCAGCCGTGAGGCGACCGGGCGAGTCGCCAAGTGGGACGTCGAAATCGGCGTCCACAACATCAAATACGAGCCACGAAAAGCGATCAAGTTGCAGCTCTCGCGGACTTCATCGCCGACTGGGAAGAAGCCCAGCAGCCGGAAAAGCTGCCATACCTCCACTACTGGAGCCTGCACTTCGACGGCTCCAAGAACGCGTACGGCGCAGGAGCAGGGATCGTGCTGACTTCCCCGAAGGGCGACAAGCTCCGCTACGTCCTCTGCCTCGACTTCACCCCCTGCACCAACAACATGGCCGAGTACGAGGCACTACTCCACGGCATGCGAGCTGCCAAGGAGATGAATGTCAACCGCCTACGTTGCTACGGAGACTCCGACCTCGTCGCTGGGCAAGTCGCTGGAACTTGCGACGCCGTCTCTCCCACCATGGCGGCATACCGCCAAGCAGTAGACAAGCTGGTTGGACACTTCGCAGGATACTCCGTCGATCGGATCGACAGGCGGAAGAACGAGGAGGCCGACGCACTCTCTCGCATCGGGTCGGCCCGACTCGCACCACCCGCCGGCGTCTTCCTTGACACGATCACCAAGCCGTCAGTCTCTCCCCCAAGGGAGATCAACATCGGAGTCCCGCTGCAGCCAGATGCAGCCCTGGTCGCACTCATCGCCGAGCCAGATGACTGGACCAGGCCGTACATCGCCTACCTGGAGGGTGGCACCTTGCCGGCAGACGAGACATACGCCTGGATGGTTGCACGTCGATGCAAATCCTTCACCATCATTGATGGCGAGCTCCACAAGCGCAGCGTGACCGGCGTGTTCCAACGCTGCGTCCAACCCGTAGAAGGGCGCAAGATCCTCCACGACATCCACTCCGGCGACTGCGGCCACCATGCTGGAGCCCGCTCTCTAGTCGCAAAGGCTATGCGGCACGGCTTCTACTGGCCCACCGCACACGCCGATGCCGTCGACATTGTCCAGCGGTGCGCCGGGTGCCAGAAGTACGCCAACCAGACACACGTGCCGAGCTCAGCGCTCAAGACAATCCCCATCACCTGGCCATTCGCCGTGTGGGGTATGGACATGGTAGGCCCTTTCAAAAAGGCCCCCTCCGGCTTCACCCACCTCCTGGTCGCGATTGTCAAATTCACAAAATGGGTGGAGGCCAAGCCAGTCCGGAAATGCGACGGGAAGACCGCCACCAAATTCCTACGCGAGCTCATATATCGCTACGGGTTCCCAAACAGCATCATCACGGACAACGGCACCAACTTCGCCAAAGGATCCATGGCCGAGTTCTGCGAGGAACATCACATCCGGCTCGACCTCGCGTCAGTCGCCCACCCGGAGTCCAACGGCCAGGCGGAACGGGCCAACCAGAGCATCCTCCACGGCCTGAAGCCGCGGCTCCAAGTACCACTCGAGCGCACCGCCGGGTGCTGGGTCGAGGAGCTACCCTCCGTCATCTGGGGTATCCGCACCTCGGTCAACAGGTCGACAGGGTTCACCCCCTTCTTCATGGTGTACGGTGCCGAGGCAGTCATGCCCACCGACCTCGAGCACGACTCGCCAAGGGTCGTCCACTACACGGAGGCTGCGAACGAACTCGCACGTCAGGACGGAGTCCATCAACTCAACGAGGCACGCGACCTAGCTCTCTCTCGCACTGCCATCTACCAGCAAGGACTCCGCCGCTACCATAGCCGGCGGGTGAAAACTCGCACCTTCCAGGAAGGCGACCTAGTGTTACGCCTCATCCAGGACAAGAAGGGCATGCACAAGCTTCCCCCCCCCATGGGAGGGACCATTCGCCATCGGGCGACTACTCGGCAACGACGCCTACTACCTCATCGACGTCCGTGGGGACGGCAAACTCGACGTCAAGTGACCATGGAATGTAAACCTCCTATGGAAGTTCTACTCCTAGAACTCCACATATGTATCCTCTAGTCGCTATGAAATAAAAATATTGGTTACCGCAAATTACGTCTACTCTCCGTGTCTTGTGCCACTCGTACTCGTAGTAACAACACCAAGCTAACTGCAGGAGTCAACCTCTGGTACAGCGATCGGCATGGCCAAGTAGTGCGCTACAAGGGCACTGGGTTACCCCAGGTCTTGTAACGTCCACGAAAAACGCCTACCTGGAGCCCCATTGGAGTCGCCTAGCTCGACTGGCTTAACGAGCCAAGACAACTGCCTTCGCTCCTCACAGCGACCATGATCCTCCGCATCCTCGACACAGCGACTCGAACGGCCAAGTACCACGCTCGGGGACTGACGACCAGTTCAGCGCAAGCGGCTAGGGAAAACGCCAAGTGTGAGAGCATGCCCAGGACTTGCCATGCGACTGACCCAACGGGCCAGGCAGGAGTGATGCGCGTACTCTAACGCGCCTGTCCTCACCCACCCTAGAGTCGCGCCTAGAACAACCAAGTACCACGCTCGGGGACTCGGCTACCCGGCCTCGTTCGCGCAAGGGAAAACGGTGAAGTACAGAGCACTCATGGGAGTCGCCTTGCGACTGGCTTTCCAAGCTCGGGCGAGTCGACCTCAATAACAAAACGTTCAAAACCACAAACACATAAACAAACGAGGTAAACCCCATAAAAAGGGCGGACGCGCTCGGGGACTCGTTCAACCCTCAATCTCAAACACAAGTCAAATCACAAAACAACACGATATCTCATTATAGCATGTCACAATTGTCACAAAGTACAAAGTATGCCCAACGGCAGAACCGCTACTAATGCCCCAAGGCACAATGTTTTACTCCGCAGGCTTCGACGTCGACTCGCCGCCACCCTTGCGGTTGCGAATGAAGGGAGTATACGGGTTTGACGGGTACGTCGTCAGCTCACCCGCCATCGCCGCACAGAAGGGCTGCTCGATCTTGAAGTCCCGGTGCTGCGGCTCGGGGTCGTTAGGCGCAACGATCGTCTCTTGATAAGGAAGGAGGTCGCCCATCGCCCAGACACGATCGGAGTACACCGCGGCGCGGTCCGTCAGCTTCAGCACCTCAGTGATCTCCACCGAGCCCGTCGACGACGGGTAGCCACTCGTCACGTCGTCCAGATCGAAATCTTCCGGGAAGTGGGCGAGCCCAAGGCTAAGCGTCGTCGCCGCCCCGCGCCGGAACGCCGACCGCGTCATGAATTCGACGACTGATGGTGCCTTCTCCAAGTACCGCCACACTTCGACGAGGTCGCTGGGGATCACTTCTGTGGGCGACATCTCCTGAAGATACGCCCTAATACAAGTCGCGGATAGCGTGGCCGAGTCGACCAGAGTGGCCACACACTGCCGCGCGTCGAACGACTGCGCCTCTTCCGCGCTATCAATAATCCGACCTGTGGACAGGAGGGGAAGTGAGTACATCAAAGATCACACAATGGAAATATCGTAGGCAGAGGCGGCACACATACCAATCAAAGGACGGGAGAGCTCCGTGATGAAGCTTTGAAGATAGGAGTAGTCGTCTTGAAGCCCAGCAACAAGGGCATCAGAGACCTTATGCTCCTCAGCGGCGGCCGTAACAGCAGCCTTGGCTCGCCCATCCGCCGAGCTCGCCTCCTCCTTCGCGTCCTTAAGCTCGCGCTCAAGGTCGGCGATCCGCTTCTCAGCCAAACTCAACGCAGATTGAGCCGCCTTCAGCTCACTCGCCGGGACAAGGCCCTGGCGAACTTCCTCTGCCTTCGCAGCAATCGCCTGGAGTCCCTTGTTCGCCTCTTGGACGGCGACAAGTTCAATCTCCGCGTGACACTTTGCAGCAAGCCGGTCGGCTGATTCACGCTGCAAACCCTGTACAAAAGTCAAACAGTTAACAAAATGGAATCCTAGGTGCCCACCCACTGAAATTCAGCGACTGGACACTCGGGGACTGGAGATCAAAAAACCTAAGCGCCCACCCGCTGAAATTCAGCGAATGCGCACTCGGGGACTGGGTGCGAGAAATAAAAGCGAAACACCAAAAGAATCTGACCACTGCAATTCAGTGGCCCGATCCTCGGGGACTGGGCATACCTGGATGGCTGCGCCAAGCATGCCATGAAGCTATAGCGCGTCCACGGATGCGAGAAGAGCCGGAGTGCGCCCGCGACGTTGCTCGACCTCCGTTTCGGCGACCCGAGGCACGCGGCTCGATGGCGTGGTACCACTCGCCGTAGCCGCTCTGGCCATGAAGCGGGGGAAGGTCGCGATGGATGAGCCGGCACCAAAAGAGGCCGGCTCGGCCATCCCAGGCGAGGAAGCACCCTCCTTGATCGTCAAGGCCGCCCCCGCCGCAGGATCACTCGGAGCAATCATCGTGTCGTCAGACACAGTGACGACGTCGTCGTTCTTGGTCTTCTTGGCACTGTCTGTAGGGGCAGCGACCTCATCAGCCTTCCTCTTCCGAGAAGGGTCCTCCTCGGTGGCGACTGGCGACACCTTGGCCACGGACGGGTGGCCTATCTTTTTAACCCCAGTCCTGCAAGTTCATTACATGAGCAAAGTGGTTCGAGTACAACGAAAAATAAAGCAGGTGAATAAAACTCACTTGGCGACTGGTATGAACCGCAGCCCTGTGCGGATGCTAGCCGGCTTCTCCAGTTCGGGGCCCAGCTGCTGACTGAGGCCCATCTCCAGGACATCATGCGCCCAAGACACAGACGGCCTCCTTGTTGATGAGGCCGCGACAGGAGCCTCCGCAACGTTTTCGGCAGGAGCTCTCCTAGGAGGCGAAGCTGCCGAGGCTGGAGCGACCCCCGACCCAGAGACTGGGGCGAATGGGGGAGGAATCGAGCCCAGAGGCACCTCACTCAGGACGGCGGTGACATCCGGTGGTGCCATCGTCTGTGGCGCTTCATCCCTGGCCAGGCTGGTGGCGTCGGAGCTGCTCGCCGAATGAGGCAGAGATGCCTGCCTCGCAGGCTTCGTCTTCCTCTTCGGAGGGGCCTTCACCTCCTTCTTCTTCTTCTTCGACGGAGTGGCCTCGCGACGCGAGGTGAGCTCGGTAAGCTCGTCGTCGTCATCATCATGACGTTCAAGACTTCTACTCGCCTCGAGTTCCCGCTGACGCTGCCCGCGACTCTTGCGAACCAATGGGGTGTCCTCTTGCTCGGACTCATCGTCGTCGTCGCTCTCGGCGCCGCCCTTGGTGGGAGGCGACTCTCCCCCGTCCTCGACGTACGGGCTCAAGTTCTCGTCATCCGCGGGTGGAAGCCACCCTTCCACCACTTGAAATAACTGCAATAGGCATGAGACAATATCAGTATAACCGCGACAGCATCAACTGCGACTGCGAATGATAGAAAAATGACTTACCGTCGGGGCTGGATGCTTCGCGGTGTACGGGGCGACCCCAGCCTTCGCGTCCTGGTACACCGCCTGGGTGATCTTCTTCAACGCCGGGATGTAGTCCTCGACTTTACACTCGGCGAGGCAGGATTTCATCGAGTCCTCCCGGCCCGTGTACTCGTACATATAATGGTCACGGCGGGACAGGGAAACGAGTCGCCGCCCGAGCCAGCAGTTATACAAATTGATGGTCTGAAGACCTTTCTTCTTTAGGCCGCGGATGGTCTGAAGCATCTCATCCACGACCATCCGCTGGTCTGTTGGAGGCTTGCCGACTTGGAGTCGGCGCGGTTCGGGCCGGTCGGCGGCGTATCTTGGGATCGCCACCTCACCGTCTGGAGTCGCCTCGGTGACGTAAAACCAAGACTTCTTCCACTCGCTCGCCGCCTTGGCAGGTAGCATCAGATCAAAAAAGGAGGCCTTCGACTTCAATTGAAATGTCAAGCCACCCGCGGCAAGCATTGGGCCGCCTGCTTCTTCGCGACTGATCCTCCTGTGGAACATATCTTGCCATAGGGGGAAGTAGGGCCTGCAGCCCAGGTAGTACTCACAGAACGCCACGAAAATGGCGAGTTGCTCGATGCTGTGCGGGCCCAGGTCCGATGACTGGATTCCGTAGAAGGCGCAGAAGCGTCGGAAGAAGAGAGATGTGGGGAATCCCAGCCCCCGTTCCAGGTGGCTGGTGAAGTAGATGAATTCTCCCTCGCGCAGGTCCGGAGTCACCTCTCCGGCCGCAGGGACGCGCCACCTGCCGGCGCGCAGGATCCCGGCCTCCTCGAAAGACGCCAGTAGCGCTCTCGTACACTTGGACCTACCCCATGGTTCGGTGGAGGGGGCCATTGGCGGAAAGGTTCGTGGGGGTTGAAGGATTGTGGATCGGCTGGATCGCGATGCGGAAGAAAACGGAGGTGCGCGCAATCGGAAGAAATGACGAGGAGGTGGTTCTCCGATCGCCTACCATTCCCTTTATATAGCGGTTGTTACCCGCCAAATCAGGGAGCCGTTACTACGCGGTGATTACGCCAAAAGTTACCGTTGGATTACCCCAACGGCTAGTTTTGACTGCGTTTGACGGTCCAACTTCAGCCACTCCGCTCGCCGACCCGACCACTACAACAGTGACTAAATATTTCGCCGACCCGTTCACCAAGCTGCGACCAGAATGACTAGTTTTTTCCTTTATTTAGGAGCCCGCCACCGATTCGACTGGATGTCCGCATTGGACTTGTATGCTCCAACTGCCAGCAACCACCTGCGCCCAATCGACGACGGCCTCGGGGACTACTGATGGGGATATGCCTACCAGGGTATACCCAGCAGGATGTTTCCGACTGGCCCAGGAACTGGCGAGTGGGCCTGCAAGACGGCGACTGGATCAAGACCTGGTATGGATTTAAGCGACTGGAAGCTGAAGGCACAGGAGAGTAGATAGGCCCAGTCGGATTAGGTTAAACGAGTACCGAACCCTTAACTTATTTGGTTGAGATTTGTAAACCCTAGGGGAGGGTGAGTCTATATAAACCTCCCTACAGGGCGTGTAAACGTACGTTCCATCATCCACCCAAGCGACTCGCCGCCTAGCCGTCGAGCTCGCCCCTTTGTACCTCCATCATAATACAATCTAGCAGGAGTAGGTCTTTACCCTCCGGGGGGCCGAACCTGGGTAAAACCCTGTGTCTCCGCCCTCATCTCGCACCGCAGATGGTTGGCCGCCCTTTCCCTTTGTTCTACTACTCGTTGCCGATTGCAGCATCTGCCGTGGTCATTCCCACGACAGTCGTTCCAAAATACAAGTTGAGTCCAATGGCCAATCGCTACTAACGCCCCAGGGCACAGTGTTTCTACGCCGCAGGTTTCGACGGCAACTCGCCGCCACCCCTGCGGTTGCGAATGAAGGGCGTGTACGGTTTCGACGGTTATGTCGTCATCTCACCCGCCATCGCCGCACGGAAGGGCTGCTCGACCTTGAAGTCCTGATGCGGCGGCTCAGGATTGTTGGGGGCGACAGTCGTCTCCTGATAGGGGAGGAGGTCGCCCATCGCCCAGGCGCGATCGGAGTACACCGCGGCCCGGTCCGTCAGCTTCAGCACCTCGGCGATCTCCACCGAGCCCGTCGACAAGGGGTAGCCACTCGTCACGTCGTCAAGATCGAAGTCCTCCGGGAAGTGGGCAAGCCCAAGGCTGAGAGCCGTCGCCGCCGCGCGCAGGAACGCCGACCGCGTCATGAACTCGATGACTGACGGCGCCTTCTCCAGATACCGCCATACTTTGACGAGGTCGCTGGGAATCACTTCCGTAGGCGATATCTCCTGAAGATATGCCCGAATGCAAGCCGCGGACAACGTGGCCGAATCGACCACAGTGGTCACACACTGCCGCGCGTCGTACGACTGCGCCTCCTCCGAGCTGTCGATAATCCGACCTATGGACAGAGGGAGGCAGTGAGTATAACAACGATTACACAATGTAGGTACTACAGGCAGAGGCAGAAAGTTTACCAATTAAAGGACGGCAGAGGCCCGTGATGAAGCTTTGAAGCAAGGAGAAGTTGTTCTGCAGCCCAACAACGAGGGCGTCAGAGACCTTTCGCTCTTTAGCGGCAGCCGTAACAGCAGCTTTTGCTCGCCCATCCGCTGAGCTCGCCTCCGCCTTCGCTTCCTTGAGCTCGTGCTCCAGATCAGCGATCCGCTTCTCAGCCGTACTCAACGCAGACTGAGCCGCCGTCAGCTCACCCGTCAGGACAAGGCCCTGACGGACCTCCTCGGCCTTGGCAGCGATTGCGTGGAGTCCCTTGTTCGTTTCTTGGACGGCAACAAGTTCCTTCTCCGCGCGACACTTCGCAGCAAGCCGATCGGCCGACTCACGCTGCAAGCCCTACGCACAAATCAAACAGTCAACAACAATGGAATCCTAAGTGCCCACCCGCTGAAATTCAGCGACTAGACACTCGGGGACTGGAGATCAAAAAATCCTAAGTGCCCACCCGCTGAAATTCAGCGACTAGGCACTCGGGGACTGGAGATCAAAAAATCCTAAGTGCCCACCCGCTGAAATTCAGCGACTAGGCACTCGGGGACTAGGTGCTACAAATAAAAACAAACACTAAAAGAATCTGACCACTAAAATTCAGTGGCCCGATCCTCAGGGACTGGACATACCTGGATGGCTGCGCCCAGCATGCCGTGCAGCTGTAGCGCGTCCACATATGCGAGAAGAGCCGGAGTGTGTCCACGACGCTGCTCGACCTCCGTTTCGGCAACCCAGGTGTGTGGCTCGATGGCGCTGTACCACTCGTTGTAGCTGCTTTGGCCATAAAGCGGAGGAAGGTCGCGGCGGATGCTCCAGCGCCACTAGGAGCTGGCTCAGCCATTCCAGGCGAGGAAACAGCCTCCTTGGTCTTCAAGGCCACCTCCGCCGCAGTCGGAGGATCACTCGGAGCAACCGCCGTGTCGTCAGAGACCGTGACGACATCGTCGCCCTTCGCCTTCTTAGCACTGTCTGCGGGGGCAGCGACTTCATCAGCTTTCCTCTTCCGTGAGGGGTCCTCCTCGGCGACGACTGGTGGCAGCTTGGCCACGGAAGGGTGGCCGATCTTCTTAACTCCAGTCCTATGAAACAACGATATGAGCAAAATTGTCCGAGTACAACGGAAGGCAAGCAGATGAACAAAACTTACTGGGCGACTGGTATGAACCGCAGTCCCGTGCGGATACTGGCCGGCTTCTCCAGCTCGGGACCCAGCTTCCGACTAAGGCCCATCTCGAGCACGTCGTGTGCCCAAGACACGGAGGGCCTCCTCGAAGACGAGGCCACGGCAGGAGCCTCCGTGACGACATCTGCGGGAGCTCTCCTGGGAGGCGAAGCCGCTGCGGCTGGAATAGCCCCCAACCCAGAGACCGGGGCAAACGGGGGTGGAAGAGAGGCCAGAGGTACCTCATCCAGGAGGGCAGCGGCTTCCGGTGTTGCCGTCGTGTGTGCCGCTTCACCCTTAGCCGAGCTGCTGTCTTCAGAACTAGCCGCAAAGCGAGGCGGAGACGCCTGCTTCACCGGCTTTGTCTTCCTCCTTGGCGGAGCCTTCACTTCCTTCTTCTTCAGGCCGCAGATGGTTTGCAACATTTCGTCGACAACCATCCGCTGGTCTAGCGGGAGCTTGCCGACCTGGAGCCGACGCGGTTCGGGTCGGTTGCCGGAGTACCTTGGAAGCGCCACCTCGCCTTCTGCAGTCGCCTCGGTGACGTAGAACCAGAATTTCTTCCACTCATTTGCCGCCTTGGCCGGCAGCATCAGGTCGAAGAACGACTCCTTCGACTTCATCTGAAACGTCAGGCCACCCGCAGCCAGCATCGGGCCGCCTGATTCTTCGCGACTAATCCTCCCATGGAATAGATCTTGCCACAGGGGGAAGTAGGGCCTGCAGCCCAGATAGCACTCGCAGAACGCCACGAAAATGGCGAGCTGCTCGATGCTATGCGGGCCCAGGTCCGACGGCTGGATCCTGTAGAAGGCATAGAAGCGCCGGAAGAAAAGAGAAGTGGGAAATCCCAGCCCCCGCTCCAGGTGGCTGGGGAAGCAAACGAATTCTCCCTCGCGCGGGTCCGGAGTCACCTCTCCGGCCGTGGGGATGCGCCACCTGCCGGCGCGCAGGATCCCGGCCTCCTCGAACGACGCCAATAGCGCCCTGGTGCACTTGGATCGGCCCCATGGTTCGGTGGAGGGGGCCATTGGTTGGAACATTTGTGGAGGTCGGGGCTCTCTGGATCGGTTGGATCACGATGCGGAGTGGAAATGGAGATGGGCGAGGTCAGAGGAAAGATGAAGGAGTGTTTCCCCGCTCGCCCGTCATTCCCCTTATATAGCGGTTGTTACCCACCAATTTTGGGAGCCGTTACTACGCGGTGATTACGCCGAAAGTTACCGTTGGATTACCCCCAATGGCTAGTTTGACCCCACTTGACGGTCCAACTTCATCCACTCCACTCGTCGCTCCGCGCGACTTGATTATCCGCCGACCTGATCACTACAACAGTGACTGAATATTCGCCGACCCGTTCACCGAGCTGCGATTAAATTGGTCGCCGTTAGTGCAACTAGACTAACTGGTTTTTCCTTTATTCAGGAGTCCGCCGCCGATTCGACTGGGCGTTCGCAGTGGAGCCGTATATACCAACTGCCAGCAACCACCTGTGACCAATCAACGACGGCCTCAGGGACTACTGATGGGGATATGCCTACCAGGGTATACCCAGCAGGACGATTCCGACTGGCCCAGGCAACTGCGAGTGGGCCTGTAGTAACGGCGACTGGATCATGACCTGGCGTGGACTCAAGCGACTGGAAGCTGAAGGCCCAGAAGAGTAGATAGGCCTAGTCTGATTAGGTTAAACGATTGCTGAAACCTTAACTGATTCGGTTGAGATCTGTAAACCCTAGGGGGTGAGTCTATATAAACCTCCCAAGAGGACGTGTAGAGGATACGTTCCATCATCCACCCAAGCGACTCGCTGCCTAGCCGACGAGCTCGCTCCATTGTACTTCCACCATAATACAATCTAGCAGGAGTAGGTATTTACTCTCCGGGGGGCGAACCTGGGTAAATCCTTGTGTCTCCGCCCTCATCTCGCACCGCAGATGGCTGGCCGCCCTTGCCCCATGTTCAACTACTCGCTACCGATTGCAGCATCTGCCGTGGTCATTCCCACGACACGGACTCTTGCAGGACTTTCATGGAGTTCTCATGCATCTTCAGCATATCCTTTCTCTCTTGCTTAAAGATCTTGGTTTCGTTATCCAGCTGCTGAATATGCTTGGATTGCTAAACAATATCCTTAGCCTTGGAAATGGCTTCTGCGCGTCAGAGAAAGAACAATGCACAGTGAATAATCGGAGAATGTTGGCACAAGACCAAGTCGGAATACAAAAAATAAAGGAAAAACAGACGCTTGCTCTTGGTGATTTGATCCTTCAAGAAGGCAGGTTTACCCTTTCCGGCTTCCAAGTCCGCGCGCATCTTCTGGTACTTCTCGTTGGCCACGCCCCTCCGAGAATTCTCATTCTGTGGAAAGGAAAATTTAACGCTGTTTAGTCTACTTGGAGCATCTAGCCGGATAAATATCCACCTAGAGGCTTGAGGGCTACAGTGAGAGTTTTTAACTTAGCAATATGCTTAGTATTTCTTTAAGCATCTAGTCGGAACTGATTCAGTTTTCAACTAGAAGCTTGGGGGCTACAGTATAAAGTTTTAACTCAGTGATATGCTTAGTTTCTCCTTAAGCACCTAGTCGAAACTAATTCAGTTACAGCTAGAAGCTTGGGGGCTACAGTATTGAAATTTAAAAACACTACGTATGCTACTCTGAAAGCATCTAGTCGGAATAATGCATTCAAACTATATGCTTGGGGGCTACGGTGAGAAGTTTTCTAGCTTAGTCACTCTTAGAGCATTTAGATGCAAAGACCTATGGTTTTCCGTCTAAATCCTCGAGGGCTACAGTGGGATACTCATATGAAATGCAAAAGGTAATTAAAACTTACAAGTGCGATGATCCTGAGGTTTGTAGCACTCACAACAAGCAACTTGCCGAAGGATAAACTGTTTCCTTGCAATATTTCTGCTTGTCGGAGAAGCTCATCAAGACCGCATGTTGGAGATGTCGGTGTCGCACCAGGAACCAAAGCGGAGCTACCCGGCGTAAGTACCGGGTAGACTATCTTCGAGAACTCTATGGCTTTCTTGGGTGCGGAGGCGCCGCCTTCGGCAGACGTACCACTCTCCACCACCACCTTACCACTACCGATGGCATCCTTAGCCGGAGCTTCAGCTATTTGAGTTGTGGTACTCTCTTGTGTTGCATGTTCGCCGACAACGGCAAGCTCCACAGAGGAAACTGAGTCCACTTCCATGGCGGAAGGGCCAGCTGCATCTTTGGCCTGTGAGCTTGTCGGAGCAGGCGTAGGCTGGACGCTGGGAGTAACAGGGGCGATGGCGGGAGATGCGTGGGCAGACACGTCACGATGCAACATATCCTTAATGTTTCTAGAAGCCCCCAAAGTTTTGGAGGCCTTCTTCAAACTAGTAGTGGCCTTCTTCCTGAAACGTGCAAAAAGTATAAGTACAGGAATAAGACAAGCAATGGACAATGTCGGAGAGAAAGAAGCTTACACAAGAGGGGGTGCTTTGGTAAAGGGGATCCCGGTAATCTTTATTTCTCCGCCTCCAGGGTGGTGGTAGTCTTCTTGGAGGCTCCACCATTCGTATTCTTCTTCTTGCATCTGTCGGCAGCGTCAGAGGTGGAGCTCTTCCGCTTTCGCGCCAACGGGACATCATCGTCGGACACGACTGTGACTTCCTTCATCTTTGGGTCATAGATTTGGACAGCCATGCTATCCTCCTCTAGAATGCTGAGTTGTTAAGTGAAATCCCAAAAATGCTAGATAAGATGGTAATGGTTACACGGAAGAACTGGAGTATATGTCATACATGGAAAATAAACATCATACCTTTGGGCACGTGCCGTCAACGAACATGTCATAGGTGATGGTGAAGCCTCGCTTCCTATCCTTCACCTTGACGATGTCCTTGAGTCGAAGCTTGACAGAGTCACTCGAGAAATTGTCCTTGGAGATGCGGAGGCTATCCTTCCTATCCTTGGTGTACTCATGCATCAGCTTCGAGCGGTGCTGCAGAGGTTGGATCCGCCTAACGAACCAGCACATGGCCAGGTCCAATCCGGTCAGACCCGTCTCCACGAACCACTATATCCGCCTTATAGCGCGGGAAGCGTCGATGTCGGAGGGAAGGAAGGCCTGGGATCTCCATGTTGAGGCTTCGGCGGTGACTCCATCGACGAAGTCCGGGTACGTCGCTTCTCGGCCATCCAGAGGGATATCTGAGCCCTAGAAGCACGTACGTTGCCAGTTTTTACAAGACTCATGGCCGACGATGTCGAGGAACCGTCGGCCAGGACGGATCTTAAAACTAATCGTGCCACGGTTCCTGAGCTCGTCCATGCCGACTCCGGCTTCCCCCTTGACGGTGAAAAAGTAGATAACGAGATCTAGCCTAGGCCTAATCCCTAAGTAACCCTCGCAAAGCGCCGCGTAGTTGCTAAGCGCGAGGATGCTATTGCGGGAGAGGTTCTGAGGCTATACTCGGTAATGGTTGAGGATAGCTAGGAAGAAATTGGAGATGGGCAGGGAGACGCCGCGTACCATTTGGGCTTTGAGGTACACCTTGTCTCCGGCTTGGGGAGAAGGGGTGACCTCGCCGGCCGGCGTCGCTCGCCAGGCAAGCCCCTCCATCGTAGGGAGGTAGCCCTCAATGATCAACTCCTTAATGTCGTGGTCCGTGATGTCTGAACCGCGCCAGTCCCCCTTGTGGGAGTTGTTTTCCTCCTCTAGCAGCTCTAGCGCCGCAAATTTGTAGTCGCCGCTGGTGGATTCAACCACCACGGATTTGGGGATCACCAGGGCCTTTGGGGGCACGAGGACGGTGCTCGCCGGCTTCGCCGCGGCATCGCCTGACGCTGCCATGGAAGGGGTGGAACTGCTGCTGGCCATTTGGGAGGTTAAGGTGGTGACTGAGAAAGGTTGAGGGCTAGGGTTTTTCGCTATCGCGCGGAGAGCTCGAGGAGGCGCTCGCTGGAGGAAGAAGACGATGCGGGAGGATAATGAGGTGAAAATTAAAAATTCCACCGCTGTTACAATTTATAACCTCTAGCGTCAAGATTCGTGCAAAACGATCGAATGGTTGACGCGTGGGCGACGTGTGCGGGAGCGTGCGCGGAAATTTTGCCACGTTGCCAACCGTCGCCGCCAACGGTTCATATCGCTCGCGCGGGAAAAACGGACATGATTGCGTTCTCTGCATGTGTGAGTTACGAGGTGTTGCTGACCTATGTCTACATCGCCCTAGCTGTCCCTGGCATGGACGGATCCAGTCCGGCTACGGAAGAGTACGATAGAAGATTCATCAATTCTCCGGATTACAAATTGAAGACGGAGATAACCTTGCCGGGTTCTTTGGGAGGACTACAAGATATTGCTTGACGATTTGCCGACATCCATCTAGATGGAGCATTCAACATGAAGAGGCAAGACGGCGCAAGATCTCGGAGTTCTCCGGGGGCTACTGTTGGGGATATGCTATATGTGTATCCTCATAGCATGTCTCCTATCCGGATAACCCGGGTGGCCCATAGTTGGTAGCATGGCCCATGGCCTGCTGGGCGGCCCAGTTAGATGGATCCAGAAGGGAGGCCTATGCCGGATAAAGGAAGGCTGCGGAGGAGTCACCGACGTACCCGGAGCCTTGGAGTGCAAGACACGCTAGACTAGTTGTCAGCAGTGTAGGACTCTGTAACCTGTCCGGCTAGGACTTTTCCCTGTAACCCTAGTACCTGGCGACTATATAAGTCGGGCCTATGGGAGCCTTTAGGGCAAGACAACTTATACTTGCTAGTCACCTCGCACAGTGAACCAATCCCTGTAACTCGGTGTATTTCCCTTATAGTGATTTATAGCAGGAGTAGGATTCCGCCACCGTCGTGAGATCTGAACCTGGCTAAGTTGTGTTAGCTCGTACCCGTCAACCGTCTGCCTTCCCCCACGTCTCTAAACATAGACTGTGAGGACCCCTCCATGGCGTACTCGTCGGCAATACCACGACACGTAGTACTTTCGATAAATAGGAGTGTCGATCCCAACGAGGAGCAGAAGGTGCTGAACAGTGGTATGGAGCAGGAACTCTCTACAAATACTTAGCAGACGGATTTTTAGGGGTTTTCTGATAAGGCAACAAAACAAAGTGCAAGTAACAAAGAACAAATGCAGAAAGTGGCCCAATCCTTTCTTATCAAAGGACAAGTCGGTGGAAATACTTATAAGGACCAAACTTTCTCGAGGACACATGGGAATTCTGTCAAGTGCTTTCGCTTCATATAGCTGAGTACTCTTCTTTGGTGTTCTAAGTGTTGTGTGGGTGAACCTGTGCTAATGTACCTACCTTACTTGGATAATACATGCTTGTGATTAAACCCCCTACGAACATCCGTAACTACAGGAAAGTAATTAAGATATAAATCTAACCACAGCCTTAAACTCTGAGATCCTACACTCCCTTGTGCAAAGGTGTCCTAACGGGGGTTCAGGTTTTTGTCACTCCGGCAACCCCACAATTAGTAGCCAAATACACAATGCATTCCCCTAGGCCCATAAATGGTGAAGTATCATGTAGTCGACGTTCACATGACACCACTAGAAGAATAGCACCACAACTTAAATACTAAACCATTGAATAACAACTCAACACAAATCCACTAATAACAACATGACTTCTCCCATGTCCTCAAGAACTAAACGAACTACTCACAAGACATCATATGGATGAAGATCAAAGATGATATGATAATGGATAACAATCTGAACATAAACAATAATCCAATGGTTCCACTCACAAGCATCAACTACAATAGTAATTAACACCGGGAAAGTTTCCCCTAAGAACTAAAGCAATATCCAACACAATTGTTACAGCGGGACGGAGTGGTGATGATGGTGCTAGTGGAGATGATGGTGTGTATGATGATGATGATGATGATGATGATCCCGATGAAGCCTAGCTTGATGACGGTGTTGATGGCGACGATATTCCCTCTCCAGGAAGGAATTCCCCCGGCAGAAATCCGTTTACCAGAGAGATCTTTATCTCTCGGTGTCCCCCCCCCCTCCCCCGCAGAGGCGGGCGAAAATCTATATGTGGTCGCTCCCCTAGCCTTAGGGCTCCGTAGGGAAGATAAAGGCGAAGGGGCGGAGTTAGGAGTCGGGCAGGTGGGACACACCTACCCTAGGCGCGGCCCAGGGTGGGCCCGTGCCTAGGGGGTGTGGGGCCCCTGCGGCCCTTCTTCGTCCCTCCTTCTGGCTTCCTCAATCTTCTGGAAAAATAATATTTTCCCATATTTTTCTGGTATTTTTCTGATCTTCACGAAATTGCATCAAAATGCCCTCTTTTCCATCAGAATCCAGACTCCGGCAGTCCATCCTCCAAGAATCATCTAACATGCAAAAACAGTGGAAAATACATAAGTAATACCTCATAAAAGACAAATATCAATGAATAGAGGTAGATTATGATATAGAATGATGATGCAAATTGGGCGTATCAACTCCCCCAAGCTTAGACCTTCGCTTGTCCCCAAGCAAAAACTGAGCTCATTAAACGTGTCCACAGGTTTATGGAGTGAAGTGTCAATAAAATAATAAAGACAAGAAGCATCACACTTACCATTACACAACTCATAGAAGAAAGCAACTCACCATTATATAACTTAGCTTGCAACCAAGTACAACAGTCACGATAGAGATGCATAAAGATAAATCATAATTGGAATTGGCAAACTTGTTCTTGGTCAGAGAACACCTGGCAAACAGTTTCACAAGAAGCTTTTTGTAGAATTTTTTCAACAGGAGCACTCTTTGCTCAAAAAGGTTTTTCACAAGTGAAGGCTTTCAAAGTAATACTCAATAGATAAGAGTTTGTGCAAACAAATAAGATAGAGAACATGATTGAATAAATCACCATATGAATGCTTGAAACACAACAACTCAAATGCTTGCTGGATATAGAGAGGAAGTAGGTTTACTGACTCAACCTGGTAACTAGGAGAAAGGTCCCTTCATAAAGGGAAGCAGAGATTACAAGTCATCAAGAGCTTTCAAAAGATTATGGTACTTACTAGCTTTGAGCCCTCATTGCCCCTATCATAGGCATCTTGAGATGATTAAGGTTAAAGTGCACAAAGATGGAGTATATGCTTGACGAAATATAAGTTGGCAATCTCATGTCCCTTGAATATGAGGGCCACTCCTCATGCTACTCAACTTTGGTCACCGGTAAGTTCTTGTCATTGTAAGTACATGCGTATCATAGAGAACCGCCAACGGGGTACCCCTTGCACATGGTATAGGAGCTATCCCATAACCAAAATGACAAGGCAAGCAAACAGTAAGCATCTCAGCGATCTTTTTATTTACTATGTGCATAGCTTTTTATTGAGGATGCTTCATAGATAGCTCAGTATGGTGATGCTGCAAGTTTCCACCATGATTAGGCATGGCTTAGGCTAGAGGCCCAGGTGTTTCTCTAACACAAAATACAGACTCCATGGACTTACAAGTTCCCTCTTTATTTCACACCATTTACATCCATAGACAAAAGAGCACGATATCAACCGAGTACAAAGTACAGGTGCAATGTTGAAAACGTTCCCCATCACAGCACGGTTCTACTAATTCCAACGTATAGATGCAAGCATATACAACTTCTATGGCACAATGGTTCAAGCCTATTAGAGTCAAAGAAATAAGGTGTGCCATCAAGTTCGTGAGAGCTTTACTAACTAGTTTTCACATAACAAAATACTTTTTAATTCGAAAGGTAGATGAAGCTTGAGAATTTGCTTGGAATAGCAATAATGCTACTAGGTAGATATGGTGGACACAAGTGGCAAAGGTTTTGGTTCAAAGGGATTGGAAACATGAGTAGTATACCTTCTCAAAATAGGTTTTTGGCTAGCAAGGCTGGGTAGCAAGCAAGAGAGTTGAAAGAAACAAGCAAACATACAAGTAATAAAGACAAACATGCAATCTTCCTTGAAGACACAAAAGATATTAAATAAAGAATACTAAGCTTATGAGCCAACAAGAAAGAAAACAAATGATACAAAATACCTGCAAGTTTTTTCTCTTTTGCTTTCAAACTTCAAAAAGTATTGCTACTGACCAGAACTTGGTTTGCCAAAACCAATTTTGATCCACTTGATGATCCCAAAGTGATGCCAATACTGATTAACAAGATCCATCATATAATAGAGATTGCAAACTAAAATAAGAAGTGCAAAACGTAAAAGATGACACTTCTCATTAATATTCCAGTAAAGGCACTCACACCAAGGGATACATAGATAATCAACTAAAGGAGAGCTACTTCCACATGCAAACCAAACTATAAGATAACTCTTCTACCAAAGATATGAATCCACTAAAAATCTAGAAGATCAAAGATAATGGTTGTGATACCGCGGCACTCCCCCAAGCTTGGAACAAGCCAAGGGGATACCAAACCTGATAATGAATTACTCCTTTGGTGGTGGTGTTCTCTTGTCATCATAAAACTTCTAAGGCAAAGGTTCCCCATCCAAAAAGGATGTCCTTGTCTCTGCAATCCTGAAACTAGCAGCAGAGCTTATGCGATCAAATCTAGCCTCATACTCACAGTTTTAATTTTGAATGTCGTAGAGTTGTGCTTGTAATTGGTTGGTGGTCTGACGGAGCGAGAAGATTTCTTCTCGGAGCTCATCCACCTCTTCCTCGTGCTTGGCCATGAGTTCTGAACGTATCTTGTGAATAACGTCCACTTCGCGTTCTGCCATCTTCTTGTACCTGAAAACCTCCTGCTCCAATGCTTCCATCCTGTCTTCCAGACTTCCTTCTCCCTTAGGGCTTTGAACTTCTTTCATCTGTACCTTCCCATCTTTGAGAATCAACTCCTTGGGATGTATCTTCAACTCATACATGTATGGGTTGAGGACATCCGTAGAGGAATCCTCCATGGGTGATCCATAGGAAGACATTGTAGCTCCAAAACTGAGAAATTTGTCTGACAGAAACATATTGAGACAAAAACACGATGAGAACTCGATGCAAGAACCTTGGGGAATCCAGGGGGTTATATATTAAGAAGTTTCAATGAATAAGGAAGGTTCTGACACGGAAACGTGGCGGAGACGGAGTTCGGGGGTGGCACACCCCCTCCGGACTCTGTTTCCTCTTCAGTTCCGTCTCGTAGCTTTCCTTATGTATTAAAAACATCAAAAATATCAAAAGATTGGGGTTTCACGAACCTTCTGTTTTCACCACTTTTACCTATCCAAAGACAAACTCTGCAGTTTTTGGTGTTTGGCTTCTGATAAATTCTTCTGGAGTCACCATTTGAATAACATCCACATCTTCATTATAAGAATCTCTAGAAATATAATGTTTTAGTCTTTGACCATTCACCACCTGTGTTGTGTCATCCTTCAGAGAAGAAATTTTGATGGCACCTGAACGGTATACTTCCTTGATAACAAAAGGTCCTTCCCATTTTGAGAGTAGTTTCCCTGCAAAAAATCTGAGACGAGACCTATATAAAAGAACTTTCTCACCAACATGGAACTCCCTTTTGAGAATTCTCTTATCATGCCATCTTTTTACTTTTTCCTTAAAAAGCCTAGCATTTTCATAAGCTTCACCTCTCCACTCATCTAGATTACTTAAGTCGAGCATTCTTTTCTCACCTGCAAGTCTAAAATCTCTATTCAACTCTTTCACTACCCAATAAGCTTTGTGTTTCTAAAGGCAAGTGACAAGCTTTCTCATAGACCATTTTGTAAGGAGACATCCCCATAGGATTTTTTTAAGCAGTTCTATAAGCCCACAAAGCGTCATTCAACTTTTTAGCCCAATTTTTTCTAGATCTATTGACAGTCTTCTACAAGATAGATTTAATTTCCCTATTGGAAAGTTCTACTTGCCCACTAGTTTGGGGTGATAAGCTGAAGCAATTCTATGGTTTACATCATACTTAGCGAGAGTTTTTCTAAAACCCCCATGAATAAAATAAGAGCCTCCATCAGTCATGAGATATCTAGGCACACCGAACCTAGGAAAAATGACATCCTTAAGCATTTTCAAAGAGGTCTTACCATCAGCACTATTTGTAGGTATGGCTTCTACCCACTTTGTAACATAGTCGACAACAATAAGAATATGAGTGTACCCTTTTAAAGGGGGAAAAGGTCCCATAAAGTCAAATCCCCAACAATCAAAAGGTTCAATAACAAGAGAATAATTCATAGGCATTTCATTGCGTCTAGAAATGTTACCTACTCGTTGACATTCATCACATGATAAGACAAACTTCCTTGCATCTTTGAAAAGGGTAGGCCAATAAAATCCAAATTGTAAAACCTTCTGTGCAGTCCTATCCCCTGCATGATGTCCTCCATAAGAACTGCCATGACATTTTCTCAATATCTCTTATTGTTCAAATTCTGGAACACATCTTCGCATAATGCCATCTACTCCTTTATATAAGTGTGGGTCATCCCAAAAGTAATGCCTTAGATCATAAAAGAATTTCCTTCTCTGCTGAGCTGTAAAGGTTGGAGTCAAATACTTGGAAACAATAAAGTTAGCATAATCAACATACCAAGGACTCTCATGCGGACTTACCCTTATCGCAGCCAACCGCTCATTTGGAAAACTATCATTAAAAGACAATGGGTCAAAAGAAATGTTTTCCAAACGAGATAAATTGTCAGCAACAGGATTTTCAGCACCTTTCCTATCTACAATATGCAGATCAAACTCTTGTAAAAGCAAAACCCACCTGATTAGTCTAGGTTTGGCGTCCTTCTTTGTCATAAGGTACTTGATAGCAGCATGATCAGTATGAATAGTAACCTTTGAATCAACAATATAAGGTCTAAACTTATCACAAGAAAAGATTACAGCTAAGAACTCTTTTTCAGTAGTAGCATAATTCTTTTGAGCAGCATCTAGAGTCTTGCTAGCATAATTAATAACATTCAACTTCTTATCAACACGTTGTCCAAGGATAGTACCCACAGCAAAATCACTAGCATCACACATAATTTCAAAAGGTAAACTCCAATCAGGTGGTTGAACAATAGGAGCAGTTGTCAAAGCTTTCTTCAAAGTTTCAAAAGCTTCCTTACAATCATCATCAAAGACAAAAGTTACATCTTTTTGAAGAAGATTAGTATGGGGCTTTGAAATTTTGGAGAAATCTTTAATAAATCTCCTTTAGAAACCAGCATGACCAAGGATACTACGAATACCTTTGATATCTCTAGGACAAGGCATCTCCTCAATTGCTTCAATTTTGGCTCTGTCAACTTCAATGCCTCTTTCAGAGATCTTGTGTCCAAGAAAAATCCCTTCATTAACCATGAAATGGCATTTCTCCCAATTAAGAACAAGGTTGGTTTCTTCACATCTCTACAAAACTTTATCAAGTTTGTGCAAACAGTTATCAAAAGAAGTTCCATAGACGGAAAATCGTCCATGAAAACCTCCACAATTTCTTCACAAAAACCATGAAAGATAGCAGACATACATCTCTGAAAGGTAGCAGGAGCATTACATAAACCAAAAGGCATACGCCTATAAGCATAAGTACCATAATGGTAGAGGCTACGGTTCTACTAGATCTCGAGCGTAGATTATAGGGGTGGAAGTGAGGGCGGTGAGGCTGGAGGTGCAGACGCCGACGGCTGGGCGCCGTCGCTGCGAGAGGGAGGAGGTGGTGGCTAGGGCAGGGTGCAGCTAGGGTTTGGGGATCCTATCTCTTGAGGGAGACGACAACAGAATATGTTTATTGTCTGATTATAATCAAAGGGGTACATGCATTTATATAGGAGGGCAGCTCCTCTAAACCCTAGATAACTTGGGCTAAGCCCCTAATTGGGCCTCTTCTGTGTATACTCGAGCCCGACCATAACATCTCTCCCCTCCTTCTCAAACAGCTCGTCCTCGAGCTGAACATCTGGAAACTGCTGGCGGAAATCGTTGAGCTGCTCCCAAGTTGCTTCCTCCTCGAGCAGGCCGGCCCACTGCACCAAGACATGCCACACGCCGCGACGCTGCTGCGCCTGCATCACCTTCACCACCTTCACGGGAGCTGGCAGAAGTCGACCATCTGAAGTAGGAGGAAGGGCCGGTGGCGCTGCAGGAGCGTACCCGCGGTAGGCCTTCAGTAAGCCAACATGGAAGACGTCATGGAGGCGAGACCGAGCTGGCAGCTCAAGGTGGTATGCGAGTGAGCCAACACCCTCCAGCATACGAAAGGGACCGGCGTAGCGGGGTCCCAAATTTGCGCTTGGAGCATGGGTCCAGGGACTGCGTAGTCCTGTGAAGGAGGCGCAACCACACCCAGTCGTCCACCGCGAACTCCACCTCACGGTGATGAGCATCATAGTACTTCATGGCCAGCTGTTGTGCTTGGAGAAGACACTGGCACGCCTCAGTCAGGATCTCGTCGCGGGTGCGGAATAAGTCAGCCGCCGTCTCGGACCAAGCCGTGCCAGGCTCATAAGGAAGCATCGCCGGAGGTGGGCGCCCGTAGAGCACCTCAAAAGGCATGGCATGCAGGGCGGGGTGATAGGAGGTGTTGTAGCAGTACTCCGCCCATGCCAACCAGTCCACCCAAGCTCATGGACGATCACCCATAACACAACGCAAATACATGGCGATCACCTTGTTGACCACCTCGGACTGGCTGTCCGTCTGAGGGTGAAACACCGTGCTCATGCGGATCTTCACGCCCGCCAACCAACAGAGATCCCGCCATACGTGACTCGTGAACACAGGATCACGGTCGCTAACGATGGACGAAGGAAACCCGTGGAGGCGGACGATGTCGTCGAAGAAGGCCCGCGCCACGGACGCGACTGTATAGGGGTGGCCGAGGGCGATGAAGTGCGCGTACTTGGAGAAGCGGTCAACCACCATGAGGATGACGGATTTGCCGCCCACCTTGGGAAGGCCCTCGATGAAGTCCATGGAGATATCAACCCACATCTGGGAGGGTACGTCCAGCGGCTGTAGCATACCCGTGGGTTGCAGCGTCTCCGTCTTGTTCCACTGGCACGTCGCGCATGACCTCACCCAGTCACGGACGAGCGCACCATCACCAGGGATGTAGAAATCAGCACGGAGGCGATGAAGGGTCTTCTGCATGCCCTCGTGTCCTGCAAAGTGTGCCAGGGACAAGACCTGGTGGCGCAGGTCCCCTGGTCGGGCACGAAGAGGCGGCGCCCGTGTATAATCAACCCATCGTCCAGGCGCCAAGGTGCCTATGCGTCCGCGGCAGTAGAGGTTGCCCGGCGGATGTCATCGATGAAGGCGAAGGATGGCCCGGAGCGGATGCACAGGACAACGCCCGCCGTGGCAACGTCGTCTGTGACATCCTCAGTGTCGCGGCGGGACAATGCGTCAGCGACTGTGTTGAGATGGCCGGGGCGGTACTCGACGGTGAAGTCGAAGCCGAAGAGCTTGCTGATCCACTGGTGCTGCGGGATGGTGGAGAGGCGTTGGTATAGCAAGAACTTGAGGTTGTAGTGGTCTGTACACACACGGAACGACCGGCCCCAAAGGTAAGGTCACTATTGGCGCACTGCCTGGACCATCCCGATAAGCTCATGATCGTATGCCGCGAGCTTGTGATGGCGAGCGGCGAAGGGATGGCTGAAGAAGGCTAGCGCCCCTTCGCCCTGGTGGAGGACGGCGCCGAAACCGATGCCCCACGAACGGCATGTCGAAGTCCGACATCAGGAGGAAGGGTCCCATCATGAGCGCCCGCTGGATAGCTTCGAACGTCGTAGTCGCCTCCTCGTCCCAGGAGAAGGCATCGCAGCGAAGGAGGCGCGTCAGTGGCGCGGCGATGAGGCCGAAGTCTCGGATGTACTTCCGGTAGTAGCCGGTGAGGCCCAAGAAGCCGTGGAGAGCCCGCGGGGACTGCGGGGTCAGGCACGCGGCGACAGCGGCGACCTTGTCCGCGTCCATCGCAACACCTTCCGCCGAGATGACGTGCCCTAGGTACGCGACAGAGGTCGTGCCGAACGAGCACTTCGAGCGCTTGAGGTGGAGACGATGCGCTCGAAGCTCGTTGAAGATGATGGCCACGTGTTGCAGGTGCTCTTCCCAGGATGAGCTGTATATAAGAATGTCATCAAAGAAAACAAGCACAAAGCGGCGCAAGTATGGGCTGAGCACGTCGTTCATCAGGGCCTGGAAGGTTACCGGCGTGTTGGAGAGGCCGAACGGCATCACCAGGAACTCGAAGTGGCCATGGTGAGTACGGAACACCGTCTTCTCGATGTCGTACAGGTGCATGCGCACCTGATGATAGCCCGAGCGCAGGTAGAGCTTGGTGAAGAAGCGCGCTCTGTGTAGCTCGTCCAAGAGCTCATCCACGAATGGATGGGGAACTTGTCCTTGGACGTCATGGCGTTGAGGGCGCGGAAGTCGATGTAAAAGCGCCATGTGATGTCGGTCTTGCGCTCAAGGAGCACCGGGGCGGAGAACGGCGATGTCGAAATGCGGATGATGCCCTGCGCGAGCAGGACCGCCACCTAGTGCTCGAGCTCGTCCTTCTGCAGCTGGGGGTACCAGTACGGGCGCACGGCGACAGGAGCCGTGTCCGGCAGCAGGTGGATGCGGTGGTCGGGCCGCGCGGGTGGGAGGCCTTGTGGCTCGTCGAAGATGGCGTTGTGCTGTTGCAGGAGGCTGGCCAGGAGCGGATGCGCCTCGTCAAGTGCGGCCGCCATCAACTGAAGCTGCGGGGTCATGGCGCCGGAGCCGCCGATGCCCGTCCACTGAACGCGACGGCCACCCGCACGCCAGAAGATGATGGACAGCACGTCGAGGTCCCAAAGGATGGGGCCTAGTGTGGACAGGAAATCGACGCCGAGGATGAAGTCGTAGCAGCCCAGGTCGATGCCGACGTAGTTGATGGAGAAGGGCTCGTCGCCGATGAGGACGGGAACCTGCCGCGCCACGCCGTGGCAAGTAAGGCGGTCCCCATTGGCGACGGTGACGCTGAACTGTTCCACACCCGCCAGCTGAAGTACGAGGCGGCGCATGGCGTCCCTGGACATGAAGTTGTGCGTCGAGCCCGTGTCCACGAGCGCAGTGAGATGCTCCCCATTAATCGTCACCGGAAGCAGCATCGTCTTCGCCGTCTTGATGCCCTCCATGGCATGAAGGGAGACGACGAAGGCAGTCGCATCGACCGGCCCATAGGTCGTGACGCCGGCCTCGAAGAGTATGGTGGCATCGAGCTCCGTGGTGAGGGCCTCCACTTCCGCGTCGTCGACGGTCTCCAAGTAGAACAGGCGGGCCCACGTATGACCCGACTCATACGGCTCGTCGCAGTTGAAGCACAGGCCCTGACGGCGCCGCGCGAGCTGCTCGGCTGATGTCAAGCGCCGGAAGGTACGCGTCGGTGCGGGGGCGGCTGCAGTAGCGGCCGGCAGGGTAGGGCGCGTCAGGGTGGCGGGCGCTAGTGCAGGGCGGGTCGGGGGATGCGCGCCGCGGCTCGGGAACGCCTGCTGCATGGCGTTGGCGCGCTGCTCGTATGCGCGCGCGTAGTACATGGCTGTCTATAGGTCCTGGGGGTCGCGCAGCTCAACGTCGATGCGGATGTGGTCGGGAAGGCCGATAACGAAGAGCTCGGCGCGCTGGCGAGCCGTGATGCCAGGCGCATGGCAGGCCAACGTCTGGAAGCGGTCGGTGAAGTCCTGCACCGAGGTGGTGAAGGCGAGGCGACCGAGCTCGGCCTAGCGGCTCCCACGTATGGGGGCGAACCAGAGGAGGCATAGGTCGCAAAAGGGCTCACACGAAGGCATCCCTCCTTCGTCCTGCTCGAGGGCGTAGTACCACGTCTGTGCGGTGCCACGGAGGTGGTAGGAGGCGATCCACGTGCGGTCAGACGCCATGGTCCGCTGCCCCCAGAAAAACTAGTCGCATTGATTGAGCCAGTTCACGGGGACGACGGTTCTATCGTAGGTGGCGAACTCCAACTTGGTGAAGCGAGGCGAATGCTGCACGTGCGGCGAGGCCATGTAGGCGCTCTCGTGGCGACCCGTCGCGGCGGGAGGAGAGTACTGCGGCACCATGGAGCTCCCGGCGTATGGGTCACTATACCCGCCGAAGGTGGTGGCGGGCGGCGGTAGCACCGTCGGCTGTGGCGGCGCCGACGTGTAGGTCGGCGTGTCGATCCACGTCGGCAACGGGGACAGCGACGATGGGAACCTGATCTGGGTGATCGGGATTCCCTAGGGCACGGCGGTAGACGGTGGTGGTGGAGCGAAGGTGTAGCATCCCAATTGTCTAACAACTGTAATGCTACTTGGTCTAGTAATATAATGGCTACTTCCTACATATAATTGTTGCATCATCATCATATCATGCTCATGTCATCATGCCACCTTGCATTTTAGCATCATACAAAAACCCTTGTGTTTTGGTTCTTATCTCATATGCATTATTATTTATATTTGCCTCTTGATATTGTATTTGGTTCTTGATATATTGTTAAATGCCCAAGTTGAGTTGGGGGCATATCTTTTATTGATTCCACCACCTTTTTCTTGGTCACCACCTTACACTTCCACCATACCATAACCTATGAGCTTGTACTTTTTCTTTGGATTTTATTTCTAGCTCTTGTGGGTTGGATGGATCCAATTCTAAATCCTTTTGCTTGGCTTGTTCCATATTTCTGGAATGCATATGTATGAATGCCTTGAATGATTGTTTTGTTTTCACAAGATTGAAACATGGCATTTAATGCTTATGCATGGCCCATGCAAGCTTGCACCAATCTCTTAGGGAGTGCATTAAATGTAATGCATGTCCCATGCAACCATCACCAACCTTGGTCATCTTTGGGTTCTATTTGAGTCTTGGAGTGGATCATCTCCCTCTATATCTCTCTTTCTTCACCTCCCTCTCTTTTCACCTTCACCCATGCATGCTCCATTGCTTGCCTTCATGCATTATGGATGCCTTGCATGGCACATGCAATATGGGCACCATCTACCCCTTTACCTCTATTTTTGTTTTGGTGTTGTTTGGGATTTTATCAAAAGGGGGTGAGATCAATTGTTTTGGTCAACCAAATAATCAAACTTAGCTAAACCCTACCCCCTCTCTCTAACCCCCTCTCTCATAATCTTCTCCCTAAACCTACCCCCCCTAATCACCATACCCCCATCTAACCCTAACCCGAGCCATCCCCTCTCTAGCTAACCCTAGTTCCCCATCTAACCCTAGTCCTCCCTCTCTCTCTCGGTCCTCTCTCTCCCACCTAGCTCGGTCCCACCTGACCACCCCCTCCCATGTGCTTTTCCCCTGGTCCCTCTTCTCTCCAAACCCTAGCCAAAACCGAGGCCCCCCTTTCTCCCTTTTTGCATAAAGGTGGCACCCCTCCCTTCTCCCCTCTCCTTCCTTATCCCCAACCTCCCCAGTACCTCTCAGGTCGAGACCAGGAGCCCCAGGCACCCCACCTTCCTCCCTCCTTCCTCTACCAGATGGCCATAGCCACCACCTCGCTAAAACCCTAGCTACCTCGGCCTTGATCTCGATCTGCGCGACCTGTTGCTCTCCAAGGCCCCCAGGAGCACCGACGAGTTCCCCTGCATCTCCTTCGGCGGCTAGCACCAGGGGGAGCGACTGGAAGGCCACAGAGCGCCGTCGCCGTCGCCATGGCCGGAGGAATCTGAAGCTCCTCGTCGCGAGCCCGCCGCCAGATCCCTTCCACCTCAGCATCAACGACCACGCCGTCAAGCTGCTGGTGAGCCCCTCTACCCCCCAGACAAGGTCCTCTCCCCTCTCGCGTGCCGTAGCCCCGCCGCCTTCCGACGAACGCTCTGCGCGCGCGCCGCGCGTCGCGCTCTGGCAGCAGCAGCTGCAGCAGTTGTCGTTCTGCCTCTGTATCTCGCCGTGCCCCGCGCGCTGCAGCCCTTCTCCGCGCTAGCTCCCTGAACGAGAGTTGTAGACCGGACTGGCCCCTCCACCTTTTGTTTTGGCATCATCGTCTAAATCTCGCTAGGTGCGTCGCCATCGTCGTTCAAAACCCCGGCCAGATCCACCGCCGCAGCGCCGCGACCGGCAGCAGACAGCAGCAGCCGCTGCTTGTTTTGCGCTTAGACCCCTGCAGAATTTCCCGCCTAAACCCGCGGTCCCCCGAGCCCCACCGTCAGCCGCCCTGCTCGTTTTGCAAAACAGCCCCTCAGCTTTTCAGTATCCAACCCGCAGCCCTCTGGATCGCACACGTGTCACGCCCCGGCTGGCGACGCGTGCGTGCGTGGCCCGCTCTGCCCTGGCCCGCCTGTCATTTGCTGTGTCTAGCCAGAGCCCCGCTGTAAAAAGCTTCTGTGCGCGCGTGTCAACCCAGTCAGCGCCGTCCCCACCTGTCACTGGCTGGGGTAGGTTCAGGCAGAGTACCAAAAGTCCAGGAGCTGTTCTTTTTCCAAATTCAAAATCTTTTCAAATTCAAAATCGATTTCAAATCTGTTTAAATCAAAATGAATTCATAACTTTCAAATGGATTGGAATCTGAATTCAAACTTAATATGAAATATGTTTTATTTTTGAATATCAATTCAAATCTTTAATCATATATTTTCAGAATTGATTTAAAATAGTCAACCCTTTGACTTTGACTTAATTTGACTAATTTTGACTTTAAAATAAAATTAAATTCATAATTCCAAATAATACAAATAATATATGTTTTCAAATCAGAAAAATGTGAGGTTTTCAAATATGCCATTCAAAATATTATTTGAACACTTTAAATTTCAAGTTGAATTAAATTACAACAAAATGCCCCTCACCTTAATTAATTAATAACTTTTGTTTTATAACTCCAAATTTAACAAATGATATGTCTAAAATGATCAGCTCGACGAGACCTTTCTGTTTATGCTATCCATGACTTAAACTGCAGCATGCATCATATAAATATATAGCATACAGCAACTAATATGACAATAAATTGTGGCCAAAACTCAATAAAATGACTTATTCTTGTATTCCAAACCTCACCCATGCCATGCTACTTTATTGCATGCAAATTGTGCATCATTCATCATGGCATGATTGTTTGCTTGTCGCATTTTATTCATATGCTTGTGCACTTTATTTATGTTGGCCCTTGTTTGTTTGGTTCTTCTTCGAATAGACACTGAGCAGGGGATATATCAAGAGAACCAGGAGCACTACCCAGATCCGTCTCTCGCTTCAACTGAGTTGCCAGGCAAGCACTACCACATGCTTGCATACATACAGTACCTATTGCCTCTAACTTATTATTGCATCATTGAGTCGCGATTGCATTAAACTGAATCCCAAGTATTGCATAGCCTTTACTTTTAAACCCCACCAAGCTTGTTCCTCCATCCCATGAGCCATTACTACAGGAGTTGTTTGAGCCATGCGAGTCGTAGAACAGCATGTGTAGGGTATGTGAGAGTCTGATGGACAACGAGGTACCTAAACAACTTAACCTGAGTAGTAATGGGATAACTAATGAAAGTGGCACCGGTGGGCAATATCTGCTATTTGGTTTTTCCTGCTCACTTGTGTCCCGTAGGACCCCGAGTACTTGAAACCCGTTCCTTGAATATTCGCGCTATCCACATCCGGGAGGCTTATGGGACCCCCCTGAGCCAGAGCTTGATTCATTCTTATTTCTTGGGGCCACAAACTAGTTTGAGGTTTTATTTACTGTCCTATACTTATGCCATGCTTTACTGCTTTATTACGATTGTGCGAGGAGCACCTGTACTGTTTAGGTAAGCGGAGTGTTTTCGCGGTATCGACAATCCCAGTTTTGGGTTCCCAGTCGTTTACAGCCATTGACGCAAACCTTGAGTCCGTCTCGGAGTCAGCTAGCTTCGTTGCGGGTGCACTCAATGGGGTGGCCCCCTGAAATATTTTTGAATCCTGTGATTGCTTTGTCGTGAAGGCCTCGTTGGGTTTTGATTTGGTTTTTCCGAGGTTGATCGAGTGTGTGTTGCTATTTGTGCACCCCTGCAGGGTAAAACTTTCTGAAAGTCGTGTCCGCGGTTATGGACGACTTGGAGCACAGTTTCTCGATCATAGACAAGCATAACTAAAGTACCGCTTTTAATTTGACTAAGTAACTGACTACTAATTAGAGCAACACTCATGGAATGGTTAATAAAATTGCCAACGGATGGGGGGTTGTTCGTCCGCTTCCTCGTTGGTAAGCGAGGAGGAGGATGGATCTGTGGATATTACTGTTGTAACTGTTGTCCTTAATTCACGGACATCCGTCTATCTTTGGTTAGGCGGATGGTTAGCGAGTATCTATAGAACTGTAGGGTTTATCTTTTGCTGCAATTGCGTCACCCCAGGTTGTGTCCCCTTTAGAGGCATAAAGACTTGCTGAGTACCCCTAGGGTCTCACACGATAAATTATTGGTTCAGATGAACATGTACACTCGCAAGACGGATACTGGGTGGAAGAGGCTGATGATGTGGGCAACGATCGTTTGGTGTAGAGATTCCGGGAACGGGGATCCGTGAGATCTGTGGGCGGGATGTGCTTATTTCTGGGGCATCTTATGCCGATTTGCTTCTTATCCGTACTCGGACCTTGTTTGCCGCTTCCGCCTGATACTCTGATGTGTGATGTATGAGGAGATATCCTAAACTATTATATCTATCTAGGTCATTTGAATCTTGCCGTATGGCGTTGCTATATTTCCTTTCTTTTTAGATGGAATGGCTCTGATGTACTATTGTATGGTGGCTTGCATACATACTCATTTGTGTATGTAGTTGATCCCTTCGCCTGCCGATTACGCCGCCCGTACTTGTCCCGATGATTGGAAATGGTTGGGACGGACGAAAGGTCTACCTGTGAGTGGCATTTGGGCCCCACCGTACTATTTCAACCATTTCCGCTCATCCAGGCTTGTATCTAAGAGCGTAATTCACCGAGGTAGTTACAATTGGTATTAGAGCCATCCCGACCTTCAGGGTCTCAGCCAAATGGTCGTTGTCAGTCTAGCAAATATTTTGGTAGTTATGTATACTAGGGAAAAACAAAACGCGAGAGTAGGACTGCTTCCACTTTTCTTCTTACCCACCCACCCACCCTTTTCTGGTAAGGAAGTGTAACGTTTTCAATCCTCTTCTTAAAAGTTCAAACTAGGATTCACGTGTTCTGGGTTTCCGTAGTACCATAGGTTGTGTTTTTGTGTGTGTGTGTGTAATTCCTTGTCTATCTGTTGCATCCAAGTTGTTATCTAATCAGCCTTTGGTTATCAACTGTTGGTACATTCCATACCGACAGGCTTTTGCAAACCGACGCGATCTGTCTTACTCTTTGTTATCCGACGTTATCTTGTTTGGGGTGTTCGTTTCCGTAGTTGCTAATCTTTAGGTTCAACGTGAGAAGAAGGGGTTAAGATATGTGTTCCACTTATTCATGTGCGGAGTAATGATTTGAGTGCGGGATGGAGTCGCGACCATACCACTACTTTTATCATTCGCTTTTGTATATTGAATTGGTAGAGTCACTAATCTTGATTCGTTAAGTAATTTTGCGCATCTATTGGTATTTTAATGCCGAAATTTGTGGAAAAATTTTCTTTGATATATTTGTGTACCACACTCCTTTTCAGTCGTGTGCGATATGCTTAATATCTTCTAGGTGCTTTGAACTTGGTTGATATTTTAATATCATCTTAGTAAATTGTATCCTTTAATCTTGGTTAATTCCATCTTGGTACTATTTTGGATTATTATTATTCTCCATTATAGTACTGACTTGTGTTTTATATCAATCACAGGATGGCTCCACCACGCCGTTCTGATGAGGACATACCACCTGAACTGGGATCCGCGCTGTCAAACATCGCCAATGCCTTGGCAGCAATGCAGCAGAACCAGCAGCGCTTTGAGGAAAGTGTTCGGAGGAATGAGTTTGCTCCACTACCTCCACCTCCCAAGCGAGGAGACATCAAAAGCTTCCTGAAGTTCAACCCTCGCCAATTTGATGTTTCTGATCGACCACTTGATGCTGATGATTGGTTGCGTGAGATGTCAAGGCTACTCGAGACTGCTGATGTTCCTGAGCAAGAATGGGTAAAGTGTGCTACTCACCTTCTGAAGGGAGATGCAGCTCTCTGGTGGGAGAATTACCTGAAGGCAAACTGCACTGGTTTTCAGCCTACTTGGGAACGGTTCACTGGAGCGTTCAAAGAGCAGTATCTGTCAGAAATTGTCATGGAGAGGATGAAGGAAGCGTTTCTCAACCTCAAGCAGGGAAATGATAATGTCAACACCTACATCAGGAACTTCATGAATCTTTCTCGTTATGGTGGCGATGAGATATCTGATGACAAGAAGAAGCAAAAGAGGTTCCGGCAAGGGCTCAATGCATCGATTAAATATGCAATCACACATGCAAGGCCGGCATCTTTTCTGGAACTTCAGCATACAGCTCTGCAGGAGGAAGCAAGTAGGCAAGTGTTTGAGGAGTCAAAGAAACACAACCGTGATGCACCAAGCTCTTCAGCTATGTCAGCTCCTTCTAAGCGGCGTGTTTGGGTTCCTAACACCCCACCGTCGCTCCCGGCTTCACCTAGACCTTCAAGCTTCGCGGCAAGGCCACCAAACTTCATCACTGCTGCTCCCAGGGGCTACACCCACAACTACCCTGGAGCGCCTGGCGGAGTCCCTGGCTACGTTGCTCCACGTCCACCTGGTGCTTGTTACACGTGTGGAGACCTTGGACATCTAAACTGGAACTGTCCGTTGAAAAACAAAGCTCTTCCGCCACCACCTCCAAGATCTGCGGCAAGCTCTCCTTTGGTTCGTGCACCACCACCTCGGGCTCTCAACATCAACACCAAGCCCGGGTCTACTGTTGCTCGTGCCAACTGTGTCAACGCCGCTCAAGCTGAGAATGCACCTGGAGTTGTGATGGGTATGCTTTCCGTTAACTCGGTCCCTGCACGAGTTTTGTTTGATTCTGGTGCATCGCATTCATTTGTTTCTCACAAGTTTGCAAATGAGAATGAGTTAGCAATGGATCCTCTCCTTAAGCGGTTAATGGTCCTTTCTACTGGAGCAACAATGGCAGCTGCTAAAATCATCCATGGCAATCAAATTGAGATTGGTGGCTCTTCGTTCTCGGCTTCCTTAATTGTTCTGGGAAATTCTGACATTGATGTCATCTTGGGCATGGATTGGTTGACAGCAAATGCAGCTGTGATTGATTGTGCTGAACGCTCGGTTTCTCTGAAGATTCCTGAAGGCCATGTAGTCTTTTCTCCAAGCTTGACTCCAGCTATCCAGCTTTTCTCTTTGGCGGCTCTGAATGATGATGCTATGCAAGCTATTCAGAGTGTTCCGGTGGTCTGTGAGTTCCCAGATGTCTTTCCTGAAGAGTTGTCGGGTATGCCTCCGGATCGTGAGGTTGAGTTTGTAATTGAGCTTGAACCTGGAACGGCTCCTATCTCCAAGCGGCCTTATAAAATGGGTCCTGCTGAGTTGGCTGAACTCAAACGTCAACTTGATGAACAAGAGAAGTTGGGCTTCATTCAACACAGTACTTCTTCTTGGGGTAGCCCAACAATCTTTGTGAAAAAGCGAGACAGGACTGATAGACTTTGTGTGGACTATCGGGCTCTCAATGCTAAAACCATCAAGAACAAATATCCCCTTCCGCGGATTAATGATCTCTTCGATCAGCTAGCTGGAGCTGTGGTGTTCTCTAAGCTTGACTTGAGAAGTGGTTATCACCAAATCAAGATTCGCAAAGAAGATGTTCCCAAAACAGCTTTCACCACCCGCTATGGCCTGTATGAGTACACGGTCATGTCTTTCGGTCTCACCAACGCACCTGCTACCTTCTCGAGGCTTATGAACTCGGTTTTCATGGAGTACCTTGATAAGTTCGTTGTGGTCTATCTGGATGACATCCTAGTCTATTCTAAGTCCAAGGAAGAGCATGAAGAACACCTTCGGTGTGTCCTAAACAAGCTTCGTGAGAACCGCTTGTATGCAAAGTTCTCAAAGTGTGAGTTTTGGCTGCCTCAAGTAACCTATCTTGGTCACGTCATCTCTGCCAAGGGCATTGCAGTCAACCCGGAAACTGTGAAGACAATTGTTGAATGGCTTCCTCCTGTTAATGTCAAAGAAGTGCGGAGTTTCCTCGGTTTGGCTAGTTATTGTCGTCGCTTCGTTCAGAACTTTTCGAAGATAGCGAAGCCTCTTACCGACCTCCTCAAGAAAGGCAAGAAATACCTGTGGACTCCTGCATGTCAAGCAAGCTTTGAGACACTCAAAGAGAAGCTCACTTCCACACCAGTCTTGGTTCCTCCGGATACATCTAAGCCTTTCCAGATATTCTGTGACGCCTCTTTGCAAGGATTGGGTGCGGTCCTTATGCAAGAAAAACAAGTGGTTGCTTATGCCTCTCGACAGTTGAAGACGCATGAGATCAACTACCCCACACATGACCTCGAGCTCGCAGCAGTTGTCTTTGCTTTGAAGCTATGGAGGCACTACTTGCTTGGCAACCGTTGTGAGATCTTTTCTGACCACAAGAGTTTGAAGTATATCTTCACTCAGCCTGATCTCAACCTTCGGCAGAGGAGATGGATTGAAGCAATCAATGATTTTGATTTGACCATCAACTACACGCCGGGCAAAGCTAATGTCATGGCCGATGCTCTCAGCCGCAAAGCTTATGTCACCAACCTCATGATGGAAGAGCAGCAACCTCTTTTGTGCGAGGAATTCCGTCAGCTCAACCTGGAAATTGTGGAACAAGGGCACCTCCTGAACCTTCTGGCTACTCCTCTCTTGGAAGAAAAGATTCGCTATCGTCAGCGTGGTGATCCGCACACCAGAAAGATCATCTCCAAACTTCAGCTTCCGAAGTATGAGTCCTTCCACGTCGATGATCAAGGCACGCTTTTCTTTGAACACCGGATGTTTGTTCCGAACTACCCGGGTTTGAGAGAGCAAGTTCTCAAGGAGGCGCACGATTCTGTTCTGTCTATCCACCCTGGCAGCACAAAGATGTACATGGACTTGAAAACACAATATTGGTGGCCTGGTTTGAAACGATATTGTGCCAAGTATGCCTCGGAGTGTGATGTCTGCCGCAGAGTGAAAGCTGTCCATCAGAAACCTTTCGGTCTTCTACAGCCATTGAAACCTCCGGAATGGAAATGGGAGAAAGTAGAGATGGATTTCATCACTGGTTTTCCAAATTCGCAGAGGGGCAACAATGCAATCTTTGTTGTCATTGACAGGCTCTCTAAGGTGGCTCATTTCTTCCCCGTCAAGGAAACAATTTCTGGAATTCAGTTGGCTGAGCTCTATATCAACAGAATTGTCTCTCTGTATGGGGTTCCGCTTGAGATCAGTTCAGACCGTGGGAGCATCTTCACTTCCAAATTCTGGGAAAGTTTCCAAAATGCTTTGGGAACAAAGTTGAACTTCAGCACAGCTTACCACCCTCAGTCGCCAGGACAAGTTGAAAGGATCAATCAGATTCTGGAGGATATGCTTCGTGCTTGCGTCATCTCTTTTGGCATGAAGTGGGAGGAATGTCTTCCTTATGCTGAATTCTCTTACAACAACAGCTTCCAGAAAAGTCTGAAGATGGCACCATTTGAGGCTCTCTATGGTCGCAAGTGCAGAACTCCGATTGGTTGGTCAGGTGCAGGAGAAAGAATTTGGTTTGGCCCTGACATTGTAACTCAAGCGGAGGAGAAGGTGCATATCATTCTTGAGAACCTGAAGATTGCTCAAAGTCGCCAGAAGAGCAATTATGACAGGAAGCACACGGACATGGTGTATGCCCCTGGTGATCTCGTTTACCTTCGTGTCACTCCCATGAAAGGAACACACCGCTTTGGTATCAAAGGAAAGCTGGCTCCTAGATACATCGGTCCTTTCAAAATTCGTGGTAGAAGAGGAGAAGTTGCTTATGCTCTTGAGCTCCCGGAGAAACTCAAAGTCCATGATGTTTTCCACATCTCTCAGCTCAAGAAGTGCTTCAAGGATCCCGGCAGGACCGTGGATCATGAGCTAATCAATCTCCAAGAAGACCTGTCTTATCAAGAACACCCCAGAAAAATCCTCGAAGTCGCAGAAAGAAGGACTGGCAACAAGTCCATCAAGTTCTGCAAGGTGCAGTGGTCGCACCATTCTGTTGATGAAGCCACTTGGGAGCGTGAAGATGAACTCCGTGCCAACTATCCTACCCTTTTTGAGTCTTCTTCTTCTTCCTAGAATCTCGGGGCGAGATTCCTGTTTAGTGGGGGAGAGTTGTAGCATCCCAATTGTCTAACAACTATAATGCTACTTGGTCTAGTAATATAATGGCTACTTCCTACATATAATTGTTGCATCATCATCATATCATGCTCATGTCATCATGCCACCTTGCATTTTATCATCATACAAAAACCCTTGTGTTTTGGTTCTTATCTCATATGCATTATTATTTATATTTGCCTCTTGATATTGTATTTGGTTCTTGATATATTGTTAAATGCCCAAGTTGAGTTGGGGGCATATCTTTTATTGATTGCACCACCTTTTTCTTGGTCACCACCTTACACTTCCACCATACCATAACCTATGAGCTTGTACTTTTTCTTTGGATTTTATTTCTAGCTCTTGTGGGTTGGATGGATCCAATTATAAATCCTTTTGCTTGGCTTGTTCCATATTTCTGGAATGCATATGTATGAATGCCTTGAATGATTGTTTTGTTTTCACAAGATTGAAACATGGCATTTAATTCTTATGCATGGCCCATGCAAGCTTGCACCAATCTCTTAGGGAGTGCATTAAATGTAATGCATGTCCCATGCAACCATCACCAACCTTGGTCATCTTTGGGTTCTAATTGAGTCTTGGAGTGGATCATCTCCCTCTATATCTCTCTTTCTTCACCTCCCTCTCTTTTCACCTTCACCCATGCATGCTCCATTGCTTGCCTTCATGCATTATGGATGCCTTGCATGGCACATGCAATATGGGCACCATCTACCCCTTTACCTCTATTTTTGTTTTGGTGTTGTTTGGGATTTTATCAAAAGGGGGTGAGATCAATTGTTTTGGTCAACCAAATAATCAAACTTAGCTAAACCCTACCCCCTCTCTCTAACCCCCTCTCTCATAATCTTCTCCCTAAACCTACCCCCCCTAATCACCATACCCCCATCTAACCCTAACCCGAGCCATCCCCTCTCTAGCTAACCCTATTTCCCCATCTAACCCTAGTCCTCCCTCTCTCTCTCTCGGCCCTCTCACTCCCACCTAGCTCGGTCCCACCTGACCACCCCCTCCCATGTGCTTTTCCCCTGGTCCCTCTTCTCTCCAAACCCTAGCCAAAACCGAGGCCCCCCTTTCTCCCTTTTTGCATAAAGGTGGCACCCCTCCCTTCTCCCCTCTCCTTCCTTATCCCCAACCTCCCCAGTACCTCTCAGGTCGAGACCAGGAGCCCCAGGCACCCCACCTTCCTCCCTCCTTCCTCTACCAGATGGCCATAGCCACCACCTCGCTAAAACCCTAGCTACCTCGGCCTTGATCTCGATCTGCGCGACCTGTTGCTCTCCAAGGCCCCCAGGAGCACCGATGAGTTCCCCTGCATCTCCTTCGGCGGCTAGCACCAGGGGGAGCGAATGGAAGGCCACAGAGCGCCGTCGCCGTCGCCATGGCCGGAGGAATCTGAAGCTCCCCGTCGCGAGCCCGCCGCCAGATCCCTTCCACCTCAGCGTCGACGACCACGCCGTCAAGCTGCTGGTGAGCCCCTCTACCCCCCAGACAAGGTCCTCTCCCCTCTCGCGCGCCGTAGCCCCGCCGCCTTCCGACGAACGCTCTGCGCGCGCGCCGCGCGTCGCGCTCTGGCAGCAGCAGCTGCAGCAGTTGTCGTTCTGCCTCTGTATCTCGCCGTGCCCCGCGCGCTGCAGCCCTTCTCCGCGCTAGCTCCCTGAACGAGAGTTGTAGACCGGACTGGCCCCTCCACCTTTTGTTTTGGCATCATCGTCTAAATCTCGCTAGGTGCGTCGCCATCGTCGTTCAAAACCCCGGCCAGATCCACCGCCGCAGCGCCGCGACCGGCAGCAGACAGCAGCAGTCGCTGCTTGTTTTGCGCTTAGACCCCTGCAGAATTTCCCGCCTAAACCCGCGGTCCCCCGAGCCCCACCGTCAGCCGCCCTGCTCGTTTTGCAAAACAGCCCCTCAGCTTTTCAGTATCCAACCCGCAGCCCTCTGGATCGCACACGTGTCACGCCCCGGCTGGCGACGCGTGCGTGCGTGGCCCGCTCTGCCCTGGCCCGCCTGTCATTTGCTGTGTCTAGCCAGAGCCCCGCTGTAAAAAGCTTCTGTGCGCGCGTGTCAACCCAGTCAGCGCCGTCCCCACCTGTCACTGGCTGGGGTAGGTTCAGGCAGAGTACCAAAAGTCCAGGAGCTGTTCTTTTTCCAAATTCAAAATCTTTTCAAATTCAAAATCGATTTCAAATCTGTTTAAATCAAAATGAATTCATAACTTTCAAATGGATTGGAATCTGAATTCAAACTTAATATGAAATATGTTTTATTTTTGAATATCAATTCAAATCTTTAATCATATATTTTCAGAATTGATTTAAAATAGTCAACCCTTTGACTTTGACTTAATTTGACTAATTTTGACTTTAAAATAAAATTAAATTCATAATTCCAAATAATACAAATAATATATGTTTTCAAATCAGAAAAATGTGAGGTTTTCAAATATGCCATTCAAAATATTATTTGAACACTTTAAATTTCAAGTTGAATTAAATTACAACAAAATGCCCCTCACCTTAATTAATTAATAACTTTTGTTTTATAACTCCAAATTTAACAAATGATATGTCTAAAATGATCAGCTCGACGAGACCTTTCTGTTTATGCTATCCATGACTTAAATTTCAGCATGCATCATATAAATATATAGCATACAGCAACTAATATGACAATAAATTGTGGCCAAAACTCAATAAAATGACTTATTCTTGTATTCCAAACCTCACCCATGCCATGCTACTTTATTGCATGCAAATTGTGCATCATTCATCATGGCATGATTGTTTGCTTGTCGCATTTTATTCATATGCTTGTGCACTTTATTTATGTTGGCCCTTGTTTGTTTGGTTCTTCTTCGAATAGACACTGAGCAGGGGATATATCAAGAGAACCAGGAGCACTACCCAGATCCGTCTCTCGCTTCAACTGAGTTGCCAGGCAAGCACTACCACATGCTTGCATACATACAGTACCTATTGCCTCTATCTTATTATTGCATCATTGAGTCGCGATTGCATTAAACTGAATCCCAAGTATTGCATAGCCTTTACTTTTAAACCCCACCAAGCTTGTTCCTCCATCCCATGAGCCATTACTACAGGAGTTGTTTGAGCCATGCGAGTCGTAGAACAGCATGTGTAGGGTATGTGAGAGTCTGATGGACAACGAGGTACCTAAACAACTTAACCTGAGTACTAATGGGATAACTAATGAAAGTGGCACCGGTGGGCAATATCTGCTATTTGGTTTTTCCTGCTCACTTGTGTCCCGTAGGACCCCGAGTACTTGAAACCTGTTCCTTGAATATTCGCGCTATCCACATCCGGGAGGCTTATGGGACCCCCCTGAGCCAGAGCTTGATTCATTCTTATTTCTTGGGGCCACAAACTAGTTTGAGGTTTTATTTACTGTCCTGTACTTATGCCATGCTTTACTGCTTTATTACGATTGTGCGAGGAGCACCTGTACTGTTTAGGTAAGCGGAGTGTTTTCGCGGTATCGACAATCCCAGTTTTGGGTTCCCAGTCGTTTACAGCCATTGACGCAAACCTTGAGTCCGTCTCGGAGTCAGCTAGCTTCGTTGCGGGTGCACTCAATGGGGTGGCCCCCTGAAATATTTTTGAATCCTGTGATTGCTTTGTCGTGAAGGCCTCGTTGGGTTTTGATTTGGTTTTTCCGAGGTTGATCGAGTGTGTGTTGCTATTTGTGCACCCCTGCAGGGTAAAACTTTCTGAAAGCCGTGTCCGCGGTTATGGACGACTTGGAGCACAGTTTCTCGATCATAGACAAGCATAACTAAAGTACCGCTTTTAATTTGACTAAGTAACTGACTACTAATTAGAGCAACACTCATGGAATGGTTAATAAAATTGCCAACGGATGGGGGGTTGTTCGTCCGCTTCCTCGTTGGTAAGCGAGGAGGAGGATGGATCTGTGGATATTACTGTTGTAACTGTTGTCCTTAATTCACGGACATCCGTCTATCTTTGGTTAGGCGGATGGTTAGCGAGTATCTATAGAACTGTAGGGTTTATCTTTTGTTGCAATTGCGTCACCCCAGGTTGTGTCCCCTTTAGAGGCATAAAGACTTGCTGAGTACCCCTAGGGTCTCACACGATAAATTATTGGTTCAGATGAACAGGTACACTCGCAAGACGGATACTGGGTGGAGGAGGCTGATGATGTGGGCAACGATCGTTTGGTGTAGAGATTCCGGGAACGGGGATCCGTGAGATCTGTGGGCGGGATGTGCTTATTTCTGGGGCATCTTATGCCGATTTGCTTCTTATCCGTACTCGGACCTTGTTTGCCGCTTCCGCCTGATACTCTGATGTGTGATGTATGAGGAGATATCCTAAACTATTATATCTATCTAGGTCATTTGAATCTTGCCGTATGGCGTTGCTATATTTCCTTTCTTTTTAGATGGAATGGCTCTGATGTACTATTGTATGGTGGCTTGCATACATACTCATTTGTGTATGTAGTTGATCCCTTCGCCTGCCGATTACGCCGCCCGTACTTGTCCCGATGATTGGAAATGGTTGGGACGGCCGAAAGGTCTACCTGTGAGTGGCATTTGGGCCCCACCGTACTATTTCAACCATTTCCGCTCATCCAGGCTTGTATCTAGGAGCGTAATTCACCGAGGTAGTTACAATTGGTATCAGAGCCATCCCGACCTTCAGGGTCTCAGCCAAATGGTCGTTGTCAGTCTAGCAAATATTTTGGTAGTTATGTATACTAGGGAAAAACAAAACGCGAGAGTAGGACTGCTTCCACTTTTCTTCTTACCCACCCACCCACCCTTTTCTGGTAAGGAAGTGTAACGTTTTCAATCCTCTTCTTAAAAGTTCAAACTAGGATTCACGTGTTCTGGGTTTCCGTAGTACCATAGGTTGTGTGTTTTTGTGTGTGTGTGTGTGTAATTCCTTGTCTATCTGTTGCATCCAAGTTGTTATCTAATCAGCCTTTGGTTATCAACTGTTGGTACATTCCATACCGACAGGCTTTTGCAAACCGACGCGATCTGTCTTACTCTTTGTTATCCGACGTTATCTTGTTTGGGGTGTTCGTTTCCGTAGTTGCTAATCTTTAGGTTCAACGTGAGAAGAAGGGGTTAAGATATGTGTTCCACTTATTCATGTGCGGAGTAATGATTTGAGTGCGGGATGGAGTCGCGACCATACCACTACTTTTATCATTCTCTTTTGTATATTGAATTGGTAGAGTCACTAATCTTGATTCGTTAAGTAATTTTGCGCATCTATTGGTATTTTAATGCCGAAATTTGTGGAAAAAATTTCTTTGATATATTTGTGTACCACACTCCTTTTCAGTCGTGTGCGATATGTTTAATATCTTCTAGGTGCTTTGAACTTGGTTGATATTTTAATATCATCTCAGTAAATTGTATCCTTTAATCTTGGTTAATTCCATCTTGGTACTATTTTGGATTATTATTATTCTCCATTATAGTACTGACTTGTGTTTTATATCAATCACAGGATGGCTCCACCACGCCATTCTGATGAGGACATACCACCTGAACTGGGATCCGCGCTGTCAAACATCGCCAATGCCTTGGCAGCAATGCAGCAGAACCAGCAGCGCTTTGAGGAAAGTGTTCGGAGGAATGAGTTTGCTCCACTACCTCCACCTCCCAAGCGAGGAGACATCAAAAGCTTCCTGAAGTTCAACCCTCGCCAATTTGATGTTTCTGATCGACCACTTGATGCTGATGATTGGTTGCATGAGATGTCAAGGCTACTCGAGACTGCTGATGTTCCTGAGCAAGAATGGGTAAAGTGTGCTACTCACCTTCTGAAGGGAGATGCAGCTCTCTGGTGGGAGAATTACCTGAAGGCAAACTGCAGTGGTTTTCAGCCTACTTGGGAACGGTTCACTGGAGCGTTCAAAGAACAGTATCTGTCAGAAATTGTCATGGAGAGGATGAAGGAAGCGTTTCTCAACCTCAAGCAGGGAAATGATAATGTCAACACCTACATCAGGAACTTCATGAATCTTTCTCGTTATGGTGGCGATGAGATATCTGATGACAAGAAGAAGCAAAAGAGGTTCCGGCAAGGGCTCAATGCATCGATTAAATATGCAATCACACATGCAAGGCCGACATCTTTTCTGGAACTTCAGCATACAGCTCTGCAGGAGGAAGCAAGTAGGCAAGTGTTTGAGGAGTCAAAGAAACACAACCGTGATGCACCAAGCTCTTCAGCTATGTCAGCTCCTTCTAAGCGGCGTGTTTGGGTTCCTAACACCCCACCGTCGCTCCCGGCTTCACCTAGACCTTCAAGCTTCGCGGCAAGGCCACCAAACTTCATCACTGCTGCTCCCAGGGGCTACACCCACAACTACCCTGGAGCGCCTGGCGGAGTCCCTGGCTACGTTGCTCCACGTCCACCTGGTGCTTGTTACACGTGTGGAGACCCTGGACATCTAAACTGGAACTGTCCGTTGAAAAACAAAGCTCTTCCGCCACCACCTCCAAGATCTGCGGCAAGCTCTCCTTTGGTTCGTGCACCACCACCTCGGGCTCTCAACATCAACACCAAGCCCGGGTCTACTGTTGCTCGTGCCAACTGTGTCAACGCCGCTCAAGCTGAGAATGCACCTGGAGTTGTGATGGGTATGCTTTCCGTTAACTCAGTCCCTGCACGAGTTTTGTTTGATTCTGGTGCATCGCATTCATTTGTTTCTCACAAGTTTGCAAATGAGAATGAGTTAGCAATGGATCCTCTCCTTAAGCGGTTAATGGTCCTTTCTCCTGGAGCAACAATGGCAGCTGCTAAAATCAGCCATGGCAATCAAATTGAGATTGGTGGATCTTCGTTCTCGGCTTCCTTAATTGTTCTGGGCAATTCTGACATTGATGTCATCTTGGGCATGGATTGGTTGACAGCAAATGCAGCTGTGATTGATTGTGCTGAACGCTCGGTTTCTCTGAAGATTCATGAAGGCCATATAGTCTTTTCTCCAAGCTTGACTCCTGCTATCCAGCTTTTCTCTTTGGCGGCTCTGAATGATGATGCTATGCAAGCTATTCAGAGTGTTCCGGTGGTCTGTGAGTTCCCAGATGTCTTTCCTGAAGAGTTGCCGGGTATGCCTCCGGATCGTGAGGTTGAGTTTGTAATTGAGCTTGAACCTGGAACGGCTCCTATCTCCAAGCGGCCTTATAAAATGGGTCCTGCTGAGTTGGCTGAACTCAAACGTCAACTTGATGAACAAGAGAAGTTGGGCTTCATTCAACACAGTACTTCTTCTTGGGGTAGCCCAACAATCTTTGTGAAAAAGCGAGACAGGACTGATAGACTTTGTGTGGACTATCGGGCTCTCAATGCTAAAACCATCAAGAACAAATATCCCCTTCCGCGGATTAATGATCTCTTCGATCAGCTAGCTGGAGCTGTGGTGTTCTCTAAGCTTGACTTGAGAAGTGGTTATCACCAAATCAAGATTCGCAAAGAAGATGTTCCCAAAACAGCTTTCACCACCCGCTATGGCCTGTATGAGTACACGGTCATGTCTTTCGGTCTCACCAACGCACCTGCTACCTTCTCGAGGCTTATGAACTCGGTTTTCATGGAGTACCTTGATAAGTTCGTTGTGGTCTATCTGGATGACATCCTAGTTTATTCTAAGTCCAAGGAAGAGCATGAAGAACACCTTCGGTGTGTCCTAAACAAGCTTCGTGAGAACCGCTTGTATGCAAAGTTCTCAAAGTGTGAGTTTTGGCTGCCTCAAGTAACCTATCTTGGTCACGTCATCTCTGCCAAGGGCATTGCAGTCAACCCGGAAACTGTGAAGACAATTGTTGAATGGCTTCCTCCTGTTAATGTCAAAGAAGTGCGGAGTTTCCTCGGTTTGGCTAGTTATTGCCGTCGCTTCGTTCAGAACTTTTCGAAGATAGCGAAGCCTCTTACCGACCTCCTCAAGAAAGGCAAGAAATACCTGTGGACTCCTGCATGTCAAGCAAGCTTTGAGACACTCAAAGAGAAGCTCACTTCCACACCAGTCTTGGTTCCTCCGGATACATCTAAGCCTTTCCAGATATTCTGTGACGCCTCTTTGCAAGGATTGGGTGCGGTCCTTATGCAAGAAAAACAAGTGGTTGCTTATGCCTCTCGACAGTTGAAGACGCATGAGATCAACTACCCCACACATGACCTTGAGCTCGCAGCAGTTGTCTTTGCTTTGAAGCTATGGAGGCACTACTTGCTTGGCAACCGTTGTGAGATCTTTTCTGACCACAAGAGTTTGAAGTATATCTTCACTCAGCCTGATCTCAACCTTCGGCAGAGGAGATGGATTGAAGCAATCAATGATTTTGATTTGACCATCAACTACACGCCGGGCAAAGCTAATGTCATGGCCGATGCTCTCAGCCGCAAAGCTTATGTCACCAACCTCATGATGGAAGAGCAGCAACCTCTTTTGTGCGAGGAATTCCGTCAGCTCAACCTGGAAATTGTGGAACAAGGGCACCTCCTGAACCTTCTGGCTACTCCTCTCTTGGAAGAAAAGATTCGCTATCGTCAGCATGGTGATCCGCACACCAGAAAGATCATCTCCAAACTTCAGCTTCCGAAGTATGAGTCCTTCCACGTCGATGATCAAGGCACGCTTTTCTTTGAACACCGGATGTTTGTTCCGAACTACCCGGGTTTGAGAGAGCAAGTTCTCAAGGAGGCGCACGATTCTGTTCTGTCTATCCACCCTGGCAGCACAAAGATGTACATGGACTTGAAAACACAATATTGGTGGCCTGGTTTGAAACGATATTGTGCCAAGTATGCCTCGGAGTGTGATGTCTGCCGCAGAGTGAAAGCTGTCCATCAGAAACCTTTCGGTCTTCTACAGCCATTGAAACCTCCGGAATGGAAATGGGAGAAAGTAGAGATGGATTTCATCACTGGTTTTCCAAGGTCGCAGAGGGGCAACAATGCAATCTTTGTTGTCATTGACAGGCTCTCTAAGGTGGCTCATTTCTTCCCCGTCAAGGAAACAATTTCTGGAATTCAGTTGGCTGAGCTCTATATCAACAGAATTGTCTCTCTGTATGGGGTTCCGCTTGAGATCAGTTCAGACCGTGGGAGCATCTTCACTTCCAAATTCTGGGAAAGTTTCCAAAATGCTTTGGGAACAAAGTTGAACTTCAGCACAGCTTACCACCCTCAGTCGCCAGGACAAGTTGAAAGGATCAATCAGATTCTGGAGGATATGCTTCGTGCTTGCGTCATCTCTTTTGGCATGAAGTGGGAGGAATGTCTTCCTTATGTTGAATTCTCTTACAACAACAGCTTCCAGAAAAGTCTAAAGATGGCACCATTTGAGGCTCTCTATGGTCGCAAGTGCAGAACTCCGATTGGTTGGTCAGGTGCAGGAGAAAGAATTTGGTTTGGCCCTAACATTGTAACTCAAGCGGAGGAGAAGGTGCATATCATTCTTGAGAACCTGAAGATTGCTCAAAGTCGCCAGAAGAGCAATTATGACAGGAAGCACACGGACATGGTGTATGCCCCTGGTGATCTCGTTTACCTTCGTGTCACTCCCATGAAAGGAACACACCGCTTTGGTATCAAAGGAAAGCTGGCTCCTAGATACATCGGTCCTTTCAAAATTCGTGGTAGAAGAGGAGAAGTTGCTTATGCTCTTGAGCTCCCGGAGAAACTCAAAGTCCATGATGTTTTCCACATCTCTCAGCTCAAGAAGTGCTTCAAGGATCCCGGCAGGACCGTGGATCATGAGCTAATCAATCTCCAAGAAGACCTACCTTATCAAGAACACCCCAGAAAAATCCTCGAAGTCGCAGAAAGAAGGACTCGCAACAAGTCCATCAAGTTCTGCAAGGTGCAGTGGTCGCACCATTCTGTTGATGAAGCCACTTGGGAGCGTGAAGATGAACTCCGTGCCAACTATCCTACCCTTTTTGAGTATTCTTCTTCTTCTTCCTAGAATCTCGGGGCGAGATTCCTGTTTAGTGGGGGAGAGTTGTAGCATCCCAATTGTCTAACAACTGTAATGCTACTTGGTCTAGTAATATAATGGCTACTTCCTACATATAATTGTTGCATCATCATCATATCATGCTCATGTCATCATGCCACCTTGCATTTTAGCATCATACAAAAACCCTTGTGTTTTGGTTCTTATCTCATATGCATTATTATTTATATTTGCCTCTTGATATTGTATTTGGTTCTTGATATATTGTTAAATGCCCAAGTTGAGTTGGGGGCATATCTTTTATTGATTCCACCACCTTTTTCTTGGTCACCACCTTACACTTCCACCATACCATAACCTATGAGCTTGTACTTTTTCTTTGGATTTTATTTCTAGCTCTTGTGGGTTGGATGGATCCAATTCTAAATCCTTTTGCTTGGCTTGTTCCATATTTCTGGAATGCATATGTATGAATGCCTTGAATGATTGTTTTGTTTTCACAAGATTGAAACATGGCATTTAATGCTTATGCATGGCCCATGCAAGCTTGCACCAATCTCTTAGGGAGTGCATTAAATGTAATGCATGTCCCATGCAACCATCACCAACCTTGGTCATCTTTGGGTTCTATTTGAGTCTTGGAGTGGATCATCTCCCTCTATATCTCTCTTTCTTCACCTCCCTCTCTTTTCACCTTCACCCATGCATGCTCCATTGCTTGCCTTCATGCATTATGGATGCCTTGCATGGCACATGCAATATGGGCACCATCTACCCCTTTACCTCTATTTTTGTTTTGGTGTTGTTTGGGATTTTATCAAAAGGGGGTGAGATCAATTGTTTTGGTCAACCAAATAATCAAACTTAGCTAAACCCTACCCCCTCTCTCTAACCCCCTCTCTCATAATCTTCTCCCTAAACCTACCCCCCCTAATCACCATACCCCCATCTAACCCTAACCCGAGCCATCCCCTCTCTAGCTAACCCTAGTTCCCCATCTAACCCTAGTCCTCCCTCTCTCTCTCGGCCCTCTCTCTCCCACCTAGCTCGGTCCCACCTGACCACCCCCTCCCATGTGCTTTTCCCCTAGTCCCTCTTCTCTCCAAACCCTAGCCAAAACCGAGGCCCCCCTTTCTCCCTTTTTGCATAAAGGTGGCACCCCTCCCTTCTCCCCTCTCCTTCCTTATCCCCAACCTCCCCAGTACCTCTCAGGTCGAGACCAGGAGCCCCAGGCACCCCACCTTCCTCCCTCCTTCCTCTACCATATGGCCATAGCCACCACCTCGCTAAAACCCTAGCTACCTCGGCCTTGATCTCGATCTGCGCGACCTGTTGCTCTCCAAGGCCCCCAGGAGCACCGACGAGTTCCCCTGCATCTCCTTCGGTGGCTAGCACCAGGGGGAGCGACTGGAAGGCCACAGAGCGCCGTCGCCGTCGCCATGGCCGGAGGAATCTGAAGCTCCCCGTCGCGAGCCCGCTGCCAGATCCCTTCCACCTCAGCGTCGACGACCACGCCGTCAAGCTGCTGGTGAGCCCCTCTACCCCCCAGACAAGGTCCTCTCCCCTCTCGCAAGCCGTAGCCCCGCCGCCTTCCGACGAACGCTCTGCGCGCGCGCCGCGCATCGCGCTCTGGCAGTAGCTGCTGCAGCAATTGTCGTTCTGCCTCTGTATCTCGCCGTGCCCCGCGCGCTTCAGCCCTTCTCCGCGCTAGCTCCCTGAACGAGAGTTGTAGACCGGACTGGCCCCTCCACCTTTTGTTTTGGCATCATCGTCTAAATCTCGCTAGGTGCGTCGCCATCGTCGTTCAAAACCCTGGCCAGATCCACCGCCGCAGCGCCGCGACCGGCAGCAGACAGCAGCAGTCGCTGCTTGTTTTGCGCTTAGACCCCTGCAGAATTTCCCGCCTAAACCCGCGGTCCCCCGAGCCCCACCGTCAGCCGCCCTGCTCGTTTTGCAAAACAGCCCCTCAGCTTTTCAGTCTCCAACCCGCAGCCCTCTGGATCGCACACGTGTCACGCCCCGGCTGGCGACGCGTGCGTGCGTGGTCCGCTCTGCCCTGGCCCGCCTGTCATTTGTTGTGTCTAGCCAGAGCCCCGGTGTAAAAAGCTTCTGTGCGCGCGTGTCAACCCAGTCAGCGCCGTCCCCACCTGTCACTGGCTGGGGTAGGTTCAGGCAGAGTACCAAAAGTCCAGGAGCTGTTCTTTTTCCAAATTCAAAATCTTTTCAAATTCAAAATCGATTTCAAATCTGTTTAAATCAAAATGAATTCATAACTTTCAAATGGATTGGAATCTGAATTCAAACTTAATATGAAATATGTTTTATTTTTGAATATCAATTCAAATCTTTAATCATATATTTTCAGAATTGATTTAAAATAGTCAACCCTTTGACTTTGACTTAATTTGACTAATTTTGACTTTAAAATAAAATTAAATTCATAATTCCAAATAATACAAATAATATATGTTTTCAAATCAGAAAAATGTGAGGTTTTCAAATATGCCATTCAAAATATTATTTGAACACTTTAAATTTCAAGTTGAATTAAATTACAACAAAATGCCCCTCACCTTAATTAATTAATAACTTTTGTTTTATAACTCCAAATTTAACAAATGATATGTCTAAAATGATCAGCTCGACGAGACCTTTCTGTTTATGCTATCCATGACTTAAATTGCAGCATGCATCATATAAATATATAGCATACAGCAACTAATATGACAATAAATTGTGGCCAAAACTCAATAAAATGACTTATTCTTGTATTCCACACCTCACCCATGCCATGCTACTTTATTGCATGCAAATTGTGCATCATTCATCATGGCATGATTGTTTGCTTGTCGCATTTTATTCATATGCTTGTGCACTTTATTTATGTTGGCCCTTGTTTGTTTGGTTCTTCTTCGAATAGACACTGAGCAGGGGATATATCAAGAGAACCAGGAGCACTACCCAGATCCGTCTCTCGCTTCAACTGAGTTGCCAGGCAAGCACTACCACATGCTTGCATACATACAGTACCTATTGCCTCTATCTTATTCTTGCATCATTGAGTCGCGATTGCATTAAACTGAATCCCAAGTATTGCATAGCCTTTACTTTTAAACCCCACCAAGCTTGTTCCTCCATCCCATGAGCCATTACTACAGGAGTTGTTTGAGCCATGTGAGTCGTAGAACAGCATGTGTAGGGTATGTGAGAGTCTGATGGACAACGAGGTACCTAAACAACTTAACCTGAGTAGTAATGGGATAACTAATGAAAGTGGCACCGGTGGGCAATATCTGCTATTTGGTTTTTCCTGCTCACTTGTGTCCCGTAGGACCCCGAGTACTTGAAACCTGTTCCTTGAATATTCGCGCTATCCACATCCGGGAGGCTTATGGGACCCCCCTGAGCCAGAGCTTGATTCATTCTTATTTCTTGGGGCCACAAACTAGTTTGAGGTTTTATTTACTGTCCTGTACTTATGCCATGCTTTACTGCTTTATTACGATTGTGCGAGGAGCACCTGTACTGTTTAGGTAAGCGGAGTGTTTTCGCGGTATCGACAATCCCAGTTTTGGGTTCCCAGTCGTTTACAGCCATTGACGCAAACCTTGAGTCCGTCTCGGAGTCAGCTAGCTTCGTTGCGGGTGCACTCAATGGGGTGGCCCCCTGAAATATTTTTGAATCCTGTGATTGCTTTGTCGTGAAGGCCTCGTTGGGTTTTGATTTGGTTTTTCCGAGGTTGATCGAGTGTGTGTTGCTATTTGTGCACCCCTGCAGGGTAAAACTTTCTGAAAGCCGTGTCCGCGGTTATGGACGACTTGGAGCACAGTTTCTCGATCATAGACAAGCATAACTAAAGTACCGCTTTTAATTTGACTAAGTAACTGACTACTAATTAGAGCAACACTCATGGAATGGTTAATAAAATTGCCAACGGATGGGGGGTTGTTCGTCCGCTTCCTCGTTGGTAAGCGAGGAGGAGGATGGATCTGTGGATATTACTGTTGTAACTGTTGTCCTTAATTCACGGACATCCGTCTATCTTTGGTTAGGCGGATGGTTAGCGAGTATCTATAGAACTGTAGGGTTTATCTTTTGCTGCAATTGCGTCACCCTAGGTTGTGTCCCCTTTAGAGGCATAAAGACTTGCTGAGTACCCCTAGGGTCTCACACGATAAATTATTGGTTCAGATGAACAGGTACACTCGCAAGACGGATACTGGGTGGAGGAGGCTGATGATGTGGGCAACGATCGTTTGGTGTAGAGATTCCGGGAACGGGGATCCGTGAGATCTGTGGGCGGGATGTGCTTATTTCTGGGGCATCTTATGCCGATTTGCTTCTTATCCGTACTCGGACCTTGTTTGCCGCTTCCGCCTGATACTCTGATGTGTGATGTATGAGGAGATATCCTAAACTATTATATCTATCTAGGTCATTTGAATCTTGCCGTATGGCGTTGCTATATTTCCTTTCTTTTTAGATGGAATGGCTCTGATGTACTATTGTATGGTGGCTTGCATACATACTCATTTGTGTATGTAGTTGATCCCTTCGCCTGCCGATTACGCCGCCCGTACTTGTCCCGATGATTGGAAATGGTTGGGACGGCCGAAAGGTCTACCTGTGAGTGGCATTTGGGCCCCACCGTACTATTTCAACCATTTCCGCTCATCCAAGCTTGTATCTAGGAGCGTAATTCACCGAGGTAGTTACAGAAGGGCGCCACCGGCAGGGGCAGTGGCGTGTAGGGAGCCTGGAGGAATGACCGGAGGTTCAAGACCGCCATGGTGAGGTCGCAGATCGCCGACGACATCTCCGCCGGAGAGAGGTCGGGGGCCGTGTCGACTGCCAGGGCCGCGGCGCCCGAGGTGGCCGTTGGCGGCGGCTGGGACAGCGGCAACGGCTGCTACGAGGTGGCGGTGGCCGTGCCGGTGGAGGCGGCAGCGATGGTGGGGAGGCCCGAAGAACTCATCGAACCAGAGCAATCTGATACCAAATTGGTAGAGGCTACGGTTCTACCAGATCTTGAGCATAGATTATAGGGGTGGAAGTGAGGGCGGTGAGGCTGGAGGCGCAGACGCCGGTGGCTGGCCGCCGTCGCTGCGAGAGGGAGGAGGCGGCGGCTAGAGCAGGGTGTAGCTAGGGTTTGGGGCTCCCGTCTCCTAAGGGAGAAGACAACAGAATATGTTTATTGTCTGATTATAATCAAAGGGGTACATGCGTCTATATAGGAGGGCAACTCCTCTAAACCCTAGATAACTTGGGCTAAGCCCCTAATTGGGCCTCTTCCATGTATACTGGAGCCCGACCATAACACATAAGGACAAGTGAATGTAGTTTTCTCTTGGTCTTGTGCTTTCACATCAATTTGAGAAAACCCAGAATAACCATCAAGAAAGCAAAAGTGAGTCTTTTTGACAACCTTTCAAGCATTTGATCAATAAAGGGCAAAGGATAATGATCTTTCTTAGTAACTTTATTAATCTTTCTAAAATCAATGCACATTCTATACCCAACCACTACTCTTTGGGGTATAAGCTCATTATCTTCATTAGGCACAACAATTATTCCCCCTTTCTTGGGAACACGATGAACAGGGCTGACCCATTGACTATCAGCAATAGGATAAATAATTCCAGCATCAAGTAGTTTTAATACCTCATTTCTTACCACATCCTTTATCTTAGGATTTAGACGGCGTTGGTGCTCAACAACTGGTTTTGCATCAGGCTCAATATTAAGAGCATCCTGACATATAGTAGGATAAATTCCTTTTAAATCATCAAGAGTATAACCCATAGCTCCTCGGTGTTTCTTCAATACTTCCAATAACCTTTCTTCTTCCTTTCCTGAAAGTTTAGAACTAATAATAACATGATACACTTTATTATTGTCAAGATAAGCATATCTAAGATCATCAGGTAAAGATTTTAATTCAAAAACAGGTTCCTCTTTAGGTGGTAGTGTGGTACCCAAATCTTCCACAGGTAGATTATGCTTAAGTAACTCAGGCTGACGATGGAAAACCTCGTCAATCTCATTTCTTTCCTTCATGAAGACATCACTTTCATGATCTTCCATGAACTGCTGCAAGGCATTGTTAGGAGCAAGAGAAATAGCAGAAATTTGTTCAACCCTGAAATCATCATTAGGCAGTTCATTTTCATAAGGAGTTTTGGCAAATTTGGAAAAATTAAACTCATAAGACTCTCCATCAAACTTAGTCAAAACTTTTTCCTTCCTACAATCTATAATAGCCCCACAAGTATTCAGGAAGGGTCTACCAAAGATAATAGGATATGTTTTACTAGCTTCTTTACCAAGTACTAGAAAATCAGCAGGATATTTAATCTTACAACAAAGGACCTCCACATCTCTTACAATGCCAATGGGGCAAACTTGATCTCTATTGGCAAGGTGAATAACCACATAAATGTCCTCAAGCTCACAAGGACCAATTTCATGCATAATTTCCCTGTAAATCTCATAAGGAATAGCACTAGAACTAGCACCAATATCACATAAACCATAATAGATATGGCTACCAATTCTAACAGAAAGCACAGGGACACTAGCTTTTCTAACTTTCTTACGATGAGAAACAATATTAGTGGCGTCTTCACATAAGACAATATGCTCATCCTCTATATTTCTAGTGATAATATCTTTCACAATAGCTACCACATGCTCAATATCAATAAGCTCATCGGACCCCACAGTTTTCTTTGCGCTTTTGCTAACCACATTAGCTATAACAGAATGTTCCCTTACCTTGGAAGGAAAAGGTATTTTCTCTACATAAGGTTCCGACAAAATAGGATCAACAGTACAAACCCCTACGCTGGCAGGAACATGCGTAACAATGTCTTTATAAGGAGCATGATACTTGTCCCACTCTTTCTTGGGAATTTCAATATAAGAGGCAAAGGCCTTAAAACACTTTGCAAGAACTTGAGGGTCAAGACCAAACTGATTACTAATATCACGGAAGTCATCAGTTCCCATAAAATATTTAATGCATTCATAATCATAGTTTCTACCTGACTTTCTTTCTTTGTCATTCTCCTAAGCTTCAGTGTTCTCTTGAATACGGTCTAGTAGATCCCATTTAGCTTCTTCCTTCATACGTGTGAAGGATCCAGCACAAGAAGCATCTACTAAATCTTTATCATTAAGAGAAAGCCTAGCATAAAAATTATTGATAATAATATTGTTAGGGATTTCATGAATAGGACATTTAAGCATTAGTAACTTCAATCTCCCCCAAGCTTGAGCTGTACTCTCTCCATCACGAGGCCAAAAGTTATATATCAGATTTCTATCCTTATGAATTTCACTGGGAGGATAAAATTTAGAATAAAATAGAGATGCCATCTCCTCCCATTCCATGGATTGTCCATTCTTCAGCAGCTTATACCATTCTTTAGCTCTCCCTTTCAAGGATATGGAGAGTAACTTCTTCTTCACCTGTTTAGTTGTGATACTTGCACACTTAAACAACCCGCATAATTCATGGATAAAAAGCAAGTGATCACCAGGATGGACAGTTCCATCCCCAAAATAATAATTATCCATAACACGATCAACAATACTTGTAGGTATCTTAAAAGGATCTATCTCAACAGGTGGTGGTTCATCTACTACCCTAGCAGTGGTAGTAGTTTTCCCAAACAGAAAACCAAGTGGGTTACCCATATTGTAAACAAAGTAACAAGCAGTAACAAAAATCAATACTCACAGTAGAAGTTTATTTTACCAGTTCCACCCTTCAATAGCGCTTCACTCCCCGGCAACGGTGCCAGAAAATAGTCTTGATGACCCACAAGTATAGGGGGTGTATCGTAGTACTTTAGATAAATAGGAGTGTTGATCCCAACGAGGAGAAGAAGGTGTTGACTAGTGGTATGGAGCAGGAAATCTCTGCAAATACTTAGCAAACGGATTTTAGGGGTTTTCTGATAAAGCAAAGAAATAAAGTGCAAGTAATAAAGACAACAAACAATTGCAGCAAGTGGCCCAATCCTTTCTTAGCAAAGGACAAGCCGGTGGAAATACTTATGAGGACCAAACGTTCTCGAGGACACATGGGAATTCTGTCAAGTGCTTTTGCTTCATATAGCTGAGTAGTATTCTTTGGTTTTGTAAGTGTTGTGTGGGTGAACCTGTGCTAATGTACCGACCTTACTTGGACCAATGCATACTTGTGATTAAACCCCTTGCAAGCATCCGCAACTACAAGAAAGCAATTAAGATAAAACCTAAGCACAACCTTAAACTCTGAGATCCTACACTCCCTTGTGCAATGGTGTCCTAACGGGGGTTCGGGTTTCTGTCACTCCAGCAACCCCACAATTAGTAGCCAAATACACAATGCATTCCCCTAGGCCCATAAATGGTGAAGTATCATGTAGTCGACGTTCACATGACACCACTAGAAGAATAGCACCACAACTTAAATACTAAACCATTGAATAATATCTCAACACAAATCCACTACTAACAACGTGACTTCTCCCATGTCCTCAAGAACTTAAACGAACTACTCACGAGACATCATATGGATCAAGATCAAAGATGATATGGTGATGGATAACAATCTGAACATAAACAATAATCCAATGGTTCCACTCACAAGCATCAACTACAATAGTAATCAACACTGGGAAAGTTTCCCCTAAGAACTAAAGCAATATCCAACACAATTGTTACAGCAGGACGGAGTGGTGATGATGGTGCTGGTGGAGATGATGGTGTGGATGATGATGATGATGATCCCGATGAAGCCTAGCTTGATGACGGTGTTGATGGCGACGATATTCCCTCTCCAGGAAGGAATTTCCCTGGCAGAAATCTGTCTGCCAGAGAGATCTTTCACTCTCAGTGTCCCCCCCCCCCCCCAGAGGCGGCGAAAATCTATCTATGGTCGCTCCCCTAGCCTTAGGGTTTTGTAGGGGAGATATAGGCGAAGGGGCGGAGTCGAGAGCCGGGCAGGTGAGCCACACCTGCTCTAGGCGCGGCCCAGGGTAGGCCCGCGCCTAGGGGGTGTGGGCCCCCTGCGGCCCTTCTTCGTCCCTCCTTCTGGCTTCCTCAATCTTCTGGAAAAATAATATTTTCCCATATTTTTCTGGTATTTTTCTGATCTTCGCGAAATTGCATCAAAACGCCCTCTTTTCCATCAGAAACCAGACTGCGGCAGTCCATCCTCCAAGAATCATCCAACATGCAAAAATAGTGGAAAAGACATAAGAAATACCTCAATAAAGACAAATATCAATGAATAGAGGTATATTATGATATAGAATGGTGATGCAAATTGGGCGTATCACAGCACCCAAAGTGATGCCCGTAAAGGTACCTCCAGCAGCTGAATCCAACAGGTTTCTTCAAGAGAAGTTCAAACCTGGATAAAAAGTCTGGATAATCATCCAAGCAGTGAATCCATGAGTGGGACAATTCTTAACCAAAGATTTCATTCTTTCCCAAGCTTGGGCAACATGTTCATTATCAAGTTGTTTAAATTTCATAATATCACTTCTCATAGATATAATCTTAGCAGGAGGGTAGTACTTTCCAATAAAAGCATATTTGCACTTAATCCAAGAATCAATATTATTTCTAGGCAAGGATAGCAACCATTCTTTAGCTTTTCCTCTCAAGGAGAAAGGAAACAACTTAAGCTTAATAATATCTCCATCTACATCCTTATACTTCCGCATCTCACAAAGTTCAACAAAGATATTGAGATGGGCAGCAGCATCATCAGAACTAGCACCAGAAAATTGCTCTCTCATCACAAGATTCAACAAAGCAGGCTTTCTTTCCTAAAAGGTAGCATCATGAGCAGGTGGAGCAATAGGAGTGCTAAGTAAATCATTGTTTTTGTGCTAGTGAAGTCATACAACTTGGTGTTATCAGCAGAATTCATTTTGGCAAAAGTGGAGCAAGCCAAAAACAACAGCAATAGCTAGAGCAGGAACCAATTTTTTTGTGTTTTTGATAAGAGAAAGCAAACCAAACTAAACTAATTTTTTTTGGAGTTTTCGATAATAAGAGTCAAACAAAACCAAGAAAAAGAAACTAAGCAAACTAAAAACAAAGAAAAGAGAAAGGTTGAGGAGGACTCCCCTTGTGAAGACGTCTTTAGCCTCCCCGGCAACGGTGCCAGAAAAACTTGATGGCGCCCAGTGTTGACGTGGGAGCGCTTCGTTGGAAACCCCAAGAGCAAGGTGTGAAGAGCACAGCAGCAAGTCTTCCCTCAGTAAGAAACCGAGGTTATCGAACTAGTAGGAGGAAGGAAACGTCTCAAAGGTGTTGCAAGCAACATGGAAACCTACACAACACAAACTCAAGACTTTGCCCCAACGAACAGTGAGGTTGTCAAGCTCACTGGTTTGCTGTAACAAAGGATAAAATGTATGGTGTGGAAGGTGATGATGGTTTGCAGCAAGTAAACAGTAATAGTGGAAGATGTATCAATGGTAAAGATTGGATCGGGGTCCATAGTTCACTAGAGGTGCTCTCCTTAGATAAACAAAAATGGCATGCCAGGTAAACAAATTATAGCAGGGCAATTGACAGGACTAAGCAAGGCATAACAATGCAATACTAGACAAAAAGATCCAATGAGATTCGATTGGGCAATACAACAATATACATAGACCGCCATCCAACTGCATCTAGGACTAGAAGTCCACCTTAAGTTATCATCCGAACCCCCTCCAGTATTAAGTTACAAGCAACAGACAACTGCTTTAAGCAAAGTGTGTAAGGTAAACAATCCACTTGTTCCATGAACAAGAGACCGTTGTTTTATCCCTAGTGGCAACAACACATCTATCACCGAAGAGATTTCTGTCACTTCCCTTTGTAAATAGAGGCATGAACCCACTATCGAGCATAAATACCCCCTCTTGGAGTCACTAGCAACTACTTGTCCAAGAAAGCTACTAACAATGGAGAGCATGCAAGATCACAAACAACACAGATATGATATAATCAATAAGACAAAACCATTAATCAATCTGACATAGTAATCTCAATATCCATCGGATCCCCGCAAACACAACATGCATGATTACAAATAGATTAGATCTTGATCATGAATGGAGCTCACAATATCTATACATGAAAGCACAAGGAGGAGATACAACCATCTAGCTATTACATGGACCCGTAGTCCAAGGTGGAACTACTCACGCTTCATACCAGAGGCTGGCATGATGAAGAAGAAGGCCTCCGAGATGATCTCCCCTCCGGCAGGGTGCCGGGAAGAGTTTCAGATCCCCCCATCTAGGGACGATGGTGGCGGCGGCTACAGACGGTTTTGTGGAATATTGATCGGGCTCCTTAGGGTTTCAGCATAGGGGCTTCTTATAGGCGAAGAGGCAAGGCTGGGAGGCAGCCAGGGGGCCCACACCCTGCCCAGGCGTGGGCCCACCCTAGGCCGCACCTAGGGGGTGTGGCCACCCTGTGGCGCCCCTCCGTCTCTCCTCTGGACTCCGTGTTCTCCTCGATGAAATATTGACTTTGGCTTTTGTCCCGTCCAATTCCGAGAATATTTCCTTACTAGCTTTTCTGGAACCAAAAATAGCAGAAAACAGGCAACTGGCACTTTGGCAACTTGTTAATAGGTTAGTACCAGAAAACATGTAAAAAGCACCTCAAAGTGTGGACAAAGCAAAGCAAAGTAGATACTAAACAAGCATAGAACATCAAAAGTTATAGATACGTTTCCGACGTATCAAGCATCCCCAAGCTTAACTCCTGCTCGTCCTCGAGTAGGTAAGTGATAAAAGAATAATTTTTGAGGTGACATGCACCATCAAAACCAAGACCAAACCATTTGCAAGCATTGAAAGTTGGGATCAAAGAACTCTAAACATGTGCATGAAAGATGGATTTCTAACAATAAGAGAAAGTAACTATGCATGCAACATGAAAGTCTACAAACAAAGATCATGAATGACATGCATTGAAAAACGTTTGTTTGTTTCACATATAGAAAACATGGCATAGTGGCATTCAGCTTGTCTCTCATAGAGTAGCAAATAGATGCATAGGACACCTTCAAAGTTCATAAGAGTGACTAGATACAAATAGCACAAGAACAAGCAATATCAACAATATGCATCAATCAATAAGTTTTGGGACACTGCACATAAAACTAAGAATGGCAACTATGTTCTCTTAACTGGTGCCTAAAGGTAGAAGGTGGTAACTCAAAATAATAGTGGAAGAAAGGACCTTCATAAAGGGAAGCAGGGATTTCAAGTTTCAAAAAGAGCTTCCAAAAATTATGGTACTTGTTAGCTTTCAGCCCTTATTGCCCCTATCATAAGCATATTGAAGTGATTAAGGTTACAGTGAACAAACTATGGAGTATATGCTTGACAAAGTATAAGTTGGCAATCTCATGTCCCTTTAATACGAGGGCCACACCTCATGCTACTCAACTTCAGTCACCTGTAAGTTCTTATCATAGTAAGTACATGTGTATCATAGAGAACCGCCAGCGGGGTACCCCTTACACATGGTACATGAGCTATCCCATAACCAAAATGATAAGGCAAGCAGACAATGAGCATCCCAGCGATCTTTTTATTTACTATGTGCATAGCTTTTTATTGAGGATGCTTCAGAGATTGCTCATTATGGCGATGCTGCAAGTTTCCACCATGATTAGGCATGTCTTAGGATAGAGGACCAGGCGTTTCTCTAACACAAAATATATAACTCCATGGACTTACAATCTCCCTATTTATTTCACACTGGTGACATCCATAGACAAAAGAGCATGATATCAACTGTTTACAAAGTACAAGTGCAATGTTGAAATCGTTACCCATGACAGCATGGTTCTGCTAATTCGAACGTATAAGTGCAAGCATATATAACATAGATGACACAATGGTTCAAGTTTATTAGGGGCAAGGAATATAAAGTGTGCCATCAAGTTCGTGAGGGCTTTAATCACTAAGTTTTCACATAACAAAATACTTTTTAATTGGAAGATAGCTGAAAACAAGAATATACTTGGAATGGTGTAATACACCATGCATACGAGTTTATAGTGGACACTTTGGAATAACTTGGTTTCTTGGGAGTTGGAAGCATGAGTAGAACTTACTCACACAAGTGGAGGCTAGCAAAAGACTGGGAGCAACCAACTAAGAGAGCAATAATGGCCATAATCATGCAGAGCGACAAAACATTACTAATCAAAGCATAGAGTGGTACTATAAGTCAAGGACTAAATGATCATAGAGGCTATGGTGACTTGTTCATAGTCATAACATGGTGTGAGCATGTGCCAAGTCAACCCAAACAAAGCATCAAATGAGAATACCACAATACTATGCTTTTGTATGCTAAAACAACGCATGATTCCTTCAAGGCACACTAAGAAATCCCAATTGTTTGGAACAAGACATCATACAAAAATAATCACTAAGCATAAGGTCAAAACAACACCTAGCATGTCATGAAAAAGTCTAAGTCACACTCAATGCAAGCTCCTCTTGCACTTTCAAGCAAGAACTTTCTACTCCTTTCCAACACCAATCAACTTATTTGAAACAACACAGCAAGAACGGGGGTCCAACTACTTTATTCAAGCAAACTAAACAAATAAGTAAATAAAGCGAAAACTAAGACGCTCCAAGAACAACACAACAATGCATGAAACAATAAAAACGAAGTGTCTAGAAAGACCTGAGCTTTTTATTGATGAAGAAGGGGATGCCTTGGGCATCCCCAAGATTTGACGTTTGTACCTCTTGGATATTTCTTGGGGTGACACCGATGTGTCATCCCCAAGCTTGAGCTTTTGTCCATTCTTTATCTCATTACATCATTCTCTCTCTACACCTGAAATTTTCCTTCATGCAAAACTTCACACAATCTTCATTAGCAACATTAGTGTATTCAAAAGATAATAGACCCTTGGGTTTAGCTTTGGAATAACAAAACTTTTCACTAAAAACACAAGCTACTGTAGTAATTCCTTCAAAAATCTCAATTCCCCAAAAGAGAACTCAAAAAGGAATCAATAATAAGCAAATGCAAATAACGGCAGAAATCTGTCAAAACAGACCAGCAGGTAGAAACTGATTTTTTTGAAGACCTTATGTTGTTCAAATCAAAAAGTGTTGAAGTAACGAAATTTAGCTAACATACTGGGGGATTTATTTGTAACTTTTTAGATCAATCCGACTTACAGAGACTCCTCACGAATTTTTATGGTGGAGGACAGAAATCTGTTTCGGGACAGCAACTCCCCAAATCTTACTTCCCTCTCATTAGAGGTCATTCTTGGCACAAAAATCAAACAAAAAGGATAAGGAGAGGTCATTACTGAAGTAATAACTTCCAAGACTCAAGGAAACTCTTGGGTTATCTTCCAACAAGTACTTTTCTTTAACGCCTTTAAGTTAGGCACAAGAAGCAAGAAATCAAGTATTTTCAAATAAAGAATTAAGATCAATACTTGCAAAGTCTTCAACTATGAAATGTATCTTATACAAATGAGTTTTGGAGAATCCCTTCTCATCTCTCTTTGGTTTACTACTTTTATCAAAAGGATTTTTAGGAACAATCCAATCAAAATTCTTTTCAAAGGCCTCATGCCTACCAACAAGCTTAAAGGGTATGGGTATCTTAAATTCCTCTCTAGGCTTGGTTTTATCTGAAGCACCCACAACATCTACACATGAGCCTACCATATTAAAACGCTCAAAGACCTTTTTGGCTTCCTTAGCAACATCATGGAACTCTTTGAGTAAAGTTTCTAGAATAAATTCTCACTTTTCAACATTCTTTTCTTCTTTTAGTTTTAGGAACAAAATTTTCATCATGGGGTTAAGGCTAACAAACCTAGCCTCCAACATATGAATAAAGAAGTTGCGTCAATTTCATAATTAGGAGCAAGCTCTGCTATATATTTACCCTCAATATCCTCATGCTTGCTAACATGATTAAACAATTCTTCAATATTATCTTTCCCAATTATGGAGCCACTCCCTATCGAAAGGTCCTTTAGGGCGAACTTGGGGAACAACATTGTGAGCTAGAGAAAGGTGGAAACTAGAGCAGGAACTAATTTTTTTGTATTTTTGATAAGAGAAAGCAAACCAAACTAAACTATTTTTTGGAGTTTTTGATAAAAACAAGCAAACAAAACCAAGCAAAAGAAACTAAGCAAACTAAAAACAAAGTAAAGAGAAAGGTTGAGGAGGACTCCCCTTGTGAAGATGTCCTTAGCCTCCCCGGCAACGGCGCCAGAAAAACTTGATGGTGCCCGGTGTTGACGTGGGAGCGCTTTGTTGGAAACCCCAAGAGCAAGGTGTGAAGAGCACAGCAGCAAGTCTTCCCTCAGTAAGAAACCGAGGTTATCGAACCAGTAGGAGGAAGGAAATGTCTCAAAGGTGTTGCAAGCAACGTGGAAACCTGCACTACACAAACTCAAGACTTTGCCCCAATGAACAGTGAGGTTGTCAAGCTCACTAGTTTGTTGTAACAAAGGATTAAATGTATGGTGTGGAAGGTGATGATGGTTTGCAGCAAGTAAACAGTAACAGTGGAAGATATATCAATGGTAAAGATTGGACCGGGGTCCATAGTTCACTAGAGGTGCTCTCCTTAGATAAACAAACATGGCATGCAGGGTAAACAAATTACAGAAGGGCAATTGTCAGGACTGAGCAAGGCATAACAATGCAATACTAGACAAAAATATCCTATGAGATTCGACTGGGCAATACAACAATATACATTGACTGCCATCCAACTGCATCTACGACTAGAAGTCCACCTTCAGGTTATCATCCGAACCCCCTCCAGTATTAAGTTGCAAGCAACAGACAACTGCTTTAAGCAAAGTGTCTAAGGTAAACAACCCACTTGTTCCATGAATAAGAGACCGTTATTTTCTCCTTAGTGTCAACAACACATCTACCACCAAAGAGATTTATGTCACTTCCCTTGGTAAATAGAGGCATGAACCCACTATCGAGCATAAATACCCCCTCTTGGAGTCACTAGCAACTACTTGGCCAAGATAGATACTAACAACGGAGAGCATGCAAGATCACAAACAACATAGACATGATAGAATCAATAAGACAAAGCCATTAATCAATCTGACATTGTAATCTCAATATCCATCGGATCCCCGCAAACACAACATGCATGATTACAAATAGATTAGATCTTGATCATGAACGGAGCTCACAAGATCTATACGTGAAAGCACAAGGAGATACAACCATCTAGATACTACATGGACCCGTAGTCCAAGGTGGAACTACTCACGCTTCATACCGAAGGCTGGCATGATGAAGAAGAAGGCCTCTGGGGTGATCTCCCCTCCGGCAGGGTGCCGGGAAGAGCTTCAGATCCCCCCATCTAGGGACGATGGTGGTGGCGACTATAGACGGTTTCGTGGAATATTGATCGGGGTCCTTAGGGTTTCGGCATCGGGGGCATCTTATAGGCGAAGAGGCGAGACTGGGAGGCGTCCAGGGGGCCCACACCCTGCCCAGGCGTGGGCACACCCTAGGCCGCGCCTGGGGGGTGTGGCCACCACGTGGAGCCCCTCCGTATCTCCTCTAGACTCCGCGTTCTCCTCGATGAAATATTGACTTTGGCTTTTGTCCCGTCCAATTCCGAGAATATTTCCTTACTAGCTTTTCTACAACCAAAAACAGCAGAAAACAGGCAACTGGCACTGTGGCAACTTGTTAATAGGTTAGTACCAGAAAACATGTAAAAAGCACCTCAAAGTGTGGACAAAGCAAAGGAAAGTAGATACTAAACAAGCATGGAACATCAAAAATTATAGATACGTTTCCGACATATCAGACATTCATGGCACATGACCGTGTCATCGTCCTACCGAATAATTGACACCCATTATCTGTATGCTAGTCCAGGTGACGGTGATGAGGAGCTCCTTGCTGCTGGAGGAGAGTGCGGCCCTGTAGACGCGGGAGGTGGCGGACTGCAGCGAGCGGTCGAGGTGGTTCTCATCGGCGGCGGAGGAGGAGGAGACGGTTGTGACGGTGGTGTCATGGAAGCAGGAGAAGTCACGTATGACCACCGCTACATCCCTCTGTCGCCGGCCACTTCCACAACCTACTGCTCCCGGTGAGCTCCCTCTTCCCTTCATGCCATTGTCCAATATTTATTTGCACATCCGAGTGACTCATGCAGTAGATTGAATGTACATGGAGTAGATGGAGTAATCAAGTCTATGTTCGGATTGAATGTACTTGAGACTGATTTGTTGCTATAATCGATTCTATATTCGGATTGAATGTACATGGAGTAGATTGAATGTACATGGAGTAGATTGAGCATACACATATATATATGCAGTAGATGTAAACCCACCGCACTAAATCAAAACTTCTTGTAAATTTAACTTGTGAATTCAAATCAAAGCCTAACTAACTAAATCTATCTAATTATCTACCTAACACAACCCTAGACCTACCCTTTTACCTTTCGGTTTGGCCAAGCCAAAGTCATACCACCACCAACCCACACCCCTCTCTAAAACCTAAACCACCACCCCTCCCTAACCATGCCTACCTGAGGCACCTTGGCCATGTGACCTTGTGCCATGTGCCCTGTTTGGTAGCTTTTTAAAATTAAAATGGGTGACATGAATAAAATGCCAAGTCAAAGTAAAATGGCCACATACATATTCTAAAACACAATCAGAGATTATTTGGAACCAAACACATACTGCTACAAGCACATACACATCATCCTACTAAAAGAACATACAAGTACTACACCAGCTCTAGTAGCTATATTTTATTCATAGAACAAACTGCCCTTCGATCTTCTTCTATCTGTTGCTTCCTTCACCAAACTTCACCTTCTTCTTATTCTTCAGCATCGCGATCCTATCTTTGAAATACTCAATGCCTTTGTTAATCAATAACAATGCATTGGCTACTTTGATCTCAGGAAGCAACCTTGATGGAACTACTTTAGGTATAGGAGTTCCTCTTTTGAACACATCTTGGCAAATGGCTTCATGCTCCACTATTGTTGGATCATCTGGCACTACATCACCGAACTTCTCAATTGCCTTTGCAGCCTTCATCTCCTCCTTCTCTACATTGCTTCTCCTCCTTGAGTAAAACTTGGTCTCCATAGCTGGGAATGAAATGCCGATGCAGAGTGTGCTGGCTTTTATTGACATACAAGATCACCTATGGACAAGAGCATGCACACACAAGTAGAACAGTGCACGGTTCAAAGATGCCCACTAGCAAATGCAGCCAAAAATGGCAATTGTGCCTTTATTCCATTTTGAGGCATCTATCAGTCATATATCACTTCACTGCTGCTTTTGTAATATAGGGATTGTTGTTGCTGCTTTAGGAATACTTCCGCTGATGCTTTTACAATATAGGGACTGTTGTTGCTTTAAGAATATTCTGCATGTTAGGAATATAGGGACTGCTGCTTTTTTTCTGAATTTTTGCTCATTTTTATGATCATGCAAACATGTTTGTAGTTTGCCATTCTTTTCATTGTATAACATATATGTCTTTTCTATGTATGCCTTATCTACATAGATGGTGAAGTGGTACATGGTATATATACACAGGGGTTGAAGATCATAGTCTAGGGTGATAGCTCTATTTGTAATGTGATCCAATTTTTAATATGATCCAATGTGATCCATTTTGTCAATAAAACCGATGATGATCGAATTTGTACTAGCACTTTATGTAATAATCCAACACTTGAATTTATTTTGATGTATTTTGGCACTTTGGATCATTATTTTGATTGGTGTATTGTTGTATAATTAACTATTGTATTGTTGTATAATTAACTGTTGTATAAATGAAAAAAAGCACTCGAATAATCAGTGGCATATAGTATTTTTATTTATTGGCGCACCTTGTCAGTGGCATAGACCAAAATGGTGCGCCACTGACCTTATCTGTGGCGCAGACAAAAATATGGTGCGCTGCTGACGCTAGGACTATCCGTGGCACACCTTGGATAACTATTATCAGTGGCGTAATATCCGTGGTGCACGACTAGTGCGCCACTGGCCTGTATTTAGGTGCGCCCCTGATAGGTTTTTTCACTAGTGATAGCCGTTGTTGCTGGTTTTAGAAATGAAATGTTCTGACAGTTTTAAGAACCGAATTACCTCAAATTCTGTTTTTTAAATTGTAAACACATTTTAAATGGATATTTAGGTCTTTTGTTGGCTTTCTTTTGGCTTTTGGCTTACAAGAAATTTCGGGGAAAATTATATTACATGACTTACCATATGTTTTTCAAATGTTTTTGTTTAGTCATTTGTGCAAGCAAAAGACATCGTATATCGCATCGACTTTCAAGAACAGATCAGTCAAATTCAAAATATCTGAATCCAATTTCATTAAAATGGATTTGCAAACTAGAAAAATAAAAGGAAAATTCACCTATCCTAAATTCCTAAATTTTATTATCCTATAGATCCTATATTTTGGCTGCTTTACAGATCCTTCATAATCACTGGGATCCGAGGTTGTCATCGGCGAGGAGCAGAGACGCAACACAGGTAGAGGTGAAAAATTTCTGCCGCCCCCACGCCCACGCCTAGGCGCCGCCGCCCCCATTCCTCCCTCCAGTCGTGGTGTCTGCTCGCGGATGCCCGCATCATGCACACGCAGGAGCTCGCGGACACCCCGATCAATTGGGAGGAGGGTGATGCGGCTCGGATCACTGTAGAGCTTTGTTGGGAGACCCCAAGAAGAAGGTATGATGAGTACAGTAGCAAGTTTTTCCCTTAGTAAGAAACCAAGGTTATCGAACGAGTAGGAGGAAGGAAATGACTCAAAGTTGTTGCTAGCAACTGGAAACCTGCACAACACAAACTCAAGACTTTGTCCCAACAAACAGTGGGGTTGTCAATCTCACCGGTTTGCTGAAAACAAAGAATTAATTGTATAGTGTGGAAGGTAATAGTGGTTTGTAGAAAGTAAATAGGAACAATGGAAGATGTATCAATGGTAAAGATTAGACCGGGGTCCATAGTTCACTAGAGGTGTTCTCCTTGAGATAAACAACAAGGCATGCTGAGTAAACAAATTACAGCAGAGCAATTGACAGGACAGAACAAGGCATAATAATGCAATACTAGACATTCATGATCCTATGATATTTGATTGGGCAATACAACAAGATACATAGACCGCCATCTAACTGCATCTATGACTAGTAATCCACCTTCAGGTTATCATCCGAACCCCCTCCAGTATTAAGTTGTAAGTAACGGATAACTGCTTTAAGCAAAGTGTGTAAGGTAAACAATCCACTTGTTCCATGAATAAGAGATCGTTGTTTTCCCCCTAGTAGCAACAACACATCTACAATCTTAGAGATTTATGTCACTTCCCTAGATTACATAGAGGCATGAACCCACTATCGAGCATAAATACTCCCTCTTGGAGTCACTAGAATCTACTTGGCCAAGATAGCTACTAGAAACGGAGAGCATGCAAGATCACAAACAACACAGACATGATAGAATCAATAAGATAGAATCATTAACCAATCTGATATAGTAATCTCAATATCCATCGGATCCCTGCAAACACAACATGCATGATTACAAATAGATGATCTTGATCATGAACGGAGCTCACAAGATTCAAACATGGTAGCATAAAGGAGGATAAACAACCATCTAGCTACTACATGGACCCGTAGTCCAAGGTGGAACTACTCACGTACCATACCGGAGGCTGGCATCGTGATGAAGAAGGCCTCTGAGATGATCTCTCTCCTCCGGCAGGGTGCCGGGAAGAGCTTCAGATCCCCCCGATCTAGGAACGAGGGTGGAGGCGACTACAGACTGTTTTGTGGAATATTGATTGGGTCCTTAGGGTTTTGGTATCGGGGGCTTCTTATAGGCGAAGAGGGAGGCCGAGGGGGTGTCCGAGGCGGCTGCACCACCGCAGGCACGGGCCATGCCTGGCGGCGCGGCCAGGGGGTGTGGCCCCCTCACGGCCCTTCTCTATCTCGTCTTCTGACTCTATGTTCCCCACGGTAAAATATTAACTTTGGCTTTTGTCCCGTCCAATTCCGAGAATATTGATTTTCTGCATTTTCTAGAACCAAAAACAGAAGAAAACGGGCATCTAACACTGTGGCATCTTGTTAATAAGTTAGTCTCAGAAAACATATAAGGGTCCGTTTGGTTCCGCGTTGGGAACCTGCTTTTCGCATTGTCAACGCTCAACGCCGACCAAACGGGAAAATCTCACAGCTAATTATCCAAACGCAACCAGCCTTTTTTAGTACGAAATCCAACGCTGCTCGAACCCTGCTTTCATCGCGTTGACGACGAACCGAACTCTGTAGTTACAAATATTTACCCGCAAATACCACCCACAAGTGATACCGTTTCGATTTTCCTTTCCCTCACGAGCTAACCCCGCCTCCAGCTAGCATTCGCGCCGCCTCGTCTGACCCGCCGGATTGCCGGCAGCGCACCGCCTTCTCAGCCACCGTACTCTAATGCTCCGCCAGCAGCCCCCGCCCTTTACTGCGACCCGCCCAGGCAGCCTTTCACGGCCAAAATGACTGCGGCGCTGCCCACCAGCCGCATCATCTCCTCCTCGATCACCATGAATACAAGGCGTGTTTCCGGCCGTCCGGCAACGTGTATAGTGATACCTACATACTAGTTTTGACTATACTCGTTGATTACCATGGACACCAGGTGTGTTTCCGGCCATCCGGTGACATGTATAATGATTCGTACATACTAATTTTGACTGTATTTCTTGATCATCGTGGACAACCAGTTGTATTTCCGGCCGCTCGACAATACGTATAATGATACACTCTTGATCACCGTGAACAACCAGTTGTGTTTCTGGCTTCCTGACAATACGTATAATGATATATATTAGGCTAGTATGTTCATGATGTCATGGAAGTGAAGGACAAGGAATTCATGAACAGACATTTGGAGTAGGATCGCTTATGCTTTGCTTATATACAGCGAGACAGAAATTTCTATGTAGATAAAGATATTATCATGTGAAATATGTTTTATGTGTGATACATGATTTGAGAATATCACTTTCTGATAATATTATCTATATGTATGGAAATTACGAAAATTAAAAATATTATATTAAAATGGCGATTTATATAATAACCAGTGTACATATGGATGTTTTCTGATTAATTAGAATACAAAAGGTCATCTCCGTGCCTTAGGGCCATTATAGACATTTCCAAACAAATCTACAGTTCACAGTTGCTACAACCAAACAACTTTTAGAAAATCCACAGTTCACAGCTCACAGCAGCTTTTTCACAGTTTACATCTCACAGCAGCTTTTTCAGAATCCACAGCTCAACCAAACACATCCTAAAAATACTTCAAAGTGTAGACAAAGAAAAGCAAAATAGATACTAAACAAGCATGGAACATCAAAAATTATAGATACGTTTACAACGTATAAGAGGGGAGGTCTAGAACAACAGGGAGGGGAGCTTGGACGGTGGACGGGAGCTTCTATGGCGACCGGCAGCGAGAAATGGACACGGTCCAGACAAACGCGTCTGGCTCGATCCATATGTACATCAAATATGGGCAACGGTTGCGTTGACCCGGACGTGCGCGGACAACACGGGTGTTCTGCCCATCGGCCACTAGGGGCTCATATGTAAGTGAAACATTAGTACTTAGCGATGGCTATTCATTAGATTAACCCTTTCAGTTGCAAAAAGGTCGTTTGAACAAAATAGGGGGATGCTACTGATGCTGCTACTGTTACGGCTACTGCTGCTGTTGCTGGAGGAGGACGTCGCTGCGGCAACTCGCCGCCGTTACCGCGGCCACTGTTGCCGCGACCACCATTTTCGTGGCCACCGTTGCCGCTGCCGCCGGCCCCGTTGATCGCCTCCCTAGCGGTCAAGATGACCCGCTGCTGGATACGTTCGTGGTGACGGTCGCGCGCCAGGCCGCGAGCTACCGTGTTGCCCGCCGCCTTCCTGCGGTCCTCCTCCGCTCGGTTTGTCAGGGTCTTGTCCATCTCGACGGTCCAGTGGTCCCTCGCCTCCTAGTTGGCGAGCTCAATCGCCGCAGCAATGGCAAACGCCTGGCGCTGGAGTTCTGCCTCAGCCGCGAGCAACTCCGCCGAAGAAGGAGCCAGAGCCGAAACCGGAGCACCATTGGGCCGAAGACCAACGCCTACGTGATCTGCACGGGGATGGTGATTGCTGCCTCCCCTTCTCCTCCTCCAGCTGATCCACCTCCTCCCCCTCCTCATTGTCCTCCGCCACCTCCGTCTCGTTGCCCTTGATAAGAGCCCACGCGGCCGCCCTCTCAGCGGCCATAGCCACGCACTCCTTCTCTACTGCCGAGTCGTCGACGTGCTCGCGTTGCGCCTCCTCCGCGTCGTTGCGCACTTTGGTTAAATTGCGAAGCTTGCGGACGACGACCTTGGCGGCCTCCTTGGACACCTCCTCCAACGTGGGCATGGCCGCCTCATGACGGATCTCTCGGAGACCCACTGATGCGGCCTCCAAGGCCACTGCCTCCTTGGCGGTGACGTGGTGTATGTCGCGCACCGCCCATTGGGCGGCCACAGTGGAGGCCGCCTCGACCACCCGCTCCAGCGCCAACTCGGCGACGTGGTCTTCCTTCTAGAAGGCCAGCACCTGCCCATCGATAATGCGTCTTGCCAGCAACGTGGGCTCGAGGTGGACCTCGTCGACCTCCACGTTCGGGAAGCGGGTGCAGCACATCTCTTGGATCTTCGTCCAATTGTCGATCTTGCGACGAGGAATGGCTGCTGGTGGCTGGCGCTTTTTCGGCTGCATGGTTTGCTTTTGCTTTGGGCTTGTTGTCTCCGCCGCGTCGGCGGCTGTCTTTTATAGGCCACGGCGAAGGCGGAAAACAACCTGGGAGGCACGGGAAGTTTTCTCGTTGCGAGATGCGAGGCGCGCGCGGGAAGCAATGGTGGAAATGCCTGCCGCGCGGGAAGCCGCCGACACTGATAGCCGACGTCGCGTCGCCATTAACGTCCCATCGGGAGGTTGTCAAGCGGTGACAACGGGAGAGAGACGGACAGATGGGTCGGGCCGTTGGGCGCGGTCGGCCGGACAGGCCAGACCCCGACCCCAAAGCGATCGCGGCCCGACCCAAACAGATAGAAACAGACCGTTTGGGTCGACCAGATGGGTCGGCTCGGTGGAGATGCCCTAGCTTCCATGGGGATGGGAACGCGCTCGGGGGTAACACAACCTGGGTGTGACCGACGCGATGGGCTCGATGGCGGGGAGCTTCGATGGGGTGGACGACGACCGATGGCGGGGAAGGGAGAGGGCGGGAAAGGTGGCGGCGGGGAACCCTAGCCCTGCCTATCCATGGCGACATGAGAGAAGTTCATAGGCGGTTGGGGTATCCGTTCGTGTCGGGCTTGGGGTTGGGCGTTGTGCATGGGCGCGGTGGCAGGTTCCTGTAATTTTTCTGAAGTCCCGAGAGGCAATCTTGTTCGTTGTAACTCGCGACGCGCTGAAAAGCTCGGGAAACACCAGTTGCTGGCCCGATTCTCGCCAGCGCTGGTCAAAATTTGCTTGTTTGTTTTGATTTTAGATTCTACAACGCAAAAGCTGAACTGCAGCGCAGGGACAGCCAGGTCATTGAACACGAGTGATGGATCCTCAGATCATAGTAACTTCTGAACAGTGTCGTCTCCTAGGAGCAGTACTGTCCTGCGCCCACTGCCATCACCACGAACTGGTTGCAGTAACTGCCTGTACCGCAGTGCCGCTGCTACTGTGCGCATCGTCAGAGTTCAGAGTAGTGATGGTGTGATGGATAGGGTGGTGTCAATGGCTGCACCCCGGTGCCTGTGGCAGCGGGAGCATGGCCATAAAAATTCCTCTGCCTCTGCCGGGATATACCGTATCATCAGTGACATTATTGACCCTGTACTATCGCACTGCTCTGCCACTCTGCGTACATATGGCAAGCAGTCCATATCTCGATCGGATCGGACGGTCGACGAAAAATCAAGTATTTTCCATCCAGGAGACAATAAGCTCGTGGTAGACTGGTATGTAGTAGTTTTACTTGCTGTCATACCCGAAAACATCAACTGTCCGTATCTCGAATTCTCGATGGACTATCTGTGATCTTTGTTTCTGGACGGTCGTGGAGCAGGTGCGGATAGCATAGCCGTCGACGGGTGTAGGAGGGAGTAGGGGAGCAGTCACCCGAAAGTTTTCATCTCGACGGGACCTGCGACCACGACGTGGATCGTGTAGGACACGGCGGCATGGCACAGTCTTACTGCACAGTTACAGCTCAGTCCCCTTGTTCAGACGCAACGCAACAGATGTGTGCCTCTCTCACGGTGGGTCATGGGGGAACAGTTCAGCCATCCACTCGCAGGAGTAATAAAATAGCAACGCCAGAAGTTCTTGTCCTCGCGTCCTAGCCCGTACACGATGGATATAAACTCGAGCCTGGTACGAAGATTTCTTTCTTCAGCCCGAATCAATCCTTGCTGATCACCGGCAGTAGCCTGCAGGCTCTCTAGAGCCGAATCTATGCTGATGATGTGTTTGTTTTGGCTATTTGTTGAGAAAACTCTACCGGAGAAGATATATTGCTAGGCAGGTATCTGGTAGATCGGTTCACCCCCTCGGATGCAACGTATGATAGGCAGGCAGGGGCGACGGTCGTGCGTTCGGTACGCCCGCCGATGCATCATGCATCTCGTACCAGGAGGGACATGTGTAGATCCTTGGGTAGGATCCTGTTTTCGTCCTGGACGGCTAGCTATCATACTGTGCGCTTGGGTTTCAGTTTCCCGTCGACTTCGCACCGTACGCTTGGTGAAAAATCTCTTGAGCGCCATGATTCCGATCGGCGATCTAATAACTAGAGAAATGACCGCACGGTTGAAAGTAATCGGTGGGCGCTCTGGTCACTCGTTCGCGATCGGGTCAAGATTTTGGGCTCGGCACTGTCCCAAAATTCAAGCAGCTTATTAGCTGCGCGTGACGAACTGGTGACTGCTTCGGTGTAACGACTGACGGATCGGCCGGCGCGTGACGAGAGAGGGCGACCGTCTCCTTGGCCCAACCGGAACCACACAACCCCGATCCAACCGGTCCGAGGGGCAGGTGTGTTACCGTACCGGGACGACAGACAAGTTACGCGGTGCAGTGCGGCAGCAGCCCAGCCCTGACTGTGAACGGAACCCCGCTGACAAACTGGGGCCATTGACCCGGCACGCGGGACGGAGGTGAAGTTGGCGTGACAGAGCGATGCAAGCAAGGGGCCGGGGGGGTATGTCGCGCCATGCCGAGGCTGGGGCCGGCGGACGTACGCGCCTACAGTACGTGCTGGCTGGTGTACAGGGGAAGTACTGTACTACGTAAGCGCCAGTGCCGTCTCCATCAAACACAAACTCCCCGGAGAGCGAAAGGCGCGTAGGTTCGTACCCGCACCTATAATAAACTTAAACAAATCAACTTCCAACGAAAATCCGCCCTAACAAGTTTATGCCCTGCTTCCGGCTAGCTTGGGGAAGAAAACTCCCATAGCTAGCATCTCTCTAGCTTTCGCCATTTCTGATGCAATGGTGTTACAACTTACAACGAAAAAATACAACTTCCTGCCCTAAACTAAAGAAACTAATGGAAATGGTGACATAGTGGTTCAATCTGCCCTAATCTATTGCCTTGGCTTCGGTTTTCCACTTTAAAAACTTTAGGACAACATAACTTTTTTTAAGTAGTCCTTGAAAATTTATAAATATTTCATTGAACCATCTACCAATGACTACATAACGCGAGCCAAAGGCGCGTCTTCCTCGCCCTCCATCACCGGTGTCTCCAAGAACAAATTACTTACTTATACTCACCACTTGCTTTAAGTTAAATATGTTCAAACTTCTACAAATTTTACAGAACAATATAAATATCTATCGTACCCACTAAATATATTATGTAAATATATCTCATGGTAGATTGAGTGACATGTTGGTTAATGTTTTTTTTTCATAATAGAAGTAGACATGTTGGTTAATGTGTTTTTTCATAACTTTACACTACATCTTATATATGTGAATTTTTCCTCCTAAAAGGAATTTCCTTCGATATTTTCAAGTAAATATAGATATTTTGGGGGATTTTGTGGTAGAGATCGATTATTTGATAATTTAGAAGATTATAACTGATGCGAGCCCGAGAAAACTGAAAAGAAAAAAGATAATGCAATAGTTTATTTTTTTCAGAGAGTAGACGAGTCAAGAGCGGTTACAACTTACAACATGCATGCCAGGGAGAACTTGACAATCTATAGAGGGACAAGAATAATTGCTGTGATCGATCGATTCGGTTGTAGCGACACAATGGTTAGCTTTCTTACACATACCTGTGTGGCCACAGAAAGGAAAGAAAAACGAAAGGTGCAGTTGCAGTTGCAGGCAGTACGTACGTACGTAGCATTACATGTACTTACCAGCTAGCTGTTGGTCGTCGTTAAGAAGCATTTAACCACAGCTTAATCGAAGTGATCGTGATAATGATGAGTAAAACTAAACCGAACTAGGGTAGGTAGACGGACGGATCCGGGACGTCCGTCCAGCAGCTCCCGGCGTTCCAGTACGCGGCCGGCGACGCATCGCCGAGCTCGAAGATCCCCGTGTCCAGGGACATGAACGGCGCCATGTCGGCGACGGTGGAGGTAGAGGCGGGCACCTCTGGCCCTGGCTCCTGGCCCGCGAGCAGCACAGAGCCGATCGCCTCCTCCGTCTTGGGCAGCGACGCTGAGAAGTTGAACACCGGGAGGGGCGGAGGAGGAGGCGGCGCGAAGAGGGACGCGAGCGCGGCGGCCTGGTCGGCAAATATGGGCGCCGGTGGAGGCACGTCAGCTCCGAAGGGGTAATTCGGGCTGCGGTTCGCGAAGTTGATGGTGTTGGAGTTGGACGACGTCGTGGCCGGGGCGGGAGGAGCCGTCGTCGTCTCCGCCGCCACGGCCGTGGGGCTCGTGCTGCCGCTGCCGCTATTGGAGCGGGCAGAGGACGACGCGGACACGCGCCGCTGGTTCTTGGCTTCCGTGGCCGCGGGCGTCGACGTGGCGGACGACGACGACGAGCTGCGCTTGGCCTTGCGGCAGCCGCCTCCGACGGGGACGTTGCGGAGGACGCCGCCCTTGGTCCAGTACCGGCGGCAGCTCTTGCAGAAGTGGCGCGGCTGAGACAGGTTGTAGTTGTTGTAGTAGCAGAACTTGGTGTTGGTCGAGTCGCACCGCGGGCACTTCACCGCCTCTGGTGGAGCCTGCGAGAACCCGCCGCACCGAGACGCCGGAAGACCCTGCTGCGCCTGCGCGCGCCGGATGTCTGCCGCCGCCGCCGCGCCGCCGAACAGCCGCCCGGCGAGGCCCGGGATGGATTGGAAGTCCTGCATGAGGCGAACCGCAAGGGCTGGTGTGATGTTCAGGACGTTCTAGAAGACTGTGCTTGTATGCGATTGTTCATCTCTGGCTGTGTGGTGTGCTCTTCGACGAGCTTGGGAGCGGCAAGAGCTCCACCCAATGAGCTACGGCTGTGCATCACACAAGGATAGCAGGTAAATATCTGCACCTCGATCGCGTCCTCGCCCTGTCGTCGTCCTTCAACCGATAAAGTTACCAAACTGCCCCTGGCCCGGGCAGTTTTACCAAAATGCCCTTGAGTCCGAACTGTTCCTTCACATAATTCGTGTAAATGTACATGCGCTAGTACTACTATCGTACATATAGAAAGCTCATGCGCATTGGCCTATGCACATCAACAAATGGTAACAAGACACCTGTTCCAAACTAGGAACTCTAGGGTTTTTTAACTGATTCCCACTAGTTTAGGATTAAGTTGTACTCCCTCTGTTTCAAAATATAAGAAGTTTTAGGTTTGTAAAAAATGAATCTAGACTTGTTTTAGTGTGTAGATTCACTCCAAACATGAGTGGACCTATAAACTAAAACTAATCTAAATACATTTGCTTCACAAAGCTAAAACATTTTATATTTTGAAACGGAGGGAGTAATAAAGAAAACGTCACAACTGCGATTCTACCGCACCAGCTCATAATGATATCTCTTAACAAGAAAACTCTAAAGCATGTGACCAAGATCCTATGGGGTTTTCTCTGGGTGGATTGGTCGGACGCCAATGGTGGTCACTGCCATGTAAACTGGACTAGGTCATCCGATCGCTGCATTTCAGAGGCTCTGGCACTCCTGGCCTCGCTCGCACGACAACCAGCCTTAGGGTCCGGTTCCTTTGGAGAATGCGAACGGACCCCTTGTTGAAAGGATACGGATGTCGCCTAGAGGGGGGTGAATAGGCGATTAAAACTTTTCCTAGAGTGGCTCAACAAAGGCGGAATAAAACTAGTGTTTACTTTGTAAAGCACAACCTAGAAACAACTAAGGTTTACCTATGTGCACCAACAACTTATGCTAAGCAAGACAAGCAACAAAGTGATAGCAAGATATATATTACTTCAAGCACGAAGGCTATCACAATGTAAAGTGCATAAGTAAAGATCTCGGGTATAGAGATAACCGAGGCACGCGGGACACCGATATTTTACCGAGTTCCTCCCAACATGGAGTACGTCTCGTTTGGAGAGGGGGTGGTATCAAACCACCAACGCCACAAAAGGCCTGCCTTATTCTCCGGTGAATCTCACCCCAATGGGATCGATCCACGCTCCCACTATCGGTGCACTTGTCGGTGGCAACCGGAACCTCTCACAAGGTTGGGGCACAACTCCACAACTTAATCGGAGGCTCCCAACAAACGCCACAAAAGGCCTCAACAAATGCCACCAAGGCTACAATGCCACCAAGGCCACAAAACCGTCTAGGGTTCCAAGAACCCAAGAGGGACAAGCTCCAATGAGCAATTCAAACCAAATCCTCCGAGGAGAACCCAAACCGATGCAACAAATGCAAATGGCAAGAACACCACAAAGATGCTCAAATCCATTTGCTTCACAAAGCTAAAACATTTTATATTTTGAAACGGAGGGAGTAATAAAGAAATTGTCACAACTGCGATTCTACCGCACCAGCTCATAATGATATCTCTTAACAAGAAAACTCTAAAGCATGTGACCAAGATCCTATGGGGTTTTCTCTGGGTGGATTGGTCGGACGCCAATGGTGGTCACTGCCATGTAAACTGGACTAGGTCATCCGATCGCTGCATTTCAGAGGCTCTGGCACTCCTGGCCTCGCTCGCACGACAACCAGCCTTAGGGTCCGGTTCCTTTGGAGAATGCGAACGGACCCCTTGTTGAAAGGATACGGATGTCGCCTAGAGGGGGGTGAATAGGCGATTAAAACTTTTCCTAGAGTGGCTCAACAAAGGCGGAATAAAACTAGTGTTTACTTTGTAAAGCACAACCTAGAAACAACTAAGGTTTACCTATGTGCACCAACAACTTATGCTAAGCAAGACAAGCAACAAAGTGATAGCAAGATATATATTACTTCAAGCACGAAGGCTATCACAATGTAAAGTGCATAAGTAAAGATCTCGGGTATAGAGATAACCGAGGCACGCGGGACACCGATATTTTACCGAGTTCCTCCCAACATGGAGTACGTCTCGTTTGGAGAGGGGGTGGTATCAAACCACCAACGCCACAAAAGGCCTGCCTTATTCTCCGGTGAATCTCACCCCAATGGGATCGATCCACGCTCCCACTATCGGTGCACTTGTCGGTGGCAACCGGAACCTCTCACAAGGTTGGGGCACAACTCCACAACTTAATCGGAGGCTCCCAACAAACGCCACAAAAGGCCTCAACAAATGCCACCAAGGCTACAATGCCACCAAGGCCACAAAACCGTCTAGGGTTCCAAGAACCCAAGAGGGACAAGCTCCAATGAGCAATTCAAACCAAATCCTCCGAGGAGAACCCAAACCGATGCAACAAATGCAAATGGCAAGAACACCACAAAGATGCTCAAATCCCTTACTCTCAAGTTCCAACAAAGCTACCAAAGTTATTGGGGGAACAAGAGAGGAGAAATCAAAGAGAGACACAAAATCCTCCAAAATCTAGATCCCCAAAGATACACTCACAAAGAGATGTTTTGGTTTGGTCAAAACGTGGATCTCGATCTCCTCCAACAACCCCTCAAATATATGCAAGAATCAATGGAGGGGTATGTAGAAATCAAGCTTAAGGAGTAGAGCAAATGGGGGCAAAGCTTGGGCAAGAAAAGAAGGAAGAAGTTACCCTAAATGAAAATGGGGCAAAGCTATTTAAAGACACGGCCAAAATCTGGCCGTTGGAGCTATTTTTCTGGACGGTTCGGTAGTACCGGATTTAACCGGTAGTACCGGACCAAACGGACAAGAAATGCCAGGCAGCGCGAGTTGGAGAGAGAGAGAAAGCAGCAGTAGCGCAGAAGCAGCACCGCATGCGGCGGGGCCCGCGCGGGCCAGCAGCAGCAGCGCAGCCAGGAAGCAGCGAAGCAGCGCGCGCAGCGCAGCAGTGCAGCAGGCGGGCCCTGCGCGCGGCAGCAGCAGTCAACGCGCGCGCATGCAGTTGCAAGCAGCAGCAGCAGTGGGCGGGAGCACACGCGCGTGAGAGAGAGCGAGCGCGCGCGGTGGGGCCTGCTGGGCGGCAGGCGCGGGGCGAGCGCGCAGCGCGCGGCGCGAGGCGGTCAACGCGCGGGACAGGCGAGGCTGGGCAAATCGAGTTCTGCATCTGGGATCTGAAAAATATCTGGGCAAATAAACGGGCCGACCGGTACTACCGGCCCACCCGGGCGGTACTACCGGGCCGGCCGGTAGTACCGGGAAAAGGTACCTAGCCAGACAGAGAGAAAATGGGCCATTTTTAGGCCCGGGCGGTAGTACCGGATTTAGGTACCTAGCGAGGCAGAAAGAAATTGAGCCGTTTTTAGGCCCGGGCGGTAGTACCGGCCCGTCCGGGCGGTACTACCGCTTGGCCCAGAAAACAGCCTAACAGGCAAATATTCAAACGGCAATAACTTTTGACTGGAAGCTCCGATTGACCCGATTCAAATTGCGTTGGATAGAGGGCGACAAGGGCTTCCCAATTAAAAGTGGAAATATTGATTATCACCAAGTGAGAAAGTATCAAGTAGAATAATGTGATATACCTCACTTGGTGAGAAACCGAAAAGTCGCATAAATCAAAATCGCAACAAGATACAAATGGGAGATCCGATTTAGATGAACAAGAGTTTGTTATGGAGATTACCACAAGCTCTATATCATCACATGGATAAGAACAAATAACAACCAAATATGATGATGCAAGTATGCAAAGGTTTGAGCTCTCTCGGAACGATGTGACCGAATTACTCATATGAGAGCCTCTCTTGATAGTACGGTTATCTATCCTAAACCCGGTCTCACACACACGACGTGAGACCGGCCAAAGAGAAAACCTATAAAGATTATACCTTTGCCTTGAGCATTCTACTTGATCTTGATGTAGACGATCTTGCCCTTCTCAAGATGGAACGCCCTCCTTAATTCCTCTTCATCGACCTCGCATATTGAGCTTGCCCAACATATCTTCTTTGCATTTCATCGACCTTGAAGCCAACACATGCTCCAAGCGATGCCAATGGACAAATCCTACAAGTATGACTTAATACACACATTAGTCCATAAAGATTGTCATTAATTACCAAAACCACACATGGGGGCCCAACATGTTCTTTCAATCTCCCCCATTTTGGTAATTGATGACAATCCCTTTAAGATGGTTTATATAAGGAATTTTAATGAATAAAATGGTAATACCAATATCAAATACTACAAAAGTATGTGATATTGGTACCACCATCATATATAGAGCAAACTCCCCCACAATCTATGCATGTGTGATGAACTTGAATTTCATTGCATATATTGCCAATCATTATCATTGGTGGAGTTTCCTCTATATATACCACATGCTAAGCAACAACAAAGATGCAAGAGCATGAGAAGCAAATGCACAAGAACAAACTCAATGCATAAACCAACTTCCCTTAAACCCTCTAAAACTTCTCCCCCATTGGCATCGATTGCCGAAATGGGTGACAAGTTCTAGAAGGAAAATATAGTAATAATTCCTCCAAAGGTGTGCCTTCACACATATCCAATGATGAATACTTGGGAGGGAGTAGAACTATATCGAGGACCCAAAGATTGCAAAAATAAAGTCAAATGATGCAAGCAACTACAAGGTCCGACAAACCAATTTGAAAACAACAAATGAGTCCAAATGGAAACAACAAGATATTATGATATGAGCAAAAGAGTGTTTTAAATAACAAATAGAGAAGCTCCCCAATATTTGTGCACAATTCAAAATAAATGTATTGGAATACATAATGCACAAATATGGAATCCTTGCTCCCCCATAAGCATTTAAAACACAACAAATGTGAAAGAATGCAAATGAGTATTATTAAATGAATTAGATGAGCTCCCCAAAGAGCATGCACCAATTATGATAATTGCATTTGGGAACAAAGTGCATAGTCATGGAATCCTCACTCATCCAAATTCATTTAACAATACACGGCATGAGAGAATAAATATGAGTGTCCGAAGATGTAGACAAGAGGAACAATCACTCATAGGCAAATAAATTTGGAAGCCACCAAAGAATAAAAAGAAATAAAAGGTGGCATCCAAGGATTAAAAATCAATTAAAATTATCTTCTCATATGTGTATATGTCTATAAGTGGAAAACATCACAGAGACATATGCCAACAAATAAATATGCACACATAAAGAAGATATACAAGAAGGCATATGAAAAGCAAAAATGAAGTCATAATATATACCAATAAGATTTTTGCTTCAAAGCATGGCCAAAGGCTCAAATCTATCTTATTGTACATTAATGAACTTCAAACACCAACACACTACATATATTACAACTATCACCAAGGGAAAAAGGAGAAAGTTGGAATATATGAAGAAAGGCAACAAGTATCATAAGATAGAATAGACTAGCAAAAGTCTCACTATTGCACATGAGAGAAGTTGATGAAATGATAGGCAATAAAATTGCTAGATTGACATATTTGGGATTGGAGGATCATATGCATGATTTTGTATAGTCCCAACTATATGTACTCATCTCAACTTATACACATTTACAATAGAGAGTTCTATTAAAACCATGGCTAGAATTACAACAATTACAAATACATGAATTCATGCTAGAAGGCAACCGACTAACGGTTGGAATCAAGATATATGAGCATGAGAAAGAGATACTTGTTACCGAGATATAATTGGTAGGATGTAGAGTATATGAATTCGTTGATCATCCTATAGCTTGCCTCAAATTTTCTTCTAAGCACCACTTCTTCAAAATTGAGAGACAAGCGTCCAATATATCTCCAATGTACCTAAAACACATTTAAGTACAAAATGGTCCCAAAACTTCTTGGGTCCAAAGTAGTTAGAGAAACTACAATACATAGGAGAGACTCCACATAATTATGTGCACATTGATATGAAATTGAATTTCATGCACAACTTAGCCGATGGGAATTGGTGGAGTTTCCCCTATATATTGGATCAAAGAAAGCAAACATGCCTTAATATAAAAATATAGTAAATATGCATGCATAAGGCTTTCAAGAACCAAAAAGGAGATACAATTTGAGCAAAAACACCAAGTAAACCGAGATGGCACACACAAGAGTGTGACAAGACAAGCGGTGTCCAAATTGTATCAAAGAACCAATTCAACACATGAACGATCACAAGTTCAACAAATGAACTAGGCTAAGGCCAAAAGAGCAAAAATAGATGGAAATAAAAATGCTCAAGGATTTATCTCATTCTAAAATGGTCAAATCATGAAACAAGGAATGAGACAAAACCAACTCCCAAAAAGAGCAAGGTTCCAATAAGAAACCAAACTCCCCACACTTCTCATGATGGCACAAAGTACCAAAACGAAAAGATTGAGGTTGCAATCACAAATAACCCGATATGGATCAAAACAAAGAAGCATGAATAAGAGTGTTTTCCATAATATAGGATAGCTCCCCCATGGATAGTACATTATGTAGGATTTTCCTTTTGAATGCAAAATGCACACAAATGGGATCATCACTACTACCTATATTAAATAAACACAAGAGGATATCAATAAAATAAGAAGATCCACAAGAAGCAAGGAAGGCTTGGGAGACAACACAAAACATTTTCTTGGCCAAAGATAGGATAAAAATAAGCAAGGGCCAAAGTGAATATGATCAATAAATTCTACCATACGTTGGGTGCTCATTGTCCAAGGACAAGAAATATTGGGAGTAATTTTCCCAAGGTAGCTTGCATGGATATCCAAGATCATAGTCACAACAAGAAGCATATAAATAAATATAAGAAATTAAGCACGATACTTCAAAAAATATTCTTGGTGGCTTCCAATAGTCACACAATCACTAGTGATTAGAGTAACTTGAAGCAAATGGTTTCCATGATGATATAGAGATCTAAATATGAGGAAACACATACCAAGAAACACTCTCATATACAAGATCCAAGATATGATCAATAAAGGCATTCGAGCAAATTGGGACTTGTATGAGCAAATGTGTCACATAGGTGCTAGATAATTATCAATATCAATTCTAAGTGACACAACCTCGAATATTCACATTTTCTAGGATTGTAATATGCACTAAGCATATGACTCCCCCATAATGTGATACTACCATAAAACCAACACGAGGCAAAATAATACAAATAGAGATAATTAATGGACATTATAAAACTTAAATTTATCATGAGAATTGTACCACATAGAGACTAGACAATAATCCAATATAAATACTAGGTGGTATTCCTCATGTACACACAATTTTAGGATTGTGGAATGCCCAAGCATAACACTCCCCCAAAATGGGATAATCCATTAATCTCTCACAAGAGCCAAATAAGATACCAAATATAACCAAGCAAGGCTCAAACATAATAAACACACATACATGGTGTGCCACCTAATCATACACAAATATTCTTGATATCTCAAGATAATTAAGTGGATAGCAAAACATGTACAAAGGCATGGAAGATACAAAACCAACACATGCATGAGGGGGTGAGTAACTTTCAATGTAATGAGGTAAGCATATGTTACCGCAAGGAGGAACATTGGAAATATAATAGGAGCAATATAATACACATGACTTGGCTTGACAAAAATTAATAGTGAAGATCCCTTAATTCTTCATGATGTAGCCAAGTCTCCAATGCCCTCCAAAACACACCTATAGATAAAGTTTTGGCTTGTTGGTCCCCAACCAAGTTGGGTCCTAAGAAGTTAGTCACAATAGGCTTGGCAAACCAAATGGATCTTTTATTGACACCACATTGGCCACCAACAAACTTGGCAAACACATTGCCAACCTCATCCTTACAAAGAGAATAAGCATCATCAATAATGATAGGGTTGTATGAGGAGATACCGATAGTGCATGAGGAAGAAATGTGCCCCTTCTCACGACATATGTAGCAAGTTCTACTCTTGCCATCTTTCTTCTTAGGTGAAACCACAACTCGAGGAAGAGCTCGAGTAGTCCTCTTGGGAAGTGGCCCATTAATGACTTGAGGTGGAACTTGAGGCCGCTTCCCTTGATGCTTAACACTAAGAGGCTTTTTCTTCAATGGGCAAGATCTAACATGGTGCCCTTCTTCCTTGCACATGAAGCAAACAATGTTGGCCGGATTCTTGACTTGATCTTGGCCATTCTTCTTGTTGTCCTTGTGCTTCAACTTGATATTGGACTTGTTCTTTACATTGGAGTTGAATCCAATCCCACACTTGTCATTGGGGGATTTTTGCACACTCAAGATTTTATTGAGTGTGACCTTCCCTTGATGACCCCTTTTCAAGTCATTCTTCAAAGAAGTGACTTGAGCCTTGAGTTCTTTGATTTCCTCTACATGGTTAGTTTCAACAAAAGTACTAGAGGAAGTAGGTGCTACATTGTTAGAGCAACAAGGCACGGAATGTAATTCATCACGAGATATATCATGGTTGTGAGAGGATGAACTATAAGGACTAGCACATGGCAATATAAAATTTGAAGTAGATATAGTGCTAATGTCCACATGAGGCCCACTAGATGTTACCTTTGACATGATGGACTCATGAGCTAACTTTATCCTACCATGGGAGACTAGAAGATCCTCATGCGAGCTCGAGAGCTTAACATGACTTTCTTCTAATTTCCCATAGTTGCTAGTTAGCAATGCAAGTTGAGCCTTTAGCTCAACATTTTCCTTCAACATAGATGCTTCACAAGAAATAGAGTTAGTAGCACAAGCATCATCATTATTAGCAAGAGGTGAGGGCAACTTTGCAAGCTCTTTTGAATATGAGGCTTTAAGTTGCTCATGTGACTCGGTGAGTTTGATGAGCTCACCCTTTATGACCCTAGATACATTTTTGAGGTGCTCAAAATCCTCAAGGATTTTGGCATAAGCAACTTCAAGTTCATCATTTTTAATCTTGAAGGAGTTAGCCACCGCAAGTTCTCTATCATGGTATTCCTTTACTCTAGATAATTCTAGAGTAAAAGTCTCCTCAAGAGATTCTTTGGTGGTTTGTTCTTCTTCAAGGGAGTCCTTTACTTGAGCAAGTTCATTAGCATATTCACGCTCAAGTGCAAACTTTTCATCAATTATGTTTTCTTGCTCCTCAATAAGATCATTGCCTTCTATAGCATAATTCAATATTTCAAGAAGGTTGGAGGAAGCAATTTTATTTTTGTAGAGAGCACTATAGACAACCTCTCCCATTTTCTTAATAGAGGTAATATCATACTTACCTCGATAATCATCATTATCATTCTCAACCTCATCATCATCATGAGATACAATGGGATCCAAAGAGGTTACCTTTGTTCCCTTAGCCGTAAGGCACATGTGAGAACCGGAAAAAGGTGATGATGAGATTGCACTTGTAGCTCTCTTCAAGACCTTGTCTTGGCCCATAGAATCTTCATTTTCCTCTACATGGTTAGCAACACAAGCACTAGAGGAAATAGAAGCATTTTTATCATGGCAACAAGACAACATGAGCATATCATCATGAGATTTATTCAAGTCATTTCTACATGATATGCAAGGACTATTAACACAAGCATGTGAGGAATCTTGAGTGCTAGAAGTGTTAAGGTCCATAGATAGATCATTGCAACTAGATAGATATGAGGGATTACAAATAGTGAACACACTATCCATATTGCAATTTCTATCACCACTCACCATATCATTACCTTGTGAAAAGTCACATGTTGGTGAAGTGGTAGAGGATGAGAACTCATCTCGACCGGAAGTGGAAGCAACACAATCATCCTCAATAATGTTGGACTTGCTATATTTATCTTGAAGCTTGGTCCATATCTCACGAGCGCTTGAATAAGGCATGATAGAAGAAAGAACTACATTGCTCACAACATGCACAAGAATTTTAGTAGCTAGAGCATCTATATGAGAGTTCAACTTCTCCTCTAAAGATTCGTTTTGGGTATCCATAAGAGAAACCCACATATAGATAGCCCTCGATAATTGGGTGAATTTCCCGAAATAAATTAAGCATGCGAATTTTCCAAACATCATAATTTGTGCCATCGAATGTGAGCGTGTCCTTGTGCACTAATCCCCTAGCCGACATCATTACTCTCAAGGCGGTGAAGCCTAAAATGAGAGACCGGGCTCTGATACCAATTGAAAGGATACGGATGTCGCCTAGAGGGGGGGTGAATAGGCGATTAAAACTTTTCCTAGAGTGGCTCAACAAAGGCGGAATAAAACTAGTGTTTACTTTGTAAAGCACAACCTAGAAACAACTAAGGCTTACCTATGTGCACCAACAACTTATGCTAAGCAATACAAGCAACAAAGTGATAGCAAGATATATATTACTTCAAGCACGAAGGCTATCACAATGTAAAGTGCATAAGTAAAGATCTCGGGTATAGAGATAACCGAGGCACGCGGGACACCGATATTTTACCGAGTTCCTCCCAACATGGAGTACGTCTCGTTTGGAGAGGGGGTGGTATCAAACCACCAACGCCACAAAAGGCCTGCCTTATTCTCCGGTGAATCTCACCCCAATGGGATCGATCCACGCTCCCACTATCGGTGCACTTGTCGGTGGCAACCGGAACCTCTCACAAGGTTGGGGCACAACTCCACAACTTAATCGGAGGCTCCCAACAAACGCCACAAAAGGCCTCAACAAATGCCACCAAGGCTACAATGCCACCAAGGCCACAAAACCGTCTAGGGTTCCAAGAACCCAAGAGGGACAAGCTCCAATGAGCAATTCAAACCAAATCCTCCGAGGAGAACCCAAACCGATGCAACAAATGCAAATGGCAAGAACACCACAAAGATGCTCAAATCCCTTACTCTCAATTTCCAACAAAGCTACCAAAGTTATTGGGGGAACAAGAGAGGAGAAATCAAAGAGAGACACAAAATCCCCCAAAATCTAGATCCCCAAAGATACACTCACAAAGAGATGTTTTGGTTTGGTCAAAACGTGGATCTCGATCTCCTCCAACAACCCCTCAAATATATGCAAGAATCAATGGAGGGGTGTGTAGAAATCAAGCTTAAGGAGTAGAGCAAATGGGGGCAAAGCTTGGGCAAGAAAAGGAGAAAGAAGTTACCCTAAATGAAAATGGGGCAAAGCTATTTAAAGACACGGCCAAAATCTGGCCGTTGGAGCTATTTTTCTGGACGGTTCGGTAGTACCGAATTTAACCGGTAGTACCGGACCAAACGGACAAGAAATGCCAGGCAGCGCGAGTTGGAGAGAGAGAGAAAGCAGCAGTAGCGCAGAAGCAGCACCGCATGCGGCGGGGCCCGCGCGGGCCAGCAGCAGCAGCGCAGCCAGGAAGCAGCGAAGCAGCGCGCGCAGCAGTGCAGCAGGCGGGCCCTGCGCGCGGCAGAAGCAGTCAACGCACGCGCATGCAGTTGCAAGCAGCAGCAGCAGTGGGCGGGAGCACACGCGCGTGAGAGAGAGCGAGCGCGCGCGCGGTGGGGCCTGCTGGGCGGCACGCGCGGGGCGAGCGCGCGGCGCGAGGCGGTCAACGCGCGGGACAGGCGAGGCTGGGCAAATCGAGTTCTGCATCTGGGATCTGAAAAATATCTGGGCAAATAAACGGGCCGACCGGTAGTACCGGCCCACCCTCTACCGGGCGAAAAGGTACCTAGCCAGACAGAGAGAAAAAGGGCCATTTTTAGGCCCGGGCGGTAGTACCGGATTTAGGTACCTAGCGAGGCAGAAAGAAATTGGGCCGTTTTTAGGCCCGGGCGGTAGTACCGGCCTGTCCGGCGGTACTTCCGCTTGGCCCAGAAAACAGCCTAACACGCAAATATTCAAACGGCAATAACTTTTGACTGGAAGCTCCGATTGACCCGATTCAAATTGCGTTGGATAGAGGGCGACAAGGGCTTCCCAATTAAAAGTGGAAATATTGATTATCACCAAGTGAGAAAGTATCAAGTAGAATAATGTGATATACTCACTTGGTGAGAAACCGAAAAACCGCATAAATCAAAATCGCAACAAGATACAAATGGGAGATCCGATTTAGATGAACAAGAGCTTGTTATGGAGATTACCACAAGCTCTATATCATCACATGGTTAAGAACAAATAACAATCAAATATGATGATTCAAGTATGCAAAGGTTTGAGCTCTCTCGGAACGATGTGACCGAATTACTCATATGAGAGCCTCTCTTGATAGTACGGTTATCTATCCTAAACCCGGTCTCACACACACGACGTGAGACCGGCAAAAGAGAAAACCTATCAAGATTATACCTTTGCCTTGAGCATTCCACTTGATCTTGATATAGACGATCTTGCCCTTCTCAAGATGGAACGCCCTCCTTAATTCCTCTTCATCGACCTCGCATATTGAGCTTGCCCAACATATCTTCTTTGCATTTCATCGACCTTGAAGCCAACACATGTTCCAAGCGATGCCAATGGACAAATCCTACAAGTATAACTTAATACACACATTAGTCCATAAATATTGTCATTAATTACCAAAACCACACATGGGGGCCCAACATGTTCTTTCACTTGTGACCTTGGAGCGGGCTCGATATGCATTTCTCCAAGGAGGAGTATCAAGTGTTTGACGTGTCCACTAAGGTGATGCTGGGTGATGGGAAGTCTGCACTCTTCTTGGACGCCAGGTGGCTAAATGGGGAGTCCATTGGGGAATTAGTACCAAAGCTACTGGAACCGGTCCCAAGACGACCTAGGAAGCACCGGAAAGTTCAGCAAGCGTCGATGGAGCGCAGCTAGATTAGCGACATCTCTGGAGCACCGAGCCCGCTTGCACTCTGGCAATACATGTAATGCAACTATAGGCCCGACTGAGAGACGTGCAGCTTACAGATGAACTAGATAGGCTGATTTGGCGCTAGACGGCCGACGACCCCTTGCCAGATGCACAAAGGGGCCCCGTTTCTTATTGCGCTCACGGATTGGTGGCTATGGAAGCATGGGAACACAATCTTCTTCGATAACTTGATGGTTTCCTCCTTGCGTGACATGATCAAGGCTAAGGCAAGACCGTGGGCCGGCGCAGGAGCTCGGGGGCTGCGCCAGATCATCCCCTAGTATAGCTTAGTGGGTTGAGTTGTATGGTGTGGGGTGGTCCTTTCTTGGACGTGTAATTATAACCTTCTCTTCAATCAATGCATAGAAATGCAAAACTTTTGGCGTTTACGCAAAAAAAAATCGTCACAATAGTGGCTTGATGCAAAAACTAACATGAGAGTTTCCACTCAACTACATTACCTTCTCTAGCTCTCTCAAACTCAAACTAATCGGACTAGCTCGTCTTCGGGTTCTTTTGGGATTTAATCAGACCTCATTGTAGGTCTATAGAGTTCATGTAGATCCATCATTTATGAATTTTTAAAAATCTCAGGGAATACCTCTCTTAAGTGGCCTTGCTCCAAAGATATCGTAAATTATTCCATGATTTTTTTTTGTTTTACTGATAGAGAAGGCCTCGAGTCTATCAATCACTTCATCATACGAATATGACGGTAAGGTTGGGCCCGGGGCGGTGTCTCCACTACTAGTGAAAGTGGATGAACCCGGTTACCCGAAACATGTAAGAATACACGATGGACACAAAGAAGTGATTTCTCCTTTTAATAGTTGTGACCCACTATGAAGTCAAGCAACATGATTATGCTTCAGGTTGTGACACTATGGACGGTGTTTTGTGCAATGAGGTTACAAGAGATATTTGAGGGTAAAGCCGTGACGGTGTGGAGCTACTTGTTGTGTTGAGGTTCCCCAAATAGGAAGGGCAAGTGGGCACACCGTGGATGAACTTGGGCCTCATGATGTTGGACATTTCTGGCTTTCATTCAAGGTGGCTGCATACAACCAACCACTTTGGTGTCCATTTTGGAACGCTACCTGACACGATATCGTGGCAAACATTCCTAACCAACGAATCTGAACCCCGCAAGGAAGATTATTCCACGAGTTAATACTACATGGCATTGCATAACTCTCACGATGGTCGGTTTAACTAGTACTCCCTCCGTTCACAATATAATTTTAGCTTTGTGAATTGAGTATATCTAGACATTTTTTTAGTGTATATAGGTTCGGTGTGAACATATATATTAAAAGATGTTTATACATATTTATTTCATAAAACTAAAATATCTTATATTTTTTAATAGAGTGAGTATATGTTTATTTCCACAAATGACTCCCATAGATTGTTTCTAGTATTCTCTAAGAAAAATCTAGATATTTTTCTTGCAATCCCATTTCCCATAGATTGTTAGAGCATCTCCACCCGCGTTCTCAGGGCCTTTTTTCGTCCGGACGGCGATTTTTCATTCGGAGTTCCCAGGCCGATCCCGGGGCACCAGGAACGTCGGACGAAGTGAAAACGCGGATGGGCCAACCTTGTTCGCGACTGTAGGACGAGCTCCCGCCCTTTTCTTCTTCCCCTCCCGCCTTTCCTAACCATTCCCGCCAGGTCGTCGAGCTCCCGCCCACCATGCCGCCAACTATGCCGCCAAGAAGAGGAACACGGATCTCCAGTTTCCCATGGGCGGCGAAGACACCTCGACGATAAGCACGTCGGTCAAGGCCTGGTACATAGCACGCCGCAACGCCATCCTCCATGAGGACAACGCCGACAACATGCCAAGGTCAGCATTGACCGCCTCCGCCGCCACGACTTCGCCGAGCTCTGCTTCCACCTCCTCCAACCAGTCGGCCGGACACGCCGGAGGAGGCCATCTCCATTGACGACTAATCGCCGAGTCATTTTATCTAGTTCTGTAATAATTTTGTCGTCGAACTTTTTGGACGTACTTCTGTCAAACACCTTGGGCCAAGATTTTCTCGGCGGAAACAAAAAAAATTTAAATATACCATCGTTTTTGTTTCGTCTGAAAACTCGGTCCAAAAACGCGAGCGAAAAATTGGACGTTTCGTCTAAGAGTTCTATCCATCCAACGTTGTTGGTTCGGTAGCGTCCAACTAGTGTAGGAGGCTCTTACGTCCAGGAAAACAAAAAAGACTACAGGAGAAGTGGCTACCTTAGATGGACTCCTGGCTCCACGGGGTAAGCAGAGGGCAGACCGGGAGCAGAGTCCATGGCATATTAATTGGGCGAGCAGTGGACGTACGTCTCCCGGCCCGTCGCCCGATTGAGCCGCGGCCGTCGTCGTCACGAGGACCACTGCGCGATCACGTCACCGGTGGCTCGAACGACCTAGCTAGCTGCCCCGGTCGGACACATCGGAGTACGTCGATCCGGCCGCACGCGCGCGCGCCACCGCCCGATCCGAGTCGACGACACGGGCGGCAAGCTATATCTCGGGTAGCCAGTAATGGCGATCGACGACGGGTTGGGTAGGTTGTTGCGTCCGGCACGTCGTGCTCGCTCGCTGGCTGCCGCGAGCGCTCTAGCATCGCAGCTGGCATCCATGCCACCGGTGTTAATCTTGCCCCGATTAGTACGTGCGGTTACGTAGTACGTCGAATCAGGCCAACCTCATATCGTGCTCGTAGCTAACCGAGAGCGTGCGTCACGCATTTCCTCAGATCGGAGTAGGGATGGCACCCGCCGGGTTCGGGGTCGGGTCTGGCCCCTCATACCCGTCCCGACTACGTAGTCGGGTCCAATTCTTCTCCAGACCCGCCACCCGCCAGGTACCCGGGACCCGACGGGTACCCGTGTCTATGTTCTGCGAGGTGACGACGACGTTGGAAGTGGCAGAGGCGCGAGGAAGCACGCGAGGCCGCGGAGACGTAGAGGCGTGCGGGGCAGAGGCCGCGGTGGCGCAACGATGTAGAGGCGTGCGGGGCGGCGATGGCGTAGCGAAGCAGAGGCACGCGACAGCGGTGGCACAGAGGGCCAGAGGTGCGAGGCGGCGGTGCAGCGGCGCGCCAGGCTGCGGCGGCCGCAGCGATGCAGATGCGTGTGGGGTGGCGGCGGTGCAGCGACGCGCCAGGCTGCGTCGGCGCATCGAAGCAGAGACGCGCGGGGTGGCAGCGGCGCAGCGAGCCAGCAACGCGTGCGAGACAGGCGGCGCAGAGGCACACGACCGCGCGACCACATGAGACGTGGAGTAGGATTAGGGTTGTGAGTTGTGGGCCTCTGGCGCGGGATGGTGGGCTGTGGGCCTGTAGCGTGCAGTGTCGAGGTCTGGCTGGTGGTGGGATTGTTGGTGGGTAGGCTAATAGTATGAATTTAAACAATTTATTAGGCCAATTTTTGCATCATAGCGGGTCTGCGGGTGTGCGGGTTCGGGTCCGGCTCCCCCATACCCGCCCCGTATAAATTTGCGGGTTTAACTTTTTACCAGACCCGCGGGTGCCTATCGGGTCTGCGAGTTTCGGGGTCCTATTGCCATCCCTAGATCGGAGTAGTATTAACGAGGTCGTCGGGGGTAATTAAAGACGTACTGTACGTACGAGCTGGGATCGACTGCGTGGAGTACCTGTGGGATGTTTGTTTTGCCGTGTCCATCCGCGCGCACACGTCCGCCTGTCGCGTCGCTCCTTCAAGACCCGGTCGCTTTCTCCCGCCTGCCCTGCCGTGTCCTGCCACAGGCCTCGTACGTAGTAGTACGTGCTAGCACGTCGGCTCGTGCCCGTTTTAGGCATGGAGACCGTACAGTACTACTACTACGACATTGTTGTTTCAAAAAGAAAAAAAACTACCTACGACATTGTCCACAACGCACGGCACGTACAGCAGTACATGTAGCAGTAATTTCCTTTTGCTCTTCGTGTTAATTCATGCCTAATGCGTTGCAATCCTCTCCCCTCCTGATTGACTCCGGAGGCGCCACCTCCAACCCTAAAAACTCCATCGGATCTTGCCTCTCCTTGCAACCGTTGCCGTCGACGCCGGCAGCGATGGCGGCGCCCACCCCGTCGTAGACAGTGGGTAGGTGAAGTGCACTCGGTTGTGTCACACTGGAGGCGGTGCGGCGTCGATGGAGGGCACAGGGCGTCACGACTTGAACGGCCGATAACCGAGAAAAACCGCACGCTCTATGGACACACTACCTAGTAAAACAAGGACCAGGGCACTACCGCACCAAACGCACCTGCAAGGACGGCTCTAGCGTCGGAGAGAGAAGCAAGAACTCGAAGATAGCAGGTCCTGGCCTCACTGAACGCGCGAAGAACGAAGGACCACGCCAACGAGTCCACGACACTTGCACGTACGTCGACCACCGTAGTGTCAAATGCAATCTGTATCTCCTAGCGAAAAGGAAAGGGATATTTCTCAATCAACTTAGAAATAATTATTTCACGGTCGACATCCATATGTATGGAATAGCGGTCTTATTGTCCCTTTGTATTCACATGAATCTCGATTGACAATTAGACAAAATTATTGTTCTTGGTGCCAACTTTTTTTTAGATAAGCTTGGCTGTGATTTTATTTAAGAGATCGTCAAATCAAAATGGATCCTACGCTCAATACAGTCCGGTGGTACATGAAGCCACACCTTACAAAGATTATTGTCACAGCCCTCCTTTGCCATCATATGAGCAGCCTCGTTCGCTGTTCTCCGAACCGACCGCACCAAGGTTTCTTGAAAGTCTCCGAGTAGATCTTGAATTTTCCTGAACAGAGGGCCGTGCATTGACCTATCATGTTCATCCTTCTTCAGCTTTGTTGCAACCTCAACGATGTCTGTCTCTAGTATCACTCTTGTGACCTGCACTTCCTTTGCTACCAGGAGACCCCTTTTGCAAGCCAGGAGTTCAACGCATTCAGCATCGGCGATATGTGGGGAAAAAATGACAAGCTCCTGTCGGAAGCCTCCATGATGGTCACGGATCACCACACCACCACCACCCCTCGCCTCCGACGGTCTGAACACGCCATCCACATTGACTTTGCACCATCCTTTCGCCGGCAGGAGCCAGTGCTCCGTAACTTTAGGCCATGGTGCTTTTGGCTTGTGTATATTCAGCCATTCATCAACACCCGCCATGGTTCCGCGCACAATCTGCCTGGGGTCATTGATATGAGAAGAGTCCCTGGCGTCATTTCTCTCTTGCCACAAATTATAGGTCAGCATCATCATCCAAGTCGTGGATTTATCGTCAGCCTTCCCGATACAATCCAGGAGCCAAGACCGAAGGTCAGAGTAGCCTCGTAAACTATCAGGAGGTTTATCTAGCAGCAAACCTATTTCTTCCAAAAGAATCTTCCATGTCATCGATGAGTGAGAACAACCCTAGAATCGGTGGATTAAACTCTCCTCTTTGCCGCACACTAGACAGATTACACCGTCTTTGATTCTTCTGTGTTTGAGTTCAGTACCCACCGCAAGTCCCATTCTCGACCGGTCTCCAAAAGTGAACTTTAACTTTTCCTGGAACATTCGCTGTGCATAGAGCCATCCACCCTTTATGCCGATCTTAGGAATAGATATTACTCGTCGCAAGATATATAGCAAATCAAAATGAGAAACAAAATCAATCACTATCTAACTATAATTTATTTTTGTTTCTGTTAGTGCAAGTTTGAGTTTGTAATCAAACTAAGCGACCGTATGTAGATGTCAGCCAAAGTTACACCTTTATCAAGTTACCCTGAGGAAAGGACAGAGTCTTATCTAGGGTTTTGTCCCTCCTTTCGGATACGTCGCCGCTCCGATCTGTCTCCAGTGACTATGGGGAGTTGGAGGTGTGGCGAACTATAAACTCTTGTTGCCAAAAGGGTCCCTGTTTTTCTGTTTAGGTTGTTTTCTAGTGTTTTCTTTAGAATGGTGAGACGATGGCTTCATTCTTCATTGCTTTTTTTAATAGTAAAAATATTTTTACGGTTATTAATTGCTTGAAATATAAAAATGTGAATAAATCTATTAGTTGAAGGGGTCTGATCCAGTACTACCTCTTCCACCTAAACTCGTACAAATACTTCCACATATAGATCTAAATCCGTATCCAAACCAAATATTACATATAGAGGCATAAAGATCTGGACATGTATACGGCATTCCCGCAAGCACATGATCCGGCCTGCCCACCACCTTTCAGTACCGACCATCGTCGCCACCAATCATCGCGACTGCTGCCGCTAGACAAATCGCTGAATAGTTCGATCGCCGCCGCTGCTGCCGCGTCAACCCTTGCCAACACACAACTGCAAGGCCAAGCCGAGTCACCGGCTCGCCGGACCCAACCTCCACCGTTACCACTGGTGCACGACACTATCCTTGCCGGCGATGATATGACATACATACATTCTTTTTTTCCTTAGCATAGAGCCCGTACTAATACAAGTATGGCTAGAAAAATGTATTATTTGGTTGAGTTATATAGAAATTGTGTACAGGGTTACATATACGTGTATATACTAATTACAAAGGGTATCAAGCGATTTAAGCCTTCTTTATGTTTGATATTATACGAGTTCGTACGAGTTTAGGAGGAGGGGTAGTATTGGATCAAACCCCTTAGTTGTATACTAAGGCTAAAGTCGTGTCGGAGAAGTTGTGCCACTTTAGTCTATACTATTAAAAATATTCATGTACGGTTTGTCGGCTGAATTTTTCCGTCTGCCATCAAATGACGCTTTTGCCCCTGCTTCTTCTAGGTATTTACCCGCCACCGCCACCGCCACCGCCAAGTGGAATACTGTTTGGAAAAAAATCTGGGAGAAGGGGGACCTTCGCCATGCCGCATGATACCTTCAATCTGGATTACGGATGTTGTATAGCTCTTTGTCCCTAGTAGACCTTGGTTTATCGAATCCTCGGGAAACAGAAAGCAAGGTGAGATTAGTTAAATGGACCTTCAAGAGTTCTAGAATTCCTTTTGTGTTTTCACCGGACCAAGAGTTTGCGATCTTTTTGTTGTTGTTGACGATGGAGAGAGAGAGAGTGCCTAGGGTCTTCGGTTTTCACCAGTAGCTGTGCAAAACATCTGATAGGAATAATAGATAATAATAAAGTATGCATGTAATTGTTAGAGCAAGATAATTATATGTGGGCAGTGCATCCATAATTGTTATCGCCTTCGCAACCGCTTATAGTAATAACCTACTAGTCTCATCCATGGAATACAGAGAACTAATGATATGCATAGTGATGTCAACTTTAGTCCCAAGTAAATCTTTCACATACAACCATACTACCCCATCTGTCACTGGGGTTCCCATCCTTCAGATCTCATTACTCACACTCCCTTTACCTGGATCAATCCTCAGGGTTTTGGGTACCTGACAAGTCCTTAGATTGAGGCAAGAGAGGGTACTACAATCATCATGTCATACAAACTAATACATGATCCTATCTATGATAAATAACATGCACAAAAAAGTTATATGGCTAGGCCGAAACCCTTAGCCCAAGGAGAATTACTCACACATAGAGATGAAATGAACAATCGTAAACATTGTAATAGAGATCATAAGATTGATAGAAAATAGTCTTACAATATCGCCAATTGGAGAAGAGATCTACTATTACAAGTGGTGGAAGATGGCTATGGTGGTGGAGAAGGGTTTAGAGGTTTAGATCTAGATCTATTCCTCCGGCATGGCGGCTTCTGGTGGCAGGAAGAGTTGAGGTCGAAAAGAAGCGTTGTTTCCCATCACCCGAAGCCTCTTTATATCGGGGTCCCTTCACGAAAGTTGTTCTGTTTAATAAAGTTTGTGCAAACTATACGGCCGAAATAAAATTCCCGCCGTATAGTTGGTCGTTAAACCTTCAGCATTTACTTCACGGCTCCTGGTTTGTTTGACGTGTTGGAAATATCGTATCTTTGGCATTTATATAGTGATTCCCATCATCATACGTCATTATTTACGCAGGAAAAAATAGCAAGAAAGGATTGCATACCCCTTTGATTATTAGGCATTAGTGACAGGATTTAGAGAGATATTTCATCAAATATATGAATAATATCTAGTTTAAATGCGGACCTGGATGGATATATTACACAGCCATCACCGCACAGCTACGCCTCCATCCCGAGATTGATCCCAGCTCCATCTTCCCCCCGAGAGCCCTGCCTCTCTCCGTCCGGTACCTCCCTAAGCCATGCACTGCCGTCACCGACTATATTCCCCTGCGCAGTGACCGCTGACCACCCACGCCTCCACGATGCTTCTCCATGGCACCCTCCTTCCACCGGATCCTGACCCCCTCCCCCTTCGACCAACCAAGTGGGTCGTCTAGCCGGCAAATCACCACATCGTGGCATCGAGGAACTCCCTCAGTCGCCTCGGGTCAGAACTCCCCAACGTGCATCCCTCCCCTTTCATACCTCCAGATCCGCCGACGTGGTGGTGATGGTGGAGGTGATATCCTTTGTTCGACTTTGGCAGCCCCTGATTTGTCAACGCTGACATGGTGGTGATGGTGGAGGCAGCGGACATGATCGCCATCGTTCGAATTTGGCAACCCCTGATTCGTCACCGCCTCCTGCCGTCGATGGCACTTCGAGCTCCCGCTGACCCGGGATCCCAACCGCCGCCAACGTAGCCTCACCTTCCTAGAGTGGCAGTACCAATACAGGTGATCTATTTCATGTCTCTGTCTTTGGCCTGCTTGTTGGGGATATGCTAAATGGGTATCACCATTGCATGTCTCTAATCCGGATAACCCGGGTGGCCCATAGTCGGTAGCAAGGCCTATGGCCTACTGGGAGGCCCAGTTAGATGGATCCAGAAGGAAGGCCCATGCCGGATAAAGGAAGGCTACAGAAGAGTCACCAACGTACCCGGAGCCTTGGAGTGCAAGAGACATTAGACTAGTTGTGCACCGCGTAGGACTCTCTAACCTGTCCGACTAGGACTTTGCCTGTAACCCTAGGATCTGGCGACTATATAAGCCGGACCTAGAGGAGCCTTTAGGGCAGAACTAAACTCATAACTCGCACAGCGAACCAATCCATGTAACTCGGCGTATATCCATTATAGTGATTTATAGCAGGAGTAGGATTCCGCCACCGTCGTGGGATATGAAACTGGGTACGCTGTCTTACCTCGTACCCGCCAACCTTCCGCCTTACCCCACGTCTCTAAAATCGCACTATGAGGACCCCTCCATGGTGTACTCGTCGGCAATACCATGATAGTTGGCGCCCACCGTGGGGCTCGAGGCGCTTCAGACTCTACAATGGGCGAGGTCAAAGCTCTTTGCTGGAATCAGCGAAACCGTAGCCATCGGCCATGTTCTCTTCTCTGGAAATTTTCCGATCGTCCCTCCCGACGAGTTCTGGATCCCAGAGAACACGAACCCCACCCGTAGCTCGATCGTCCCAATTGGGGACATCCACCTCTTCATCGGCGAAACCGACTCGGGCACTAGTTCCCTGGAAGCTGGAGGATCGTCAAGACCCGCACGGCCGCCTACGGGCAGGATACTTTCGCAGAAGGATCAAAGTCGGATCTCTCTTCTGAGTTTGTCGGCTTAGATCGGAAAAATTCAAGGCACACCCAAACCGCCCATCTGCAGGATATAATGGTGGAAGATCACTGCAAATCCGCCGGCTTCGCCCGTGCATCTGGAAAGCAGAGATCCCAGTTCATCGGCGTGGTGATCATCTTTGATTTGGCATGTTGCATTCAGAGAGAGGGTGAAACTCCCCCGCGATTACCTAGCCAGGTGGCTCCGTATACGGGCCGATCTGGAACATTACCCTAGTGATGATGCTATTTATCACTTTATGGAAGGACTGGATCGTGATTCACTTCTCCGGCATATGCTAAGGCGGCAACAGGCCTCGGAGCGCCTCACTTTCGAGGGCATGGTTGACACCGTCAATAACTATGTGGCTGCTGAAGCAGAATCTCAAGCAGTGCTCGCAGCCATACCCGACACCCCGCCGCATCAGCCACTACCACCACCATCTCCAGTCAACGTCCCTGCGGCCTCAGCATCTTCTTTCGTCGTCGAGGAAGCCCCCGCACCCTCCGACTCTGTTTTGGACGCGCTCTACGCCGGCATCAACGTGGACTCGGACGAGATGGATATCAACCCGGAGGAGCTCGACTCTACCATGCAGGAGATGGAGGAGGATATCAAGCGCGAGGAGCAGGCCGACAAGGCCATCACATCCCGAGAGGTGTTTGTCGCCATTGGGAGTGTGATGGAAGAAGACCAACCCAGACAAGCTCCGCCTAAAGCGCTGGACAAGGGGAAGGGACCACCTGATGCTACCGACAATGATTGTGCAAAGGCCATGCCCCCTCCGCCTAACCCAGTGCAACAGCCGCAGGAACTCAACGTCGGTCCGAATAACCTCAACACCGCAAACCCGCCGCCTCCGGCATCTACGTCTGTGATGACCCACAAGTATGGGGGTGTATAGTAGTACTTTTGATAAATAGGAGTGTCGATCCCAACAAGGAGGAGAAGGTGTTGAACGGTGGTATGGCGCAGGAACTCTCTGTAAATACTTAGCAAACGGATTTTTAGTGGTTTTCTGATAAGGCAACAAAACAAAGAGCAAGTAATAAGGACAACAAACAAACGGAGCAAGTGGCCCAATCCTTTCTTAGCAAAGGACAAGGCGGTGGAAATACTTATAAGGACCAAATGTTCTTGAGGACACATGGGAATTCTGTCAAGTGCTTTCGCTTCAAATAGCTGAGTACTCTTCTCTGGTGTTGTAAGTGTTATGTGGGTGAACCTATGCTAATGTACCGACCTTACTTGGACCAATACATACTTGTGATTAAACCCCCTGCAAACATCCATAACTACAGGAAAGTAATTAACATATAAATCTAAACATAGCCTTAAACTCTGAGATCCTACACTCCCTTGTGCAAAGGTGTCCTAACGGGGGTTCAGGTTTCTGTCACTCCGGCAACCCCACAATTAGTAGCCAAATACACAATGCATTCCCTAGGCCCATAAATGGTGAAGTATCATGTAGTCGATGTTCACATGACACCACTAGAATAATAGCACCACAACTTAAATACTAAATCATTGAATAATAACTCAACACAAATTCACTACTAACAACATGACTTCTCCCATGTCCTAAAGAACACAACGAACTACTCACAAGACATCATATGGATCAAGATCAAAGATGATATGGTAATGGATAACAATCTGAACATAAACAATAATCCAATGGTTCCACTCACAAGCATCAACTACAATAGTAATTAACACCGGGAAAGTTTCCCCTAAGAACTAAAGCAATATCCAACACAATTGTTACAGCGGGACGGAGTGGTGATGATGGTGCTGGTGGAGATGATGGTGTGGATGATGATGATTCCGATGAAGCCTAGCTTGATGATGGTGTTGATGGCGACGGTCTCCCCTCTCCGGGAAGGAATTCCCCCGGCAGAAATCTGTTTGCCGGAGAGATATTTCTCTCTCGGTGTTTTCCGCCCCCAGAGGCGGTGGAAATCTATATGTGGTCGCCCTCCTGGCCTTAGGGTTCCATAGGGAAGATATAGGCGAAGGGCCGGAGTCGGGAGCCGGGCAGGTGGGCCGCACCTGCCGTAAGCGCGACCCAGGGTGGGCCCACACATAGGAGGGTGTGGGCCCCCTGCGGCCCCTCTCCGCTCCTCCTTTTGGCTTCCTCAATCTTCTGGAAAAATAATATTTTCCCATATTTTTCTGGTATTTTTCTGATCTTCGCGAAATTGCACCGAAATGCCTTCTTTTCCATCAGAATCCAGACTCCGGTAGTCCATCCTCCAAGAATCATCCAACATGCATAAACAGATGAAAAGCCATAAGTAATACCTCATAATAAGACATATATCAATGAATAGAGGTAAATTATGATATAGAATGGTGATGCAAATTGGGCGTATCAACTCCCCCAAGCTTAGACCTTCGCTTGTCCCCAAGCGAAAACCGAGCTCAGTAAACATGTCCACAGGTTTATGGAGTGAAGTGTCGATAAAATAATACGAACAAGAAGCATCACACTTACCATTGCACAACTCATAGAAGAAAGCAACTCACCATTATATAACTTAGCTTGCAACCAAGTATAGCAATCACAATAGATATGGATAAAGATAAATCATAATTGGAATTGGCAAACTTGTTCTTGGTCAGAGAACACCAGGCAAATAGTTTCACAAAAAGCTTTTTGTAGAAGTTTCAAAACAGGAGCACTCTTTGCTCAAAAAGGTCTTTCACAAGTGAAGGCTTTCAAAGTAATACTCAATAGATAAGAGTTTTGTGCAAACAAGGAAAATAAAGAACATGATTGAATAAATCACCATATGAATGCTTGAAACACAACAACTCAAATGCTTGCTGGAGATAGAGAGGAAGTAGGTTTACTGACTCAACTTGGAAGTGGGAGAAAGGTCCCTTTATAGAGGGAAGCAGGGATTACAAGTCATAAATAGCTTCTGAAATATTATGGTACTTACTAGCTTTGAGCCCTCATTGCCCCTATCATAGGCATCTTGAGATGATTAAGGTTAAAGCGCACAAAGCTGGAGTATTTGCTTGACGAAATATAAGTTGGCAATCTCATGTCCCTTGAATATGAGGGCCACTCCTTATGCTACTCAACTTCGGTTGCAGGTAAGTTCGTTTCATTGTAAGTACATGCATATCATAGAGAAACTCCAATGGGGTACCCCTTGCACATGGTACAGGAGCTTTCCCATAACCAAAATGACAAGGCAAGCACACAATGAGCATCTCAACGATCTTTTTATTTACTATGTGCATAGCTTTTTATTAAGGATGCTTCATAGATAGCTCACTATGGTGATGCTGCAAGTTTCCACCATGATTAGGCATGTCTTAGGCTAGCGGCCCAGGCGTTTATCTAACACAAAATACATACTTCATGAACTTACAAGTTCCCTCTTTATTTCACACCGTTGACATCCATTGACAAAAGAGCACGATATCAACTATGTACAGAGTACAAATGCAATGTTGAAAATGTTTCCCATCACAACACGGTTCTGCTAATTCCAACATATAGATGCAAGCATATACAACTTCGTTGGCACAATGGTTCAAGTCTATTAGGGGCAAGAAAATAAGGTGTGCCATCAAGTTCGTGAGAGCTTTACTAACTAGTTTTCACATAACAAAATACTTTTTAATTTGAATGATAGATGAAGCTTGAGAATTTGCTTGGAATAGCAAAATCTACTAGGTAGATATGGTGGACACAAGTGGCAAAAGTTTTGGTTCAAAGGGATTTGGAAACATGAGAAGTATGCCTTCTCAAAACAGGTTTTTGGCTAGCAAGGCTGGGTAGCAAGCAAGAGAGTTGAAAGAAACAAGCAAATATACAAGTAATAAAGCCAAACATGCAATATTCCTTGAAGACACAAAATAATCTTAGATAAAGAATACTAAGCTTATGAGCCAACAAGAAAGAAAAATAAATGATACAAAATACCTGTAAGCTTTTTCTCTTTTTTCTTTCAAACCTCAAAACGTATTGCTACTGACCAGAACTCGGTTTTCCAAAACCAATTTAGATCCACTTGATGATCCCCAAAGTGATGCCAATACTGAAACAAGATCCATCATATAATAGAGATTGCAAACTAAAATAAGAAGTGCAAAAAAGTAAAAGATGAGACTTCTCATTAATTTTCAATAAAGGCACTCACACCAAGGGATACATAGATGATCAACTAAAGAAGATATACTTCCACATGCAAACCAAACTATAAGATAACCTCTCTACCACATATATGAATCCATTAAAAAGGTAAAAGATAATGGTGGTGATACCGTGGCACTCCCCCAAGCTTGGAACAAGCCAAGGGGATGCCAAACCTGATGATGAATTACTCCTTCGGTGGTGCTGGTGTTCTCTTGTCACATGTCAGAAAATCTTCCAGCATCTTATGAAGCCTGTTATTCTCCTCTTGAAGCATATCCACCTGTATCCTCAAAGCACGGTACTTATCATAAAACTCGTTAGTGGTTCGAAGGGCTTCCGCTGCCTCAAGGCAGTATCTGAAGTCTGGACCGAAGGCTATGATTCCCTGCATGTTACGAGAAAAAACATCCCCAATGTTAATTGCTCCTACAAAAGTAGGTTTCCTTGCCCTTGTCCCTGCGACGGTTTGTTCTTCCAACTTTATCTCCTCCATGGGCTTCTTGCCTTTGTCGTTGGCAGTGGCAATGGTGCTCTAAACTTGAGAAGATTTCCTGACAGAAACAGATTGAAACAAAAACACAACGAGAAAATGATGCATGAACCTCGGGGGATCCGGGGGGTTATAATTACAAAGTTTCAAGGCATAAGGAAGGTATTGACACGGAAACGAGGCAGAGTCGAAGCTCGAGGGTGGCACACCCCCTCCAGGCGCGGCTAGGCTGGGCCCGCGCCTGGGGTGGGTTTGTCCACCCCGGACTCCGGTTCCTCCTCTATTCCATCTTGTAGTCTTCCTTATGTATTAAAAACATCAAAAATATAAAAAGATTGGATTTTCACAAACCTTCTGTTTCACCACTTTTACCTATTCAAAGTCGAACCCTGTAGATTCCTTTCCTCCTTCTCCTGAAATTTCCTTTCTTCACAAGGCAATACACAAACTTTAATGACAACATTAGTGTAAGTAAAAACAATAAACCTTTGGGTACACACTTTAACTGAAAACCCATCAAAACAAAAGCTTCTATAAGAGGCAAATGCAAATGACGGCAGAAATCTGTCAAAATAGACCAGCAGGTAAAGATTGATTTTTTTCGAAAACCTTCTGTTGCTCAAATCAAAAAGTGCATAACTGACAAAAGTTGGGTAACAACTTGGAGAACAATCTCAGAAAAATTCAGCTCCATCCGACGTACTGAGATTCCTCACGAATTTTTACAATACAACACAAAAATCTGTCCCGGGACAGCCACTTTTCACAACTCCTCTACTTCACAAAAGTAGTTGAACTTGACACAAAAACCAAAATAAAAAGGATAAGGAGCGGTTATTACTGAAGTAATAACTTCCAAGACTCGACAAAACACTTGGGTTATCTCCCAAGAAGTACTTTTCTTTAATGCCTTTAAGTTACGCTTGAAACTTTCAAAGATGCTCACAAAGGAGATAAATATTTGAAGTGAAAGAGAGCATCAAGAAGCAAATAACCAACACACTTGAGTCTAACCCACTTCCTATGCATGGGTGTATCGTGAGAAAATGAATTGTTGAAACAAAAAGGCGCTAGCATAGGAAGACAAAACAGATGCAAGTTCAAAGCTTTCAGCATAAAATGGGGAAACTTAACACTATTGGAATGCATAAAACCATGTTTCCCTCTCTCAAAATAACTTTCAGTAGCACTTTGAATAAAGTTGACAATATAACTGTCATTGGAACCAACTTTATCATCAGAATGAGCATACTTATAGTCACTAAAAAGAGGTCCAAGGTCATAAACTGGATCAATAAAAGAAAGTTGTTCTATCCTGAAATCTTTATTAGGCAAGCTATTTTCACAAGGAGCTTTAGCAAAGTTGGAAAAGTTAAACTCATAAGAATCTCCATCAAACTTAGTTAAAACTTTTTCCTTCTTACAATCAATAATAGCTCCACAAGTGTTCAAGAAAGGTCTACCAAAAATGACAGGACAAGTTTTGCTAGTTACTGAATTAAGCACTAGAAAATCAGGAGGATACTTAATCTTACCACAAAGAACCTCCGCATCTCTTACAATGCCAATGGGGCAAATGGTTTCCTTATTAGCAAGGTGAATAACCACATCAATGTCCTCAATCTCACATGGACCAATCTCATGCATAATTTCCCTATAAATCTCATAAGGAATAGCACTAGAACTAGCACCAATATCACATAAACCATAATAGCCATGACTACCAATTCTAACAGAAAGCACAGAGACACTAGATTTTCTAACTTTCTTAGGATGAGAAACAATATTAGTAGCGTCTTCACATAAGACAATATGCTCATCCTCTATATTTATAGTGACAAGATCTTTCACACTAGCTACCACGGGCTCAATATTAATAAGCTCATCGGACCCCACAGTTTTCTTTGTGGTTTTGCTAACCACATTAGATATAATAGAATGTTACCTTACCTTGGAAGGAAAAGGGATTTTCTCAACATAAGGTTCAGGCAAAATAGGATCGACGGTACAAACCTCTACGCTGGCAGGAACATGGGTAACAATGTCTTTATAAGGAGCATGGTACTTATCCCACTCTTTCTTGGGAATTTCAATATAAGAGGCAAAGGCCTTAAATTTTTTTGCAAGAACTTGAGGATGAAGACCAAACTCATTGCTAATATCACAGAAGTCATCAGTTCCCATAAAAGATTTAATGCATTCATAATCATAGTTTATACCTGACTTTCTTCCTCTGTCATTCTCCCAAGCTTCAGCGTTATCTTGAATACAGTCTAAGAGATCCCATTTAGCTTCTTCCTTCATACGTGTGAATGATCCAGCACAAGAAGCATCCAGTAAATCTTTATCATGAAGAGAAAGCCTAGCATAAAAGTTATTGAGAATAATATTGTTAGGGAGTTCATGAATAGGACATTTAAGCATTAGTAACTTCAATCTCCCCCAAGCTTGAGTTGTACTTTCTCCATCAAGAGGCCAAAAGTTATATATAAGATTTCTATCCTTATGAATCTCACTGGGAGGATAAAATTTAGAGTATAAGAGAGATGCCATCTCCTCCCATTCCATGGATTGTCCATTCTTCGGCAGCTTATACCATTCTTCAGCTCTCCCTTTCAAGGATATGGAGAGTAACTTCTTCTTCACCTGTTCAGTTGTGGTACCTGCACACTTAAACAAGCCGCATAATTCAAGGATAAAAAGCAAATGATCACCAGGATGGACGGTTCCATCCCCTAAATAATAATTATCCATAACTCGATTAACAATACTTGTAGGTATCTTAAAAGGATCTATCTCAACAAGTGGTGGTTCATCTACTATCCTAGCAATGGTAGTAGTTTTCCCAAACAGAAAATCAAGTGGGTTATCCATATTGGAAATAAAGTAACAAGCAGTAAAAAAAGCAATACTCACAGTAAAAGTTTCCCTTACCAGTTCCACTCTTCAATAGCGCTTCACTCACTGGCAACAGTGTCAGAAAATAGTCTTGATGACCCACAAGTATACGGGGTGTATCGTAGTACTTTTGATAAATAGGAGTGTCGATCCCAACGAGGAGCAGAAGGTGCTGAACAGTGGTATGGAGCAGGAACTCTCTGTAAATACTTAGCAAACAGATTTTTAGTGGTTTTCTAATAAGGCAACAAAACAAAGAGCAAGTAATAAGGACAACAAACAAATGAAGCAAGTGGCCCAATCCTTTCTTAGCAAAGGAAAAGCCGGTGGAAATACTTATAAGGACCAAACGTTCTCGAGGACACATGGGAATTCTGTCAAGTGCTTTCGCTTCAAATAGCTGAGTACTCTTCTCTGGTGTTGTAAGTGTTATGTGGGTGAACCTGTGCTAATGTACCGACCTTACTTGGACCAATGCATACTTGTGATTAAACCCCCTGCAAACATCCGTAACTACAGGAAAGTAATTAAGATATAAATCTAAACACAGCCTTAAACTCTGAGATCCTACACTCCCTTGTGCAAAGGTGTCCTAACGGGGGTTCAGGTTTCTGTCACTCCGGCAACCCCACAATTAGTAGCCAAATACACAATGCATTCCCTAGGCCCATAACTGGTGAAGTATCATGTAGTCGACGTCACATGACACCACTAGAAGAATAGCACCACAACTTAAATACTAAACCATTGAATAATAACTCAACACAAATTCACTACTAACAACATGACTTCTCCCATGTCCTCAAGAACACAACGAACTACTCACAAGACATCATATGGATCAATATCAAAGATGATATGGTAATGGATAACAATCTGAACATAAACAATAATCCAATGGTTCCACTCACAAGCATCAACTACAATAGTAATTAACACCGGGAAAGTTTCCCCTAAGAACTAAAGCAATATCCAACACAATTGTTACAGCGGGACGGAGTGGTGATGATGGTGCTGGTGGATATGATGGTGTGTATGATGATGATCCGATGAAGCCTAGCTTGATGATGGTGTTGATGGCGACAGTCTCCCCTCTCCGGGAAGGAATTCCCTCGATAGAAATCTGTCTGCCGGAGAGATCTTTATCTCTCGGTGTTTTCCGCCCCCTAGAGGCAGCGGAAATCTATCTATGGTCGCCCTCCTAGCCTTAGGGTTCCATAGGGAAGATATAGGCGAAGGGGCGGAGTCGGGAGCCGGGCAGGTGGGCCACACCTGCCCTAGGCGCGACCCAGTGTGGGCCTGCGCCTAGGGGGGTGTGGCCCCCCTGTGGCCCCTCTTCGCTCCTCCTTCTGGCTTCCTCAATCTTTGGAAAAATAATATTTTCCCATATTTTTCTGGTATTTTTTTAATCTTCGTGAAATTGCACCGAAACACCTTCTTTTCCATCACAATCCAGACTCCGGCAGTCCATCCTCCAAGAATCATCCAACATGCATAAACAGATGAAAAGCCATAAGTAATACCTCATAATAAGACATATATCAATGAATAGAGGTAAATTATGATATAGAATGGTGATGCAAATTGGGCGTATCAGTCTGCGGCTGCCCAAATCACCCCAGCTGATAGGGTGATGTACAACAATTTGCTCGTTGAGCCCATGCCTGTGGCTCATATACAGAACATAGTCTAGCTTGACGAGAAGCGCCAGCAGCTGCTAGAGGAAGCGCAGGATCGCAGAGCAAGGCGCAAAGCTATATCAAGATCTGGCCAAGGCGCAGAAGTCAATCGAGAAAAGCTAGAGCAATGGAGGCCGAGTACAAGACTGCTCAATCAGCAGAAAGCTAGGAAAGCTCCGGCTCGCGTCATCAATGATCCTGGTGTACGGCGCAATCTAGGATGGGATCCCCCGAAGCTGCCACAAGCCAAGCCATACATTGACAACGAGGGCAGGCAGGTCATGCCCACTCCTATCCTCAACCTAGCCGTCACCAAGACCCTACTGGAGCAGAATAGATCACCCACAGCTGTGGAACAGGTCTATGACCTTGTAGCGAAGGCGGTCAAACGGCAGGAAAAGGCCACCTCTCAGAGGCTTGAGTCTGACCCAGCATATTGCCAGTCTAGCAATCCTAAGCCAGGGAGAGATCTCCTCATGATGTCGGGTCCCAGACGGGTTCATCTGAGCAAATACGGAGGGACACGCGCAACAGGAAGGATGCTATACCCATATCCTCCGACCACGAAGGCAAGGCTCATCCTCGTCGCCCATCTCCACCGCCCTGATCCCCCCGACATTGCGAAGACCCAAAGGCTCACCATCGTACGAGCATGCCTCCGCCAAGACGCCCTCAGGGCGACATCGTCATTCGTGACAACGCGGAGCAGTCCCGTCATGATGGAGAGCGCAACCAAGGACACAAGAGAAGGTCACCCCATGACCCTCCGCGTCTGACAAGCAACCGCAACACACGCGAGGCGTCACAGGAGGGTAACAGCAAGAAGGCTAACCCACTGCCACCTCCGCCTCTGTCGCCACCTAGCAGCCACCATCGCGGAGGAGGCCCGCGTCGTTCATGCAGCCCATCCCCTGGCGGCAAGAAGAAAAGAGCAAGACCGGAGCCATACGATGCACGTTCACGCCTGGACAAGATTCACGAGGCCCGGGAAGGATAGTACCTAGGACCATGTTTCTTTGGACCTGTAATACGTACCGCAACTTACCCCAAGGGTTTACGGATTGACAAGACCATCAATCCCTATGCGGCACCGCCAAACCAGCTACGTGGTTGCAGGATTATGGAGCGGTGGAGATCACCGGGGGTAATGATACGTCAGAAACGTATCTATAATTTTTGATGCTCCATGCTTGTTTAGTATCTACTTTGCTTTGCTTTGTCTACACTTTGAGGTGTTTTTATATCTTTTCTGGAACTAACCTATTAACAAGTTGCCACAGTACCAGTTGCTTGTTTTCTTCTGTTTTTGGTTCCAGAAAGGCAGAAAATCAATATTTTCGGAATTGGACGGGATAAAAGATAAATTCAATAACATTCTGTGGGGGACAAGAATCCAGAAGACGAGACGGAGACGCGAACCAGGGCGGCCAGTCCCCCTAGGCGAGGGTGGGCTCTGCCCCGCGCCTAGGCAGGGTGTGGGGACCCTGGCCGCCTCCTCGGCCTCCCCCTTCGCCTATAAGAAGCCCCCGATGCAGAAACCCTAAGTACCCGATCAATATTCCATGAAACCTTCTGTAGCCACCGCCACCGTCGTCCCTAGATTGGGGTGGGGGGCTCTGAAGTTCTTCCCGGCACCCTACCGGAGGGGAGATCATCTCGGAGGCCTTCTCTCCGGTATGATGCGTGAGTAGTTCCACCTTGGACTATGGGTCCATGTAGTAGCTAGATGGTTGTATCTCCTCCTTGTGCTTTCATGTATAGATCTTGTGAGCTCCGTTCATGATCAAGATATAATCTATTTGTAATCATGCATGTTGTATTTGCGGGGATCCGATGGATATTGAGATTATTATGTTGGTTTGATTAATGGTTTTGTATTTATAATTCTATCATGTCTGTGTTGTTTGTGATCTTGCATGCTCTCCGTTGCTAGTTGCTATCTTGGCCAAGTAGTTGCTAGTGACTCCAAGAGGGGGTATTTATGCTCGATAGTGGGTTCATGCCTCTAGTTTCCAAGGGAAGTCACAGAAATCTCTTCCCATTGTAGATGTGCTGTTGCTACTAGGGAGAAAACAACGGTCTCTTGTTCATAGAACATGTGGACTATTTACCTTAGAAACTTTGCTTAAAGTTGTCTGTTGCTTGCAACTTAATACTGGAGGGGGTTCAGATGATAACCTGAAGTGGACTTCTAGTCATAGATGCAGTTGCATGGTGGTCTATGTATCTTGTTGTATTGCCCAATCGAATCTCATAGGATCTTTCTGACTAGTAATTGCATTGTTATGCCTTGCTCAGTTCCTATCAATTGCTCTGCTGTAATTTGTTTACCCTTCATGCCATGTTGTTTATCTAAGGAGATCACCTCTAGTGAACTATGGACCCCGGTCCAAGCTTTACCATTGATACATCTTCCATTGTTACTTGTTTACTTGTTGCAAACCACCATTACCTTCCACACCATATGTTTAATCCTTTGTTACAGCAAACCGGTGAGCTTGACAACCTCACTGATTTGTTGGGACAAAGTCTTGAGTTTGTGTTGTGCAGGTCTCCACGTTGTTTGCAACACCTGTGTGACGTTTCCTTCCTCCTGGTTCGATAACCTCGGTCTCAACTGAGGGAAAACTTGTTGCTGTGCTCTTCACACCCTGCGCCTGGGGTTACCAAGGAAGTGCCACGTCGAGCACCATCAAAGTCTTTATGGCGCCGTTGCCGGGGAGGCTAAGGACCTCTTCACAAGGGGAGTCCTTCACTTCCTTTTTTATTCACTTCATTTTTAGTTTGCTTTGTTTCTTTTGTTTGGTTTTGTTTGCCTCTTTCCAAATAAACCCAAAAATTAGTCTAGTTTGGTTTGCTTGCTTTATTCAAAAACACAAAAAAATTTAGTTCCTACTCTAGTTGCTGGTCTGTTGTTGCCTTGCTTGGTCATTATTTCTATCAATGGATGGTTTCTTTGAAATTAGTTCTTATTGGCAAGGTGGGTTCACGGAAGAACAAGAGTATTATTATAAGGAACACCGTTTGTCACAAAAAGGGAAACACTTGTGGGAAAAATTGATAAGTTGAATACTATTGCTGGAGACGTGTGCTCTACTTATAATGTTAATTATTGCTTTGATAAGTCTTGTTGCTATAGAAGGTATAAACATCTTCCTTTTCAGTGTGAGTATAATGATAATGTTACCATATCTTCTTATGTTAAGGGAAATTATGACTTTTATGATGTGGAATAAATTGAAGAATTTATTGCTTTCAAGGGTGCATTTTAACTTGCTGGTTTGCTTGAAAATACCGATGATGCACCTTATGAATATGAGGTTTATGAGATACTCAAATTTTGCTTTGATAATTACAAGGAAGAAAATGGCTATGTTCTTGAATATTTTAATAGATGCTTTCCATAAATGGAAGAGTCTAATGCCTTGCAGGAGCCTATGGAAGAAGAAATTATTGAAACTGGAAGCTCATTAGATGAAAAAGAGGAGGAGAGTGATGAACAAAAGGAGGAAGAATGGATTATCTACCCATGCCTACCTTCTAATGAGAGTAACTCTTTATCTCTTACATTATTTGATTGTCCCCCATGCTTACCAAAGGAGGATGAATGTTATGTTCCTGTGGATTGTTTTGAAATATCTACTTTGGGTAAAATCTGCGAAGGTTTTAATCCCACTATTTTTGAGCTTGATAGAAATTATGTGTTTGTAGATCATGAAAAGCATGCTTTATGTGATAGCTATATTGTTGAGTTTATTTATGAGGATACTGAAAATTATTATCAGAGAAGAAAGTATGGTTGTAGGAGTTTTTATGGTACTAAAACACCTCTCTTTGTGCTGAAATTTTTGAAGTTACTCTTGTCTTATCTTCCTATGCATGTCACTTTGTTCTTCATGAATTTATTTGTGTACAAGATTCCTATGCATAGGAAGAGCGTTAGACTTAAATGTGCTTTGAATTTGCTTCTTGATGATCTCTTTTACTTCAATTCATAATTTTTATGAGAGCATCTTCTCAAATTTTCCGTGCCTAACTTAAACGCGTTAAAGAAAAGTACTTGTTCAGAGATAACCCAAGAGTTTCCTTGAGTATTGGAAGTTATTACTTTAGTAATGACCTCTCCTTATCCCTTTTTGTTTGCTTTTTGTGCCAAGAATGACCTCTAATGAGAAGGAAGTAAGATTTGGGGAGTTGCTGTCTCGAAACAGATTTCTGTCCTCCACCATAAAAATTCTTGAGGAGTATCCGTAACTCGGATTGATCTCAAAATTTACGAATAAATCCCCCAGTATGTTAGATAATTTTAGTTAGTTCAACACTTTTTGATTTGAGCAACAGAAGATTTTCGAAAAAATCGGTTTCTACCTGCTGGTCTGTTTTGACAGATTTCTGCCATTATTTGCATTTGCTTCTAATTGATTTCTTTTTGAGTTATCTTTAGGTGAATTGATCTTTTTGAAGGAGTTACTACAGTAGCTTGTGTTTTTAGTGAAAAACCTTACTGTTCCAAAGCTTTGCCAAGGGTGTAATATCTTTTGAATAAACTAATGTTCCTAATGAAGATTGTGTGAAGTTTTGTATGAAGGAAAAATTTCAGGTGTAGAGAGAGAATGATGCAATGAGATGAAGAATGGAAAAAATTTCAAGCTTAGGTATGCCACCCTGGTGTCACCCCAAGAAATATCCAAGAGGTACAAGCGTCAAAGCTTGGGGATTCCCAAGGCATCCCCTTCTTCATCAATAAAAAGCTCAGGTCTGTTTAGACACTTCGTTTTTATTGTTTCATGCACAGTTGTGTTATTCTTGGAGCGTCTTAGTTTTTGTTTGCTTTGCTTAGGTTGTTTAGTTAGCTTGAATAAAATAGTTTGGACCCCCGTTCTCACTGTGTTGTTTTGCAAATAAGTTGCTTGGTGTTGGAAAGGAGTAGTAAGTTTTTGCTTGAAAGTGCAAGAGGAGCTTGCATTGACTGTGACTTAGACTTTAGCATGACATGCTAGGTGTTATTTTGACCCTATGCTTAGTGATTATTGTTGTAGCATGTCTTGTTCCAAACAATTGGGATTGCTTACTGTGCCTTGAAGAAATTATGCGTTCTTTTAGCATGCAAAAAATATAATATTGTGGTATTCTCCTTTGATGCTTTGTTTGGGTTTTCTTGGAACATGATCACACCATGTTATGACTCTCACAAGTCACCATTAGCCTCAATGATCATTTAGTCCTTGGCTTGTAGTACCACTCTATGCTTTGATTAGTAATGCTTTGTTGCTCTGCATGATTATGACCATTATGCTCTCTTAGTTGGTTGCTCCCTGTCATTTGCTAGCCTCCACTTGTATGAGTAAGTTCTACTTATGCTTCCAACTCCCAAGAAACCAAGTTTTTCCAAAGTGTCCACTATAAATTCCTATGCATGGTGTGTTACACCATTCCAAGTATATTCTTGTTTTAAGCTATCTTCCAATTAAAAACTATTTTGTTATGTGAAAACTTAGTGATTAAAGCCCTCACAAACTTGATGGCACACTTTATATTCTTTGCCCCTAATAAACTTGAACCATTGTGTCATATATGTTGTATATGCTTGCACTTATACGTTCGAATTAGCAGAATCGTGCTGTCACGGGGAACGTTTTCAACATTGCACTTGTACTTTGTACTCAGTTGATATCATGCTCTTTTGTCTATGGATGTCACTGGTGTGAAATAAAGAGGGAACTTGTAAGTCCATGGAGTTTGTATTCTGTGTTAGATAAACGCCTGGGCCGCTAGCCTAAGCTATGCCTAATCATGGTGGAAACTTGCAGCATCACCATAGTGAGATATCTATGAAGCATCCTCAATAAAAAGCTATGCATATGGTAAATAAAAAGATTGCTGAGATGCTCATTGTCTGCTTGCCTTGTCATTTTGGTTATGGGAAAGCTCCTGTACCATGTGCAAGGGGTACCCCATTGGCGGTTCTCTATGATATGCAAATACTTACAATGACAAGAACTTACAGGTGACTGAAGTTGAGTAGCATGAGGTGTGGCCCTCATATTCAAGGGACTTGAGATTGCCAACTTATACTTTGTCAAGCATATATTCCATCTTTGTTCACTTTAACCTTAATCACTTCAAGATGCTTATGATAGGGGCAATGAGGGCTGAAAGCTAACAAGTACCATAATTTTTGAAAGCTCTTTTTGAAACTTGAAATCCCTGCTTCCTTTACAAAAGGCCTTTCTTCCACCATTATTGAGTCTCCACCTTCTACCTTTAGGCACCATTAAGAGAGCATAGTTGTCATTCTGTGTGCAGTGTTCCAAAGCTTATTGATTGATGCATATTGTGATATTACTTGTTCTTATGCTATTTGTTTCTAGTCACCCTTGTGAACTTTGAAGGTGTCCTATGCATCTATTTGCGACTCTATGAGGGACAAGATGATTGCCACTATGCTATGTTTTCTGTATGTGAAACAAACAAACGATGCATGTTATTCATGATCTTTGTTTGTAGCATGTCATGTTGCATGCATAGTTGCTTTGTCTTACTGTTAGAACTCCATCTTTCATGCACATGTTTAGAGTTCTTTGATCCCAGATTTCAATGCTTGCAAATGGTTAGATCTTTATTGTGAGGGTGCATGTCACCTCAAAAATTATTCTTTTTATCACTTATCTATTTGTAATCATGCATGTTGTGTTTGCGGGGATCTGATGGTATTGAGATTATTATGTTGGTTTGATTAATGGTTTTGTCTTTATGATTCTATCATGTTTGTGTTTTTTGTGATCTTGCATGCTCTCCATTGTTAGTAGCTATCTTGGCCAAGTAGTTGCTAGTGACTCCAAGAGGGGGTATTTATGCTCGATAGTGGGTTCATGCCTCTAGTTTCCAAGGGAAGTGACAATAATCTCTTCGGTTGTAGATGTGTTGTTTCTACTAGGGAGAAAACAACGGTCTCTTGTTCATGGAACATGTGGACTGTTTACCTTACACACTTTGCTTAAAGCAGTTGTCTGTTGCTTGCAACTTAATATTGGAGGGGGTTCGGATGATAACCTCAAGGCGGACTTCTAGTCATAGATGCAGTTGGATGGAGGTCTATGTATCTTATTGTATTTCCCAATCGAATCTCATAGGATCTTTCTGACTAGTAATTGCATTGTTATGCCTTGCTCAGTTCCTGTCAATTGCCCTGCTGTAATTTGTTTACCCTTCATGCCATGTTGTTTATCTAAGGAGAGCACCTCTAGTGAACTATGGACCCCGGTCCAATCTTTACCATTGATACATCTTCCACTATTACCTGTTTACTTGCTGCAAACCATTACTCTCCGCACCATACGTTTAATCCTTTGTTACAGCAAACCGGTGAGCTTGACAACCTCACTGATTCATTGGGACAAAGTCTTGAGTTTGTGTTGTGCAGGTCTCCGTGTTGCTTGCAACACCTGTGTGACGTTTCCTTCCTCCTTCTGGTTCGATAACCCCGGTCTCAACTGAGGGAAAACTTGTTGTTGTGCTCTTCACACCCTGCGCTTGGGGTTACCAATGAAGTGCCATGTCGATCACCATCAGGTAACCTCAACGTTGCCGTCAAGTACCTCACACTGATGTTGACGGGCACGGCCCGCCAATGGAATGATGACTTGCCAGAGAAATCCATCTGCAACTGGTTGGACATGCAAGAAGCATTCACCAAAAACTTCGAGGGTACGTATAAGCGTCCCTGCATTGTTGGCGATCAGCAGCGGTGCGTGCAAGAGAAATACGAGACATCTCGAGCCTACGTATCCCGCTGGCTGGATATGAAGAATTCCTGCACAGGAGTGCACGATCAGACCTCCATGGCCGCCTTCATTTATGGATTGGTAAAAGGTATGTTGCTCCGACATAAGTTGAAGCGCCTGCAGGATAATCACAGGCTCGATCTCAACCAGATGATCCAGTTGGCCAGTGAGTTCGCGTCTGCCGACGAGAATGCTCACGTCTCCTTACCGACAATAGCCATTCCAACCCAATCTAAGAAGAACAATAACACCAAGTGGAAGAGCCCGCCAAAAGAAAAGCAAACCTCCGACATGGTCGCCATGACGTTTGCAGGAAGGGGTGATGGCGGACAGCGTGGCCGAGGACGAGGGCTGGTCGTGGGCAGCAGCGAGGTAGTGAAACTACCCCGCCAGCGCTCCGTGTTCCCCAAACGTACGAGGAGTACCATGATATGCCATGCCTTGTACACCTTGACGCCAACAGCAAATCCACTCACGCCAATCTCCATTGCAAGTTCGTCAATGACCTCAAGGAGGACCCGGAGTCCGGATACAAGCAAAGACGGAAGAACAGACCGCGAGGCAAGGGCAAAGGGAAGAAGAAGGAAGAGGAGTCCAAGGATTGAAGTGACATGGACGAGGATGTTGACCCCAAGCACGCCTACAAGGGTGATGGCAAAGGCAAGAACCCCTTCGAGAAGAAGGCCGTTGTCTACCACACTTTCCTTGGCACCCCTACTGTCCGGGCACAGAAAACCTTGATGAGGATACTGATGGCCACCCTACCCCCCAGTTCTCCAGTACTTGCGCTGTTCGGAAGTTCCAATCACTTGGGACAGGAAGGATCACCCAGACCTCATCCCAACGGAGAACCAATACGCCATGGTCATCAACCCTTTGATTGACGACAACGAGTTCACCAAATGCATGGTGGACAGTGGAAGTAGCATCAACATCATGTACCTGGATACACTACACAAGATTAAATTGACGGAGACCAACCTAAGGCGGACCAGCACCGTGTTCCATGGCGTAGTTCCTGGCCGGGAGGCTCGGTCCCTTGGGTGCATCACGCTTCCGGTCGCTTTTGGTGATGTTAAAAATTACTGCCAAGAACGCATGACCTTTGAAGTGGTCCCCTTCAAGAGCGTGTACCACGTCATATTTGGACGCGACATCTTCCACGCCTTCATGGTCAAGCCATGCTTCGTCTACAACAAGCTCAAAATACCCGGACCATGGTGTCATCACCGTATCCGGAAGCTTTACAAAGGCAAGAGACTGCGAGATTGGAGAAGCAGCCTTTCTAGAAGTTATCCTCTATAGCGAAGAGTTCAAGGAGATCCAGAGCAAGGTCGATGCCGGCATCGAAGAAACATATTTCTGACTCCAATCCCGCCTTCAAGGCCGCCATCGAGACCAAGCCGGTGGAACTTGTGGTAGGCGATGCCTCCAAGACCACCATCGTTGGGACGAACCTGGACCCTAAATAGGAAAGCGCGCTCGTCGAGTTCCTCCGTGAGAATAGGGACATCTTTGTCTGGAAACCTGCCTACATGAAAGGTGTACCTAGGAACTTCCCAAGCACAGCTTGAATATTGATCAAAAATGCAAACCGGTGAAACAACCTCTACGACGCTTCGGAGACGAGAAGAGACGCGCCATAGGCAAAGAGATAGCTAGGTTAGTTAAGGCTAGTTTTATCCGAAAAGTCCTTCACACCCGATGGGTGGCCAATCATGTACTTGTCCCCAAAAAGGGAACAAAAGAATTAAGAATGTGCGTTGATTTCACCAACTTGAACAAAGCATGTCCAAAAGATCTGTTTGCTTTGCCTCTGATACATCGTAAACGTATCTATAATTTTTGATGTTCCATGCTTGTTTAGTATCTACTTTGCTTTGCGTTGTCTACACTTTGAGGTGTTTTTATATATTTTCTGGAACTAACCTATTAACAAGATGCCACAGTGCCAGTTGCCTATTTTCTTCTGTTTTTGGTTCTAGAAAGGCAGAAAATCAATATTCTAGGAATTGGACGGGACAAAAGACGAAGTCATTATTTTCCCGGAGCAACACAGAACCACGAAGTAGAGCCAGAGGGGGCCACAGGGTGGCCGCACCCCCCTAGGTGCGGGCAAGCCCTAGAGGTGACCACAGGGGGGTGTGGGCCCCTGGACATCCACCGACCTTACCTCCTTCGCCTATAAGAAGCCTCCGATCCAAAAACCCTAAATCATCCAGAAGAAATCCACGAAAACCTCTACTGCGCCACCGCCACCGAAGGGGAGATTCGGGGAACAGAAAGTCTCTGTTCCGGCACCCTGCCAGGATGGGGAAGTGCCCCTGGAGCCATCTCCATCGATCTCCACCACCATCTCCATCACCGTTGCTGATTCCCATGATGAGGAGGGAGTAGTTCTCCTTCGAGGCTAAGGGCTCTACCGGTAGCTATGTGTTCATCTCTCTCTCTATGCATGATCTCGTTGTGGTCATGAGCTTTGTAATCAAGTAGATCTACCTTGCTACTCAAGTGCTTCATTAGATCTCTGCTCTCCCCATGTGTGTGAAAGTGACAGCATGCATGCCATGGTGGCACTTAGGCTTGAGTCTACATAAATAATCTTTGTGCTTTAATAGATCTATACTTTTCCCCACGTGTGTGAAAGTGACAGCAGGCATACCGTGTGTGGCACTTTAGCTAGATTGAGTATTTGTTATGAGTTATATTTGGAATTGGATGTCTCTATGAAATTGTGGTGTTTGTTGGAACCATCTAGCGTTCAAGGTGACAGTGTGGGGTTATCTAGATTGGGGAAGGCGAACTTTGAGGTGTGCTGTTATAGCCCTACCATTGATTAGAGTGTCCAACCGGGGAGTAGTTAAGAGTAGTATCATGAAGAGAGAATATTTATATGAGAGAGTGTTCACTAGTGAATGTATGATCCCTAGGCCTTGTTTCTAAGCATTGAAACACCGTTTGCTACTAGATCTGTTGCATGTTTGCTTGCTTCCTTCTTGTTGCATTTAGTCTTTACCTCACTGTCAAGATATTTTCTGGCACCGTTACCACTTGTATTTCACTATCTCTTCGCCGAACTAGTGCACATATACACCTGACAAGTGTATTGGGTGTGTTGAGGACACAAGAGACTTCTTGTATCTTGATTGCAGGGTTGCTTGAGAGGGAATACCTTTGACCACTTACTCCTTGAGTTCGATAAACCTTGGGTAATCCACTTAAGGGAAACTTGCCGTTGTTCTACAAACCTCTGCACTTGGAGGCCCAACAACTTTCTACAAGAATAGAAGTGCGTAGAAATCAAGATATTTTCTGGCGCCGTTGCCGGGGAGGAAAGGTAAAAGGCACTCACACACGTTACCTCATGGCAACAGCAAGCCAGAAAGCTCTTTTCTGGCGCCGTTGTTGGGAAGGTAAGGTAAAAGGTACTCACATCCTTGTGTGTGAGTGCTCGAAGTTATTTCCTTTAGATTCTGCAATTTTGTCTTTTTGTTTCTTGTTTTCACTAGTTAGGCTTAATGGAAAACAACAACAAAATTTGAGAGCTTTATAGTGTTTATCTTGAGTTAAGAAATGAAGTGTTTGAAGAGAAAATTAAAAAACCTATGGAGCTTTATTTGCATTCTAATAGCAATGTTATTAGTATGAATGCTTTGAACACCATTTTTTCTAATGCTATGGAAAAGTCTAAGCTTGGGGAAGCTGGTTTTCATGAGCATGATATTTTTAGTCCCCCAAGCACGGAGGAGAAAGTTTACTTTGATGATACTTTACCTCCAATATATGATGATTACAATGATGAGTATGATATTTTCAGTACACCTACTATTGAGGAGAAAATTAATTGTGATTACAATATGCCTCCTATATTTGATGATTATGGTGATGAGAATAACAATGATAGCTATTTTGTTGAATTTGCTCCCACTACAATTAATAAGAATGACTATGCTTATGTGGGGAGTAATAATCATTTTATGCATGTGGCTCATGATAAGAATGTTCTTTGTGATAGTTAAATTGTTAATTTTATGAATCATGCTACTGAAAGTTATTATGAGAGAGGGAAACATGGTTTTATGTATCTCAACAATATTAAGTTTCCCCTCTTTATGTTGAAAACTTTGAAGTTGCATTTGTTTTGATTTCCTATGCTTGTTTCTTTGTGCTTTCATGACTTGTTTGTTTACAAGATTCCTATGCATAGGAAGTGGGTTATACTTAAATGTGTTTTGAATTTGATTCTTGATGCTCTCTTTTACTTCAATTCATATTTCTTATATGAGCATCTTCTCAAACTATCAAGCCTAACTTAAAGGCGTTAAAGAAAAGTACTTGTTAGGAGATAACCCAAGAGTTTTATTGAGTCTTAGAAGTTATTACTTCAGTAATGACCTCTCCTTATCCTTTTTGTTTGCTTTTTGTGCCAAGAATGACCTCTAATGAGAGGGAAGTAAGATTTGGGAGTTGTTGTCCCGAAACAGATTTCTATCCTCCACCATAAAAATTCGTGAGGAGTCTATGTAACTCGGATTGAGCTGAAAATTTACAAATAAATCCTCCAGTATGTTAGCTAACTTTTGTTAGTTTAACACTTTTTGATTTGAGCAACAGAAGATGGTCGAAAAAATCTGTTTCTACCTGCTGGTCTGTTTTGACAGATTTCTGTCATTATTTGCATTTGCTTCTTATTGATTGCTTTGTGAGTTCTCTTTTGGGGAATTGAGATTTTTTAAGGATTTGCTACAGAATCTTGTGTTTTTAGTGAAAATCCTTGCTGTTTAAAAGCTTTGCCAGAGGTCTAATATCTTTTGAATAAACTAATGTTGCTAATGAAGATTGTGTGAAGTTTTGTATGATAGAAAATTTTCAGGTGTAGAGAGAGAATGATGTAATGAGATGAAGAATGGAAAAAAGCTCAAGCTTGGGGATTCCACCCCGGTGTGACCCTAATAAATATCCAAGAGGTACAAGCGTCAAAGCTTGGAGATGACCGAGGCATCCCCTTCTTCATCAATAAAAAGCTCAGGTCCTTCTAGACACTTTGTTTTTATTGTTTCATGCATTGTTGTGTTGTTCTTGGAGCGTCTTAGTTTTCGTTTTTGGTTTTTGTTTGCTTAGTTTGCTTGAGTAAGTTGGTTGGTTACACCACACTTCTTTTGGAGAGAGACACACTCTATTTACATTGCCTAGAACACTCTAGTTTTCACTCTTATTGTTCTGTGAGTGTTCTCTTTTGCTAGCACCGTGTTTAGCCTTAGTTTCCGTGTGCTTATTGCTTAGAACTTTTTAGTTCTTATTTGTGGAGTTGTGAGACAATCTCACTAATCTTTATTGATTATTATCTCTATGAGTTGCTTCAAATAAGTTGATTGGTGTTGGAAAAGAGTAGGAAAGTTCTTGCTTGATTAGTACAAGAGGAGCTTGCATTGACTGTGACTTAGACTTTAGCATGACATGATAGGTGTTGTTTTCACCTTATGCTTAGTGATTATTGTTGTATCATGTCTTGCTCCAAACAATTGGGATTGCTTAGCGTGCCTTGAAGAAATTATGCGTTGTTTTAGCATGCAAAAGCATAGTATTGTGGTATTCTCCTTTGATGCTTTGCTTGGGTTGACTTGGCACATGCGCACACCATGTTATGACTATGACAAGTCACCATTAGCCTCTATGACCATTTAGTTCTTGACTTGTAGTACCACTCTTTGCTTTGATTAGTAATTCTTTATTGCTCTGCATGATTATGGCCATTATACTCTCTTAGTTGGTTGCTCCCAGTCTTTTGCTAGCCCACTTGTATGAGTAAGTTCTACTCATGCTTCCAACTCCCAAGAAACCAAGTTTTTCCAAAGTGTCCACTATAAACTCCTATGCATGGTGTGTTGCACCATTCCAAGTATATTCTTGTTTTCAGCTATATTTCAATTAAAAACTATTTTGTTATGTGAAAACTTAGTGATTAAAGCCCTCACGAACTTGATATCACACTTTATATTCTTTGCCCTTAATAAACTTGAACCATTGTGACAACTTTGTTGTATATGCTTGCACTTATACGTTGGAATTAGCAGAACCGTGCTTTCATGGGGAACATTTTCAACATTGCATTTGTACTTTTTACTCAGTTGATATCATACTCTTTTGTCTATGGATGTTAACGGTGTGAAATAAAGAGGAAACTTGTAAGTCCATGGAGTAACTATTCTGTGTTAGAGAAACGCCTGGGCCGCTAGCCTAAGCCATGCCTAATCATGGTGGAAACTTGCAGCATCACCATACTGAGATATCTATGAAGCATCCTCAATAAAAAGCTATGCATATAGTCAATAAAAAGATTGTTGAGATGCTCATTGTCTTCTTGCCTTGTCATTTTGTTTATGGGAAAGCTCCTATACCATGTGCAAGGGGTACCCCGTTGGCGGTTCTCAATGATATGCAAATACTTATAATGACAAGAACTTACCTGTGACTGAAGTTGAGTATGCATGAGGTGTGGCCCTCGTATTCAAGGGACTTGAGATTGCCAACTTATACTTCGTCAAGCATATACTCCATCTTTGCCACTTTAACCTTAACCACTTCAAGATGCTTATGATAGGGGCTATGAGGGCTGAAAGCTAACAAGTACCATAATTTTTGGAAGCTCTTTTTGAAACTTGTAATCCTTGCTTCCTTTATAAAAAAGGCCTTTCTTCCACCATTACTTGAGTCTCCACCTTCTACCTTTAGGTAACATTAAGAGAGCATAGTTGTCATTATGTGTGCAGTGTTCCAAAGCTTATTAATTGATGCATATTGTGATATTACTTGTTCTTGTGCTATTAGTTTCTAGTCACCCTTGTGAACTTTGAAGGTGTCCTATGCATCTATTTGCTACTCTATGAGGGACAAGTTGATTGCCACTATGCTATGTTTTCTGTATGTGAGACAAACAAACGTTTTTCAATGCATGTTATTCATGATCTTTGTTTGTAGCCTTTCATGTTGCATGCATAGTTACTATGTCCTATTGTTAGAACTCCATCTTTCATGCACATGTTTAGAGTTCTTTGATCCCAGCTTTTAATACTTGCAAATAGTTGGATCTTTATTATGAGAGTGCATGTCACCTCAAAAAAATATTCTTTTATCACTTACCTACTCGAGGACGAGCAGGAGTTAAGCTTGGGGATGCTTGATACGTCGTAAACGTATCTATGATTTTTGATGTTCCATGCTTGTTTAGTATCTACTTTGCTTTGCGTTGTCTACACTTTGAGGTGTTTTCATATCTTTTCTGGAACTAACCCATTAACAAGATGCCACAGTGTCAGTTGTCTGTTTTTTTCTGTTTTTGGTTCTATAAAGGCAGAAAATCAATATTCTCGGAATTGGACAGGACAAAAGCCAAAGTCATTATTTTCCCCGAAGCAACACGGAACCACGAAGTAGAGACGGAGGGGGGCCATAGGGTGGCCACACCCCCTAGGCGCGGGCAAGCCCTGGAGGTGCCCACAGGGGGTGTGGCCCCCCTGGACCTCCGTCGACCTTGCCTCCTTCGCCTATAAGAAGCCTCCGATCCAAAAACCCTAAATCATCCAGAAGAAATCCACGAAAACCTCTATTGCGCCGCCGCCACCGAAGGGGAGATTCGGGGGACAGGAAGTCTCTGTTCCGGCACCCTGCCGGGACGGGGAAGTGCCCCTAGAGCCATCTCCATCGATCTCCACCACCATCTCCATTACCGTTGCTGATTCCCATGATGAGGAGGGCGTAGTTCTCCTTCGAGGCTAAGGGCTCTACCAGTAGCTATGTGTTCATATCTCTCTCTCTATGCATGATCTTGTTGTGGTCATGAGCTTTGTAATCAAGTAGATCTACCTTGCTACTCAAGTGCTTCATTAGATCTCTACTCTCTCCATGTGTGTGAAAGTGACAGCGTGCACGCCATGGTGGCACTTAGGCTTGAGTCTACATAAATACTCTTTGTGCTTTAATAGAACTATGCTTTTCACCACGTGTGTGAAAGTGACAGCGTGCATACCGTGTGTGGCACTTTGTATAGATTGAATATTTGTTATGAGTTATATTTGGAGTTGGATGTCTCTATGAAATTGTGGTGTTTGTTGGAACCATCTAGCGCTCAAGGTGATAGTGTGGGGTTATCTAGATTGGGGAAGGCAAACTTTGAGGTGTGCTATTATAGCCCTACCATGGATTAGAGTGCCCAACCGGAGAGTAGTTAAGAGTAGTATCATGAAGAGAGTATATTTATATGAGAAAGTGTTCACTAGTGAATGTATGATCCCTAGGACTTGTTTCTAAGCATTGAAACACCATTTGCTACTAGATCCGTTGCATGTTTGCTTGCTTCTTTCTTGTTGCCTTTAGTGTTTACCTCACTGTCAAGCTATTTTCTGGCACCGTTACCACTTGTATTTCACTATCTCTTTGCCGAACTAGTGCACCTATACACCTGATAAGTGTATTGGGTGTGTTGGGGACACAAGAGACTTCTTGTATCTTGATTGCAGGGTTGCTTGAGAGGGAATACCTTTGACCACTTCCTCCCTGAGTTCGATAAACCTTGGGTAATCCACTTAAGGGAAGCTTGCTGTTGTTCTACAAACCTCTGCACTTGGAGGCCCAAAAACTGTCTACAAGAATAGAAGTGCGTAGACATCAGCCTCACATTGACCAAGTCATTGACTCGATGGCTGGCTCGGAACTTCTGTGTTTTCTCGATGCATACTCAGGATACCACTAGATAAAAATGAGGAAGTCGGACCAATTGGCCACTTTGTTCACCACAGCCCACGACATGTTTTGCTATGTCACGATGCCCTTTGGGCTAAAAAACGCAGGTGGTACGTACCAGCGGACTATGCAGCATTGCCTACACAATCAAATTGGTCGGAACGTTCATGCCTATGTGGACGATATAGTGGTGATGTCTAAAAAGTCAAATGACTTAATCTCCAACTTAAAAGAAACCTTTGATAATCTTCGAAAATACAACATGATGCTTAACCCAAAGGAGTGTGTCTTCGGGGTTCCAGCCGGCAAATTGTTGGGCTTCATCATTTCCTAGCGTGGAATCGAGGTCAACCCGAGAAAATCAAGGTGATCCTAAACATAAATCGTCTGACATGCCTAAAGGACATCCAACGGCTAACAGGCTGCATTACAGCAGTAAGCCGGTTCGTCAGCCGACTTGGAGAGAAGGCTCTGCTGCTTTACAAGTTGCTGAAGAAGGCAGGCAAATTTACCTGGATGGACGAAGCAGATGGTGCGCTCAAGAAGCTAAAGGAGATACTCTCCTCTGCACCTGTGCTTGCAGCAACCGAGCCTATGGAGCCTATGTTGATCTACATGGCGGCCACCAACCGGGTAATCAACATCGTGATCGTGGTGGAGCGGAAAGAACCAACGCATGATCATGGAGTACAACAACCAGTTTACTATGTAAGCAAGGTCTTTTGACGGAATCCAAGCAGTGTTACCCGCACTACCAAAAGCTAGCTTATGGAGTGTTCCTTGCTTCTCGGAAGCTAAGGCACTATTTCCAGGAGCACCCTATCACAGTTGTGAGCAAGTCTCCACCGTCTGACATCATCAATAACAGCGACGCTACAGGAAGGGTTGCAAAGCAGGGCATTGAACTTGCCACCTTCGAGATCACCTACAAGAGACGCGACGCTATCAAATCACAGGTCTTGGCAGATTTTATTGCAGACTGGACGGAGATGCCGGATGGTACCCCTGTACCAGAGCCAGAATACTGGTGACGCACTTTGACGGATCAAAGCTACTCAACGGCTCAGGGACTGGTGTACTGCTACAGTCACCAACAGCGGAAAAGCTACACTACGTTCTGCAGATCCACTTCGAGGCTACAAATAACATGGCGGAATATGAAGCACTCATTCACGGACTTTGCATAGCCAAGGATATTGGCATCAAGCGCATAGTTTGTTGTGGAGATTCTGACTTGGTTTCCTAGTAGGTGGCTGGCACCTGGAATGCGCGGAACCCTATGTTGGCGGCATATCAAGACGAAGTAGACGAGATAGACAAGTGCTTCGAGGGCTACGAAGTCAATTATCTCAAGAGGGAGAATGAGGCGGCTGATCTGCTGTCAAAGCTTGGATCAGGGCGCAAATCAATTCCGCCTGGAGTTTTCCTGGAGCATCTACGGACACCATCCGTGAAGGGAGCAGACCCCGAGAACCCGGATAGAGTTGACTCTTTTGTTCACACAGTGATAAAGGTCCCTCCGGCTTGGACAAAACCGTTCATGCAGTGTCTCATACACGGAACTTTGCCCATCGACAAAGTCGAAAGTCGGCAAATAGTACGTCAAGCGAAGGGCTATACCATAATCAATTGGCAGCTCTATAAAAGAAGCACCACTGGTGTATACCTAAAGTGTGTTTCCCAGCAAGAAGGTATTGAAATCCTTCATGGGATCCATCTCGGATATTGCGGGCATCACGCCGCTCCTCGATCGTTGGTCTCCAAAGCCTTTTGGCAAGGATTCTACTGGCTGACCGTGAAGGCGGATGCCGACAAGCTGGTGGAGACATGCATGGGATGCCAGTACTATGCCCGACAACCACATGTACCAGCTAAAGAATTGTGAACAATACCAATAACTTGGCTGTTTGTAGTCTAGGGGCTAGACATGGTTGGACCATTATAGACGGCACCTTGTGGGTTTACGCATCTTCTAGTAGCAGTTGATAAATTCACCAAATGGATAGAAGCTAAACCCATTAGAAAGCTTGATGGGGCAACTGCCCTTCGGTTTGTCCAGGATCTAGTGGTGAGATTTGGTATCCCACATAGCATTATCACCGACAACGGAAGCAACTTGTCACTCGGAGAAGTGGAAGCCTATTGTAGGGAGAAGGGCATCCGACTTGACTTGGCATCTGTGGCACATCCACAGTCCAATGGGCAAGTTGAGCGAGCCAATAGATTAATTCTGTAGGGAATCAAGCCATGTCTAGAGGCACCGCTACATAGAGCAGCTGGAGCCTGGGCGGAGGAATTACCATCTGTTCTATGGATTTTCCGAACTACACCCAACAGATCTACCGGCTACACCCCTTATTTCATGGTATATGGAGCATCAGCCATCCTGCCTTCCGACATCCTCCACGATTCACCAAGAGTTTCTGCCTACGATGAAGATGACGCTGAAGAATCCAGGCACCTAGATGTGGACCTTCTCGAGGAAGAACGCGTATTGGCATGACAAAGATCCGCCATCTACCAGCAGAAGCTACGCAACTACCATAGTTTCCGCATTCGGCATCGCTCGTTTAAAGAAGGGGATCTGGTGCTCCAACTTAAGCAGAAGAAGTCACACAAATTATCCCCACCATGGGAAGGACCGTTCATCATTATCAAGGCGCTACTCAATGGGTCTTACTACCTCGTTGACAATCGTAAACTAGAGGATAGACCAAACGAGGATCATAAGCATAAGCGACGTGACTCGGATGATGACTACCCGGAGCTTGATCGGCCATGGAACATAGCACAGCTACGTCCTTTTTACACTTAGCATTTTTTTTCTATGGTGTACCTCTTATATGATCAATGAAATAAAGCTCTTTGGTTCACTCATATGATTGAGTCTTTTACCTCCTTTAGTGTTCATTTTTGGATCGTATAAAACCTTTATGTGCAAGTTTTGCATTTGCACTTGTGAAAATTCCGCCTACGGGCATTAGCTTAAGTTTTCTGGTCTACACGTTCTTTGTTGTTTCTATGTGGATTCTGGAGTAGTGACTTTCGACACTCGAAGTCGGCGATTTTATGCTTAGGTTCTTGACGGTGCCATTGGGCATCATCACCTAAGCGCATGGTTCCGACTATGAGTCTTTCGACTCATGAAAAGTCAAGCATAAAAACCAGAGTAATGGATAAGCCAGCACTTGCTTAAAAAATATATGCATGCTAGAACTAGTACTTAAGTAGCAGGAAACATATAGCTATTGTTTTTTGCCTTAAGGTTAAACCGTAGTTTTTTCGCATACATACATATCAAGAGGAAACAAATATTATATATGTGTTTTTCATTCCTCTGGCGCAGGAGACTTCGAGGTAACGTCGTCGGTAGCAGGAGAGTCATCTTGATCATCAACGAAGTTGTTGGTCTTGAGGGACTCGGAGGAGCTGGATTGGTTGGCATCAATAATCTCAAGAGGCACAAATGTGTTAGCATCTACCAACTTGGCAACCCTGGTGTCATAGTCAGCAAGCGATGACCAAATAGCTCCGTGATTGATCTTCTGGCCGTCATCGTCTATGTCGGGAAAGCCGGAGGTCACTGTGTCGATGTCAGCATTCTCATAGTGAGCCTTAACCATTGCCAGCGACATCCTTGCACCATCCCGGGTACATGAATCTTTCTAGCTTATGATGCGCTCGGGGGCTTGGCGCAAGATCCCTGAGTACTTCATGATAGAGTCCATCGCTTTGATGTTGATGTTTAGGGGCTTGGCAATTTCTTTTGCTTGCGTGATGGCGGTGTGGATGAAGTTGCCGGCAAGAACCATGCATTCCTTTGGCGGAGGAGGATTATTGGTTAAACCAATAGGAGCTGCATTTCCGGCCAAGCAATGGAGTACATTAGTTCAACATAACAAAAGTTCCGAGTACCTGGCTTACAGAAATACAAGACGGAGATTTCTTACCAAAGATGCTAGCCTCATCTTGTTGGAGCGTCTCCGCCATGGAGTCCCGTTCTTGTCGGAGGACCTTGTAAGCCTCAAGGTTGCGCGTATTCTGCTCGTCGGCAGCTTTGTTCTGCTCCTTGAGGGTTGCAATTTCCTTCTTCAGCCGGTTGATCTCCGTGTTGGCAGAATCCTGCACGGCCTTCATAGCATCTTCAAGGATTCAACCTTCTCCTACTTGAGGATTTTGTTCTCGCTATCCAGCAGTTGTATGTGCTTGGATTGCTCGACAATATCCTTCTCCTTGACAATAGCTTCTGCATGTCGGAGAAATGATAGTGCATGCTGTGTAGTCGTAGGTTAATGGCGCAAGACCAAGATTGAGTGCGAAAATTGAAAAGAAAAACAGACTATTGCTCTTGCTTATTTGATCCTTCAAGAAGGCAGTTTTACCCTTTTTAGCTTCAAGGTCAGCACGCATCTTCTGGAACTTGTCGTTGGCGACACCTCTCCGAGCATTCTCATTCTGCGAAAAAGATCAATGATACTTAGTCTACTTGGAGCATCTAGTCGGATAACTATCCACCTATAGGCTTGGGGGCTACAGTACGAGTTTTTTACTCGGCAATATGCTTAGACTTTATTTAAGCATCTAGTCAGAACTAATTTTGTTTCAACTAGAGGCTTGGGGGCTACAGTATTGAAATTTACAAACACTGCGTATGCTAATCTAAAAGTATCTAGTCGGAATAATTCATTCAAACTACATACTTGGGGGCTACAGTGCGAAGTTTTTCTAACTTAGTCACTCTTAGAGTATTCAGACCCAAAGACTTATGGTTTTCGTCTAAATCCTCGGGGGCTACAGTGGGATACTACATATGAAATGCAAAAGACATATAAAACTTATAAGAGCAATGATCTTGAGATTGATGGCGCTCTCGGCAAATATCTTGCTAAAGGCAAGGCTGTTTCTGCGCAGGATATCCGCCCGCTTGAGCAGATCCTCAAGACCACATATGGGAGAAGTTGGCGCTGCACCAGGAGCCAGAGTTGAGCTACTCGGTGTAAGCACCGGGTAGACGATTTTTGGAAACTCTGTTGGCGTCTTGGGTGCAACGGCTCCGCCTACGGTAGAAGTTCCTCCGTCCACCTTAGCCTTACCAGTGGCATCCTTAGCCGGAGCTTCAGCCACTTTGGAGGACATGCTTTCTTGTGTCGCCTGCTCACCGACAATGGCAAGTTTCGCGGCAACGTCGGGGATCCCCTGAGAAGGAGCTGGATCCACTTCCATGGTGGAAGGTTCAGACGTTACCTTCACCGGAGAGCTTGTCGGCGCGGTAGCAAGCTGGACGCTTGGAGTCGGAGGAGCAACAGCGGGGAAGGACTGACTTAACATTTCTTTGATGTTTTTAGAAGCCCCCGATGTTTTGGAGGTCTTCTTCAAACTCATACTATCCTTCTTCTTGAAACATGCAAAAGTATAAGTACAGGAACAAGACGAGCAAGAGACAATGTCGGATGTTAAGAAGCTTACACAACGGTTGGTGCTTTAGTCAACGGGATACCGATCATTCTTATTTTATCTGCCTCCAGGGAGGCGGTGGATCTCTTGGAGGCTCCACCCTCCGTCTTCTTCTTCTTGCCTCCGTAGGCAGCGTCAGAGGTGAAGCTCTTCCGCTTTCGTGCCAATGGGACATCATCGTCGGACACGACAGTGACTTCCTTCATCTTGGGGTCATAGACTTGGATAGCCATGCTACCTTCGTCTAGACTCTTTAGCTGTTAAGTGAATTCCAAAGTGTTAGATGCAATGGTTAAGGCTAGACGGAAGAACTGGAGCATATGTCATACATGGAAAATAAACAAGTACCTTTGGGCACGTGCCGCCCTCGAACATGTCATAGGTGATGCTGAAGCCACGTTTCTTGTCCTTCACCTTGACTATGTCCTTGAGGCAAAGATTGATGGAGTCACTCGAAAATTTGTCCTCGGAGATGTGGAGGCTATCCTAACTATCCTTGGAATATTCGTGGACCAGCTTCACGCGGTGCTGCAGATGCTGAATCTGCCTGACGGACCAGCACATGGCTAGGTCCAACCCCGTCATACCCGTATCTAGGAGCAACTCGATCCGCCTTACAACGCGGGAGGCTTCGTCGTCGGAGGGAAGGAGGGCTTGGGATCTCCATGTCGGGGCTTCAGTGGCGGCTCCATCGACAAAGTCTGGGTACGTTCTTTCTTGGCCAGCCAGAGGGATATTTGGGCCGTAGAAATATGTCCTCTTCCAGTTCTTGCAGGACTCGTGGCCTACAATGTCGGGGAACTGTGATGACCCACAAGTATAGGGGGTGTATCGTAGTACTTTCGATAAATAGGAGTGTCGATCCCAACGAGGAGCAGAAGGTGCTGAACAATGGTATGGAGCAGGAAATCCCTATGAATACTTAGCAAATGGATTTTTTGTGGTTTTCTAATAAGGCAACAAAACAAAGAGCAAGTAATAAAGACAACGAACAAACGGAGCAAGTGGCCCAATCCTTTCTTAGCAAAGGACAAGCCAGTGGAAATACTTATAAGGACCAAATGTTCTCGAGGACACATGGGAATTCTGTCAAGTGCTTTCGCTTCAAATAGCTGAGTACTCTTATTTGGTGTTCATAAGTGTTGTGTCGGTGAACCTGTGCTAACATACCACCCTTCCTAGGACTAATACATACTTGTGATTAAACCCCATGCAAACATCCGTAACTACAGGAAAGTAATTAAGATATAAATCTAACCACAGCCATAAACTCTGAGATCCTACACTCCCTTGTGCAAAGGTGTCCTAACGGGGGTTCAGGTTTCTATCACTCCAGCAACCCCACAATTAGTAGCCAAATACACAATGCATCCCCCTAGGCCCATAAATGGTGAAGTGTCATGTAGTCGACGTTCACATGACACCACTAGAAGAATAGCACCACAACTTAAATACTAAACCATTGAATAATAACTCATCACAGATTCACTGCTAACAACATGACTTCTCCCATGTCCTCAAGAACTAAACGAACTACTCACAAGACATCATATGGATCAAGATCAAAGATGATATGATAATGGATAACAATCTGAACATAAACAATAATCCAATGGTTCCACTAACAAGCATCAACTACAATAGTAATCAGCACCGGGAAAGTTTCCCCTAAGAACTAAAGCAATATCCAACACAATTGTTATAGCGGGACGGAGTGGTGATGATGGTGCTGGTGGAGATGATGGTGTGGATGATGATGATCCCGATGAAGCCTAGCTTGATGATAGTGTTGATGGCGACGGTATCCCCTCTCCGGAGAGATCTTTCTCTCTTGGTGTTTTCCGCCGCCCAGAGGTGGCAGAAATCTATCTGTGGTCGCCCCTGAGCCTTAGGGTTTTGAAGGAAAGATATAGGCGAAGGGGCGGAGTCAGAGGCCGGGCAGATGGGCCACACCTGCCCTAGGCGCGGGGTTAGGTGGACCCACGCATAGGGGGTGTGAGGCCCCACTTCGTCCCTCCTTCTGGCTTCCTTCGTCTTCTGGTAAAATAATATGTTTCCATATTTTTTTGGTATTTTTCTGATCTTCGCGAAATTGCACCGAAACGCCTTCTTTTCCATCAGAATCCAGACTCCGACAGTCCATCCTCGAAGAATCATCCAACATGCATAAACAAATTAAAAGCCATAAGTAATACCTCATAATAAGACAAATATCAATGAATAGAGGTAAATTATGATATAGAATGGTGATGCAAATTGGGCGTATCAACTCCCCCGAGCTTAGAATTCGCTTGTCCCCAAGCGAAAATTGAGCTCAGTAAACATGTCCATAGGTTTATGGAGTGAAGTGTCGATAAAAGAATACGAACAAGAAGCATCACACTTACCATTGCACAACTCGTAGAAAAGAGCAACTCACCATTATATAACTTAGCTTTCAACCAAGTACAACAGTAACAATAGATATGCATAAAGATAAATCATAATTGGAATTGGCAAACTTGTTCTTGGTCAGAGAACACCTGGTAAACAGTTTCACAAAAGATTTTTGTAGAAGTTTCAAAATGGGAGCACTCTTTGCTCAAAACGGTTTTTCACAAGTGAAGGCTTTCAAAGTAATACTCAATAAATAAGAGTTTTGTGCAAACAAGGAAGATAAAGAACATGATTGAATAAATCACCATATGAATGCTTGAAACACAACAACTCAAATGCTTGATTGAGATAGAGAAGAAGTAGGTTTACTGACTCAACTTGGTAACTAGGAGAAAGGTCCCTTCTTAGAGGGTAGCAGGGATTACAAGTCATAAAGAGCTTCCAAAAGATTATGGTACTTACTAGCTTTGAGCCATCATTGCCTCTATCATAAGCATCTTGAGATGATTAAGGTTAAAGTGAACAAAGATGGAGTATATTCTTGACGAAATATAAGTTGGCAATCTCATGTCTCTTGAATATGAGGGCCACTCCTCATGCATACTCAACTTTGAGTCCGGAATGTCGCCTAGAGGGGGGTGAATAGGCGATTAAAACTTTTCCTAGAGTGGATCAACAAAGGAGGAATAAAACTAGTGTTTACTTTGTTAAGCACAACCTAGAACAACTAAGGTTCACCTATGTGCACCAACAACTTATGCTAAGCAATACAAGCAACAAAGAGATAGCAAGATATATATTACTTCAAGCACGAAGGCTATCACAATGTAAAGTGCATAAGTAAAGAGCTCGGGTATAGAGATAACCGAGGCACGCGGGGACACCGATATTTTACCGAGTTCCTCCCAACATGGAGTACGTCTCGTTTGGAGAGGGGGTGGTATCAAACCACCAACGCCACAAAAGGCCTCCCTTATTCTCCGGTGAATCTCACCCCAACGGGATCGATCCACGCTTTCACTATCGATGCACTCGTCGGTGGCAACCGGAACCTCTCACAAGTTTGGGGCACTTCTCCACAACTTAATTGGAGGCTCCCAACAAACGCCACAAAAGGCCTCAACAAATGCCACCAAGGCCACAATGCCACCAAGGCCACAAAACCGTCTAGGGTTCCAAGAACCCAAGAGGGACAAGCTCCAATGAGCAACTCAAACCAAATCCTCCGAGAAGAACTCAAACCGATGCACCAAATACAAATGGCAAGAACACCACAAAGATGTTCAAATACTTCTCTCCCAAATTCCACCAAAGCTACAAAAGCTTATGGGGGAATAAGAGAGGAAGAACAATGGAGGAAATCTACAAAAGACTCCAAGATCTAGATCCCAATATGTTCCCCTCACTTAGAGGAGAGATTGATTGGTGGGATTGTAGATCTAGATCTCCTCTTTCAAATCCCTCAAGAATATGCAAGAATCATAGGAGGGATTGAGAGAAAGCAAGCTCAAGAAGGTCAACAATGGAGGGGAAAACTTGCAAGAAAGGTTGGGGAACCATTGGGGAAGAAGGCCCCTTAAATAGGTTCCCCGAACATCCAACCGTTGAAGCAAAAAAAACGCGAATCCCGGTACTACCGGACATTCCCGGTACTACCGGACATTCCCGGTACTACCGGACATTCCCTGGGGATCCCAGGTCGCCAAACGCACCTTATTCAGTACCAACCGGTACTAAGGGGCGGTACTACTGGACCTCCGGTACTACCGGACCCTGGTCCGGTACTACCGGTCACCCCTAAACGAAAACGGCCATAACGTTTGCATCCGGACTCCGATTTTGATGATCTTGGGCTCGTTTCGAAGAGGACAACAAGCTATAAAAGATCATGCAAAGAAAAATCATAGTACAGCAAGGGAGGATAGATCCAAATGACGAAAGGTTTAACCTCTCTCAAAAAGACGAACCGATAAAACCTCCAACATCAAAAACTTAATAGAAAATGCATATGAAATCCGTTTTCGATGAACTAGAGCTTGTCATGGAGATTAACACAAGATCTAAATCCTCACATGAGTAAGAACCAAATAATGTAAGGTTTTACCTATCTCTAAAATACAAACCGGTAAAACCTCCAAGATCAAAATGCAATAAGATATAAAAGGGAAATCCGATTTTGATGAACAAGAGCTTGTTATGAACATTACAACAAGCTCTATATCCTCACATGGACAAGACCAAATAACAACCAAATACGATGATGCAAGTATGCAAAGGTTTGAGCTCTCTCCGAACGATGTGACCGAGTTACTCATTCGAGAGCCCCTCTTGATAGTACGGTTATCTATCCTAAACCCGGTCTCCCACACACAACATGAGACCGGCAAAAGGGAAAACTATCAAGATTATACCTTTGCCTTGAGAATTCCACTTGAGCTCAATGTAGACGGTCTTGCCCTTCTCAAGATAGAACGCCTTTCTTAATTCCTCATCATCGACCTCGCATATTGAGCTTGCACAACATATCTTCTTTGCATTTCATCGACCTTGAAGCCAACACATGCTCCAAGTGATGCCAATGGACAAATCCTACAAGTATAACTTAATACACACATTAGTCCATAAAGATTGTCATTAATTACCAAAACCACACATGGGGGGCCCAACATGTTCTTTCACAAGTGATAAAGCCAAACATGCAATCTTCCTTGAAAACACAAAAGAATCTTAAATATAGAATACTAAGCTCATGAGCCAACAAGATAGAAAACAAATGATAACAAATACATGTAAGCTTTTTCTTTCTTTCTTTTTCTTTCAAACTAAAGCCACTGACCAGAACTTGGTTTGCCAAAACAAATTTAGATCCACTTGATGATCCCAAAGTGGTGCCAATACTGAACAACAAGATTTATCATATAATAGAGATTGCAAACTAAAATAAGAAGTGCAAAAAGTAAAAGATGAGACTTCTCATTAATATTCAATAAAGGCACTCGCGCCAAGGGATACATAGATAATCAACTAAAGGAGAGATACTCCACATGCAAACCAAACTATAAGATAACCTCTCTACCACAGATATGAATCCACTAAAAAGGTAAAAGATAAAAGATAATGGTGGTGATACCGCGGCACTCCCCCAAGCTTGGAACAAGCCAAGGGGATGCCAAACCTGATGACGAATTACTCCTTTGGTGGTGGTGGTGTTCTCTTGTCATCATAAAACTTCCAAGGCAATAGTTCCCCATCCAAAAAGGATGTCCTTGTCTCTGCAATCCTGAAACTAGCAGCAGAGCTTATGCGATCAAATCTGGCCTCATACTCACAGTTTTGATTATGTATGTCATAGAGTTGTGCTTGCAATTGATTGGTGGTCTAACAGAGTGAGAAGATCTCTTCTCGGAGCTCAGCAACTTATCCCTCGTACTTGGTGATGAGTTCTGAACTTATATTGTGAATAACATCCACTTCACGTTCTGCCTTCTTCTTGTACCTGAAAACTTCTTGTTCCAACGCTTCCAACCTGTCTTCCAGACTGCCTTCTCCTTTAGGGCCTTGAACTTATTTCATCTGTACCTTCCCCTCTTTGAGGATCAACTCTTTGGGATGAATCCTCAACTCATACATGTACGGGTTGAGGACGTCCGCAGAGGAATCCTCCGTGGGTGATCCAGAAGAAGACATTGAGGCTCCAAATCTGAGAATTTTCCTGACAGAAACAGACCGAAACAAAAACGCGACGAGAACACGATGCAAGAACCTCGGGGAACTCGGGGGGTTATATATTACGAAGATTCAATGCATAATGAAGGTTTTGACACGGAAACGAGGCAGAGTCGGAGCCTTTAGGACATAACTAAACTCATACCTCACACAGCGAACCAATCCCTGTAACTCGGCGTATTGCCATTATAGTGATTTATAGCAGGAGTAGGATTCCGTCACCGTCGTGGGATCTGAACCTGGGTAAACTGTGTTACCTCATACCCACCAACCTTCCGCCTTACCCACGTCTCTAAACACGCACTGTAAGGACCCCTCCATGGCGTACTCGTCGGCAATACCACGACCTTGCTGAGGGTAGATTTTGTGCCATACAAACGTTCTTTGACTGAAGATTTTATGTTGTTTTATCATCCAGATTATATGTTTTCCTGAACTAGGGACTCCTGGTAGATCTTTGAGGCCTAGGTGAGGTAGATAATTGCTAGCAACACAATTTCTGTTAGATGATTTGCTTGAAACCTTAATAGTATAATGTTTTTTTCTCCCTTGATAAGCAAAACTTTAATTTAGGTTGTATTAAACTATTCTAGAGGTGTACATAGTTTCTGTCCAATGGAGCCCACATAATTTAGACCATATCCTGTACATCATGGTGGGTCTGCAATCGTCGGTTACTAGCTCCTAGATATTCATCTTACAAGGTCCCCTCATTTGTGTACCGATCTATGACAATTGGAGACTTCACACAGAACTGATAAGTAGCCTAGAGCAACGACAAACAACTAAGGTAGCATACACTGGCCATATGGGGTTGAGTTGCGTGTGATTTGGTGCTCGCAATGAGTAAGATTGTAGTTGCTGTTGTGCTATTTTTGTAGAGATGTACAATTGAGAGGTGTAGTATTCGCTATGTGTTGTTGATTGTTGCTAGGTGCGGAGCTGATCATATTTAAAGTTCTTAAAAGAGCTTCGATTCAAATTCCCTTGTTGGTTAGTAAATGTAAAATTAAACATGTACAATCAAACAAAAGGGTAAGTTCAGTTAGTTAGCTTTAGTGATAGTTTAGCTAATTGTTCCTTAAACACCTACTACTTCATCACTTGGAGTTGTAGGCCCGACGACTCACCTACAGAAGACACAAGCTGGCAAGCGTAGCACCTAAGATCTTCATCACTTGGAGTTGTAATCGTGGAGTATGCATGACGAGTTTGCTAATCTGGAGAACTAGCAGCCTGCTATGGATGCATTCCTTGGTTTTTGAGTTCCCTGTTGGTTAGGATTTGCATCCTTGTTTTCTTATTTATGCACATGGAGGCGACTCTGTTGATCCTATCGCTAAGCCTACCATGAATGAAGTCGTTAGTCCTGATGTTGTTCACCAGGAGCCTAAAAAGAATTCGGCGTGCCTGATTCATGTGTTCAACCTGAGGAGAGTGCGGCACTTTCAGAAGAAACATATACGGAGCTGCACACATATGTTTGCTGAAAAGTTATCTATACTATTAAATGGCTTAGACTATGTTTGGTCGCTCAGTTTTTTGTAGAACATAGTATTCCAAAAACAGAGTATTGCGATATATATGAACGATTTAAGTTGCATGCAGAGGCATTTTAACCGATACGCATGGTTGTTGCATGAGCCGGTAGCGTTGGATGCTTCAGCTAACCAGCTATAAAATATACTTTCAATCAACATATGTTATAATTCACTGCTTATATTCAGGACAAACTCTATAACTTCATCGCTCGGTGTCGATGAAAGATATTATGTCAATGATTCAAAAAATCAAAACATCGTATCAAAACTTTTTATATCACAATTATTAGAGATTTAAATATTCGATGTCATAGCAATCGCACGGATATTCAGCTAGGACAGGTAGTATTATTTGGCGCACGCACGTAGCTGGTCCAGGGCTGGCCCCTTGCTTGCCGGCCATATACTGTGCTTGGATCAGGCACACGGCCGTCCTCGGCGTGCGGTCCGCGCAGCCAGCGCACTGCCTATAGACGTGCTTGCACCACGCTCCGGTTCCACTGTTCCTTCTCCAACCTACTAGCTATAGCTAGGCTTGGATCAGCGTCGCCGTGTACCCGGTACCCGTACGTGATGCCATTCAATGGTTCACTCGTCCTCCCACCGCCGTAGGCCGTAGCCCCACCATGCCAGGCGTACGTGCGCGCATGACACACATGCACGGATGGTGTTCCCGCACGGCCGGTCTCCACGTACGAGAGATCCAACCTATCATCTTCGTTGGATGGACTGCCACTGCCACCAGCGCATTGTCCTTATGTTGTCACCCGTAGTGTACACACATTTTAAATTTTAGCAGCTGACTACCAGTATGCGCGTGGTAGCCAGACGGCCAAAAGCCGTCATCGTAGGCATATAGCTCTCAGCGTAGTCTACGCAGTCTTCGGTGTAGCTTTCTCGGCAAAGGTCTCTCTCGACGTAGCCATGAAGGCCCTCGACGTTTTTAAAAGCTGTCGGCATATGCTACGCCGAGGTAAGCTGTTGGCGTAGCCACTCCTACGTCGAAGGCAATTCTACGCCGACGGCCAGCTTCGTGGGGCGCCCAACTCGTGGCCTACGCCGACGGCCTCGACTTTTGGCCGTCAGCATCTAGCTCCATTCCTGTAATGGCTGCATGGTTCACGTATATTTGTCTGTGTTGGACAGGAACGGCAACCAAACTGACCGATGTGCAGGCAGTTCCCCCACCTATCTGGCATGTTTACCAAACTCCGATCTTTTTACGTGGCTGGTCGATCGAGGAACGAGGGTGTTTTATAGGCCGCAAATGATGCACCGACTTCAAGTGGTTAACATGCACTCTCTCCGTTTAGAAATATAAGATATTTTAGTTTTGTGAATTAGTATCTAGACATTTTCCAGTGTATAAATACGTAGAGGTTTTAAAGTGAATTCATACACTAAAAACATATAGATACATTTATTTTAGAAAGCTAAGATGTCTTATATTTCTAAAGGAGGAGTAAGTCGTCGTGCCGGCGTGAATCCGGGCGCGCCTGCTGTGAGCTGCCGTCACGTCCCGGCGCCGTTTACCTCAATGATGATACTCTCCCTGATTGGCTCCGACCGACCGGACGATCTGGCTAAACGTCAACAAATGGAGCTAGTAAGTGTTTATTTAGCGTTAATTGTACACCGATCGAGCTGAGGGAGCAATCGACCGGTGCAATGATTCTTCTCCAGGAAAGATGAGTGAGCTCGACCCAGACCGGGAGGGACCCGTCGTTGTGCTCCCTGTTAATTTGTTAGGTCAAAGAGCTACGACCTAGATAGGTAGCTAGTGCTTTGCTTGTCGATACGTATCGATCGTACGTGTTGGATCGAATCGATCGAGAGCGGTGCTGCTTAAGCAATCTGGCCCCCTGACCGTCGTCTCTCATCGCTAGGCTTAATCACCGGCCGTTAGGTGCGTGAATCTGTGACTTGTGATGTGTGCACACGATGGATCGAAGAGCCAGCGCGGCGGCAGAACGCCTAACAGGCCGAGGAAAGCTACAGTAGATGTCCACGTCAAGGTAGCCAAGACCGAGTCGTGTGCCTTCCCTTGTGATGCATGCGGGCCGGTTGCTTGGTTGAAACTTGTGACTTTGTGAACACTGAGAAAAAGCTACCGCCGGCGTCCTAATTTTATCGTCCGGCGTGCTATGCGCCGGCGGTAGGCGAATGTGGTCGTTTCTAGTAGTGGAAGCTAACTATGGTTTAGGGTCCGTGCGCGTGCGTACGTACGTACGTATCCGTATCGCGTCCTGATGGACAGTGACAGCATATTACTACCTGCCTAGTAGAGTCCTAGAGGCAGTGAATTTAGGAGCAAGGCAACGGTGTACTCTACGTTAGAGTTAGACAAGCGATAGGGCGAGGCGGCAAGCAAGAGTGGACACTGGACTGACAGCATGACAGAAAACTGAACAGACAGCGCGGTAGGGCACCGATCGATGGGTATCCTCACCCGTCGCTTTCGTACGTAGATCCTCCAGAGACATGCGTGCATCGCCGTGCCATCGACGCCACGGCCGGCCGGCCGGCAAGGGATACCGGCCGCGCCGTCACCTCCGATCGCAGAAATCTCTCCTAGCTTCCACGGACGATACTATGAGACTAGTCAACTGGAGTATCTCTCTCTCTCTCTCTCTGGGCCGCCAGTCAGTTTCTGGTATCTGCCGTGAGCTCCATGTACAACAGATAGATAGGCATACACGTACGGTTGACGGACACGAACGCCTGACCTGTTATGAAAATCAAGGTTACCGACGACGTATTCATAGTGCGAGCTGCTCCAACGCTCAGACCCGCAACGGCGGTGCGCGTGCCTGCCCATGTGCCAGCGCCCTTTGCTGTCGTGCCTAACAAACTTCCTTGTATTACCGGCTCGTCTTAATGCCTGGCTCCATGAGGCACCAGCCACGGATGGGTTGCCCCGCGACCACCGTTCCTTCTTCCGGGATTCGATCCGTCTCTCCATGATCTCGTGCCTCTCGTGTCGGGCTCGGGCTGCAGTTCAGCGTGCCCGACGAGATCTGTCGAGCCCCGGGTATACATATCGATCGTGCAGCTGATATATACGCATCGCCACGCAGATACCACCAGGACGTACGAGGGGGACGGGACGCCGCAGTGAGGTCCCAGAGACTGAGATGAACGTATACGGACGGTCGTGGGGTCTCCAGGGGGGAGATAAGGGCGGCCGCCGTGCCCTTTTGGAGATCAATGGGCGACTCGTGGTCGTGGCTTAATTATTTGCCGAGGCTCTCGAAGTTGGGCAGCCTGAATCTGAAAGCGAGAGGTGGTTATGCATGGTCCTCTCCTCGCTACGGCGCCACATCTCTGCAGCTGATCAAAGCTAGGCTACTGGGTACGTACGGCTCATGTCATGTCCTGCGTATATGCAGGCCCTTCACAGCGTACGTCGGCTTCTCAGCTGATCGATGCATGTTACTCCCTCGGTTTTAAAATATAAGATGTTTTAGGTTCGTGAAGAAAATGTATCTAGATTTGTTTTAGTGTGTAGATTTATTCTAAACCTAAGTGAAACTATATACTAAAAGTAATCTTGATACATTTGCTTCACAAAGCTAAAACATCTTATATTTTAAAACGGAGGGAGTAGATCCAAGTTACATTTTTATTCGGGCATAAAAAGTAAAAACACATGAGTTTGGGGATTCGATCGTATAGATCAGCCGAAAACAGCAGGATTACGGGCTGAAGCGTGCGATCCCCCTTTTCTGAGGATCATGGAAGCGTGAGAGTGAAAAAAAAAATATGGATTAGATTTTCAGACGACAAGCTAGTTCGTGTAGTGTGTACGCTGTCCTCGTCAGAGCCAACTTATCACGACCTTATTTAGCCATAGGGCAGCGATCACTAGCTAGGTAGTGACCCAGAGATTTCATTGCGAACCGATCGAACCTTGCAGCTGCAAGCCACCAGACAAGATTGGCGTATCCCTGGTGCCACGGGATTTGCAGCTTGTCACCGCTCGAGCGGCCTACCCACCCTGCCCGCCCATTGACCCCATCTACTAGCGTCTCCCCGCCATAGGCCGCCGTGTGTGTAGCGTCAAACGGACGGAAAGAATAAAGACAGACAGGTGCCAAAGTGACAGACTTGTGCTTGGACGCTAGCTACTCTAATCGCCCCTGCCGTTCGAGCAAGTGCAGTGTTGTTAAAATAGGGTGTCTAAGAGCACCTTTTTCCTTTCAAGTGGTCTCTAGCACAGTGAAGAGGGTGGTGCTAGCTAGGAAATTCTTAGTCCTATGTTTAGTACAAGACACAAGTGTCTAAGAAAAAAACAACTAATGGTCCCACTTGGCAGTGTATGACCAAACTTTAAAAGTACTAGTATCTTATGTTTAGTACACCCCACAAGTTTTACTAGACATTGTCTAAACAGTGGAGCTTATTCCTTTTCTTAGACACATGCATACTTTTTTCTTAGACACCATCTTCACGCTGTACATGCTCTTCTGTTATGCGCCTCTGCTCTCTCGTAAGCCTAGCCTAGCTAGCAGCTAGCTAGAGGCGAAGAGAATCGATACTAGACGTTAGGACCCTGTCCCGTCCACGGCGTCATATCTGAAACAGAACAGCGCGTGCACTAGCGGAAGCGAGAGAAAAAAAAACGGCTCTTGCGCGGCAGAACGTAGGCGGCGGTACGCGCGACGCGCAACAAGACGGGCAGGAGCATCAGCGAGAGCGGATGGCGTCTTGTTCCTGTTGTCTTGCACACTGTCGTTTTGATCCCCTGTTTTGCGTTCTGGGCCGGAAATCGTGGGGGGAGAAATGGAAGCTTCTGTGCACGTGGAGACGACCGGCGGCCGACCTTATCTTCCGGCGGGGCGTACTCGTTTGGCCGACCCTCTAAATGGGGATTTGCTGTGTCTTTCTGAGCAGACGAAATTTGACCATGTCACTGGACTTGTTGCGTGGTTATGTGTTGGTTTTCTTTGGGACACTGCGCGCTTGAATTGCTCCTTGCTTTTTTTTTTTTACAAAACAGTACAGAACACAGATGGGGCACAGCGGCAAAAGATGCCTAAATCCATGAGGAGAAACATTTCTGTAATTCCTGCGAAACTAAATATTTAATATTTATTTCTAAAATTCACATGAGATTTTGCCTTCTAGATTCAACATAGTACCGCGCGATGATGTTTTTTTTTGTTAGCATATACTGCATCCATTGCAAAATATAAGATGTTTTAGGTTTAAAAAAATGAATGTATCTAGTCTAGATTCACTTCAAACCAAAGTAAACCTACATATTAATAAGTCTAAATATATATTTGTTTTACAAAGCTAAAATATTTTATATTTTAAAACAAAGAGAGTAGATAAATTTTTTAAGGGATGTAGACTGTGAGCAACATTACAGCAGCTTGGATCCAATTGCCACAAAACGGGGAGGTGTTGTACACCGCTCGTAGCGGCACCTCCGTACGCACCGACTGAAACGATGGCGCCCGCTCAAAAATAAGCCCATTAAAATCTGTTCAGTTCGGTTTAAGTGTCACGTTTCTTCACTTCGCAGCGCTGCTCGGTTCTGTTTAAGTGTTTCGTTATTCTTTTTCTTTTTACAGAAATTCTGCTAATTTATTGATAATCATCAACATTAGATAAAAAGTAAAAAAAAATTACAATTAGGTATTTGAACCACCTAGCAACGACTACAGATACTAGCGCGAGTCAAAGACGCGTCGCCGTCCTCGCCCCTCCATCGCCGAAGCCGGGGAAAGCTTGTCGTACTAGAACTTGTCATACTAAACAAATAGGAAGTCATTATGCTAAGGTCCAACGGACCAACGCACTAGAGTAATAACAATCGTAGATCAGAAAAGACTGACCTGAAACCACACCGACGAACACAAAAAATGACTGGATCCTACGAGATCCGACGACTTCACGTGCTCTTCGCCGGCGCTAGCCATACCACCAGAGCAAGGATAAAACAGGAAGGACTTTATTCCAACTTCACGATAGAGCCACCGCCTCACCATCTCGAAGAAGACACTAAAAACAGATAAAAAGAACAATAACTTCCCACCGATGAGGGGGCGTGGTTCGCCACGCCTCTAAGATCCTAAGGCCACTAGAATCAGAGAGGACCTGCGATGTCGGTATTCTGACCATTCAAATCAGAGGACGTGCCCAAGTGAACATTTTCTTTTCTTACTCCCTCCGTTCCTTGATGTAAGGTGTATAGTTTTTTGTGAACAATTTCAAAATATAAGGTTTATTGCTACGCTGGACAGATTTATCTCTTCCCTGGATGGAGTCGTGAGCTGAACTTTCTCTAGTTTGTTTGATCGGTAATCATCTCCCGTCCAACTACTGCCTCCTGGGTTTGTTAGAAAAGAAAAAATAGTGATTCCTCTCCCCGCCAACTGCCTAGGATCGCTAAAAAAGGCGCGCACGTACGCACTTCAATCTGCCGTGAGGCCTTACAATCTCTAGGAAACAAAAAAATCTCAACCTCTTTTCGTTTTAGAGATGTGGCTACGTACGTACTCTCTCGGGAGATCTGATCCTTTTATCCGCTCTCTATATAATCTCTCGGGAGAAGCTTCTCTCTCAATCTCATCACGATCTTCCCTTTCCTCTTTTTCACACCGTCACATATCCCATGGAGAAGATACCAGCGCTTGCTTCACCTACCCCAGCCCAAGGTCAAGATGACAAGAAGGACAACATCGTGTTGGAACCATGCAATCTGTGTGACTATGTCCTAGGAACTCCTCCATGCCCCCATGGGTTATTGTGTACCGAGTGTGGCGTATGGCGTCCATTCTCGTATGCTTTGGAGACCAAGCTGAAAAACCTTCAAGGATATGCATTAGATAGCTACGGCAGCGACGACGAGGAAGACGACGTGGATCAAGGAAGCGACTCCGAGACGTACTTGCTGATTCGAGAGTTTGCAAAGCGACAAAACGAGCTTGCAAAACGACAGGATAGGAAGAAGTAGAAGTTTTTATTCCTGTACTTGTTTCAATCACATGATTGATAAGCATGAATAGTGCATTTATGTGATGTAGTCCTTTCAATCAGATTATACACGAGCATGAATAAAATTATTTATCTTGCGCACTCCTTCTCATTCAAATGATACTCCATGCAACAATGGTTTCTCACGGCAACAATCGAAAACATAAAAGTTGACTCAAACTAATTCGATTACATAACTGAAAGGATAAAAACCACTAAGCATTATGCAAGAATTCAATGGCGTCGCGAACAATAATCGCATCGCATTCTAGTGCCACCGGGAGATCGCCGAGCCTCTCTAGTACAGCCTTCCGCATGTGCGGAACCTTGTATCGGTTCCCACCAAGCTGCTTGAGCACTTCCCGCATACATGCCTGCAGGGTCAGGAAGATCTTGTTGCTGCGCTCGGTTGGGTACTCGTCGAATGCTTGCTGCACCTTGCGCACCATGTCGTCAATAGAACCTCCACAAAATAATCAAGTCAGTGCAACTCAAAAGCAACCATAATTTAAAATACACTCCTACAGCCAAACAAATACCTAGAGATAACTTGTGAAAAAGTGATTGTAGTGCTGCAAAAAAACCCAAATCAAGAATATTTAGGTTAGGGGAGTTCGGAGGCTGGCATTTGAGACGGATGTCCCACCCACCAGCTTGATCCGCCGTGACAAATTGTGGATCATCCACAGGGATATGCGTCTTCCAATTGTCCGGTTGGATATATATTGGCATGCCACGCTCGCTCGCAGGCCATTTCTCTCTTATGGCAGGAAGCAGAAAGTTTATCATGTACTGCCGGCTTACATCTTTAGTAACTGCCGGGAGAACTTTAGTGACCTACGGATTGAAATTAATCATCATGTTAATTATCCATTATGCAGATGGAGTATTACAAATAAAATGAAGTATACTCATTATACCATGGTTCCAGCTTCTCTGTACTTGCTCTTTCTCTTTGTCGCTTCTTTATATGTAAACGGCCAAATACCTAGCTTTCCATCAAAAATCATTGTGCCATTTGCATCATATCGTGGACGGGCGACCGCGGCCAAGAACATCACCTACAAAACAACATTATCATGTCATTAGTAACAATACTTGCATAATCATGTTAATATTAATTTTATTAAAAAAAATCATCGCTCACCTTCTCAATGAAGCTTTTGCTCTGTGTGCTCCGGTACGGTTCCTCTTCGCCAGGAGCCAAATAATAATTTTGGCTACCGCGGGAGCGGTAGAACCACTTCTCATCAATATGTATGACATTGTACATCTCTGTAAAAGTTGGATCCTCTGGGGAAAAAATGTCATCAAGTGCTGACAAACAAAACCTTACGCGGGCTACCTTGTTATCATCCGTCAATGTGGACTTTATAGCATTTGTGTGACGTCTCAATAAACCCTCCTGCAAACGTCGCCATAATGTAGTCTTCGCCATGTTTAGCTCGTTTGCTAAATCCCGAAGAGTAGTTCTTTTCCTCAGGTCCACCTGCTTCACAACCTCCGGATCGAAGGATATCCTTTTGCGGCCACAGTTTTTTGCCCGTTTATTTTCTAGACCGTGTATACCACCTTGCAAATCTTCCACCAGTTCTGGATGGTGCGCACAGGTATTCCGGTTAGTTGCGAAACCTCTTGAGACACTCCTCGAGTCAATGCCCCTGGTTGGATCCTCTCTAGAATCATCGTGTACACAGCTTGCTTCTCATCGAGTTGGTACCACCTTCTTTTCCTCTTCAATGTACCGTTACCACCTGCACATTAAAGAGAAGAAAATTACTAGTTGTGCGGGTACGTATGATTGCAAATTTATTACTGCTACATTGAATAAATGCTCATGATTGCTAAACCAAAATGGAATTGCAGCAACAACCAATAAGTGTACCCATATCAAGCTACTCCATGCAACATGATACTCCTAATCTTGCACTGCAGGGATACTAATAATCTTTTTAGGAGGATGTATTTACAGAATCCGTATAGAGTTTGCTGCCATTACAACTTGCAAGCCAAAGCAATTTCTCTGCCACTAGTTGTTTTAAAACGAAATTTCCTCACTACTAGTAACAGCTTATAAGTTATGCAAAAATGAGTTTACCTAAGGCTCCTCAAGTCCTCACACCTTCATCATTGCTGTCTCCCTCAAATTCTAGTTCAACATCCTCCTCAGCATCACTGCGTCCAACATTTTCATTGGCACCTGGAATCACATGATTATTCCACAAACTTTAGAGTACGTACAGGTGAATGTGCACAACACTGGTACTGTTCGGACCGTAGAGTGTGAGAGTGGATTCACATGATTTACTCTAAAGTAACTACATATGAAGAACTACCGTATGTAAGTAGGATTTTCATACTGCATCTAATCACATGATTTAATCTAAAGTAAACATGAAGAACTACCGCATCTAAGTAGGATTTTCATACTACATCTAATCACATGATTTAATCTAAAGTAAACATGAAGAACTACAACATCTAAGTAGGATTTTCATACTGCATCTAATCACATGATTTAATCTAAAGTACACATGAAGAACTACTGCATCTAAGTAGGATTTTCATACTGCATATAATCAGATCTACTACACATGATGATGAACTACTGTTGTACTCATAGTGCATAGCAAATCTTGACTATCAGCAGAGATTTATTCTACTGGTACATGTGAATACGTGATGAACTGCTGAATGTAATCAAGAATACAAATGATGAGCGGCACATGAACTTAGTTTACCTTGAGTTGCAGGAAGTCCAAGCCATCTTGTCACTGGATTAGGGCCACGCCTTGAACCAGAAAGTCCAAGACGGCAACGACCGCGTGCAAGGTTGCTGTTTCCACCTGCCGTGACTCGGTTCACGATTAAATGCACCCGGTGAGCAAGCCCTGGGTTGCGTACCCCATTGTTCCTTATGCCATGCTGTTCGGTCCTCCTCCGCCCGCGAGTACATGTCCAGATCGCCCAGGCCTTCCTCGTTGGACTCCCATGGTCGGAGCTCTCACCCCACCTGCCAGGCCGAGCCTTCCTCCACGCTGCAGATCGGAACTCTCTGCCTCTTCTTCATCTACCACAAAACCAATACCGATCATATAAATATTGAGAAAAAAGACTGCAAAGATTAATGAATCAAAGTTGAAAAACCTTCTTCCGGAACGATCCACTCGTAGTCGTAGTTGAGATCGCTCGCATCCTCCTCCGCTTCCTCCCCGATGGCATCCCAGTCAATCCACCCGGAGCGGCGGCCAGCCATTAGAGATGGCGAGGAGGAGAGAGATGGGGACAGGGAGGATATGATCGGTAGAGAGAGGGAGAGATGTCGACTGGGAGACTGATGGGATGGCGAGGGGGAGGAGGGAATTTATAGTCCATGGTCGCCAATTCGAAAGAGAAATTATTCGGTCCTTGCCGCCATTGTAATTCCCTCATCCAGTGAGATTTTTCCATGAGCCAAAAAGCTTCGTCGTTTTTGAATTTGACGGAGGTTTTGTTCATGCATGCTGCGCGGGAGAGAAGAAAGAAAGCGCGCGACATTGCACTCGCGGGAAACAGCGCGCGGTCGAGCGAGGGGATAAGTACCGACGAGAGTCCATAAGAGAGAAGCAAGGGAGTTGTTACGGTAAATTAGGAAGTGATCAGATCGGAAGAGAGAGGATGCCATTTTCCCTATTTTCTCTCTAGTCTAACGTGTTTACTAGGGTATTGACGTTCAAAAATAACGAATTTTTCTCTCCAAGCCGGTGCGTTAATTTTCGTGCACCAAAACTATACACCTTACTTAAAAGAACGGAGGGAGTATTAAATAGTGATTTCAAAAACGGTGAAAATATTTTAAAGAGCGTCTACATTTTCTAAAAATCATGAACTTTTAAACAAATGAACCAATTTTCAAAAATTATAAACATTTTTAAAAACATAAACATTTTTTGAAAAAAATCATGAACAGCTTTTCAAAAATCATAAACACATTTTCAAAATACGTGAACAATTTTATAAAAGGGTGAACATTTTCCGAAATCAAGGACAATTTTGAAAATGCGTTTTTTCTTAAAAATCATGGATATTTTAAAAAGTTGAACATTTTTGGAGAAAACACAAAAAAAAATTCTAAATCATCAAAAATCTTGTCAAAAAGTGATTTTTTATAATTATAAAAACTATAAAAAATTATTTGAATAACTTGCACTTTTAGAAAAACTTCAAAATCTGAAACGTAAAAAAATGGAAAATTAAATAGTAAGCAGAAAGCAGAAAGCAGAAAATAAACAAAAAACGAACAGAAAAAGGTAAGGGCGAAATAAATAGGCCAGCCCATCAAGGAACACCCCTATGCGGCGCCAGCCACCCTCGCCGCAGTGAGCGGCGCATAGCATTTGCCTCAGAAAACTATGTGTTGTCTTACGTAGGAAAATTTGTGTCCCGGCAAAAAAATTGTGTTGGGCTTGGCGTAACTACGGTACCCTGGCAGCCCACGATTGGCACTTGGAAATAGTACTGGTAGTGGCCGGCATGGTTTTATGCTTCTCTGGGGCCCTAGTTTCTTCCAAGTACTACCTGCAATCACATTTTCAGAAGTGCGTCCGTGACAGTAACATCCACGTAGCAGCCCATTTTTTCCTCAAAAAAAAAAAACGAAAATGATAACAGGCTAGCAGCAATCCGAATAGCCCGCGTTGACTAGGCTCCTCCCTGCCTTCTCTTGCCATCTTCGGACTTCGGTTGGTTCACGTCAGGGTCAGACAGACCAAGTGAGTTCAGAACCTAAATCTGCACGGCAAGGAGATGATCCTATCTACATCTACCCCCATTCTTTGTGGTGTTTGTTGTACAAAATAATTTCTTTTTGCAGCTAGTACCGTTTATTATTGCTTAATTTTTTGCATCCAGTCCAAATTAACAGCTTAGTCTTAATAACATCTTATATGATAGAGAAAATTATAGTAACATCAGTTATTGTGACATTTGTTGAACAAAACACATAAATAAGATAAAAATATAGCTAGATAGTCTGTGACTTAATTATTTGCATAGTTTTGATACATAGTACATTCAATTATAAGCTATATAAAAATCACAAAATCATGTATATCATATTCACGTCAAACTCGCTTTGTCTTTTCTTCCTGCAAAACTCCGTTGGCTTTTCTTATACTCGAATAAATGTAAAGTCAACGATATACCCTCTTCCCTCAATCATCTACCCTTTTGATATACATTTGCTCATCTAGGTTCGGAATTCACATTCAACTCACGAATTAGCTCGTCTCAACCTGTTCAACAAATGAGTCAAAAATAGAAATTCAGCTCGACTTGAAAGTTCACGAGTTTGCTCATTTAGCTATGTAAAATTGTCACCAAGCAACATCATAGCTTGTACGTACAATTATTCCTTATTATTTAGGAATGTATAATAATTTGTAGTCGATAAGCTATAATAATCAGGATCGGTTGTTTCACATAGACAAAATATTTACTGTTATCACTACCTTTATCGAGTTAAACGAGTACTCAATAAACTCGGATTGTTTAACTCAAACTTGTTTAATAAAGTAAAACTTGTTTATTGAGTTGCAACCTACTTATTTAGCTTGCTAGTTTCGAGTTTTAGTTCCGGCCTTACTCATCATCCCAAGATGCCAAGATCGATCTAACTAGCGTGTACCGTAAGCAAAAGCTGTAGAGGTTGAAGGTAAATGCAGCCAACCCTTCCCTAACAATTGAGAGATTACCACTAGAGCAATAATTCACACTAGATAAACATAGTGTCAACTATCTCTATTATCGGTACAGGAGAACAGAGAGAGAATAGAGAGAGAAATATATGCTAAACCGGTACTGGAGAATATAGAGAGAACAAAGAGAGACCGCGGCGGCTAAAATCTAACTAGGGTTCCTTCCCTCCGTTGGCGACGCCACCGGTCCGTCTCGTCTCCGGCGGTCTTCGGGACTTGGAGGCATGGCGGACCACGGCCACTCGCTGGTGGGAGGTCTCCGTGTTTTGTTCAGACTATTTTTAGTGTCTTTTTTAGGATGTTGAGACGGAGGCTACGTCCTGAGGTCAAAACAAGGTCCTACAAATCCTATCCTCGCTCTGGTGGTGCGTTTAGCATCAGCGGAGGGCGTGTGGAGTCGTGTGTCCGATGGATTCCTTGGGATCCGGTCGTTGTTCGTATTGGTTGGTGTAGTTTGAGGTTAGTCTCTTTCGATTTATATTTGTCATATTCGACGATGGTTGCTGCTCTAGTACGTTGGTCCTTTGGGCTTTAGCATGACGACTTTACGTCAGTCTACTATAATAAGCTATACTACGACAAACTTTGTCTAACTCCGGTGATGGAGGAGCAAGGACGGCGACGCGCCTTTGGTTCGTGCTAGTGTTTATAGTTGTCGCTAGGTGGTCACTTTTGAAACTCTTTGTATTGCTATTAATGTTTATTAATAAAATAGTGGAATTTTGAAGAAAAATACTCTCTCTATTACACCTCGCTTCTCTCAGGAGTTGAACTCTAGTGTCCGACCCTAGGCATTGGGCCGGGTGCCTCGTTTTCAACCTCTGAATCAATGGTGAAAATAGTACTCCCTTCGTTCCATATTATGTTGCGCATATTTTTGTGTGCAAGTCAAACTTTGCAAAGTTTAATCAAGAATATACAAAATAATATGAATATGTATGATATAAAATATATATATTATATTTCAAGGCAATTCTAATAATATTAATTCGAAATTGTATAAGTTTATAGTTGCATTAAACTACTTGGTCAAACATTGTATAGTTTAACCCTGCCTAATTTAAGACGGAGAGAGTAGGTAGCGTATCAGCAATGTTTCTGTGTTAGGAAGGGACAAACCTAGAAAAGAGTTTGTGAGTGAGGCAAACAATCGGACTAGGGATATTCCTTGTACAAGTTCATATATTGTAATTTTTTCTATAAAAATGAACAAATTCTATTGAAGTTTCAAATTTTGAGTGGATGCCCCACTCGCTTCTACTCCTCTGTTTCAAAATATAAGATGTTTTAGCTTTATGAAGCAAATATATCTATACTTCTTTTAGTATGTAGGTTCACTCAGTTTTAGAGTGAATCTAACCACCAAAAAGAAGTCTAAATACATTTTTTTACAAATCTAAAATATCTTATATTTTAAAATGGAGGAAGTACTTGGATCCACCCCTGGTGTTAGGTTCACCTTGGAAGGATTCCGTGTCAGCTACTTGCTCAAACTTTATGATGTCCAATTTTGACCGAAACTCACAACACATAGTAATTGACTAAGGATGGGTATAGCCCCAAAACGGCTATAGTGATCTATGTACTTATGCATTACAAATACGTCACAATATAGAAATAGGACAATTTTTTTCCTACTTTTATATTTCTGTATTAACTCTACATTAAGTGTGACATATGGGCTAAATCACATATCTCACTTGTGACCTATCCCACTAGTTCCACTTAGGCTTTTAATTTTCTTGTGCTCATCCAAATTCCTCCAGTCTCCTCAAATACTCTAACAAAAAATACAATAGTATGATAAGATGTTTTTAACATAGGAAAAAATGAGAAGATTTAAAGGAATATCTTGGGATTTTTATGTCTAAACCCAGCGTGACAAATGGACTATGGGGATTTTGCGGATTTAGAATAATCCTCTCGGACCCTGGTAAATACACTAGCAAATACGAGAGAATTAAACGGGTATAGTCTAAGTTAGTATAGAGATGTATTTTTTGTGTGAATTAGAGATCTAATTTTTTTTAGAAACACAATATAATCATAGACGTTCACAACATCATGTACATGCATCCACCCCTATAAACGCATACACGCACACCCTACCCCTATGCTTGTACATGTTGTGAGCGTCTACGATTGTATTGTGACTATTAGAAATAATGGGCTAAATCATTAGACACATGTGTGATTTCAGATTTTCCCTAAATCTCAAAGCCCATGTATGTGGAAGCCCATATGTGATTTGACTCAAGTTAGTGGCAGCTCACATGTGTGTGGCAAGAGTTAGGGGAGCTAAAGTTTAGTCCCACATAGAAAGTTGAAGGAGAGTGTTGCACCAATTTGTAAGTGAGTGACAATAAGAGAGCAACTCAAACCAAATCCTCCGAGGAGAACTCAAACCGATGCACCAAATGCAAATGGCAAGAACACCATAGAGGTGTTCAAATCCTTCTCTCCCAAATTCCACCAAAGCTACAAAAGCTTATGGGGGAATAAGAGAGGAAGAACAATGGAGGAAATCCACAAAAGACTCCAAGATATAGATCCCAATATGTTCCCCTCAGTTAGAGGATAGATTGATTGGTGGGATTATAGATCTACATCTCCTCTTTCAAATCCCTCAAGAATATGCAAGAATCATCGGAGGGATTGAGAGAAAGCAAGCTCAAGAAAGTCAACAATGGAGGGGAAAACTTGCAAGAATGGTTGAGGAACCATTGGGGAAGAAGGCCCCTTATATAGGTCCCTCCAAAATCCAACCGTTGCAGCCCAAAAACGCGATTCCCGGTACTACCGGACTTTTTCCCGGTACTACCAGACATTTCCTGGGGTTCCTGGGGCTCCAAACGCATTTTTTTCTCTGCGCTCCCCGGTACCAAAATGCGGTACTACCGGACCCCGGTACTACCGGATCATGGTCCGGTTCTACCGGTCATCACAGAACGAAAACAGCCATAACTTTTGCATCCGGACTCCGATTTCGATGATCTTGGGGTCGTTTCGAAGAGGACAACAGCCTCTAAAAGATCATGCAAATAAACATCATAGTCCAGTAAGGGAGGATAGATCCAAATGACGAAGTAAAAAACCTTCTGCCGTGCTAGGTACTAAAATGCGGTACTACCGCTTTTTGGTACCTAGCCCGGCAGTGGATTTTGGCAACTTTCCAAAACCTTCTGCCTTGCTAGGTACTAAAATGCGGTACTACCGCATTTTGGTACCTAGGAGACCAGCAGATATTCAAACGGCTATAACTTTTGATTGGTAACTACGATCGACCCGATTCCAATTGCGTTGGAAAGAGGACGACATGAGCTTCCCTATAAAAGGTGAAAATATTGGTTATCACCAAGTGAGAATGTATCAAGTATAATAATGTGAGATACCTCACTTGGTGAGAAACCTAAAAACCGCATAGATCAAAATCACAATAAGATATAAAAGAGGGATCCGATTTTGATGAACAAGAGCTTGTTATGGAGATTACCACAAGCTCTATATCCTCACATGGATAAGACCAAATAACAACCAAATACGATGATGCAAGTATGCAAAGGTTTGAGCTCTCTCCGAACGATGTGATCGAGTTACTCATTTGAGAGCCCCTCTTGATAGTACGGTTATCTATCCTAAACCCGGTCTTCCACTAACAATATAAGACCGACAAAAGAAAAAACCTATCAAGATTATACCTTTGCCTTGAGCATTCCACTTGAGCTCGATGTAGACGATCTTTACCTTCTCAAGATGGAACGCCTTTCTTGATTCCTCATCATCGATCCATGATCACCGAGGATGGCAAGCATCAAACATAAGATCTTCTAAAGATTGCGCATTTTGAGCTTGCACAACATATCTTCTTCTCATTTCATCGGCCTTGAAGCCGACACAAGCTCCAAGCGATGACAATGGACAATTCCTACAAGTATAACTTAATACACACATTAGTCCATACAGATTGTCATTAATTACCAAAACCACACATGGGGCCCCACATGTTCTTTCAATCTCCCCCATTTTGGTAATTGATGACAATCCCTTTAAGAGGGTTTATATAAGGAATTTTAATGAATAATATGGTAATACCACTATCAAATACTACAAAAGTATGTGATATTGGTACCATCACCATATATAGAGCAAACTCCCCCACAATCTATCCATGTGTGATGAACTTGAATTTCATTGCATATATTGCCAATTATCATTGGTGGAGTTTCCTCTATATATCACATGCTAAGCAACAACAAAGATGCAAGAGCATGAAAGGCAAATGCTTAAGAACCAACTCAATGCATAGCCCAACTTCCCTTAAACCCTCTAAAACTTCTCCCCCATTGGCATCGATTGCTGAAATGGGTGATAAGTTCTAGAAGGCAAATATAGTAATAATTACTCCAAAGGTGTGCCTTCGCACATATCCAATGATGAATACTTGGGAGGGAGTAGAACTATATCGAGGACCCGAAGATTGCCAAAATAAAGTCAAATGATGCAAGCAACTACAAGTCCGACAAACCAATTTGAAAACAACAAATGACTCCAAATGGAAACTATAAGATATTATGATATAAGCAAAAGGGTGCTTTAAATAACTAATAGAGAAGCTTCCCAAGATTTGTGCACAATTTAAAATAAATGCATTAGAATACATATTGCACAAATATGGAATCCTTGCTCCCCCATAAGCATTTAAAACACAACAAATGAAAGATCAAATGCTTAAATAAAAATAGAGAACCTCCCCAAGATTTGTGCACACTTTAGAGTCATTGTATTTCAATACAAAAATGCACAAAAATGGAATCCTCACTCCTCCATAAACATTTAAGGTACAATTAATGAGAAAGAAGACAAATGAGCATTATTAAATGAACTATATGAGCTCCCCAAAGATAATGCACCAATTATGATAATTGCATTTGGGATCAAGGTGCATAATCATGGAATCCTCACTCATCCAAATTCATTTAACAATACAAGGCATAAGAGAACAAATATGAGTGCCCGAGGATGCAAAAAAAGGAACAAGCACTCATAGGCAAATAAATTTGGAAGCCACGGAATAATCAAAAGAAATAAAAGGTGGTATCCAAGAAATAAATTCGACTAAAATTATTTCCTCATGTGTATATGTATCTAATTGGAAAACATCACAAAGACATATGCCAAAGAAGAAATATGCACACATAAAGAATATTATACAAGAAAGAACATGAAAGGCAAAAATTAAGTCATAACATATATCAATAAGATTTTAGCTTCAAAGCATGGCCAAAGGCTCACATATATCTTATTGTACATTAATGAGATTCAAACACCAACACACTACATATATTACAACTATCACCAAGGGAAAAGGAGAAAGTTGGAATATATGGAGAAAGGCAACAAGTATCATAAGATAGAATAGACTAGCAAAAATCTCACTATTGCACATGAGAGAAGTTGATGAAATGATAGGCAATAAAATTGCTAGATTGACATATTTGGGATTGGAGGATCATATGCATGATTTTGTATAGTCCCAATTATATGCACTCATCTCAACTTAAACACATATACAATAGAGAGTCCTCTTAAAACCATGGCTAGAACTATAACAATTACAAATACATTAATTCATGCTAGAAGGCAACCGACAAACGGTTGGAATCAAGATATGTGAGCATGAGAAAGAGATACTTGTTACCGAGATATAATTGGTAGGATGTAGAGGATATGAATTCGTTGATCATCCTATAGCTTTGCCTCAAATTTTCATGTGTGCACCACTTATTCAAAATTGAGAGACAAGCATCCAATATATCTCCAATGTACCTAAAACACAATTAAGTAGAAAAATGGTCCCCAAACATATTGGGTCCAAAGTAGTTAGTGCAACTACAATACATAGGAGAGACTCCACATAATTATGTGCATATTGATATGAAATTGAATTTCATGCACAACTTAGCCGATGGGAATTGGTGGAGTTTCCATTATATATTGGATCAAAGAAAGCAAACATGCCATAATATAAACATATAGTAAATATGCATGCATAAAGCTTTTAAGAACCGAAAAGGAGATACAATTTGAACAAAAACAACAAGTAAAAACGATATTCAAATTGCATCAAAGAACCAATTCAACACATGAAAGATCACAAGTTCAACAAATGAACTTAGGATAAGACAAAAAGAGCAAAACATAGATAGAAATAAAAATGCTCAAGGATTTATCTCATTCTAAAATGGTCAAATCAAGAAACAAGGAATGAGACAAAACCAACTCCCAAAAAGAGCAAGGTTCCAACAAGAAACCAAACTCCTCAAACTTCACATGATGGCACAAGTACCAAAACGAAAAGATTGAGGTTCCAAGCACATAAAACACGATATGGATCAAACAAAGAAGCATAAATATGAGTGTCTTAAATAATATAGGAGAGCTCCCCCATAGATAGTGCATTATGTAGGATTTTCCTTTTAAATGCAAAATGCACACAAATGGGATCATCACTAGTACCTACAATAAGTAAAACACAAGAGGATATCAATAAAATAAGAAGATCCACAAGAAGCAAGGAAGGCTTGGGAGACAACACAAAACATTTTCTTGGCCAAAGATAGGACAATATTAAGCAAAGGCCAAAGTGAATATGATCAAAAAGGTCTACCATAAATTTGGTAATAATTGTCCAAGGATAAGAAGAATTGAGAATAATCTTCCCTAGGTAGTTCATACGGATATCCAAGATCATATTCACACAACAAGAAGCATATAACTAAATATAAGAATTGATCATGACACTTCAAACAAGATTCTTGGTAGCTTCCAATAGTCACACAATCACTAGTGATTAGAGTAACTTGAAGCAAATGGTTTCCATGCGAATATATATCTAAATATGAGGAAACACATACCATGAATCATTCTCACATACAAGATCCAAAATATGAGCAATAAAGGCATTCGAGCAAATTGGGACTTGTATGAGCAAATGTGTCACATAGGAGCTAGATAATTATCAGTATCAATTCTAAGTGACACAACCTCGAATATTCACATTTTCAAGGATTGTAATATGCACTAAGCATGTGACTCCCCCATAATGTGACACTACCATAAAAACCAACACGAGGCAAAATAATACGAATAGAGATAATTAATGGACATTATAAAACTTACATTTATCATGAGAATTGTACCACATAGAGACTAGGTAATATCCCAATATAAATGCTAGTTGGTATTCCTCATGTACACACATTTTTAGAATTGTGGAATGCCTAAGAATAACACTCCCCCAAAATGGGATAGTCCATTAATCTCTCACAAGAGCCAAATAAGATACCAAATATAAACAAGTAAGGCTCAAGGACAAGAAACACACATACATGTTGTGCCACTTAATCATACACAAATATGATTGATATCTCAAGATAATTAAGTGGAAAGCACAATATGTACAAAAGCATGGAAGATACAAAACCAACACATGCATAAGGGGCGAGTAACTTTCAATGTAATGAGTTAAGCATATGTTACCGCAAGGAGGAATATTGGAAATATAATATAATCATGATAATACAAATGGCTTGGCTTGATAATAATGATTGATGAAGATCCCTCAATTCTTCATAATGTAGCCAAGTCTCCAATGCCCTCCAACACACACCTATTTATTAAGTTTTGGCTTGTTGGTCCCCAACCAAGTTGGGTCCTAAGAGGTTAGTCACAATAGGCTTGGCAACCCAAATGGATCTTTTCTTGACACCACATTGGGAACCAACAAATTTGGCAAACACATTGCCAACCTCATCCTTATAAAGAGAATAAGCATTATCAATAATGATAGGGTTGGATGAGGAGATACCAATAGTGCATGAGTAAGAAATATGCCCCTTCTCATGGCATATGTAGCAAGTTCTACTCTTGCCATCTTTCTTCTTAGGTGAAGCCACAATTCGAGGAAGATCTCGAGTAGTCCTCTTAGGAGGAGGCCCATTAATGACTTGAGGTGGAGCTTGAGGCCGCTTCCCTTGTTGCTTCACACTAAGAGGCTTTTTCTTCAATGGGGAAGATCTAACATGGTGCCCTTCTTCCTTGCACTTGAAGCAAACAATGTTGGCCGGATTCTTGACTTGATCTTGGCCATTCTTCTTGTTGTCCTTGTGCTTCAACTTGATAGTGGACTTGTTCTTGATATTGGAGTTGAATCCAAGCCCACTCTTGTCATTGGGGGATTTTTGCACACTCAAGATTTTGTTGAGTGCGGCCTTCCCTTGATGACCCTTTTTCAAGTCATTTCTCAAAGAAGTGACTTGAGCCTTGAGCTCTTTTATTTCCTCTACATGGTTGGTTTCAACAAAAGTACTAGAGGAAGTAGATGCTACATTGTTAGAGCAACAAGGCACGAAATGTAATTCATCAAGAGATATAGCATGGTTGTGAGAGGATGAATTACAAGGACTAGCACATGGCAATATAACATTTGGAGTATATATAGTGCTAATGTACACATGAGGCCCACAGATGTTACCTTTGACACGATGGCCTCATGAGCTAATTTTAGCCTACCATGGGAGACTAGAAGATCCTCATGCGAGCTCGAGAGCTTATCATGACTTTCTTCTAATTTCCCATAGTTGCTAGTTAGCAAAGCAAGTTGAGCCTTTAGCTCAACATTCTCCTTTAAAGTAGATGCTTCACAAGAAACAGAGTTATCAGCACAAGCATCATTATTATTAGCAAGAGGTGAGGGCAACTTGTCAAGCTCTTTTAAATATGAAGCTTTAAGTTGCTCATGTGACTCGGTGAGTTTGATGAGCTCCCTCTTAACAACCCGAGAGCCATTTTCGAGGTGCTTAAAATCCTCAACAAGTTTAGCATAAGCAACTTCAAGTTCATCATTTTTAATCTTGAAGGAGTTAGCCACCGCAAGTTCTCTATCATGGTATTCCTTTACTCTAGATAATTCTAGAGTAAAAGTCTCCTCAAGAGATTCTTTGGTGGTTTGTTCTTCTTCAAGGGAGTCCTTTACTTGAGCAAGTTCATTAGCATATTCACGCTCAAGTGCAAACTTTTCATCAATTATGTTTTCTTGCTCCTCAATAAGATCATTTCCTTCTATAGCATAATTCAAGATTTCAAGAAGGTTGGAGGAAGCAATTTTATTTTTGTAGAGAGCACTATAGACAACCTCTCCCATTTTCTTAATAGAGGTAATATCATACTTACCTCGATAATCATCATTATAATTCTCAACCTCATCATCATCATCATGAGATACAATGGGATCCAAAGAGGTTACCTTTGTTCCCTTAGCCATAAGGCATATGTGAGAACCGGAGGAGGGTGATGATGAGATTGCACTTGTAGCTCTATTCAAAACCTTGTCTTGGCCCATAGAATCTTCATTTTACTCTACATGGTTAGCAACACAAGCACTAGAGGAAATAGAAGCATTTTTATCATGGCAACAAGACAACACAAGCATATCATCATGAGGTTCATTCAAGTCATTTCTACATGATATGCAAGGACTATTAACACGAGCATGTAAGGAGTTTTGAGTGCTAGAAGTGTTAAGGTCCAAAGATAGATCATTGCAACTAGATAGGGATGAAGGATTGCAAATAGTAATAACACTATCCATATTGCAATTTCTATCACACTCACCATATCATTACCTTGTGAAAAGTCACATGTTGGTGAAGTGGTAGACGATGAGAACTCATCTCGACCGGAAGTGGAAGCAACACAATCATCCTCAATAATGTTGGACTTGCTATATTTATCTTGAAGCTTGGTCCATATCTCACGAGCGCTTGAATAAGGCATGATAGAAGAAATAACTATATTGCTCACAACATGCAAAAGAATTTTAGTAGCTAGAGCATCTATATGAGAGTTCAACTTCTCATCTAAAGATTCGTTTTGGGTATCCATAGGAGAAGAGAGACCCACATATAGATATCCCTCGATAATTGGGTGAATTTCCCGAAATAAATCAAGCATGCGAATTTTCCAAACATCATAATTTGTGCCATCGAATGTGAGCGTGTCCTTGTGCACTAATCCCCTAGCCGACATCTTTACTCTCAAGGCGGTGAAGCCTAAAATGATAGACCGGGCTCTGATACCAATTGAAAGGATACGGATGTCGCCTAGAAGGGGGGTGAATAGGCGATTAAAACTTTTCCTAGAGTGTCTCAACAAAGGCGGAATAAAACTAGTGTTTACTTTGTTAAGCACAACCTAGAACAACTAAGGTTCACCTATGTGCACCAACAACTTATGCTAAGCAATACAAGCAACAAAGTGATAGCAAGATATATATTACTTCAAGCACGAAGGCTATCACAATGTAAAGTGCATAAGTAAAGAGCTCGGGTATAGAGATAACCGAGGCACGCGGGGACACCGATATTTTACCGAGTTCCTCCCAACATGGAGTACGTCTCGTTTGGAGAGGGGGTGGTATCAAACCACCAACGCCACAAAAGGCCTCCCTTATTCTCCGGTGAATCTCACCCCAACGGGATCGATCCACGCTTCCACTATCGGTGCACTTGTCGGTGGCAACCGGAACCTCTCACAAGGTTGGGGCACTTCTCCACAACTTAATTGGAGGCTCCCAACAAATGCCACAAAAGGCCTCAACAAATTCCACCAAGGCCACAATGCCACCAAGGCCAAAAAACCGTCTAGGGTTCCAAGAACCCAAGAGGGACAAGCTCCAATGAGCAACTCAAACCAAATCCTCTGAGGAGAACTCAAACCGATGCACCAAATGCAAATGGCAAGAACACCACAGAGGTGTTCAAATCCTTCTCTCCCGAATTCCACCAAAGCTACAAAAGCTTATGGGGGAATAAGAGAGGAAGAACAATGGAGGAAATCCACAAAAGACTCCAAGATCTAGATCCCAATATGTTTCCCTCAGTTAGAGGATAGATTGATTGGTGGGATTATAGATCTAGATCTCCTCTTTCAAATCCCTCAAGAATATGCAAGAATCATCGGAGGGATTGAGAGAAAGCAAGCTCAAGAAGGTCAACAATGGAGGGGAAAACTTGCAAGAATGGTTGAGGAACCATTGGGGAAGAACTCCCCTTATATAGGTCCCTCCAAAATCCAACCGTTGTAGCCCAAAAACGCGATTCCCGGTACTACCGGACTTTTTCCCGGTACTACCGGACTTTCCCGGCACTACCAGACATTTCCTGGGGATCCTGGGGCTCCAAACGCATTTTTTCTCTGCGCTCCCCGGTACCAAAATGCGGTACTACCGGATCCTGGTCCGGTACTACCGGTCATCACAGAACGAAAACAGCCATAACTTTTGCATCCGGACTCCGATTTCGATGATCTTGGGCTCGTTTCGAAGAGGACAACAGCCTCTACAAGATCATGCAAAGAAACATCATAGTCCAGCAAGGGAGGATAGATCCAAATGACGAAGTAAAAAACCTTCTGCCGCGCTAGGTACTAAAATGCGGTACTACCGCTTTTTGGTACCTAGCCCGACAGTGAATTTTGGCAACTTTCCAAAACCTTCTGCCTTGCTAGGTACTAAAATGCGGTACTACCGCATTTTGGTACCTAGGAGACCAGCAGATATTCAAACGGCTATAACTTTTGATTGGTAACTCCGATCGACCTGATTCCAATTGTGTTGGAAAGAGGACGACATGAGCTTCCCTATAAAAGGTGAAAATATTGGTTATCATCAAGTGAGAATGTATCAAGTATAATAATGTGAGATACCTCACTTGGTGAGAAACCTAAAAACCGCATAGATCAAAATCGCAATAAGATATAAAAGAGGGATCCGATTTTGATGAACAAGAGCTTGTTATGGAGATTACCACAAGCTCTATATCCTCACATGGATAAGACCAAATAACAACCAAATACGATGATGCAAGTATGCAAAGGTTTGAGCTCTCTTCGAACGATGTGATCGAGTTACTCATTTGAGAGCCCCTCTTGATAGTACGGTTATCTATCCTAAACCCGGTCTTCCACTAACAATATAAGACCGGCAAAAGGGAAAACCTATCAAGATTATACCTTTGCCTTGAGCATTACACTTGAGCTCGATGTAGACAATCTTTACCTTCTCAAGATGGAACGCCTTTCTTGATTCCTCATCATCGATCCATGATCACCGAGGATGGCAAGCATCAAACATAAGATCTTCTAAAGATTGCGCATTTTGAGCTTGCACAACATATCTTCTTCTCATTTCATCGACTTGAAGCTGACACAAGCTCCAAGCGATGCCAATGGACAATTCCTATAAGTATAACTTAATACACACATTAGTCCATAAAGATTGTCATTAATTACCAAAACCACACATGGGGCCCCACATATTCTTTCAGTCATCCTCTCTGCTTGCGCCGCCACCATAGTCTACTCCATCTCGCTTGCCGGCGTGCACCGGCGGTTGGGAGAGCAGGTCTCCAGAACCACTCGCCTTTGTGATCCTATACGGGAGAGTGCGAATAAGGTTTTTGGGAAGCGCTCCGCGCGACTGCTAAGTTTGTCATCACGGCGCGTCTTCCCGGTCATCAAGCTGGACCTCGTGCGCGTCGTCTTCAACATTGACTTCTTCGTCTGTATACTGCACCAACGACGACTACACCGACAACCGATCAGTACGTACACCGTCATCAGATCTATTGTTTTACTATGGCTGTTAGTGCGTATAGTCTGCTACTGTTCATGTTGATCAGTACATCTAGTATGTTAGAGGTTCACATGATTGTAGCTGTTGTTGTCATGATTTATATTCTGGAATTAATCGTGAAAATTATGTCTAATATTCCAACAATCCAAAAACCTTATTATAGGCAATTTCCTGAATTAAACATGGGACACTTGGCCGACGTTATGAAGCCGGAAAAGTTTACCGGTGTTCACTTTAAGAGGTGGCAGTATAAGACCACTATATGGATGCAAGCTCTGAAAGTATTCGAGACTAGTGAGGGTTTACCCGAAGGAACTATATCTGACGAGGTTCAGAACAAGTTCAAGGAAACCAATCTTGCCTTTGTGGGATGCGTTCTGAGTGTTCTTGACAACAAGCTATTTGATGTGTATATGCACATCAAAGATGGAAAAGAGCTCTGGAAGGCACTCAACGCTAAGTTCAGTGTAGCAGATGCTGGCAATAAGCTATACATCATGGAGAACTTTCATGATTACAGGATGGTTAACAACTGTTATGTAGTTGAGCAAGCTCATGAGATACAGTGCTTTGCCAAGGAGTTTGAAATTCTCAAGTGTATCTTACCTGACAAGTTTGTGGCTGGGTGCATTATTGCAAAGTTGCCTTCTTCGTGGAGGAACTTCGCCACAACTCTCAAACACAAGAGACAGGAGATATCGGTTGAAAACCTGATAGCGTCTCTTGATGTTGAGGAGAAGGCTCGGGCTAAGGACACTGTTGAGAGAGGATGCGAGGGTCAGTCTAGCGCCTATATGGAGCAGAAGAAGACCTTCGGCAAGAACAAAGGGAACTATAAGCCCTCGTTCAACAAGCCTGAAAAGACTACAACCTTCAAGAAGAAGAAGAAGCTGAACAAGGCCGAGCTATATTGTTATTCATGTGGAGAGCTCGGCCACTTTTCCAAGGACTGCCCAGATCGTGCAGATCGCAGAGGGAAAGGTGGGAAGACTGTCAACGTCGTGACCGCTAGCAACACTGACGGGTACGGTAATTTATTTACTGTTCTTTCAGTATTTCAATCACCATGTTGGTGGATTGATACGGGTGCTAATGTTCATGTGTGTGCTGACATCTCTATGTTCACTTCTTATCAGGTCGCTTGGGATTCAGCCGTCCTAATGAGGAATGGATCACATGCTTCTGTTCGTGGTGTTGGCACGATGGATCTGAAGTTTACTTCCGGAAAGATCGTGCAACTGAGGAACGTGCAACATGTCCCTACTATGAACAAGAATCTCGTCAGTGGCTCCCTTCTGTGTAAAGATGGGTTTAAGGTTGTGTTAGAGTCCAATAAAGTGGTTGTTTCGAAACATGAACAATTTATTGGTAAAGGTTATGAGTTCGGAGGCTTGTTCCGGTTTTCACTTTCAGATTTTTGTAATAAATCCGTGAATCATATTTGTGGTGATGTTAATGATGATACCAGTGTTTGGCATCCTCGTTTATGTCACATTAATTTTGGTTTGATGTCTCGGATGTCCAGTATGAGTTTAATTCCGAATTTCAAAGGTTCTAAGTGCCATAGTTGTGTGCAATCAAAGCAACCTCGAAAGCCTCACAAGGCTGCCGAGGAGAGAAACTTGGCACCTCTAGAACTCATACATTCTGATCTATGCGAGATGAATGGTGTGTTGACAAAAGGTGAAAAGAGATATTTCATGACGTTGATAGATGATGCTACTAAATTCTTCTATGTTTACTTGTTGCAAACTAAAGATGAGGCTTTAGACTACTTTAAAATCTATAAGGCCAAAGTTGAAAATCAACTAGAGAGAAAGATCAAGCGTCTTAGGTCGGATCGTGGTGGTGAGTATTTTCTCAAAGTATTTGACGAATTATGTCAGGAACATGGAATTATTCATGATAGGACGCCTCCCTACTCGCCCCAATCAAACGGGGTTGCCGAGAGGAAAAACCGCACGCTGACTGACTTGGTGAATTCTATGTTAGCCACTGCTGGTTTATCAAACGCATGGTGGGGGGAGGCTTTGTTGACTTCATGTCATGTCCTGAATAGAGTTCCTAACAAGAATAAAGAAAATACCCCTTATGAGGAGTGGGCTCGGAGAAAACCATCACTTTCATATTTGCGCACTTGGGGGTGTTTGGCAAAGGTCAACATACTAATTCCCAAGAAACGAAAGCTCGGACCTAAGACAGTGGATTGTATCTTTCTAGGATATGCTCCACGGAGTGTAGGCTATAGATTTCTAGTGGTTAAATCTGAGGTACCTGATATGCGTGTTGATACTATAATGGAATCTCGTGATGCAACATTCTTTGAGAATATTTTTCCTATGAAAGTTACGCATAACATTGGTAAAATTTCTTCTGAAATGCTTCCTGAATCTAGTGCATCTATTGAGAATTCTGAACAACCACATGAGGAAGTCCTTGAGAAGGATGATGATGAACCTCTCACGAGGAGTAAGAGACAGAGGATTGCAAAATCCTTTGGTAATGATTTCATCGTGTACCTTGTGGACGATACTCCTAGATCCATTGCAGAGGCATATGCATCTCCTGATGCAGATGATTGGAAAGATGCTGTCCAAAATGAGATGGACTCGATTCTTTCTAATGGAACTTGGAAATTATCAGAAGGACCCTATGGTTGCAAACCTGTGGGCTGTAAGTGGGTGTTTAAGAAGAAGCTAAGGCCTGATGGTACTATTGAGAAGTACAAGGCGCGGCTTGTAGCTAAGGGCTACATACAGAAAGAAGGCGAAGATTACTTTGACACATATTGACCTGTCGCTAGACTGACCACCATTCGAGTACTACTGTCCCTGGCTGCCTCTTATGGTCTTCTCGTTCATCAAATGGACGTGAAGACAACTTTCCTTAATGGAGAGTTGGAAGAGGAGATCTACATGGATCAGCCGGATGGGTTTGTGGTAAAAGGTGAAGAGACAAAGGTGTGCAAGTTATTAAAATCTTTATATGGCCTGAAACAAGAACCTAAGCAATGGCATGAGAAGTTTGACAAAACTCTACTTTCTGCTGGCTTTGTCATTAATGAGGGTGATAGGTGTGTTTACTATCGCCATGGTGGGGGCGATAGCGTTATACTATGTTTGTACGTGGATGATATATTCTGATCTTTGGTACAAATATGAAAGTGATAAATGAAGTTAAGTCTTTCCTATCAAAGAGTTTTGATATGAAAGATCTGGAAGAGGCTGATGTGATTCTGAACATCAAGCTTATTAAGAACGAGAATGGGTTTACTTTAACGCAATCTCATTATGTTGAGAAGATCTTGAGCCGATTTGGCTTTAATGATGGCAAGACTTCTCCAACACCTTATGATCCCAGTTTGACATTACGAAAGAATAAGAAGGAACCAACAGATCAGCTGAAATATTCACAAGTTGTTGGTTCTCTCATGTACTTAGCAAGCGCTACAAGACCTGATATCTCTTTTGCTGTGAGCAAGTTGAGTAGGTTCATGTCTAACCCGGGTATTGATCATTGGAATGCACTTGAAAGGGTCATGCGCTATCTATGTGGTACAATGAGCTATGAGATTCACTATTCAGGGCACCCTGCTGTGCTTGAAGGATATAGTGATTCGAACTGGATCTCTGACGTTGATGAACTCTACGCCACAAGCGGGTATGCGTTTACCCTTGGAGGTGGTGCGGTTTCATGGAGATCCCGTAGACAGACCATATTGACGAGGTCAGCTATGGAAGCAGAGCTCACTTCTTTAGACACAACCACTGTTGAGTCAGAATGGCAGCGTGAGCTCTTGATGGACTTGCCTGTGGTTGAGAAACCTGTGCCGGTAATCCTTTTGAACTATGACAACCAAATTGTGATTGTCAAAGTGAACAATTCTAAGGATAACGCGAAGTAATCAAGACACGTGAAGAGACGTCTGAAGTCTGTCAGGAAATTGAGAAACTTCAGAGTAATAACTGTTAGCTATATTCAAACAGACAAAAACCTGGCAGATCCCTTTACAAAGGGACTATCACGAAATGTGATAGAAAGTGAATCGAGGGAGATGGGGTTGAGACCCATGGATGTCACACCTAGTGGTAACCCAACCTATGTGATTGGAGATCCCGTGAATTAGGACCTAGGAAGAACAGGCTAGTGGGTGGACTAAGGAGAGTATTTTGTAACCCTCTCTATGTGAAGATGCATAACTCTCATAATCTGTAAGGCAGGTTGGCAATATGCCTTAATGTGTTTATGTTGGCTTTAACTAGCAAGGATGCCTTAAGGCAGGTTGGAGATATGCCCTAGAGGCAATAATAAATGTAGTTATTATTATATCTTTGTGTTTATGATAAATGTTTACATTCATGCTATAACAGTATTAACCGGAACCATTAATACTTGTGTGATTTGTAAACTAAAATAGAGTCCCTAGTAAATCCTATTTATAATACTAGCTTGTTGGTTAATAGATGATCGTGGTTTCCCGATCATGAACATTGAGATGTTGTTAACAACAAGATCATATCATTAGGAGAATGGTATGATGGACATACTCCTATAGATAAGCGTAGCATAAAGATCAAGTCATTTTAATAGTTCAATTGCTATAAGCTTTCTGATACATAGTAACCTAATTCCTTCGACCATGAGATCATGCTAATCACCATCACCGGAAGGATGCTTTGATGACGTCAACCACCATACCGTAACTGGGTGGCTATAAAGTTGGCATTGAGTGTTCGGAAAGTATGGGTTGAGGCACATGGATCAAGAGTGGGATTTGTCCATCCATATGACGGATAGATATACTTTGGGCCCTCTCGGTGGAATGTCATCCAATTAGCTTGCAAGCATGTGACTGGCTCACAAGGGATCACATACCATGGGAACGAGAAAAGAGTATTTATCGGTAACGAGGTTGAACTAGGTATGCAGAGATACAGATGATCAAAACCTCAGATAAGTAAACTATCGTGAGACAAAGGGAAATTGGTATCGTATGTAAGTGGTTCATTCGATCGCAAAGTAATCGTATAAATATGTGGGAGCCATATGAATTTTCAGATTCCTCTATTGGTTATTGATCGGAGAAGTGTCTCAGTCATGTCCGCATAATTCACGAACCGTAGGGAGACACACTTAAGGATTCGATGTTGTTTAGTAGATATGGAATGTTAACAGGGATACCGAATGTTGTTCGGAGTCTCGAATGGGATCCGGGATATCACGAGGAGATCCGGAATGGTCTGGAGAATAAAGATTCATATAAGGAAAGTCCTATTTCGGAGTTCGGGAAAGTTTCCGATGATTTCTTCGGAGAGGTTCTAGAAGGGTCTAGAAGGTTCACCGGTCCGAAAGGAGAATGGTCCATGAATGTGTCATGGGTAAGTGGAATGATTGGATCATGTCCAAGGTCACTTGGTGTTGGCATATGCAAGAGAGAAATAAAGCTCTAAATTGAAAGTCAAACTGGAACAATGGTTTCCTAGTGGGAGAAGAAACAAGTCTTTCTCTCAATCCAACTTGGGTTTGGGTTTGGATTCAAACCCACCCCTCCCAAGGCTGCCCCTCCCTCTCATAAATAGAGGGTGATGGCTGCCCCAAACAACACAAGTTCCAAGCCCTCTCCACGAGCCACCGCCCAGCGCCGCCCGCCGCCACCGCGCCGCCGCCTTGCGCCGCCGCCGGTCCGTCGCCGCCGCCCTAGCCTCCGCTGACACCTCCTCCTCCTCCCGGATCTCTAAACCCTAGTTTTCCGGGAAACCCTAATCCACCATAACTCGCATCCGGCTTAGGCGAAGCCCTGCGGGATCTTCCCTCTACTTCCGACACCACGCCGTCGTGCTGCCGGAATCGCGAGGGAGAACTACAACCTCCGCTGCCTGCTGGAACAAGGGAGAGGAAGGTCTTCATCGAGTACCGAACGTGTGACCGACTGCGGAAGCGCTGCCGAAATGCAGCGCCGGAAGGATCGTCTACGCAATCTTGAGATCGGCAAGTGTACGACTACATCACCCACGAGAATCTGCTCTCGTTAACCGCTTTGGAATCTTCGAGGGTGAGTTCTTCTATCGACTCATTGCTACAATCTAGTAGATAGATCTTGGCTTGTTTGTGTGCATGCGTAGATTTTTTTTGTTTTCCATGCTACGAATCCCTACAAGAACACACCTATATTAGCTCGACTGTAAACATCGCGGTCTATGAGACTTGGGTGATCTCTAGTAAACTCATGAAGAGACCAGAGAGTATGACGCATATGCTCCAACCCCCGGGGTAGGCTACTGGCAGCCAGGTACTAGTTATGATTTTCAGTGAAATCTATTGGCACCAAACTTGCAATTCAAGGTTCGTCCATTGTTCAAGTTGTTGATAGACGTAGTTCAAGATTCTAGGTGGAAGTTCAACTTAACAGTCTCTGCTGAAACACTGGTATATAAACAAGTAGCGAGGATTGGAAAATCTTCAAATGGGCATTTGAGATCTGGGGGGGGGGGATTGTTAGAAATAATGAGCTAAATCATTAGATCCATGTGTGATTTCAGATTTTTCCTAAATCTCAAAGCCCATGTATGTGGAAGCCCATATGTGATTTGGCCCAAGTTGGTGGCAGCTCACATGTGTGTGGCAAGAGCTGTGGGAGCTAAAGTTTAGTCCCACATGAAAAGTTGAAGGAGAGTTGCACCACCTTATAAGGTGGAGTGTTGCACCACTTTGTAAGTGGGTGACAATAAGAGAGCTACACGCGCGCTCCTCCGACGCCGCCGCCGCCGCTCGCACGCCCGCCTCGCCTCGTCACGCCGCGTGTGCGCCGCGGGTTGCGGGTTGTGGGAATCTCGCCGAGCCGAGCTTTATTTTGCTGCTCAGGAAAATGTGTGTGGTCCTGTACGGGATTTCCGAGCCGCTCTATATAAACGCCTGCTTGGCTACCACAACGAACGACACCAAACCAATCTAGGGTTTTGTCATCCTCTCTGCTTGTGCCGCCACCGTAGTCTACTCCATCCCGCTTGCCGGCAGTCGGGAGAGCAGTTCTCCGAAATCACTCGTCTTTGTGATCCAGTACGGGAGAGGGCGAATAAGGTTTTTGGGAAGCGCTCCGCGTGACTGCTCAAGTTCGTCATCACGGCGCGTCTTCCCGGTCGTCAAGCCGGACCTCGTGCGCGTCGTCTTCAACGTCGACTTCTTCGTCAGTCTACTGCACCAACGACGACTACCCCGCCAACCGATCAATACGCACACCGTCATCAGATCTGTTGCTTTACTATGGCTGTTAATGCGTATAGTCTGCTACTGTTCATATTGATCAATACATCTAGTATGTTAGAGGTTCACGTGATTGTAGCTGCTGTTGTCATGATTTATATTTTAGATTTAATCGTGAAAATTATGCCTAATATTCTAACAGTGACGTCTCTATTTCACATAAAAAAATACATCTCTATACTAACTTAGACTAATACTCGTTTAATTCTCTCCTATTTGCTAGTGTATTTACATCCCACTTTTGTATCCACATAAATACGTGGCCACAAGGTTGACGACTTATTGCAGAGATTCTATAATCAGGGCATCACCTATGTACACGGTGAACTTTAGCCATAAGACGGGATCCACCTCTCTTGTAAAATCTTCCACTATGTATAAGATAAACTTAACTATAAGCTGGAACCCACATGTCTCATCCTATATACTCATGCACGAGAGGGAGAAGAGTGTAAATTATTTTCTATTGCTTGTGGACAAACCATAAGCTTAGGTCACCTACAAGCTCACGGACAACTCTTATTTTTTTCACTATGTATAAAATAGACTACTCCCTCCGTCCCGGTTTAAAGGACACAATTTGCAATTCTCTGGACCCTAGGTGTCCTCTAATTGGTCCATTTAATAGTATGAAAAAGAACATGCATGAGGAGAAAAAGAGTTAGCAAAGCGTTCACATTTGTTCACACGTATGCATGCAAGCATTTTATTATTTTCACACGGGAGTAATTACAGATATTAGATGTTTTTGTGTCTAAGTATTTTGGGATTGCATGATTTGCAAATTGTGTCCTTTAAACCGGGATGGAGGGAGTACAAGCATTGCCATATAAGACTTAACGTGTGGTTTTTAGTGAATGCCCTTAGCATATCTGAGTTTCTATAACCGTGAACGTGCTTAGCAGTCTAGCACCACGGAGAAAAGAATTAGTACAAGCAATTATCACAATAAACGAGGGCAGAATTGACAACAAATCTCCATATCTCCTTTCCAGTTTCTCGAGCAAAATAACCAATACTCCCGTCCCCCGCACCGACGTCAGCGAAGACGACTTAGAACCTTCCAGAATCTTCCAAGCGCGATGGATCTCTGGGAGAGGGCTCGGTCCTTCGCCGGCGAGGCGGCCAAGCGGTCGCAGGAGCTGTCACTGGAGGCGGCTAAGCGGTCGTCGGTGCTAGTGTCGGAGACGGCGAAGAAGTCCAAGGAGATCTTCTCGGAGACCGCGACCAAGTCCCGCGAGATCGCCGCGGAGGCGACGAAGCAGGCCGACCTTCTCGCCGGCCAGATCATGCACCTCGCCTCGGACATCCCCGTCCCCTCCATCCCGCCAATCACCGTGATCTCGCCCCTCCCCTCCGCGGCCGAGTCGGCGCCCGACGCCGACGAGCTCAAGCGCTACGGCATCACCGAAGACCTCCGCGAGTTCGTCAACGGCATGACCATAAGCACCTTCCGCGACTTCCCCTTGCAAGGTGCGGTTTACTCATGATTGGGTTTAGGGGATTCGAGGCGCTGGGTTGACTGATAGGATTTTGGTTGCGCAGATGAGCCGGAGATGTCTGATGTGCCCACGGTGTCGAATGTGCGTCAGGATCTGAACGAATGGCAGGCCAGGCACGCCACTCTCGTCCTCTCGGCCGTCAAGGTTTTTTATCCCTTAACCATTTCAGTGGGTGTTCGATGCATGCATGTCGATTTGGGTTCTCTGGCTCGATCTATAGAGTGTGGACGAATGTTTTTTTAGTTTCAAACAGTCCGGAATATTGGAGTGATTACTATTCTGGATAATGTATTGATTTAAGATTGATCTGATAGCTTTAGCTAACTGAACAGTTAGTACATTATTACTGACTTATCAACGCCTGGGGAATGTTAAATATGATAGTACTTATATTTCATACTCTGTAAATCAGAATGTACTCTAGATAAGTTTGAAAGGTCTTTTGCAGTGATATTAGGACAAATAGCTGGATGTATTAACAACACAGTTTTTTCAAAATAAAGGTTTGTATAGATCAATGGATAAAATACTGTGACATTCGGTTAAGACGAGTTTGTATAGATCAAGGATAAAATATTGTGACATTCGTTACACTAAACTAAATGCTAAATGATATGGAATGAATTGTTTGAGTTACACAACATAAGAAGGCATATCAGCTAGTGTCAAACTTAAAGTGTCATGACACCAGTTTTAGGGTAACCTGAAGTTGAATGGAACATCTCTCTCTCAAAAAAAAATGTTGAATGGAACTGTTATATAAAGAGAGGCATGATTCTATAGTAAATTGCGATAAAAGTATTTTGGTTCAAACTGTATTAGTACCCATTTTTTATGCGCTGGTTGTTATCACTGTAATTTTCAAAGTGAGGTGCTTCTACTATTTAGGAAGCACTGCTATTGAGTATGCTGCCTGCTTGCGATAAATGCTGAAATGAACACCGATATTCATTTATAACGACTGATCTGATTTTTTTAGTCAAATCAGACTACCCTATCTGAAGGCTAATATGGTTTTCATTCACCTTCGCTTCTTTATGATTACTAGCAGAGTGCCCGTGCGTTGCTACGGTTTTCTTAGTTTCTTTATTCTCGCACGTGCAAATACAGTGAATATAAAAAATTCTCACAAGATTTTTCGTTCACTACCAACATCACACTATCAAGCATCCTAACATAATTTGCTGCTACTAAGATTACCTCAACTTCCATTCCTAAAGACGAAGGATCGCTTAGTTTTATCCAGAGAGAACCTATATGATCTAGATTTAAAAACTACAATAATATTCAACTTACCAATCCGACTACAACCAGCTTCTTTCTCAATCACACCTTTTACCCATCAGTTTAGATATACATACCTACCTTTTGTAATGTTCCTTTCCTTCAAGTGTTCCGATATATAGTGATAAGATTCTAGTCGATAGGGTTCAGCTACTCAAATCAAAGTCGGACATCAACACTCACGCTGTGACATGGAGCTTCCAAATTGCAGAATTATAAAGTAGAGCTCAAAACTACAGGCTATTACCAAGAATTTAGCAAACACCATCGATGCGACCATATTGTGGTCCAGACTTGTTTTAAGTTGGTGTCCTTGCAAAATAGCATATAAGGAGTACGAAGAAAATTTCAGACTGCAAGCGAGTGGCAGCACAACAAGTTATAAACAACATCGTGTCACCTGAGAAATCTGCAGGTGGTGGCCAAACAATTCCAGTGTGATCGCTGACGTGCTCTGGGAGTTCAGCCCTTCAGTGAGATGTTCACCATACCGGAGACAAAAGAATCATATAACGATACCAGTTGCCCATGGCGAGACGGCGCGCAACCGCGCCTGGTGGACACATGCAGAACAGAAGCTGCTGCGCATGGCGAACTGGCTTGTGGCCTTACCCGCGCCGCGGTGGCCGGTGGACACGGGCAAGTTGAGTTATGAACAACAACAGTAATTACTCATCGTGTGCAATCCAAAATTCAGAAAAACGAGGAGGAAGCTATGGATCAGATCCAACAGCGACTCACTTCCACCTGCACACTCCTCCCGATCCCAACCATAACCCCCACGCTGATACAGCCCACCGGTACTGCTTCTGCGGTGGATTTAGACAGAGGAGGGTCCAGTAAGAGGGCGACACTGTCTCCAGCGTAGCGGCATGCACCGCAGGTGTCGGCTGGCTTAGCCGTCGCCTTCTCCCCGCTGCCCCTAGGCCATGGTGTACTCCGGCGCCGCCCAGCCCCTGCTCTGTCAAGCAACGCGCTCCCGTCCAGCCCCGCTCCGTCGAGAACCGCTATTCCCTCGGTCAACCCCTCAGTCGCCCTGTTCCTCCTGGCTGGTTGTCCGGCGCTGCCGCAGCCTGGAGAGATGGACTAAGTTCAACACCGCAGGCGAGGCCTAGTCTCAGGGCGGCAGGAGCTCGGCCCAACGCGTGCTACGGGTCTGCCGCCGACTCCGGGATGCGGGGAGCGCTGACAGTCAGGTCGAAGAGAAGATCCGGGAGACTGGAGACGGCGGACGGGAGGAGAGGACGGCTATTCCACTTGGCGGTGGCAGGTCTGGTAAATACCCCGAACAGGCAGGGGCAAAAGCGTCCATGGAAAAATCGGAACCAAAATCTTGGTAGACGAACTTACCTCAAGGAAAATTAGTATATAGATAGTTTGATGAGATTTCTAGGTCTTCTCCGTTCTGTTCTTGGTTGCTACAAGTTAATTGCTGGTCCAGTTTGCCGAGCCTTGAGCTAGATTTTTCTGTTAACCTGGCCATTAGCTCATTACTGTCCATGAAAAAAGTCTATCAGTCTATCAAGTTATTCTACAAGTGCCCAGTTTTGTATTCTATTAAACTTCTTAGTATTGCTATCTTATATCCAGGAAATTTCAAAGTTCAGATATGAGCTGTGCCCACGATACATGAAAGAGCGTAAATTCTGGCGAGTTTATTTCTTGCTAGTAAACAACTACGTAACACCGTAAGTCTTCTACTCTTCTTGCTTATTTTTGGCTCATGTTATTGCTAATTCTAATATGTATTGTGGTCATTGGTCAGTGTCGAACTTCTGCGTCATAAGTTTTTCTAACAGAATTACCCGACTTAACTTTTCTAGAGGGCAACATGCTTTATATTTTGTAAAAATGCAATATGAATATTATAGATACTTTGGACTGATTATTTCCTGAAAATGCACAAAATAAATATCTATCAGAATGCTTTGTTCAAAGTTTGCTGTGTCTAATGCAAACCGTTGGTTGCATTTTGGGATGGGAACAAACTTTTCTTTCCTTAAACCTGAATTGTTTGCCAAGTATCCTCAGTGTCACACTTGTTGAAGGAATTTAAGAATTATTCTTATTGCTCTAGTCATGATCTTTAGTGTGTGAAATCTCCTCCGGTTCAATAACCTAGTAGAAGACATGTACATTGATAAATGAATTAATTTGCAAGCAGTTATTATTTGGATGGTGCCACTTTGTTTTGGAGTCATCACATACTTCCCTTTCCACATGCCTGCATATATGTATTCATGATAGGTAGCAGGAACAAGGATGGATCTTATATCCTAGTCTAATACACAATTTGAAATCGTGAGCAATCAGGCTCGATATTTTTATTTTTTCCGTGTAGGCTCATTGTTTTTCTAGTTGAGTTAAATGGTTTGCTTTTCAAGTACACCATATATTCACAATTAGTTTGAGCATAGTTTTCTTGCACACTACTGTTGATCCTCAATAGCTTATTGACTTAAATGTAATCCAAATAGTTATGAGACCAAATATTTTGAGGAGCTGAAAGTGAAAGCCGAGGAGGAAAAAACTGTTTCCCAGAAGGAAATATCACAGACCTCAGAACCTACAACTTCACCAGAACAGAAAGACACGAAAATGCCAAGCAAGACATCTACCTCGTCAAGTCGAGAGCAAGATCTAGATGTTTTTCTTCTTGGAGATTTGGGCAGTGATGATGAGGGTCCTGGTATGCTATTCACTTTCCTGTACCTGATCCATCTCATTAGTTACTACATGCTCCTGCATTTCTTATATATGACTTTTTTTGGTTATTACCTACAGATGTTGGTGATGATGATGATGGGCTAGACGATGACTTTGATAAGATAGATGGTACAACAGTAAGTACACCTGCTTCCATAAAACAGATTCCGTCATTAGGCACAGTTCACAAGATGGTATTGTTCTAGCATTTCATACCTATGGAATGTAGCTTTGATGTGCGATTACAGTATTGGACAAGACATTGCACACTTGAAATTCCTTGTTCTAGTGCCACTGATATGAAGTTTGGTAATCATTCTGTAATCTTTAGATGTTCCTTGTTGTGCTGAGGTGTACAAGAAAATCATACGCAGGTGGAACCACATACCTTTGACTTTTAGTAGTGGGGGCTTGAATCTATTATTCGCCTGACCAATTAGAAGCTTAGTGCTCTACCACTAGACTACATAGGTGTCTGTTCTTATGTTGTGGAGCACTTCCGAGTTTGACGTGCATAATGTTGCTTTCCTGTGCAGCTGTATGGTTGCTGGCTTGATGCTAACAGCATGACTGTTGCGTTTGCAGGGCTTAGAGAGTGATGATGATGACGACGACGAGAAGAAGCCAGCAGCAAGCAAGGCAGAAAGTGGGAAGGAGTAGATTTGATCATATGCGATGCTTTCCCTGATCTACACTACACAGATGGCGTCAATGAAGGCGCACAGCTCGAATTCCAGCTTTAGAATGTTTACATCTTGCTGTCTCTCAATGAAGCGATGCTATTATTGTTGCAATTGAAGTCTAGAAAACAGTTACTCCTGCTCTGGTTTTTTTTTTGTTTCTATAGGGTGTTCTCTATTCTGCCTATGCCGTTATTCTTAGAGGGTGGTGAACTAAACTGAGCCTCGATTGCCTTCTCATGTGAAATAAAATTCCCCTTCAGAGTGTGGTGTTCTCTATTCGATATTGCACTGTTTTTATTGGAACTGAAAGAATGCAGACCTTTTTTTTTGACAAAAAATGAAATACGTAAAACAGAAGGGTTTGTGAAATGAATAGCACTACTGTGGCACGTTCTCCATTTTTAGTGTTCTGACACAAGAACAGAAGATAATACCCACGCACTAAATTCCTAATTCTATAGCCTAAACCTGAAGTTCAAATTCAAACAAAAGTTAGAAATTAAACATGGAGGGTCGGCCAAAACGAGCCAACCCTATTAATTCCCAGAAATTATGTCGGCCATATGTCTTGATAGCCATACAGCACCCATCAGCTAAGGATGGACGTGGCATACATAGCCAACCGACCCTTTTTGAGTTGCAACGTACCCTTGCCGCTCCTATTTGTAGCCTTCCACCGCTCGCGCTTCCCGTTGCTTCCCCGAGGTGGTATTATTCAGCGCTCTCGGCGCTGCGCGGTCACCCAGCGCGGGTGCTGATAGTAGGCCGAGCTCTCTCGTACAAGGCTACCACCGCTGTGACTTGTGAGCCCATAGCCCATTAGCTGTTCTTTTGGCATAGAAGGTCCAACTCGTGATTGTTCAGATAACTGGACCGCATCGCCGTTTTAGCGGGTATTTTAACTGGAAGAGCACAGCAACTCTGCTGGCGAAATGCTAATTGCCTTTTTTTTTGAGCGGAACAGCGCATCTTTATTAACTCAAGATAGTAATGTTTACAGGAATATTTAGACCACTAGGAGGAACAGATAGCCACACATGTTTACCAACATCAAGATAAGCCGATGATCGAGCAAGACAGTGTGCCTCCACATTTGATGTGCGCCGTTCATGATTAAAAATCGCCTTTGAAAAGTTGACCTTTTTCAGACCAATCTCCCTGATAATCATGCAATTCTGACCAGAAGCTAATTCTCTATTAATCTGCTTCACCACATTGCTGCAGTCAGAGGTCACCATCGGACGACTCATGTGTAAATCTTCAGCCAAAGCTAAAGCTTCAGAGCAGGCAAGTGACTCCAAAACCTCTGGTTCTGCAATGCCTTCAAAAACCACCGCTGATGCACCCATGAATACTCCTTGAGAGTTGCGGCAGATTGCACTCACGGCACCTCGTCTCTCTGATTTGGCCACTGCTCCATCCACATTAATCTTGCACATATCATCTGGAGGAGCTTTCCACGTAGGAGAGTCCCGCGGTGTTTGCTGCTTAGCACTTGCCCATGTCGGTAATACAACCATTTCAGACAAGAATATCTGAATAAAGGCATGAGTGGATAGCGGGGATTGGTACTCCTGCTCGTGTATTATCTTCCTTCGTGCCCACCAGATTGCCCACATGGTCGTCAAAGCTTCTATGAATTGTTGTTGGCTCAAAGAGAACAGACACAGCTTAGGATCGTCCGTTTCATTGCCTAGCAGAGGTACAGCCAGATCATCATCCCGTATAGCCCACACACTCGCCGCCATGTTGCAAGTAAGCATGGAGTGACGCCATGTATCTTCCGCCGCTTTGCAGATTGAGCAAACTGGGGTGGTGGTCATCTGCCTGTGTGCACGAAGCTCACCTGTCGGCAGTGACGATCTAGCCAATCGCCAAGCAAAAAACCGCAGTTTCGACGGTACCTTAACCTTTCATAGTTTCTTCCAACCATCCTGTTCGCGAGCAGTCTCTAAAGGTTCAGATCTCCCGTCAAGGTAATTCTCACGACGACGTTTGGTCTCCATAATCATCCTATAAGCCGATCTGACAGTAAAAACCCCCTGGCGATCATAATGCCATGACCAAAAATTAGACTGCCGTATAAAGCTTATAGGGATCTGTTTAATTGCCTCAATCTCCATTGGTACGAAAAATTCCTCTAGAAGCTGATCGTTCCAGGTTCTTGTAGCTGAACAAATCAGTGAGGAAACAAATTCAGGAGGGTCATCTTTAATTGGACAAGCAAAAATCTCTCGGAATTCAGTTGTCTGACCATACTTTCGTGGAGGCACCATCCCCAATTCGCTTGATGATTCCCAACTTCAGCATATCTCTCCCTTCACATAAGGATCGCCATATCAGGGACGAATTGGAGCCTCGAGAGGCACTTAGGATATCTGTGTCCGGAAAATAAATCGCCTTCAAAGTTCGAGCACTTAAAGTCTCTGGATTATTCAGAATCCTCCACGCCTGCCTTGCCAACAATGCGAGGTTAAAAACCTCCATATCCCTAAAACCCAATCCTCCTCTATACTTGGGCATCGTCATCGAGTCCCATGAGATCCATGCTACTTTGCGCTCACCATTTTTACTTCCCCACCAAAACTTACGAATCATGGCAGTAATATGATCACATAGTCCTCTCGGCAATTTGAAGACAGCCATAGAATAAGTAGGGATAGCTTGGATAACAGACTTGATTAGAATTTCTTTACCACCTCCTGATAAGGCTTTCTCCATCCATCCTTGCAGTCGCTTCCATATCTGATCCTTTAGATAAGCAAAGGAACCATTTTTTGATCGACCAACTTCAGAGGGAAGACCCAAGTATCTGTCATTTAATGATTCATTTGGCACATCCAGCAGTAACTTGACCGCATTTTTAATACTATCTGAGCACTTCTTCCCAAAGAAGAGAGAAGATTTATCATTATTGATTCTCTGACCTGAAGCGTTACAGTACTTAAGCAGAACTTCCTGAAACTTTGCTGCTTCTGCTAGAGAGGCTTTCCCAAACAATGTGCAGTCATCAGCAAATAAAAGGTGGTTTACCTTTGGTGCTGTTTCAGCCACCTTAATCCCACATAACTCACCTCTAGCCAACTCATATTCAGCAAGCATGACAAACCTTCTGCCGTCAAAAGGAAAAGATATGGAGAGATGGGATCCCCCTATCTAATGCCACGGCTAGGCTTGAACTCAGCTGTTTGGGTGCCGTTGAATAAGACTGAGAACGAAACTGATCGAACTCCTTTCATCACAGTCTGGGTAAACCTGGGGGACAGGCCCAACTTCATCATAATTGCCTCCAGGTAATCCCACTCTAGGCGATCGTATGCTTTCCGCATATCCAACTTCAGCGCCATATGAACCTTCCTCTTACTCCTGTTAACCTTCATAAAATGCAAGCACTCATAGGCAGTGATCACATTGTCAGTTATTAAACGACCGGGAACAAAGGCCGATTGCTCTTCAGAAATTATCTCGGGAAGGATCTGCTTCAAGCGATTAGCTAGTACCTTGGATGCCAACTTGAACACCACGTTGCACAGACTTATCGGCCTGAATTGAGAAAGAGAGGTGGGGTTTTGTATCTTGGGAATAAGAACAATGAACGTCTTGTTAATATCCTCCGGTGACTCCTCTCCCTCGAGTATCCGAATCACAATCTTGGTTATTTCCTTGCCACATAACTGCCAATTTTTCTGGAAAAAATGCGCCGGAAAACCGTCTGGCCCGGTGCCTTGGTAGGAAACATATGAAAAAGGGATGTTTTCACTTCGGCCACTGTATATGCTGCATTAAGGTCAGCATTCATCTCTGGTGTCACTCTAGATGGTACATGCGAGAGTACTTCCTCAATATCAATCGTCCCTTCAGATTTATAGAGATCTTCATAGAACTCTACAGTCATCTTTTCTAGTTCTTCATTATTGACACAAACTGATCCGTCAACCTTCACAAGACGGTCAATCCTATTCTTCTTGTGCCTGTTACTCGCTTTTTGGTGGAAGAAGCATGTGTTTTTATCACCCTCAGCCAACCACTGTATCCTCGCCCGTTGGCGCCACATAATCTCCTCGCGATAACAGAGTTCCACGATGCGTTCTTCAACCTTCAACTCCTCATATGAAGGCCCCACACGGCGCGTGTCACTTCTCAGTTCAGCTAGCTTCTTCCGTAGCTGTCTCAGTTCACATCTTATCGCCCCAAAGGACGTACTGCCCCACCTCATGAGGGAGCCCGCCATAGTTCTAAGCTTATTGTGCAAATCTGAAACTGTCCGAGCCTCCGCACCCTTCCATACCGACTCCAATAATTGCTTGTAATCATCATGCCTCTCCCATATCAGTTCATAGCGAAACGGTTTCCCAATCGCTATCCGCTGGTTTCCAGCTTCCATCTCGTTCAGCAATAAAATCGGAGAGTGGTCCGATTTGGCAGCAAATAAATGTCTCACCGTGGTAAGAGGGAACAAAGTGCACTAGTCACCAGAAGCTAGAGCCCGATCAAGACGCACTCTACAGAACTCATTGTTTTGCACTTTTCGTTCAAACGTCCAATCTACACCAATGTATCCCAGATCACAGAGATGACATGCATCCACAACTTCTCTGAATAAATTGATCTGAGCCATATCACGTTCGTTCAGCCCCATTTGCTTCTCCCTTCTCAAAACTTCGTTGAAATCCCCTATGCATAACCACAGCAAGTCACAATCTGCTTTTAAAACCGCATCATATCCTATGTTCTATGTCGAAGGCTTCTGTTGGCCTCTCCATACCACGCCGTCAGCCTCCAAGTGTCCTTCCCTGGCTGCTTCACAACCATATCAATGTGATACCAGGAAAAATTCCTTAACGAAAGTTGGACAGAATTCTTCCAGAAAATGCATAGTCCCCCACTCCTTCCGCTGCTACCCACTCCGTATGCATGATCAAAGCCAAGTGTGCTTGCTAGCCCCTCCACCCTATACTTTGCAATCTGCGTCTCTAACAGACATAAAATTTCCGGCGAATGCTCTCGTGCCAGGTCGCGCACCTCATGAACTGTCGCGGGATCGCCCGCCCCGCGACAGTTAAAGCTTAATGTACTCATTGGGCCTGGCGGTCCTCCCTAGAGGCCGCCATTGTCGCCACGACATTGTTATCGGTCGATCCACTTTTGCTTGACTCTGCGCCCTTCTTCGTTCTCTTCTTCTCCCTAGGTGGGGTATACCCAGGTGGTGGAGGTGGCACAGCTGCCATCCCCTTTCCTTCCCCCTCCAAGGCTTCCTTTATCTGAAGTTCATTAGGCTCCCCACCAGTCAAATCTAGCTGCCGAGCAACCGTAGGCCTTCCTCCTAGCCCATCTTCATCCCCTATCCTCCTCCATATTCGTAGTTTGATTATTTTTCAGAGGGCGAAATGCTAATTGCCGTCCGCTGTGTCTTCACTGTTGGGCCAGTCCATTTCCGCGGTGTGATGATTCTATTCTGTTTTCTTTTTGTATTTTTTCCTTTTTCTGTTTTAGTTTTTTTTGGTTTTCCCTTTTAATCTGAAATGTTTATTGTATTTTGGAAAAAATCACGTTTTTTGAAAATTTGTTTTACGGTTTGTAGATTTGGTTCATAATTTTTTCAAAAATTTGGTTTACGAATTTTGAAACTTTCTTCAAATTTTCAAATTTTGGTTTAAGATTTTTTTGAAATTGGTTCATAATTTTGAAATAGGTTCATATTTTTTAAAATTGGTTCATGATTTTTGAAATTTTTGTTCATGGTTTTTTAAATAATATTTATGGATTTAGAATTTGATCAAATCTGAAAAAAAAAGAAAGAAAGAAGCGCCTGCTTACAGAATTTAATAGGCCGGCCACCGCTGTCTTCCGGCGGCGCTAGCTGTTGGTGCCACAGCGGGCGGCAACTAGCAGCTCCCACTCTGCTCCTTGTCTGCATTTTATTTTAACGGGTGTTCCTTGTTCTTGCATCGCTGTTTTTTCTGAACTCCTTGTGCTATGTTCATTTTTTTGAGAGAAACAGCGTTATTACAATCATTTACAAGCAGAGCCGCCACATAGGGAGGCGCCGCATCACGTAAACACCCATTTAACTTAGAGTAAATTGCACCCGTGGTCGTAGAACTTGTCCAGTATATACAGATAAGTCACACATCTTGCAAAATATACTAATCGGTCATAACTTGTCAAACACGTGCACCACAGGTCACAAACTGGTCAAATCGCCAGGTTTTTTACTAAAATGAGTCATGTGCGTGTCACATGAGACGGTTAGGAACTCAGATTTATGCAAAAAAGACCGCGTGTTTAATTACGAGGATACACATGCAAAACAACATGAACATCACATATTAAATCGATGTTGCTCGGTTCCGTAATCAAATCGCGAGTTGAGACCATGTCGGGCGGCGACCTGACATGCGACGACGCCCTGGATGGGGGCGGGGATGTGGCGACGGCGGCCTGGATGGCGGAGGTCTGACCGGCGACAGCGGCCTGGATGGCGGTGGGGATGTGGCGACGGCGGATTGGATGGCGGCAGGGATGTGGCGACGGCAACGGGGCCTCCTGCCAGTCGAGCCGGAGACGAGGGAAATTGGCAGACGACGCCATCTCCTTGGCGTGCATGTTCTTCTCCTTCACGCGCGGCGTCCCCGACGAGCTCTCCACGGTCGCTGGTTCGCCGCTCTTGTTCTACATCGCCGCACACAGCACGAACATGACCTAGCTTCAGATCGATTCGATCGATGTGGGCGTTAATTACGTGATCGGATAACTTATCAAAAACAAATCCAACTGAACCAGGTCAAGAAAACATAAGGGGGTTTCTGTAGACTTTTAAGTGCCATGCTCGCCCCTCATGTGACAACGCATGGCGCATTTTTTTTTATAAAAACCGGTCGGTTGACTAGTTAGTGACCTACGGTACACGTATTTGACAACTTTTATGACTTGTTTATCTATTTTACAAGACGTGTGACTTAATTGCACATACTGTCGTGGTATTGCACGGCAGACGCTACTGGGGTAGCTTACGTAGAGGGAGCAAGGCGGCGTAGAAGAATCCGAGAGCGAGATTGACACACGATGTACCCAGGTTCACGTTCCCTCGATGGAGGATCGCTACGTCCTGCTATCAATCCAGTATATGATCATAGATTGGTTTACAAGGAGCCGCCATAGGCGAAGGAAAAGACTAGATCTAATCTAATATGAGAGAGGATGCAATATGACCTAGGAGAAGATGTCCCGTGGGGGTGCCCCTGGTGACTTTATATATGCAGCCAGTTAGGGTTTACAAGTACTTTGATGGGCTTTCTATTGGAGTCGCTACATTGGGCCTCCAATCGGTGCCACTCGTCTGGGTCCAGTATACGCCAGTCGCCGTATTCGGCGAGTCGACACACTCTGGGCTTGGCTTCAGTCGACTCGATACCATCTGACGACTCCGCTTTGTGGGTATACCCTGATTGGTATTCCCCCATCAGTAGTCCCCGAGTGCGTCAGGGAATCGGCGATGACTTCAAGTCGCCGAATCGGTGCAGGCGATTCTAGGGTAGAGTCGTTGGCGAGCTCCTGAAATAGAGAAATAACTCATAAAGTAGTTCATTCGCCTGAGCGAGTCGACGCGCCAGGCGAGTCGCCATTGGACGGAGTCGCCCCTTGGAGAAGTTTGGCGGGCGCCTTGTCAACTTGCTGTCGTAGAGGACGTGGAGGCCACCAAATCGTTGATGATGAAATCGCCAAGTCGATGCAGGAGAACACGCGAGGGGCGAGGCGAGTCCCCGAGATTGGCGAGTACGTGAGGGCGAGCTCACGATGGCGAGTCCCCGAGCATGGCGAGTACACGAGGGCGAGTCCGCGAGGGCGAGTCCACGGTGGCGAGTCCCCGAGTGTGGCGAGTACACGAGGGCGAGTCCACCGTGGAGAGTCCCCGAGCATGGTGAGTACACGAGGGCGAGTCCACAGTGGCGAGTCCCCGAGCATGTTGAGTATGCGAGGGCGAGTCCGCGGTGGCGAGTCCCCGAGCGTGTCGAGTACGGGAGGGCGAGTCCGTGGTGGAGAGTCCCCGAGCGTGGCGAATACGCGAGGACGAGTCCGTGGTGGCGAGTCTCCGAGCGTGGCGAATACGCGAGGGCGAGTCCGCGGTGGCGAGTCCCCGAGCGTGTTGAGTCCATGAAGGCGAGTCCGTGGTGGCGAGTCCCCGAGCATGGTGAGTATGCGAGGGCGAGAAACCACGCGTAAACGCAGTATGCCTAGGAGTAGTCCCGAAGCCTCGAGTTGGCTTGTAGAGGCCACTTGAGGCTTTTTAGAGATGCATATTCTGAAAATAGTAGTGGTTGTTGCCAAGCATGGCGAGCCGTGTTGAGCGAGTTTGCTAGAGGAGAGTCCCCGAGTGTGGCGACTCCGTGATGATTGCGAGTCTACGAGGGGAGAATCCCCGAGTGTGGCGACTCCACGATGATGTCTTGGCCCGGATTGGCGCTTTTCCTGGACGATCCAAGGCTCGGTTTGCGAGTCCTCGTCCGCAGTACTTGGCCGTGCGAGTCGCGCTATCTAAGGTTAAGTAGCACAACCATTTGTCTTGGCCCAGAAGTATAGGGGGTCTATCGTAGTACTTTCGATAAATAGGAGTGTCGATCCCAACGAGGAGCAGAAGATGCTGAACAGTGGTGTGGAGCAGGAAATCCCTGTGAATACTTAGCAAACAGATTTTTAGTGGTTTTCTGATAAGGCAACAAAACAACGAGCAAGTAATAAAGACAACGAACAAACGAAGAAAGTGGCCCAATCCTTTCTTAGCAAAGGACAAGCCGGTGGAAATACTTATAAGGACCAAACGTTCTCGAGGACACATGGGAATTCTGTCAAGTGCTTTCGCTTCAAATAGCTGAGTACTCTTCTTTGGTGTTGTAAGTGTTGTGTGGGTGAACCCGTGCTAATATACCGACCTTACTTGTACTAATACATACTTGTGATTAAACCCCCTGCAAACATCCATAACTACAGGAAAGTAATTAAGATATAAATCTAACCATAGCCTTAAACTCTGAGATCCTACGCTCCCTTATGCAAAGGTGTCCTAACGGGGGTTCAGGTTTCTATCACTCCGACAACCCCATAATTAGTAGTCAAATACACAATGCATTCCCCTAGGCCTATAAATGGTGAAGTATCATGTAGTCGATGTTCATATGACACCACTAAAAGAATAGCACCATAACTTAAATACTAAACCATTGAATAATAACTCATCACAGATTCACTACTAACAACATGACTTCTCCCATGTCCTCAAGGACACAACGAACTACTCACAAGACATCATATGGATCAAGATCAAAGATGATATGGTAATGGATAACAATCTGAACATAAACAATAATCCAATGGTTCCACTCACAAGCATCAACTACAATAGTAATTAACACCGGGGAAGTTCCCCTAAGAACTAAAGCAATATCCAACACAATTGTTACAGCGGGACGGAGTGGTGATGATGGTGCTGGGTGGAGATGATGGTGATGATGATCCCGATGAATCCTAGCTTGACGATGGTGTGGATGGCGACGGTCTCCCATCTTCGGGACCCCGGCAGAAATCTGTCTGCCGGAGAGATCTTTCTCTCTCGGTGTTTTCTGCCCCCAGAGGTGGCGGAAATCTATCTATGGTCGCTCCCCTAGGCTTAGGGTTTCGTAGGGAAGATATAGGCGAAGGGGCGGAGTCGGAGGCCGGCCAGGTGGGCCACACCTGCCCTAGGCACGGGGTCAGGTGGGCCCGTGCCTAGGGGGTGTGGGCCCCCTGCGGCCCCTCTTCGCTCCTCCTTCTGGCTTCCTTCGTCTTCTGGTAAAATAATACGTTTCCATATTTTTCTGATCTTCGTGAAATTGCACCGAAACGCCTTATTTTCCATCAGAATCCAGACTTCGGCAGTCCATCCTCCAGGAATCATCCAACATGCATAAACAGATGAAAATCCATAAGTAATACCTCATAATAAGACAAATATCAATGAATAGAGGTAAATTATGATATAGAAAGGTGATGCAAATTGGGCGTATCAACTCCCCCAAGCTTAGACTTTGCTTGTACCCAAGCGAAAACTGAGCCCAGTCAACATGTCCACAGGTTTATGGAGAGAAGTGTCGATAAAAGAATACAAACACGAAGCATCACACTTACCATTGCACAACTCATAGAAGAAAACAACTCACCATTATATAACTTAGCTTGCAACCAAGTACAGCAGTCACAATAGAGATGCATAAAGATAAATCATAATTGGAATTGGCAAACTTGTTCTTGGTCAGAGAATACCTGGCAAACAGTTTCACAAAATCTTTTGTATAAGTTTCAAAATAGGAGCACTCTTTGTTCAAAAAGTTTTTTAACAAGTGAAGGCTTTCAAATTAATACTCAATAAATAAGAGTTTTGTGCAATCAAGGAAGATAAAGAACATGATTGAATAAATCACCATATGAATGCTTGAAACACAACAACTCAAATGCTTGCTGGAGAAAGAGAGGAAGTGGGTTTACTGACTCAACTTGGAAGTGAGAGAAAGGTCCCTTTATAGAGGGAAGCAGGGATTATAAGTCATAAAGAGCTTCCAAAATATTATGGTACTTACTATCTTTGAGTCCTCATTGCCCCTATCATAGGCATCTTGAGATGATTAAGGTTAAAGTACACAAAGATGGAGTATATGCTTGACTAAATATAAGTTGGCAATCTCATGTCCCTTGAATATGAGGGCCCCTCCTCATGCTACTCAACTTCGGTCACATGTAAGTTCTTGTAATTGTAAGTATTTGCATATCATTGGGAACCACCAACGGGGTACCCCTTGCACATGGTATAAGAGCTTTCCCATAACCAAAATGACAAGGCAACCAGACAATGAGCATCTCAACGATCTTTTTATTTATTATATATATAGCTTTTTATTGAGGATGCTTCATAGATATCTCACTATGGTGATGCTGCAAGTTTTCACCATGATTAGGCATGGCTTAGGCTAGCGGCCTAGGCGTTTCTCTAACACCGGATACAAACTCCATGGATTTACAAGTTCCCTATTTATTTCACACCGTTGACATCCATAGACAAAAGAGCACGATATCAACTGTGTACAGAGTACACGTGCAATGTTGAAAACGTTCCCCGTGACAACATGGTTCTGCTAATTCCAACGTATATGTGCAAGCATATACAACTTTGATGGCACAATGGTTCAAGTCTATTAGGGGCAAGAAAATAAAGTGTGCCATCAAGTTCGTGAGAGCTTTACTAACTAGTTTTCACATAACACAATACTTTTTAATTCGAAAGGTAGATGAAGCTTGGGAATTTTCTTGGAATAGCAAAAGCTACTAGGTAGATATGATGGACACAGGTGGCACGGGTTTTGGTTCAAAGGGATTTGGAAACATGAGAACTATGCCTTCTCAAAACAGGTTTTTGGCTAGCAAGGCTGGGTAGCAAGCAAGAGAGTTGAAAGAAACAAGCAAACATACAAGTAATAAAGCCAAACATGCAATATTCCTTGAAGACACAAAAAGATCTTAAATAAAGAATACTAAGCTTATAAGCCAACAAGAAAGAAAACAAATGATACAAAATACCTGTAAGCTTTTTCTCTTTTTTTCTCTTTCAAAGTAATGCTACTGACCAGAACTCGGTTTGCCAAAACCAATTTAGATCCACTTGATGCTCCCAAAGTGGGGCCAATACTGATCAACAAGATCCATCATATAATAGAGATTGCAAACTAAAATAAGAAGTGTAAAAAGTAAAAGATGAGACTTCTCATTAATATTCAATAAAGGCACTCACACCAAGGGATACATAGATAATTAACTAAAGGAGAGATACTTCCACATGCAAACCAAACTATAAGATAACCTCTCTACCACAGATATGAATCCACTAAAAAGGTAAAATATAATGGTTATGATACCGCAACACTCCCCCAAGCTTGGAACAAGCCAAGGGGATGCCAAACCCGATGATGAATTACTCCTTTGGTGGTGGTGTTCTCTTGATAAGCTCTTCAATAAGTTTACTTAACTCCTCGAACTCAAAAGTAAGAGTACGTATTAGCTCCGAGTTTTTCTATATACGGTTCATGATTATGTCAGACCGAGAATCCTAGTCCTTGTTATTCTTTCCCCACTCTTCATCCTTAGCATGATCCTTCTCTGCATTGTTAGAACAGGGCATATCCCAAACCGAAGGCAAGTTCTCTTTGGGCACCTGTTGGTATTGATATTCATGTATAAGTGTATGGAAGGGTCTCTTGTTACGTGGAGGAGATGACCGTGGATTGTAGAAGAGACGTGGAGGTTTCCCTCCTGCAGACATCCGTGCTGTCCTCTTAAGCTTGGTAGGTCATGCCACCAAATCAATGCTTGCGACGGTAGCGCGAGTGTTCGGTTGCTTGTACTCCTCCATGTCACCTTCATACCCTACCGGAATCTCCTCCTCCTTGGGGACTTGAGGTTCTTCTTCCTCGGGCTTCTTGCCTTTGTCGTTGGCGGAGGCCATGGTGCTCTAAACTTGAGAAAATTTCCCGACAGAAACAGATTGAAACAAAAACACGACGAGAACACGATGCACGAACCTCGAGGGATCCGGGGGGTTATATATTACGAAGTTTCAAGGAATAAGGAAGGTTCTGATACGGAAACAAGGCGGAGTTGAAGCTCGGGGGTGGCACACCCCCTCCAGGCGCGGGGCAAGATGGGCCCGCGCCTGGGGTGGGTTTGTACCCCGGCCTCCGGTTCCTCTTCAGTTCCATCTCATAGTCTTCCTTATGTATTAAAAACATCAAACATATAAAAAGATTGGAGTTTCATGAACCTTCTGTTTTCACCACTTTTACCTATTCAAAGACGAACTCTGTAGATTCCTCTTCTCCTTCTCCTTCTCCTGAAAATTTCCTTCTTACAAAATCCTTGCAAAAACTCACTGATAACATTAGTGTAAGCAAAAACAATAAACCTTTGGTACACACTTCAACTGAAAACCCATCAACACAAAAGCTTCTGTAAGAGGCAAATGCAAATGATGGCAGAAATCTGTCAAAACAGACTAGCAGGTAAAGATTGATTATTTTGAGACCCTTCTGTTGCTCAAATCAAAAAGTGCAGAACTGATGAAAGTTTGATAACAACTTGGAGAACAAGAACAGAAAAATGCAGCTCCATCATAAGTACTGAGCTCCCTCACGATTTTTTTACAATACAACACAAAAATCTGTCCCAGGACAGCCACTTTTCACAACTCCTCTACTTCACAAAAGTAGTTGAACTTGACACAAAAACCAAAACAAAAAGGATAAGGAGCGGTAATTACTGAGGTAATAACTTCCAATACACGACAAAACTCTTGGGTTATCTCCCAACAAGTACTTTTCTTTAATGCCTTTAAGTTAGGCTTGAAACTTTCAAAGATGCTCACATAGGAGATAAATATTTGAAGTGAAAGAGAGCATCAAGAAGCAAATAACCAACACACTTGAGTCTAACCCACTTCCTATGCATGGGGTATCATGAGAAAATGAATTGTTAAAACAAAAGTCCACAAGCATAGGAAGACAAAACATATGCAACTTTAAAGTTTTCAGCATAAAACGGGGACACTCAACATCATTGAGATGCATAAAACCATGTTTCCCTCTTTCATAATAACTTTTAGTAGCATTTTGAATAAAGTTGACAATATAAATGTCACTGGCAACAACTTTATCATCAGAAGAAGCATACTTACAGTCACCAAAAAGAGGTCCAAGGTCATAAACCAGATTAATAGAAGCAAGTTGTTCCATCCTGAAATCTTATTAGGCAAGCTATTTTCACAAGGAGCTTTAGAAAATTTGGAAAAGTTAAACTCATAAGAATCTCCATCAAACTTAGTTAAAACTTTTTCCTTCTTACAATCAATAATAGCTCCACAAGTGTTCAAGAAAGGTCTACCAAAAATGATAGGGCAAGTTTTGCTAGCTGCTGAATTAAGCACTAGAAAATCAGCAGGATATTTAATCTTATTTCAGAGAACCTCCACATCTCTTACAATGCCAATGGGGCTAATGGTTTCCTTATTAGCAAGGTGGATAACCACATCAATGTCCTCAATCTCACAAGGACTAATCTCATGCATAATTTCCCTGTAAAGCTCATAAGGAATAGCACTAGAACTAGCACCAATATCACATAAACCGTAATAAGTATGACTACCAATTTTAACAGAAAGCACAAGGACACTAGCTTTTCTAAATTTCTTAGGATGAGAAACAATATTAGTAGCGTCTTCATAGAATACAATATGCACATCCTCTATATTTCTAGTGAAAGTGTCTTTCACAATAGCTACCACAGGTTCAACATTCAATTGCTTACCAGGCTCCATAGTTTCCTTTGTACCTTTGTTATTTTCACTAATGATCATAGAATACTCCTTTACCTTAGCTGGGAAAGGCATTTTCTCAACATGAGGTTCATGCACAATATGATTAGTAGTACAAACTTGAGTACTTCTAACAGGAACATGACTAACAACATCTTTATACGGAGCATGGTACTTATTCCACTTATTTTTGGGAATTTCTATGTAAGAGGCAAAGGCCTTAAAACAGTTGGCAATACTTTGGGAATCAAGACCAAACTCATTGCTAATATCACGGAAGTCATCAGTTCCCATAAAAGATTTAATGCATTCATAATCATAGTTTATACCTGAGTTTCTTCCTTTGTCATTCTCCTAAGCTTCAGTTTATCTTGAATACGGTCTAAGAGATCCCATTTAGCTTATTCCTTCATACGTGTGAATGATCCAGCATAAGAAGCATCTAGTAAATCTTTATCATGAAGAGAAAGCCTAGCATAAAAATTATTGAGAATAATATTGTTAGGGAGTTCATGAATAGGACATTTAAGCATTAGTAACTTTAATCTCCCCCAAGCTTGAGCTGTACTTTATCCATCAAGAGGCCAAAAGTTATATATAATATTTCTATCCTTATGAATCTCATCGGGAGGATAAAATTTAGAGTAAAAGAGAGATGTCATCTCCTCCCATTCCATGGATTGTCCATTCTTCAGCAGCTTATACCATTCTTCAGCTCTCCCTTTCAAGGATATGGAGAGCAACTTCTTCTTTACCTGTTCAGTTGTGATACCTGCACACTGAAACAACCCGCATAATTCATGGATAAAAAGCAAGTGATCACCAGGATGGGCAGTTCCATCCCCAAAATAATAATTATCCATAACACGATTAACAATACTTGTAGGTATCTTAAAAGGATCTATCTCAACAAGAGGTGGTTCATCTACTACCCTAGCAGTGGTAGTAGTTTTCCCAAACAGAAAACCAAGTGGGTTATTGTAACACCCTCAGAATCGGCCCTATGCAAGTTTTAGCGAAACCCGCCAAACCCGCATAGAAACGATTCAAAGGTGCCCACCAGGCACTTTCGTGCGGGTGGAAAACGAAGTAATATCATTACACAATAGTCCACGATGGAACCCACAGAACAGATATATATATAACGGCGACTCAATGAGTCAAGAATACAGATATACAATACAAAGATCCAAATCACCTGGAAAACGATACAGCGTCCGACTATGGACAAGATGCAAATGGGGCTAAGAGCCCTGAAGAATAACCAATGGCGTCCATAACCCTGCCCAGGCCAAGCCGGAAGGGTAACCCTGCTAACGACGTCGATCTCAAAACCTGTTTAAACAAAAGGGGTGCCGACAAAAGGGCAAAGGAAAAAGAGAGAGCGGTCAGTACTGAGGCCAGTACACGGCGAGGCTAGAATTCGGCGGTCCTCGCCTACATAGGTATGGTGGGCTGAAGCGGCAGCACAGCATGCACTAAGCAACCTATAGAGACTCGATATAACTGGCGGCTATCAGAGAGGGGTAAGAAAGACCTATTCGGAACCAACCTGATACTACCACCAAACATACCCATCCTGGTATTTCCCCCTCGAGACCAAACGAGGAAGTCAACCGAGGAACTCACACAGTTGGCAGTTTTATTTATTCAGTTATCGTTGCAGCAATTACTAGTCAGGTATAGATAATCATCCTGATATAATAAGCAGTGGGCAATTTTAGTTAACCATTCCGTTGTAGTTGCAACACTTACTAGTCAAATACAATTAGCATGAGATATCCCCAAACCAGCAGTTGTTGGTACTTTTATTTAGCCATTCCGTTGCAGTGAAGCTGATTACTAGTCATATCGGATACAAGTCAAATTATAGCAGTAACTTTAGTTATAGTTGTCTATGATCGAGAACTGTGCTCCAAGTCGTCCATAACCGCGGACACGGCTTTTCTAAAAGATTTAACCCTGCAGGGGTGCACCAAAGTATCCACACACACTTCGACCCTTTTTGCTAGATCAGTTAACATACACCCATCGGTATGTCGGCGGGGCCTAAGTCATGACGTTTCCCAGACCCAAAGCAAGTACATGGGGGCCACCCCACTAAGCTACCCGCAACGAAGTCGGCCGGTCTCCGAGACGGACTCAGGGTTTGCGTCAATGGCTGTAAACGACTGGGAACCCGAAAATGAGACTGGGCTTGTCGATACCGCGAAAACACTCCGCTTACCTAAACAGTACAGGTGCAGTACCTCGCACAATTTAAATTAAGCAGTAAAGCATGGCATAAGCACAGAATAGTAATAAAGCCCCAAACTACTTGTGGCCCCCGGTACAATACTTTGAAATCAGGTACTAATCGATGGGGGTGCCCATACACCCCACCTGTGGTTAGCGCGCTCGATCTCGGAACAGGTGTCAAGAACTCGGGGTCCTACGGGACACCAGTGAGCGGTTAACAACCAAATAACATCTATTGCCCACCGGTGCCTCTGCATTTACCTACTTTCAATTTTAGTTATTAAACAATAATTAAAGCCATGATCATCTCCAACATTAAACATGCGGCAATACTCCAACAACTGTGGTACTTGACGACACGCAACAGCACTTGAGCAAGCGACTACGACGCGCAGGTCCAACTATCTACCAAACAACAGGTAATAGGATGTGTCCAAGGCAATATAAGGTCGCAAGGGATATCACGGGTACGGAAACTAGAGCATCGCAACACAGATAACAATAGATCAACAGGAGGAAATAAAGACTATAAATGCAAAATAGGTAGAAGGGGAAGGGATGCTCGCCTGAAAACATTGCCGGAGGTTCAGCCGAAGGTCGGGTCGACACTCGCATCAACTCATCAGCCTAATCCGTGAAGAAGCAAAGCACTAGAAGAAACACCGGATGGACTATTTAATACTACGGTAGAAAATCGGGCATGATGCATGTATGATGTATGACATGGCAAAGGTGCGATGCAATTAGGCAATATTAAGCGGAACCGGGGTTCCGACAATTAATTATTAAGTTCATGTTGTTTAAATACCCCGCAATTTAAATGTTGTCTTAACAAGGGAAAATATTTCATCGGTTCGCTACACAATTTTAGATGAGACCAAAATAAGACTAGATTTGCCCGCGGATGGATCCCATATTTAATTTACGTGAATCGGCATAACGCCCCCAAACCACATGAGATGCATGCAAGCATGAACAATTAAATATGCAACAGTTGATAATGTCATATTATAAAAATAATGGGGTCTCGGATAGGGAATCACATTAGGGTTCGGCGAACTTGGGCTCCGAGGGGTTCGGGGTTTGATAGTGTTCGACGGGGGGAACGGTTCGACGGAATCGGTCTCGGACAACGGAAGTAGATCTTGTCGCATCCGGGAAGAAGGACCTGGTTTGGTGTCGGGGGCACATTGGATTCGCCCGGGTCGGTGTCGATCTTGTCGTCGCGAAGATCTTGTCGTGTCCTCGTATCGGGTCGGTCTTGGCGTTCGGGGTGAAGAACTTGGTGTCCTCGAGGAAGTACTTGGTGTATCCGTGTCGACGACCTTGGCGTCCGGGAAGAAGTACTTGTCGCATCTGTGGTCTTCGGGTCGAAGAACTTGGCACGCCAGGGTTCGGTCTTCCGACTCCGGGAGGATCGGTTTTCAGGGTCTCGACACCTTCGGTTCCATGTAGAGGATCTGGGGTGCCTTGTCACTAGTGGATTTATCTACCAACATCCCCACACCAACATCATCTGGGCAACGACAGCACCTCACACCCTTGGTTGCAGCGCGAGAAACGGGCCGAACTGGGCAAGGTGTGGTCATGCTGGAAACGGGTGGCAGCGCTAGGTGAGGTCGAGCTCGAGCAGCAGGGGCGTCCACGCGTGGGGCACACTTGGAGACGGGGCGAACAACAGGAGGTCGAGGCCGGCAGTGGCAGTCTGCAGACGAGGCGCCAGGGACGACGGTGACCGGACCGCGGCGGTTGCAGAGAGCGAGCCGGGCAGTGGCGTTAGAGGCAAGGCCGACGGGGAGGAGCTGCAGACGGGGTGGCGCCAGGGTGAGGAAGACCGACGGCGGCCAGATCTTGGAGGGGGCACGCTCGCGGGGTGCCGGAGATGCAGGGCACGGTGGCGCCTGGAGGCGAGCGGCGGAGAGCTTGGCGACGGCGGCGGAAGAGGGCGAGACGGCGGGAGGCAGACGCGGGAGGAGGAGGCCGGCGTGGGGGAGAAGGCCGGCGCCGGTGCAGAGGCGGGCGGGGGCCGGTCAAGGACGGCGTGACGGGGCGGCGGCCGGAGGAGAACCAGGCGGCGGCGGGGTCCTGCAAAGGAGGTCGGGCGCCGCAGGGGAGTTTGCGGGAGGTAGGGGGTCACGGGAAGGAAGCTGCGAGCGAGGGAGAGGGGGCGCTCGGGTCGCGGGGAGCTCGACGGGCGGCTGCAGAGGGGCGCCGGCGGGCTCAGGCGGTGCTCCTGCCGATGGGGAAGGGCGACAGAGGGTCGGCCGGCTCTGGCTCGAGGAGCTTGAGGGGGGCGGCGGGGATGCGGGCGCTCAGGGCAGGGAGGAACGAGGCGAGGCCACAACGGCCAGAGGTGGTGAGGCGCACGCACGGCGGCACTGCAGGGGAGAGAGGGGGTGCGGGGATCGAGGCCACGAGTGGTTGACCGGGGAGAGGTGGAGTGCATCGGCTACAGAGGCTGCAGGATGGGGCCAGGAGCGAGTGGAGGGATCGGGAACGGGTTCTGGGGAGGGTCTGGGCAGGTGGCAGCGGGTGATTGGGTGGGGTTTGGGCCAGGGGTGATGTGGCGTGATAGGATAGGTTGGGGTGAGGTGGAGGGAACTGGGTAGGATAGGGTGGGGTAGGAAAATTGTTTGGGTAGTCTGGTTTTTGTACTGGGGGTGGCCGACTGGGTCGGATCGGCCCGGTACGGCTGCCCCCTAAAAATAAACTAAATATATTAATATTTAAAACGGGGCTTTTGAAATCCATTGGTAGACGAAACAAAATAAACCGGAGACCCGGGTTTTGGATTTTGAAATAAAGGCGGGGTATTTAGAAAACAAAATATGTTTTTCGAAAATAGTTTCAGACAAACAAATGCATGATGATGACGATGCTCAAATGCAATGTGGCATGATGACATGAGCATGGTGTCATGATGATGCAATGCACAAAAACAACGCGATTTTCTAGTAGTGGTTTTTGCGGGGCGCCACAATTCGACACCACTAACAATGGATCTCGCCCTCGAGATCCGCCTCATGGTACCGGGAAGAAGGGCGGCGATCTGAATCTTCTCGCATCGTGTAGATCCTCGCGACACCACTAACAAGAGGTCGTTGTCCGTGATCGTCGAGGGAACACTCCGGGAACAAAAGGTCGAAGGTAGAGGTATCAACAAATAAAGCCACCGCTAACTCTGATAGAAAGAGAGAACCGATGCATTCTCATCCACTTCAATGTACACAAGCGAATAGAGTGAGTAGTCGGCATGGGGGCCAATCCATCACGCACCCAAACTATTACTCTGCACAATCAGTAGAAAAGCGTGCAACCATTCTCGGAATCATACTGAAGATCTTGACAATCGAGGTTCAGAAACAAAGGAGTGATGCAGACTCTGCATCGGATCTAGCGTAGATGATGTCGTCGCGTCGGAAAACACCGGAAGGCACGAGAAGGAACAAAGAGGAGTCCACCAGACGAAGGGTTCCTCGGATAGCATGAAGACCAGATGTAGCAACACCGTTACCAAAGGAGGAAGCGAAACCCTGAAGGTACGATGGAACCCAACCACGAGAAATCCTGGACTCGAAGAGAGAGAAGAGAGCGGATTCAAAACACGCAGAGGTGAGAGGAGAGCAGCAGATGGGTAAGGAGTAAAATCAGACCTAATCAGAACTATCCAACCGATTTTGCAAAAATAGTTTTGACACTCTACTTCGGCCGTTAGCTAGGTTATCCTACAGGCTGGACTTGTGGGGTATCACAACTGCTGAGCTCTGATACCACTCTGTAACACCCTCAGAATCGGCCCTATCTAAGTTTTAGCGAAACCCGCCAAACCCGCATAGAAACGATTCAAAGGTGCCCACCAGGCACTTTCGTGCGGGTGGAAAACGAAGTAATATCATTACACAATAGTCCACGATGGAACCCACAGAACAGATATATATATATAACGGCGACTCAATGAGTCAAGAATACAGATATACAATACAAAGATCCAAATCACCTGGAAAACGATACAGCGTCCGACTATGGACAAGATGCAAATGGGGCTAAGAGCCCTGAAGAATAACCAATGGCGTCCATAACCCTGCCCAGGCCAAGCCGGAAGGGTAACCCTGCTAACGACGTCGATCTCAAAACCTGCTTAAACAAAAGGGGTGCCGACAAAAGGGCAAAGGAAAAAGAGAGAGCGGTCAGTACTGAGGCCAGTACACGGCGAGGCTAGAATTCGGCGGTCCTCGCCTACATAGGTATGGTGGGCTGAAGCGGCAGCGCAGCATGCACTAAGCAACCTATAGAGACTCGATATAACTGGCGGCTATCAGAGAGGGGTAAGAAAGACCTATTCGGAACCAACCTGATACTACCACCAAACATACCCATCCTGGTATTTCCCCCTCGAGACCAAACGAGGAAGTCAACCGAGGAACTCACACAGTTGGCAGTTTTATTTATTCAGTTATCGTTGCAGCAATTACTAGTCAGGTATAGATAATCATCCTGATATAATAAGCAGTGGGCAATTTTAGTTAACCATTCCGTTGTAGTTGCAACACTTACTAGTCAAATACAATTAGCATGAGATATCCCCAAACCAGCAGTTGTTGGTACTTTTATTTAGCCATTCCGTTGCAGTGAAGCTGATTACTAGTCATATCGGATACAAGTCAAATTATAGCAGTAACTTTAGTTATAGTTGTCTATGATCGAGAACTGTGCTCCAAGTCGTCCATAACCGCGGACACGGCTTTTCGAAAAGATTTAACCCTGCAGGGGTGCACCAAAGTATCCACACGCACTTCGACCCTTTTTGCCAGATCAGTTAACATAAACCCATCGGTATGTCGGCGGGGCCTAAGTCATGACGTTTCCCAGACCCAAAGCAAGTACATGGGGGCCACCCCACTAAGCTACCCGCAACGAAGTCGGCCGGTCTCCGAGACGGACTCAGGGTTTGCGTCAATGGCTGTAAACGACTGGGAACCCGAAAATGAGACTAGGCTTGTCGATACCGCGAAAACACTCCGCTTACCTAAACAGTACAGGTGCAGTACCTCGCACAATTTAAATTAAGCAGTAAAGCATGGCATAAGTACAGAATAGTAATAAAGCCCCAAACTACTTGTGGCCCCCGGTACAATACTTTGAAATCAGGTACTAATCGATGGGGGTGCCCATACACCCCACCTGTGGTTAGCGCGCTCGATCTCGGAACAGGTGTCAAGAACTCGGGGTCCTACGGGACACCAGTGAGCGGTTAACAACCAAATAACATCTATTTCCCACTGGTGCCTCTGCATTTACCTACTTTCAATTTTAGTTATTAAACAATAATTAAAGCCATGATCATCTCCAACATTAAACATGCGGCAATACTCCAACAACTGTGGTACTTGACGACACACAACAGCACTTGAGCAAGCGACTACGACGCGCAGGTCCAACTATCTACCAAACAACAGGTAATAGGATGTGTCCAAGGCAATATAAGGTCGCAAGGGATATCACGGGTACGGAAACTAGAGCATCGCAACACAGATAGCAATAGATCAACAGGAGGAAATAAAGACTATAAATACAAAATAGGTAGAAGGGGAAGGGATGCTCGCCTGAAAACATTGCCGGAGGTTCAGCCGAAGGTCGGGTCGACACTCGCATCAACTCATCGGCCTAATCCGTGAAGAAGCAAAGCACTAGAAGAAACACCGGATGGACTATTTAATACTACGGTAGAAAATCGGGCATGATGCATGTATGATGTATGACATGGCAAAGATGCGATGCAATTAGGCAATATTAAGCGGAACCGGGGTTCCGACAATTAATTATTAAGTTCATGTTGTTTAGATACCCCGCAATTTAAATGTTGTCTTAACAAGGGAAAATATTTCATCGGTTCGCTACACAATTTTAGATGAGACCAAAATAAGACTAGATTTGCCCGTGGATGGATCCCATATTTAATTTAGGTGAATCGGCATAACGCCCCCAAACCACATGAGATGCATGCAAGCATGAACAATTAAATATGCAACAGTTGATAATGTCATATTATAAAAATAATGGGGTCTCGGATAGGGAATCACATTAGGGTTCGGAGAACTTGGGCTCCGAGGGGTTCGGGGTTTGATAGTGTTCGACGGGGGGAACGGTTCGACGGAATCGGTCTCGGACAACGGAAGTAGATCTTGTCGCATCCGGGAAGAAGGACCTGGTTTGGTGTCGGGGGCGCATTGGATTCGCCCGGGTCGGTGTCGATCTTGTCGTCGCGAAGATCTTGTCGTGTCCTCGTATCGGGTCGGTCTTGGCGTTCGGGGTGAAGAACTTGGTGTCCTCGAGGAAGTACTTGGTGTATCCGTGTCGACGACCTTGGCGTCCGGGAAGTACTTGTCGCATCTGTGGTCTTCGGGTCGAAGAACTTGGCACGCCAGGGTTCGGTCTTCCGACTCCGGGAGGATCGGTTTTCAGGGTCTCGACACCTTCGGTTCCATGTAGAGGATCTGGGGTGCCTTGTCACTAGTGGATTTATCTACCAACATCCCCACACCAACATCATCTGGGCAACGACAGCACCTCACACCCTTGGTTGCAGCGCGAGAAACGGGCCGAACTGGGCAAGGTGTGGTCATGCTGGAAACGGGTGGCAGCGCTAGGTGAGGTCGAGCTCGAGCAGCAGGGGCATCCACGCGTGGGGCACACTTGGAGACGGGGCGGACAGCAGGAGGTCGAGGCCGGCAGTGGCAGTCTGCAGACGAGGCGCCAGCGACGACGGTGACCGGACCGCGGCGGTTGCAGAGAGCGAGCCGGGCAGTGGCGTTAGAGGCAAGGCCGACGGGGAGGAGCTGCAGACGGGGTGGCGCCAGGGTGAGGAAGACCGACGGCGGCCAGATCTTGGAGGGGGCACGCTCGCGGGGTGCCGGAGATGCAGGGCACGGTGGCGCCTGGAGGCGAGCGGCGGAGAGCTTGGCGACGGCGGCGGAAGAGGGCGAGACGGCGGGAGGCAGACGCGGGAGGAGGAGGCCGGCGTGGGGGAGAAGGCCGGCACCGGTGCAGAGGCGGGCGGGGGCCGGTCAAGGACGGCGTGACGGGGCGGCGGCCGGAGGAGAACCAGGCGGCGGCGGGGTCCTGCAAAGGAGGTCGGGCGCTGCAGGGGAGTTTGCGGGAGGTAGGGGGTCATGGGAAGGAAGCTGCGGGCGAGGGAGAGGGGGCGCTCGGGTCGCAGGGAGCTCGACGGGCGGCTGCAGAGGGGCGCCGGCGGGCTCGGGCGGTGCTCCTGCCGATGGGGAAGGGCGACAGAGGGTCGACCGGCTCTGGCTCGAGGAGCTTGAGGGGGGCGGCGGGGATGCGGGCGCTTAGGGCGGGGAGGAACGAGGCGAGGCCACAACGGCCAGAGGTGGTGAGGCACACGCACGGCGGCGCTGCTGGGGAGAGAGGGGGTGCGGGGATCGAGGCCACGAGTGGTTGACCGGGGAGAGGTGGAGTGCATCGGCTACAGAGGCTGCGGGATGGGCCAGGAGCGAGTGGAGGGATCGGGAACGGGTTCTGGGGAGGGTCTGGGCAGGTGGCAGCGGGTGATTGGGTGGGGTTTGGGCCAGGGGTGATGTGGCGTGATAGGATAGGTTGGGGTGAGGTGGAGGGAACTGGGTAGGATAGGGTGGGGTAGGAAAATTGTTTGGGTAGTCTGGTTTTTGTACCGGGGGTGGCCGAATGGGTCGGATCGGCCCGGTACGGCTGCCCCCTAAAAATAAACTAAATATATTAATATTTAAAACGGGGCTTTTGAAATCCATTGGTAGACGAAACAAAATAATCCGGAGACCCGGGTTTTGGATTTTGAAATAAAGGCGGGGTATTTAGAAAACAAAATATGTTTTTCGAAAATAGTTTCAGACAAACAAATGCATGATGATGACGATGCTCAAATGCAATGTGGCATGATGACATGAGCATGGGGTCATGATGATGCAATGCACAAAGACAACGCGATTTTCTAGTAGTGGTTTTTGCGGGGCGCCACAGTTATCCATATTGGAAACAAAGTAACAAGCAGTAACAAAAGCAACCAGATCCACTCTTCAATAGCGCTTCACTCCCCGACACAACGCCAGAAAATAGTCTTGATGACCCACAAGTATAGGGGGTGTATCGTAGTACTTTCGATAAATAGGAGTGTCGATCCCAACGAGGAGCAGAAGGTGCTGAACAGTGGTGTGGAGCAGTAAATCCCTATGAATACTTAGCAAACAAAATTTTAGTGGTTTTCTGATAAGGCAACAAAACAAAGAGCAAGTAATAAAGACAACGAACAAACAGAGCAAGTGTCCCAATCATTTCTTAGCAAAGGACAAGCACGGTGGAAATACTTATAAGGACCAAACGTTCTCGAGGACACATGGGAATTCTGTCAAGTGCTTTCGCTTCAAATAGCTGAGTACTCTTCTTTGGTGTTGTAAGTGTTGTGTGGGTGAACTTGTGCTAATGTACCAACCTTACTTGGACTAATACATACTTGTGATTAAACCCCCTGCAAACATCCGTAACTACAGGAAAGTAATTAAGATATAAATCTAACCACAGCCTTAAACTCTGAGATCCTATGCTCCCTTGTGCAAAGGTGTCCTAACGGGGGTTCAGGTTTCTGTCACTCCGGCAACCCCACAATTAGTAGACAAATACAAAATGCATTCCCCTAGGCCCATAAATGGTGAAGTATCATGTAGTCAACGTTCACATGATACCACTAGAAGAATAGCACCATAACTTAAATACTAAACCATTGAATAATAACTCATCACAGATTCACTACTAACAACCTGACTTCTCCCATGTACTCAAGAACACAACGAGCTACTCACAAGTCATCATATGGATCAAGATCAAAGATGACATGATAATGGATAACAATCTGAACATAAACAATAATCCAATGGTTCCACGCACAAGCATCAACTACAATAGTAATTAACACCAGGAAAGTTTCCCCTAAGAACTAAAGCAATATCCAACACAATTGTTACATCGGGACGGAGTGGTGATGATGGTGTTGGTGGAGATGATGGTGTGATGATGGTGATGATGATCCCGATGAAGCCTAGCTTGACGATGGTGTTGATGGCGACGGTCTCCCCTCTCCAGGATGGAATTCCCACGACAGAAATCTGTCTGCCGGAGAGATCTTTCTCTCTCGATGTTTTAAGCCCCCTAGAGGCGGCGGAAATCTATCTATGGTCGCTTCCCTAGGCTTAGGGTTCCGTAGGGAAGATATAAGCGAAGGGGCGGAGTCGGAGGCCGGGCAAGTGGGCCACACCTTCCCTAGGCGTGGGGTCAGGTGGGCCCGCACCTAGGGGTAGGGGTGGAGGGTGGGCCCCCCGTGGCCCCTCTTCGCTCCTCCTTCTAGCTTCCTTCGTATTCTGGTAAAATAATATGTTTCCATATTTTTCTGGTATTTTTCCGATCTTCGCGAAATTGCACCAAAACGCCTTCTTTTCCATCATAATCCAGACTCCGGCAGTCCATCCTCCAGGAATCATCCAACATGCATAAACAGATGAAAAGCCATAAGTAATACCTCATAATAAGACAAATATCAATGAATAGAGGTAAATTATGATATAGAAAGGTGATGCAAATTGTGCGTATCACGAGTCCCCGAGCGTGTCGAGTATGCGAGGCCGAGTCCACGGTGGCGAATCTCCGAGCGTGGCGAATATGCGAGCGCGAGTCCGCGGTCGTGAGTCCCCGAGCACGACGAGTACGCGAGGCCGAGTCCACCATGGCGAGTCCCCGAGCGTGGTGAGTACGCGAGGGCGAGTCCACGGTGGCGAGTCCCCGAGCGTGTTGAATACGGGAGGGCGAGTCTGCGGTGGAGAGTCCCCGAGCGTGGCGAATTGATACATCGGAAACGTATCTATAATTTTTGATGCTCCATGCTTGTTTAGTATCTTCTTTCCTTTGCTTTGTCTACACTTTGAGGTGTTTTTATATCTTTTCTGGAACTAACCTATTAACAAGTTTCCACAGTGCCAGTTGTCTGTTTTCTTCTATTTTTGGTTCCAGAGGCAGAAAATCAATATTCTCGGAATTGGACGGGACAAAAGCCAAAGTCAATATTTTACCGTGAGGGACACGAATCCAGAAGAGAAGACGGAGACGTGAACCAGGGCGGCCAACCCCCCTAGGCGCGACTAGGGGTGGGCCCACGCCTGGGCAGGATGTGGCCCCCCTGGTCGCCTCCCGGCCTCGCCTCTTCGCCTATAAGAAGCCCCCGATACAGAAACCTTAAGAACCCGATCAATATTCCACGAAACCTTCTGTAGCCACCGCCACGGTCGTCCTTAGATCGGGAGGAGGGGATCTGAAGTTCTTCTCGGCACCCGGCCAGAGGGGAGATCATCCCGGAGGCCTTCTCTCGGGTATGATGCGTGAGTAGTTCCACCTTGGACTATGGGTCCATGTAGTAGCTAGATGGTTGTATCTCCTCCTTGTGCTTTCATGTATAGATCTTGTGAGCTCCGTTCATGATCAAGATCTAATCTATTTGTAATCATGCATGTTGTATTCGCGGGGATCCGATGGATATTGAGATTATTATGTCAGATTGATTAATGGTTTTGTCTTTATGATTCTATCATGTCTGTATTGTTTGTGATCTTGCATGCTCTCCATTGTTAGTAGCTATCTTGGCCGAGTAGTTGCTAGTGACTCCAAGAGGGGGTATTTATGCTCGATAGTGGGTTCATGCCTCTAGTTTCTAAGGGAAGTGATAAAAATCTCTTCGGTTATAGATGTGCTGTTGCCACTAGGGAGAAAACAATGGTCTCTTGTTCATGGAACAAGTGGATTGTTTACCTTACACACTTTTCTTAAACCAGTTGTCTGTTGCTTGCACCTTAATACTGGAGGGGGTTCGGATGATAACCTGAAGGTGGACTTCTAGTCATAAATGCAGTTGGATGGCGGTCTATGTATCTTGTTGTATTGCCCAATCGAATCTCATAGGATATTTTTGACTATTATTGCATTGTTATGCCTTGCTCAGTCCCTGTCAATTGCCATGCTGTAATTTGTTTACCCTTCATGCCATGTTGTTTATCTAAGGAGAGCACCTCTAGTGAACTATGGATCCTGGTCCAATCTTTACCATTGATACATCTTCCACTGTTACATGTTTACTTGCTGCAAACCATTACCTTCCGCTCCATACGTTTAATCATTTGTTACAGCAAACCGGTGAGCTTGACAACCTTACTATTTGTTGGGGAAAAGTCTTGAGTTTGTGATGTGCAGGTCTCCGCATTGCTTGCAACAAAGGTGTGACGTTTCCTTCCTCCTACTAGTTCGATAACCTCGGTTTCTTACTGAGGAAAAACTTGCTGCTATGCTGCTTCACACCTTGCTCTTGGAGTTCCCGACAGACTCCACGTCAAGCACCATGTTCTCTGGCGCCATCAAGGAGTCACCATCACGAATACGCGAGGGCGAGTCCGCGGTGGCAAGTCTCTAAGCGTGTTGAGTACGCGAGGGCGAGTCCCCGAGCATGGCGAGTACGCGAGGGCGAGTCCGCGGTGGCGAGCGCCCGAGCATGATGAGTACGCGAGGGCGAGTCCGCGGTGGCGAGTCCCCGAGCATGGCGAGTACACGAGAGCGAGTCCGCGGCAGTGAGTCCCCGAGCGTGTCGAGTACGCGAGGGCGAGTCCGCGGTGTCGAGTCTCCGAGCGTGGCGAATACGCGACGGCGAGTCCGCGGTGGCGAGTCCCAGAGTACGGCGAGTACGCGAGGGAGAGTCCACCGTGGAGAGTCCCCGAGCATGGTGAGTACACGAGGGCGAGTACACAGTGGCGAGTCCCCGAGCATGTTGAGTACGCGAGGACGAGTCCGCGGTGGTGAGTCCCCGAGCGTGTCGAGTACGGGAGGGCGAGTCCGTGGTGGAGAGTCCCTGAGCGTGGCGAATACGCGAGGACGAGTCCGCGGTGGCGAGTCTCCGAGCATGGCGAATACGCGAGGGAGAGTCCGCGGTGGCGAGTCCCCGAGCGTGTTGAGTCCATGAGGGCGAGTCCGTGGTGGCGAGTCCCCGAGCATGGTGAGTATGCGAGGGCGATAAACCACGCGTACACGCAGTATGCCTAGGAGTAGTCCCGAAGCCTCGAGTTGGCTTGTAGAGGCCACTTGAGGCTTTTTAGAGATGCATATTCTGAAAATAGTAGTGGTTGTTGCCGAGCATGGCGAGTCCGTGTTGAGCGAGTTTTCTAGAGGAGAGTCCCCGAGTGTGGCGACTCCGCGATGATTGCGAGTCCACGAGGGGATAATCCCCGAGTGTGGCGAGTCCGCGATGATTGCGAGTCTGCGATGATGTTGATTGCACTGTTTTTGTTAGCGAGTCTCTTGCCTTGGCCCGGGGGGCCAGTCGCATGGCGACTCCAAAGATGGCTCTCGGATTGGCGCTTTTCCTGGACGATCCGATGCTCGGTTTGCGAGTCCTCTTCCGCAGTAGTTGGCCGTGCGAGTCGTACTATCTAAGGTTGAGGAGGACATGGTGATGTTTGTGTAGCACAACCATTTGTCTTGGCCCGGAAGGCCAGTCGAGCAAGGCGACTCCAATGATGGCTCCCGGTTAGCGTTTTTCATGGATGATCCGAGGCTCGGTTTGCGAGTCCTCGTCCGCACTACTTGGCCATTGCGAGTCGCTCTTTCAAAGGTTGACAAAGCCGAATTGATTTTTCCCGGGGGGAAGAGACAACCAATGGTGAGTCCATGCAACATGGTATGCGACCCTCTCTGGCGACCCGGATGATAAAGGTCCCTTAATAGGCGCAGCGTACGCATTTGACGTAGCTGGAAAGAATCAATGCGGCGGACAACGATTCGACGCGGTGGAAGCATGGTCGCGCTTTGGCGAAGTCTCAACGTGGCGGACACGGGGTCGACGTAGCGGACGGGGATCGCGCTATGGCGAAGTCGACGACGGTGAGGCCGCGAGGGCGAGGTCGCGATGGCAATCCCGCGGCAGGCGAGCCCGCAACGGGCGAGTCCCCGAGCCTAGCGAGTCTGCGTTTAAACGTGTCCGCGTTTAGGCGAGGTTCGGTGCATGGCGAGTCCGCGATGAACGAGTCGCCGGACGTGGCGAGTCCGCGGCGGGAGGATCCACGAGCGTGGCGAGTCCGTGAGGGTCGAATCGCGAGTGGCGAGGTGGGTCTCCCGAGCTAGGAGAGTCCGCGTGAGTCCCTAATTATGACGTTTAGCTAGAGGGAGTGGACGTGGCTGACTTGGTCGGGTAGGTGCGCTGCACGCATCCGGGTCGCGAGAGTGTAATTTGCTTCTTCTTCGCAAATATGCATGAACACACATTTAGTAAAGAGATTATTAGTATATGAGTAAAATATTTTAAACAAGATTGAGTGGAAGAGAATTATTGGCCATAGCCAAGTCGTCGCCGTACGCAGCCGTGATAATGGAAAGTCGAAGCAGTTTGTGATAGCATGATCGATCAAGCCTTTGGACGAGGTCTCAGTTCCGATCAGACCTTCATAGGACGGAGTCGTCATATTTGGCAATATGACGGAGTCAGTTGGCCTGCTTTAGTGATACATGCTCGCGTGCACTATTTAATTCACCAAAGACTTGATTCTTTTCGCGTACAGACGTACAGCGATCTCCGGCATTTAAATAATTAATTACTCAATCATGTATAAGTTGCATTAGTATTCACAAGTAATTAAATATCTCAATCAGTAAAATCAGACGTGAAGTAGTCTTTCCCACTTGCAATCGATATGGATGATGGAGTGACTTAAATAATGGGCAAAATAGCGCTTTACCGATTGATCAGCTGAGTTGAGGACTGCTTGTGATCATCTTCTGTATAAATGCTTCCCGTTGCGCCTGATGCTAGTGGGACGCGTGCAGATCATGGTCCAGTTTCGCAGACTTGACCGTCCTCCTTGATTTTAAAGGCGGAGCGGATGAATTAGGTGATGGAGATCTTGCCGATGTAAATAAAGAATCTCGTCCGGATTATCACCCTTCAAGCATTGCTTGTCTCACGGGTGGACGCTAACTGCCATGGTATTGCACGGCAGATGCTACTGGGGATAGCTTACGTAGAGGGAGCAAGACAATGTAGGAGAATCCGGGAACGAGATTGACACACGATATACCCAGGTTCACGTCCCCTTGATGGAGGATCGCTACGTCCTGCTATCAATCCAGTATATGATCATAGATTGGTTTACAAGGAAGCCGCCGTAGGCGGAGGGAGAGACTAAATTTAATCTAATGTGAGAGAGGATACAATATGACCTAGGAGAAGATGCCCCGTGGGGTGCCCCTGATGGCTTTATATATGCAGCCAGTTAGGGTTTACAAGTATTTTGATGGGCTTTCTATTGGAGTCGCTACATTGGGCCTCCAGTCGGCACCACTCGTCTGGGTTCAGTATACGCCAGTCGCCGTATTCGGCGAGTCGACACGCTCTGAGCTTGGCTTTAGTCGGCTCGATACCATTGGCGACTGCGCTTCGTGTGTATACCCGATTGGTATTCCCCATCACATACAAGACAAGTTCTATAACCTCTGATGATATTTACTCTTTAACTTATGCCTACCTAATTGGCCTAGGGTGTGTGCTACACTGTTGCCTTTCCTTGAAATCTTCTCTACCCGAACCTGATGCATGACCCCAGCATCTCCTTAATTTCCTTGATTATAGTCCAGCAGGCTGACTTATCGACCGATTATTTCCTTGATTATAGTCTAGCAAGCCATGAAGGCAATGCTTGTGCTACGTACATGTGCAGATGTGGCACACAAATTTAGTTTTATAAACTAATTTACTCATTTTCTTTCAACTAATTAATTGCCCTTCTGACTCTTTTTCAACTACTAGTACACGTGCCTTATGTTGAAGTATAAATGTGTTGCATAGTCTCTTTCATCAGATTGTTTTTTTAATTGCATTGGCTAGAGTATGCGGTTCTACACCGTATATTTCACACTAGAGGTTTACATCGGAGTGACGGGAACTGGCAGTAAACTACACCCACATGGCACTTAATAACTCGATCTTGAGCTTTCGGCGACTAAATCCTTCGAGGTCTAGTGATATCAACTTAGGAAAAATGTGACCTCCACAGAGATTAGCATCTTTGACAATGCACTCGTTCTTTTGCCGGATTCCCGACGGTGGTGCTCGTTCCTGGCCGAGATGGAGAAAGACGCGGTGCTGGTGTGCATAATCCTGGGCTTCCTCGGCTCGGTCGCCGTTACCCTGGGATTCGTCGCCAACTTCTATAGTTCCAAGGCATGGCTATCTATTCTAAACCCTGACCATTTTCCGTCAGCTGGTATTTCGATCCATGCTAACCGAATTTGTGAGGTGATGGTATCTCCAGTCCGTGGCGTACGACGGGACCAAGTGCGTGTACAGCAGCCCGCCGGCGATCGGGTGCGGCATCCTGGGGTTGTTCCTAGTGCTCATCAACCAGTTCATCGTCGCCGCCTACACGAGCGGCTGGTGCCGGTGCTTTTGCTGCTGCTGCCCCTGCTGGACCAAGCGGCGGCGGGCGGCTCCGGCGTCCAAGAGGCGCAGGCTCGGCATCATCCTGTCCCTATTTTCCTGGTCTGTCCCTCAGCTAACGAGTCAATCCATTGTATCCTGATCTCTGGATCTCTAACACGTACTTATGTGTTCTTGCTGTCCAGGGCTCTCACGATTGTGGCAGTGGTGACGTTCAGCCTCGGCGTATCGGAGAGCTCGCGGGAAGAGCCACCGGTTTCTCAAACTCCCACTTCATACGCGTGCAAGGACCCGGAGAAGATCGGAAATTTCCCGACGGCATCCCTGTCCTCTCTCATCGCCGTCGTGCTCGGGATCGCTTCGTACACGTTGCTCGAGACGGCCGCTCCGGAGACGCCGCCCCGCGGGTTCTTTGGGGTGGAAGTTGCCGATGCAAGTACGGGGCAGCAAAGCCAACTCCAAACTGGACCGACGACAAGTGCAGATCAGGAAGCAGAGCACGTCTCTCTTGCCACCGCGGTTTGAAGACAGCGAGCGAGTGACATAAAGTCATTGACGTACTCACTGTTAAGAATTATCTTCATGTAATCTAGTCAAGAACTTGAAAGATTTTCATTTTCTTTACAAGTAATTTCTTTCTTTACAAGTGAATTGTATTTCATGTTGCTATTATATTCCACTACCATCTCTAGTCTGGTGGGTTAATTTGTTGTTTCCGTTATTTTTAATTTTTATTACTTTTAAGTCTTTTTTATACTACTGTTGATGATTATTATATGATTATTATATGATTAGTGAAGTTTTGCAAAAAGATATATTGTTTCTGTGATAATTATGAATTGTTGAGGATGGTACTCAAACATTTCTACCATCCATTGTAGTGGTGAAAAAGGAGAAGAGCAATTTTCCACCATCCACTGTAGCGGCGAGCTTGTGGGATCTCCCTTCCTATACGGTGCTCCAGCGGCAGAAGGCATGGGGATCCCTGGTTCCTCAATGTAGGCTTGTAGATAGTTTACGATTATAGCATCGTGGAGGCGCAACTTTGATGGCGGTGCGGTGTTGTTCCGATGGTGTTGCTCCGGCAATTAAGTATGCCTCGACTAACCCATATCGGCGGTGCTCCCAATTATTTGTATTGATTACATACTAATTTGTTTCCTTTATAGCACATCGAATATCTCTATCTGCATGTGATTTATTAATTGCCTATGCCATCAAAATAATTGGGAGTACTTATCTCTTTATTATTTAGTATGCATTGATGTTATTAATTTGCAATTTATTTATGAGCTTATTAGTTACTATGTTTTAACTCCCAATTAATGTATATTTTCCATATCTTCAAGCTCGTGCAAATCTCTATAAATGGATCCTTTTTTCTTTAGCATGCAAGAGTTCATTGCTCAACACATCTCCCAACGCTTGTAACAAAAGATGAGGGCTACCCACATTATTTTCCTCTCCATTGCCCTCCTGATGCTATCCTTAGGTATATAGACATACACATGTTATTCTATATATACCTGATTTTTCAATGATCTTTCATAATTTTTTGTTTATGTTTATGCTAGATGTGGCAATCGCCAAGAACTGTGGTCCAAAGATATATGAGGGCCCGTGTGATGAAATCACTTGTCGTGACTGGTGCAAGATAGTTGGCGGCTATAGTAGCACATGTGTTTCCAAGGGATGCCAATGCGTAGCATGCTGGTCGACACCGCCGAGTTCTTCAGCAAACTCACCATCAAGTTAGGTCAAGAATGGCACGTGCATGGAAGTAGAATCTTGTTTCATGGTTTATTTTTGTAAAAGGAAAAAAATCAAGGTTAATGGAGTAATAATTATGACATGTCTCAAATACGCAAGTGCATGACATGGAATTGAAGTCATTTTCATGAATTGTACACTTAATAATTTTTCAGAACTATAAATGGCGCACAAGAAAAATTGTTGGTCACGCTGTTGCCTTCATAACAATCATTTTCCTCCAAATGATCTCACCTCCGTTCGTTGGCATATATGCTTTTGGATTTAATGTTGTCTATTTAATAATTTGTACTAAAAGGGATCTGAAAATTTTAGTGTCAGAATGACTAAGGAATGTCTGTGCATACGAAACATCTATGTACATGTGCCCGTCGTCTTGCCGGTACCAGTTCCGCTAGCTATGATTTTTTGGGAGTGATATCTGTGTGGAAGGAGAAGGCTCAAAAGTTTTATTATCACCATACGGGCATGGGATACCCCTTCGTCCCTGAGAGCCTGAGTCCAGGGCGATTAGGTTTTCCTCGTCTCTTGTCATAGATCTGTCTCGATTTTGTGGTCTTCGAGCCATGAAAGAGGGGTGGATCTTGGCCCCCGTCAGCGGGAGGGCTCCGTTTTCCTGTTTTTAGGGTTCAAGTTTGGTGGGACGGCGTTCAGGTGGTGGCGGTGGCGTCTCTTCTAATAAGGTCTCCTCGGCTTCAGCCCCATCTCAATGCTAACGTCGAGAAGCTTGTAGGAGTGGCGTGGTCTTCGAGAATTTCCTATGGCTATGGGGATCTTCGGATCATCAAGGAGCTTCATTAGCAATTCATTCTTCTTCGTATTCGGGACGAATGTGGTCTTCTTGACCTGTTCGACTATTTCCCATCCACAACCAACAACATCAGGCCGACTCAGGGAGGAGCGGAAGACGCGGCGCATCGTCGACACGGTCTAGAGGTTGAAGATGAAGGGCTTTTCAAGGATCTCGTTGTAATTTTCGTTTTTCTTGAGGTGCTTTGTATGGTTCATTGTTTCTTTTAATGCCAGGGTCCTATTCACAAAAAAGAAGGAGAAGGTTCAAAATAAAACACAATGTATCTATACATGTGGGACCCATGACCGCCACAATGACAAATGCATTGCGCTCCCGACACCGATGAAGGTCTGTGAGCACACAAGTCATATCGAGTTATCAAGAAACGGTTTTCTAATGAACGAACCCTATAGAAAAGTACATGGATCAATCATACGTAGTTAAACGTTTATTAGCGACATGGAGAAAATGGCGTTAGCCGCAGCCAAATCACGCTACTAACTCGACATTACCGGTAAGCTTTACCAAAAGCGTGCCACTAGCACGCTGCCGGTCACGGACATACCCGCAGCGTGTCGGACCGCACACTACTGGTTCCTGGCCGAGATGGAGAAAGACGTGGTGCTGGTGTGTATAATCCTGGGTTCCTCGGCTCGGTCACCGTTACCCTGGGATTCGTCGCCAACTTCTACAGCTCCAAGGCATGGCTATCTATTCCAAACCCAAACCATTTTCCGTCAATTATTTCGATTCGTGCTAACCAGATTTGTAATGATGGTAATAATGGTGTCTAGTCCGTGGTGTACGACGGGACCAAGTGCGTGTACAGCAGCCCGCCGGGGATCGGGTGCGGCATCCTGGGGTTGTTCCTAGTGCTCATCAACCAGGTCATCGTCGCCACCTACAAGACGACTGGTGCCGGTGCTTTTGCTGCTGCTGTTGCCCCTGCTGGACCAAGCGGCGGCGGGCGGCTCTGGCGTCCAAGAGGCACATGCTCGGCATCATCTTGTCCCTATTTTTCTGGTCTATCCCTCGGTAACAAGTCAATCCGTTGTATCCTGATCTCTGAATCTCTAACACGTACTACTTACGTGTTCTTGCTGTCCATGGCTCTCACGATTGTGGCAGTGGTGACGTTCAGCCTCAGCGTATCGGAGAGCTCGCGGGAAGAGCCACCGGTTTCTCAAACTCCCACTTCATACGCGTGCAAGGACCCGGAGAAGATCGGAAATTTCCCGACGGCATCCCTGTCCTCTCTCATCGCCGTCGTGCTCGGGATCGCTTCGTACACGTTGCTCGAGACGGCCGCGCTCCAAACTGGACCGACGACAGGTGCAGATCAGGAAGCAGAGCACGTCTCTCTTGCCACCACGGTTTGAAGACGACGAGCGAGTGACATAACGTCACTGACGTACTCACTATCACGACTTCTGAAGAATTATCTTCATGTAATCTTGTCAAGAACTTGAAAGATTTTTATTTTATTTACGAGTAATTTCTTTCTTTACAAGTGAATTGTATTTCCTGTTGCTATAGTCCACTACCATCTCTAGTCCGGTGAGTTAATTTGTTGTTTTCGTTATTTTAAATTTTTATTACTTTTAAGTCTTTTTTATACTACTGTTGATGATTATTAATAGATTAGTGAAATTTTGCAAAAAGATATATTGTTTCTGTGGTACTTTTGAATTGTTGACGATGGTACTCAAACATTTCTACACAAGCTATGCAATATTAATTACTTGTTACGATTGAGGGTTGCATGCGCCTTCCTATGCTCCCAATAGTGGTGAAAAGGGAGAAGAGCAATTTTCCACCATCCACTGTAGCGACGAACTTGTGGGATCTCCCTTCCTATACGGCGCTCCAGTGGTAGAAGGCATGGGGATCCCCGGTGCCGCAATGTAGGCTTTTAGATAGTTTACGATTATAGCATCATGGAGGCGCAACTTTGATGGCGGTGTGGTGTTGTTCCGACGGTGTTGCTCCGGCAATTAAGTATGCCTCGACTCTCCCAAAACGGCGGTGCTCCCAATTATTTGTATTGATTACATATTAATTTGTTTCCTTTATAGCACATCGAATATTTCTATCAGCATGTGATTTATTAATTGCCTATGCCGTCAAAATAATTGGGAGTACTTATCTCTTTATTATTTAGTATGCATTGATGTTATTAATTTGCAATTTATTTATGAGCTTATTAGTTACTATGTTTTAACTCCCAATTAATGTATATTTTCCATATCTTCAAGCTCGTGCAAATCTCTATAAATGGATCCTTTTTTCTTTAGCACGCAACAGTTCATTGCTCAACACATCTCCCAACGGCTTGTAACAAAAGATGAGGACTACCCACATTATTTTCCTCTCCTTTGCCCTCCTGATGCTATCCTTAGGTATATAGACATACACATGTTATTCTATATATACCTGATTTTTCAATGATCTTTCATAATTTTTTGTTTAGGTTTATGTTATATGTGGCAATCGCCGAGAACTGTGGTCCAAAGATATACGAGGGCCGTGTGATGAAATCACTTGTCGTGACTGGTGCAAGATAGTTGGTGGCTATAGTAGCACATGTGTTTCCAAGGGATGCCAATGCGTAGCATGCTGGTCGACACCGCCGAGTTCTTCAGCAAACTCACCATCAAGTTAGGTCAAGAATGGCACGTGCATGAAAGTAGAATCTAGTTTCATGGTTTATTTTTGTAAAAGGAAAAAATCAAGGTTAATGGATTAATAATTATGACATGTCTCAAATACACAAGTGCCATGACATGGAATTGAAGTCATTTTCATGAATTGTACACTTAATAATTTTTCAGAACTATAAATGGCGCACAAGAAAAATTGTTGATCACGCTGTTGCCTTCATAGCAATCATTATCCTCCAAATGATCTCACCTCCATTCGTTGGCATATATGCTTTTGGATTTAATGTTGTGTATTTTGATAATTTGTACTAAAAGGGATCTGAAAATTTTACTCGTGTCAGAATGACTAAGGAACGTCGACATATCTATGTACATGTGCCCGTCGTCTTGCCGGTACGAGTTCCGCTAGCTCTACTTTTTTGGGTGTGATAATTGTGTGGAAGAAGAAGGCTCAAAAGTTTTATTATCACCATACGGGCATGGGATACCCCTTGTCCCTAAGAGCCTGAGTCCCAGGGGATTAGGTTTTCCTCGTCTCCAGCCTCAGATCCGTCTCGATTTTGTGGTCTTCGAGCCATGAAAGAGGGGTGGATCTTGGCCCCTGTCGGCGAGAGGGCTCCGTTTTCTTGTTTTTAGGGTTTAAGTTTTGTGGGACGGAGTTCACATGATGGCGGTGGCGTCTCTTCCAATAAGGTCTTCTCGGCTTTAGCCCCATCTCGATGCTAACGTCGAGAAGCTTGTATGAGTGGTGTGGTCTTCGAGAATTTCGTATGGCTGAGGGGATCTTCGGATCATCAAGGAGCTTCATCGACAGTTCATCCTTATTTTTCGTCTTCGGGACGAATGCGGTCTTCTTCACCCGTTCGACGACTTCTGATACGTCGGAAACGTATCTATAATTTTTGATGTTCCATGCTTGTTTTATATCATTTGTCTACACTTTGAGGTATTTTTATACACTTTCTGGAACTAACCTATTGACAAGATGCCACAGTGCCAGTTGCTTGTTTTCTGCTGTTTTTGGTTTCAGAAAGCTAAAAAATGAATATTCTCGGAATTGGACGGGACAAAAGCCAAAGTTCATAATTTTCCCTGAACGATACGGAAAATCGAAGACGAGACGGAGGAGGACACCAGGGTGGCCACACCCTAGGTGGGCGTGGGCCCACCCTAGGCCATGCCCACAGGGGGTTTGGGCCACCTGGCCCTCCACCGACCTTGCCTCCTTCGCCTATAAAAAGCCTCTGACCCAAAACCCCTAAAGAATCGACCAGAAAACCACGAAAAGTTCCGCAACGCCGCCGCCACCAAAGAGGAGATTCTAGGGATAGAAAGTCTCTGTTCCGGCACCCTGCCGGGACGGGAAAGTGCCCCCGGAGCCATCTCCATCGATCTCCACCACCATCTCCATCACCGTTGCTGATTCCCATGATGAGGAGGGAGTAGTTCTCTCTCGAAGCTAAGGGGTCTACCGGTAGCTATGTGTTCATCTCTCTCTATGCGTGATCATGTTGTGGTCATGAGCTTTGTAATCAAGTAGATCTACTCTGTTACTCAATTGGTTCAATATATCTCCGCTCTCTCCATGTCTGTGAAAGTGACAGCGTGCACGCCATGGTGGCACTTAGGCTAGAGTCTACATAAATACTCATCATGCTTTAATAGATCTATGCTTTTTCCCACATGTGTGAAAGTGACAGCGTGCACACCGTGTGTGGCACTTAAGCTAGGTTACATATATCTCTATCATGAGTATGTTTTGAGTTGGTTGTCTCTATAAAATTGTTGTCGTGGGAATGGCCACGGAAGATGCTGCAATCGGCAGCGAGTAGTAAAACGAGGGGCAAGGGCGTCCAGCCATCTGCGGTGCGAGATGAGGGCGGAGACACAAGGTTTTACCCAGGTTCGCCCCCCGGAGGGTAAAGACCTACTCCTGCTAGATTGTATTGATGAAAGAGTACAAGGGTGAGCTCGACGACTAGGCAGCGAGTCGCAGGGGGTGTATGATGGAACGTGCCTTCTATGCGTACCCTAGGGAGGTTTATATAGACTCACCTCACTAGGGTTTACAGATCTACAACCGAATTGGATAAGGACTTGGAGGGCGCTTGACCTAATCCGACTGGGCCTAGCTACGCTTCTGGGCCTCCAGCTTCCAGTCGCCTAGCTCCTCCTTGGGTCGTTATCCAGTCGTCGTCCTGCAGGCCCACTCGCTGGCAGCATGGGCCAATAGGAAACGTCCTGCAGGGTATACCCCACTCGGCATATCCCCATCAGTAGTCCCCGAGGCCATCGTTGATTCGTCGCAGGTGTTATTTGGCAGTCAGAGTATGCGGGTCCAATTTGGACGCCTAATCGAATCAGTGGTGGACTCCTTTAATGAAAGAGAGTATACGTCATCTTAATCGCAATAACGGCGACCAGTCGAATGCAACCATGGCGAAGGGGTCATCGAGAAGTCGAATTGCGGCAACTAGCGAATGGATCGGCGAGAAGTCGAATCGCGGCAGCTGGCGAGTCGAGTAGACGAAGTTGGACCGTCATCCTGAGTCAAACTAGCCATTGGGCAATCCAACGGTAATATCGGCGTAATCACCGCGCGGTAACGGCTTCCTGAAAATGGCGGGTAGCAACAGTTATATAAGGAGAGTGACGGGCGAAGAGCGATCATTCCCCACACTTCCTCCGACCTCACGCGTCTCGCAGTCTTCCATTCCTCCGTAGCGACCAGAGCGACCCAGAACAATCACGCAACCCTAGATCCTCCGACTGATGGCGCCTCCGACAGATCCGTGGGGGAGATCCAAATGCACGAAAGTGCTGCTGAAGTCCTTTGAGGATGCGGGAATCCTCCGCGCCGGGAGATGGCGCATCCCCACGGCCGGAGAGGTGGTATTGGATCCGCGTGATGGGGAATTCATCTGCTTCACCAGCCACTTGGAGAGGGGGCTCGGTTTCCCCACCTCCATCTTCTTTCGCCACTTCTGCGCATATTACGGCACCCAGCCGTTGGACCTAGGGCCACACAGCATCGAGCAACTCGCCATTTTCGTGGCGTTTTGCGAGTGCTACTTAGGCTGCCGACCGTACTTCCCCCTGTGGCAAGATCTATTCCACGGGAGGGTCGGATGCGAAGGGGAAGGCGGCCCGATGCTAGCCGCGGGTGGCCTCACCTTCCAGCTGAAGTCTGAGGCCTTCTTCCTCGACCTGATGCTGCCGAAGAAGGCGGCGAATGAGTGGAAGAAGCATTGGTTCTACGTGACCGAGTCGACGCCGGACGACAAGGTGGCGCTTCCGATGTACTCCGCTGACCGGCCCGAGCCGCGTCGGCTTCAAGTCGCCAAGCTCCCGCATGACCAGCGGATGATGGTCGACGAAATGCTGATGACAATCCGCAACCTAAAGAAGAAGGGCCTCCAAACTATCAACTTGTACAACTGCTGGCTTGGGAGGCGGCTGGTGCCTCTGGCCGGACGCGCCCACTGGATGTACCGATACACGGGCAAGGACGATCCGACCAAGTCCTGCACCGCCGAATGGAGCGCCAATGAATATGCTCTCGCGCTGAATAAGATCACCAATGCGGAGTACATCGACTCGAAGGCCGGGATTCCCCTGTACACCGCGAAGCGCAAGGTGCCATCAGTAAGCTTACTTTCCCTTGTTTATTCCACTTCTGTAAAATTACAGTCGCACTTTGCTGATCATGCACTGTTCATGTAGATGTTCCAAGTGATGAAAACTCGAATGAGTCCGTCGAGGACGAGAGCGAGTCATCCTCCAACAAAGGCAACATTGGAGGTGACGATGATGATGACGACGATGAAGACAATGACGAGGCTGTGGAGGTCGCCGCACCCACGGTCTGTAAGACCCGCGGGCAATGACAACGCGAGCTCGAGGCCAGCAAGAGCCTCGAGGCTCACGACGGGGGTGATGACACGGTCCTCGAGGCCACGTCGTCAAAAAAAAGAAGTCGCCGCAGAAGAAGCGGACGACCAAGGCAATGTCACCGCCTCGTTCCGCGAGTATCTCCGAAGCTAGCAGCGCGGCCGACGAGGCTGGGGCCAGCGTGCCGGCGCGGGCCACTGCGGCAACTGACGCGACCGTGGTAGAGGACGAAGTGTCGTTGGCGTCGCTGCCACCACCCTTCGCCGCAGTCACCGGGCTCGGGGCCGCTCCATCCGTGGGTGCCTCGCCACCGAGGGAAGCACCTGCGGCGATTGCCGTGGATCCTCCTACCGCATCTTCATCCTCGAAGAAGCCCTCGGTGTCTTGGCCCCAGATCATGCTCGAGACAGGCCTCAACCGGAAGCTGGGGCTAGAGTTGGAGGAGCCGGCGCATATTCGCACCGGCCTTCGCTTTATCACAGTCGCCAAGTAATTATCCTTTAGAGTATTTCATTGGGCAAGTGATTTATGTTTGTCCGGCAAACTCGTTGATGATGTCATGTTGCAGGACTGGTGTGAAGAAAATAGGTCACCCCTCGGTGGATAAGGTCCCACTGGGTGCCATGGGGGCACAAGTCGATCCCTCGAAGAAGAGGAAAAGCGATAAGGTCGAGGCGCCTGTTGAGGTCGCGAAGAGGGCGAAGGGCGACGAGGTCGTCACGATCTCGGACAAGCCAGTCGAGACCCCAAGCAAGGCTCCGACTGTAGCAGATGTGTCCACGAAGGCCGTAGTGGACGCGGAGTCGTAGGGGATAGAGCCTGCGGCACCAGTTGGGCAACGGGCCCGACGGTGAGTGCCGCATGGGCGGCGGTGGCGACCTTCCCTCTCTTTGTGGCGAGGGCCTCCATGGCGAGTGCTTCAACGCAATCGGCCGAGGTCGAGCAACGTCGCGGGCACACACCTCTTGTGCTCCCGTCGGTGGATGCGGTCGAGCTCCACAATATGCTGGTCCGGCACTCCAGGTATGTCCAGTCCCTGAGGATCTAGTCGTTGAATTTCAGCAGGTAGATTCTTACTTTTTCATTGTCCAATATTCTGAATGGCTATTCATTGAGTTGCGGCGGATAGGAACTTAATGATTTCTTTGTTGTCCAGTTCCCGAGTGGATAGTCGCTGAATTTCAGCGGCTAGACACTTAGGAAGTGCTTCATAAGTTTTTGCTGATGTTTGTCATGGTTTTGCAGGGCCTCCAGCGCGAATCGGCGGAGCGATTGGCCGCCGAGGAGCGCCTGGAAGAGGAAGTCCGCTTTGTTTGAGAAGTGAACGAGCAGCTTTGAGCTACTGCTGGTAAGAGTTTGAGATGACCTTGGTCAGAGACGTCTTTTTATGTCGTGCTCACAGTTGTGATGATGCATAGAGTCATGCGGTCGCGGTGGGCAAGGCTCGCGAGGGTATGGTCCCTGTGAGCGACCTGACGGCTTCCTAGTCTTCCTTGAGCACCGTAGAGAAGCGGGTCGCCGAACTAGAGCGAGAGCTCAAGGCCGTGAAGGCGGAGGCAACCTCGGCATATGAGAGAGATAAGGCAACCATTGCTCCTGCTGCTGCCGAGGAGCGGAAGGTGTTGGATGCTCTTGTCGCCGGGCTACAGACTGACTTCTCTGGTCTGTAGGATTTCATTACAGGGATCTGCTGTCCCTTGATTGGTGAGCTCCTTTTTCTTTCAAATGATTGGCGAGTCCCCGAGCGTGCGGGTCGCCTTTGTGTTTTTGAGCCTTTCTGATTTTGTACTTGTGCTTTGCAGGGAAGATTCTTGACGACGAAGCCGAGGCACATTCGTACGACGCGCGTTAGTGTGTCACTATGTTGGTGGACTTTGCCGCTCTATCGGCAACTTGCATCCGCGCGTATCTTCAGGAGATTTCGCCGATGGAGGTTATCCCCAGCGAGCTCACCGAGGTCTGGCGGTATCTGGAGAAGGCTCCGGTGGTTGTGGAGTTCATGTCGCGGTTGGCTTTTCACCATGGGGCGGCGACTGCGCTGAGCCTTGGGCTCACGCACTTCCCTGACGATTTCGACCTCGACGACGTCACCAGCGGCTATCCTTCGTCCATGGGCGCGGTCGAGATCTCTGACATGCTGAAGCTGACCGATCGGGCCACGGTCTACTCCGATTGGGTGTTGGCGATGGGCGACTTCCTGCCGTATCAGGAGACAATCGCCGCTCCGAACGACGAGGAGCCAGCGAAGCGTGACTTGAAGGTGGAGCATCCGTTCCGATCGGCGATGGCTGGCACCTTGACGACGTACCCGTTGAACCCATTGGTTCCGTTCATCCGTGTCCATGGGGACGGTGGCGTGCCATCGTTGAAGCCTGCAGAGTAGATCACTGTCCTGATCAGCGTTTGTTGTAAATATTTTATGTCAGCCCTTGTAAGCAAACAATATTTTATTGCTATAAAGAATGCATGGATGCTTTTGTCAATGTTTGGTTTGATTGTGAATTGTTGAGTTGTGCGAGTCCCTGAGCGCGTCCACCATTTTGTGGGGTTTACCTTGTTTTTGTGTGTATGTTTTTTGTTATACTGTTAGTCAGTTGAGGTCGACTCGCCGTGGCTTGGAAAGCCAGTCGTATGGCGACCCCAAGGGGTGCTCTATACTTCGCCATTTTCCCGAGCGCGAACGGGGTCGGTTGGCCGAGTCCCTGAGTGTGGTACTTAGCCGCTCTAGTCGCATGGCCAAGGTAGGTGAGGATGATGCACGTTTGTACTTGGCGCGTCGCTCAACCTGACTCGGAGAATCAGTCGCACGGCGAGTCCAGGACGCGCTCTCATACTTGGTGTTTTCCCTGGCCACGTGGGCTTGGACTGGCGTCAGTCCCCGAGCGTGGTACTTAACTGTTCGAGTCACTGCGCCAAGGATGTGGAGGACTGGGTCACTGTGAGAAGCGAGTGCAGTTGTCTATGCCCGACAGGCCAGTCGAGCAAGGCGATGGTATGTTGGAAAAGTATCTATAATTTTTGATGCTCCATGCTTGTTTAGTATCTACTTTGATTTACTTGTCCAAACTTTGAGGTGCTTTTTACATGTTTTATGGTACTAACCTACTAACAAGTTGCAACAGTGCCAGATGCCCATTTTCTGCTGTTTTTGGTTTCAGAAAAGTTAGTAAAGAAATATTCTCGAAATTGGACGGGACAAAGGACAAAGTCAATTACTTTCCGTGGGGAACAAGAAGTCCAGAAAGGAGCCGGAGGGGCCGACCAGAGGGGCCAGACCCACCCCAGGCGCGGGTGGGCCCCACCCCACGCCTGGATAGGGTTTGGTCGCCCTAGCGGCCGCCTCGGTCTCCCCCTTCGCATATAAGAAGCCCCCGATGCAGAAACCCTGGGCACCCGATCAAATATCCACGAAACCGTCTATAGCCGCCACCACTATCGTCCCTAGATCGAGGGGATCTGAAGTTATTCCCGGCACCCTGCCGGAGTGGAGATCATCCCAAAGGCCTTCTCTCTGGTATGATGTGTGAGTAGTTCCACCTTGGACTATGGGTCCATGTAGTAGCTAGATGGTTGTATCTCCTCCTTTGTGCTTTCATGTATAGATCTTGTGAGATCTGTTCAGGATCAAGATCTAATCTATGTTGGGCCACGTAGAGATAAAACAAAATTTTCCCTCTAACGTGGTGATCCCAAAATCTAGCTGAGGTAGAAGGCCACGAGGTTTACCACTAGATGCGCAGTTGCGGATTACTGATAAAGCGCGTCAGTTGATGCAGTGCAGTCCTTCGCGATCCGATCGTCCTGGCGCTGATCGTACAACACCTCTACTGGTATCCACACGTACAAGGAGGAGCACCAGCGGCGAACTGCTAGGTTCGATACGACGGCAAGACTACTGTGGATCTAGGGTTTCCAATACATGGAATGACCTAACCGAACAACGATTAACCTTTTTGGGTTACCGTGCTCCACTATATATAGGGAGTGAACATGGGCTTTGCTCGCGCGGCCCATTCACTAAAGCCCGTATAATATTAGTCCTTGTGAGTCCGACTCACTGACTCAGTCCAAATCAGGCTCGGGTCCAACCCAACCAGATTTCCAGTTCAGATCCAATCCGAACTCGCTCCCGCACTTAAGTGTGTGACCCCAAAGGCTCATGGCTACTTGGACACGATTAGAGTCCGACTCTCAAACTACCAGTCGGTAGCGGCTCCTAGCAGAACGTGCCGACTCCCAAGTACCAAAGAGTCATGATGACTTGCCTTTCCAATGTGAGTTGCGTCCGAGTCCCTTTTGCCTCACGATATACCTTGTTAGACTATAGGCGAATATTTGTCATCCCTTAAATAGTGTGACTCTCTTCTCGATCCGAGATAAGCGATGCACCTGACTAACTCTTAGTCGATCGCCTCGGTTAACACTTAACCGAGTTGTGCATGGCCATGCTTTCCGAATCATATCTCACGAGAGGGCCCAGATAATATCTCTCCAAGTGGAGGAGCAAAATCTCATCTTGGTTATTCACATCACACAACTTGATTCTCAGTCGACCCGAACTCTGCCTTTATAACTGCCCAGTTACGGATCAGCGTTTGATAGAACCTAAGTCGGTGATCCTCAACTCGGACTATGCAATAACCTCAGGTCTAAGGATTACATTGATTGAGATATACAGATGACAACTTGTTCGTTTTACCTCAATATGGGTCAATACGAATCGCTAAACTCTTTAGCCGAATCTGTGTAAGTCGGAATAGCATCTCCATGCCCATGACAAGTGGAACCGAGTCATCAAGCCAACTTTCACATTGGTCTAAGTTGTCTGTCCAGCACAACCTCAATGGCCAAGGATATTTAGTACAAACAACATGAATGTATAGTTCCACAACTGAATCACATATTCAATGATACACATCAGATGTTTATAAGGACAACTTAATATCTTTATGAATACAATGGGAAATCTCATCATACATGATTGCCTCTAGGGCATATTCCCAATAGTCTCCTAGTTGCACTAGAGTCAATCTTCCGACATCACATGTCTAGGCATCTAATGCCCATGGCCCTCAGGTGCGCCTCATGCTTTGGCTGTGGTAACGGCTTTGTCAACGGATCCGCAATATTTGCATCCATGTGTACCTTGCATAACTTGATATCACCCTGATCCACGAACTGGCGAATCAGGTGGTATCGCATGAGTATGTCCTTGTTCTTCTGGTGTTGTCTAGGTTTCTTGGCTTGTGCAATAGTACCATTGTTGTCACAATACACGTCTAACGGATTGGACGAGCCCTGAACCACACCAAGATCCATGAGGAAATTCCTCATCCAAACATCTTCCTTTGCTGCCTCTGAGGCGGCAATATACTCACCCTCTGTTGTAGATGCAGACACAGTCTCTTGCTTGAAACTCTTCCAGCTCACAGCACATCCGTTTATAATAAACACATATCCAGATTGCGAACGAGAATCATCAGAGTCGGTAAGATAACTCGCATCCGTGTAACCCTTTACACTGAGTTCATCTTCACCACCATAAACCAAAAACATATCCTTAGTCCTTCTCAAGTACTTTAGGATATTTTTAGCCGCTATCCAGTGGATTTCTCCAGGATCAGCCTGGTATCTGCTCACAACACTTAGAGCATATGAAACATCCGGCCTAGTACAAATCATGGCATACATGATGGATCCGACTGCAGAAGCATATGGAATCACACTCATCCGACTTCGCTCATCAGTTGTCGAAGGACATTGAGTCTTGCTAAGTTTTACACCATGGGACATCGGTAAGAACCCTTTCTTAGACGATTCCATGTTGAACTTCTTCAACACTTTGTACAAATAAGTACTTTGACTCAATCCAATGAGCCGCCTTGATCAATCTCTATAGATCCGGATTCCGAGGATGTATGTTGCCTCACCCAAGTCTTTCATTGAGAAACTCATTTCCAATGATTCCTTGGTTTCTTGCAACATATGGACATCATTTACAATCAGTAATATGTCATCCACATATAAGATTAGAAAGTTTACTTTGCTCCCACTAAACTTATTGTATAAACAAGAATCATGATCACTCTTGATGAAGCCAAACGATTTGACTACCTCATCAAAGCGAATATTCCAACTCCGAGATGCTTGCTTCAACCCATAAATGGATTTCTGAAGTTTACATACTTTATCAGCATTAGCCGGATCGACAAAACCCTCGGGCTGTATCATAAACACATCCTCGATTAAATTTCCGTTAAGGAAAGCCGTTTTGACATCCATCTTCCATATCTCATAGTCGAAATAGGCTGCTATAGCTAACATGATCCGAACTGATTTAAGCATCGCTACAGGCGAGAAAGTCTCGTCGTAATCAACTCCTTGAACTTGTCGGAACCCCTTCGCGACAAGGCGTGCTTTATAGACGGAAACATTTCCATCCATATCAGTTTTCTTCTTAAAGACCCATTTGCACTCAACGGGTCTTGCACCGTCTGGCAGATCAACCAAGTTCCAAACTTGATTTTCATCCATGGACTGTAACTCGAACCTCATGGCTCCAAGCCATGACTCGGAATCAGATCCCACCATCGCTTCCGAATAATTTGCCGGCTCATCACTGTCTAACAGTAATACATCACGAACACTTCGTAATCTTGCCGATATTTGTAGTACAGGTGCTGCTGCTGACTCAGCTACCACGACCGGCTCAACCTCCAAGGTTTTTGCCGACTCGCTACTAGCCGGTTCCTCTCGAATTTCTTCGAGCTGCACCATGCTTCCACTTACTCCCCGACTGAGAAACTCTTTTTCAAGGAAGACACCGTTCCGAGAGACAAACACTTTGCCCTCTTCTTGGTTGTAGAAGTAGTAACCCAAGGTTTCCCTCGGATACCCCACGAAAATACACTTGGCCGTGAGCTTGTCCGACTGAAGTCGCTTGACAAATGCTTCACAACCCCAAATCTTAAGAAAAGACAAACTCGGCTTTTTGCCTGTCCACATCTCATGCGGTGTCTTCTCTACCGATTTTGATGGTACACTGTTTAGTGTGAACGCCGCTGTTTCTAGACAATAACCCCAAAATGATAAAGGCAGATCTGTCTGACTCATCATTGATCGTACCATGTCCAATAAGGTCCGATTCCGCCTTTCTGAAACACCGTTCCTTTGCGGCGTTCCTGGCGGAGTAAGTTGAGGAACTATTCCACAACTTTTTAGATGGTCATCAAACTCATGGCTCATGTACTCACCTCCTCGGTCCGACCGAAGAAACTTTATTTTCTTGCCGAGTTGATTCTGTGCTTCATTATGGAATTCTTTGAAATTTTCAAAAGCTTCCGACTTATGTTTCATCAAGTAGATATATCGATACCTACTCAAATTATCAGTGAAGGTAATGAAGTACTCATAACCACCTCTGGCTGTCGTGCTCATTGGTCCATATACATCACTATGTACTAGTCCCAACAAGTCGGACGCCCTTTCGCAACTCTTTGCAAAAGGTGTCTTGGTCATTTTGCCAAGTAGACAAGATTCGCATGTCTCGAACGACTCCAAGTCGAACGAAGTTAGGAGTCCATCATCATGGAGCTTCTTCATGTGTTTCCAACTTATATGACCAAACTGACAGTGCCAAAAGTAAGTCATATTCAGATCATTTGGTTTCAACCTTTTAACACTTATGTTATAAACCGACTCACCATCAAGATTCAAAATAAATAACTCGTCCTGGACGGGTGCAAAGCCGTGAAACATATCATACAAATACAAAGAACAACCATTATTCTTGATATTTGACTCATAGCCTTGCCTCATCAAACATGAAGCAGAAATAATGTTTCGACTAAGCACTAGAACATAATAACAATTATTTAGTTCCATAATGAATCCGGAAGGTAAATGAGGTTGCATCGTGCCGACTTCCAACGCAGCAACTCTTGCTTTGTTGCCGACTCAAATATCAACCTCGCCTCTTGCTACGCTCCTATTTCTTACCAGTCCCTGCAACGAGTTGCAGATGTGAATAACTGATCCGATATCATATACCCAAGAACTATTAGGTGCATCAGCAAGATATATGTCTATAACATTGCAAACAAGTGTACCTGAGTCGGAAGTCATACCTCCACTCTTGGCTTTATCGGCCAAATATTTGCTGCCGTTCCTCTTCCAATGGCCATCCGCCTTGCAATAGAAGCAAGTGGATCCAGCTGAAGGAGATGGCTTAGTCCCTGAGGAAGCGCTTGGGACCAGGTCCTGAGCCTGCTTTCCTCCTGACTTAGCCTTCTTATTAGTCCAAGAACTCTTCTTGAACTTAGCTTTATTCGGCACCATCAAAACTTGACTAGCGCCCTTCTTAAGATCCGCCTCTGCCTGCTTGAGCATCCCATGCAATTCAGTGAGCTTCTTATCCATACCATGCATGTGGTAGTTCGAAATGAACTGCCCATATGCACTAGGAAGAGAGTTCAGAATTATATCCGTAGCGAACTCTTCGCTAATGGGGTAGCCAAGCCTCTACAAAGACTGCACGTAACCAACCATTTTGATCACATGCGGACTCAGTGGATCACCATCCTTAAGCTTGCAACTCAACAAAGCCTGAGAGACTTGATACCTCTTAGTCTTCGCCTGAGCCTAGAACATACTTTTGAGGCTTTCGATCATATCGTAGGCCTCAACATGCTCGAACTGCTTTTGCAAGTCCGATTCCATGTGAGCAAGCATAAGGCAGCTAATATCCATGGACTCATCCTTAGCCCGATGGTAGGCATTGGTGGCAGCGATATTCGCATTCTCATTCGTCTCATCTGGAAGTGGGTTGTCTAGGACATGGTCCTTCTTTTCTTGTTTGAGAACAATTCTCAGATTTCGATACCAGTTGGTAAAATTAGTGTCGTTCAGTTTATCTTTCTCAAGGATAGTTCTCAACACAAAACCGGATATCTGAGAGTGATTGCTACTTGGTGCCATGATCTACAACAGAAAATATGCAAAACACTTAAGACATGTATTCATAAAAGAGCAAGCATATTAAACATTTTAATATTTTATGCTCCCACTAGAACCAACACCCCTCCGATGGTTGCTTAGTGATTCAGGACCCTAAATAAGCAAGTCGGCTAGTGAGCTTTAGCATCACCGCTAGCCGCCAAGTGATCTAGGTAGACAACTCCTTGTCAATCGCATCTCATACGACTCCTGTTGGACGGGTGGCATCACATGCCCCGGCTCCCATCCGACCTTTCCCCGAGCCCCACAACCGTTGTGATAGACCCATCTAGCTTACCAAGTGTTTCCGCAGTAAGAGTCCGACTCGAACCCACCTAGTCGGAAAGAATTGGCAGCACCTCAATTTTATGAGCCCACTACCAAAAATGTCCGACTTGTGATGGTGCAAACACTAGCGGGGAAACCGACTAGACCTTCTTTGAGGGATTAAATTTTACCGACTATCTAATAGAGGTAAAACAGAGACATAACAATAACACAAAATAAAGCAATTATAATGTGAAATGGTATGGCTCCCTTCATGGCGATCTCCATCTCCACAAATCCTATAATTCGACTCGTGCCAACTTTTGTCACTTGCCGTCTTACTCCATGTCGCCGACATGTACAACGCCTTGCATGTCTTCCGGGTTCTCCAAACAGCTACACTAGCTTAGTAAAGTAAATTACAAGGAGAATCCGACACGCAGGTTGTTATACAATAAAATGATAGCACCTAGGCTCCAGCCGGATGACAAAACCGTGATTCGCAGATCACGTATGGATTACACACATACATCATATGCACATGAACCATACCATTCACAACTTCCTGCAAAAACAAGTTATGCATAGATACGATATCTACCGGTGTTGTGAAACTCGCAACGACATCTAAGGCTCTATGACAGGGCAAAGCCAGCGGTCCCACTAGCCGGATAGCGGGCGGGGATCGAAGGGGCAGCTCCCCTCGCGGGTGCGGGCAGCGCCCGACGATTTTTCCGAAAACGTAGATCTCATCTATGATCCGGACATGGATTCCGACCTTCATTCCAATTCGATCAAACTCTTTGATCTTTGATCACCGCCTCTGGATTTACGTGTCACAGTCTACCGCGATGGCGAAAGCCAGCCGGTAGGGGTATGTCGTTCCACGAACTCAGCAGTATGATCACGGAAATCAGATCTACCATTCCGCGAGTACAGTTGATCCAATCAACCTCGTACAAAACCGATCTATCTCATAGATCGACCACCAAAACTGCACATAGATCTCATCTACAGCCAACCGCATATCACATATGCGATATCTCGAGCCTAAAACCATAAGCTATCGCTCTGATACCACTGTTGGGACACGTAGAGATAAAACAAAATTTTCTCTCTAACGTGGTGATCCCAAGATCTAGTTGAGGTAGAAGGCCACGAGGTTTACCACTAGACGCACAGTTGTGGATTACTGATGAAGCGCGTCATCAGTAATCCGCAACCGCACGTCTAGTGGTAAACCTCGTGGCTTTCTACCTCAGCTAGGTCTTGGGATCACCACGTTAGTGGAAAAAGTTTTGTTTTATCTCTGCATGGCCCAACAGTGGTATCAGAGCGATAGCTTCTGGTTTTAGGCTCGAGATCTCGCATATGTGATATGCGGTAGGATGTAGATGAGATCTATGTGCTGTTTGGTGGTCGATCTATGAGATAGATCGGTTTTGTACGAGGTTGATTGGATCAACTATACTCGGGGAAAGGTAGATCTGATTTCCGTGATCATACTGCTGAGGTCGTGGAACGACATACCCCTACCGGTCGGCTTCCGCCATCGGGGTAGACTGTGACACGTAAATCCAGAAGCGGTGATCGAAGATCAAAGAGTTTGATCGAATCGGAAAGATGGTCGGAACCCATGTCCGGATCGTAGATGAGATCTACGTTTTCGGAAAAATCGTCGGGCGCTGCCCGCACCCGCGAGGGGCGCTGCCCCTTCGATCCCCGCCCGCTATCCGGCTAGTGGGACTGCCGGCTTCGCCCTGTCGTAGCGCCTTAGATGTCGTTGCGAGTTTCACAACGCCGGTAGATATTGTATCTATGCATAACTTGTTTTTGCAGGAAGTTGTGAATGGTATGGTTCATGTGCATGTGATGTATGTGTGTAATCCATACGTGATCTGCGAATCACGGTTTTTGTCAGCCGGCTGGAGCCTAGGTGCTGTCATTTTATTGTATAACGACCTGCATGTCGGATTCTCTATGTAATTTACTTTACTAAGCTAGTGTAGCTGTTTGGAGAACCCGGAAGGCATGCAAGGCGTTGTACATGTCGGCGACATGGAGTAAGACGGCAAGTGACAAGAGTTGGCACGAGTCGGATTACAGGCTTTGTGGAGATGGAGATCGCCATGAAGAGAGCCATACCATTTCACATTATAATTGCTTTATTTTGTGTTATTGTTATGTCTCTGTTTTACCTCTATTAGATAGTCGGTAAAATTTAATCCCTCAAAGAAGGTCTAGTCGGTTTTCCCGCCAGTGTTTGCACCATCACAAGTCGGACATTTTTGGTAGTGGGCTCATAAAATTGAGGTGCTGCCAATTCTTTCCGACTAGGTGTGTTCGAGTCGGACTCTTACTGCAGAAACACTCGGTAAGCTAGACGGGTCTATCACAACGGTTGTGGGACTCGGGGAAAAGAAGGATGGGAGCCGGGGCATGTGATGCCACCCGTCCAACAGGAGTCGCATGAGATGCGATTGACAAGGAGTTGTCTACCTAGATCACTTGGCGGCTAGCGGTGATGCTAAAGCTCACTAGCCGACTTGCTTATCTAGGATCCTGAATCACTAAGTAACCATCAGAGGGGTGTTGGTTCTAGTGGGAGCATAAAATATTAAAATGTTTAATATGCTTGCTCTTTTATGAATACATGTCTTAAGTGTTTTTGCATATTTTCTGTTGTAGATCATGGCACCTAGTAGCAGTCACTCTCAGATATCCGGTTTTGCGTTGAGAACCATTCTTGAGAAAGATAAACTGAACGACACTAATTTTACCAACTGGTATCGAAATCTGGGAATTGTTCTCAAACAAGAAAAGAAGGACCATGTCCTAGACAACCCACTTCCAGATGAGCCGAATGAGAATGCGACTGTCGCAACCACCAATGCCTACCGTCGGGCTAAGGATGAGTCCACGGATATTAGCTGTCTTATGCTTGCTCACATGGAACCGGACTTGCAAAAGCAGTTCGAGCATGTTGAGGCCTACGATATGATCGAAAGCCTCAAAAGTATGTTCCAGGCTCAGGCGAAGACTGAGAGGTATCAAGTCTCTCAGGCTTTGCTGAGTTGCAAGCTTAAGGATGGTGATCCACTGAGTCCGCATGTGATCAAAATGGTTGGTTACGTGCAGTCTCTGGAGAGGCTTGGCTACCCCATTAGCGAAGAGTTCGCTACGGATATAATTCTGAACTCTCTTCCTAGTGCATATGGACAGTTCATTTCGAACTACCACATGCATGGTATGGATAAGAAGCTCACTGAATTGCATGGGATGCTCAAGCAGGCAGAGGCGGATCTCAAGAAGGGCACCAGTCAAGTGTTGATGGTGCAGAATAAGGCTAAGTTCAAGAAAAGTTCTTGGACTAAGAAGAAGGCTAAGTCAGGAGGAAAGCAGGCTCAGGACCCGGTCCCAAGCGCTTCCTCAGGGACTAAACCATCTCCTTCAGCCGGATCCACTTGCTTCTACTGCAAGGCGGATGGCCACTGGAAGAGGAACTGCAGCAAGTACTTGGCCGATAAAGCCAAGAGTGGAGGTATGACTTCCGACTCAGGTACACTTGTTTGCAATGTTATAGACATATATCTTGCTGATGCACCTAATAGTTCTTGGGTATATGATACCGGATCAGTTATTCACATCTGCAACTCGTTGCAGGGACTGGTAAGAACTAGGAGCGTAGCAAGAGGCGAGGTTGATATTCGAGTCGGCAACAAAGCAAGAGTTGCTGCGTTGGAAGTCGGCACGATGCAACTTCATTTACCTTCCAGATTCATTATGGAACTAAATAATTGTTATTATGTTCCAGTGCTCAGTCGAAACATTATTTCTGCTTCATGTTTGATGAGGCAAGGCTATGAGTCGAATATCAAGAATAATGGTTGTTCTTTGTATTTGAATGATATGTTTCACGGCTTTGCACCTGTCCAGGACGGGTTATTTATTTTGAATCTTGATGGTGAGTCGGTTTATAACATAAATGTTAAAAGGTTGAAACCAAATGATCTGAATATGACTTACTTTTGGCACTGTCGGCTTGGTCATATAAGTTGGAAACGCATGAAGAAGCTCCATGATGATGGACTCCTAACTTCGTTCGACTTGGAGTCGTTCGAGAAATGCGAATCTTGCCTACTCGGCAAAATGACCAAGACACCTTTTGCAAAGAGTTGCGAAAGGGCGTCCGACTTGTTGGGACTAGTACATAGTGATGTATGTGGACCAATGAGCACGACAGCCAGGGGTGGTTATGAGTACTTCATTACCTTCACTGATGATTTGAGTAGGTATGGATATATCTACTTGATGAAACATAAGTCGGAAGCCTTTGAAAAGTTCAAAGAATTCCAGAATGAAGCATAGAATCAACTCGGCAAGAAAATAAAGTTTCTTCGGTCGGACCGAGGAGGCGAGTACATGAGCCATGAGTTTGATGACCATCTGAAAAGTTGTGGAATAGTTCCTCAACTTACTCCGCCAGGAACGCCACAAAGGAATGGTGTTTCGGAGCGGAATCGGACCTTGTTAGACATGGTACGATCAATGATGAGTCGGACAGATCTGCCTTTATCATTTTGGGGTTATTGTCTAGAAACAGCGGCGTTCACACTAAACAAAGTACCATCAAAATCGGTAGAGAAGACACCGCATGAGATGTGGACAGGCAAAAAGCCGAGTTTGTCTTTTCTTAAGATTTGGGGTTGTGAAGCTTTTGTCAAGCGACTCCAGTCGGACAAGCTTACAGCCAAATCGGATAAGTGTATTTTCGTGGGGTATCCGAGGGAAACCTTGGGTTACTACTTCTACAACCGAGAAGAGGGCAAAGTGTTTGTTGCTCGGAACGGTGTCTTCCTTGAGAAAGAGTTTCTCAGTCGGGGAGTAAGTGGGAGCACGGTGCAACTCGAAGAAATTCGAGAGGAACCGGCTAGAAGCGAGTCGGCAAAAACCTTGGAGGTCGAGCCGATCGTGGCAGCTGAGCCGATAGCCGCACCTGTACTACGAAGATCGGCAAGATTACGAAGTGTTCGTGATGTGTTACTGTTAGACAGTGATGAGCCGACAAATTATTCGGAAGCGATGGTGGGATCTGATTCCGAGTCATGGCTTGGAGCCATGAGATCCGAGTTAAAGTCCATGGATGAAAATCAAGTTTGGAACTTGGTTGATCTGCCAGACGGTGCAAGACCCGTCGAGTGCAAATGGGTCTTTAAGAAGAAAACTGATATGGATGGAAATGTTTCCGTCTATAAAGCACGCCTTGTCGCGAAGGGGTTCCGACAAGTTCAAGGAGTTGATTACGACGAGACTTTCTCGCCCGTAGCGATGCTTAAATCAGTTCGGATCATGTTAGCTATAGCAGCCTATTTCGACTATGAGATATGGCAGATGGATGTCAAAACGGCTTTCCTTAACGGAAATTTAACCGAGGATGTGTATATGATACAGCCCGAGGGTTTTGTCGATCCGGCTAATGCTGACAAGGTATGCAAACTTCAGAAATCCATTTATGGGTTGAAGCAAGCATCTCGGAGTTGGAATATTCTCTTTGATGAGGTAGTCAAATCGTTTGGCTTCATCAAGAGTGATCATGATTCTTGTTTGTACAAGAAGTTTAGTGGGAACAAAGTAAATTTTCTAATCTTATATGTGGATGACATATTACTGATTGGAAATGATGTCCAGATGTTGCAAGAAACCAAGGAATCATTAGAAAGGAGTTTCTCAATGAAAGACTTGGGTGAGGCAACATACATCCTCGGAATCCGGATCTATAGAGATAGATCAAGGAGGCTCATTGGATTGAGTCAGAGTACTTATTTGGACAAAGTGTTGAAGAAGTTCAACATGGAATCGTCTAAGAAAGGGTTCTTACCGATGTCCCATGGTGTAAAACTTAGCAAGACTCAGTGTCCTTCGACAACTGATGAGCGAAGTCGGATGAGTGCGATTCCATATGCTTCTGCAGTTGGATCCATCATGTACGCCATGATTTGTACTAGGCCGGATGTTTCCTATGCTCTAAGTGTTGTGAGCAGATACCAGGCTGATCCTGGAGAGATCCACTGGACAGCGGCTAAAAATATCCTAAAGTACTTGAGAAGGACTAAGGATATGTTCTTGGTTTATGGTGGTGAAGATGAACTCAGTGTAAAGGGTTACACGGATGCGAGTTATCTCACCGACTCTGATGATTCTCGCTCGCAATCCGGATACGTGTTTATTATAAACGGAGGTGCTGTGAGCTGGAAAAGTTCCAAGCAAGAGACTGTGTCTGCATCTACAACAGAGGCTGAGTATATTGCCGCCTCGGAGGCAGCAAAGGAAGCTGTTTGGATGAGGAATTTCCTCATGGATCCTGGTGTGGTTCAGGGCTCGTCCAATCCGTTGGACGTGTATTGTGACAACAATGGTGCTATTGCACAAGCCAAAGAACCTAGACAACACCAGAAGAACAAGCACATACTCATGCGGTACCACCTAATTCGCCAGTTCGTGGATCAGGGTGATATCAAGTTATGCAAGGTACACACGGATGCAAATATTGCGGATCCGTTGACAAAGCCGTTACCCCAGCCGAAGCATGAGGCGCACCTGAGAGCCATGGGCATTAGATGCTTAGACATGTGATGTCGAAAGATTGACTCTAGTGCAAGTGGGAGACTGTTGGGAATATGCCCTAGAGGCAATCATGTATGATGATATTTCCCATTGTATTCATAAAGTTATTAAGTAGTCCTTGTATAAACATCTGATGTGTATCATTGAATATGTGATTCAGTTGTGGAACTATGCATTCATGTTGTTTGTACTAAATATCCTTGGTCATTGAGGTTGTGCTGGACACACAACTTAGACCAATGTGAAAGTTGGCTTGATGACTCGGTTCCACTTGTCATGGGCATGGAGATGCTATTCCAACTTACACAGATTCGGCTAAAGAGTTTAGCGAGTCGGATTGACCCATATTGAGGTACAACGAACTAGTTGTCATTTGTATATCTCAATCAATGTAATCCTTAGACCTGAGGTTGTTGCATAGTCCGAGTTGAGGATCACCGACTTAGGTTCTGTCAAACGCTGATCCGTGACTGGGCAGTTATAAAGGCAGGGTTCGGGTCGACTGAGAATCAAGCTGCGTGATGTGAATAACCAAGATGGGATTTTGCCCCTCCACTCGGAGAGAAATTCTCTGGGCCCTCTCGTGAGATATGATTCGGAAAGCATGGCCATGCACGACTCGGTTAAGTGTTAACCGAGGCGATCGGCTAAGAGTTAGTCGGGTGAATCACTTATCTCGGATCGAGAAGAGAGTCGGACTATTTAAGGGATGACATATATTCGCCTATAGTCTAACAAGGTATATCGTGAGGCAAAAGGGACTCAGACGTAAGTCGCATTGGAAAGGCAAGTCGTCATGACTCTTTGGTACTTGGGAATCGGCACGTTCTGCTAGGAGCCGATGCCGATTGATCGATTGTGAGTCGGACTCTAATCGTGTCCAAGTAACCATGAGCCTGCGGGGTCACACACTTAAGAGCGGGAGCAAGTTCGGATTGGATCCGAATCTGTAATCTGGTTGGGTTGGACCTAAACCGGATTAGGACTGAGTTAGTGAGTTGGACTCACGGTGACTAGTGTTATATGGGCTTTAGTGAATGGGTCGCGTGAGCCGATCCCACGTTCACTCCCTATATATAGTGGAGCACCATAACCCAGAAAGGTTAATCGTTGTTCGGTTAGGTCATTCCATGTGTTGGAAACCCTAGCTCCACAGCAGTCCAGCCGCCGTAACGAACCTAGCAGTTCACCGCCGGCGCTCCTCCTTGTACGTGTGGATACCAGCAGAGGTGCTGTACGATCAGCACCAGGACGATCGGATCGTGAGGACTGCACTACATCAGCCGACGCGCTTCATCAGTAATCCGCAACCGCGCGTCTAGTGGTAAACCTCGTGGCTTTCTACCTCAGCTAGGTCTTGGGATCACCACGTTAGAGGAAAAAGTTTTGTTTTATCTCTGCGTGGCCCAACACCATGTTGTTTATCTAAGGAGAGCACCTCTAGTGAACTATGGACCCCGGTACAATCTTTACCAGTTCCTGTCAATCTTCCACTGTTACTTGTTTACTTGATGCAAACCATTACCTTCCACACCATTCGTTTAATCCTTTGTTACAACAAACTGGTGAGCTTGACAACCTCACTGTTCGTTGGGGAAAAGTCTTGAGTTTGTGTTGTGCAGGTCTCCACGTTGCTTGCAGCACCTGTGTGACGTTTCCTTCCTCCTTCTGGTTCGATAACCTCGGACTCAACTGAGGGAAAACTTGCTGCTTGCTCTTCACACCCTGCGCTTGGGGTTACCAACAAAGTGCCACGTCGAGCACCATCAAGTCTTTCTGGCGCCGTTGCCGGGGAGGCTAAGGACGTCTTCACTAGGGGAGTCCTTCACTTCCTTTCTCTTTACTTTGTTTTTAGTTTGCTTTGTTTCTTTTGCTTGGTTTTGTTTGCTTCTTTCCAAAAAAACCCAAAAAAATTAGACTAGTTTGGTTTGCTTGCTTTATTCAAAAACATAAAAAAATTAGTTCCTGCTCTAGTTGCTGCTATTTTTGGCTTGCCCAACTTTTCCAAAATGAACTCTGCTGAGAACACCAAGTTGTGTGACTTCACTAGCACCAACAACAATGATTTCATAAGCACTCCTATTGCTCCACCTGCTCCTGATGCTACCTTTTATGAAATTAAGCCTGCTTTGTTGAATCTTGTGATGAGAGAGCAATTTTCTGGTGCTGGTTCTGATGATCCTGCTACCCATCTTAATATCTTTGTTGAACTTTGTGAGATGTAGAAGTATAAAGATGTAGATGGATATATTATTAAGCTCAAGCTTTTTTCCTTTCTCCTTGAGGGGAAAAGCTAAAGAATGGTTGCTTTCTTTGACTAAAAATAGTATTTTTTTCTTGGACTAAGTACAAAGATGCTTTTATTGGAAAGTACTATCCTCCTGCTAAGATTATATCTATGAGAGAGACATTATGAAATTTAAACAACTTGATAGTGAACATGTTGCTCCAGCTTGGGAAAGAATGAAATCTTTGGATAAGAATTGCCCTACTCATGGACTCACTGCTTGGATGATTATCTAGACTTTTTATGCAGGTTTGAACTTCTCCTCAAGAAATCTGTTGGATTCAGCTGGTGGAGGTACTTTCATGGGCCTCACTTTGGGTGCTACAACAAGGCTCTTTGATAATATGATGGTTAACTACTCTGAATGGCATGTTGAGAGAGCTCCACATGGTAAGAAGGTAAATTCTGTTGAGGAAACCTCCTCTTTGCGTGAAAAGATTGATGTTATTATGGCTATGCTTGTTAATGGTAAAGCTCCTCTAGATCCTAATAGTGTTCCCTTGGCCTCTTTGGTTGCTCAAGAAGAGCAAGTTGATGTGAACTTCATTAGAAACAACAATTTCAACAACAATGCCTATAGGAACAATTTTGGTAGCAACAACAATTATAGGCCTTATCCTCCTAATAATGGCAATTCCTATGGAAGCTCTTACAATAATGCTAGAAGTGCCCCCTCTGAACTTGAAGTCATGCTCAAGGACTTTATTAGTAAACAAACCACCTTCAATAAGACTATAGAGGAAAATCTTTTAACTGTTGAGAAAAATATATCCTCTTTGTCTGAAGCTCAAACTTCCTTGGTTAATAAAATGGCTGCTAAACTTGAAACTATGGAAAACACCTTTGCTACTGCTCATGCCATACAAGTTACTATTGATGAAAATGTTAGGATGTTAGCTCAACTTCATGCTAAGTGGGAAAGGGAAGCTTAGATTGATAGAAACAATAGTGTGTGCACCATCACCACTAAACCACAAGTAGTCCGTATTACTACTCCTACTATGCCTAAGCCCATTGAGGCTACTACTAGTGATGCTAAGTTTGACTTTAATATTGTGGTTGCAATCATTTTCGTCCAAATGATCTCACCTCTGTTCGTTGGCATATATGCTTTTGGATTTAATGTTGTCTATTTCGATAATTTGTACTATGTAACACCCTCAGAATCGGACCTATGCAAGTTTTAGCGAAACCCGCCAAACCCGCATAGAAACGATTCAAAGGTGCCCACCAGGCACTTTCGTGCGGGTGGAAAACGAAGTAATAACATTACACAACAGTCCTCGATGGGACCCACAGAACAGATATATATACAACAGCGACTCAATGAGTCAAGAATACAGATATAATATACAAAGATCCAAATCACCTTGAAAATGATAGAGCGTCCGACTACGGACAAGATGCAAATGGGGCTAAGAGCCCTGAAGAATAACCAATGGCGTCCATAACCCTGCCCAGGCCAAGCCGGAAGGGTAACCCTGCTAACGACGTCGATCCCAAAACCTGCTTAAACAAAAGGGGTGCCGACAAAGGGCAAAGGAAAAAGAGGAGCGTCAGTACTGAGGCCAGTACACGGCGAGACTAGAATTCGGCGGTCCTCGCCTACATAGGTATGGTGGACTGAAGCGGCTGCGGCAGCATGCACTAAACAACCTATAGAGACTCGATACAACTGGCGGCTTTTAGAGAGGGGTAAGAAAGACCTACCCGGAACCAACCTGATACTAACACCAAACAATCCCATCCTGGTATTCCCCCTCGAGACCAAACGAGGAAGTCAACCGAGGAACTCACACAGTTGGCAGTTTTATTTATTCAGTTATCGTTGCAGCAATTACTAGTCAGGTAAAGAGAGTCGTCCTGATAAAATAAGCAGTGGGCACTTTTAGTTAACCATTCCGTTATAGTTGCGACACTTACTAGTCAGATACAATTAGCATGAGATAACCCGAAAACCCAGCAGTTGTTGGTACTTTTACTTAGCCATTCCGTTGTGATGAAGCTGATTACTAGTCATGTCGGATACAAGTCAATTTATAACAGTAAACTTTAGTTATAGTTGTCTATGATCAAGCACTGTGCTCCAAGTCGTCCATAACCGCGGACACGGCTTCTCGAAAAGATTAAACCCTGCAGGGGTGCACCAAAGTATCCACACGCACTTCGACCCTTTTTGCCAGATCAATTAACATACACCCATCGGTATGTCGACGGGGCCTAAGTCATGACGTTTCCCAGACCCAAAGCAAGCACGGGAGGCCACCCCACTAAGTACACCCGCAACGAAGTCGGCCGGTCTCCGAGACGGACTCAGGGTTTGCGACAGTGGCTGTAAACGACAGCAAATCCCCAAACGGGGACTGTCGATACCGCGAAAACACTCCGCTTCCAAAACAGTACAGCGTGCTCCTCACACAATCGTAAATAAAGCAGTAAAGCATGGCATAAGTACAGGATAGTAATAAAGCCCCAAACTACTTGTGGCCCCCAGTACAATACTTTGAAATCAGGTACTAAGTCGATGGGGGGCTGTAACACCCTCAGAATCGACCCTATGCAGGTTTTAGCAAAACTCGCCAAACCCGCATAGAAACGATTCAAAGGTGCCCACCAGGCACTTTCGTGCGGGTAGAAAACGAAGTAATAACATTACACAACAGTCCTCGATGGGACCCACAGAACAGATATATATAACAGCGACTCAAGAGAGTCAAGAATACAGATATACAGTACAAAGATCCAAATCACCTTGAAATCGATATAGCATCCGAGTACGGACAAGATGCAAATGGGGCTAAGAGCCCTGAAGAATAACCAATGGCGTCCATAACCCTGCCCAGGCCAAGCCGGAAGGGTAACCCTGCTAACGGCGTCGATCTCAAAACATGCTTAAACAAAAGGGGTGCCGACAAAGGGCAAAGGAAAAAGAGGAGCGTCAGTACTGAGGCCAGTACACGGCGAGACTAGAATTCGGCGGTCCTCGCCTACATAGGTATGGTGGACTGAAGCGGCAGCGGCAGCATGCACTAAACAACCTATAGAGACTCGATACAACTAGCGGATATCAGAGAGGGGTAAGAAGGACCTATCCGGAACCAACCTGATACTACCACCAAACAAACCCATCCTGGTGTTCCCCCTCGAGACCAAACGAGGAAGTCAACCGAGGAACTCACACAGTTGGCAGATTTATTTATTCAGTTATCGTTGCAGCAATTACTAGTCAGGTATAGATAATCATCCTGATAAAATAAGCAGTGGGCACTTTTAGTTAGTCATTCCGTTATAGTTGCAACAATTACTAATCAGATACAGATAGCATGAGATAAACCCAAAACCCAACAGTTGTTGGTACTTTTATTCAGCCATTCCGTTGTAGTTGCAATACTTACTAGTCAGGTAAAATGGTCGCAAGCGACAACTCAAACAAGCAATTGTGGGCAGTATTATTTAACCATTCCATTATAGTGAAGTTGATTACTAGTCATTATAAGCCAAATTTATAGCAATAAACTTTAGTTATGCTTGTCTATGGTCGAGATACTGTGCTCCAAGTCGTCCATAACCGCGGACACGGCTTTCAGAAAGTTTTACCCGGCCGGGGTGCACCAATAGCAACACACACTCGATCAACCTCGGAAAAACCAAATCAAAACCCAACGAGGCCTTCACGACAAAGCAATCACAGGATTCAGAAATATTTCAGGGGGCCACCCCTTGGAGTACACCCGCAACGAAGTAAGCAAGCTCCGAGACGGACTCAAGGTTTGTGACAATGGCTGTAAGCGACAGCAGATCCCCAAACGGGGACTGTCGATACCGCGAAAACACTCCGCTTCCAAAACAGTACAGCGTGCTCCTCACACAATCGTAAATAAAGCAGTAAAGCATGGCATAGGTACAGGATAGTAAATAAAACCTCAAACTAGTTGTGGCCCCAAGAAATAAGACTGAATCAAGCTCTGGCTAAGGGGGGTCCCATATACCTCCCGGATGTGGATAGCGCGATAAATCAAGGAACAGGTATCAAGTACTCGGGGTCCTACGGGACACAAGTGGGCGTTCGGAAACCAAAATATTATCTATCACCCACCGATGCCTCTGCTTATTTCAATTTTAGTTGTTAAACAGGAATTAAAGTGAACGATAAATAAAGCCGAGATCATCTCCAACATCAAACATGTGGCAATACTCCAACAACTGTGGTACATGGCGACACGCCATAGCACTTGAGCAAGCGACTACGACGCGCAAGTCCAACTATCTACCAAACAACAGGTAATAGGAGGTGGCCATGGCAATATAGGGCTGCACGGTATATCACAGGTACGGAAACTAAAGCATCGCAACACAGATAGCAATAGATCAACAGGAGGGAATAAATACTATAAAAGTCAGATAGGTAGAAAGGGGGAGATGCTCGCCTGGAAAACATTGTCGAAGGTTTAACCGAAGATCGGGGCGAAGCTCACATCAACTCAACGGCCTTATCCGCGAAGAAGCAAAACACTAGAAGAAACACCGGATGCAATATTTAAGATCGGCAGAAAATCGGGCACGATGCATGTATGATGCATGGCATGGCAAAGATGCGATGCAATTAGGTCAATATTAAGTGGAACCGGGGTCCCGACAATTAATTAAATGGTTCAAGTTATTTAGAACCCCCGCAATTTAAATGTTGTTTTAACATGGCAAAAGATAGCACCGGTTCGCTACACAAGATTTAAATGAGGCTAATATGAGACTAGATTTGCCCGCATATGGGCCCCATATTTAATTATTAGGTGAATCGGCATAAGGCCCCCAAACCACAGATATGCATGCGAGTATGACAATTCAATTGCAACAAGTTGTTATTATATTATAAAAGTAGGGTTTGCGGGAAGGGTTCACACATTAGGGTCTCGACGAACTTGGGGTTCTGGGGTTCGGGGTTCGGCCTCAGGGTCCAGGGTTCGACGGGACGGTCTCGGCGGAAACGTTCTCGGGCCACGGAGGTAGATCTTGGCGTTCCGGGTGGAAGCACTTGGTCTGGCGGCGGGGCGCATCGGTCCTCCAGGTCGCTGTCGTTCTTGTCATCGTGCAGATCTTGTCGGGTTCCACGGGTCGGGACGGTCTTGTCGTCGGGGTGCAGTTCTTGGCGTTCCTTGTCTTGTCGAAGGCCTTGTTGATCTACGGCGAAGAACTTAGCGTCATCGGGTCCGAGAAGGAACTCTTGTCGCGGCACCGGTACGGGATCGGGTCTTCGGGTCCTTCCGACAGGCGGAGATGGAGATCTTGTTTAGTCTGGACACAGACTCATGATCGGTGACGGTCCTGTCGACGAACTAAGCCACCCCACAGCTGGTTCAAGCAACGGAAGCAAGGCAGCAAACATGGACTTGGAGACGCAGGGGCGACGCCGCACGGGTCCTGCGGGACGGTGGCGGGAGCTTGGGCGGGACGTGGTCGGGGCGAGGCCGCGCGGTCCGGAGGCGGTGCAGAGCCGCAGGGCGGGGCGCGAGGCGAGGGACGGCGGCGCTGGCGAGGTGCTGGGGAGGAGGCCGGCGCTGGCGGCACGCAGGCGGCCGGCGGCGCGCGGGATAGGAAGGGAGAGCGCGCGCGGGGCAGGAGGGCTGCTCGCGGAGGCGTGGGCGGCGGGGTGCGGGCGACGGCGGCGCGCGGGGCCCGCACGAAGGTGGTCGGCGGTGCGAGCGCCAGGAACTGGCGGCGGCGGCAACACTCGGGAGCGGGACAGAGCCGGGGGCGACGGGGTCGGGGCGTGCCAGGGGTGGAGGCGCGCGAGCGACGGGGAGGCTGCCGGGCAGAGCTCGTGTCCGGCGGGCGCGCACGGGAGGCGGCCGGGGTGCGGGCGACGGCGGCGCGCGAGGAGGGGAAAGGAGCTTGAGGGCGGCGACTGGTGGCGGGGGGCTCGGAACGGCGACGGCGGGCGCAGGCGGCGGGGCCGCAGGGCGGGAGGAGGGCGCTGCAGCGAGGGAGGGTGGAGAGAGGCGGGCGCGCGCGCTTGCCTGGGGCGGAGAGGCGAGCCAGCAGGGGTGAGAGGAGGAAGAAGACGGGGCACGGGGCAGGTGGGGAGCGGCGCGGGTGGGTCTGCGGGGTGGGGGCCACGCGGGGCCAGAGAGGAGAGGCTGCGGCCGCGGAGGAGCATGGCCGCGGCGGCGAGCTCGGAGGGAGGGCGCGGCGTCGCGGCTAGGAGAGGGTCGGGGCGAGGCGGAGGCGCGGGAGAGAGGGGCGCGACGGCGAGCCTGGCGAGGAGGAGGCTGCGCTCGCGTCCGGCGAGGCGGGAGGGAGCGGCCGCGGGCGGTTGTCGGCGGGGTCGAGCGGGCCGGCGGCGCCAGGGGGAGACGGGGCCGAGGCGCGAGGGGAAGCGAGGCAGGCGGCGGCGGGTTGGGCTCGAGGGAGGATGGGCGAGCGACGCGGGGAGGGAGAAGACGGGGCAGGGGCGTCGCGTGGGGGGGGGGACGCGGTCCAGGGCCACGTGGAGGCTGTGTGCGTGGGTCCTGTGGGACCTGGTGGGGAAGGTGGGTCCCAGGCGGTGAGTGGTTGTGAGGGAGGGAGGCTGCTGCGCGCTGTGTTGTGTGTGTGTGCTGCCGGGTGGGACCCGGCGGTCAGGGAGAGGGGGGCTGAGAGGTGAGATGGCTGTGTGAGGGAGTGGGGGGGTTGGGTTTAGCCTAGGTGGCCAAAGGGGATTGGGTGAGGGAGAGAGAGGGGTGAGGTGGCGCGTCGGGGTTGGTCCGGGTGAGGTGGAGGCTGGGTGTGGGTAGGTAGTTTGGTAGGAATAGGATTTAGGTGGACCGTTTGTAAATTCCTGGGGGTGGTCGTTCGGGTCGAACGGCCCGTTCGACTGCCCCCGCTAAAATAATAAATATTTTTATTTGTTTAACAAACACCGTTTGCAAACCGACAGCAGACAAACAAAAATCATCCGGGGACCCGGGGTTTGATATTTGATTAAAGATGGGGCGTTTTAGAAAACAAAACGGGCTTTGCGAAATAGTTTTATGCAAACAATGCATGATGATGACGATGCAATGCACAAATCAACGCGATTTTCTAGTAGTGGTTTTGCGGGATGCCACAGGGGCCCATATCTCCCCACATGTGGTTAGCGCGCTCGATCTCGGAACAGGTGTCAAGAACTCGGGGTCCTACGGGACACAAGTGGGCGGTCGGAAACCAAATATTATCTATCACCCACCGGTGCCTCTGCTTACCTACTTCAATTTTAGTTATTAAACATTAATTAAAGTGAAAGATAATTAAAGCCATGATCATCTCCAACATTGAACATGCGGCAATACTCCAACAACTGTGGCACTTGACGACACGCAACAGCACTTGAGCAAGCGACTACGACGCGCAAGTCCAACTATCTACCAAACAACCGGTAATAGGATGTGTCCAAGGCAATATATGGCTGCAAGGGATATCACGGGTACGGAAACTAGAGCATCGCAACACAGATAGCAATAGATCAACAGGAGGGAATAAATACTATAAAGTAAGATAGGTAGAAAGGGGGAGATGCTCGCCTGAAAACATTGCCGAAGGTTCATCCGAAGATCGGGGCGACACTCGCATCAACTCAACGGCCTTATCCGCGAAGAACCAAAACACTAGAATAAACACCGGATGCATTATTTAATACAACGGCAGAAGATCGGCATGATGCATGTATGATGTATGACATGGCAAAGGTGCGATGCAATTAGGTCATATTAAGTGGAACCAGGGTTCCGACAATTAATTAAATGGTACAAGTTGTTTATCTACCCCGCAAATTGAATGTTGTCTTAACATGGCAAAAGATAGCATCGGTTCGCTACACAAATTTAAATGAGGCCAATATAAGGCTAGATTTGTCCGCATATGGGCCCCATATTTAATTATTAGGTGAATCGGCAAAAGGCCCCCAAACCACAGACAAGTATGCATGCATGACCAATTAATATGCGACAAGTTGTATTATATTATAAAATAGGGTTTCGGGAAGGGGTTCACACATTAGGGTTCGGCAGATCTTGGGGTTCCGGGGTTCGGGGTTCGGTCTCAGGGCCAGGGTCCAGGGTTCGACGGGTTCGGTCTCGGACAACAGAAGTAGATCTTGTCGCATCCGCGGTGTCGGGCCATGTTGTCGGTCTTGACGTCTCACGCGGAGTCCTTGGCGTTCCGGAAGGAAGTACTTGTTCTGGCGTCGGGGCATCGGATTCGCCCGGGCCGGTGCCAGTCTTATCGTCGATGGCGAACTTGAGTGGATCGGGTACCGGGGTCTTCGGATCCGGGGTGAAGTACTCGGCGTCCTCGAGGGAGTACTTGTCGTATCCTCGTCGGTGATCTTGGCGTCCGGGTTCTCGGCGAGAACGTCCTTCGGACTCCGGGAAGGAGCACTTGGCGTTCTCGAGTTCCGTGAGGAAGTGCTCGGCGTTCCGTGATCGCTCAGCGTGATTCTCTTGGTCCAAACTCCAGTCTCGGGCGCTCATGGGGTACCAAAATCTTGTCGGGGATCTCGTTGATCTCTACCTTCGCGAGGGCCTCGAACCACCGGCTCAACTGTACCGCATCCTCTCGTGACCACAACATCACCAACCCTCAAGGCTGCAACCTCATCTCAAACACACCACTGTTACCACTTCTTACAGACGGAAAGGGCATGGGCAAGGTGAGGCCCTACACGCGTGGGGCCGGCGAGCGTCGGAGGCGAGCTGGAGAACGTGCAAGGCACGACGACCTGGTGACACAGACGACAGAGCTGGGCGGGTCGAAGAGGGGGCGCAAGGCAGCGGAGCTCGGGGCAGGGCCGGCGAGGTGGGGTGAAGGCGACGACGCGCTCGAGGTGGACGGCCGGCGGCAGACGAGGGCGACGGCGACGCTCGCGGAGGGAGGTGACCGGCGGCCGGCGCACGAGGGCGGGACGACCGGCGGCTGCTGGGGCAGAGGCGTCCGGAACGGGCTACGGCGCGGTCGGGGAGGGGGTTACAGCGCGGAGGAGGCCGGCGGCGGAGGTGCTCGGGTTCTGTCGAGGGAGGAGGCTGCCGGGGCCGGGCGCTTGAGGGGAGCGGGAGGAGGGCTACGCGGCGGTGAGGGAGAGGATCGTGGGGGAAGGAGAGAGGAAGAGGACAGGGAGCGGGGTAGGTGGGGACAGGGGGTTAGGTGGGACCGGAGTGGCCAGGGACGCGTGTGTGCGTGTGTTTGCTGTGGGTGGGAGTGAGGGTGTAGGCTGAGAGGGAGAGAGAGGCAGCTAGGACTGGTGAGAGGGAGATGGCGAGGTGGCAGGTGGTGGTTGGGTGGGGGGATAGGGCCAGGTGAGGTGGCGACTCGTGATAGGAGGGGGTGAGGTGGAGGGGAGGGCTGGGTAGGTTGTCTGGTAGCAAAAGGATTACGGGTAGGCCGATTGTTTGGACTGGGGTGGTCGTTCGGGTCGTTTCGGCCCGTTCGACTGCCCCACTAAAATAATTTAATATTTTATTTGATTAAAACAAAGCCTCTGCAAACCGATATCAGACAAAACAAAATAATCCGGAGACCCGGTTTTGGTGTTTGAATAAAGATGGGGCGTTTTAGAAAATACAAAAATAGGTTTTCTGCAAATTGTGTTATGCGAGCAGATGCAAGATGATGACGATGCTCAAATGCAATGTGGCATGATGACATGAGCATGCGGTCATGACGATGCAATGCACAAAAACAACGCGATTTTCTAGTAGTGGTTTTGCGGGATGCCACATACTAAAAGGGATCTAAATTTTTTACTCGTGTCAGAATGACTAAGGAACGTATGTGCATACGAAACATCTATGTACATGTGCCCGTCTTCTTGCCGGTACCAGTTCCGCTAGCTCTACTTTTTTGGGAGTGATATCTGTGTGGAGGAGAAGGCTCAAAAGTTTTATTATCACCATACGGGCATGGGATACCCCTTCGTCCCTGAGAGCCTGCGTCCAGGGCGATCAGGTTTTCCTCGTCTCTTGTCATAGATCTGTCTCGATTTTGTGGTCTTCGAGCCATGAAAGAGGGGTGGATCTTGGCCCCCGTTAGCGGGAGGGCTTCGTTTTCCTGTTTTAGGGTTCAAATTTGGTGGGACGGCGTTCAGGTGGTGGCGGTGGCGTCTCTTCCAATAAGGTCTTCTCGGCTTCAGCCCCATCTCAATGCTGACATCGAGAAGCTTGTAGGAGTGGTGTGGTCTTCGAGAATTTCCTATGGCCGTGGGGATCTTCGGATCATCAAGGAGCTTCATCGGCAATTCATTCTTCTACGTCTTCGGGACGAATGTGGTCTTCTTGACCCGTTCGACGATTTCCCATCCGCAACCAACAACATCAGGCCGACTTAGGGAGGAGCGGAAGAGGCGGCGCACCGTCGACACGGTCTAGAGGTTGAAGATGAAGGGATTTTCAAGGATCTCGTTGTAATTTTCGTTTTTCTTGAGGTGCTTTGTACTGTTCATTGTTTCTTTTAATGCCAGGGTCCTATTCACAAAAAAAAAGGAGAAGGTTCAAAATAAAACACAATGTATCTATACATGTGGGACCCATGACCGCCACAATGACAAATGCATTGCGCTCCCGGCACCGATGAAGGTCTGTGAGCACACAAGTCAAATCGAGTTATGAAGAAACGGTTTTCTAATGAACGGTGATCGGAACCTGTAGAAAAGTACATGGATCAATCATACGTAGTTAAACGTTTATTAGCGACATGGAGAAAATGGCGTTAGCCCCAGCCAAATCACGCTACTAACTCGACATTACCGTAAGCTTTACCAAAAGCGTGCCACTAGCACGCTGCTGGTCATGGACATACCTGCAGCGTGTCGGACCGCACACTACCGGTTCCTGGCCGAGATGGAGAAAGACGTGGTGCTGGTATGTATAATCCTGGGATTCCTCGGTTCGGTCACCGTTACCCTAGGATTCGTCGCCAACTTCTACAGCTCCAAGGCATGGCTATCTATTCCAAACCCAAACCATTTTCCGTCAATTATTTTGATTCGTGCTAACCAGATTTTTAATGATGGTAATAATGGTGTCTAGTCCGTGGTGTACGACAGGACCAAGTGCGTGTACAGCAGCCCTCCGGCGATCGGGTGCGGCATCCTGGGGTTGTTCCTAGTGCTCATCAACCAGGCCATCGTTGCCGCCTACACGAGCAACTGGTGCCGGTGCTTTTGCTGCTGCTGCTGCCCCTGCTGGACCAAGGGGCGGCGGGCGGCTCCGGCGTCCAAGAGGCACAGGCTCGGCATCATCTTTTCCCTATTTTCATGGTCTGTCCCTCGCTAACGAGTCAATCCGTTGTATCCTGATCTCTGAATCTCTAACACATACTTGCGTGTTCTTGCTGTCCAGGGCTCTCACGATTGTGGCAGTGGTAACGTTCAGCCTCGACGTATCAGAGAGCTCACGGGAAGGGCCACCGGTTTCTCAAACTCCCACTTCATACGCGTGCAAGGACCCGGAGAAGATCGTAAATTTCCCGACGACATCCCTGTCCTCTCTCATCGCCGTCGTGCTCGGGATCGCTTCGTACATGTTGCTCGAGACGGTAACACTGGAGATGCTGCCCCACGGGTTCTTCGGTGTGGAAGTTGCCGGTGCAAGTACGCGGCAGCAAAGCCAGCTCCAAACTGGACCGACGACAGTTGCAGATCAGGAAGCAGAGCACGTCTCTCTTGCCACCGCGGTTTGAAGACGTCGAGCGAGTGACATAACGTCACTGACGTACTCACTGGCACGACTTCTCAAGACTTATCTTCATGTAATCTTGTCAAGAACTTGAAAGATTTTCATTTTATTTACAAGTAATTTCTTTCTTTACAAGTGAATTGTATTTCCTGTTGCTATATTCCACTACCATCTCTAGTCTGGTGGGTTAATTTGTTGTTTCCGTTATTTTAAATTTTTATTACTTTTAAGTCTTTTTTATACTATTATTGATGATTATTAATAGATAAGTGAAATTTTGCAAAAATATATATTGTTTCTGTGTGGTACTTTTGAATTGTTGTCGATGGTACTCAAACATTTCTACACAAGCTATGCAATATTAATTACTTGTTACGATTGAGTGTTGCACGCGCCTTCATGTGCTCTCAATAGTGGTGAAAAGGGAGAAGAGCAATTTTCCACCATCCGCTGTAGCGACGAGCTTGCGGGATCTCCCTCCCTATACGACGCTCCAGCGGCAGAAGACATGGGGATCCCCGGTGCTGCAATGTAGGCTTGTAGATAGTTTACGATTATAGCATCGTGGATGGGCAACTTTGATGGCGGTGTGGTGTTGTTCCGACGGTGTTGCTCCGGCAATTAAGTATGACTCGACTCTCGCATAACGGCGGTGTTCCCAATTATTTGTATTGATTACATATTAATTTATTTCCTTTATAGCACATCGAATATCTCTATCTGCATGTGATTTATTAATTGCCTATGCCACCAAAATAATTGGGAGTACTTATCTCTTTATTATTTAGTATGCATTGATGTTATTAATTTGCAATTTATTTATGATCTTATTAATTACTATGTTTTAACTTCCAATTAATGTATATTTTTCCATATCTTCAAGCTCGTACAAATCTCTATAAATGGATCCTTTTTCCTTTAGCACGCAACAGTTCATTGCTCAACACATCTTCCAAAGCTTGTAACAAAAGATGAGGACTACCCATATTATTTTCCTCTCCCTTGCCCTCCTGATGCTATCCTCAGGTATATAGACATACACATGTTATTCTATATATACCTGATTTTTGAATGATCTTTCATAATTTTTTTGTTTATGTTTATGTTAGATGTGGCAATAGCCAAGAACTGTGGTCCAAAGATCTACGAGGGTCCATGTGATGAAATCACTTGTCGTGACTGGTGCAAGATAGTTGGCGGCTACAGTAGCACATGTGTTTCCAAGGGATGCCAATGCGTAGCATGCTGGTCGACACCGCCGAGTTCTTCAGCGTACTCACCATCAAGTTAGGTGAAGAATGGCACGTGCATGAAAGTAGAATCTAGTTTCATGGTTTATTTTTGTAAAAGGAAAAAAAATCAAGGTTAATGGATTAATAATTATGACATGTCTCAAATACACAAGTGCCATGACATGGAATTGAAGTCATTTTCATGAATTGTACACTTAATAATTTTTCAAAACTATAAATGGCGCACAAGAAAAATTGTTGGTCACGCTGTTGCCTTCAAAGCAATCATTTTCTTCCAAATGATCTCACCTCCATTCGTTGGCATATATGATTTTGGATTTAATGTTGTGTATTTTGATAATTTGTACTAAAATGGATCTGAAAATTTTAATCGTGTCAGAATGACTAAGGAACGTCTGTGCATACGACACATCTATGTACATGTGCCCGTCGTCTTGCCGGTACCAGTTCCACTAGCTCTACTTTTTTGGGTGTGATATTTGTGTGGAAGAAGAAGGCTCAAAAGTTTTATTATCACCATATGGGCATGGGATACCCCTTGTCCCTGAGAGACTGAGTCCCAGGGGATTAGGTTTTCCTCGTCTCCCGCCTCAGATCCGTCTCGATTTTGTGGTCTTCGAGCCATGAAAGAGGGGTGGATCTTGGCCCCCGTCGGCAAGAGGGCTCCGTTTTCTTGTTTTTAGGGTTTAAGTTTCGTGGGACGACGTTCACATGGTGGCGCTGGCGTCTCTTCCAATAAGGTCTCCTCGGCTTCAGCCCCATCTCGATGCTAACGTCGAGAAGCTTGTAGGAGTGGTGGGTCTTCGAGAATTTCGTATGGCTGAGGGGATCTTCGGATTATCAAGGAGCTTCATCGGTAGTTTATCCTTATTTTTCGTCTTCGGGACGGATGTGGTCTTCTTGACCCGTTCGACGACTTCTGATACGTCGGAAACGTATCTATAATTTTTTATGTTCCATGCTTGTTTTATATCATTTGTCTTATGTTTTGTCTACACTTTGATGTATTTTTATACACTTTCTGGAACTAACCTATTGACAAGATGCCCCAGTGCCAGTTGCTTGTTTTCTGCTGTTTTTGGTTTCAGAAAGCTAAAAAATGAATATTCTCGGAATTGGACAGGACAAAAGCCAAAGTTCATAATTTTCCCTGAACGATACGGAAAATCGAAGACGAGACAGAGGAGGACACCAGGGTGGCCACACCCTAGGTGGGCGTGGGCCCACCCTAGGCCGTGCCCACAGGGGGGTGTGGGCCACCTGGCCCTCCAGCGACCTTGCCTCCTTCGCCTATAGGAAGCCTCTGACCCAAAACCCCTAAAGAATCGACCAAAAAACCACGAAAAGTTCCGCAACGCCGCCACCACCGAAGGGGAAATTCTGGGGACAGAAAGTCTCTGTTCCGGCACCCTGTCGGGACGAGGAAGTGCCCCCGGAGCCATCTCCATCGATCTCCACCACCATCTCCATCACCGTTGCTGATTCCCATGATGAGGAGGGAGTAGTTCTCTCTCGAAGCTGAGGGCTCTACCGGTAGCTATGTGTTCATCTCTCTCTCTATGCGTGATCATGTTGTGGTCATGAGCTTTGTAATCAAGTAGATCTACTCGGTTACTCAAGTGGTTCAATAGATCTATGCTCTCCCCATGTCTATGAAAGTGTCAGCGTGCACGCCATGGTGGCACTTAGGCTAGAGTCTACATACATACTTATCGTGCTTTAATAGATCTATGCTTTTCCCGACGTGTGTGAAAGTGACAGCGTGCACACCGTGTGTGGGACTTAAGCTAGGTTACATATATCTCTATCATGAGTATGTTTTGAGTTGGTTGTCTCTATAAAATTGTTGTCGTGGGAATGGGCATGGAAGATGCTGCAATCAGCAGCGAGTAGTAAAACGAGGGGCAAGGGCGGCCAGCCATCTGCGGTGTGAGATGAGGGCGGAGACACAGAGTTTTTCCCAGGTTCGGCCCCCGGAGGGTAAAGACCTACTCCTGCTAGATTGTATTGATGAAAGAGTACAAGGGTGAGCTTGACGACTAGGCGGCGAGTCGCAGGGGGTGTATGATGGAACGTGCCTTCTATGCGTACCCTAGGGAAGTTTATATAGACTCACCTCGCTAGGGTTTACAGATCTACAACCGAGTTGGATAAGGACTCGGAGGGAGCTTGACCTAATCCGACTGGGCCTAGCTACGCTTCTGGGCCTCCAGCTTCCAGTCGCCTAGCTCCTCCTTGGGTCATGATCCAGTCGCCGTCCTGCAGGCCCACTCGCTGGCAGCATGGGCCAATAGGAAACGTCCTGCTGGGTATACCCCACTCGGCATATCCCCATCAGTAGTCCCCGAGGCCGTCGTTGATTCGTCGCAGGTATTCTTTGGCAGTCGGAGTATGCGGGTCCAATTTGGACGCCTAATCGAATTGGTGGTGGACTCCTTTAATGAAAGAGAGTATAGGTCATATTAATCGCAATAACGGCGACCAGTCTAATGCAACCATGGCGAAGGGGTCGGCGAGAAGTCGAATCGCTGTAGCTGGCGAATGGATCGGCGAGAAGTCGAACTGCGGCAGCTAGCGAGTCGAGTAGACGAAGTTGGACCGTCATCCTGAGTCAAACTAGCTGTTGGGTAATCCAACGGTAATATCGGCGTAATCACCGCGCGGTAACGGATCCCTGAAAATGGCGGGTAGCAACAGTTATATAAGGAGAGTGACGGGCGGAGAGCAATCATTCCTCACACTTCCTCCAACCTCGCGCATCTCCTGGTCTTCCATTCCTCCGTAGCGACCAGAGCGACCCAGAGCAATCCCGCAACCCTAGATCCTCCGACTAATGGCGCCTCCGACAGATCCGTGGGGGAGATCCAAATGCACGAAAGTGTTGCTGAAGTCCTTCGAGGATGCGATAATCCTCCGCTCCGGGAGATGGCGCATCCCCGTGGCCGGAGAGGTGGTACCGGATACGCGCGATGGGGAATTCATCTGCTTCAACAGCCACTTGGAGAGGGGGCTCGGTTTCCCCACCTCCATCATCTTCCGCCGCTTCTGCGCATATTACGGCATTCAGCGGTTGGACTTAGGGCCACACAACATCGATCAACTCGACATTTTCGTGGCGTTTTGCGAGTGCTACTTAGGCTTTCGACCGTACTTCCCCCTATGGCAAGAACTGTTCCACAGGAGGGTCGGACACGAAGGGGCAGGCGGCCCGATGCTAGCCGCGAGCGGCCTCACCTTCCAGCTGAAGTCCAAGGCCTCCTTCCTCGACCTGATGCTGCGGAAGAAGGCGGCGAATGAGTGGAAGAAGCATTGGTTCTACGTGACCGAGTCGATGCTGGACGGCGAGGTGGCGCTTCCGATGTACTCCGCCGACCGGCCCGATTCGCGTCGGCTTCAAGTTGCCAAGCTCCCGCACGACCAGCGGATGGTGGTCGACGAAATGCTGATGACAATCCGCAACCTAAAGAAGAAGGGCCTCCAAACTATCAACTTGTACAACTGCTGGCTTGGGCGGCGGCTGGTGCCTTTGGCCGGACGTGACCACTGGATGTACGAATACACGGGCAAGGACGATCCGACCAAGTCCTGCACCGCCGAATGGAGCGCCAATGACTACGCTCTCGCGCTGAAGAAGATCACCGATGCGGAGTACATCGACTCAAAGGTCGGGATTCCCCTGTACACCGCGAAGCGCAAGGCACCATCAGTAAGCTTACTTTCCCTTGTTTATTCTGCTTTTGTAAAATTACAGTCGCACTTTGCTGATCATGTGCTGTTCATGTAGCTGTTTCCAGTGGTGGAAGGCTGGCTTCCACCCGCTGATGATGAAAACTTGAATGAGTCCGTCGAGGACGAGAGCGAGTCCTCCTCCGACAAAGGCAATGTTGGAGGTGACGATGATGATGACGACGATGATGATGATGAAGATGATGACGAGGCTGTGGAGGTCGCCGCACCCACGGTCCGTAAGACCCGCGGGCAATGACAACGCGAGCTCGAGGCCAGCAAGAGCCTCGAGGCTCACGACGGGGGTGACGACACGGTCCTCGAGGACACTTTGCGGCGCGTGGCCACACCGTCAAAAAAGAAGTCGCCGCAGAAGAAGAAGGGGCCGGCCAAGGCAGTGCCACTGCCTTGGTCCGCGAGTAGCTCCGAATCTACCAGCGCGACCGACGAGGATGGGGCCAGCGTGCTGGCACGGGCGACTGCGGCAGCCGACGCGACCATGGTAGAGGACGAAGTGCCGTTGGCATCGCTGCCACCACCCTTCGCCGCAGTCACCGGGCTCGGGGCCGCTCCATCCATGGGTGCCTCGCCACCGAGGGAAGCACCTACAGCGATTGCCGCGGATCCTCCTGCCGCATCTTCATCCTCGAAGAAGCCCTCGGTGTCTTGGGCCCATAGCATGCTCGAGACGGGCCTCAGCCGGAAGATGGGGATGGAGTTGGAGAAGCCGGCGCATATTCGCACCGGCCTTCGCTTTATCCCAGGCGCCAAGTAATTATCCTTTAGAGTATTTATTTGGGCAAGTGATTTATGTTTGTCCGGCAAACTCGCTGACGATGTCATGTTGTAGGACTGGTGCGAAGAAAATAGGTCACCCCTCGGTGGCTAAGGTCCATTGGGTGCCATGGGGGTGCAAGTAGATCCCTCGAAGAGAGGAAAAGCGATGAGGTCGAGGCGCCTGTTGAGGGCGCGAAGAGGGCGAAGGGCGACGAGGTCGTCATGATCTCGGACGAGCCAGTCGACACCCCAAGCAAGGCTCCGACTGTAGCGGATGTGGCCACGAAGGCCGTAGTGGACGCGGAGTCGCAGCGGATAGAGCCTGCGGCGCCAGTTGGGCAACAAGCCAGACGGTGAGTGCCGCAGGGGCGACGGTGGTGACCTTCCCTCGCTTTGTGGCGAGGGCCTCCATGGCGAGTGCTTCAGCGCAATCGGCGGAGGTTGAGCAACATCGCGGGTGCACACCTCTTCTGCTCCTGTCGGTGGATCCGGTCAAGCTCCACAATATGCTGGGTGCGGCACTCCAGGTATGTCCAGTCCCCGAGGATCTAGTCGCTGAATTTCAGCGGGTAGATTCTTACTTTTTCATTGTCCAGTCTTCTGAGTGGCTAGTCGCTGAGTTGCGGCGGCTAGGCACTTAATGATTTCTTCGTTGTCCAGTCCCCGAGTGGCTAGTCGATGAATTTCAGCGGCTAGGCACTTAGGAAGTGCTTCATAAGTTTTTGCTGATGTTTGTCATGGTTTTGCAGGGCCTCCAGCGCGAATCGGCGGAGCGATTGGCCGCCGAGGAGCGCCTAGAAGAGGAAGTCCACTTCGTTTGAGAAGTGAACGAGCAGCTTTGAGCTACTGCTGGTAAGAGTTTGAGATGACCTTGGTCAGGGACATCTTTTTATGTCATGCTCATAGTTGTGATGATGCATAGAGTCATGCGGTCGCGGTGGGAAAGGCTCGCGAGGGTATGGTCCCTGCGAGCGACCTGACAGCTACCTAGTCTTCCTTGAGCACCACAGAGAAGCGGGTCGCCGAACTGGAGCGAGAGCTCAAGGCCGTGAAGGCGGAGGCAACCTCGGCGGATGAGAGAGATAAGGCAGCCATTGCTCCTGCTGCTGCCGAGGAGCGGAAGGTGTTGGATGCACTTGTCACCGGGCTACAGACCGACTTCTTTTGTCTGCAGGATTTCATTACGGGGATCTGCCTTCCCTTGATTGGTGAGCTCCTTTTTCTTTCGAATGATTGGCGAGTCCCCGATCGTGCGGGTCGCCTTTGTGTTTTTTGAGCCTTTCTGATTGTGTACTTGTGCTTTGCAGGGAAGATTCTTGACGACGAAGCCGAGGCGTAGTCGTACGACGCGCGGTAGCGTGTCACTATGTTTGTGGAATCTGCCGCTCTGTCGGCAACTTGCATCCGCGCGTACCTTTAGGAGATTTTGCCAACGGAGGTTATCCCCAGTGAGCTCACCGAGGTATGGCGGTATCTGGAGAAGGCTCCAATGGTTGTGGAGTTCATGTCGCGGTTGGCTTTTCGCCGTGGGCAAGCGAATGCACTAAGCCTTGGGCTCGCGCACTTCCCTGACGATTTTGACCTCGACGACGTCACCAGCGGCTATCCTTTGTCCACGGGCGCGGTCGAGATCTCCGACGTGCTGAAGCTGACCGCTCGGGCCGCGGTCTACTCTGATCGGGTGTTGGCGATGGGCAACTTCCTGCCGTATCAGGAGACAATTGTCGCCCCGAACAACGAGGAGCTGGCGAAGCGTGACTTCAAGGTGGAGCATCCGTTCCAATCAGCGATGGCGGGCACCTTGACGACGTACCCGTCGAACCCGTGGGTACCCTTCATCCGTGTCTATGGGGACGGTGGTGTGCCATCATCGAAGCCTGCACAGTAGATCACTGTCCCGATCGGCGTTAGTTTTAAATATTTTATGTGTGCCCTTGTAAGCGAACAATATTTTGTTGCTATAAGGAATGCATGGATGCTTTTGTCAATGTTTGGTTTGATTGTGAATTGTTGAGTTGTGCGAGTCCCCGAGCGCGTCCGCCCTTTTGTGGGGTTTACCTTGTTTTTGTGTGTATGTTTGTTGTTATACTGTTATTCAGTTGAGGTTGACTCGCCGTGGCTTGGAAAGCCAATCGCATGGCGACCCCAAGGGGTGCTCTATACTTCACCGTTTTCCCGGGTGCAAACGGGGTCGGTTGGCCGAGTTCCTGAGTGTGGTACTTAGCCGTTCTAGTCGCATGCCCAAGGTAGGTGAGGAAGATGCACGTTTGTACTTGGCGCGTCGCTCCACTTGACTCGGAGAATCAGTCGCACGGCGAATCCAGGACGCGCTCTCATACTTGGTGTTTTCCCTGGCCGTGTGGGCTTGGACTGGCGTCAGTCCCTGAGCGTGGTACTTAACCGTTCGAGTCACTGCGCCAAGGATGTGGAGGACTGGGTCACTCTGAGAAGCGAGTGCAGTTGTCTTGGCCCGAAGGCCAGTCGAGAGAGGCGATGATATGTTGGAAACATATCTATAATTTTTGATGCTCCATGCTTGTTTAGTATCTATTTTGCTTTACTTTTCCAAACTTTGAGGTGCTTTTTACATGTTTTCTGGTACTAACCTACTAACAAGTTGCAACAATGCCAAATGCCTGTTTTTCTGTTTTTGGTTTCAGAAAAGTTAGTAAAGAAATATTCTCCAAATTGGACGGGAAAAAGGACAAAGTCAATTACTTTTCGTGGGGAACAAGAAGTCCAGAGGGGAGCCGGAGGGGCCGGCCAGAGGGGCCAGACCCACCCCAGGCGCGGGTGGGCCCCACCCCGCCCTTGGCTAGGGTTTGGTCGCCCTGGCGGCCGCCTCGGTCTCCCCCTTCGCATATAAGAAGCCCCCGATGCAGAAACCCTGGGCACCCGATCAAATATCCACGAAACCGTCTGTAGCCGCCGCCACCATCGTCCCTAGATCGAGGGGATCTGAAATTCTTCCCGGCACCCTGCCGGAGGGGAGATCATCCCGGAGGCCTTTTCTTCGGTATGATGCGTGAGTAGTTCCACCTTGGACTATGGGTCCATGTAGTAGCTAGATGGTTGTATCTCCTCCTTTGTGCTTTCATGTATAGATCTTGTGAGCTCCGTTCATGATCAAGATCTAATCTATTTGTAATCATGCATGTTGTGTTTGCAGGGATCCGATGGATATTGAGATTATTATGTTGGTTTGATTAATGGTTTTGTCTTTATGATTCTATCATGTCTGTGTTGTTTGTGATCTTGCATGCTCTCCGTTGTTAGTAGCTATCTTGGCCAAGTAGTTGCTAGTGACTCCAAGAGGGGGTATTTATGCTCGATACTGGGTTCATGCCTCTAGTTTCCAAGGGAAGTAACAGAAATCTCTTCGGTTGTAGATGTGTTGTTGCTACTAGGGAGAAAACAACGGTCTCTTGTTCATGGAACATGTGGACTATTTACCTTACACACTTTGCTTAAAGCAGTTGTCTGTTGCTTGCAACTTAATACTGGAGGGGGTTCGGATGATAACCTGAAGGTGGACTTATAGTCATAGATGCAGTTGGATGGCAGTCTATGTATCTTGTTGTATTGCCCAATCAACCTCATAGGATCTTTCTGACTAGTAATTACATTGTTATGCCTTGCTCAGTTCCTGTCAATTGCCCTGCTGTAATTTGTTTACCCTTCATGCCATGTTGTTTATCTAAGGAGAGCACCTCTAGTGAACTATGGACCCCGGTCAAATATTTACCAGTTCCTATCAATCGTCCATGGTTACTTGTTTACTTGCTGCAAATCATTACCTTCCACACCATTCATTTAATCCTTTGTTACAGCAAACCGGTGAGCTTGACAACCTCACTGTTTGTTGGGGAAAGTCTTGAGTTTGTGTTGTGCAGGTCTCCATGTTGCTTGCAACACCTGTGTGACGTTTCCTTCCTCCTTCTAGTTCGATAACCTCGGTCTCAACTGAGGGAAAACTTGTTGCTTGCTCTTCACACCCTGCGTTTGGGGTTACCAACAAAGTGCCACGTCGAGCACCATCAGGCGACTACAATGGGACTCCTGGTTGGCGTTTTCTTGGACAACACAAGGCCCAAATTTGGTCGGTGCCCTTGTATGGCACTACTTAGACGCACCGGTCGCGTACCAGAGGTTGACTTCTGCGGTTAGCATGACGCTGTTCTTACGAGTGCGAGTGGCACAAGATATGGAGAGTGGACGCAATTTGTGCGAATCAATCTTCTTTATTTCATGGCGGGGGGAGTACATGTTGGAGTTCTAAGTGTAGAACTTCTGTAGGAGGTTTACATTCCATGGCCGCTTGACGTCGAGCTGTCCGTCGCCTGGGATATCGACGAGGTAGTAGGCGTCGTTGCCCAGGACTCGTCCTATAGCGAATGGTCCCTCCCACGGGGGAGAGAGCTTGTGCATGCCCTTCTTGTCCTGGATCAGCCGGAGGACCATGCCGCCTTCCTAGAAGGTGCGAGTTCGGACTCAGAGGCTGTGGTATCGGCGGAGTCCTTGCTGGTAGATGGCGGTGCGGGAACGAGCTAGGTCGCGAGCTTCGTCGAGCTGGTCGAGCCCGTCTTGGCGTGCGAGCTTGTTGTCAGCCTCTGCATAGTTGACGGCTCGCGATGAGTCGTGCTCGAGGTCGGTCGGCATGACGGCTTCGTCACCGTACACCATGAAGAAGGAGGTGAAGCCCGTCGACTTGTTGATGCAGGTGCGGATGCCCCATATGACCGATGGGAGTTCTTCAACCCAGCACTCCGGGGTTCGCTTGAGGGGGACTTGTAGTCGCGGCTTCAGGCCATGGAGGATGCTCTAGTTGGCGCGTTCCGCCTGGCCGTTGGACTCCGGGTGGGCGACTAAGGCGAGGGCGAGTCGTATGTTGTGTTCCTCGCATAATTCGGCCATGGCCCCCTTGGCGAAGTTGGTGCCGTTGTCCGTGATGATGCTGTGTGGGAACCCGTAGCGATAGATGAGCTCGCGTAGGAACTTGGCAGCGGTGTTTCCGTCACACTTGCGAACTAGCTTGACCTCCACCCATTTTGTGAATTTGTAGACTGCAACTAAGAGGTGGGTGCAGCCGGAGGGGGCCTTCTTGAAAGGGCCTACCATGTCCATGTCCCACACGGCGAATGGCCATGTGATGGGGATGGTCTTGAGTGCCGAGCTTGGCACGTGAGTCTGATTGGCGTACTTCTGGCACCAGACGCAACGTTGGACGATGTCGACCGCGTCGGCGTGTGTGGTGAGCCAGTAGAAGCCGTGTCGCATGGCCTGGGCGACCAGGGACCGAGCACCAGCGTGGTGGCCGCAGTCGCCGGCGTGGATGTCTTGGAGGATTTTACGACCTTCCGCGGGTTATATGCAGCGTTGGAACACACTGGTCACGCTGCGCTTGTGGAGCTCGCCGTTGATGATGATGAAGGACTTGCAGCGGCGTACTATCATGCGGGCCTCCGTATCGTCTGCGGGTAGGGTCCCTCCCTCCAGGTAGGCGACGTATGGCGCGGTCCAGTCGCTTGGCCCCGCGACCATGGCGACCAGGGCTGGTTCTGGTTGTAGTGGTATCCCGATGTCGATCTCCCTCGGGCGGGAGACAAATGGCTTGGTGATGGTGTCGAGGAAGACACCAGCGGGTGGCGCCAGACGAGCCGACCCGATGCGAGAGAGGGCGTCGGCCTCTTTGTTCTTGCGCCGGTCGATCCATTCAACGGAGTAGCCAGCGAAGTGGCCCCCCAACTGGTCGACTGATATGCCCAATTTGCATCACCTTTCTATATCATAATTTACCTCTATTCATTGATATTTGTCTTATTATGAGGTATTACTTATGGATTTTTATCTGTTTATGCATGTTGGATGATTCTTGGAGGATGGACTGCCGGAGTCTGGATAATGATGGAAAAGAAGGCATTTCGGTGCAATTTCACGAAGATCAGGAAAATACTAGAAAAATATGGAAACATATTATTTTACCAGAAGAAGAAGGAAGCTAGAAGGAGGGACGGAGATGGGCCTCAGGGGGCCCACACCGCCCCCTAGGCGCGGGCCCACCTGACCCCGTGCCTAGGGCAGGTGTGGCCCACCTGCCCGGCCTCCGACTCCGCCCCTTCGCCTATATCTTCCCTTCGAAACCTTAAGGCTCGGGGAGCGACCACAGATAGATCTCTCTGACAGATAGATTTCTGCCGGGGGAATTCCTTCCCGGAGAGGGGAGACCGTCGCCATCAACACCATCATCAAGCTAGGCTTCATCGGGATCATCATCATCATCATCCACACCATCATCTCCACCAGCACCATCATCACCACTCCGTCCCGCTGTAACAATTGAGTTGGATATTGCTTTAGTTCTTAGGGGAAAGTTTCCCGGTGTTGATTACTATTGTAGTTAATGCTTGTGAGTGGAACCATTGGATTATTGTTTATGTTCAGATTATTATCCATTACCATATCATCTTTGATCTTGATCCATATGATGTCTTGTGAGTAGTTCGTTTAGTTCTTGAGGACATGGGAGAAGTCATGTTGTTAGTAGTGAATCTGTGATGAGTTATTATTCAATGGTTTAGTATTTAAGTTGTGGTGCTATTCTTCTAGTGGTGTCATGTGAATGTCGACTACATGACACTTAACCATTTATGGGCCTAGGGGAATGCATCGTGTATTTGGCTACTAATCGCGGGGTTGCCGGAGTGACAGAAACCTGAACCCCCATTAGGACACCTTTGCACAAGGGAGTGTAGGATCTCAGAGTTTAAGGCTATGGTTAGATCTATATCTTAATTACTTTCCTGTAGTTACGGATGTTTGCAGGGGGTTTAATCACAAGTATGTATTAGTCCTAGGAAGGGCGGTATGTTAGCACAGGTTCACCCACACAACACTTACAAACACCAGAGAGGAGTACTCAGCTATTTGAAGCGAAAGCACTTGACAGAATTCCCATGTGTCCTCAAGAACGTTTGGTCCTTATAAGAATTTACACCGTCTTGTCCTTTGCTAAGAAAGGATTGGGCCACTTTCTTCGTTTGTTCGTTACTTCTGTTACTTGCTCTTTGTTTTGTTGCCTTGTCAGAAAACTACTAAAAATCCGTTTGCTAAGTATTCATAGGGATTTCCTGCTCCATACCACTGTTCAGCACCTTCTTCTCCTCATTGGGATCGACACTCCTATTTATCGAAAGTACTACGATATACCCCCTATACTTGTGGGTCATCATCCACTGACTAGCGGTAAGCTTCCATGGTGGGGGAGACAGCATCGCAGGTGCCGACGACTTGTCCGGCGACGAGATCAGAGTCGCCGTAGCAGTGCAGGCGGTTGACGTTCATCTCCTTGGCTGCTCGCATGTTGTGGATGAGGGCCTCGTACTCGGCCATGTTGTTGGTGCAGGGGGTGAAGTCGAGGTACATGACGTAACGCATCTTGTCGCCCTTGGGAGACGTGAGGACGATCCCTGCCCCTGCACCGTTTGCGTTCTTGGACCCGTCGAAGTGTAGCGACCAGTAGTGGAGGTACGGCAGCTTCTCCGGCTGCTGCGCCTCCTCCCAGTCGGCGAGGAAGTCTGCCGCGGCCTACGACTTGATTGCCTTGCGGGGCACGTACCTGATGTTGTGGACTCCGATCTCGACGGCCCACTTGGCGACTTGCCCAGTCGCCTCGCGGTTGCGGATGATGTCCTGCAACGGTGCTGAGGAGACAACCATGATTAGGTGCTCCTAGAAGTAGTGCGGCAGTCGCCGCTGGGCTCGGAAGACCGCATATACCAACTTCTGGTACCGCAGGTAGCGCTAGTGTGACTTGGTGAGGATTTCGCTGGTGTAGTAGACGGGTCGCTGCACCGGGCGCTCCTTGCCTTCTTCTGGTCGCTCGACAACCATGACGGCGCTGACGACGCGTTTAGAGGCCGCGACGTAGACGAGCATGGTCTCCTTGTTGACGGGGGTGGCGAGTAGCGGGGCCGTGAGTATCACTTCCTTGAGTGCGTGGAGCGCGTCATCTGCCTCCTTATCCCACTGGAACGCGGGATTCTTGCGCATTAGGCGGTAGAGAGGCATTGCCTTCTCGCCTAGTCGGGGGATGAAGCGACTGAGAGCCGTGACTCGTCCGGCCAGCTTCTGGACATCGCGTAGGCACTCAGGCTTGTCGAGCCGGGCGATCGTGTAGATCTTGGTGGGGTTCGCCTCGATGCTTCTTTTAGAGACTACATACCCCTGAAGCTGTCTAGTGGGTACACCGAAGGTGCACTTTCCCGGATTGAGCTTGATCTTGTACCTCCGCAGATTTGCGAAGGTTTCCGCCAGGTTGGCGAGTAGATCGCCCTGGCGAGTGGACTTCACCACCACATCGTTGATGTAGACGTGGATGTTGCGGCCAATTTGGCTTGCAAGGCACTCCTGCATGCACCTCTGGTAGGTCGCTCCGGTGTTCTTGAGGCCGAACGTCATGGCGGTGTAGTAGAATGCTCCGAATGGTGTGATGAACACCGTCTTCTCCTCGTCCTCGACTGCCATTTTGATCTGGTTGTAACCAGAGTAGGCGTCAAGGAAACACAACGACTCCGATCCCACAGTCGAGTCGATGATTTGGTCGATCCGTGGGAGGACAAACTGCTCCTTTGGGTAGGAGCTGTTGAGGTTTGTGTAATCGATACACATTCTCTATGTCCCATTTTCTTCTCGACTAGGACTGGGTTTGCCAGCCACTTGGAGTACTTGATTGGCCGTATGAAGCCTGCAGCGAGTAGATGCTGCACTTTCTCGGCGATTGCTCGGCGGCGCTCTTCATTGAAGGGCCGTAGCGACTGCTTGATGGGTCGCGCTTTGGGGTCAGCATTGAGTTTGTGCTTAGCGAGTTCCCTCGGGACACCAGGCATGTCAGATGGCTTCCATGCAAAGATGTCGCGATTCTCACGGAGGAACTCGATGAGCGTGCCTTCCTATGCTGGGTGCATGCTCGTCCTGATCATCACCGTATGGCTGGAGTCTCCCGGGACCAGCTCGACGGAGCGCGTGTGTGTGGTCGCCTCGAACGCGGTCGAGCCGCCGTTCTCCGAGTTGGGCTTCTTGAGTATTGTGGGGTCGTCATTGTTGACCCCGCTCATATACTTTGCGAGCTCCTCCGCGTGATTGGTTTCTGCGGCGATGACGGTGTCAGTGAGCTCGGCGCCCTTGGCTTCGCACTCCGCGGCCATGTCGGGGTCGCCGTGAATGGTGATGATACCGCACGACCCTGTGAGATTCATCGCGTTGTACGTGTAATGCGATGCTGCCATTAACTTGGCGAATGCTTGCCGCCCCAAGATGCAATGGTAGGGGCTGTTGAAGGGCACCATCTCGAAGACGATCCGCTCAGTGCGGATGTTTGCTGGTGTGCCGAAGGTGACTAGCAGCGTCACCTTGCCAATCGGGTACGCCTTCCGACCGGGGACGATGCCGTGGAAGATGGTGTAGGTCGTCTCGATCATCGACTACGGGAGCCACAGTCACTGGAACATGTCCAGGTAGAGGATGTTGATGGAGCTCCCGCCATCCATCAGCGTCTCTGGGAGCAAGTAGTCGCCTACTTTGGGCTTGACCAGCAAGGTGACTCGCCCTGGATATTCGATCCGTGGCGAGTGGTCCTCGCGGCTCCTGGTGATCCGCTACTCGGACCAGTTGAGGAAGCGACGGACGTTGACTTGGGATACCGTGTTGACGGCGATGGTGCGGGCGGTGACCTTCTTCTCGCGCTTGGTGCTGAAACCGGTGAAGGTGTGGAGCGACCCAACGTCGTTGCCAAATGCCCCGCCGTTCGGCGGGTGGTTGTTGGGGTCCTCCCGTGCGCACCGTGCCTTCTCGATCTCCTTTAGGGAGTGGCAGTCGGCGGTCGAGTGCGTGGAGGTCTTCCCCTCCCTGCTGTGGAACACACATGGCTGGTTAAGGAGAGCCACGGGGTCGAATTTTGGCCTCGCCTTGTAGTTTCCGCTGTCGCTTTTTGCGGCACTGGCCAACATCACGGCGGAAGCTTTTGGGCTCGCGTGGCGCGTAGCTGGCGTTGGCGAGGAAGTCGACTCGCCCGTCACCGCGGCGCTTGCCGGTGAGCCGAGTGTTGCTGTAGGGTATCTCGGGTTGTCTCCCGTTGTCGTGGCCGCTCGAGCGGCGATTTCCTCCCGACTCGTCGTGAGTTTCTTGGTTCGGGTCCTCCTCCGTGTACCGCTTGGCGATCTTGAGGAGGTCCGGTATGTTATCGAGTGTCTTGTACACCCGCTTGAGCTTGGCGACCAAGGGCTCGTAGCGGCATGAGGTCTTGAAGCAGTGTATCGCTGTGTCCAGGTGGATGCCGGCCGCGTTGAACTACAGGTCCTGCCATCGCTGGACCCAGTTGCGGGTCGACTCGCGGCCTGGACGCATCGCTCCAGGTCCTCGATGGTGGTGGCGTGGGTGTAGGAAACCTTGAAGTGCCTGACGAAGGCGTCACGACTATCCTCCCAAGAGTCGATGCTGTCCACGAGGAGGGTGTTGATCCATTGTCGGTTCGCTCCCTCCATCATCAGGGGGAGGTAGCGAGTGGCGAGTAGGTCGGTGTGGCCGGCGATTCCCATCCCCATGAGGTATGTGTCCAGCCATATGGATGGGTTGTACGAGGGATCGTACTTCTCGATCTCCTTTGGCGCTTTGAAGTTTGCCGGGTATTTTTCGCCTTGAATCATTGGTCCGAAGGACTGGGGACCAACTCGGCTGAGCGATCCCCTTGGTTCGCCGTCGCGGCGGTTGGTGAGGGTGTGCCTCAAGTCGTCAGGCTGGCATGCGCGCCAGCTCTGGTTGTTGATGATGTGGGTCCGCGCGTCGACTGGCTGCCCATTGGCAGCGACCATATTGTTCGTCGGTCATGGGTCGTTGGTGGAGCCCGCGTTCACGTGTCGCGGCTGGAGCTGCAGGTGCTCGGGAGTGGGCAATTGAGAGTATTTTCCATAGATGGGCGGCCGCCCGAGGCCGCCCTGCTTCCTAAAGAGCGGGAGTGCATGCGCCCCCGCGAATCGGCACCTGCAAAATGCTGCTCGACGGCCTTGGCGTACTGGATCAGGAACGCGCCTTCACCCGTCAAGTTGATGCTGTCGACCGCAGCTTGACTCGCGATGACGTTGTCCATCGGAGTGGAGAATAGCGGCAGGCCGTTCGCGTCCCGCTCTTGCGGGGAGATCATGATCCTTGGTTGATCCGAGGGTGGTGTGCAACCGGGCGGCGGTGGGGGAGCACCGTTTGTTGTTGCGCTCGGTGGCGGCCGGGTGCTCCCTCCTGGTGGCGCATTCTCACAGGCCACGCGGTCGTCCATGCGGGCCGGGTCATTCTCGTCGTTGAAGTTCAGGGCGCGGCCCTGAATGGTGGGGTTCAGGCGCGACCTGATGCAGCGCTGGTGGTAGAGCGAGAGCTCCTGCGCCGTTACTTGCTCGAGGCGAAATTTTTCGCGTTTGACATGTTCCTTGTGAACCGCCTCCTCCTGTCGCAGGCGGAGTTCCTCGACCTCCATCGCCGTCGCGGTTGGCGGGATCGGCATAGAGAAAGGGTCTTGCGGGGCGCTCGTGCCGCTCACCATGTAGGTCACGACCCGATCTGGCGTGGATGTCGCCGAAGTTCTCCGACCTGGAGTCGGAGTCGAAGATCCCAAGGATGGAAGGATCCTCGAAGTCCTCCATGTTGGAGACTTGGGTGATGGAGCCCTCGAGTGATGCGGCGACGATGGATCCAGCGGCTGACGCCGGGGTCGCCGAGTCGGCGTTGTCGTTGAGGGACGCGTCGTCCGTGGCCATGCTGGTCTTGGCCACGTTGTTGTTGGCCGATTCGTACTCGGAGGCGAGGTGGTGGATGGTGCGGACCTGACTCTTAGAGAGGCAATCACGCGGTGGCGACTCGCGGATGCGAGCCGAGTCCTCCGAGACGATGACGTCGGTGAAGCCGACGAAGAGGCTGATCGTGCCGACCGGCATGATCACGCTGTGCGTGACGGGGCGTGCCGCAGGGACGTAACTGCTCGACAAGATCAGGAGGATCTCGCCGATGGCGATCATACTGCCGGTGGCGATTGTCTCATTGATTGGCAGATTGGATCTCACCGCAGAACACATGCCTGACCGGCCAGTCCCCACGGTGGGCGCCACTGTCGTGGGAATGGCCACGGCAGATGCTGCAATCGGCAGCGAGTAGTAGAACGAGGGGAAAGGGCGGCCATCCATCTGCTGTGCGAGATGAGGGCGGAGACACAGGGTTTTACCCAGGTTCGGGCCCCCAAAGGGTAAAGACCTACTCCTGCTAGATTGTATTGATGAAAGAGTACAAGGGCGAGCTCGACGACTAGGCGGCGAGTCGCATGGGGTGTATGATGGGACGTGCCTTCTATGCGTACCCTAGGGAGGTTTATATAGACTCACCTCTCTAGTGTTTATAGATCTACAACCGAGTTGGATAAGGACTCGGAGGGCACTTGACCTAATCCGACTGGGCCTAGCTACGCTTTTGGGCCTCCAGCTTCCAGTTGCCTAGCTCCTCCTTGGGTCGTGATCCAGTCGCCGTCCTGCAGGCCCACTCGCTGGCAGCATGGGCCAATAGGAAACGTCCTGCTGGGTATACCCCACTCGGCATATCCCCATCAATTGTGGTGTTTGTTGGAACCATCTATCTCTCAAGGTGACAGTGTGGGGTTATCTAGATTGGGAAAGTCGGACTTTGAGGAGTATTTTTATAGCCCTCCCGTGGATTAGAGTGTCCAACCCGAGAGTAGTTCAGGGTAGTATCATGAAGGGAGATATTTATATGAGAGTGTTCACTAGTGAAAGTATGATCCCTAGGCCTTGTTTCTAGTATTGAAACAACGTTTGCATCTAGATCTGTTACATGCTTGCTTGCTTCCTTCTTTTTGCCTTCAACCTTTAACTCACCGTCAAGCTCTTTTCTGGCACCGTTACCACTTGTATTTCACTATCTCTTTGCCGAACTAGTGCACCTATACACCTGACAAGTGTATTGGGTGTGTTGGGGACACAAGAGACTTCTTGTATCTTGATTGCAGGGTTGCTTGAGAGGGAATACCTTTGACCACTTCCTCCCTGAGTTCGATAAACCTTGGGTGATCCACTTAAGGGAAACTTGCTGTTGTTCTACAAACCTCTGCACTTGGAGGCCCAACAACTGTCTACAATAATAGAAGTGCGTAGACATCAACTTCCCATCCGCAACCAACAACGTCAGGCCGACTCAGGGAGGAGCAGAAGAGGCGGTGATGCCCACTCCACTCCTCAACCTCGCCACCGCCAAGACCCTTCTGGAGCAGGATAGATCCCCCGAGGAAGTGGTCCAGGTCTATGACCTAGTGGCCAAGGCAGTGAAGCAGCAGGAAAAGGCCACCTCTCAGAGGCTTGAGTCTGACCCAACGTTTTGCCAGTCTAGCCAGCATATGCCGCCAAGGGTCAGATCTCCTCTTGATGTTGGGTCCCAGACGGGTTCATCAGAACGAAGAAGGAGGGATGCGCGCAACAAAAAGGATGCTATCCCCATATCCTCCGACCATGGATAAAAGGCCCGACCTCGCCGCCCATCGCCACCGCCCCGATCCCCCCGGAATTGCGAAGACCCCATGGCTCACCATCGTACGAATATGCCCCCGCCAAGGCAGTGCGGCATTGTCATCCGCGACAATGCGGAGCAGACCCGTCATGACGGAGAGCGCAACCAAGGACACAAGAGCAGGTCACGCCATGACCCTCCGCGTCCGACAAGCAATCGCGACAAGCGTGAGGCGTCGCAGGAGGGTAATATCAAGAAGGCTAACCCACCGCCACCTCCGCCTCTGTCGCCACCTAGTAGTCACCATGGCGGAGGAGGCCCGCGTCGTTTATGCAGCCCATCCCCTGTTGACAAGAAGAAGAAAAACCTGGAGCCGTACGATGCACGTTCGCAGATTGATAAGATCCAAGAGTCCCGGGAAGGACCATACCTAGGACCACGTTGCTTTGGACCTGCGACACGGTCCGCAACTTACCCCAAAGGTTTCCGGATTGACAAGACCATCAATCCCTATGATGGCACCGCCAAGCCAGCCACATGGTTGCAGGACTACGACAACGCAGTGGAGATTGCCGGAGGTAACCCCAACGTTGCCGTCAAGTACCTCCCTTTGATGTTGGCGGGCACGGCCCGTCAATGGATTGATGACTTGCCGGAGAAATCCATCTGCAATTGGTTGGACATGCAAGAAGCGTTCACCAAGAACTTCGAGGGTACGTACAAACGTCCCTGCACTATCGGCGATCTACAGCAGTGCGTGCAAGAGAAAGACGAGATATCTCGTGCCTACCTCTCCCGCTGGCTTGATATGAAAAATTCCTGCGCAGGAGTGCACGCTCAGACCGCCATGGCCGCCTTCATCGATGGGTTGGAAAGGGACACGTTGCTCTAACATAAGCTGAAGCACTTGCAGGTCAATCACCAGCTTGACTTGAACCAGATGATTCAGTTGGCTAGTGAGTTCGCAGCTGCCGACGACGATCCTCGCGGCTCCTTGCCGGCAACGGCCGTTCCAACTCAAGCTCGAAGGAACAACAGTACAAAGCGGAAAACCGCTCCAGAATAAAAGCAATCTCCCGACATGGTCGCCATGACCTTTGCAGGACGAGGTGATGGCGGACAACGTGGCCAAGGGCGGGGAGCTGGTCATGGGCAACAACGAGGAAGTGAAACTACCTCGGCACCGCTCCGCGTTCCCCAAACCTACGAAGAGTACCGCGATATGCCGTGCCTCGTACACCTCGATGTCAATGGCAAAGCCACCCATACCAATCGACACTGCAAGTTCGTCAACGACCTCAAGGAAGACCCGGAGTCCGGCTACAAGCGAAGTTGGAAGAACAGACCGCGAGGCAAGGGCAAGGGGAAGAAGAAGGAGGAGGAATCCAAGGATTCAAGTGACATGGACGAGGATGTTGACCCCAAGCACGCCGCCAAGAGCGACGAAAAGGGCAAGAACCCCTTTGTGAATAAGGCGCCAGTCTACCACACTTTCCTTGGCACCCCCACCATCCGACAACAGAAGACCTCTTTGAGGATCCTGATGGCTACTCTACCCCCAGTTCCCCAGTACCTGCGCTGGTTGGAGGTTCCAATTACTTGGGACAGGACTGATCACCCAGACCTTATTCCTACGGAGAACCAATACGCCATGGTCATCAACCCCTTGATTGACGGCGTTGAGTTCACCAAGTGTATGGTGGATAGTGGAAGCAGCATCAACATCATGTACCTGGATACACTGCAGAAGATGAACTTGAAGGAGGCAAACCTAAGTTGGACCAACACCATCTTCCACGGCGTAGTTCCTGGTCGGGAGGCTCGGTCCCTTGGGTGCATCACACTTCAGGTTGCCTTTGGCGATCTTAATAATTACCGCCAAGAGCGCATGACCTTTGAGGTGGCCCCCTTCAAGAGCGTGTACCACGTCATATTCGGCCGCAACATATTCCACACCTTCATGGCCAAGCCATGCTTCGTCTACAACAAACTCAAGATACCCGGACCAAACGGTGTCATCACTGTATCCGAAAGCTTTACCAAGGCAAGGGACTATGAGATTAATGAAGAAGCCTTCACGGAAGCTGTCCTCTACAGCGAAGAATTCAAAGAGATCCAGAGCAAGGTCGATGACTCAAAGATGCCCGCGTCGAAGAAGCAGATCTCCGACTCTGCTCCTGCATTCAAGGCTGCCATCGAGACCAAGCCGGTGGAACTTGTGGTAGGCGATGCCTCCAAGACCACCGCCATTGGGATGAACCTGGATCCCAAATAGGAAAGCGCGCTCGTTGAGTTCCTCTGTGAGAACAGGGACATCTTTGCCTGGCAACCTGCCGACATGAAAGGTGTACCTAGGGAACTTGCCAAGCACAGCTTAAACATTTATCCAAAATGCAAACCAGTGAAACAACCTCTACGACGCTTCGGAGACGAGAAGAGACGCGCCATTGGCAAAGAGATAGCTAGGTTACTTAAGGCTAGATTTATCCGAGAAGTCCTTCACACCTGATGGGTGGCCAATCCTGTACTTGTCCCTAAAAAGGGAACCAAAGAATTAAGAATGTGCGTTGATTACACCGCCTTGAACAAGGCTTGCCCCAAATATCCGTTTGCTTTGCCTCGCATTGACCAAGTCATTAACTCGATGGCTGGCTCAGAACTTTTGTGTTTTCTCGATGCATACTCAGGATACCACCAGATCAAGATGAGGAAGTCGGACCAATTGGCCACTTCGTTCACTACCCCATATGACACGTTTTGCTATGTTACGATGCCCTTTGGGCTGAAAAATGTAGGTGCTACGTACCAGCGGACAATGCAACGTTGCCTTCATGACCAAAGTGGTCGGAACGTTCACGCCTATGTGGACGATATCACGGTGATGTATAAAAAGTCAAATGACTTAATCTCCGACTTAAAAGAAACCTTTGATAATCTCCGGAAATACAACATGATGCTTAACCCTAAGAAGTGCGTCTTCGGGGTTCCAGCCGGCAAATTGTTGGGCTTCATCATTTCCCAGCGTGGAATCGAGGTCAACCCGGAGAAAATCAAGGCCATATTAAACATAAACCGTCCGACATGCCTAAATGACATTCAACGACTAACAGGTTGTGTTGCAGCAGTTGGTCGGTTCATCAGCCGACTTGGAGAGAAGGCCCTGACGTTGTACAAGTTGCTGAAGAAGGCGGACAAATTTACGTGGACGGACGAAGCAGATGCAACATTGAAGCAGCTCAAGGAGATTCTTTCCTCAACGCCCATCCTTGCAGCACCCGAGCCTGGAGAGCCTCTGTTAATCTACATGGCGGCAACCAACCGGGTAATCAGCATCGTCGTCGTGGTAGAGCGGAAGGAACCAGGCTATGAGCACGGAGTTCAATGACCAGTTTACTATATGAGCGAGGTCTTGACGGAGTCCAAGCAGTGTTACCCGAACTACCAGAAGATAGCTTATGGAGTATTTCTTTCTTCTCAGAAGTTGAGGCATTACTTTCAGGAGCACCCAATCACAGTGGTGAGCAAGACTCCACTGTCCGACATTATCAACAACATCGATGCTACGGGAAGGGTCGCGAAGTGGGGCATTGAGCTTGCCGCCTTTGAGATCACCTACAAGAGACGCGACGCTATCAAGTCACAAGCAATGGCGGATTTTATCGCAGATTGGACGGAGATGCCGGATGCTACTCCGTTGCCGGAAGCAGAGTATTGGGTGATGCACTTTGACGGATCAAAGCTTCTCAACGGCTTTGGGGCTGGTGTATTGCTATAGTCACCAACAGGATACAAGCTACACTATGTTCTGCAGATCCACTTCGAGGCTACGAACAACATGGTGGAGTATGAAGCACTCATTCACGGAGTACGCGTAGCCAAGGATATTGGCATCAAGCGGATAGTTTGCTGTGGAGATTCCGACTTGGTTACCCAGCAGGTGGCTGGCACCTGGAATGCGCGGAACCGTATGATGGCGGCATATCGAGACGAAGTGGACGAGATAGCCAAGAACTTCTTGGGCTACAAAGTCAAGTATGTACCTAGGGAGCAAAATGAGGCGGCTGATCTGCTATCTAAGTTTGGATCAGGGCGCAAACGAATTTCGCCAGGAGTTTTCCTAGAGCATCTACGAACACCATCCGTGAAGGGAGCCGACATCGACAACCCGGATAGAGCTGACTCTTTCATCCACATGGTGGCAAAGGTCCCTCCGGCTTGGACAAAACCATTCATGGAATATCTTGAACATGGAACTTTGCCCGACGACGAGGTCGAAAGACGACAAATAGTACGACGAGCAAAGGGTTATACCATAATCAATGGACAACTCTACAAAAGGAGCACTACTGGTGTATACCTAAAGTGTGTTTCCCAGCTAGAAGGTATTGAAATCCTATGCGAAATCCATCTCGGAGATTGCGGGCATCACGCCGCTCCTCGATCGTTGGTCGCGAAAGCCTTCCGGCAAGGATTCTTATGGATGACCGTGAAGGCGGACGCCGACAAGCTGGTTGAGACATGCATGGGATGCCAGTATTATGCCCGACAACCACATGTTCCTGCTGAAGAATTGCGAACAATACCAATAACTTGGCCGTTTGCAGTTTGGGGGCTAGACATGGTGGGACCATTACAGACGGCACCATGTGGGTTTACGCATATGCTTGTAGCAGTTGATAAATTCACTAAATGGATAGAAGCTAAACCCATTAGAAAGCTTGATGGGGCAACTGCCCTCAGGTTTGTCCGGGATCTAGTGGTGAGATTTGGTCTCCCACATAGCATTATCACCGACAACGGCAACAACTTGTCACTCGGAGAAGTGGAGGCTTATTGTTGGGAGAAGGGCATCCGACTTGACCTTGCATCTATGGCACATCCACAATCCAATGGTCAGGTTGAGCAAGCCAATGGATTAATTCTGCAGGGAATAAAGCCACGTCTTGAGGCATCGCTACATAGAGCAGCTAGAGCCTGGGCGGAAGAATTGCCATCTGTGCTATGGAGTTTACGAACTACACCCAACAGAGCCACCGACTACACCCCTTACTTCATGGTATATGGAGCAGAAGCCATCCTACCTTCCGACATACTTCACGATGCACCAAGAGTCGCCGCCTACGACGAATATGACGCTGAAGAATCCAGACGCCTAGATGTGGACCTTCTCGAGGAGGAGCGCGTTTTGGCATGCAAAAGATCCGCCATCTACCAGCAGAAGCTACGCAGCTACCATAGTCGCCGCGTTCGGCATTGCTCATTTAAAGAGGGGGATTTGGTGCTTCGACTTAAGCAGAAGAAGTTCCACAAATTATCCCCTCCATGGGAAGGACCATTCATCATAAGCAAGGCGCTACTCAATGGGTCTTACTACCTCGTTGACAATCGTGAACTGAAGGATAGACCCAGCGAGGATCATAAGCGTAAGAGACATGACCCGGATGATGACTACCCGGAGCTTGATCGGCCATGGAACATAGCACAACTACGTCCTTTTTACACTTAGCATTTTTTATCTAATTGTGTACCTCTTATATGATCAATGAAACAAAGCTCTCTGGTTCACTCATATTCCTGAGTCTTTTACCTCCTTTAGTGTTCATTTTTGGATCATATAAAACCTTTATGCACAAGTTTTGCGATTGCACTTGTGAAAATTCCGCCTACGGGTGTTAGCTTAAGTTTTATGGTCTACACATTCTTTGTCATTTTTATGTGGATTCTGGAGTAGTGACTTTCGGCACTTATTGTCGGCGATTTTGTGCTTAGGTTATTGACGGTGCCATTGGGCATCATCACCTGAGCGCATGGTTTCGACAACGAGTCTTCCAACTCACGAAAATTCAAGCATAAGAACCAAAGTAATGGATAAGCCAGCACTTGCTTAAAAAATATATACATGCTGGAAACTAGTTCTTAAGTAGCAGGACATACATCATTGTTTCCCGCCTTAAGTTAATACATAGTTTTTTCTGCATACGCATCAAAGATGAAACAAGTATTACAAGTTGTTTTTCATTTCTTTGATGCAGGCGACTTGGAAGCAGTGTCATCGGCAGCAGGAGAGTCACCCTCAAAGTCGTTGACGTCGACCAACTCGGCAACTCTGGTGTCATAACCCGCGAGTGACGACAAGATGGACTCATGGTTTATCTCCTTGCCATTGTCATCTACGTCGGGAATGCCAGAGGTTACCGTGTCAATGTCGGCATCCTCGTAATGTGCCTTTACCATGGACAGCGCCATCCTTGCACCGGCCCGTGCATATGAAGCTTTCCAGCTTGTGATACGCTCGGGGGCTCGACGCAGGATCTCCGAGAACTTCGTCACAGAGTCCGACGCCTTGATGTTGATCTGGAGGGGCTTGGCAATCTCTTTGGCTTGCGCGGTGGTGGTGTTGATGAAGTTGCCGGCAAGAACCATGCATTCCTTGGCCGGAGGAGGTGACCGGGTTAAACCCATAGGAGCTTCAAATTCCAACAAGGAGCACATGAGTTCAAAAATTCGAAGTATCCAGCTTATAGAAATCCAAGACGGGGAATCACTTACTGAAGATGCTAGCCTCAGCTTGCCAGAGGGTATTCACCAAGGAATCCCGTTCTTGTTGGAGGAGCTTGTACGCCTCATGATGGCGTTGATTCTGCTCGTCGGCAGCTTTCTTCTGATCTCTTGAGATCGAGATCTCCTCCTTCAAGCGGTTCATCTCCTCAGTGGCGGAGTCCTGCAAGGCTTTCATTGATTCCTCATGCATTTTCAGCATGTCCTTCCTCTCCTGCTTAAGGATATTGTTCTCTCTATCCAGCTCTTGAATGTGCTTGGATTGCTCGACAATGTCCTTCTCCTTGGCAATGGTTTTTGCAAGTCGGAGAAAGCAAAGTACACAGTGAGTACTCAGAGAATACACAAGTTTAAGTCGGAATACGAAAAAGAAAGGAAAACAGACGCTTGCTCTTGATGATCTGTTCCTTCAAAAAGGCAGTTTTACCCTTTTTGGCTTCCAAGTCCGCGCGCATATCCTGGTACTTGTCGTTGGCCATGCCCCTCCGAGCATTCTTGTTCTGTGGAAAAAAGAATAATTAAAACGTTGTTTGGTCTACTTGGAGCATCTAGCCAGAAATTTTCCACCTAGACGCTCGGGGGCTACAGCGAGAATTTTTAACTTCGCAACATGGTTAGTCTTCCTTTAAGCATCTAGTCGGAACTAATTCAGTTTTCGATTAGAAGCTTGGGGGCTAAAGTATAAAGTTTTTAACTCGGAAGTATGCTTAGCTTTTCTTTAAGCATCTAGTCAGAACTAATTCAGTTACAACTAGAGGCTTGGGGGCTACAGTATTGAAATTTATAAACACTGCGTATGCTACTCTTAAAGCATCTAGTCGGAATAATTGATTCCACCTATATGCTTGGGGGCTCTAGTGAGAAGTTTTCTATCTTAGTCACTCTTAGAGCATTCAGACGCAAAGACCTATGGTTTTCCGTCTAAATCCTCGGGGGCTACAGTTGGATACTCATATAAAATGCAAAAGGCAAATAAAACTTACAAGTGCAATGATCTTGAGGTTAGTAGCACTCTCAGCCAGCAGCTTGCCGAAGGATGCACTTTTTCCTTGCAAGATCTCTGCTTGCCGGAGAAGCTCCTCTAGACCGCACGTCGGAGATGTCAGCGCCGCACCAGGAACCAGAGCAATGCTACCCGGTGTAAGTACCGGGTAGACTATCTTTGGATACTCTATGGTTTTCTTGGGTGCGAGGGCGCCGCCTTCGGTAGAAGTACCGGTTTCCACCACCGCCTTACCACAACCGATGGCATCCTTAGACGGAGCTTCAGCCATTTGGTGTGCGGCACTCTCCTGCGTCGCCTGCTCGCCAACGGCAGCAATCTCGATAGAGGCACCTGAGTCCCTTCCATGGCAGATGGACCAGACGCTTCCTTAACTTGTGAGCTTGTTGGAGCGGATGAGGGCTTGACGATGGGAGTAACAGGGGAGATGGCGGGAGATGCGTCGCGATGCAGCATGTCCTTAATGGTTCTAGAATCCCCCAATGTTTTGGAGGTCTTCTTCAAGATGGTCATGGCTTTCTTCCTGAAACGTGCAAAATGCATAAGTACAGGAACAAGACAGATAAATGGACAATGTCGGAGAGAAAGAAGCTTACACAAGAGGGGGTGCTTTGGAAAAAGGGATCCCAGTAGTCTTTCTTTTCTCCGCCTCCAGGGCGGCGGTAGTCTTTTTGGAGGCTCCACCCTCCGTCTTCTTCTTCTTGCCTCCATCGGCATCGTCAGAGGTGGAGCTCTTCCACTTTCGCGCCAATGGAGCATCGTCGTCAGACATGACGGTGACTTCCTTCATCTTTGGATCATAGATTTGAGGAGCCATGATGTCCTCATCTATGTCTCTAAGATGTAAGGTGAAGAACCACCGTGTTAGATAAGATGGTAATGGTTAGACGGAAGAACTGGAGTATATGTCATATACGGAAAATAAACAGTTACCTTTGGGCACTTGCTCTCTACGAACATGTCGTAGGTGATGGTGAAGCCAAGCTTCTTGTACTTCACCTTGACGATGTCCTTGAGACGGACCTTGACGGAGTCGCTCGAGAAATTGTCCACGGAGATGCGGAGGCTATCCCTTCTATCGCTGTTATACTCGTGCATCAGCTTTGAGCGGTGCTGCAGAGGCTGGATTCGCCTGATGAACCAGCACATGGCTAGGTCCAAGCCGATCAAACCCGTCTCTACGAACCACTCTATCCGCCTTATGGCGCGGGAAGCATCGATGTCGGAGGGAAGGGAGGCCTGGGATCTCCATGTCCAAGTTTCGGCGGCGGCTCCATCGACGAAGTCCGGGTACGTTACTTCTCGGCAGACCAGAGGGATATCTGGGCAGTAGAAGTAAGTACGCTGCTAGTTCTTACAGGACTCGTGGCCTACGATGTCGGGGAACCGCCGGCCAGTACGGATCTTGAAGCCAATGGTGCCACAATTTCTAAGTTCATCCTTGCTGGCTCCGACTTCACGTTTGACGGTGAAGAAATAGACAAAGAGGTCTAGCCTAGGCTTAATCCCTAAGTAACCCTCGCAAAGCGCCGCGTAATTTCTGAGCGCTAGGATACTATTGGGAGAGAGGTTTTGGGGCTGGACTCGATAATGGTTTAAGACGTCAAGGAAGAAGTTAGAGATGGGCAGGGAGACACCGCGTACCAATTGTGCTTTGAGGTACACATTTTCTCTGGCTTGGGGAGAAGGTGTGACCTCGCCGGCCAGCGCCGCCCGCCAGGCGAGCTCCTCCGTCGCGGGGAGGTAGCCCTCGGCGATCATCTCCTTGATGTCGCGGTCCGTGATGTCCGAACCGCGCCAATCGCCTTTGTGGGAGTCGTTGTCCTCCTCCAGCGCCGCTGGATTGTGGTTGCCGCCGGTGGTCTCGACCACCGTAGAGACAGGGATAACACGGCCCTCTGGGGGCACGACGATGGAGCTTGCCGGCTTCTCCGCGGCTTCGCCCGACGCCGCCATCGATGGAGTAGAGCTGCTGCTGGCCATTACATGTGTTTGGAGGTGACTGGCGAGATTGGGAGTTAGGGTTTTTCGCAAGGTTGCGTGGAGAGCTCGAGGAGGCGCTTGCTGGAGGAAGAAGATGATGCGAGGAGAGAATGAGGTGAAAAGTAAAAATTCCACCGCAGTTACTATTTATGATCTCCAGCATCGAGATTCGTGCAGCTTGATCGGACGGTTGCCGCGTAGACGACGTGTGTGCGGACGTGCGTGGAAATTTCGCCATGTCCCAACCGTCGCCGCCAATGGTTCGTATCGCTCGCGCGGGAAAAGTGGACATGATTGCGTTCTCTTCATGTGTGAGTTACGAAGCGTCGCTGACCTATGTCTGCGTCACCCTAGCTTCCATAGGTAGATGAGCCATCACATCAGAAGATTCCGGCATGGACGGATCCAGTCCGGCTACGGAAGAGTACGATGGAAGATTCAGCAATTTTCCGGCTTACTAATTGAATACGGAGAAGACCTTGCAGGGTTCTTTGGGAGGACTACAAGATATTGCTTGACGATTTGCCGACATCCATCTAGACGGAGCATTCCACATGAAGAGGCAAGACGGCGCAAGATCTCGGAGTTCTCCGGGGGCTACTGTTGGGGATATGCTATATGGGTATCCTCATAGCATGTCTCCTATCCAGATAACCCGGGTGGCCCACAGTTGGTAGCATGGCCCATAGCCTGCTGGGCGGCCCAGTTAGATGGATCCAGAAGGGAGGCCCATGCCGGATAAAGGAAGGCTACGGTGGAGTCACCGACATACCCAGAGCCTTGGAGTGCAAGACACGCAAGACTAGTAATAGACGGTGTAGGACTCTGTAACCTATCCGGCTAGGACTTTTCCCTGTAACCCTAGGACCTGGTGACTATATAAGTTGGGCCTATGGGAGCCTTTAGGGCACAACTTTAGACGACCAAGTAGCGATTAGCATACACCTCGCACAGCGAACCTATCCCCGTAACTCAGCATATTTCCATTATAATGATTTATAGTAGGAGTAGGATTCCGCCACCGTCGTGGGATCTGAACCTGGGTAAGCTATGTTACCTCGTACCCGTCAACCGTCCGCCTTCCCCCACGTCTCTAAACACGCATTATGAGGACCCCTCCATGGCGTACTCATCGGCAATACCACAACACACCATCGACATGGTCTAGAGGTTGAAGATGAAGGGCTTTTCAAGGATCTCATTGTAATTTTGATTTTTCTTGAGGTCCTTTGTACCGTTCGTTGTTTCTTTTAATGCCAGTGTCCTATTCAAAAAAAAAGAAGGAGAAGGTTCAAAATAAAACACAATGTATCTAGACATGTGGGACCCATGACCGCCACAATGACAAATGCATTGCGCTCCCGGCACTGATGAAGGTCTGTGAGCACACAAGTCATATCGAGAAACGGTGTTCTAATGAACGGTGATTGGAACCCTACATAAAAGTACATGGATCAATCATGCATAGTTAGATGTTTATTAGCGACGTGGCAAAATCGGTGTTAGCCGCAGCCAAATCACGCTACTAACTCAACATTATCGGTAAGCTTTACCAAAAGAGTGCCACTAGCACGATGCCGGTAACGGATATACCTATAGCATGTCGGACCACACACTACCAGTTTCTGGCCGAGATGGGTAAAGACGCGGTGCTGGTCTTCACAATCCTCGGCTTCCTCGGCTTGGTCGCTGTTACCCTGGGATTCGTCGCCAACTTCTACAGCTCCAAGGCATGGATATCAATTCCACACTAAAAACCATTTTTCGTCAACTATTTCAATTTGCTCTAACCAGATTTGTGATGGTAACAATGGTGTCCAGTCCGTGGCGTACGACGGGAACAAGTGCGTACAACAGCCCATAGACGATTGAGTGCGTCATTCTAGGGGTGTTCCTAGTGCTCATCAACCAGGTCATCATCGCCACCTACACGAGCGACTGGTGCATGTGCTTTACTGCAGTTATTGCCCCTGCTGGACCAAGCGGTGGCGGGTGGCGCCACCGTCCAAGAGGCGCAGTCTCGGCATCATCTTTGTTGCAGTATGATACAAATTGAATTAAGGAGGCTAACTTATGATAAGCGGAGCGAGACCCGTTGCCGGTAGGCTTCGCTGGCCGGCGCCCGCGGTTTTTTCCCATCTTCGTTGGAGAGTTTTTTCACGTTAAATCAGTGTCCTCATGCTGTGATTTTCTTTTTTCTTTGTTATTTGCTTGTCACGATTATAACAAGTGGTATCATAGCCCCATGCTCCAATCTAGGGTTTGTGACATGTCGTTATTGAAGTTCGATCTACCACAACTATACTACACCATAAGATTCTCCTTGTGGCAGGTGAAGATGCAGTCGATTCTCGCCCAAACTTCTGATCTAGATGAAGTGCTGGATGGGTTCGGTAGCAAGGATGCAAAATGCATGGTCCAAGAAAGAGAAGCGGAAGGAACATAAGGCTTTGTACTTGATTCAACTTCATCTGTCCAATAATATTTTGCAGGAAGTGTTGGCGGAGAAATCTGCTGCTGCCCTTTGGGAAAAACTAGAAATGATCTACATGTCAAAGGATCTAACCAGTAAGATGCATATGAATATGAAGTTGTTCTCGCATAGGCTTCAAGAAGATGTATCGGTAATGAATCACTTATCTGTTTTTAAAGAGATTGTTTTAGACTTGCAGTCTATGGAAGTAAAATATGATGATGAGAATTTAGGTCTTCTACTCTTATGCTCGTTGCCTAGTTCTTATACAAATTTCCGTGATACAATATTGTTGAGCCATGATGAACTAACCCTTGCTGAAGTACATGACACCCTCAAACAGAGGGAAAATATGAAAACTATGGTGCATGCAGATGGGTCGTCATCCAAGGCTAAAGCTCTACAGGTTCATGGCAGGACTGAGCAGAGGAATAACAACTATGGCAATAGAGATAAGAGCAAGGACGACAGAGGTCATTCAAAGTCCAAGGAAAGGGAAAAGTTCTATAGGTATTGTAAGAAATCTAATCACATTATTGATGATTGTTGGAAGCTGCAAAATAAGGAGAAAAGGAACAGAACTTACCAACTGAAAGATAAGTCTGAAGGTACTGGTAAGGCTGTTGTTGTTTCTAGTGAGAGTTCTGATGGTGAATGTTTAGCTGTTGTTGCTTCTTGTGCTTCTCGTGATGATGAATATATACTTGATACTACATGTTCGTTTCATATTTGATGTAACAAAGATTGGTTCAGTTCATATGAGTTTGTGCAGACAGGAGATTTTGTGCGTGTGGGCAATGACAACCCTTGTCATCGTTGGATCTGTTAAGATCATGACACATGATGGAATGACATGCACGTTGACTAAGGTGAAGCACATAACAAGAATGGCTAGAAATTTGATCTCACTAAGTACCATGGATGTTGATGGATACAAGTATGCCGGTGGGCATAAGCTTCTGAAGGTATCAAAAGGTTATCTTATTCACATGATAGGTGATATGAATTCTGTGAAGTTATATGATCTTAGAGGTAGCACTTGTTATGGTATTGCTGCTGTTGTTACTTCTAATGATTCCGATGATTGTGGTAAAACTAATATGTGGCATATGAGTCTTGGGCATATGAGTGAACATGGCATGACAGAATTGGTATAGAGAGAGAGTTGATTGATGGTTGCAACTTGAGTAACTTTGAGTTCTGTGAGCACTGCATTTTTGGTAAGCATAAAAGAGTTAAATGCAATGCTTCTGTTCATACCACCAAAGGCATATTAGATTATGTGCATGATGATGTATGTGTACCTTCCCTTAAGACTTCTATTGGTGGTGATAATTACATGCTTACTATTATTGATGACTACTCAAGAAAAATGAGACCATATTTTCTAAAACATAAATATAATGCTTTTGATGCTTTTAAGAAGTGGAAAGTAATGGTGGAAAAGCAAACTGAAAGGAAGGTAAAAGTACTATGTACTGTTAATGGTATGGAATTCTGTTCTAATGAGTTTGAGGAGTTTTGCAGTAACGATGGTATAATCAGACACCACACCATCCCTTGAACTCCTCAGCAGAATGGCGTGGCTGAGCGCATGAATAGAACCATCATCTCGAGGGCTCGCTGTATGTTGTCCAATGAAGGTATGGGCGGGAGTTTCTAGGACGAAGAAGCCAACACAACACGCTCCCTTATTAACATGTCACCTTCTATTCCACTTGAGAAGAAAACTCCTATTGAGGTATGGTCAGGTTTGCCTGCTGATTATTCATAGTTGAGAGTTTTTGGTTGCACTGCATTATGCTCATGTCGATAATGGAAAGTTAGAGCCTGGAGTTGTTAAATGCATATTCCTTGGTTATGGTTCAGGAGTTAAAGCATATAACTTGTGGAACTAAAAAGGTTCTATTGAGTAGGAATGTTGTGTTCAACGAATCCGCTATGTATCATGACAGCTTGCCATCAAATCCCTCTCATGTTGCTCTTGGATAGGAGAGATTTAGAGTACAGGTGGAGAACCTACAGAAAACTATTGAAACTATTGATAATGATGTTGTTATTGAAGATACACATGAGGAAAACATTGATGATTTTGTTGTTCAGCACTCACCTACTATTTTGCATCAACCACATGAGTCCATTGCTGCTGATAGAACAAGGCGTAACAAAGGTCCTCGTCCTTGTTTAATTGAAGAATGTAATCTTGCTCATTATGCTTTGAGTTGTGCTGAATAGGTGGAGCATTATTATAAACCTTCTACATACAATGAAGTTGTTCATCCGTTGACCGCATGAAGTGGGTTTCTGCTACGCAAGAAGGGATGCAATCGCTTGAAAATAATAGCACATGGGATGTTGTACGCTTGCCTAAACAAAAGAAGGCTGTCTGTTGTAAGTGGATATACAAAAGGAAGGAAGGTTATCTCCTAATAATCCTCCAAGGTATAAGGCAAGGTTAGTAGCAAAAGGTTTCATCCAGATTCTAGGTATTGATTATAATGGTGTTTTCTCTCCAATTTTGAAGCAGAGTTCTATTTGTGCTTTCTTTGGTATTGTTGCTATGCATGATCTTGAGCTTGAGCAGCTAGATGTAAATACTGCTTTTCTGCATGGTGAACTGGAGGAGGAGATTTACATGGACCAATCTGAAGGGTTCATGGTTCCTAGAAAAGAGGATTATGTGTACAAATTGAAAAGATCGCTTTATGGTTCTAAGCAATCTCCAAGATAGTGGTACACAAGGTTTAATTTATTTATGATCTCATAAGGTTTTAAGAAGTCATAGTTTGATAGTTGTGTTTACATAAAATTTGTTAATGGATCGCCTATATACTTGCTGTTATATGTTGATGATATGTTAATTGATACCAAGAGCATGAAATAATCACTACTTTTAAGGCACACCTAAGTAGTGAATTTGAGATGAAAGATCTTGGTGCCGCTAAGAAAATCTTAGGTATGGAAATTAAACGGGATAGAAAATCTAGGTTGCTATTTCTTAGTCAGTAGAGTTACGTTGAGAAAGTTCTCCAACGTTTTAAAATGCATGATGCAAAGTCTGTTAGTACTACTATTGCTCCTCACTTTAAATTGTCAACATTGCAATGTCCTAGTTCTGATGAAGATTTTGAGTACATGTCACGAGTTCCTTATTCTAGTGTTGTTGGTTTCTTGATGTATGCCATGATTTTTTCTTGCCCTTATTTATCATATGTTAAGAGTTTTGTGAGTTGTTACATGGCTAATCCCGGTAAAGAACATTGGAAGCTATTCAGTGGATTTTTTGGTACCTTCATGGAAAATCAAATGCTTGCTTGAAGTTTGGAAAGACTGGTGAGGGACTCGTAGGCTATGTGGATTATGATTTTGCTACCGACTTGAATAAGAGGAGGCCCCTCATAGGTTATGTGTTCATGGTAGGTGGATGTGTTATGTTAGACCCCTCCTTTATAAAGGAAAGGATCCCTGTGATTGCAATGCTAGTCCCTGGATCAATGCTAGCATCCACAGTTTAAGATGAAGTACACAGATACAAAGGTCGTTTATTACATTCATTCCAGAGATAAAAACATAGTCTTTTACAACTCATGGCCATAGGCCTAATACAAGAGTTTTAAGGAACAAGTAAATAAACACAAGTCTTCATCTTCATGTGCCACAGGCAAGCATGTTGAGTGTAGACTCATGACTCCTATTCATCATCGGAGTAACCTGCAACATCACAAGTTACAGCCACAGTGGGTCAATACTTTGGAATAGTATTGGCAAGTGATACCTTATTATATTTAAGTGGACTATATTACTATATGCATTTTGGTTAAGTGTAGCTTGGCTTGCTTTGCTTGAAATTAAGTTTTTCCTATTAGTTGAAATCACTAAGTTTTTCTTTGTCAAAAACATTCCCAAGGAACCACCAATAGACATTGGGGATCCTTCACCCTTGTTCACCCATCAATTTTTATTTAGAAGTTGGAGTGATGAGATTCTTGTAGCTTCCATGTCTTGATGCTCAAAGTGTCCATTTCCTTGGACAAGGCTAAGTACTTAGGTTTTCCATCTGCAGAGGTTGTGCACTTTCCCCACCAGACTTGGTTTCCCAAGACAGGACCTTTCAGAAGCTTTTCCTTAGTCAAATGGACGCGTTCCATCCTATCATCCCATCTACCACCAACTGTCCAAGTGACTATGTTCTAGCAACCTATATGATCATGGCAGAGCCCATATTGCCAAGTGGTTGCACTGTAAGCTTTCTCAACACTTGGCCTCCAAATCCCTTTGTGCCTGGGTGGCATTCCACAAGTGAGATACACAACCCAAGTCCATGGCCTTGTGTAACCACTCAACATAACCCAATCTTTCCATTCCACCCAGGAGGTTCATTTGCCTTAGTTGTTTTATTAAGAAAATATAAGTCTCTTGACTTAGAATATTTTTATCATAAACTAAATAGATGTTCACCACCCTTGTTTACTATAAGCTAGGCTAAGCAAAGTATGGTATCTTATCTTAGGAAAATTTCCCTAGCAATTCTACTATTTCACTCTACTTAGGATTTCCCATCTTAGCACTAAGCAAAATATCATGCAAATACTTTAGCAAAAATATATAATGCAAGTACAAAACTTAGGATAGAAAATTCATGAAAATATCACTTGCCTTGGTAGTGGGGAGAGTAGCACTCTTCACAATCACAATCACTTGTAAAATCTACACAAGAAATAATAGCATACAATTACACACAAATATATACAACCAAAAATAATATGAATGCATGTATGCAAGAGTCTACCAAGTGTTGAGTTTTGAAAATTCTACCAAGTATGTTCATGACTACAGAAACTTAACATGACACAAGTTTGCCAACTAAACTTATTTGGCCCCAAAATAATATACAAGAATAAAACTATATCTAAAATAGCCCTAAACTTGTTCCATAAATAAAATCATTTTTAACTGTTACTATATGCTAAATAAATTGGATATTCAGAAAGTCCTTGTTTCACTGAATCCAACGGTATAAAATTTGCAAAAATCCAACGTGGCATTCAAAAGTTATAAGCATTTGAAGTTTGAATCTAAATCTGGTTTTAAATTCTGTTTTTAGTTTAAACCTTGCCACGCGTCGTGTTTTCATTCGCCCGTACCGTTTCGCACTGGATCGAGCTCCCCAGCCGTAGGATCTAAATGAAATCTGGCGGCTCAGATCGCGTACCTCTTCGGTTTAAGTGAATCTATCCTAGCGCTGCGATGCAGATCCAACGGTCCATATCATCAAGCCAGAAACGGGCGGCGCTGGCGGTGCTAACTGGCGGCGGCGCGTCTGACTACGGCGGCGCCGGCGTTCTACATCGTCCGCGAGAGGGAGAGGAGCATTACCAGGTTCGCCGGAGACTGCTGAAGCTCGTCGTGGTACTGGCTTGCGGAGGGGCGCTCGGACACGGTTGTGATTGCTCGCCGGAGTGGTAGGACGGCGTCGGTGCGTCAGGTGGTCGTCGTGGACGTCGCTGTGAACCACCCCAAGGCATGACGAGGACACAGTTAGATTCACGGGGTCAAGGCAGGGTCGTGTGTTTGAACTAGAAGTCACGGGGCGGTCGGGGCTTACCACAAGAACTCGCCGGAGTTCGTGCAGAAGACGGTGGCGGTCCAGTCGTCGACGTTGCCGACGCTGTGGTTCATGCGAAGGCAAACGGAAAGTGTCAAAAGAAGCGCAGAGGCTCACTGATCTAGTTTGCAAGAACGAGAGGCAGAGGGAAGCGCAGAACTCACCGTAATAGGCCGGAGTAGTCGCCGGAGACGGCGGGGTTGCAGAGAGAAATGCGTGCAGCCTGGGGGCGTTCTGTGCTTGGGGTTTGGGGGAAAAGAGAGAGGGGACAGAGGGGTTTTATATAGCCTAGTCAAGCGCGAGAATCACTCAGCCATTGATTCGAATTGACGCCGCGATTAACACACAGGAAACGGCCGCGTTGATTGGGGACGAACAGGTCGTGCGGGTGGAGACGACGCCGACGTGGAGGTGGCCCGCTTGTCAGCGAGGTGCGCGGAGTGCAGGTGGGGCCTGCTTGTCAGCGGCTCAGTGCGTGCGCTCGCGCGTGAGGGGAGAAAAAGAAACCCCCGGGTGGGCTTGCTGGGCTTGATTGGCTGCTGGGCCAGATTCTGGCCGCGCGGCCTTTTTCTTTTGTTTAAGTCTTTTCTTTTTCTATTTCTATTTTCTGGAATGGTTTTTGATATGAATTCAAATCCTTTTGAATCCAAACTATTCTGGGGATTTTTGCAGGGTTTTGTGGATTCAAAAACAGTCATTTTAACCAAGTGATTACTTTACAAGGCTTGGTCAAGCTTGGGTTTCAAAATAAACAGAGATTTGCTCTAGCTTGCAAATATTTGAAGAAAGGATTTTGAAACTATTTCTAAATTTGAAATTTTGGTTAAAAGCTTCACCTAATCTTCCCATCAATAGAGACAAGCAAACAAGTATTTAAACTTTCAATTTTCAAGGGTGGTGGTCATTTTGGGATAAATTGCCCACATGAAATCATAGCTCCAACTTATGTTTCTAAATGATTTTTGAGAAAACCCTAAATGCAAAGATGATATGAATGAGTTTTGAAACTATGATTTTTGGGATGTTACAAATCTAACCCCCTTAAGATGAATCTCGCCCTCGAGATTCGGGTTGGCTAGCAAATAGGTGAGGGTGGTCTTTCCGAAGATCATCTTCTCTTTCCCATGTTGCTTCCTCTTCAGAGTGATGGTTCCATTGTACTTTACAAAACTTGATGGTTTTAGTCCTTGTGACTCTTTCTGCGGTCTCAAGTATCTTGACAGGCTTTTCCTCATAAGTGAGGTCACTTTCTAGCTGAACTTCTTCCAAAGGTATGGTATCCTTCAAAGAAGACTCTTCCATTTCTGGGTGACATTTCTTAAGCTGACTCACATGAAATACGTTATGGACTGCTGATAGAGATTCTGGCAATTCAACTTCATATGCAACTTCTCCCTTGCGACTTAGAATCTTGAATGGCCCAACATATCTTGGTGCCAACTTTCCTTTGACTCCAAATCTTTTCACTCCACGAAGTGGTGATACCCTGAGATAAGCTCTATCCCCAACTTCGTAGGTGACTTCTCTACGCTTAGAATCCGCGTAGCTTTTCTGTCGGGACTGTGCTATCTTCAATCTGTCCTTAACCAATTTGACTTTCTCTTTGGCGTCCTTGATAAGATCAGGTCCAAATAAGCTTCTTTCTCCCACACCATTCCATAATAATGGGGTGGTACATTTCCTTCCGTAGAGTAACTCAAACGGTGCCATTCCAATACTAGATTGATGGCTGTTATTGTAAGAGAACTCCGCGTAAGGCAAACTTTCATCCCAACTTGCTCCATAATCTAAAGCACAGGCCCTCAACATGTCCTCAAGAATTTGGTTGGTCCTTTCTGTTTGTCCATCTGTTTGAGGATGAAAAGCAGTGCTAAACTCCAATCTCGTTCCTAAGGATTCATGAAGTTGTCTCCAAAAGTGAGATGTGAACTGGGTTCCTCTATCTGACACAATACTCTTTGGCACACCGTGAAGGCATACAATCCTGCTCATGTAAATTTTAGCCAACTTGGCACTTGTATAGGTTGTCTTCACCGGCATAAAATGAGCCACTTTTGTTAGGCGATCCACTACTACCCATATGGAATCATACCCTGACCTGGTCCTTGGTAATCCGGTAATAAAATCCATACCAATATTCTCCCACTTCCATTCAGGAATAGGCAGTGGTTGAAGCAAACCCGCTGGTTTCTGGTGCTCCGCTTTGACTCTGCTACACACATCACACAAAGCAATATGTTCGGCGATGTCCCTTTTGAGATTGTTCCACCAAAACCTTTCCTTCATGTCCATGTACATCTTGGTATTTCCCGGGTGAATAGAATACGGAGAGTTGTGACCTTCTTGTAAGATCAGTTTCCGTAACTCCGGGTCTTGTGGAACACATATACGTTTCCCGTGCCATAAAGTACCTTGTTCATCTATATGGAAACTCTTAGCTTTCCCTAGACTAATATTTTCCTTAATCTTTTCAATTTCTTTATCGGTCTTCTGGACTTCTCGGATTTTGTCCAATAGAGTGGGTTGAACATCCAGGGACATGAGATGTCCTTCTGGCACAATCTCCAATCTGAGTTCTTTGAATTGCTTACACAAGTCATCTGGCAATTCCCCTTTTGTAAGGCCATTTACAAATGTCTTACGACTTAGAGCATCCGCTACTACATTTGCTTTACCGGGATGGTATTGCAAACTTAAATCGTAATCCTTGATAAGTTCTAGCCATCTTCTTTGTCTCATGTTGATTTCCTTCTGGGTGAAGATATACTTCAAACTCTTATGATCGGTGAACACTTCACAACGCTTTCCCAAAAGGTAATGTCTCCATGTTTTGAGTGCATGGACGACAGAGGCTAACTCCAAATCATGAGTAGGATAGTTTACTTCATGAGTTTTGAGTTGTCTCGAAGCATAGGCTACGACTTTACCATCTTGCATAAGTACGGCACCCAAACCTTGATGAGAAGCATCACAATACACTTGGAAATCCTTTTCCAAATCTGGCAGACATAGGACTGGTGCTGTTACAAGTCTCTTCTTCAATTCTTGAAAACTGACTTCGCAACCTTCAGACCAGGCAAACTTCTTGTCCTTCTTTAGCAATTCTGTCATAGGCTTAGCAACTTTCGAGAAATTTTCAATGAACCTTCTGTAGTAACCTGCTAAGCCGAGGAAACTACGAACTTCTTTCACATTCTTGGGTGATTCCCATTCTGTCACAGCTGAAACTTTAGCAGGATCAACTGCCGCACCATCTTTTGTCATCACATGACCAAGGAAACCAACTTCCTCTAACCAGAACTCACACTTGCTGAATTTGGCATATAGTTTATGTTCCCTCAGTTTCTCAAGTATCAAGCGTAAGTGTCTTTCATGCTCTTCCTTGCTCTTGGAGTAGACTAAGATGTCATCGATGAAAACGACAACGAACTTGTCAAGGAATTCCATGAACACCTTGTTCATCATATTCATGAAGTATGCTGGAGCGTTGGTTAATCCAAAAGGCATCACAGTATACTCATACAATCCATACCTTGTGGTGAATGCTGTTTTTGGTATGTCTTGCTCTCGTATCTTGAGTTGAAAATAACCTGACCGGAGATCAATTTTCGAGAATACACATGCTCCTTCTAGCTGATCAAATAAGTCGTTGATTCTTGGCAAAGGATATTTGTTCTTGATGGTAACTTCGTTGAGAGAACGGTAGTCAATACATAATCTTTGTGTTCTATCCTTCTTCTCTACGAACAATACCGGGGCTCCCCAAGATGAAGAACTTGGTTGAATAAACCCTTTCTGTAACTGTTCTCCTAGCTGTTTCTTGAGCTCTTTCAATTCATCAACAGACATTTTGTACGGTCTCTTAGCTATTGGTCCTGATCCTGGCACCAAATCTATCAGAAACTCCACATCTCTATCCGGTGGCATTCCTAGTAGCTCTTCCGGAAACACATCCGGATATTCACATACTATTGGTACACTATCCATGCTAACCCCCTTAAGAGAATTTAACTTACTTCCTTTGGATTCAAAGTTTGACTTGAATTTTATTCTTTTACCTTCGGGGGTTGTGAGGGTAACTGAACGGTTGGCACAATCTAATACTCCTTCATACTTAGCCATCCAATCCATTCCCAAAATCACATCCAGTCCTTGGGAATCCAGAATTATTAGGTTCACTGGAAACTTATATTTTCCAAACTCTATGACTAAGTCATGACAACCTGAGTTTACTATCATTTCTCCCCCCGGAGAACTTACTCTTATAGGACAACCAATGGTTTCTACCGGCAGTTCATTTCTTTCAACAAATGCCTTGGATATGAATGAATGAGATGCACCGGTATCAAAGAGTACAAATGCTGAAATTGAATTGAGTCTGAACTTACCAGCCACGGCATCAGGTTCCTCATAGACCTCTTCCACATTGATGTGGTTAACCTGTCCTTTCTGGAAAGGATTCGGCTTGTTAGGTCCTTCCACCTTCTTTTCGGGGCACTCATTTGCATAGTGTCCCATCTTCTTGCATTTGAAGCGTTCAACCTGACTGATGTCCTTTTTAGGAGGTTGGCTTCCACTTCCACTACTATTTCCACTATAGTGACTCTTATGTCCACCCTTGTGGTTCTTGTACTTGTCCTTGTCATGACTGCGATGATGCTTGTTGTCATGACGGTTGTGCTTGTTGAATTTCCCATGTTTATGGGATCCTGAGCTGCCATTGTCATCATAGTGAGATCGTTTGTGAGACGATCCCGAGCTGTGCTTGTCGGAGTGTTTCCTCTTTCTACTCTCGACTTGCTTCATTTTACTTTCCAAAATAGCAGCCTTGTCACACAACGACTGATAAGTTGGAACATATGCCACAGACAACTGTAGGTTCAGCTCATCATTCAAACCCTCCAAGAACTTTTCCTTTCTCTTGGCATCTGTATCAACCTCATCCGGTGCGTAGCGCGCCAGATTGTTGAATTCTTCTATGTATTCTGCCACGCTGCGGTGGCGCTATTTCAGGTTGTGAAACTCCTTCTTTTTCAGACTCATTATCCCTGATGAGATATGAGCCGTGCGAAAACCATCTTCAAAGATAGCCCAAGTCACCTCATCAATAGGAGTGGTGATTTGGAAGTTGTCCCACCATGTGGCGACTGGTCCTTCCAACAGATGTGCTGCAAACCTGACCTTTTCAGCATCCGTGCAGCCCACGGTCACTAAGTCTTTGTTCACAGAACGTAACCAGTCATTGGCTACCATGGGATCAGTTGTTCCCGAAAACTTTGCTGGCCTCAGACGCAGAAATCTGGTGAGCATATCAAAACCCGGTGGGTTGTTGTTGTTGTTGTTATTGTTGTTGTTGTTGTTGTTGTTGTTGTTGTTGTTGTTGTTGTTGTTGTTGTTGTTGTTGTTGTTGGGGTCGTTGTTGTTGTTGTTATTCTGGTTTTGGATGAACGTTGTCATCATTTGCATAAGCTGTGTTTGCGCATTCATCATTTGTTGCATTTCCGGGGTGATGTTGTTGGGGTTGGGGTTTGCGCGACGGGGAGGCATCTGTGGTTTGTTCAAATAGATAAGAATGAGATACCCATAGATGTTTCATGCACAATATATCATAAGCAAACACATAACAAGCAACATAAGAATAAAAGTTCAACAACCACATAACAAGCTCATGAGGTAAACACACAAGTGGCAAGCCATCCACATGTCGGATGGTCCAATAATAAGTTCACAATAACAAGTATGAATATGAAAGGTAAACGAGTAGTCAAGTCTACTCATCAGCGTCAATCTCCTCCTCAACGAAGGTAAGACCTGCGTTCTCCATCGCGGTCTTGTTCTCCTCAATCGTAGTGGTCAAGGAATCGACCTTGGCCTTGAGAGCCCTCTTCTGGGAGCGAAGTCTCTCAATAACCATCTGCTGCTGCTCAAGCTCGAAGTCCTTGGACTTCAGTTCCTCGGTCATGTCCCGGATTTTCTTGTTCCTATCCTGGACGCGTTTCTCCTGACTCTTGAACTTGCGATCCTGAGCCTCGAACTTCGTCTCCATTTCCTTGATCATCTCATCCTGCTGTGCGAAAAGCTTGTCCTTCTCGCGTAGCTACACCTGGAGCTCGTCATTACCTAGCATGACGTTCGTCCTGTCCGTATCTACGTGCCTGAGAAGAGTCTCTAAGTCCTGAAGATAGAGGCGTATCGGCTCTGCAGTGCTCCTCGAGTCGTCCTCAAAGTCGATAGAATCTCCATCAACGTCTCGCCTTCCGAAGGCGTGGAAGTGAGTGCCCCTAACCTGTCGGGAGTGACGGCCTAACAGTCGTCCTATCAGGTCCTGCATGACTACCTCCATGCCTCTCTCTCTGTCGTCGTGCATCAGCTTGAAGACGATGGCCTCCGTAGTAGGCTTAGTCTGGCGTCCGGGCTGGTTCACCTTGAAGCCCCAGAGGTCCTTCCTCTCGAACTTGGTGAGTGGGTACACCGTGATGGTAGGAAGAGGGAGATCGAGCAAAGTGGTAAGCTCAACGATACGGGGTCCGAAACGAGTAACCTGGAACTCCTCAACAGTGCTGACGGCAATAGGCATCTATTTATAAAATTGAAAAAGTTAGAACAACACCTATTTAAAATGATCACAAAACAACCATCTCATACATAACCATGGAACACAAATACCACACATGTCATGCATACACAATCCATTACATCAAACAAGGTCCAACTTATTTAAGGTATCATTTTGGAAAATAAGGTGATAAGTGGTGGTCCAACTAACGAAGTGTCCTTACAATCCAATCTCACAGGATCTATTATTAAACACAATGTTCCTAGAGGCAATCCACCAGTCTTGATCTCTTGACTCTATCACTAGGTCTATAACATCTCCCCTTATCTCTTGGTTGGTGTCTTCCAACTCTTGAGTAAGCTCCTTCTCTTTCTCTAAGTCCTTTTGGAGGTTGAGCATTCTGCACTTGACTCTAGCACTTAGTTCTTTGATAGTCCTCCAAGCTGCATCCCTGGCTGACTCAAAGAATGTGGTGTGCATTGTAGTTTTAGTGTACATGCAGTATCCTCTTTCTTTGTGGTTGTCTTCCTTGTTTTTGTACATGTGAAGTTGCACCCACCAATATTCCACTCCTTCATCCATCACTGGAAAGCCCTTGTACACGGCTTCACCATGTGCATCCATTGCGTCCATGAGGTCCTTGAGAATACTGGGAAACTCAGTTTCACACTCCAAGGTCATGGTCATGAGTGGTCCCTTCTTCACGGCTTCGTTGATGGAGTTCATCTACAAAGGAAGTTGAAAGAGATTAGAAAAGTTTTACGAGAAGAATAGACAAGTGTAGAAGTAGTTGAAAAACTTTTTCCTTAGCGGTTTTTCCAATCCTAGGGTCATAATCCTACAGGCAACACAGTGCTCTGATACCATCTGTTAGACCCCTCCTTTATAAAGGAAAGGATCCCTGTGATTGCAATGCTAGTCCCTGGATCAATACTAGCATCCACAGTTTAAGATGAAGTACACAGATACAAAGGTCATTTATTACATTCATTCCAGAGATAAAAACATAGTCTTTTACAACTCATGGCCATAGGCCTAATACAAGAGTTTTAAGGAACAAGTAAATAAACACAAGTCTTCATCTTCATGTGCCACAGGCAAGCATGTTGAGTGTAGACTCATGACTCCTATTCATCATCGGAGTAACCTGCAACATCACAAGTTACAACCACAGTGGGTCAATACTTTGGAATAGTATTGGCAAGTGATACCTTATTATATTTAAGTGGACTATATTACTATATGCATTTTGGTTAAGTGTAGCTTGGCTTGCTTTGCTTGAAATTAGGTTTTTCCTATTAGTTGAAATCACTAAGTTTTTCTTTGTCAAAAACATTCCCAAGGAACCACCAATAGACATTGGGGATCCTTCACCCTTGTTCACCCATCAATTTTTATTTAGAAGTTGGAGTGATGAGATTCTTGTAGCTTCCATGTCTTGATGCTCAAAGTGTCCATTTCCTTGGACAAGGCTAAGTACTTAGGTTTTCCATCTGCAGAGGTTGTGCACTTTCCCCACCAGACTTGGTTTCCCAAGACAGGACCTTTCAGAAGCTTTTCCTTAGTCAAATGGACGCGTTCCATCCTATCATCCCATCTACCACCAACTGTCCAAGTGACTATGTTCTAGCAACCTATATGATCATGGCAGAGCCCATATTGCCAAGTGGTTGCACTGTAAGCTTTCTCAACACTTGGCCTCCAAATCCCTTTGTGCTTGGGTGGCATTCCACAAGTGAGATACACAACCCAAGTCCATGGCCTTGTGTAACCACTCAACATAACCCAATCTTTCCATTCCACCCAGGAGGTTCATTTGCCTTAGTTGTTTTATTAAGAAAATATAAGTCTCTTGACTTAGAATATTTTTATCATAAACTAAATAGATGTTCACCACCCTTGTTTACTATAAGCTAGGCTAAGCAAAGTATGGTATCTTATCTTAGGAAAATTTCCCTAGCAATTCTACTATTTCACTCTACTTAGGATTTCCCATCTTAGCACTAAGCAAAATATCATGCAAATACTTTAGCAAAAATATCTAATGCAAGTACAAAACTTAGGATAGAAAATTCATGAAAATATCACTTGCCTTGGTAGTGGGGAGAGTAGCACTCTTCACAATCACAATCACTTGTAAAATCTACACAAGAAATAATAGCATACAATTACACACAAATATATACAACCAAAAATAATATGAATGCATGTATGCAAGAGTCTACCAAGTGTTGAGTTTTGAAAATTCTACCAAGTATGTTCATGACTACAGAAACTTAACATGACACAAGTTTGCCAACTAAACTTATTTGGCCCCAAAATAATATACAAGAATAAAACTATATCTAAAATAGCCCTAAACTTGTTCCATAAATAAAATCATTTTTAACTGTTACTATATGCTAAATAAATTGGATATTCAGAAAGTCCTTGTTTCACTGAATCCAACGGTATAAAATTTGCAAAAATCCAACGTGGCATTCAAAAGTTATAAGCATTTGAAGTTTGAATCTAAATCTGGTTTTAAATTCTGTTTTTAGTTTAAACCTTGCCACGCGTCGTGTTTTCATTCGCCCGTACCGTTTCGCACTGGATCGAGCTCCCCAGCCGTAGGATCTAAATGAAATCTGGCGGCTCAGATCGCGTACCTCTTCGGTTTAAGTGAATCTATCCTAGCGCTGCGATACAGATCCAACGGTCCATATCATCAAGCCAGAAACGGGCGGCGCTGGCGGTGCTAACTGGCGGCGGCGCGTCTGACTACGGCGGAGCCGGCGTTCTACATCGTCCGCGAGAGGGAGAGGAGCATTACCAGGTTCGCCGGAGACTGCTGAAGCTCGTCGTGGTACTGGCTTGCGGAGGGGCGCTCGGACACGGTTGTGATTGCTCGCCGGAGTGGTAGGACGGCGTCGGTGCGTCAGGTGGTCGTCGTGGACGTCGCTGTGAACCACCCCAAGGCATGACGAGGACACGGTTAGATTCACGGGGTCAAGGCAGGGTCGTGTGTTTGAACTAGAAGTCACGGGGCGGTCGGGGCTTACCAGAAGAACTCGCCGGAGTTCGTGCAGAAGACGGTGGCGGTCCAGTCGTCGACGTTGCCGACGCTGTGGTTCATGCGAAGGCAAACGGAAAGTGTCAAAAGAAGCGCAGAGGCTCACTGATCTAGTTTGCAAGAACGAGAGGCAGAGGGAAGCGCAGAACTCACCGTAATTGGCCGGAGTAGTCGCCGGAGACGGTGGGGTTGCAGAGAGAAATGCGTGCAGCCTGGGGGCGTTCTATGCTTGGGGTTTGGGGGAAAAGAGAGAGGGGACAAAGGGGGTTTATATAGCCTAGTCAAGCGCGAGAATCACTCAGCCATTGATTCGAATTGACGCCGCGATTAACACACAGGAAACGGCCGCGTTGATTGGGGACGAACAGGTCGTGCGGGTGGAGACGACGCCGACGTGGAGGTGGCCCGCTTGTCAGCGAGGTGCGCGGAGTGCAGGTGGGGCCTGCTTGTCAGCGGCTCAGTGCGTGCGCTCGCGCGTGAGGGGAGAAAAAGAAACCCCCGGGTGGGCTTGCTGGGCTTGATTGGCTGCTGGGCCAGATTCTGGCCGCGCGGCCTTTTTCTTTTGTTTAAGTCTTTTCTTTTTCTATTTCTATTTTCTGGAATGGTTTTTGATATGAATTCAAATCCTTTTGAATCCAAACTATTCTGGGGATTTTTGCAGGGTTTTGTGGATTCAAAAACAGTCATTTTAACCAAGTGATTACTTTACAAGGCTTGGTCAAGCTTGGGTTTCAAAATAAACAGAGATTTGCTCTAGCTTGCAAATATTTGAAGAAAGGATTTTGAAACTATTTCTAAATTTGAAATTTTGGTTAAAAGCTTCACCTAATCTTCCCATCAATAGAGACAAGCAAACAAGTATTTAAACTTTCAATTTTCAAGGGTGGTGGTCATTTTGGGATAAATTGCCCACATGAAATCATAGCTCCAACTTATGTTTCTAAATGATTTTTGAGAAAACCCTAAATGCAAAGATGATATGAATGAGTTTTGAAACTATGATTTTTGGGATGTTACATGTTATGAGTTGGAAGGCAACACTACAACCAATCGTTGCTCAATGTATAATCGAGGAAGAATATATGGCTATTGTTAACGCTTGAAAAAATATGTTTGGTTGAAAGGTTTGTATGTTGAGCTTTGTCAGGATGATTATTGCATTAACATGTTCTGTGACAGTCAAAGTGCCATATACCTTACTAAGGATCAGATGTTCCATGAGAGAACTGATCACATTGATGTCAAGTACCATTATGTTCGTGATGTTGTTGCACAAGGTAAACTAAAGGTACATGAGATAAGCACTCATAATAATCCTGCTCATATAATGACAAAGCATGTTCTTATTGCTAAGTTTGAGCTATGCTCAAGCTTAGTTGGTATAACTGTTTATCCCAAGTGGTTGTTGGAGCCGAAAGTGTTTTCTTTGTGTTGTTCAAGGAGATGATTGCTTTTGATGCTACGATAAGAAATTTGTCTCAAGGTGGAGTTTGTTGAAGTAGGATCCAAATTCAATTAAGGATGCTAACTTATGATGAGTAGAGCGAGGCCCGTTGATGATAGGCTTGGGCCAAAGCGGAGCACACTCTCTTGCCACCACCGTTTGAAGACGGTGAGTCATCGAGTGACATAAGTTTTTGACGTATTCACGAGGCATGACTTGTAGAATTATCTCCATGTAATCTTGTGAAGAAATTGAAATATGTCATTTTATCTACAAATAAAGTTTATGCCCCGTGTATTCCACTACCATAGGGTTAATTTTTTGTTTCCATTGTACTTCTGAATTGTTCTACGACGGTACTCAGACATTTCTACACGAGTACACTATTAATTATTTGTTTCCATTGTGTGTCGCACATTTCCCTCTCACATTCATGATAGCGACGAAAAGGGAGAAGGGCAATTTTCCACCATCCATCGCCGAAGGCGATCTCGTGGGATCTACCTTCCTATGTGTCGCTCCAGCTGCAGGGCACATGGGGACCCCCTATGCCTCGATGTAGGATTGTAGATAGATTATGATTATAACTTCATGGAGGCACAACTTTGATGGCGAGGGCGGTGTTGTTCCAGGGGTTAAGTATGCCTTGAATATCCCATGTCGACAGTGCTCCCAATTATTTGTATCGATTATATAAAAATTTGTTCTTATTATAGCACATTGAATATCTATATGTGCATGCAATTTATTAATTGCCTATGACGCCATAAATATTTGGGAGTACTTATCTCTTTATTAGTTGCATTGATGTTCTTAATTTGCAACTTATTAATGAAATTATTAATTACTATGTTTTAACTCCCAGTTAATGTATATTTGTCCATATCTTCAAGCTCGGTAGGTGCACATCTCTTTAAATGGATCCCTTTTCTTTTATCATGCAACAGTTCATTATGCAACACATCTCCCATCAAGTTGTAACAAAGATGAGGACTACTCACATTATTTTCCTCTCCCTTGCCCTCCTGATGCTAACCTCAGGTATATAGAAACACACATATGTTATTCTATATATGCCTCTTTTTTCAATGATCTTCCATAACTTTTCATTTATGTTTATGTTATATGTGGCAATTTCCAAGAACTGTGGTCCTAAGATCTACGAGGGTCCATGTGATGAAATCACTTGTCGTGACTAGTGCAAGATAGTTCGCGGCTCCAGTGGCACATGTGTTTCTAAGGGATGCAAATGTCTAGCATGCTGGTCAACACCGCCGAGTTCATCGGCGAACTCACCATCAAGTTAGGGCAAGAACGACACGTGTATGGAAGTATAATCTTGTTTCATGGTTTATTTTGTAAAAGAGGAAAATCATGTTTATTGAAGTAATAAGGATGATATGTCTTAAGTACACAAGTGCCATGTCGTGGAACTAGATTCATTTTCATGAATTGTACTCCTTAATAAATTTTTAGTACTATAAGTGGAACACAAGAAAGATTGTTGTTCACGTTGGCACATTCAAAGCAAATCATTTTCTTCCAAAATATCTCACCCCCGTCATCAGTATATATGCTTCTAGATTTACTACTACCTATTTCGATAATTTGTACTAGAAAGGATTTGAAAATTTTACTCTGGTCGAAATGACTAAGAAGTTTCTATGCATATGACACATATGTGTTCGATGTACTCGCTATCATGCCAGGGGTTGGGAAGTTCAAAATGTAACACAGTGTGTTCTGACATGTAGGACCCACTACCGCCAAATCGAGAAATGCATTGCACTCCCAACACTGTTGATGGTCTATGAGTAGACAAGTTGCGGTGACCTAACATACCAATGCATGGTGTAGTATCAAGTCATTGACATAACACCAACAAAACACCGTTCCACTAGTATTACACCCCTGAGAGTGGTTGTAGCACCCCGGGTAAACCACTACTAGAAAATTGATGTGTTTTTGTTTTGTGCATCATCATGATCGCATGCTCATGTCATCATGCCACCTTGCATTTGAGCATCATATCAAACCTTGCAATGTTTTAGTCTTGCTTGTATAAATGCTATCACCATTACCCACTCCTCTCTTTTGTCTCTCAGTATTTTGTTCTATACAAGATTGGACCCACTTGATAGAGAGATCTATTATTTATAAATGTTTTTGTTCAATTGTAAAACCTAAATCTACTTATCTTGTAAAATGCCCAAAATGACTGTATATGGGCATCCCCTTTTTCCTTTGATGCTATTTCCCTCGTCTTATATTTGCCTAAATCCTTCTTTGCAAAACATCTGCAAAAGATTCAAAAGAGTTTTAAGTTAAACACTTGTTCGAAGTAGTAACAAACAAAAGAAATAAAAACAGTAAATAAAAAAAAATAAGGGAGAACTATACCTGGTCGCAGCCCAGCAGCCCGAGCACCGCGGCCTTCCTTCCTTCCTCTTGGTATGGTCCCGAGTTCCAGCCCACCTGGCCCCGTACCTCTTCAGTGGAGATCAATCCCGACGCCGTTTACTGTTCGTCCCCTCCGTCCTTGTCCCCTTGTCTCTGCAGGTAGTGCAACGGAGCAGTTCTCCGTCTGCCGTCAACCGTGTCAGCACCACTGCCTTTTATCCGCACCAAGGCGAGGACCTAACAACCCTAATCCCCTCCCATCTACATCTCAGTGCCGCCGCCGCCCCTGCGTTTCTATCTTCCTCCATCCCTTTTGTGTGAGATCCCTGTTGAGAGAGAGGGCCAAACCCATTCCCCCCACTACACCACCGCCATGGCCTCCTTCGAGCCGAGGTGGGCGCGCGAGTCGTATCCCCGTTCATCTGCCGCCTTTCAACTACATGCAGAGGAGGAGCCGACGCTGCGGTGGCTGCCCCTTCTTCTCTCTGTAGGAGCCGAGCGCGTCATCACCTGTTATCGCCGTCCCCGTCACCATCGTCCACATCTTGCCCCGATTCCTGAGGGAATCGGTCAAGGTGAGCCTCCCCTACTCTTTCCCTTCCTCTCCGTAGCTTCCTGCCGCGTCGCCGGGAACATCTGTGAGTCTGTGACGCGCTGCCGCGAAAGTTTGTTGCTCTACCCTTCTCTGTCGATGTTTCACCAGAAGCTACCTTCATACTCGGTCCACCTTTGTCAAATCCACGAACACCCTCTTGTAGAACGATCTTCCCTATTTCTATCAAGCCGCCGCACGTCCGATTCCATGAAGAAACGAGGCCGGAATCTCCCCCGCAAGATGGGCTGTTTTCTCAGTTTTTCGCTATCGCCGGCGGAGGATTCAGTTCAGTCCGTCAGTCTAAGCCATGAAGATCGTCTCTGTTCGTCGCCAGATTCCCGTCGCTAAGGGCCTTTTTCGAGAAAAAGTTCTACACGAAAGTTGTAGCTCTAACTAATCTCTACATTTTCTGTTTTTGTGGTTTTCCCTAATTCGCAATAGATTGCTCGGCATCATCGACCGAAGTAGGGATCAGCTACCAGTTTTCGCGAGTTTTCTAGTTTAGTTTTCGTCAGTAAACAACAACCTCCCAGAAAATTTTCCAAGAAGCCCCTCCCCTTTTTAGGACCTCAACCCGAAGCCCCTCCATGCCCCGACGTGTCATCCCCACACACAACATCAAAGTCAGCAGCCAGTCAACCGATGTGGCCCACAGGTCATTGGTTGTGGGTAGATTACCTTCGGTGCAGAAAGTCCCAGACCGTTTTCCAATTAATTAAAAAAAACAAAATATGAATTATATCAAATAATTAATATATTTTGAATGGTTATCAATTTGAACAGACTTTCTATATGAAATATGTTTTATTTTTGAATATTAATTCAAATAAGTTTTCAAATTCAAACTGAGTTGACTCAAACTAGTCAAAACGTTGACTTTGACCCCGTTTGAATAATGCGACTTTAATAATAATTTAAATTTATAAATCCAAATAATTTGAATAATATATGTTTTGAATCAGAAAAATGAGAGAAATCTGTTTATGCTATATATTTTATCTTTTGAGCATTTTAAAATTTCGAAATAATTTACATGCTAATAAATGCCATTTCTTAAATATTGCATAACTTTAAATCTGTAACTCCTAATTCGGCAAATGATATGTCCAAATCGACCAGCGCGACGAGACCTCTCCAATCATGATATCCATGTTATCATTTGCATCATGTATTAAGAGCAGTTTTAAAATCAGTATTGTTTATGCAAGGAAAATATGATAAATAAAATTGGGAACTAATTGTTTCTTATTAATAATGCCTCACGAATGCTATATCATCAATGTGCTATGTCCCTAATACTTTTTCGATATAGTTTGCATCATTAACTTGCCATGTCATACATCATATCATGATCATGCTGATTCTTGTGCATTAGTTGTAATTGCTGCATCGTTTGTTCCTTTTAGTGGTTTGCTTCTTCCCGGATAGGACGATGAGATGTTGTGAGCTTCGACAAGTTCTTCGGTTATGAAACTTCAGGAATGTTTTCAGGCGAGCAATCTCCCCCTTTCTACCTATCTTACTTTCATAGTATTTATTCCCTCCTGATGATCTATTGCTATCTGTGTTGCGATGCTCTAGTTTCCGTACCCGTGATATCCCTTGCAGCCTCATATTGCCTTGGACACATCCTATTACCTGTTGTTTGGTAGATAGTTGGACTTGCGTGTCGTAGTCGCTTGCTCAAGTGTTGTTGCGTGTCGTCAAGCACCACAGTTGTTGGAAGACTGCCATATGCTTTATGTTGGAGATGATTATAACTTTAATTACAGTTTAATAACTAAAATTGAAGTAGGTAAATAATGCAGAGGCACAGGTGGGCAATAGATGTTATTTGGTTTTTAACCGTCCACTTGTGTCCCGTAGGATCCCGAGTACTTGATACCTGTTCTTTGAATATTCGCACTATCCGCATGTGGGCCAATGAATCCCCTTAGCATGAGCTGGAGTCATATCTTATTTCTTGGGGCCACAAAGTAGTTTGGGGCTTTATTACTATCATGTACTTATGCCATGCTTTACTGCTTTATTTATGATTGCGCGTGGAGCGCATGTACTGTTTTGGAACCCCGTGCCATGTTTTCGCGGTATCGACAAGCCCAGTCACACTTTCGGGTTCCCAGTCGTTTACAGCCGTCGTCACAAACCTCTGGGTCCGTCTCGGAGCCGGCCAACTTCGTAACGGGTAGCTTGGTGGGGTGGCCCCCTGAAATATTATATGAATCTTGCGATTTCTTTGTCGTGATGCCTCGTTGGGTTTTATTTGGTTTTTCCGAGGTTGATCGTGCGTGTGTTGCTATTTGTGCCCCCTGCAGGGTAAAACTTTCTGAAAGCCGTGTCCGCGGTTATGGACGACTTGGAGCACATTATCTCGATCATAGACAACTATAACTAAAGTAGTGCTATAAATTTGACTTTATAATGACTAGTAATCAGCTTCACTATAATGGAATGGCTAAATAAAAGTGCCAATAATTGCTTGTTTGGGTTGTCACCTATTACCATTGTATCTGACTAGTAAGTATTGCAACTACAACGGAATGGCTAAATAAAATTACCAACAACTGATGGGTTTTGGGATGCCTCATGCTATATGTATCTGACTAGTAAGTACTACAACTACAACGGAATGGTTAACTAAAAGTGCCCACTGCTTATTATATCAGGATGACTATCTAGACCTGACTAGTAATTGCTGCAACGATAACTGAATAATTAAAACTGCCAACTTTGTGAGTTCCTCGGTTGACTTCCTCGTTTGGTCTCGAGGGGGAAATACCAGGATGGGTATGCTTGATGATAGTTTTAGGTTGGATCCGAATAGGTATTTCTTATCCCTATCTGATAGTCGCCAATTGTATTGAGTCTCTATAGGTTGTTTAGTGCATGATGCGCTGCCGCTTCAGTCCACCATACCTATGTAGGCGAGGACCGCCGAATTCTAGTCTCGCCGTGTACTGGCCTCAGTACTGACCGCGCTCTCTTTTTCCTTTGCCCTTTGTCGGCACCCCTTTTGTTTAAGCAGGTTTTGAGATCGACATCGTTAGCATGGTTACCCTTCCGGCTTGGCCTGGGCAGGGTTATGGACGCCATTGGTTATTCTTCAGGGCTCTTAGCTCAATTTGCATCTTGTCCGTACTCGGACGCTGTATTGTTTTCAAGGTGGTTTGGATCTTTGTACTGTAAATCTGTATTCTTGACTCTTTGAGTCGATGTTGTATATATGTGTTTTGTGGGTTCCATCGAGGACTATTGTGTAATGATATTACTTCGTTTTCCACCCGCACGCAAGTGCCTGGTGGGCACCTTTGAATCGTTTCTATGCGGGTTTGGCGGGAAGCGCTGAAACTTCCATAGGGCCGATTCTGAGGGTGTTACAGTGGTCAAGAGAAATATCATAGGTACAAGGCATGAATATAGATTACAATTCAAAGTCTTACAAAAGATCCAAAGAACCTCCTCGATACTATGAGGAAATTAAAAGAAAACCAGAAATAACAACTCAAGAACTATACTACGAATAAAGCTACTTCTATTACTATCTAGCTTGCAATTGCCGCTAGAGCAATGCCCTACGGAAATAGGTTATATGAGCTAGAGATGATATTTCTATCTATTCTAGAAATACGCCTCCACTTTGTTTGATGTAGACATTGACTCTATTGGCTTCACTAGATAACTTTGGATTCTTGTAGTAATCTTCATGAGCATCATTGGTGTTGATGACTTCTTCAATGGATTTAGAATCTTCCGTTAGATTGTCGACAAGTACGCCATAGGGGGTCCTAGTGGCGTTGGAAGGATGGGGTGTGAGATGGCGGATGTTCCAGGAGCGGTGAGCACAAGTTTACCTAGGTTCAGATCCGACTGCGGCGATCGGATCCTACTCCTGCTAGCAACCCAGTAATATATTGGCGTAAGCCAGATGTTACAACGGATTACAAGAGAGGTTCGCCTGTGCGAGTTGATTGTGGTGTTACAATTGATTGATTGCCCTAAAGGCTCCCATAGGGCTGGTTTATATAGTCACCGGGGCCTAGGGTTACAGGAGAGACCTATCCGGTGTAACATCCCAGCATTTACGAACTAATGAAGGGTAGATTTAGGAAATTGGAATGTTGCATGCATTCATCTGTGAAAATGTGGGTAAAATTTTCGCCTAATAAAAACCTAAAGTAATCAAGGTTTCTTTCATACTTTGAGATTAGGTTTAGTCTTAAAGGATGATTGCTATAGACTTTGATATGATCTTTGAGGAATTATGTTGTTTTGGAAAGTGAATTTGAATTTTAAACTTTAGTTTTTGAATTATAATTCAAATGAATTAGGATTAAGGTTTTAATATTGATTTAATTAAGAGTTAATTATTATAACTCAAACTTTATCCAAAGAAAACAATTAATAATATGAAAACTTATTTCATATTGTCATTTCATAGAAAAGTTACAAAAGTGTAACTTATTGAAATCATCCACAAACTTCACAATAACAAATGAATAAAGAATAAGAATATTTCTTTATTGATAATCATATAATCTTTATTACAGAATAATAAAATGAAGATTACAAAATAATAAAATAAAAATTACAAAGGAATAAAGAAGATTACATTAACTATCCTATAAAGAAAAACCTAAACTAAAATCTTCATCTTCAAATCTGTACCTGCAAGACAAACACTAATAAAACAATAATAAAAGTTAGGGTTAGAATTGTTTTATACTCAGACATGTCAGTGAGGTGCACTGAACAAGTTTCATCATTGAGAAGTTTATAAAAGGGGCAAGTTTCACCAATATGAAAGAATCCATCTTTCATAAATTATAAGCCAAAAAGTCAAATTGACGGCAAGGAGGGGAAAGTTTCACCAGCCAGGTAAAAGTAATCAGATCAAAATAACTCTCAAGTCCAAAGCATATCCACAAGTGCATAGCAAGCACACAAGCAGGACACACACCTAAATGCATGTGATGTGCTGTCAGCTTCACAACACAACTCCAACACACAAAACCATCAGCACATCCATGGAGAGGCACTAGTGCATCTCTTCACTGCTCACACACAAGAACAACCAGCAGCTAAACCAAGCACAACAGCTAGCAACCAAACCAACCAAAGCCAAGATCTCATCACCAGGATGGTGTCATTAGGAGGGGGAAAGATCAGGTGGACAACAAGACCAAGTCCAGGAGCTAGGAGGAGCAGGCTAGCTCCAGGTCAAGCACAGGAGCTCAACAAAACAAGATCAACATCATCACCGAACTTCTTAATCATCAGTTTTTATGGTGAGTATCATAAAACCTTCACATGATCTAATCATATGATCTAGACAGAAGCATGTGTTGTTTTATGAAACAAACTCTTAGAAAACACCCAAGTGGGGTGAATCCATCATTGATATTTTAAACTTTAAAAGCAAACAGCAAAGTACAAGGATCCAACCAAGACTCAGAACAACATCATTGATTTGGTTGTCAAGCTATATATTTCAATCCAAGCACAAATATAGCTAAGATTTAATTTCTAGGCACATCCCTAAGATAAGGGTAGCACCTTAGAAGCTAATCTTTTATATCCATATAATGATCAAGCCTACTATCATTTTTCTTCAAGCTTTGATTCAAGAAACAATAGCTGGTACCACTACCAGGTCTATCTATATGAATCAACTAGATAAGGTCTAAACCCCTAAGCCTCAGACCAACATCATTGGTCTTAGGGAGTTTAGAAAAGAACATTTCTATTTATCTTTTAAAGCCAAGCTTGTCTTAAGCTTAAACCAACCCAATCAATGGATAAGAATCAATCTTGTGTGCCATACCAAGATGGTGTCACAAGAACAATTCTACATGAATCAGGATAAACATTCAATCATCACAGATTCAATCAATTAATTTACTAATCATTTTCCTATCAAATACATGAATCATAATTAGGACATTTCTATGTATATCTTTACTGTCTAAGTTCATTGTGATCTCAAATGACATGTTAATTCTCAAGCCAACATCACTAGGACAGTGATTATATCACACCATTCTCATTATCCTTAATCAAGTAAGGACAGGGGTAATCTATCAAACTCACTGACTATACCAATCATTGATTTCAGAGCAACTATACCATCTGAATCATATGCAAACCAAGCATAAAATCATCTAATAAGCCACCAGAACCATTATAGTTCATCTCAAGCAACAAGCCTCAGGCTAATTAACCATTTAGCATGCTTATAGACCATCCACACATGGTATAATTCATCCAGTATATGATCAACCACATGATAAGAACCCTAAATGGAATAAATCATCTTAATCAGGACAAGACAGTAACCAGAGAGGTCACTGCCAACATCTAGCATAGGATCAGCGAGCGCAGAGAGCACTAGGGGGAGGAACATAACTCACCAAAGGTCCTCGCTGAAGACTAGAAGAGGAACCAGAGGTGGCCGACGACCATGGCGGCACGAGGAGCACCCCAGGAGGGGCGCTGCAACCCATACATCGCCAGGACGGCGACCATGACCATGCCTTAAGGCGAGGAGCATCACCACGATGCACAACGGTAGCACCAAGATCCACGCCAACCCCCAAACTCTAGGGTTCGAGACGACATCGATCCGTCGCAGGAGAGGTCCATGCTCAAATCCAGTTGGATAGGAAGGATGGGCGTAGTCGACCACCTCCTACTGCACCACGGCGGCGACCAGAACGGCCCACGACAGCGGGAATCGCTGGCGGCGACATCACCGACCACGGGGTCGAGGTCAGAGGAGGAGAGAAGTGAGCTCGAGGGTGAGAGGCAGCGAGGGAGTGGGCTGAGTTGGGCCAGACCCTTCAGGGTGGCTATGTTGACTATGTCTAATGGGCCACTAGGGACCAATAAGATTAAGCCAGCCCAAAGATCTTTTAAGGCCTGTAATAAATAGGAAAATACCAAAATACCCATGAACTTAATTAAATTCTAGAAAATAAAATAAAAGTCCAAAAATTATAAATAAAATATTTTTGGATTCACAATGATCCACACTATCCAAATAAATTATGATGTAAAATTTTAGACATTTAAATTTTATTAAGAATTTTGTAATTTATATATTCCTTATGGAATTTTACAAAATTATTGAAAGATGATAAAAATAAATAAAAATCACTTTCATTATATATTAATATTGTAGTATTTTTGAAAAATACCAAATAAATATTTAATAACAATTTTTGATTTTTAAGTGATAATTCCTAAAATAATTATTAAATAAATAAAAGTCAAATAAAAGGGAAATAAAATAAAATAATTCAATATATGTTATAAATATTAAAAAGTAATATTTGTAAATCCTTTATTCTTAAAAAGAACTTTTTGTAATAATGGGGGTGAATGCATATCAAGTTAAATGATGCATTACATTATTGCATAATCATTTTGCTTCTTTAAATATTGTCCTTACCGGGCAATAATGATGTTTTTGTAGACATAGAAGCTCAAGGTCCAGTGCAAGCATCAGACTTCACTACCTTGCCATCACAAGGCAAGTTCATCACTTGCTCATGTCCTTTGAAGAGTCTTTATCAAAGTATTTGCAAATTGTGTGTTATCATATATACTATAAAAGAAAGAAAATATTATTTTCACAAATAAAGAAATCATAGATATCATCCTAAATGATGATATAATGGAGCAATAGAACTTAGGGTTTAATTTGCAACAATGATGATCAAGTAGGGACTTAATAACCCCTAACATCAGTGATTCTAGCGTCGTTTATTACGCGTTAGCCATGAGATTTGGAATGGGACAGAGAAGTCAGCTGTATCTTCTTCCTCTCGCATGAAGTCGGATGTGCAGGTCGTGGCTGTTATCCTTGTAGCATGCATATTAATTGGTAATTCATAGAGGATATGCAGCATATGGGTGGGAACCCTCATCGTCCCACGATAGTTCTGGCATCTAACGGTTTGTCCAAACCATTGCCGTAATTCATTATGTGGGCATGGTGTACACCAAGGAGGTATGCGAGGTCGCGAAGGGGGCAGTGATTGGCTTGGACCAACTACTGGGCCCCACATCATGGAATTGTGGACGAGAAAGTACACCCGGTTGTGCAACAAGAAGTTGATCTCTCATGGGTAAAGTAACGCACCTCTGCAGAGTGTAAGAATTGTAACTTGTTACTCCCTGTTCCGGGAAGGAACTACGAACGTGGTAGGAAAGGAACTCCATGAAAGTTCTGGTCAACCTTTGAAGGCTGATTGTCATAGATTTCCATAATAAAATCAATCTTTGAAGAAAGATTTACAAAAAATTGCATTGTGCCAAGGATTTATAATCCGAGGTGGTAGTTAGAGCATCAAACTTCCCACCTTGCATATAATGAACTTGTTGGGTAACGCTGTTACTCATTCTTTCCTTTGATCCCTTGCTTAGACTCTGAGGATCCTGAAGACGTGTCAATGTATGCAGCCGAATGTCAAGAAGTTGTGTTCTACGAAGAACCTGATCTGTCCGGAGGCGTTGAAGGAGTGGATTACGAAATCCGCTATGGTTTCGATGATAACGAGTCCAACTAAGTATCTCTAGTTAGTAGTAAGCAACGGAGCCGAGCATCATAAACTCTATAGAATAAGCTGCTTATCTCAACTCCTAGTCGGAGTTGTTACTTTTAAATTCCGCTGAAACACTTTATATTTTGGTTTGTAAGTTGAATCTTTGGGAAGTCTTGAACTTTCGGTATTGTAATAATAATAATGTCTGTATATTTGTAATATGGACCCGCAATGTTTCTGTTGTACCACTCTTAGGGATGTGATATTTATGGAACGGTGTTCTGTGGATGTCATGTAAACGACTATAGTGTAATACACATGCAGTGGTATGCTGGGTCACCGCATCCGGCTATGTTACAGAGTCGGTAACTAGATACAACTTGGACTACAAGTAATACTACAGGCCTAAGTCGGTAACTCTTATGGGCCTTGTCGTAGCCGGAACCGGCTCCTCCTATTTCTCTGACTGGGCTGCCCGTGAAGCAAAGCTCTAACCCGTTGGTGGGCCACCCTGTTCAGCGAGTCCTGTGGGTATACCCGGAAGGTATATCCCCAATAGTAGCCCTTGAAAGTCTCCAAGATCCAAAGTCAGATAAATCGTCTAGCTTGATGGTTTCTTCGTCTTGAGAATCTTGAAGGGTTCTCAAAAAATTTATTCAGAAATGTAGGATTCCAAGTCAATGGAGTCGGCTATGTTTTGCTTTAACCTTAATCTTTTCCTTGCTCAGTTTGAAACATAAGCCTGATTTTTCAGCGGCGTGCGGACTAGCAACTTTTCAGATTAGGTCATATCACTGACATGAGTCCTATCAGCACGACCGTTGGTGGGTCTGCTCCTTATGGAACAAAACGCAGTTTCAATGCCTGCACAAAAATCGAGGGGGGCAGAAGAGTCGTAAGCTAACTTCTCCTCTCCTATACGCGTGGCGATAATCGCGCATGTTATCACACGAATCTTGACACAGAGACAAATAAAAGAGGGGAGAAAACCCTTTCTCTCAGATTCATCTCTCCATAGATTCATTCATTGCTTCCTCGTACTCCTCGAGCACTCCGCACCCTTTCCCATCTACACATCTCAAAAAATCTCTCTCCCCCACCAGTCCTTTTTTCTCCAAGATCAATGGCGTCTGCTTCGACCTCAGGAGCGGCGGCGGGTTCGTTGGCGGCGGATGAAAGGAATATGTGGGGCTGGATCCCTAGCACCATGGATGACGCCGAGCTCCAGGTCATGGAGAACGAAGGACTCATCATCGCCGGTGCGTGGCGGAGCGCCTCAGGGCATGCTGTTCCCACCCCGTGCGACGGCGAGCGGGTGCTGTTCGGCACGCACATCGACCGCGGCCTCAGCTTTCCACCGTCGGACTTCTTCGTCTAGGCCCTCAATCATTACGGTGTGCAACTCCATAACCTTCCTCCCAACTCCCTGCTTGAGCTTAGTACTAATGTAGCTTTATTCGAGGGGTTTCTTGGCATTAGGCCAAGTCTCACCCTTTTCCGGTACTATTATGGTACTTGGAAGAATTCCATTAGCGCCAGCGTGCCTTACACCACCGACACCCTCAGCTTAGTCCTTAGGATAAACCGAGTCTATCCTAGGATTAATGCTAGTGAATCCGTCAAACGCTGGGCCGGAAATTTCTTCTATCACAAGGATATTCCGGCTCCTGAAAAGGCGGAAGGTCTTTCGGCGTTCACCGACGGTGCCGCCTCCCATCAGAATTCATGGGATACGGAGGCGCCGGAGCTGTCGGATATCTTGTGATGGGGATATGCCTACCGGGGTATACCCAGCAGGACGTTTCCGACTGGCCCAAGACCCGGCGAGTGGGCCTGCAGGACGGCGAGTGGATCGAAGCCCAGCAAGGAACCGAGCGACTGGAAGCTGAAGGCCCAGGCGAGTAGATAGGCCCAGTCGGGTTAGGTTAAACGGCTACCGAAGCTTTAACCGAATCGGTTGAGATATGTAAACCCTAGGGGAGGTGAGCCTATATAAACCTCCCTATAGGGTGAGTAGAGACACATTCCCAGATACACCCAAGCGACTCGCTGCCTAGCCGCCGAGCTCGCCCATTGTAACACCTTGATAATACAATCTAGCAGGAGTAGGTCTTTACCCTCCGGGGGGCCGAACCTGGGTAAAACCCTGTGTCTTTGCCCTCATCTCGCACCGCAGATGGCTGGCCGCCCTTGCCCCTCGTTCTACTACTCGCTGCCGATTGCAGCATCTGCCGTGACCATTCCCACGACAGTGGCGCCCACCGTGGGGCCTGGCCGGTCTGGCCGGTGTTCTGCGGCGAGATCCAATCTGCCCATCAACGAGAAGGTCGCCACCGGCCGCATGATAGCGATCGGCGAGATGCTCCAAATCTTGCCGAGTAGCTACGACCCGGCGGCACGACCTGTCACGCAGAGCGTGATCCTGCCGATCGGCACGATCAGCCTCTTCGTCGGCGTCACCAACGTCATCGTCTCGGAGGATTCGGCTCGCATCCGCGAGTCGCCGCCACGCGATCGGCTCTCCGAGAGCCAGATCCGCACGATCCATCGCCTCGCCTCCGAGTACAACTCAGCCCACAGCAACGTGGCCGGGAATTCAGCGGCCGCAGAAGATGCGGCCCTCACCGACGACGCCGACTCGGCGACCCCGGCGTCACTCGCCGGATCCATCACCGCGGCTTCGTCTGCGGGCTCCATCGCCCAGGTCTCCAACGCGGGAGACTTCGAGGATCCCTCCATCCTCGGGATCTTCGAGTTCGACTCCGGATCGGAGAACTCCGGCGACCCCCACGACGGAACCGGTCGCCACACCGCGACCTACATGGCGACCGGCACCGATCCTCCGGAGGACCCGTTCTCCACCCCAATCCCTCCTAACGCCACGACAACGGAGGTCGAGGAACTCCGCCTGAAACTGGCGGAGGCGATACGCAAAGAGCAAGCCGAGCGCGAAAAATTTCGCCTCGAGCAGGTGACGGCGCAGGAGCTATCACGCTACCACCAGCAGCGGATCAGGTCACGCCTGAACCCCACCGTCCACGGGCGCGCCCTGAACTTCGACGACGAAAATGACCCGGCCCGCGTGGCCGAGCGCGCGATCTGCAAGAACGCGCCACCAGGAGGAAGTGCCCGGCCCCTGCCAGGATCAACTGCAATGGGCGCCCCACCGCCACCCAACCGCACCCCTCCCAGGGACCAGCCGCGGATAGTAGTCTCCTCATGGGAGCGAGACGCAAACGGCCTCCCACTATTCTCCACCCCGATGGACAACCTCGTGGCAGGCCGAGCAGCAGCCGACAGCATCACGACCACCGGCAACGGCGCCCTGCAGATCGAATACGTCAAGGCCTTGCTCGCGAAGGCCGTCGAGCAGCAACGAGCGGGCGCCGACTCGCAAGGACGAGTATACTCGCGTTCCTCAGGAAGCAGAGCGGCCTCCAGCGGCCGCCCAGCGGCGGCAAACACCCTCAACTGCCCGCCACCAGAGCCACTGCAGCTCCAATACCGACCCGCGAACGCGACACTCTCCACCAACGACCCTAGGCCAGCAACCAACCTTGTCGCCGCCAACGGGCAACCCATCGACGCCCGCACCCACATCATCAACAACCAAAGCTGGCGCGCACGCCAGCCCGACGACCTGCGACATACCCTAACCAATCGCCGAGACGGCGAGCCCATGGGGTCGCTCAGTTGACTCGGGCCCAAGTGCTTCGGACCAATGATCCGAGGCGAGAAGTATCCGCCAAACTTCAAGGCGCCAAAAGAAATATAAAAGTACGACTCCTCGTACGACCCCGCCGTATGGCTCGACACATACCTCATGGCGATGGGGATCGCGGGCCACACTGACCTACTCGCCGCCCGTTACCTCCCCCTGATGATGGAGGGGACGTGCAGGCAGTGGATCAACACTCTCCCCCAGGACAGTATCGACTCCTGGGAGGAAATGCGCGACGCCTTCGTCAGACACTTCGAGTGCTCCTACACCCGCGCCACCACTATTGAGGACCTGGAACGGTGCGTCCAGGGACCCCGCGAGTCGACCCGCAACTGGGTCCAACGGTGGCAAGAGCTTTGGTACAACGCGGTCGGCATCCACCCGGACACCGTGATCCATTGCTTCAAGACCTCGTGCCGCTACGAGCCCCTAGTCGCCAAGCTCAAGCGACACTCCCGCACACTCGACAACATCCCCGACCTCCTCGAGATCGCCAAACGGTACGCCGAGGAAGATCCAAACCAGGAAACTGACGACGAGTCAGGAGGTCAACGCCGCACGGGAGCCAACGACGGCGGACGCCGATCCGACCTACGCTACAGCAGCACTCGCCTCACCGGCAAGCGCCGCAGTGACGGGCGAGTCAACTTTGTCGCCAATGCCGGGCACACGCAGCGCGAGCCCAAGAGCTTTCGCCGCGACGGAGGACAACACCGCGACGGCGGCAACTACAAGAATAATCCAAGGTTCGACCCCGCGGCCCTCCTTAACCAACCATGTGCGTTCCATAGCAGGGAAGGGAAGCCTGCAACGCACACCACCGCCGACTGCCACACCCTCAGGGAAATCGAGAAGGCACGGCGAGCGCGGGAGGACCCCGACAACGACCCGCCAAATGGCAGCAAATTCGGCAAAGTGGCCGACTCGCTCCACACCTTCACAGGCTTCAACACGAAGCGCGAGAAGAAGGTCATCGCCCGTGCCGTCGCCGTCAACGCGGTGGCCCAGATAGACGTCCCCCAGTTCCTAAACTGGTCGGAGCAGCCCATCACCTGGAGCCGCCAAGACCACTCGCCACGCATCGAGTACCCAGGACAAGTCGCCCTGGTGGTCAAGCCCAAGGTTGGTGACTATTGGCTCCCCAAGACACTGATGGACGGCGGCAGCTCCATCAACATCCTCTACCTCGACACCTTCAGGCGGCTACGGCTCCCGCAGTCAATGATCGAGACGACTCACACCACATTCCACGGCATCGTCCCCGGTCGGAAGGCGTACCCGATCGGCAAGGTCACGCTGCCAGTAACCTTCGGCACACCGGCAAACTTCCGCACCGAGCGGATCGTCTTCAAGTTGGTGCCCTTCGACAGCCCCTACCACTGCGTCCTGGGGCGCCAGGCGTTCGCTAAATTCATGGCAGCGCCCCACTACGCGTACAACGCGATGAAGCTCCCCGGGCCATGCGGCGTCATCATCATCCACGGCGACCCCGATATGGCGGCCGAGTGCGAGGCCAAAGGAGCCGAGCTCGCCGACGCCGTCATCGCGGCGGAAACCAACCACGGCGATGAGCTCGCCAAGTACGCAAGCGGGGTCAACAACGACGACCCCACCATACTCAAGAAACCCAACTCAGAGGGCGCAACCACCTCGACCTTTGAGACCACGACGCACACCCGCACCGTCGAGCTGGTCTCAGGCGACTCCAGCCAGACGGTGACAATTGGGACGGGCATGAGTCCCGCATAGGAAGGCGCGCTCATCGAGTTCCTCCGTGAGAACAGGGACATCTTCGCATGGAAGCCCTCCGACATGCCCGGTGTTCCCAGGGAGCTCGCTGAGCACAAGCTAAATGCCGACCCCAAAGTGCGACCTGTCAAGCAGTCGCTGCGGCCCTTCAATGAAGAACGCCTTCGAGCAATCGCCGAGGAGGTGCAGCGTCTACTCGCCGCCGGCTTCATCCGGCCAATCAAATACTCCAAGTGGCTGGCAAACCCAGTCCTGGTCGAAAAAAAGAACGGGACCTGGAGAATGTGTATCGACTACACAAACTTGAACGGCGCCTGCCCAAAGGAGCAGTTCGTCCTCCCGCGGATCGACCAGATAATCGATTCAACCGCAGGCTCAGAGTCGCTCTGTTTTCTCGACGCCTACTCTGGGTACAACCAGATCAAAATGGCTGTCGAAGACGAGAAGACGGCGTTCATCACGCCATTCGGAGCTTTCTGCTACACCGCCATGACCTTCGGCCTCAAGAACGCCGGGGCGACCTACCAGCGGTGCATGCAAGAATGCCTCGCGAGCCAAATTGGCCGCAACATCCACGTCTACATCGACGACGTGGTCGTGAAATCAGCTCGCCAAGGCGACCTACTCGCCGACCTGGCGGAAACATTCGCCAACTTGCGAAGATATAAGATAAAGCTCAACCCAGGCAAATGCACCTTCGGTGTACCCGCCGGACAACTACTGGGGTACGTCGTCTCCAAACGAGGGATCGAGGCGAACCCCACGAAGATCGACACGATCGCCTGGCTCGGCAAACCCGAGTGCCTGCGCGACGTCCAGAAGCTGGCCGGGCAAGTAGCGGCTCTCAGTCGCTTCATCCCCCGCCTGGGCGAAAAGGCGATGCCCCTATACCGCCTGATGCGCAAGAACCCCGCCTTCCAGTGGGACAAGGAGGCGGACGACGCGCTCCGCGACCTCAAGAAGGTGCTACTCGCTGCACCACTACTCGCCGCCCCGCCGACAAAGAACCCATGCTGGTTTACGTCGCGGCGTCCGAGCGCGTCGTCAGCGCCATGATGGTCGTCGAGCGACCAGAGGAAGGAAAGGAGCGCCCGGTCCAGCGGCCGGTGTACTACATCAGCGAGGTCCTCACCGAGTCGCGCCAGCGGTACCCACAGTACCAAAAGCTAGTATACGCGGTCTTCAGAGTTCAGCGGCGCCTGCCGCACTACTTCCAGGAGCACCCGATCACGGTCGTCTCCTCAGCACCACTGCAAGACATCATCCGCAATCGCGAGGCGACCGGGCGGGTCGCCAAGTGGGCCGTCGAGATCGGCGTCCACAACATCAAATACGAGCCACGAAAGGCGATCAAGTCACAGGCACTGGCAGACTTCATCGCCGACTAGGAGGAGGCCCAGCAACCAGAGAAGCTGCCGTACCTCCATTACTGGAGCCTGCACTTCGACGGCTCCAAGAACGCGGATGGTGCAGGCGCAGGGATAGTGCTGACTTCACCAAAGGGCGACAAGCTCCGCTACATCCTCCGCCTCGACTTCACGCCCTGCACCAACAACATGGCTGAGTACGAGGCCCTACTCCACGGCATGCGAGCCGCCAAGGAGATGAACGTCAATCGCCTCCGCTGCTATGGAGATTCCGACCTTGTCGCGGGGCAAGTCGCCGGCACCTGCGACGCCGTCTCCCCTACCATGGCGGCGTACCGCCAAGCGGTGGACAAGTTGGGCGGCCACTTCACCGGCTACTCCGTCGAGTGGATCGACAGGCGAAAGAATGAGGAGGCCGACGCACTCTCCCGCATCGGGTTGGCTCGACTCGCACCACCCACCGGCATTTTCCTCGACACGATTACCAAGCCATCAGTCTCTCCCCCGAGGGAGATCGACATCGGGGTCCCATTCCAACCAGAGGCAGCCTTGGTTGCACTCGTCAACGAGCCAGACGACTGGACCAAGCCCTACATCGCCTACCTGGAAGCCGGCACCCTACCGGCAGACGAGACAGACGCTCGAATGATCGCTCGTCGATGCAAGTCCTACACCATCATCGACGGCGAGCTCCACAAGCGCAGCGTCACCGGCGTGTTCCAACGCTGCGTCCAACCAGCTGAAGGACACAAAATCCTCCACGACATTCACTCCGGTGACCGCGGCCACCACGCCGCCGCTCGCTCCCTGGTTGCCAAGGCTATGCGACATGGCTTCTACTGGCCCACCGCACACGCCGACGCTGTCGATATCGTCCAGCGATGCGCCGGGTGCCAGAAGTACGCCAATCAGACGCACGTACCAAGCTCGGCGCTCAAAACAATCCCCATCACCTGGCCATTCGCTGTGTGGGGCATGGACATGGTAGGCCCCTTCAAGAAGGCCCCCTCCGGCTACACCCACCTGCTAGTTGCCGTCGACAAATTCACGAAGTGGGTGGAGGCCAAGACAGTCCGGAAATGCGACGGGAAGACTGCCACTAAATTCCTACGCGAGCTCATATATCGCTACGGGTTCCCAAACAGAATCATCACGGACAACGGCACCAACTTCGCCAAGGGAGCCATGGCCGATTTTTGCGAAGAGCATCATATCCGGCTCGACCTCGCGTCAGTCGCCCACCCGGAATCCAACGGCCAGGCGGAACGGGCCAACCAAAGCATCCTCCACGACCTGAAGCCGTGGCTACAAGTACCACTCGAGCGCACCGCCGGGTGCTAGGTCGAGGAGTTGCCCTCTGTCATCTGGGGGATCCGCACCTCAGTCAACAGATCGACGGGATTCACTCCCTTCTTCATGGTCTATGGTGCCGAAGCAGTCATGCCCACCGACCTCGAACACGACTCGCCGCGGGTTGTGCACTATACGGAGGCCGCAAACGAGCTTGCCTGCCAAGACGGGATCGACCAAATAGATGAAGCGCGCGACCTCGCTCGGTCACGCACTGCCATCTACCAGCAAGGACTCCGCCGCTACCACAGCTGGCGGGTGAAAGCTCGCACCTTCCAGGAAGGCGACCTGGTGTTACGCCTCATCCAGGACAAGAAGGGCATGCACAAGCTCTCCCCTCCGTGGGAAGGCCCATTCGCTATCGGGCGCGTACTCGGCAACGACGCCTACTACCTCATCGACGTCCGCGGGGACGGCGAACTCGACGTCAAGCGACCATGGAATGTAAACCTCCTACGGAAGTTCTACTCCTAGAACCCCACACATGTATCCTCAAGTCGCTATGAAATAAAAAGAAACGGTTAACGCACATTGCGCCTACTCTCCATGACTTGTGCCACTCGCACTCGTAATAACAGCGTTAAGCTAACTGCAGAAGTCAACCTTTGGTACAGCGATCGGAACGGCTAAGTAGTGCGGTGTAAGAGCACTGAATCACCTCAGGTCTTGCATCGTCCACGAAAAACGTCCACCTGGAGCCCCATTGGAGTCGCCTAGCTCGACTGGTTCTACGAGCCAAGACAACTGCCCTCGCTTCTCATAGCGACCTTGGTCCTCTGCATCCTCGGCATAGCGACTCGAACAGCTAAGTACCACGCTCGGGGACTGAAGACCAGTTCGTCGCGAGTGGCCAGGGAAAACGCCAAGTAAGAGAGCATGCCCAGGACTCGCCACGCGACTGACCCCACGGGCCAGGCAGGAGTGACGCGCTCACACCAACGCGCTAAATCCTCAACCACCCTCGAGTCGCGCCTAGAACAACCAAGTACCATGCTCGGGGACTTGGCCACCCGACCTCGTTCGCGCAAGGGAAAACGGTAAAGTATAGAGCACTCAAGGGAGTCGCCTTGCGACTGGCTCTCCGAGCTCGGGCGAGTCGACCAAAACAACAAAACACATGATAACAACACATACATCATATACGAGGTAAACCCCACAAAAGGGCGGACGCGCTCGGGGACTCGTTCAAAATCAATCAAAAGCACACAAACAAATACCAAAATAGACACGACGTCTCATTCAATCGCATATTGCATTGTTTCATGTTACAAAATATGCCCGCGTGGCAGAACTGCTGCTAACGCCACAAGGCAAACTACCCTACTCTGCAGGCTTCGATGACGACTCGCCAACATCCCGGCGATTGCGGATGAACGCCGTGTACGGGTTTGATGGATACGTCGTTAGTTCACCCGCCATCGCCGCGCGAAAAGGTTGCTCGACCTTGAAGTCACGATGCGGCGGCTCGGGGTCGTTCGGCGCGACAACCGTCTCCTGGTACGGCAGGAGGTCGCCCATTGCCCAGACACGTTCCGAGTACGTGGCGGCACGTTCTTGCAACTTGAGGACCTCAGACAGCTCCACCGCGCCAGTCGACGATGGATACCCAATCGTCACATCGTCAATGTCGAAATCTTCGGGGAAGTGGGCGAGTCCAAGGCTCAGTGCCGTCGACGCTCCACACCGAAACGCCGACCGCTTCATGAACTCAACGACCGCGGGCGCCTTCTCCAAATACTTCCACACCTCAACGAGGTCGCTAGGAATCACCTCCGTGGGCGATATTTCTTGGAGGTAGGCGCGGATGCACGTTGCCGACAACGTCGCCGAATCAACGAGCATGCTTACGCACTGCCTCGCGTCGAGCGAGCTCGCCTCTCCTTCGCTATCAATGATGCGACCTGCGAGTAGAAGACAATGATGAGTACGACGGACACCACAAAAGCCACAACCACTAGAAAGGGAAGATGTACTCACCAAGCAACGGGCGGGCAAGTCCCGTGATGAAGCACTGAAGCGACGTGTGGTCGTCCTGAAGCCCAGCAATAAGGACTTCCGACACCTTGCGATCCTCCTCAGCGGCCGCAATGGCGGCCTTAGCTCGCCCGTTAGCCGAGCTCGCTTCTTCTCTCGCCTCCTGAAGTTCGCGCTCGAGGTCGGCGATCCGCTGTTCAGCGGCACCCAGAGCAGATCGCGCCGCCACCAACTCACCAGCGGGGACAAGCCCCTAGCGAGCTTCCTCGGCCTTCGCAGCAACAGCCTGAAGCCCTTTGTTCGCCTCCTGGACGACGGCCAGCTCCCTCTCCACGCGCTGTTTCGCGGCCAATCGGTCCGCTGACTCAAGCTGCAGACCCTGCACGTCACCAAAAGGTTAATCAAAGAAAAATTTCTAAGTGCCCACCCGCTGAAATTCAGCGCGTGCGCACTCGGGGACTGGCGGTCAAGAAATTTCTAAGTGCCCACCCGCTAAAATTTAGCGCGTGCGCACTCGGGGACTGGATGCGACAAACAAAAAGATGAGAAATTATAAGAATCAGGCCGCTGCAAAGCACCGACCTGATCCTCGGGGACTGGATGTACCTGGATGGCCGCGCCAAGCATGCCGTGGAGTTGTACCGCGTCCACGGACGCGAGAAGTGCCGGCGTGTGCCCGCGACGTTGGTCGACTTCAGCGTCGGCGGTCCCAGGAGCGTGGCTCGAGGGCGTAGGCCCACTCGCCGTGGCCGCCTTGGTCACGAAGCGCGGAAAGGTAGCGATAGAGGCACCCACTCCGAGAGAGGTCGCCTCCGCCGTTCCAGGCAAGGAAGTACCCTCCTTCGTAGACGCGGCTGCCTCCATCACGGGCCCGGCTGGTGCGACCGCTGTATCATCAGAGATAGTGACGGTGTCATCGCCCTTGGCCTTCTTACTGCCATCCGCCGAGGCGACGACCTTGTTCGCCTTCCTCTTACGGGAAGGATCCTCATCGCTAGCGGCGGAGGGCACCTTAGCCACGGTCGGGTGGCCCATCCTTTTCACTCCGGTCCTGCGCATCAATCGAATCAATAAAAACAATCGAAATAGTTATGAAAAATAAGGAAGGATGAGCGCACTCACTTGGCGACTGGGATGAAACGTAGCCCCATACGGAGGCCGGCCGGTTTTTCCAGTTCAGGGCCCAGTCGGCGACTGAGCCCCAGCTCCAGGACGTCGCGTGTCCAAGACACGGATGGCTTCTTCGTCGTTGAGGCCGCATCTGGCGCCTCTGGGACATCCTCGGCGGGAGCCTCCTTGCGAGGCGACGCCGCTGTAGCTGGAGCCTCCTTGCGAGGCGAAGCCGTCGCAGCCGGAGCCTCCCCCAGCCCGGAGACTGGGGCGAATGGCGGAGGCATTGAAGCTAGCGGCACTTCCACGGTCCCCGCATCCAGCACGGTTGTCGCTGACGGCGCGCCGTCACCGGCTGGGCTGGGAGCGTCGGAGCTGCTCGCCGAGTGCGGCGGCGAGGCCGTCTTCGACGGCTTCGTCTTCTTCTTCGGGGGGGCCCGCGCCTCCCTTTCCTTCTTCTTCTTCTTTGACGGAGTAGCTTGACGGCGCGAGGTGGTCTCTGGGAGCTCGTCGTCGTCATCATGACGCTCGAGGCTTCTGCTTGCCTCGATCTCGCGCTGTCGTTGCCCGCGGGTCTTTCGGACCAGCGGGGCGACCTCCTCTTCGGACTCGTCCTCGTCGTCCTCATTGCCCCTGGCAGGCGGCGACTCGCCTATGTCCTGGGCAGATGGGCCCGAGATCTCATCGTCCGAAGGTGGGAGCCACCCTTCCACCACTTGGAATAGCTGCAACGAATACAGAACGGAATCAGAATTACCGCGACTGCATAAACTGCGACTGCGAGCAAGGTAGAGTAATTGCCGTTGGAGCCGGACGCTTCGTGGTGTAGGGCGACCCCAGCCTGCGCATCCAGGTACACCGCCTAGGTAATCTTCTTCAACGCTGGGAGATAATCCTCCAGCTTCCACTCGTCGAGGCAGGCCTTCGTCGAGTCTCCCCGGCCCGTGTACTGGTACATGTAGTGGTCGCGCTGGGCGAGTGGAACGAGCCGCCGCCCAAGCCAGCAATTGTACAAGTTTATCGTCTGAAGGCCCTTCTTTTTCAGACCACGGATGGTCTGGAGCATCTCGTCAACGACCATCCGCTGGTCGTCGGGGAGCTTGCCGACTTGGAGATGGCGCGGCTCGGAACGATTGGCGGAGTACCGCGGGATCGCCACCTCGCCCTCCGGGATCGCCTCGGCCACGTAGAACCACGACTTCTTCTAGTCGCTCGCTGCCTTGGCGGGTAGCATCAGATCAAAGAAAGAAGCTTTGGACTTGAGCTGGAACGTCTGCCTCCTCGCGGTTGATCCGTCCGTGGAACAGATCTTGCCACAAGGGAAAGTAGGGCCGGCAGTCCAAGTAGCATTCGCAGAACGCCACGAAGATGGCGAGCTGCTCGATGCTGTGGGGACCCAGATCTGAAGGCTGGATCCCGTAGTAGGCGCAGAAGCGCCGGAAGAATAGGGACGTAGGAAACCCTAGCCCCCGCTCGAGATGACTGGTGAAACAGACGAATTCCCTCTCTCGCGGGTTTGGGGTCGTTTCTCCGGCTGCGGGGATACGCCAACAGCCGGCTCGCAGGATCCCGGCCTCCTCGAAAGAGGCCAGTTGCACCCTCGTGCACTTGGATCTACCCCACGGCTCGGTGGAAAGGGCCATGGCCGAGAGATTGGTTGGAGATCGGAGGATTTCGGGTCGGCTGGATCGCGGTGCGAAGGAAGGAAAATGCGCGCACTCGGAAGAAGTGGTGAGGAGTTGGCTCTACGATTGCCTGCCATTCCTCTTATATAGCGGGTGTTACCCGCCAAATCAGGGAGCCGTTACCACGCGGTGATTACGCCGAAAGTTACCGTTGGATTACCCCAACGGCTAGTTTGACCACGCCTGACGGTCCAACTACGGCCATTCGGCTCCCCGACCCAATCACTAAGACAGTGTTTTCGCCGACCCGACTCGCCGAAGCTGCGACCTGGATCATTGGTTGTCTCCTTTATACAGGAGCCCGCCGACGATTCGACTGGATGCCTACTCTGAAGCCGTATACTCCGACTGCCAGCAGCCACCTACGCCTAATCGACGACGGCCTCGGGGACTACTGATGGGGATATGCCTACCGGGGTATACCCAACAGGACGTTTCCGACTGGCCCAAGACCCGGCGAGTGGGCCTGCAGGACGGCGAGTGGATCGAAGCCCAGCAAGGAACCGAGCGACCGGAAGCTGAAGGCCCAAGCGAGTAGATAGGCCCAGTCGGGTTAGGTTAAACGGCTACCGAAGCTTTAACCGAATCGGTTGAGATATGTAAACCCTAGGGGAGGTGAGCCTATATAAACCTCCCTATAGGGTGAGTAGAGACATGTTCCCAGATACACCCAAGCGACTCGCTGCCTAGCCGCCGAGCTCGCCCATTGTAACACCTTGATAATACAATCTAGCAGGAGTAGGTCTTTACCCTCCGGGGGGCCGAACCTGGGTAAAACCCTGTGTCTTTGCCCTCATCTCGCACCGCAGATGGCTGGCCGCCCTTGCCCCTCGTTCTACTACTCGCTGCCGATTGCAGCATCTGCCGTGACCATTCCCACGACATGTTGATCCTCGCCAAGAGGCGGATTGAGTTTCTGATGAAGCAAGAGGGCCTCCGTGGATCCGACTTGATCCACTGCTGGTTGGAGCGCCGGATTCAGCCTCTCCAGCACCATTGAAAGGATCGTATGGGCACCTAGAGGGGGGGGGTGAATAGGTGCTACTTCAAATTTTACTCTTTTTCAAATTAGGATTTGACAAGAAAGGTAAATTCTCTAGAATATGCAACTATGGTGAATTTACCTATATGTCACACAAGCACAAACTAACACAACACTAAGCAAGAACAAGTAAGTAAAGTGCGGTAAAGGATAGAAGTAACCAAGGGAGTGGACGCGGAGACGCAAGGATTTGTTTCCCGTAGTTCCTTCCTTTTGAGGGGAAGTACGTCTACGTTTGGAGAGGGGGTGGTCTCAAACCACCAACGCCACGAGAGCCCTCCCTTGTTCTCCGATGAACCTCACCCCAACGGGCTCGATTCACCTTCCACTATATCGGCAACCTTCGAGGTGGAAGCCGGCACCTTTAAAACAAGTTCGGGGCACACATCCACAACTGAATTGGAGGCTCCCAAATACAAGCAAGCTGTCAAGACAAATCAAAGACAAGCTTGTAAGAACCAAATCAAAGTTAGGGTTTCCAAAGAAACACTAGAGCTTGGGGGCCCTCAAGTGAATGAGGGGGAAATGAAGATCTCTCTTGGTGAAGATGTAAATCAAGGCCTCCTCCTTCGATTCTCCAAAGATCAATGACTTTGGATGGTTGGATGAAGAGATCTTGTGGATTTGGTGGCTCTAATGGGGTTGGTGTTCTTGAGCAGCTCGAGCAGCTGGAGGAAGAAGATAAGGGTCCCTATTTATAGACAGCCCCCTCCACGAACCGTTTTCTGACCGTTGTAGAAAAGTCAGACCGGAGACTCCGGCCAATCTCCGGACTAGTCTCCGGACTGCCCTTCTGACTGACCCAGGCCAGTTCTTCACCAGCAACACCAGAGACTCCGGCCTTCCAACACCGGAGACTCCGGACTGACCAAAGTCCGGAGACTCTGGAGTAACCTCCGGTGCAGCCTCCGGACCCCTAGTCAGAATGTCCCAGCCATGTCCTGGGAGGCACCACCGGAGCCAGAACCGGAAACTCCGGACCACACCGGAGACTCCAGTCTTGGCAGACCGGAGACTCCGGTCTGGAGTTTCCAGAACAGTGGCAAATGTATGTGGTCTTTTCCCAAGAGTGTGTGAGATGTTTATCTATGATAATACCAACCTGTGGACAATAACAAACTGTAAAATTATCTACTTGTTGTTAACGAACACCAAAAGTGATTATGACAATAAATGCCCTTTCAATCTCCCCCTTTTTGGTGTTCGATGACAACAAGTGATTTGCATGGAATAATATATAAATGTGGCTCCCCTGACTATGTGTAGCAAGATAATGAAGTAAATCATGTAAGGAAGATAATATCAACGATAGCACACATAGATCTCACATGAGTTACAATAGGTGTTGCACACAAGCACATAGTCATAGACACACATAAGAACAGCAGATAACACACATAAAGTTCAAGTTCGAATATCCAAATAAAAGGCAAATAAAGGCAGATAGTCGCAAATCCCAAGTCCCATGCAAAGCGATGAGAATGTCTTCTCCCCCTTTGGCATCGAAACGCCGAAAAGGGAAAAAACCTATACTAGCGCCCCAATAACTCAGTAGTCATCGTCATCCTCGTCATCCTCGGCATCCTCAACCTCATCCTGGTCATCCTCGTCCTGGTCACCCTCATCCTGGTCATAGTCATCATCATCATCCTCAGGGACAACAGGCCCTTTGCCGTGAGGGCGAGAAGAGGAAGTACCCTGGTAACCAAACCCAGAGGTGACATCAGCGAACGTCTTCCAGTCCACCAGACTATCCTGTTGGGCATTCCATGCCCCAAATGAGAGAGTGTGACCAGACTCTGTGGACTTCTGAGCCCCATGCTCATCATTGTATTCATCTTCACCTTCCTTAGTATCAACAGCACCCTGGTCCTTGATCTCTTTGAGAATCTTCTCAATGCGGCGGTTGCTTTGGTAGGATGCATGCTGCTGCTTGCGAATGTCAACGTTCATGCAACAAAGGGTCCTCTCCCAAAAGCTGGCCTTCTTGACCCTCTCATGCACATAGTCTCTAGTCATGGTAGGCATAGGGGCATTGGAGGCATTCTTCCTCCAAACTCTAGGTGGAGAGGGGGCCCTCTCCGTCTCAATATCCTCCTCATCATCATTCCCATAGCGACTCCTTGGAGCAGGCCCCATGTGCCCCTTCTGCTGCAGAGAGACCAGAGTGTGCACAGTGAGGTGTGGTGGTATGCCATGTGGAGAATCATGCGCCTGGGAGTTGATGAGCCTCATAATCAAGGGTGCATATGGGGGAGATTTCTTGTAAAGAATGGCATGGAACATCACCTCGAAAATGAATTCCATCACATCAATGGGTGCAGCATCAGCCTCTGGTCCAGCATTGAAGGTCCGGTGAGTATGGTACAGGAGGTTGACAAGCCCACCCCTGATAGCATCATCATTTCAAGCACTTGGAGCAATAGTGTGACAGAAAATCCTCAGCATAAGGTTGTAGAGGGTCTTGAGTCCCTTGGAGGCCCCCACAACACCACCATCATACAGAGGTGCCAGCTTTAACTTGTTCTCACCCAAAGCTGCTGAGTGCATGCGCTGTCCCACAGGAGTAGATACTCCGTGAAAGGTCTCAAAGATGACATTGGCAAAGTCATGAAAGGTAGCTGTGCAGCGAGTAGTGCCAGTCATCCATACCATGGTCCTGTCAAGATCAGACCCAAACACCACTGTGGCATAAAACTGTTGAACAAGGTGCACACTGTAGTCTTCTTGCAGCTCCATCAATTTGTAGAGACCCAGCTTCTCACAGATCCACAGGGCATCATTGAAATAAGGGCTCTGGCGCATTTGCTCAATATTCATGAGCTTTTGAGGGCAGACAGGTGATTTGGTGAGTACACCATACACATCCTTCATGAACACACCCTGTTCTTTCCTCCAGAAATGAGGGTCATCACTGGTACGAGGCAGTGCATAGAAATCAGTCTTCCTCAGCTCACGGTACTCCTCTTTAGACATCTTGGCTAGGTACTTGAGATTGTCATACTTGGCTCTTTTTGCACGTTCCTCTCGTTCAGCCCTCTTCTGATCCCTCTTCATGTAAGCTGCATCACGTGCCCGCTGTTTCCGGTTGGACAGAGGCACGATAAACTGACCCTGAGCTTCATCATAGCGAGGATTTCCCCTTTGGGACTTAGCCTTGGTACGACGAGGACGACTAGAACCATCACCTGTGAACAGCAGTGAGGGAGATAGCATGGAGATGAGTATATATGTCCCAAAGATGCAGTACAAGAGCTTTGATGCATTTCTGGACTACTTTGATTCACCCAACACCGGAGTCTCCAGTCCTGGGGACCGGAGTCTCCGGCCTGGACCGGAGTCTCCGGTCAGGAGGCTCGGGTATGCGATGGGGAGATGCTGGTGAGGGTGAATCTAGTAGATCGGGCAATGCAACAAGGATAAAGTACTATAGTGCATGCAAGCAAGTGATTCCAATGGACAAATCAGCAACAATCCTCAAAAACACATCTAGGGATGAACCCTAGGAGGAAAAAGGAGAGGAGAGGTACCAGATCTGTCCATGGGATCAATTCCTCCGGTGGGAATGGCCTAATGGAGGAGAGGGGAAGGTTGGCCGGCTGCACGGCGGATCTCGGGGGCTTCTTGACCTCCAGGGAGGATTTTTGGAGGAGGATGCGACGGGTTTGGAGGTAGGGGACGGGGTGAAGAATGAGGAACTGCTGTTCCAGTTCACCCCATGCCCCCTTCTTTAAGTGACAGAAACCGTCTAGACCGGAGACTCCGGTCTACACCGGAGACTCCGGTCCTCCTCGACCAAAAGTTCCAGGAAAGGTGTTTGGGGACATATATGAGAGACAGATGGTTTTTAAGATAGGGAAAGGGCTTGGGTTGAGACATCAAACTGTGAAGAACCAACAAGAGCCATAGAAGTTCGAAAATAATAAGAAAAACTCCAAGAGACTAAAATCAAGCAAATGACAAACATGAGTAAGTGCCAACCTCTCAAATGAGAGAGGGCGGTGGCCTAGGCCACCATATTTGAGTATACTTGGTTTGGCACCACGAAGATATATCTTGGGTCCATTACCAAAACTCATCATTAAGCTCACATATCACTAAATGATATTAAGAGGAATGATTTTGATTGCTTTGGGCATAATGGGGGGAGGGATGGTCCAATCAATTAGGACCGCACTCCCCCTATATCCATGCCTACACCTAGACCAAATATGAGATGAAACATATGTGAGAGTGCAATAACATCAAGTCAAGCTCCTTGAATCTACGATATTTAGTTCATTCCTCAAGTAGCAAAACCTTGCTTCATCAAGTGGCTTCGTGAAGATATCAGCAAGTTGATCTTTGGTTGATACATATGATAGATCAATATCACCTCGAGCAACATGATCTCTAATGAAGTGATGGAGAATCTCAATATGCTTTGTCCTTGTGTGATCCACCGGTTCGTAGGCAATCTTGATGGAACTTTCATTGTCACATAGAAGAGGCACTTTGTCACAATGGACACCGTATTCCTTTAAAGTTTTCCTCATCCATAGAAATTGAGTGCACGCACTAGCAGCTGCCACATACTCGGCTTCGGCGGTGGAGAGATATATACAATTTTACTTCTTGGAAGACCAACATACCAAGGACCTACCAAGGAATTGGCAAGCCCCAGATGTTGATTTTCTATCATCCTTGTCACCCGCCCAATCCGAATCTGTGTATCCACAAAGAGCAAATGTTAAGCCTTGAGGATACCAAAGACCATAAAATGGGGTATGGACCAAATATCGAAAGATTCTCTTGACCGCCATTAAATGGCTTTCTTTAGGAGCCGCTTGATATCTTGCACACACACCTACACTCAACACAATATCGGGTCTAGATGCACAAAGGTAAAGCAAAGAACCAATCATAGACCGGTATACCTTTTGATCCACATCTTTACCATTTGGATTTTGTTCTAGATGAGTCTTTGTAGCCATGGGAGTAGGAGATCCATTCAAATCTTGCATTTTGAATCTCTTGATCATATCTTGAGTATACTTGGCTTGATTGAAGAATGTCCCTCCTCTAACTTGCTTGATCTCAAAGCCAAGAAATACTCTCAACTCCCCCATCAAAGACATCCGGAACCTACTAATCATAAGCTTTGAGAATTCATCATTAAAAGCTTTGTTAGATGAGCCAAAGATAATATCATCAACATATATTTGGCATACAAAAAGCTCCCCATTAACCCTCTTAGTAAAAAGAGTGGGATCGATTTTCCCAACCTCAAAGCCACGGTCAAACAATAACTCTCTAAGGTGCTCATACCACGTGCGTGGGGCTTGCCTGAGCCCATAGAGCGCCTTATCAAGTTTGTAGACATGGTTTGGGAAGTTGGGGGTCCTCAAATCCCGGGGGTTGCTTAACATATACCAATTCATTTAAAGGACCATAAAGAAATGCACTTTGTACATCCATTTGTTGCAACTTAAAGTTATGATGTGCCGCATAAGCAAGAAGGATACGGATGGACTCAAGGCGAGCCACGGGTGCATAAGTCTCTCCATAATCAATGCCTTCAATTTGAGAATACCCTTGTGCAACCAATCTAGCCTTGTTCCTTACTATAATTCCATGCTCATCTTGCTTGTTCTTGAATATCCACTTTGTTCCAATAACATTACGGCAATCCTTTGGCTTCTCAACTAACTTCCACACTTTTTTTCTCTCAAAGTTGTTGAGCTCTTTGTGCATAGCTTCTAACCAATCCGGATCTTCAAGATCTTCCCACACTTTCTTTGGTTCAATCATGGAGATGTGTGCTTGGTGTTCACTGAACCTCTTCAATTGTGATCTTGTGGAAATTCCTTTCCTTAGATCTCCAACAACATTTTGGAGGGTGTGGTCTCTTATTTCCAACATTATTTCCTTTCTAGATTCACGACGAGCGTGGATCTCCTCATTGTTTCTTGGAGGACCCTCTTCATCATTTTGATCCTCGTCTTGACCATCAACTTGACCTTGATCATCATTGGAGTCATCCTCTACATTTGGAGGCAAGGATTGACCTTGGTCTTGATCAAGTGCACTTCTAGCATTAATTTGAGCTTGCCTCAAAGCAGCTTGTACGGATCTTCCTTGACAAACTGATTTGGCACCACTTGACAATCCGTCAAATGGACCAAGCCCCCTTTGAATGGAGTTGACACTTTGATCACCATGTTGAGGGTCCACAACTTGTCTTTGGCTTGAGTCAATGTCCTCTTCGGTGGTTGGAGCATGTTGAGGTTGTGAAGATGAGGGCTCCACTTGAGTGGAGCATAGTTCTTCTCGATCCGCCATAAGGGTTTCCTCAACGGGGCGGATATATCCCACACCCATTCTTCCTATGGCATCCCGAGGCATTTCATCATCTGCATCACAAGCATCAACACGCCCCCCTTTGGGACCATCATATTCTTCGAAGGTCACACTACAAGATTCTATGACGGCTCCGAAGAGCTTGTCATAGATTCTATAAGTGTGAGATTCGAGACCATAGCCAACAAAAATACCCTCTAATGCTTTAGACTCGAATTTAGACAAACGAACACCTTTGATGAGATAGAAACACTTACAACCGAACACCCGGAAATAAGATATGTTGGGCTTGTTACCGGTAAGTATCTCATATGGAGTCTTGTTGATTTTCTTGCGGAGGTAGAGTCGGTTTGAAGCATGGCAAGCGGTGGAGATGGCTTCGTCCCAAAAGTTGTATGGCGATTTAAACTCCGCCAACATGGTCCTAGCCATCTCAATAAGAGTCCGGTTCTTCCTTTCGGCCACACCATTTTGTTGAGGGGTGTATGCAGCGGAATATTGATGTTTAATCCCCTCATCACTAAGGAAATCATTCAAGGTGTAGTTCTTGAACTCGGTGCCGTTGTCACTTCTTATAATCAACACGGGAACATTGTGTTGCCGTTGAACCAAGTTGATGAAGTCGATAAAAGTCTTTTGAGTTTCACTCTTCAACTTGAACAAATAAACCCAAGAGTATCTTGAAAAGTCGTCAACAATCACCAAACAATATTTCTTCCCTCCAAGACTTGCATGAGATGGAGGACCAAATAGGTCCACATGGAGGAGTTCCAAGATCTTGTTAGACTTGATTTGGTTCGTGGGCTTGTGAGGAGCATCATGCATCTTCCCTAGAACACATGCCCTGCAAACACGATCTTTGGCAAAGGAAACATTTTCTTTTAGTCCAACTATATGGCCCTCTTTATGGAGACTTTGCAAAGTTCTCATATTGACATGGGCTAGTCGGCGATGCCATAACCAACCCACGTCGGCCTTTCCGAATAAGCACATCGCACTTGTAGTGGCTTGCCCCGAAAAGTCCACCACATACAAGTCATGTTCGACATACCCAACGAAAGCGACCTTGAGAGACTTGCTCCACATGAGGACCACAAGATCATTATGTATAAAGACGGAAAAACCCATCTTTCCAAGAGCACAGACTGAAAGTAAATTGTACCCAAGGGTCTCAACAAGCATGACGTTCACGAGTGTAATGTCGTGAGCAACCACAACTTTGCCAAAACCCATTACCTTAGACTTTGACTTGTCGGCATATGTCACGGTGATTAGATCATCACAATAGACGAGCTTCCGGTCATATGACTTGTGCAACCAATATCAAGCACCCACTTTGACCCTCCGGAAGCATAAGTCTACAAAATATCAAGCTAATTTTTAGGTACCCATTTTTCAACGGGTCCTCTTTTGTTAGCAACAAGGGTCTTGGGAACCCAAATAGACCAAGCAATATAACCATCATATGGGCCAACATATTGTGCATACACATCACCATAATGATCACGCATTAGAACATAGTGAGGGTTAGCACTACCCGCAAAGTCATCATGAGACATAGTTTTACCACTTGTGGTCTTACTACCCACAATGGCCTTGTTAGTTTCTTGTGTGGGCTTGACCTTCTTGTTGTTGTTGTTGTTCTTCTTCTTCTTAGAATTGGAGACAAATCCAATGCCCCCTTTATCACCACTAGGCCTTTGCTTACTCAAAAGATCATCAATAGACTTGTTGCCTTGTGGAAATGTGGCCTTAGCAAGCTCCCCCTTCAACCTAGCATTCTCTTCAAGAATAGTTGTACTACTAGATGGAATGAAGTTACTAGGTGAAGGAATATTGGCCAATTGAGTCTGAAGCGTTTCATGTGACTTTGTGAGTGACAAGAGTTCACTCGCCAAAGCCTTGTGGGCCTTGTTAAGCAACCTAAAGTCCTCGGCAAGTTTTTCATGAACCATACCAAACTCAATCTTGTCCTTTTTAGCACTTTTGTATTTTGCAATAGCATGATCACGCTCTTTGATGAGCTTGTTAACAATATTGTCATTGGCCTCATCAAGCCCTTCAAGTTTTAGCTCAAGTGATAACCTAGTTTCTTGTTCTTCTTCTAGAGCATTGTTTAAAGCCTCTAGCTCAATCATGTGTTCATGCCCAAGTTTACATCTAACATCTAGAAGCTCTTTAGTATGTGAAAGTTGATCTAGGATGTTTTCAAAGTGTAACTTAGCATCTCCTTTTAGGTTAGTCATAAACTCATCAAAGGCAATTAATTCCTTTTTAACATCAAGAGACATTTCATCATCAAGTTCATCATTATCTAGGGGAGTAGAGTGGGATGATGAGGATACCTCCGTTCCTCTTGCCATAAGGCAAGTGACGTTCTTGGTGGGAGAGATCTCATTTGGAGAATCAAAGAGTGAGAATGTCGTAGTAGAGGTGGTGGCTAGAGAAGCCACACCATGTGAAGTTTCCTCTTCATCATCTTCATCATCTTCATTGTTGGAGGAGTATTCTTCATGAGTGATCAAGACAATTTCTCCCGACTTCTTGTTGATGGGATTCTTCTTGATGAAAGGTTTCTTGTAAGGTGCCTTGAGAGTCTTCTTCAACACAAGCTTACCCCCATGATCTTCTCTCTTTTCATAGGGACAACTTGTTACAAAGTGATACCGGTCACCGCAATTGAAGCAAGTTCTCAATCTCGTTGTAGTTTCTCTCTTCCCATTTGGGTTGCTCTTTCTTTGCATTTCCATCTTGGCCTTGGCGGGGTTCTTCCAAAATTTCTTTGCATAGAAAGCCATATATTGACTATGAGCAATCTTGACTTCATCGGGGTGGTCCATGGAAGGCCCTTCATCACTATCATCTTCATCCCCATGGTCCACAGCTTTGTCCTTTAATGCAACACTGACAACATTGCTCATACCAAGGGCACGAGCACGGGCATCTTTGGCATTCTTGGCGGCAACCTTGTGAAGGGAATATGCTTGAGAGGCAATAATAAAGTGGTTATTATCGTATTCCTTATTTATGATAAATGTTTATTTTACATGCTATAATTGTATTAATACGGAAACGTTAATACATGTGTGTTTAGTAAACAAAAAGGAAGTTCCTAGTTATGCCTCTCTTATAAACTAGCTCGTTGATTAACATGATGATCAAAGTTTCCTGATCATGGACATTGGATGTTGTTAATAACGAGGTCACAACATTAGTGTAATGATGTGATGAACATTCATCCGAAGTATAGCATTACGATCAAAGTCATTGAGTTTATATTGCTATAACAACTTACGAAGTGATCCTAATCCTTAGACCATGAGATCATGTCAATCACTAACACCGGAAGAGTTTCTCGATGACATCAAACGTCACACCGTAACTGGGTAATTATAAAGATGGCTTCAGAACTACTAAAGTGTTATGTTGAGACCCATGGATCGAGAGTGGAATTTGTTCATCCCGATGACGGATAGATATGCTCTGGGCCCTCTCGGTGATATCACATTGATTAGCTTGCAAGCAAGTGATTTGATCACTAGAATGTTATATCACGGGAACGAGAAAAGAGTGCATGTCGGTAACGAGATCAAACTAGGTATGGAGATACCGATGATCGAATCTCGGACATGTAATATATCGTGAAACAAAGGGATTAAGATACTAGCGTAAAAGGTTCACACGATCACATAAGTCATCGTTGAATGTGTGGGAGTCAGTATGGATCTCCAGGTCCCGCTACTGATTATTGATCGGAGAAGGGTCTCGATCATGTCCGCATTATTCGCGAACCGTAGGGTGACACACTTAAGGGATTCCGAAACCATTCGGAGCAATGATATGCCAGAAAAAGAAAAGGAAAACGCAGGAATTTATTTCACTAGACACCGGAACTGTTTCGGTTGAAATTGCTGAAACTGGTTCTGCATGTGAAATGGAATACTAGCAAGGGGTTTTATGTGAATGTTTGTTAATTAAAGTAATTAACAAAATTCTGAATAAATAAATAAAAGAGTTTTATTTAAATGAGAGCTTGCATTAATTTTGGTGGAAAATTAATGCATGTGAGTGGAATTGTGAGTGGAGAGGTTTTTATGTGAGTGGAGCTTCCACCACATGAATGAGGGAGAGGTGGGGGCACCCTCCATGGCCGGCGGCCATGCCCCCTTGGGATTCCCCCCTCCCCTATAAAAGGACCCCCTCCTCTCACTTGTCTCTCACACCTCCTCGCGAAGGATCTCTCTCCCCCCTTTAGAATTTCCCCATGGTCTCGGATCAGCGAGATACATGTTCCCGATGGCTTTTTCTGGAAGGATTTGTTGCTTCCGCTGCTTCGCTGGAGCGAGGGCGCGGAGGTTGTCGGGGTACCCGTACGTGTGTGCGATCACGGATGCACCACTGCTTTGAGGTGCTGGACTTGATCGTGCTGGACCGGCTGGACCAGATGGACTTCATCATGATCTTGAGATCGGCAAGCGTTTGTCTACATCATCCATGAGTACAACCTCGTTAACGCTATTCGGTCTTCGAGGGTATGTATTCTATGGATGTATATCCACCCGTTGCTTGTATCTAGTAGATATATCATGGTACTTAGATGTTCCCATCATAGGAATTTTTTTGTTTTCTATGTTGCGAACCCTACGGTGGTATCAGAGCCGGATCTATGCGTAGATACTTTGCATGGGTAGTACACATATGAGTATGTGGGCGATGATGATCATTTTATTCCTTCTTAGTTGTACTTTGGATATTGGTGGCATAGTGGGATGAAGCGGCCCGGACAAACTTTACATGTCCTCGCACATGAGACCTGTTCCACGCTTGACATGCAACTAGTTTTGGATAAGTGGCTAGCGGGTGTCTGTCTCTCCTACTATAGTCAATATCTAATTTGCAACGAGTTGTCAATAATTTGGTTATCCTTGTTGTGGTTCATGTTCGTAGGTAAGAACGGTTCTATCTTCGAAAGCCCTAAGCCACGTAAAACTTGCAATGGATAAATTAGAGGCGTCTAGTTTAGATTGTTGCTGGGCTAGTGTTATGATATGGTGATGTTGTAAGTAGAATTATGAGATGATACTCTTACAACACGCATAACGTGTAGGTTCCATAGACCTTGGCCATACACATAGAGGTATGATAGTGATCATACCACGGTGTACGTGATGGAGATCATATGCGGGAACCATATCATTCCACTAATAAACATGTGATGTTTGATAGCATCTTATATTGCTTGTTTGGCGTTTTATTAGCATAATAAGATGATCCCTCATTTATATATCAAGATAAAAATGTGTTCTTCCTTAAGTATGCACCGACAATGTTTCGTCGCTTCAAGACATCACGTGATGATCGAGTGTACTTGAATCCACGAGCATATCTTGGGTGTAAGACAGTTACACACGCGAATACTAAGGTTCTTACTTGGCGAGCCTATCATGTACAGACATGGCCTCGGAACATGGACCGAAAGGTTAAGCATGAGTCATATAGTAGATACGATGCCCATTTGATGCTCTCCTTTGAAGCTACACTGACTCATGTGATGATCGGACTTGGTGTAGTGGATTTGGTTCATGTAATCACCAAAAAGACACGAGGGATGTCGTTTTTGAGTGGGAGTTCATTTCTAATTTGGATTAGTAGAACTCAATTTATCATAAATGAAATCAAAGTGAATTTTCATAATTTGTTGTAGTCATTGGCATTCGTTCACCACCTTATGCATAGTTGTAATTGAGATAATAGAACTATAGAATTCTGGATATATACTTTACGAACTGGTATCGTATTGTGTTGAGTGTCAATCTAAAGTTTAAAGTCCTATTGCAAAATTTTAGCAAAATTCTATTTACTCCATGAAATTTAATAATTGGTATTAAATCGAGAGTAACAATTCCAGTGTTAGTATCTTAAGTATCATGTTTGCCTCCATGATTCTTGATTATTTTTAAATATCAAGGTTGTCTAGGAGCTGAAAGAATTGTTTCAAAAACCATCATGTGTGACATATATAACGATATCTGAAACAATGTTTTGGTTGCAATATGATAGAGTATAATATATGATCTCATATTGGATGAGAATTTACAAAGGTTGGAGATGCTAGACATCCTAATCATCCAAAAGGGTTTTGGAAAGTTATGTTATACTCATGATTCACCTTTATAAGCTACAGTAGCTTGATCATAAAAGTCGTCATGATAAGGATGAATAGAAGATGTATGTAAAGTGTTTACTACACTAAAAGATTACTAAAGAATGGATTTTGAAAGAATACCGATCATTTTGATGATGGTGATCTACTTCAAAGTGCAAGTCCAAAGGTATTATTATTTGAATATACACGCTTTGGACTATGTGTCATGTATATGGCGCCACTGTTGATGTTGATAAATTCTTTTAAAAAAGGAAAAGGAAATGCTGAAAGAGAATCTATAAAATATATTTGGCAGAAAAGAAAACATTGGAAATATCCAATTTACATATATGGATGATATACATGTTATGGTTGTATTCTTTGCTTGTTAACCAATGTGGTTCTTGGGTATTGGATACCGAATTGCTTGGTATGAAATTTCATACGAAACGACGCAATTCATGAACCACAATGGCCTAAGTAACTAGCAAGAGATTATGTGATGATGTTCATCGAAAACAAACAAACCGTTGTTTGTATTTCTCGTTGACATCAAAACTTGACTTCAAGATTTGTTTTAATAATTGTTATTTGAATCAGGTATTATGAAAACAAAGGTTGTTCAAATAATGACCGTATTCCATATAAGATGGATGATTTACAAATCTAGTTGGAGAAATCACATCCATAAAACCTAATGCTAAAATGTCGCAAGACAAATGATTGAAAGATCACTTACGAAGTGACATCGCCGTTTAAATTATATTGGAAAGAAAACATGAAGAATCTCCATATTTATGGATTTTTGGAGTCTTTGATTTTATCAAGTGACGCTTGTGAGACTTTCCTTGGGATAATTAAAAACTTCGTTCAAAGTCCAAAGAAGAACAAACAACTAAAATATTGGAATTTATACATATCGATGTATGTAGTCCATTATTTATAGTCGTAAGCGATGGGTTTCAACTTCATATACTTTCTCCGGAAATTTGAGTGAATGTTCACTTAATGAGAATGAAGTATGAAATATTTGAAAATGTTTCAAAGACTTTCAAGATGAAGTGGAAAATCATTGTAACAAGAAAATAAATGGTTTATGATTTTATCATAAGGGATTTGTTTGAGTTACAAGTGTAAAAAGAAAATAAATGAATTATGATTTTATCATAAAGGGATTTATTTGAGTTGCAAGTTTAGAAAAACACCTAGATTTACATCTCCCGAAACACCATAGGAGTATGGAGTGTTTGAGATTTGTAATGAAACCTTGTTTGACATGGTTGGATCAAAGGTGTTATTTATAAAACTGCCATTATGTTTTAAAAAGATTAAAGCTTTAGAGACTACCGCTTTTACACTGAAAAGAGCTCCATATTGATCCGTTGAAATGACACCATATGAGTTATGGTTTGGGGTAAAACCCAAGTTGTGATTTCTTAAATTTTGGTATGCTAAACATAAGTAAGATGTTTACAACCGAAGTCGGATGAGCATGTCTTTGTAGGTTATTTTGAATAACAATTGGTTATTCCTTCATAACACCAAGGACAAAAGGGTTTGTCGCTTGAAACGTGAAGTTTCTTGGAGAAGGAATTTTTCGTAAAAGTTAAGTGGGAGGATAATAGAACTTTGATAAGGTTAACGAACCTTAGCTATATGTGCTGAGTTGCGCAGCGCCGGAAATCATTCCGAAGGCTGCCATAATGCTCATAGCTTATGTGCCTCAAAGGTTATGGTCACGGAGATCTAAGTTCTTATTGAACCAAGTGGGTCGGTTAAACAATCAAATGCTAAGATTTGAGAGTAAATCATTATTGTCTGACAATGATGATGAACCGACTACATGCAAAGAAGCGATGACGGCCCCTGACTCCGTCAAATGGCTTGAAGCCATAAAATCCGTGATAGTTCCATACACGAGAAATCAAGTTTTGAACTTGGAAGACCCTCCGGAAAGGTGTAAAAACCTATCGGTCGTATTTGGATCTATAAAAAAACAGACATGGATGTTTCACATCTATGAAATAGTCAACATGTCGTAAAGTATTTTATGACAATGTTCAAGGAGTTGACTATGACAAGTTTTGATCTTTCATAGCGATATTTAGTCTGGACGGATTAAAGTAGCAACCACTACATATAATTTGATATATGGTAGATGAATAAACAAAACAAAGTTCTTCTAATAGAATGGTTACCTAGGACGTGTACATGACACGGTCCAAAGGGTTTTGTTAAATTCAAAGGATGCTAAAAAGGGCATGCAAACTTCAATGGTTGAAGTAAGCATCGCGGAGTTGGAATCTTCACCATGATGAAAAATGAGTTTTTCATCAGGAGACGATGAAGATGCTTGCATTTGCAAGAAATTAAGTGGGAGCGCTAAGACGTATTTCTAATACATTATGTGGAGGACATCTTGTTGATTAGAAATGATGTATATTTTATTGACAAAGGTTAAGAATTTCATTTCGATGAAATACTTAGGCAAAACCCGAATATTTAGCATGAATGTCTATAGTGGATAGACTGTGACGCTGATATGGTTGTGCCAAACGTACATATATGAGATATTGAAGGATTTCAATATAGAAACGACAAGAAAATGTACTTGTCGCATGGAAAAGGAATTGAATCAATATTCAAGTGTATCGACACTTGATAAGTGAAACAAGATTCAAGTGCTTTGACACTTGATGAGTGAAATCACGAGAATGTTTTGATCAATCATACCATGATATGTACACATCCAGATATGTCCTATGCTCTAAGTGTTATGAGCATATACCAGAATGAATCATAAAATGATCATTGGACTATAGTAAGGATATTCTTATGATCTTTTGGAAGAACTAAGAATATATTTGTGTAGAGGTGACAAACAATTATAAATAGTTCATTGTAAAGCGTTACATTGATACTAGTTTTGTTGCAAGATACAAATTAAGTTTATCTCAATTTAAACTATGGGTGGCACAATGTAATGGAAAGGAGATTCCATGATGGATTTGGAAGAGTTCCAAAGTTAAGACATTGTGACGAATACTACAACAAAAGGCTAAGTATATGACTGCTATAGTAGCGGCAAAGGAGGGAATTTGTGTCAAGTAGTTTGTTATCAAACTAAGGTGTGGTTCGTAACGGGATAACACTAAAGATATATTGTGTGACAATAGTATCGACGTGTTTTAACCCCAAGGAACTAAAGGTCTCACCAAAAGACCAAATTTATACAATGCCATCTCATTAGAGAATGAGTGATGCGTGGAGACGCAAAGACATGCAAATACACACGGACCTGAAAGCATCAGATCCATAGATTATGTTAACCACTTGCAGTTGCGTATATGGAACACCAGAAATCCATAGGTGTTCAATACGCAAAGTTTTCAAACTAGATTATTGTCTCTAGTGCAAGTGGGATACTGAAGGGAATATGCCTGAGAGGCAATAATAAAGTGGTTATTATCGTATTCCTTATTTATGATAAATGTTTATTTTACATGCTATAATTGTATTAATACGGAAATGTTAATACATGTGTGTTTAATAAACAAAAAGGAAGTTCCTAGTTATGCCTCTCTTATAAACTAGCTCGTTGATTAACATGATGATCAAAGTTTCCTGATCATGGACATTGGATGTTGTTAATAACGAGGTCACAACATTAGTGTAATGATGTGATGAACATTCATCCGAAGTATAGCATTACGATCAAAGTCATTGAGTTTATATTGCTATAACAACTTACGAAGTGATCCTAATCCTTAGACCATGAGATCATGTCAATCACTAACACCGGAAGAGTTTCTCGATGACATCAAACGTCACACCATAACTGGGTGATTATAAAGATGGCTTCAGAACTACTAAAGTGTTATGTTGAGACCCATGGATCGAGAGTGGAATTTGTTCATCCCGATGACGGATAGATATGCTCTGGACCCTCTCGGTGATATCACATTGATTAGCTTGCAAGCAAGTGATTTGATCACTAGAATGTTATATCACAGGAACGAGAAAAGAGTGCATGTCGGTATCGAGATCAAACTAGGTATGGAGATACCGATGATCGAATCTCGGACATGTAATATATCGTGAAACAAAGGGATTAAGATACTAGCGTAAAAGGTTCACACGATCACAGAAGTCATCGTTGAATGTGTGGGAGTCAGTATGGATATCCAGGTCCCGCTACTGATTATTGATCAGAGAAGGGTCTTGATCATGTCCGCATTATTCGCGAACCGTAGGGTGACACACTTAAGGGATGCCGACACCATTCGGAGCAAATGATATGCCATAAAAAGAAAAGGAAAACGCAGGAATTTATTTCACTAGACACCGGAACTGTTTCGGTTGAAATTGCTGAAACTGGTTCTGCATGTGAAATGGAATACTAGCAAGGGGTTTTATGTGAATGTTTGTTAATTAAAGTAATTAACAAAATTCTGAATAAATAAATAAAAGAGTTTTATTTAAATGAGAGCTTGCATTAATTTTGGTGGAAAATTAATGCATGTGAGTGGAATTGTGAGTGGAGAGGTTTTTATGTGAGTGGAGCTTCCACCACATGAATGAGGGAGAGGTGGGGGCACCCTCCATGGCCGGCGGCCATGCCCCCTTGGGCTGCCCCCCTCCCCTATAAAAGGGCCCCCTCCTCTCACTTGTCTCTCACACCTCCTCGCGAAGGATCTCTCTCCCCCCTTTAGAATTTCCCCATGGTCTCGGATCAGCGAGATACATGTTCCCGGTGGCTTTTTCTGGAAGGATTTGTTGCTTCCGCTGCTTCGCTGGAGCGAGGGCGCGGAGGTTGTCGGGGTACCCGTACGTGTGTGCGATCACGGATGCACCACTGCTTTGAGGTGCTGGACTTGATCGTGCTGGACCGGCTGGACCAGATGGACTTCATCACGATCTTGAGATCGGCAAGCGTTCGTCTACATCATCCACGAGTACAACCTCGTTAACGCTATTCGGTCTTCGAGGGTATGTATTCTATGGATGTATATCCACCCGTTGCTTGTATCTAGTAGATAGATCTTAGTACTTAGATGTTCCCATCGTAGGAAATTTTTTGTTTTCTATGCTGCGAACCCTACACCTTGAAAGCGGCCATCTCTTGCATAACTTCATTTGAGGTCATGAGATGGTAGTTGTGTCTTCCTTGTAGACTCTTCAAGTCGGTGGGATCAAAAGGCATGAGTGCACTCACATATTTCCTTTTTATCCATGCATCATCCACATGTGAGGCACCCACATTTCTAAAGGCGGTGGCGGTGGTCTTGAGCCTTCGGTACATGTCTTCATGATCTTCACCTTCTTTCATGTAGAAGCCTTCGGCTTCATTGCTTAGAGCATCATATCGGTTCCTCCTCATACTCTCATTGCCAACAAACAACACAGTGAGAGCATCCCAGGCTTCCTTGGCAATGCTAAAGTGCTCAATGTGTGGGTAATCCTTTGTTCCCAATCCTTGTTGAATCATATGCAAAGCAGTGGCATTGAGTTGACTATTGACAACCTCTATTCTTGTCAAGTTGTTTGGATCCCCAATAAAGAGTCCATGCTCGATGATGTTCCATAGTTCAATGCAAGAGCTGCGCATATGAGTTCTCATTAGTGATTGCCATTGAGCAAAAGTAGCAGATTCTTCTAGCTTAGGTGGGTCACCTCTATTGTACACATGAGGGTGAGGGACGGGAGGATCGGGAGAGTACCAAGAATCACGGTGCTCACCCTTCCCCCCATCAAGTCGTGTGGAGGAATTAGCGTTGTCTAGTTTGCCCCCTACCACCATACCCTCGGGGGATACCGGAGTATTCCCTTTAGGTACAACGGATGGTAGATCCTCTTGAGGAGATGGGGGTGATGATCCATCTTTGTATTTAAGAAGTTGCTCAAGCATCTTCTTGACTTCGTTGACCAAGGAAGAGCTCAATCTTGTTTCCAAGTTTCTGAGATCTTCCATGGTCACCGGGGTCGACTCACTACCACCATCCCCTTCTTGGCTACCCATATTCTCTTAGGCGGTAAAGCCCAAATAAAGAGTCGAGGCTCTGATACCAATTGAAAGGATCGTATGGGCACCTAGAGGGGGGGGGTGAATAGGTGCTACTTCAAATTTTACTCTTTTTCAAATTAGGGTTTGACAAGAAAGGTAAATTCTCTAGAATATGCAACTATGGTGAATTTACCTATATGTCACACAAGAACAAACTAACTCATGCATATCATCCATGCATCCATGATCATTTAGGGTTCCATTTCAAAACCATTTCAAAATCAGGAGCATATGTTGCTCATTATTTTATGTGAGTATTCCCTAACCTTAGTGCTACCTTATTTTGAGAAAGGTACTTATTGTATTCAGTAATGTTTTGAATTCAAACTTAAGTGCTTCCAAAAGCTTGAGCAAAGTTTCAAAAACAAAGTATGAAATAAAACCAAATTTATGCCTATTATTATATCTCATAAAGGCTTGGTTTTATTTTATTTTTCAAATGACCCAAGTATGTTTGAGTAAACAGAAGTGTTTGACACTTATTTGAGTACAAAGTTCACTGTACAAAAATCCAGAGAAGGTTTGAAATCAAACTGATTTGAAATAGAGTTTGAAAACCATTTCTAGAAAATCAAACAGAAAAAGAAAAGGAGTAAAGAGGAAAAAAATAAGCAAACAGCCAATCTGGCCCAACCCAGCCCAACTCGACCCAGCTAGCCCAGCAACTCCCTCCCGCGAATCGTTTTTCTTTACTCGCACCCACACCCACAGAGTCGCTGACTTTCTGGACCCACCCCCTCTTCTTTTCTCTCGCTGACAACGCGGCCAACGCAACGGTCATCGTCTCCACCCGGCGACGAGTTCATCCCCAAATCACGCCGAGCATTTCCTATTTAATTCGTGGCTTGAATTCCCGTTCAATGCCTGAGTAATTCACGCCCCCGTCCTCGCCTACTTAAGCACCATGCCGCCCTCCTACTTTTCCCCCAAACCACACCTCACCGGAGCCACCAGGTGCTCGAATTTCTCTCTGGACGCCCTCTACTCCGACGAGTTCGTCGTCGAATTCCGGTGAGCATCGTCCCCCCTCTGCCTATGGTTCATACTGGCTTGTTCTACATCTCCGTGCGCACCTACTGACACTCTCTGTTTGCTCGCGCATGATCTGTAGCCTCGGCAACGTCAACGACTGAGCTCCGCCACCCTCTGCTCGAACTCCGGCGATCGTTCCCCGTAAGTCCCAGCTTCCCCTCTTCCTCTGTTTGATACGCATGAGATCCCCAGTGTCCTGCGCATCTAACTGCACCCTTATCTTGTCTTAGCGTGGCCCAGAGCGTTGCCAACGTCGACGAACAGAAGCATCCGTCGCCAGGGACTTCTCCGACGAGCAATCCACGACGACTCCGAGCGCCCCTTCGCCAACCGAGCACAGGTCGAGCTTCTCCTCGTCATGGCGATTCTGGTGAGCATCCTCTCACCTCCCCGGGCGACCTAGCTCGCCGGCAAGCTTGCAGCCAGAGCGCGCCGCCGCCTGTCGCCGCCGCCAGCGCCGCCACTTGTTGGTTAATCGCTGAGAGCCGTTCGATTTAGATCTAATGGACGCGATAGAACATAGCCGAAGGGGTAAGTAGCGATCTGTGC